>CP106732.1:94412557-97003195 GCA_025506655.1 Gossypium rotundifolium | reverse complement strand
CCACGGAAATGTTTAATTATTGGATTAAGTCTTATGCAGTTTAAGAGTTGTTCAGAACTAGGCCTAAAGTCCATTAAACCCTAACATATTTTTCTACGTCCCCATAAAGCCCATAAAGCCCAAATCACATCCTTACGGCCCATTAGGCCCAAATCTCATCCATATGGCCTATTAGGCCCAAAGAAATTTCGAATCATGTAACATGCATGACTAACTCAATTCGTATAATCAACCAAATAATTTCATCAAACTTAGCCTCAGGGCCCACCGGGCCTATTTAGCCACTTTTGGCTTTTTGGGTTTCAGTATTGTCGATTTTTTGTGTGTAGTGTTTGTACACACCTGGTTACTATGATGTGCTATTCTATCCTTGGTCTTGAACCTATAACCAACCAACCTTCAATCAACCACCCATAATTAATCAAAATATTTACCCAAAAGCCGAAGCCTTACCGTAACCATATCACGTGCCACACATTCTAGTAGCCCTTCCTTAGCTACTATTTGCAAATATCCCCTAGATTTGCACTCAAACATATATCGTCAAAACAAATGACTCATATTCCACATAAGTCACCCCTATAGGCCATACGTACATTCGACCATCCACTAAACAATAACTGAGTCGAGAACACTTACCACTTTGCTAACGATCCATACCTACCACACATGCGATCTTTGAACCTTATCCTTGTTATCACAGAGTTAACGATAGGACAGTTAGATAGCCTTTCGACTTTTAGCAAAACGTACAAGAGAGGTTAACCGAATACTTACCAAATCCACTTTCGATCCTGTGGCCTAAATTCAGCTTTTGAGATTAGTATGGTGACAGAGACAATTCGGCACCTATAGGAAGAAGAAGAGGAGAAGTGATCAGCTAGAACTAAAGGTGAACAAGAGAAGGAATTTAAGAAGAGAGGGTATGGGGAATTTGGCTAGAGAAAACCAAAATTTCGGTAAAGGAATGATGGTTTTTTTCGGCAAATGGAAGAATTCGGCTAAGGGGGATAAAAAAATGTAACGGAAGCCAAAGAATCTATCAAAGGAATTCGGCACCTCCTTTTATAGCCAATAGCCGAATCCTACCTTCCCCACAGTCCAATTCAGCACCAAATCTTCCCACCTCTCATCTCCTAATTTTTTCTCCATGATATCTCCCTTTTCCCATCCGAAATTCCCTCATTTATCAGCTCACAAGACCAATTCAAACACTTCAATAAAGGGTCCAAATTACACACAACTCTGGTCGTCCACTATGCAAAATAAACACTCCAAAAACACATTACCACTACTCAAACCTTGGACCTCTTCATGCCACCTTGTAGCTCCCCAAGTGACACACCTTGCCATTGGACCACAAGCCCATTTGTGTCCAATTTTCCCCTTAATCGCTTAAGAGGCCTAATGCCTAAGACTAGGGTCCACTAAAGCAAGAAAAATAAATTTTTCCCTATGGTCTTCCCTATCTCTAAGACTTCAAATAATCCCGATAATACCTTAAAATTATTACCCTAAGTGCTACTTATACAAACAAAATTTAGTGTACAAAAATTAGGGTTTCAAGATTTTAGGGCGTTGCAACCCAATAGGACCAAATCTACTAGGCCCAAATTCGGGGCGTTACATTAAGGATCTTGAATGCAAGCATTTTTGTTATGTTTTAGTTAAGTTTTATTAGTTTTATTTACATTCAATAAAATGTGCAAATTGAGTCTTTTATTGACCTAGGGGCTGAATGAGGCCTAAGGGAGAGCTAATGTACTTTATGAGTATGCAGGAGACCTTTAGAAGGCATACTAAACTAATATTATTCACTATGTCACAACATGAGATGTTCGATGTCACAACATAGGGAGCCGAATGGAGAAAGCTCAAGACTGCCTTCATATCATGACACAGATTGAGGGTGTCAAGACATACTCTTAAAGATAGCCCAAGAGGGGTATACTGATTGCCATGTCGTGACATCGACTCTGTAACTGAAATTAAACATGAAACAAAGGCGTTTTGGTGTGCACAATCAAACTTAAAGCTTGAGAATATTGGCTAACCTAGGGTTAAGGATGATGGCCACTTATAATCGACAAATAGGCTCCTTTAGCACATGTGATGGAAATCATTCCTTGATCCCAAATTATATTTGATGGACATCATTCCTTGAGCCTAAATTCTCTTTGATGGACATCATTCCTTGAGCCTAAATTCTGTTTGTAAAATTTATTTTAGTTTTCTTTCGTTCTTAGCTTTTAGATATCTTTCAGTTATTCTTATTGATTTCAAGAGATTTAGATTGTGGAAGCATTCAAACTTTGTGGATTTGCAATTAATCTCAATACAATCAGGCTTTTTCATTTACTTTATCTTGTCAATTTAATTAGCATGCTTTCTCTTTATATCGATTTCATATTGTCTATGAAAGCCATGAAGAACTAATCCCTCTATGGGGATTAGCGAGTGGAGGTATGATCTATTAACCATTTTGTAGGGTTACTCAATAAATCAGCTGTTTGGGAAAGGAAGAACATGAAGCAAACCCTAAGCTTGACAACCTCGGGAAGTCATCAAGGTGGAAATTAATCGAAAATTGGTATGGCCCATATGTGAACACCTAACCCCAAGACAATCTGGACTGTAAGGTCAGCAGATAAGTAGTTATTGCTGATGAAACACTCCAAACCCGGGCCATAAGCCCTGACCGGATCTGGTATGTTCCTCGAGTAAAACTTCAATTAAAACTTGTTTTGTTTTATTAGATAATATGTTGGTTCTGTAGAAAATAGGTCTATTTAGTGATCACGTTGTAAATGGTGTTTAGATAAGTTGGTGTCTCATTAAAAACGTTATCTTTATGAGAAAGATTATAAGTTAAAAGAAAACCAAATTTAAAACTTATTATTATTATTAAAACCATAGGTGTTTAGGTGTCAAAAGCAGTTTAAGTTATTTTTCAAATCATTTAATTATTTAGTAAATATTTGATCGTAGTGATTAAAAATCTAAAACGTAAAAAAAAAATAGTAGTAGGTTTAATTAAAAGAAAATCCAAAAAACTAAAATGGCCACCACGTAGTCCTCGCTGACCCGATCCATCACGCTAAGCGTCACCTGAAAAGATATCCTATAAAGGGTGAGTCAACAGACTCAATGTGTAACAGTACACTAAAAACCCAATTAATTATAGCCATTAAGCCTATTTAAAACACATTTAGCCATAAGCCCATAATATAGCAAATCAGATAATAACCGATTAAATCATATGTACATATAAAATGAAATGCAATCCCGAGCCCACCTAAATATCCATCCGCTACACACCACCCGTACCTACC
The DNA here is from genome assembly GCA_025506655.1 of Gossypium rotundifolium. Taxonomy (NCBI): domain Eukaryota; kingdom Viridiplantae; phylum Streptophyta; class Magnoliopsida; order Malvales; family Malvaceae; genus Gossypium; species Gossypium rotundifolium. Next base: position 96,999,863 of record CP106732.1, on the reverse strand, counting down.
AATCACACCGTGGGGATTTCTAAATCGACCATCCATCCGCTACACACCATCGAAGGCAGTCGCTGCAGTCAACTGCACATCGCCCTTATAAATTATGGCATGGCCACCGGATAATTGTGACAGAGTCACCGGATTCATAATATTATTGTGATTGAAATCACCGGATAATGTGGTAAAAACCACCGGAACACTTCCCCTTTATCAAAATTACCCATATGCCCATGCACATACATATTATTCAGATTTTATGCAATTTACGCCCAAAATCATAACGGAATCATACACATTCATATCCATGCTTACAGCATTGTTAACGAAGTATTAGGGGGTTAACGTACTTGAATATCATGTACCACTGAATGGTACCCGCAACCATTATCATACATATTTTTCTTAACACATGCAAACCATTAATATTATCGATCTATTAAAAATTTAGTGTAGTGCTACACACGATAATGATGAGAACTATACTTTCCTCGTCAATCGATACCTAAATATTTATCACGCTTGATTAGAACACTATTACTTATAAAACTATACAAATGATAAGTAATCTAAATCCTTACCCTCAAATCTCGAACAACAACTATATGCGATTTCTTTCCGATTGATGGTTTGTAACCAGATGAAGAACCACGACCAAACAATGGCTCGGGGGTACGTATGACTTCAAATAATCGATTTTCACCGGTAGAGGGTCCACAACCCGATGGAAAGTCTCGAATTCCCGATACAGCCCTTCGTTTGAAATTTGAGGGTGTAGTAGAACCACCCCTCTTCCAAGCACTATTTACCGCTCTTTTTGAACCTATTTTGTTTGCCCTAAAATCTTACGTTCACGGAAAAATTAATAATAATCGAGCGATAGAGTCCCCTAAAATGAAATCGATTAGTAGTCCATCTAAAACGATATAACAAGTAATATAAAAATCCTTACCTTGATTGTCTGGATCCTGAATATGTCACTTGTCCTTGGAGATGTCGAAATCCCTTGGATATTTAAATCCCGAATGGTCTCTCCTTAATCGTTGGCTACCAAAAAGAATCCTGAAATCCTCCTTCAAGATTTCGGCCAAAGAGAATAAAAGGATTAGATTCCTAAAATCGCTAACCCAAAAGAAAAAAAGAGAAAGAAAAACAATAGACAGTTAATCCTTACCACTAACGCTGAAATCGTTTGCACCCTTACTTGATACTATAAAGAGATTCAGCTATATAGGAGAATGATTGACTTTGAAGAAGAAATAGAAGAGAATGGGGTGTGATGAAATTCGGCTTGGTGAAAAGAAGAAGATTCGGCCTTTTCAAAAGAGAAAAGAGATGGGAGATTTTAGGTGTTGCGGCAATGATGAATATGGAAGGAAGGTTTAGGCTATTACAAGAGAAAGAAGAAGAAAAGAAAGGGATGAAAAATGACCTTTGTGCTATGGTGATTTCGACACAAGAGAGGAAGAAAAGAAAAGAGAAAATGTCTTCAAGGCTTTTGGTGTTTTCGGCAATAGGGGAAAAAAACTTGAGAGAATAGGCAAATTAAACCAAAATGGTCAAAATGGAATGACCAATAGAAAAGAGAAAAAGAATAAAAGATGCTTACCTACTGCTAAGAATGCATTCGGCTAGGAGAGGAAAGGTGGAGAGAATGAAAATTTGCTTTAGGGAAAGCACAAAATAACCCAATTGTCAAAATGACCAACAAGCTACTAACATACCAAAACCTTCATCAAAATTCGGTCACCCCCCCTTGGCTCCCAAACCGTCCAAATACATGGACTCCAAAGTCAAAGTTTTCTACACAAAACTTTCCATAGCAATCACCTTACAATATGCCTTATGTTCCCTCATCATTCCTTAATCAAAATGATTCCTTTCCCCAAGTTCATACTTACCTAAACTATTAATCGTCTTGCCATAAAAATTAAAGTCCAACTTACCAAATATAAAGCTTGGCCGACACTTGATGTAAAGATGCAGAAAAATAATGTCTCCAAAAATACACTCCATATTGTTCGAACCACTCCCCTCAAGCAACCATTCATGCGCCAATACCACCATGCTACTAACTCCTCTTGTGCTAATTTTAGATGCTTAATTTAACTTAAGTATTAGGTTCACTTGATTCAACTTGATTCACTTCACTAAATTCTCCATATTTAAAAATTATTCTAGATCCAAATAAATTCCAAACCTTCACAAAACTATATCAGGCACACAATAAAATCATACCCGAGCTAACACAAGCAACAAGATGACTCACAAATTTTTAGGATGTTACAACTTTACCCTCCTAAAAGAAAATTTCGTCCTCGAAATTACCTGGCTCGAACAAGTGAGGGTATTGCTGTCGCATTGCTTCCTCCGGCTCCCACAAAGCTTCTTCGGATCCATGGTTATGCCATAATACTTTGACGAGAGGAACTAACTTCCTCCGTAACACCTTCACATCCTGCTCCAAAATCTGAATCGGCCCTCCTCGTAGGGACAAATCGGACTTAGCTCAACTTCCTCAACTAGCACTACATGAGATGGATCCACCGTAACGTCAGTAGCATTGAAACATGAAACACATCGCATTTGCTTCAATTCAGTAGGCGCTCTAATCGATATGCCATCGGTCCAACTCGCTTCAAAACCCGATAAGATCCTATAAACACGGACTTAACTTCCTTTGCGACCAAATCTCATCACCTTCTTCCATGGCGACACTTTAAGAAATACTTGATCTCCCACAACAAACTCCATTTCCTTCCGCTTAAGATCTGCATATGACTTTTGCCTGTCAGATGCCTCCTTTAACTGAGCCCAGACTACCTTAACCTTTTCTTCAAATTCTGCCACAATCTCTGGACCCAAAACTTGACGTTCCCCCAATTCTGTCCAACACATAGGAGTGCGACACTTCTGTCCATATAGTGCTTCATACGGTGCCATCTCGAATCTTGGCTTGGTAATCGTTATTATCATAAATTCAGCTAAAGGCAAAAACTCTTCCCCGCTTCCTCTGAAGTCTATCACACAACCCCTTAACATATCTTCTAACACTTGGATTACTAGCTCAGACTGGTCGTCTGACTGTGGATGAAATGCCGTACTGAAGTCCAATCTGGTGCCCAAAGCCTGATGTAATGCTTTCCAAAACCGAGACGTAAACCTCGGATCCCTATCCAAAATAATCGACACCGACACTCCATGCAACCTCACAATCTCAGCCACATACAACTTCGCCAATTTCTGCAAAGAGTAATCAACCCGTACTGGGATGAAATGTGCAGATTTCGTCAATCGATCCACTATCATCCATATCGAGTCTCTTTTAGTAGGCGTAAGAGGAAGCCCACTAACAAAGTCCATGGTGATTCTCTCTCACTTCCACTGCAGAATCTTTATCAGCTGAAGCAATCCCAAAGGTACTTGATGTTCAACCTTGACTTACTGACACGTTAAACACTTCCATATGAATTTTGTAACTTCCCGCCTAAGACCAGGCCACCAAAACTGATCCCGTAAAGTATAACTTACTTCCTCCAGGATGCATAGCATAAGGGCTACCATGCGACTCCTGAAGAATCCTTTGCCTCAACTCCTGATCCTTCGGCATACAGACCTTACCCTTGAAACACAATACTCCATCGCTGTTAACACCATAATCTTCCAGCTCCCCATTCTGCACCTGCTGTAGCTTAGCACTCAAATCATCGTCTACCAACTGTCTTTCTTTCACTTGACTCAACCATGTCGGCTTTACTTGTAATTCCGCCAGCAAGCTTCCGTCGTCATAAAGACTAAGATGTGCAAACATCGCCTTAGATCTGACACCACTTTTCGACTTAAAGCGTTTGCTACCACATTCCCCTTGCCCGGGTGGTACTCTATAGAACAGTCGTAGTCTTTCAACAACTCTACCGACCTTCGCTGTCTCAAATTCAGCTCTTTCTAAGTCAGCAGATATTTCAGACTCTTGTGGTCCGTATATATCACTTACTTTTCCCCATATAAATAATGCCTCCATACCTTAGAGCAAAGACTACCACTGCCAACTCTAAGTCATGCGTCAGATAGTTAACCTCGTATGGCCTTAATTGCCGAGACGCATAAGCAACTACCTTCCTATCTTGCATCAGAACACATCCTAATCCTATGTGAGAAGCATCACAATACACCACGAAATCCTTCCCTGCCTCAGGCTGAATCAAAATCAGAGCTTCAGTCAAAACCTTCTTAAGCCTCTCGAAACTTTCCTGCTGCTTATCTGTCCATATGAAAGGTACCTCCTTTCTTAACAATTTCGTTAAAGGTGCCGCTATCGAAGAAAATCCTTCGACGAATCTTCTGTAGTAGCCTGCTAATCCCAAGAAACTGCGAACCTCAGCTATAGACTTAGGTGGTTTCCAATCTAACACTGCCTCAATCTTCCAAGGATCCACCCTTATCCCTTCTGCAGATACCACATGGCCTAAAAACGCAACTTTTTTAGCCAAAATTCACACTTGCTGAATTTGGCATAAAGCTTCTTCTCCCTTAACACTTGCAACACTATTCGGAGATGCTCATCATGCTCTATCTCAGATTTGGAATATACTAGGATGTCGTCTATATACACAACGACGAACTAATCCAAGTAGGGTTGGAAAACCCGATTCATCATATCCATGAACGCAGCTGGGGCGTTTGTCAATCTGAATGGCATTACCAATAATTCATAATGCCCGTATCTTGTTCGGAAAGCTATCTTATGGATATTCGCTTCTTTCACCTTAAGCTGATGATACCCCAACCTTAGATCTATCTTTGAGAATACCGCAGCTCCCTTAAGCTGATCGAACAAGTTGTCTATCCTCGGCAAAGGATACTTGTTCTTAATGGTCAGCTTATTCAACTGCCGGTAATCTATGCATATACGCATAGTTCCGTCCTTCTTCTTTACGAACAAGACCGGTGTTCTCCATGGAGACACACTGGGTCGGATAAACCCACAATCAAGCAACTCTTGAATCTGAGCCTTAAGCTCAACCAACTCCTTTGGTGCCATCCTGTATGGAGAAATAGATACTAGCGCCGTACCAGGCAACAAGTCAATCCCAAATTCTACTTTCCGATCTGGAGGTAATCCTGGAAGTTCTTTCGGAAAGACATCCACAAATTCACTCACAGTCCTGACCTCTTCAACAGTTGCTTCCTTAAACTCCAAGGCACTAACCAACATTAGAAAAGCTACACATCCTTTTCTTACCAATTTTTTTGCCTTAAGAGCAGATACCACATTTGATAAATAGTTCTGTCTTTTGCCCATTACCACAACTTCCTTGTCATCAATAGTTCTTAGTGACATCCGCTTAGCAACACAATCCACATTTGCACGATATTTCACTAGCCAGTCCATGCCTAAGATCAGGTCAAATTCCCCGAATGCCAACTCTATTAAGTCAGCCAAAAACTGCGTCCCTTAAACTTATAAAGGCACTTCCTTAAAGAGCTTATCTACTACTACAGTCTGCCCTAAAGGACTAAGTACAGTCATCTTCCTAGGTACAGTCTCAGAAGTCACATGCAGAGTTCCAGATACTTCACTAGCGATGTATGAATGAGTTGACCCTATATCTATCAAAGTAATAATGGGTATTCCAGAGATCAAAAACGTACCCGTGATAACATCAGGTGCATCACTATCTTCCCTGCGATGAACTGCATATACCAGACCTGGTTGTCTAGATTCAGTGCTACCACTACCTCTGCCTGGTGTCCCGCGACCTCTACCAGAACCATTACCTCTGCCATTCGAACCACGACCCGTCATCGGCTGCTATCCACCTCTGCCAGCCTGATTAAAACCCTGACCTGCTGGGCGGTTCCTATCTGTATCCATCGGACAATCTCAATCATATGATCCTTGGACCCGCACTTAAAACATCCCCCAGTCTTTTTCCAACATTCTCCTGGGTGCATTTTTCCACACTGGGCACAAATATGGTACTGTCCTCCCGTAGCAACCTGCTGACCTCGCGGCCCATCAACTCTAGGTCTCTTTTGAAAATTCCTAGATGACCCTGAAGACCCAAAGCTCCTCTTATTCTTATTCTGACCTCTGTCCAGATTCTGTCTCTCGGTCCGCTTAACTTTTTCAGCTATCCGTGCCCTATCCACTAAGACTGCAAAATCTCTTTCCCGGTGTGGAGCAATCAACACTCGCAGCTCATCTCTCAGTCCATCCTCGAATCTGACACACCGCTCATAATCAGTAGCTACAATCCCTTTAGCATACCGACTAAGCCACAGAAACTCCGCTTCATACTCAGCTACCGACTTATTTCCTTATACTAAATTCAGAAATGCCTTTCTCTGAGAGTCTATGTAGCTAGCTCCAAAATATTTCCCTTCAAACTTAACCTTAAAATACCCCCAATCCACTCGATCTGTAGGGACACTCTCCTTGACAGTGAGCCACCACTAGTAGGCCTCATTTCGAAGCAGCGAAATAGCACCTTTCACTTTTTCCTCGTGAAGGCGGTCCAAATCATCCATGATCCTCTCGACTGCCTCTAACCAAGATACTGCTACATTCGGAGCTACTCCAGATACTCCCCTAAAAACTTCAGCTCCGTTTGATCTAAGTCTCTCAACTACTGACTTTCGAGCCCTATTACCCATACTAGCTCCCGCTACTCGTTCTAGAACTCGCAGCATAGCCTGCGATATTGCACCATCTCCTCCAGTTTGCTCTTAAAATTCTGCCCCAACAGCCGATGGCGGTGCCTCATTTTTGGAACCCTGACCAGATCTAACTGGTTCTGACACAACCATTCTGCCTCTACCTCGTCCACGACGACCACGTCCCCTAGAACTCATGTCTACTTCGCATCTTATCTATTTTTACGAAAATTTTATGCATTAGAGTCTTTTCACTTTCTTGTTTAAAGAAAATTTTATGCAACAGAGTTTTAATCAGTGGTTTTTCCGTAAAAGTACACATGTACCTAGGGTCCGTGTCTCTAAAGTATAGTTTCCTAGACCTATTATTTAGAGTATTATACATCAACATACACAAATAAATTAAAAGAACTTACCTGGCAGACCTGGGCAGAGAACTCAGGTGCCATGCTTCTATACAACCATTTTAATCAAAAAATTTCAAAAAGTTATTTGGGCCTAATATTGAAAACGTTGTGGGCTTCAAAACCCAAGGCCGAGTGTTTATAACTAGGCTCGATACCAAGTTGACACACTCCAAACCCGACCCATAAGCCCTGACCGGATCTAGTATGTTCCTCGAGTAAAACTTTAATTAAACCTTGTTTTGTTTTATTAGATAATATGTTGGTTCTGTAGAAAATAGTTCTATTTAGTGATCGCGTTGTAAATAGTGTTTAGATAAGTTGGTGTCTCATTAAAAGCGTTATCTTTATGAGAAAGATTATAAGTTAAAAGAAAACCAAATTTAAAACTTATTATTATTAAAACCATAGGTGTTTAGGTGTCAAAAGCAGTTTAAGTTATTTTTGAAATCATTTAATTATTTAGTAAATATTTGATCGTAGCATATTAAAATCTTAAACGTAAAAAAAAAAATAGTCCATAGCGGCCTTATTACAAAAACATAACCCAAAATAAATCACGAATAATAAAAGAAAAAATAGTAGGTTTAATTAAAAGAAAATCAAATACTAAATTGAGCAATGGCCACCACGTAGTCCTCGCTGACCCAATCCATCACGCTAAGCGTCACCTGAAAAGATATCCCATAAAGGGTGAGTCAATAGACTCAATGTGTAATAGTACACTAAAAACCCAATTAATTATAGCCATTAAGCCCATTTAAAACACATTTAGCCATAAGCCCATAATATAGCAAATCAGATAATAATCGATTACATCACATGTGCATATAAAATTAAATGCAATCTCAAGCCCACCTAAATATCCATCCGCTACACACCACCCGTACATACCAATCACACCGTGGGGATTTCTAAATCGACCCTCCATTCGCTCTGAGACCATCGAAGGCGTTCGCGCAGCCCAAGCGCACATCGCCTTATAAATTGTGGCATGGCCACCGGATAATTGTGATGTAATCATCCAGTTCATAATATTATTGTGATCGAAATCACGGATAATGTGGTAAAACCACCGGAACACTTCCCCTTTATCAAAATTACCCATATGCCCATGCACATACATATTATTCAGATTTTATGCAATTTACCCCCAAAATCATAACGGAATCATACACATTTCATATCCATGTTTACAGCATTGTTAACGAAGTATTAGGGGGTTAACGTACCTGAATATCATGTACCACTGAATGGTACCCGCAACCATTATCATACATATTTTTCTTAACACATGCAAATCATTAATGTTATCGATCTATTAAAAATTTAGTATAGTGCTACACACCTGATAACAGTGAGAACTATACTTTCTTGCTCGTCGATACCTAAATATTTATCACGCTTGATTAGAACACTAATACTTATAAAACTATACAAATGATAAGTAATCTAAATCCTTACCCTCGGAATCTCAAACAACAACTATATGCGATTTCTCTCCGATTGATGGTTCGTAACCCGATGAAGAACCACGAACAAATAATGGCTCGGGGGTACGTACGACTTCAAATAATCGATTTTCACCGACAGAGGGTCCACAACCCGATGGAAAGTCTCAGATTCCCGATACAGCCCTTCGTTTGAAATTTGAGGGTGTAGCAGAACCACCCATCTTCCAAACACTGTTTACCGCTCTTTTCGAACCGATTTTGTTTGCCCCAAAATCTTTCGTTCACAGAAAAATTAATAATAATCGAGCGATAGAGTCCCCTAAAATGAAATCGATCAGTAGTCCATCTAAAACGATATAACAAGTAATATAAAAATCCTTACCTTGATTGTCTAGATCCTGAATATGTCACTTGTCCTTGGAGATGTCGAAATCCCTTGGATATTTAAATCCCGAATGATCTCTCCTTAATCGTTGGCTACCAAAAAGAATCCCGAAATCCTCCTTCAAGATTTTGGCCAAAGAGAATAAAAGGATTAGATTCCTGAAATCGGCTAATCTAAAAGAAAAAAAAGAAAGAAAAATAATATACAGTTAATCCTTACCACTAACGCTAAAATCGTTTGCACCCTTACTTGATACTATAAAGAGATTCGGCTATATAGGAGAATGATTGACTTTGAAGAAGAAAGAGAAGAGAATGTGGTGTGATGAAATTCGGCTTGGTGACAAGAAGAAGATTCGGCCTTTTCAAAAGAGAAAAGAGATGGGAGATTTTAGGTGTTGCGGCAATGATAAATATGGAACGAAGGTTTCGGCTATTACAAGAGAAAGAAGAAGAAAAAAAAGGGATGAAAAATGACCCTTGTGCTATGGTGATTTCGACACAAGAGAGGAAGAAAAGAAAAGAAAAAATGTCTTCAAGGCTTTTGGTGTTTTAGGCAATAGGGGAAAAGAAACTTGAGAGAATAGGAAAATTAAACCAAAATGGTCAAAATGGAATGGCCAGTAGAAAAGAGAAAAAGAATAAAAGATGCTTACCTAATGCTAAGAATGCATTCGGCTAGGAGAGGAAAGGTGGAGAGAATGAAAATTTGCTTTAGCGAAAACACAAAATAACCCAATTGTCAAAATGACCAACTAGCTACTAACCTACCAAAACCTTCATCAAAATTCGGTCACCCCCCTAGGCTCCCAAACCGTCTAAATACATAGACTCCAAAGTCAAATTTTTCCACACAAAACTTTCCATAGCAATCACCTTACAATATGCCTTGTGTTCCCTCATCATTCCTTAATCAAAATGATTCCTTTCCCCAAGTTCATACTTACCTAAACTATTAATCATCTTGCCAAAAAAATTAAAGTCCAACTTACCAAATATAAAGCTTGGCCGACACTTGATATAAAGATGCAGAAAAATAATGTCTCCAAAAATGCACTCCATGTTGTTCGAGCCACTCGCCTGAAGCAACCATTCATACGCCAATACCACCATGCTACTAACTCCTCTTGTGCTAATTTTAGATGCTTAATTTAACTTAAGTATTAGGGTCACTTGATTCAACTTGATTCACTTCACTAAATTCTCCATATTTAAAAATTATTCTAGATCCGAATAAATTCCAAACCTTCACAAAACTATATCAGGCACACAATAAAATCATACCCGAGCTAACACAAGCAACAAGATGATTCACAAATTTTTAGGATGTTACAGCTGATTCGTTATGTTAATAGAAGATCGGGAGATCTTGTTAGCGTAGCAACTAGTTGATTGATGAGGAACCTGAAACAATAGTTGATGGGCATTACTGAATTGAGCTAATCAGCCATAATCGAAATTTGATTCATTCTACATTTTTATCTCTTGAATTTTTTTATTTTATTATTATAAAAAAAAACCTTAAACCACCCTTTTTATGTTTTCATTGTATAACTGATTGAAATTGCTAATTAGATCTATTAGTGTTTAGGTTAGAATTGATCTAGCACTCTCCTCTCTTAGGTACAATCCTCATAGTACTCACCTTTTTCATTGTAAAAACTATATTACAACTCAACCTATATACTTGCAGATACCACCTCATAGTTCTCTATTTTATTGCATTATTCACACTCTAGATGTTAGTATGTCCGGAGGTGGTTAGTATCATGCAAGTCTTATAGGGGTGGCACATAGGTGTATTTTTAAAATGATTTGTACAAAGAACTTCTATTCATTAAGACTATATTTTGATGAGGTTTTTATGAAGTACTAATATTTGGGTTTAAGTCAATACATTATGTTTATGAAGTTACCATATTTGAATTTATATGCCATAGAAATTGTATATTATTTTAAATTGATTATATTTCTTTCACCTTAGTAAAATAGCAACTAAAATATGAGTTATATTTATATCTTTGTAAGAATTCTTCAAAGCTTTCATTGAAATGTTGTTAAGTTAGTTTGTTTTCAAGTAGTAATACACTATTCTCAGATCCTATTACAAGGTTAGGTTTGGCTTGTTACATGAACACCGTAATGTTCCCTCTGCAAGGCTTGGAGCTTCACCCCTTGCAGTATCAAATAGGATCATTCCCCATTTCCCTTACTAACTTCATCTATCCTAATATCACTTTTTCTCACAACCATGCAATGCATGCACATATCATCATCTTTCATGGTTACTTGATGTACATCATACTATGACCATTTCATGCTTATTGTCATGCATCTTCAAATATTCATGTTTACACAAACACGACATACTTAGACAAGATAGATCACAACATCCTTGGTTGGAGTTTTAGGAACTCACCTAAAGTTTCATTGTCTCCATAGCTTAGCCTTCTCGAACGCTAGAGCTTCCATTCTCCTGGTAGTTAAGTATTTCAACCAAAATCATTGGTTAAACTCAATATTCTTAGCTTAACCCTATTTTTTTCTAGAAACATACAGAACCCTTAAAATGGTTTTGAAGTCCATAACTTCATTTCCTTAATACGTACATAGAAGGGCTAAAAACCTTACCAGCTTGCTGGTTTTATTACTTTTTCATCTTAATCCTTTTGAAGTTTGTTCCTTACAGAACCTTCCATGGCTATTCCTGTCACGTGTGAATGTGCAATGTAAATGTGCAAGTATACACATCGAATCAAGTAATAAAGTGATAAGTGAGTATCATCTCCATAGTGATTGGAATTGATTAAAATAATTGGTTATGCTATTACTATGAAATTGACTAATTAAACTATGCAAAAGAAATAGGTGACTAATTGAAAAATATGTAATGAATGGGTTAATAAAATCAACTATGAATAAAAATATTCTAGGGTAATAAAATGCTATGGAAATTCTCAAAGAATAATTGGAAAAGAGTTTGTACTGTTGAATGATAAAGGTTGGAATTACTCGGGCTTATTCCTATAATATAATAATGTCATGGAAAAATCTTGACCATTCTATTTCTCAGGGACTCACTATTGCAGTTTGCTTCTTTCAAAAGCCAGACTTTGAGCTATCATGATGAGTTTTTGTATGTCTACAGAACTCAAGAATGATATCCAGATTTTTTCTTCCTTTCCTTGTATAGATCGCAACTTTTATGTCTAGAGTGCTACAAATATTCTATTGAATACTTGCGGTATCAAACAATTATAATCCTATCTAATTAATCTTTCCATAATATAATATGTCTAGAGCTTGCATGCATGCCTTTAAAATAATCACAATTCGAATGAAATAGTATTCTACTAAAAATCATACCATGGGCATTAAAGATAACAAAAAAACACCCAAATAATTCCAACCCAATGAGAATTAGCTCATTGGTTGAACATTCAAATCCATAACAAAACCATTCAATATCACTGTTTAAATTCACGAATCACAAAGTTCAAATTAGAAAATAAAGGTAGAACTGTAGGAAGCTTTCGCTACTCCAGCTTTCACTCTAATAATGAGATTTGATGCAAAACATAGGACATATTTCTCTTCCCCTTCCTTGCGTCTGTAATTCTTATGCTCTATAAGCTGCTACCCTTTCCTCTCTTTCTCTGAGATTTTTTTCACAAGAACCTGATACAAAGAAAAAAAAACCTATTTTCTAATTCTTCTCTCTCCTCAATTCTCTTTTCTCTTTTCTCTTTCCTTTTTTATAAGGTAGGTCCCTCCCTCTAAGCACACTCCTTTTGCTTCCTATTTTTTATGGTGGTTTATCTGGTACAAGTACAGCTGGCTGAAAGTGACGTGGACTGGGTGCTACGTCATCTTCTTGGAATTGCCATGGCATTCGTGTTGGCAATCTAACCAACATTCTGTCATGACAATATTTCACTTCCTTCGTTTTTCTACTCTTTTTCTCTTCTCATCTTTATCCTGCACCTGTTACTAACCACAAACAACACCTTTCTTCCCTAATAGTAGAAGTAACAAATAATAACATTTATAGCACAATCCAAGATTTGTTATGTAATGTTCTAAAAATATCTAAAAATGCAAACATATTTACTTCATTACAAAAAATTAATTCAATCTAAAGGCTTGAAGTATAACTCTTTTCAAGAGTTATCAATTCCTTCTTCAAGTTACCAAAGAAGATGAAGAATAGAAGAAAATGAAATAGATTCGGGAAGGAAATCATCCCTAGGAAGCCATTTCCAAACTATTTATAGCCTTTCCCAAGCTAATACCAACGTTATGAGAACCATCCATTTCTAATCATGTTGTCCCCCACTAAGGAATCGATTGGTTCCATTCTAACTGAACTAGGTTTGGTTCTCAATCATGTCCAATTCAGTTTCCAACTTTCCTGTTTCTTTTAATAGAGGCTACCAACTTGCTGTCTCTTTCAATTTAGTCCTCTAGTTATCTCAAATTTTCGGGTTATTAGAAATTCGGGTGTTATATGTGATATTTTCTGATGAAACAAAGTTACAGCCTGATTTTACATATAGTGAAGAACTAGTAAAGAGGCTACGTAGGAGCTGGAGGAAACCATGAAGTCACAGTACCTTAACCTTTTCTCAGTTAAATTTAAAGGACAAAATTTCTTCAGGGGGAAAGTTGTAACAACCCGAATTTTAGTGGTGTCGGAAACAGCGATTTTGGAATCCCATTTTTATAGTGTAATCCATAAATATTAAATATTAAATATTAAATATTAATATTTACGAGATTAGTATTAAATTTTATTAAATTTTGTTCCATCAATTTTGTCAAATTGATAGTTAATTAGGTACAGGGACTAAATTGTAAAAGTTTATCGCTACAGATTTTTAAATAGCCAAAGGACCAAATGAGTAATTTGACCAATTTTACATGGTCAAATGACGGTGGTGGATAGTTAAATTCCATTAATTTAGTTAATTAATTTTAAGGTTTTAATTGATTAAGTTTAATTAAATTAAACATGATTAGTTAAGTTTAATTAAGGTATAAAAGACAAAATTAAGAGAAAAACAAAACATTTGTCTCCACCTTCTTCTTCATGCCATAGAAAAGAAAGAAAGAAACCCTTGAAAGTTTTCAAGCTTTCAGCAATAAATTTGTATGTTCAATTAAGTCATTTTCTTTTAATTTTTATGTTTTTGAGGTCGTTTGAGCTTGATTTAGCTAGCACACGTACCAATTTGTAAAAGCGGTTAAAGATTTTGAAAGTTTCCACGATGATTTCTGAAGAAATTGGTGTTAAATTGTTATATATTAAGCTTAGATGTGAAAAATGACTAATTTGTAATGCTTAATTGTTAGTTTTTAAACATAAGGACTAAAGTGTATAAATTTTGAAATTGATGTAAATTTTGGAATAATATATAATAGATGGTCATAAAAGGATGTAATTGAGATCGGTTTTGAAACCAAAATTCAAAATTGAAAGTTATGACAATTTTATTTCTGACGACTAAATTGAATAAAATGCAAAATTTAGGGGCATTCAAAAATGAAATGAAATTTATTTATGTATATAATAGGATGTTATAGAATGTTTGGAATTGATAAATTGAATCGAACCGAAAATAATTGGAGAAAAGGTAAAATTGATGATTAGTCCTTAAAGACTTGTTCATTTGTTGTTCTTCAGGTAAGTTCATATAGAACTTCTTGTTTTGTTTCATGTTATAATTGAATTGAAATTATTTTTCTTTTAGTCTAATATAAATGTGAATTTGGTGATTTTGAGATTAATCAAATTAAATTGCAAAGTATGAAAAATATGGCAATTCTGAATAGGTACAAGGTACCAAAATGGACATGGAATGTTTATAAGATCAATATAACATGTATATATTGTTACAGGGATTGGATTGATACAATTATAGTAATAACGCCCATATGAACTCAGTAAAGGATTAGGATACGTATGGCAGGCCATTAGGGTCAAATATGGAAACGATCAGGGATTTACATGGTCATATAAGATCCAACATTTGTTGTGGATTCTTAGCTTATATGTATCGTTGGTTTAGCTTGGACTAGTAACCTCGATACGATGTCAACTTGTGTGAGAAAATTCATAAATGTTAGCATGTGTGAGCAATATAGTTTCGTGTATCCGAGTTCAATTTACAATAGTTCTCTTAGGCGAAACCTTAGCTTAATGAAAATGAAAATGTTGAAATGACTTGAAATTATATTGAATGATTTATGAATTCAAATTAAATAAAAGTATATGATTTTTTACCTAGTGATTATGAAATGCAAATGGACTAACCTATATGGTTTTATTTGATGTTATGAAATAGTTACATTAAAGTATGCTAAAGGATGCCATATTGAATGCCGAAGTATTTATATGTTTAGCTTGTTGAATTGATAAGGTAAGTTAAGTTATTTTCATATGGACTTACTAAGCATTCAATATGCTTACCTCATTATTTTCCCTTTCCTTGTAGATTGCCACTTTGTGAAACGTGTCTAGCAAATCAAAAGAGGCTCACACTATCCTATGATTGATTTGGCAGTTTTTCAATTGCTTTAAAGTTTGGTTTGTGTAATGTATATAAGTGATATGTATTTTTGAACTTTGAATGTCTGTATAACTTGAAACCTATGTTATGCATGATTTTAGGTAATGGTAAAACCTTGTTGAAATGGTATGTTTTGGTAAATGGTTTGTGATATGTATGTAGCATATGAATTGGTATATTTTGATATGGAATTGATTTTGAAAAAGTTAGTATTTAATTAATGGTTGACATGTATGCTTTAGTAATGGAATGATGTATCTAATGGTTAAATAGGTGATATGAATGGATATGAAGTTGAATGTGGTTATTTCCAATGTTTTGGTAGGTGTTTGGAACATTTTTGTCCAGGTAAAGTTAAGCATATATGCACAATTTGATGATTTGGTTTGTGTAACACCCCTAACCCGAAACCGTCACAGGAATAGGGTTAAGGGGTATTACCGATCAATCAAAACATTTAACCTCTAAATGTCGACACAAAGTCAAACATCACCAAACACATTCATATACAATCATAGTGTCCCTTAAACGAGTCATCAAGACTCTAAGCATGCTTATAAACCGAGCTGGGACTAAACCGAAACACATATAAAATTTCATAAAAAATTGAAACTTTTCTAGAATACAAGGGAGACACGCCCGTGGGGGTAGGCCGTGGCTCTCCCACGGCTGCATGACACACCCGTGTGACCTCCCCGTGGTTACATACTGGCAAAATCAACACGGCTAACAAGCACGCCCGTGTGCTAAGGCCGTGTCCTATAAGGTCATATACTACCATTTCTCGCACGAACTGCAGGCACGCCCTTGGCATGGCCGTGTGCAGTTTAAGCCACATTCTTCCAATTTACCAACTGTCCGAGACACGCCCGTGTGCCCCATCCATGTGACATTATAGGCCATTTTTGCAAGGCCAACATGCCACCCACTTAGGGTCAAACCTACAAGCCAATCAACCAAACATCTCATGCACATATTGCCATCTAAAAGCATACCAATACTTTTTCTATCACAAGCATAATTCATTCCCAAATCTCCCTACCCCTGCTAGTATTTATCAACACAAAGTTACCACTCAATAGCAAATTTATCAATCTACAAACCATGCCAAAAGATGCATCATATATATACCACATTCATTCATGCCAAACCTATCACATATCTAGCCACATCTCATGGCTACTTACAAATCTCAAACTTGATTCAATTAACCAGCCTATACATGCCATATTCTAGCTATATACATCATTCCAAAAGTACCAAAATAGAATGCCGATAGTGTGATTGAGAAGCTGACGATCCAAGATCCAAGCTAGCTTCTTGACCTTTGCAAAGCGAGAAACAAATCACGCGATAAGCTTTCCAAAGCTTAGTAAGTTCGTAATATAATACATATTATTCAATACAACAACTTCGATATGTATATGTATATGTATATGTACCATCACATAGATAAAGGCACAACCAGGCACATTATCAATTCAACCACATACTCAATTATCTATTCAATAAACTCTTAAATCTATTATCAACCACATAGGTTCATACGTACCTTGATCAACACATAGTTACTTACCATTTATGCTACTCAATTGTTCAATTTTACCTCTCGTTCAACCTTTGTTATTCCATTGGTTTATTCGTACACTTAGTGCCAATTTCATAACTGAAACATAATCATCATACACACTTAGTGCCAATACATTAAACCGAACTTATATCGGTATCGCACACGATTGCCAAGTCGATAAGCAAAGCTTCATCTTTTGCACACATAGTGCCAATCATCTTTTCTCATTTCAAATTTACACTTAGTACCCTTTATCTCAATTCAGCACGTAGCATTTCAAATCTCATAGATGCATATACATCCATTCAATTTATATCACATAGATAAAGTTTACAACTAGTATTATATCCGAACTTACCTCAGATGTCAAAATACCGAAATGGTCGATTAATCGAGCACTTTGTCTTTGCATCGATCTCGATCTGAACCTCTCCGTTCTTGGTCTATACACATTTAAATTCAATCCATTTAATCACCAAATCATTCATTTTAATCCAAACACACATATTTAGGGCATTTTACAAAATAGCCCTTACATTTTCACATTTCGACACTTTAGTCCCTATCTCACAAAATCATCAAATTCAAAATCCCACACATTCACATGCTTGGCCGAACCTCTCTAGGGATTATATAAGTCCAATTATTTCATCAAATTTGCTATTTAGTCCCTCAACTTACACTTTTTACAATTTAGCCCAAAATACTCAATTTCATCAAAAATTCAAAAACAAAACATGTTAATCCAACACCAAATCTTCATATATCACTATCATCTAGCACATAGCTCACACATTCATCAATGGCTCATCACAAAAACACCATCAATTCACAAAATTACAACATGGGCTAGCTAGACCACGAAGCAACGATTATGAAAACGTAGAGATTATTAAAAATCGAGCTCAAACATACCTTAATTTTGGCTTGATAGCAGCTAAATGATGAGAGCTTTTAATCTTTCTTTTCTTTTGAATTTTGGTGGAAGAATGCATGAAATAATATCCATTTTCCTAGTTTTATCATATTATAATTCTTTAATAAACAATTTCCCATTTTAACCTTATAATATAAACTTATAAAACACATTTCCAAAGGTTAATATGGACTAATACTGTCCACTAACTAAAGAAATGGCTAATTTGCCATATAAAACCTCTATCTTTTCAAAGCCACAACATATAAGTACTCACAAATCAGCACACAACATTTTACTTTCTATGCAATTAAGTCCTTTCTCTTAATTCGACACTAAAACGATCAAATCATCACACAGAATTTTCACACATGCTATGTCACATATCATTCACACAAAAAATATCATTAAAATATTTTTACGACCTCATATTTGTGGTCTCGAACCACTGTTCCAACTAGGGTCTAAACCGGGCTGTTACAACTCTTCCCCCTTAGGGATTTTCATCCTCGAAAATCTTACCAGTGAATAGTTTTGGATGTTACTCTCTTATAACGTTCTCAGGCTCCCACGTAGCCTCTTCAATTCTGTGTTTGTGCCACAATACCTTCACTAAGGAAATTCTTTTGTTTCTCAACTCTTTGGTCTCTCGTGCCAAAATTCAGATCGGTTCTTCACTATACGACAAGTCTGACTGAATCTCAACCTCAGTAGGAGCAATCACATGAGATGGATCTGATTTGTACCGTCGAAGCATTGACACATGAAACATATTATGGATATTTTCCAATTCAGATGGCAATCTCAATCTATAAGCAACCGGTCCAACTCATTCAATGATCTCATACGGTCCAATGAACCTCGGACTCAACTTGCCCTTTCTGCCAAATCGAAGTATATTCTTCCACGGAGATACTTTCAGAAACATTTTATCCCCAACCTCAAATTCAATATCCTTTCGTTTCAAATCTACATACTTTTGACGATCTAAGGCTGCTTTCAAACTGTCACAGATTACTTTCACTTTTTGCTCAGTCTCTTTTATAAGATCAACCCCGTGAATCTTGTTCTCACTCAGCTCGATCCAATACAATGGAGTTCGACACTTTCGACATATGGTGCCATTTTGATGCTAGATTGAAAACTGTTGTTATACGCAAACTCAATCAACGATAAATGCCTTTCCCACGTGCTTTCAAATTCAAGTATGCAACATCTCAGTATGTCTTCAAGAATCTGAATGATTCGCTCAGATTGACCATCTGTTTGCGAATGAAAAGCAGTACTAAAATGCAATTTTGTGCCTAAAGCATCTTGTAATTTCTTCCAAACTCGTGAGGTAAATCTCAAATCTCTGTTAGACACTATAGATAACGGTACTCCGTGTAATCTCACAATCTCATCGATATACAATTCAGCCAACTAATCTAAAGAATAATCGGTTCTCACCGGAATGAAATGAGCTGATTTTGTCAATCTATCAACTATCACCCAGATCGCATCTTTCTTGCTCGGATATAAGGGCAAACCCGACCCAAAGTCCATCGCGATCCTCTCCCATTTCCACTCAGGAATCATAGTCGGTTGCAATAAATCGAACGAAACTTGATGTTCAGCCTTAACTTGCTGACAAACTAAACATTTTGACACAATGTCAGAAATATCTCTCTTCATACCATGCCACCAATAGAACTGTTTCAAATCATTATACATTTTCGTACTCCTCGGATGTACAGTCAAATGACCATTGTGAGCTTCAGTCAAAATCATTTGAATCAACTCTAAATTTTTAGGAATGCAAATTTGATCTCCGAATCTCAAACAATCATTACTATCAACTCGAAATTCTGATTCTGCATTCGAATTACATTGAACTCTTTTTGCTAACAACTCATTATCAATCTTCTAAGTCTCACATATCCGCTGTCTAAATAATGATTTTTTTTTTCAATTCAGCTACAACCGCATCATCATTACACAGATCCATCTGATTACTCATAGCTCGTAAGGTATATAACGATTTCTAACTCAAAGCATCAGCCACAACATTAGCTTTACCTAGGTGGTAATCTATCACAAGTTTATAGTCTTTCAACAATTCTAACCATCCTCTCTGTCCCAAGTTCAAATCTTTCTGAGTCATCAAATACTTTAAACTCTTATGATCAGTATAAATATAACATTTTTCATCGAATAAATAGTGACGCCAAATCTTCAATACAAATACAATCGCAGCCAATTCAAGATCATGCGTTGGATAATTATTTTCATGCGGTTTTAACTGTCTCGAAGCATAAGCGATGACTTTTCCTTCTTGCATCAACACACAGCCCAAACCATTCAATGATGCATCACTATAAACTATAAACTCTTTGCCTGATTTAGGTTGAATCAACACTGGTGCTTCTGTTAACAACACATTCAACTGTTCAAAACTCTGTTGACACTTTTCTGACCACTCGAATCTAGCATCCTTCTGTAACAACTTTGTCAAAGGAGTAACAATCATCGAGAAGCCTTTCACAAATCGTCTATAATATCCTGCTAGTCCTAGAAAACTACAGATTTCAGACACATTTCTCGGAGGCTTCCATTCCAAAATAGCAGAGATTTTATGCGAATCGACTCGTATCCCAACAGCGGATACAATATGCCCCAGAAAACTGACCTTAGGCAACCAAAATTCACACTTGCTAAACTTTGCATACAACTATTTCTCACGTAGAGTTTGTAGCACGATTCTCAAATGCTCGGCATTTTGTGTCTCATCACTCGAATAAATCAAAATATCATTAATGAACACCACCATGAAGCGATCCAAATACGGTTTGAATATTCGATTCATCAAATCCATAAATACTGTAGGGGCATTTGTTAGTCCAAAAGGAATCACTAAGAATTCATAATGTCCATACCTCATTACGAATGCATTTTTGGCACATCAGTTCTTTAACTCTCAAGCGATAGTAGCGATCTCAAATCTATCTTAGAAAATCGTAGCTCCTCTTACGATCAAACAAATCATCGATCCGAGGTAAATGATATTTGTTCTTTATTGTCACTTTGTTCAATTATCGATAATCAATACACATTCTCATAGTTCCATCTTTCTTTTCACAAATAATCAGAGCTCCCGGGGTGAAAAACTAGGTCGTGCAAATCCTCATCGGTCAATTCTTGCAATTGAGATTTCAACTCTTTCAATTACATTGGTGCCATTCTATATGGAGCTATAGAAATAAGAAGCGGTTCAGTACTAACTCAATACCAAATTCAACTTCTCTAATCGGAGGTAACCCTGGTAACTCTTACGAAACACATCCGAAACTCACATATCACGAGCCTGATTCAACTTTCCTTTTCGACACTTTTGTATCAATCACGTATGCCAAATAAGCTTCACAGTCCTTTCTCACATAGTTCATAGCTTTCATCACAGATACAATAGCTGGTAATCCTTTCATATCACTTGACTCAATTCGAACTATCTCACCATTCTGACTCTTCAATTTAACATTATTTCTCTTACAATTCACAATGGCATTATGCAAAATAAGCCAGTCCATTCCCAGAATTATGTCAAATTCATCAAATGGTAGCAACATTAAATTGACCGGAAAACATAAATCACGAAACATCAACAGGTAATTCCTGCACACCTTATCCACCAAAACACACTTACCTAAGGGGTTCGATACTCTAATCACAAATTCAGTAGACTCAACAGGTAGAGTCTTATTCGATACTAAATTCATACACACATAAGAATGATTCGATCCTGAATCTATCAATGCAATGACATCAGTATCAAATAAAGTGAAAGTATCGGTGATGAAGTTTGGAGATGATGCTTCCTCTCGTGCACGTATAGCATAAGCTCGGGCAGGTGCTCTTGCTTCTGACATTACAGTTGTATCAGTCGTTCCTCTCTAGCTTTCATTCACATTTCTAATACTCCTGGGTGGTTTACTTCTAGCCGTCACATTACTTGGTCTTTCGTTCTGAACATTTTCTTCTTCAACTATCTTTGGGCAATCTCGAATAAAATGATCTCGGGATCCACACTTATAGCATGTTCTATTGTTATACCTGCCCCAGCATTCTCCCACATGTCGCCTCCCACATTGTTTACATTCGGGCTTTTTGTTCTTAACACTACCCACACTTAAATCATTCGGAGCTTGAATTCATAAACTAGTACTCTGTCTCGAACGATCTCTATTAGGATGACCAAATGAAACATTTCAACGATTGCTGGCATCTCTATATCTCTTTGAAGAAGGCTGAGAAAATTTATTCATTGATCTCTTTCTTTCATCTCGAGCCTTAGAATCAGCTTTCTTCTTTTCTTTGCTGAGTTCCTCAACTTTGCATGCTCTCTCCACAATTACAACAAACTCATTTATATCCAGCATCCCAACCAACAACTTTATGTCTTCATTTAATCCCTCTACGAAATGTTTGCACATAGTAGCTTCAGTAGAAACACACTCTCTAGCATATTGACTCAATCGCATGAATTCTCGTTCATACTCAGCAACAGACAAATGTCTTTGTTTTAGCTCTAAAAACTCCTTACGTTTCTGATCAATGAAACGTTGGCTGATATGTTTCTTTCTAAACTCGACTTGAAAGAAATCCCAGGTGATTCTCTCTCTCAAAACCACGGATATCAATGTTTTCCACCAATTGTAAGCCATGTCTCTCAACAAGGAAACTGCACACTTAATGCACTCATCAAGGTTTAATGACATCTCATCAAATACTCGAAGGGTATTTTCGAGCCAAAACTTAGCTTGCTCAGCATCATCATCAACTGTGGCTCTAAACTCTTCGGCCCCATACTTGCGAATCTTGTCTACAGGTGGTTTATTCAATCTGATCAGATCTACAACTTGTGGCACAATAGGTACTTGCGCGGGTGGAGGTTGTGGAGCAGTTGGATTTGTTCTAACAAATTCTAAAAACCATTCACTCATCATACAGAAGAAGGCTTGCTTAGCCTCACCTCCCTCAGCACTATCATTCGGCCTAGATGTGGCCGGCGCTATCCCTTGAGCGGGAACAGGCGTATTACTCTCTACGTCATCAGCAACTGCTCGATTGGGATCCATTACTATATTAAAACACATTTCAAATCTCATATTTCATCACACTATCGCAATTTCACAATATGGCATGTACAGCTAGACTCACACGCGCTATGTTAGTCCGAGAATAGACTAAACCGTAGCTCTGATACCAATAAATTGTAACACCCTTAACCTTAAACCGTCGCCGAAATAGGGTTAAGGGGTATTACCAATCAATCAAAACATTTAACCTCTAAATGTCGACACAAAGTCAAACATCACCAAACACATTCATATACAATCATAGTGTCCCTTAAACGAGCCATCAAGACCCTAAGAATGCTTATAAATCGAGTCGGGACTAAACTAAAACACATATAAAATTTCATGAAAAATTGAAACTTTTCTAGAATACAGGGGAGACACGCCTATGGGGTTAGGTCATGCCTCTCCCACGGCTACATGACACACCTGTGTGACCTCCCCTGGTTACATACTGCCAAAATCAACACGGCTAACAAGCACGCCCATTTGCTAAGGCCGTGTCCTATAAGGTGATATACTGCCATTTCTCGCACGACCTGTAGGCACGCCCGTCCCATGGTAGTGTGCAGTTTAAGCCACATTCTGCCAATTTACCCACAGTCTGAGACACGCCCGTGTGCCCCAACCATGTGACATTATAGGCCATTTTTGCAAGGCCAACATGCCACCCACTTAGGGTCAAACCTACAAGCCAATCAACTAAACATCTTATTCACATATTGCCATATAAAAGCATACCAATACTTATTCTATCACAGGCATAATTCATTCCCAAATCTAACTAGCCCTACTAGCATTTATGAACACAAAGTTACCACTCAATAGAAAATTTATCAATCTACAAATCATGACAAAAGATGCATCATATATATACCACATTCATTCATGCCAAACCTATGACATATCTTGCCACATCTCATGGCTACTTACAAATATCAAACTTGATTCAATTAACTAGCCTATACATGCCATATTCTAGCTATACACATCTTTCCAAAAGTACCAAAATAGAATGCCGATAGTGTGATTGAGAAGCTGACGATCCCAGATTCGAGCTAGCTTTACTGACACTGCAAGGCAGAGAAATAAATCACACAATAAGCTTTCCAAAGCTTAGTAAGTTCGTAATATAATACATATTATTCAATACAACAACATCGATATGTATATATATATATGTACCGTCACATAGATAAAGGCACAACTAGGCACAATATCAATCTCAACCACATACTCAATTATTTATTCATTAAACTCTTAAATCTATTATCAACCACATAGGTTCATACGTACCTTGATCAACACATAGTTACTTACCATTTATGCTACTCAATTGTTCAATTTTTCCTCTCGTTCAACCTTTGCTATTCCATTGGTTTATTTGCACACTTAGTGCCAATTTCATAACTGAAACATAATCATCACCGCACACTTAGTGCCAATACATTAAACCGAACTTATATCGGTATCACACACACAGTGCCAAGTCGATAAGTCAAGCTTCTATCTTTTACACACACGGTGCCAATCATCTTTTCTCGTTTCAAATTTCGCACACTTAGTGCCCTTTATCTCAATTCAGCACATAACATTTCAAATCTCATAGATACATATACATCCATTCAATTTATATCACATAGATAAAGTTTACAACTAGTATTATATCTGAACTTACCATGGATGTCAAAATATCGAAATGGTCGATTAATCGAGCACTTTATCTTTGCCTCGATCTCGATCCGAACCTCTCCATTCTTGGTCTATACACATTTAAATTCAATCCATTTAATCACAAAATCATTCATTTTAATCCAAACACAAATATTTATGGCATTTTACAAAATAGCCCTTACATTTTCACATTTCGACACTTTAGTCCCTATCTCACAAAATCATCATATTCACAAATTCCACACATTAACATGCTTGGCCGAACCTCTCTAGGGATTATATAAGTCCAATTATTTCATCAAATTTGCTATTTAGTCCCTCAACTTACACTTTTCACAATCTAGCCCAAAATACTCAATTTCATCAAAAATTCAAAAACAAAACATGTTAATCCAACACCAAATCTTCATATATCACTATCATCTACCACATAGCTCACACATTCATCAATGGCTCATCACAAAAACATCATCAATTCACAAAATTACAATATGGGTTAGCTAGAGCACGAAGCAACGATTACAAAAACTTAGAAATTATAAAAACTGAGCTCAAACATACCTTGATTTTGGCTTGATAGTAGCCGAATGTATGAGAGCTTTTAATCTTTCTTTTCTTTCGAATTTCGATGGAAGAATGCATGAAACAAAATCCATTTTTCTGAGTTTTATCATATTATAATTCTTTAATAAATAATTTCCCATTTTAACCTTATAATATGAACTTAAAAAACACATTTTCAAAGGTTAATATGGACTAATACCATCCACTAACTAAAGAAATGGCTAATTTTCATATAAAACCTCTATCTTTTCAAAGCCACAACATATAAGTACTCACAAATTAGCACACAACATTTTACTCTCTATGCAATTAAGTCCTTTCTCTTAATTCAACACTAAATTGATCAAATCATCACATAGAATTTTCACACAGGCTATGTCACATATCATTCACATGGAAAATATCATTAAAATATTTTTACGACCTCAGATTTTTGGTCTCGAACCGCTGTTCTGACTAGGGCCTAAACTGAGCTGTTACAGTTTGAAAGTATGAAACATGTACCAAATGACACATTTTTACCAAAAATAGAGTTTACGTCCCGACAATAACCTTCCTCATCGCAACAACTGCTAATAGTGAGTCACATCATGACATCGAGTAGCCTGAGGTCATGTCGTGACAAACTATTTGGCGACTTCACACCATGGAAGAAGTGACGTCAGAATATTGTTAAAGTATGTCCGAAGACCAATTATAAGATGATTATAATCACACACTTGTTTTACTTTAATTGTTAATATAAGGCATCGCCTTTGTTATTTCAGTTTCTTTTTCTATGTGTGTAAATAAACTAATTAATAATAAAGTCCTGAGAATATTATTAGTATTATTAGGTCCTTAGTCAAGTATTATTGTAGGCTTGGACAGTAATAATGCATTGAGACTAATCTATAGTTGATTGATGGCAAAGTGTTGTCATTGACATAAGGATGTCAAAATCAATACTTGAGTATGTGTTAGAGAACAACATATTGGACTGACTTGCTATGAGTATGCTTCTTAGATTATTATGTAATAGTCACAACATTACTCATAGTGATAACTATGTATACGATCCTCAGACTTGAGATCATCATTTTCCCAACATCGTGAGTCGTATATTTTTATAGAGTCAAACATCTATCATAATAGGTACTATAAAGTCTAATGTTGGGTATGCCACAATCTATGTAGTGGGATATGGTTGATCAAGATAGGATTTTCCCTCCTACATAATGGGAGCAATACCTTTGGCCACTTGATGGAGTGAGACCAGAAATGCATGGTCATGCTCAAATAAGTTGATATGAGATATCACACTTATTTGTTTATTGTAGTCTACTCAAAATATCAAGAACTATGAGATTAGACTTGTAACACCCTAAACCCAACCTAGAAGTTAGGCCCAAATCTGGCGTGTTACATTGAAGAGTTTTTCGAAAACCATGCTTTCATTAGAAACCCTTCTTACAACTTATAACTTTTTGCTATTCAAAACCTTAGATTTCATTTGCTTATTTTCAAAACGTGGTTTATTAGAAATCATTCTTGGAAAACATTATTATCTTTAAAACCTTTTTTATTGAGGAAGCTTAATTTAAAATAGTTGCGAAACGTGATATTTTGAAAAATAATAGCTATTTACGAAAAATCGTGTTCTACTTACGGCAATTATAAAACAATCAATAAAATCCCAAAACCTAAAGTTCATAAATCTTAAGGCCTTATTACAAAATTTATAACCCAACAAATTAAACTAAAATAAAATAGGAGTTGCTAAGTTTAACTTTAAAGCCAATCGGACGTGTGGTCACCTCCGAGTCCCTCGCAGCTCTGATCCGTCTAAGGCTGAGGATTACCTGCGATTAAAAATGGGATGAGTTTATGAAAACTCAGTGTGTAATCCCCTTACCAGAGTAACAGTTAGTATCTGATAGAAACCTAAGCGATGCAGGCCAAAGCCTTTTCAACAGTAACATTACAGTACAGATCAGAGCATATGTGGGTCAAAGCCCACTACGAAATCATTTGAGTCACAGTCCATAACAGTATCAATTGGGCTTAGCCTAAACCAATAACAAAACAAGTGGCCTAAGCCCAGTACAGTGACAGATCTCATAAAAAGATATGCAACAATGTGAGGATGCATCCCAACCTAGTCCAGCCAACACACCTCCCATACCCACCAACACACCATATGGGGACCAAGTCTGTAACACCCCAAACCCAGCCTAGAAGTTAGGCCTGAATCTGGCTTGTCACATTGAGGAGTTTTTTCAAAAATCGCATTTTCATTGAAAACCCCTCTTGATATTTAAAAACTAAAGTCCCAGTTTGCGATTGTTATTATTATTCAACATTTATTAAGAAGTCATTACCTTCAAAATCCTGTTCGTTGCAGAAGCTTAATTTAAAACAACTGACTTATAAAACATGATATTTACAGCTTGGTTGCGAAAACGTAATGTTTTGAAAATAGATATTGTTTTGGAAAAAATGAGATTCAATGTTAAGCAGATTTAAAACATAATAAACTAAAAATACCAAACTATACTAGAATTTAAGAGAGGCCTTATTACAACCCAATAAAAATGGTTTAATAAAGTAAAGTAGAATACTAAAATACAAAACTACTCGTAGTGTGGCCACCTCTAAGTCCTCCAATACGTCGAACCGCCTACTAAGGGTTACCTAGAAAAATTAAAAAGAGGGGGTGAGTTTGCGAAAACTTAGTGTGTACAACCCTCATCAATAAAAACATGCATCATAACAATTCGGGCCGACGCCCATTATAATAACAGTGGCAATTGGGCCTTAGCCCAAAATAGCCTCAGTTGGGCCTTAACCCATATCATATGTCACATATAATAAATATCTGGGCCTAAGCCCATCTCAATATTAAAATCCATATATGCAATGCATTAATGCCCATACCAACCCTGCACTTCGTCTCTTGTCCAATCGTGCACTCCTGTGGGGATTTAATCGACCCACCCATCTGTACACTCCTTTTGTAGCACCGGTTGCGGCACTAACTTATCGGTGCAGCATGGCCGCTCGGTGGCTAAAAAGCCTTCGGTGGATCCACAGTCGTCAAGCGACCATGCGATCCTATTAGCACTTCCTTCATATTAATAATCCTATTCCCATGCAACATAATAACACACGAATGCATCATACAATAATAAACATACCATAATAATCATAAATCGCATACAAGAATAACCATATAACATGTAGGGGCATTTTCATCATCTTGCCCTTCAAGGGCATATCAATCATTTTACCCATCGAGGGTATTTCAGTAATTTTTGCAAACCAGGGGTATTTCAATAATTTTGTAAATCGGGGGTATTTCGATAATTTTAAAAAATAGGGGTACTTTAGTAATTTTGCAAGCCAAGGGTATTTCGATAATTTAGCAAACTAGGGGTATTTCGATAATTTTTCAAACCAGGGGCATTTCAGTAATTTTATAAACCAGGGGTATTTTGATAATTTTGCAAACCAGGGGTATTTTAGTAATTTTGTAAACTAGGGGTATTTCAGTAATTTCACAAACTAGGGGTATTTCAGTAATTTTGCAAACCAATAGTATTTCGATAATTTTGCAAACCAGAGGTATTTCGATAATTTTGCAAACCAAGGGTATTTTGGTAATTTCGCAAATTAGGGGTATTTCGGTAATTTCACAAATTAAGGGTATTTCGGTAATTTTGCAAACCATGGGTATTTCGATAATTTTGCAAACTAAGGGTATTTTGGTAATTTTGCAAATCAAGGGTAGTTCGATAATTTCGCAAACCAGGGGTATTTTGGTAATTTTGCAAACCAATGTATTTAGATAATTTTGCAAACCAGGGGTATTTCGGTAATTTCACAAACCAAGGGTATTTCGGTAATTTTGTAAACCAGGGATATTTTAGTAATTTTGCAAACCAGGGGTATTTCAATAATTTTGCAAGCCAGGGGTATTTCGATAATTTCACAAACTAGGGGTATTTCAGTAATTTCGCAAACTAGGGGTATTTTGATAATTTCACAAACCAGGGGTATTTCAGTAATTTTGCAAATAGGGGTATTTCAATAATTTCGCATTTATCAGCCTTTCCAAAGGCCTGCTGTAGCCTTGATCGACTCAGATAACCTAAATGGTCATAATGGTGTAAATAGGCCCGAGGCCCCTTATTTAGCCCACGTGGCCCCACACACTCGTGTGGCCCACTTAGCCCAAATCTAGCCATAGATACGGTATTCCTATAGTCCAGTTCACTATCTACTACACAATCATACAGTTTATTCATATGGGTCCACGGCCCATCGTGGCCCAAACAGCCTAGACGCACAAGAACACTCAAGCTGGCCTCAACTATTGTGTCGAAACTCCCACACGTGCCCTCACACGCTCGTGTGGCTACCATTGTCGTGTGACCAGCATTTCGGCATTTGCCGCTCTACAGCTAGAGTAGAAAGAATACACAGCTTATAGGAGTCTGAAGCTAATCCGCGCTCCGAATGCTCCTATGCCTAAACGCCAACCAAGGTATGTTTCATCTCTTCATAGACAGCTCCATTTATAGCCAGCTTCTCACATTCCCTCTTGCTATCTTTTCGAAATCAAAATGAAATGCCAACGCCAAGGCTTGAACCTTGGACCCCTTGCTTCCTTGTGGCATCACCTCCTTGTCTCTTATGTGGCATCACTTTGCCACTACACCACAAGCTCTTTTTGTGTCATTTTTTCTCCACATTTTATTTTTAAAGCCTACTTACTAACTCTCAGGGTTTTATTCACCTAAAACCAAAATTTTCCTAAAGCCCAAGTTTGATCCAGGGACTTCATAGAAGACTCTTAACCTTCCAAAATCACCTTCCTAATAGGTCTAACTTGAAATAATGCCGTTCTCATAATCCCAAAAATTTTAAAATGTTTCCATGGCCAAGGCCCAATGGGCCCAATCCTACTAGGCCGAAATTTAGGGTGTTATAAAGTCGACCCACCCAGCCAGCACACCAATAACGTAGCCTAGCTGCTAATAACAACGTAGCAAAATTGCTAATAATAGTATATGTGGCTGAGCCACTAAAATTAGTATACGTGGAAAAAGCCACTAAAATCAATATATGTGGCAAAAGCCACTAAATCAGTATAACGTGGCAGAGCCACCAGTACAGTGCTTCCTCCGTATCAATGTTTCAACCCCATGAAATATGTCGTGTATCTCTTGCTCAATCATTACACGTGTATGCAAAATAGCCATACTTAGTAACAGTTATTTCAACACTTATTAACAACATACCAGTCACACGCCCACAGTCAAGTCAGTTAAAACACAGTCATACGATCACAGTCAAATCAGTCATTTACCCATAAGGGAAAAACAGTCATTTACCCTATAAGAATATTTCGGTAATCCTAACCTTCAAGGGTATTTCAATAATTCAACCCTACAGGGGTATTTCGGTACTTCTACCCTATAGGGGTATTTCGATAATTCTACCCTATACGAGTATTTCAGTAATTTTACAAATCGAGGGTATTTTTGTAATTTTACAAACTGAGGGTATTTTAGTAATTTTACAAATCGAGGGTGTTTCAATAATTTTACAAATCGAGGGTATTTCAGTAATTTTACAAACTGAGGGTATTTTAGTAATTTTACAAACAGAAGGTATTTCTGTAATTTTACAAATCAAAGGTATTTTCGTAATTTTACAAATCGAGGGTATTTAAGTAATTTTACAAACTGAGGGTATTTTAGTAATTTTACAAATCGAGGGTTATTAACGACCCAACAGAAGGTCTATCGTCGCCTCGAGCGACTTAGCAAATCTAAATTAACTTAACGGCGAAGATGGGCCTAAGGCCCATTACCCTACCCAAGAGGGCCCACACACTCGTGTGGCCCATTTAGCCTAGAAACAACCACGGCTATGCAACGGCACAACCCAAATCAATAACTTATCACATCACGGACATTTCATCTGTGTGGACCCACAAGCCCATTGGGCCCACACGGCCCCCTTTTGGCCTTACGCAGCCCAAAATACCTAAGTCATGTGTGCGACCTGATAAGCTTGTCTATTTCACATTTAATAGTGAGGCTCAACCTAATGGGTCCACGAGCCCATCGGGCCCTCTCAGCCCATCAAGGCTCAAGACAGCCCATGAATTCGCTTATGGTGGCCTTTCTCATCACAAGCTCACGCTCCGTGAGCTCGGTTCACCACACGTACGATCGCATGCTTGCATGGCATCGTTCTTGATATTCGACTTTTCGACATATCCGATCAACAGTCAAGATAATATAGTATACGAACCTTCAACTTTTCAACTGATTAACAATTAGAACAGTGTATACGGATACACACCTAATCACGTAGAGTACTGAATAATCACAAGCGCCGTCACCTTCACTAGAGCGATCGAACTGCGATTTGCCCAGTTAAACCAAAGTATTCTAAATAGAGATAATGATGCGAATGGGCTTAGGGCCATTCTCATTAAATGAGCCCACACACTCGTGTGGCCCATTTAGCCCAAATCTAGCCATAGATATGAGATTCACATTGACCAGTCCAATATCTACTACACAATCATACAATTTATTCATATGGGCCACGGGCCCATTGGGCCCACTTGGCCCAAATAGCCTGAACCCACAAGAACACTCATGATGGCCTCAACTATCGCGTTGAGCTCCCACATGTGCGCTCGCACGCTCGTGTGGCTACCATTACCGTGTGACCGATATTTCGGCATTTGCCGCTCTACAACTAGAGTAGTGCGAAATACACACACCTGATAAGAATCTGGAGTTGATTCACGCTCCGAACACTCCTATGCCCAAATGCTAACCAAGATATGCTTACTCTCCTTATAGATTGCTCTATTTAAAGCTAGCTTCTCATCTTCCCCCACGATAGCTTTGAAACACCCCAAACCCGGCCCACGAGCCTTGACCAGATCTCATCACCTTCTTCCAAGGTGAAACCTTAAGGAATACCCGGTCTCCCACATCAAATTTGATCTCCTTCCGTTTGAGATCTGCGTACGACTTTTGTCTATCAGATGCTTCCTTCAACCGTGCATGAATTATCTCAACCTTCTCTTCAGACTCTGCTACTAATTCTGGTCCTAAAACTCGACGTTCTCCCAATTACATCCAATATGTAGGAGTTCGACACCTCCGACCATACAAAGGTTTCATAAGGTGCCATTCAATACTTGCTTGATAGGCATTGTTGTAGGCAAACTCGCTAAAGGCAAATACTCCTCCCAACTTCCTCTCAAATCCATCACACGCCCCTCAACATGTCCTCTAAAACTTGGATTACCCGTTCAGATTGCTCATCCTATTGTGGATGAAAGGTCGTAGTGAAATCCAACTTAGTGCCTAAAGCTTGATGAAGTGCCCTCTAAAATTGAGACGTAAATCTTGGGTCTCTATCCGAAATGATTGACACTGGCACTCCATGTAGCCTCACAATTTTCGCCACGTATAATTTAGCCAATTTCTGAAGAGAATAATCAACTCTTGCCAGGATAAAGTGCGCGGACTTGGTCAGACGGTCCACTATTACCTATACCGAGTCCTTCTTAGTAGGCGTAAGGGGAAGCCCACTAACGAAGTCCATGGTAATTCTTTCCCACTTCCACTGTGGAATCTCGATTGCCTGAAGCAATCCCGATGGAACTTGGTGTTCAGCCTTAACTTGCTGACACGTCAGATAATTGCCAACAAGCTCAGTAACTTCTTTTTTCAGACCAAGCCACCAAAACTGTTCCCTTAGGTCTCTGTATAACTTAGTGCCTCCAGGATGCA
Source organism: Gossypium rotundifolium (assembly GCA_025506655.1). NCBI lineage: Eukaryota > Viridiplantae > Streptophyta > Magnoliopsida > Malvales > Malvaceae > Gossypium > Gossypium rotundifolium. Next base: position 96,966,761 of record CP106732.1, on the reverse strand, counting down.
TAGCATAAGGGCTACCATGCGATTCCTGAAGAATCCTTCGCCTAAGTTCCTTATCCTTAGGCATACAGACCTTGCTCTTGAAACACAACACTCCTTCGCCATTAATGCCATAATCTTCCAAAGCTCTATTCTGCACTTGTTGTAGCTTAGCACTTAAGTCCTCATCAGCTAACTGTCCTTCTTTCACTTCATTCAACCACGTCGGCTTGACTTGCAACTCTGCCAACAGGCTTCCATCATCATACAAACTTAAATGGGCGAACATTGCCCTCAGATCCGACACCACCTTCTGGCTTAGGGCATCTGCCACTACATTCGCCTTGCCTGGGTGATACTCAATCGCACAGTCATAGTCCTTCAGTAATTCCACCCACCTTCGCTGCCTCAGATTCAACTCCTTCTGAGTCAACAGATACTTGAGACTCTTGTGGTCTGTGTAGATCATTGACTTTTCCCCATAAAGGTAATGCCTCCATACCTTAAGAGCGAAGACCACTGCCGCCAACTCCAAGTCATGCATCGGGTAGTTCACCTCATGTGGCCTCAACTGTCGTGACGCATATACGACTACCTTCCCGTCCTGCATCAATACGCAACCCAAACCTGTATGGGAAGCGGCACAATACACCGTAAAATCCTTTCTACCTCAGGTTGAATCAACACTGGAGCTTCCGTCAATACCTTCTTAAGCTTTTCAAAGCTCTCCTGTTGCTTATCCGTCCATACAAAGGGTACTTCCTTCCTCAACAACTTTGTCAAATTCGCGGCTATTGATGAAAATCCTTCCACGAACCTTCTGTAATAGCCTGTCAATCCCAAGAAACTACGAATCTCCGCCACTGACTTAGGTGGTTTCCAATCCAACACTGCTTTAATCTTCTTAGGATCCACCCTTATTCCTTCAGCAGACACCACGTGTCCTAAGAAAGCAACTTCCCTAAGCCAAAATTCACACTTGCTGAATTTGGCATAGAGCTTCTTTTCCCTTAACACTTGCAGCACAATCCGGAGATGCTCATCATGCTCCTCTTCAGTCTTAGAGTACACTAGGATGTCGTCGATGAACACCACGACGAACCTATCCAAGTAAGGTTGAAACACCCGGTTCATCATATCCATGAACGCGGCTAGGGCATTTGTCAACCTGAACGGCATTACCACAAACTCAAAATGGTTGTATCTTGTCCTAAAGGTTGTTTTATGGATATCCGCCTCCTTTACCTTCAACTGATGATATCCCGACCTTAAGTCAATCTTTGAGAACACTATCGCCCCCTTAAGCTGATCAAACAAGTCATCAATCCTCGACAAAGGATACTTGTTATTGATGGTCAGCTTATTCAACTGACGATAATCTATGTACATCTGCATAGTTCCGTCCTTCTTCTTCACAAACAGGACCGGTGCTCCCCATGGAGACACACTGGGTCGAATAAACCCACGATCCAACAATTCTTGGATTTGAGCCTTGAGCTCAACCAACTCCTTTGGTGCCATTCTATAAGGGGCAATTGACATAGGAGCTGTTCCCGGCAGTAAGTCAATTCTAAACTCCACCTCCACATGCAGGGATATTCTGTAATTCCTCCGGGAACACATCCTCAAAGTCCCTTACCGTTCTAACTCCACTAACACCTTCTTCCTTTCCATCTAGCACACTTACGAAGGCTAAGAACGCCTTGCACCCTTTACGAACCATCTTTTCAGCCTTTAGCGTCGAAACTACATTAGACAAGTAGTTTCTTCTTTCTCCCATCATCACTACCACTTCATCTTCTGGGGTCTTTAGCTCCATTCGTTTAGCCGTACAATCCAACACGGCTCGGTGCTCTACTAACCAATCCATACCAAGTATGAGGTCAAATTCTCCGAAGGGTAACTCCATTAAGTCAGCCCGAAAGCTCACTCCCTGAATTTCTAGGGATACACTAGTCCTAGGGTTTAATGTACTTAATCTCTATTCTACATTCCATTCCATTTCTACCCCTCTACAAGTCATACTATAAATCACACAATGGATAGAAATACTTACCTGGTGGACTTCGGGTCGGAGACTTAGTGGGCCATGCCAGAAAATCCTGCTTAATTCACAAAAATTCGTTTTGGGCTTAACTTTGAAAACATTTTGGGCCTTAAACCCAAGGCCGAGAGTTTAAAACTGGGCTCTGATACCAAACTAAAACACCCCAAACCTGGCTCACGAGCCTTGACCGGATCTGGTATGTTCCCCGGTGTAAACCGTTTCAAATTCTTTTGTTACTCAGGAAAAACTTGTGTGTTTTGAATGAAAGATTGTTTTTGGGTTGGGCTTGAGTTAAAAACAAGTTTATTTCATTTTGTAAAATCCTTTACTTTAGGTGACAAAATGTTTAGGCTTTGTTTTAAAATAAATTTACTTAATCTTTTAATAAATAAAAGTTTGTAAGCTTAATAAATAAAAGCAAAGTAAAGTAGTTCTACTATGGCATTATTACATCAAATAATTCCCAAAAAAAATAAATTCAAAGTACTTAATGAAATAAAATCCAAATTAAATAAATTCCTTCATTGCATGGCCACCTTTAAGCTCCTGCCGACCCGGTCCATTACTTGATCGTTACGAAAAATAATCCCACAAGGGGTGAGTGAAACAGACCCAATGTGTAACCAACACTAAAATTTAACAATTTAGGCATACATTATCATACATGTTCATATAATAGATAGAAAATAATGATGCAACTCAAACCCAAACCTAGATGCCATCCGCTACACATCACCCGTACCATCCTCACTTTTGCCGTGGGGACTACTAAGTCAACCCTCCATCCGCTACACACCATCGAAGGCGTTCATTGCGATCGGCGTGCTCATCGCCCTTATAAAATTCGTGGTCGTAGGTCACCACATTCGGATATCGTGGTCTTAGGTCACCACATTCAGATATCGTGGTCTTAGGTCACCACATTCAGTTATTGTGGTCTTAGGTCACCACATTCAGATATCGTGGTCTTAGGTCACCCCATTCACTTCCCCTTTTCATATAACCCATATACCCCATATCATACATATCATGCATTAACATGCCAAATTCTTATTTCACATTCTTATAATGTCATATGTGTGTCGTAATGGATATTTAACATAATCCTAGTAGGAGTAGGAAAGCGTGCACAGTACTTTGTACCATGACATGGTACCTTAGCCATATTCACATTCTTATACACATACTTATATTAAACATTGCCATAAAACTTATTAAGTAATAGTGTGGGGTACATACCTGATTCGCTTTAGCAAGTTCACTCTAAATCCCGAAAAGCTTGATCTAATGCCTTAGATCTTAAATCTCTACATTTGATCAATACTTAATACTTAGTAAAGAGCCATTCAGCCATAAATCCAAATCCCAAAGAGGATTAGTACACTTAAATCCTTACCTTCTTTGCCGATTGATGTCTAATCAAATGTCAAAACTTTGTATCCTTCTTTCTTGAAATCGGCAATCACTAGATTACTTGAATAGATTAGTTTCGGCTTTTAAATATTAATGAAACACATCTATTTACTCAACATGGCCTTGGCCGAATACTATAGATACTTACCTTGTGGATTTTAAATCTCGAAACTAACTGAATAACTAGGGAACACGCGGCCTATGGTGTACCTTTGGGAAAAGAATTTCTCCTTCCTTGTAGTTGACACTTAGTAAATCCCGAAAGATCTCTTCAAAGTTTCGGCATCAAGATATTAATAGGGTTAGTCCTAGATTTCAGCAAATCTTAAAAGAAAAAGGATGAAACTAAATGAGATCTTACCCTTACTTTAGAGATCGGCAATCGTTACTTGAACCTTTAGCATTATTCAGCTATGTAAGCTAGAAGGATCTTGATTTCGACTTTTGATTGGTATAAAGAAATCGGCTAATGATGGTATCTTGAGGAGTTTATGGATTCGGTTTTAATGGAGATCACAAAAGCTATGAAGAATTCAATAGGCTTACTTTAGTTTTCGCTTTGGCTAACAAAAGAAGAAGAAAAGATGCTCTAGGAAATTTAGCGAGAGAAGAGTTGAAAGAAGATATGATGAATGGCTCTCTTTTCCTTTAGTAGCGAAATTACTAACTTAAAATCCTTTACTTGGCCATCACTCCTATTTTGATAACTTTATCACTTTAATTATCACCCATTCAATTTAATAAAACTTAATCCAATATTTATCTCTTATCTCTTAATAAAATAAAAATAATAGTCCATCATTATCTATCTATTTGCGAATTTTAAAGAGAATTAAACTCTTCCCCAAGTGCCTTGGTGCCGTCCAACTCCTTGCTCCTTGCAGCAAAATAAAACTCTTTTATTTGCTTCCCACGTGACTCGAACCTAGGCTTCTTCCCCCTTGATTGTGGCGTCACTTACTGGGCTTTAAGTGGTGCCTCCTAGCCACTTCTCCAAGCCCGTTCTTGTGTCAAATTTCTTCTATTAATTTTCTTAAGACCACCTTGTCTTAGTTTCCTCTTTTAAACTTAACATTTCTAAAACATTTCCTTACATTTCCAAGTTTCCAAAAATGTTCACTTTCCTCTTTTAAACTTAACATTTCTAAAACATTTCCTTACATTTCCAAGTTTCCAAAAATGTTCACTTTCCTCTTTTAAACTTAACATTTCTAAAACATTTCCTTACATTTCCAAGTTTTCAAAAATGTTCACTTTCCTCTTTTAAACTTAACATTCCAATATTTTTCCGATGTATTTTCCCCATATCCTAAGGTTCTCCAAACCCCTTAAACACACTCACCCACACACTGAGCCTATTAATTCATGAATTATGTGCCAAATGCATAACCCCTAATCTGGGATATTACAAGCTTCCTGATGTGGGGTCCCTTCTTCAGTAGAGTTTAATTCCATCACAACCACCTGTCGCCCCAACTTAGCAAAATAAATATCCCTTTTTGCTTGCAATGGGATTCGAACCCCCCTCTCCTACGCTCCAAACACTACATGTCACCACAACACAAGGTCCTTTGTGACTTAAAGCATGCGCAACTAAATATAAACCTATGGGTCAAAGTCTAAGGTCATTTAAAAATATATCAAAATGAATTGTAAGCGCCAAGACTTGAACCTTGAACCCTTTGCTTCCTCTTTGACGTCACTTCCTTGTCTCCTATGTGGCGTCATTTACCACTAGACCACAACTCCTTTTGTGTCATTTCTTTCCACATTTTATTCTTAAAGCCTACTTTATAACACCCAGGGTTTTACTCACCTAAAACCAAAATTTTTCCTAAAGCCTAGGTTTGAACCGGGGACTTCATAGAAGCCCCCGAGTCTTCCAAAATCACTCACCTAATAGGTCCAACTTGCATTAATGACGTTCTCATGTTCTCAAAAATTTTAAATGCTCCCACGCCCAAGGCCCAATGGGCCCAATTCTACTAGGCCCAAATTCTGGGCATTACAAGACTATACAAGTGTGACTATTCTATGACTTGTGTCTAATGTAGATATAAAGGACAAAATGACATAATACATGAAAAATTTATCACAGAAAGGTTATGTCAAATCACGACTTCTTGTAACCTGGGTAGCAATGATGCATTACTATATGCCACTCATTGCTTGTAACATAAGAAATTTTCTAGTATTACTACTAATGTTATAAGAGTTTATAGGGTCACACCCTATGGTTGAAGCAAACCGAATCCAAACACAGTTAGTATTGTGTTTAACTGTCACATTAATTAAATTAATTATTGAATTAATTTAATTTGACGATTAAACATTGAACAATATATATACAACAAATAGATAACATAGTTAAAATAAATATATGAATTTGATTCATATAAAAATTAACTCAATATAGTTTATCAAAATATTAAAATAAATAATTATTATTATAAATCCGATCAAATATTAAAACATGGAAGTTAATATTCTTCTAGAAAGGATATGATGTTTTAATACTTTCCATATGTTTCCCTAAAGGGATAATTCTGTTTTTTATGTGATATTAAATAAACGGAATTGAATCCCTAATTTTGTGATGTGTTTCCAAGGAAAAAATATTGAAAAGGATCTAGCAGCCAATTTCGTCAATTATCTCTAAGAGGTTCAAGGAGAGTTTGTTGTTCGTTCTTTGACTTAGTGGACTACGTAGAGGGTTTTGTTACTGATGCAGGATTGAAATCGCATAAGGGGTCAAATAGAAAAAGGTATATCTTCAACCCTATTTCAACCTAATTCATTCCTTATACTTGGATCCATGGTTGATCATTATAGGATTTTTTTTTTTTTACTGTTGCACCACATGGCATACCGACATTCCAACAAATGTCAGCCCTGAGATTTTAAAGCTTTACAATTTGTCCTATTTTGTTCCCGAGTCAACAAAAGATCTTTCATAAGCTCGATTAGGGCTTAATTTTAATTGAGTATCATAATCTGAATGTGTTTTTGACATGGTTGTATCTCTGAATGATTTATTTATAGTGTATTTGATGATAGTTGCTATGACAATAGATGTGGCATCCTTTAGCTCGGACCTGATGATTGGATCGAGCAAGGGGTTAAACATACCCTTTCGGGCTCATCCTAACTAGGTATTACCACTAAGATATGCTTTCGATCTCACTCTAAGGCACAACTCGACCAAATTGATACACACATAATACCCTTTCTGTCTCATCTTCCTAAATTACTACCTAAAGTTGTCATTTCTATGGTTCAACAATTTGGCGAAATTAAATAAAATTTCATGATGGAATTAAAATAACAAATAAAATAAAAATACCTCGCATTTGTCTTCAATGTCGCAACTTTCATGCTTTGTTGTGGCAACATTGGTAGCAATTTCCTCCATAAGTTGCATCTTTAGCTTGCATCTTCAGCTCCCGATCTATCCTACATAACCAAAAATCCTTATTAGTTGTAAAATACTATAAAAACTACAATAAATTATACTTTTAATAAGAATCTAAAAAACATAAATTATTACTAAATTGACTCTATTTTACTATTAAACATGTTAAAAATATGTGCAAAGGGATAACAATTAACATGATAATTTCTGGTAGATCAGAACAACAAGAAGACCCTCATGATTAATAATTTTAAATTTCTCTTGAGCCTCCGGATCTTCAACCAAAGAGGGCTTGAAGCTATAGACATCGCGGTAGGGTAAAAGCCACTTGGTAGGGAATGCGAAGTGTGCTTGGCTTGAGGGTTCCCCTACCTTTGATAGAACCAGAACAACCTAGGGTGTTTCTTCTGATTCCTCTTAGGTAGTTGTATTGATTTTGAATGACCTTAAGCTTTGGGTTCATCCCCTTTTCCTTGGAAAGGATGATGAAACCAATCAACAACTACCAGGAGGTTTCAAATAGCTACCAAGCAGCTATTTTGTAGAAGTTTAGAACCTCCTGCATGAAAGGTGTTGGATCTGGAGCCTTAAGTGTAGTATTTTCATCTAATTACACTTTTCATTTTTTCGAACATATTTTTAATAAGCTAAATTCATTGATTTCATTAATATAGTTTTATAATTTTCCTCATATGGTTTTTGCACTCAAAGAAAAATAGAAGCAAATGCTCCTTCTTGGTTGTCTAATATTTAACTAATACTAAGCGATATTATGTGGTCAGATTGTAATACAAAAAGACAACTTATATTAGTAGATAAACCTAAACATGTCTTTAGTCTAGTAAAAATGAGCAAACTAATTGAAAGACTAATATGTCATCTATCAAGTCAAATTGGGGAGATGCTTTGTCTTAAGCATCGAAGCGGATGACTCCCAGAAGATAGAGACATAGACGTGACTGACTGTACATCAAACTAGACCCAAGGAGAATAGATCCTAAATTTGTTTACGGATTTATTCACTTGTGACGTTCATATTGTTGCACGCCTAAATCCTGAGTGGATGACGAACTATGTATGCGTGACTTGTATAATTTCATGTAAGTGAAATCCTTAGTTCAAATAAGATAAGGAATCAAAAGTTGGTGCATTGGGTATACAACTTCTGCAATATGTAGCATCATTCACAACAGTGGAATTCATAGCCCGAGACATGGGTAAATGATATCCTCTCATTGGCATTACATGATTGATGAAAAGTAAACGTGCCACATGTTATTCGTCGTTGTGATGAATAACTTGATTACGATTTAATAGTAATTATCCTTTCATTAAGGTAGATGTAATGGTTACCATAAGATAAAATAAGATAATATTAGGAGAATGAATATTATCCCAAAGAGATTAAAGGATATCCTATGATGGTAACACACTTTTGATAAGGTCATTGGACGAGCACTAATCAAGTTGCTTTTGTAATGGTATGCAGATGGGGAGAGCTCAGTCATGATACCATAGTGGAATGAATTCGTGACTAAATGAGTTTATAATTAATAGGTGAAAGTGAAAAAGTAGTTTAATCTACTACGAGTCGCCGGAGATCAGGGGTGAAAACAAAAATTTTCTTCCCAAATAGAAACCAACAGAATCATTATTCCAAAAAATATATCCAATTCTTAGAGAATAAAAGCTTTTTCTATTTTCGGGCATAATAATGGTATCTTAAAATTTGTGTGTATAGCCCTATCAGTTCTATCTATTTATAGAGAGAGAAGGTAGAACCCTTGTTGAATTAAAAAAATTTCTTTCAGATAGAAAATCAGTCCTTACTTAGAGTAGGATTAGAGTGGGCGACGCACCCCTAGTATTCCTACTAGGGTTTTCACCTATTCATATTCCATGAAGAGATTTTAGGCCTCATTCACATAAGGTCCAATTAAAATTACGACTACTTTTTGAAATTTTTGACCTAGTACAATGTAATTAGATCCAACCTGATTTTATTTTTCTATTTCCCAAAATAAACTTCAATATTTATATTAAATAATTTTCTCATACCAACTTTACTTTTGTTAAATTTATGACAATTTTACCCCTAATAATTTTTTGAGAAAATATTCAATATTTCTCCATTTAACTTGTTCATTATGATCGTATGATTTATTTTCATTTGGAATCTAAAATAGCTCAAAAATATACTCAATCTTTCGATCATTTTTGAGAATTCCTCTTTCATTTGTAAATGATTTCATTTCTTATTTTCATTTTCATTTCCATTTTGAGAAAACAATATTCATTTCCAAATTATTTCATTTTCTCCATTTTCATTTTCATTTTGGAGAAATGCATAATCTTTTCCTGATTGTTTTCCATTTCTCCATTTCTATTCATTTTGTAACACCCCAAACCTGGCCTATACATTAAGCCCGAATTTCGGCATGCCACACAAGTTTAACGAACATTCAAAAACATTTAACAATGTAGAAATCAAATTTCAAAACAATTAAGAGAGTGACTTTAACGAAAAATCAAAGTTCATTGAAAACCATAATTAAAAACACAAGAATTTGTCGTTTGATATATAAAAAGTATTTGATAAAAACTTTGGACTTATTTAGTCGAAATATTTCATCGAAAAGTTTTAAAAGAATTTCCTAAGTTTCTAGTTAAGAAAACTTTTATTTATACAAGAGTTATAGAAAACATTTAAAAAAACTAAATCAATCCAACTTTATAAAACTAAAACATAATAAATCTATCCATATAATAAAATCCATAATTAAAAGGCCTTATTGCATCGCCATTAAAAATAGCACTTAATAAAAATCATAAGAGAAGTCTCAAAGTTTTATAAACCACCATTTGTAATATAGCCTCCCACGAAGTCATCTCAGGCCAAGTCTCCATCAATTGTTATTACCCGAGAGGGTAAAAAATGGGGTGAGTTACTTAGAACTCGATGTGTAACTCACTTACCATAGTCCACGGGCCAAGACCATTTACACACTTATTTGGGCCTAAGCCCATTCAAAATATATAAAATATAATTTAGCATTTAAAAATAATAATGCAAATGATATGCAATTCCCAAAACCAAACCTAGATTTCCATCCGCTACACACCCCGTACCCAACCAAAGACACCTGTGGGGAGCTTTAGTCACCCACCCCGCCAACGCACCGAAGTAGGCTTTAAGCCCAATATTATATTTGTGGCAACGGCCATTTAAATAATTGTGGTAAAACCACTGATCTAGATTTCGGGCAACGGCCATTGTGACAGAATCACCTATCTAGAATTCTGGCATTAAGCCTTTCTTCTCTTCATCATTGATCCCAACCCATGTAATCATGTTTATGCATTACAAAATATTTGTAAAGAAAACCATATTATATTTTATGAATTTTGGCCCATTAAAACACATTTCACATATAGCCCATTTGTCCATTATCATAAATGGCCCAATTATCAATTTTCACTTAAGGCCCATTTATCGATTATCACATATGGCCCAAATTCTCAATTATCACATATGGCCCAAATTTACCAAATATCACATATATGGCCCAAATTTGCCAAATATCACATATATGGCCCAAATTTATCAAATATCACATATGGCCCAAATTTATCAAATATCACACATATGGCCCAAATTTATCAAATATCACACATGGCCCAAATTTGCCAAATATCACATATATGGCCCAAATTTATCAAATATCACATATGGCCCAAATTTATCAAATATCACATATATGGCCCAAATTTATCAAATATCACATATATGGCCCAAATTTGCCAAATATCACATATATGGCCCAAATTTATCACTTATTAATGTTTTAGCCATTAAGGGCGATTTCCAAAATTTTCACGATCTTAATACCGATTTCACGATCTTAACACTAAAGTGTCAATAATACCATATTTTTCGATTTCACCAACTTTGCAATTTTTAATCTAACTTTAATCATTGTATAGTCATCTAACCCATGAGATATAGTGTGAAATTACACACACGATTCATCGTGAGAACTACACTCTCCGCTCGTCGATATCTAAACACACATTACGAAGGATTAGAACACTAAAATTTAATAATAAACTATTCTAATATTGAGCGATCTAGATCTTACCCTCGAATCTCGAACAACCACTATTTGCGATCTCTCTCCGATCAAAGGTTCAATACCCGAGTAAACAAGTGGTTCGGAGTGCGTACAACCGAATAATTGATTTTCACGGATGAAGGTCCACAACCCGATGGAAAATCTCGATTCCCAAAGTCCTTCTCTTAAACTTAGGGGATTAATAGAACCACCCTCTTCCGAACACTATTTACCCCTTTTCGTCCCTATTTTGATTGTCTTCAACGACAAGGAATCATTAGTGTTAACAATATTTTTAGAAAATATTAAAACTAAAGACTTGAAAGTGTAATCGGTTTACCTTGAAAATCCTTTACCTTTAACACTTTAAATCCGATTTCAACGATCCACGATATTTATGAACACTTGAGTTTCGGCCCTCCGCTAAATTTCTATGATAGAGAAAATGTTGGAATTAGATATGGTATGATGATGATCTCAATCCAAATGATCATCCCACACCACAAGATTCGGCACAAAAGAATAACGAATTCCAAAATATTATACTAGCCACTTACCGATTGATTAAGTTGTGAGTAGAAAGAAGATTCGGTTATGTAGGAAAAATTGAAGGAGATAGTGCTTAGCAACATTCGGCCATGAGAGATGAAAGAAAGAGATGATGTTGATTTGGTTTCCAAGAGAGAAAAGAGAAAGAAAAAGAAAGAAGATGATAGGTTTATAATTCTTTTATCAATGGTAAAAGAAAAGCAAAGAAAGAGTGGTTATGACAATGGTACATTCGGCAAGGGTGAAAAGAAAAAGAAAAGAAAATGCCCTTCAAGAATGTATGGTTTCGGCACAAGGAGAAAAAGATTTTTGGGAGAAAGTAAGGTAATACCGAAATGGTCAAAATGAAATGGCCAAAACAAAACGCAAATTTTACCTATTGTTCAAGACATAATCGGCTAGGGAATAAGTTTGGAGAGAAAGACTTTGGATAGAAAGCTATTGATACACCAAAATGCCAAAATGAAAATGACCAAAGCTAGAATCTACCTTACCCAATGCTAACCAAAAATTCGGCCAACCCCCCTAGCCCCTAAAACCATCCAAGTTCATGGACAATTAGCCTGAAACACCCCACACCCGGCCCACGAGAATGGACCGGATCTGGTATGTTCCTCGAAGTAACCCGGTTCAAATTCATTCGAATACTTTGAAAACTGTGTGTTTTGGAAGATAGTTTGTTGTGGGTTGGGCTCGAGTTGAAAACAAATTTATTTTATATCAAAAACCCATTAGTTTCAGGTGACAAAATGTTTAAACTTATTTTAAATTAAATGGGCTTAATCTTTAAAAAGCCCTAATTCCATAACATAGTAATTAAAGCGAAAATAAGAATCGTCACGATGGCCTTATTACATAAAATGAAACCCAAAATAAAATTTGTACAGTACTTAAAATAAAATAAAGATTCAAATTAAATTAAACTTCAAGTGAACATGGCCACCACAAGTTACGTCGTCCCATCCATTACTCGCTCATCACCTAAAACATGTTCCCCAACGGGTGAGTCGATAGACTCAATGTGTAACCAACACCAAAACATAATAGAAATAGGCACACCATACATATCATATTCATATAAAATTCAAGATAATGATGCAAACCCAACCCAAACCTATATGCCATCCGCTATACTCCACCGTACCAACACACACAGTGGGGACTACTAAGTCAACCCTCCATCCGCTACACACCATCGAAGGCAATTGCTTTGTAGTCGACATGCTCATCGCCCACTTAAAATATTGTGGCATAGCCACCTGATATTTGTGTCATGAGACACCACATTTAGATAATGTAACCGAAGTTACCACATTCACTTAGTGAGACCGAAGTCGTCACATATTCTTAGTGAGACCGAAGTCATCACGTTTCACTTAGTGAGACCGAAGTCATCACATATTCTTAGTGAGGCCGAAGTCATCACGTTTCACTTAGTGAGACCGAAGTCATCACATTCATTTCCCCTTTCTCAAATAACCCGAATGCCCCAAATTATACATATCATGCATATCATATTTAATTTCACTTTCATATCACTTTACACATGTTAAATATAACATATTTCGAAATCCTAGTAGGAGTAGGAAAACGTACCTGAGTACTTTGTACCATAATATGGTACTTTAGCCACATTCTTACACTTTCATGTTAACATATATATCATATTTAAGCCATAAATCTATTAAGATTAGTGTGGGGTACACGATACCTTAGCCATATTCTTACGCTTTTATATTAGCACTTATAATAAAATTAAAGTAAATCTATCAAGATTTAGTGTGGGGTACACACTGCTTTAAGCTTAGCGATTCCTTGAGATTCAAAAGCTAGATCTAATGTTTAGATCCTTAGTCCCTACATTTAATTTATCACTTATTACTTAGCATAAATCCTATTTGGCTATAATATCCAAATCCTAGTAGGATTTGTAAAAGACTTACCTTTGATGCCGATTTGATGTTTATTCAAATCCGAAAACTTGGTTTTCCTTCACGATATTCGACCAACTCGAATCTCAATATGGGTTAGTTTTCGCTTTTTAATAATTAAAGAACCGATCTATGTAATCATACAAGCCTTGGCCAAATATTTTAGGTGTTTACCTTATGGATTTTAAATCCAAAACTTCACTTTTCTATTCCTTGTATTCTACCAAAACCTAAATCCTTAAATCGATTAATTTTGATCACTTTTGATCTAAATACTTAAGATTGGCCTTGGCCGAATATATGAACACACTTACCTTGGAGTTCTCAAATCCCGAAATTGATCTTTTAATTTAGGTTCCTGCTGAAGTCTCATGTTAGATCTGATCTATCATTCAAGTATGGAATAGACCTTTTTGGCCGAATGTACATAGATGTACTTACCTCGTTTTCAAATCCCGGATGATCCTTTATACTATTCGGCTATGGCACTTTTATGGATCACAAAGTTTCGGCTTTTGGTGAAGGGATAGTAGAAGAAAGGAAAAGAAAAGAAAAGAAAAGAAAAGAGAAGGAGAGAGTTTTGATAGAGAGAATTCGGCTAAAGAGAGGAGAAAAGATTGATGCTAATTTGCTAGAGTATTTTCGATAGGGGTTTCCCTTGATGAGAAAAGAATGAAGAATGGCTCTTTACTTTCCTTCTTTGGCCGAAGCTATTAGCCTTAGAGTCCCTCAATCGGCCAACTCTTCCTATGTGATAAATTTTAATTTTATCAATATTAAATTCCATCAAATCTCCTAATTAGCCGAAAATTCCAAAGGAATTAAAACTCCCCTTTCAAGATCCTTTGTGTCGTCCAACTCTCTTCTTATGGAAGCAAAATAAAACTTCTTTTATTTGCTTCTTATGTGACTTCGAACTCAAGCCCAACACCCTTGCATGTGGGCCATTTCACGAGGCCTTAAGTGGCATCTTCAGCCACTTTTCCAAGTCCGTTAATGGGTCAAATTTCACGTACTTTATATTTTAGGGTCACTGCCCTAAGTTCCCTTTGAACTTTAAAATTCGACATTTCGGGTCATTTTAAGTTTCCAAAAATTTTCGCGCGGCTCTGTAACATGACATTTCCTAGGTTTCCAAAATGTTTACTTTCCTCTTTTAGCTTAGTTTCCAAAATGTGCTTAGTTTCCAAAATGTTCACTTTCCTAATTTACTTAGATTTCCAAAATGTTCACTTTCCTAATTTGCTTAGGTTTCCGAAAATGGTCATTTTCCTATTTTCAACGTAACATTTCCATACATTCTCAGGTTTCCAAAATTATTCCAAATTTATTCCAAAACACATAAAACATGTCTTTTCGTACAATTAGGCCAAAATGCATAGGCCCTTTTTAGGATGTTACATAGCCATTCAAAGCTTTCCAAAACATAGCCCTTGTTTTAAGCCTTATGTCCCCCTTACATGCCTTTTCCATATGATTCCTTTCCCTAAATTTTCAGTTGCCTTATTCCCATGATCTTCTTGCCATAAAAAAAATTAATCCAACTCATCAATCCTTATCCATGACCGACACTTGCTAAGGAAAAGTAAAAATAAAAGCTTCAACTTGCATGCTAGGAGATTCGAACCTCTCCCCTCAAGCAAACATGCATACGCCAACTCCACCTTGCTACTAGCTTCTCCTGTGCTAGTTTTTAACACTTAATTTTACTTAAACCTCAAAGTCACTTGATCCACTTCAATTAAATACTCCTTACTAAAATTTATTCTAATTTCAAATAGTTCTCAAGTCTTCTCAAGGCCATACTAAACATGAAAACTTTTATTATACTCAAGTTAAGCACTAAAACATGCATCAATTAAATCCTCAAATTTTAGGATGTTACAACTCTACCCTCCTTAAAGAAAATTTCGTCCTCAAAATTTACCTGGCTAAAAGAGATGACGATATTGTTGTCGAATTCCATCCTCAGGCTCCCACATAGCTTCCTCCGCTCTGTGATTACGCCATAAAACCTTGATCAGTGGTACAGTCTTCTTTCTTAACACCTTAACATCTCGGTCTAAGATTCTCACTGGTTCCTCCTCAAAAGAAAAATCTGGCCTTAATTCTACTTCTTCTACCGGTACTATGTGCGATGGATCCGATCTATTGCGTCTCAGCATAGAAACATGGAAAACACTATGAATCTGACTCAATTCCGGAGGTAAATCAAGTTGATAGGCCACTGATCCTACATGCTTCAACACACGGTACGGTCCAATGAACATAATGCTCAACTTGCCTTTCCTTCCTAATCTGAAAATCTTTTTCCACGGTGAAACTTTCAAAAAAACCTGATCTCCCACTGCAAACTCAATATTTGTAACACCTCAAACCCGGTCAATACGCCATGACCGAATCTAGCATGCCATAGAGGAAAATGTTTTGAAGAAAATTGAGTTATCGATTAAATTTTAGTGATAAACTCTTTGTTGTTCTATATTTGTAGAAAACAGGTGTATAACAAGTTAAAAACTGATAATTTACTTTGAAATTCCGTAAATAAATCTTTTAAAACTTAGTTGTCAATCCATAGGTTAGAAAACATTTATGTCATTTTAAGAAAAACCCGAATTATTACTTTGAAAACCGTTTGCATTTGAGTGTAGAAACTTCAATTTGGAAATCATTTAAGTTGTCGAAAACACTTAAGTTGAAATTTTACTATCAAACGATTTATATTACCCGATGGTAAGATTTTGAAAACCATTGCGTTTTTATAGTTTAGAAAACTTTGGGCTCAATTATTAAATCAACCATGATATTTATTTAGCCATGTTTAAAACAAGTCCAAAGCATATAAATAATCCAAAAACATAATTAAAGAGGCCATATTACAATTTCAAATAAAGATGAAAACCAAATTAAAATAAAATAAAGTACCCAAATCGAAGTTCATGTAAAACCAAATTTTTATTGCATGGCCTCCTCGAGTTCATCCGGCTCCTCATCCGCGATCTACGAATCACCTGAAAAGAAAAGGGAGAAGGTGAGTCACCAAGACTCAGTGCATAAATCCTTCCCCCAATTAATGCAACATACTTACACAATTTATAACCAAGTAATGTAAATAATGCACCCAACCTAGCCATCCATAACTCCTTTTCTACCCGTGTGGTACCAAACCACCGGTGGTGCCAAACCACCGTGACCCAAAGTCACGATATCCAATAATGTGGTGCCAAACCCTTTGGTGACCCAAAGTCACGAATAATCCATCTATGGGGCCAGCCCGTGTGATACCAAATCATTGGCGGCGATCCTGTAATATCAAATGTGGGCCAACCCATTGTGGTGCTAAGCCACGGACGAGTCGCTATGAGGTGCCAAACCTCCGGTGTCCCAAAGACACGAAATAATCTTGTGGTACCAAACCACCGGAGGTGCCAAACCTCGGTGTCCCAAAGACACGGATATCAAATCCTTCCCCTCCTCTCATATCACCCATCACAATACAACATTTATACAAATCATGCCATGATGCTTTATTAGAAATCACATAGTAAATATATCATAAATAGTATCATCATGCATCATATTGTAAAAGTCATATCGAAACGGACTTACCCGATTCCTTGCTCGTACCCTTATGGTATCATATCAAGATTTTCACAGTTTTCGCTTTAAAACATGATCAAGTTATTAATATATTATCAATTATAAAGTGTGTAAGTTACACACCGTCACTAGCGAAATCACTAAATCAAGACCCAATCTACTGCACTAGATCTCCTTGTCCTACATTCGATTGAGATTTAGATTAAAAACATAGACCATTCTACCATACCACTAAATCCCAAAGGGTGAAATAACGATATAACTAACACAATCCTTACCCTTGACTTACCAAAATCGATTGTCGAGAATTGAGGCTTAGATCGATTGCTTCCAAAGTCTGAAGAGCCTAAAAGAATTTGGTTCCTATGAATAGTTAGAACCTTACTAACAAATGCCCAAAATTCAGCCTTTGCCCTCATGAGAAACGATAGAGAGAAAATAAAAGGAATAAGGAAATTTGGCCAATACACTCACCTATCTTCAAAACCGATTATAGATGAACCCAAAGAAAATCTACCGTTGTTGATATTCGGCCAAGACAAATCAAAAAGGGAATAGAAAGTTTCGGCTATGGTTGTTTAAATACAACAAATAGGATTCGGGTAAAGTGGAGAATGAGAAAGGAAAAGGAAAAGTGGAGATAAAAGAAGGAGAATTCGGCAATAGAAGAAAGAAAAGAATGGAGAGAAGTAAATAGAATGGGAGATGGATGCTTTCAACTTTGAGCAAAAGTGAAAGAAAGAAAAGAGAATTGGAGAGGAGGAAGATTTGGCCAAGAGAAAGTAAAAAGAAATGTGGGTTTTGAACAAGTATGAAAAGAATGGAAAAGAAAGTTGAGAACAAGAGAGGTTCGACCAAGTACTATGATGGTTTCAGTTCTTACACAATATGGTGTACTAGGGAAAAATTTGCAAAACTCAAAGGGTTTTCGGTTATTACACAAAATAAAGAATAATACCAAAACAAATTTTTACCTTATTGCCAAGAACACATTCGGCTAGGGAGAGAGTTTGTGGAGAGAAAAGAAAAAATGATGCTCAAATGCTAAGAAAGTTTTACTAACAAACTATCAACCTACCAAGCCTTCAACAAATTCGGTCAACCCCCTAGGCCCCAAAACCTGTCCAAATACATGGACTAATGGCCATGAAAGAGTTTCCAAAACAACCTCCAACATTCAAGCCTTTTGTCCCTTATCCTTCCTTAATCCATAAGATTCTTATCCCAAAATACAAGCTTTCCTAGTCTATTATTCAACTTGCCATAAAATTTAAAGTCCAACTTACCATATGTAAAACTTGACCGACACTTGATGTAAGGATGAATAAAAATAAAGTCTTCAAAATGTATTCCATGATACTCGAACCACTCCCCTCAAGCAACCATTCATGCACCATAACCACCTTGCCACTAACTCCTCATGTGCTAAAATTAGACACTTAAATTAACTTAAGTGTCAGGATCACCTAATCCACTTCATTAAATTTTTAATACTAAAAATTATTCTAGCTTAGCTAATAATTCCAAACCTTCACAAAACTATACTAAGCACACAATAAAAATCATACTTGAACTAACACAAATAACAAGATGATACTCAAATTTTAGGATGTTACAATATCTTTACGCTTCAGATCCGCATACGACTTTTGTCTATCCGAAGCTTCCTTTAACTGCGATCGAATCACCTTTACTTTTTCTTCCGTCTCTGATATCAATTCAGGACCCAAAAGTTGTCGTTCCCCCAATTCAGTCCAACAAGTAGGAGTACGACACCTACGACTATATAATGCTTCATAAGGTGCCATCGAATCTTTGGATTGATAAGCTGTTGTTATACGCAAACTCGCCAACGGTGAAAATCTTCCCAACTACCTCTGAATTTAATTACACAACCTCTTAACATGTCTTCCAAAATCGGATTACTCTTTCCGATGACCATCCGATCGAGGGTGAAAAGCCGTACTAAAGTTTAATTTTGTACCCGAGCCTCATGTAAAGCTTTCCAAAATCGTGATGTAAACCAAGGATCCCTGTCTGATATGATAGACACTGGTACCCCATGCAACCTCACGATTTCAGATACATATAGTTTAGCCAACTTCTGCAACGAGTAATCCGTATGAACTGGTAGAAAATGAGCAGTCTTTGTTAATCGATCCACTACCACCCAGACAGAATCTTTCTTAGTCGGTGTTAACGGTAACCCATTAACAAAATCCATCGTTATCCGCTCCCATTTCCATAATGGAATCTTTACTGGTTGCAATAATCCCGACGGTAATTGATGTTCTGCCTTTACTTGTTGACAAGTCAAATACTTTCCCACAAAATCAATAACTTTCCGTTTTAACTTTGGCAACCAATACTATTCACAGAGATCCCGATACATCTTATTTCCTCTGGGGTGCATAGTATAAGGGCTACTATGCACCTCTAGAAGAATCATCCACCTCAAATTCGAATCCTCGGGCATACAAACCCTTCTACGAAAACACAGTACACCATCTTTGTTCAAACCAAAATCTCCTATTACACCACTTTCAGCTTGTTGTATTAAAGGACCCAACTTTTCATCGAATAATTGCTTTTCCTTGATTTGTTCAAACCATATAGGCTTCACCTGAAGTTTCGCTAATAAACTGCCATCCTCATACAAATAGAGATGAGCAAACATTGCTCTCAACTCCGATATAACCTTTCGACTCAACGCGTCTGCCACAACGTTAGCCTTTCCAGGGTGATGCTCGATTGAGAAATCATAATCCTTTAATAACTCCACCAATCTCCGTTGTCTTAAATTTAACTCATTTTGGGTGAGGAGATACTTAACACTCTTATGGTCCTTATAAATAATTGACTTCTCACCGTATAGATAATGCCTCCAAATCTTTAATGCAAACACTACCGCAGCCAACTCCAAATCATGAGTAGGATAATTGATTTCATGCAGCCTCAACTGTCGAGAAGCATAAGCTACCACTTTTCCACTTTGCACCAGTACGCATCCTAAACCCGTGTGTGACGCATCACGAGAAGCGATAAACTCTTTTTCTACCTCGGGTTGAATCAAGATCTTGCTTCATTAGAATCTTCTTTAGTTTCTCGAAACTTTCTTGTTGTTTATCGGTCCATACATACGGTACTTCCTTTCGCAACAACTTAGTTAGGGGTGCAAGAACATCGAAAACCCTCAACAAAGCGTCTATAATAACCACCAAACCCAAGAAACTTCAGATCTCAACTCACGATTTTGGCGGTTTCCAATCCAATCTGACCTCTACCTTTCGAGGATCAACTCGATTCCTTCAGCTGACACTACATGACCCAAGAAAGTCACTTCTTTCAACCAAAATTCACACTTACTGAATTTGGCATATAGCACAGTACGCAGATGAGAGTCATGCTCTTCTTCGATCCTCGAGTATACCAAAATATCATCTATGAACACTACTACGAACCGGTCTAAATAAGGCTGAAAGAATCGGTTCATCATGTCCATAAATGCAGCTGGTGCATTAGTCAAACCAAACGGCATCACTAAAAACTCATAATGTCCATAACGAGTTTGAAATGCCGTCTTATGAATATCTGCCTCCTTCACCTTGAGTTGATGATAACCCGATCTCAAATCAATCTTGGAAAAGACTGAAGCTCCTCTTAATTGATCAAACAGGTTATCGATTCTCGCCAATGGATACCTATTCTTGATCGTCAATTTATTCAACTGCCTATAATCAATGCACATACGCATTGGCCCATCCTTCTTCTTGACGAACAAAATCGGTGCTCCCCACGGAGACACACTTGGTCGAATAAATCCCCGATCTAGCAGTTCTTAAATTTGAGCTTTAAGCTCCGCTACCTCCTTCGGTGCCATTCTATAAGGAGTAATGGACACTGGAGCAGTTCCGGGTAAAAGCTCAATGTCAAATTCTACTTCTCGATCTGGAGGTAGACCCAGAAGTTTTTCAGAAAGACATTTGGAAATTCTTTCACCGTTCTCACACCTTCTCTCGATAAATCCTTGGCATCCAAAGCAGCGATGAATGCTAGGAATGCTCTATTCCTTTTCGCACCAACTTTTACGCCTTCAAAGCAGATACCATATTTGCCAAAACTTTCTTCGCCGCTTATCATTATTATCTCCTCATCATCCACACCCTAATTGACATCCGCTTTTCGGCACAATTCAATTCGCTAGATGCTTCACCAACCAATCCATGCCCAAAATGAGATCAAACTCGCCAAAAGTAGTTCCATCAAGTCCGCTAGAAATACCTCTCTTTAATCTCTAAGGGCACATCTCTGAATAATTTATTCACTATTACCGACTGTCCTAAAGGACTAATTACCATCATCTCCCTATCGATAATCTCAGATCTAATATTTAGGTTTCTAGATATAGCACTAGCAACATACAAGTGGGTAGATCCAATATCTATCAAAGCAGTAACAGGTACATCAGAGATGAAGAACGTACCAATTATCACATCAGGTGCATCACCGCCCTCACGAAGCCTGGCAGTATAGACCAATCCTGGCTGTCTTGCCTTCGTGTTACCTCTAACACCATTACCTCGACCTAGTGCAACTTGTCCACGTCTGTTACCATTACCACCATGACCTGGTCCACAACCTCTTGGTGGCTGCTGAGTACCTCTAGCTGGCTGAGCCTCAGGGTTACGAGCTTCCTGAGTCGTTTCAGTCCGTCGAGGACAATTTTTAAACTGATGATCCTTGGATCCACATTTAAAACAGGCTCTAGTTTTCCTCCAACATTCTCCGGGATGTCGTCTACCATAGTTGGCCCATTCTCGAATCTGATTGGTAGTCACAGGTGCCCTAAC
The DNA here is from genome assembly GCA_025506655.1 of Gossypium rotundifolium. NCBI lineage: Eukaryota > Viridiplantae > Streptophyta > Magnoliopsida > Malvales > Malvaceae > Gossypium > Gossypium rotundifolium. The sequence continues at coordinate 96,944,871 of CP106732.1, read as the reverse complement.
TTGAATTGGCTCATCATTTCGTGGCCTCTTTTGAAACCTTTTAGAAGAACCAGAATACTTAAAATCCCTCTTGCCTCTTGCTTTTTCCCGATTCTGGCATTCTGAATTCTTAGCCTCTTCGGCTATCTTAGCTTTCTCTACAAGCGAGGTAAAAGTCCGCACTTGTTGTGGGGCTACCAGTACCCGCAACTCATCATTCAATCCATCCTCAAAGCGTACACAGCACTCATGATCAGTCTACACTATAGTATGAGCATAACGACTCAAACGAAGAAATTCTACCTCGTAGGCTGCCACAGTCTTACTTCCTTGAACCAAATTCAGGAATTCTTTCCTTCGGGCATCTACATAACTTGTCCCGACGTAATTCCCTTGGAAAGTAGCTTTAAAGAAATCCCAATTAACCAATGCAGCCTCGGTGCCTTCTCGGACAGTAAGCCACCATTGATACACCTCGTCTCTTAGCAAAGACACGGCTCCTCTCAGTTTTTGCTCGACGGTGCATTCCAAATCATCCATAATTCATTCTACAACCTCAAGCCAATATTCTGCCACATTCGGAGCTACACCAGAGACACCTCTAAAAACTTACGCACCACTAGACTTGAGCCATTCGATATTGATCCATGATTCTTGGCCCGATTCGCTCCATTACTCTTTCTAAGACTCGCAACATTGCTTGAGTCAAAGCATTATCCTCATTGGCATGGTCATGAGATCTAGTTTTGCTCTCGAATGACGCAGGTGCATCCATTTTTGGTATGTGACCCGGTAACCAGCACGCAACACCTCGTCCTCTACCACGCCACATCTACCGCGTCCACGACCACGTCCTCTATTGCTCATATTGACTAATTCGCTTTAATCTGATTAGAAGTTTTATGAATCAGAATATTATTTCAGTGTTTATTAACGATATTTTATGAGATATAAGAGATAGGGTTGTTTTCGCCATCACATCCTATAGTCCCGATCTCTATCGTTTTCAACACCTAAAACTAGAAGTTCTAGAGTGTTCCTTAGGTCTCATCACAATAATAAACATTTAATAAACAAATACTTACTGAACATATTTACTTGACTTGGTGTCGGATGCCCGTGGTGCCATACTTCCTTTAAAACATAAAATCTAGAAATTTAAGTGGTTTTTAATCAAAAATCATTGTTGAATCCAAACCACAGCCGAGTTTTGAAACTGAGCTCTGATACCATAAAATGTAACACCCCAAACCCGGCCTATGCATTAAGCTTGAAATTTGGCATGCCACATAAGTTTAACGAACATTCAAAAACATTTAACAATGTAGAAATCAAATTTCAAAACAATTACAAGAATGACTTTATCGAAAAATCAAGTTCATTGAAAACCATAATTAAAAACACAAGAATTTATCGTTTGATATATAAAGAAGTATTTGATAAAAACTTTGGACTTATTTAGTCGAAATATTTCATCGAAAAGTTTTAAAAGAATTTCTTAAGTTTCTAGTTAAGAAAACTTTATTTATACGAGAGTTATAGAAAACATTTAAAAAAACTAAATCAATCCAACTTAACAAAACTAAAACATAATAAATCTATCCATATAATAAAATCCATAATTAAAAGGCCTTATTACATCGCCATTAAAAATAGCACTTAATAAAAATCATAAAAGAAGTCTCAAAGTTTTATAAACCACCATTTGTAATATAGCCTCCCACGAAGTCATCTCCACCCAAGTCTCCATCAATTGTTATTACCTCGAGGGGGTAAAAATGGGGTGAGTTACTTAGAACTCAGTGTGTAACTCACTTACCATAGTCCACTGGGCCAAGACCATTTAAACACTTATTTGGGCCTAAGCCCATTCAAAATATATAAAAATATAATTTAGCATTTAAAAATAATAATGCAAATGATATGCAATTCCCAAAACCAAACCTAGATTTCCATCCGCTACACACCCCCGTACCCAACTAGCACACCTGTGGGGAGCTTTAGTCACCCACCCCGCCAACACACCGAAGTAGGCTTTAAGCCCAATATCATATTTGTGGCAACGACCATTTAAATAATTGTGGTAAAACCACTGATCTAGATTTCGGGCAACGACCATTGTGACAGAGTCACCTATCTAGAATTCTAGCATTAAGCCTTTCTTCTCTTCATCATTGATCCCAACCCATGCAATCATGTTTATGCATTACAAAATATTTGTAAAGAAAACCATATTATATATTATGAATTTTGGCCCATTAAAACACATTTCACATATAGCCTATTTATCCATTATCATAAATGGCCCAATTATCAATTTTCACTTAAGGCCCATTTATCGATTATCACATATGGCCCAAATTCTCAATTATCACATATGGCCCAAATTTACCAAATATCACATATATGGCCCAAATTTGCCAAATATCACATATATGGCCCAAATTTATCAAATATCACATATGGCCCAAATTTATCAAATATCACATATATGGCCCAAATTTTTCAAATATCACATATATGGCCCAAATTTATCAAATATCACATATGGCACAAATTTGCCGAATATCGCATATATGGCCCAAATTTATCAAATATCACATATATGGCCCAAATTTATCAAATATCACATATATGGCCCAAATTTGCCAAATATTACATATATGGCCCAAATTTATCACTTATTAATGTTTTAGCCATTAAGGGCGATTTCCAAAATTTTCACGATCTTAATACCAATTTCACGATCTTAACACTAAAGTGTCAATAATACCATATTTTTGATTTCACCAACTTTATGATTTTTAATCCAACTTTAATCATTGTATAGTCATCTAACCCATGAGATATAGTGTGAAATTCACACCGACATCGTGAGAACTACACTCTCCGCTCGTCGATATCTAAACACACATTACAAAGGATTAGAACAATAAAATTTAATAATAAACTATTCTAATATTGAGCGATCTAGATCTTATCCTCTAATCTCGAACAACCACTATTTGTGATCTCTCTCCATCAAAGGTTCAATACCCGAGTAAGCATGTGGTTCGGGAGTACGTGCGACTTGAATAATTGATTTTCACCGGATGAAGGTCCACAACCGGTGGAAAATCTCGATTCCCAAGCGGTCCTTCTCTTAAACTTAGGGGGATTAATTGAACCACCTCTCTTCCCAATACTATTTACTGTCCTTTTCGTCCCTATTTTGATTGTCTTCAACGACAAGGAATCATTAGTCTTAACAATATTTTTTGAAAATCTTAAAATTAAAGACTTGAAAGTGTAATCGGGTTACCTTGAAAATCCTTTACCTTTAACACTTTAAATCTGATTTCAACGATCCACGATATTTACAAACACTTGAGTTTTGGCCCTCCGCTAAATTTCAATGATAGAGAAAAGGTTGGAATTAGATATGGTATGATGATGATCTCAATCCAAAAGATCATCCCACACAACAAGATTCGGCACAAAAGAATAACGAATTCCAAAATATTATACTAGCCACTTACCGATTGATTAAGTTGTGAGTAGAAAGAAGATTCGGTTATGTAGGAAAAATTGAAGGAGATAGTGCTTAGCAACATTCGGCCATGAGAGATGAAAGAAAGAGATGATGTTGATTCAGTTTCCAAGATAGAAAAGAGAAAGAAAAAAAAAGAAGAAGATGATAGGTTTATAATTCTTTCATCAATGGTAAAAGAAAAGCAAAGAAAGAGTGGTTAAGACAATGGTACATTCTGCAAGGGTGAAAAGAAAAGAAAAGAAAATGCCCTTCAAGAATGTATGGTTTTGGCACAAGGAGAAAAGATTTTGGGAGAAAGTAAGGTAATACCGAAATGGTCAAAATGAAATGGCCAAAACAAAACACAAATTTTACTTATTGTTCAAGACATAATCGGCTAGGGAATAAGTTTGGAGAGAAAGATTTTGGAGAGAAAGCTATTGATACACCAAAATGCCAAAATGAAAATGACCAAAGCTAGCATCTACCTCACCCAATGCGAACCAAAAATTCGGCCATCCCCCCTAGCCCCTAAAACCATCCAAGTTCATGGACAATTAGCCATTCAAAGCTTTCCAAAACATAGCCCTTGTTTTAAGCCTTATGTCCCCCTTACATGCCTTTTCCATGTGATTCCTTTCCTAAGTTATCACTTGCCTTATTCCCATGATCTTCTTGCCATAAAAAATTAATCCAACTCATCAATCCTTATCCATGACCGACACTTGCTAAGGAAAAGCAAAATAAAAGCTTCAACTTGCATGCTAGGAGATTCGAACCTCTCCCTTCAAGCAAACATGCATGCGCCAACTCCACCTTGCTACTAGCTTCTCTTGTGCTAGTTTTTAACACTTAATTTTACTTAAACCTCAAAGTCACTTGATCCACTTCAATTAAATACTCCTTACTAAAATTTATTATAATTCCGAATAGTTCTCAAGTCTTCTCAAGACCATACTAAACATGAAAACTTTTAGTATACTCAAGTTAAGCACTAAAACATGCATCAATTAAATACTCAAATTTTAGGATGTTACACATTTTGATTCAGCATGCAATTCATTTCTAGTTTCAACGAGTTAGTGGAGGGACTGATTGGACATATGCAATTGAGGCTCAAATGATTTATAGTTAAGTTCTAACTTTTTGCCTATTCATTGTAAACTCATATAGTCAGGAAGTCATTCCACTATAGTATTATGATTGTGTAACACCCTATTACCTTACCTAATCATCAGATTTGAATAATAGGATGTCACATTCGTTGTTTGGGCAACTTTTGTTAAATAATTCAGACTTATATACAAATTATATAACTACAATTCACATAAATTACAAATACAATAAATTGAATCTACATGTACCTAATTGTGAAATCTAGGCACGAAATAGGATTGAATTGTAAAATTTTAAAATTTTAGAGTTGGTATCGATACCATGTATCTGTTTGTTTTGCAAAAACTAGGGTATCGATATTCATTTTCTAGTGTCTATACTTTTTTGGAAATTATCGATACTTTATTAGGTATTGATATCATTTTGGCATTCTGTATATTTTAAAAACTGTTCATATGGTCAAGTATCGATACCCAATGCCAAAATATTGATACTTATGCTCAGGAATGATAAAGATCTATCTTTAAAATGTCTATTTCAAGCCCAAATCACCTAAAACTCAAATGGTACCCTTAGATGTAATTATTGAGATGAAAAACATCAACCAATGACATACCAATTCATATCCAAACATTATCACATAATTACAAATTCAAAATCAACCAAAATTATAAAGCAGCCTAAATGATCAATTTCCAAGTATGTTCCTCTAAATTTAAGCAATTCAATATGGTTCAACATCAACCTTACCGAAACACTTAGGTTCACATAAGAATAGTAATGCTTCCATCACAACAAATTATAACACCTAAATCCTATACATGGCATACCACTTATCCACTATTTTAGCTATTAAACACAATTGCCTCATTCACTCATCAAGATCACCATCCGATATGCATATTCAAATTATTCGTATATGACCATTTCATGTTTGATATACAATAAACATTTCCTTTACCAATTCATTGTAATATTAACATACTATCTTTGTTATCCAAGTCACATATATCATTCATTCATCTCACTACCAAACATTAATACAACCTATTTAACATCTACAAGGTTTAAATCATTATCAACCATCTAAGATAAGAGTATGTACCATATCAAAATATCAAAATACCAAATCATCATCCCATAACATAACATTGTATAATAAAAAACACCCTAAGGAAAATTCCATTAACTAAAAAAATACATCACCAACATGTTGAGTCTGGGATCGTAGTTGGATGTTGATTTTGACAAGTGTACATGACCAAAACCTAACCTGTGCATAGAAACAAAACCGCAATGGTGTTTCTATAATCCAAAAGTAAATCATAATATGAATCATAATAGAACATGGATTAAAATCATAAGATGCACATGTCAATTATTACTAAACTACACTATTACATAATTATTCAAACATGTTTCAACTTTTGATAAATTCATCTCATAGTTGATACTTCAACAATATATAGTCCCATTTCTCATTTAATTTTGAAAATTTTTATATCAATCAACACAACCAATTTTCATCTTGAATCTTTTCAAAATTTCACTTATTCTATTTCCATATTTTAATTCCCTATTAACCTGATTCAGACTCGAATGAATACACGGATTCAACCATCACACCAAATTAACACCTAGTGCCTATCGGATGAATTCGAAATATTAAGTTGCACCTAGAGCTGGTTGGTATTATCGACAAATAGATGTGCCATGCACTGGTCAATATAACCAAAAAATAGGGTGCCTGACACTCCCCAACACGTAGTTGTATAACCCTGAACTCTTCCTATCCTATGGCATGCCAATTATACTAGACCCTACCCAAATAGTTAATAGGGTAACCATTTCTCAATTATATTTATAATTCAATTTCAAAACACTAATTCATACATATAGCAACACCATTCATCACCATATAGGCCCAATTTCACATTTATATCAAAGTACAAGATTTCCTCATAATTTTAATTTAGTCCTTATCGATATCAATCAAATCAAACCAATTTAATTCAAATATTTTTTTCCAATACCAACTCACCTTATGATCTTACCATGCAAATAATCCATAATGCAACAAATATTAAGGTAGTTTGGATTATAGAAACACTAACCATAAAGTCCAAACTATTCATCGACGACTTTGTCTTTTCCTTTCTTTTCGTGAAATCTAGGTCGATGTTAGCTACAAATTAACAAAAACAAAACAATTCATCAATATACAAACCAATTTTCACTCAATCACAAAATTGTACAACTTTTACATTTGATTCAATTTAGTCTCTAAAACTAGGACAAATATAACTTTAACTTTAAACCACAAACTTTCAAGTCATTTTAGTAGAGTCCTTTTAGAACCTCCTTTATTCAAATTTATACCACACTTTTGAAAATTGTGAACTTTATTCCTTTAGAAAAAACTATCAATTGACTTTATAATGTAGTCTTTTTCACTTTTACACCTAAAATCTATCAATTTAGTACCTAAAACTTCAAATATTCATAAATGGAAACTTCTTAAATCTTTAATGACTTCAAAAATAAAACACAACTCAATTAAATTAAGATCTCGGATTCCAAAAACATAAAATTACAAGAAAATGACTAAATTGAGCAAACCAATTGAAGCATTGAAGTTCAAACTGATCGCCACAAATCGTTGTGGAAAATGAAGGTCTTTTCGGCACTTAATGAGCTTGTTTTTTAGTTTTTCTTACATGTTTTTGTTTTGTTTTTGGTTTTTACTTGCTTATGTTTAATTTCAGTAAAATAAGTGTTTTTACGTCGTATTTATTATTTTGACGACCCGTAAGGCCAACTCGGGCCTTAGGAATGATTAATGGGTTATTTGAGTGTGTAAGGCATCAATTTGGGCTAAAGTATGTAAGGAAAAATTACCATGTCACGACATTAACACCCAACATCACAACATTGAACTTTGAAGCATGAAGGACTAAAAATAGAGTTAACGTTGTGACGTGGAGACTTCGCAACGTCGTGACGTAAGCGTGACTAAAGATATTACATCAGTGGCACTGTGTTCAAAATTTTAAAGCTATATTTTGTGTATTAAACCAGGGGTAATTTAGAAATAAATTGGCTTAATGTTGCCCTAGGTTTTGCCTATATATACCCTCTTATAATCTCATTGGGTTGGTTGCTAATTGATGTGATTCCTAGACTATCACCGAGTCAATTTCTAATGGACCAAAGCAAGGTGGAAGTGGGCCAAATTTTTGTGGTCCAACTCTTCAAGAAACAACCAAGTCCAAATATGAACCTATGTACTTGCCAATTGGACGAATCACAAGGATTCGAGCCAAGCGCTTTAAATAAGCTCTTATTATGCTTATGCGAAGACTTTGGAATCAAGCCCAAGCTAATCATGCCCAAGCCCAAATTCTATTATAGTCCAAGTCATTCAAGTGTTGGATGAATCTTCTAATGGGCCTGATTGATTAATTGTCCAACTTTAAAGACTTTTACTTAGTTTGAGTTTTTATTTCATTTTCATAAGTTCTCATTTCAATCTATGTCACAGATTGTATTATGCGTGGTATTTAAGTGTTTCATATGTCATTTTGTGTTTTATTATTGTCCTATGCATGTGTTATTCATAACATGCTACTATGTTTGTTTCATTTGATTATATGTGTGTTATTTGCATGTGTGTCTAGAGTCCAAGTCAAAGTTAAAAGTCTAGTTTTTAGTTTATAAGTCTTAGCCGAATTCAAGTGTGAGTAGTTGCTAATACTTAACTCCTATTTATATGTGTGCAGGTGGCTGTTCTATTGAAACTCGGATGGCTCTTCAAGATCCTTCATTAAGCTAAATTCATGCACAATGGAGTATTCTAGAATCTTTAAGTTCAAGCCTTCAATGTTGATACACATGACAGATCATATGGAAAGACCAAGTACATGTCTTCATACATATCATAAATGGGACAGATTCATGGAAATTAAGGAGATGCATGGACAATGGCTTGATGGAAGATTATTGTGGCCAGTCATCTCCCTACATGCATGTCGATATGCACAAATGGCAAGGGAGGAAGTGTAGCCATAAATGCAGCACAATGGATGGTGCCATTCATGCACCGAAAATGGGAAATGGGACTTCTAGAAACATGTCACCTTTCGTGAACCAACATGTTCATTAACTCGCTTTAATTGTAGATGCATGTACCATGCATGAATACATTTGGCTAAGGGGGATGGAGAAGAATTAAAGATGTTTATTCATGGAACTTGGAGCTTCCTTCTTGGTTAAGCATGCATGACTGGTTCTAGGGGAAAGAACATGTCTATTCGGCTATACATGAACCCGTATCATTCATGAATAGATTTTTTTTAATGCTTTTCTGTGAACATGTTTATGGCTTGTGTAAACTCTTTTTGTGCCAAATATGATTAGTCATCTTAGGGTCTATAAATAGATTTTAATTGAACATTTGTAAAGTTACACATCTTTTATCAAAATATAGAACTTATTGTGAGACTTTTCTCTCTAATTATTGACTGAACTACTGAACTTATCAAACTTTTCAAGTTTACGGCATCCAAATTTTTTGATCACTCTATTCCCCATTACGGTGTGTGGCGACTTCACTATACCAAGGTTGTAACAACCCAAACCCGGCCTAGAAGTTAGGCCCGAATCAGGCATGTCACATTGGGGTGCTTTTCGAGAAACCATGGTTCTATTTGAAAACCTTTCCTGATATTAAAAACTAAAGTCCCAGTTTGCTTTTGTTTATTATTAATCGACATTTATTAAAAAGTTATTACCTAAAAAAACTTTGTTTGTTGCGAAAACTTAATTAAAATGACTAACTTATGAAAACGTGATGTTTACGACCTATTCGCGAAAGCGTAGTATTTTGAAAGCAGATATTGTTTTAGAAAATCGTGATACAAAGTTTAGCAAATTTAAGACATAATAAACTAAAAATCAAAAACTAAAACCAGAATTTAAGAGAGGCCTTATTACAAAATATTAACCCAAGTTAAAAATAAGTAAAATACTAGATTCCAAATCGATCATAGTGTGGCCACCTCCGTGTCCTCCAAAGACGTCGAACCGCCATCAAGATTACTTGAGAAAAAATATTAAAAGAGGGTGTGAGTTTACGAAAACTCAAAGTATAACCCTTATCAATAAGAACATAAATCACAACGGTTTGGTCCGAAGCCCATTTCAGTAACGGTGGCAATTGGGCCTTAGCCCATAAAACCCTCAGTTGGGCCTTAACCCATAAATGTCACAAATTATATTTATCTGGGCCTGAGCCCATCTCAAATAAAACTACATATGCAATGGATTAATGCCCATACCAACCCTGTACTCCGTCTCATGTCCAACCCTGCACTCCTATGGGAATTTAATCGACCCACCCATCCTTACACTCCTTATGTAGTATCGCTTGCGGCACTAACTTATCGGTGTAGCATAGCTGCTCGGTGGCTAAAAGCCTTCGGTGGATCCACAGTCGTCAAGCGACCATGCGATCCTATCTGTAGGGAGAAAGTTGGACACCTGATAGGAATTCTGAAGCTACTAAACTGCACTCCCAAAGCTCCTAAGCCCAACGCCCACCAAGTTATCTTTTCTCTCCTCCTAGAATGCTCTTTATATAGCTAGCTTCTCACCTTCCTTCTTTGTATCTTTCCGATGTGGGATCCTTCCGCTAGCAAATTTTAAATCCAACTCAAACTCTTACCGCCCCATCTTAGCAAAATAAATACTCCCTTGCTTCTCATGATATTCGAACTCAGGCTCCCTTGTAGCATAATCCATGCTGCTAGCCACTTTACCAACTAGCTCCTTATTTTTAAAATGATGCGCAACTAAATATAAGTCCTATGGCCAAATTCAAAAATCCATTTAAAAAGAAAACTAAAATGCAAGCACCCAGACTTGAACCTTTGACCTCCTTCCTTCCTTATGGCATCACCCCATTGCCTCTTATGTGGCGTCACTTTGCCACTACACCATACACTCCACTTCTGTCATTTCTCTCCACATTTTATTCTTAAAGCCTACCTACCAACTCCTAGGGTTTTTTACCTAAAACTAAAATTTCCCTAAAGCCAAAGTTTGACCCCGGGACTTCATAGAAGCCCCCTAACCTTCCAAAATCACTCACCTAATAGATCCAACTTGCACTAAAGCCGTTCTCTTTTTCCCAAAAATTTTAAACTCTCTTACGCCTAAGGCCCATTGGGCCTAATCCTACTAGGCCCAACTTTGGGATGTTACAAATCTACCCTCCTTAAAGAAATTTTGTCCTCAAAATTTCCAGTTATAGAAACAGTCGCACATCCTAACCTACAACACTACACTCACGTCACAAGACTCGATTCTAAAATAGTAATACACTTTCTAACCTAAGCTTGGAACCTCTTCATACAACCAAATATCTAATACAGAAGCAAACAGATATTTAACACTCATACATAAAAATTTTCCATTCAAACATCACATCCAAAACATACACAAAATAATTACCGTCATTATAGCATATAATAATAAGTAAGGGAACATACAGATTTGGTGCCGGAGACTCGGGTGCCATGCTTTCCATAAAGATACTTTTTTTTAAAACCAAATTTCAAATAACTTTGAAAAACATATTCGAACCCATTCCACAACCGAGTGTTGCAACCTAGGCTCTGATACCATAACTATAACACCCTAAACCCGACCTAAAAGTTAGGTCCGAATATGGCGTGTCACATTGGGGTACTTTTCGATAAACCATGGTTCCATTTGAAAACCTTTCCTGATATTTTAAACTAAACTCCCAGTTTGCGTTTGTTTATTATTAATCGACATTTATTAAAAAGTTATTACCTAAAAAAACTTTGTTTGTTGCGAAAACTTAATTAAAATGACTGACTTATGAAAACCTGATGTTTACGACCTATTTACGAAAGCGTAGTATTTTGGAAGCAGATATTATTTTGGAAAACCGTGATACAAAGTTTAGCAACTTTAAGACATAATAAACTAAAAATCCTAAACTAAAACCAAAATTTAAGAGAGGCCTTATTACAAAATATTAACCCAAGTTAAAAATAAGTAAAATACTAGAGTCCAAAACTGCTTGTAGTATGGCCACCTCCAAGTCCTCCGGCACGTCGAACCGCTTACTAAGGATTACTTAAGAAAAAATATTAACTAGAGGGTGTGAGTTTACAAAAACTCAGTGTGCATAACCCTCATCAATAAGAACATGAATCACAACAGTTTGGGCCGAAGTCCATTTCAGTAACGATGGCAATTGGGCCTTAGCCCATAAAGCCTCAGCTGGGCCTTAGCCCATATTTATCTGCGCTTGAGCCCATCTCAAAGAAAACCACATATGCAATGCATTAATGCCCAAACCAACCCTGCACTCTGTCTCCTGTCCAACCCTGCACTCATGTGGGGATTTAATCGACCCACCCATCCCTACACTCCTTATGTAGCACCGATTGCGACACTAACTTATCGGTGCAGCATAGCTGCTTGGTGGCTAAAAGACTTCGGTGGATCCACAGCTGTCAAGCTACCATGCGATCCTATTTGCACTTCCCCTTTCGAATAATCCCATCCCTATGCAACATAATAACACATGAATGCAACATATAATAATAATCATACGATAACAATTATAATCACATACAGGAATAATCATATAACATGTAGGGGCATTTTCATCATTTTTGCCCTCCAGAGACATATCGGTCATTTTACCCATCGAAGGTATTTTCGTAATTTACCAACCAAGGGTATTTTCATAATTTACCTACCAAGGGTATTTTAGTAATTTACCTACCAAGGGTATTTTCGTAATTTACCTACTAAGGGTATTTTAGTAATTTCACAAACTGGAGGTATTTTGGAAATTTCGTAAATCGAGGGTATTTTAGTAATTTCATACATTTGGGGTATTTTGGTAATTTTACAAATCGGGGGTACTTTGGTAATTTTACAAATTAGGGGTAGTCCGATAATTTCACAAATCAGGGGTAATTTGGTAATTTTACAAACTAAGGTATTAACGACCAACAGAAGTTCCATTGTTACCTCGAACGACTCAAGTATTCTAAATAGAGATAATGATGCGAATGGGCCTAAGGCCCATTGTCGACCCAAGTGGGCCCACACACTCGTATGGCACATTTGGCCCAAACCTAGCCACACATATGAGATTCACATAGTCTACTTCACTATCTACTACTCAATCATACAATTTACACATATGGGCCTTCGAGCCCATTGAGCCCACTTGGCCCCTTTTGGGCCATCATGGCCCAACAGCCCACACCTACAAGGATACTCATGGTGGCTTCGACTATCGCGTCAAAGCTTCCACACGTGCGCTCGCACGCTCGTGTGGCTACCATCGCTGTGTGACCGGCATTTCGACATTTGTCGCTCTACAACTAGAGTAGAGAGAGAGTTGCACACCTGATAGGAATTCTAAAGCTGCTAAACTGCACTCCCAAATCTCCTAAGCCCAACGCCCACCAATTGTATCTTTTCTCTCCTCCTAGAATGCTTTTTATATAGCTAGCTTCTTACCTTCCTTCTTTGTATCTTTCTGATGTGGGATCCTTCCGCTAGCAGAGTTTAAATCCAACTCAAACTCTTGTCGCCCTATCATAGCAAAATAAATACTCCCTTGCTTCTCATGAAATTCAAACTCAGGCTCCCATATAACATAATCCACGCTGCTAGCCACTTTACCAACCAGCTCCTTGTTTCTAAAATCATGCGCAACTAAATATATGTCCTATGGCCAAATTCAAAAATCCATTTAAAAAGAAAACTAAAATGCAAGCACCCAAACTTGAACCTTGGACCTCCTTCCTTCCTTATGGCGTCACCCCATTTCCTCTTATGTGGCGTCACTTTGCCACTACACCACACACTCCACTTGTGTTATTTCTCTCCACATTTTATTCTTAAAGCCTACCTACCAACTCCCAATGTTTTTTTCACCTAAAACCAAAATTTCCCTAAAGCCAAAGTTTGACCCGGGACTTCATAGAAGCCCCCTAACCATCCAAAATCACTCACCTAATAGATCCAACTTGCACTAAAGCCATTCTCTTGTTCCTAAAAATTTTAAACGCTCCTATGCCTAAGGCCCATTGGACCCAATCCTACTAGGCCCAACTTTGGGATGTTACAAATCTACCCTCTTTAAAGAAATTTCGTCCTCGAAATTTCCAGCTATAGAAACAATCACACATCTTAACCTACGACACTACACTCACGCTGTGCACTCTAATTCTAAAATAATAATACACTTTCTAACTTAAGCTTGGAACCTCTTCATACAACCAAATATCTAATACAGAAGCAAACAAATATTTAACACTTATACAAAAAAAAATTCCATTCAAACATCACATCCAAAACATACACAAAATAATTACCGTCATTATAGCATATAATAAGTAAGGGGACTTATAGATTTGGTGCCAGAGTCTCGGGTGCCATGCTTTCAATAAAGATACTTTTTTTAAAAAAAAATAAAATTTCAAATAACTTTGAAAAACACATTCTAACCCATTCTACAGCCGAGTGTTGCAACCTAGGCTCTGATACCATAATTGTAACACCCCAAACCCGACCTAAAAGTTAGGCTTGAATTTGGCGTGTCACATTGGGGTTCGTTTCGATAAACCTTGGTTCCATTTGAAAACCTTTCCGATATTAAAACTAAAGTCCCGCTTATGCTTTGTTTATTATTAATCGACATTTATTAAAAAGTTATTACCTAAAAAACTTTTTTGTTGTGGAAAATTAATTAAAATGACTGTCTTATGAAAACGTGATGTTTACGACCTATTCACGAAAGTGTAGTATTTTGAAAGCAGATATTGTTTTGGAAAACCGTGATACAAAGTTTAGCAAATTTAAGACATAATAAACTAAAAATCCAAAACTAAAACCAGAATTTAAGAGAGGCCTTATTACAAAATATTAACCCAAGTTAAAAATAAGTAAAATACTAGAGTCCAAAACTGCTCGTAGTGTGGCCACCTCCGAGTCCTCTAGCACGTCAAACCGTATACTGAGGATTACCTAAGAAAAAAAATTAAAAAGAAGGTGTGAGTTTACGAAAACTAAGTGCGCATAACCCTCATCAATAAGAACATGAATCACAACAGTTTGGGCCGAAGCCCATTTCAGTAACGGTGGCAATTGGGCCTTATCCCATAAATGTCACAAATCATATTTATCTAGGCCTGAGCCCATCTCAAATAAAACTACATATGCAATGGATTAATGCCCATACCGACCCTGCACTCCGTCTCCTATCCAACCGTGCACTCTCGTGGGATTTAATCGACCCACCAATCCCTACACGCCTTATGTAGCACCGTTGCGGCACTAACTTATCGGTGCAAAGATAGTTGCTCTATGGCTAAAGTTTTCTATGGATCCATAGTCGCCAGCGACCATGCGATCCTATCTACACTTCCCTTTCGAATAATCCCATCCCCATGCAACATAATAACACATGAATGCAATATACAATAATAATTATAATGATAACAATCATAAATCACATACAAGAATAATCATATAACATGTAGGGGCGTTTTCATCATTTTGGCCCTCCAGGGACATATTGGTCATTTTACCCATCGAGGGTATTTTTGTAATTTACCAACCAAGGGTATTTTTGTAATTTACCTACCAAGGGTATTTTCGTAATTTACCTACTAAGGGTATTTTCGTAATTTACCTTCCAAGGGTATTTTCGTAATTTACCTACCAAGGGTATTTTCGTAATTTACCTATCAAGGGTATTTTAGTAATTTCACAAACTGGGGGTATTTTGGTAATTTTGTAAATTGGGGGTATTTTGGTAATTTCACAAATCGTGAGTATTTCGGTAATTTCACAAATCGGGGGTACTTTGGTAATTTCACAAATTAGGGGTAGTTCGATAATTTTACAAATCAGGGGTAATTCGATAATTTTACAAACCAGGGTATTAACGACCAAACAGAAGGTCCACTGTCGCCTCGAACGACTCAAGTTTTCTAAACAGAGATAATGATGCGAATGGGCCTAAGGCCCATTGTTGGCCCAAGTGGGCCCACACACTCGTGTGGCCCATTCAGCCCAAACCTAGCTACATATATGAGATTCACATAGTCTAGCTTAGTATCTACTACTCGATCATACAATTTACTCATTTGGGCCCTCGGGCCCATTGGGCCCACTTGGCCCCTTTCGGGCCATCGTGGCCCAACAGCCCACACCTATAAGAATACTCATGGTGGCCTCGACTATCGCGTCGAATCTTCCTCACGTGCGCTCGCACGCTCGTGTGGGTACCATCTCCGTGTGACTGGCATTTAGGCAATTGCCGCTCTACAACTAGAGTAGGGAGAAAGTTGGACACCTGATAGGAATTCTAAAGCTGCTAAACTGCACTCCCAAAGCTCCTAAGCCCAACGCCCACCAAGGTATCTTTTCTCTCCTCCTAGAATGCTCTTTATATAGCTAGCTTCTCACCTTCCTTCTTTGTATCTTTCCGATGTGGGATCCTTCCGCTAGCGATTTTAAATCCAACTCAAACTCTTGCCTTCATCTTAGCAAAATAAATACTCCTTGCTTCTCATGATATTCGAACTCGTGCTCCTTGTAGCATAATCCATGCTTTAGCCACTTTACCAACTAGCTCCTTATTTTTAAAATGATGCGAACTAAATATAAGTCCTATGGCCAAATTCAAAAATCCATTTAAAAAGAAAACTAAAATACAAGCACCCAGGCTTGAACCTTGGACCTCCTTCCTTCCTTATGGCATCACCCCATTGCCTCTTATGTGGCGTCACTTTGCCACTACACCACACACTCCACTTCTGTCATTTCTCTCCACATTTTATTCTTAAAGCCTACCTACCAACTCCTAGGGTTTTTTCACCTAAAACTAAAATTTCCCTAAAGCCAAAGTTTGACCCCGGGACTTCATAGAAGCCCCCTAACCTTCCAAAATCACTCACCTATAGATCCAACTTGCACTAAAGCCATTCTCTTTTTCCTAAAAAATTTAAACGCTCCTATGCCTAAGGCCCATTAGGCCCAATCCTACTAGGCCCAACTTTGGGATGTTACAAAGGTTCTAGTAAATTGTGAGTTAAGTGGGTCAGAGTTTTAATATAGCTACGGTTCCTTATACTGCAACTACTACGGGTTGAGGTTGCTTCCACCTTGTTCCTTTTCAAGATGATCCTAACTAATTCGACCAATTTTCCTAACTTCAAGTTTGGGTATCGTTGGAATACTTTCAAGGTTTGACTCAGGTCCAGGAAATCGCATCATTGATAGTTATACAATTATATAGTTGATCGTGTTAAACAGTCGAGTTTTAATATTTATAAAAAGAATGATCGAACCTGTAGGCTAACTATGACAACGATAGAGGCAAGTGCACCTATCGAACAGTAGTATAGTTTAGGCAAGAGTATCTTATCGAACCCACGGGAAACTAAAAGTACTACTACTCTATTTCTTTCTATTATTCAGCCTGAAATATGGAGTGATTGGTTTATTAATCCAAAAATTAATGAAATAATTTAAACTAAATACAAAGACAAAAGAACGAAACTTTGGGAAAAGACTGTGGAAAAACTCAGTTGATTACGACGATACCATCAAGAAGAATCCACCTATGACTTCTCTTGTTATCTAACTTTTAATTCATATGACTTCTTTACTTAGCTTGATCCGTGAGACTCCCTAACCTATATTAAACCTCTCTTGAGGCGAATAACGCCTATCCTTAGGTTAATTAGTGGAACTCTCGTTCTCTTATAATAACCCCTAAGGAAGCAATAAATCGATCAATGGACTCTCATATTAGGTTTCACCTAATCTAGCAAAATCTCGTAACCCTATCTCTAGGCGCCGATTAACTCCGCTTAATTATGTTAGATCTACTCTTAGGCAGGGTCTATTCCTCCTCCACCTAAGCACATCATATTAAATTGAGCAACATAATTAAGAATAAATAAGTACTTATCATATAATTTAGAAATCAAATAACAAAATTCGTCATAGGTTTCATCCCCTTCAGGTATCTTAAGGGTTTAGTTCATAACAAAATACGAAAACATCTCAAGAGAAAAGATAAAACAAAACATAAGAAATCCCTAAAACCCCCTGAAGGAATTGAAGAGGAGATCCTCTGTCTTGAGTAGGACTCCAGCTTCTTGAGATGGATCAACTTGCTATCTTCGAGTAATTCCCTGAATAAAAGCTCTGGCAGAAAACTCTGCCCAAAAAACCTCCTTTAGAACGACTGCCTTGGGTTGTTTATATAGGCTCCTTAGATGCTTTACTTGGTTCCTTAGTACCTCTTTCAAGTACAATTACTATTAAGGTGTTTAAGTAGACTTAGGAGTATGTTTCTTTGGCTTCAAGCATCCAAATCTGAGTGAAATTGCTCATTCCCGTAGCAGGGGAACGGCCATGCTACATGCCCGTGTAAATCATCTTCAGGCCGTGTGTCGATTCTATTGATTGAGGCACGGCCGTGTAAGTCAGGATTTAGGTCGTGCTTTAGGTCTGTCGATTGGGACACGGCCATGCAAATCGTGCTTGGGGCGTGTCTTTGAATGATTGGCGAGGCACAGCTGTGTGACTTGAAGTCTAGGCCATGCCAATTTCTTGGGTTGGCCCAATTTGGTCCGTTTTAAGCCCGTTTCTCATTCTTTTCGTTCTCGGGTACTTTCTTGAGTATAAGACATGAAAAGAAAGGATTAAGAGCACCTTTTGTCATAAATTGAGGTCTAAATCATCCAAAATCATACTAAATGTGGGATTAAAATATGTTACTTTTACGATTTATCAAATACCCCCACACTTTAGCTTTTGCTTGTCCTCAAGAAAAATTCTCAACTTACAATTAAAACGAACTTTCCATAATTCATAATTCCTAATGACAATGTCTCATCATAGTTCATAAATAATTTATACATGGATAATTCAACTCAAAGAGTCCTAAAGATTCAATTACGATAAGTCATACCTTTGTAGTACGAAAGCATAGGTGTCTCCCCTTATCTGAATAATTACCTTTAATTCAAAACCGACAAGGATTGACATCCTCACTGAAGGTTCACTCAAATCGCTCAAAGTGTTTAAGGTTCAAGAATAAGCACTCATAAGTCGAACCTGAAAAGTTAATTCCATAGGCTTGCTCGAAATCAAATCTTCACCATCAGATATGAGATGATACACAAATCAAAAGGTCTTTATCGTGGTTGTAACGAGCTAAGGTTAAGGGTGTGGATACGATCAATTAGAGGTTAGAATCGAGATCGAATTAACTAATTACCTAATCTAAAAATAATGAACTGAATATGATTATTTACATCGAATGAAAACTAATAATACCACTATTGATAATTACTATATAATAAAGAGTATTTTCATCACTTAAAATTTAATAATACTTTAATACGAGTTTTTCTTCAACAATTGGAATTTAAATGCTCTAAGCTCTTTATATACTACTAGTATTGAATATACTTGGGGTTTTTTTTTTAAGAACAAACTAAAATATTACATCATAAATGATAAATGTAACTACTGAACTAATATAATTAGGTAATTTAATCAAATCAAACCTCGATTAAAGGGTAGTCAAAAGAATGGTGATAACAAATTCAAAGGGATTTTGGGTTAATGTTAGTGGGTGAGTCAATAAAAAGGTTCTTATGATTCGACGGGGTTCATTGGGGTTAATTTGTGAAGGTAGGCTTTTTATGGAGTAAGTGGGTTAAACCTAGGTGCCTTTATCATCTCTGATTATCAAATCATTAATGTGGTCCCGACATGTATAAACGAGGCAAGTTCTAGAATAACAATTCAAAGTTGACATACTCATAATTAATAAAGTGAGCACGAAAAGGAATATATGCTCTATATGGCTCAAAATCTCACAAAAATTATGGGTGTTTTTGACATCAATCCTTATAAATTCTAAATTTCAAGGTAGTACTCAAATTCAGTTCAAAAACCTATCAATTTTAATTTTTAGAAAGTAGGCTTATCATACTTGATGCTCTAGTATTCTTCAAATTTAATCATCAATGCACAATTAACTATGACTTGCTCTAAAACATATAAATACAAATTATAAATCAACAGAAATTTTATCGTAATTTAGGGATTTTCAAATAATACTATAGTTAACCCCCCACACTTAAGATGTACATTGCCCTCAATGTACAAAGATAGATAATGATAATTATGGGATAAATCAAAAGAGAAGGGGTAAAGTGACACTTCCTGAATTTTGGATGGTTCTGGGAGTTGGAAGTGGTCATGGTAGAAGATAACTTATGTAGTAGTGAATTACTCCTAATGATTTGTTCGTATGTGCAAGTATGATTGAACTATAAGTAATCGCTAAATAAATGTTAGGAAAACTCGAAGATTAGCTTTGCAATGGTAATTATAATAAAAGTTTGCAATTAAAAAGTGTTAGATTATGATAATAAAAGGAAAAATAAAAATAAAAATAGAACCAAAAAAATAAGAATATAAAATGTAGATAATTAGAGAGACTTAAGAGTCTTCATCATCTTCTAGATCTTGAGGTAGGGTTGATGATGAGGTATGGAGGTGCTGGCATATTTGCTGGAGGGTGGTTTCTATCCCATCAAGACGTCGAGTATTGTCGATGAAATATTGCTCAAACTGGTCGAGGCATGCATAAATGTATGCTAATGATGGTGCTGCCCATGATGGCCGCTGGCTCGGTGTCAGTCCTCCTGTGATGGTTGCGGGACATCATTAGTAATGTCCTCGTGTCCCCCTTCATCTGTGGATGTCGCTAATCGGTATTGAGGGGGTCGGTCCCTCAACGATGTTTAATCATCCCTATGTGTAGCATCGTCTGGATGCCTTGAGGTATCATGTTACCCATCAATGTGAGGGAGGTGATCTGATCATCGGTGTTCAGGAGGTTAAAGTGTCGAGCCAGCCTAGTGATGTATGGCCCCATTGATAGAAACCCCTTTCTGTGTGGCTCTATTTGGTGCTGGATAGCACAGGCGATGAAATATGCCAAATCAAAAGCGTTCCCCTCTGACATGCACGATAAGTAGTAGACATCATGCTTGTTTACCACGCTGGTGCTTTCGCATTGACCTGTGATAGTGTGGGCTAGGATGACATGGATATATCTCAGGGGTGGGCCAAGGGCTGTTGCTTTCGATCGACTAGGGTTATAAGCATTCATGGTGGGTGCTAGGCTGTGCCAGTACTTAAGAGGGTTGTGAGGGAGTTCTCGGCCTAACTCGGAGAGGTTATTTTCTTCTCTAAATTCGTCTATATAAAGTTTGAGAGCTACGCCAAATTGGGGTATGCTTAATTGACGTACCATGCCCCCTAACCGGAATTGTACTGTTCCCGGCTCGTCAAGCTGTGCCATCACTGTTTGCAAAGTAAAAGTTATGCAAAATTCTAGTGTTAGCTCTAGGTATGTGGGCTCGATGATTGAGAATAACTGCTCCCATGGTTCTGTTGAAATGAGGGATCGGATGTCAGTTGCTAGTCCTATTTGTTCAATGGCATTCTAGTCAATGCACCTTCCGGTGCCTAAGGGCCGTTCTCGGAATGCCTTGTAAAGCTCTTCCTGAGTGTTTTGAGGGAACCAGAGGAATGGATGCCGAAGCTCGGAAGATACACTTGCGAAAGATGATTCGGGCCCCTTTCTCTTCTTACTTGGGACTGAGCGTTTTACTCGAGATGTCGACATATTTCCTACTAATGTAAAGCAATTTTTTTCTAGTTCAACCAATATATTTTAGAATTACACAATAAAATTTTTACAATAGAAGAGCACCAATTCTTCTAACATTTATTAATAAGCAAAGCATAAGATTAATCAAATAAAGAGAATCATGTTGTTAAAAACCTAAATAAATAAAGCAAACAAGAAGAATTCTAAAAAGAAAATGACCTAAACAAAAATCATGTTTTATCATAAACTAATACAAGAAATAGAATAAACTAAATAACATGAATCAGAATTTTTTTTAGTCTAAATTTAAACAAAACTTAAATGAAGAGGAAATATGCGAAAGTGTGAAGAAAAAGGAACCAATAGTGGTGGTGGATGATGAGCATGGTTGAAGGATACGGCGGTGGTGCTGGATTTCGCAGTGTGAACATGACCTGGTAGGGGCGTGGTGTGTGAGCACGGTGGTGCTGTGGCCGTGTGGGTTAGTTGTGAAGAAAGAATAGCGTTTTGAAGGGAGAAGTCTGGTTTTTATGGCTGGATTTGGGGAGGAGGGGCTCAAAACTAATTTTAGGGTTTGAATTTGGGGAAGAAAGCTGCTAGATTTTATTTATAGAAGAGGGGGCATGGTTAGTTGACACGCTTGTGTCATTTTGAAATCGCCCGTGCTTTTCACGTTTTTTAGGATTAGGCGCGTTCAGGTTTATTGGCACGGCTGTGTTTTCTTTGGGCACGCCTGTGCTGGGCAAGTCAGTAGCTTTACACGGTTCGATCGCACGGGCGTGTTCTGGTATCGTAGCCCGTGTTGACTATAGAAATTTTCCCTGTTTGGGCACGGCTCTTGACACGCCCGTGTCTAATAAGTCAGTATATTGGCACGGTGGGATAGCACGGTCGTGTATAGCCCGTGTGTCACAAGTTAGTAACCTTGGACGGTTGTGAGGCACGGACATTTTCTACCCGTGTTGTGTAAGTCAGTAGCTTTACACGGTTATGATGCACGGGTGTGGTCTGATATCGTAGCCCGTGTTAGAGAAGGTCATTTTTTTCCAGTTTATGCACGGCTAATGGCATGCCCGTGTTTGTGGTCGTGTCTTGCATACAATCATTGGCATGCCCGTGTTTATGGCCGTGTTTCAAAACCTTCACTTTTATTGGGCTAATTTTTGTGAGATGTTAGCAAGATGAAAATAAAATGTTAGTGGTATAGTGCTCGGGTTGCCTCCCGAGAAGCGCTTTTTTATAGTCTTAAGCTAGACTTTCCCTGTTTTTGGTTCTAAAAGAAGGTTCATGGAGCAGAAACTCCTCTCTCATATCTCTAAAATCTGTACCATTATAAATTTTGAGTCGATGACCATTTACCTTGAATGTGCCCTTAGTGGGGTGAGTTACCTCAATTGTGCCATATGGAAAAATTGTTTTAATCATGAATAGGCCAGACCATCTTGATTTCAGCTTTCCTGGAAATAATTTAAGCCTTGAGTTATACAGTAGGACCAAGTCCCTTACATCAAATTGTTTTGACCTTTTTAGACGAGCATCGTGGTGTCGCTTTGTTGCCTCTTTGTATAATTTTGAGTTCTCGTAGGCTTCAACTCTCCATTCATCTAGCTCGTTTATCTGTATCATTCTTTTCTTTCCTGGAACATTAAGATCAGAATTCAAAAATTTTATTGCCCAAAAAGCTTTGTGTTCTAATTTGAATGGTAGATGACAGCTTTTTCCATATACAAGTTTGTATGGGGATGTCCCTAGAGGTGTTTTGAATGCTGTTCTGTACGCCCATAAAGCATCATCTATTTTAACTGCCCAGTCTTTTCTATTTGATTTAACCATTTTTTCTAGAATGCGCTTAAGCTCTCGGTTTTCTACCTCAGCTTGCCCACTAGTTTGAGGATGATATGGGGTGGCTATTCTGTGGCATACTCCATATTTCTTTAGAACTTTTTCAAATTGTGTATTACAGAAATGAGTACCCCTATCACTAATGATGGCTTTAGGTGTCCCGAATCGAGAAAATAGTTTCTTGAGAAATTTAACTACTACCCTAGCATCATTGGTAGGTAAGGCTTCCGCTTTTACCCATTTTGACATGTAATCAACTGCTACTAGGATGTATTTATTTCCAAATGAAATGGGGAATGGTCCCATGAAATCGATACCCCATACGTCAAATATCTCACATGATAACATATATGTTTGAGGCATTTCATCACGTTTAGAGATATTATGTAACAGCCCAAACCCGGCCCAAACGCTTTGACCGGATTTGGTTTGCTACGGAGAGAAACCTTTGAAATCTTTTTAAACCGGTTTAAGTTTTTGATAAAAGATAGCGTTTTGTTAAAAACAGTTGAGGTGTACTAATCTTATATTTGGATTTATTTTTGAAAATATATGTTAAGTCAAGTTATTATGTATGTTTTATATGTACCCGATGGTACTTGAAAACCCTTTTTCGACTACTTTGGAAAAACATGTGAATTCATTCATATAAACATAAAGGTTGAAACGAAAATTTCAAGAATAGCACAATAATAATTTTTAGGAGGCCTTATTACAACCCATTTAAAATCAACCAAAAATAAAGAAAGTGTAAAGAACCGAAATTCAAAATATAATAAATTTAGAACTCCACCACATGGCCACCTCAAGTCCCTCCTACCCATATCCGCGAACTATTTGTCACCTGAAAAAAATAAAGGAGAAGATGAGTCACCAAGCTCAGTATGTAACCCTTCCCCCGGGTAAATTCCACATCATACACACTATATAACACATTAATCATGCATTAAGACTTATACCCAACCTAGCCAACCAAACGCCTCTGTCTACCCCGTTGTGGTACCAAACCACTGGTGGTGCCAAACCACTGGTGACTTTAAGTCACAAATGTGATACCAAATCACTGAGGTGCTAAACCTCCGTGTCCGAAGACACAAATCGGTTGATGGGGCCAACCCATCGTGTGATACCAAATCACCGGCGTCAATCCCATATCTCAAAGTGGGGCCAACCCACGTGGTGCTAAGCCACGTGGATGAGACGCTATGAGGTGCCAAACCTCTGAGGTACCAAACCTCTGGTGACCGTAGTCACAGTGTTACCAAAACACCGTGTCCGTCGACACTAATAATATCGCCCTCCTTTCATCAACCCATATCAAATCATATTATAACAGAGTTTATAACAACATTCATTTATCTCATGTATCAAATAAGCCATGCTTCCCAAAAGCATATTTAACAATCACATATTGACAGAGACTTACCGAGATCCTCGCTTGTACCATTAAGGCACTAATTCCATATCTACATAAAGCAGATTTACACATAGCATGCATTTAATTAATTGTTATAAGTGTGTATGTACACACCTGTCACCCACGAATAATCTAAATCCCGAATGGAGGAGTCGGTCACACTAGATCTATTGTCCCTATATTCGGCCAAAACATGAGTTAGTATATTCGGCCAAATCAAATAATTAAAAGGGTTCTCCTCTTGAAACCCGAATCCTTACCTTCTCGCTTTTGGGATACTAATCACAACACCCGATTCCCAAATCTGTTTCACCAACTACCATCGGTTAATAGATAAAGCTAGTAGCCTTCGGCTTAAATCCTTGAAAGCTAAATCTTATGAAAATCAATTCTTACCACCACTTACCACCCGTTTGATCCCGAATGACGGCTTGCTTTGTCGATCTCCAAAATCCCAGAACACCTAGACAGATTCGGTTTTCAAAATAGATACTTAGCACCTTGTAAATAAATGCCGACATCGGCCCTTAACCCTTAAAAAGTCGACAAAGATAGGGAAAAGGGAACATAGGCATTCAGCCAACCCTACTTACCTTCACAATTGATTGAACACTAGCAAAATCCCGAAGTGTCTATGCCACTATACTATTCGGCCAAAGTGAGTAAATAGGAGGAAAGGAAATCGGCACTTCCAAGGGAGTGTATTCGGCCAAGGGGAGAAAGAAAATAATGGAAAAGAAAGGTGTTAAAAGTTTCGGCTTAAGGGGGATTTTGAGAAGAGAAGGGTGTAAAGAGAAGGTGGTTTCGGTTTGGCAATAATGAAGAAGGAGAGAAGAGAAAGGAAAGAGTAGGTGTTTCGGCTAGAGATCAAAGAATAGGAGAAGTGAATGGCAATGGGATTTTTTTCTAGTTTGAGAAAGAATGAAGAGAAAAGTTATCATAAAGTGGAAGCTAGCCGAAAATCAACTTAGTAAATTTGGCATTATCCTCCCCAATGACCTTGTTGCCCACTCCACTAAGGAGTTCAAAATACCACCAACTCTTAATTTGAGTTAATTCAAAAGAATTTGAATTAACAAATGCCTACTTTCTCTCTTGCCAACTCTTGTTGATTAGTCAAGAAATTATCTCTTAATAATCTAAATAATATCCCTATTATCTTATAATAAAAGAGTTTAAAGAGAAAAGAACTCTCCTTCCCATGCCGTCCAAAATAAAAAAAAGTAAAAAGGAGAATTGTGACTCAACCAAGGCTCTCCTTGTTCCTAGATGGTGTCAACTTCACTCCTAAGTGGCCTCCCTTTTGCCACTTTTCCAAGGCTTATTCTATGTCAAATGTTCCTTCATTTATTCTTATAACCCCTAACTACTAAGGCTATCCACCTTTAAAGCTTATAAATAATATTTTCTACTATTCCGAGCCAACTCAAGGCCCTTAATTAAATCTTATCATTCCATAAATATTATCTCTTAATAAAACTCAAGCAAAATAATGCAAATACGAATAACCCCATTTTTAGGATGTTACATATTACCTATCCTCTGGCATCTATCACACGAGGTAACATACCTGTTGGAATCTTTGAATAGAGTGGGCCAATAAAAACCTGATTCGAGTATTTTGTGTGCTGTCTTAATTCCACTGTAGTGTCCTCCTGATGGTACTGAATGGCAGTGCTCCACGATTTTGTTTGCTTTTGTCTTTGTAACACATCTTCGAATTACCTGATCTGCACATATGCGAAAAAGAAAGGGATCTTCCCAAAAATAATTTTTCACATCAGCAAAGAATCGCTTCTTTCGGTGATGTGTCAGTTTCCTTGGTAGAAAGTTAGCTGCTAAATAATTTGTGATATTTGAAAACCATGATACCTCATAATGGGTTATAGAGAGAAGTTGTTCTTCAGGAAACGAACCATTTATTTCGCCTTCATCAAGCTCTTTGGTGTGTGGATTTTCAAGTCTAGAAAGGTGATCTGCTGCAAGATTCTCGGCTCCCTTCTTATCTTGTATTTCGAAGTGGAATTCCTGTAAGAGTAAAATCCATCGTATGAGTATATGTTTTGCATCAGGTTTGTTTAAAAGGTATCTAAGAGCTGAATGGTCAGTGTAAACGACAACTTTAGATAATATTAGATACTGTCTGAATTTATCAAAGGCAAAAACTACAGCTACCAATTCTTTCTCTCTGGTGGTATAATTTTCTTATGCAGGTGTTAGTGTTCTGCTATAGTAAATTGGCTGAAAATGCTTGTCTCTTCATTGTCCCAAAACTGCACCTATTACAAAATCACTTACATTACACATTAGTTCAAAACGTAAGTTCCAATCAGGTGCAATTATAATCGGTGCATTTATTATTTATCTTTAAGGATATTGAATGCATTTAGTCATTCCTTATTGAAATCAAAAGGAACATCTTTTTCTAGTAATTTTGTCAATGGCTTAGCTATTTTAGAAAAATCTTTAATAAATCTTCTGTAGAATCCTGCATGTCCTAAAAAACTTCTAATAGCCTTAACAGAACTAGGGGAAGGTAGTTCTTCTATGGCTCCAACTTTCGCTTTATCTACCTCAATCCCTTTACTAGAAATTTTATGTCCTAGCACAATCCCTTCCCTAACCATAAAGTGACAATTTTCCCAATTCAACACAAGGTTCATTTCCTCACATCTTGTAACACCCCAAACCCGGTCAATACGCCACGACCAAATCTGATATGTCACTGAGGAAAACATTTTGAAAAGAATCGAATAACAATTAAATTTTTTGTGAAAAACTCTTTGAAAATTTTATATTTGTAGAAATCGTGTATAGTAAGTTTAAACCGATAATTTACTTTGTAATTTCATAAATAAAACTTTAAAACTTAGTTGATAAATCATAGGTTAGAAAACATTTATATCATTTTAAGAAAACTCAATTATTACTTTGAAAACCATTTGCATTTTGAATGTCAAACTTAATATTTGGAAATCATTAAAATTGTAGAAAACACTTAATCTATATTTTACTATCAAACGATTATTAATACCCGATGGTAAGATTTTAAAACCATTGCATTTTTATTATTTTAGAAAACTTTGGGCTCAATTATTAAATTAACCAAATAATTTATAAGCCATATTTAAAACATATCCAAAGCATATAAATAATCCAAAACATAATTAAAGAGGCCTTATTAGAAACCCAAATAAAACAAAAACCAAATTAAAATAAATTAAAGTACCCCAAATCGAAGTTCATGAAAAATCAAATTTTATTGCATGGCCTCATCCGGCTCCTCATCCGCGATCTCACGAATCACCTAAAATGATAAGGGAGAAGGTGAGTCACCAAGACTCAATGAATAAATCCTTCCCCCGATTAATGCAAAGATTCTTACACAATTTATAATCAAGCAACATATATAATTATATAATGCACCCAACCTAGCCATCCTTAACTCCTTTTCTACCCCTGTGGTACCAAACCACCGGTGGTGCCAAACGACTAGTGACCTAAAGTCACGATATCCAATAATGTGATACCAAATCACTTTGGTGACCAAAGTCACGAATAATCAAGTTAATGGGGCCAACCCATGTGATACCAAATCACCGGCGACGATCCCATATCTCAAAAGTGGGGCCAACCCACGGTGGTGCTAGGCCACAGGGACGAGTCGCTATGAGATGCCAAACCTCTGGTGTCCCAAAGACACAAATGTGATACCAAATCACTGGAGATGCCAAACCTCTGGTGTCCAAAGACACGGATATCAAATCCTTCCTCCTCCACTCATATTCCCAAACCAATGTATTAAGAGTATCAATCATGCCATCATACTTTGATATGATCATATAACATATTTAAATAATAGATCATGATATCAATCAACATATATTAACATCATATTGAAACGGACTTACCCGAATCCTTGCACATACCCATCAAGGTATCTTATAAAAAATCTCATAGATTCCCACTTTAATAACATGTTTAGTTAATATGTATATAACTATATAACCCGAATTATAAAGTGTGTAAGATACACACCTGACACTAACGCAAGTACTAAAATCCGAAGATCCGACCTACCGCACTAGATCACCTTGTCCTACAATCTGTCAATACTTAGATTATAAACAAAGGCCATTCGGCCAAACCTCTAAATCCCAATGAGTTATCACGTGAAATACCAAGTCTTACCTAAAAGCTTACCCAAAACGATTGACAAAGAAACGAGGCTTAGATTGATTGCTTCCAACGTCTCGAGGAGCCTAAAAGAATGATCAATTCCTAAAATTGGTTAGAACTTTGTAAACAATTGCCAAAAGATTTGGCCTTTGTCTACAAGAAAACGACTTAGAAAAGAGAAAGAAATAACAGAAATACGGCCATGAACACATACCTATCTTCCAAAACCGATTGAAGGAAACCCAAAGATTATCTACCCTTATTGATATTCGCCAAAACAACACCAAAAGAGAGTGGAAAATTTCGCAAAATGGTTAAAAAGGTGAAGGATTTTCGCTATGGTTTTGAAAAGAAGAAATCAATTGATTTGAGACTAAAAGAAATGAAATTCGAGTAGAGAGAGAATAAAAATAAGAGTGGGAGGATTCGGTTTAATCAACAATGGAAGAAAAGAAAAGAGAGTTTGGAGAAGAGAGAGTTCGCCAAAAGAAAGAAAAAAGAAATGTAATTTTGAGCAAATACCAAAAGAAAGAAAAGAGAGAGATGGGAGAAAGAGTGCACTAAAATGCAAAATGTGTTTTCGGTTTCAAAGGAGAAATGAGAGAAAGAATTAGAATTTGGTTCAACACAAAATGAGAGCTAAAATCCAAAGCAAATTTGCACAAAATGCCTAGGTACATTCGCCAAAGAGGGAGTTTTTGGAGAGAAAGAGAAACAAATGCCAAAGGTGCACAAATGCTCAAGTTGGCCAACTTCCCCCCCAAACTTCCTATCGACAATCGGTCACCCCTTAGCCACACATGCCGTCCACATTCAAGCACTAAAGGCCTTGGAATAGTTTCCAAAACATCTTCCTTAAGCCAAGCCTTATGTCCCCCCATCCTTCCATAACCTTAAGATTCCTTTCCCAAAGTACAAACTTTCCTAAACCAATATTCAACTTACCAAAAATTGAAAGTCCAACCTATCATAATTAGAATTTGACCGTCCATTAATGCTAGGATACAAAAATAAAGTCTTCAAAATGCTAATCATGCTACTCGAACCTCTAACCTCAAGCAACTCTTCCTGCATCCTAACCATCTTGCCACTAACTCCTCTTGTGCTTAATTTAACACTTAAATTAACTTAAGTGTCAAGTTCACTTAATCCACTTCATTAAATATACTATACTAAGAATTATTCTAGCTTCCTAAATAAAATCAAGCCTTTACAAGACTATGCTAAACACACAAAATTCATACCCAAGCCAACACAAATAATAAGAAAATACTCTAACTTTTATAATGTTACAATTCTACCCCCTTAAGAAAATTTCATCCTCGAAATTACCTGATCAAAAGAGTTGAGGAAACTGCTGCATCATCGCATCCTCCGGTTCCCACGTAGCTTCTTCCACGCCATGATTCCGCCATAAAACCTTCACTAAAGGAACTGGCTTCCTACGCAAAACTTTTACATCTCAATCTAGGATCTGCATAGGTTCTTCTTCTATCGTCAAATCTGGACTCACCTCTATTTCCTCTACTGCCACAATATGCGATGGATCAGAATGATAGCGTCTAAGCATGGAGACATGGAACACATCATGAATCTGACTCAACTCTGCTGGCAACTCGAGCTGATAGGCTACTGGTCCCACTCGTCTCAACACTTTATACGGCCCAATAAACCTTGGACTTAACTTACCTTTTCTCCCAAATCTTAACACTTTCTTCCATGGCAATACCTTTAAAAAGACCTTGTCACCCACAGCAAACTCTATATCCTTCGGCATACAAGCTCTCCCTTGAAAACACAGTACTCCATCACTGGACAAACTATAATCCTCTAAACCACCATTCTGAACTTGCAACCTCCGATCATTCAAAACATCATCCTCAAACTGTTTCTTCTTGATCTGATCTAACCAAGTCGGCTTGACTTGCAGTTTAGCCAAAAGACTCCCATCGTCATATAAGCTAAGACGAGCAAACATCGATCTTAAATCTGATACAACCTTACGGCTCAACGCGTCTGCCACCACATTAGCCTTGCCCGGATGATACTCAATCGAACAGTCGTTGTCCTTCAACAACTCAATCCATCTATGCTACCTCAACTTCAAATCCTTCTGAGTCAAAAGATACTTAAGACTCTTGTGATCCGTGTAGACTATCGACTTCTCTCCGTACAAATAGTGTCTCCAAATCTTCAGGGCGAAAACCACTGCAGCTAATTCCAAGTCATGCGTTGGATAATTAACTTCATGTGGTCTCAACTGTCGAGATGCATAAGCCACTACCTTCCTTCTCGCATCAGACACATCCCAAACCAAGATGTGATGCATCACAAGAAACTGTGAATTCCTTGCTCGCCTCGGGTTGAATTAAAACCGAGCTTCAATCGAATCTTCTTCAACTTGTCGAAACTTTCTTGTTGCTTCTCGGTCCACACAATGGAACTCCTTTCCTCAATAACTTGGTCATAGGTGTCGCTATCAAAGAAAATCCTTCCACAAATCTTCTGTAATACCCTCACCGACCTAGAAAACTCCTAATCTCACCAACGACTTAGGTGGCTTCCAATCCAACACTGCCTCAATCTTTCGAGGATCTACTCTAATCCCCTCGACTGATACAACGTGACCCAAGAAAGTCACCTCCCTAAGCCAGAACTCACACTTACTAAATTTAGCAAAAAGTTACTTTTCCCTCAGAATCTGCAACACTACTCGCAAATGCGCATCATGCTCCTCCTCTGTCTTAGAGTATACCAAAATATCGTCTATAAATACTACAACAAACTGATCCAAAAACTGCTGGAATACCCGATTCATCATGTCCATGAATGCTGCTGGCGTATTAGTCAACCCAAACGGTGTTACCAAAAACTTGTAGTGCCCATACCGAGTGCAAAATGTCGTCTTATGGATATCAGCCTCTTTCACCTTTAGCTGGTGATATCCAGACCTTAAATCAATTTTGGAGAAAACCGCTGCCCCTTTAAGCTGATCAAACAAGTCATCTATCCTCGACAAAGGATACTTGTTTTTGATTGTCAGCTTATTAAACTGGCGGTAGTCAATACACATCTGCATCATACCATCCTTCTTCTTGACAAAAAGTATCGGCGCTCCCCAAGGCAAAACACTTGGTCGAATGAAACCTCGATCCAACAACTATTGAATCTAAGCCTTCAATTCCATCAATTCCTTCGGTGCCATCCTATACGGAGCTATAGACACTGGCGTCGTTTTGGGTAACAGATCTATACCAAATTCGACTTCACGATTCGGAGGCAGTCCCAGAAGTTCTTCTGGAAATACATCAGCATATTCCTTTATAGTTTGGACATTCCCCACAGTAGATTCCTTAGCTTCCAACGCACACACATGGACTACATATGCCTCACAGCCCTTACTGACCATCATCATAGCTTTCAACGCAGATACCACGTTGGATAGGTAATCTCTTCTATTACCTATCATGACCATCTCTTTACCCTCAACTGTCTTCAAAACCATGCGCTTAGCAGCGCAATCTAGACTTGCCTGGTACTTAACCAACCAGTTCATCCCAAGAATCAGATCAAACTCCCCAAACGGCAGTTCCATCAGATCAGCCACAAACACTACCCCTTGGAGTTCTAGGGGTATATCCCTATACAGCTTATTAACTTCTACAGAGTGACCTAGAGGGCTAATTACTATCATCTCCCTAGAAGTAGTCTCAGAGTCTAAGTTCATGGTCTTTACTATGCAACTAGCAACATACGAATGCGTCGAACCCACATCTATCAAAGCAGTATATGGTACACCAAAGATTAAGAACGTGCCGGTTATGATGTCTGGTGCGTCACCCTCCTCTCGACGCCTCGCTGCATACACCAAACCAGGCTGTCTTGCCTCAGTGTTACTTATACCTCTGCCCGATGCTCCGGGGCCTCGACCAGAACCATTACTTCCTCTACCATTACCACGACTCTCTATGGTGATGGTCCCTCCTTTCTGAACTGAGCACGACCTTGACCCTCAGACTGATTCCTGGCTAGCTTACATGGACAATCCCTCACACGATGATCCAGCGAGCCACACTCAAAACATTCTTTCCCTCCGGTCCAACATTCACCCCAATGATATTTCCCACATCGATTACACTGTGCTGGTCCCTGATTAGCAATAACAGGCCTCCTAGATTGATTCAGCCCATTCTACCTAGTCCTCTTCTGAGAATTATCGGCTGACCCGGATAATCCAAAACTTCTCTTATGTTTGTTCCTATCGTGATTCTGCTTTACAGATTCTTTTATCCCTTCAGCTATCTTAGTCTTTTCAACTAGCGCAGCAAATTATCACTCCTGATGTGGAGCAATCAACAGTCTCAGCTCGTCTCTCAATCCATCCTCGAACCGAACACATCGCTCGTGCTCTGAAGCCACGATACCTCCAGCATATCGGCTCAGTCTTAAAAATTATGCTTCATATTCTAATACAAACTTACTCCCTTGGACTAAACTCAAAAATGCCTTACGTTGCGCATCAATGTAACTAGACCCAATAAATTTCTTCTGATACGCTGTCTTGAAATAGTCCCAAGTAAGATCTTTTGCCGCGGCACTGTTCCTCACTGTGAGCCACCACTGATATGACTCATCTCGAAGAAGTGACTCTATCCCTTTCAGCTTTTCTTCAACATTCAGGTCCAGATCATCCATGATTCGTTCCGTCGCCTCTAACCAATATTCGGCCGTACTGGGAGCTACACCCGAAACACCTCGAAATACCTCAGCTCTATTGGCTCGGAGTCGCTCAGGTACTAATTTTTGAGCTCCCGCACCTCCACCTATTCCAGCTACACTCTCAAGAACTCACAGCATTGCTTGAGACACTGTGTCGTCCCCCGTTTGATCCTAAAACTCAACTCCAACCACTGGTGGTGGGGGTGGTGGTACCTCATTCTCGGATCCTTGACCCGACCTCACTAGCTCAGACACAACCATCCTACCCCTAGCGCGTCCATGCATAACACGACCTCGACCTCGAGTGCTCATGTCTAAAGTCTTGACTTAGCTGATTTAAAAATTTTATGTATTAGTCATTATTCCACAATTTTTAAAACACAGTTTTATGAATAGTTTTAATAAGAGGTTGTTTCGCGAGTACATCCAACCTATAGTTTTGAGTCTCTAGAGTAGTTCCTACGACTATACAATCATACCATCATCATCATATCATCAAAATCAATAGTTTGAAGTACTTACCCGGGCAGATCGGTGTCGGTGACTCGATGCCATGCCTTTCAAATCATATAATTTTCAAAAACATTGTAAGACCATACTTAAAAACATTTTGGGCCTTGGGCCCACAACCGAGCTTTTGAACTTGGCTCTGATACCAATTTGTAACACCCCAAACCCGGTCAATACGCCACGATCGAATCTGATATGTCACTGAGGAAAACATTTTGAAAAGAATCGAATAACAATTAAATTTTTGTGAAAAACTCTTTGAAAATTTTATATTTGTAGAAATAAGGTGTATAGTAAGTTTAAACTGATAATTTACTTTGTAATTTCATAAATAAAACTTTAAAACTTAGTTGATAAATCATAGGTTAGAAAACATTTATATCATTTTAAGAAAACTTGAATTATTACTTTGAAAACCATTTGCATTTTGAATGTAGAAACTCAATGTTTGGAAATCATTAAAATTGTAGAAAACACTTAATCTATATTTTACTATCAAACGATTATTATTACCCGATGGTAAGATTTTAAAACCATTGCATTTTTATTATTTTAGAAAACTTTGGGCTCAATTATTAAATTAACCAAATAATTTATAAGCCATATTTAAAACATATCCAAAGCATATAAATAATCCAAAAACATAATTAAAGAGGCCTCATTACAAACCCAAATAAAAAAACCAAATTAAAATAAATTAAAGTACCCCAAATCGAAGTTCATGAAAAATCAAATTTTATTGCATGGCCTCATCCGGCTCCTCATCCGCGATCTCACGAATCACCTAAAATGGTAAGGGAGAAGGTGAGTCACCAAGACTCAGTGCATAAATCCTTCCCCCGATTAATGCAACATTCTTACCCAATTTATAATCAAGCAACATATATAATTATATAATGCACCCAACCTAGCCATCCTTAACTCCTTTTCTACCCCGTGTAGTACCAAACCACTGGTGGTGCCAAACCACTGGTGACCCAAAGTCATGATATCCAATAATGTGATACCAAATCACTGGTGACCAAAGTCACGAATAATCAAGTTGTGGGGCCAACCCACGTGTGATACCAAATCACTGGCGACGATCCCATATCTCAAAAGTGGGGCCAACCCACGGTGGTGCTAGACCATAGGGACGAGTCGCTATGAGGTGCCAAACCTTTGGTGTCCCAAAGACACAAATGTGATACTAAATCACTGGAGGTGCCAAACCTCTGGTGTCCAAAGACACGGATATCAAATCCTTCCCCCTCCACTCATATTCCCAAACCAATGTATTAAGAGTATCAATCATGCCATCATACTTTGATATGATCATATAACATATTTAAATAATAGATCATGATATCAGTCAACATATATTAACATCATATTGAAACGGACTTACCCGAATCCTTGCACATACCCATCAAGGTATCTTATCAAAAATCTCATAGATTCCCACTTTAATAACATGTTTAGTTAATATGTATATAACTATATAACCCGAATTATAAAGTGTGTAAGATACACACCTGACATTAACGCAAGTACTAAAATCCGAAGATCCGATCTACGACACTAGATCACCTTGTCCTACAATCAGCCAATACTTAGATTATAAACAAAGGCCATTCGGCCAAACCACTAAATCCCAATGAGTTATCACTTGAAGTACCAAGTCTTACCTAAAAGCTTACCCAAAATGATTGACAAAGAAACGAGTCTTAGATTGATTGCTTCTAACGTCCTGAAGGGCTTAAAAGAATGATCGATTCCTAAAATTGGTTAGAACTTTGCAAACAATTGCCAAAATATTTGGCCTTTGTCCACAAGAAAATGACTTAGAAAAGAGAAAGAAATAACGAAATACTGACCATGAACACATACCTATCTTCCAAAATCGATTGAAGGAAACCCAAAGATTATCTACCCTTATTGATATTCGCCAAAATAACACCAAAAGAGAGTGGAAAGTTTTGGCAAAATGGTTAAAAGGTGAAGGATTTTTGGCTATGGTTTTGAAAAGAAGAAATCAATTGATTTGAGACTAAAAAGAAATGAAATTCGAGAGTAGAGGAGAGAATAAAAATAAGAGAGGAGGATTCAGTTTAATCAACAATGGAAGAAAAGAAAAAGAGTTTGGAGAAGAGAGAGTTCGGCCAAAAGAAAGAAAAGGAAATGTGATTTTGAGTAAATACCAAAAGAAAGAAAAGAGAGAGATGGGAGAAAGAGTGCACTAAAATGCAAAATGTGTTTCGATTTCAAAGGAGAAATGAGAGAAAGAATTAGAATTTGGTTCAACACAAAATGAGAGCTAAAATCCAAAGCAAATTTGCACAAAATGCCTAGGTACATTCGGCCAAAGAGGGAGTTTTGGAGAAAGAGAAACAAATGCCAAAAGGTGCACAAATGCTCAAGTTGGCCAACTTTTTCCCCCAAACTTCCTATCAACAATCGGTCACCCCTAGCCACATATGCCATTCCACATTCAAGCACTAAAGGCCTTGGAATAGTTTCCAAAACATCTTCCTTAAGCCAAGCCTTATGTCCCCCATCCTTCTATAACCTTAAGATTCCTTTCCCAAAGTACAAACTTTCCTAAACCAATATTCAACTTACCAAAATTGAAAGTCCAACCTATCATAATTAGAATTTGACCGTCCATTAATGCTAGGATACAAAAATAAAGTCTTCAAACTGCTAATCATGCTACTCGAACCTCTAACCTCAAGCAACTCTTCCTGCATCCTAACCATCTTGCCATTAACTCCTCTTGTGCTTAATTTAACACTTAAATTAACTTAAGTGCCAAGTTCATTTAATCCACTTCATTA
This sequence comes from Gossypium rotundifolium, assembly GCA_025506655.1. Lineage (NCBI taxonomy): Eukaryota > Viridiplantae > Streptophyta > Magnoliopsida > Malvales > Malvaceae > Gossypium > Gossypium rotundifolium. The sequence continues at coordinate 96,908,011 of CP106732.1, read as the reverse complement.
AATATACTATAAAAGAATTATTCTAGCTTCCTAAATAAAATCAAGCCTTTACAAGACTATGCTAAACACACAAAATTCATACCCAAGCCAACACAAATAATAAGAAAATACTTTAACTTTTAGGATGTTACACATCTCATTAGAACTCTTTTTAAATTGTCGAGGCAAAGATGGAAAGAGTTACCAAATACCAAAAAATCATCCATAAATACTTCCATGATGTCCTCCACGAGTTCGTCAAAAATTGCTAACATGCAACGTTAAAAAGTAACAGGAGCATTACATAATCCAAAAGGCATTTTACAATAAGCAAACGTACCGTATGGGCATGCAAATGTTGTCTTCTCTTAGTCTTCAGGAGCTCTGGGGATTTGGCAGTAGCCGGAGAGTCTGTCCAAGAAGTAGTAGTACATATGCCCGGATAGTCTTTCTAACATTTGATCAATGAAGGGTAGAGAAAAGTGATCTTTTCTGGTGGCATCATTCAGCTTTCTATAGTCTATACAGACTCTCCAACATGTAACTGTTCTTGCAAGAATTAACTCATTCTTTTCGTTGGGTACTAACATCATTCCTCCTTTCTTTGGAACTACCTGCATAGGACTTACCCAAGTGCTGTCAAAATAGGATAAATTATTCCTGCATCTAGAAGTTTAATTACCTCGGCTTTGACCACTTCTTTCATGTTAGGGTTTAATCGTCTCTGAGGTTGCACACACGGTTTATATTCTTCTTCCATTAAAATTTTGTGGGTGCAAAACGCGGGGTTTGTTCCCTTGATGTCAAAAATTTTCCAAGCTATGGCTTTCTTGTGTTCTCTTAGTACCTTTATCAGCTCCTCCTTTTCCTTGGGTTCTAGTTCTGAAGAGATGATTACTGGTAGCGTAAAATTATTCCTAAGGAATGCGTATTCTAAATGTTTTGGTAACTGTTTTAATTCCAATTTGAGCGGCTCTTCGATGGAGGGTTTCTGTTTTAATACATCATCTTCTTCAATGTTTTCTTCTTTCATTTGTCTGATTGATGATGTATTCAAACTCATCTCATTGCCTTCATCTTCTTCCCCCTCTCCTTGAGCCAGACACAATTCCATCTTGTCGTCATGTATGATTTCCTGTAATAAATTTTTAATAATATGATTAGTAGTGTCAACAAAATAACAGGAATCATCTTGCTCTTTAGAATATCGCATGGCATCATAAATTTGAAAAATAATTTCTTCATCACCTATCCTTAGTGCTAGTTTACCATCACCTACATCAATAATAGCTCTAGTAGTGTCTAAAAAAGGACGCCCTAAGATTAAAGGAACATTAATGTCTTCATCCATGTCTAATACAACGAAATCAAGAGGGAAAATAATTTTATCAATTTTTACCAAGACATCTTCAATAACTCCTCTAGGATATTTAATAGATCTATTAGCTAATTGAATACTCATCCTAGTGGGTTTTGGTTCCCCAAGATCTAGCCGTTTAAACATTTTGTAGGGCATTAAGTTGATACTAGCGCCTAGGTCTGCTAATGCTTTCTTGATGTTTAAACTTCCAATTAAGCAAGGAATAGTGAAACTCCCTGGATCTTTTAACTTTCGTGGTAATCTATTTTGGAGAATGGCTGAACACTCTTCATTAAGCTCCACCGTTGATACTTCCTCAAGCTTTCCTTTGTTCATGAGAAGTTCCTTTAAGAATTTTGCATACTTTGGCATCTGTGAAATATCTTCAACAAAAGGTAAGTTAATATGCATTTGTTTAAAAAGTTCGAGGAACTTACCGTATTGAGCTTCCAATTGTTCTTTCTTTAATTTTACTGGATGTGGAATTTGTGCTCTATTCTCTGTATGCAATGGATTATCATTCTCAACTTTTACACTCTTTTCCTTGTAACCTCATGTGGTTTCTTTCCTTGTGGTTCAATTAGCTCATTGCCACTCCTCAGTGTAACTGCCCTTACTTGTTCTATGTCTTTAGATAAAATTTCTGATCGTATTTCACATACTATCTCAGTAAGTAATCCAACTGACTTAATAAGTTCTCCAAATTGATTCCCGATTCCCTTGATTGATTTTTGTCATTCATCAAGTGTTGCTTCAGTATTTTGGAAACGAGAATCCGTGGCTGCCATGAATTTCATCAGTATCTCTTTGAGGTTTGATTTTCTTTCCTATGGATAGGGCTGATTTTGGTCATTTGAAGGAGGTTGCTGCCTTTGATTTCCTTGATTTCCCTGTCCTCCCCACAAAATTTTGGGTTATTCCTCCAACCTGCGTTATAAGTGTTACTATAAGGATTATTATTGGATCTGAAATTGTTACCTATATAGTTTGTCTGCTCATGTTCTACTTCTAGTTGGTAGGGTGGGTACTCAGGATTCGCCACATTCCCACTCGTTTCGCATTGCATTACTGCGTGTACCTGCAAAGAACATAAATTATCAAGCTTTTTATTCATCATCTCCACCTGTGTTGACAGTATTGTTACTGCGTCTATGTTAAAAACTCCGGCTGATTTTGTCGGCGTGGCCTTTGTAATTTTCCATTAATAAGTGTTCAACGACATCTCCTTAATAAAATCGTAAGCCGCTTCAGGAGTTTTGTTATTCAAAGCTCTACTGACTGATGAGTCAATCATTTGCCTCGTTGAAGAATTCACACTGTTGTAAAAGTTTGGACTTGAAGCCACAAAGGTAATCCGTGGTGTGGACATCTTCTCAGGAGATCCTTATATCTTTCCCATGCATCATATAATGTTTTTACGTCATTCTGCAGAAAAGAAGATATGTCATTCCTAAATTTCGTCATTTTGGCTAGTGGAAAGTATTTTAAAAGAAAATTTTCGGTCATTTGATCCCATATGGTGATTGAACCTCGTGGTAACAAGTTCAACCACTGCTTTGCTTTATTCCTTAATGAAAAGGAAAATAACCAAAGACGAATGGCACCATCAGAAATGCCATTTATTTTGAAGGTATCAAATTAGCTATATGAGTATTTGGATCTTCGTACTGCAAACCATCAAATTGAACAAATTGTTGAATCATTTGTATTGTATTATGCTTTAATTCAAAATTATTATCAGCTATAGCAGACCTGACAATACTATATTTTGCTCTTGTCAAAATAGGTTTAGCATAATCATACATAGTACGCGGAGCATTCTATTCTTGCACATTTGGCGGTGGATTGCTTTCGTCCATCCCTTCAGTAGGATTAGATCTGTCTTGTTGTTCTTCTCTTTGGAAGTCTAGATCTTATCTAATTTCTCTGCGATTTCTGCGAGCGGTAGCTTTAATGTCACTTTCGTATGCTAAAGGTCCTCTCGGGTTCCTTCTAGTCATAAACTAGAGGTACCTGCTAGGAGAAGAAAGAAAGAAATTTAGTGTAAGTAAAAATGTAAACTAAAAATAAAAGTAAATTGTGAGAAAAAATGATAAAATAATGGCTAAAGTAATAGAAATAGAGATTTCTTAATATTTTAGTGTTCCCCGGCAACGGTGCCAAAAACTTGATCGTGTCAAATAGTCGAGTTTTAGTATTTAAAAAAAAAGAATGATCAAACCTGTAGACTAACTATGACAACGATAGAGGCAAGTGTACTATCGAACAATAGTATAGTTTAGGCAAGAGTATCTTATCAAACCCACGGGAACCTAAAAGTACTACTACTCACTTTCTTTCTATTATTTAGCCTGAAATATGGATTGATTGGTTTATTAATCTAAAAACTAATGAAATACTTTAAACTAAATGCAAAGACAAAAGAACGAAACTTTGGGAAAAGACTGTGGAAAAACTCAGTTGATTACGACGATACCCTCAAGAAGAATCCACCTATGACTTCTCTTGTTATCTAACTTTTAATTCATGACTTCTTTACTTAGCTTGATCCGTTAGACTCCCTAACCTATATTAAACCCTCTCTCGAGGCGAATAATGTCTAACCTTAGGTTAATTAGTGGAACTCTCGTTCTCTTATAATAACCCCCTAAGGAAGCAGTAAATTGCTCAATGGACTCCCATATTAGGTTTCACCCTAATCTGGCAAAATCTCATAACCCTATCTCTAGGCGCTCGATCAACTTCGCTTAATTATGTTAGATCTACTCTTAGGCAGGGTCTAGACCTCCTCCACCTAAGCACATCATATTAAATTAAGGAACATAATTAAGAACAAACTAAGTATTTATCATATAATTTAGAAATCAAATAACAAAATCTGTCATAGGTTTCATCCCCTTCAGGTATCTTAAGGGTTTAGTTCATAAAAAAATAAGAAAACATCTCAAGAGAAAAGATAAAACTAAAACCCCCTGAAGGAATTGAAGAGGAGATCCTCTATCTTAAGTAGGACTCCGGCTTCTTGAGATGGATCAACTGGCTATCTTCGAGTATTTCCCTGAATAAAAGCTCTGGTAGAAAACTCTGCCCAAAAAACCTCATTTAGAATGGCTACCTTAGGTTGTTTATATAGGTTCCTTAGATGCTTTACTTGGCTCCTAAGTACCTCTTTCAAGTACAATTACTATTAAGGTGTTTAAGTAGATTTAGGAGTATGTTTCTTTGGCTTTAAGCATCCAAATCTGAGTGAAATTGCTCATTCCCGTAGAGCGGGCATGGCCATGCTACACGCCAGTGTAAATCATCTTCAGGCCGTGTATTGATTTTGTTGATTGAGGCACTACTATGTAAGTTGGGATTCAGGCTGTTCTTCCGATCTGTTGATTAGGACACAGCCATGTAAATCGTGCTTGTGGCATGTCTTTAAATGATTGACGAGGCACGGCCGTGTGACTTAAAGTCCACGCCGTGCCAATTTCTTGGGTTGGCCCAATTTGGTCTGTTTTAAGCCCGTTTCTCATTCTTTTCATTCTTGGGTGCTTTCCTAAGTATAATACATGAAAAGAAAGGATTAAGAGCACCTTTTTACATAAATTGAGGGCTAAATCATCCAAAAGCATACTAAATGTGGGATTAAAATATGTTACTTTTACGGTTTATCAATAGTTTTATTGTATTTTTCTTTATAATTTATTTATGTTCGCTTAGTCAGAATTCTTCCTATTCTGATGTGAAGATAATTGCTATAACAGCCCAATTTTGGGGCTAGTCGAATAGTGGTTTTGGGACCACTAATCCAAGGTTGAAGAAAATTATTTTAATATTATTTTATGTGTTATAACATGATTATAAGGATGCATGAAAATTTTGGTGCTTTAATTTTAGCAATTGTATTCTTAATTGCGAAAAAGGACTAAATCGCATAAAGTGCAAAAGTTTCACTTTACAAGCTAGAGGTTTCTTATAGCCATGGAAAATTAAATTGAAGGTCCTTAATGTGTAATTAGGCCAATGAGAGGGTGTTGGCCGATCATAGGGACAAGAGAGACAAGGGCATTAAATTGGTTAAAAAATTGGTGAAATTAGGTGACTAAAAATGAATAAAATAAGATAAAGAAAGAAGATATCATCTTTTACTATTCCCATTTCTTCTTCCACCAAAATTTGAAGAGAAAATAGAGGTTTTTGGAGCTCAAACTTTCAGCCAAGCTATTCCCTTGCAAGTAAGTGACTTTAGATGTCTTTCTTGATAAATTTTGTATTTTTGGAACCCCCAAAGCTTAAGTTAGCTAATGAGGGGAGTATTTTGCAAAATGGTTGAAATTTTAGGGACTTTCCATGAGAGTTTTTATGTTGTTTGTTGAGTTTTTATGGAAGAAAATGAATGTTAGTGGAGTAAGGAATAACTTTTGTGAAAGGTTCTTCTATGAACACACCTAAATAGGACTTCTTTGTAAAGATTGTAATTGAGTAATAAATGCATGAAATGATTGGTTTTGTGAATTGTTATGAGAGAAATAAATGTTTAGCTAGGCTTGTTTAATGAGAAAATGTGATGAAAAAATGATTTACGAGCCTAGAGGCAAAATTATAATTTTGCCAAAGTATAAGGGCAAAATGGTCTTTTTTGCAGAAGTTGAAATTTTGATATATCATGAGTTATGTAGTGATTGAATGAGTAAATTGTATTATTATAGATCAAGAAGAGCATGGAAACAATCTTGACTGAGGAAAAGGCAAAGTTACAGACTAAACCGCCAATTAACACATTTTGTACCGAGGTAAGTTTACGTGTAAACGATACATCCTTAATACTTATGATGTTACCCATTGATGCATTGTATGGATGTAAATACTTATTGGTGAGATCGATTGAAAGTGATAAATAATGAGTAATTTGCATATGAACCTCGAATAGAAATGTAAATACGGACAAATATCCGTACTTATCTTTTGGTGGGTTGTGTGCGATACCACATTATTATTTATTCACGATGGGCTGTGTGCAATACCATCGTTTATATTATCATTTGGTGGGCTATGTGCTAAACCACCGTAATCATCATTGTTGGTGGGTTGTGTGCGATACCACCCTATTATTGATTAACGGTGGGTTGTGTGCGAAACCACCGGTACTTGTATCATTCTAAGGGGTTCATCGAGAAACTTGTTTAAGCAAATATTTCATGTGGCTTTGTGTTGATAAATGTAGGGAATAAGTACAAATAAATGTAAGCAATGTAATTAATATATGGTTGGGATGTGGTAAGAGAGGAGATGAGTAAGCATGATTATGGAAAGGTGAATTGTTCTTACATAGTATATAATGTTATTGATTGATAAGTATATGGTATGGTGCTTATTTTTTACATGTAGACTTACTAAGCTTAAAGCTTACTCCCTTTCTTTTCCCTTGTTTTATAGTGTCAAAGAGCTAGCTCGGGATATGAAGATAATCAGAAGATCACCCACACTATCAGCACATCTTGGTATATTTAGACTTAGCATTTTGAGTATGGCATGTATAAGGACTAGACTTAGTGAAATGTCTTGTTGTTTTGGCCAAGTGAGTTGGCTCTTTTAAAGATGAACTCTTTTGTATATGGCCATAGTTGATGGCTCACTATTATTAATATACGAAAAGATGAGGTTATTCATGAATGTGTATGTGCATGATTGGGTTGCTTGGTTAAAGTATCCATTAATGGGTTGAAGGTTGAATGTGATTGATGTTTGTATGAATTAGGGTGATAAAAAGAGCTTGGCAAATAGCCTTGTTCTTGTCCACACGGGTATTTGTAACAGCCCGATTTAGACCCTAGTCGAATAATGGTTTTGAGACCACAAATTTGAGTCAAAAATATTTTAAAATTATTTTCTAAGTTTATTATGTGTGAATTATTATGTGTGAAATTTTCGTGATTTAATTTTATTGTTTGGGTGCCGAATTATTAAAATGGGCTTAATCGCGTAAATTGAAAATTTGTTAGTTTAATGTGTAAGGGCTAAATTATTGATGTCTTTTTAAATGGAAGCATTAAAATTGCAATTTACCCAATTTTAACTATAGTGGATGGCAATGGACTAATATGGCCATTAATTTTATGTTTATAAATAAAATTAAAAAAAGGTTATATATGTAAATTAATACTAATGTATTATAAAACATAATATAATAATGAAACATATAGTAAGTGGCCATGCATTGCTATCATCTTCCTTACCGAAAAACACAAAGAAATAAGAAGATAAAAACAAGTTTAGGGTTTGGCACTTTGATCATTTGATTTAGGTATGTTTTTGTTTCAGTTTTTTGATAATTTTTATGTTTTTGAGATCGTTGCTTTGAGTACTATCAAGCCCATGCTCTAATTTTTTATTTTTATGAATATTTTGTGTTTTGCCATTGATGATACCTTGTGGTTTTTGTTATTTGATAATGAAAAATGAAAATATGTGTTAGATTTACAAGTTTTGTCTTTGAATTTTGATGAATTTGAGTAATTTGGACTAAATTGCAAAAATAAATTTTTGAGGGACTAAAATATGAAATAAATGAAATGTATGGACTTGTATGAGGACTAGGAAGATCCGGTCGTTGTATGATGTAGTCAAATTTTGAATATTTTGTGTTTTGTGCAATAGGGACTAAATTGTAAAAATGTGAAATATTAGGGGTAAAAATGTAATTTTCCCATTTATGTGTTTTTGGACTAAATTGAATGAAAATATGTTTGAATGAGCTTATTTTGAATATGTTTAGATCAAAAACCAAAGAAATCGAACTTGGATCGGGGAAAAACAAAAATAGTCGAATAGCCGATTTACATCGTTCGTCGACATCCGAGGTAAGTCTTTAAGCAATTAAACATCGTTAATATTGAATTTAACTTAGTTTAATATGCTGAATTAGAATTCATGGATATATACTAGAGATAGTCGAATGTGATAAAGCATCGTAATAGTGTATTTGAGCTTAACTTAATTGAGTTATAACATTTGAAAGTTTGTATGAATTTTGTGGAATTTCTGTAATATTCGATATATGAAATGTGTGTGAGACAGCTCTATAATAGTGATATTTGGGCTTTGAGCTTTGCAAGCCTTGTGTTGGTGAAATATATTAGGCTTTATGCCTAGTAGGTTAATTGCCGGTGTATAAAATCAGACTTTGAGTCTAGCATGCCTTATGGCGGTGATTGATACGGGCTTTATGCCTAGTAGGCTTTATGCTGGCGAATTATTACAAGTTTATGTCTACATGACTTTATGTTGATGTGATATTTGAATATGTTATATGAGCTAAAACGACCAGGTACGTAATAGTTGGCTATTCATTTGTAAATTAAGTGAATTGATTTCTTGATATGTGATGAAAAAGGATACATGAGGTTGTGGTTGTATATGTGGTAATATGTGAGATATATTCAACTTGATGTTTGTGTATGGATGAAATGTTAAAGTTAAAGTGATGAATATATGTCTATAAAAATATATGTAAGTTTTATTATATAAGACAATATGGTTTCAAATTTGAGAATATAATGATGTTGTATTTAAGTATATTTGGCCAAAGAGATATTGTTTATGAAAGTATTTGATATATATATATATAGTATAGTATATTAAAATCTTGAAATTAAATGTGATTACAAATGCATAGGTTGATTTATTTATTTGAAATGACTTAGTAATTGAGATGTTGTTTTTATGCATAAATTGATTAATTGGCTCAAGACTTACTAAGCTAAAGTAGCTTACTTTATGTGTGTTTTTGTTTACTCTGTTTCATAGATTTTGGATTCAAGTTACAAGCTCGGGGATCATTAGTAAAGTTTACCACACTATCGACTGTTTCGGTATTTAAATAGTTGAACTTGAATTATGGCATGTATAGGCTGGAAAATACTTTTAAAATGTTGAATTTTGGGTTGAATGTATATAAGCCATGCAAAACGGTCATGTGTCTAGGCCGTGTGTGACATACGGTCAGCCTCATGGGTGTGTGGTCAAGCCGTGTGTCCCTTTATATGCTAGTTTTACCAGTCAGTATGCTTAGTAGTACATAGGCGGGCAAAGATACGGTAGTGTGTCTCAGCTGTGTGGAAAGCAAGACCATGAACATGGGCGTGTTCTCAGGCCGTGTGAAGTCTACACCTAAATTTGGAATTTAATTCACCATACGATCAAAGGACACGGACGTGTGCCTAGGCCGTGTGACATTTTTGAGTTGATGACATCAAAAATAGAATGCCAAGGTTTTGGAACATGGGCTAAGACACAGGCACGTCAAGGCCGTGTGAGGGACACGGGCTAGGGACACGGGCATGTGTTCAGCCGTGTAAAAACCCCCATAGGTTCAAATTGAGAAATAATTCCACACGAGCGTGTGATATGTTTAGAGAAATTTTCTAAGGTCTTCCAGAGAGCTTCAAAAGAGCTCAATTCGATCCTGAACCATTCCTAAACCATGAATTTTGCCTCATAGGCTTGTTTAGGAGGTGTTAGTAAAAGTTTTAAATTGGAGAGAAAAGTCAAGTTTCTAAATTACATGATTGATTGTGTAAGCTTAGTAATGCCTCATACCCTGTTTCGGCGTTGAATACGGGTAAGGGGTATTACATTTAGTGGTATCAGAGCTATAGTTTAGTGTATTTTGGACTACTGTAGCGTGTGTAAGAGTCTGGCTATACATGCCATAAACGTATATTGATAGTGTGGTGACTCTTGACAATTTTTAAAATTGTGTTTTCATATAGTAAATGGATCCCGACTGAGCTACTACTGATGACGCTGCTAGTAATGCATCGGCTCCTGGGCAAGGGACCGAGCCTATAGCAAGTAGACTAGAGACTTTGGGTCAAGAAGAAGAGGCTTAAAAGCCTTTCTCCATATGATAAGTAACTGGTACACCAAATTTTTGCGAGCAAATCCTAATGCTCAACCTCCTCCACCCCCTCCTATACCTCAGCTAGTCCCCGTGGCTCTTTAAGGTATAGATTTGGTGAGAATGACCAAACCCCCGGTCGATAAAGTTCAAAAATAAGAGGCCGAGGAATTTAGAGCCAACATAGATAATGACCCTAAGAGAGCGAGTTCTGGCTTGAGAACTTTATATAGGTATTCGATGAAATCTCTTGAACGCCTGAAGAGAGCTTAAAAAGTGTCGTGTCATTACTGAAGGACTCGGCATATCGTTAGTGGAAAACATTGATGTCGGTAGTTCCAATGGAGAGAGTGACATGGGACTTCTTCTTGGAAGAGTTTCGAAAGAAGTACATAATTCAAAGGTTTGTAGATCAGAAACAAAAAGAGTTCTTTGAATTAAAGCAAGGCAAAATGACTGTGGCAGAGTATGAGCGTAAGTTTGTTAGGCTCAGCAAGTATGTGCAAGAGCGTATGTCTACAAAAGCTGTTTTGTGCAAGAGGTTCAAAGATAGATTGAATGAGGATATCAGATTGCTGGTTGGGATTTTAGATTTGAAGGAATTTGTGGTTTTGGTCGATAGAGCTTGCAAGGCTAAAGAATTAAATAAAGAAAAGAGAAAAGCCATGATTAAGGCCGAGATGCAAGGAAGAGGCCAGTGAGTAAATCGTTCCAAACTCAATCCAAGAGGTCTAAGGAAGCGAACCCTCAGATGACTGCTTCAGTTGGGTATTCACATTGAGATCGAGGTAATACATATTCGGGCTCGAGAGTTCAAGCCACCTCGATGGCAAGCGTGGGCAATACAAAGTCAAATAAATAGGAGTGTCCAAATTGTGGTAGGCAACATACTGAGGGAGTGTTGGGAAAACAATCGTAATTGCTACAAGAGTGGTTCAATGACCACTTCATTCAAATCTCCAGAAAGGGAAGAGAAGAATAGAAAACAAGAAGTAAGGGCAAGCAATGTACCTTCGAGGTGTAGACCACAAAGGAACCCGGGGAGTGGGACCAGTAGTAGAGGTGCGCCTAGAGACTTTGCTATGAGATCGGAGGGTCGAGCACCTGTAAGGACTTATGCCATTCGCGCTCGCGAAGAGGCATCATCTCCAAATGTGATAACGAGTACTTTTTCTCTTCATGATATTTCTATTGTTGCTTTGATTGATCCGGGGTCTACCCATTCTTATATTTGCATGAAATTGGCATCTAGCATGAGTATGATTGTTGAGTCTACAGAATTTGTAGTAAAAGTATCAAACCCGTTAGGCAAACATGTGCTAGTTGACAAGGTGTGTAGGAATTGTCCTTTGACAATTAGAGGTCATTATTTTTCAAAAAATCTCATGTTGTTGTCGTTTGATGAATTTGACCTGATTCTTGGTATGGATTGGTTGATTGCTCATAATGTTTTACTAAACTGTGGTAGTAAGTTTATTAAATTGAGATGTGTAAATGGAGATGTCATTCGGGTTGAATCAGGTAAATCAGATAGTTTGCCTGTAGTGATTTCGTCTATGGTAGCTGAGAAATACTTGAGAAAAAGGTATGAGTCCTATCTCACCTTTTTGTTGAATACTCAAGAGTCAGAGGTAAAGATTGAATTAGTGCCGGTGGTGTGCGAGTATCCAGATGTCTTCCCGAAAGAGCTACCCAGATTGCCTCCAGTTAGAGAGGTTGAGTTTGGTATAGAGTTAGCTCCGGGTATGGCACCTATTTCAGTGGCCCAGTATAGGATGGCACCATTGGAGTTAAAAGAATTGAAGGTTCAATTACAAGAGTTAACGGATAAGGGTTTTACAAGATCGAGCTATTCACCGTGGGGTGCTCCGGCACTTTTTGTGAAGAAGAAAGATAGGTCGATGAGACTGTGTATAGACTATAGACAACTCAAAAGGTAACAGTGGAGAATAAGTATCCTTTTCCAAGGATAGATGATTTGTTCGACCAACTGAAGGGAGCTACGGTGTTTTCTAAGATAGACTTAAGGTCTGGCTATTACCAGTTAAAGATTCAGGAGCAAGATTGTAACATCCCAAATTTGGGCCTAGTAGGATTGGGCCCAATGGGCCTTGGGCGTAGTAGCGGTTAAAATTTTTGAGAATAAGAGAACAACTTTAATGCAAGTTGGATCTAATAGGTGAGTGATTTTGGAAGGTTAGGGGGCTTCTATGAAGTTTGGGGAAAAATTTTGGTTTTAGGTGAATAAAACCCTGGGAGTTAGTAGGTAGGCTTTAAGAATAAAATGTGGAGAAAATGACACAAGTGGAGTGTGTGATATAGTGGCAAAGTGGCTCGACATAAGGGGCAAGGAGGTGACGCCAAAAGGAAGGAAGGAGATCCAAGGTTCAAGGCATGGAACTTACATTTTTTTTGGTTTTTTTTCAAAATGGATTTAAACCTTGGCCATAGATTTATATTTAGTTGCACACGGTTTTAGTCACAAGAGGAGCTGGTGGCTTAGTGGGAAGTGGCGTGAATTGGTTGATGGGAAAGCCTGGGTTTGAATCTCATGGAAAGTAAGGGAGTATTTATTTTGCAAATTCGACGGCAAGAGTTTGAGTTTGATTTAAACTCTACTAACGGAGGGATCCCACATCAGAAAAATACAAAGAAGGAAGGTGAGAAGCTAGCTATATATAGAGCTGTCTAGAAGGAGAGTAGGAATACCTGGTTGGCGTTGGACGTACGAGTGCTCGGAGCGTGATCTAGCAGCTTCAGACTCCTATCAGGTGTGTATTCTCTCTACTCTAGCTGTAGAGCGGCATATGCCGAAATATCGGTGACACGGCGATAGTAACCACATGAGCGTGCGAGCGCACGTGTGGGGCTTCAACGCGATAGTTGAGGCCATCAGTTGTGTTCTTGTGGGTGTAGGCTGTTGGGCCACGATGGCCCAAAAGGGGCCCATTGGGCCCGGGGGCCCATATGAGTAAATTGTAAGATTGAGTAGTAGATAGTGAACTAGACTATGTGAATCTCATATATGTGGCTAGGTTTGGGCTGAAAGGGCCACACGAGTGTGTGGGCCCACTTGAGCCGAGAATGGGCCTTAGGCCTATTCGCATCATTATCTCTATTTAGAAAACTTGAGTCGTTCGAGGCGACAGTAGACCTTCTGTTGGGTCGTTAATACCCTAATTTGTAAAATGACCAAAATACCCCTAGTTTATAAAATTATCGAAATACCCTTGAATTGTAAAATTACCAAAATACCCCTAGTTTGTAAAATTATAAAAACCCTGGTTTGTAAAATTATCGAAATACCTTTGGTTTGCAAAATTATCGAAATACCCCTAGTTTTCCAAATTACCAAAATACCCTTTGTTTACAAAATTATAGAAATACCTCTAGTTTATAAAATTACCAAAATACCCCTGGTTTGTGAAATTACCAAAATACCCCTAGTTTGTAAAATTATCGAAATACCCCTAGTTTGTAAAATTATCGAAATACCCCTAGTTTGTAAAATTACCGAAATACCCCTAGTTTGTGAAATTATCGAAATACCCCTAGTTTGCAAAATTATCGAAATACCCTCGATTTACGAAATTATTATTTTACCCTTAAACGACAAAATGACCATTGTACCCTCGTGGTAGTACTAGCGTTTTATGTGTTAAATGTATGATTGATTATGTTTGAGATACACTGCATACAGGAATTAGTTATGAGTAGAATTACCGAACTACCCCTGAAAGGTAGGATTATCGGAATGCCCTTACAGGGTAAAATGACTGATTTGCCCTTGTAGGTAAGTGATTGGCTTGTGCTATGATATGACCGGTTTGGCTATGGTTGTGTGATTGATATGCTTTTATTACATGTTTAAATGATTGTTATTGAGCATGGCCATTTTGCATACAGGTGTAATGATTGAGCATGACATACACGACATATTGCATGGGGTTGGGATATTGATGATCGGGGAAGTATATATCGGTGGCTCTACCACATTATGTATAATGGCTATATGCCAACCTAAATATGGCTCATGACATCTTGATTATGTCTTTGTGCCAATCGTATTTACCCAAGGTTGTGTGTCGATTATATTACCATCGCTGATGGCTATGTGCCAAGCATAATACAGTTATTGATGACTCTGTGTCAATCATATTTACCTGTACGTGTGCTTTGATTATATTATTATTTTGGTGGCTCGCCACATATATTACTCGCCACATTGTTTCGATGGCTTGGTGCCACATATACGTTGTGACTCGTCACATTATATCGCTTTGAGCAAAGATGACCCAAATAGGAGTGTAGAGGTGGAGGGTTGATTGTAGAAATCCCCACAAGTGTGCTGAGGTTCGACATATGGAGTAGAGTGTAGAGGATGGAATACTAGGTTGGGCTGGGTTGCATTGCATTCACTATTTATGCCATGTTGTTAAGGCTACGGCTCAGTTCGACTCGTATAAGCTTCGGCCAATTTCATTACTGTGAGAGCTAAAGCTCAATGTGCTTCTGTGGGCTTAAGCCCAGTTATCGTTCGTATAGGGGATTACACACTGAGTTCTCGTAACTCACTCCTCTGCTTAATTTTGCGGGTAATTCCTAGCTTTGCGAATTTGGAGCCGAGGTGAACTCTGTGGTGGCCATACATCGTAGCTTAATAAATTTCATTTTGTGGTATTATAGATTTATTTAAATTTGGGTTTTTGTTTTGTAATAAGGCCTTTGGTATTTTGTTTTGGTTTTAGCTTTTAATTTGGTTACTGCTTATTAATTTTAACCGCTCAATTTAGAATTTTCTAAAACGTTAATAATGGTTTTTCTATAATGTTAATACATGGTTTACAAACTATAATGGATAAAACTCTTGATTTTCTTAACGTTGATAACTCTTTTCAAAATATCGCATGTCTACAATAATTTAAATGTCGTTTTTCTAAAACTCATTGAGTTGGATTAATTATAAATAAGATCATCGAAAATAACAACGAAAATGTTTTTGCAAAGAGATCTATAAAACAAATTAGATTTTTCACAAGTAACAAAACTTAATATTTTTAACGAACGCGTAGATTCTTTAACAACCTTTCCATGTGACATGCCAAGATCCGATCGTAACTTCTGGGCTGGGTTTGGGGTGTTACAATTGTGGTATCAGAGCCAAGTTACAAAACTCGACTATGGGTTTGGGGTTCAAAATGTTTTCAAAATTTGGTTTGGAATACGGTTTAAAAAATGCATGTTTTCTAGAAGTATGGCACCTAAGTCTCCGGCACTGAATCTGTAAGTTCTCTTACCTTATACTATATTATGTGCTGAAATGAATGTATTTCTGGTATTCATTAAGTGATGTGTGGTTATGATGTATGACTATAGAAATTGTGTGCATGTGAGGTAAAAATTTGTTTGTTTCTGTGTTAGACATTTGGTTGTATGAAGGGGTACCAAGATTAAGTTAGAAAGTGTATTAGTGTTATTGGAATCAGACTGTGCAGCATGAGAGTAGTGTTGTAGGTTAGGATGTACGACTGTTAGTTAGTTAGAAATTTCGAGGATGAAATTTCTTTAAGGGGGTAGATTTGTAACATCCCGAATTTAGGCCTAGTAGGATTGGGTCCAATAGGCCTTGGGCGTAGTAGCGGTTAAAATTTTTAAGAATAAGAGAACGGCTTTAATGTAAGTTGGATCTAGTAGGTGAGTGATTTTGGAAGGTTAGGGGGCTTCCATGAAGTCCCGGGTTCAAGTTAGGCCTTAGGAAAAATTTTGGTTTTAGGTGAATAAAACCCTGGGAGTTATTAGGTAGGCTTTAAAAATAAAATGTGGAGAAAATGACATAAGTGGAGTGTGTGGTGTAGTGGCAAAGTGACGCCACATAAGAGGCAAGGGGGTCACGCCAAAAGGAAGGAAGGAGATCCAAGGTTCAAGGTGTGGAACATGCATTTCTTTTTGGTATTTTTTCAAAATGGATTTAGACCTTGGCCATAGATTTATATTTAGTTGCGCATGGTTTTAGTCACAAGAGGAGCTGGTGGCTTAGTGGGAAGTGGCATGAATTGGCTGGTGGGAGAGCCTGGGTTCGAATCTCATGGAAAGCAATGGAGTATTTATTTTGTGAATTCGACGGCAAGAGTTTGAATTGGATGTAAACTCTACTGACGGAAGGATCCCACATCAAAAAGATACGAATAAGGAAGGTGAGAAGCTAGCTATATATAGAGTTGTCTAGGAGGAGAGTAGGCATACCTGGTTGGCGTTGGACGTAGGAGTGCTCGGAGCGCGGTTTAGCAGCTTCAGACTCCTATCACGTGTGTATTCTCTCTACTCTAGCTGTAGAGCGGCATATGCCAAAATACCGGTGATATGACGATAGTAACCACACGAGCGTACGAGCGCACATGTGGGGCTTCAACGCGATAGTTGAGGCCATCAGTAGTGTTCTTATGGGTGTGGGCTGTTGGGCCATGATGGCCCAAAAGGGGCCAAGTGGGCCTAATGGGCCCGGGGGCCCATATGAGTAAATTGTAAGATTGAGTAGTAGATAGTGAACTAGACTATGTGAATCTCATATATGTGGCTAGGTTTGGGCTGAATGGGCCACACGAGTGTGTGGGCCCACTTGGGCCGAGAATGGGACTTCTGCCCATTCGCATCATTATTGTTGTTTAGAATACTTGAGTCGTTCGAGGCGACAGTGGACCTTCTATTGGGTCATTAATACCCTAATTTGTAAAATAACCAAAATACCCCTGGTTTATAAAATTATCGAAATACCCCTAGTTTGTGAAATTACTAAAATATCCCTGGTTTGTAAAATTACCGAAATACCCCTAGTTTGCAAAATAATCGAAATACCCCTGGTTTGCAAAATTATCGAAATACCCCTGGTTTATGAAATTACTAAAAATACGCCTGGTTTGTAAAATTACCGAAATACCCTTAGTTTGTAAAATTACCAAAATACCCTTGGTTTACGAAATTATCGAAATACCTCTGATTTGTGAAATTATTGTTTTACCCTTAAACGATAAAATGACCGTTGTACCCTCGTGGTAGTACTAGCATTTTATGTGTTAATTGTATGATTGATTATGTTTGAGATACACTACATACAGGAATTAGTTATGAGTAAAGTTCCCGAACTACCCTTGAAGGGTAGGATTATCGGAATACCATTACAGGGTAAAATGACTGATTTGCCCTTGTAGGTAAGTGATTGGCTTGTGCTATGATATGACCGGTTTGGCTATGGTTGTATGACTAATATGCTTTTATTACATGTTTAAATGATTGTTATTGAGCATGGCCATTCTACATACACGTGTAATGGTTGAGCATGACATGCACGAAATATTGCATGGGGTTGGGATATTGATGATCGAGGAAGTATATATCAGTGGCTCTGCCACATTATGTATAATGGTTATATGCCAACCTAAATATGGCTCTGTACCATCTTGATTATGGCTTTGTGCAAATTGTATTTACGCATGGTTGTGTACCGATTATATTACCGTCGCTGATGGCTATGTCCCAAGCATAATACAGTTATTGATGACTCTGTGTCAATCATATTTACCCAGGGCTGTGTGCCGATTATATTATTATTTCGATGGCTCTGCCGCATATGTCGGTGGCTCTGCCACATTGTTTCGATGACTTGGTGCCACATATATCGGTGACTCTGTCACATTATATCGACTTTGAGCAACGTGGTTGTCATCATGACTGCCAAAGAGGAGTGTAAAGGATAAGGGTTGATTGTAAAATCCCACAAGTGTGCTGAGTTTTGACATATGGAGTAGAATGTAGAGGATGGAATACTAGGTTGGGCTAGGATGCATTGCATTCACTATTTATGCCATGTTGTTAAGGCTATGGCCCAGTTCGACTCGTATGGGCTTCGGCCAATTTCATTACTATGAGAGCTAAGGCTCAATGTGCTTGTATGGGCTTAGGCCCAATGTAACATCCCAAAATTGGGCTTAGTAGGATTGGGCCCAATAGGCCTTGGACATAAGAATGTTTAAAATTTTGAGAACAAGAGAATGGCATTATTGCAAATTGGACTTGTTAGTTAAGTGAATTTGGAAGGTTACGAGGTTTCTATGAAGTCTCGGGTTTAATTGACCTTAGGAAAAATTTAGTATTTTAGCACTTTAAGAAGATGGAGTAAGTGACCTTAAAGTATATGGAAATAATTGATTAAATAGCTAGCATAAAAGAGCTATTAGTAGAGAGGATATGGCGCCACTTGTAGCACCTTGAGGGAAGGAGTTCGAATCACTTTGTATGCAATTTGACTTTTATTTTTGCTTCCCTTCCTTATGTGTCGGTCAAGGAATAAATATGGCAATGGTGGACTTCATTATTGTGGTAAGATGGTTAAAAGAATAAGGCAAGGTTGAAGTTGGGGAAAGGAATCAAGAGAAATAGGAAAGAAAGGGGGACATGAGGCTAATTCCATGGATGATGTTTTGGAAAGCTTAGGAGGCCAAACTCTAATCCTAAGGGGGGATGCATGTCGACGATTTTGGAGTAGTTAGGTGTCTGAATTTTATTTTGGCTTTTGGTAAAATCCTAGCTTTGTTTTGGCCAGAAATCCTTTTGGCAACTTTGTGCCATTTCACTCAATTTTGCAACCCACCTTGCCGAAACATAGTAGAGCAATAGTGCATTGTTTTCCTCTCAAATTCTTTTCTTTTTCCTTTGCTTTGTGCTGAAATTACAAGCCTTGGTGACCATATGTTTCTTCTTTCTTTTTACTTTGGCTGAATTCCCCTAGCACATTTGTGCACTTTCTTGCTCTTTTGTTTGATCAAGATTTTCATCTCTTGTCTATCTCCCTTTTTGGATAGCCGAATCTTCCACCCTTCTATTGAACTCTCTTTTCCATTCGAGTGGTCATTTATGTACAATTGGTAAGTGAATTCTTTTCTATGATCATATTCTTTCCTCTTTAGCCGAATAAGTAATTATCACTATTCGGTTGTAAATCGTGATCGTAAACGAAAATGGTGTTATCCTCCACTTCTTCATGTTTTATTCACTCTCTCTTTTCGTAGTGCTTTAAGTGGGAGACCATGTATTGTTCTAGCTGAAGTCAAATGGTGGTAATTGGATCAAATATCGATAAGGATCAATTCTTGGTGCATCGAGGGAGATCACCGTTGTGGTGTTGAAATTGGTAGAAAGCACAACTCGTAATCAAGGTGTGTAATCCCGTACCCTTCCAAATATATGTTTGAAATGGTGAGTAAGTCTCACATCTCTTTGAAATTTTACATGAAATATTCTGTGATTCGTAGAAATACTGAATAAAATTGATAACCGCATCCGTGATCACTCGGAGTGCGATATTCAGTAGTGGTAATCGTATTTTGTAATAAAATAGTTTTGGTCGAAACAAAGATGTGTATTTGAAAACTTACAAAAATTGGATAAAAGGAATTAAAAGTGAGTAAGATATCAGATTAAAGCTACTGTGTCTACTTTAATATGGAAGAAATGGAGAAGAAAGGGAACTATATTACGAGATATATTAATTTTAGTGAGACCGGTTCGAATGACTTCGGGTATTCTATTCTATTTTTGGAAAATCATATAAAATTGTACAAAGTTAATTATGGGACATAATTTACATGTATGGATTCCTTGATGAACCTATTTTTTATGGAAATAAGTGGGAGCAGTATATGAAAACGGTACAGTGAGATATTTGGATTTTGCATAAGAGAGGTCAGAATCATTGGATAGTGAAAATAGGGAAACTTTAAGGAATAGAATGTACTAAATGGTTAAGCTAAAAATTCTGGAAAAATTATAGGAGAAAGATATATGTGTCTACTTTCAAGGAAAATTTACAGATTTAGATTTCAAGTTTTCAAACTCAAGTTATGGTCAATTTAGTCAGTATGATGCAAATGGACAATTTCGATTTTATGCTCCAAATTAGTAGTTAAGCCTAGGTTGTGAAATTACCATAATACCCTTAGAGGGTAAATTACCAAAATACCCTTGGGTTGTGAGATTATCGAATTACCCTCAACGAGTAAAATTACAAAAATTCCCTTATGGGCTGAATTACGAAAACGCCCTTATGGGCTAAATTACGAAATTGCCCCTAATGGGCCGAAATACAAAATTGCTTAATGAACTGAATTGACATATTCCTTTATGGGCCAATCTGATATATTTTTTTATAGGGCCAAAATATGTTAAATGGGTCAGAATTTGCTAGATCATTAAATGGGCCAAAATTTGCTAGATCGATAAATGGGCCAAAATTTACTAGATCGATAAATGGGCAGAATTTACTAGATCGTTAAATGGACCAAATTGCTATTTTGGCTAATAGGCCAAATTGATAACTTGTAATATGGGCTTTTTGTTGAAATTTACCTTATGAATATATTGTTATGCATTATCTATATATATACATGACTACATGGGTTGGGATAATTGACGAAGAGAAGAATGGCCTGTTGCCAAAAATCTAGTTCGGTGACTCTGTCACAATGGCCTGTTGCCAAAAAATCTAGTTCGGTGACTCTGTCACAATGGCCTGTTGCCAAAAATCTAGTTCGGTGACTCTGTCACAATGGCCTATTGCCAAAAATCTAGTTCGGTGGCTCTGCCACAAATATTATAATTGGCTTAATACCTACTATTGGTGTGTTGGTAGGGTGGGTTGACTTGATCCCCATAGGTGTGTTGGTTGGTACGGGTGGTGTGTAGCGGATGGAAATTTAGGCTTGGTTGGGAATTGCATATCACATGCATTTTATATTTGTTATATTGTTACATTTGTAAATGGGCTTAGGCCTAAATATTTGCTTTATGGATTTTGGCCCAAAGAACAACGGTGAGTGGGTTACACAATCGAGTTCTAAGTAACTCACCCCTTCTTTCTTAACCTCAGAGGTAATGCTCCGTGAGGTGGACTTAGGCCATGGATGACTTGGTGGAGGCCATACTTGAAATAGTGTTATTAAATTTTAAATTTCTATTCCCGTTATTTTATTATTTTGGTTTAAGTTGTAATAAGGCCTCTAAACTATTTTATTATTTTCTTTATGGTTGGTTTACTTATTATTTTGCTTAAATTGTTTTAAACGAGAATTTTTCTAAAAGCTAAAATAAAGGTTTTCCAAAATCGATTAACAAATGGTATTCATAAAAAAATTTTACAAATATTTTTAATACGGAAATCTTCTTCAATTTTAAATGTCATTTTCAAAAGTCACGTTTTATAAGATTATTAGTTCAAATCTAACGATTTATCAATCAATCTTTGAGGTTAGTAGTATTTTATCAAATGTCTCAAATCAAACCTATTTTTCTTGATTTTAACAAAACTTATTTTAGTACGAATTTCAAATCCTTTATATGTTTTCTTTATTATGACACGCCAGATTCGAGCCTAACTTCTAGGCCGGGTTTGGGGTATTACACCCAATTATCGTTCGTATAGGGGATTACACACCGAGTTCTTGTAACTCACCCCTCTGCTTAATTTTGCACGTAATTCCTAGCTTTGCAGATTTAGAGCCGAGGTGAACTCTGTGGTGGCCATACATCGTAGCTTAATAAATTTCATTTTGCGGTACTATAGATTTTATTTAAATTTGGGTTTTTATTTTGTAATAGGGCCTTTGGTATTTTGTTTTGGTTTTAGCTTTTAATTCGGTTACTGCTTATTAATTTTGAATGCTTAATTTGGGATTTTCTAATACATTAATAACGGTTTTTCTTTAATGTTAATACACGATTTACAAACTATAATGGATAAAACTCTGGATTTTCTTAATGTTGATAACTCTTTTCAAAATATCGCATGTCTACAATAATTTAAATGTCATTTTTCTTAAACTCATTGAGTTGGATTAATTATAAACAAGATCATCGGAAATAGCAACGAAAATGTTTTTGCAAAGAGAACTACAAAACAAATTAGATTTTTCACAAGTAACAAAACTTGATATTTTTAACGAACACGTAGATTCTTTAACAACCTTTCCATGTGACATGCCAAGATCTGATCGTAACGTCTAGGCCGGGTTTGGGGTGTTACAAAGATGTACCAAAAATTTCATTTCGGACAAGGTATGGCCATTATGAGTTTCTTGTCATGCCATTTGGCTTAACGAATGCTCCCGCAATCTTTATGGATTTAATGAATCAAATCTTCCGACAATATTTGGATAAGTTTATAGTCGATTTTATTGACGATATACTAATTTATTCATGGGATGTGAAACACCCCAAACCTGGCCCACAAGCCCTGACCGGATCTGGCATGCTTCTAAAGAAATACCTTTCGAATTCTATTTGGGCTTTGCCAAAAACTTGTGTTTTTTCAAAATAGTTGATTTGGGTTGGGTTCAAATTAATTTCGTGTTGATTAGGTGTCCAAACACTTGATATTTATACTTTAAGAAAATTCGACTTTTAACTTAAATTTGATAATAATCGATCATACTAAGTAATTTGAAAGCATGCATAAACAATTTAACTCTTTGGCCTTGTTACATCAAATAAAAACCCGAAATAATTCAAAACTTAAATAGAACTAATAAAATGAAAACAGTTTCTAAGCTTTGCATGGCCACCACTGAGCTCCTGCCGACCCGGTCCATCAATGATCATCACCTGAAAAATATTCCCACAGTGGGGTGAGTCAAACAGACTCAATGTGTACAATCAACACTAAGTCTCAATAGATATGGCATATCAAATCATACATATTCTCATAGCATTTAAATAAATGAATACAAACTCAAACCCAAGCCTATATAACCATCCTCTACACATCACCCGTACCAACCATCACACCGTGGGGACTACTAAGTCAACCCTCCATCCGCTACACACCATCGAAGGCGTCAGCACATGATGACGTGCTCATCGCCCTTATAATTTCGTGACATAAGTCACCACATTCATATATTGTGACATAAGTCACCACATTCTCATATTGTGACATAAGTCACCACATTCTTATATTGTGACATAAGTCACCACATTCTTATATTGGGGTATAAAACCGCCAATTCACTTCCCTTTTACATATCACCCATATGCCCCATGTCATACATATCATGCAATATCATGCTTTACTCACATTCTTATAGTTGCACTTATGTGCCATAATGGATCGTATTATATTCCTAGTAGGAGTAGGAAAATGTACCTAAGTACTTTGTACCATCGCATGGTAACTTAGCCATATTTTTCACATTTTTCCTTATCACATGCATTAAAGTAAAGCCGTAATCTATTAAGTTTTAGTGTGGGGTACACACTTGATTTACTTAGCAATTCACTGAAATCTCAAAAACTCAATCTATCGCTTTAGATCTTTAATTCCTATATTCGGCCAACCCTAACATGTTAGTAAAAAGCCATTCGGCTATAAAACCAAATCCTAATAGGATTATTGTAATCAAATTCTTACCTTGGTGCCGATTTCACTACTAATCAAATCTCGAAATGTTGAAATCCTTCTACCTTGTATTCGGCTAACAGTAGATCACTTAAAGGGTTAGTTTTGGCTTTTTAAACAAATAAGAATTTGATCTTGAATCATTAGTAGACCTTGGCCGAATGTACCTAAGTGCTTACCTTGTGATTTGAAATCCCGAAAACTTGTCACTTGTCTTGAGGAGATGTCAAAATACCTATAGGCATTGGTTAGATTTAATCCTAACTTTAAGTCACAAAAGTGGCCTATGGTCGAATACATGCCTTACCTTAAATCCTAGAAATCCCAAAACTTTGTTGTGTTTCTCTTTGTAGTCGACAACTACTAAATCCCTGAAGATCCTTCCAAATTTTGGAAAACAAGAATATTGATGGAATTAGTTCTAGATTTCGACAAGTCCTAAAAGAAAAGAATAGAAATCAAACTTGATCTCACCTCTACTGAAGAAATCGACAGCACCTATCTTTGTCACCACAAGGATATTTGGTTTTAACAAGGGAAAACAAAGAGAGAGTATGGGCTTTGGAAGAATCGGCTATGGTGGGGTTTTGAGAGGAGGGTATTCTACCTTTGATGAAAAACAATAATTTAAATGTCATTTTCTTAAACTCATTGAGTTGGATTAATTATAAACAAGATCATCGAGCACTAGAGAATTGAAAATGTTTTTGCAAAGAGAACTACAAAACAAATTAGATTTTGCCAAGTAACAAAACTTGATATTTTAACGAACACGTCCTTATTCTTTAACAACCTTTCCATGTGACATGCCAAGATCGATCGTCTTAACGTCTAGGCGGGTTTGGGTCAACACTTACAAAGATGTACCAAAATTTCATTTCGGACAAGGTATGGCCATTATGAGTTTCTTGTCATGCCATTTGGCTTTAAGTGAATGCTCCAATTGTTTATCTTTATGGATTTAATGAATCAAATCTCCGTTCACAATTTGGATAAGTTTATAGTCGATTTTATTGACGATATACTAATTTATTCATAGGATGAGAGTGAACACGTAGAACACATGAGAGCACACGTTGCACCTAAGAACTCTGTTGCGAGAGACAAGCAGCTGTATGCTAAATTTAATAAGAGTTTGTTTTGGCTCCAAGAGGTCAGATTTTTAGGGCACATTGTGTCAGGTGATGGAATTAGAGTTGATCCGAGTAATATCTCGGCTATTGTGGAGTGGAAATTGTTGAGGAATGGGTCAGAGATTAGGAACTTTTTGGGTTTAGCTGGGTACTACAGATGGTTTGTTAAAGGGTTTTCCATGATTGCTACACCAATGATGAGACTGTTACATAAAGATGTTAAGTTTGAATGGACCAAGAAGTGCCCTCAAAGTTTTGAAAAACTAAAAGCTTTATTGACTGAAGCACCGATTTTATTACAACCTGAGTCGGGAAAGGAATCTGTGGCATACTGTGATACATCATTAAATGGTCTTGGCTGTGTGTTGATACAGGAGGGTAAAGTAGTGGCTTATGCCTCGAGACAGGTAAAACCGCATGAGAAGAATTATCTGACTCATGATTTGGAGTTTGCTACGATCATTTTCGCTTTGAAGATTTGATGTCATTATTTGTATGGTGAAAAGTGTCGAATCTTTACTGATCACAAAAGTTTGAAGTACATGGTGAACCAAAAGGATTTGAATTTCGACAATGGCGGTGGCTCGAATTACTGAAGGATTTTGAGCTAGTAATTGATAACCACCTAGGGAAAGCAAATGTGGTTGTAGATGCCTTGAGTAGAAAATCTCTATATGCTTTGAGAGCTATGAATACGAGTTTAGCATTGTCTGATGATGGTGCTGTATCGGCCGAGTTGAGGGCTAGGCCATTATTTCTTCAGCAGATATGTGAAGCTCAAAAGAATGATAGAGAAATGCAAGCTAAGAGAGCTCAGTGTGAATCAGGAAATGACTCTGATTTTTGGGTTGGTTTGGATGATTGTTTGAGGTTTCATGATAAAGTTTGTGTACCAAAGGATCCAAAAAGTTTTACATGAAGCACATAATGGTTGCTTGTCAGTACATCCGGGCAGCACAAAAATGTACAATGACTTGAAGAAGTTGTATTGGTGGCTAGGTATGAAAAAGACACCTCTGAGTTTGTTACAAAGTGTTTGATCTATCAACAAGTGAAAATCGAGATCAAGTACCTTCAGGATTACTTCAACCAATGATGGTTCCCGAGTTGAAGTGGGATCGAATCACAATGGATTTCGTAATGAGGTTACCTATGACTCTAAAAAAGAAAGATGCTATGTGGGTTATTGTGGATAGATTAACGAAATCGGCCCACTTTATACTAGGTACATGTGGATTACTCACTTGATAAGTTGGTCGAGCTGTATATTGCTAAAATTGTGAGATTACATGGAGTACCTATACTTATTATCTCGGATAGAGATCCAAGATTTACTTCGAGGTTTTGGAAGAAGTTGTAGGAAGCCTTAGGTACAAGATTGAATTTTAGTACTGCATTCCATCCTCAAACTAATGGCGATCCAAAAGTGATTCAAGTTTTTGAGGATATGCTCCGATACTGTGTTTTAGAGTTCAAAGGTAGTTGGGAAAAATATCTACCTTTGGTTGAGTTTGCCTACAACAACAGTTATCATTCGAGTATAGGATGGCACCATAAGAAGCTTTATATGGTCGCAAGTTTCAGACTCCCTTATATTGGACCGAGCTTAGTGAGAGGCAAATTCACGGGGTTGATCTAGTTAGAGAAACTGAGGAGAAAGTGAAAGTGATCCGTGATAATCTGAAATCTATTTCAGATCGAAAAAATCATATGCGGATTTGAAAAGGAAAGAAATCGAGTTTTAGGTAGGCGATAAGTATTCTTGAAAGTATCTCCATAGAAGAAAATATTAAGATTTGGTCGAAAGGGAAAATTGAGTCCACGATTCATAGGGTCGTATGAGATTATTGAAAGGATTGAGCCAGTAGCTTATCGGTTGGCTTTGTCGACATAGTTAGAAAGAATACACAACGTGTTTCATGTGTCGATGCTGCGGTGATATCGTTCTGATCCTTTGCATGTGATCCTCCGACCGCTATTGAGATATGACCAGACATGACTTATGAAGAGGAACCAATTAAGATTTTGGCTCAAAAGGTTAAACAATTGAGAAATAAAAGTATAGCCTTAGTGAAAGTGTTACAAAAAAAAAAAACACGGTGTAGAAGAGGCTACGTGGGAACCGGAAGAAGCCATGAAGGAACAGTGCCCAAACCTTTTTATCGGTAAGATTTTCGGGGACGAAAATCTCATAAGGGGGGAGAGTTGTAATAGTCTGATTTTGGGACTAGTTGGAACAATGGTTTTAGGACCACTAATCTGAGGTTGAAGAAAATTATTTTAATATTATTTTATGTGTTATAGAATGATTATAAGGATGCATGAAATTTTTTGTGCTTTAATTTTAGCAATTGTATGCTTAATTGCAAAAAAGGACTAAATCACATAAAGTGCAAAAGTTTCACTTTACAAGTTAAAGGTATCTAATAGCTATAGAAAATTAAATTGATGGTCCTTAATGTGCAATTAGGCCAATGAGAGGGTGTTGGCCGGCCATAGGGTCAAGAGAGACAAGGGCATTAAATTGGTCAAATTTTGGTGATATTAGGTGACTAAAAATGAATAAAATAAGATAAAGAAAGAAGATATCATCTTTTACTATTCCTATTTCTTCTTCCACCGAAATTTGAAGAGAAAATAGAGGTTTTTGGAGCTCAAACTTTCAGCCAAGATATTCCCTTGCAAGTAAGTGACTTTAGATGTCTTTCTTGATAAATATTGTACTTTTGGAACCCCAAAGCTTTATCTAGCTAATTAGGGGACTATTTGGCAAAATGGTTGAAAGTTTAGAGACTTTCCATGAGAGTGTTTATGTTATTTTCTGAGTTTTATGGAAGAAAATGAATGTTAGTGGGGTAAGGAATAACTTTTGTGAAAGATTTTTTTCCATGAAAACACCTAAATAGGACTTATTTGTAAATGTTATAATTGAGTAATAAATGCATGAAATGATTGGTTTTGTGAATTTTTATGAGATAAATAAATGTTCAACTAGGCTTGTTTAATGAGAAAATGTGATGAAAAAATTATTTACTAGCTTAGGGGCAAAATTGTAATTTTACCAAAGTATAAAGGCAAAATGGTCTTTTTTGCCCAAGTAGAAATTTTGATGTATCATGATTTATGTACTGATTGAATGAGCAAATTTTATTATTATAGATCAAGAAGAGCGTGGAAAAAACCTTGACCGAGGAAAAGGCAAGGTTACAGACTAAACTTCTAATTAACACATTTTGCACCGAGGTAAGTTTACCTGTAAACGATACATCTTTAATACTTATGATGTTACCTATTGATGCATTTTATGGATGTAAATACTTATTGGTGAGATTGATTGAAAATGGTAGATAATGAGTAATTCTCATATTAACCTCGAAATAAAAATGTAAGTACGAACAAATATCCGTAATTATAATTTGGTGGGTTGTGTGCGATACCACCTTATTATTTATTCACGATGGGCTGTGTGCGATACCATTATTTATATTATCATTTGGTGGGCTATGTCCGAAACCACCGTAATTATCATTGTTAGTCGGTTATGTGCGATACTGCCCTATTATTGATTAATGGTGGGCTGTGTGCGAAACCATCGGGTACTTGTATCATTCTGAGGGGTTCATCAAGAAACTTGTTTAAGCAAATATTTCATGTGGCTTTGTGTTGATAAATACAGGGCATATGTATAAATAAATGTGAGCAATGTAATTGATATATGGTTGGGATGTGGTAAGAGAGGAGATGAGTAAGCATGATTATGGAAATGTGAATTGTTCTTAAATAGTATATAATGTTATTAATTGATTAGTATATGGTATGATACTTATTGTTTACATGTAAACTTACTAAGCTTAAAGCTTACTCCCTTTCTTTTCCCTTGTTTTATATTGTCAAAGAGCTAGCTCGAGATACGAAGATAATCAGAAGATCACCCACACTATCAGTACATCTTGGTATATTTAAACTTAGCATTTTGAGTATTACATGTATAAGAACTAGACTTAGTGAAATGTCTTGTTGTTTTGGCCAAGTGTGTTGGCTCTTTTAAAGATGAACTCTTTTGTATATGGTCATTGTTTATGGCTCATTATTATTAATATACAAAAGATGAGGTTATTCATGAATGTGTATGATGCATGATTGGGTTTCTTGGTTAAAGTATGCATTAATGGGTTGAAGGTTGAATGTTATTGATGCTTGTATGAATTAGAGTGATAAAAAGAGTTTAGCAAATAGCCTTATTCTTGTCCACACGGGCGTGTGTCTTGGCCATGTGAGACACACAGTAAGCCCCATGGGTGTGTGGTCAAGCCGTGTGTCCCCTTGTATGCTAGTTTTACAAGTTAGTATGCTCAGTAGTAAACACATAGGCAGAGACACAACAGATGTGTCTCACCCATGTGGAAAGCATAGCCATGAACATGGGCGTGTGCCCAGGCCATGTGAAGTCTGCACTTGAATTTGGAATTTAATTCGCCACACGGTCAAAGGACAAGGGCATGTGCCTAGGTTGTGTGACATTTTTGAGTTGATGACGTCAGAAATAGAATGCCAAGGTTTTGCACACGAGCTAAGACATGGGCGTGTCAAGGCCATGTGAGGACACACGGGCATGTGTCCATCCGTGTGAAAACCCCTGTAGGTTCAGATTGAGAAATAATTCCACACGGGCGTGTGATATGTCACATGGGTGTGTCTCTTCCTCCACATGGGCTTGTGGACTATTTAGAGAAAATTTTCTAAGGTCTTTCAGAGAGCTTTAAAGTAGCTCGATTTGATCCTGAACCATTCCTAAACCGTGAATTTGGCCTCGTAGGCTTGTTTAGGAGGTGTTAGTTAAAGTTTTAAATTTGAGAGAAAAGTCAAGTTTCCAAATTGCATGATTGATTGCGTGTAAGCTTAGTAATGCCTTGTACCCTGTTCTGGCGTTGAATACGGGTAAGGGTGTTACAATTGTGATCAGGGATTTCCCCGGCACTGCACCTCAATTAATTATCAATGAACAATTTATTTGCTTATTAATGTTTTGTTTCTCTGGCCAATTAAAATTTTTATGAATATTAGAATAAATCTTGTGCTTATTTCATATTTGGCATGTTTCAGTTACGAATTTGATTTATTAATGAAGTAATTATTTACTAAACTTTAGAGTTTATTCAAGAGTGCTAAGTAAATTAGAGAGTGATGCCTCTAATAGAATACCTAGACCGATGAGACCGAGAGGGTATCCGGTCAAGTATAGCTTGTGTCAAGCGATTAGACTGAGAGAGTATCCATATGCCCAGGAAGAGACCGAGAGGGTGGCTTAGGTGGTAATCCTTAGTGAAGATGAGATTGAGAGGGTATTCTTACCAAAGGGTAGCTAATAACTCAATCGAGGGTAATTAGAGAGTTAATTGACAATTAGTGATTTAATTGAAATAGGTCAGGAACTCGCATCGTCGACACTAGTAATAGGAAATTCAATTAAGTTATTTTAGACTAATTAATTTCATTAGGTTATTTTAGGATAATTAATTTAATTTGTTTAATTAAGATTTTAATTTGGATTTGCACTACCAACTTGTAGATCAATTAGGTTAGTAATTATTTTTTATAATTAATTTAATAATAAAATTTTCAATCTACAATACCTTGGGTACAATCCTCAAAATATTTACCGGTGTTCTGTTGTAACACAAAACTATATTACAATTTGACCTGCTCACTTGCATATACCGCTTAATTTTATATATTTTATTTACACAATTTTTACTCTAAAAGTTTGCACGTTTGGAGGTAGTTAGAACCATTGACCGATTCGACTTCTCCTAACTATAGAGAATCGATTTTGCATGAAAATGAAAGAGTTTGTTATCTATTTCTCTCCACTATCATGATTAAGTGTTTTATTTTACTTTTTTTTGGTGAAATTTATAAATTAATTAAACTTAACAAAACATTAACCTTAATCCAATATGCCACCGTCCACTAACTTCTTATAATGGTAAATGTAACAGCCCATTTTTAGTCAAATCAAAACAATGATTTTGGGACCACAAATTTGAGTTTGAAATAATTATTTTATTATTATTTTAATGTTTACAGCATGATAATATGATTGTGTGAAATTTCCGTTAAGAAATTTTATCGTTTGAATGCTTAATTTGAGAAAAGGACTAAATTGCATAAAGTGCAAAATTGGAGTTCTATAAGCTAAAAGGATTTAATAGCTATGAAATTAAATTTTGAATGGTTTATGTTGTAATTAGACCACTAATAACATGAATGGACAATTATGGATATAAATTAGATGTTTTATAATGTTTTTATTAAAGGTTAAAAAGTTAATTTAGTGAAATAAATAAGTAAAATAATAAAACAACAAAGTTGTCATCTTTGTTTAGACTCCACCAAAAATTAAGAAAATAGAAACTCCATGGATGCATGTTGTATTCGGCCAAGCTTTCTAGCTCCATAGGTGAGTAAATTTTGTCTCGTTTTTAATGATTTAAATGTTTTTGAGATCGTTGTAGCTTAATCTAGCTAGCCCAGGGATTATTTTGCAAAACTGTTAAAGGTTTAGGGCTTTTCCATTGATGAATCTATGTGTATTTTGATGTTTAATGATAGAAAATGTATGGTTGTTGTTAGATAAACAACATTTGTTCAGTGATTTTTAGTAAAATGTCTAAATAGGGATTAATTTGTGAAATGTGTAAAATTCATGGTTAAATTGTGAAATAAATGAAAAATGTGGGCTGCTAGGGATCTAATTGAAATTTGGCTAGCATTGGTTTTGGTTGAATTGCATGAATTTGTGATTTTATGAAATAAGGACTAAATTGTAAAAATGTGAAATATTGGGGAAAAATGTAAAAGTGCCTTAATGTGTTTTTTGGATTAAATTGAATAGAGAGATTATTAAATAAGTTAATTTTGATTATATTTAGATCAAGAAAGGTGAAATACGGATTTAGATCGAGGAAAGAATAAGGTTTCAGACTAATAGACTTATTTTGCCATTTTTGCATTCGAGGTAAGTTCGTATGTAATAAGCTTTGTTATATTTGTATTTTAAATGCTTAGATATTGCATAAATTGTGAATACGACTCTACGGACATGTTCTATGATAATTCGATAAGTGTAAAATCTCGATTGAACCTTAGGAATAGATTAGGATACAAATGGCATGTCATTAGGGGATATTATTGTTTTGGGTGCTGGTCCATACATTCTACCGATGGCTGAGTTATCTAGCATGTTTTGTGAATTCTCGTCAGCTTGTGTGAGCAACACCATGTAGCTATGTCATGACCATCAGCTTGTGAGAAAACCCTTTGGTAGCTCGAGAGTGAGCATTATTGAGATACAATATTGAGATAGCTTCGGCTATGTATTGGCACTTTGGTGCAAGATTTTATTGAGATAGCTTCGGCTATATACATTGGCACTTAGGTGCGAGATTCCTGAGATTCCTGTATTATTTCGAATGGTTCAACGAGTATAACGAAGATGTGAATTAGTGAGAAATAGATAAGTATCGATACAAGTATGTACGAAAAACTATATGAGCATTGAAGCTATGGAAGTTATGAGTTTATGATCAATTATATGATAGAATTTATGTTAACCACAAGGTTAAATGTATTTTGTATATTATATTCATTTTATTTGAAAGGTAAATGAATGGTGAGATTTGCTTATTATTTCATACTAGCTTAATAAGCTTTATAGTTTACATTGTTTATTTTTTCGTGTTTTATAGTGAAATCAAAGCTAGCTTGGATTCGGGGATTGTCGGAGATTTTGTCACACTATCCTACTATCTCTTGGGTACTTTTGAACTTAAGTGTTTTAAGTATGTGGCATGTAAAAGAGTTTGTTCATTTTGGTATAAGAGTTGGTAATGACTTTGGTCATTTGAAATGGCTTGTAATGTTAAATGTTTTTAGTTTTGTATATAGCCATGAGAGTTGGCTTAATTTGGTTGGGATAGTTGTGTATATATATGTATATATGGCTTGTGTTGTGAGTTTATGGATGGATATATGATGATTGTGGATTATAGATATTGTGGTTGTCAAATGGTTGATATTGGAGATGTTATATGCTTGTGAATTTGAGCATAATGGTGCATGTTTGAAAGTGTCCAATTAGTTGAATTGTATATGCGAATTTGGTATAAATGGAATAGCCTATTTTGTGACTTTTGCATATTGTGGATGATGGTATTGAACTAACATGAATTAGGCTTGATTTAGTTGGTTTGAATGCCTATTTATGCCATGTCTTGGTGCCATTTGGTTTGGTGTAGGTGTGTGCAAGATTGGGTTGCAAATTGGCTTGGAAATAGTTTATTTTTGTCCACATGGGAAAAGACACGAGCATGTGTCTCAGCCGTGTGTGACATATGGTCAGGTTACCCGCCCGTGTGTCCCTTAGTGTTGAATTAAAAATCAAGTCAGTATGCTCTACATGGCTTGGCACACGGGCGTGTGACTTGGCCGTGTTGCATAAGTCAGTATACCCTATAGGTTTGGCACGACCTAGTACACGGCCTGGCGCACGGGCGTGTGTGGCCATTTTTAGGTCACATGAGCTAGCCACGTGGGCCGTGTGACCCAAGTCAAAGAGTTACAATGGGTCAGACATGGGCTGGGACATGGCCATGTGATCCCATTTTGAATGCCTACACGGCCAGGCCATAGGGGCGTGTGTCCCCTAAAATTTGAAAAATTTTATAAGTGTTTCAAAAATTTCTGAAGCTATCAGTGTAATAGTCCCGTTTAAACCTGTAACACCCCAAACTAGACCTAGAAGTTAGGCTCGAATTTGGCGTATCACATGGAAGTGTTTTTTTTCTTTTCAAAACCATCTTTGCTTTAATTTAAAAACTTGTTTGAGAATTTTAGCCTCTTTGTTAAAACCCAAAACACTCAAGCAATTGTTATCTACTTGAAGACGTAATTATCTTTAAAAACCTTTTTGGTTGCGAAAACATATTTGAAATAACAATTTACAAAAATATGACGTTTGGAAATAGAATTGCTAAAGCATTATGAAAACATTGCGGAAACGTAGATAAAATACAAGTATTTTTGAGAGGTTGGTTGATGAGTCGAAAATCGAAGTAGTAAACTTTAACCGTGACTTTTGAAAATGTCATCGATAATTTGAAAGAGAATTTCTGAGGTAAATCATTTGTAGAAGTTTGTTATGAAAATCATTTGCTAATCTATTTTGGAAAACCTTTATTTAAGATTTTTAGAAAAATATCCGTTTGAAAACAATTCAAGCATAATACTAAGTACGACAAAAACATAAGCAAAATAAAATATTTTAGAGGCCTTATTACAACACAAAATAAACCCAAAATAGTAAGAATAATAAAGTGAATGAAATCAGGAAACTAAAGTTCAATAGAAACCATTTCTGATTTATGGCCTCCACCGAGTCATCCATGGCCCCAAGTCCTCGTCATTGAGCATTACCTACAAGGGTTAAGAAAGAAGGGGGTGAGTTACAAGAACTCAGTGTGTATCCCACTTACAGTTGTCCACTGGACCAAAATTCATTAAGCACATATTTGGGCCTAAGCCCACATACAATAACAATAAATGTGTCTTATATATATAATATGTATATGGTATGAAATTCCCAAACCAAACCTAATTTTCCATCCGCTACACAACATCCGTACCAACCAACACACCTGTGGGGAGATTTAGTCACCCACCCTGCCAACACACAAAAAGTAGGCATTAAGCCATTTATATCAAATTTGTGGACAAGCCACCGATTAACAAATTTACATGGCATTGCCAATTTTGATTTGTGGCGAGCCACCGATTTATGTAACATATCATTATCCCATCCCATGCAATTCATGTGTATATAACAAATCACAATAATTTATTCGGATATTTATTACAAAAGTACGGCTCATTATAACAAATTATCAATTAGGCCCATATACCAAAATATCGATTGGCCCATTTAGCAAAATATCGATTTAGCAAAATATCGATTGGCCTATTTATCAAAATAACATATTGGCCTATTTATCAAAATAACAGATTGGCCCATTTATCAATATGTCCATTCAGCCCATAAGGCAATATCTCAAATCAGCCCATATAGCAAATTAACAAATCGGTCCATTAAGGTATTTTTGTATTTCGGCCCTTCAAGGCAATCTTATCAAATCGGCCCATTAAGGCATTTTCATAATTCAGCGCATCAAGGGCATTTCGTAATTTTACCCATCGAGGGTAATTCCGTAATTTTACCCCCTAAGGGTAATTTGGTAATTTTGCAACCTAAGACTTTAACTACTAATTTGGGGCATACAAATTGAAACTATCCAATTGAGTCACTTTGACTAAATTGACTCTAACTCGTGTTAGAAAACTCAAAATTTAGATCCGTAACTTTTCCTTGAAACTAGGCTCATATATATTCTTACTACAATTTTTCCAGAATTTTTGGATTAACCATTTAGTATAGTTTATTCCTTAAAGTTTACCTTGTTTGACTATCCAATGATTCTAACCTCTCTTACCCAAAATTTAAATATCTCATTGTACGGTTTTCATATGCTGCTCCCAGTCTCTATTGAAAGTAGACTCACTAAGGAATCCATACATATCAATTATAACTCATAAATCACTTTGTACAATTTTATCTAATTTTACTAAGATGGATCGGGGAACCAATAAGTCATTCGAACCGGTCTCACTAAAATTAACATATCTCAGAATATAAAATTCCTTTTCCTTCTCCATTTCTTCCATATCAAAATAGACACAGTAAGATTTTATTCAATATCTCATTCACTTTCTAATCCTCTTTCTTCAATTTTCATGTTTTTTCAAAAACACGTCATTGCTTCTAACCGAAACTATTTTATTACAAAATACATTTACCATTACGATCATACGCACGCCCGAGTGATCACGGATGCTAGTTTCTAATTTTCTTTAGTATTTTGATCGATTCACAGAATATTTCATACAAACTTTCAGATAGATGTGAGATTACACACCATTTCAAACATATATTTAGAAAGTATGGGATTACACACCTGATTTCGATTTCCTAACGAACCACTCGTCGTTGACCTAGAACAATACCAACCAAAAGTTAGCCTCGATTTCCAAAAGATTTCGTATCACTTACACTTGAATCACTTACCACTATTTTCAAAGGTAGAATATATCGAGTGATTAAGTACCTAAAACATATGGTCGATAAATCATCCTTCAATCCGATTAATACAATAACCAAGGAAGTTATTGAAAAAGGACTATGAGAGAACTTCCTTACCTTGAACAATGAAATTCCCGTTTCACATGATCTTGCTATGGCTAAGGCCGATTAAGCGATGTGGTAGTAATCGACACTCCACTATACCACGATTAATCAAAGATTGAATATAAGTGCGGTTGAGAAGAAAGGTAGAAAAGAAATGAGAGTTCGGTTTATAGAGAAAATGAAAATTAATATTCAGCTATGTGAAATGGTCAAACAAAAGTTTGTGATTAAAAGAAGGTGTCGGTTTTAGAAGAGAAAGAATTAGAGAAATGGTTAAAAGAAAAAGAAGATGGGAGGTTGGATGAATGATGAATGTTTTCGCTATCAAGAGGGGATAACAAGAGATGAAAATCTTGATCAAACAAAAGAGTAAGAAAATGCACAAATGTGCTAGGAGCATTCTACCAAAGTAAAATGAAAGAAGAAAAATATGGTCACTAAGGCTAGAAATTTCAGCACAAAGTAAAAGAAAGGATTGAGAGAAAAAACACCAAATTGTGCAAAAGTGATTTTTTGCCTAACAACATCAAATATCCTACCAAAAGACTAAGAAAATTTTGGCTATCACAATATAGCCCCCAAAACCGTCCACATACATGCTCTAAAAGTCAAAAACTTTGCCAACTATCCTTTCCAAAACATTTCCCCTTGAAAGATGCCACATGTTCCCCCTACATTCCCTTTTCCTTTTGATTCCTTTCCCTAACTTCAACCTTGCTTTATTCATTTAGCCACCTTACCAAAAATGATGAAGTCCACCATTGCCATAATTACTCCTTGACTAGCATATTAAAGAAGGGAACCAAAATAAAAGTCAAGATGTACACAAAGTGATTCGAACTCCTTCCCTCAAGGTACTACAAGTGATGCCATAGCCTTTTCACTAATAGCTCAATTATGTTAGCTATTTAATCAATTATTTCCATATGCTTTAAGGTCACTTACTCCATCTCCCTAAAGTGCTAAATGTCAAAAATTTTTACTAGGTCCAATTAAACTCAAGACTTCATAGAAACCTTGTAACCTTCCAAATTCACTTAACTAATAAGTCCAATTTGCAATAATGCCATTCTCTTGTTCTCAAAATTTAAAACATTCCTACGCCCAAGGCCCATTGGGCCCAATCCTACTAGGCCTAATTTTGGGATGTTACAAAACCCTAGTCGAATAGTGGTTTTGAAACCACAAATCTTAGTTAGAAAAATATTTTCATATTATTTTTCGTGCCTATGATACGTGATTAAGCATGCGTGAAAGCTTTGTGAATTAATTTGTCTGTTTGTGTGCTCATTAAATCACATGAATAGTAAAAGTGGCAATACATATGTTAAAGTGTTTATTTGAGTTGGCTATTAAATGTGAAGGCCTTAAAGTGAAATTAGGCCATGGAATTATGGGATGCACGGTTAAGGCTGTTATATTATATGGTTTTATGATTAAATTATAAAGGTTAATTTTGTCATTTGTATATGAATATGTAATATAATAAAACAACCATTAGTAGGATGATTATTATCATCTTATATTTTCGAAAAACAAAGAAAAGAAAGAAGAAAGAAGAAAATCTAGGTTTCGATTAGTTTTTGGTTTGATTCAAGGTATGTTTTGCTTCGATTTTTGATAATTTCTACGTTTTTGTAATCGTTGCTTTGTGTTCTTCAAAACCCATGTTTCAATTTTGTGAATTGATGATACTTTTGAAATGTACCATGGATGAATTCATGAGCTTTGTAAACTTTTGTGATGAAATATGAAATATATGTGTTAGATTAACATAATTTGTCTTTGAGTTTTTGGTGATTTTGAGTAATTTGGATTAAATTGAGAAACTAATATTTTGAGGGACTAAATTGTGAAATAAATGACAAATATGGGTTTCTAGGTACCTATAGAGAATTTAGCTAAGCATGGGTGTATAGAGATTTTGTGTATTTTGTGATTTTGTGAAATAAGGACTAAAATGTTAAAATGTGAACATGTAGGGGCTAATTTGTAAATTTCCCTAAATATGTGTTTTTGGATTGAATTGAATGATTCAGTGAATAAATGGATTAAATTTGAATATGTATAGATCAAGGATCGAAGAAAATGGATTTAGATCGTGAAAAGTCAAAAGTAATCTAATAGTCGAGTCCGTACATTTATCTAAATCCGAGGTAAGTCGATATACAAATAAATGTATTTACATTGATATATGTATGTTTATATGAAAATTTATGATGATGAATGTGTATAAAATGATGAGAACATGACATTCGAGGATGTATCGACAATAAATCAGTGCCCGAGAAGTCCCGTACGAACCTAGGAATAGATATGATTACATATGTCATGACATAGGTGTCCGTTATGTGAAATCGTGCAAGACCACGTCTGGGACGTTGGCATCGATATGAGATATCATGTAAGACCACGTTTGAGATGTTGGCATCGATTTGAGATATACATGTAAGACTCATGCCGGGACATTGGCATCGTATTGATTCGTGTAAGACCCTATCTAGGACAATGGCATGAAAATTTGGTTACATGTAAGACCACATCTGGGACATTGGCATTGTACTACTATTTCGAGCATTCTGAGTATCCTATTTGATTTTGAATGGTTCAACGAGAAAATTTGAGAAATGAAAGTTTACATGAAATGTATAAACGAATTAGGTACGTATGAATTGTACACTAAGCAAGTGTATGAAAGGTAAGTGTATATATGAACTTACCTATAACGACCCAAATTTGGGCCTAGTAGAATTGGGCCCAATGGGCCTTGGGTGTGGTAGCTTTTAAAATTTTTGAGAATATGAGAATGGCATTATTGCAAGTTAGACCTATTAGGTGAGTGATTTTGGAAGGTTAAGGGGCTTCTATGAAGTCCCGGGATCAAACCTGGGCTTAGGGAAAATTTTGGTTTTAAGTGAATAATGCCTTGGGAGTTAGTAGGTAGGCTTTAAGAATAAAATGTGGGGAGAAATGACACAAAAAGGAGTTGTGCTGTAGTGGCAAAGTGACGCCACTTAAGGAGTAAGGGAATGATGCCTCAAGGGAGCAAGGGGTCCAAGGTTCAAGTCTTGGTGCTTGCATTTTGATTTTCTTTTTAAATAGACTTTAGAATTTGGCCATAGGTTTATATTTAGTTTCACATGATTTTAGACAACAAGGAGCTAGTTGGTAAAGTGGCTAGTAGTATGGGTTATGTTACAAGGGAGCCTGAGTTTGAATCTCATGACAAGCAAGGGAGTATTTATTTTGCGGATTGGATGGCCAGAGTTTGAGTTGGATTTAAACTCTGCTAACGGAGGGATCCCACATCGGAAAGATAGCAAGAGGGAAGGTGAGAAGCTAGCTATAAATGGAGCTGTCTATGAAGAGAGGAAGCAAACCTTGGTAGGCGTTGGGCATAGGAGCATTCGGAGCATGGATTATCAAGCGCACGTGTGGAAGATTCGACGCGATAGTCAAGGCCACCATGAGTATTCTTGTGGGTGTGGGCTATTGGGCCACGATGGCCCGAAAGGGCCAAGTGGGCCCATATGAGTAAATTGTATGATTGTGTACAAGATAGTGAACTAGACTATGTGAATCTCATATCAATGGCTAGATTTGGGCTAAATGGGCCACACGAGCGTGTGGGCCCACTTAGGCTGAGAATGGGCCTTAGGCCCATTCGCGTCATTATCTTTGTTTAGAATAATTGAGTCGCTCGAGGCGACAATGGACCTTCTGTTGGGTCGTTAATACCCTAATTTGTAAAATTACCAAAATACCCCTGGTTTACAAAATTACCGAAATACCCTTAGTTTGCAAAATTACTAAAATAACCATAGTTTGTGAAATTACAAATACCCCAAGTTTGCAAAATTATCAAAATATCCTTGGTTTTCAAAATTATCAAAATACCCCTAGTTTGCAAAATTACCAAAATAATCTTGGTTTTCAAAATTACTGAAATACCCTTGGTTTGTGAAATTACTAAAATACCCTTGAATTGTAAAATTACTGAAATACTCTTAGTGTGTAATTACCGTGTTACCTCTAATGATAAATGTCCGTTGTACCCTCGTGGAAGTACTAGTGTGGAATGTGTTAATTGTGTGTAGTGCTTACACCTTTCTTTATTATTTTGCATTAATAACTGTGTTAGCTGAAAGCCGAAATGACTGTATAGACAGTTGAGATACCCTTGTGGGTAAGGTTGGAGATGAAACACCCCAAACCCAGCCCACAAGCCCCGACCGGATCTGACATGTTCCTTAAGAAAACTTAGATTTATCTCGTTTCATCTTCTTATAAAATATGACGATTTTAATAAAAACAAGTTTGCATTTTAGTAAAACGCTCCCTTTATATTTCAAGAATTAAAAGATTTGCCGGATTCTAGAACTCATTAGGTTGAAAACGTAAGTTGAGTAGGTGATAAAACATTTGAAGTTTCTTTAAGAAAAATATTTAATTACTTGTTTGTTGTTTATCGTATGAAAATAAAATTTAACACGCAAAATTATGTAGTTAAGTAATGGCCTATTTACATATTAAAAACCAAAAATAAATCCCGAAAGAAAACTTACTAAAGAAAAACGAAAAGAGTTCCATTATTCGAAAGCCCGAAATTTTACTGAGCATGGCCACCACATAGTCCCTACCGACTCGGTCCATTGCACTATGTATCACCTGCAAAATGTTAGCCCACGAAGGGTGAGTCAATAGACTTAGTGTGTAACGGCCAACCACCAAGACCCAATCGATTATAGCCTTACTTGCAATGTTTTGGGCAAAGCCCATCCGAAATCATATTTGGCCATAGGCCCATGTTATAGCATAATAAATCACATGTATAGAAAACAATGATGCAACCCGAACCCACCTAGATATCCAACCTCTACACACCACCCGTACCTGCCAATCACACCGTGGGAATTACTAAATCGACCCTCCATTCGCTACACACCTTTGAAGGCAGTCACTGCAGTCAACTGCTCATCGTCCTTAATACGTGGCATAGCCACTTGATAATGTGACAACGTCACCGAATCAAAATATTGTGACATGAGTCACCGAATAATATGGTAAAACCACCGGAACACTTCCCTTTTCATTATAACCCTCGTGCCTATGCAACATACATAGTATTATAGGTATCATGCTATATGCTTATCCTATGCCCATACCGAAAACACACACATGCTTTCATATCAATGATGGTAACCACTGTAAACAAGGGTTAGATATAACATACCTGAACGAACTATACCAATGAATGGTACCCTTAGCCATGATTAATCGTAATCTTGTTAACACATATTTAATACTATTAATCTATCGGGAAAAAGTGTGGGCTTACACACCTGATAATACTGAGAACCACGCTTTTGATACTAACACTTTCGCTTGTAGGGATCACAACGATTTGCTTATCCCTTTCTTGAATCACGCACTGCTGCAACCAAGCGTTTCTTGAATCTAGGGGTAGGAACTACCCTTTCTCTTCTCCACTAGTACTTGCATCCATTGAATGTCACTTAATCAGAAACCCGGTTAATCGATACGTAAGAATCTAAATGAGAACACATCTATGACTTATCTAAATACTCTTACTGAAATAGATCTGAATCCCGGAGACTCCCCTTTTATCTCTGTTGAACTCTTCCTAAAACACCATGGTTAGAATCGGCCAAAACTAAAACAAAATAATATGGCCTTTGGCCGAATAGCTTTCTCCTTACCTTGCTTGGTCAAATCCCGGAAGTTTTGAGATATCTTCTAACCTTGGCTTCCAATAAGAGTTATGAATCCAAAGCCTTGCTTAGATTCGGCCATACACAAACATATAGGATTAGTCTTTTGGTTTCGACAAACCAACCAGAGAAGAGTAAGAAAAGTTTATAGAGAAAAGAGCTTTACCACCACTACTTAGAAATCGAATGGAGATGAAAGATTTGGCCAAGGTGTCAAAGGCTAGAAGGTCTATTCGGCTTTGAAAATGAAGTGAAAGTTTAAGGCTACCACTATGAAAAGAAAAGAGAAGAGGAGAGAGAGGTATGGTTCAGCTTCAGAGAAGAAAATAGAAGGGAAGAAAATAATCAAAATGCACCAAATGGTCACCTTCACTTTTGGCTGAGAGACAAAAGAGAAGAAATGAAGGGAAAAAAACTTGAAAATGCCAAATGAATTTCAGCACCTACTCTCCCCTACATGATCGAAACTACCATCCCAAGACCCCTCCATTCGGCCAACTCTTCTTCTCTCATCCAAATCCCCTCTTTTCCTCCTACTTAGCTGAAAATTTGAGTTGTTTGACCCAATCTACACTTCATCCATGAAGCGTCCACGAAACTCCAACTCTTCACTCCCCCTTGACGCAAAAAGGCCACCCCAAAATGCTTCCCTTGCTGCTCGAACCAAGGCCCTTCTCACTCCCTGATGCGTCAACCACAAGTGCCCTAAGTGGCGCCTCCTAGCCACTTTACTAACTGAGTTATTGTGTCATAAGCCACACACTAACCTTCTTAAGGCCTAGCACTCCTAGCTCTTCCCCTATCAGCTTAAAGTCAAACATTTTTCTAAGGCTTCTACCTACACCCCAAGGTTCCCAAAGCCCCCAATACACACATAAAAAGCATACTAAGCATGCTACTACATAGATATGAGTTAAAATGCATAACCTCTAACTCCAGGATATTATAGTTCTACCCCCCTTAAAAATAATTTCAGCCTCGAAATTACCTGGCTAAAATAGGTGAGGTATCTATCGCATTGCTTGCTTCCTCCCACTCTTCTTTTGACCCAAGCTTCTTAACACTTTGACTAGAGGAACTAATTTCCTCCGTAACACCTTCACATCCCATTCCAAGATCTAAATCGGTTCTTCCTCGTAGGACAAATCTGGTCTCAACTCCACTTCTTCCATTGGTACCACATGCGATGGATCCGATCGGTAACGACGTAACATTGAAATGTGAAACACATCATGCATCTGCTTTAATTCCAAAGGCAACTCTAATGATCGCCACTGGTCCAACCCGCTTCAAAATCCAATAAGGCCCTATAAACCTAGGACTCAACTTACCTTTGCGACCAAATCGCATCACCTTCTTCCACGGTGAAACTTTTAGAAACACCTTATCCCCTACAGTAAAATTTATCTCTTTTCACTTGAGATCTGCTTACGACTTTTGTTTGTCAAATGCTTCCTTCAACCGTGCCCGAATCATTCTAACCTTTTCTTCTGATTCTTCTATAATCTCCGGACCCAAAACCTGACGTTCCCCCAATTCTGTCCAACATGTAGGAGTGCAACACTTCCGTCCATACAGTACTTCATACGATGCCATCTGAATACTTGCTTCATAGCTGTTATTGTATGCAAACTCCGCTAAAGGCAAGAACTCCTCCCACTTCCTCTGAAATCTATCATGCAACCCTCAACATATCTTCTAGCACTTGAATTACACATTCGATTAGGTGCCGCCATTGTGGAATGAAATGCCATACTGAAGTCCAACCTGGTGCCTAATGCCTGATGTAGTGCTTTCCAAAATCGAGATGTAAACCTCGGATCCTTATCCGAGATAATCAACATCGGCACCCCGTGAAGTCTTACAATTTTTGCCACATACAACTTTGCCAACCTTTGAAGTGAATAGTCAACCCGCACCGGTATGAAATATGTAGACTTTGTCAACCGATCCACTATCACCCATACCGAATCCTTCCTAGCAGGCATAAGGGGAAGCCCACTAACAAAGTCCATAGTGATTCTCTCCTACTTCCACTGCGGAATCTTTATTGGTTGAAGCAATCCCGAGGGTACTTGGTGTTCAGCTTTAACCTACTGACACGTTAAGCACTTCCCCACAAATTCTGTAACTTCCCGTTTTAGACCAGGCCACCAAAATCGATCCGTAGATCCTCAGATAACTTACTTCCTCCATGATGCATAGCATAAGGGCTACTATGT
Organism: Gossypium rotundifolium; assembly: GCA_025506655.1. Lineage (NCBI taxonomy): Eukaryota > Viridiplantae > Streptophyta > Magnoliopsida > Malvales > Malvaceae > Gossypium > Gossypium rotundifolium. The sequence continues at coordinate 96,863,961 of CP106732.1, read as the reverse complement.
GATTCCTGAAGAATTCTCTACCTTAACTCCTTATCCTTTGGCATACAAACCTTGCCCAAAAACAAAGACTCCATCATTGCTTACACCATAGTCTTCCAATTCCCATTCTCGCACTTGCGCAGACTTAGCACTTAGTTCACCATCTACCAACTATTTTTCTCTCACCTGACTTAACCATGTCGGCTTCACCTACAACTCTGCTAGTAAACTTTCATCATTATAAAGGCTAAGATGTGCAAACATCGCCCTCAGATTCGACACCACTTTCTGACTTAGGGCATCTGCCACTACATTCACCTTACCTGGGTGATACTCTATTGAACAGTCGTAGTCTTTCAACAACTCCACCCACCTTCGCTGTCTCAAATTCAGCTCATTCTGAGTTAACAAATATTTCAGACTCTTATGTCTGTGTAGATCACCGACCTTTCTCCATACAAATAGTGCCTCTACACCTTTAGAGCGAATACTATCGCAGCCAACTCCAGGTTATGCGTCGGGTAGTTAACCTCATGTGGCCTCAATTGTCGAGACGCATAAGCGACCACCTTCCTGTCCTGCATTAGAACACATCCCAATCATGTGTGGGAAGCATCACAATACACGACAAAGCCTTTCCCTACTCCAGGCTGAATCAAAATCAGAGCCTCTGTCAATACTCTCTTAAGTTTCTCAAAACTCTCCTGCTACTTATCCGTCCACACAAAAGGTACCTCTTTTCTCAACAACTTTGTCAAATGTGCTACTATTGACGAGAACCCTTCAACAAATCTCCTGTAGTAGCTTGCTAACCCCAAGAAACTGCGAACCTCTGCCACAGACTTAGGTGGTTTCCAATCTAGCACTGCCTCAATCTTCTGAGGATCCACCCTTATCCCTTCTGTAGACACCACACGACCAAAAAACAAAACTTCCTTCAACCAAAACTCGCACTTGCTAAACTTGGCATATAACTTCTTCTCCCTTAACACCTGCAATACTACCTGGAGATGCGCATCATGCTCTTCCTCGGACTTGGAATATACCAGAATATCTTCTATAAACACAACGACGAACTGATCGAAGTAGGGTTGAAAAACTCGATTCATCATATCCATGAATACAGCTGGGGCGTTCGTCAATCCAAACGGCATTACTAAAAATTCATAACGTCCGTATCTAGTCCGAAAAGCTGTCTTATGGATATCTTCTTCCTTCACCTTAAGTTGATGATATCCCTACCTTAGATCTATTTTTGAAAATACCGCAACCCCCTTAAGCTGATCGAACAAGTCGTCTATCCTCATAACGGGTACTTGTTTTTGATCGTCAGCTTATTCAACTGCCGATAATCTATGCACATGCGCATATTCCCATCCTTCTTCTTCACGAATAGGATCGGTGCTCCCCATGGAGACACACTAGGTCAGATAAACCCACGATCGAGTAACTCTTGGATCTGGGCCTTGAGCTCTACCAACTCCTTTGGTGCTATCCTATACAGAGCAATTGACACAGGAGCTATACCTGGCAGTAAATCAATTCTGAACTCCACCTCCCTATCCGAGGGTAACCCAGGCAGCTCCTCCGGAAAGACATCCACGAATTCTCTTACTGTTCTAACTCCACTACCCCCTCTTCTTTTGCATCCAAAGCACTAACGAAGGCCAGAAATGCCTTATACCCTTTTCGCACCATCTTATCAGCCTTTAACGCGGAGACTACGTTAGACAAATAGTTTCTTCTTTCTCTTATCATAGTTATCTCCTCATCCTCTGGAGTCCTCAACTCTATTTGTTTAGCTGCGCAATCAATTTAGCACGATGTTCTACTAGCCAATCCATGCCTAGAATGAGATTAAATTCCCCAAAAGGTAGTTCCATCAAGTCAGTAGGAAATACCACTCCCTGAATCTCTAGAGGCACACTCTGGAATATCCTATTCACCACTACCGTTTGACCTAACAGGCTCACTACAGTCATCTCTTAACAGACAGTTCAGATGCTACACGTAATATTTCAGCTATTCTACATGCAACATATGAGTGGGTCTAGCCAACATCAATTAAAGCAAAGAAAGGCTTGTCAGCTATAAGGAACGTACCGGTTATGATGTCCGGTGCGTCACCATCCTCCCTCCGATGAACTGCATACACCAGACCCAACTGTCTCGCCTCCGTGTTACCAACACCTCTGCCCGGTGTCCTGCGACCTCCACTAGAACCATTACCTCTGCCAATCAGACCACGACCCCGCCGTGGCTGCTGTCCACCTCTTCCTGTTTGATTAAAGCCTTGACTTGCTGGTTGACTCTTATCTGTCTCCAATGGACAGTCCCTAATCATGTGAACTTTGGGCCCACACTTAAAACACCCCCCGGTCTTTTTCCAACACTCCCCCGGGTGCATCTTTCCACATTGAACACACGAACGATACTGACCTCCCACAACAACCTACTGATCTCATGGCCCATCAACTCTAGGTCTTTTTTGGAGACTCTCGGATGATCCCGATGATCCAAAACCTCTATTTTGTCTATTCCTATTTGGATTCTATCTCACAGATTCCTTGACCCCTTTGGCTACCTTAGCCTTCTCTACCAACACGATAAATTCCCGCTCCTACTGTGGAGCAATCAGTAATCTTAGATCATCCCTCAGTCTATCCTCGAACCGGACACATCGTTCATACTCCGTAGCTACGATACCTCGAGCATACCGGCTCAACCTTAAGAATTTTGCATCGTGCTTTTGCTACGGACTTGCTCCTCTAACCAAATTTCGAAATGCCTTCCTCTACGCATCAATATAACTAGACCCAATATACTTCTTCGATCGCGCCTTGAAATACTCCCAAGTGAGATCATCCATTGCAGACTATCCCGAACCATGAGCCACCACTAGTATGACTCATCCCGAGAAGCGACACCACCCTTTCGCTTTCTCCTCGTGATCGATCCAAATCGTCCATGATTCACTCCGTCGCCTCCAACCAATACTCGGTCAGATTGGGTGCCACACCGGATACACCTCGGAATACCTCAGCTCTATTGGCTCGGAGTCACTCAGATACAAATTTTTGAGCTCCCATACCTCCACCTGCTCCAGCCACCCTTTCAAGAACTCACAGCATCGCCTGCGATAGTGCATCATCCCCCGTCTGATCCTGATACTCAACACCAGTTACTGGTGGTGGTGGCATCTCATTCTCGAACCCTTAACCAGACCTAACTGGTTCCGATACGGTCATTCTACCTCTATCACGCCCACGCACATTACAACCACGTCCCCTAGAACTCATGTCTGTGATCGCGATTTAGTCTGCTTTAAGAAATTTTATGCATTAGCTTCTGTTCCACTGATTACCCGTGAACAAGTTTTATGTAAAGAAGTTTAATAGTAGTTCTTTCGATCATTACAAAGTTTTTATTTCAAGTCTTCTACCCTAATTCAGAGAATCACATTCATTCCTCAATAGTATCTAATACACACGTTCACCACTTTGAATATTTTCGTCTGTTCCAACCCAGGGGTATTTTTGTAATTTGTCCTATAGGGGTATTTTGGTAATTTTCCAAATTAGGGTATCTTGTAATTTTGTAAAATATGGGTTTTTGGTACTTTTTCAAAATAGGGACATTTTGGTAAAAGAAATAGGGGGTAGTATGGTAATTTCATGAACTGAGGGTATTTTAGTAATTTTAAAAACTAAGGGTATTCCGGTAATTTTGTAAATTGGGGATACTTCAAAAATTTTTTTTCAAAATCTAAGATAGTTTTATAAATCAAGGGTAATTCGGTGATTCCAAAACTAAGGTTTTATAAAAACAAAGGTAGCTAGTCCCTTTCGAGTTTTAATTATTGAATTTAGCCTTTGAATAAGTCCTCTTGGTTAGGGTGAACCGTCACTCACGCACTGTAGGATTTGAGCAAAGAGGAGGTGAGTCACTAGGACTACTTAAATACCAAGCTCCCCTAATCCAATCCTAGACATAACATAACTTACTCACGTGTTTGCCGACACCTTTAACTTTTATGACTTACTCACGGTGTTTGTTCGATTGGTCTTTAAATTTTATGTAATTTTGTGTTGGAGTAAGCTAATCCTAGAGTTCAATAGCTCCTAATCTACTAATCTACGATCCCGTAATACCCACTTACAAATCACACAATGATTAGGGGTACTTACCTGGTGGACTTTAGGCCGAAGACACAGGTGCCATGCTAGAAAACCTGATCCTTTTTTTAAAAAAACTCACTTTCGGGAAAAAATGTTTTAGACCCAAAAGCCCTCAAGTGGAGTTTTGAATCGGGCTCTGATACCAAATTGAAACACCCTAAACTCGGCCCACAAGCCCCGACTGGATTTGACATGTTCCTTAAGAAAACTTAGCTTTATCTCGTTTCATCTTCTTATAAAATATGACGATTTTAATAAAAACAAGTTTGTATTTTATTAAAACGCTCCCTTTATATTTCAAGAATTAAAAGATTTGTCGGATTCTAGAACTCATTAGGTTGAAAACGTAAGTTGAGTAGGTGATAAAACATTTGAAGTTTCTTTAAGAAAAATATTTAATTACTTGTTTATTGTTTATCGTATGGAAATAAAATTTAACACGCAAAATTAAGCAGTTAAGTAATGGCCTTATTACATATTAAAAACCAAAAATAAATCCCAAAAGAAAACATACTAAAGAAAAATGAAAAGAGTTCCATTATTCAAAAACCCAAATTTTGCTGAGCATGGCCACGACATAGTTCCTACCGACTCGGTCCATTGCACTATGTATCACCTGCAAAATGTTAGCCCATGAAGGGTGAGTCAACAGACTCAGTGTGTAACAACCAACCACCAAGGCCCAATCGATTATAGCGTTACTTACAACGTTTTGGGCAAAGCCCATTCAAAATCATATTTGGCCATAGGCCCATGTCATAGCATATTAAATCACATGTATATAAAAAAAATGATGCAACCCGAACCCACCTAGATATCCAACTTCTACACACCACCCGTACTTGCCAATCACACCGTGGGGATTACTAAATTGACCCTCCATCTGCTACACACCCTCGAAGGCAGTCACTGCAGTCAACTGCTCATCGCCCTTAATACGTGGCATAGCCACCGGATAATGTGACAATGTCACCGAATCAAAATATTGTGACATGAGTCACCGAATAATGTGGTAAAATCACCGGAACACTTCCCCTTTTGATTATAACCCTCGTGCCCATGCAACGTACATAGTATTACAGGTATCATGCTATATGCTATCCTAAGCCCATGCCGAAAACACACACATGTTTTCATATCAATGATGGTAACCACTGTAAACAAGGGTTAGATATAACGTACCTGAATGAACTGTACCAATGAATGGTATGCTTAGCCATGATTAATCGTAATCTTGATAACACATATTTAATACTATTAATCTATCGGGAAAAAGTGTGGGCTTACACACCTGATAATACTGAGAACCACGCTTTCGATACTAACACTTTCATTTGCAGGGATTACAACGATTTGCTTATCCCTTTTCGATGTTGGCCCACAACCCAGTGGCCAATCACGCACTGCTATAACTGAGTGTTTCTTGAATCTAGGGGTAGGAACTACCCCTTTCTCTCCTCCACTAGTACTTGCATCCATCGAATGTCACTTAATCAGAAACTCGGTTAATCGATACGTACAAATCTAAACGAAAACACATCTATAACTTATCTAAATACTCTTACCGAAATAGATCTGAATCCCGGAGACTCCCCTTTTATCTCTGTCGAACTCTTCCTAAAACACCATGGTTAGAATAGGCCAACACTAAAACAAAATAATATGGCCTTTGGCTGAATAGCGTTCTCCTTACCTTGCTTGGTTAAATCTTGAAAGTTTTGAGATATCTCCTAACCTTGGCTTCCAAGAAGAGTTATGAATCCAAAGCCTTGCTTAGATTCGGCCATACACAAACATACAGGATTAGTCTTTTGGTTTCGGCAAACCAACCAGAAAAGAGCAAGAAAAGTTTATAGAGAAAAGAAATTTACCACCACTACTTAGAAATCGAAGGAGCCCTTAAAAGATGGAGATGGAAGATTCGGCCAATGTGTCAAAGGCTAGAAGGGCTATTCGGCTTTGAAAATGAAGTGAAAGTTTAAGGCTACCACTATGAACATAAAAGAGAAGAGGAGAGAGAGGTATGGTTCGACTTCAGAGAAGAAAATAGAAGGGAAGAAAATATTCAAAATGCACCAAATGGTCACCTTTACTTTCTACTGAGAGACAAAAGAGAAGAAAGGAAGGGAAAAAAACTTGAAAATGCCACATGAATTTCGGCACCTACTCTCCCTTACATGACTGAAACTACCATCCTAAGACCCTTCCATTCGGCCAACTCTTCTTCTCTCATCTAAATCCCCTCTCTTCCTCCTACTTAGCCAAAAATTTGAGCTGTTTGACCCAATCTACGCTTCATCCATGAAGTGTCCATGGTAAATCCAACTCTTCACTCCCCCTTGACGCAAAAAGGCTACCCCAAAATGCTTCCCTTGCTGTTCGAACCAAGGCCCTTCTCACTCTCTGATGTGTCAACCACAAGTACCCTAAGTGGCACCTCCTAGCCACTTTACTAACTGAGTTCTTGTGTCATAAGCCACACACTAACCTTCTTAAGGCCTAGTGCTCCTAGCTCTTCCCCCTATCAGCTTAAAGTCAAACATTTTTCTAAGGCTTCTACCTACACCCCAAGGTTCCCAAAGCCCCCAAAACACACATAAACAACATACTAAGCATGCTACTACATAGATATGAGTTAAAACGCATAACCCCTAACTCTCGGAGACTACCTTTATGAGACACCACATAGCCTAAACATATGTATGATTTGATTATCTGTTGTACATTGGAAATATGATTGCATTCATCACAATATGGTATCATGTTGCATGGGCTTTAGGATATGAATGAAAGGGGAAGTGTAATTCAGTGACTCTGTCATAGTGGTTTGGTACCACATATACATACATTAGTGATTATGTCGCATTATTTCAGTGGTCTGGCAGCACAATGGTTTGGTACCACACATATATATATATATATCAATGACTCTATCACAATGGTTTGGAACCACAATGGTTTGGTACCACAGTGGCTTAGTGCCACAGGTATTTGGCTGGTTTAGGTGATGTAGAGGATGGAATACTAGGTTGGGCTGGGTTGCATTGTATACACTTTTTTATATGCCATATTGTAAGGGCTAAGGCTCAATGTGCATCTGTGGGCTTAAGGCCAGATAGCGTTCATTAGGGGAATTACACACTGAGTCTTGGTGACTCACCCCTCTACTTAATTTTGCAGGTAACCCCTAGTTGCGGATTTGGAGCCGAGGTGGACTCTGAGGTGGCCATGCATTATTTCTTCCGTAAATTTTGTTTCCTCCTTTTAAACTTATTTTCAAATTGGGTTTTTATTTTAAAGCGGTTATTATTATATTATAAAATGTTAAACATAGAGTTTTCCTAAAAATATGATAAACATTTTCCAAATTATTAACAAGCGAAAAACTAGCAAAATAATAATGAAACTCAAAATTTTTCTAATAAAAACTATTTTTTAAATGTCACATTTATGAAATCCCCTAATTTCGGCTTTTGTATCACAAAACCCGTATTCGACTATTAGTTCTTTTAAAAAAAGTTGGTAAGGAAACCCTTAAACCTAAATTCTTATGATGGAAACACACAACGAAAAGTTTTTAAATTGCGATGTTTTCACTAAAATTTCAAAACTATTTTTCCATGTGACATATCAGATCTAGTAGTAACGTTTAGGCTGGGTTTGGGGTGTTACATTACCAAGATGAATATGTGTATAGAATTGATGAAATAATATGTGATTTATGTTTGAACGTGATTTAAGCATAAGTGATGCTTTGAGATGTGAAATGTTAGAAATCTATGGCTAAACAAATGAGCCTAAGAGCATTTTATGAAACTACAAATTAAAAGTATTAATGACATTGTATCAATGTGATTATGTGTATTTTATGTTATGTTTATTTGTATATGACTTACTAAGATTTAGAAAGCTTACTTTGTGTGTGTTTGTTCTATTTTATAGATCGTCAAAGCTACTGAGGGCTCGAGAATTGTCGAGGATCGTCATCACACTACTCAATCCTATTTTGGTACCCTTTTGGAAATGTATATACTAAAATATGGCATGTATAGGCTAGTTACCTTAAGTTATGTGTGAAATATATGTATAGCCATGTGATATGGCTAGTTAAATGGTTATGTAATGAATGAAGAGTCATGCTATATGATGTTTGGTTTTGGTATGATTCCATGGTTATGAAATAGTCAAGGTAATGGTAAGCTTATTGATGCAAAGTGAGTATATGTGATTGATGAATGATGTTTATGATGAAGTGGTAAGTTGTGGATGAATCATGCTTAGTTTATTTGTGAATTAGTTGAGCTATTTGGCATCTAAGTTGGTATGAATAGAAATGAGATTGAATGGGATGATACAATGACCATTTGGTGTGTTTTTGGTTGCCAATTATGTTTAGAAATATGCTTGTAAGTGCTTGTAGGGATGACCCAAAGTGTGGGCGGCATTTTGGCCTTGCAAATGGCCTATATTTTCCCACACGGTTGAGCACACGAGCGTGTGGCTCGACCATATCCTTCATGGTTGCAAAACAAAACAAGTCAGGCTCGACCACGGGCGAGACAAACGGGAGTGTGACTGGCCATGTGGTGTAAGTCAGTGTCAACCACGGTGAGGCACACAAGCGTGTTTGAGGTCGTGGGAGGAACGCGGCCTGTCCACATGGGCGTGTGACCTCTGTAACTTTGAAAAATTTTTAAAGTTTTGAGAATTTTTGTATGTGTTGGTTTAGTCCCAACCCTATTCTAAAGCATGTTTAAGGTCTTATAGGCCTACTCAAGGGACACTTTGATTTGATTCGTTGAATAATATTATGAAATGTCCGTAAAAGATTTGAATTGTCTAATAACGCCTTTAACTCTAAACTGGCGACAGTTATGGGTTAGGGGTGTTACAATCGATTTAGTCTTGAACTACTTCTAAAGCATGTTTAGGGCCTCGTAAGCTCATATTAGGGACAATGTGATTGAGTTTGAATGATGATTTCATGAAATTTCAAAATGTATGTGAAATTATTTTTTAATTGTTTTATAAGTCTGGTAATGCTCGTAACCCTATTCTGGCATTGATTACGTGTGAGGGGTGTTACATTTATTATTATCAGAGCTACGGTTTAGTCAATTCTAGGACTAACGTAGCGTATGTGAGAGTCTAGCTATACCTACCATATATAACCTGTCATAGTGTGATATCTCCTGACAGTTTAAATTGTGTTTTTATATAGTAAATAGATTCCAAACGAGCCATAGCTGATGATGTAACAACCCGATTTTGGGTTTAGTCAGAACAGTAGTTTTGGGACCACAAATTTGACACAGTAAAATTTGTTTTATTATATTTTTATGGTTTATAGTTTTATGGAACAATTTCGTGAAAATTTCGTTCAAAAATTTTTACATTTGGGCACTCAATTTAGTCAAAAGGACTAAATTTCAAAGAGTGCAAAACTTAAATTCTATATGTTAAAAGTGTTCAATTGCTATGAAATTTTAAATTAGAGGTCCTTAAATGGTAATTAGACCATTGGTTAAGTTGGTGGACAAAAATGGACATGGTTTGGTATGTTTGTAAAGTTTTTCATTAAGGGTATTTTAGTAATTTGGTAATTCAAATAAATTAAAAAGAAAAAATCAAGCCAAAATTTGTCCATCTTCTTCCCCGTGGTCGAAATTCACAAGAGGAAGCCATAGCTACCACTAATTTGAAGAGATGCCAAAGTCTAAAATTTTACCCATGTTGAACATGCATGTATTTTGATCTTTGATGGTAGAAAATGCATGTTTGTTAATTGTTAAATGACTTTTGCTAAGTGATTTTCGATAAAAATGTTAATAAGGACTTATTTGTGAAAGTCAATAAAATGGGTAGAAAAGTGTGATTAAATAAGAAATGTAGCCTATTATGAGTATGAAAATGGTTTGGCTAGGCTTGGGTTTTTAAGAAATTAGATGAAATTCATTTTACGAGCCTAGGGACTAAATTGTAAAAATGTCAAACTTTAGGGCCCCAAATGTAATTTTTGCCATAATGTGATTTTGGGCTGATTTGAATAGTATAATGATTAAATAAGTTAAAAGTGATATTATAGATCGAGAAAAATGAGGTTCGGAGTTAGAATGGGGAAACGAATATTTAACGATTTAGTCATTTTTCCCTTTTTTTTGCCGAGGTAAGTTCGAATGTAAATAATGTAATGTTATATTTGTATTTTAATGTTTTGATAATGCATGAAATGTATGATTGATTTTATGAGCATATTCGACGAAGTTCCGGCAAGAGAAAAATCCCTGTTGAACCTTAGGAATAGATTAGGATACAAGTGACATGTTATTAGGAACCCATGTAATTATGTGATTTATGTGTCCTGGGTGCTGGTCCTGTACATCCTACCGGTGGCTGGGTATACCGACGTATGTTGCGGATACCTGACACCTTGTGTGAGTTATAACATCCCGATTTAGGGCCTAGTCAGAATAGTGGTGTGAGACCACAAATCTAAGGTATCTGCTTGAGTTTTTGAGGTTTAGGCCATGTTTGCATGTTAGTGTGAAAACAAAGCAATTTTGTGAAATTACGGTTGAATTGTCCAAAAGGACTAAATTGAAAAGTTGTAAAATGTGAAATTCTAAAAGTTATTTGTATGAAATAACTTTAGAATATCAATTAGAGATCCTTAAAGAGCAATTTTCCCAATTTCTAATTTTTGGACAAAATTGGGCATGGATGAGTTAAAATAGAAAGTTCATCTAAAAGGGCATTTTAGTCATTTGATAATTAAATGATTAAAATGGGAAAAGATGATAGAATTTCATTCATCTTCTTCTCCGAGGCTGCCAAAATTTTCAAGAAGCCATTGTTAGGGCTCTTCAACTTTTCATGGTAGCTAGTAAGTGTAATCTAGCTCCGTTTTTTATATTCTTCAAATTTTTAAAGTCCTAGTAGCATGAGTAAGCTATTTTTAGCTATATTTTGAGCTAAGATGGATGTTCAAAAATGTACCCATGTATGACATGCATGTATTTTGATGTTTTATGGAATAATATGAAAGCTTGATGTAGTGGAAACATCTTTTTCTAAGTGATTTCTATGAAAAATGCACATAGGGACTCATTTGTGAAAGTCTAGAGTTTGGACATACATGTGTGATTTAGTGAGAATTAATGATTGCTTTAGTTGATTAAATGGTTTGGCTAAGCATGAAAGATAAGAAAGTTGAATGAAAATCACTTTACGAGCCTTGGGGCAAATGAGTAAATATGAAAAGTTTAGGGGCAAAATGGTAATTTTACTAAATTATGAGATAATGGTCAATTTAGTCAATGTGTGCATTAAATGAGTTGATTTATCATTATTGATCAAGAAAGAAGAAGCCCAGATCGAAACTTAGGCAAGAGAAAGGTGGTAGACTAAATTGCATGTTTTAATACTTTTGAGTACCGAGGTAAGTTTATGTATAAACGATGCATTTATGCGTTTACATTCTTAATGCTAGCTAGTTGTAGCATGATTGAGGACCTATGCGGTTCTAGAGGAATGAATGAAATAGTAGTTGTGAATGGATGAATGTATTACAAGTAGATATGTGAATGTGTAGTGATAATGCTTAGTGGTGGGCTAAGTGTGATACCACCTTAATACTTAACAACAATGGGCTATGTGCGATACCATAGTTAAGTATATTATTTAGTGGGCTATGTGCAAAACCAATATGAATACCTTTGTTGGTAGGCTAAGTGTGATACAACCCTATAAATTGATTATGGTGGGCTATGTGCGAAATCACCGAGAAATTAGCTGTTTGGATGTATTATTAAGAATAATGATGTGTTGTATATTGAGTAAATGTGATATTGAGCGCAGCGGTGCATGTCAATGATTATGAGTATGTGACTCATGATGTGTTGGAAATGTGGTAAGGGATAGAAAGAGTAAGCATAATTGTGGATGTGAATTTATTTAGTAGTGTAATTCTAATGTTGTTTAGTTTATACTAGAATGCTTAAATTGTTTACGTGTAAACTTACTAAGCTCAAGACTTACTCCTTTTCTTTTCCTTATCTCATAGAGAAAGAGGGTTGAATCAAGATACGTAGATTAATAGGAAGATCACCCACACTATCAGCTTACTCTAGTACAGTAGACTTGATGTTTTGTATATGGCATGTATAAAGGCTAGACAAGTTAGTAAATTTTATTGTAAATGGCTAAGATGTGTTGGCCTTTAGATGGGTAATCTATTTTGTATAATGTCATAGTTGTTGGCTATTTTATTATATGAAAAGATGTAGTTATCCATGTGAGTTTGCGCTTCAATATGAGTTGATTATAGATGAATTGGATGAGGGCATGTTGTGTATGATTGAGGAGTGAAAAGAACTTGGCAAATAGCTTTGTTCTTTTCTATGTGGATAGGCACACGGGCATGTGTCTAGGCCATGTGTGACACACAGCCAGCCCACGAGCGTGTGCATTGGTCGTGTCACTTTGACAGAATTAAGTAGTGTAAGTTATGGGCTAGCCACACGTGCGTGTGCCTGGACTCAAAGTCGTATGAGGTGGTCAGTGTGCACCATGGGTGGTGAGCACAGGCGTGTGCCTTAACCATGGGGCATTGGCAAAATGCTTGAGTTTTCATGCACGGTTTGTGAACATGGGCATGTGTGACTACCCACGGGCGTGTGCCATCTAGCACGGGCGTGTAGTCCCTATTTAGATGGAGAAAATTTTAAGAATCGAAAAAGTTTTGATATAGTCTCGAGAGCCTCATGTGTATGAGTAAGGTCTCGTAAGTCGAGAATGAGATTGATGAGGTCACTTAAGAGAGTAGTCACAATGAGGTTAAGTGACGATCATATGGTTTTTATCCAGTAATGCCTCAGGCCGGGTTCCGGTGAGAATTACGGGTAAGGGGTGTTTTATTTAGTGGTATCAGTGTTATGGTTTAGTCGGTTCTAGGGCTATCGTAACAGGTGTAAGAATGTAGCTATACATGCCATAAGCGTATAATGATTGTGTGGTGGCTTCTGATGATTTTAAACTTGTTTTTATATAGTGTATGGATCCCAATCAATCGGCTGCTGATGATGCAGTTAGTAATGCACCAGCTCTCGCGCAAGGGACCGCGCTTGTGTAGAGTGAACCCGAGACTGGGGGTCAAGGAGATGAGGCTCAGAAAGCCTTTCTCCAGATGCTGAGTAACTGGTACTCGGAGTATGTTCGAGCAAACCCTAATGCTCAACCTCCTCCACCTCCTTCTATACCTCAACCAATCCCAATGGCCCCTCAAGGTATAGAAGTAGTGAGAGTAACGAAGCCCTCGGTGGATAAGATTAAGAAACACGAGTCTAAAGAGTTTAGAGCTAAGGTAGATGATGACCCTAAGAAGGCAGAGTTCTGGCTAGAAAACTCAATGAGGGTATTCGATGAACTCTCATGTACACCCGAAGAGATCTTGAATTGTGCCGTATCTTTGCTGAGGGACTCATCATACCATTGGTGGAAAACATTGACGTCAGTGGTCCTGAAGGAGCGGGTGACGTGGGACTTCTCTCTTGAAGTGTTCTAGAAAAAGTATATAAGCCAACGATTCACTGATCAAAAAAGGAAAGAATTCCTTGAGTTAAAGCAAGGAAGAATGTCAGTAGCAGAATATGAGTGCGAGTTTGTTAGGCTTAGCAAATATGCTCAAGAATGTGTGTCGATGGAGACCGTTTTATGTAAAAGGTTCGAAGATGGACTGAATGAGGATATCAAACTCCGAGGTGGTATTTTTGGAATTGAAAGAGTTCGTAGTGTTAGTTGATAGGGCAAGTAAGGCCGAAGAACTGAGTAATGAAAAGAGGAGAGCGATGAGTGAGGCCCGAGATGCGAGAGAATAGTCGATGGGCAAATCACACCAAGCTCAATCGAAAAGATCCAAGGAGGCAAATCCTCAGACCACTATATCAGTTGGACATTCACCTCGAGATCAAGGCAACACTCGTTCGGGTTCAAGAGTCCAAGCCACCTCGATGGAAAGTGTGGGCAATTTGAAGAACAAATTGGAGTGTCCAAGTTGTGGTAGATATCACACTGGAGGGTGTTGGGGTAACAGTCGAAACTGTTATAAGTGTGGTTCCCCCACCATTTTATCCGAAATTGCCCCGAGAGGGATGACAAGAAAGAGAAGCAAAAGATATGATCTAGCAATGTACCTACAAGGGATAAACACCAAAGAACTTGGGAGGGGGAACTAGTGGTAGAGGTGCATCACGAGATTCTATTATGAGACCAGAGAGTCAAGCACCTGCAAGGACGTATGCCATTTGCACTCGCGAAGAGGCATCCTCCCTAGATGTGATAACGGTACATTTTCTCTCTATGACACCTTTGTTTTTGCTTTAATTGATCCAAGCTCTACTCAATCTTATATTTGCATGAGATTGGAATCTAGTTTGAGTATGACCATTAAGTCTACGGACATTGTGGTTAAGGTGTCAAACCCGTTAGGTAAGCATGTGTTAGTGGACAAGGTATGTAAGAATTGTCCTTTGATGATTGAGAGTCATTGTTTTTCAGAAAACCTGATGTTGTTGCCGTTTGATGAGTTTGATTTAATCCTTGGCATGGATTGGTTGACTATACATAGTGTCTTAGTGAACTGTGGTAGTAATTTTATCGAGCTAAAATGTGAGAATAGAGATATTATTCGAGTTGAATCAAGTGAGTCAGATAATCTATCGGTGATGATTTCTTCCTTAGTGGCCGAGAAATGCTTAAGAAAAGGATGTGAGTCCTATCACGCATTTGTATTGAATACTCAAGAGTCTGAGGTGAAGATTGAATCAGTGTCGGTGGTATGTGAGTATCCGAATGTATTACGGAGGAGTTACCCGGATTACCTCCAGTGAGAGAGGTCGAGTTTGGGATTGAGTTAGTTCCGGAACGGCACCTATTTCGATTACTCTATATAGGATGGCACCCTTAGAGTTGAAAGAACTAAAGGTTCAGTTGCAAGAATTGACGGATAATGGTTTTGTGAGATCGAGCTACTCACCGTGAGGTGCTCCGGTATTGCTTGTGAGGAAGAAAGATGGGTCGATGAGATTGTTCATAAACTACAGATAACTCAACAAGTTGACGGTGAAAATATGTATCCTTTACCAAGGATAGATAACCTATTTGACCAATTGAAAGAGGCTACAGTATTCTCTAAGATAGATTTGAGGTCTGGTTATTACCAGTTGAGAGTAAAGGGTAGGATGTGTTGAAAACTGTGTTTCGGATAAGGTATGGCCATTATGAGTTTTTGGTCATGCCATTTGGTTTAACAAATGCTCCTACGATTTTCATGGATTTGATGAATTATGTATTCCAACGTATTTGAATAAGTTTGTGGTTTTCTTCATTGACGACATATTGATCTATTCTCAGAATGAGAGTTATCATGCGGAACATTTTAGAATCGTTTTATAGTCTTTAAGAGATAAGCGGTTGTATGCTAAATTTAGTAAAAGTGAGTTTTGGCTTCGAGAGGTCGGATTCTTAGGACACATTATGTCGGAGATGGTATTAAAGTTGACCCAAGTAAGATTTTAGCTATTGTGGATTAGAAACCGACGAGGAACATGCCAAAAGTCAGTAGCTTTTTGGGACTAGTAGGGTACTACAAATGTTTCGTAAAGGGTTTTCCATGATTGCTACCCCAATGACGAAATTGTTGCATAAGAATGTCAAGTTTGATTGGACTGAGACATGTCAATAGAGTTTTGAGAGTTTGAAAATATTGTTGACTGAGGAGCCGGTTTTAGTTCAACTAGAATCTAAGAAAGAGTTTGTGGTTTATAGTGACATGTCGTTAAATGGTCTCGGTTGTATGTTGATGCAATAGGGTAAGGTAGTCGCTTACGCCTTGAGGCAGCTAAAATCGCACGAAAAGAATTATCCGATTCATGATTTGGAGTTCGCTGCGATTGTTTTCGCATTAAAGATTTGGGGACATTACTTATATGTTGAAAAGTGTCAAATCCTTACGGATCACAAGAGTTTGAAGTATTTGATGGATCAAAAGGATTTGAATTTGCAACAACGGCGATGGCTTGAGTTATTGAAGGACTATGAGTTGATCATTGATTACCATCCAGGAAAAGCGAATGTGGTTGTGGATGCCTTGAGTAGAAAATCCCTATATGCTTTGAGAGCCATGAGAACGAGTTTGGCATTGCCTGATGATGGGACTATATTGGCCGAGTTGAGAGCTAAGCCACTATTTGTTCAACATATAAGTAAGGATCAGAGAAATGACAGTGAGATGCATGCTAAGAGAGCTAAGTGTAGATCGGGAAGTGATTCTAATTTCTGAGTGAGTTCGGATAATTGTTTGATGTATCATGATAGAATTGGTGTACCCAAAGATGATGAGTTGATCCAAAAAGTTTTGCATGAGGCACATAGTGGTTATTTGTCAGTACACAGGCAGTACAAAGATGTACAACGATTTGAAAAAGTTTTATTGGTGGTCGGGTATGAAAAGACACATTTTAGAGTTTGTGGCAAAATGTCTGATTTGTCAACAGGTGAAAGTTGAGCATCAAGTACATTCGGGATTACTTCAGCCTGAGATGGCACCCGAATGGAAATGGGATCGGGTTACCATGGATTTTATGATGGGGTTACCTCTGACTCTGAAAAAGAAAGATGTTGTGTGGGTTGTTGTGGACAAATTGATGAAGTCGGCTCATTTTATTCCAGTACGTGTTGATTACTTATTGGATAAGTTAGCCAAATTGTATGTGGCATAAATAGTGAGATTACATGGTCTGCCTACGTCTATAATATCGGATAAAGATTCGAGGTTTACTTCGAGGTTCTGGAAGAAGTTGCAAGAAGCCATGGGTACAAGGTTAAATTTCAGTACTGCGTTCCATCTGCAAACTGATGGTCAGTCTAAAAGAGTGATTCAAGTCCTTGAAGATATGCTTCGATGCTGTGTGTTAGAATTCGAAGGTAGTTGGGAGAGATATCTACCTTTGGTCAAATTCGCACAACAACAGTTACTAGTCGAGTATACGAGATGGCTCCGTATGAGGCCTTGTATGGTCGTAAGTGTCGGACTCCTTTGTATTGGATCGAGGTTGGTCGGAAGCGAATCCATGGGGTCGATCTAGTGAAAGAAACTAAAGAGAAAGTGAAAGTGATCCGTGATGGTATGAAAATTGCTTTGGATCGACAAAATTTGTATGCGGATTTGAAAAGAAAGGAAATTGAGTTTGATGTAGGTGACAAAGTGTTTTTGAAAGTATCCCCATGGAAGAAGATCATGAGATTTGGACGAAAAGGAAAATTGAGTCCAAGATTCATAGGTCGTATGAAATTACCGATAGAATTGGACCAATAGCTTACCGACAGAATTGAGTCCAAGTGTTTTCGTACGGACTTACTAAGCTATATATATAGCTTACCCCCTTCCTTTCCCATGTTTTATTGTGTCATCGAGCCAACTCGGGTTGGAAATCGCCAGAGATTCTATCACACTATCAAGCTGTCATTTTGGGTATAAATGAATTCAAGTATTTTAAGTCTATGGCATATATATAGGTGTCATGATTAATTTGGCCATATGTAATGGATTGTAATCGTCAAAGGCTTGTTTTGCTATTTGGCCATGTAAGTTGGCTTATATTGCCTATGGTGATATGATCATGGTATGCTTGGTGAATGTGAAATGCTTGGAAATGTGATTTATGACATAATTGTGTAGACTCTTAGAAATGTGACCTATTAATGAGATGACAAATCAGAGTATAATTTGGTAACTAGAAAGTAGGTGAATGAAGCCTAATGAATGTGAAATTTGTATGTTTGATTTCGGGCTTAATAAATGCAGTGAATATGTTAGACAAAGATATAAAGTTGATATGTTTTAACCATGAATGTGGATGTTTTGGTTGCCTAAGTGTGTATTGTTTTGTTCTTTTGAATTGGTGTAAGTGTATGTGTGAACAAGGGTGGCAAATGGCTTGGTAAATAGCCTTTATTTTGCCCACATGGGTAGACACACGGGCGTGTGTCTAGGCCGTGTTTGGCACATTGTCTACCCCACGGGCATGTGTTCCGGCCATGTGTCATTTGCACCTAAATTGTTGCAAAACAAAATGCTTAGAATTGAGCACATCGGTAGAGACACAGGCGTGTGTCTCAGCCGTGTGTGCTACACGGCCTAGCACACAGGCATGTGGCATGGCCATGTGGCACAAGTTAGAGAGCACCCTAATTTGAACATGGTCTGAAGCATGGGTGTGTCCCCGGGGTCACAAGGGCATGTCCCTTGGACCACACGGGCGTGTGATCCCTACTTCTAGCAAAAATTTTTAAGTTTTGTAAAGGTTTCCTGAGTTCTCGGTTTAGTCCCTAACCACCTCCTAAGCATGTTTTGGGCCTCTTAGGATCATACAAGGGACTTTATGAATGAGCGTGGATGGTTTTAATTTGAACAAAAATTTACGAATCGAATTGTGTGAATGCTTGTGTTATAAGTCCGATAATGCCTCGAGCCCTGTTCTGGTGTTGGATACGGGTAAAAGGTGTTATATTTAGCGGTATCAGAGCTACGGTTTAGTCGATTCTCAGACTAACCTAGCATGTGTGAGAACCTAGCTATACATGCCATATATAACCTGTGATAGTGTGATATCTCTCGACTTTGATGAAATTATTTTGTTGAGGCAGTGATGCTTTCCACCCGAGCTAGTTTCGAAAACGCTGAAAGTGATACTCAGATATTTGAAAATGTGTTTGTGATGAGTCGAAGCTTGGAAAAGGATGAATAAGAGTTCATGATATGTATGTGATGATGTACAAAATGAAATAACCGTAAGTTAAGAAATATGTATAAAATGTCATTGTTCTGGTTGAACATTGTATTTCGATCGATTATGATGATTTTATGAAACGGATAAAAATTTTAAAAGTTACTGAAAGGATTTAGCCCAAACGGGTAATCCTGAATTGAAGCCCTCTCGAGCATATGTTATGAAATGGATTTTGCCCGAACGAGTAATCCAAAGTAAGCCCTTTAGAGCATACGTTACTGAAAGGATTTAGCCTGGACTGGCAATCCTGTTATATCATATGTGGCTTGAGAGTGTGCTCGGTGAATATGTGCCAAAAGGGTACTTTTGAATATGAATTGATAGATTGATGACATGCATACCTTGAGTATACTACTCGATTATCCATCGAAATTACAATAGTTCAATGGGAAATATTCATGAAATATGAAAGGTGAAATGAAATGAAAGTTTATATTGTGATAAGCTCATCTATGTTTATTTGGCATTCATATGATGTTATGTGCCTAATTTTTTTGATTAAGTGAATGTGATTAGTAAACTTACTCAAATTTATGGAATGTTTATTTAAGTACACTTATTTGAATAAAGGTAATCGGAAAGTTCATGTGACATAAATATGTATGTTAATTAGCTTGAAGTGAATTATATGATTGTGAAGATATTATGTTGATGATGAATGCTAAGATATATGTGTGTATTTATAAGAGTTGAGTTAGAGGCTTTACGACCTCACCTCCTTACCAATGTTGTTTTTTATAACTAAATTTCATGAGATTTGAGTTGAATGAGCTCACAAGAGACTAAAAAGTTTAGTAGAAAAATAACTAAAAATGTGGTCAGAGTTAAGAATAGTTTGGCAAGTGAATACAGTTCTGGAAAAGATGCCAGGTTATTCTAAAGATCATTCGAATTTCGCAATGTCACGGTTAAGGAAAAAGTTAATCTCAGTTAGTCGACTCATTTAGGTATGATGTCTAAAGTATGTATTTGCTGGAAATTCCTCCAGATTGATTTTCTTTAGTGAATGGAATAATACAGGATCAATGATGAAAGAATTAGTTAGAGAAATTGTAACACCTCTTACCCATATTCGACGCCAAAATAGGGTACGAGGGATTACCGGACGTAAACATAAGCCAACATGCAGTATAAAGACATGAATTTACTGTCCAAAATTAAAAATTTTCATTTACATTCATATCGTCTCTATTATGGGCCTAGGAGGCCCAAAAACATGCATTGGGTGTAACATCCTGGAGTTGGGCCTAGTAGGATTGGGCCCATTGGGCTTTAGGCGTAGGAGCATTTACAATTTTTGGGAATAAGAGAACGGTATTAGTGCAAGTTGGATCTAGTATGTGAATGATTTTGGAAGGTTAGGGGGCTTCTATGAAGTCCCAGGTTCAAGTTAGGCCTTAGGAAAAATTTTGGTTTTAGGTGAAAAAAACCCTGGGAGTTGGTAGGTAGGCTTTAAGAATAAAATGTGGGGAAAAATGACAAGTAGAGTGTGTGGTGTAGTGGCAAAGTGACGCCACCTAGGGAGCAAGGGGGTGACGCCATAGAGGAAGGAAGGAGGTCCAAGGTTCAAGTCTTGGTGCTTGCATTTTGGTTTTCTTTTAAATGTATTTTTGAATTTAGCCATAGGACTTATATTTAGTTGCGCATGATTTTAGAAACAAGGAGCTAGTTGGTAAAGTGGCTAGTAGCGTGGATTATGTTACAAGGGAGCCTGAGTTCAAATCTCATGAGAAGCAAGGGAGTATTTATTTTGCTAAGATGGGGCAGTAAGAGTTTGAGTTGGATTTAAACTCTGCTAGCTGAAGGATCCCACATCGGAATGATTTAAAGAAGGAAGGTGAGGAGCTAGCTATATAAAGAGCATTCTAGCAGGAGAGAAAAGATACCTTGGTGGGCGTTGGGCAGAGGAGCTTTGGGAGCGCGGTTTAGCAGCTTCAGAATTCCTATTAGGTGTGCAACTCTCTCTCTACTCTAGTTGTAGAGCGGCAAATGCCGAAGTGCCGGTCACGACAATAGTCGCCACATGGGCGTGTGAGCGCACATGTGGGGGCTTCGACGCGATAGTTGAGGCCATCAGTAGTGTTCTTGTGGGTTGAGGCTATTGGGCCATGACGGGCCGAAGTGGGCCCAATGGGCTAAAATGGGCCCAATGGGCCCGTGGGCCCAATTGAATAAAATGTATGATGGTGTAGTATATAGTGAACTAGACTAGGTGAACCTTATATACGTGGCTAGATTTGTGCTAGGTGGGCCACACAAGCGCGTAGGCCCGAATGGGTCGAAATCGAGTTTAGGCCCAATAGTCCGGTAAGATCGGAAATAGTAACCGAGTCGCTCGGGGTAACTTTGGGCCTTCAAAAAGGCTATTACAAATGCAAAATTATGAAAATACCCTTGGTGGGTAAATTATGAAAATACCCTTGGTGGGTAAATTATGAAAATACCCTTGGTAGGTAAATTATGAAAATACCCTTGGTAGGTAAATTACAAAAATACCCTTGGTAGGTAAATTACAAAAATACCCTTGGTAGGTAAATTACAGAAATACCCTCGATGAGTAAAATGACCGATATGCCCCTGGAGGGCAAAAATAACGAAAATGCCCCTACATGTTATATGATTATTCTTGTATGTGATTTATGATTGTTATCGTATGATTATTATGGTATATTGCATTCATGTGTTATTATGTTGCATAGGGATGGGATTATTCGAAAGGAGAAGTGCAGATAGGATCGCATGGTCGCTTGATGACTGTGGATCCATCGAAGGCTTTTAGCCACCGAGTAGCTATGCTGCACCGATAAGTTAGTGCCGCAACCGGTGCTACATAAGGAGTGTAGGGATGGGTGGGTCAATTAAATCCCCATAGGAGTGCAGGGTTGGACAGGAGACGGAGTGCAGGGTTGGTATGGGCATTAATGCATTGCATATGTGGTTATATTTGAGATGGGCTCAGGCCCAGATAAATATGATTTGTGACATTTATGGGTTACGGCCCAACTGAGGCTTTTATGGGCTAAGGCCCAATTGCCACCGTTACTGAAATGGGCTTCAACCCAAACTGTTGTGATTCATGTTCTTATTGATGAGGGTTATGTACACTGAGTTTTCGTAAACTCACACCCTCTTTTTAATATTTTTTCTCAGGTAATCCTCAGTAAGCGGTTCGGCGTGCTAGAGGACTCCGAGGTGGCCACACTACGAGCAGTTTTGGACTCTAGTATTATGCTTATTTTTAACTTGGGTTAATATTTTGTAATAAGGCCTCTCTTAAATTCTAGTTTTAGTTTTGGATTTTTAGTTTATTATGTCTTAAATCTGCTAAACTTTGTATCACGGTTTTCCAAAACAATATCTTCTTTCAAAATACTACGCTTTCGCGAATAGGTCGTAAACATCACGTTTTCATAAGTCAGTCATTTTAATTAAGTTCCCGCAACAAATAAAGTTTTTTTATGTAATAACTTTTTAATAAATGTCGATTAATAATGAACAAACACAAACTGGGACTTTAATTTTTAATATCAAGAAAGGTTTTCAAATGGAACCATGGTTTCTCAAAACGCACTCCAATGTGAGATGCTAGATTCGGGCCTAACTTCTAGGCCAGGTTTGGGGTGTTACATTGGGGGTGGTTCGGGACTAAACCAAGATCTTAGGAAGATTTTATGAAACTTAGAAAAATTTTGAGGTTTTAGGGGCACACGCCCGTGTGGGTTAATGGACACGCCAGTTTGGCATGTCACACGCCCGTGTGCTGAGGCCATGTCGATTTTAGGGAGTATTATGTTTATGACGTCAGCAACAAATGATAGCCAGACGGACAAGTCACATGCTCGTATGCTAGACCGTGTGATCGATTTTATTTTATGATTTTTCATAAATTAGGTGCAGACTTCACACGGCAAGGGCACAAGCCCATGTCCCAAGGCCGTGTCACTCACACGACCGGGACACACAGTCGTGCTCGTTCCCGTGTGTTTACTACTGAGCATTATGTTTTGCCTAATTAGGGTGTAGGGCATAACAGTTCGGTTTAGACCCTAGTCAGAATAGTAGTTTCGTGACCACGAATCTTAGTCAGTGAAATATTTTAATAATATTTTTTATGCCGTTGATGGGTGATTAAGCATGTGTTAAATTTTCGTAAGCTAAATTGTCTGTCTGTGTGCTTAATTTGATAAAAGGATTAAATTCCATTAAAAGCAAAACTAGTGTGATATTTGTAAAAGTGTCCATTTGAGATGGCTTTTTAATGAAGAGGCCTTATGAGGCAATTGTGCCAATATTTAGTTACTGGATGCATAAAAGATATTAATGGCCTTATATTTATGTATTTCATATGCTTGTTTGTAAGGTTAATTTGTAAATGAATAAATGGTTAATGTTTTAATAAAACAAAACATTTAAGTGACCATTTCCATTCATCTTTCACCAAATTGTTGTAAGAAAAAGAAAAGGGATTTGCTTTGTTTTATTCGACCATATCTAAGCTCAAATTAAGGTAAGATTTTGACTCAGTTTTTAATGATTTTTATGTTTTTGAGATTGTTGCTTAGTCTACTATCAAGCCCATGTTGTAATTTGAAGAATCAATGATGTTTATGAGATATGCCATTGATGAAATAGTGAGCTTTGTGATGAGTTTAGGTGTTAAATGAAAGATATGTGTTAAATGAACATGTTTTGTTCTTGAATTTTTGATGAATTTAGCTAATTAGGGCTAAATTGTGAAAATAGCATTTTGAAGTATTAAATTGTGAATTTGATGAAAAATATGGACTTGTATGGTCCTTAGGAAGTTTGGCTAAGTAAGTATGTGGACAAATTGTGTATATTTGATGTTTTGTGAAAAATGGACTAAATTGATCAAATGTGCAAATGTGAGGGTTAAGTTATAAATAACCCTAAATATATGTGTTTTGGATTGAATTGAATGATTTGATGAATAAATCGCTTAAATCTGTATATGTATAGATCAAGAATTGAAGAACATAGATTTAGATCGAGGAAAGTAAAAAATCATTGAATAATCGTATGTTTTCGTTAAATCAAACTCGAGTTAAGTCGATATACAAATAAATGTATTTGTATTGAATTATGTATATTCATATAATTATTGATAATGATGAATGCATATGAGATGATGTATACAAGAATTCTGAGATAGAATCGACATAGTGACAATGTCCAAGAAGTCCCATTTGAACCTAGGAATAAATAGGGTAGTCTATGTCATGATATAGGTGTCTATTATGTCATATCATGTAAGACCATGTCTGGGACGTTGGCATTGATTCGAGATATCATGTAAGACCACGTCTGGGATGTTGGCATTGATTCGAGATTTCGTGTAAGACCACATCTAGGACATTGGCATCGATATGAGATTTACGTGTAAGACCATGTCCGGGACATTGGCATCGTATTGATTCATGTAAGACCCTGTCTGAGACAGTGGCATCGATATCTGATTACATGTAAGACTACGTCTGAGACGTTGGCATTGATTCAAGATATCATATAAGACCACGTCTAGGACATTGACATTGATTCGAGATTTCGTGTAAGACCACATCTGGGACGTTGGCATTGATATGAGATTTACGTGTAAGACCATGTCTGGGACATTGGCATCGTATTGATTCATGTAAGACCCTATCAGGGATAGTGGCATCGATATTTGATTACATGTAAGACCAAGTTTGGGACGTTGGCATTGTACAACTATTCCGAGCATTCTGAGTATCCTATTAGATTCCAAATGGTTCAACAGGCAAATCCGAGATACAAACAACTATGTGATCTGTATATCCATATCAAGTACGTTTGATATGTACACTAAGTGTGTATGAAAGGTAAGTATCTACATGAACTTACTAAGATGGATATGAGAAATGAATGATAGAATGATGTGTGAAGAGATGCTTAAAAGAACTATGTGTATATGTGACATTTGAGTTGAAGAATGCAGTAAGATATGGCTAAACAAATGAGCCAAAGAAATATATGTGATGAATTTGCTGTGAGAACCATTAATGTCATTGTATCAATATGGTTATGTGCATTTTATACTAAGTTTATTTGTATATGGCTTACTAAGCTTTTGAAACCTTACTTTGTGTGTGTTTGCTCTATTTTATAAATCGTCAAAGCTACTGAAGGCTCGGGGGACTGTCGAGGATCATCATCACACTACTCAAACTTATTTTGGTACCTTTCAAACATGTATATAGCTAGATATGACATGTATAGGCTAGTCATTTTGAACTATGTTTGAAGTGTGTATAAATAGCCATGAGATGTGGCTACATAAATGTTGGTAATACGCATGAGTGAATATGTTATATGATGCATGATTTGGTACTGCTTGGTAGCTAATGAAATGGCCAAGCTAAGGTAAGCATATGAATGTATTATGAGAATGTATGTTTGAGAAAAGAAATGGTTATATGAAAGGTAAATGTGGATGAATCATGTTTGAATGCATATGTGTTTTTAGTTGGGCAAAGTAGTATGATTGGAAATGAGTTTGAATATGAAGATATGTTGACTGCTTGACATGTTTTTGGATGTCAAGTGTGTATGAAATGAATTGGTAATTTGCTTGTAGGGATTGACCCTTGTGTGGGTGGCATTTTGGCCTTGCAAGTGGCCTATTTTGTCTACATGGCCTTGGCACACGGGCGTGCTAGGAAGCTATGTGAATAAATTAGTAGCTAACCTAAGTGTACACGGCCATGACATATGGGCATACCTAGTAGCCGTGTGAATAAGTCAGCAACTAGCATAAGTGTACACAGCCATAGCATACGGGCGTGTCTGGTGGCCGTGTGGATAAGTCAGAATACATGCTCTGTTTTGACACAGCCAGGACACACAGGTGTGTCTAATAGCCGTAGGAGGTATACGGGCATGTGATCTCTATAACTTAGAAAGGTTTTAAATTTCTGAGAATTTTAGTATGTATTCAGTTTAGTCCTAACCCTATTCTAAAGTATGATTAAGGTCCCATTGACCAATAAAAGGGACACTTTGAATT
Source organism: Gossypium rotundifolium (assembly GCA_025506655.1). NCBI lineage: Eukaryota > Viridiplantae > Streptophyta > Magnoliopsida > Malvales > Malvaceae > Gossypium > Gossypium rotundifolium. The sequence continues at coordinate 96,837,913 of CP106732.1, read as the reverse complement.
GCGATTGATGAATAGTTGTATGAAATGTATGTAAAAGTTTTCTATCCGTCTGGTAACGCCTTTAACCCTAATCCGACGACTGATACGGGTTAAGGGTGTTACATAGGGGACACACGTCCGGATCACACGCCCATTAGGCAGACCGTGTGTCACACATGCCCTAGACACATGCCCATATGTCTATCCACGTGGACAATTACAAGGCTATTTTCCAAGCCATTTTGCCACACTCACTTGCTCATATTCACACAACATCATATGGCACAATCTTAAGCATATAAATGCATTTAAACTAACCAAAAACAAGAAATAACATATCATATCAACATCATCATATACATACTCTTAACATCATACTTTACCAAATCCAAACATATCAAGTCACATTCAATATAAGACTATTTGGCCACATTCAACCTTTAGGTCTTTAGGCCATAAAATGTAATACATCACATATATAAGATAAGTATAAACCACGTCACAAGACATTGGCATATGCATATGTATAAAGATATTGGCTTATAACCAATTAGCCAATATAATCCAATTAACATGGCTACACATTACATCAAACCTTTAACCATTACAAGCCAATACCTTTGGCTAAATCATAATGACACAATCACAGGGTGACTTAGTCCCTATACATGCCATAAACTTAAGAGGTTTGTATTCACCTTTACCCCACGATGATAGTTTGATAGTGTGATAGCATCTCCGGTGATCTCTGACTTGAGCTAGCATAAAACCCTATATGATATGAGAAAGGAAGGGGAGTAATCTACAAAGCTTAGTAAGTTTGTATGCAAATAATAAGCAACAATAGTAATACATTTGTCATACAACTAACATAGAATAACACAACATAAATGTAATTAGATCTTCATAGACATAACTTGCTCAATCTCGATGCTTACCCCCTTCAAATTATAAGAAAAATTCCCTACATCTTAACATTTTCCAAACATTAATAATCTCTCTAGCATGACATACTATAATAATCATTAACAAATCATTTCGAGCTTCATAGTAACATGTACACTAATTAAGCGTATTCATATTTTCAACCCAGAGCTTAACATCTTTCAATGATTTAAACTATTAACTACTCATACTTTCATAACTATTTTAATAGGCAATTATGCAAATCTTTCCCTTTTCACGCATGTAACAGCCCGATTTAGACCTTAGTCAAAACAGTGGTTTCAGGACCACAAATCCGAGGTCAGAGAAATAATTTAATATTATTTTTTATGTTTATGGAATGTGATAAAGTATATGTGAAAGTTCTATGTGAAAATTTTATCGTCTGTGTTCTGATTTGTGAAAAAGGACCTAATCGTGTAAAATGCAAAAGTTGTGTGCTAGTTGTTAAAGTGCCTAATTGTCATGGCTTATTAAATGCAAGGTCCTTATGTTGTAATTAGACCTTTGATAGTGGGAATGGCCATAAATGGGCATATATTTGATGATTAAATGGTTTAATAAATATGGGTAAAATGGTATTAATGTATAATAAATGAAACAAAAACAATTTTTAAGCATATATTCTCATCTCTTTCACTGAATTTGGAGAAAAGAAATAACCATTGAAGCATTTTAGTGTTCAGCTCTTGTTGTTCTTAATTGAGATCAAGAAAAGAGAGATTTGGGTCAAGATCGAGGAAAAAAACAAAGTGCTAGATTGATCGACTAGTGTCATTGTTTCTACGTTCGAGGTAAGTTCATGTATAAGAGTATTGGTTAAACAATATTCATATGTGATGAAATTAATGGAAATGTGATTGTGGAGTTTGGAAGGTGAAATGTGAGTTCGAAGATATGTGGCACTAAGTGTGCGTAAACTAAATAGTTACTGTGATGAATTGCACTAAGTGTGCGAGATAAAGAAATGCATCGGCTATATTAGTTGGCACTATATGTGTGATACTGAGTTAACTTTGGTTTAATGTGATGGCACTAAGTGTGCGATACTATTGTAGCTTCGGCTAATTAATTGGCACTGAGTGTGCAAGTTCATCAAACATTTAAAGATGATCGAATGAATTATGGCATCAAGCATTGAGTGGTTAATGTGATAGATAAATACGCGGTGATATAGGTATGTACAGAACCTATGTGGTTGATGATATTGTGAATGAGATAGATGGAAGATTATGTGAATGAATGATAAAAGGGTTGGATTGTGTAGCATTATATATGCTTGTACATGAACCTATAGATATGGTATGATAGAGAGTAATAATCATGGGTGAGATTGAATAGTAATGTGAATTGATTTATGTGTTAGTTAATTTTGTATATTGAATTTGAATTATTAAGTTAATTGTGTTATATTACGAACTTACTAAGCTTTAAAGCTTATTGTGTGAAGTCTTTCTCTACTTTATAGTGTCATTAAAACTAGCTCAGATACGGGGATCGTCAGCGACTCAATCACACTATCGGACATCTATTTTGGTACCATTTTGGAAGTTGTATATATGGTATATGGCATGTATAGGCTAGTAAGGTTGTGGAATGATTTTGGTACATGTTTTGCTATATGCAAATGGTGTAGTAATGTGTAAATATGGTCTTGTGTGAATGGCCATTAGGGTATGCTTTGGTGATATTGAAATGGTACATTTCATACTTGATTAGTAATTGAGAATGGTAAATGAATTGTATGTTATTAATGTTGGAATTGAGCATGTAGGGATGACCCAAATTGGGTGACAATTTGGCCTTGTAAATGGCCTATAATTGTCCACACAAGTGAGCACATGGGCACGTGTCTCGTCTGTGTCCATCACTATCCATTTTTGAAGTATGCCAAATTTGCACACGGGCCAGACACACAAGAGTGTGATAGGCCGTGTGACTCAAGTTAGTGTTGCACATGGGCTAGACAAACGGGCGTGTGATAGGTCGTGTGATTATAGTCAGAGTTGCACTCGGGGTAAGACATGGTATGAGGCATGGCAAAGTGAGTCTTGTCTAGCCACACAGCGCAGTGTGCCTTGTTTTAGATGAAAAATTTTCTAAGTGTCGCTAAGTTTTTTGTATGAGATCGATTTAGTCCCAAACCTTCTTGGCAGCATGTTTAAGGTCTCGTAGACCTACTAAAGGGATTTTGTGCTATTGATTACTATGATGTTTAAATGTGGGAGCCATGATGGTATAAATGTTATGATTTGACCAGTAATACCTCGTAACCCTAGTCCGGCGATGGATACAGGTTATGGGTGTTAGAACACATGTCCAATGAAATCAAAAATCAAGTGAAATAAACATCTTGTCTCTCAATTTGATATGGCTCAAAAGCCTAGCCCATGATTCTCAACTGAATTTACCATGAATTTACTCATCATACACATAAACCAATAATCACATGTTTAACTTAAAGTCACCCTCATTGTGATCATGAATTCATAATATCATGAAGCCAATGCTTATAACTTTACGTACATACTTGTACCAACTTGTAACATAATCATTTACTTTGTCATCTTTGGCATAATCCTTAAATTTCCCATTGAACCACTTGGAATACTAAAGGATACTGGGAATCTCATACACATAGAATCATACCAATGCCATATCCTTGATATGGTCTTACATGGGATCTCATATCGATGCCAATAGCCTAGGTATGGTCTTTCACGATTCTCATATAGGTGCCATTTCCCAGACATGGTCTTATATGAAATATCATAACAATGCCATATCCCAGATATGGTCTTACATGTAAACTTATAACTCTAATGTCATGACATTTGTATCCTAACTATTCCTAAGGTTCAACCGGGATTCTCATTCTTTGGTTCTTCACCAAATCATTATCAATTGAATATGTAGAAACATATATATATATATATATATATAATTCATGCAATATCAAAATATTAAATATATAATATAATATCAACTTTTGCACATTTTACAATTTAGTCCCTTTGACTAAATTGAGTGCCAAACGTCAAAATTTTCGAACAAAATTTTCACAAAACAATTCCATAAAATTGTAGACCATAAAAATATAATAAAAATAAACTTTACTACGTCGAATTTGTGGTCTCAAAACCACTGTTCGAATAGGCCCAAAATCGGGCTGTTACAACTCTCCCCCTTTAGGGATTTTCGGCCTCGAAAATCTTACCAGAAAAGTTGCTTGCAACTCTCATGAAACACTGTCACTAACTTTTTAGAATCACAAATTGATTTAACCTCGTTTATCTCTTTCCAATAACCTTTAAACTTTAGCACACAGTGCCGGAGCACATCGTCAAAATCTAAATTACTCTCTCCGGAATACATATGCTCAGTAATCTGTCAAATATGAACCCTGCACATACTGATCATACGGATCTTTGTCAAACAATCAACCACAATCCAAATAACATCTTCCTTTTCGGAGATTATGACATACGAAACTTATGATAATTCTATCTCATCATCACACCCATACCATCACTGACTGTATTAGTCCTAAATACACTTGATTATCGTGTGAAACACCCCAAACTCGGCCCACGAGCCTTGACCGGATCTGGTATGTTCCCTGGTGTAAACCGTTTCAAATTCTTTTGTTACTTAGGAAAAACTTGTGTGTTTTGAAAGAAAGATTGTTTTGGGTTGGGCTTGAGTTGAGAACAAGTTTATTTAATTATTAAAAATCCTTTACTTTAGGTGACAAAACGTTTGGGCTTAGTTTTAAAATAGATTTACTTAATCTTTAATTGATAAAAATTGTAAGCTTAACAAATAAAAAGAATAAAATATTCCTACTAAGGCCTTATTACATCAAATAATTCCCAAAATTTAAATTCAAAATAATTAAAATAAAATAAAAGTCCAAGTCGTAAATTTCTTGCTGTGCATGGCCATCCCTAAGCTTCTACCGAACCCGATCCATCACTGATCATCGCCTGAAAATAGTCCTACAGGGGGTGAGCCAAACAGACTCAATGTGTAACCAACACTAAGAATTAACATTTCAGGCATGCATTATCATATCACATACATGTTCATATAAAAGGTAAAAATAATGATGCAATCCCGAACCCAAACCTATATGCCATCCGCTACACTCCACCCGTACCATCCTGCACACCGTAGGGACTACTAAGTGCCATCCGCTACACACCATCGAAGGCGTCATTGCAATGACGTGCTCATCGCCTATATAAAATTCGTGGCATAGCCACCGATAATTGTGTCATGAAACACCACATTCGGATAATGTAACCAAGTCACCACATTCGGATAATGTGACCAAGTCACCACATTCGGATAGTGAGACCGAAGTCATCACATTCACTTCCCCTTTCTCAAATAACCCGAATGCCCCATATTATTCATATCATGCATATCATATTTAAATCCACATTCATGTCACTTTTCACATGTTAAGTATAACATATTTCGTAATCCTAGTAGGAGTAGGAAACGTACCTGAGTACTTTGTACCATAACATGGTACTTTAGCCACATTCTTACACTTTCAGATTAACAACATATATCAAGTTAGAGCCATAAATCTATTAATATTTGTGTGGGTACACACGATACCTTAGCCATATTCTTACACTTTCATATTAACACATTTAATTTAAAACATAGCCATGAACATATTAAAACTTAGGGTAGGGTACACACCTGATTCACTTAACAATTTCACTTGAAATCCCGAATTTCAATCTTAGATCTTTAACTCCCTATATTCGGCCCATATTAAAGATTTAATAAAAAACTCATTCGGCCATAAAACCAAATCCTAGTAGGATTTGTACACTAAAACTTACCTTAATATCGATTTGCTTATTACTCAAATCCCAAAAACTTTGTTATTCATCTCCTTGTATTCTACCAAACACCGGATCTCTACATAGGTTAGTTTCGCTTTTTAACAATTATGAAATAGATCTAGATATCCAAAATAGGCCTTGGCGAACATACCTATGTGCTTACCTTGTGGATTTTAAATCCAGAAATTCACCTAGAATAACTAGGGAACACGCGCCTATGGTGTACCTTCGAAAAGAACTTCTCCTTCTTGTAGTTGACTTAAACAAATCAAAACATCTCTTCAAAGTTTGGTAACAAGATATTATTGGGGTTAGTCCTAGATTTTGGCAAATCTTAAAAGAAAAAGGATGAAAATCGAATGATAACTAGTTCTTACCCTTAATACAGAAGTCGACAACCCCTTGTTTGAAGTCTCAAAACTATTCGGCTATGGCCTTGATTTTAGCAAACTTTCAGTTTTTGGAAGATTATGAAAGAAGAAGAGAAGGAAGAATAAAGATGGAGGATTCGAATAGAACACAAGGTATTTCGGCTTGGCAAAAATAAAAGAAGAAGAAGATTTGGAGAAGAGAATTCGGCAGAGGCTTTCAAAGAACAGAAAATAATGAAGAATGGCCTCTCTTTTCCTTTTATAGCCAAAATTACTAACTTAGAATCCCTTACTTGGCCATCACTCTTCTATTTTGATAGCTTTATCTCTTTAATTTTCACCTAAAATGAAAGATAATTCAGCAACTATCCTTACTTAGCCGAAATTATTAAACTCAAAGTCTTTTACTTGGCCATCACTTCTCCCTTATTTTCCTAATTAGAGAATAATTCCTCATTTATCTCCTGAAAATAATCTAAAATAAATCCATTATTTATCCCTTATTATCTCCTTGAAAATAATTTAAGGTAAATCATCATTTATCCATCTATTTATAAAGCTCCTAACTTATAGCCTTGTCTTTGTCCACCTCTGTGCTTCTAGAAGCAAAAATAAAACTTCTTTTATTTGCTTCCTAAGTGACTCGATCCTGGCCCAAATACACTTGCACGTGGTGCCATTTCGAGGCCCTAAGTGGCATCTTGAGCCATTTTTCCAAGCTTTGTTGTGTGTCAAATTTCACACACTTTTTCTCTTAAGGCTACCTTGCCTTAATTTCCTCTTTAAACTTTAAAACTCGACATTTCTAAGTCATTTCTAAGTTTCCAAAATTTTTCGTTTGGCTCTTTAAACTTGACATTTCCTTACATTTCCTAGTTTCGAAATGTTCACTTTCCTCTTTGAATCATTTCTAAATCATTTTCCTAGTTTCCATAAATGTTCACTTTCCTCTTTTAACTTAGCATTTCCAAATTGTTCACTTTCCTCTTTTAACTTAACATTTCCAAGTTTCCAAAATGTTCACTTTCCTCTTTTTGAAACTTAACATTTCTAAATCATTTCTTACATTTCCAGGACATTTTCCTACATTTCCTTACATTTCCCTACTTTTCCTTACATTTCCATACATTTCCTTACATTTCCATACATTTCCATACATTTCCTTATATTTCCATACATTTCCATACATTTCCATACATTTCCTTACATTTCCATACATTTCCTTACATTTCCATACATTTCCATACATTTCCTTACATTTCCAAAGTTCTAAAAATGCACACCACATATCACAAGAAACATGCTATTAAGAAAAATGCACACAATGGGATTCAACCTCTTCCTCGAAAGTACTTCACTTGTTGCCATAACCCTTGTACCTTAGGTGGCGTCCCTTGCCACTTTTCCACATCACTTCTTGTTTTAACTTAAAACCAATAATTGTCCAAAGCTTTCTCTCCATCCTAGGATTTTAAAACCCTTAATTCACTTCCAAACACCGCCAAAACCTACTACTCATGAATTATGCACAAACGCATAACCCCTAATCTAGGATGTTATAGTTCTACCCTCGTTAAAAATAATTTTTCCTCGAAATTACTTACTAACAATCGTATAATCCTTCTCACCGCACTTATGCTTACATCACAAGACTTTCGATCTTAATAGAACCATCATACTTTCCAGCACAATCTCTAAGTTCACGTCCTTAGAACTCATTTCTAACGTCGCGATTTAATCGATTAAGAAGTTTTATGTATTAAAAAATTTTGTTTCACTGATTAACCGCGAAGAAGTTTTATGAAAAGAATTTTAGGAGTGGTTGTTTCGTATTTGTACAAGCACACAGTCTTTACATCCATACATCCATGAATCAATTATGAACTTCCGTTCATTCAGAGGAATGTTGTAGTTTTCACTGTTGTTGTTTTTCCACTACCCATGGGTATTTTCGTAATTTGCCCTACAGGGGTATTTTCGTAATTTGTCAAATAAGGTTCCTTGGTGATTTTTGTCAATGAGGGTATCTTGGAAAGTTTGCATTCCCGGGGGTATTTTGGAAATTTTGAAATTATAGGGGTATTTCAGTAATAAACTAGGGTAACTTTATAAATCTTAATAAATCAAGGATATTTTAGAATTTACAAAACTCGAAGGTTATTTCTGAGAATTTGTTTTCCAAATCAGCGTTGTTGTAGAAATTTTTGAACATCGACGTCATTCTGGTAATTTTGTAACTCAGGGGTATTTCGGTAATTTGTAAGGTAGGGGTAATTTCATAATTTTTTTTCTTCCCATAATCAAGGTATTTTGATATTTTGTAAATTTAGGGTTCCTTTAAGCAAAGTAGTGAAATTTTGATAAGAACTGTGGGTATTTTGAAATTTCATAAACCAAGGGCATTTTTATAATTTTACCACTAGGGGTATTTTAGTAAATTGGTAAATCAGAAATATTTCAGAAAAATTTATAAAAATAATCTTTTCAAATCAAGAGGGTAATTTAGAAATTTTAAAACTAGGGTTTCCATAAAAATACGGCTAGTCCCTTTCGGGTTTTAGTTAGGGGTTTAGCCCGTGACTAAGTCCTCTTGGTTAGGGTGAACGGTTACTACGCACCAGGTAGGATTCGAGTAAAGAGGAGGTGAGTCGCTAGGACTGCTTAAATACCAAGCTCTTACTGAATCCACTCCTAGACATGCGCACAACAGTTACCACACCCTAGCTCGGCGACTTAATCACAGGTTTGTTTAATTGTGCCTTAGAGTTTTATGTATTTGTTTGGGGTAAACTAGTCCTAGGGTTTAAATACTTATCAGACTAATCTATGTTGCCATAAAATCCCATACATTTCACATATTCAAATCACCTCAGAAGTCAGAAGTACTTACCTGGTGGACTGTGGGTCGGAGACTTAGTGGGACATGCCAGAAAAACCTAAAAATTTTTCAGAAAATTCCTTTTGAGCTTACTTTGGAAAACGTTTTGGGCCTTAAACCCAAGGCCCAGAGTTTAAAATTGGGCTCTGATACCAAACTGAAACACCCCAAACCCGACCCACGAGCCTTGACCGGATCTGGTATGTTCCCAGTGTAAACCGTTTCAAATTCTTTTGTTACTTAGGAAAAACTTGTGTGTTTAGGAAAAACTTGTTTGTTTTGAAAGAAAGATTGTTTTGGGTTGGGCTTGAGTTGAGAACAAGTTTATTTCATTATTAAAAATCCTTTACTTTAGGTGACAAAACTTTTGGGCTTAGTTTTAAAATAGATTTACTTAACCTTTAATTGATAAAAATTCGTAAGGTTAACAAATAAAAGCGAATAAAATATTCCTACTAAGGCCTTATTACATCAAATAATTCCCAAAATTTAAATTCAAAATACTTAAAATAAAATAAAAGTCCAAGTCGTAAATTTCTTCTTTGTGCATGGCCATCCCTAAGCTTCTTTGAACCCGGTCCATCACCGATCGTCACTGAAAATAGTCCCACAGTGAGTCAAATGACTCAATGTGTAACCAACACTAAGAATTAACATTTCAGCATGCATTATCATATCACATACATGTTCATGTAACGGTAAAAATAATGATGCAATCCCAAACCCAAACCTATATGCCATCCGCTACACTCCACCCGTACCATCACACTGCAGTGGGGACTACTAAGTCAACCTCCATCCGCTACACACCATCGAGGCGATCATTGCAATGACGTACTTATCGCCCATATAAAATTAGTGGCATAGCCACCGAGATAATTGTGTCATGAGACACTACATTGAGATAATGTAACCGGTTACCACATTCGATAATGTGACCAAGTCACCACATTCAAATAATGTGACCAAGTCACCACATTCGATAGTGAGACCAAGTCATCACATTCACTTCCCTTTCTCAAATAACCCGAATGCCCCATATTATTCATATCATGCATATCATACTTAAATTCACATTCATGTCACTTTTCACATGTTAAGTATAACATATTTTGTAATCCTAGTAGGAGTAGGAAACGTACCTGAGTACTTTGTACCATAACATGGTACTTTAGCCACATTCTTACACTTTCATATTAACAACATATATCAAGTTAGAGCCATAAATCTATTAAGATTTGTGTGGGGTACACACGGTACCTTAGCCATATTCTTACACTTTCATATAAACACATTTAATTTAAAACATAGCCATGAACATATTAAAACTTAGGGTAGGGTACACACCTGATTCGCTTAACGATTTCACTTGAAATCCCAATTTCGATCTTAGATCTTTAACTCCCTATATTCGGCCCATATTAAAGATTTAATGAAAACTCATTCGACACAAAACCAAATCCTAGTAGGATTTGTACACTAAAACTTACCTTAATATCGATTTTCTTATTACTCAAATCCAAAACTTTGTTATTCATCTCCTTGTATTCGGCCAAACACTGGATCTCTACATAGGTTAGTTTCGGCTTTTTAACAATTATGAAATAGATCTAGATATCCAAAATAGGCCTTGGCTGAACATACCTATGTGCTATGCTTACCTTGTGGATTTTAAATCCCGAAATTCACCGAATTACTAGGGAACACGCGGCCTATGGTGTACCTTCGGGAAAAGAACTTCTCCATCTTGTAGTTGACTTAAACAAATCCCAAAAAGATCTCTTCAAAGTTTCGACAACAAGATATTATTGGGGTTAGTCCTAGATTTCAGTAAATCTTAAAAGAAAAAGGATGAAAATCGAATGATAACTAGTTCTTACCCTTAATACAGAAGTCGACAACCCCTTATTTGAAGTCTCAAAACTATTCGGCTATGGCCTTGATTTTAGCAAACTTTCAGCTTTTGGAAGATTATGAAAGAAGAAGAGAAGGAAGAATAAAGATGGAGGATTCGGCTAGAACACAAGGTATTTCGGCTTGGCAAAAATAAAAGAAGAAGAAAATTTGGAGAAGAGAATTCGGCAGAGGCTTTCAAAGAACATAAAATAATGCAGAATGGCCTCTCTTTTCCTTTTATAGCCGAAATTACTAACTTAGAATCCCTTACTTGGCCATCACTCTTCTATTTTGATTGCTTTATCGCTTTAATTATCACCTAAAATAAAAGATAATTCAGCAACTATCCTTACTTAGCCGAAATTATTAAACTCAAAGTCCTTTACTTGGCCATCATTTCTCCCTTATTTTCTTAATTAAAGGATAATTCCACATTTATCTCTTGAAAATAATCTAAAATAAATACATTATTTATCCCTTATTATCTCCTTGAAAATAATTTAAGGTTAATCATCATTTATCCATCTATTTATAAAAGCTCCTAACTTATAGCCTTGTGCCGTCCACCTCTGTGCTTCTAGAAGCAAAAATAAAACTTCTTTTATTTGCTTCCTAAGTGACTCGATCCTGCCCAAATACACTTGCATGTGGCGCCATTTCCAAAGGCCCTAAGTGGCATCTTCGAGCCACTTTTTCCAAGCCTGTTTGTGCATCAAATTTCACACACTTTTTCTCTTAAGGCCACCTTACCTTAATTTCCTCTTTTAAACTTTAAAACGACATTTCTAAGTCATTTCTAAGTTTCCAAAAAATTTCGTTTGGCTCTTTAAACTTGACATTTCCTTACATTTCCTAGTTTCCAGAAATGTTCACTTTCCTCTTTTGAATCATTTCTAAATCATTTTCCTAGTTTCCATAAATGTTCACTTTCCTCTTTTGAATCATTTCTAAATCATTTTCCTAGTTTCCATAAATGTTCACTTTCCTCTTTTTAACTTAGCATTTCATACCTCTTTTAAACTTTAAAACTCGACAGTTCTAAGTCATTTCTAAGTTTCCAAAAATTTTCATTTGGCTCTTTAAACTTGACATTTCCTTACATTTCCTAGTCTCCAGAAATGTTCACTTTCCACTTTTGAATCATTTCTAAATCATTTTCGTAGTTTCCATAAATGTTCACTTTCCTCTTTTGAATCATTTCTAAATCATTTTCCTAGTTTCCATAAATGTTCACTTTCCTCTTTTTAACTTAGCATTTCCAAAATGTTCACTTTCCTCTTTTTGAAACTTAACATTTCTAAATCATTTCTTACATTTCCAGGACATTTCCCTACATTTCCTTACATTTCCCAACATTTCCTTACATTTCCATACATTTCCTTACATTTCCATACATTTCCATAGATTTCCTTATATTTCCATACATTTCCATACATTTCCATACATTTCCTTACATTTCCAAGTTTCTAAAAATGCACACCACATATCACAGTAAACATGCTATTAAGAAAAAATGCACACAATGGGATTCGAACCTCTTCCCTCAAAGTACTTCACTTGTTGCCATAACCCTTGTACCTTAGGTGGCGTCCCTTGCCACTTTTCCACATCACTTCTTGTTTTTAACTTAACAACCAATAATTGTCCAAAGCTTTCTCTACCATCCTTGGATTTTAAAAACCCTTAATTCAGTACCAAACACTGCCAAAACCTACTACTTATAAATTATGCACAAACGCATAACCCCTAATCTAGGATGTTACAGTTCTACCCTCCTTAAAAATAATTTCGTCCTCGAAATTACTTACTAACAGTCGTACAATCCTTCTCACCGCACTTATGCTTACGCTGCGCACTCTGATCTTACTAGAACCATCATACTTTCCAGGCACGATCTCTAAGTTCACGTCCCTTAGAACTCATTTCTAACGTCGCGATTTAATCGATTAAGAAGTTTTATATATTAAAAATTTTGTTTCACCGATTAACTGCGAAGAAGTTTTATGAAAAGAATTTTAGGAGTGGTTGTTTCAGATTCGCACAAGAACACGCCTTTACATTCATACATCCATCAATCAATTATGAACTTCCGTTCATTCGAGAAATGTTGTAGTTTTCATTGTTGTTGTTTTCCACTACCGTGGGTATTTTCGTAATTTGCCTGTAGGGGTATTTTGTAATTTGTCAAATAAGGTTCCTTGGTGATTTTTGTCAATGAGGTATCTTGGAAAGTTTGCATTCGGGGTATTTTGGAAATTTTGAAATTACGAGGTATTTCAAGAATAAACCGGGTAACTTTATAAATCTTAATAAATCAAGGATATTTTAGAATTTACAAAACTTGACGGTTGTTTCTAAGAATTTGTTTTCCAAATCAGCGTTGTTGCAGAAATTTTTAAAGATCGAATCGCTTACGGTAATTTTGTAACTCGAGGGTATTTCGTAATTTGTAGGGTAGGGGTAATTTAAGTAATTTTTTCTTCCCATAATCAAGGTATTTTGATATTTTGTAAACTTAGGGTTCATTTAAGCAAAGTAGTGAAATTTTGATAAGAACTGTGGGTATTTTGAAATTCCATAAACCAAGGGCATTTTCGTAATTTTACCACTAGGGGTATTTTAGTAAATTGGTAAATCGAAATATTTTAGAAAAATTATAAAATAATCTTTTCAAATCAAGACGGTAATTTAGAAATTTTAAAACTAGGGTTTCCATAAAAATATGGCTAGTCCCTTTCGGGTTTTAGTTAGGGGTTTAGCACGTGACTAAGTCCTCTTGGTTAGGGTGAACGGTTACTACGCACCAGTTAGGATTCGAGTAAAGAGGAGGTGAGTCGCTAGGACTACTTAAATACCAAGCTCTTACTGAATCCACTACTAGACATGCGCTGTGATGATTACCACACCTAGCTCGGTGACTTAATCACGAGTTTGTTTAATTGTGCCTTAGAGTTTTATGTATTTGTTTGGGGTAAACTTGTCCTAAGGTTTAAATACTTATCGACTAATCTACGTTGCCATAAAAGCCCATACATTTCACATATTCAAATCACTTGAAGTCGAAGTACTTACACGGTGGATCATGGTTGAGACTTAGTTGGACATGCCGAAAAACTGAAAATTTTTCTAAAATTCCTTTTGGGCTTACTTTGGAAAGCGTTATGGGCCTTAAACCCAAGGCCGAGAGTTTAAAACTGGGCTCTGATACCAAACTGAAACACCCCAAACCTGGCCCACGATCCTTGATCGGATCTGGTATGTTCCCCGGTGTAAACCTTTTCAAATTCTTTTGTTACTTAGGAAAAACTTGTGTGTTTTGAAAGAAAGATTGTTTTGGGTTGGGCTTGAGTTGAGAACAAGTTTATTTCATTATTAAAAATCCTTTACTTTAGGTGACAAAACTTTTGGGATTAGTTTTAAAATAGATTTACTTAATCTTTAGTTGATAAAAATTAAGTAAGCTTAACAAATAAAAATAGAATAAAATATTCCTACTAAGGCCTTATTACATCAAATAATTCCCAAAATTTAAATTCAAAATACTTAAAATAAAATAAAAGTCCAAGTCGTAAATTTCTTGCTGTGCATGGCCATCCCTAAGCTTCTGCCGAACCCGGTCCATCACTGATCGTCGCCTAAAAATAGTCCCACAGGGGGTGAGTCAAACAGAATCAATGTGTAACCAACACTAAGAATTAACATTTCAGGCATGCATTATCATATCACATACATGTTCATATAACAGGTAAAAATAATGATGCAATCCCGAACCCAAACCTATATGCCATCCGCTACACTCCACCCGTACCATCCTGCACACACTTGTGGGGACTACTAAGTCAACCTCCATCCGCTACACACCATCGAAGGCGTCATTGCAATCGGCGTGCTCATTGCCCATATAAAATTCGTGGCATAGCCACCAGATAATTGTGTCATGAGACACCATATTCAAATAGTGTAACCGAAGTTTCCACATTCAGATAATGTGACCGAAGTCACCACATTCAGATAATGTGACCGAAGTCACAACATTCGAGATAGTGAGACCAAGTCATCACATTCACTTCCCTTTCTCAAATAACCCGAATGCCCCATATTATTCATATCATGCATATCATACTTAAATTCACATTCATGTCACTTTTCACATGTTAAGTATAACATATTTCGTAATCCTAGTAGGAGTAGGAAACGTACATGAGTACTTTGTACCATAACATGGTACTTTAGCCACATTCTTACACTTTCATATTAACAACATATATCAAGTTAGAGCCATAAATCTATTAATATTTGTGTGGGGTACACACGGTACCTTAGCCATATTCTTACACTTTCATATTAACACATTTAATTTAAAACATAGCCATGAACATATTAAAACTTAGGGTAGGGTACACACCTGATTCGCTTAATGATTTCACTTGAAATCCCGAATTTCGATCTTAGATCTTTAACTCCCTATATTCGGCCCATATTAAAGATTTAATGAAAAACTCATTCGGCCATAAAACCAAATCCTAGTAGGATTTGTGCACTACAACTTACCTTAATATCGATTTGCTTATTACTCAATTCCAAAACTTTGTTATTCATCTCCTTGTATTCGCCAAACACCGGATCTCTACATAGGTTAGTTTGACTTTTTAACAATTATGAAATAGATCTAGATATCCAAAATAGGCCTTGGCGAACATACCTATGTGCTTACCTTGTGGATTTTAAATCCAAAATTCACCGAATTACTAGGAACGCAGCTGACCTATGTTGTACCTTCGAGAAAAGAACTTCCCTTCTTGTAGTTGACTTAAACAAATCCAGAAAAGATCTCTTCAAAGTTTGACAACAAGATCTTATTGGGGTTAGTCCTAGATTTCGTAAATCTTAAAGAAAAGGATGAAAATCGAATGATAACTAGTTCTTACCCTTAATATAGAAGTCGATAACCCCTTGTATGAAGTCTCAAAACTATTCGGCTATGGCCTTGATTTTAGCAAACATTCAGCTTTTGGAAGATTATGAAAGAAGAAGAGAAGGAAGAATAAAGATGGAGGATTCGACTAGAACACAAGGTATTTAAACTCGGCAAAAATAAAAGAAGAAGAAGATTTGGAGAAGAGAATTAAGCAGAGGCTTTCAAAGAACGTAAAATAATGCGAATGGCCTCTCTTTCCTTTTATATCCGAAATTACTAACTTAGAATCCCTTACTTGGCCATCACTCTTCTATTTTGATAGCTTTATCTCTTTAATTATCACCTAAAATAAAAGATAATTCACAACTATCCTTACTTAGCTAAAATTATTAAACTCAAAGTCCTTTACTTGGCCAACACTTCTCCCTTATTTTCCTAATTAAAGAATAATTCCTCATTTATCTCTTGAAAATAATCTAAAATAAATCCATTATTTAGCCCTTATTATCTCCTTGAAAGTAATTTAAGGTAAATCATCATTTATCAATCTATTTATAAAAGCTCCTAACTTATAGCCTTGTGCCGTCCATCTCTGTGCTTCTAGAAGCAAAAATAAAACTTCTTTTATTTGCTTCCTAAGTGACTCGATCCCTGGCCCAAATGCACTTGCATGTGGCGCCATTTCCAGAGGCCCTAAGTGGCATCTTTAGGCCACTTTTTCCAAGCCCATTTGTGTGTCAAATTTCACACACTTTTTCTCTTAAGGCCACCTTGCCTTAATTTCCTCTTTTAAACTTTAAAACTCGACATTTCTAAGTCATTTTTAAGTTTCCAAAAATTTTCGTTTGGCTCTTTAAACTTGACATTTCCTTACATTTCCTAGTTTCCAGAAATGTTCACTTTCCTCTTTTGAATAATTTCTAAATCATTTTCCTAGTTTCCATAAATGTTCACTTTCCTCTTTTGAATCATTTCTAAATCATTTTCCTAGTTTCCATAAATGTTCATTTTCCTCTTTTTAACTTAGCATTTCCAAAATGTTCACTTTACTCTTTTAACTTAACATTTCCAAGTTTCCAAAATGTTCACTTTCCTCTTTTTGAAACTTAACATTTCTAAATCATTTCTTACATTTCCAGGACATTTCCCTACGTTTCCTTACATTTCCCAACTTTTCCTTACATTTCCATACATTTCCTTACATTTCCATACATTTCCATACATTTCCTTATATTTCCATACATTTCCATACATTTCCATACATTTCCATACATTTCCTTACATTTCCATACATTTCCTTACATTTCCATACATTTCCATACATTTCCTTACATTTCCAAGGTTCTAAAAATGCACACCACATATCACAATAAACATGCTATTAAGAAAAAATGCACACAATGGGATTCGAACCTCTTCCCTCAAACTACTTCACTTGTTGCCATAACCCTTGTACCTTAGGTGGCGTCCCTTGCCACTTTTCCACATCACTTCTTGTTTTTAACTTAAAAACCAATAATTGTCCAAAGCTTTCTCTTCCATCCTAGGATTTTAAAACCCTTAATTCACTTCCAAACACAAATACACAATTTAGCGAAGTGTTTTCATCAAACATCTAAACTTAAACCTATTTTCTCAAAATCCTTTTCCCTGTAACATACGAGATTCGATGGTGTGTGTGTTGGCCAGGTTTAAGGGTGTTCTGAACACCTTTCTCTACCCGTGTGGTACCAAACCACTAGTGACTCAAAGTCACGATATTCACCAATGTGGTGCCAAACCACCGGTGACCCAAAATCCTGAAAAATCCATCGTGGGGCCAACCCGTGTGATACCAAATCACTGGCGACAATCTCGTATCTCAAAAGTGGGGCCAACCCACGGTGGTGTTAAACCACAGGGACGAGTCGCTATGAGGTGCCAAACCTCTGGTGTCCCAAAGACACAAGTGTGATACCAAATCACTGGTGACCACAGTCACGAATCAAATGATGGGGCCAACCCATCGTGTGATACCAAATCACTGGCGTCAATCCCTCAATATCGTCTTGTGGGGCCAACCCAATGTGGTGCGAAACCACGGGGACGAGACGCTATGAGGTGCCAAACCTCTGGAGGTGCCAAACCTCTGGTGACCCAAAGTCACAAAATGCGGTACCAAACCACTGGTGCCCGTCGGCACGAATATCACTTGCCTCCACTCGTCAACCCACATCAATCAATGATATGCATTTTAACGAAACATCTTGACATGCTTGTTTAGTAACATACATAAGATTTATCATCAACCAATTATTATAGCACATATACCAGATAGGTCATGCTCACCAAAAGCATCATAGAGAAAACTCATAACAATAGGGACTTACCTAACCCCTTGCCTCATACCTTAATGGTATTTAATCCTCATTTTCATAGATTCAATCAACACACAATATAGTAAGCACATTTATCAATAGAAAAGTGTGTAAGTACACACCTGCAAGCCTTAACCAAAGAACCAATCTAAGACCCTCGATAACCTCGATAACCTTGCCCCTATAATTGGCCAACATGGACATTAGAACCAAGACCATTCAGCCAAAGCAAATAACTATAGAGGGTTAACGCTCAACCCTTACCTTGCAAATGATTTGGTTTCCTACCACACCCCGAACCAAACAATGGTTCCTTTGACAATCGGCCACACCCTAATAAGAAACAGTTAATCTTTTGAAGACTTTGGCTTATTGAAATCTAAAAGAATAGACTAACCAAAATAACCTCTTACCACCACTTACCACTCGACTTCTCCAAATGACTGCTTCGAAATCCTGGATGCCCTATAATGAAATCGGTTACCAAAATAAGAGATTAACACCTTTCCAAACAAAAGCCAAAACCAACTCTTACCCATGCTGAAAATAGACAGAGAACAGAGGGATGAACATAAGGCATTCGGCTTACCTATTTACCTTTTGTAACAATTGGAAGCGAAACCCCAAAATGATCCACACCACACCTACTATTTGGCCAAAGTGCAAACTAAAGGGAGAGAGATTCGGTAACACAAGGAGAGAGTCACTAGAAAACAAAGCAAGTTTGGTACAAGTTTTAAGAAGAAAGAAAAGGTACGAGAGGAAGAAGATGACCATTCGGTTTAGCACAAGGAGAAAAGAGAAAAGAATGGTGAGAAGGTGTATGGTTGACCAAAGAGCAAAAGAGGTAAAAGCTTGAGGGCTCAAAAGCATTGGCTACAACACTTTAGGAGACACAAATGCAAACTTTCGGCAAGGTGAAAGTTACTTGGGATTTTGATTTTGGCTACAAAGAAAGAAGATGAAAAGAAAAGGGTTTTCTTTGACTCACTTTCGGCAAAAGACTAGGGGAAGACTTAAAGAAATTTGGCACCAAAAGGAATGGAGAAATAATTTCGGCAAAGGGAACAAATGGGAAGAAAAAACCAAAAGGGTGAGCACCCCCTACTTATACCACTAAGGTTTCGGCATCCACCTAACTCCCTCCAACAAAGTTGGTATTGCCATCCTTAAGCACCCCAAGACCGGCCACTAGCTCACCTCCTCCTAAATCCCAAAATCTCCTCCTACTTTTCCTCCCTGACACTCATTCAAAAAGGTTTGAATGAGTCAACCTATATCCCACCTTCCTAGCCGAATTAAAAAACACAAAAGACCAAGTCTTTCCTCATCTTTTAAAGAGTCTTCTACCCGTCCAACACCTCCCTCCATGACGCCAAAAATAAAGGCCAGAATTGATGCCTTAGCAGCTCGAACCTGAGACCCCCAAAGCACCTTGAGGCGTCACCTTCCAAGCTCTTAAGTGGCGCCTCCTTGCCACTCTTCCAAGGAGATTCTTGTGTCAAAACCCTCCCAAGTATTCTCTTAAGACCTCTAAAAGCCAAGCTCCCTCTTTTAACCACTAAAACCAAAAATTTCCTAAGGCATTCCCAACCTTCCAGGGTTCTCCAAACCCCCTAAAAACTTGCCCAAGCACACAAGGAGCCTATCATCACATGAGTTACGCACTAAATGCATAACCCCTAGAACCAGGGTGTTAATGAATACAGTTCTGGAAAAGATGCCAGATTATTCTAAAGATCATCCGGATTTCGCAATGTCACAGTTAAGGAAAAAGTTAATCTCAGTTAGTCGACTCATTCAGGTGTGATGTCTAAAATATGTATTTGCTGGAAATTCCTCCGGATTGATTTTCTTTAGTGAATGGAATAATACAGGATCAGTGATGAAAGAATTAGTTAGAGAAATTGTAACACCTCCTACCCATATTTGACACCGAAATAGGGTACGAGGGATTACCGGACATAAACACAAGTAAACATGCAGTATAAAGACATGAATTTACTGTCCAAAATTAAAAATTTTCATTTACATTCATATCGTCTCTATTATGGGCCTAGGAGGCCCAAAAACATGTATTGGGTGTAACATCCTGGAGTTGGGCCTAGTAGGATTGGGCCCATTAGGCTTTAGGCGTAGGAGCATTTACAATTTTTTGGATTAAGAGAATGATATTAGTGCAAGTTGGATCTAGTATGTGAGTGATTTTGGAAGGTTAGGGGGCTTCTATGAAGTCCCGGGTTCAAGTTAGGCCTTAGGAAAAATTTTGGTTTTAGGTGAAAAAAATCCTGGGAGTTGGTAGGTAGGCTTTAAGAATAAAATGTGGGGAAAAATGACAAGTAGAGTGTGTGGTGTGGTGGCAAAGTGGCCACTTAAGGAGCAAGGGTGACGCCATAGAGGAAGGAAGGAGGTCAAGGTTCAAGTCTTGGTGCTTGCATTTTGGTTTTCTTTTAAATGGATTTTGAATTTGGCCATAGGACTTATATTTAGTTGCGCATGATTTTAGAAACAAGAAGCTAGTTGATAAAGTGGCTAGTAGCGTGGATTATGTTACAAGGGAGCCTGAGTTCAAATCTCATGAGAAGCAAAGGAGTATTTATTTAAGCTAAGATAGGCGATAAGAGTTTGAGTTGGATTTAAACTCACGCTGGTGAAGGATCCCACATCGGAAAGATTTAAAGAAGGAAGGTGAGGAGCTAGCTATATAAAGAGCATTCTAGAAGGAGAGAAAAGATACCTTAGTGGGCGTTGGGCATAGGAGCTTTGGGGCCTTGGTTTAGCGACTTCAAAATTCCTATTAGGTGTACAACTCTCTCTACTCTAGTTGTAGGCGGCAAATGCGAAATCAGAGTCCACGGCAATAGTAGCCATATGGTGATGCGGCGAAGCGATGTGGGGGCTTCGGCCACGCGATAGTTGAGGCCATCAGTAGTGTTCTTGTGGGTTGAGGCTATAGGCCATGATGGGTCGAAGTGGGCCCAATGGGCCCGTGGGTCCAATTGAATAAAATGTATGATGGTGTAGTATATAGTGAACTAGACTAGGTGAACTTTATATACGTGGCTAGATTTGTGTTAGGTGGGCCATACAAGCGCGTAGGCTCGAATGGGCTGAAATCGAGTTTAGGCCCAATAGTCCGGTAAGATCGAAAATGGTAGTCGAGTCGCTCGGGGCAACTTTGGGCCTTCAAAAAGGCTATTGCAGATGCAAAATTATGAAAATACCCTTGGTGGGTAAATTATGAAAATACCCTTAGTAGGTAAATTATGAAAATACCCTTGGTAGGTAAATTACGAAAATACCCTGGGTAGGTAAATTACAAAAATACCCTTGGTATGTAACTGAAATACCCTCGATGAGTAAAATGATCGATATGCCCCTAGAGGGCAAAAATAACGAAAATGCCCCTACATGTTATATGATTATTCTTGTATGTGATTTATGATTGTTATCGTATGATTATTATGGTATATTGCATTCATGTGTTATTATGTTGCATAAGGATGGGATTATTCGAAAGGAAAAGTGCAGATAGGATCGTATGGTCGCTTGATGACTATGGATCCACAGAAGGCTTTTAGCCATAGAGTAGCTATCTTGACCGATAAGTTAGTCTTATAGCAATGCTACATAAGGAGTGTAGGATGGGTGGGTCGATTAAATCCCCATGGGAGTGCGAGGGTTGGTATGGGCATTAATGCATTGCATATGTGGTTATATTTGAGATGGGCTCAGGCCCAAATAAATATGATTTGTGACATTTATGGGTTAAGGCCCAATCGAGGCTTTTATGGGCTAAGGCCCAATTGCCACCAGATTCTTGAAATGGGCTTGACCCAAAGCTGTTGTGATTTATGTTCTTATTGATGAGGGTTATACACCTTTGAGTTTTCGTAAACTCACACCCTCTTTTAATATTTTCTCGGTAATCCTCGATGGCAGTTCGGCGTGCTAGAGGACTCGGAGGTAGCCACACTACTGAGCGATTTTGGACTCTAGTATTCTACTTATTTTAACTTGGGTTAATATTTTGTAATAAGGCCTCTCTTAAATTACGGTTTTAGTTTTGGATTTTTAGTTTATTATGTCTTAAATCGCTAAACTTTGTATCACGGTTTTCCAAAACAATATCTTCTTTTAAAATACTACGCTTTCACAAATAGGTCGTAAACATCACGTTTTCATAAGTTAGTCATTTTAATTAAGTTTCCGCAACAAATAAAGTTTTTTAGGTAATAACTTTTTAATAAATGTCGATTAATAATGAACAAGCATAAGCGGGACTTTAGTTTTTAATATCAAGAAAGGTTTTCAAATGGAACCATGGTTTCTCAAAGCACCCCAATATGACACGCTAGATTCGGGCCTAACTTCTAGGCCGGGTTTGGGGTGTTATATTGGGGGTGGTTCGGGACTAAACTAAGATCTTAGGAAGATTTTATGAAACTCAAAAAAATTTTGAGGTTTTAGGGGCACACGCCCATGTGGGTTAATGGACACACCAGTTTGTCATGTCACACGCCTGTGTGCTGAGGCCATGTCGATTTTAGGGAGTATTATGTTTATGACGTCAGCAACAAATGATAGCCAGATGTACAAGTCACATGCCCGTATGCTATCTGTGTGATCGATTTTATTTTATGATTTTTCATAAATCGGTCAGTGAACTTCACACAGCAAGGGCACAACCCATGTCCCAAGGCCGTGTCACTCACATGACCGGACACACATCGTGTTTCGTTCTGTGTGTTTATTCTTGAGCATTATGTTTTCCTAATTAGGGTGTAGGGCATAACAGTTCGGTTTAGACCCTAGTCGAGCGATGAGTTTCGTGACCACGAATCTTAGTCGATGAAATATTTTAATAATATTTTTATGCCATTGATGGGTGATTAAGCATGTGTTAAATTTTCGTAAGCTAAATTGTGCATACATGTGCTTAATTTGATAAAAGGATTAAATTCCATTAAAAGCAAAACTAGTGTGATATTTGTAAAAGTGTCCATTTGAGATGGCTTTTTAATGAGGAGGCCTTATGAGGCAATGTGCCAATATTTAGTTAGTGGATGCATAAAAGACATTAATGGCCTTATATTTATGTATTTCATATGTTTGTTTGTAAGGTTAATTTGTAAATGAATAAATGGTTAATGTTTTAATAAAACCAAACATTTAAGTGACCATTTCCATTCATCTTTCACCCAATTGTTGTAAGAAAAAGAAAAGGGATTTGCTTTGTTTTATTCGACCATATCTAAGCTCAAATTAAGGTAAGATTTTGACTCGATTTTTAATGATTTTTTATGTTTTTGAGATTGTTGCTTAGTCTACTATCAAGACCATGTTGTAATTTGAAGAATCGATGATGTTTATGAGATATGCCATTGATGAAATAGTGAGCTTTGTGATGAGTTTAGGTGTTAAATGAAAGATATGTGTTAAATGAACATGTTTTGTTCTTGAATTTTTGATTAATTTAGCTAATTAGGGCTAAATTGTGAAAATAGCATTTTGAAGTATTAAATTGTGAATTTGATGAAAAATATGGACTTGTATGGTCCTTAGGAAGTTTTGGCTAAGTAAGTATGTAGACAAATTGTGTATATTTGATGTTTTGTGAAAATGAACTAAATTGATCAAATGTGCAAATGTGAGGGTTAAGTTGCAAATAACCCTAAATATATGTGTTTTGGATTGAATTGAATGATTTGATGAATAAATCGCTTAAATCAGATATGTATAGATCAAGAAGCAAGAAAATAGATTTAGATCGAGAAAAGTAAAAATCATTGAATAATAGTATGTTTTCGTTAAATCGAACTCGAGTTAAGTCGATATACAAATAAATGTATTTGTATTGAATTTTGTATATTCATATAATTATTGATAATGATGAATGCATATGAGATGATGTATACAAGAATTCTGAGATAGAATAGACATAGTGACAATATCCGAGAAGTCCCGTTTGAACCTAGGAATAAATAGGGTAGTCTATGTCATGACATAGGTGTCTATTATGTCATATCATGTAAGACCACGTCTGGGACGTTGGCATTGATTC
Source organism: Gossypium rotundifolium (assembly GCA_025506655.1). Taxonomy (NCBI): domain Eukaryota; kingdom Viridiplantae; phylum Streptophyta; class Magnoliopsida; order Malvales; family Malvaceae; genus Gossypium; species Gossypium rotundifolium. The sequence continues at coordinate 96,813,640 of CP106732.1, read as the reverse complement.
GAGATATCATGTAAGACCACGTCTGGGATGTTGGCATTGACTCGAGATTTCGTGTAAGACCACATCTAAGATGCTGGCATCGATATGTGATTTACGTGTAAGACCATGTCCGGGACATTGGCATCATATTGATTCATGTAAGACCCTGTTTGAGACAGTGGCATCGATATCTGATTACATGTAAGACCACGTCCGGGACATTGGCATTGATTCAAGATATCATATAAGACCACGTCTAGGACATTGACATTGATTCGAGATTTCGTGTAAGACCACATCTGGAACGTTGGCATTGATATGAGATTTACGTGTAACATCATGTCTGGGACATTGGCATCGTATTGATTCGTGTAAGACCCTATCTGGGATAGTGGCATCGATATTTGATTACATGTAAGACCAAGTTAGGGACGTTGGCATTGTACAACTATTCCGAGCATTCTGAGTATCCTATTAGATTCCAAATGGTTCAACAGGAAAATTTGAGATACGAACAACTATGTGATCTGTATATCCATATCAGGTACGTTTGATATGTACACTAAGTGTGTATGAAAGGTAAGTATCTACATGAACTTACTAAGATGGATATGTGAAATGAATGATAGAATGATATGTGAAGAGGCCTTAAAAGAACTATGTGTATATGTGACATTTGAGTTGAAGAATGTGGTAAGATATGGCTAAACAAATGTGCTAAAGAAATATATGTGATGAATTTGCTGTGAGAACCATTAATGTCATTGTATCAATATGGTTATGTGCATTTTATACTAAGTTTATTTGTATATGGCTTACTAAGCTTTTGAAACCTTACTTTGTGTGTGTTTGCTCTATTTTATAAATCGTCAAAGCTACTGAAGGCTCGGGGGACCGTCGAGGATCATCATCACACTACTCAAACTTATTTTGGTACCTTTCAAACATATATATAGCTAGATATGGCATGTATAGGCTAGTCATTTTGAACTATGTTTGAAGTGTGTATAAATAGCCATGAGATGTGGCTACATAAATGTTGGTAATATGCATGAGAGAATATGTTATATGATGCATGATTTGGTACTGCTTGGTAGCTAATGAAATGGTCAAGCTAAGGTAAGCATATGAATGTATTATGAGAATGTATGTTTGAGAAAAGAAATGGTTATATGAAAGGTAAATGTGAATGAATCATGTTTGAATGCATATGTGTTTTTAGTTGGGCAAAGTAGTATGATTGGAAATGAGTTTGAATATGAAGATATGTTGACTGCTTGACATGTTTTTGGATGTCAAGTGTGTATGAAATGAATTGGTAATTTGCTTGTAGGGATTGACTCTTGTGTGGGTGGCATTTTGCCCTTACAAGTGGCCTATTTTGTCTACATGGCCGTGGAACACGGGCGTGCTAGGAAGCTGTGTGGATAAATCGGTAGCTAACCTAAGTGTACACGGTCATGGCATACGGGCATACCTAGTAGCCGTGTGAATAAGTCAGCAACTAGCATAAGTGTACGACCATAGCATCTGAAGCGTGTCTAGTGGCCGTGTGGATAAGTCAGAATACATGCTCTGTTTTGACACAGCTAGGACACATGGGTGTGTCTAATAGCCGTGGGAGGTACACGGGCATGTGATCTCTATAACTTAGAAAGGTTTTAAATTTTCGGGAATTTTAGTATGTATTCAGTTTAGTCCTGACCCTATTCTAAAGTATGATTAAGGTCTCGTTGACCAATAAAAGGGATACTTTGATTGCGATTGATGAATAGTTGTATGAAATGTATGTAAAAGTTTTCTATCTGTCTGGTAACGCCTTTAACCCTAATCTGATGACAGATACGGGTTAAGGGTGTTACATAGGGGACACACGCCCGGATCACACGCCCCTTGGGCAGACTATATGTCATACACGGCCTAGACACATGCCCGTATGTCTATCCATGTGGACAATTACAAGGCTATTTTCCAAGCCATTTTGCCACCCTCACTTGCACATATTCACACAACATCATATGGCACAATCTTAAGCATATAAATGCATTTAAACCAACCAAAAACAAGCAATAACATATCATATCAACATCATCATATACATACTATTAACATCATACTTTACCAAATCCAAACATATCAAGTCACATTCAATATAAGACTATTTGGCCACATTCAACCTTTAGGTCTTTAGGCCATAAAATGTAATACATCACATATATAAGATAAGTACAAACCACGTCACAAGACATTGGCATATGCATATGTATAAAGATATTGGCTTATAACCAATTAGCCAATATAAGCCAATTAACATGGCTACACATTACATCAAACCTTTAACCATTACAAGCCAATACCTTTGGCTAAATCATAATGACACAATCACAGGGTGACTTTGTCCCTATACATGCCATAAACTTAAGAGGTTTGTATTCACTTTTACCCCATGATGATAGTTTGATAGTGTGATAGCATCTCCGGCGATCTCCGACTTGAGCTAGCATAAAACCCTATATGATATGAGAAAGGAAGGGGAGTAATCTACAAAGCTTAGTAAGTTTGTATGCAAATAATAAGCAACAATAGTAATACATTTGTCATACAACTAACATAGCATAACACAACATAAATGTAATTAGATCTTCATAGACATAACTTACTCAATCTCGATGCTTACCCCCTTCAAATTATAAGAAAAATTACCTACATCTTAACATTTTCCAAACATTCATAATCTCTCCAGCATGACATACTATAATAATCATTAACAAATCATTTTGAGCTCCATAGTAACATGTACATTAATTAAGCGTATTCATATTTTCAACCCAGAGCTTAACATCTTTCAATGATTTAAACTATTAACTTCTCATACTTTCATAACTATTTTAATAGGCAATTATGCAAATCTTTCCCTTTTCACGCATGTAACAGCCCGATTTAGACCTTAGTCAGAACAGTGGTTTCAGGACCACAAATCTGAGGTCAGAGAAATAATTTAATATTATTTTTTATGTTTATGGAATGTGATAAAGTATGTGTGAAAGTTCTATATGAAAATTTTATCGTCTGTGTTCTGATTTGTGAAAAAGGACCAAATCGTGTAAAATGCAAAAGCTGTGTGCTAGTTGTTAAAGTGCCTAATTGTCATGGCTTATTAAATGAAAGGTCCTTATGTTGTAATTAGACCTTTGATAGTGGGAATGGCCATAAATGGGCATATATTTGATGATTAAATGGTTTAATAACTAAAGGTAAAATGGTATTAATGTATAATAAATGAAACAAAAACAATTTTTAAGCATATATTCTCATCTCTTTCACTGAATTTGGAGAAAAGAAATAACCATTGAAGCATTTTAGGGTTCGGCTCTTATTGTTCTTAATTGAGATCAAGAAAAGAGAGATTTGGGTCAAGATCGAGGAAAAAACAAAGTGCTAGATTGATCGACTAGTGTCATTATTTCTACGTTCGAGGTAAGTTCGTGTATAAGAGTAATGTTCATATGTGATGAAATTAATGGAAATGTGATTGTGGAGTTTGGAAGGTGAAATGTGAGTTTGAAGATATGTGGCACTAAGTGTGCGTAAACTAAATAGTTACTGTGATGAATTGCACTAAGTGTGCGAGATAAAGAAATGCATCGGCTATATTAGTTGGCACTATATGTGTGATACTGAGATAACTTCGGTTTAATGTGATGGCACTAAGTGTGCGATACTATTGTAGCTTCAGCTAATTAATTGCCTTGAGTGTGCAAGTTCATCGAACGTTTAAAGATGATCGAATGAATTATGGCATCGAGCATTGAGTGGTTAATGTGATAGATAAATCTGTGATGATCTGGTATGTCAGAACCTATGTAGTTCTTGATATTGAGAATGAGATAGATGGAAGATTATGTGAATGAATGATAAAAGGGTTGGATTGTGTAGCATTATATATGCTTGTACATTAACCTATAGATATGGTATGATAGGAGTAATAATCATGGGTGAGATTGAATAGTAATGTGAATTGATTTATGTGTTAGTTAATTTTGTATATTGAATTTGAATTATTAAGTTAATTGTGTTATATTACTTAACTTACTAAGCTTTAAAGCTTATTGTGTGAAGTCTTTCTCTACATTATAGTGTCATTAAAGCTAGCTCAGATATGGGGGTCGTCAGCGACTCAATCACACTATCGGACATCTATTTTGGTACCATTTTTGAAGTTGTATATATGGTATATGGCATGTATAGGCTAGTAAGGTTGTGGAATGATTTTGGTACATGTTTTGCTATATGCAAATGGTGTAGTAATGTGTAAATATGGTCTTGTGTGAATGGCCATTAGGGTATGCTTTGGTGATATTGAAATGGTACATTTCATACTTGATTAGTAATTGAGAATGGTAAATGAATTGTATGTTATTAATGTTGGAATTGAGCATGTAGGGATGACCCAAATTGGGTGACAATTTGGCCTTGTAAATGGCCTATAATTGTCCAAACAAGTGAGCACACGGGCATGTGTCTCGTCTGTGCCCATCACTATCCATTTTCGAAGTATGCCAAATTTGCACACGGGCCAGACACACAGGAGTGTGATAGGCCATGTGACTCAAGTTAGTGTTGCACATGGGCTAGACAAACGGGCGTGTGATAGGTCGTGTGACTATAGTCAGAGTTGCATTCGAGGTAAGACATGGTATGAGGCATGGCAGTGTGAGGTACTGTCTAGCCACACGGGTGTGTGCCTTGTTTTAGATGAAAAATTTTCTAAGTGTCGCTAAGTTTTCTTTATGAGATCGATTTAGTCCCAAACCTTCTTGGAAGCATGTTTAAGGTCTCGTAGACCTACTAAAGGGATTTTGTACTATTGATTACTATGATGTTTAAATGTGGGAGCCATGATGGTATAAATGTTATGATTTGACCAGTAATACCTCGTAACCCTAGCCCGGCGATGGATACATGTTATGGGTGTTACAACACATGTCCAATGAAATAAAAAATCAAGTGAAATAAACATCTTGTCTCTCAATTTGATATGGCTCAAAAGCCTAGCCCATGATTCTCAACTGAATTTACCATGAAATTACTCATCATACATATAAACCAATAATCACATGTTTAACTTAAAGTCACCCTCATTGTCATCATGAATTCATAATATCATGAAGCCAATGCTTATAACTTTACGTACATACTTGTACCAACTCGTAACATAATCATTTACTTTGTCATCTTTGGCATAATCCTTAAATTTCCCATTGAACCACTTGGAATACTAAAGGATACTCGGAATCTCAAAAACCTACTACTCATGAATTATGCACAAACGCATAACCCCTAATCTAGGATGTTATAGTTTTACCTCCTTAAAAATAATTTCGTCCTCGAAATTACTTACTAACAACAGTACAATCCTTCTCACCGCACTTATGCTTACGTCAAGACTCGATCTTAATAGAACCATCATACTTTCTAGGCACAATCTCTAAGTTCACGTCCCTTAGAACTCATTTCTAACCTCGTGATTTAATCTGATTAAGAAGTTTTATGTATTAAAAAATTTTGTTTCACTGATTAACCGCAAAGAAGTTTTATGAAAAGAATTTTAGGAGTGGTTCTTTCGTATTCGTACAAGCACACAGTCTTTACATTCATACATCCATCAATCAATTATGAACTTACGTTCATTCATAGAAATGTTGTAGTTTTCATTGTTGTTGTTTTTCCACTACCCAGGGGTATTTTCATAATTTTCCCTACAGGGATATTCTCGTAATTTGTCAAATAAGGTTCCTCGGTGATTTTTGCCAATGAGGGTATCTTGGAAAGTTTGCATTCCCGGGGGTATTTTGGAAATTTTGAAATTATAGGGGTATTTCAGTAATAAACCAGGGTAACTTTATAAATCTTAATAAATCAAGGATATTTTAGAATTTACAAAACTTGAAGGTTGTTTCTAGAATTTGTTTTCCAAATCGGCGTTGTTGCGTAAATTTTGAAGATCTGGTCGTTCTTGTAATTTTTAACTCGTGGGTATTTCAAGAATTTACGGTAGGGGTAATTTCGTAATTTTTTTCTTCCCATAATCAAGGTATTTTGATATTTTGTAAATTTAGGTTCCTTTAAGCAAAGTAGTGAAATTTTGATAAGAAGCGTGGGTATTTTGAAATTCCATAAACCAAGGGCATTTTCGTAATTTTACCATTAGGGTATTTTAGTAAATTGGTAAATCGAAATATTTCAGAAAATTTATAAAATAATCTTTTCAAATCAAGAGGGTAATTTAGAAATTTTAAAACTAGGGTTTCCATAAAATATCGCTAGTCCCTTTCGGGTTTTAGTTAGGGGTTTAGCAGTGACTAAGTCCTCTTGGTTAGGGTGAACACATTACTCGCACTGGTAGGATTCGAGTAAAGAGGAGGTGAGTCGCTAGGACTACTTAAATACCAAGCTCTTACTGAATCCACTCCTAGACATGCGCACAACAGTTACCACACCCTAGCTCGGCGACTTAATCACAGGTTTGTTTAATTGTGCCTTAGAGTTTTATGTATTTGTTTGGGGTAAACTAGTCCTAGGGTTTAAATACTTATCAGACTAATCTACGTTGCCATAAAAGCCCATACATTTCACATATTCAAATCACTTCAGAAGTCAGAAGTACTTACCTGGTGGACTGCGGGTCGGAGACTTAGTGGGCCATGCCGTAAAAACTGAAAATTTTTAGAAAATTCCTTTTAGGCTTACTTTGAAAACGTTTTGGGCCTTAAACCCAAGGCCGAGAGTTTAAAATCTGGCATCGATACCAAATCAAACATCCCAAACCCAAATTTACGAGCCTTGACCGGATCTCGTATGTTCCCCGGTGTAAACTGCTTCAAATTCTTTTGTTACTTAGGAAAAACTTGTGTGTTTTGAAAGAAAGATTGTTTTGGGTTGGGCTTGAGTTGAGAACAAGTTTATTTCATTATTAAAATCCTTTACTTTAGGTGACAAAACGTTTGGGCTTAGTTTTAAAATAGATTTACTTAATCTTTAATTGATAAAATTCGTAAGCTTAATAAATAAAAATAGAATAAAATATTCCTACTAAGGCCTTATTACATCAAATAATTCCCAAAATTTAAATTTAAAATACTTAAAATAAAATAAAAGTCCAAGTCGTAAATTTCTTTGCATGTGCATGGCCACCCCTAAGCTTCTCGCCAACCCATCCATCACCGATCGTCATCAAAATAGTCCCATTGGGTGAGTCAAATGACTCAATGTGTAACCAACACTAAGAATTAACATTTCGTGCATGCATTATCATCACATACATGTTCATATAACGTAAAATAATGATGCAATCCCGAACCCAAACCTATATGCCATCCGCTACACTCCACCCGTACCATCCTGCACACCGTGGGGACTACTAAGTCAACCCTCCATCCGCTACACACCATCGAAGGCGATCATTGCGATCGGCGTGCTCATTGCCCATATAAAATTCGTGGCATAGCCACGGATAATTGTGTCATGAGACACCACATTCGATAAGGTAACCAAGTTTCCACATTCGCACAATGTGACCAAGTCACCACATTCGATAATGTGACCAAGTCACCACATTCAGAAAAGGAGACCAAGTCATCACATTCACTTCCCTTTCTCAAATAACCCAATGCCCCATATTATTTATATCATGCATATCATACTTAAATTCACATTCATGTCACTTTTCACATGTTAAGTATAACATATTTCGTAATCCTAGTAGGAGTAGGAAGCGACACAGTACTTTGTACCATAACATGGTACTTTAGCCACATTTTTACACTTCCATATTAACAACATATATCAAGTTAGAGCCATAAATCTATTAAGATTTGTGTAAATACACCTACGGTACCTTAGCCATATTCTTACACTTTTATATTAACACATTTAATTTAAAACATAGCCATGAACATATTAAAACTTAGGGTAGGGTACACCCCGATTCGCTTAACGATTTCACTTGAAATCCCAATTCGATCTTAGATCTTTAACTCCTATATTCGCCCATATTAAAGATTTAATGAAAAACTCATTCACCATAAAACCAAATCCTAGTAGGATTTGTACACTAAAACTTACCTTAATATCGATTTGCTTATTACTCAATTCTCGAAAACTTTGTTATTCATCTCCTTGTATTCGGCCAAACACTGGATCTCTACATAGGTTAGTTTTGGCTTTTTAACAATTATGAAATAGATCTAGATATCCAAAATAGGCCTTGGCCGAACATACCTATGTGCTTACCTTGTGGATTTTAAATCCCGAAATTCACCGAATAACTAGGGAACACGCGACCTATGGTGTACCTTCGGGAAAAGAACTTCTCCTTCTTGTAGTTGACTTAAACAAATCCCAAAAAGATCTCTTCAAAGTTTCGGCAACAAGATATTATTAGGGTTAGTCCTAGATTTGGTAAATCTTAAAAGAAAAGGATGAAAATCGAATGATAACTAGTTCTTACCCTTAATACAGAAGTCGACAACCCCTTGTTTGAAGTCTCAAAACTATTTGGCTATGGCCTTGATTTTAGCAAACATTCAGCTTTTGGAAGATTATGAAAGAAGAAGAGAAGGAAGAATAAAGATGGAGGATTCGGCTAGAACACAAGGTATTTGACAGCAAAAATAAAAGAAGAAGAAGATTTGGTGAAGAGAATTTGGCAAAGGCTTTCAAAGAATAGAAAATAATGCGAATGGCCTCTCTTTTCCTTTTATAGCCAAATTACTAACTTAGAATCCCTTACTTGGCCATCACTCTTCTATTTTGATAGCTTTATCTCTTTAATTATCACTAAAATAAAAGATAATTCAAAGAACTATCCTTACTTAGCAAAATTATTAAACTCAAAGTCCTTTACTTGGCCATCACTTCTCCCTTATTTTCCTAATTAAAGAATAATTCCTCATTTATCTCTTGAAAATAATCTAAAATAAATCCATTATTTATCCCTTATTATCTCCTTGAAAATAATTTAAGGTAAATCATCATTTATCCATCTATTTATAAAAGCTCCTAACTTATAGCCTTGTGCAGTCCACCTCACAGGCTTCTAGAAGCAAAAATAAAACTTCTTTTATTTGCTTCCTAAGTGACTCGATCCTGCCCAAATACACTTGCATGTGGCGCCATTTCCAGAGGCCCTAAGTGGCATCTTCAGCCACTTTTTCCAAGCTTGCTTGTGTGTCAAATTTCACACACTTTTTCTCTTAAGGCCACCTTGCCTTAATTTCCTCTTTTAAACTTTAAAACACGACATTTCTAAGTCATTTCTAAGTTTCCAAAAATTTTTATTTGGCTCTTTAAACTTGACATTTCCTTACATTTCCTTCAGTTTCCTCTTTTGAATCATTTCTAAATCATTTTCCTAGTTTCCATAAATGTTCACTTTCCTCTTTTGAATCATTTCTAAATCATTTTCCTAGCTTCCATAAATGTTCACTTTCCTCTTTTTAACTTAGCATTTCCAAAATGTTCACTTTCCTCTTTTAACTTAACATTTCCAAGTTTCCAAAATGTTCGCTTTCCTCTTTTTCAAACTTAACATTTCTAAATCATTTCTTACATTTCCATGACATTTCCCTACATTTCCTTTCATTTCCCTACATTTCCTTACATTTCCGTACATTTCCTTACATTTCCATACATTTCCATAGATTTCCTTATATTTCCATACATTTCCATACATTTCCATACATTTCCATACATTTCCTTACATTTCCATACATTTCCTTACATTTCCATACATTTCCATACATTTCCTTACATTTCCAAGGTTCTAAAAATGCACACCACCTATCACAGTAAACATGCTATTAAGAAAAAATGCACACAATGGGATTCGAACCTCTTCCCTCAAAGTACTTCACTTGTTGCCATAACCCTTGTACCTTAGGTGGCGTCCCTTGCCACTTTTCCACATCACTTCTTGTTTTAACTTAAAACCAATAATTGTCCAAAGCTTTCTTCCATCCTAGGATTTTAAAACCCTTAATTCACTTCCAAACAGTGCCAAAACCTACTACTCATGAATTATGCACAAACGCATAACCCCTTATCTAGGATGTTACATCGTGATACATACTCAATCACTATAACATCTGCTCATTTAACTGCACATTTTATTATTCTTGGATGAACAGACATGCTACTATTGAGCCTCGTACCAAAAACTTCTGTATAAGTTATGGATTTATCAATACGCAAATTCTATCTTGAAGTAACAATAATAACAGAAATCATGTCTGACAAGAAATTTAACATCAGAAGTAAACTCACTCAAAACTCATTTAGATTACCATTCACTATCACATTTCTGAGCTTCTCAGTTTTGCAAAGAAAACCTCGCTGTAGCATTTAATATAGCTATAATTAGACCATCATCAAATAAGATCAATCGAGTAACAAACTCGCACCAATTTAAACGAGGATTTTCCATTCAGACATCTACACTATATCTGATTTCCAAAAGGTAAATCAATAACTACACATACTCTTGCAATAACTCAAGCCATTAACATTGTGTTAAATTAAGATTTTTCTACAACATTAGATACTTTAACCCATCAGGATTCAGGAATCATATGACATTTTCCGTTGAACACACTATATCATCGAATTCACAACACAGACATAAAAGTGGTCGTCTCTAAATCACCAGTCGAACAGTTCTTTTTTATGTAACTTTAACCGTCTAAAAGTACAAACTACCTCTTTACATTGTTGTATTAAGACACATTCCAATTCGTTCAATAGCACATCGATGAAAATCATAAATTTCTTACTCAATTCAAGCGGAACTCAGAACTAGAACTTTCGGTTTATAACACCTTCAATTGTTTTCAACTTTGCTAACATGCAACAGACCATTCAAACTTTCACAAATGTGATAACTTTTCCAATCAGAACAACTTTAACTTGTAATAACATCATCCGGTTAGAATAATCCAATAGGCATATCTCTGTATTATGCTTTCTAGAATATAATTTCTTCATTCAGACTATCCATTTTCATACTTGTGAATACACATAATTTATTCTCTTAGTTGAGGCATGCTTAAATATATATATAACTTGAATCATATCTCAACAAATCAGTTCACTCAAATAAAAACAACTGAGTTGATTTCAACTATCGAATAATAACATATCTATATACTCTTTTCTTCATGCTGAGGATACAGCTCAAACACACAATCTTTCAAAATTCTTTTAGCATGCAAATCAAAGATCTTTTACACCATATTAACTCGAGGAAACATATATCTTGATTGAAATCATTAACTTTAATTAAACTTACCTGAGGAAGAGATCCATCATAGAATTTTGAGTTTGTACTCTCATCGTTTATACCTTTGCCGATGATAATTCCTTACACAAAAGTCAAAGAAATCCAGAATTACAATCATAATAAACATAGCCATCACAGACTAAAGAACTTACTTTAAAGATAAGCCATGTCTGATAATTTACACAATAAGGATGATAAGAAAACCCAAATACGATATCACACCTAAAATCCGAGAACATAAATCATAAGGAAATAAGAATGAAGATCTGGATAATTTCTCAGAGAAAACCAGAAGAGAACAATACTTACCAACTCTAGAATTCCATCGTAGCAAAGATAATACACTTTCTAAATTTGCATATAAGACAAAACATCATCCATTAGATACAGAAGAGTAGTCTTACATAAGATTTCATCATCAAATTTTATTCCAAACATACTAGAATAGAGTCCCAAGAGAGAGATAAAATAATATTGATCATAAACCAACCAGGCTACTAGTGCTTTCGTCTAACATTGGAGTTAGCTAACATTCTCACAACATAAGAACTTTATCAAAAAATGAACAATCACACACATATACAATAAGGAATATATAGAATACCTAGAAGAGGTCATCATAATCTATTCAACCATAACTGTTACACATATACACCTTTACAACTCAATTATCAATTCTCTGCCAAATTTTGTCATTAGGAACCCCACATTATTCTATTCACTAATGAAAAATCAATTCGGGAGAAATTTCGGTAAATTCATACTTTAGTCATCATTCTTGAATGAGTTGATTAGTCAAAACTAACTTCTTCTTTATCCATGACCTTGCATAATCTGTATAATCTTTAAAGCATTCTAATATTTCTTCCAAAACTGTTTTCACTTCCCAAGCTATTCTCATCTCTGCATGCTTTACTAATTATTTCACCACCAAACTCTTTAGTTTCCTACTTATAAACTTATTCAACATAATTCCTATGAATTTTTGTCATAAAGCAACACTGTTAAAGGGGTGAGGTCGTACAGCCTCTAACTTTACTCTCATAAATACACACATATGACTTTCCATTCATCATCAACATAACATCATCATAATCACATAATTCACTCCAGGCAATTTAATATACTTTTTTATTTTACGAATGTTTTCTGCGATCCATAATTTCAAACAATGAATTTACTTACTTGAGCTCAATATTAATATCTAATTAAATTCCAACATTTATCTTCAATTTTACTTACCAACATTTGTCAAATTAGAGAACGCCTTACGGGTTTGAGTACGTCGTTTACTTGATGCCATAGTCCAACTATGGTCTTACACAAAGTCTCATATCGATGCCATGTCCCAGACAAGGTCTTGCACGAAATGTCATAACGATGCCATGTCCTAGACATGGTCTTACACATATTATAATGCCATAGCCCAGCTATGGTCTTACACGTACTCACATGTACTGCCATGGTCCAACCAATGTCTTATGTTCACAATGCCATAACCCAGTTATGGTCTTTTCACTAAAATGTCATAGCCTAGATATGGTCTTACATTCCATACATTGACATGATTCAACCATGGTCTTATCCGTTAATTCATCATTGAATGATCATACTCATCTCCTGTGTTTTACTCAATTTGATCTTCCAATTCAATTTTCATAGTACTATAATATTTATGGTTCCATAACAAAGTCATAAAACAAAACATTATACTATCTCTAATTTAACAATTAAACATTAGATTCAACCACATGAACATACTGATTACACTTATTCAAGCAAGTGTACTTAGCATATTCACTTAATCAAATATGTTGGGCACCTAACATCATATGAATGCCAAACAAAAATGGATGGGCTTATCACCATATAGCTTTCATTTCATTTTACTTTTCCACATTTCTCAACTTATGGTTATCTCATTCTGTACAATAACACATACATATCATCAACTTCTATTCATACCTTTCCACATTTCAACACATCGTAAGCACATTTCAATCATCTCAGTATCATTTTCAGAATTATTGAAAATAGCTCGATTGAAAGTCATCTCTGTCTTAACAAAACAATTTGGTTAGAGCCGGGATATATCACACTATCACGAGTAGTAATATGGCATGTATAGCTAGATTCAAATATGCTAGGTTGGTCTGAGAATCAACTAAACCATAGCTCTAATACAACTAAATGTAACACCTCTTACCCGTATTTGACACCGGAACAAGGTACAAGGCATTACTGGATGTAAACACAAGCAAACATGCAATATCGAGACATGAATTTACTGTCCAAATTTAAAACTTTTCATTTACATTCATATTGTCTCTATTATGGGCCTACAAGGCCCAAAAACATGCATTGAGGGTGGTTCAAGACTAAATCGAGATCTTAGAAAGATTTTATGAAACTCAAAAAAATTTTGAGGTTTTAGGTGCACACGCCCGTGTGGGTCAATGGACACGCCTATGTGGCATGTCACACACCCATGTGTTAAGGCCGTGTCGATTTTAGGGTGTATTATGTTTATGACGTCAGCAACAAATGGTAGCCACATGGCCAAGTCACGCCCGTATGCTAGACTATGTGACCGATTTTATTTTATGATTTTTCATAAATCAGGTGCAGACTTCACACAGCCAAGGCACACGCCAATGTCCCAAGGCCGTGTCACTCACACAACCGAGACACACAGCCGTGGCTCATTCCCCTATGTTTACTACTGAGCATTATATTTTGCCTAATTAAGGTGTAGGGGACACACGACCGGATCACATGCCCATTGGGCAGACTGTGTGTCACACAAGGCCTAGACACACGCCCGTGTGTCTATCCGTGTGGACAATTACAAGGCTATTTTCCAAGTCATTTTGCCACCCTCACTTGCACATGTTCATTTAACATCACATGGCACAATCTTAAGCATATAAATGCATTTAGACCAACCAAAAACAAACGATAACATATCATGTCAACATCATCATATACAAACTCTTAACATCATACTTTACCAAATCCAAACATATCAAGTCACATTCAATAATAAAACTATTTGGCCACATTCAACCATTAGGTCTTTAGGACATAAAATGCAATACATCACATATATCAGATAAGTATAAACCACATCACAAGACATTGGCATATGCATATGTATAAAGATATAGGCTTATACAATTAGCCAATATAAGCCAATTCACATGGCTACACATTACATCAAACCTTTAACCATTACATGCCAATACCTTTGGCTAAATCATAATGACACAATCACAAGGTGACTTAGTCCCTATACATGCCATAAACTTAAGAGGTTTGTATTCACCTTTACCCCATGATGATAGTTTGATAGTGTGATAGCATCTCCGGCGATCTCTGACTTGAGCTAGCATAAAACCTTATAAGATATGAGAAAGGAAGGAGTAAGCTACAAAGCTTAGTAAGTTTGTATGCAAATAATAAGCAACAATAGTAATACAATTTTCATACAACTAACATAGCATAACACAACATAAACGTAATTAGATCTTCATAGACATAACCTACTCAATCCCGATGCTTACCCATTTAATTTATAAGCATAATTTCCTACATCTTAACATTTGCCAAACATTCATAATCTCTCCATCATGACATACTATAATAATCATTAACAAATCATTTCGAGCTTCATAGTAACATGTACATCAATTAGGCATATTCATGTTTTCAACCCAGAGCTTAACATCTTTCAATGACTTAAACTATTAACTTCTCATACTTTCATAACTATTTTGAATAGGCAATTATTCAAAACTTTCCCTTTTCACGCATGTCCAATGAAATCATGAATCAAGTGAAATAAACATCTTGTCTATCAATTTTATATGGCTCAAAAGCCTAACTCATGATTCTCAACTAAATTTACCATGAATTTTGTCATCATACACATAAACCAATAATCATATAGTTAACTTAAAGTCACCCTCATAGTGTCATGAATTCATAATATCATGAAGCCAATGCTTATAACTTTACGTACATACCTGTACCAACTCGTAACATAATCATTTACTTTGTTATCTTTGCATAATCTTAAAAATTTCCCGTTGAACCACTTGGAATACGAAAGGATACTTGGGAATCTCATACACATAGAACCATACCAATGCCATATCCCCGATATGGTCTTACATGGGATCTCATATCGATACCAATAGCCCAACTATGGTCTTACACGATTCTCATATCGATGCCATGTAACACCCCAAACCCGGCCCAAACACCACTGCAGGATCTGGCATGTCACTAAGAAGATTTAGTAAGACATGTCGCATTTTTGAAAAACATTTGTCGAGTTTAAACATGTATTTCGGAAACTTAATGATTTGATAATTTATAAAAGATATAAATTTTATATGATGCCTTTATGAATTAAAAACCGAAATTTAGTACATGCCTTAGTTTAATTAAAACGTAAAATCTAAATGTATAACAATAATAAAAGCCCAAAATAAAATCGAAAAAAATATAAAGCTAGTGGCCTATTACCTTATTACAATAAAATATAAAACCCAAAATAATTTAACAATTTGAAGGGAAATTTAAGTAAATGGCATCTTTGCTGTACCAATTCAGACTCTTGCATGGCGACCTTGCGCTCCCCTCCAGCCCGGTCCGATGCACTAAGTGCTACCTGGAAAAAAAAAGTTAAATAATAGGGTGAGCCACAAGACACAATGTGCAACCCTCGTGCACCATTAGACTGGGCTTAGCCCTATAGAACAGATAACAAAATATAATATATCAGGAATTATGCAAAGCCCAAACCCAATCCTAGGTTTTCATCTACTACACACCACCCTTACCTGACAATCACACTATTGGGGATTTCTATAATCAACCCACATCGCTACACACCATTGATGGTAGTCATGCTGCAGTTAGCTGCTCATCGTTAGATCATGTCAATAGGCACTTCAACAGATCATGGAAAAAGCCACTATAATAGATCATGGCAAAAGCCACTACAACAGATCATGGCAAAAGCCACTACAACAGAACACTTCCCCTTTCATCAATCACCCAACCTCATGCAATCATAGGAACCGATATCATGTTTATCATATCAAATCAACAGAACCATTCACTCTAGAATGACAGAGATCACTAACCTGGTGATTTGCCTTTATCCTCCTCGGGTTTTCAACAGCCATGCCGGTATTTCAACATTTAACATAATATAACAGATTTATAAGCATATACTAACACGCAATCCAAATGGTGTGAAAATGTTACACACCTGATTATGCTCAACGCTACACTACCGAGGTCGACGCTCTCCCTAGCCCAAATCGTGACTATCGGACCCTTATTCTCTCGGGAAAAAACTCACTAAATCGATTGAATCTCAGAGTTAATGAACTTGGCCAAATCATTGGTTGAACCCCTAAACCACAACCAATGAGATTCGGCTAATGAAGTATGGATTAAAGAGAAGTGACCCTTCGACCAATCAGGGAACATAAGTCTACACAAAAACCCTATCTCCTTACCTTCAGTTTTCTTTGAGATACGGCACAAGCAGATACCACAGAGAGGATTCGGCTTCTAGGAATGAAGAATGAGAAGAAAAGAACCATCCATCAAGACATAAATGAAGTGATTCGGTTTAAATTAAGGATGAGAAAGAAAAGAGATAGCAGAGAGGAAATCGTCAGAGAACTTACCACCCCTTGGATGTTGATTCGGCTATGGTGAGACTTGAGAAAAGAGGCTAAACTTTTGGAGATTTCTACATGGAAGGGAATGAGGTGTAGCTTGGATTTTAGTGAATGGAAGATGAATAATAATGAAGATTAAAAGATTCGGCTAGAAAGAGGTTTCAAAGAAAAAGAAAACGGAGAGGGAAATGGTAATTTCGGCTTTTGAAGAGTGAAGATGAGAAAAGAAAGAAAACAAATGCTTAAGATGGCCTTTAGAATTTCGGCACACCCTCCTAAAGCCAAAATCGAATGCCCCTCTCCTTTCCAACTCTTCACAATTTCAGCTAACACTAACCTTCTAAAGATAGCTCATATCTTTCTTCTCTATCTCAAACTTATCCACCCCTTCAGGAGAGACCTAGCTAATACCACTTCTTCCTCCTTTTATCAGCTCATTATCTCTCAATTATTCAAATTATTTAATTCATTTAACTCCCTATTTGATAGCCTTGGTGCCGCCCCCTTGCACCCTTTTAAGTACCGAATTTGGCCCAACAACTTGGGCTCCAAGCGCCCAAAACTTGGGCCCTCTCCATCCACTAGTGATGCCACCTTTAGCTCTTTTATGGCGCCACCTTACTTTGGGCCACAAGCCCAACTTGATATTTTAAAGACAGGTACCTACCTTCAAACCCTATGGTGACTAAACAGAATATTTTAACCGAGGTCTCAGCCCATTCTTGAGCCCAATCTGGACCCCTAACCCTCAATTTAATACTTAACCATCAACACACAAAATGCACAGGCCCACTAAATCAGGATGTTATAGTTCTACCCCCTTAAAGAAATTTCAGCCTCGAAATTTACCTAATCAAAAGAGATGGGGATACTGCTGTCACATAACATTCTCTGGTTCCCATGTCGCTTCCTCCGCACCGTGGTTTTGCCACAAAACCTTGACTAAAGGGATGGACTTCCTTTTCAACACTTTTACGTCTCGATCCAAGATTTGCACTGGTTCCTCCTCAAAAGACAAATCTAGCCTTACTTCAATCTCTTCCACCGGCACAACGTGCGATGGATCAGAATGATAACATCTTAGCATCGAGACATGGAACACGTCATGTATCTACTCTAACTCTAAAGGTAACTCCAATTGATAAGCCACTAGGCCCATGCATTCCAGTACCCGATAAGGCCCAATAAACTAGGGACTTAGCTTACCATTCCGACCAAACCTCATTACCTTCTTCCACGGTGATACTTTCAAGAAGACTTGATCTCCTACTGCAAATTCCATCCCCTTCTATTTAAGATCCGCATATGACTTCTGCCGATCAGATGCTTCCTTCAACCAAGCCCGAATTAACCTAACTTTCTCTTTCTTTTCTGACACTAGCTCTGGGCCCAACACCTGACGCTCACCCAACTCTATCCAACAAGTTGGGGTACAAAATCTCCTTCCGTATAACGCTTCATAAGGCACCATCCGAATACTAGATTGATAACTATTATTGTACGTGAATTCTGCCAAAGGCAAATACTCCTCCCAACTTCCCCTAAAATCGATGATGCAACCCCTTAGCATATCCTTCAAGATCTAAATTACCCTCTCAGACTGACCATCAATCTGTGGATGAAAAGCAGTTCTGAAGTCTAGCCTTGTTACCATCGCTTGTTAAAGAGCCTTCCAGAATCGTGACGTGAACCTAAGGTCTCTGTCTGATATGATCGACATAGATACACCATGAAGTCTCACAATCTTAGCCACGTACAGCTTAGCCAACCTTTGTAGAGACTAATCGACACGAACCGATATGAAGTGAGCAGACTTCGTCAGCCAATCCACAATCACCCAGATTGAATCCTACTTTGTGGGCTTTAGGGGTAACCCACTAACAAAGTCCATCGTGATTCTCTCCCATTTCCACTGCGAAATCTTTACTGGCTGCAGCAACCCCGAAGGCAACTGGTGTTCCGCTTTCACCTGCTGGCACGTCAAATAGTTACTCACGAATTTCGTTATCTCTCGCTTCAGACCTAGCCACCAGAATTGTTCTCGCAAATCCCAGTACATCTTAACCCTTCTAGGATGCATAGCGTAAGGGCTACTATACACCTCCTGAAGAATCATCTGCCTTAACTCCACATCCTTTGGCATACAAACTCTCTTACGAAAACACATGACCCCATCACCATTCAAAACATAGTCCTCTCTTTCACCACTTTGCACTTGCCGGAGTCGAGCACTTAAGACATCATCTATAAGCTGCTTCTCTTTGATCTTATTTGTCCACATAGGTCTTACTTGGAGTTTCGCTACCAAACTGCCATCCTCATACAGATAAAGATGAGCGAACATTGCCCTCAAATCTGCTATTGCCTTCCTACTCAGCGCATCTGCCACCACATTAGCCTTACCCAAATAATATTCGATCGAGCAATCATAGTCCTTCAAGAGCTCAATCCACCTACGTTGTCTCAGATTCAAATCCTTCTGGGTAAGGAGATACTTCAGCCTCTTATGGTCTGTGTAAATAACTGACTTCTCCCCATACAGGTAGTGCCTCCAGATCTTCAGAGTAAACACTACCGCGACTAATTCTAAATCGTACGTACGGTAGTTAAATTCATGCGGTCTCAACTGTCGAGATGCATATGCAACAACTTCTCCATCTTGCATTAACACAAATCCTAAACCTGTGTGTGACGCATCATAGTAGACGGTAAATTCTTTTCCCGTCTCTGGCTAAATTACCACTGGCGCTTACGTTAAGATTCCCTTCAGCTTCTCAAAGCTCTCCTGTTGTTTGTCGGTCCATACAAATGATACTCCCTTCCTCAACAACTTAGTTAAAGGTGCCTCTATCAATAAGAACCCTTCAGTAAACCTTCTGTAGTACCCAACCAAACCCAAGAAACTTCAAACTTTTGCCACGACTTGACGATTTCCAATCCAATCGGCTTCTATCTTCCGAGGGTCCACCTAATTCCTCTCTGAAAACTACATGCCCTAAGAAAGTCACTTCCTTTAGCCGAACTCACACTTATTGAACTTTGTATACAAGCGCTTCTCCTCGAATTTGCAACACCGCATTTAAGATGTGCATCATGCTCCTCCTGGACTTAGAGTAAACCAGATATCGTCGATAAACACCCGATGAACCGATTAAGATATGATTGAAATACCCTGTTCATCATATCCATAAATGTCGCTGGCACATTCATCAACCCGAACGACATCACCAAAAATTTGTAATGACCGTATCAAGTCTGAAACGCCGTCTTATGAAAGTCTCCTTCCTTTACCCTTAACTGATGATATCCCGAACTTAAGTTAATCTTAGAAAAGACCAAAGCTCCTTTGAGCTGATTGAACAGGTCATCGATTCTTGGCAGTGGGTACTTGTTCTTAACCATCAACTTATTCAATTGACGGTAGTCCTCACACATACGCATGGATCCGTCCTTCTTTTACACAAACAGGACCGGGGCTCCCCACAAAGACACACTCGGTCGGATAAATCCACGATCCAACAGTTCTGGATTTGGGCTTTGAGTTCCACCAGCGCCTTCGGCGCCATTCTGTATGGATCAATAAACACTGGAGCTGTACCCAAAAGTAGCCCTATTCCAAACCCCACTTCGCGGTCTAAGGGTAATCTTGGCAATTCCTCAAGAAAGACATCTGTAAAATATTTGACTATTCAAACCTCATCGACAGTCACTTCTTTAGCATCCAAAGCACTGATAAGGGCTAGAAATGCATTACATCCCTTCCGAATCATCTTAACAGCTTTCAAGGCAGATACCAAGTTGGACAAATAATTCCTTCCTTCTCCTAACACAACCACCTCTCCGCCTTTCGGGGTATTCAGCATCATGCGCTTAGTCTCACAATCCAACTTAGCACGGTGTTTAGTCAACCAATCCATTTCGAACATAAGGTCAAACTCTCTAAACGATAATTCCATTAAATCTGTCGGGAACACTACTCCTTGAGTCTCTAAAGGTACGTCCCTAAACAGTTTGTCCACTACCCTAGATTGTCCCAGAGGGCTAACCACAATCATCTTCCTAGTAGTTGTTTTAGAGTCTAAACTTAGGGTCTTAGATACCGAACATGCAACATAGGTGTGGGTTGACCCAATATCAATCAAAATAAGGTATGGGCTATTAGCAATAAGAAACGTATCGGTTATGACGTCTCGTGTGTCACCATCCTCCCATCGACGTGTTGCATAGACTAGACCAGCTGCCTTGCGTCTACATTTCTAGCACTCGTACCAGGTGCTCCACGACCCCAACCGAATCCATTTCCTCCTCTGGCCGCGTCACGACCCCTCGGTACTGGCTGACCACCTCTCCTAACTTGATCGTAACCTCGCCCCATGGGTCAGGCTCGCTCCACTGTGGGACATCCTTAATCATATGCTCCGTGGATCCATACCTAAAACATCCACCGTTTCTCCTTCTACACTCCCCATAATGCACCTTCGCATACGAAGGACATGATCAATTCTGACCCGTCAGACCACAAGCTGGCCCATCAAACCTAGGCCTTTTCTGAAAATTCCCAAATGATCCCGACGGCACAAAATTCCTCTTATTTCAATTTTGATCCTTATCCTTATTCTGCTTCTCAGTCCGCTTCACCTCCTTAGATATTTTAGCTTTCTCGACCAGAACCGCAAAGTCCCTTCCTCGCTGCGGTGCCACTAATACCCTTAATTCATCCCTTAGTCCATCTTTGAACCGCACGCAATGCTCATAGTCAGTTGCTACAATCCCTCGAGCGTAACGGCTCAATCATAGAAATTCAGCTTCATATTCTGACACAGACTTACTTCCCAGTACCAAGTTCAGGAATGCCCTTCTCTGTGCATCCATAAAGCTAGCCCCGATGTACTTTCCCTGGTACGACTCCTTAAAGAAGTCCCAATCAATACGATTTGCGGGAGTACCTTCCATCACCGTGAGCCACCACTGATAGGCCTCTTCTCGAAGAAGAGACACGACCCCTTCAACTTCTCCTCCACAGTGAAGCCAAGGTCATCCATTATGCGCTCAGTTGCATCTAACCAATACTCAGCTGTGTTAGGGGCTACACAAGAAACTCCCTTAAACATCTCTGCTCCGTTGGCTCGGAGTCATTCAGACATAGACTTCCGAGCTTCCAAACTCGTGCCTATTCCAGCCACTCTTCGCTTGAGACACTACATCATCTCCACCCATTTGGTCCTGAAATTCTCCCTTCACAGCTGGCAGATCTAGCATCTCATTTCCTGACCCGTGGCCAGACCCTACTGGTTCAGACACGGTCATCCTACCCCTACCACGACCACGCAGCGAACGTCCTCAACCTACTCATCGTCCTAATATCGCCTTTATCTGATTTAAGAAAATTTTATGAATTATTAACTCTTTCCACTGATTAGCCACGAACAATTTTATGAAAAAGTAGTTTATTAGATGTTCTCTCGAATTCGGAATTATATCTGAAGGTTCAGTCTCAAGTCTACTACCCTAATTTAGAGAATCACACACATTCACAATCAGCATACAGAAGGCATTCACAAACTTACGTTCATCACCTAGGGGCATTTTCGTCCTTTCACTACCTAAGGCATTTTCATAATTTATCCTACAGGGTATTTTCATAATTTTCAAAATAGGGTATCTTGGTGGTTCTACAAAATAGAGGGTATTTTAAAAATTTTGCAATCTGGAGGGTATTTCGTAATTTTGTAAATTGGGGTATTTCGATAATTTCACAAATCTTGATAATTTTTACAAATCAAGAGTATTTCAAAATTTTACAACACTAGGGGGTGTTTTAGTGATTTTGCAAAATAGGGTGGCTGGTCCCTTTCGGGTTTTAATTATAAGTTTTGGCCCATCAACAAGTTCTCATGGAGAAGGTGAACAAACACTACGCACCAGGTAGGATTCCAACGAAGAGGAGGTGAGTCACTAGGATTGCTTAAGTACCAAGCTCTTCCTGGATCCAATCCTAGACATGCGTATGCCTGTTACCACACCCTAACCCAGTGACTTGTTCACGGACATGTTTAATTAGATTAAGTTTTATGGAGTTTATTGTTTGGTGTAAGCTAGGCCTAGGGTCCAATAATTCCTATCTTACTAACCTATGGCCCCATAAAGCCCATTAAGCCCACATACATAACACATAATGGTTCAGAATACTTACCTGGCGGACATGGGCTAGAGACGCATATGCCATGCCGAGAGAACAATCCTGTATTACATATTTCTGAAACTCATCTTTAAAAAATGTTTTGAGCCAAAAAACCCCAAAGCTGAGTTTTGAATCGGGCTCTGATACCAATTTGTAACACCCCAAACCCAGCCTAAACACCACGACCGGATCTAGCATGTGACTAAGAAGATTTAGTAAGACATGTCGCATTTTTGGAAAACATTTGTTGAGTTTAAACATGTATTCCGGAAACTTAATGATTTGATAATTTATAAAAGATATAAATTTTATATGATGCCTTTATGAATTAAAAATCGAAAGTTAGTACATGCCTTAGTTTAATTAAAACGTAAAATCTAAATGTATAATAATAATAAAAACCCAAAATAAAACCGAAAAAAATATAAAGCTAGTGGCCCATGGCTTTATCACAATAAAATATAAAACCCAAAATAATTTAACAATTTGAAGGGAAATTAAAGTAAATGGCATCTTTACTATAACAATTCATACTCTTGCATGGCCACCTTGTGCTCCCCTCTAGCCCGGTCCGATGCACTAAGTTCTACATAGAAAAAAATGTTAAATAATAGGGTGAGTCACAAGACTTAATGTGTAACCCTCGTGCACCATCAGACTGGGCCTTAGCCCCACAGAAGAGATAACAAAATATAATATATCAGGAATTATGCAAAGCCCAAACCCAATCCTAGGTTTCCATTACTACACACCACCCTTACCTGCCAATCACACCATTGGGGATTTGTACAATCAACCCACACTGCTACACACCATCGATGGCAATCATCTTTGCAGCTAATTTGCTCATCGTCAGATCATGGCAATAGCCACTACAACAGATAATGGTAAAAGCCACTACAATAGATCATGGCAAAAGCCACTACAACAGATCATGGCAAAAGCCACTACAACAGAACACTTTCCCTTTCATCAATCACCCAACCCCTTGCAATCACAAAAACTGGCATACATGTTTATCATATCAAATCAACAGAACCATTCGCTTTAGAATGATAGAGATCTCTAACCTGGTGATTCACCTTTACCCTCCTCGGGTTTTCAGCAACCATGTCGGTATTTCGGCATTTAACAGAATATAATAGATTTATAAGCATATACTAATAGGCAATCCAAATGGTGTGAGAATGTTACACACCTGATTACGCTCAATGCTACACTATCGAGGTTGACGCTCTCCCTAGCCCAAATCGTGACTATCGGACCACTATTCTACTGGGCAAAAACTTACTAAATCGATTGAATCCCAAAGTTAATGAACTTGGCCAAATCATTGGTTGAACCCCTACACCACAACCAATGAGATTTGGCTAATGAAGTATGGATTAAAGAGAAGTGACCCTTCGACCAATCAGGGAACATAAGTCCATACAAAAACCCTATCTCCTTACCTTCAATTTTCTTCGAGATACGGCACAAGCACATACCACAGAGAGGATTCAACTTCTAAGAATGAAGAGTGAGAAGAAAAGAACCATCTATCAAGATATAAAGGAAGTGATTCGGTTTAAAATAAGGATAAGAAAGAAAAGAGATAGTAGGGAGGAAATCATTAGAGAACTTACCACCCTTGGGATGTTGATTCGGCTATGGTGAGACTTTAGGAAAAGAGGCTGAACTTTTGGAGATTTCGGTTATAGAAGGGAATGAGGGTGTAGCTTGGACTTTTAGTGAATGGAAGATGATAATAATGAAGATCAAAATATCGAGGTTTCAAAGAAAAAGAAAAGAGAGAGGGAAGTGGTGATTCCGACTTTTGAAGAGTGAAGATGAGAAAGGAAAGAAAACAAATGCTTAAGATGGCCTTTAGAATTTCAGCACACCCTCCTAAAGCCAAAATTTAATGCCCCACTCCTTTCCAACTCTTCACACTTTCAGCTAACACTAACCTTCTAAAGATAGCTCCTATCTTTCTTCTCTATCTCAATATTATCCACCCTTTCAGGAGAGACCTAGCTAGTACCACTTTTTCCTCCTTTTTATCAGCTCATTATCTCTCAATTATTCAAATTATTTAATTCATTTAACTCCTTATTTGATAGCCTTGGTGCCGTCCCCCCTTGTTCCCTTTTAAGTGTCAAATTTGGCCCAACAACTTGGGCTCCAAGCACCAAAAACTTGGGCCCTCTCCATCCACTAATGACGCCACCCTTAGCTCCTTTATGGTGACACCTTACTTTTGGCCACAAGCCCAACTTGATATTTTAAACACAGATACCTACCTTCAAACCCTATGGTGACTAAACAGAATATTTTAATCGAGGTCTCAGCCCATTCCTGAGCCCAATCTGGACCCCTAACCCTCAATTTAATACTTAACCATCAACACACAAAATGCACAGGCTCACTAAATCAGGATAACCATCAACACACAAAATGCACAGGCTCACTAAATCAGGATGTTACATGCCATGTCCTAGAAATGGTCTTATACGAAATCTCATAACGATGCCATATCCCAGATATGGTCTTACACGTAAGCTCATAACCCTAATGTCATGACATTTGTATCCTAACTATTCCTAATGTTCAACTAGGATTCTCATTCTTGGTTTTTGCCAAATCATTATCAATCAAATTCGTAGAAACATATATATATATAATTCATGCATTATCAAAATATTAAATACATAATATAATGTTGTATTATTTACACACAAACTTACCTCGAATGCGACAACGGCGAAAAAGACTTATTTGTCCAATATTTGTTTTCCCTCGATCTAGACTCGAACTTCATTTTTCTTTATATAAAGCATCACATTTAACTAATTTAATCATTATGCTACTCAATACAGTTCAAAATCACATTTTGGAAAAATTACATTTTGGCCCTAAACTTTGTCATATTTACACTTTTGCCCTTAGGCTTGTAAAATGATTTTCATTCGATTTCTTCATTCTATTTCTTCATTCTTTAAGCATATCCAAACCATTTTAATAACTATAACAGCCCACAATTTCCATTAAAACACACTTTTATGACATATTTTATAACTTTTACAAATTAGTCCTTTTAGGCATTTTCACCGAAAATTACATAGTAAAAGTCATTTTTCTAAACATAAACATGCATAATCTACCATTAAACATCAAAATACACAAATTTATAACATAATTCAAACCCTAAACCTTCATCATATCTAAAATAAATGGTAGAAATATATAGATCTTGTTACGAGGATTTAAAAAAACATAAAAATTATTAAAAATGAGGCTAGAATGGACTTTCAATCGAGATTGAAAAACCCTAGTCATGGTTTCTCCATGCATGTTTCGGCCAAGGGGTTGAATTTGGACAAAAATTGGCTTTTAATTTTTTTAATTCGTTTTAATAACTAAATGACCAAAATACCCTTAATGAAAAACTTTGGAAACATGCCTAACCATGTCCATTTTTGTCCACCAACTTAACCAATGGTCTAATTTCCATATAAAGACCTCCAATTTAAATTTTCATTACAGATGAACACCTCTAGCATGTAGAACTCAACTTTTGCACTTTTTACAATTTAGACCTTTTAACTAAATTGAGTGCCCAAACGTCAAAATTTTCGAATGAAATTTTCACAAAATATTTTGAAAAAATTTTAGACCATAAAAAATTATAAAAATAAACTTTACTAAGTCAAATTTGTGGTCACAATACCACTATTTTGACTAGGCCTAAAATCGAGCTATTACAGAAATGATATTTGAATCGTAAAGATGTCTGAGTGTAATAGTTGTAATTGAATAGATTATGATGATATCTCCTGGGTATTTTATGTATTCATTTATCCTATGATATATATGTGATTGTTTGCTTTCTATGAAATTCTTATCGTATGAGAATGCTAGCTGCTTATAATGTTAGATGAGAGCATTGTTGATCTGGTTGGTTGATGAGCAACATTTCTTATCTCTCTCTGCGGGATTCTATTCTATTATGTTTGGAATAAAAGTTGTTGGTGAAAATTTATGTGAGGCTATTCTTCTATTTCTACTGGATGTTGTTTTGTTATATATATATTTGGAAAATATATTATCTCTGTTACAATGGATTCCAGAGCATGTAAGCATTATTTTTCTTCTGGTTTTCTTTGAGGAATCATCAAGATCTTTATTATTTTTTATGAGTTATGTTCTTGGACTTCCGGTGTGGTATTGTATCTTGGATTTCTTCATCTCGATTTTCTTATAATCCTTAATTCATAAATTTTCAATCATTGCTCGTCTTTAAAGTGTTTTCTTTGGCTTGTGATAACTATGTCTATCATGGTTGTATTTCTAGTTCAATCATAGGAACGTGGTGATTCTGGTATCAAGATTTCTCTAATTTTTGTGAAAGGAATTAACATCGGTAAAGGTAGAGATAGTGGAAGCTCAGGCTCAAATTGTATGATGGTTTTCTTCTCTCAGGTAAATTTGATTAATGTCAATGAATTCAATCAGGATATTTAGTTTCCTTGAGCTAATGTAGTTGTAAAGATCTTTGATTAGCATGTTAAGGAATTATAAAAGATTGTATGTTGAGTTGTTTAACACCATGAAGAAGGAAGTATTTTGATATGATATTATTTGATAGTTGAGATCAACTCAATTTTTTTTATCTGAGCAAGATGGTCAGTTGAAAGGTAATTTGAGTTATATGCATTTAAGTTTATCCTCAGGTAAGATGATAAAATCTTGTACATTCATAGGTAAATTGACAAATAGTCAAAACGAAGAATTTATATTCAAAAAGGGTATGATATAAGGACGTATCTATTATATCAGTTCTAATTGGATGATGTTATTATGAGTTACTATTTTGATTGATAAAGATATCACATTTATGAAAGTTTGAATGGTTTGTTGAGTGTTAGCAAAGTTGAAAATGGTTGAAGGTATTGTTAACCGAAGCACTGATTTTGAGTTTAGTTTAAATTGAGTAAAGAATTTGTGAATTTTTCAGCGATACACTATTGAATGGATTGGAATGTGTTTTAATACAATAATGTAAAGTGATAGTTTATGCTTTCAGACGGTTAAAGTCACATGAAAAGAATTGTCCGACGGGTGATTTGGAGTCGGCCACATTTTATTTCTATGTTGATAATTTGATGACGTCGGTTGTCCAACGAAAAATGTCATATGTTTCCTGATCCCAAGAGTTTAAAGTATGTAATGTCACAGAAGGATATGAAATTAAAATAGCATTGATGGCTTGAACTATTGAAAGATTGTGAGAAGTTTTCAATTAACCTTCAGGAAAGCAGATATAGTTGTAATTGCTTGAATGGAAAACCTTTGATTATTTTGTGAGTATTTGATACATGATTAATCGTATTTGATGACAGTTTCAGTCTAGCTAAATTAGAAGCTAAAGCGATGTTTTTTTTTTGCAAGATTGAGAACCTCAGGAATGTGGTATTGAGTGGTAAACTAAACGAGTACAGTGTGAGATGACTTTTGATTTTGGATTTCAAGTCAGACTTGATGACTATTATCATTATTCAGAGATAGAATTTATGCACTGAGTAATTCAGAGCTTATGCAGAAAATTTTGTACGAACCTCAGTAGTAGCTCATTTGTACATTCAGGGAGTAATTAAATGTACAGTT
The DNA here is from genome assembly GCA_025506655.1 of Gossypium rotundifolium. Lineage (NCBI taxonomy): Eukaryota > Viridiplantae > Streptophyta > Magnoliopsida > Malvales > Malvaceae > Gossypium > Gossypium rotundifolium. Next base: position 96,784,797 of record CP106732.1, on the reverse strand, counting down.
ATTTGAAATAGATGTTCTGGTGATCGGGTATGTAACATGATAGATTAGTTGTGTAACACCCCTAAACCCGGCCTAGATGTTATGGTCGGATCTAGCATGTCAAATCAAAAGGTTGTTTAAAAGCTATGCATTCATTAAAACTTGATATCCTTTTTGAAACTCCGAATTTCATTGTTTGTAAAAACAAGATTTGCTTAAAGTGTATTCTTGTAAAGATGTTACTATTTTCGAAAACTTTGGTTGTTTAGAAGTCTGACTTAAAGAATTGTAGAAACGTGATATTTTGAAAACGGTTGTTATTATTTTAAAAACCAGGGTTTAATCGTTTAATAATTCATAACTAGCAGATTTATCAAATGAAAGTTTAAAAAGAAAAATCCAATGGCCTTATTACACAAATAATAACCCAAAAATAATAATTTAAAATAAATTAAGACTAAAATTACTAAGTTCCGTTAAGAAGCAAATCCAACGTATGGCCACCTCTGAGTCCTCCACAGCTCCAAATCCTCTAACGTTGGGGATTACCTGCACGGTTGAAAGAAAAGGGGTGAGTTACGAGAACTCAGTATGTAATCCCCTATAACGGTCACTATCTGGGCCTAAGCCCATACAATATCGGTCTGGGCCTAAGCCCTATTCCATAACAAGCTGGGCCTAAACCCTAAAATCATCTCAATGTATGTGAATATGTGCCCACCCAAATCCTACTAGCCATCTAACTCTCCACCCGTACCAACCAATCACACCATGGGGGGACCATGTCAACCCACCCAGCCAATCCTCACCAATAATGCAATCAAGCTGCTAATCATGATATATGTGGCTGAGCCACTAAAATAGTAGGTGGTGATGCCACTCGAACTATATGTGGCAGAGCCACTAAAATTGTATGTGGCAGAGCCACTAAAATGCTACTTCCTCCAATCATCAAACCCAACCCATGCAACATGATATGAATGCAGTGTTTACAAGTATAAATAGTATAAATAAAATCACATATACGATATTTAACCACAATCAAGGGTATAACGGTCATTTTGTCACCTAAGGGTATAACGATAATTTTCACCCCTTTACGGGTATTTCGATACTTTTACACATCGAGGGTACTTCGGTAATTCACCCACTAGGGTATTTTGATAATTTACCCTTTAGGGTTTTTTCAGTAATTTACTCCTAAAATGGCCTTTTCCGAAGGCCTAATGTTGCCTCGAGCGATTCGGTTACCATTTTCGATCAATATAGTGCTATTGGGCCTAAAACCTAATTTTGACCCATTTGGACCCACACACTCGTGTGGCCCATTCTGTTCGTTTCTAGTCTCGATTCTGCGGGCTTCACAGTCTCATCAGTCATTTGGTCAATTTTCCATTGGTTTTGCTCGTGTGGGCTTGTTAGCCCATTGGGCCCATTTCGACTCAATAAGGCCCATTACAGCCTCATGTTCACGAAAGTGATCGTGACATTCTCAACAGTCTATTGCCATCGCTAGTGGTTCAGTTTATCACTACGAGCATTCACATGCTCGAGTGCCTCAGTTGCCGATACTCTGGCTCTCCGGCATTACGGCTTATGGCCAAATTACGGAACATCACATACTATCACAAACAATGGTGTGAGATCACACACCTGTTACTAGCGTAGGTTGAAATTCCCAAGATTACGTGCCTATGAAAATAATAAATTCTAATCCATTAGCCTTAACCCTGATAAGACATCTCCAAAGATTGAAACTGAATAATGAACTAACACCACTTACCACCAAACAAGAGGTCTACTGCAAAGGAAAAGTGTTAAATCGGCTCTTTAATTAAGCAAGTTGAGTCCCTTGCAACGTTAAAATAGAAAGGAGATGTTATCCATATAATACCCACGGCCATAATTGAAAACATAACAGCCTTTCGGCTTGAGAGAAATCCAAACCGATAAGAAAAGAACTCAATCAACCCCTATTCAGCCCTAGCCACACTTACCAACCAATTTTTGGAATTCGAAGGCTGAATGAATGTAGCTTTTCAAAACCAAGAGATGAATGAAAGAAAGAGAAGAGTTAGATGTCCGGCTAAAGAGAACCCAAAAGATAAAGTGCAAGTTTTACTTTAGGAAGAAAAGAGAAAACAACGAGTATGATGGGAAATAGAAAGGAAGATGTGTTGGTATGGCCTAGGTGTAAAGAAAAAAGGGAGTGATCAATTGAGAAGATGAGAATTGAGGAGAAGGAATGAGAAGAAAAGAGCAAAACCTTAGCAATTCGGCACCTACATAAGAAATGAAAGCGAAAGAAAAATTGAAGGAGAGTACTTTCAGCAATTTGCAAGAGAAAGAAAAGAGAGTGCTTTCAGCAATTTGCAGAGGTTCACAGTGGAAAGAAAATGACTTGAAACGTCCCAAAGTGCTAAAATGACAACTTTTCCCCAAAGACAATACAAAGAAAAATTCGGCACTTCCCCTTGACATAACCGAATATGCACTTTACGAAATGCCAATTCTTTTGGCCGAAATTCCCTATCCACTACCCCACATTCGGCCAACTCTTCCTACACCCATCACTTCCATGATTTCCTCCTTAGTTTCCTCCTACAATTCCTCTCCTTCACCCATTTGAAAAGTTTGACCAAGTCCCCAACTCCCTTAGTAGAATTTGATTCAAACTCAACTTCTTACTCCTTCAAGACATAAAATAAAAGTCACCTCTTTTTGCTATCCAGGGGATTCAAACCCCTTCCCTCTTGCTCTCCCATTGACGCCACAACCACCCTACCACATGGCCAACTTGTGCCTTCTAAACACACCCAAATTTACTTAAGTCCTACTTCCAACTGCCCTCTCCACTAAAGGCCAAAAACCAATATTTTTCCAGGGCTCAGACTCGAACCTAGGCCTCCCTAGAACCCCTAAACACCGTTAAATAACTAGCTATACCAGCCCAACACATGCAATTGTGCAAAAAATCACAAACCCCTAATTTTTGGGATGTTATAATTTCGTAACATCTAGGCCAGGTTTAGGGGTGTTACATTTAATGGTATCAGAGCCCGATTGTAAATTTTTCTAAATTTGTTTAAACTTTGGTTTAGAAAAGTGATAGTGATATTTAAGGAGGGCACAAAAATGGAACAAACAAATTAATTAATTAAAGTGTAATTGATTGCAATTTTGTAAATAAATCAAAATTAAATAAAACAAATTGAAAGAAATGGACATTTCTTCTTCATTTTTCTTTATCTATTACTGAAACACCATTGAAGGCGAGCTCCAAGCTTCGGTTTCATCCCTTAGTGCATGTGAGCTCAATTCTCACCTATTTCTTGTAATTTTTATGTTTTTGATATCATTGCAACTAGGTCCACCTAACCCATACCTTTGTTTTTGAATCTGTTAAAAATTTTAGAAGTTTCCATTGATGAATCTTGATTGTTTTTTATGATAATTATGTATTTGAAGCTTTGATTGTGGTATTTGGTTATTTTGTGAAGAAATTTTTATTAGTTTATGATTTAAGGATTAAATTGTTAAAAAGTTAAAATTTTAAGGTTTGATGGTGAAATAGAGGTATAATTGGGACTGTTTAAGGGCCTAGATTATTCGTCCATAAATTTTGAACTTGAAAAAATGGTTAATTTGATAATTTTCAAGTTAAAGGACTAAATTGCATAAATTGTGAAAGTTAGAGGTAATTGTATAAATTTCAAAAATAAAAGGGTAAAAATTGTAAATTAAATTGGAATATGAAATGTAAGCTAATAATTGGGAAATTTTACGTTTTAGATCAAGACCATGTTGAATTAAATTTGATTAAATTTTTATATCTACTTCGATAAGATTTATTGTTTTAATATGTCGAACTTACTAAGTTTCAATAAGCTTACTTGTGTCACTTGAATTTTATTGAAAATATCTTTTCATGGGACGGACGATCAGATCAACACTCAAGTCACACTATCCATCTATTTTCTATAGATTTTGAACTTTTTTTTTGATTATATGGCATGTAATAGGTCATTATGTCAATGACCTCGTTTGATATGTATGTATATGAAGCATGTAACTGGTTAATCTTTTTATCAATGTTGTCTTGTAATCTGATGGTAGTTACATGGTTGCTAGGTTTGGTGGTGAATATAGTCATTTTGTGAAGTTGTGGTTAAGTTTTTGGTAAGCTTAGCTAAGAATAATATGATTCATGTTTGATCTTAATTTGGCTATTATAAGGTTAGGTAATTTAAAATGACAAGATTGTATGTTTGAATGGTTGATGATTTATTACATTGTACATGTATGTATAATTGTGTTACCAATGAGGGTACATTGGTTAGGCACTTAAAATGGTTGAATTGGCATGATTTGAATATGTTTAATGATAATCTAAATCAATATATTAACTGGTTAATGTGTTGCTTGGTGTCCAATAAAGATTGAAATGGTAAACTTGATGTTTAAGGTTCATTTTAGTGCACACAACCTAGGACATAGGCTGTCACACGGTTGTGTGCCATACACAATCTAACACATGGTCTGTGACACAGCCATGTGTATCAAGTCAGTGAGTCACACGACCTAGAACACGGTCTGTGACATGATCTTGTGATCTAAGTAAGTGAGTTACACGGGCCTAAGCAATACCACACGGTCGTGTGTTACTTGTTTTGAAATTTTTCATATTTTCTTGAAATTTCCTGACTTGTTTCAAATTAGTCCCTAAAAGTTTTAAGATTATTTCTATAGTCCCTTAGGCTCGATTTAATCCTAATAAATATAAGTTATTATTGTAATTCAATTAATTTATGGTATTCAAGAAATTATATTGTAATGATCATGATTTTACCTGATTATTTCTGTTAACTTGCTATAGCATTCTCGTAACCCTATTATCGCGATAAATATGGGTTAGAGGTGTTACAATATTAATATAATCTATGAATTTGTTTTATTATTCAAGTTATTCGAATATACTATACTCAAGGAACAGATCCAACAAACCATTCAATACTAAAGTGACATGTGGTCAAATGGGAATTCTAGGTGAAGCACCATCATTGGTACTATATCCCAAGTGTCACTGTTAGGTTTCGAAATAAATGTTCTTGAATGTACTTTATGTCATTCCAAAAGGCTTATGCTACACGCTTCAACTTTTTGATGATTGACATGCCAATAGTCGACTCCTTCCAAAGGATAAGTAAAAACAACCAAGCATTCAAGCATCAGCCATCCATTTTGATGGCAATTAAAGACACCCAGTACAAGAAGATATATGCATAATGTTTCACAATATATAAGACCATCTAAAGTTGGAAAATACCTTCCAAAGATCACATGCTGCTAATAAAATCTCATGTTACCAACAAATACGATGAAATATAGCACAAAGTCATAGACACGAAAAAGAAGAAAATTATATATATTTATTTAAATTTAAATAGTGTACAAAGGAGAAATTACAAAAAACTCTAAAAAATAATAATTTTATACAAGTTTATTATAAAGTGAGACATTTCCCTTTATTAGAGAGGTGTTTGGATCTGCGGGACCCTTCCCTCTGTTCCAAAAGGAATGGGGATAAATGTCATCATCGTCAAAAGAGCTCAAAGTGTCCTCACTAGCAACACCATCCACAGTTTCCTTCTTGGAAGGTCCTACTTGAGATGCATCATCCTCAGGATGAAGAAATGAATTCAAGTGAGAGCACCCTCTGTAGTACACTAGACTCTTGAAATAAGCTTGGAATTTATCCCACTCAAACCCATGAGGGTAGTATACATCAAAACCAAGATGGTGACCCTCCAAGAGCATGTCAAAGAAGGATTAGAAGTTCAACTAAATAAGATTCAGTGGCGCTGGTGTGGGCATCATAACCACTAAAAGTAATTCCTACAATTAAAATAACTCTAAATAGTAGTAACGAGTGGTAGTACGGTCGAGTCCATAGGGATTGGTATTATAATCAACTTTTACGTTCAACTTTTGATCAGAATTTCTGTCATGTCGATAATCATGGCAATAGTCGTGCCCACGACTTCAAACAGACATACTAAAAAATAAATAAATAAATTAGGGGAGTTTTGAAATGTTTAGAAATTAAATAATTGAAACAACATAAATAAACAATTAAATGAATTGGAAATTAAATTTGGATTTTGTAATCAAAGATAATAAGCCTTAGCCTTAGACTCGGTGGATTCCGAATTTAGAATCAATCCTCAAAATTAATTTTCTCCTCCAAACAATAAGATGGTTATAGTAGTTAAAAATGTCCTAACCACCAATTCTTCCTCTCGTAGCTGGTCACGGTACGACCTGCAAACCAACCCTTACCGATTATCTAACCGAGATACACGTATTCTCGATTCAAGATTTTGGCAGCCTTACTCTCTAAAGAACCCAACTCGAATTAACGGCCTCAACTGCATGGGTCATTTAAACTCGATCACTTCTCCCTTGATTTGTTCTCGGAGATCTAAATACAGCATGATGACTCGTTTCCCCAACTGTCCGCAAACATGACTACAACCCAACGCACTTTTTGACTTGAAATTGAGTTAACTTTAAGGGATGAGTTGTCAATCCAGATACGTAGGAAAAATGTGAATACTGGTAGGAAGGTTTTTTTAGTACAGATTCGTATCTCACAATTCCTGACCGAAAGGAACACCAACCGAAAGCTAAGTTGGAATTTAGTGAAGCATGGATTTAATCATGCTTTGGTTGGCTACGGATTGAATTTGAATGAAAATGGTTGAAATTGGGAAGGGAGGGCTTGGAAAGCAATTAAACATAATTTGAAAAGACAAGGAAATGAAAATGGAATTGCAATAGCTATTGGCAATGAATATGGAAAGGAAATAATATAATTCTTATTTAATCCAAATGAAATCAAGTGTCAAGTGTGTCTTCCAAGCTACCTTAAAGCCCTATTTATATACATATCCCTTACTAAATTTGGGTTAACCACCCAACACATAATTAAAATTTAATAAAAAAATAAAATTAGATTTTTTCCTAATTTTGTCCTTTACAAAGTCAAAAGAAATCTGATGAGTCCTTAGCTATTTCCACGTTTTTTATTCGGCCCTACTTTATTGATTGTGCTATAAATTGGTCCTTTTTTGCTCATTTTTAAGTCATAACATCCCAACTGCATCCCTGACAAGATTAAAACATAAAATTATTAATTCAACAGGGATCAATTCAAGAATTAACCGATTAAACACAAAACAATCATGCAAATTTAACATGTTATCAAATCCCCCTACTTAGCTCATACTTGCCCTCAAGCATATTGTACTCTCAAACATTAGAAAGTATTCAACAATCTATTTAAAATTGAGTCTATTTTTCACACCCATAATCAATGTAAACAATATAGGCAAAAAAAAAAATGCTCAAAATACCTAGTCTGATCAACAAGTGTCAAAAACTGAAACATATGAACTAAATCATTTCACTAAATTGAGTTCGAACCAAAATTTTCAAGGTATTATTAATTAATCAAGAAGTAATATTTTATTTATTTATTTATTATTATTTTTAGACGTGGTCAAACCTTTTTACGCGAAATAGGATGACAACCCAAGCACTTTACCCCTGTTACTGATGTAACAGCCCGTTTTTAGTCAAATCAGAATAGTAGTTTTAGAACCACAAATCCAAAGTTTAAGTATTTATTTTATTATTTTAATAAGGTCTGCAACATGATAGAATTATTGTATGAAAATTTCATAAATAAATTTTACTGTTTGAATGCTTAATTCAGTAAAAGGACTAAATCGCGTAAAATGTAAAATGCATGTTCTATTAGTTAAAGGTGTCTAATAGCTTTGGATTTTAATTATGGTGGCCTTAAATGGTATTAGACCATTTTAATTGTGATTGGACAAAGATTGACAAACATTAAGTGATTTTTAAATTATATTAATAAGGTTAATTGGGTAATATGTTTAATAAGGTTATATTAAATAAGACAAAGTCATTTTATTCATCTTTCTTCATCTTTGTTGACAAAAATGAAGAGAAAATAAAGCTTCTTTAGGTTTTTCCATTCGGTCACTTTGGAGCTTAATTGTAAGTTCATCTTAGCTCGATTTTTAATGATTTTTTCGTTTTTGAGATTGTTGTTTCGTATTCTAGCTAGCCTGTACCTTAGATTTTGAAATTGTTAAAGACTTATCATGTTGCCACTATTGAATGCTTGAGTAAATTGATGAATTATGATAGATTTGGAAGGTTTAATGTTAGATTAATAGTTTTTGTAAAGTGATTTTTGACAAAAATGTCAAAAAGGGGTTAATTTATGAAATTGTAAAATTAAGTGGGTAAAAGTGTGAATAAATAAGAGATATGGGTTGCTAGGGACTCCACTAAAATTCAGCTAAGCATGGGTTTGTACTAAATTGCATGAATTTGCAATTTTATGTGAGAAGGACTAAATAGTAAAAATGTGAAAGTTTAGGGGCAAATGTGTAAAATAGCCCTAATGTATGTTTTGGACTAAATTGAATAAATAGTTGATTAAATAAGCTGATTTTAATAATATATAGATCAAGATAAGCTGAGACCAAGATTAGATCGGGGGAAGGAAAGATTGACGATTAGCTGATATTTCTATTCGAGCAACTCGAGGTAAGTTCGTATAATTAGAATTGAACATTTAAATTGTAACAGATCGAATTTGACCCTAATCGGAACGGTGGTTTCGGGACCACGAATTCGAGTCCGAGAAATTATTTAATATTTTATTTTGTGTTCAATATGTGTGAATTAAAATGTGTGAAAGTTTAAGAGAAAAATTTCATTGTTTGGGTGCTTAATTTGACAAAATGGACTTAATCGCGTAAATTTTAAAGTCTCAAACTATAGTGTAAAGTGCCTATTTGATGATGGCTTTTTAAAGTCGAGCATTAAAAGGGTAAATAACCCATTTTGAGTTAGTGGGTGGCTTATGTCAAGAATACCCTTAAGTTATATGTTAGTTTTATTTTATATTAAAGGTTAAATTAGTAATTAAATAATTACTTTTATAATATGTTAAAATAACATAAACAAAAGCCACCATCTTTATCATTCTCTCATGGCTGAATATTGAGAAAGAAAAAGGGGGGTTTTTGTTCTTTGATTTTTGGCACTTAGAGGCTTGATTTCAAGGTTAGTTTGAATTTAGTTTTTGTTAATTTTTACGTTTTTGAGATCGTTGCTTCGAACCGTAGCCGACCCATGTTGTAATTTTTAAATCTGAGCATGTCTAAGGTTCGGCCATTAGCATTGTTATATGATAATTGATGTTTGATGAATTTAATTTTAAGATAGGATTAAGATTGATAAGTTTTGTATTGAAGTTTTAGTGAAAATTGAGTAAATAGGACTAATTTGTAAAAATAAAAACTTGAGAGGGCTTAAATGCAAAATAAATGAAAGAAATGGACTTATATAGTCCTTATACATATTCGACCCTTGAGTGTTGTGTTGAAATAATGTGTAATTTGTGTTTTGTGCAATTAGGACTAAAGTGTAAAATGTGAAACACTAGGGTAAAAGGGTAATTTACCCATTAATGTGATTTAGGACTAAATTGAATTGCAATGTACTTGAATGAGCTGAATTTAATGTGTTTTAGATCAAGAGCAAAGAAAAGCGAAATTGGATCGGGGAAAGACAAAGGTTCTCGAATAGCCGATTTACACGGTATATCGACAACCGAGGTAAGTCCTTAAGCAAATATACGTTCAAGATTTATTCACAACTATGATGAATGATGAAAATTGAATATTCAAAGTATAATTATAGACAATAGCCGAATGTAGAAGTATGGTATTGAATTGAATTTACTTTGTAAAATGATAAGTGTATAAATATGTTTTGGTTGGTATGTGAAAGTAATATGATCTATATGAGTTGTTTGCATTGTTGATGTTATGAAATGAGTGCTGAATTGATGATCATATCTATATCGAGCTTTAAGCCTAGCGAGCTTCGTGCTTGGTGTTATTTATCGGGCTAAATGCCTAGCAGGCCTTGTGCCGGTGATGTAATTCGGGCTAAATGCCTAGCAGGCCTTGTGCCGATGATGTAATTCGGGCTAAATGCCTAGCAGGCCTTGTGCCGGTGATGTAATTCGGGCTATAAGCCTAGCAGGCCTTGTGCCGGTGATGTAATTCGGGCTATAAGCCTAGCAGGCCTTGTGCCGGTGATCAAGTTCAGACTTTGGGTCTAGCAGGCTTAATGCCGGTAATGTGTTATAAATTCTTTACAAGGTGGGATGAAAATACTTCAATAAACAAAATACTCGGGTAAAAATAAAAGTTTATAGATGCAACGAACAAGGTAAGTGATTATCTTTCCTTTCAAATTACATAAGTGATAGAATGGTTAAAGTTTTGATAATGAGTTTTTATGATATGTGCATTTGAATTACTCATTAATAAGTGTGATATGTATATTGAATATAAGTTTGGTGATATCTTTGAGATTCTCAAAGATAAAAATGTTAAAGGTGAAAGTTATCGAAAATACATATCTGTATATATATGATTAATCGTATATAAATTGTGATATATGTTATACTTGTTGATAAGGTAATATGTGCATACTTAAGGCTTAAAGTCTTTGGAAGGGTTGTATACCTTCAATGAGGAATTAATAAATGATAAGTTCTGAGAGGCAATTGTTTGACCATAATGAAATTATTATTTGTTAAATTACTTGGACTTATAAGTATATTTATATATGTATGTGTGCTAAATGTTGGAATATTTGATATTGTTTCAGAAATGCTTAGGACTTACTAAGCTAGTGAGCTTATTTCGTGTGTGCTCTTTGTTACATTTTATAGATTTTCCATCAATCTATGGGCATCTGAGGATCATCGAAAAAGTAAACCACACTATCTCCCCTTTTGGTACTTAATCTAAGTTTTAAACCAAGGCATGTATATGTTAGACTAAGGGTCGATTAATGACTTTCGGCCTTGTATATATATATGAATAGCCTTGCGAAAATGGCTATATCTTTTGATTAAGTTAAATTCTGTGTTCTTGATATAATGGATTGATTATGATATTAAGGGATGTGAAATTCGCCATGGTTTAATCATGTATGGAATATGGTCAAGTAATAAGCCTATTATATCTAGATGTGATGCATTCGGTTAAGCATGACATATTAATATGTTTTGCATTTGTTTTGTCTTAGTTCGAATGAGGTGGATGCAGTTGAGATGATGTTCTTTGGGTTGTAAATAAATTTGGTCTATTTGGATTATTAAAGATGCCATGTTAATGGTTATAAGTAGTAATTTATTTTAACCTATAATCGGTCATGATACATATATATTTGATAGGTATGATTTGGTTTTGTGGTTTATGACATTTTGGGCTAAGATGATGATTTGATAAGGTATATTTGGTTTAATAGACGTTCATGTTATGTATAATATTTCACAAGATATATATGCGACCATTTGATGCATAAAAATATAGTTATAATAATGATATTACTAGTATATTTTGCTATAAGGATTCGATGTATAATGGTAAATAATAAAGTGGTACATAAACATATTTATGCGTGGATTGGTTTTAAAAAATGGTATGTGCTAATTTGGTGTTTATAAATATTACGTATATATATATGGAATGCTTTAAGATTTATTCGATTAAATATGTAAGTGACAATTAGATTTTTGTTTGTGCTCGTGTTATAGGCGAATAAATGTATAAATATTATATGCTTATCTTTGTTGTTGATTTTAAATGACCATGTGATTTTAATTATGCAAGTTGTTGTATTAAGACCTAATAGAATATATACATATATATATATATATATTCATTTCTAATAGCATGAAATGATATGATTTTATCAAGTATTAGTCTGGATAGAGTGCTTGGGCTTGGTAATTGTAACATCCCGAAATTGGGCCTAGTAGGATTGGGCCTTGGGCTTTAGGAAAATTAGAATATTATTTTTTTGTGTTGGCTTGGGTATGAATTTTGTGTGTTAGCATAGTCTTGTGAAGGCTAGATTTTAATTAGGAAGTTAGAATAAATTTTAGTATGGTTTATTTAATGAAGTAAGATTAAGTGAGCTTAGCACTTAAGTTAATTTAAGTGTTCATTTATAGCATAAGAGGAGTAAGTGGCAAGATGGTTAAGGAGCTTGAAAGGTAGCTTGAGGTTAGAGGTTCGAGTGGTATGTTTAGCATTTTGAAGGTTTACTTTTGTGTATTAGCATTGACTAGGTCAAACTTATTTATGATAGGTGGACTAATAACTTTTGGTAAGTTGAATTTTTGTTTAAGGAAAGCTTAATTTATGGGATAAGATTCTTAAGGTTATGGAAGGATATCTTGAAGTTATGGTATATTGAGGGGACAAAAGGCTTGGCTTGTGGAAAATGTTTTGGAAACAATTCCTATGCTTTTAGTGCTTGAATGTGGACGATATGGGTGTCTAGGGGGTGGCGAATTTTGTTAGGTAGATTGGGGGAATAGTTGGCCAATTCTCCTTTTGAACATCTTTTGCATTTTGTTTTCCTCTCAAAAATCCTTTGTTTGGCGAATGAGTATTGTACATTTTGTGCAAGTTTTGCTTTTGGTTAGTCTTCATTTTGTTTGAACCAAAATTTATATTTTCTTTCTCTCATCTTTTCCTTTGAAACCTAAAACATCTTTTGCACTTTTGTGCACTCTTTCTCCCATCTCTCTTCCTCTTTTCTTACTTTTGGTATTTGCTCAACATCACTTTTTCCTTTTATTTTCTTCTTGACCGAACCTCTTTCTTCCCCAAATCCTCTTTCTTTCTCTCTTCCATTGTTGATTAAACCGAATCCTCATCCTCTCATTTTTATTCTCTTTTCTACTTACATATTTCCTTCACTTTTATTCACATATTTTCTCCTTTCATAACTATATAGCCGAAACTTCCCATTTCCTCTTAGTATTGTTGTGGCCGAATATTGAAGGTTGGTAAGTCAAAGGGTAAGGTTTTATTTTAAGGGATTATTCTTTTGATTATCCTAAAGCCGAAGGCTATTATTTATTTTAATGGTTGCCGATTGTAGGGAAGTGAGGCCGATTCACATTTAGGAGTGTGTTGGCTAGTGTTCGAAGGCATTTGGGTAGGTTTCGGGTTCACAAGGAACCCTTCTCAATTATTTTGGTTTGGCCGAATAGGCCATGGCACTAACCTAGTGTTTGGCGAATATAGGGGCAAGGAAAACTTGTGTGGCGATTTGTCTATTCGGGATTTAGGACTCTTGTTAATATCGGTGTGTACATACACACCTTATAACCTTTTAATATGCTAAGTGTTATATTATGCCTAATCGATTTGTGTAGATATGGATGTAATACCATCATGGTATTAACAAGGATTCGGGTAAGTCTTTATTGCTATGAGATTTCTATTTGATGCTTTTGGGAAGCATGACACAATTGGTATGTGCAATATTTGATATATGGCAATGATAAATCTATGAATGTTGTTAAATAAACATTTTAGCATGATTCTGTAAAAGTATGTAATTGATTGATGTGGGTTAAATGAGTGGAGGGGGCAGTGATATTCGTGTCGACGGACACCAGTGTTTTGGTAACACATTGTGACTACGGTCACCAGAGGTTTGGTACCTCCAGAGGTTTGGCACCTCATAGCGTCTCGTCCCTATGGTTAACACCACCGTGGGTTGGCCCCACTTTGAGATATGGGATTGACGCCAGTGATTTGGTATCACACGATGGGTTGGCCCCATCATTCGATTTGTGTCCTCGGACACCAGAGATTTGGTATCTCCAGTGATTTGGTATCACATTTGTGACTATATGTCACCAGTGGTTTGGCACCACCAGTGGTTTGGTACCACACAGGGTAGAGAAAGGCGTTGGGATGGTTAGGATGGGTGCATCTTAAACTTATGCGTATTAATTGGTTATGATTTGTGTATGTTGTTGCACTAAATCGGGAAGGGTTACATTGAGTCTTGGTGACTCACCTTCTCCTTTAATTTTTCAGTGACTCGTAGATTGCGGATGAGGAACCGGATGGACTCGAGTGGCCATGCAAAGGACATTTGATATAGATGAACTTTAAATTTTAATTATTTTTACGTTGGTTTGTTTTATTTAAGATGTAATAAGGCCTCCTAGAATTATTTTTGTTATTGTTGCATGTTTTGAATGTTTTGTTTAAACTATTTGATGACGTTAAAACGGATGCACATGTTTTCTCAAATTAAGCATAAAATGTTTTAAAGTGCCATCGAACATTTGAAGTCTGTAAACAATTCGACTCAATAAATATTTTTAAACAAATTAAGTATGGTTTTAACAAAGAGAATTAAAATGAAAGGCATTTCAACAAAATTTTGAATTGGTTTTAAAATGGTTTTCAAAATGTTTTTTCTCTGTAGCAAACCAAATTCATCGTAATGTTTGGGCCGCGTTTGGGGTGTTATATTAATTGTTATAGTAAGGCCTCGTAACCTAATCCGTGACGGATATGGGTTAGGGGTGTTACATTTGATTGGTATCGAGCTTACGGTTTAGTCGATTCTAGGACTACCGTAGCGTGTGAGTCTAGCTATACATGCCTTTTCATATATCGATAGTGTGGTGACTTCGATATTTTGAATGTGTTTTATATAGTAAATGGACACCGATCACGAAAGAGCCGTAGCGGATGATGTGGAGAGCGTAACGCTGACCGTGCACATAGATCGGTCTTGGTAGACTCTCGACCGATTTTGGGTAGCCACGAGGGGAGGCTAAACAAGCCTTCTATCGATGATGAGCAGTGGTTTATCCGGTTTATTCAAAGCTAACCCGTTGTACACCAACCTCCACCCCCGAATAATCTAACTCCAGTACCTTCAGCACCCCCGATGATAGATCCAATGAGATCTAGTAGGCCTCCTATTGATAAAATCAAGAAATTTGGGGCCGAGGAATTCAAGGCTAATGATGATGATGATACAGAGCGAGCTGAAATGTGGCTTGATAACACTATTCGGGTACTTAATGAGCTATCCTGCACTCCAGACGAATGTTTGAAATGTCTATATCTTTACTTGGACACCGCCTATCACCGGTGGAATACACTAGTATCGATGGTTCCAAAAGAAAAAGTGACATGGGATTTCTTCCGAATGAATTCATGAAGAAATATATCGACCGGAGGTTCATCGACCGAAACGTAAAGAATTTCTTGAACTAAAAGCAGGGCAAATGACCGTGGATGAATATGAGCGAAAATTTATCGATTGAGCCGATATGCTCGGGAGTGTGTATCAATGAAGCCATTATGTGCAAAAGGTTTGAAGATGGTTTAAATGAAGATTTAAAGTTTCTTGTTGGCATTCTTGAAATCAAAGAGTTTGTGACACTAGTCGAGCGAGCTTGCAAAGTGAAGAGCTCGAGAAGGAGAAAAAGAAGAAATTTGAGACAAGCTAGAGACACTCGTAAGAGACCGTCGAGTAAGAATTTCCATTCCACATCTAAGAAGTTTAGAGATGACTTCAGCTGACATAAAGCTACTTTAGATTCACCTAGACGTGATCGACCTCCAGTGGGCTCACGAGCTACCTTGATGGCCAGTGTTGGTAACGTTCCACAGAATCGAGTTGAATGCAAGCACTGTGGGAAATGGCATTCCAGGAGTTGTAGATTCTATGATCAGTCTTGCTTTAAATGTAGGTCGTCAGATCATTTTATTAGAGAATGTCTGATGTTAGTTAAGCAGAATACATTTCAGAACATTAAGTCGAGCAACACCTCAGCGCGAGGTAGGCCACCTAGACATTCAAGCAATGTAGGTGGTAGTCAGAGAGGAACGAAGAACACTACAGTTCGATCCAAGGCAAGAGCTCCAGCTAGAGCTTATGTTACTCGAGCTAGAGAGGATGCTTCTTCTCCAGATGTCATTACCGGTACTTCCACCCTTTATGATATTACTATGATTGCATTGATTGATCCTGGTTCGACCCATTCATACGTGTGTGAAACTCTAGTATTCGGTAAGACTCTGCCAGTTGACTCTACTGAGTTCGTGATTTGTGTGTCTAACCCTTTGGGTAGATGTGTGTTTGTTAATAAAGTGTGTAAAGGTTGCCCGTTGATGATTTGGGATTTTTGTTTCCCAGTCGATTTAATGTTGTTGCCATTCGATGAGTTTGATATAATTTTGGGAATGGACTGGTTAACTTCGCATGATGCAGTGGTGAATTGCAAAAGAAAGCTTATTGATTTGAGACATCAGAACGGTGAGATCATTAGAATTGAATCCAGTGATTTAAGTGGGTTTCCTACAGTTATATCCTCGATGTTAGCCCGGAAGTATGTAAGAAAATGGTGCGAAGCTTATTTGGCTTTTGTACTGGATAATAAATTATCTGAGAAACAGATTGAATCTATACTGATTGTGTGTGAATACCCAGATGTGTTTCCTGAAGAATTACCGGGTTTACCCCCAGTACAAGAGATTGAGTTTAGCATTGAATTAGCATCGAACGACTCTGATCTTAATAGCTCCATACGGATGGCACCTACTAAGCTAAAAGAGTTGAAAGCACAATTGCAAGAGTTAACAGATAGGGCTTTGCACGACCAAGTTTCTCTCCTTGGGTGCACCATTCTTTGTGAAAAAGAAAGATGGGACGATCTGAATGTGTATTGATTATCGGCAATTGAATAACGTAACTATAAAGAATAAGTACTGTTACCTCGAATTGATGATTTGCTTGATCGGTTGAAAGGGCTTCATTATTTTCAAGATAGATTTGAGATCGGGTTATTATCGATTCTGAGTCGAGATACAAAAGTGCCAAAGATCGCATTAGGACGAGTGCGGACATTTTGAGTTTTTGGTTATGCCTTTGGGCTTACTAATGCACTGCTATTTTTATGGATTTGATGAATCGGGTTTTAGGCAGCTTTTGGATCGATTTGTGGTAGTATTTATTGATGATGTGTTAATCTACTCCAAAGATGAAATTGAGCATGCTGAGCATTTGAAATTAGTGCTACAAACTTTGCAAAAACAGCAGTTGTATGCGAAGTTTAGTAAGTGTGAGTTCGGATGAAAGAGGTCACTTTTTGGGACATGTTGTTTGACATCGCATTCGAGTTGATCCGAACAAAATCTCATTATACTTGATTGGAAGCCACCGAAAATGTTTAGAGATTCAAGTTTTACGGGACTTGCGGGTTACTATCGACAATTTGTCAAAGGTTTTTCTATGATAGCTACCCATTGACAAAGTTGTTGCGTAAAGATGTCGAGTTCGAGTGGTTAGAAAAGTGTCATAAAAGTTTTGATCACCGAAAGCCCTTTTGATAGAAGCTCGGTGTTAGTTCATTTGAATCGGTAAAGAATTTGTTGTTTATTCGATGCTTCTTTGAATGGTTTGGGCTGCGTTTTGATGCGGGGAAGGCAAAGTTGTAGCCTACGCTTCAAGACAATTGAAGCCGCATGAAAGAAATTACCGATGCATGATTTAGAACTTGCAGCTATTGTGTTCGCATTGAAAATTTGGCGTCATTATTTATTTCGTGAGAAATGTCACGTTTACTCGGATCATAAAAGCCTAAAGTATTTGATGACTCAGAAAGAGTTGAACTTGAGACAACGTAGATGGTTAGAACTGTTGAAAGACTATGAATTAGTGATTGACTACCATCCGGAAAGCTAACGTGGTTGTAGATGCATTAAGTCAAAAATCATTGTTTGCTCTTCGTGCATTGAACACACGAGATGGTTATGTCAAGTGATAGTTCGATCATAGTGAGTTAAAAGCAAGATCGATGTTTATTCAAAGAAATTTGTGATGCACAAAAGTCGACAAAGATTTGATTGTTAAACGAGTTCGATGTGGAAATAATGCGAGTCGAATTTGAATTGATGAAAATGACCGCTTGAAATACAAAGGCCGAATGTGTGTACCGAGGATGTGGAATTGATTCGGATGCTATTGAAAGAAGCTCATAATAGTCAGATGTCGATACATCCGGGTAGCACGAAAATGTATAATGACTTGAAGCAGTTCTACTGGTGGCCTGGTATGAAACAAGATATATCTAAATTTGTTTCAAGGTGCTTAATTTGTCAGCAAGTAAAAGCAAAACATCAGGTGCCTTACAGGTTGCTTGACCGATCATGATACCTGAATGGAAATGGGATAGAATCACTATGGATTTTGTATCCGGTTTGCCTATGACACCGAGAAAGAAAGATGCGATCTGGGTTATAGTTGATAGATTGACCAAATCGGCTCATTTTGTACCAATTCAAGCGGACTACTCACTTGATAAACTTGTTTGAATTGTATATATCACAAATTGTGAGGTTGCATGGTGTCGAGTTCCATTGTTTGAGACGAGAGACCGAGATTCACATCACGATTTTGGAAGAAGTTGCAAGATGCTTTAGGTACTAAACTTCATTTTAGTACAGCCTTTCATCCGCAGACGGATGGACAATCCGAGAGAACTAATCAGATACTTGAGGACATGTTGAGATGTTGCATTCTCGAGTTTGAAGGTACTTGGGAATGATACCTACCTCTGATTGAATTTGCCTATAATAACGACTTTCAATCTAGTATCAAAATGGCGCCTATGAAGCCTTATGCGAGGCGAAGGTGTCGAACACCATTATACTAGATGAGCTCGGTGAGAATAAGATACAGAGGTTGATTTGATTAAAGAAATCGAGCGAAAGTAGCTATTATTAGAGATAATTTGAAAGTCGCCTCGGATCGTCAAAATCCTATCTTGACTTGAAGCGTAAAGACATTGAATTTCAAGTTGGAGATCGAGTATTCTTGAAAGTTTCTCCGTGGAAAAAGGTACTCGATTTGGTCATAAAGGCAAACTTAGTCCGAGATTCATCGGACCTTATGAAATTACTGAACGTATTGGGCTTGTTGCTTATAGGTTGAAGTTGCCTTCTGAGTTAGAAAAGATACATGATGTATTTCATGTTTCGATTGTTCGTAATTACAGATCAGATCCGTCTCATGTGATTACACAATCTGAGATTGAAATCCACCCCGATATGACGTATGTTGAAGAACCGATCCGTATTTTAGCTTGGGAAAGAAAGAGTTAAGAAACAAGAAAATTCCATTAGTGAAAGTCTTGTGGAAAAGGCACGGAGTTGAAGAGGCTACGTGGGAGCTGAAGATTTAATGAGGCAACAATATCCGATGTTGTTTAACGGTAAGATTTTCGGGACGAAAATCCTTAAGAGAGAGTTATAATGAGACCAAATTTGACCCTAATCGGACGGTGGTTTGGGACCACGAATTGAGTCCGAGAAATAATTTAATATTTTATTTTGTGTTCAATATGTGAATTAAAATGTGTAAAAGTTTAAGAGAAAAATTTTATTGTTTGGGTGCTTAATTTGACAAAAAGGACTTAATCGCGTAAATTTTAAAAGTCTCAAACTATAGTGTAAAGTGCCTATTTGATGATGGCTTTTTAAAGTCGAGCATTAAAAGGGTAAATAACCCATTTTTGAGTTAGTGGGTGGCTTATGTCAAGAATACCCTTAAGTTATATGTTAGTTTTTATTTTATATTAAAGGTTAAATTAGTAATTAAATAATTACTTTTATAATATGTTAAAATAACATAAACAAAGCCACCATCTTTATCATTCTCTCATGGCGAATATTGAGAAAGAAAAAGGGGGTTTTGTTCTTTGATTTTCGCGATTGGGGCTTGATTTTAAGGTTAGTTTGAATTTAGTTTTGTTAATTTTTATGTTTTGAGATCGTTGCTTGAACAGTAATTGACCCATCTTGTAATTTTTAAATCTGAGCATGTCTAAGGTTGACCATTAGCATTGTTATATGATAATTGATGTTTGATGAATTTAATTTTAAGATAGGATTAAGATTGATAAGTTTTGTATTGAAGTTTTAGTGAAAATTGAGTAAATAGGACTAATTTGTAAAAATAAAATTTGAGAGGGCTTAAATGCAAAATAAATGAAAGAAATGGACTTATATAGTCCTTATACATATTCGCCCTTGAGTGTTGTGTTGAAATAATGTGTATTTTGTGTTTTGTGCAATTAGGACTAAAGTGTAAAATGTGAAACACTAGGGGTAAAGGGTAATTTACCCATTAATGTGATTTGGGGCTAAATTGAATTGAAATGTACATGAATGAGCTGAATTTAATGTGTTTTAGATCAAGAGCAAAGAAAAGCGGAATTGGATCGGGGAAAGACAAAGGTTCTCGAATAGCCGATTTACACGGTCTATCAACAACCGTGGTAAGTCCCTAAGAAAATATACGTTAAAGATTTATTTACAACTATGATGAATGATGAAAATTGAATATTTAAAGTATAATTATGACAATAGCGAATGTAGAATTATGGCATTGGATTGAATTTACTTTGTAAAATGATAAGTGTATAAATATGTTTTGGTTGGTATGTGAAAGTAATATGATCTATATGAGTTGTTTGCATTGTTGATGTTATGAAATGAGTGCTAAATTGATGATCATATCTATATCGGGCTTTAAGCCTAGCGGTGCTTCGTCTTGGGTGTTATTTATCGGGCTAAATGCCTAGCGTGCCTTGTCTTGGTGATGTAATTCGGCTAAATGCCTAGCGGGCCTTGTCTTGTGTGATGTAATTCGGCTAAATGCCTAGCGTGCCTTGTCTTGGTGATGTAATTCAGGCTATAAGCCTAGCAGGCCTTGTCTTGATGATGTATATCAGGCTTATTGCCTAGCAAGCTTAATGCCGGTGATCAAGTTTAGACTTCGGGTCTAGCAGGCTTAATGCCGGTAATGTGTTATAAATTCTTTACAAGGTGGGATGAAAATACTTCAATAAACAAAATACTCAGGTAAAAATAAAAGTTTATAGATGCAAGGAACAAGGTAAGTGATTATCTTTCCTTTCAAATTACATAAGTGATAGAATGGTTAAAGTTTTGATAATGAGTTTTTATGATATGTGCATTTGAATTACTCATTAATAAGTGTGATATGTATATTGAATATAAGTTTGGTGATATCATTGAGATTCGGTCAAAGATAAAAATGTCAAAGGTGAAAGTTATCGAAAATACATATCTCAGATATATATATGATTAATCGTATATAAATTGTGATATATGTTATACTTGTTGATAAGGTAATATGTGAATACTTAAGGCTTAAAGTCTTTGGAAGGGTTGTATACCTTCAATGAGGAATTAATAAATGATAAGTTACGAGAGGCAATTGTTAAACCATAATGAAATTATTATTTGTTAAATTACTTGGACTTATAAGTATATTTATATATGTATGTGTGCTAAATGTTGGAATATTTGATTGTTGTTTCGTAAATGCTTAGGACTTACTAAGCTAGTGAGCTTATTTCGTGTGTGCTCTTTGTTACATTTTATAGATTTTCCATCAAGCTACGGGCATCTGAGGATCATCGGAAAAGTCAATCACGCTATCTCCCCTTTTGGTACTTAATCTAAGTTTTAAACCGAAGGCATGTATAGGTTAGACTAAGGGTTAGATTAATGACTTTCGGCCATGTATATATATATGAATAGCCTTGCGAAAATGGCTATATCTTTTGATTAAGTTAAATTCCTGTGTTCTTGATATAATGGATTGATTATGATATTAAGGGATGTGAAATTTGGCCATGGTTTAATCATGTATGGAATATGGTCAAGTAATAAGCCTATTATATCTAGATGTGATGCATTCGGGTTAAGCATGACATATTAATATGTTTTGCATTTGTTTTTTTTTTTTTTTGGTTCGAATGAAGTGGATGCAGTTGAGATGATGTTCTTTGGGTTGTAAATAAATTTGGTCTATTTGGATTATTAAAGATGCCATGTTAATGTTGATAAGTAGTAAGTTATTTTAACCTATAATCGGTCATGATACATATATATTTGATAGGTATGATTTGGTTTTGTGGTTTATGGCTTTTTGGGCTAAGATGATGATTTGATAAGGTATATTTGGTTTAATAGACGTTCATGTTATGTATAATATTTCACAAGATATATATGTGCACTGCTTTGATGCATAAAATATAGTTATAATAGTGATATTACTAGTATATTTTGCTATAAGGATTCGATGTATAATGGTAAATAATAAAGTGGTACATAAACATATTTGTACATGGATTGGTTTAAAAAAAATGGTATGTGCTAATTTGGTGTTTATAAATATTACGTATATATATATGGAATGCTTTAAGATTTTATTCGATTAAATATGTAAGTGACAATTAGATTTTGTTTTGTGCTCGTGTTATAGGCGAATAAATGTATAAATATTATATGATTATCTTGTTGTTGATTTTAAATGACAATGTGATTTTAATTATGCAAGTTGTTGTATTAAGACACGATAGAATATATACATATATATATATATATATATATATTCATTTCTAATAGCATGAAATGATATAATTTTATCAAGTATTAGTCTGGATGGAGTGCTTGGGCTTGGTAATTGTTATAGTAAGGCCTCGTAACCCTAATCCGACGATGGATATGGGTTAGGGTGTTACATAAATACTTGTAATTATTTGAAATGAATGTATATAATTGAGTAATTGATCTAATTGAAATAAGAATGCCTTATTGATAAAGTCTGATGGTTATTGAGCCCCGTTTGAATCGTAGGAATTCAAAAGATACAAGTGACATGTCACTAGGGTTACCGTTTAGGTTGAGATCCTACATGTGTTGTGGACTCACCGCATCTCGTATGAGTTTGCTGATATATCAGCTAGTAAAAGCTTACTATTTTCATCTCAATAGAGCTTACTGTCCATTAGCTTAGGAGGAACTTACTGATCATAGCTCAAAAGAGCGAAAATGATAATGAATTGAAGGATTACTGATTATATGTTATGTATATCACCCGAGTATCCCTCGATATTCTAATCGGTTCAATGAGCATAATTTTTTTTATTAGTTATGTGAAAAAGATATGTGTTATATGGATGAAGTATTGTTCATACGGATGAGTTACTGTTACTATTATTGAATGAATTACTATTTCTATGATTGAGAATGAAATGTTATAAATGGTGTACATTATATATGTGAATTTGATATGATACAATGTATTGAGCATTAAATTGAGATAATGGATTTACATGCACTTATGTGACTAACTTATTGATGAATGCTTGTGTATAGGCATTTGGAATGTGAATTTGATATACTTTGTTTAATTGTTTAATTATGTATAAATGGTAAGTTAAATTCTGAATTATATGGGCTTACTAAGCTTTTAAGCTTACTCTGTTTCTTTTTTCGTGTTTTATAGAGGTTCGATAGCTCACTCGATCTGGATAAAGTTAGAGTTACGCATCACACTATCGAGTTGTTGTTTGGTACTTTTGAACTCTTGGATACTTGTAAATATGGCATGTAGAGGCTAGTTATAAAGATGATAGTTATGGTTACTTGAGATAGTGATTTTGATACATGTTATGGTATAAGTTAAAGCCATGTGATTTGGCTTAAATTGGTGTATTGTTTTGGTTGTGTATACGTGTTCAAATATGGTACGTTTTGGCAAGTAGTAGATGGAATGGAAATATGCAAATGTTGTCATGATTTGTAATAGGCATATGAATGGAAAATGCATGATATTAATTAGGTATTTGAATACCATGTCGAATTGGTATAAATGTGTATGAAATGTTGTTGATTGGCTGCCTATTGAGTTATAAAATGTTGCATATTAACTTGTGCAGGTATATGAAAATAGGTTGGCAAAATGGCTTTGCAAATAGATTATTTTTGTCCACACGGGCAGAGACACGGGCATGTGTATCAGCCGTGTGCGAGACACAATAATGTTGCACGGTCGTGTGTCCTCTGGTGTTGATATTAACACCAAGTCAGTATTCTCCACACGGTCTCACACACGGCCCGTGTGGTATAAGTCACTATACCCCTTAATTGGCACACGGCTTAGCACACTGGCATGTGACTTGGCCGTGTTGCATAAGTCAGTATACCTTACAGTTTTGGCACGGCCTAGCACACGACCTGGCACACGGGCGTGTGTGGCCACTTCGAAGGGCACACGGGCTAGACACATAAGTGTGTGGTTGGCCGTGTGACCCAAGTCAGTATGTACCCCCTATTTTCACACTGGAGACACGAGCGTGTCTAGTGGCCGTATGAGACACAAGGCCTAGTCACACGGGCATGTGTCCTCTGTATTGAGAAAAATTTCAAAGTTTTGTGGAAGTTTTATAAGTAATCGGTTTAGTCCTGAACCGCTCCTAAAGCATGTTTAAGGCCTCGTAGCCTATTGTAAGGGAAAAATTGAATGATGATTGTATGAAATGATTGAATGCATGAGAAAAGTACGGTTATATGTGTTATAAGTTTGGTAATGCTCTGTAACCCTATTCTGGCGTTGAATATAGGTGAGGGATGTTACAACTGAGTTCAAACAGTTTTTTTTTTAGGCTTAGCTAGCGGAATGTTTATAAGTTTTGGTTTCTCACTCGAAACCTTTGATGCTAGATGAGATGACAACCTAAGCACCTCATCCCAAATACTAAATTCGATCACTTTTTTGAAACCTTCAATCATAACTTGAGCCTTTATTTATTTATTTATTTATTCATTTTATATATTTATTTATTTACAAGAAAATATTTTTTTTCAAACAATCAATTTTTATGAAAAATCTAGTTACATATATCAACTTTAAATCACACATGTCTATTATTCTAGATACTTGAACACTTCAATTCAAAAATTACCCAATTTTCTAAATTGACTAAGTAATGAGGTTAGAGGCTCAATGTCAAATAAACTATCTAATAAATCTAGCATAAGATTGAACATATGAAAAAGAGAAGCATGCAGTAAAAATCATCTAATCATGCATACTTACCATATCAATCATGTATATTTACCATTTCAACCCCCCACTTAATCTATGCTTGTCCTCAAGCATGTTTTATATGTAATAAAGTATAATAACTCAAACAACAAGCAAAGAGAAAGGTTAAGAATACTCCCCATGTGTTTCTAACGATGTTGTCAGCGTTGGGGTTTTATTTGGGTTAGGGATGTTGGGTTCGTTTCTAGGGAAATAAATGTCAGCACTTAGCACGTCGTTCCCACGCCACCATCAGTATCTGATTTTCAAAAATTGACAACCTTCATTACGTCCCTAAAAATAACACATTAACCCTATTAAATAATAATCTAGTTATTATTAATTTTATTTTCAATCTAAATTAAACTAAAATTAAAAAATTGGGTTGCCTCCCAAAAGGCACTTTTGTTTAACGTTGTTACCTCGACGACCTTAAAGTCTTGGTGATATATTCGGGCTTAGTGCCTAGCGGGCTTCGTCTGATGATATATTCGAGCTTAGTGCCTAGTAGGCTTCGTCTTAGGTGATATATTCGGGCTTAGTGCCTAGCGAGCTTCGTGCGATGATTTATTTGGGCTTTAAATGCCTAGCAGGGCTTTATCTTGGTGATATGCTATAAGTGGAGGTTACGAACATCAAACAAGGTGAGATGTTTATATATTGTTATGTGGTAAAAGTTCGGTAAGAACTAACCTACCATTTTAGTAAGGAATGAAGTGAACAAAAAATTCTTAATGTATAGTTAAAGATCGGTGATGAGTGTGACAAAAGCGCTTGTTCTTGTGTATAAGTAGAAATAGAAGATCGATGCCTAGATTGGTTTTCGATGTTATAGCAATGATATTTAAGTAAAGAGTATTACTATTATTCAACGATCTATATTTTACATAATGAAATAATTATGTTTTATACTATATGCTCATTATATTTATGTATGCTTGGGACTTACTAAGCTAGTAAGCTTCTTGTGTGTGTGTCTTTGTTTATCTTTGTTTTATAGATTTTGATTGAACTACGGGCTCGAAGGATCATCCGTGAAGTCAACCACACTATCGACTTCCTTTTGGTATTGAAAACTTAGTTTGTTATTTAAAAAGGGCATGTATAGGCTAGATTAAACCGTATAACTAATGTTTTGTAATAGTGTAAATATGCTAGCCATGCGAAAATGGCTATCTATTTTGAATAACTTGTTTCGTGTTTTGATGATATTGTTTGCTCATGCCATGAACTATTATTTATGCTTGATTATGGTTTAATCATGTGTGAGAGTGGTATTATTATTTATGCATGTTAGATTATGATAAGAAAGACTTATTAATTGGTTCATGTTAATGAGCTTAATATATGGTATATACATTGATAATGTTTGGATTATGATTGGCAATGAGAAATGGTAAATGATGGATATGTATTTGATTGAGTATTGGCTATATAAGCTTGGTTGCTAAATGATAAGTAAAGAATATGTTTCATGACTATTTTTGTTGATTGTTGATACGGATCCAAATGGTAAATGATGGTTATGATTTAAGTATGTTTTGGTTAGTTTTATTGGATAGTTAAAAGTGCCAAGTTGATGTTAATATTAATATGGGTATGTGCACATGTGTGGTTGTAAATTCGGTTGTAATATTTGGCTCATTTTGATAAGCATATGATCTTGATTATGGTGTGGCTGAATCAATGATTAGTTAATAAGATGAAAAATGAAGTTTAGGTATACTAATATACATGCGAAT
The DNA here is from genome assembly GCA_025506655.1 of Gossypium rotundifolium. Lineage (NCBI taxonomy): Eukaryota > Viridiplantae > Streptophyta > Magnoliopsida > Malvales > Malvaceae > Gossypium > Gossypium rotundifolium. The sequence goes on along the minus strand of CP106732.1, from coordinate 96,758,158 downwards.
TAGAGTGCAGTGAAATGTTATTTGTGTTCAAATGTTAGATGTGGCTTTTATTTTAAGGTAAAATACGCTATATATATATATATATATGCATCAATAGTATGTTCGGTCATATTGTAAGGTTACTAAAATCGCATATGTGATTGCATAATAATTAATGTAATATGGTTTGAATGGTTTTATTTTGTGTTTGTGTAGTAGCAATGAATTGATATGTTTGATATTCAATTAATGAAATAGATATATTGACATATATGTGATGTATGAAATGAAATGATATATATCTTTTAATATGTTTTAAGTATACAAAAGCCATTAATATTAGAGTCATATGTATTAAGTACATGTAACATGGTTTTGTGGCATATTAGTTAATTGAGTATGTGGATATATAGATGATATTAATATGGTTGAAATTTTAAAGCATAGTTTGCATATGTATTATAAGTAACTAAGCATGATTAATTTTATCTAGTTGTGTGTTTCATATGTGCAAATTTAACTAATATGATTTAGTGGATGATTGCTATTGGATTTAGAAGTTATATCGTAAAGAAATTGATATAACCTTGTGTATGAAAAATGATAAATGACTATGTGAAATTGTGTTTGTCCGGTAATGCCTCGTAACCCTATTCCGACGACAGATATGGGTTAGGGGTGTTACACACTCCATGTTGTGGGAAACTTGCACACAACTTTTTGCACCATTACTAGTAATCGTAGAGCGATTCAATCTCCTTCTGACAGATTCCTATGATGTCCCTCCTTAGTTCAGCCACTCGAGCTGCAGGGAAGAACCTGTCAAGAAACAAAAGAGACATGTCAGACCATGTGTTGATAGATCCCAGGGGTAAATAAAATAACCATTTTCTAGCAGAGTCGGCTAATGAGAAAGGAAAGGCACAAAGTTTGATTTGGTCTTCGGTTACTCCCTGATGCTTCATGCTTGTGCACACTATATGGAATTATTTGAGATAGGTGTGCAGATTTTTGTTCTGTATTCCGCAAAAATTGGGTAGTAAATGAATCAAACCCGACTTCAACTCGAATGGCGTACCTCTCGCCAGATATGTTATACATAAGGGTTATTGTTCACTCAGTACCGCTGCAAGTTGGAGTATAGTTTGCTCGGCCATCTCGTCGGTTTGTCAGACAATAAAATTTCTTCAGTGTAAGATATGGTTTTGAATTCGAGATTTGGTCATTTACCGTTTCAAATGGCTTCTCTTCGCAGTTGTCAGGCCAATTTCTCAATTTCTGGTTCAAACTCTAGAGTTCCCTGTTCTGATCTAATCATAAGGTAAACAAAAAAAATTAGAAAAACATCTCCAATCCCTTGCAACGGTGCCAAAATTTGATGGGCATCGAAACCACCAAAAATAATTCCTTCAATTAAAAGAACTCTAAATAGCAGTAAAGAGTGGTAGTAGGGTCGAGTCCACTAGGATTGGTATTATAATCAAATTTCGTGTTTAAATTGTGATCAGAATTTCTGTGTGTCGATAATTGTGGCAATAGTCATGCCCATGACTCTAAACAGACATGCTAAAAAAATAAATCAGGGGAGTTTTGAAATGTTTAGAAATTAAATAATTGAAACATCAAAAATAAACAATTAAATGAATTGGAAATTAAATTTAGATTTAGTAATCAGAGATAATAAGTATTAGACCTAGACTTGGTGGATTTCAGATTTAGAATCGATCCTCGAAAATTAAATTTCTCCTCCAAACAATAAGTTGGTTATAGCAGTTAATAATGTTCTAACCACAAAATTTTCCTCTCATAGTTGGTCTCGGTATGACCTAAAAACCAACCTTTATCAATTATCTAACTGAGATACCGTGTTCCCGATTCAAGATTCCAGTAGCCTTGTGCTCTAAAGAACCTAACTCGGATTAACAACCTCAATCGCATGGATCGTTTAAACCCAATCACTTCTCCCTTGATTTATTCTCGTAGATCTAAATATAGCATGGTAGACTCATTTCCCCAACTGCCTAGAAACACTACTCCAACCCAACTCACTTTTTGACTTAAAATCAAGTTAACTTTAAGGGATGAGTTGTCAATCCCGATACTTAGGAAAAATGTGAATATCGATTGGAAGCTTTTTTTTAGTATGGATAAGAAACTCACGATTCCCGACTAGAAAGAACATCGGGCTAAAGCTAAGTTAGAATTTAGTGAAGCATGGATTTAATCATGCTTTGGTTGGGTATGGATTGGATTTGAATGAAAATGGTGGAAATTGGGAGAGTAGGGTCATGGAAAGCAATTAAACAAATTTTGCAAATAACAAGGAAAAGAAAATGGAATTGCAATAGCTATTGACGCATAAATTTAGAAAGGAAATAATATAATTCTTATTTAATCCAAATGAAATCAAGTGTCAAGCGTGTCTTCCAAGCTACCTTAAAGCCCTATTTATATACATATCACTTACTAAATTTGGCTTAACCACCCAACACATAATTAAATTTTAATAAAAAATAAAATTAAATTTTTTCTGATTTCGACTTTTACAAAGTCAAAAGAAATCTAATGAGTCCTTGGCTATTTCCATATTTTTATTCGGCCCACTTTATTGATTGTGCTATAAATTGGTCATTTTATGCTCGTTTTTAACTCATAGCATCCCAATTGCATCCCTGACAAATCAAAACATAAAATTACTAATTCAACAGGGATTAATTCAAGAATTAATCGATTAAACATTAAAAAATCATGCAAATTTAACATGTTATCTGTCCCGAAAGCCACTTGCATGGAAGCAAGTACCCCCTGAACAACAATAACAAGGACAACTGCTTCCACTAAATCCATGACCTTCTCAGTCTCTACACATTTCTCCATCTCATTCCTCTGGTTAGCTTTTTTCCCTCAAGCTGAGTCCACCTCTCTAACCTTCTGTTGATAACGTTAAGATGTACCTTTAATTGACGAACTCTCCTGTCTTGCTCATGACTCGTGCAATAGAATATTATTCTCTTTTTTCGATTGATCCTTCTCGCTTTGATACATATCCCCTAAATATGTGTGACTCGTGCTAGTAAGAGAGCTAATGGCAGCTCTTGTTGTCTGCATCGAAGCCTGTGACAAATATAAAAAAAAATAGCCTTAGACAAAGCCCAAAGAGAAGGAAGAGATGGCACACTTGAAGTAGCTAAAAGCTGAAAGGGATGGTCAAAACCCAAGAAGTCATGGATAATTATTCATTCGAACCTCACGAAAGCTTCTTCTTGGATGACTACTTTTTAATTGATTCCTCTCAAAGTTCTCAACTGTAACAATCCGTCTCAACTGTAACAATCCGTTCTTAGTGAAATCAGAACAGTGGTTTCAGGACCACAAATTCGATTTTAGAATATTTATTTTATTATTATTTTAGTGTCTATGACATATTATCAAGGTCGTATAAAAATTTCATTAAGAAATTTTATCATTTCCATGTTTATTTTGGTAAAAACTATTAAATCGTAAAAGATCAAAATTAGAGTTCTATAAGTTAAAAGAATTAATTTGTTATGATATTAAATGGTTAAGGGATTTATGTGGTAATCGGACCATTGTTGTTATGAGTGGAAAAATATGGACATTAAATATGTGATTTCAAAGGTTAATTACTAACGTTAAAGTAGTAATTTAATAAATAAATGTTAGTAAATTAATGAAAAACAAAGCTACCATCTTTGTTGTCCATCTTCCACCAAAATTAGACCTAAGAAACACCATTGTTAACACCTCAAGCATTTGGACATCTCTCTTTCTTGCATGTAAGTATAAATTCGTCCCGTTATTCATTATTTTTATATTTTGGAAGTCGTTGTAACTTAATCTCGCTGGCCCAGGGACTAATTTGAAAAACTATTAAAAGGTTAGGGTATTTTCCATGAACATGTGCATGTGAGTCTTGATGTTTGATGGAATAAAATGAATCCTTATTGATAAATAAACAACTTTTGTAAAGTGGTTTTTGTTGAAAATGTCAATTAGGGATTTATGTGTAAAATACAAGGTGAAATTGTGAAATAATGAACTCTATGAATTGCATCGGGTATATATTGAATTCGGTTAGCTCTGTATGTGGATGAAATTGCATGAATTTCAATTTACGGGCTTAAGGACTAAATTATAAATAAGTTAAAATATTAAGGGTAAAGGTTTAAATTTGTAAAAGTATGTATTTTGGACTAAATTGAATAGAATGAATATTGAATGGATTGAATTTGATTATTTAGATCAAGTTAAGCCTCGTAAGGATCTAGATCGAGGGAAAGATAAAGTATCGGACTAGTCGGTCCTATTTTATTATTTTTGTGATCAAGGTAAGTTCATATGTTTAAATACCATTTTCATGTATTTGATTTAAATGCTATTATGTTATTCATCACATCACGTCACGATAGAAATCCAATGACATTACGACAACTATCGAGCCCCCGTTGAACCTTAGGAATATATAGGATTAAAATGACATGTCATAAGGGCTACCATGTTTGAGTTCTGGTCTTGAATGTCCTACCGATAGCTGAGTTCTGGCATTTGTTGCGAATACTCGTCATCTTGTGTGAGTGGAATCTTGTAGCTACATTTTGACCTTCAGCTTGTGTGAGTAGACCCATTTATGGCTCAAGTAAGCATCTATGTAACGGAAAGGAATGGAATGGTTTCGACCATGTCTTTAGCACACTTTGTGTGAGCTTCCCGTATATTCGATATTATTCTAAGTGGTTCAACAGGCAAGAAAAGGGAAAGAACAGTAAGTGTACAAAAGCTAGTTTAAGAGCTCATGAAAAATGTATGAATTATTGATGATCAAAGTCTGAACACTCATGACTATGAAAAGTATGAATTAAGTGATGTTATGTTCATATACTATATCTTACCATGTGATGATATTGCTAAGTTATGTGTTTAATCACTAACTTGTGTTGTTAATGATGCTTAGGTTTGTTCCAAGCTATGTTGGATTGATTTATGTCTATTTTACGATTATGCATTGAAATGGTAAGCTATGTTCATGATTAACAAAATTACTAAGCATTATATGCTTACGTCATTTTTCCTTTCTATGTTTTATAGATAATCGGAAGGTTGTTCAATTTGGATGTCGGGTGTCCCTATTTTGAATGTCCACATGATTTGAGAGACGGGCGTATGTCTCAGCTGTGTGAGTCACATGGCTTGGCCACATGGCTGTGTGACCTCTACAGTGTGAAATTTTCTATCTTTTTTCGTAAAATTCTAAATGTTCCCAATTTAGTCCCGAATCAATTCTAAAGTGTTTCTAAGCCCTCGAGGGCTCGGATAAGGGACTATATGCATATATTTGAAAGGATTTTGCTATGATTATGAAATGTTTGGAAATAATTGATTTTAGGTTACATTTTTATGGTAATGCTCCGTAACCCTATTCCGATGGTGATACTAGTTAGGGGTGTTACATTTTGTGGTATCAAAGCTACGATTTAGTCAATTTTTGGACTAGAGTAGCATATACGAGTCTAGAAATACATGCCAGTATATAACCTGTAATAATGTGATAACTCTTGACTTGTTTTGAATTATGCTTTCATATAGAAATGACATCCAACCGAGTGAATCAATGAAGTTGAAACTAACGTGCAAGCCTCCGTTCATGGAGCAGCTTTGAATGGAACTAGGATCGTATCTGAGTGCCAGAGAAGAGAGGCTAAGAAAGCCCTTTTCCAAATGATGAACGAATGGTTTACTAATTTTTTACAAATGAACTCGATAGCTTAACGCCTCCACCCCCACCTGTTCCCCAACCAGTTCTCATGGTTCCTCAGGGTTTGGAACCATTGCAAGTTAGTAAGCCACCAGTTGATAAAATTCATAAATATGAGGCAGAAGAATTTAGAGCTATAGTTGAAGATGACCCAGAGAAAGTTGAGTTCTGGTTAGAAAACACGATCAGGGTTTTCGATGAATTGCCTTATACACCGATAAAATGCGTAAAATGTGTCGTTTCCTATTGAAAGATTCAACTTATTAGTGGTGGAACATTTTGGTATCTGTGGTACCAATAGAGTGAGTCGGTTGGGGATTTTTCCAAACTATGTTTCGAAAGAGGTACATAAGTCAGAGATTTCTTGACAAGAAATGCAAAGAGTTTCTTGAGCTTAAACAGGGCCGAATGACAGTATCCAAGTATGAGAGGGTATTTGTTAGACTGAGCAAGTATGCCAAGAATCTATACCAACTAAAGTTTCCATGTGTAAACTGATTGAAGATGGGTTAAATGAAGGCATAAAGCTATTAGTTGGGATACTTGAATTGAAAGAATTCGTTGTTTTAGTTGATCGGCGCATAAGGCTAAAGATCTTAGCAAAGAAAAAAGAAAAGCTGGTTATGAAGCTCGAGATTTGAGAAATAGATCATCGAGAAATTCATATTAGTTATCATCGAAGAAATCCAAAGAACATCATAACCGTTCGATTGCTTCAGTGGGATATTCCAATAAAGATAGAGGTAAACAACATGGGAGCTCAAAACCTAAAGCTACGTTCATTGCGAGCATAGGCAGTGTTAAGGCCAATAAGCCCGATTGCCAATGTAACATCCTGATTTAGGGGGTTGTTTGCAATTTAATTATTTTCATGTGCTTGCTTGAAAAGAAATGAATACTATGATTGCTTGACATATTCTAGGGTCTAGTCATAACCCCGGGCTAGGTCGATTAGGGCTAAAATTTCTTTTTAGTGCTTAAAAGGAGGAGCTAGGTGAGATAGGGGTTAAGAGGAAATTTTGGGAGAAGTTGGACATAAGAAGTCAAGCGGAAGAGTGGCAAGGGGACGCAACCTTAAGGGCTTGGAAGGTGGCGTCAAAGGGGAGCCTAAGGAAGAGGTTGAATCTTGGTAGGCTCAAGGGGTGTGTTTATTTTGGGCTTTTTGGGCGTTAAAGAAAGGGGCTAAGTTAAGGAGGCTTTAAAAGATTTTGTGGGTGAGGTTGGACATGAAAGTCGGATTGGTGAAGTGGCATAGGGCCTTAGTGAATGCCGCTCAAGCAAGGGGGAGGATGACTCAAGTTCGAGTCACGATGGTAGCATAATGTTTTTTTTTTATTTTTGAAAGTTGGCGCCATGAAGAGGGAAGAGTTGGACGGCAATTGGGACTTTGGAAAGGATGGGATAAGCCTTTATTTTTGATAATTTCGGCTAAAAGGGATAGAAGATAAATATTATTTTGGGTGATAATTAAAAGTGAAAATTATCACAAAAAGAGGAGGTGGCGAATGGAAAGGGAGTCTAGGGGAATTTTAACTAACACTCTTCTTTTCCTTTGATGATTCAAACCAAACCCCATTCTCCTCCGTTGATACTTTTTGTTTTTCTTTGAAGCATACAAAAAACATTGTGCCAAAACTTTCCATCCATCTTTGCTTAAAACACTCTAAGTCTCTCCTTTCATCTCCTTTCTTTCTTTCAAGCCCGACTCCATACCCTTTTCTTTTGAGCGAATCCCCTAAGGAAGGTCTGTCTATTCCAAAGGTTAGTAAGTATTTCACTCTAGCATTCGGTTCTTTTCTCTTCCTTTTAGTATGCCGAAAGTTTGGGAATAAGCCTTGGTATGGGTGACCGAACATGTATAAGTGTCTTAATAATGTATGATTTGTGTGTAGTTAACGTTAAGGTGCTTGAAGGAGCCTATCGGGATTTGATTCTCCAAAGTGAGGCATATATACTATTCGGCCAAGGGCCTTGATTATGTATAAGTGTGCAAGTCGATTCTAACAAGTGTTTTGGTAGGGATCTCGACAAGTCAAGTGACAATTTCGGGATTTCGGTAAGTTTGGTAAGTGATTAGTCATATTCAGCCAAAGGCCATTTTTGGTATCTAAAGTATAATCGATTGTGTGCCATGGATCTAGGGACTAATCGGCCAAGGCAAGCAAAGGCTTCCGGGATTTAAACTCATTTTGGTAAGTGATAGTAAGTTTTGGCCTAAGGCCATATTTCAGGTTCAATTAATCCTTCGGGATTATTAGTATAGCCGAATGGCTATTAGATCTAAAAATGTGTGTGTTGGCCGATTGTAGGAGGAAACAACCTCTCGAGATTTTGCTAGTATATTCGGGATTTGCTAGTATCACGAGTAAACAGGTGTGTAAAACTCTTTACACACTTTATTAGTTAGCATTGCTATTATGTTGCCTTTTAATCATTTTGGTAGTGATTTGCTTGTGGACATGAGCATGGAGTCCGGGTAAGTCACTTGTGATTTAAAATCTATTATGTATGACATGATGGGTAATATGCTATGCCATGACTATTATGTATGATTTATGACATTATGCTAAGCATGATATGAGCATGTTGGTAATGGGATTGATGAGAGGAGGGGGATTTTCTCTATGGACTGTCACCGTGATTTTGACCACAAGATGGGTTGGCCCCATCGATTAATTGTGACTTGGTCACGGTGGTTTTGACCACACCGTTGTTAAGTTGTGACTAAGTCCCAGTGGTTTGGTACCACCAGTGGTTTTGACCACATACTGATAATTGTGACATATGGTCATCAATGGTTTTGACCACACGATGGGTTGGCCCTATCACTTGATTTGTGACTCTAGTCACCAGTGGTTTTGACCACACGGGGTAGTTAAAGGAGTACGGATGGTTAGTTTTGGTTGCATGTTGCATGTTTACTAATGATTTGTGTATGAGTTAAACTTCCGGTTGAGGGATTTATACTGCTGGGTCTTGGTGACTCACCCTTCCATATTATTTTGCGATGAGTATATCGCGGAGATGGAGCCAAGAGGACTCGGGCGCCATGCTTGTTCCTTGGTTTTGGAATTTTATTTGATTCAGTTCAAGTTTATTTATTTTCTATATTTTTGATTTGGGTTGTAATAAGGCCGCTAGTTTATCATTTTGGATGTTTACATAGTTGTTTTTACTTTACTTATACTATATTGCAAATGGAACTATAAAATGTTAAGTGAATCGGTTAAAAGTAACATTTTCAAAATTAAGTAACTTCTACGAGTTTTCAAAGATGTTACCATCGGGTAGAAAAATTCACCAAGTTTACAATAACTCTGATGAATTTTAAAATCCTAAATGATCAAATGTTTTCAAAGGTTTTCAACACAACCATGTTTATAAAAAAATAAAATCCTCCTGAGTTTTATCAAACACTGTTTTATAACCTTGACAGTATTTTCAAATTTTCACCAGTTAATCAGAATCTTTCAAATGTTTTACTCGGTGACATACCAGATCCGGTCAAGGCTCATGGGTCGAGTTTGGGGTGTTACATTTTTGGTATCGAGCAGGTTCAAAACTTCATTGTGGGGCCCTGAGACCCAAAACATTTTGTGAGCCTTTGTGAATTATTATGGAAATGGTTTTCATCTGAAAAAGATGGCATCGAGTCTCGGCACCTATCTCCCGAGATAAGTACCTCTGATGCTACGTGAATACTTGATAAGGGTAAATAGGTAACTTGGGAGCGTAGAATAGAATGATAGGTACTTGAACTCTAGGACTAGTCTACCCCAACCTGCTACATAAGACTTAATCGTTTAATTAAACAAACCTATGTCTAAGTCACCGAGTTAGGGTGTGGTAACCATGGTGCATGTCTAAGATTGGTATTCGGTGGGAGCTTGGTATTTAAGTAGTCGCGTGACTCACCTCCTCTCCACTCGAATCCTACATGGTGCGTAGCTTCGGTTCACCCTAACCGGGAGGACTTATTCATGGGCTAAACCCTAACTAAAACCCGAAAGGGAACTAGTCGTATTTTCATAAAAACCCTAGTTTTAAAAACTCTAAAAAAAAAAATTAATGTGTGAGAACTATGGTTTTACAACATTTTTCTGAAAAAAAATTTTTTCGATTTGTAGAATTACTAAAATACCCTTAGTGGTAAAATTTCAAAAATGCCCTTGGTTTATGAAATCCCCAAAATACCCACAGTCTTAATCAAAAAATTTCATTACATATAGAGTGCCCAAAAACCTTAATTTGCAAAATATCGAAAATATCATGATTTTGGAAAATTACGAAATTGCCCCTAACCAACAAAATTACCAAAATGACCCTAATTTTCAAAATTTTTGCAACACCATCAATTTGGAAAACAAATTCCCAAAAAGAACCCTCAGAGTTTGCAACATTTGGAAATACCCCGAAATCATCAAACTTTACAAAGTTACCCTGGTTTATTACCAAAATACCCCCGAGCTTCAAAATCACCGAAATACCTCCGAATTTCAAAATTTTTCATAATACCCCGGGAATTTAAAAGTTCCAAAATACTTTTTGACAAAATCATTGAAGAACTTTTATTTTTGAAAATTTACAAAAAATACCCCTATAGGATAAAATTACGAAAATACCCTCGAGTAGTGAAATGACGAAAATGCCCCTACACGTTAGATATGGTCTGTGAATGTTGTTTGTGTGATGGATGTACTTAGAACTAGGAGATAAGTCCAAATGGAACTATAGGTAGATTCGATTTGAAAGAATCACTTCAAAATTATTTCTCATAAAATTGCTCGTGGGTAAGCAAAGTGAACAAGTATAATTAATGCATAAAATATTAATCGGATAAACGAACAAGAAGAATGAGTACAAGAGGTTGTGGACGTCCGCCGCGTGGTTGTGGTAGGGTAGGATGACCTTGTAGGAGCCAGCAGGGTCTGGTCATGGGTCTAGAAATGTGATGCCAGATCTGCCGTGGCCCGAAGTTTCGGGATCGGGCCGGTGGTAACGATGTAGTATCCCAAGGCGTACTCTGATCTTGGAGCGAGTTGCTTGGCGGTAGCAGTGCGAGGCAAGTAAATTTGTGGTTGAGCGACTCGGGCTAACGGAGCGAGAGGTGTTTAGAGGAGTTTACGGGTGGCACCCAGGTCTGGCGGAGTATTGGTTGGAATCAACTGAGAGGATCATGGGTGACCTGGATTTTACAGCTGAGGAGAAGTTGAAGGGTATAATCTCTCTGCTTCGGGATGAGTCATATCAGTGGTGGCTCACCGTAAGGGATGGAGCGATGGCAGAGGATCTCACGTGGGAGTTCTTTAGGGCTGCCTACCAAAAGAAATATATAGGAACTAGCTACATGGATGCGCAGCGGAAGGCTTTCTTGAACCTGGTCCAGGGTAATAAGACAGTGGCGGAGTATGAGGCCAAATTTCTCCGATTGAGCAGGTATGCTCATGGTATTGTGGGTACCGAGCATGAACGCTGTGTCAGATTCGAAGATGGGCTTGAGAGATGAGTGAGGATGATGATAGCTCCACAAGGAATGAGAGTTCATTTGTCCTAGTGGAGAAGTCTAAGGTTCTTTGAAGGGTAAGAGCGATCGGTTAGGCGGAATCGGGATAGGAGTTGGAATAAGAGGAGCTCCGGATCTTCAAGGTTTTACGGTACTCAGCGAAGAGGACGAGATATGGTGGGTCAGATCAAGCTACTAGGCCTGCTGCTGCTAATCCTCAATGATCGCCACGGTGTGCTCGGTGTGGAAAGTCTCACACGGGGGAGTGTTGGAATGGTAATCAGGGATGCTTCGAATGTGGGTCCATGGAACATCGAGTTAGGGATTGTTCGAAAAAGGCAGCTAGGCTGAGGTTAGAGGGTCAGGATCGTGCACCGAATAAGAGGGATAATCAACAGCCACCAAGAGGTCGTGGTGCAGGAAGAGGAGGTAATGGTTCTGGCAGAGGTCGTGGGGCACCGAGGGTAGGTACCGGTGGTACTGAGGCTAGGCAACCTGGTTTGGTCTATGTCGCGAGGCGTCAGGAGGAGGGTGACACACCGGACGTCATAACCGGTATGTTCTTGATCTTTGGAGTACCCTATAGTACCTTAATTGATATTGGCTCAACTCACTCGTACATTGCTAGTAGCGTAGTGAAAACTCTGCACTTAGACTCTGAGCTTACTTCTAGGAAGATGACTGTATTAAGCCCTCTAGGTCACTCTGTAGAAGTAAGTAAACTCTATAGGAGCGTACCCCTAGAACTCTAAGGGGTCGTGTTCTTGGCTGACTTGATGGAACTATCATTTTGGGAGTTTGATCTAATCCTCGGGATAGATTGGCTAGTAAAGTATCAGGCTAGCTTGGATTGCACGGCTAAGCGCATGATGTTAAAGACCATGGAAGGAGAAGAGGTGGTGATGATAGGTAAAAGGAGAGATTACCTATCTAATCTGGTTTCGACTTTAAAGGCGGAAAAGATGGTTAGGAAGGGTTGTGAAGCATATGTAGTGCATGTCTGTGCTTTGGAAGCTAAGGGTGCAGCTGTGAGAGATGTCCGGACCGTAAGGGATTATGTTGATGTGTTTCCAGAGGAACTTCTGGGTCTACCTCCGGACCGTGAGGTTAAATTTGGTATAGACTTGTTACCCAGAATCGCGCCAGTATCTATAGCTCCGTATCGGATGGCATCGAAAGAATTGGTAGAGTTGAAGGCGCAGATCCAGGAATTGTTGGATAGAGGGTTCATCCGACCAAGTGTATCGCCTTGCGAGCTCCGATTCTTTTGTCAAGAAGAAGGATGGGACAATGAGAATGTGCATAGACTATCGATAGTGAACAAGTGACAATAAAGAATAGGTATCCATTGCCCAGATTGATGATTTGTTCGATCAACTCAAGGGTGCATCGGTGTTCTCTAAGATCGACCTTAGGTCAGGGTACCATCAGCTTAAGGTGAAGGAGGTTGATGTCCACAAGACGACATTTCGTACTCGGTATGGGCCCTACGAGTTTCTGGTGATGCCTTTTGGTTTGATGAATGCACCGGCCATGTTTATGGACATGATGAATCGAGTTTTCCAACCCTATCTGGACCGGTTCATCGTGGTGTTCATAGACGACATTTTGGTGTACTCAAAGTCTGAGGAGGAACATGACGCACATCTTCATGTGGTTCTGCAAGTTCTAAGGGAGAAATAGTTGTACGCCAAATTCAGCAAGTGTAAGTTCTGGCTTAAGGAGGTAACTTTTCTAGGGCATGTTGTTTCAGCCGAGGGAATCAGGGTGGATCCTCGTAAGATTGAGGCAGTATTGGAATGGAAACCACCAAAGTCAGTTACAAAAATTTGGAGTTTTCTGGGGTTGGGAGGATATTATCGGAGATTTGTGGAAAATTTCTCCTTAATTGCAGCACCGTTGACTAAACTGCTGAGAAAAGGGGTTCCGTTTGTGTGGTCTGAGAAGTAGCAAGAGAGTTTCGATAACATGAAGAGGATTTTGTGAAGCACCGGTCTTGATCTGACCTAAAGCGTGAAAGGAATTCACTGTGTATTGTGATGCATCGCATACTGGTTTAGGGTGTGTGCTGATGCAAGAAGGGAAGATGGTTGCTTATGCATCACGGCAGTTGAGGCCTTACGAAGCTAACTATCCGACACATGATCTGGAATTGGCTGCTGTAGTTTTTGCCTTGAAGATTTAGAGGCATTATCTGTATGGGGAGAAGTCGGTAGTGTACACAGATCACAAGAGCCTGAAGTACCTCTTGACTCAGAAAGATTTAAATCTGAGGCAGCGGAGGTGGATTGAGTTGCTGAAGACTACAACTGCTCAATCAAGTACCATCCAGGTAAGGCTAATGTGGTAGCTGATGCTTTGAGCCGTAAGGTGGTAGCGGATTTGTGAGCAATGTATGCTCACCTAAGTCTCTATGAGGACGGGAGCCTTTTGGCAGAATTGCAAGTGAAGCCGTCTTGGATTGATGAGGTCAAAGAAAGGCAGATGACCGATAAAGTTCTGAGTACTCGGAGGTTGCAAGTACAAAATGGTGAGGCTGAAGGGTTCAGCTTGGGTAGTGATGGAGTGTTGTATTTTCAGGGGAGAGAATGTATGCCTAAGGATGATGATTTGAGGCAGCAAATCCTTAAGGAAGCTCATAGCGATCGTCACGCTTCGCTTTTAGGAAGCGACAAGATGTATCGGGATTTAAGGGAGCGATTTTGGCGGTAAGACTTAGCGGGAAATGGCGAGTTAGTGGGCAAGTGTCGACATGCCGACAAGTTAAAGCCGAGCATCAATTACCATCGAGTGGTCATTACGGTAGGTAAAGATCCCACAAGGAAGTGGGAGGAGATTACTATGGATTTAAGTAAGTGGGCTTCCCCACGCCCAATGAAAAGATGCGATTTGGGTGATAGTGGACGGTTGACCAAGTCGGCCCATTTCATACCGATGAGGTTGACTACTCACTTCAAAGGTTAGCCAAGCCGTATATAGCGTAGATAGTGCGGTTGCATGGAGTACGGTGTCCATTATCTCGGATCGGGATCTCGGTTTATGTCGAGATTCTAGAAGGCTTTACATCGGGAGTTAGGCACGGTTGAATTTCATACGGCTTTTCACCCGATCGATGGACAATCTGAGAGGGTAATCCAAGTGTTGGAAGATATGTTAAGGGGCTATGTTTTAGACTTACGTGGTAGTTGGGAGGAGTACCTACCTTTGGCAGAGTTTACTTATAACAATAGTTATCAAGCGAGTATTCAGATGGCACCGTATGAGACACTGTATGGTCAAAAATGCCGTACTCCTACATGTTGGACAGAGCTAAGAGAGCGACAGATGTTGGGTCCAGAATTAATGGCAGAGACAGAGGATAAGGTTAGAGTAATTCAGGCTCGTCTTAAAGAGGCGTCAGACAGGCAGAAATCCTACGCCGATCTTAAGCGCAGAGAGGTTGAATATGCAGTGGGTGATAAGGTCTTCCTAAAGGTATCACCTTGGAAGAAGGTGCTGAGGTTTGGTCGGAAGGGCAAGCTGAGCCCTAGGTTTATCAGACCGTACACGGTGTTGAAACGTGTGGGACCGGTAGCTTACCAGCTTGAGTTGCCGACAGAATTGAGCCAGATCTATGATGTTTTCCATGTTTTGATGCTGAGGCGCTATCGATTAGATCCATCACACGTTGTCCCGATTACGAAAATTGAGGTGAACTCGGACTTGTCTTTTGAGGAGGAGCCAGTACAAATCTTGGATCGAGATGTCAAGGTTTTAAGGAGGAAGTCAGTACCTTTGGTAAAAGTGCTATGGCGAAACCATGGTACGGAGGAGGCCACATGGGAACTCGAGGATGTGATGCTGCAGCAATACCCCCAACTCTTCTGATCCAGGTAATTTCGAGGCCGAAATTATTTTTAAGGGGGTAGAACTGTAACATCCTGATTTAGGGGGTTGTTTGCAATTTAATTATTTTCATGTGCTTGCTTGAAAAGAAATGAATACTATGATTGCTTGACATATTCTAGGGTCTAGTCATAACCCCGGGCTAGGTCAAATTTAGGGCTAAAAATTTCTTTTTAGTGCTTAAAAGGAGGGAGCTAGGTGAGATAGGGGTTAGGAGGAAATTTTGGGAGAAGTTGGACATAAGAAGTGAAGCGGAAGAGTGGCAAGGGATGCAACCTTAAGGGCTTGGAAGGTGGCGTCAAAAGGGAGCTTCAAGGAAGAGGTTCGAATCTTGGTAGGCTCGAGGGGTGTGTTTTATTTTGGGCTTTTTAAGTTAAAGAAAGGGGCTAAGTTAAGGAGGCTTTAAAAGATTTTGTGGGTGAGGTTGGACATGAAAGTCGGATTGGTGAAGTGGCATAGGGCCTTGGTGAATGCCGCTCAAGCAAGGGGGAGGAGGACTCAAGTTCGAGTCACGATGGTAGCATAAGGTTTTTTTTTTTTTGAAAGTTGGCGCCATGAAGAGGGAAGAGTTGGATGGCAATTGGGACTTTGGAAAGGATGGGATAAGCCTTTATTTTGATAATTTCGGTTAAAAAGGGATAGAAGATAAATATTATTTTTGGGTGATAATTAAAAGCTGAAAATTATCACAAAAAGAGGGAGGTGGCCGAATGGAAAGGGAGTCCTAGGGGGAATTTTTGGCTAACACTCTTCTTTTCCTTTGATGATTCAAACCAAAACCCCATTCTCCTCCTTTGATACTTTTTGTTTTTCTTTGAAGCATACAAAAAAACATTGTGCCAAAAACTTTCCATCCATCTTTGTCAAAACACTCTAAGTCTTTCCTTTCATCTCCTTTCTTTCTTTCAAGCCCGACTCCATACCCTTTTTCTTTTGAGCCGAATCCCCCTAAGGAAGGTGTTGTCTATTCCAAAGGTTAGTAAGTATTTCACTCTAGCATTCGGTTCTTTTCTCTTCCTTTTAGTGTGCCGAAAGTTTGGGAATAAGCCTTGGTATGGGTGACCGAACATGTATAAGTGTCTTAATAATGTATGATTTGTGTGTAGTTAACGTTAAGGTGCTTGAAGGAGCCTATCAGGATTTGATTCTCCAAGGTAAGGCATATATACTATTCGGCCAAGGGCCTTGATTATGTATAAGTGTGCAAGCCGATTCTAACAAGTGTTTTGGTAGGGATCTCGACAAGTCAAGTGACAATTTCGGGATTTCGGTAAGTTTGGTAAGTGATTAGTCATATTCTGCCAAAGGCCATTTTTGGTATCTAAAGTATAACCGATTGTGTGCCATGGATCTAGAGACTAATCGGCCAAGGCAAGCAAAGGCTTTCAGGATTTAAACTCGTTTTGGTAAGTGATAGTAAGTTTCGGCCTAAGGCCATATTTCAGGTTCAATTAATCCTTCGGGATTATTAGTATAGCCGAATGGCTATTAGATCTAAAAATGTGTGTGTTGGCCGATTGTAGGAGGAAACAACCTCTCGGGATTTCGCTAGTATATTCGGGGTTTGCTAGTATCACGAGTAAACAGGTGTGTAAAACTCTTTACACACTTTATTAATTAGCATTGCTATTATGTTGCCTTTTAATCATTTTGGTAGTGATTTGCTTGTGGACATGAGCATGGAGTCCGGGTAAGTCACTTGTGATTTAAAATCTATTATGTATGACATGATGGGTAATATGCTATGCCATGACTATTATGTATGATTTATGACATTATACTAAGCATGATATGAGCATGTTGGTAATGGGATTGATGAGAGGAGGGGGATTTTCTCTATGGACTGTCACCAGTGGTTTTGACCACAAGATGGGTTGGCCCAATCAGATTAATTGTGACTTCGATCACCAGTGGATTTGACCACACCGTTGTTAAATTGTGACTAAGTCCCAGTGGTTTGGTACCACCAGTGGTTTTGACCACATATTGATAACTGTGACCTATGGTCATCAGTGGTTTTGACCACACGATGGGTTGGCCCCATCACTTGATTTGTGACTCTAGCCATCAGTGGTTTTGACCACCAGTGGTTTTGACCACACGGGGTAGTTAAAGGAGTACGGATGGTTAGTTTGGGTTGCATGTTGCATGTTTACTAATGATTTGTGAATGAGTTACACTTAGGGTTGGGATTTATACATCGAGTCTTGGTGACTCACCCCTTCCCATATTATTTTGCGATGAGTAGATTGTGGAGATGGAGCCGGAGAGGACTCGAGGCGGCCATGCTTGTTCCTTGGTTTTGGAATTTTATTTGATTCCGTTCAAGTTTATTTATTTTCTATATTTTTATTTGGGTTGTAATAAGGCGCTAGTTTATCATTTTGGATGTTTACATAGTTGTTTTACTTTACTTATACTATATTGCAAATGGAACTATAAAATGTTAAGTGAATCGGTTAAAAGTAACATTTTCAAAATTAAGTAACTTCTACGAGTTTTCAAAGATGTTACCATCGGGTAGCAAAATTTACCAAGTTAACAATAACTCTGATGAATTTTAAAATCCTAAATAATCAAATGTTTTCAAAGGTTTTCAACACAACCATGTTTATAAAAAAATAAAACTCTCCTGAGTGTTATCAAACACTGCTTTTATAACCTATAAATATTTTCAAATTTTTAGCGGTTAATCAGAATCTTTCAAACGTTTTACTCGGTGACATACCAGATCTGGTCAAGGCTCATGGGCCGGGTTTGGGGTGTTACAGTCAACAATGTGGATGTCGACACTTTGGTAAGTGCAAGATGAAAGACAAGGCGTGTTTCAAATGTGGTTAGTATGAACATTTTATCTGAGATTTCCCTGAGAGGTTTCAAAAAGAAAAAGCTCAGATTGTTCGATCAAGTAACACAGCTGGGAGAAGGAGACTGCTAAGTAACCCTGGAAATGTGAGTAATAGCCGTAGTGGGACTAAGGACTCTACTGTGAGATCCGAGGCATGAAAACCAATAAGAGCATATACGATACGTACACGGGAGGAAGCTTCAGCGCCAGATATTATCACTGGTACATTTTTTATATTTGATACTGATGTTGCTGCTTTGATTTATTCGGGACCAACACATTCATATGTATGCACGATTTAGTGTCAAGTAAGAAATTGCTTGTTGAGTCCACTAAATTTGTGGTTAATGTAACAAACCCCCTAGTTCAGTATGTGTTAGTTGATAAGGTTTGTAAAAACTGTCCTTTGATGATTCGGGGTTGTAATTTTATGGTCGATTTGATGCTATTACCATTTGGTGGTTTGACGTAATTTTGGTTATGGATTGGTTAATTCTGCATGATGCCATTGCGAACTGTAGACAAAAGCTTATTGTGTTAAAGTGTTAGAACGGTAAAAGCTTCAAATTGAATCTGATAGATTGGATAGTATGTCTAATGTTATTTTAGCTATGTTAGCATAGAGATATGTTTGAAAAGGATATGATTCGTACATTGCTTACGTATTTGATTCTAGAGTTTCTAAGTTGAAACTAGAATCGGTTCTAGGTTTGTAAGTATTCAGATGTGTTTCCGAGGAGTTACCGAGTTACGACCAATCAGAGAGGTTGAGTTTGTAACAGCCCGATTTTAGGTCTAGTAAGAATAGTGGTTTTGAGACCACAAATTTGACGTAGTAAAATTTATTTTTATTATATTTTTATTTTCTACAATTTTAGGGAATGTTTTCGTGAAAATCTCGTTCGAAATTTTTTACGTTTGGGCACTTAATTTAGTCAAAATGACTAAATTGTAAAAAGTGCAAAAGTTGAGTTCTACTTCTTAAAATGATATTTTAAATTAGAGGTCCTTAAATGGTAATTAGACCATTGGTTAAGTTGGTGGACAAAAATGGACATGGTTTGGTATGTTTCTAAAGTTTTTCATTAAGGGCATTTTAGTAATTTGGTAATAAAATAAATTAAAAACCCAAAAGAAAAGCCAATTTTGTCCATCTTCCTCCCATGGCTGAATTTTACATGGAGAAGACATGACAAGGCTTTTTTCAAGCTTCCAAGCTCGATTATAAGTCCGTTCTAGCACCGTTTTTAATGCTCTTTACGTTTTTGAAGACGTTGTAACTCGATCTTTCTATTTCTACCATCAATTTGAAGAGATATCAAATTCTAAAATTTTACCCATGATGCATGTTTGTGTATTTTGGTGTCTAATGGTAGAAAATGCATGCCTAGTTTATGATAAACGACTTTTGCTAAGTGATTTTCGGTGAAAATGCCTAAAAGGAGTTTTTTTGTAAAAGTTATGAAATATGGTGTAAAAATGTGAATAAATGAAAATTGTGGGCTATTATAAGCATGTATAAGGCTCGACTAGGCATGGGTATTGAATAAATTGAGTACATTTCATTTTACGAGCCTAGAGACTAAATTGTAAAAATGTCAAACAAAAGGCAAAAATATAATTTTTTCCATAATGTGATTTTGGATTGAAATGAATAATATATTGATTAAATAAGTTAAATGTGATATTATAGATCAAGAAAAATGAGGTTCGGACCTAGAACAAGGGAAAATGAGTATTTGACGATTTAGTCCTTTTCGCCATTTTTATGTCGAGGTAAGTTTGTATGTAAATAATGCAATGTTATATTTGTATTTTAATGTTTTGATGTTGCATGAAATGTGTGATTGAATTTATGAGCATATTCGACTAAGTTCCGGTAAGAGAGAAATCCCGGTTTAACATTAGGAATAGATAGGATGATAATGTCATGACGTTAAGGTTACTGAGATTACGTGTAAGACCATATCTGGGATATGGAATCGATATGAGACTTCGTGTAAGACCATAGCTGGGCTGTTGTCATCGATACGAAATTATATGTAAGACCATATCTGGGTTATGGCATTGGTACGGTACTGTGTGTATGAGATGCCCGAGTATCCTTTAGTATTCCAGATGGTTCAACGGGAAATTCAACAAGTATGTCAAAGAAGAGAAGGAGTATGTAAGTAATTACGAATCAGTACAGGTATGTTCGTAAAGTCTATAAGCATTGACTTCATGAAATTGTGAGTTCATGATTTCCACAAGAATGATTTTGTGAAAACCTTATGATTATTAGTCTATACTAGTGATGTATAAAATTCATGATAAATTCGGTTGACAATTATGTAATTGGCTTTTGGCCAAATTGAGTTTTGATATAGCATGTTTCATTCACACAAATTGTTATTTGTCGGATATGAAAAAAGAAAAGATTGGCATAATTTCCTATTAAAATGATTATGGAAGTATGAAAAGATATGAGCTTTAAACAATTGAAAGATGTTAAAATATATGCTTGAAAAGTGAATACTCATAATTAATATGCAGGTTTATTATGAGGTTTGAAATGACTGGTTAATTGTGGTAATTGGTTATAATGGAGAGATTACGGTTATTAGGCTAATGTTTATACATGTTAAAATATGCTTGTGAATTGATAGAGCAAACAATGTGACTGAATAAATTATAATTGTGAGATTAACAGCAATTTTGTACTATCTTATGTTTATATTATTGAACTTGGTAAATGATTGGTAAGAGTTTCTTATTATTTTCGTACGGACGTACTAAGCTATATAATATAGCTTGCCCCCCTTTGTTTCCCATGTTTTATAGTGTCATCGAGCCAGCTCGGGTTGGAAATTA
The DNA here is from genome assembly GCA_025506655.1 of Gossypium rotundifolium. NCBI lineage: Eukaryota > Viridiplantae > Streptophyta > Magnoliopsida > Malvales > Malvaceae > Gossypium > Gossypium rotundifolium. The sequence goes on along the minus strand of CP106732.1, from coordinate 96,737,317 downwards.
CCGGAGATTCTATCACATTATCAAGCTGTCATTTTTGGTATAAATGAATTCAAGTATTTTAAGTATATGGCATGTATAGGGACTGGCTCAATTTGTTATATGTGTCATGATTAATTTGGCCATATGTAATGGCTTGAAATCGTCAAAGGCTTATTTTGCTATTTGGCCATGTAAGTTGGCTTATATTGGCTAACATGGTTGTAAGCCTAAGTATATTCATATATATGTCAATGCCTATGGTGATATGATCATTGTATGCTTAGTGAATATGAAATATTTGGAAATGTGATTTATGACATGATTGTGCAAACTTTTGGAAATGTGACCTATTGATGAGATAAGGAATCTGAGTATAATTTGATAACTAGAAAGTAGTTGAATGAAGCCTAATGAATGTGAAATTTGTATGTTTGATTTAGGGTTTAATAAATATAGTGAATATGTTAGACAAAGATATAAAGTTGATATGTTTTAATCATGAATATTGATGTTTTGCTTGCGTAAGTATGTATTGTTTTGTGCCTTTGAATTGGTGTAAGTGTATGTGTGAACAAGGGTGGAAATGGCTTGGTAAATAGCCTTTATTTTTTCTACACGGGTAGACACACGGGCGTGTGTCTAGACAGTGTGTCACACACGGTCATGTGTTCTAGCTGTGTGTTCCTGCACCTTATTTTGAGAAACGAATGTCCAGAATTGAGCACAAGGGCAGAGACACGGGCGTATGCCTCATTCGTGTTTAGTACACGAGGCGTGTGGCACAGCCATGTGGCACAAGTCAAAGAGCACCCTAACTTGAACACGTCTGAAGCACGGGCGTGTCCCAAGGTCACACGGTGTGTCCCTTGGACCACAAGGACGTGTGAGCCCTGTAGTTAGCAAAAATTTTCTAAGTTTTGTAAATATTTCTTGAGTTCTCAGTTTAGTCTAGAACCACTTCCAAAGCATGTTTTGGGCCTCGTAGGCTCGTATAAGGGACTTTATGATTGAATATGAATGATTTTAATTTGTACTCAAATTTTATGACTCAGAATTGTGTGATTGCTTGTGATGTGAGTCTGATAATGTCTCGTACCCTGTTTCAACGTTGAATACGGGTAAGGGGTGTTACAGAGTTTGCTATTGAGTTAGCACTGGGAGCATCTCCAATATCGATAGCTCCTTACAAAATGGCACCTATAGAGTTGAAAGAACTAAAAGCACAGTTGCAAGAGTTGATAGATAGGGTTTTACTAGACCCAATTTTTCTCCTTGGGGTGCACCTGGACTATTTGTTAAGAAAAAGGACAGATCTATGAGATTATGTATTGACTATCAATAGCTCAACAAAGTCACTATCAAGAATAAGTATCCATTAACCCGTATTGATGATCTGTTTGATCAATTGAAAGGTGCAACAATATTCGAAAGATTGACTTTTGTTCTAGTTATTATCAATTGCGAGTTAAAGACTCAGAGGTGCTGAAAATCACATTCAAAACCAGGTGCGCACATTATGAATTTCTTGTGATGTCGTTCGATTTGACTAATGCACCTACAGTATTTATGGATTTGATTAATAGAATTTTCATACCGTTTTTAGACAGATTTGTCTTGGTATTCATCGATGATGTCTTGATTTATTCACGAGATGAGACAGAGCATGTTAAGCATTTGAGAATTATTTTGCAAATGTTGCGCGAAAAGAAATTATTTGCTAAGTTTAGCAAATGTGAATTATGGCTTTGCGAAGTCAGATTTCTAGGACATGTTGTATCAGCCGAGGGCATAAAAGTTGATCCGAGCAAAATTTCAGCAGTTGTTGATTGAAAGCCTCTGAGAAATGAATCTGAGGTTAGAAGTTTTCTGGGATTAGCTGGATTTTACAAAAGGTTCATTAAGGGATTCTCGATGATTGCTACACCGATGATGAGATTATTGCAGAAAGATGTTAAGTTCGAGTGGTCTGAGATATGTTAACAAAACTTCGATCAATTAAAAGCATTGTTAACTGAGGCACCGTTGTTAGTTCAGCCAGATTGGGTAAAGAATTCATGATTTATAGTGGTGCATCTTTAAATGGTTTGGGATGTGTTTTGATGCAAGAAGGCACAGTGATAGCGTATACTTCCAGACAGTTGAAAACGCACAAAAAGAATTATTCGATGCATGATTTAGAGCTTGCAACTTTTTTGTTTCCATTGAAGATTTGGCGACACCATTTGTATAGCGAAAAATGTCATATCTTTACAGATCATAAAAGCTTAAAGTATTTAATGTCGTAGAAAGATTTGAATTTGAGACAGCGCAGATGGCTCGAGTTATTAAAAGACTATGATTTGATCATTGATTACCATCCAGGAAAAGCTAATGTAGTTGCTGATGCTTTAAGTAGAAATCTCTATTTTCTTTGCGAGCATTGAATACATGATTCATGTTGTCGATGATGGTTAAATCTTAGCTGAGATGAAAGCTAGACCGATGTTTTTACAACAAATTTATGAAGCTCAGAAGTGTGATGATGTAACATCCCGCAATTGGGCCTAGAAGAATTGGGCCCATTGGGCCTTGGGCAGGAGCATTTAAAATTTTTAAGAATAAGAGAACGACATTAGTGCAAGTTGGACCTATTAGGTGAGTGATTTTGGAAGGTTAGGGGGCTTCTATGAAGTCCCGGGTTCAAACTTTGGCTTTAGGAAAATTTTGATTTTAGGTGAATAAAACCCTGAGAGTTAGTAGTAGGCTTTAAGAATAAAATGTGGAGAAAAATGACAAGTGGAGTGTGTGGTGTAGTGGCAAAGTGACGCCACATAGGAGACAATGGGGTGACGCCACAAGGAAGGAAGGAGGTCCAAGGTTCAAGTCTTGGCTCTTGCATTTTGAATTTCTTTTTAAATGGACTCTAGAATTTTGCCATAGGGTTATATTTAGTTGCGCATGATTTTAGACACAAGAAAGTGAGTGGTCTAGTGGCAAGGTGTCATTAAGGGTGCAAAGGAGCTTCATTCAATCTCATGACAAGCAAGGAGTATTTATTTTATGGATTGGACGAGAAGAGTTTGAAATGGATTTAAACTCGCTAACGGAGGATCCCACATCGGAAAGATACAAAAAGGAAGGTGAGAAGCTACTATATATAGAGCATTCTATGAAGAGAGTTAGTATACCTTGGTGGGCGTTTGGGTGTAGACCTAGAGGATAATCGGTAATAGTAGCAAAAGAAGGGCTACTAGAACGTGAGGTACACGGTAAGGTTACGGTGACGTTTTTGTTTCTGATAAGTGTATATTAAGTTATGATTAATCGTTAGGTGATGTCGATTGTCGGTTCGTGACTAAGGGGTTTGCAGCGCGCGTGGTTACTAGGTGTGTACAAACACTACACACACGAAATCGGTAATGCCGAAAAGCCGAAAGTGGCTAAATGGGCCCGGTGAGCCCTGAGGCTAAGTTTGATGAAATGGTTTGGTTGGTTATACGAATTGAATTAGTCATGCATGATACATGAATTGGATTTGTTTTGGGCCTAATAGGACATATGATGAATTTGGGTCTAATGGGCCGTAAGGGAGTGATTTGGGCTTGATGGGCTTATAGGGACGTAGACATGTATGTTAGGGTTTATGGACCTTAGATCTAGTTTGAACAACTCTTAAATTCCATAAAACTTAATTTTTCTAATTAAACATGTCTATGAACAAGTCGCTGGGTTAGGGTGTGGCAACGGGCATACGCATGTCTAGGATTGGATCTAGGGAGAGCTTGGTATTTAAGCAGCCCTAGTGGCCTACCTCCTCTTTTTTGGAATCCTACCTAGTGCGTAGTGTCTATTCACTTTAGCCGCGAAGACTTGTTGATGGGCCAAAGTTCATAGCTAAAACCCGAAAGGGACCAAAATACCCCCGGTTTACAAAATACCAAAATACTCCCGATTTGTGAAATTTTCGAAATACCCCTAATTTGTGAAATTACCAAAATACCCTCGATTTGCAAAATTATCGAAATACCCCTCGGCTTGCGAAATTACTAAAATACCCCCGATTTGCAAAATTACCAAAATACCCCCGATTTGTAAAATTATCGAAATACCCCCAATTTGCAAAATTACCAAAATTCCCTTGGCTTGCAAAATTACCGAAATACCCCTGACTTGTGAAATTACCAAAATACCCTCGATTTACGAAATTATCAAAATACCCCATGTTTACAAAATTACCAAAGTACCCCTGATTTGCAAAATTATCGAAATACCCTCGATTTGTAAAATTACCAAAACACTCCTAGTTTGTGAAATTATTGAAATACCCTTGATTTGTGAAATTACCAAAATACCCCTGTAGGGTAGAATTATGAAAATACACTTGGGTAGTGAAATGACGAAAATAACCCTATGTGACGAATATGAGTTTGTGGATGTTACTTTTGTGCTTGATGCATTTATATGATATTCTGCTTAGGATGCATATGGGTGGGAATTATGGTACGGAGGAAGATTTGAGGATCGCATGGCCGTATGGTATGGATCCACCGCAGGCTTTTAGCCACTGAGCAGCCATGCTGCACCGATAATGTTACCGAGGGCTATGTGCCATTAATATGGGCTTCATGCCGTAATTATGGGCTTTATGCCAATACCGAAGGCTTTGTGCTGTTACTATGGCTTTGTGCCAATCATATTTACCGTGGCTATGTGCCTAACATATATATATTGATGACTCTGTGTCAATATTTGAGGATCACATGGCCGTATGGTATGGATCCAGGATCGCATGGCCGTTTGGTATAGACCCAAAGGAGGCTTTAAGCCCAATATTTGATTAGCAACTTTTCTATAGCATTTGGTAGTACCGCAACTGGGCTACCCTTGGTGTGTAGCGGAAGGGTGGGTCGAGCTAGAATTCCCTACAGGAGTCATAAGGTTGGAAGGGAAATGGTGTGTGTAGCGGATGGATTTTGGGGTGGGTTTTGCATTATCTTGTGTGTATATGATGCGTTATGCTATGATATGAGGTTATTGTGGGGAAAGGCCCAAGACCACCAATTTTGATAGGGCTTAGGCCCAATGTGGATATTTGTAAGTGATTTGTTTTCCAAGGGTTGTGCACACTGAGTTTTGAAACTCACACCCCTTTAATTTAATGTTTCAGGTAATCTCGAATAGACGACTCGACGTGGGAGAGGACTCAGAGATGGCCACAGTACAAGAGGCTTGAATTTCCATTTATTTGTTTCAAACTACATGTTTTATTTACTTAATTTTCAGTGGACGTAATATGACCTTGTACTCTGTTTTGACTTCGGATTTAATTTGGGTTTTGAGATTAAATGTTTATTTAATTATTAAACCTAAGTAAGCTCTTATGTTCAAACTTGGTTTACTAAATGCTTAAAATAATAAATGGGCTTTTTATCTTTAATTAATAAGTCTATTATATTTTGGGCTTTTGGGCCTTAATTTCTTAATTAGCAAACCGTTTTGAATTGTGCCTTTACTGTGACATTCCGGATTCGGGCCTAACTTCTAGGCCGGGTTTGGGGTGTTACGATGATGTGCTCATAGCTAAACAGAAACAGTTTGGATCAACTCCTGATTCAGATTTTCAGATTGGCTCCGATGATAGTTTGTATTTTAAAGGTGGAATCTACAATTCGAGAAATTCAGATCTTATTCAGAAGATTTTGCAAGAAGCTCATAATAGTAGTTTATTTTTTCATCCTAGTAGCAATAAGATATATAGTGATTTGAAACAAATGTACTGGTGGCAGGGTATGAAACGAGAGATTTCTAAATCCATATCGAGGTGTTTAGTGTGTCAGCAAGTTAAAACTGAACATCAGGTACCTTCTGGTTTGTTACAGCTAGTGATGATTCTGGAGTGGAAATGGGAGCACGTCAAGATGGATTTTGTGTTAGGATTGCCTTTGTCTCTGCGAAAGAAAGATGCAATTTGGGTCATCGTTGATCATTTGATGAAGTCTGCACATTTTATTCTAGTGCATACGAATTATTCTTTTGAGAGATTATCCGAGTTATATGTTGCTAAGATTGTCAGATTACACGGGGTGCCAATTTCTATTATTTCTGATAGAGATCTATGGTTTACGTCCCGACTCTGGAGCAAGTTACATGAGGCTCTAGGTACTCGTTTATATTTAGTACCACATTTTATCCACAAACAAATGTTCAATCCGAGCGAGTGATTCGTGATACTTGAAGCCATGCTTCAATGTTGTGTTTAGATTTCAAGGCAATTAGGATAAATTTTTACCGTTAGTTGAATTTGCGTATAACAATAATTATCAATCGGGTATAAAGATGGCACCGTATGAAGATTTGTATGGTCAAAAGTGTCAAACTTCATTGTATTAGATTGAGCTCAGTGAGAAAAAGCTTCACGGGGTTTATATGATATGAGAAACCGAAGAAAAAGTTAAGGTCATTCGAGGCAGTTTAAAAGCAGCTTCAGATTGACAGAAATCATATGCGGATTTAAAACGTAAAGACATTGAATTTCAAGTCAGTGATAAAGTGTTCTTGAAAGTGTTGCCATGGAAGAAAGTTCTTCAATTCGGTTGTAAAGGAAAGCCAAGTTCGCAATTTATCAAGCCTGATGAGATAATCGAAAGAATCAGACCAGTAGCTTATAGATTAGCATTTCCCTCAGAGTTAGAAAAGATCCATAATTTGTTTCACGTATATATGTTACGATGATACCGATCAGACCCTTTTCATGTTATCTCACATGTTGATGTCGAGATTCAGCCTGATATGTCGTACAGTGAAGAATCGATTAGAGTTCTTGCTCGAGAGGTTAAAGAATTGAGAAATAAAAGCATAGCCTCAATGAAAGTCCTTTAGCAATGACACGATTTAGGGGAAGCCGCTTGGGAATTGGAAGAAGCTATTAAGATGCAATACCCGAACCTCTTTCCTGGTAAGATTTTTTAGGACGAAAATTCCTTTAGGGGGAGAGTTGTAACAGCTCGTTTTTAGTGAAATCAGAATTTTGTTTTGGGACCACAAATCCGATGTGAGAATATTTATTTTATTATTATAGTGTCCATTAAAAGGTCGCATAAAAATTTCGTTAGGAAATTTTATTGTTTGCATGTTTAATTTGGTAAAAAGGACTAAATCGTAAAAGATGCAAAATTAGAGTTCTATAAGTTAAAGTACTAAATGGCTATGATATTAAATGGTTAATGATTTATGCGGTAATTAGACCATTATTGTTATGAGTGGACAAATATGGACATTAAATATGTGATTTCAAAGGTTAATTACTAAGGATAAATTAGTAATGTAATAAATAAATGTTAGTAAATTAATGAAAAATAAAGCTATTATCTTTGTTGTCCATCTTCCACGAAAATTACACTTGAGAAACACCATTGTTAACACCTCAAGCATTCGGTCATGTAACACGCCAAACCCAGCCCAAACACCACGAATGGATCTAACATGTCACTAGGGAAAATGGGTTAGAAAAGTTTTATAAGTTTTGGAGAATTGCTTTAATAAAACCAAGTTTCATAGCTCACTTGAAACTCATTATTCCTTAATTAGCTAAGCCTAGCATTTAGGCAATGTTTGAAAACATAGCAATTTTCTCTTTATTATTTTTTTCGGCTTATGGAATGTCCATAAAATTTTAGTTTCATAGGTAATGTGTGTTAAACAGGTTACGAAGAAAATTTTAGTTTACCTTGTTAAAATGTACCATCGAGTAGTTCGTAATTAAGGTGTAACAACACAAACTTTAAATCCAAAATTTACCAAATTTTAAAGTGGCCTTATTACATATTAAAAATATCCCAAAAGAAAATAGCAATTAATAATTTAAAATAAAGTTTAATAAAATAACCCGTGCATGGCCACCTCGAGTCCGTTCCAACCCAGTCCTAAAAATCATGAGCTACCTGCAATGTTAAGAAAATAGCGTGAGCCACCAGACTCAGTGTGTAATTAGTTCAGAAATTCCACAAGTGGGCTTGAGCTCCAACCATCATCGAATTATCACATTATGCACAAGTAATCAAAATGATAGCCCTACCTAACCTAGTATTCCATCCTTTGCACACCGCCCGTATGTCCATCCTCATACACACTTGTGGGAATTTTTACAATCAACCCTCCATCCGCTACACACCTCTTTGGCAGTCATGCTGACAGACACACTGCTCAAAGTCCAGATATAGTGGTCTAGCCACTGATCCACACATGATTAAATCACTAATTCCACATTGAGGCACCACGCCATCATTAATCGTGACAGAGTCACCAATATACACTTCCCATTTAATCATTATCATCCCAATATCCCATGCACATGCAACATAAAATAAAAGATAGAATATAAGATATGATTCATGTAATACTTAGCACACATCCACAATCATGTTATCCACAAGTATTAAATAGGCTTAGATATAACATACTGACCTGAGGTCTCAGTTTGCCTATCCTGGGTAACTCAACCACTATTGCCGCTAATTTTGGCTTTCAAGCATATACGTACATATTTATGAAATTAGGGAGATAGCGTGATAATTACACACCTAAAAACCCAAAGAACGAAACTATCGATCTCACTAACATCCTCACTTACAGGGATCACAGTGATCTACTTATCCCTTTCAGAAGCCGGCCCACAACCTAGAGGCCAATCTCGAACAGTAGACACCGCACGTCTTTTGAACTTAGGGATTAGGGTTACGAGTCTAACCTCCTCCTTTGCCTGACTAATTTTGGATTCCATCTAAAGATCTTGGTCAGAAGACCCAGTTAAACCATTGAATAAGGTAATAGCGAAAAAAATATTTACTTAGAACGAAGAAGTTCTTACCGAAGTCGGTAGAACCTGGTGGGTTCTACACTGATTTAATAGATCACTAAAGTCCCTTGATTGATCAAATTCGGTTGATCCCAAAGACTCTGAAGCAAAAGAAATTCAAAACCACGCCTTTCCTTTACTCAGCTGAAAAACTAAGGAACATGATTAATGCCTTGATTCGACAAACCAAAAGAGAAGAGAAATATTCGAAGAGAAGGGAACACTTACCACTACTAAGAAGAATCTGATTGAGAAAGTTGAAGAGAAGAGTGACAGCAATCTTCTAGCAAATCAACAAGTGAAAAGAAGTAACCACACAACAAAGGTTCGGCTTCAGAAGAACAAAAAATGGAAGTAAACTCAAAGAGAAGAAATAGAGAGGGATTTCATCTAAAATAGATGAGATGAGAACCAAATGAGAAAGAAAAGATAAAAGGGAATTCGGCCAAAAGATGGAACTTGAGAGGTAACTAAATAGAAGAAAAAAATAATGGAATGGAGAAGATTAGAAGGTTCGACTATTGTTTATCAAATTAGAAACTCGATTGACCACTAGACAAAAAGAATTGCTTCAGCTTTGATGATGAAATACTCAACTTAAGTTACCAAGATGTAAAAGAGAGGATGAGAATGTAAGGTTCGGATCTTAAAACAATTAAGTGAAAGTGGTGTAATGAGAGGAAAATGGTAAGAGGGTTCGGCCCTAGGTGATGAAGCAAGGCTTACACGATATCAAAATCCTAAAAAGAGAAAATGTTTCGGCTTAGCTAAAGGAAAAATGAACCAATTCGCTCCAAATGCACTACAAACCAATGCCGAAAAGGAGAAGCTCACTATACTTAAAAGTAATATTTCTAACTCTTTCGACACCTACTCCCAAACCAAAATCGAAAGCCTTACCCTCCCTTCTAAACTCCCTTACACTTCCTTACCAAAATGTCCAAAACTAAAATTTTAGCCAAGGTTCCAACTTAACTCCTCGCCTGTTAGGTGGTGTCTCCTTGCCACTCTTCCACCGCCTCTTCACCACCCAAACGCAGATAATACCCCTTAAGTCCTGCTCCCAATTAGCCTCCTCCTAAGACCAAAACTAAACACACTCAAACAACATTAAAAACATACAGAGACTACCAAACACACAGAAACAAGATAAATGCAAAGCCCCTAAATCCCAGATGTTAAGTTCTACCCTCCTTAAAGAAATTTCAGCCTTGAAATTACCTGGTCAAAAGAGATGAGGGTATTATTACCGCATCACATCCTCTAGCTCCCATGTTACCTCTTCTGAATCATGGTTCTGCCACAAAATTTTGACCAAAGGAACTGATTTCCTCCTTAGCACCTAGACGTCTCGATCCAAGATCTGGATTGGTTCCTCCTCATAAGACAAGTCTGGCCTTACCTCAATTTCCTCTACTGGCACGATGTGAGATGGATCTGAATGGTAGCGTCTCAACATTGAAACATGGAACACATCATGAATCTGTTTCAATTCAAAAGTTAACTCCAGTTGATACGCCACCAGTTCCACTCGCTTCAAAACCCGATAAGGCCCGATGAACCTAGGACTTAGCTTGCCCTTCCGTCCATATCTCATCACCTTCTTCCAAGGCAAAACTTTCAAGAAAACTGGATCACCTACTGCAAACTCTATCTCCTTTCATTTAAGATCTACATATGATTTTTGCCGATCGGACGCTTCCTTTAGTCGAGCCCTAATTACTTTGACCTTGTCCTCTATCTCTGTGACCAATTTCAGATCCAGAATCTAGCGTTCACCTAATTATGTCTAATAGGTAGGAGTATGACATCTCCGCCCATACAATGCTTCATAGGGCACCATCCGAATACTAGCTTGGTAACTATTATTGTATCCAAATTCCTCCAACGGTAAGAACTCTTCCCAACTACCCTTGAAGTCAATGACACAGCCCCTCAACATATCCTCCAAGATCTAAATTATCCTTTCAGACTGACCATTAATCTATGGATGAAAAGCTGTGCTGAAGTCCAGCCTTGTACCTAATGCCTGATGCAGTGCCCTCCAGAATCGTGACGTAGACCTAGGGTCTCTATCTGATATAATCGACATTGGCACCCCATGTATTCTCAAAATTTCTGCTACATACAGCTTAGCCAACCTCTGGAAAGAATAGTCGACACGAACAAGTATGAAATGAGTAGACTTCATCAACCGATCCACAATTACCCATACCGCGTCTTTCTTAGTAGGCGTAAGGGGTAGCCCACTAACAAAGTCCATAGTGATCCTCTCCCATTTCCATTGTGGAATCTTCACCGGCTATGATAACCCCAAAGGCAACTGATGCTCGGCTTTAACTTGCTGACAAGTTAAACACTTCCCTACAAACTCCGTAACTTCTTACTTCAATCCAGGCCACCAGAATTGTTCATGTAGATCCCGGTACATCTTACTCCCTCCAGGATGCATAGCATAAGGACTACTATGCGCTTCCTGAACAATCACCTGCCTCAATTCCACATCCTTCGGCATGCAAACCTTCTCTCGAAAACACAAAACCCCATCACTGCTCAAACTATAATCTTCCACCCCACCACTCTGTACCTGCCGAATTCGAGCACTCAGGACATCATCCAATAACTGTTTCTCTTTAATCTGATTTACCCACGTCGACTTTACTTGTAGCTCAGCTAATAGACTTCCATCATCATACAAACTAAGATAGGCAAACATCGCTCTCAAATCTGATATCACCTTCCGAATTAATGCATCTACTACCACATTACCCTTACTCGGATGATATTCGATTGAGCAGTCATAATCTTTCAACAGCTCAATCCACCTTTGCTACCTTAAATTCAACTCCTTCTGAGTTAACATATACTTCAAACTCTTGTGGTTGGTATAGATAACAGACTTCTCTCCATATAAATAATGCCTCTAGATCTTCAAAGTGAAAACTATCGCAACCAACTCCATATCATGCGTGGGATAATTAATCTCATGTGGTCTTAACTGCCGAGATTCATACGTAACAACCTTCCCATCCTGCATTAACACACATCCTAACCCCATGTGTGAAGCATCACAATAAACCACAAACTCTTTATCGGCCTCAGTTGAATCAAAACCGGAGCCTCTGTCAAAATCCTCTTCAGCTTCTCAAAGCTTTCTTGTTTCTTATCAGTCCAAACAAAAGGTACCCCTTTCCTCAACAGCTTGGTTAATGGTGCCGCAATCAAGGATAACCCTTCAACGAACCTATGATAATATCCACCAACCTAAGGAAACTCCGAATCTCTGACACAGACTGAGGTGGTTTCCACTCCAACATCGCTTCAATCTTCCGGGGATCAACCCTAATCCCCTTAGTAGATACCACATGACCCAGAAATGTAACTTCCTTCAACCAAAACTTACACTTGTTAAACTTTGTGTATAGCTGCTTCTCCTTCAAAATCTGTAGAACCACCCGAAGATGCAAATCATGCTCCTCTTCTGACTTGGAATAAACCAAAATGTCATCTATGAACACTACAATGAACCGGTCTAAATAAGATTGAAAAACCTGATTCATCATATCCATGAATGCGACTGGTGCGTTTGTCAACCCATACGGCATTACCAAAAATTCATAATGATTGTAGCGCGTCCAAAAATCTGTCTTATGAATATCTGCTTCCTTTACCTTAAGCTAATGATATCTTGACCTCAAATCTATCATTGAAAAGACCGAAGACCCCTTGAGCTAATCAAAAATATCATCTATCTTCGGTAGTGTGTACTTGTTCTTGATAGTTAATTTATTCAACTAGCGGTAATCAATACACATTTGCATGGACCCGTATTTCTTCTTCACAAATACCACTGGCGCTCCCCACGGAGATACACTGGGTCGAATAAAACCATGATCCAATAACTCTTGGATCTGAGCTTTAAGTTCAACTAATTCATTCGGCACCATCCTGTAAGGGGCGATGGACATCGGAGCCGTACCTAGATATAGTTCAATCCCAAACTCCACATCACGATCCGGAGGTAACCCTGGAAGCTCTTTAGGAAAGACATCTACAAATTCCTTTATTGTTCTAACCTCATTCATAGTCATTTCCTTTGCATCCAATGCACTGACAAAATTTAGGAATGCCATACACCCTTTTCTCACAATTCTTTCCACCTTTAGAGCAGACACTACATTGGACAAGTAGTCTCTCCTCTCACCTATTACCAAAACTTCTTCACCCTTGAAAGTCCACAACATCATGCGCTTAGCAGCACAATCCAAGTTTGCTCGATACCTCACCAACCAATCCATGCCTAAGATTAAGTCAAACTCCCTAAATGGTAATTCCATCAAATCAGTCAGGAAAACCAATCCTTGAACTTCTAATGGTACACTTCTAAAAATTTTATTTACCACTATCAATTGCCCTAAAGGACTAAGAATAGTCATCTCCCTAGAAGTAGTTTTAGAGTTCATACTCAAGGTTCCAAACACCATACTAGCAACAAAGGAATGTGTCGACCCAACATCAATTAAAGCAGTAAAGGGTAAACCATAAATGAGGAACGTACCTATTATAATGTTTGGTGCATCTCTCTCTTCTCGACGCTTGGCTGCATAAACTAACCCAGGCTGCTTTGCCTCTGTATTCCCAGCACCTCTGTTCGGTGCTCCTCGTCTCCCCGACCAAAACCATTCCCTCCTCTATTTGGACCACGGCCTCTCGGTATCTGTTGACTACCCCTTCCTGGCTGCACATACCCCTGTCCTACCATCTGAGCCCTGGTTATATCCAACAGACAATTCTTTATTAGATGATCCTTAGACCCACACTTGAAACATTTCTTATTTCTGCCACAACACTCTCCTGCATGAAACCTCCCGCATTTAGCACACTGTCGAAATCGCCCAACAGCAGCTGGCGTTGTAGCACGACTTGGTCCATCAACCCTGAGCCTCTTCTTGGAACCCCCAAATGTCCCTGACGGTTTGAAACTCCTCTTATTTCGGCCTCTATCCTTGTCCTTATTTTTCTTCTCAGTTTGCTTTACCTCATTGGCTATTAACTTTTTCCACCAAAATAGCAAAGTCTCTCTCCCGCTGTGGAGCTATCAACACTAGCAACTCGTCTCGTAGCCCATCTTTAAACCTTACGAATCGCTCATAATCAGTCGCAACTATCCCTCGGGCATACCGACTTAACCGTAGGAATTTTGCCTCATACTCTGCTGCCGATTTACCCCCTTGCACTAAATTCAAGAATGCCTTCCTTTGAGCATCCACGTAACTGGCCCCAACATATTTTCCTTGGAACATCTTTTTAAAGAAATCCCAATTAACTCGACCCGCCGGAGTACCCTCTCTCACGGTGAGCCACCACTGATAGGCCTTATCCTAGAGTAGAGACACCGCGCCCTTCAACTTTTCCTCTATCGTGCAGTCCAAATCATCCATAATTCTCTCAACTACCTCTAACCAATACTCAGCCATGTTTGGAGCTACTCCAGAGATACCTCTAAACATTTTAGCTCTATTAGCTTGGAGTCGCTCAGGAATGGACTTTCGGGTTGCTATTCCGGTGCTTGCCCCAACCACTCGTTCCAACACACGCAACATTGCCTGTGACAGGGCATCATCTCCTCCTGTTCTGTCCTACGATCCTACTTCTGCTACAGGTGATACTGGCACTTCACCTTCAGGCTCATTTCTCGCTTCTGAGAATTCAACCTCATTACCTCGGCCTCTCCCATGGCCACGTATAACACGTCCTCATCCTTTACCACCAATGTCTATCACTCCGGCTTACTCTAATTACAACTTTTATGCGTCAGTATTTCTTTCCACTGTTGATTAAACGAGTAATTTTATGAAGATAGGGTTATAAGTAATTTTCCACAAGCACCTGTTTTCCTAGAGTTTTTCATTTCTACATTAAAGTTTCCTGACCCTATCATCCGTCGCAACATATTCACACAATACATCCAATTTAGACAAATCACTTAACAATCAGAAGACTTACCTGGCAGACTTGGGCGGAGACTCGGGTGCCATACGTCTAGAAAAAGGTTCATATATATTTATATATATATAAATATTAAAATCATCTTATATCCAAAATTTGGAAAACATTTTGATCCCAAAACCCAAGGTCGAGCTTTTTGAACCAGGCTCTGATACTAAAATTAAAACACCCCAAACCCGGCCCAAACACCACGATCGGATCTGACATGTCACTAGGGAAAACGGGTTAGAAAAATTTTATAAGTTTTGGAGAATTGCTTTAATAAAACCAAGTTTCATGGCTCACTTGAAACTTATTATCCGTTAATTAGCTAAGCCTAGCGTTTAGGCGATGTTTGAAAACTTAGCAATTTTCTTTTTATTGTTTTTTTCAGTTTATGGAATGTCCATAAAATTTTAGTTTCATCGGTAATGTGTGTTAAACAGGTTGCAAAGAAAATTTTAGTTTATCTTGTTAAAACGTCCCATTGAGTAGTTTGTAATTAAGGTGTAACAACACAAACTTTAAATCCAAAATTTACCAAATTTTAAATTCGCCTTATTACATATTAAAAATATCCCAAAAGAAAATAACAATTAATAATTTAAAATAAAGTTTAATAAAATAACCCGTGCATGGCCACCCCGAGTCCGTTCCAACCCGGTCCTAAAAATCATGAGCTACCTGAAATGTTAAGAAAATAGCGTTAGTCACCAGACTCAGTGTGTAATTAGTTCACAAATTCCACAAGTGGGCTTGAGCCCCAACCATCACCGAATTATCACATTATGCAGAAGTAATCAAAATGATAGTCCCACCCAACCTATTATTCCATCCTCTACACACCGCTCCGTATGTCCACCCTCATACACACCTATGGGGATTTCTACAATCAACCCTCCATCTGCTACACACCTCTTTGGCAGTCATTCTGAAAGACACACTGCTCAAAGTCCAGATATAGTAGTCTAGCCACTGATCAACATGTGATTAAATCACTAATTCCACATTGAGGCACCACGCCATCATTAATTGTGATAGAGTCACCAATATACACTTCCCCTTTAATCATTATCATCCCAATATCCCATGCACATGCAACATAAAATAAAAGATAGAATATAAGATATGATTCATGTAATACTTAGCACACATCCACAATCATGTTGTCCACAAGTATTAAATAGGCTTAGATATAACATACTGACCTGGGGTCCCAGTTTACCCATCCTGGGTAACTTAACCACTATTGCCGCTAATTTTGGCTTTCAAGCATATACATACATATTTATGAAATTAGGAGATAGAGTGATAATTACACACCTAAAAACCCGAAGAACTCAACTATCGATCTCACTAATGTATTCACTTGCAGGGATCACAGTGATCTGCTTATCCCTTTCAGAAGTCAGCCCACAACCTTGAGGACAATCTCGAACAGCAAACACCGTACAACTTTTGAACTTAGGGATTGGGGTTATAGGTCTAACCCCCCCTTTTGCTTGACTGATATTGAATTCCATCCAAAGATCTTGGTCAGAAGACCCAGTTAAATCGTTGAATAAGATAATAGCGAAAAAAATATTTACTTTGAACGAAGAAGTTCTTACCGAAGTCAACAGAACCTAGTGGGTTCTACATTGATTTAATATATCACTAAAGTCCCTTGATTGATCAAATTCGGTTAATCCCAAAGACTCTGAAGTAGAAGAAATTCAAAACCACGCATTTCCTTTACTCAGTTGAAAAACTAAGGAACATGATTAATGCCTTGATTCGGTAAACCAAAAGAGAGGAGATAGATTCGAAGAGAAGGGAACACTTACCACTACTAAGAAGAATCCGATTGAGAAGGTTGAAGAGAAGAGTGATGGCAATCTTCTAGCAAATCAATATGTGAAAAGCAGTAACCAAAAAAAAAGAGGTTTGGCTTCAGAAGAATAGAAAATGAAAATAAACTCAAAGAGAAGAAATAGGGAGGGATTTCGTCTAAAATAGATGAGATGAGAACCGAAAAAGAAAGAAAAGATAAAAGGGAATTCGGCCAAAAGATGGAACTTGAGAGGTAACCAAATTGAAGAAAGAAATAATGGAATGGAGAAGATTAGAAGGTTTGGCTATTGTTAATCAAATGAGAAACTCGATTGACCACTAGACAAAAAGAATTACTTCAACTTTGACGATGAAATACTCAACTCAAGTTACCAAGATGTAAAAGAGAGGAAGAGAATGTAAGGTTCAGATCTTAAAACAATTAAGTGAAAGTGGTGTAATGAGAGGAGAATGGTAAGAGGGTTCAGCCCTAGGTGATGAAGCAAGGCTTACACGATACCAAAATGCCAAAAAGGGAGAAAATGTTTCGGCTTAGCTAAAGGAAAAATGAACCAATTCACTCCAAATGCACTAAAAACCAATGCCAAAAAGGAGAAGCTCACAATACCTAAAATTTAATATTTCTAACTCTTTCAGCACATACTCCCTAACCAAAATCGAAAGCCTCACCTTCCCCCCTTCACTATTCAAAATTTGGCTAACAACCCATCTCACCTTAATCCCCATGCCGTCCCCTTGAAACACTCTTTGATTCCCTCTCCTCCACTTATTCAAACCATTTTGAATAATTCAAACTCCCTTAATCACTCTCCACCATCCATTTGAAATAGTTGACCAGGTCTTGTCTCTCTCCTCCAGAGTTTACTTACCATTCAGCTACCTCCTTTGCCTGAACAAAGAATAATACTCCCTTGTGCTGCTTGAGAGTTTCGAACCCTCTCTCCCATAGCTTCTCCTTATGACGCCATCTCCCAACATGTTAGGTGGCGTCTCCTTGCTTCTCTTCCACTGCACCTCTTGTGTCACCCAAACGCATACAATACCCCTTAAGTCCTGCTTCCAATTAGCCTCCTTCTAAAATGCCCAAAACTAAAATTTTAGCCAAGGTTCCAACTTAACCTCGGGCCTTCCCGAAGAACCCAAACACACTCAAACAACATACAGAGCCTACTAAACACACAAAAACAAGATAAATGCAAAGCCCCTAAATCCCGGATGTTATAGGTCATCTCTCTCTCTTGCATGTAAGTACAAATTCATCTCATTTTTAATGATTTCTATGATTTTAAAGTTGTTGTAACTTAATCTAGCTAGCCCAGGGATTAATTTGTAAAACTATTAAAATGTTAGGGTTTTTCATAAATGTATGCATGTGATTCTTGATATTTGATGGAAGAAAATGAATCATTTTTTTATAAATAAACAACTTTTGAAAAATGGTTTTTGTTGAAAATGTCAATTAGGGATTTACATGTAAAATACAAGGTGAAATTGTGAAATTGTGAAATAATGAATTGTATGAGTTGCTATGAGTGTATATTGAATTTGGTTAGCTTTGTTTGTGGATGAAATTGCATAAATTTCAATTTACGAGCTTAAGGACTAAATTATAAATAAGTTAAAATATTAGGGGTAAAGGTGTAAATTTTCAAAAGTATGTATTTTGGACTGAATTGAATAGAATGAATATTAGATGGATTGAATTGATTATTTAGATCAAGTTAAGACTCGTACGGATCTAGATCGAGGGAAAGATAAAGTATCAAACTAGTCGATCCTATTTCATCATTTTTGTGATCGAGGTAAGTTCGTATGTTTAAATATCATTTTCATGTATTTGATTTAAATTCTATTATGTTATTCATCATATCTTGTCACGATAGAAATTCAATTAAGTTACAACGATTATCGAGCCACGTTTTAACATTAGGAATATATAAGATACAAACAACATGTCATTAGGGCTACCATGTTTCGAGTATTGGTCTTGAATGTCCTACTAATGGCTGAGTTTTGGCATTTGTTGCGGATACTCATTAGCTTGTGTGAGCGGTATCGTGTAGCTATATTTTGACTGTTAGCTTGTGTGAGCAAACCCATTTATGGCTCGAGTGAGCATCTATGTAAAGGAAAGGAAATGAATGGTTTTGACCATGTGTTTGGCACACTTTGTGCGAGCTTCCCACGTACCCAATAGTATTCTAAGTGGTTCAATGGGCAAGAAAATGGAAAGAATAGTAAGTGTACTGAAAGCTAATTTAAGAGCTCATTAAAAGGTATGAATTATTGATGATCAAAGTATGAACACTCATGACTATGAAACGTATGAATTAAGTGATGCTATGTTCATGTACTATACCTTACCATGTGATGATATTGCTAAGTTATGTGTTTAATGACTAACTTGTGTTTATGATGATGCTTAGGCTTGTGCCAAGCTATGTTGGATTGATTCCTGTCTATTTTATTATTATGCATTGAAATGGTAAGCTATGTTCATGATTTATGAACTTACTAAGCATTATATGCTTACGTAGTTTTTCTTTTCTATGTTTTATAGATAATTGGAAGCTCGTTCAGTTTGAAAGCTTGTCGGAGACCTATCACACTATCCAGCGATTATATCGGTAGATTTTGATATTTTGTTCATGGTTATAATGGCATGTATAGGTGAATTGTGTTTGGTGAGATGGTTGTTAAGTTTGGCTTCTAAATGTGGTATTATGGTTAGTGAACTTTTATCATTTTGATGCTTTGATAGTTGGTGTGGAAATCTTCAAATGATGGTATGTTCTGAATGACCAACTTGGTATGTTTGAATGTATTTTGGCATGTGGTCATTATGATAAGTTTTGGTATGGAAATAGGTTAGAAATGTATGGGTAATGAATGGCTAAATTATGCATATGTTTAAGTATATTTGGTTGTTGTGATTGAGGTGCCTTTTAGGCATATTGGTTGTATGGATAAATGATTTATTGAAGTGATCCTATTATGCATGTTTTAGGCATGTTTTAGAGGCTTGATTGTATGTGAAAATGGCTTGTGGGTATGTGCTTGATTAGGATGAAGTAAATGTCTTGAAATTGGCCTATTTCTTGTCCATACGGCCAAAGTGATGGGCGTGTGTCTCATTCGTGTGTGACACATGACCATGCGACACAACCTTGTGTAAAATAGTTTTATATTTGATCAAACCTTCAGTAAGATGAAATGGAATAAGTGAAATTATAAAAGAGTGAATTTAGCAACAAAACAATTTTGGACAGAAGCAGTTGTGTGACTTTAAAAAATCACCAAAAATGGTGGAAACTGAATTAGAGGTTGAATACGATATGAAACTAAATCTAAATGAGTATTTTCATAAAAGAAACGTGTAAACAAAAGAATTTTATATTCTGTGATATTCAAATTTTTGTGAGACGGGGTGAGAATGATGTTGGAATCCCCTATTACGACTTTAGAAAATCATTAAAAATTGTATAAAAATAATTATGGTTTATAATTTATATTATTAAATTTATTGATGGGTCTACTTTCAAAATAAATAAATGATAACATCATACGAATCTCGTACGAGAAGATAATTAATTTTTAGTGAATAAGGGTTGAAATTGTCAAATAGCAGAACAGGGGAGATTTTAAAGAATAAAATGTACTTATTGGCTAAACTAAAAATTCTAAAAATTTTATGGTAAGAATATATGTGAGTCTAGTTTTAGAGAAAATTAACGGATCTTAATTTTGAGTTTTGTAGCTCGATATATGAATAATTTTGTGGTTGTGATTCAAGTAGATAGCTTGAGATGAACATGAATAAATAGTGGAACTATGTGCAATTATGATTGTATTATCTTGAGAACATATTTTGAAGATTTATAAAATCCTGTTAATGAATCACTTATTATTTACATACCTACTTACTAAGCTATAATGCTTACCCCCTTCCTTTCCTTTTTCCTATAGTGTCACAAAGGCTAGCTCAGGTTGGAGATCATCGGAGATTCTATCACACTATCAAGCTTTTGATTGGTATCAATGCCTTCAAGTAATTTAAGTCTATGGCATTTATAGGGACTTAGTCATTTTGTGTATGTGTTATTATGTTTTGGTCAAATGTATTGGCTTGTAATGGTTAAAGGTTATTGTAGTATGTAGCCATGCTAATTGGCTTATATTGCCAAATTGATTGTAAGCCTATATATATTATTTATATGCCAATGGCTTGTGATGTGAGCTGTGTTTGCATGATACATGATGAGTTGTGGGTTATGGCCTAAATACCTAATGGTGGAATGTGCTAGTAGTCTTGATGTCAAATGGCAAAGTTTGGCTCAATGGTATGGTATGATAATTAGATATAATTATGCATGTATAAGAGTTGTTGAGGATGCATATTGAGTGTGACCCTATTTTGAAGAAAAATTTTTTAAGTGTTGTGAAATTTTCCAAAGTTCTCAGTTTAGTCTTGAACCACTTCCAAAGCATGTTTTGGGCCTCGTAGGCCCGTAATAGGGACAATATGATTATGAATGAAAATTTTTAAATTTGAATGGAAATTTGTGACTTGAAAATGATCGGTTATTTTTTTATTAAGTTCGGTAATGCCTCGTACCCTATTCTGGCGATGGATACGGGTAAGGGGTGTTACATTTAGTGGTATCAGAGCTATGGTTTAGTCGATCCTCGGACTAACATAGCATGTACAAGAGTCTAGCTATACATGCCATATGTGAACTGTGATAGTGTGATATCTCTCGACTGATAATGTAACACTGTTTAGGGGTTATGCGTTTGGAGCATAACCCAGCATTTAGTAGGCTTAAGGTCCCGTTGGAGGAATTTTAGGGTTTTGGAGAACCCTAGAAGGCAAGGGATGGCTTAGGAAAATTTTAATTTTGGGGTTAAGAAATGGAGTGGGCTTTAGAGGGCTTAAGAAAATTTTTGGATGATTTTGGTACATGAAAGGCATTAGCAAAGTGGTTATCTACTGCTTAAGGGGCGGGAAGAAGGTCCATCGAGGGCACTGGTTCGAGTTGAGGCGGCAACAAAAGTGGCGTTTATTTTTGGGATTATGGCGCTGCGGGGTAGAAGGCCTTAAAATAATTTATGCGTGTACTTGGCACAAGCAAAGAACTTGGCCAAGTGGTTATCGTCTGCACATAGGTGTTGGAGGGAGTGAGGGGTTCGAGCGCTGGGCAAGATTTTGGGCGTGATTTATTTTTGGCGGTTGTGGGTCAAGTAGGAAGGCTTTATAAATTATTGTTGGGGCCATTTGGCATAGAAATCAAAGTGGCCGAGTGGTGCAGGCGTTGGAGGAAGGTGAGCAAAGAAGAGTTCCGTGTTCGAACCTGTATTGGCATTTAGAGTTTTTATTTTTTTTTCTTTTATTTGGCAGCAGCTTGGTAATGTGTGGGACGGCATATGGGGGGGTTTCAAATAGGATAAGATTAGATTAGTGTTTAGCTTTTAAATTCGGTGGAAGAAGGGAATATTATTATTAGTTTATCTTTTATTTTTTTTTTAATTGATAAAGTTATAAAATGGGAAAGGAATTTGAATTAGAATTAAAGAGGAGTTGGTGGCCGGCTAAAGGTTTTGGGTGGTGTTTGAATTCGGCTGGAAGGTGTGATAAGGATTGGGTTTTGTTATTTTATTATTTTAAGATAATAAAGGATTATTTTAGTTAGTTTTAAATTAGAGAATTAGAGATAATGGTCATTGGTGGTTTAATTGTTTTAATAGGATTAAGTGATATTTTAGATTAATTGAGTGATAAAATATGGATAATAGTAGGGTAGTTGGCTAATTCAAATTTAATTTGAATTAGTAGGTGATGGCCAAAGGATGGATTCTTCACGTGGGTAGGTGCCAATTCTATAAATAGGGTGTGCTCATCCCTTAACCGAATTTTAGCCATTTCTTTGTTGCCAAATTATTTCTTCCCTTATCCTCTTGTCAAACCAAGTCAAGGAACACTTCCTCTTTGCTTTTATTTTGTGGAAGCCAAAGCCGAAAGTTGGAGCATCTACTTTTTTTTCTCCTTCCTTTATACTTTTCTTGGAAACTCGCTTAGGCCAAATTCCCTTTTCTTCATAAAACAATTCTTTTGTTGCAACTCGAAGGCCTAGCCAAACTCCCTATTAGTCATTTTGGTGTAGTTAAGACGAATCAAGGCGAGAGCATCTCCAATCGGTTTTAGAGAAAGGGCTTGAGATTTGGAAGCAAGCAAGCAAAGATTTTACCTTGAGTATTCGGTTGGTAAGTGATCCATTGAAATTCGACCTTAGGCCATTGTTTGTGTTTTTGTGATTGACCGAGTGGTGGCTATGATCTTTTAGGGCCAAATTTACGTATAAAGGAGCCTTCGGGATCTCAGATTTCGATAAGGATGTTATTAGGTAATCTAAATTCAATAATAGTAAATTATGACTTGTTGATTAATAGTGTGATTCGATTAAGTGCCGATGGATGCAAGTGCTACCAAGAGGGGAAAGGAAAACTCCCATCCCGGTTCAAGAAGAGATCGGTTTCATCAGACGAGATTGGCCAACGGGTGTGGGCGGCAATGTAAAACGATAGGCGATAACTGTAGTCTCGCTAAACGATAGCGTCGAGATCGAGGGTTTAGAGCTTCAGTTATAAGGTGTGTAGTTAGCCATTGTTTCCGGATTTGCGTGATATTTGCTGCTTAATATGTTTGATAACAAGTGCAAGAATGTGAAATTGATACCCTTGAAGGGGTATGGTGATGACCGTGTTAGTAGCAAATTGGCTAAAATGTGATAATTGATTTCTAATATGTGAGTATGCCTATATTTGTGAATATCATGCACATGCATCATCTCCGCATTATATTACGTTACATGTGCATGGGTGGGTTTTTGAAAGAAGGTACGGTGTACTTGAGTGCGTGGTTGATGTCGACTTTGTGCTACATCGTGGATTGGCGCCGACCGAGGTCGCGTTGTGGATCTTTGCGATTTAGTTCGCGTGGTTACCTTGATTGATATCGGCTTTATGCCATATCGTGGCTTGATGGATTGCTGTGTGCTCCATCGTGGTTCGATGTTAGCTACGTGCTACATCGTGGATGGCATTGGTTGCCTTTTGGAGGGAAAGGAGAGGGTGACTCGATAGTCCCCGGTGTGTGGTAGGTCGGTTAAGGGGTGTGTAGCGGATGGACCTTAGGATTGGGTTGGGTTTCATATTGCATGGTTTTGTTATAAATTGATATGGAAATGGGCCAAGCCCAATATGGAATATGAATAGGTATGTTTTAAGAACATACGTGGAAATGGGCCAAGCCCAATGAATCGTGAATTAATGAGAAAGGGCCTAGCCCGTGCTTGAATATGATTTGATTGTGGGCCAAGCCAGATTATGGTAATGTTTAAATGATTATATTTACATGTTGCATTTGATAATTGGGATGTTATGTGGCTAGCATGTGGGTGGATTTCGATGGTTTTAATTACACATCGAGTCCGTGTGACTCACCCAATTATTTTCCTAACATGTCGTGACTCTTGAGATTGGACCGGATCGGAGAGGACACATGGTGGCCCATGCGTAAGGAAGAGTTTAAATATTTTAAAGCTTATTTATATTAAGTTTGGTTTAAATATTGGTTGTAATAAAAGGCCTCTTTATTTATTGTTGGGATCATTTTATTATCTTTTAATTAGGGTTTATATTATACTTAGATTTATTTCCTTCAAATGATTTATAATATAATAAATTATAATAAAGTTTTAATTCACATATTTTATATCGGGCTTATAGTATTAAATAATTTTTAATGGAATTACTTCCCGAAAATAAACAAAAATTTTCAAGTTTTTCCTAAAGACAAAGATTTTCAACATTTTTCCGCAGTGGCATAACCAGATCCGGTCAAGGCTCGTGGGCCGGGTTTGGGGATGTTACAGATTGGTATCAGAGCCCGGTTCAAAACTTGGCTTTGAGGGTTTTGGGCCCAAAAACATTTTCAAATGGGCTTTTCAAAATATGGGCTTTTAAGAAATTTTTCAGGATTTTCTGGCATGGCACCTGTACCTCCGGCCCGAGTCCACCAGGTAAGTACTTCAGACTTGTGAAGTAATTTGTTATATGAACTGTTATGGGCTTAGTTCGGGCTCGTAGATTAGAATATTAGGGCTTTTTGGACCCTAGGACTAGTCTACCCAAACATATGCATAAGACTTAAGGATTATTAAACAAACCTGTGAAGTAAGTCGCCGTGTTAAGGTGTGGCAACCTGTGTAAAGATGTCTAGGAGTGGAATTCAGGGGAGCTTGGTATTTAAGCAGTCCACGTGACTCACCTCCTCTCCACTTGAATCCTACAGGTGCGTAGCTACGGTTCACCTTAACCAAGAGGACTTGTTCACAGTCAACCAATTATTAAAACCCGAAAGGATTAGCCTTCTTGCTTTTAAAATTCTTGGTTTTACAATTTTTTAAATTTACCCTTTTGGTTTGTAAACCCTAAATGGGTTTGAAAAAAAAAGAAAGGTGTTCTTCTCGATTTACCCAAAATTACCAAAATGCCCTAGCGGCAAAATTACAAAATGCCTCAGATTATAAAATTACCACATCCCCTCAACTTTTGTTAAAATGATTTTTACTTTGAAAAATATTAAAATCTTTAGTTTTCGAAATATCAATATACCCCGATTTGGGAAAATTTACAAAAATACCCTTGTGTTGAAAATTACTAAAATGCCCCTGACTTTCAAAATTTCTGAGTTAACCCCAACTTTAATAAAATTCTCTCACTTTGCAAAAGTATCCAAGTTTTTGTATTTTAAAATAATACCCCGACTTTTGAAATTTACAAAATTACCCTGGTTGACAAAATTACTAAAATACCCCTGGTTTCCAAAATTCTGCTATATCTCTAATTTGACAAATTCTCAGAAATACCCTCTCGATGTGGAAATTTCAAAATGTTCTGGTTTATTAAAGTTTTAAAATTTTTCTGGTTTATTCCGAAAATGTCCCTCAGAGAAAAATGACTAAATACCTCGGGTAGAAACAGTAAATGTCCGAATAGTGAATGTGGTGGTAGATACCATCGAATGTGCCTCTTGAGGAATGAATGTGTTTGATGATGAATGAATGTGTCCCTAGCGAGGAACGAAGGTGATTCTCGACTTAGGGTAGTAAATTTGAATCGAACCTTGCGTGAACGAAAGAACTACTTTTAAAATCTTCCATTCATAAAATATGCTCATGTTAAATAGTGGAACAATTACTAATGCATAAAACTTAATCGATAAATCAAGACGATAGAGATGAGCTCTAGGGGACGCAGTAGAAGTAGAATGGCAGCATCGGAACCGATAGGGTCTGGCCATGGGTCAGAAAATGAAGTGCCGCCAGTAGTGGACGTGGAGGAGCAAGATCAGACAGGAGAAGATGACGCAGTATCGCGGGCCATGTTGCGAAAAGCTAGAGCGAGTAGCGGAGCTAGTAGGGAAATGGAACCCAAAGTCAATGTCGGAAAGGCTTAGATCGAACGGAGCCGAGATCTTTAGAGGAGTGTCGAGTAGCTCGAACGAAGCGGAATATTGGTTGGAAGCGCTTGAAAGAATCATGGACGATTTGACCGCACTAATGAAGAAAAGTCAAGGCTGCTTGCTTGCTTCGCGACGAAGCTTATCGTTGGTGGCTCACTGTCAAACAAGGTGTACCGACGGATCGACTGGATTGGGATTTCTTTAAGGCCAAGTTTGAAGGGAAGTACGTAGGAGCTAGTTATTTGGATTCGCAAAGGAAAGCGTTTCTAAATCTAGTACAAGGGAATAAGTCGATAGCTGAGTACGAAGCGGAATTTGTGCGGTTAAGCCAAGATGCTAAGGGAATTGTGGCCACCGATTCGAAAGAAGTGTTCGATTCAAGATGGGCTACGAGATGAGTTATGTGAGTTGATTGCTCAAGACAGGAGAGAGACTTCGGTGCTAGTGGAGAAAGCTCGGATCATTGAAGAGGTTAAGAAGACTATAAGGGAAAATCGAGAGAAGAATAGGAACGAGAATAAGAGAAAGGTTGGATCATCGATGATCGTTTGGTAATGCCCGAAAAGACTAAGGACCGAGAACCCCGTAAGTGCACTTGTACCAAGGATCGGAATCGTCCTTGTGCTCGGTGTGGAAGACCTCACACGTGAGAGTGTTGGGGAAATAATAAAGAATGCTTTGGTGTGGATCTAAGGCACATCCGTTAAGAATTGTCCTCGAGCAACGAAGGGTCGTGGTTCTAGTCAAAGTCAACCAAGGATGTGATATCGGGTAAGCTCCTTTGTTTTGGAATACTCTTTAATTGTTCTCCTTGTTTGTAATGCTAATTCTTTCCCAGTATGATTTGGATCTCGGTGAGAACTTAGAGACTACGTTTGGGAAGTATGATGAATTGGAATCGAGTGGCGCAATGGAGGCGTGGAGTAGGGAGTTAGGATTGCATGGCGAAGTAAGTAATTTCGAGGACGAAATTATTTTAAGGAGGGTAGAATTGTAACACTGTTTAGGGGTTATGCGTTTGGAGCATAACCCGAGCATTTAGTAGGCTTAAGGTCCCGTTGGAGGAATTTTAGGGTTTTGGAGAACCCTGAAGGCAAGGGATGGCTTAGGAAAATTTTAATTTTGGGGTTAAGAAATGGAGCTGGACTTTAGAGGG
Source organism: Gossypium rotundifolium (assembly GCA_025506655.1). Lineage (NCBI taxonomy): Eukaryota > Viridiplantae > Streptophyta > Magnoliopsida > Malvales > Malvaceae > Gossypium > Gossypium rotundifolium. Next base: position 96,710,005 of record CP106732.1, on the reverse strand, counting down.
CTTAAGAAAATTTTTGGATGATTTTGGTACATGAAAGGCATTAGCAAAGTGGTTATGCTATTGTTTAAGGGGCGGGAAGAAGGTCCATCGAGGGCCTGGTTCGAGTTGAGGCGGCAACAAAAGTGGCGTTTATTTTGGGATTATGGCGTTGCGGTAGAAGGCCTTAAAATAATTTATGTGTACTTGGCACAAGCAAAGAACTTGGCCAAGTGGTTATCGTAAGGCACATAGGTGTTGGAGGGAGTGAGAGTCTGGGTTCGAGCGCTGGGCAGCATTTTGGGCGTGATTTATTTTTGGCGGTTGTGGGTCAAGTAGGAAGGCTTTATAAATTATTGTTGGGGCCATTTGGCATAGAAATCAAAGTGGCGAGTGGTCAGGCGTTGGAGGAAGGTGAGCAAAGAAGCAGGTTCCGTGTTCGAACCTGTATTGGCATTTAGAGTTTTTATTTTTTTCTTTTATTTGGCGTGACTTGGTAATGTGTGGGACGGCATATGGGGGTTTCAAATAGGATAAGATTAGATTAGTGTTTAGCTTTTAAATTGGTGGAAGAAGGAATATTATTATTAGTTTATCTTTTATTTTTTTTAATTGATAAAGTTATAAAATGGGAAAGGAATTTGAATTAGAATTAAAGAGGAGTTGGTGGCCGGCTAAAGGTTTTGGGTGGTGTTTGAATTCTACCGGAAGGTGTGATAAGGATTGGTTTTGTTATTTTATTATTTTAAGATAATAAAGGATTATTTTAGTTAGTTTTAAATTAGAGAATTAGAGATAATGGTCTTTGGTGGTTTAATTGTTTTAATAGGATTAAGTGATATTTTAGATTAATTGAGTGATAAAATATGGATAATAGTAGAAGTTGGCTAATTCAAATTTAATTTGAATTAGTAGGTGATGGCCAAAGGATGGATTCTTCACGTGGGTAGGTGCCAATTCTATAAATAGGGGTGTGCTCATCCCTTAACCGAATTTTAGCCATTTCTTTGTTGCCAAATTATTTCTTCCCTTATCCTCTTGTCAAACCAAGTCAAGGAACACTTCCTCTTTGCTTTTATTTTGTGGAAGCCAAAGCCGAAAGTTGAGCATCTACTTTTTTTTTCTCCTTCCTTTATACTTTTCTTGAAACTCGCTTAGGCCAAATTCCTTTTCTTCATAAAACAATTCTTTTGTTGCAACTCGAAGGCCTAGCCGAAACTCCCTATTAGTCATTTTGGTGTAGTTAAGACGAATCAAGGCAGGAGCATCTCCAATCGGTTTTAGAGAAAGGGCTTTAGATTTGGAAGCAAGCAAGCAAAGATTTTACCCTTGAGTATTCGGTTGGTAAGTGATCCATTGAAATTCGGCCTTAGGCCATTGTTTGTGTTTTTGTGATTGACCGAGTGGTGGCTATGATCTTTTAGGGCCAAATTTACAGAAGCAAAGGGGAGCCTTCGGGATCTCAGTATTTCGGTAAGGATGTTATTAGGTGATCTAAATTCAATAATAGTAAATTATGACTTGTTGATTAATAGTGTGATTCTGATTAAGTGCCGATGGATGCAAGTGCCAGTCAAGAGGGGAAAGGGAAAACTCCCATCCCGAAGTTCAAGAAGAGATCGGTTTCTGCTGTACGAGATTGGCCACCGGTGTGGGCGGCAATGTAAAACGATAGGCGATAATCTGTAGTCTCGCTAAACGATAGCGTCGAGATCGAGGGTTTAGAGCTTCAGGTTATAAGGTGTGTAGTTAGCCATTGTTTCCGGGATTTGCGTGATATTTGCCTGTTTAATATGTTTGATAACAAGTGCAGTAAATGTGAAATTGATACCCTTGAAGGGGGTATGGTGATGACCAGGTTAGTAGCAAATTGGCTAAAATGTGATAATTGATTTCTAATATGTGAGTATGCCTATATTTGTGAATATCATGCACATGCATCATCTCCGCATTATATTACGTTACATGTGCATGGGTGGGTTTTTTGAAAGAAGGTACGGGTGTACTTGAGTGCGTGGTTGATGTCGACTTTGTGCTACATCGTGGATTGGCGCCGACCGAGGTCGCGTTGTGGATCTTTGCGATTTAGTTCGCGTGGTTACCTTGATTGATATCGGCTTTATGCCATATCGTGGCTTGATGGATTGTTTGTGTGCTCCATCGTGGTTCGATGTTAGCTACGTGCTACATCGTGGATGGCATTGGTTGCCTTTTGGAGGAAAAGGAGAGGGTGACTCGATAGTCCCCGGTGTGTGGTAGGTGGTTAAGGGGTGTGTAGCGGATGGACCTTAGGATTGGGTTGGGTTTCATATTGCATGGTTTTGTTATAAATTGATATGGAAATGGGCCAAGCCCAATATGGAATATGAATAGGTATGTTTAAGAACATACGTGGAAATGGGCCAAGCCCGATGTCGATGAATTAATGAGAAAAGGGCCTAGCCCGGTGCTTGAATATGATTTGATTGTGGGCCAAGCCCAGATTATGGTAATGTTTAAATGATTATATTTACATGTTGCATTTGATAATTGGGATGTTATGTGGCTAGCATGTGGGTGGATTTCGATGGTTTTTAATTACACACTGAGTCCGTGTGACTCACCCAATTATTTTCCTAACATGTCAGGTGACTCTTGAGATTGGACCGGGATCGGAGAGGACACATGGTGGCCCATGCAGAAGGAAGAGTTTAAATATTTTAAAGCTTATTTATATTAAGTTTGGTTTAAATATTGGTTGTAATAAAAGGCCTCTTTATTTATTGTTGGGATCATTTTATTATCTTTTAATTAGGGTTTATATTATACTTAGATTTATTTCCTTCAAATGATTTATAATATAATAAATTATAATAAAGTTTTAATTCACATATTTTATATCGGGCTTATAGTATTAAATAATTTTTAATGGAATTACTTCCCGAAAATAAACAAAAATTTTCAAGTTTTTCCTAAAGACAAAGATTTTCAACATTTTTCCGCAGTGGCATAACCAGATCCAGTCAAGGCTCGTGGGCCGGGTTTGGGGATGTTACAGATAAGATTGTTTTGTTAAAGTAGAGAGCTTTCCAACCGAGCTACCATCGATAATGCTGAAAGGGGATAAGTAAGTTCATATAACTTAGTGAATATATTGATCTACTTGAATTGATTTTTTTTATTTGCAATGATATTTATGTGTTAATGGATACAATGGATTAATCAAAAGTTGAGGAATATGGATAAAATGTTATCGTTCTGAATGAAGATTGCATTTCGATGCATCGGAGTGACTTTTTGCAATGAATAAAGTGAATATTTATTTGTGATGAGCTTATTATGATTTATTGACATTCATATGTGATAATGTTGAATGTATTACCAAAATATTTGAAAATATGTTCATGATGAGTTGAAGCCTAGAGATGTATGAATCAGAGTATATGACATTATGTTGTTGTTAAATGTTATATTGTATATGTGTATGTATGAGAGTCAAAACTTTAAAGGCTTTACAATCTTCACCCCCTTATCGGTATAGTGTCATATGATGAAGTTCACGAGATTTATATTGAATAAGCTCACAAGTGGGGAAACCAAAGAGTTCAGTGGTGAAATAATTAATGATGTGATTAGAGATGGGATTTATTTAGCGAGCAAAGATGGTTATAAGAGAGATATTAGATTATTCTAAAGATTATTTGGAATGCACAATGCCACGGTTAGAGAAGATGTTAATCTCGGCTAATTGACTTATTCAAATATGTTTTCTAAGGTGTGTGTATGCTGAAATTTTTCATGATTTGGTTTTCATTAGTGAATGGAATAATACGAGGGTATTGATGACAGAATTAGTTAGAGAAATGATAATTGAGTAGTAAAAATGTTTGTGTGACAGTTAAAGTTGAAATGAATATGATGATCCTTTCTAGGTATTATATATATTCTTTTATCCTTAGAGATATGTGTGTGATTGTTCAGTTTCTGGTGGAGTTCTTATGTTGTAAGAATGCTAGCTAACTATGATGTTAGGCGAAAGCCCTGTTGGTCTGCTCGGTTTATGATCAGCATTTCTTTCTCTTCGAAATTCTATTTTGATAAGCTGGAATGAATTCGATGATAAAAATTTATGTGAGACTATTCTTATGTTTCTACTTATTATGATTTTGTTTTATATATGCGGGAAATATATTATCTATGTTGTGATAGAAGTCCAGAGTCGGTAAGTAATGTTTTTCTTCTACTTTCTCTGAGGAATTATCAAGATCTTTATCATCTTCTTGTGACTTATGTTCTCGGACTTTTGGTATGGTATCGTATCTTGGATCTCCTTATCTCGATTTTTCTATTATTCTTATTTCGTGAATTATCAAACATGGCTTATCTTTAAAGTGTGTTCTTCAGCTTGTGATAGCAATGTCTATTATGATTATGCTTTTGGTTTGACCATAGAAACGTGGTGATTCTGGTATCTAGATTTCTCTAATTTTCATGTAAGGAATTGACATCAGCAAAGGTATAAGTGGTGAAATCACAAGCTCCAATTTGTATGATGGATTTCTTTTCTCAGGTAAGTTAAGTAAAGTCAATGCATTCAATCGGGATAACCTTGTTACTTTGAGCTAGTGTGATTGTAAAGGCCTTTGATTAGCATGATAAGGTCTTCAATAGCATGAAGAAAGGAGCATTTTTTTATATTATTATTTGATAGTCAAAATCAACTCGGTTGTCTTTTATCAGAGTGAGTTGGTTAGTTGAAATGTGATTTGAGCTATATGTAGTTAAAGTATCCTCAGCTATATGTAGTCAAAGCTTGCTCTGTGTGTTTTTCCTATGTTTATAAATTTTTGGATGTTCGCTTGGGTTGGAAGTCGGTGAAAATCGCATCACACTATCTTGTTAATGATTTTGATATTTATACCCTTTATGACTTGGTTATATGGCATGTATAGGTTAGAGAACTTTGATTATGTTTTGAAATGTGGAAATATAGCCATGTGATATGGCTTGATAATGAATGTGATTATGGAGTGAATTTAATGCATGCTATGTGATGCAAAATTTGGTATGTTTTGATGTGCACATGAATGGCCAAAAGAAATGGTCAATTTTGGTAAGTTTCATGTTTGATTTAGGAAATTGATATGATGAGAAATGCTATAAATTGAAATGGATTAATATGATGTATGAATCATATGTTTTTGATGTGAAGATGGTACTTTGAATTGGCATCTTTGAGTTGGATTTGTATATGGAAATTAATGATGTTGTTACGGGTCAAATTATGCATGATTTGGTATGTTTTTGGCTACCTTTGGGACATGAATTGATGCTTGTAGGGAGGACCCAAATTTGGTGGCAAATTGGCCTTGTAAATGACCTATTTTTTGCCCACACGGGCAGGGACACGGGCATGTGTCTCTGCCGTGTTGCTCGAGGGCCACTCAAAGTGAGCTTAGGCAGAGCACATGGTCGCACACACAGGCATGTGCTAGGCCATGTAACCAAGTCAGTATGTATGCCATGTTTTACCATGTTTTGCCACGGCCTTGACACACTAGCGTGTCTAGGCCATGTGAGGCACACAGCCTACCCACACGATCATGTGACCTCTATAACTTTGAAAAATGTTTAAGTTTCAAAAAAAATTATATGTGCTCGATTTAGTCCCGACCCCATCCAAATGCATGTTTAAGGTCTCGTAGACCTTCTAAAGGGACTCTATGTATATATTTCACTCTGGAATGTTTTTGAATATTTGATGTTAGTGAAATGTTTGTGATATGATCCAATATGCCTGGTAATGCCTCTAAACCTTAGTCCGACGACGGATACTAGTTAAGGGTGTTACAATTTTGTTGGTATCAGAGCTATGATTTAGTTGATTCTAAGACTACCATAGCGTATGTGAGTCTAGCTATACATGCTATATTTAACTTGCTATAGTGTGATATCTCCTAACTTTGATGAAAATTATTTTGATGAGACAGATAAGTTTTCCAACCGAGCTAATTCTGATAGTACAGAAGTAAATACTCAAATATTTGAGTGAAAATGTGTTGATGATGAGTTGAGGCTCATAAAAGTATGAATAAGAATATAAGATATTCTATTTTTTGATAAATGCTGTAATGATATGAGTATATGAGTAGTGATATGTGGCCTATGACTACTATATGAAATACTTTGATTATGAATTAGTGATTTGAGTTAGCACATGAACTATGTGTTATGTACAAAAGTGTTGATAAGTCAATGATTTTTAAATGTTTTGAGAATGTGAAATTAAAAATGAACTGGCTATTTGTGATAGTATACGTTATGTGCATGTATGTGAGAGTTAAATTTGAGGCTTTACTACCCTCACCACCTTTATTAGTGAAATGTTAAAATGAAACCTGTAAGATTTGGGTTGAATAAGCTCACGAGTGTGGAGTTACAAAAGTTCGTGTTCGGAAGGTAAATTGTAACAACCCGATTTAGGGGCTAGTTGGAACAGTGATCTCGAAATCACTACTTCAAGGTTAGAGAAAATTATTTTCATGTTATTCTATGTGTTAAAACATGTTTATAAGGATATATGGAAATTTTGGTGCCTTAATTTTAGCAATTTCTAGCTAAATTGTGAAAAATGACTAAATCGCATAAAGTGCGGAAGTCCTATTTTATTTGCTTAAAGTGCCAAATAGCTATAGAATTTGAATTGGAGGTCTTTAAAGTGCAATTATTCCTTCCTATAAGTGATGGACGGTCAAGGGGACAAGAAATTTAAAATTAGACAAGGGTTGGTGACATTAGTTGACTAAAGGAATAAAATAAGGGAAAAATAAAGAAAAGAAGGCTATCATCTTTTCTCCATCTTCTCTCCACTAAAATGGGCAGCAACAAGGGGGTTTTTGAAGCTTAAATTTTCAGCAACTCATCTCCTCTTCAAGTAAGTGATTTTGGTGGCTTTAGTTGATAATTTTTTGTACTTTTGGAGTCCCCAAAGCTTAAGCTAGCTAATGAGGGGACTAATTTGTAATATGGTTAAGATTCTCGGGACTTGCCATGAAAGATTATATGTTGGTTCCTGAGTTTTTATGGAAGAAAATGAATGTCAAAGTGATGAGAAACAACTTTTGTGAAAGGTGTTATGAAAACACCTAATTTGGGCTAAAATGCAAAAGTTGTAATTTGTTCATTAAGGCATGAAATAGATGAAATTGTAAATAGTTATAATAGGACTAAATGTTCATCTAGGCTTTCTTAACAAGAAAATGTGATAAAAATTTATTTACGAGCCTAGAGGTAAAATCGTAATTTTGCCAAAGTGTAGGGGCAAAATAGTTATTTTTGCCTAAAGTGTAGTTTATGTGAATTATGATTTATAAGTGATTAAATCACTAAATTCCATTGTTCTAGATCAAAGAAAATGAGTTTCAGACCTAGAACGAGTGAAAAGAGAAATGTGGGCAAAAAGGTCCCTTTCAGCCCTTTCGTCATCGAGGTAAGTTCATGTGCAAACTTTGCAACTACGTACGAGTTAATATTCCAATGTTATGCGAAATGTATATTTACCTTATGAATGTATGAATTACTTCTTGATAAGATGTTAATAGAATTGAATTTAAGAGTAATAGGAAATGGGTATAGCATGATATGATGATGGTCAAAGTCTCGAGTAAGACTATATTGGAATATGGCCTCGGTGTAAGAGTTCATATAAGACCATTTCATGGACATGGCTTCGACATGTTAATGTATGTAAGACCCTGTTGAGGTATGATATCAATAAGAACTATGTGCATGAGACATAAGAGAGTTATTTAACAATTTGAGTGATTTAATGGACATGTTGAATGTATGTGGTTGCACCATGAGAAGAGCAAGTATGTGTTAGAACTGAATTGACATGAATTCAATGTATGATGAACCCTAGCGAGATATGTGTAATTAATGCACTTTGGTTGCATGGAATAGATTTATTGATGCGTTGTGTGAATGCAAACGAGTATCATAGAAAGTCAAGTAAGAATAGAAACGTGTAAGGATGTTCTTGGTTGAGCATTTGAAATAGGGATGCACATGTGGATTACTATCCATGAATGTAAAATCAAAAGTGAGCTACGTGCGATATCACTTATTGATATTAATTGATGGGCTGTGTGCGATACCATCAATTATATTATTATCGATGGGCTGTATGCGTTACCACCTGATAAACTATAAATTGATGGGTTGTGTGCAATACCATCGATTATATTATTATTGGTAGGCTGTGTGCATTACCACCTGATATATTAGAAATCGATGGTCTGTGTGGGATACCATCGCTTATAAATGAACAGTGAGCTAAGTGCGAAATCACCATAAATATAAATGATTGCTGGGCTATGTGCGATACCACCCTATAAGAGATTCAATGGTGGGCTAAGTTCATAACCACTGAGAGGTTTGTAGTGTGAGTGGCTTATTGAGAATGCTTGATGCGTTGTTTCATATGATCATGTAGTGATTAGTGCAGGATTGTATGTTAATTAGATGAGCAATTGGCTTGTGGCCCAGTTAGGATGCGGTAAGAGATAGAGTGAGTAAGCTTCAAGAATGGGCAATTAAGCAACCATGAGATAATGAGAAAAACCCATTAAAACGTCTTGTAGTTGTGTATATTCAATGAATATCAGTATTTATCAGTTATACGCAGATGAACTTACTAAGCATTATTGCTTACTCCTTTTTTTCTTTTTTCATCTTTTATAGGTTAATTTAGCTAGCTCGGGTTGGAGATCGCTGGAGATGTTTTCACACTATCGATCAGATGCTCGGTATGAGGTATCAAGTCCTTACGAGTCATGGCATGTATAGGGCTAGTACTTGAGGTTGACTAAGTCTTGTAAATGTAGCCAAATTGTATTGGCCTAAGAAAATTTATAGTTGTTTGCATATAGCCATAGATAATGGCTTAAGTGGGTTGTAATTATATGAGAAATAGCTCCCTTAGTGTATGGATTGTAGACCTTACTTCTCTTGTGTCTAAATGTCTTTAAACCAAGAATTATAATGATATTACTATAATTTAAGTGATGATGAATGAATGTATGCAACTGAGAGTGGTAGAAGGCTTGGTAGATAGCCTCTGAGTGCCCACATGGTTAGACACACGGGCGTGTGTTTAGGCCGTACGTACCCTGCACCTTATATTATTAGAAAGAATAGACCACGGGTGAGTCCCACGGCCATGTGCATGAGCCGTGTAAGACACACGATTTGAGCATGGGCGTGTCCCTAAGCCGTGTGGATTAAGTCAGTAGCTCCCCACGGTTGGGCGACATAGATGTGTTAGGGCCGTGTGGACAAAGTCAGTAGCTCCCCACGGGCATTGGACACGGGGGTGCCTTAGAGGTACACGGGCGTGACCCTAGACTAACACGGACGTGTGCCTTGGCCGTGGAGCATTTGGCAAAATGCTCGAGTTTTAAGCACAGTTTGGGGGCATGGGCGTATGTGTGTCTACACACGGGCGTGTATCAACATACATGGGCGTGTGAACCCAGAATAAAAGAGAAAAATTTAAGAATAGAAAAAGCTCCGTGATAGTCTCAAGAGCCCTCGGGAATATGAGTAAGACTTTGTAAGTCAAAAACGAAGTTGTAAAGGTGGCTTAAATGAGTAGTCACAATAAGCCTAAGTGGCGCCATGAGGTTTTAGTACGGTAATGCCTCATGCCCTATTCAGGCGGGAATCCCGAGTAAAAGGTGTTGCATAAATAATGTGGTTAGAATAGTGAATGAATCATCAAATGAAGACAGTATTAAAAGAAATATTGGATAGTTCTAAAGACTATTCAGATTATGCAAAGTCACTATTATAGAAGAAGTTAACTCCGATTAAATGACCTATTTAGTGGTTATAGTCAAGCAGTTACTATGACTTCTTCTGGGCATTCTATGTGTACATTTATCCTTAGAAGTATATGTGACTATGTAATTTTAGAAAGAAAGTCTTAACGTATGAGAACATCAGCTAAACATATTGATAGACGAAAGCATGGTTGATCTGTTTCGGTTGATCGGCATTGATCGATCTTTCTTTGGTATTATGTTCCGCTGTGTTGGTAAGAAAGTAAATGATAAAATTTGTACGATGTTAGTATTTGCTTCTATTGGTTATTGCCCGGTCGAAATACATGAAGACTATATTGCTTCGTTATTGTGGATTTTAGTATTTATGAGTGACATTATTCTTTTTGGACATTTTCTGGGATATTATCGGAATTGATATCATTCTATATGGGTTGTAATTTTTAGATATCTTGTGTAACTCCAAATGTTGAAATTTCTATTCTGATTTTCTTATGATTCCATGTTATTATCTGCAAGAGATCTCTATTTGACAAAGATGACTATGTCTATTATGATTATAATTTCTGGCTTGAAATGTGAGAGTACAGTGGTACCGTCCTCAGGGTTATAGAAGTTGTGTTTCTACAATGGTTGCTATTTAAATCATATTTGATTCTATTCTGTGTTCAAATGCTTCATTAACAGACGAGATAATATTTATTATAGGGTTGAGACATTGTTCTCATTGTTCTTAGTAAAGCCCAATGATTTCTATTTGGTTAAGGTGATTTCAGTATAATTCAAAGTTTCGATGATTAATATATGAGATAGCTTCATTATAAACTCTTTTCTAGTTCTCGTGAAGGTTCGACATTGATAAAAGTGAAAATGATAGAAGATCAAGATTAATCTGTATAATGATATGTCTGGGTTTATCCTTCTAATGAGAAGAAAGATTTCTTCGAAAAGACCGATTCAATAGTTAGTATGATCTAAATTATTTGAGTGAAAAGTTAATTGGGTTATATGTGTTTGGATCTATCTACGAATTGGAAATAAACTATGAACGTACATGTATGAATTGAAGAATAGTCTGGAAGAAGAATTTGTATTCTTGAAAACTTGATACAAAATTATATTTATCGAACGATTCTATCTAAGAAATGTTATGGTAAATTAAATTTAGTTCGAAGCTTTCTTTTGCACAAAGATATTTTCAACCGAAACATTAGTTCTGGTCCAGTCTGAGTTAAATAAAAAGATTATGATTTTCAGCCATACATTATTGAATGGTTCAAAATGTGTTCTAATACAGGAATATGCAGAGATATCTTGTGATTCTATACAGTTAAAGCTACATAAAAAGAGTTATATGATATATTTGATGACTATAAGAGTTTAAAATGTTTAATGTCAGAGAAAGATCCAAACTCAGCACAGCAAGGTTAGCTCGAATCGTCGAAAAAACTTTTGAGTCTGTAAGTAATTATTTTCTAAGGAAAACAATTATAGTTTCGGATGTTCCGAATAGGAAACTCATGTGTGCTTTATGAGCGATGAATACATGATTAATCTTATCAGATGATGAACAGTTTTTAGCTGAGTTAGAAGCTAAATAGATGTTATTTAGCGAAGATGTGAAAATTAGAAATGTGTTATCAAATTATAAGTTAAAAAGGGGTTCAACATAAATTGATTTCTGATTCAGAACTTCAGATGTGGAATCGATGATTATTTGTTGCTTTGACATAAAGTGTCTATACCGAGAAGCTCTGAGACTATATAACCATTGTTATAGGTGGCTCACAACGATTAGTCTGTTAAATGCGAGGGTAACATGACCTTTCGAAACACCCCAAACCCGGCCCACGAGCCTTGACCGGTTCTGGTATGTTCCTCGATGTAAACCGTTGCAAAATTCTTTTGTTACTTTGGAAAATCTACGTGTTTTGAAAGAAAGATTGTTTTTGGGTTGGGCTCGAGTTGAAAACAAGTTTATCTTATATTGGAAACCCCTTTATTTTAGGTGACAAAACACTTAGAGTTTATTTTAAAATAAATTTACTTAATCTTTTAACTGATAAAAAATTTGTAAGCATAATAAATAAAAGTAAAATAAAGTAGTTCTACTATAGCCTTATTACATCAAATAAATCCCAAAATTAAATTCAAAGTACATAAAGTAAAAAGGAGTCTAAGACAAAGTAAAATCTGAACTTCACATGGCCACCACTAAGCTCCTGCCAACCCGGTCCATTACTGATCATCACCTGAAAAATGTTCCCACAATGGGGTGAGTCAAACAGACTCAATGTGTAACCAACACTAAAATTTAACAATTCAAGCATACATTCTCATATCACATACATATTCATATAACAGATAGGAAATAATGATGCAACCCGAACCCAAACCTATATGCCATCTGCTACACATCACCCGTACCATTCTGCACACCGTGGGGACTACTAAGTCAACCCTCCATCCGCTACACACCATCAAAGGCAGTCATTGCAGTCGACGTGCTCATCGCCCTTATAAAATTCGTGGCATAGCCACCAGATTAAATAATTGTGACCGAAGTCACCACATTCAGATAATGTGACCGAAGTCACCACATTCAGATATCGTGGTATTAAACCACCACATTCACTTCCCATTTTCATAATATCCCATATGCCCCCATATATCATACACATTATGCAATATCATGCCTTAATTCACATTCTTATCATATTCACATTCATGGCATAACAAACCATATCATACTCATAGTAGGAGTAGGAAAACATACCTTAGTACTTTGTTCCATTGTATGGTACCTTAGCCATACTTTTCACATTCTTAATAACACATATATATATATTAAACATTGCCATAAAACTTATTAAGAAATAGTGTGGGGTACACACCTGCTTAACTTAGCAAATTCGCTCCAAATCCCGGAGACTCGATCTAGCATCCTAGACCCTTAGATTTCAAGTTCCTACATTCGGCCAACATGCAATATTTTAGCTAAAAGCCATTCAGCCCATTTAATCAAATCTCGAAACTTACCTTGTTGCTGATTGGGTTATCAAACAAATCCTAAAAACATTGTGTTGGTTCTTCTTACAATCGGCCTATACTAGATCATTTGTTTTGGTCAGTTTTCGGCTTTTAAACCTTTAAGAAATAAGTCTAGGTTACCAATTAGGCCTTTGGCTGAGTATCCAATATGACTTACCTTGATCACTTCAATCCCGAAAGACTCCTTTGATGATCCTTAACACTAGCTACACACAAAACGCTTATTATGGCACTATGCACATTCAGCCATGCCTAAAATCAAGGCCTAATCACCAGATTTCGGCACACTTATGAAGAAAAGATCAAATTGATTACTAGCATAGGAAACACTTACCCTTACACGTTGCTTTGAAGAGACTAAAGTAAGTAGTCGACAGTACCCTCCTTTAAAGATTCGGCTTGGAGCACAACAATGGTGGTTCGGCATTTTATGGTGAAGAGAAAAATCGCAACAATGGAGAGGGTTTTATGCTTGGAGATTTTCGGCAACAAAGAACAATGGTAGATGCAATATTCGGCTATCACTCTTAGTGTCAAAGGGTACACAGTTTCAAAGGTATAGAAAGGAATTTGAGGTTACAAGAAAATAAGAAAAAAGGAGAAGAGTAGAGGAATTTCAGCAAAGAGTTGGATGCTTTTACTAAAAGAAATTTGGTGCTTAGCTCCCATTTCTTATACATGACCGAATGCTTCAACCAAGAGTCCCTTGGCTGGCCACCTTATCATTACTTATCACATTCCTCATACTTCTCCCATTATCCCTTCTTTATCACCTTAATAAAATAAATTAATCCTAATAAATAATCTCTTATCTTACCTTTTAAAAAAAATAAAATAAAACAATAATAAAAAAAAGCTTAATCCTCATCCAATTAAAAGTCCAATTGCCGTCCAACATCTTCTCACCTTTCTTCCTTGACGCCAAAGAAAAAATAAAACCACTTAATGCTGCCAACAAGGCTCGAACATGAGACCTGCTGGAGCCCTTGTCGAAAGCTGCAGGTAACGCCCCAAGCCACTTTGCCAAGGCGCTTTTTGTGACATAATTCACCCAGAATTTCTTTTAAGACCTATTTAGCCCAGTTCCCTTTTTGACGCAAAAATATAAGTCCATTTGCTTCCCACGTAGCTCGATCCTTCTACCTTCCTTCCAGCTTATGGCGTCATTTGCCCAAGCCTTAAGTGGCACCTTGCAGCCACTTTACCAAGCCAACCCTTGTGTCATAAATCCCTCATGAATTTCCTTAAAGCCTCCTTAGCCCAGTTCCCTTTTTTGGCGCAAAAATAAAAGTCTCCAATGCTTCCCACGTTGCTCGAACCCTAGCCCAATTGCACCTGTATGTGGCGTCACGTGCTAGGCCCTTAAGTGGCGCCTTGTAGCCATTTTTCCAAGCCCAATTATGTGTCATGTTTCACCTTTAAATTTTCTTAAGGCCACATTGCTTAGCTTCCTATTTTAGACTTAAAATCTAAAAATTTTCTAAGGCATTTCCTATTATTTTAAATTTCACAAACATTCATAAATACACATTCATACATACAAAGGCATGCTTTCACACTCAATTAAGCAATTATGCATAAGCCATAATTCGGGATATTACACGCACGACATTCTGAGATATGGTATTGATGAATGAGTGTGAACTGTGATACTTCTGACTTTGTTGATTGTAGAAATAGAGTGTTACTGAATTTTGTATCGGGATTATCCTTATCATTGAAAAGGATAGAGTTATCTGTTCCTGAGATGATAAGTCTACATATGGTGCCAATCATCATTGTTTTGGATTGAGATCTGAAACTCATATTGTGATTCTAAGGGAAATTATAGTAATCTGCGAGTATGAGATTGCATTGAAATCGGAAACGCAATTCAAATTCTTGAAATATTTATTTGTCACTGCTTTAGAGTTTCAAAGCAACTAAGAAAGATTGTTTCTGTTATAAGCAGTTACCGAACTCCGTTATCTCAAGATCGAGCTGTAATAAATCGAATTTGACCCTAATTGGAACGGTGGTTTTGAGACCACGAATCCGAGTCTAAGAAATATTTAAATATTATATTTTATGTTTATTTTAGGTGAATTAATGCGTGTGAAAGTTTCGTAGAAAAATTTAATCTTTTGTGTGTTTAATTAAATAAAAGGACTTAATCGCGTAAAGTGTAAAAGTTACAAACTATAGTGTAAAGTCCTAGAATGATGATGGCTTTATAATATGAGGTATTAAAAGGGCAAATAGCCCATTTTTAAGTTAGTGGGTGGTATATGACAAGACTAACCTTATATTATATTTTGTTTTTATTATTAAATAAAGGTTAAAATGGTAAATCATTAAAATGTTATTATATGTTACAATATCATAAAAAAGCCATCATCTTTTTAGTTCTTCCTTGGCCGAATGTTGGAGAAAGAAGAAAGCTTTAGGTTCTTTTGATTTCTGGCAATTCTAGGCTTACATTCAAGGTGAGTTTTTAGTCGGTTTTTGTTAATTTCTTGAGATCGTTGCTTAGAGTATTAACCGACCCATGTTAGAATTTTTAAATTTGAGCATGCTTGAGGTTCGACCATTGACTTGTTCATGTGGTTTTTGATGTTTGATGATTTTATATTAAAGATATGTTAAAGATAAGCATGTTTTGTATTGGAAATTTTGGTGAATTTGAGCATTTTGGGCTAAATTGAAAAAATGAATTTTTGAGGGGATTGAAATGCAAAATAAATGAAATAAATGGACTAGGATAGTCCCTATGAACATTCGGCCCTTGAGTGTTGTAGTGAAATTTTGTGTATTTTATGTTTTGTGCAATTAGGACTAAGTTGTAAAAATGTGAAACCTTAGGGGTAAAATGGTAAATTGCCAATTTATGTGTTTTGGGACTAAATTGAAATGAAATATACTTGAATGAGCCAAATTTTAATGTGTTTAGATCAAGAACAAAGGAAAACAAAATTGGATCAGGGAAAGGCGATGGTTATCGAATGGCCGGTTAACGCTGTCCGTCGATAGTCGAGGTAAGTTCTTAAGCGAGTATATGTTAAAGAATTAATTATGGACTTGGTAAATGATAGAAATTAGCAATTTGAAATGTAAATGAGCATGATAGCCAAATATGGGTTTACATGGAATTGAAATTATTTTGTTAATTGTAAAGTGAATAAGTTGGTTCGGTTTGAAATGGGAAAGTAAAAAATGAGGTATATGTAATGTTGTGACCTATCATTTAGTGTTGTGTATTAAATGAACAATTGTGTTGGTATTCAGGCTTCGAGCCTAGCAAGCCTTGTGCCGGTGATTTATTTCAGTCTTCGAGCCTAGCGGGCCTCGTGCCGGTGAAATATTTCAGGCTTATCGCCTAGCAGGCTTAATGCCGGTGTTTTGGATTTTGGACCTTGAGTCCAGCAAGCGTAGTGCCGATGTGTGTGATTCGGGCTAATGCCTAGCAGGTTCTATACCGGTGAACTAAAATTCAGAGCCAGAATATGTAACAACAAAGTTATAAAATGAATCGAGAAAGTCTATGCTTTTGAAAATGAATCATATTGGTTCGGCCTTGAGGTATGTGTTTTCATACTTATATGTTGTATATGATGTTAATAAGCAAATAATATGAGGAAGCAAATAAACTATACATTGGTTGTTAGGAATTATATATACATTATGCCATGTGGAGATTGATTACTTGGAAGTATACGAGTGATTGAAGAGGTTTATGTAAGTATATCTATACTTATATATGTGTTGGTATATTTGGTGACTAGTGTACTTTGGAAAGAAAATAAAGGTTGTTCGGCTAAATGAAATAATGAAATTCAGCTATGGTGAATTTATAAGTTGGACTATGTATTTCAAATGTCTTGAATTGTATGTTAAAAATGCTTGGATGACTGAAGCTATATTGTACTTGCTTAAGACTTACTAAGCTAGTGAGCTTACTTTGTTTGTGTTCATTGTTTGTTTTATAGACTTTGGTTAAGCTACGGGCTCAGAGGATCATCGAAGAAGTCAACCACACTATCAACTCTTTTGGTACTCATAAACTTAATTTTTTATTTGAAAGGCATGTATAAGCTAGTCTAAGTTGTAAACCAATGGTATTTTAATCTTGTATATAAGTATAGCCTTGCGAAAATGGCTAATACTTTTGGGTTAAGCCTCACTTATGTGTTTTGATATAATGGCTTGTACAATTGTTAATGGTTATGTGTTTTAGTCATGTTCTAAGCTTAGATTGGAAGTATATATATATATATATCATGACATATATGTTGAGATGTTGAATTATGGTTCGATGATGACATTGGAAATGTTTATGTATATGTATATTGGATTGATCTTTGGAGTCTTATTTTTGAGGTCCGAATATGTGGTCAATGAATTGGTTATACTTAGGTATTCGGCTAGTTAGATTGCTCATGTGTTTGGTAAGTTAATAATGATATTTATGTATATAATTAGTTCATGTGGCTTTGAGTTGAATGAATGTGAAAATAGCCATTATTTCAGTTGAATGGAATTATATGGAAAATGTGCAGAACTATGATGTATATTTTTTTATACTTATATATATATATGTATTTGGCTTGTAATTTTTCTTAATTTGATTAAGTGTATGGAATTACAAAACTTGATTTGTGTTATGTAATGAACTAGAAATTTTATAAATGAGAACTTGTACATTCGGCCAAATTGAAAAGTATGTATGTGATGTGCAATAAGTTGCATATATTCGGTTATGTGGAAATAGGTTTCAAGCCATATGAAATTCGGTCTTATTATGGATTTATCATGTATTGACATTCGAATTATGCTTATTTAATTAATTTGTTGTGAATAGTTTATGTGTTTATAAACTTTATAATTCAAGATCGTTTTGATAAATGAGGTATATGGGATTTTGTATTGTTATGTGATATCGTCGTAATATATGTATTGCATGGTCCTTTTGTGTTCATCGATGATTATATTGTATATGAATTAGATTAATGTATCAAGTATGTATTATACATGTGTGATTTGTATGTTTATGATTAAATTATTTGGTAAAGGTGATCAACTAAGATTTAATCTATTGAATAGAAGTTTTGATTTACATGGTAATACCCGTAACCCTAATCCGATGACGGACATGGGTTAGGGGTGTTACATTTTATTGGTATTAGAGCTTACGGTTTAGTCGATTCTAGGACTACCGTAGCGCGTGAGAGTCTAGCTATACATGCCTTTATTATATATTTGATAGTGTGGTGACTTCAGACATTCCGAATTGTGTTTTATATAGTAAATGGATTCCGATCTTGACAAAGCTATAGCAGATGATGTAGAGAGTGTAGCGCCTGATCGTGCACGCAGATCAGCGCCGATAGACTCTCGACCAGTTTCAGGTAGTCATGAGGGGGAGGCTAAACAAGCCTTCTACCAGATGATGAATGAATGTTTACCCAGTTTATTCAGACTAACACAACTGTACAACAACCTCCACCCCCGAATAATCCAACTCCGGTGCCTACAGCACCCCCGATAATAGATTCGATGACCCCGTTGATAAAATCAGAAAATATGGGGCTGAAGAATTCAAAGCTAATGATGATGATGACGCGGAGCGAGCTAAGATATGGCTTGATAACACTATTCGGGTACTTGATGAGCTATCCTATACTCCAAATGAATGCCTGGAGTGTGCTATATCTCTACTTCAGGACACTGCATATCACTGGTGGAATACGCTAGTATCAGTGGTTCCGAAATAAAAAGTGACTTGGGATTTCTTCCAGATCGAGTTCCTTAAGAAATATATCAGTCAGAGATTCATCGATAAGAAACGAAAAGAATTTCTGGAACTAAAACAGGGTCGTCTGATTGTGACGGAATATGAGCGAAAGTTTGTCAGATTGAACCGTTATGCCCGGGAGTGTATATCAACTGAAGCCATTATGTGCAAAAGATTTGAAGACGGTCTAAATAAGGACATAGTTGGTGTTCTTGAAATCAAAGAGTTCGTGGTGTTAGTCGAGCGAGCTTGCAAAGCTGAAGAGCATGGAAAAGAGAAAAGAAAGGCTGAAATGGAAGCTAGAGACACTCGTAAAAGATCGTTTAGTAAGACTTTCCATTCAGCGCCTAAAAAGTTAAAAGATGACTTTGACAAACATAGAGCTACTTCAGACCTATCTAGACGAGATCGACCTCTAGTGAGTTCCCGAGCCACTTCGATGGCTAGTGTTGGTAATGTTCAGCAGAATCGAGCTGAATGCAAGCATTGTGGAAAATGGCATTCTGGGAATTGTAGATTCCGTGATCGGTCCTGCTTTAAATGTGGATCGTTGGACCATTTCATTCGAGAGTGCCCAATACTGGCCGAGCAAGACACGGCTTAGAACACTAAACCGAGCAAAGCGTCAGCACGAGGCAGACCACCTAGACATTCAGGTAATGTAGGTGGTAGTCAGAGAGGGACGAAGGATACTGCAGTTTGATCTGAGGCTCGAGCACCAGCTAGAGCTTATGCTATACGAGCCAGAGAGGATGCTTCTTCCCCAGATGTCATTACCGGTACTTTCACACTTTATGATACTAATGTGATTTTATTGATTGATCCTGGTTCGACTCATTCATATGTGTGTGAAACTCTAGTATCCAGTAAGACTCTGCCTGTTGAGTCTATTGAGTTTGTGATCCGTGTGTCCAACCCCTTGGGTCGATGTGTACTTGTCGATAAAGTGTGTAAAGGTTGCCTGTTGATGATTTGAGATTCCTGCTTCCCAGCTGATTTAATATTGTTGCCTTTCGACGAGTTCGATATAATTTTGGGAATGGATTGGTTAACTTTGCATGATGATGTGGTGAATTACAAAAGCAAGATTATTGATTTGAGATGTCAAAATAGTGAAAACATCCGGGTTGAATCTAATGATATAAATGGATTACCTACTGTAATATTCTCGATGCTAGCCCAAAAATATGTGAGAAAAGGATGCAAAGCTTATTTGGCTTATGTGATGAATAACAAAGTGTCTGAAAAGCAGATTGAATCTGTACCGGTTGTGTGTGAATACTCGAATGTGTTTCCTGAAGAATTACCGGGTTTACCACCAGTGCGAGAGATTGAGTTCGGCATTAAATTAGTACCGGGGACGACTTTGATTTCAGTAGCTCCATATCGAATGGCACCTACTGAATTAAAAGAGTTGAAAGCACAGTTGCAAGAGTTGATAGATAGGGGCTTTGCACGATCGAGCTTTTCTCCTTGGAGTGCACCAGTTCTATTTGTGAAAAAGAAAGATGGAACTATGTGAATGTGTATTGATTATCGGCAGCTGAATAAGGCAACTATAAAGAATAAATACCCTTTGCCTCGGATTGATGATTTGTTTGACCAGTTGAAAAGGGCTTCAGTGTTCTCAAAGATAGATCTGAGATCGGGTTATTATCAGTTGCGAGTCAAAGATTCCGATGTGCCAAAGACTGCATTCCGAACGAGGTACGAACATTTTGAGTTTCTAGTTATGCCTTTTGGACTTACTAATGCACCTGCTATTTTTATGGATTTAATGAATCGAGTTTTCAGATAGTATTTGAATCGGTTTGTGGTAGTATTTATAGATGATATCTTGATCTACTCTAGAGATGAAACCGAGTATGCCGAGCATTTGAGATTAGTACTATAAACTTTACGAGATCAACAGTTGTATGCAAAGTTTAGTAAGTGTGAATTCTGGATGAAGGAAGTTACCTTTTTGGGTCACGTCGTTTCAACATCAGGTATTCGAGTTGATCCGAACAAAATATCGGCTATACTTGATTGGAAACCACCAAACAATGTTTCTAAAATTCGAAGCTTTCTGGGACTTGTGGGATACTACAGACGATTCGTCAAAGGTTTTTCCATGATCGTTACACCTTTGACAAAGCTACTATAGAAAGATGTCAAGTTCGAGTGGACAGAAAAGTGTCAGAAAAGTTTTGATCAGTTGAAAGCTCTTTTGACTGAAGCTCCAGTGTTAATTTAGCTTGAATCGGGTAAAGAATTCGTTGTGTACAGTGATGCTTCTTTGAATGGTTTGGGTTACGTTTTAATGCAAGAAGGCAAGGTAGTAGCTTATGCTTCGAGACAGTTAAAGCCTCACGAAAGAAATTATTCGACTCACGATCTAGAATTAGCAGACATCATTTTCGCATTGAAAATTTGGCGTCATTACTTATTCGGTGAGAAATGTCATGTTTATTCGGATCACAAAAGTCTGAAGTATTTGATGACTCAGAAAGACTTGAACTTGAGACAACGCAGATGGTTAGAACTGTTGAAAGATTATGAATTGGTAATTGACTACCATCCGGGAAAAGCTAACGTTGTTGCAGATGCCTTAAGCCAAAAATCATTGTTTGCTCTTCGTGCATTGAAGGCACATATGGTTATGACTTGTGATGATTCAATCATAGCCAAGTTGAAGGCTAGACCGTTGTTTATTCAGCAAGTTTGTGAGGCATAGAAAATCGACAAAGATATGATTGCTAAACGAGATCAGTGTGAAAGTAATGCAGAGTCAGAATTTTGAATTGATGAAAATGATTGTTTGAACTTCAAAGGCCGAATATGTATTCCGAGGAATGTGGATTTGATTTAGTTGACTTTGAACGAGGCTCATAATAGTCGATTGTCGATACACCCGGGTAGCACGAAAATGTATAATGATTTGAGATAATTTTACTGGTGGCCTGGCATGAAACGAGATATATCTGAATATGTTTCAAAGTGTTTAATTTGTCAACAAGTAAAGGCCAAGCATCAAGTGCCTTTTGGGTTACTTCAGCCAATATTGATACCTGAATGGAAGTGGGATAGAATTACTATGGATTTTGTATCTGGTTTGCCTATGACACCGAGCAAGAGAGATGCAATCTGGGTTATAGTAGATAGACTGACCAAATCAGCTCACTTTGTGCCAGTTCATACAGACTATTCACTTGATAAACTTGCTAAATTGTATGCATCACAGATTGTGAGGTTACATGGTGTTCTGAGTTCTATTGTTTCAGACAAAGACCGAGATTCACGTCGTGATTTTGGGAGAAGTTACAAGATGTTTTAGGTACTAAACTCCATTTTAGTACGGCCTTTCATCCACAGACAGATGGTCAGTCTGAGCGAACCATTCAGATACTTGAGGACATGTTGAGATGTTGCGTCCTTGAGTTTGAAGGTATGTGGGAAAGATATTTACCCTTGATTGAATTTGCTTATAGTAACAGTTTTCAATTGAGTATCAAAATGGCACCTTACAAAGCTCTATATGGCCGTAAGTGTACACTGTTATACTGGACCGAGCTCAGTGAGAACAAGATACACGGGGTTGATTTGATTAAAGAGGCAGAATAGAAAGTGACTATAATCAGAGATAGTTTAAAAGCTGCCTCGGATCGTCAAAAGTCCTATGCTGATTCAAAGCACAAAGACATTGAGTTTCAGATCAGAGACCGGGAATTCTTGAAAGTTTCTCCGTGGAAGAAGGTACTCCGATTTGGTCAGAAAGGCAAACTAAGTCTGAGGTTCATCGGACCGTATGAGATCATTGAACGTATTGGGCCTGTTGCTTATAGATTGAAGTTGCCCTCTAAATTAGAAAAGATACACAACGTATTTCACATTTCGATGCTTCGTAGATATAGATCAGATCCGTCACATGTGATCGCTCCGTCTGAGATTGAAATCCGATCCGATACGACGTATGAGGAAGAACCGATCCATATTTTAGCTCGAGAAATGAAAGAGTTGAGGAACAAGAGAATTCCATTAGTGAAAATATTATAGAATCGGCACGGATTTGAAGAGACTTCGTGGGATCCTGAGGATTCAATGAGGCAACAATATCCGACTTTGTTTAACGGTAAGATTTTCGGGGACAAAAATCCTTAAGAGGGGAGAGTTGTAACAGACCGAAATTGACCCTAATTGGAACGGTGGTTTCCAGGACCACAAATTTGAGTTTGAGAAATATTTAATATTATATTTTGTGTTTATTTTAGGTGAATTAATGTGTGTCAAAGTTTCGTAGAAAAATTTAATCGTTTGTGTGTTTAATTAAATAAAAGGACTTAATCGCGTAAAGTGTAAAAGTTACAAACTATAGTGTAAAGTACTAGAATGATGATGGCTTTATAATATGAGGTATTAAAAGGGAAAATAGCCCATTTTTAAGTTAGTGGGTGGTATATGACAAGATTAACCTTATATTATATTTTTTTATTATTAAATAAAGGTTAAAATGGTAAATCATTAAAATGTTATTATATGTTAAAATATCATAAAAAAATAAGCCATCATCTTTTTAGTTCTTCCTTGGCCGAATGTTGGAGAAAGAAGAAAGCTTTAGGTTCTTTTGATTTTCGGCAATTCCAAGCTTAAATTCAAGGTGAGTTTTTAGTCGGTTTTTGTTAATTTCTACGTTTTGGAGATCGTTGCTTAGAGTATTAACTGACCCATGT
Organism: Gossypium rotundifolium; assembly: GCA_025506655.1. Classification (NCBI taxonomy): domain Eukaryota; kingdom Viridiplantae; phylum Streptophyta; class Magnoliopsida; order Malvales; family Malvaceae; genus Gossypium; species Gossypium rotundifolium. Next base: position 96,686,678 of record CP106732.1, on the reverse strand, counting down.
TAGAATTTTTAAATTTAAGCATGCTTGAGGTTCAGCCATTGACTTGTTCATGTGGTTTTTGATGTTTGATGATTTTATATTAAAGATATGCTAAAGATAAGCATGTTTTGTATTGGAAATTTTGGTGAATTTGAGCATTTTTGGGTAAATTGAAAAAAATGAACTTTTGAGGGATTGAAATGCAAACTAAATGAAATAAATGGACTAGGATAGTCCCTATGAACATTCGGCCCTTGAGTGTTGTAGTGAAATTTTGTGTATTTTATGTTTTGTGCAATTAGGACTAAGTTGTAAAAATGTGAAACCTTAGGGATAAAATGGTAAATTGCCTATTTATGTGTTTTGGGACTAAATTGAAATGAAATATACTTGAATGAGCTGAATTTTAATGTGTTTAGATCAAGAACAAAGGAAAATGGAATTGGATCGGGGAAATGCAAAGGTTATCGAATGGCTGGTTAACGTTGTTCGTCGATAGTCGAGGTAAGTTCTTAAGCGAGTATATGTTAAAGAACTAATTATGGACTTGGTAAATGATAGAAATTAGCAATTTGAAATGTAAATGAGCATGATAGCCGAATGTGGGTTTACATGGAATTGAAATTATTTTGTTAATTGTAATGTGAATAAGTTGGTTCGGTTTGAAATGCGAAAGTAAAAAATGAGGTATATGTAATGTTGTGACCTATCATTTAGTGATGTGTATTGAATGAACAATTGTGTTGGTATTCAGGCTTCGAGCCTAGCAGGCCTTGTGCCGGTGATTTATTTCAGGCTTCGAGCCTAGCAGGCCTCGTGCCGGTGAAATATTTCGGGCTTATCGCCTAGCAAGCTTAATGCCGGTGTTTTGGATTTTGGACCTTGAGTCCAACAAGCCTAGTGCCGGTGTGTGTGACTCGGGCTAATGCCTAGCAGGTTCTATATCGGTGAACTGAAATTCAGAGCCAGAAAATGTAACAACAAAGTTATAAAATGAATCGAGAAAGTCTATGCTTTTGAAAATGAATCATATTAGTTCGGCCTTGAGGTATGTGTTTTCATACTTATACGTTGTATATGATGTTAATAAGCAAATAATATGAGGAAGCAAATGAACTATACATTGGTTGTTAGGAATTATATATACATTATGCCATGTGGAGATTGATTACTTGGAAGTATACGAGTGATTGAAAAGGTTTATGTAAGTATATCTATACTTATATATGTGTTGGTATATTTGGTGACTGGTGTACTTTGGTAAGAAAATGAAAGTTGTCAGGCTAAATGAAATAATGAAATTCAGCTATGGTGAATTTATAAGTTGGACTATGTATTTCAAATGTCTTGAATTGTATGTTAAAAATGCTTGGATGACTAAAGCTATATTGTACTTGCTTAAGACTTACTAAGCTAGTGAGCTTACTTTGTTTGTGTTCATTGTTTGTTTTATAGACTTTGGTTAAGCTACGGGCTCAGAGGATCATCAAAGAAGTCAACCACACTATCAACTCATTTGGTACTCATAAACTTAGTTTTTGATTTGAAAGGCATGTATAAGCTAGTCTAAGTTGTAAACCAATGGTATTTTAATCTTGTATATAAGTATAGCCTTGCAAAAATGGCTAATACTTTTGGGTTAAGCTTCACTTATGTGTTTTGATATAATGGCTTGTACAATTGTTAATGGTTATGTGTTTTAGTCATGTTCTAAGCTTAGATTGGAAGTATATATATATATCATGACATATATTTTGAGATGTTGAATTATGGTTCTGTGGAGACATTGGAAATGTTTATGTATATGTATATTGGATTGATCTTTGGAGTCTTATTTTGGAGGTCCGAATATGTGGTCAATGAATTAGTTATACTTAGGTATTTGGCTAGTTAGATTGGTCATGTGTTTGGTAAGTTAATAATGATATTTATGTCTATAATTAGTTCATGTGGCTTTGAGTTGAATGAATGCTAAAATAGCCATTATTTCAGCTTGAATGGGAGCTGAAGGAGATGGGGTTTTAATTAAATTAAGTGAATCTAAAGCACAAATAAGGAGCTAGCAAAGTGGCAAGCATGCGCCACATGGAGTGTGTGTGTGTGGCCATCTACAAGGGGAGGTCTTGTGTTCAAGTCATGAGAATCCCACCCCTTTGGCTCTCATTTTGGACGGCATGGAGGAAGAGGTTGAAGGCAACTTGAACTCTAGCTTGGACTTGGTCTTCACATTCAAAAGAGGGTGGAGAGTGAAAGTAGGAGGAGACTCGGTCATGGATTTGAATTGGTGGTGTGGGAGTAAAAGGGGAGTTGGCGGGTTTGGTGAGAGTTTGGGGAGAGGAGTGTGTGGTTGGTTGGTGATTGGAGTGAGCCAAATTTCCTTTGTCCATGTGTGTGTGTGTTTTCGGTCATATGTTGGTAGCCTAAGTCAAACCTTCGCTCTTCTTTTCATTTTGAAAAGCTACTCTTTTCGCTTCCATTCTCACTTAAGCCAAACTTGTACCCTCCTTTTCCCCCATATTCTCTCTTCTTGGAACCGAAACCCAAAGCTTGGGTGTTGTCAATTTACTTGTTGCTCTCATTTGTTTTTTCTTTTTGTTTTTTGAAGTCAATGCCTCTCCCACTCTCTTTCTTTTTCAACTTTGTTAAACCGAAACCTCAAGCACCCATATTGTCAAAAATCTACCTTGTTTCTTCCTTCTTCTTTTCACAGTGCAAAGCCAAAACTAGTGATCATTCCTCTCATTTTCTTCTTTTGCTTTCACAACCCTTGTGCCAATTCTCCTTTGTTCCATACCATTTCTTGCTGAAAATTTCTCTTCTTCTAAACACACCTTATTCTTTTCTTTCCTTTTCAAACCGAAAGTGACCCCTCCACTCATCTCTCTTCGTTTCATCTCTTTTTTTCTAAAACCAAGCAATTTAATCCTCCTTGTGTTGGCCGAATATTTGGTGGTGTTGCGTGTGTGGTTTCCAATCATTTGGTAGTAGGTAGGTGTTGGCCGAATGGCCATTTCTCTTTCTCTGATATTTTACCAATTCTTGGTATGTTAGAAATGATATCGATATTGGTTAAAAAGGGTTTAACTTCTTGTTTAATCTTTTCGTATAGGATCTTTGGACTTTGGAAATAATCAAGAGGAGCCTCCAACTCTTTTAGCCGATTGCTAAGTGGTGGTAAGAGGAGTACTTTGTTAGTCCGTTCCTTTAGCTTCGTTAAACCAAGTCTCAGTGGATTAATGGATTTTCTTTTTAGGTGGAGGCCGGTGGTAAAGGAGAAACCTTTGTGGTTCGAGTTTGGTAGGAAGCCAAACGTTTGCAAGGTAAGGACTATGTGATAAACTCTCTTTGGTTTAATACTTGTGGCCGAATGGTATGATGGGTAATCTATTTATTGGCCGATTGTAGGGTTCGAGTTGTAGAAGTGATCAAGGGACGAAATCAATTTTAGGGATTAATACCTTCGCTAATTCGTGTGTAAACTAACACACTTCGCTTAGTAATATAATTGATAACCCGTGTGATGATTAATGAAACAAAGATGATTGATGTGATACCCTAATGGGTATGATTCGACTCGGTAAGTCAAGATATTATTATGAGTTTACCGATGATCTATATGATACCATGGTTGTGGATATATGTGACATGGGGTATGAGATTAGACATATTAGCATGATATGCATGATTATATGATATGCATGATTACATGAGTGTGGTATGTTGATGGGTGATACGAGTGGAGGGAGCAGTGATATTTTGTGCTGACGAGCACCAGTGTTTTGGTAACACACTTTGTGACTTTGGGTCACCAGAGGTTTGGCACCTCCAGAGGTTTGGTACCTCAGCGTCTCGTCCCTGTGGTTTAACCACCGTGGGTTGGCCCCACTTGTGAGATATGGGATCGTCTGCTAGTGATTTGGTATCACACGATGGGTTGGCCCCATCATTGGATTTGTGACTACGGTCACCAGTGCTTTGGTAGCACAATTGTGTCTTTGGGACACCAGTGTTTTGGTAACACATTGTGACTATATGTCACCAGTGGTTTGGCACCACCAGTGGTTTGGTACCACACGGGGTAGAAAAGGCGATATGGATGGTTAGGATCGGGTTGCATTAATTATGTTGCTTTGTATGGTGTGTGTTAGCATGTTGTTCTTCGGGAGCGGGATTTATACACTGAGTCACTCGACTCACCCTCTCCTTTGACTTTTCAGGTGACGCTTAGACGCGGACATGGAGCCGGGATGGACTCGAGGTGCTCATGCCATACTGAAATAAAGTTTTGCTCAGACTTTTAAGAAAGTTGGTACTTAAGTTTTAATATTACTATTTGGTTTTATTTGGATTGTAAATGGCCTTTTAAATTATGTTTCGCTTATTTATTGTTAGATTTATAATATGCTTTAACAAACTACTTGAGTTAAAATGTGCTAAAACTTGAAAGACAACGTTTTCAAACCGCAAAACGATGTTTTAAACTATACCATCGGCATCATACTATAACTCGTAATGTAATGGACTCGAATTGTTTTTTCTAACTCAAATATGGTTTTCTACTAAGACGAAATCTTTTAGTAATAATATGACACGACTTAAACTTCAAACCGATATAAATTAGTTTTACCTACACTTCAGATAAATTTTCAAAGCTCTCGGTTTTTCAAACACAACGTGAATTTTAATCCAAACCTACTCAAGTTTTCCTCAAATACAAAGTTTCGCAAGTGTTTCATCGAACTTAGACTTCAACCTAAACCACCCAAAACCTTTTTTCCTCAGAGCATACCGATTCGATCGTGGTGCATTGACCGGGTTTGGGGTGTTACATTTGTGGTATCGAGCCAAGTTCAAAGTTTCTTGTGGGCCCAAGGCCCAAAATGTTTTAAAACTATAGTTTTCAAGTATTCTCGCTTTAAAAGTATGATTTGAAAGGCATGGCACCGAGTCTCCTGCACCGCCGCCTGTAAGTACCGCACTATTGGTTGTGATATTAATTGATATGATTGAATGGCTAGTGATAGTAAGATTACTTTAGAGACCAAACCGATAGGACTCGTGGACTCATGAAAACAAAGCTTCTTTAAAATTCATAAGACTTTGCTTTAAACATAGTGGAATAATGATCGATACATAAAATTTCTAATTCGCACGAGATTTAGTCATGAGTACCGAGGTGGACGTGGTCGTGGACGTGGTCGCAGTAGGATGATCGCTTCGAGCCCATAGGTTCAGGGTGGTTCGAGAATGAGATACCGATTCCGCCACCACCGGAGGTGGTGAGTTCCGGAGCGCATGGCGATGACGTAGTGTCACAAAGTATGCGCGGTTTTAGAAAGGGTAGCTGGAGCGGTGGAGGTGTAGGAGTTAGGAAATCTATGCTGAGCGACTTGAACAAACGGGTCAATTCTTTCGGTCTCTCGGTGTTGCTCCTAGCATCCGAAAATCGCTAGAAGTGATGAACGGATCATGGACGATCTAGACCTAACGGTGAGGAAAAATTAAAGGGATCGATCACTTCCCGGATGAGTCATACCAAAGGTGGCTCACGATCCGTGATAAATACCGCAAATCAAGATCCGACATGGGACTATTTTCGCCGCTATCGGAAAAAGTACGCTTGAGCTAATTACATAAATGAGCGCAGAAAGCATTTCGGTTAGTCGAGGGAGCAAATCGTGTCTGAGTACGAGGTAGATTTTCCGAGGTCGAGTCGATATGCCGGGGTATGGTGGCTACCGAGCATGAGAGGTGTGTTCGCTTGAGGATGGCTCGCGAGACTTAACCGAGGTCGATAATTGCGCCAGCCAGAGCGTGAATTTGCGCTCTAGTTGAAAAGGCGAAGGTTGCCGAGGGCATTAAAGAGTCTCGTGAGGCGAGTATGGATAGAAACCGCCAAAAGGAGTTTTGGATCTTCCGGGTCATCGAATAATCGCAGAAGAGGCTAGCCGAGTGGGCGAATCGGCTTGGGTAGGTTTGTTGTCTGCTAAGTGGACCGCCGCATTGTAACCGCTGGGGAGGCTCATTGGGGAGGATGTTGACCGATGGTAGAGGTTGTTTTGAGTGTGGCTCACCGGACCACCGAGTGAGGGATTGTCCGCGCAAGTTAGCTAGAATTCACCCGAGAATTAGGGCCGTAATCAAGATGTAAATAATGGACCACCGCAGAGGGCCGAGGTAATGGCGAGAGGTAATAGCTCGGTCGGGCCGTGGAGCACCGGGCGGGTGCAGTAGTTCGAGGCCGATGACCGGATTGGTATATGCCGCGAGGCGCCGAGAGGAGCGACGACCGACGTCATCACCGCAGACGTTTTTGATTTTTGGTTCTCCTTATATCGCTTTAATTGATGTGGGTTCTACGCACTCTTATGTTGCCGTGAGTATAGTAGAGACAATGGATTTAGACTCGAGATATCTTCTAGGCGGATGACCGTAATAAGCCATCTAGGTCACTCAGTAGTGGTAGATAAACTATATAGAGACGCACCTCTAGAACTCCAAGGGGTATCTTTTGAGGTCGATCCGATGGAACTGCCATTTGGGAGTTCGATCTAGTTCTCGGAATGGACTGGCTGGGTAAGTATCAGCGAAGTTGAATCGCGCTGACTAAGCGCATGGTTCTCGAGCATAGCCGAGGGTGATGAAGTGGTTCGATCGGTAATAGGAGAAACTATCTCGTCTAATGTGGTATCCGCTCTGAAAGTCGAGAAAATGGTCGAAGGGTCGGAAGCGTATGTGGTTCATGTGTGCCTTGGAAACTAAGGAGTCTACCGTGGAGACGGTTGGACAGCTAGGGAATTTGTGGATGTGTTTCGAGGAGCTTCCGGTTTGCCACCGATCGAGAGGTAGAATTGAAATAGATCATATCTTAATCGCACTCACCGTATCCATTGCTCCGCATGTGATGGCACCTAAAGAATTAGTGGAGCTTAAGGCTCAAATCCAGAGTTATTGGACCAAGGCTTTATCGGGCCAAGTATTTCACGTGGGGAGCGCCGTATTTTGTAAAGAAGAAAGACGGTATTATGCGGATGTGCATAGACTACCGCCAACTAAATAAGTCGACGATCAAGAACAAGTATCCACCGCTTCTGATAGATGACTTGTTTGATCACCGAAGGGCGCTGGTTTCTCAAGATTGACTTAAGGTCCGGTATCACCAGTTGAAGGTAAAAGAGGCGGATATCTCAGAAGACGGCATTTACGTTTCGGTATGGGCATTTTGAGTTCCTAGTTATGCCGTTCGGGTTGACTAACGACCGGCAGCTTTCATGGATCCGATGAATAGGGTGTTCCAACAATACCTAGATCGGTTCGTGGTGGTTTTTATCGATTTACATCTTGGTATACTCAAGGACCGAGGAAGAGCATGATGCTCATCTACGGTGGTATTGCAGATACTAAGGAGAAACAAATGTGAAGTTCAAGAATGCTAATTCGCCTGTGGAGGTGACATTCTTGGGTCATATAGTGTCAATTTGAGGGATTAGAGTGGACCCCGTAAGATAGAAGCGGTTTGATTGGAAGCCGCCTAAGTCAAGAGCGAGATTCAAGTTTTCGGGCTTGGCGGTGATACTACCAAGATTTGTAGAGGTTTCTCATTGATCGCAAAGACCAATGACCAAATTATTGAGAAAGGGAGTTCCGCTTATTTGACCGAGAAGCAGCAGGAGAGCTTCGATAAGTTAAAGAAGATTTTGACTGAAGCTCCGGTTCTGATTCAACCTGAGGCTGGTAAGGAATTTACAGTGTACTGCGATGCATCACATACGGGTTTGGGTTGTGTGCTGATGCAAGAAGGGAAGGTTGTGGCTTACGCATCCCGACAGCTGAGGCCACATGAGGTAAATTATCCTACGCACGATCTAGAGTTAGCAGCTGTAGTATTTGCCCTAAAGATATGGAGGCATTACTTGTACGGAGAAAGATCGATAGTCTATACGGACCATAAGAGTCTGAAGTACCTTCTGACTCAGAAAGACTTGAATCGAGATAATGATGGATTGAGCTGCTGAAAGACTACGATTGCTCAATTGAGTATCATCCGGGCAAGGCTAATGTTGTGGCAGACGCATTGAGCCGTAAGGTTGTTTCAGATTTGAGAGCGTTGTTTGCCCACTTGAGTTTGTATGACGACGGAGTATTCGGCGAGCTACTGTTGTTAAGCCTACTTGGGTTGAGCAGATCGAGAAAAAAGCTTGTTGGATGAGGTTTTGAGCGCATGAGGACACAAGTGCGTAATGATGGGTTGTAGGGTATAGCTTGTCTAGTGATGGGGTGCCGTGTTTTCGGGGAAGGCTTGTATGCCGAGAGATGTCGAATTGAGGCAAAGATTCTTCAGATGCTCATAGCAGCCCTACGCTATGCATCCCGGAGGTAGCAAAATGTATAAGGATCTCGTGGAATGCCTCGGTGGTCCGAAAAAGGAGGTGACCGAAGTTTGTGGGTAAGTGTCGACTTGTCGGTGAGTCAAGGCGAGCATCGATTCTGCGTCTGGGTTGCTTCACCGGTGAAGATTCCACAAGGAAGTGGGAAAGAATAACTATGGATTTCGCCTGATTACCGCTACACCGAGCAAGAAGGATTCACCGGTAATTGTGGATCGATCGACTCAATCACTCACTTTATTCCGTGAGGTGGATTACTCACTGCAGAGGTTGGCAAAGTCAGTGTATCGTAGATTGTGAGATCGCACGGGTGCCCGTGACGATCATCTCTTGATAGGGACCCCTGATTTACGCCAAGGTTTTGGAAGGCTTTGCATCGTGCTCTGGGTACAGTTAGATTTCAAAGACGGCATTTCATCCGCAGATCGACGGGCGATGGAAAGAGTTATACGATATTGGAGGACATGCTTCGAGGGTGTGTTTTGACTTCAGGGTAGCCGAGGAGTATCTACCGTTAGCTGAATTCGCTTACACAACAATGCCTACCAAGCGAGCATTAAGATGGCACCTTATGAGGCGTTATGCGGTAGAAAGTGTCGCTCAATCGACTTGTTGGATGAGTTAAGTGAACGCCGCTTATTGGGACCAGAGTTGGTTGTCAGACCAAGACAAGGTTGTTGATTCGTGCTCGATTGAAGGAAGCTTCGACCGCAGAAGTCCTATGCCGATCTTAAGCGGAGAGATATTGAGTTCTTTGTGGGAGATCGGGTTTTCTGAAGGTCTCACCGTGGAAGAAAGTATTAAGGTTCGGAAGAAAGGCAAGCTAAGTCCGAGGTTTGTTGGGCAGTATAAGGTATTAAGACGAGGGGACGATTGCATATCACTCGAGTTGCCACCGAGTTAAGTCGATTCACGACGTGTTCCACGCTTCGATGCTTCGTCGATATCGTTCCGATCCATCACATGTGGTAACAGAGAGAGATCAAGTAAATCCAGATATGTCCATAGAGGAAGAGCCTGTCTGATTTTAGATCGGATGTGAAGGTTCTACGCAGAAGTCTCGTGCCTCGGTTAAGGTTCTTTGGCGGAATCATGGCGTGGAAGAAGCGATGGGGAACCCGAGGATATGATGAGACAAAGAATACCCGCAACTCTTTCGACTGTAATTTCGAGGTCGAAATTATTTTAAGGGGTAGAACTGTAATATCCCTAAGTTAAGGGGTTAATTTATTTCTGCAATTGTTGCATGTTTATTTCTTGCTATGATGTTGTTTGGGTGTTTTGGGTTTAGCCGTAGACTAGAGTGTGCCCGAGTAGGTGGATAAGTTTTTATTTTTGGGCTTTAGGGATAGGAGTGAAGGAGATGGGGTTTTAATTAAATTAAGTGAATCTAAAGCACAAATAAGGAGCTAGCAAAGTGGCAAGCATGCGCCACATGGAGTGTGTGTGTGTGGCGCCATCTACAAGGGGAGGTCTTGTGTTCAAGTCGCGAGAATCCCACCCCTTTGGCTCTCATTTTGACTAAGATGGAGGAAGAGGTTGAAGGCAACTTGAACTCTAGCTTGGACTTGGTCTTCACATTCAAAAGAGGGTGGAGAGTGAAAGTAGGAGGAGACTTGGTCATGGGATTTGAATTGGTGGTGTGGGAGTAAAAGGGGAGTTAGCGGGTTTGGTGAGAGTTTGGGGAGAGGGAGTGTGTGGCTTGGTTGGTGATTGGAGTGAGCCAAATTTCCTTTGTGCATGTGTGTGTGTGTTTCGGTCATATGTTTGGTAGCCTGTCGAACCTTCGCTCTTCTTTTCATTTTGGAAAAGCTACTCTTTTCTTTTCCATTCTCACTTGTCAAACTTGTACCCTCCTTTTCTACGCCCATATTCTCTCTTCTTGAACCGAAAACCCAAAGCTTGGTGTTGCTTAATTTACTTGTTGCTCTCATTTGTTTTTTCTTTTGTTTTTTTGAAGTCAATGCCTCTCCCACTCTCTTCTTTTTCAACTTTGTTAAACCGAAACCTCAAGCACCCATATTGTCAAAAATCTACCTTGTTTCTTCCTTCTTCTTTTCACAGTAAAGTCAAACTAGTGATCATTCCTCTCATTTTCTTCTTTTGCTTTCACAACCCTTGTGCCAATTCTCCTTTGTTCCATACCATTTCTTCTGAAAATTTCTCTTCTTCTAAACACACCTTATTCTTTTCTTTCCCTTTTCAAATCTGAAAGTGACCCTCCACTCATCTCTCTTCGTTTCATCTCTTTTTTTCCAAAACCGCTTAGTCAATCCTCCTTGTGTTGGCCGAATATTTGGTGGTGTTGGGTGTGTGGTTTCCAATCATTTGGTAGTAGGTAGGTGTTGGCGAATGGCCATTTCTCTTTCTCGATATTTTACCAATTCTTGGTATGTTAGGGCTGATATCGATATTGGTTAAAAGGGTTTAACTTCTTGTTTAATCTTTTCAGATAGGATCTTTGGACTTTGGAAATAATCAAGAGGAGCCTCCAACTCTTTTAGCCGATTGCTAAGTGGTGGTAAGAGGAGTACTTTGTTAGTCCGTTCCTTTAGCTTCGTTAAACCAAGTCTCATGGATTAATGGATTTTCTTTTAGGTGGAGGCCGGTGGTAAAGGAGAAACCTTTGTGGTTCGAGTTTGGTAGGAAGCCAAACGCTTGCAAGGTAAGGACTATGTGATAAACTCTCTTTGGTTTAATACTTGTGGCCGAATGGTATGATGGGTAATCTATTTATTGGCCGATTGTAGGGTTCGAGTTGTAGAAGTGATCAAGGGACGAAATCAATTTTAGGGATTAATACCTTCGCTAATTGGTGTGTAAACTAACACACTACGCTTAGTAATATAATTGATAACCCGTGTGATGATTAATGAAACAAATGATGATTGATGTGATACCCTAATGGGTATGATTCTCGACTCGTAAGTCAAGATATTATTATGAGTTTATTGATGATCTATATGATACCATGGTTGTGGATATATGTGACATGGGTATGAGATTAGACATATTAGCATGATATGCATGATTATATGATATGCATGATTACATGAGTGTGGTATGTTGATGGGTGATACGAGTGGAGGGAGCAAGGATATTTTGTGTCGACGAGCACCAGTGTTTTGGTAACACACTTTGTGACTTTGGGTCACTGTGAGGTTTGGCACCTCCAGAGGTTTGGTACCTCGGCGTCTCGTCCCTCGTGGTTTAACCACCGTGGGTTGGCCCCACTTGTGAGATATGGGATCGCCTCGCTAGTGATTTGGTATCACACGATGGGTTGGCCCCATCATTGGATTTGTGACTACGGTCACCGTGCTTTAGTAGCACAATTGTGTCTTTGGGACACCGTGTTTTGGTAACACATTGTGACTATATGTCACCAAGTGGTTTGGCACCACCGGTGGTTTGGTACCACACGGGTAGAAAAGGCGATATGGATGGTTAGGATCGGGTTGCATTAATTATGTTGCTTTGTATGGTGTGTGTTAGCATGTTGTTCTTCTAGAGCGGGATTTACACATCGAGTCACTCGACTCACCTCTCCTTTGACTTTTCAGTGACGCTTAGACGCGACATGGAGCCGGATGGACTCGAGGTGCTCATGCCATACCGAAATAAAGTTTTGCTCGGACTTTTAAGAAAGTTGGTACTTAAGTTTTAATATTACTATTTGGTTTTATTTGGATTGTAAATGGCCTTTTAAATTATGTTTCGCTTTACGATTAAGTTAGATTTATAATATGTTTTAACAAACTACTTGAGTTAAAATGTGCTAAAACTTGGAAAGACAACGCTTTCAAAAGCGCAAAACGATGTTTTAAACTATACCATCGGGCATCATACTATAACTCGTAATGTAATGGACTCGAATTGTTTTTTCTAACTCAAATATGGTTTTCTACTAAGACGAAATCTTTTAGTAATAATATGACACGACTTAAACTTCAAACCGATATAAATTAGTTTTACCTACACTTGAGATAAATTTTCAAAGCTCCTGGGTTTTTCAAACACAACGTGAATTTTAATCCAAACCTACTCAAGTTTTCCTCAAATACAAAGTTTCGCAAAGTGTTTCATCGAACTTCTAGACTTCAACCTAAACCACCCAAAACCTTTTTTCCCTGTAGCATACCGTATTCTATTCGTGGTGCATTGACCGGGTTTGGGGTGTTACAAATGGAATTATATGGAAAATGTGCAGAACTATGATGTATATTTTTTTATACTTATATATATATATGTATTTGGCTTGTAATATTTCTTAATTTGATTACGTGTATGGAATTACAAAACTTGATTTGTGTTATGTAATGAACTAGAAATTTTATAAATGAGAACTTGTACATTCGGCGAAATTGAAAAGTATGTATGTGATGTGCAATAAGTTGCATATATTCGGTTATGTGGAAATAGGTTTCAAGCCATATGAAATTCGGTCTTATTAGGAAGCTATTATGTATTGACATTCGAATTATGCTTATTTAATTAATTTGTTGCGAATAGTTTATATGTGTATAAACTTTATAAATTAAGATCATTTTGATAAATGAGGTCTATGGGATTTTGTATTGTTATGTGATATCGTCGTAATATATATATCACATGGTCATTTTTTGTTCATCGATGATTATATTGTATATGAATTGGATTAATGTATCAAGTATGTATTAGGAAGCAAATCGTTAATCTACTTTCTGGTAAGATTTTCGGGGACGAAAATCCTTAGGGGGAGAATTGTAATAGCCCGATTTAGACCCTAGTTAGAATAGTAGTTTCGGGACCACAAATCTGAGTCAAAAAATATTTTAATATTTTTTTGGTATTTACAGCATGTGAATTAATATGTGTGAAATTTTCGTGAAATAATTTTATCGATTGGTTGTTTAATTTGATAAAAGGACTTAACCGCATAAAATGAAAAAGTAGCTTTCTATTTGTTAAAGTGCTTACTTGCTATGGTTTATTAAATGTGAGATCCTTATGTTGTAAATGGACCATTGAATTCATGAAATGACATAGTTGGACATTAGTTAGTGGATTATTAATGATAATAATAAGGTTAAAAATGGAAATTGATTAATAAGGTTATAATTAATAAAACAAATGCATGAAATTAGTCATTTATGTTCATCCATGTTGAAATTACAAAGGAAAAAGAAAGAAAAAGGGCCTTTAGGGTTCGGCACTAATCTTGGCTAATTGATGTATGATTTTTGAACCATTTTCGATAATTTCTACGTTTTTGTGATTGTTGCTTAGCAATCTATCAAGCCCATGCCAAAATTTCTGATTTTGATGATGATTTTGAGATGTGCCATTGATGAATATGTGAGCTTTGTGTTGATAGTTGGTGAAATATGAAAGCTTGATGAATAATAAATATGTTATGTATTGGGATTTTTTATGAAATTGATTATTATGGGCTAAAGTGTGAAATTTGTAAATTGAGGGGTCAAAATGTGAAATAAATGGGCTACTTGGGACCTAGGGGAAATTCAGCCAAGCTTGGGCATATTGAAATTTTGAATATTTGTGTTGTTTTGAATTAGGGATTAAATTGTGAAAATGTGAAATGTTAGGGGCTAAAGTCCAAATTGCCCATTTTATGTTTTTAGATGAAAATTAAACGAAATGTTGAATAAGTAAGTTAATTTTGATATTAATTAGATTGGAAAAAGCGAATTCGGATCTAGATCGAGGGAAAGTCAAAATATCAAATTAGTCGACTTAATTTGTCATTACTACGAATGAGGTAAGTTCGTATTTTAATAGACATTACAAAATCATGTTATAAATACATATTATTTGTATGGTTGAATTCAATGCAAATGTATGTATTTTCAATAAGTTATATATATGTTATTATGATATTGAATTGTTCGAGAAGCAGAATATATGAATACGAGAAAGTTCTGATAACGTGACGACGTCTGAAAAGCCCTGTACGAACCCTAGGAATAGTAGAGGATACATATGTCATGACATATGATTCCGAGATATGATTTCGTGTAAGACCACGTCTGGGACGTTGGCAACTATTTGAGATATCGTGTAAGATCGTGTCTCGGACACTGGCATCGATTAGAGATTACGTGTCAGACCATGTTTGGGACATCGACATCGTATATGGTTTCGTGTAAGACCTTGCCTGGGATAGTGGCATCGATATTTGAATACATGTAAGACCACATCTAGGGCGATGGCATTGTACGAGCTTTTCGAGCTATCTGAGTATCCTAATTCATTTCGAATGGTTCACGGGCATTTCGAGAAATAAGTGATTAATTGAATGACATTCCGATTCAGGTATGTTGAAATGTATACAATATTTGATAATGAAAGGTAAGTATATAAGTGCAAAGAATGTTATGTGAATATGTGCAAATGAAATATGAACAAATGAATAAGATGTGATTTATAAAGTGGCATATGTGAAATTGTCAGATACTATATGAATGAAAGGTGAATTTGGATATAAATTATGAAATGAGATTCATATGAAAAAGATATATGATTAAATATGTTATTTCCCAAAATGTGCTCATTTGGCTATATGAAAGTGAGAAATGAATGTTATATAAGAATCAAATTGAATAAGCTTGTGAAAGCTAAAGTTAGTAAGTAGATATATTATTGAATGGTGATGATTTGATATGAAATCATGTTATAAACTTGAGATAAGTTGTGTTTTGGCATGTGAGATAGCATATTATACTTATGACATTGTAATGAAACTATTTGATATGTTAAGTTTATTAAGATACGAGCTTACTAAGCTTTCAAAGCTTACTATGTGTGTTTTTCCTATGTTTATAGATTTTCGGATGTTCGCTCAGGTTGGAAGTCGGCAGAGATCGCATCACACTATCTGGTTAATGATTTCGGTATTTATACCCTTTATGACTTGGTTGTATGGCATGTATAGGTTAGAGAACTTTGGTTATGTTTTGAAATGTGTAAATATAGCCATGTTATATGGCTTGATAATGAATATGATTATGGAGTGAATTTAGTGCATGCTATGTGATGCAAAATTTGGTATGTTTTGATGTGCTCATGAATGGCCAAAAGAAATGGTCAATTTTGGTAAGTTTCATGTTTGATTTGGGAAATTGATATGATGAGAAATGCTATAAATTGAAATGGATTAATATGATGTATGAATCACATGTTTTTTATGTGAAGTTGGTACTTTGAATTGGTATGTTTGAGTTGGATTTGTATATGGAAATGAATGACGTTGTTACGAGTCAAATTGTGCATGATTTGGTATGTTTTTGGCTGCCTTTGGGACATGAATTGATGCTTGTAAGGAGGACCCAAATTGGGTGGCAAATTGGCCTTGTAAATGGCCTATTGTGTGCCCATACGGTAGGGACACGGGCATGTGTCTCTATCATGTTGCTCGAGGGCCACTTCAAAGTGAGCCTAGGCAGAGCACACGATCGCACACATGGGCGTGTGCTAGGCTGTGTAACCAAGTTAGTAGCCTCCCTAATTTTCACACGGCCGCATACGAGTGTGTCTTGTGGCTGTGTGGACAAGTCAGTATGTATGCCATGTTTTGCCACGGCCTGGACACACGTGCCTGTGACCTCTGTAACTTTGAAAAATGTTTAAGTTTTGAAAAAATTTCTATGTGCTCGGTTTAGTCTCGACTCCATCCAAATGCATGTTTAAGGTCTTGTAGACCTTCTAAAGGGACTCTATGTGTATATTTTGCTATGGAATGTTTGTGAACATTTGATGTTAGTGAAATGTTTGTGATATGATCCGATATGTCCGGTAATGCCTCTTAACCTTAGTCCGACAACAGATACAGGTTAGGGGTGTTACAACAATGCCCCAGTTCGGTTTCAAACCTTGGGGTATTCTTAAAGGTGGATATCGCGATACCACTAAAGGGTGGTCTCCAATCTTCAAGTCTATTGGAAGTATCGCGATTCCAAGGTTTGGATATAGCGATACCCTCTCCTTTGGTGCTATTTTTGCTTGTTTTCAACCTCCAACATGTCCTTACACCACTCAACCACACTTTAGGGCCCTTAATGACACTATTGGCCAAATTGGGTCTCAAAATGAGTAAAAAAAAAGGTATTTACACTTATTAAATTAAAATCTAAAAGTTACGAAAATACTACTTTATTTGAGAATAAACTCCTTAAGTATCTTAGAAAAGCCTAATTTGTCATATCAAATTACGACAGATCACAAGGATATCATATGAGAGTAACACAGACATGACGAGATCATTGGACAAAGTAGTTGAATGAATTTCTTTCATAAAGAGTATACAATAAGGAGCTTTCAATCGTGGTACTTCTTGTGAATTGACTCCATGATTAAGTAAATTGCGAATTATTTGAATGATGCTTCTTGACATAAATAAGGAGCCTAATTGTATATGTATGATTGGTCCCTCCACTAGCTTAACAAAAGCTCAACCGGACTGCATTTAAATCAGAAGAAAATTTTATGACTTTGGAAGTAATTTAATTGAGTCAATTTATTTGATGCGAAATTAAATTGGGCTGTCGTGAGAATTGTTCAATTAAAGAATTTTCTTGAAAATCTAATTTAGAAAATCTGAGTGAGTTTTGGGAAAATTAATTTTTATCAAGTAAAATTCAATTAGTCAAATTAATTAAATTAAATATGATATTTTTGGAAATTAATTTTCAAGTTAGACAATTGACACAATGGGTAATTGAACTTGAGATTGAAAATTGGAATTGAGAACCCAAAAGCGAGATCGAGACCCAAAAATTAGTCGAGCAGGGCCTGGTATGTGAAATCGAGCTGACGATCCAACCACTGGCATGACCAGACTAGTCGGGCCATCGCTGGCCTAGACCGAACTACCTCAAGGTGTCGTAAGGGTGTCGTGCTTGTGATGACACCATCGGTGAAACACCCCAAACCCGGCCCACGAGCCTCGACCAGATCTGGTATGTTCCTCGAGTAAAAACGGTTCAAATCCGTGGGTTCTTAGAAATTATTTAAGTGATTTTGGGAGAAAACTCGATTTGGGTTGGGCTTAAGTTGGAAACCAATTTATTTTGGAAGTATAAGTTTTTATAAAGATGCTACTTGTTAAGTTCAAAACATTTAAATTAATAGGTAGGCCGAATTATAGGTTTTATCCTTAATTAAAATCATGTGAATTTACGTGTTAAAACATTTAGGGTTTATTTTCAATAAAACATTTGATCTTTGATTTGATAAGTTTAGTAACGTATTGAAATAATTAAAATGCATGCATAAACAGTTTATCACTATGGCCTTATTACATCAAAACAAACCCAAATAAATTAAAGTACCTAAATAAAAATAAAAGAACAAAATCATAAAATCCCTTGCTGAGCATGGCCACCACTAAGCTCATGTCACTGGTCCATTCTCGTCGTCACCAAATAATGATCCCACAACGGGTGAGTCAAAGACTCAATGTGTACACAAACACTAGGTCCAAATAGATTCGCATATCAAGTCATACATGTTCATATCAAAATATACAATTAATGATGCATTCCCAAGCCCAAACCTAGTTACCAACCGCTACACATCACCCGTACCAACCTTTTGCACACCGTGGGACTACTAAGTCAACCTCCATCCGCTACACACCATCAAGGCACCTGCAGCTTGACGTGTTTATCGACCTTATAAAATTTGTGGCATAGCCACCAGATTAAATAATTGTGACCGAAGTCACCACATTCAGATAATTGCGACCGAAGTCACCACATTCAGATAATTGTGACAATAGTCACCACATTCACTTCCCCTTTTCATAATATCCCATATGCCCCTATCTATCAAAAACATTATGCAATATCATGCTTTAATTCTTATTCTTATCATACTCACATTCATGGCATAACAAACCATATCATACTCATAGTAGGAGTAGGAAAACGTACCTTAGTACTTTATACCGTTGTATGGTACTTTAGCCATACTTTTCACATTCTTAATATCGCATATATATATTAAATATGCCCTAAAACTTATTAAGAAATAGTGTGGGGTACACACCTGATACACTTATCAGTTTACTTAAATCCCGGAAATCTGATCTAAAGCCTTAGATCCTTTAGTTCCTATAATCGGCCATTAGTAGACATATTAGCAAAACCTATTCAGCTAGATTATTAAATCCCAAAGGACTTTTGAAACCAAACTTCCCTAGTTGCCGATTGGGTTATCAAACAAATCCCGAAAACGTTGTGTTGGTTCTTCTTGCAATCGGCCTATACTAGATCACCTAAAGGATTAGTTTCGGCTTTTTAATCAAATAAGGAATAGACTTAAAACATCAAATATGGCCTATAGCCGAAAGTCACTATCGCTTTACCTTACGGATCTAAATCCAAAATCACCACTTGCCTTAGAAGTCGTGAAATCCCTATACCACATGTTAGATTCGCTTTAAACAACAATCCATAAAATGGCCCTTGGCCGAGTATTATAGTTGCTTACCTTGAATTCTTCAAATCCCGAAAGACTCCTTTGATGATCCTTATAGCTAGCTCCACAAAAATGCTTATTATGGCACTATGCACATTCGGCCATGCCTAACATCAAGGCCTAATCACCGGATTTTGGCATACTTAAAAGAATAAGAACGTAAACCGATTATTAAGGGTGAATACACTTACCACTACACGTTTGAAGAGAGTAGGTTTCGGCTAGATGTTTCAGCTCTAATGAGTTGCAGCAAAACAAGGAATAAGAGCACCTTAAGATTCAGTTATGACACTTAATAAAATAAAATACAAATGGAAGGAAGAGTACTTACAAGATTCGGCTAAGCCCTAAGAAAGGTGATTGAATATTCGGCTAACACAAAGAACTGATATGGAGTTTGAAGAAAAGAAGATTTAGAGAATGGGAGGGGCTTGAATCGGTAATGGTGCTACTTCAATACTTGGTGCTTGATTCAAAGAAAAGAGAGGAAAAAGAATGAATTTGCTTAACTAAAATTTTCGGCAAGAAGACTAAAAGAAGAACAAATAATTTCAGCACTCTCCCCCCTTTTACATGACCGAATTTCTCATCCCAAAGAGCCCCACATTCGGCCACTTCTTCTTCCCCTATCACATCCCCTTTTCTTCTCCTATTTTTCCTCTATGCTACCTATTCAAAAATAAATTGAATTAAACAATACTTATCCCTTACCTTATAGTAGAATATCAATAGAAGAATTAAGCTAAATCCTTATCCAACCGAAAGTCCATGTGCAGTCAATTCCTTCCCAACTTTGACGAAAATAAAAAAATGCCAAAGTGCAATTTACGTAGCTCAAACCTGGCCCTCTATTCATTGCTTGAGCGTCACTTGCTCAAGCTTTAAGTGGCACCTGCAGCCACTTTACCAAGGCATTCTTATGTCATGCTTCACATGATTTTCTTTTAAGACCTCCTTAGCCTAGTTTCCCTTCTTGGCATAAAGAGTAAAAATAAAACACACTCCGTGTTTTTGAACCAAGGCCCTTGCCCATGGCGCCATCACCAAAGCCCCGAGTAGCACTTTGTAGCCATTTTACTGTGCCCATTCGTGTGATATATCTCTCTCATTTTCTCTTAAGGCCACCCTACTTAGCTTCCTTTTAGATTTAAAATCTAAAAATTTTCTAAGGCATTCCTATTATTCTAAAGTTCACAAACATTCATAAATACACATTCATACATACAAAGGCATGCTTTCACACTCAATTAAGCAATTATGCTTTAGCCATAATTCGAGATATTACGATTCTACCCCTTAAAATAATTTCATCCTCGAAATTACATGGCTAGAATAAGTGGGGGTATTGCTATCGCATTGCTTCTTCCGATCCATGATTTCGCCACAATACCTTGACCAAAGGGACCGATTTCTTCAGAGCACTTCACATCTCGCTCAAGAATCAATCGACTCTTCCTCGTAGGGTGTCCGCCTTAGCTCCACCTCTTCCACCGTAACTACATGAGATGGGTCCGACTCGGTGTCGACGTAGCATGGAGACATGAAATACGTCGTGCATCTACTTCAATTCAGGAGGCCACTCCAACTAATATGCCACTGGTCCAATTCGCTTTAAAACCTTATAAGGTCCTATAAACCTTGGACTTAACTTCCCTTTCCGACCAAATCTCATTACCTTTTTCCAAGGTGAAACTTTAAGAAACACTTGGTCTCCCACATCAAATTCTATTTCTTTCCTTTTGAGATCCGTGATACGACTTCGCATCTATCGATGCTTCCTTTAACCGCGCTCAATTATCTTAACCTTATCTTCGATTACGCCACTAACTCGACCCAATACTGATGTTCTCCCAATTCCGTCCAACATGTAGGAGTCCGACACTTCCAACCATACAGTGCTTCATACGGTGCTATCTCGAATCTTCGCTTGATAGTCGTTGTTGTAGGCAAAAATCCGCCAGAGGCAAATACTCCTCCCAACTTCCTCTCAAATCCATCACACAGCCCCTCAACATATCTTCCAACACTTGGATTACCCGTTCAGACTACCTGTCTGACTGTAGATGAAAAGCCGTAGTAAAATCCAACTTAGTGCCTAAAGCCTGATGCAACGTTTTCCAGAACCGAGAAGTAAACCTTGGGTCCCTATCCAAGATAATCAACACCGGCACTCCATGCAACCTTACGACTTCTGCCACATACAACTTTGCCAACTTCTACAAAGAATAATCGACTCTCACTGGAATAAAGTGCGCGAACTTGGTCAAACGGTCCACTATTACCCATACCGAGTCCTTCTTAGTAGGCGTAAGGGGAAGCCCACTAACGAAGTCCATGGTAATTCTCTCCCACTTCCATTATGGAATCATTATCGGCTGAAGCAACCCTGACGGAACTTGGTGTTCAGCCTTAACTTGCTAACACGTCAAACACTTGCCGATAATTTTTGTAACTTCCTTCTTCATACCAGGCCACCAAAACTATTCTCTTAAGTCTCTGTACAACTTAGTGCCTCCAGGATGCATAGCATAAAGGCTACTATGCGATTCCTAAAGAATCCTTCACCTAAGTTCCTTATCCTTAGGCATATAGACCTTGCTCTTGAAACACAACACTCCTTCACCATTAATGCCATAATCTTCCAACTCTCCAATCTGTACTTGTTGTAGCTTAGTACTTAGGTTCTCATCAGCCAACTGTCCCTCTTTCACCTCATTCAACCACGTCGGCTTAACTTGCAACTCTACCAACAGGCTTCCATCATCATACAAACTCAATTGTGTGAACATCGCCCTCAGATCTGAGACAACGTTCCAACTTAGGGCATCCGCCACTACATTCGCCTTGCACGGGTGATACTCTATGGAATACCATAATCCTTCAATAACTCCACCCATCTTCATTGCCTCGTGTTCAAATTTCTTCCGAGTCAAGAATACTTCGAGCTCTTGTGGTCCGTATAGATCACTAACTTTTCTCCATATAAGTAGTGCCTCTACACTTTAAGAGCAAAGACCACCGCTGCCAATTCCAAATCGTGCATCGGGTAGTCAACCTCATGAGGCCTTAATTTTCGAGACGCATATACGACTACCTTCCCGTCTTGCATCAATACACAACCCAAACCTCAGATGGGAAGTGTCACAATACACCGTAAAATCCTTACCCGCCTCAAATTTGAATCAACACCGAGCTTAGTCAATACCTCTTAAGCTTTTCAATGCTTTCACTTGCTTATCCATCCATACAAAGGGTACTTCTTTAGTTAACAACTTTGTCAAAGCGACGCTATTGACGAGAACCCTTCTACAAACTTTCAGAATAGCCCGCCAATCCCAAGAAACTATGAATCTACATCTTGACTTAGGTGGTTTCCAATCCAACACCGCTTCAATCTTCCTAGATCCACCTTATTCCTTCAAAGCAGACACCACGTGCCCTAAGAATGCAACCTCCTAAGCCAAAATTCACACTTGCTGAATTTGGCATGAAACTTCTTCTCCTTAACACTTGCAAAGACAATCCGAGATGCTCATCATGCTCCTCTTCAGTCTCGGAGTACACTAGGATGTCGTCGATGAACACAACGATGAACCTATCCAATTAGGGTTAAAAGACCCAGTTCATCATATCCATGAACGCGGTTGGAGCGTTTGTCAATCCAAACGGTATCACCACGAACTCAAAATGGCCGTATCTTACCCTAAAGGTTGTCTTATGGATATTCGCCTCCTTCACCTTCAACTGATGATTTCCTGACCTTAAGTCAATCTTTGAGAACACTGCCGCCCCATTAAGCTGATCGAACAAGTCATCTATCCTTGGTAGAGGATACTTGTTCTTGATGGTCAGCTTGTTCAACTGACGATAATCTATGCACATGCTCATAGTTTCGTCCTTCTTCTTCACAAACAAGACCGGTGCTCCCCATGGAGACACACTGGGTCGGATAAACCCACGATCCAGCAATTCTTGGATTTGAGCCTTGAGCTCCACCAACTCCTTTAGTGCCATTCTGTACGGGGCAATTGACACAAGAGTTGTTCCCGACGGCAAGTCAATTCCAAGCTCCACCTCCCTGTCTGAGGGTATTCCTGGTAATTCCTCCGAAAACACATCTTTAAAATCCCTTACCATTCTAACTCCACTAGCACCTTCTTCTTTTCCATCTAACGCCCTTACGAAGGCTAAAAACGCCTTGCACCCTTTATGAACCATCTTTTTAGCCTTTAGCTCTGAAACTACATTAGACAAGTAGTTTTTTCTTTCTCCTATCATAATGACCACCTCATCCTCCAGGGTCCTTAACTCCATTCACTTAGCTGCACAGTCTAACACAGCCCGATGGTCCACTAACCAGTCCATACCAAGAATGAGATCAAACTCTCCAAAGGGAAGTTCCATCAGGTCGGTAGAAAATACTACGCCTTGAATTTCTAAAGGTACACTTCGAAAGACCTTATTCACCACTACAGTTTGACGTAGTGGGCTTACTACAGTCATCTCCCTACTAGAAGGTTCAGAGGTTATGCCTAGTGTTTCAACTACACTACATGCAACATAAGAATGGGTCGAGGTCACATCAATCAAAGCATAATAAGGCTTTCCAAATACAAGAAACGCACGATTATGACGTCTGGTGTGTCTCCCTCTTTCGTACGGTGAACCGCATAAACTAAACCCTACCGCCTTTACCTCAAGATAGCGATTTCCTCGGCTGTGTTCCACGTCCTCTACTAGCACCATTTCCTCTCATTATTCGGACCACGGCCTCGGCGAGGTCATCCCACCTCTACCAAATCGATTAGCATTCGAGCTACTGGTCGATTCCCATCCGGTCTCATTAAGGATCCTTAATCATGTGGTCCTTTGACCCACATTTGAAGCATCCACATGTCTTCTCCCAACATTTGCCTAAGTGTTTCTTCCCACACCGCTCATAGTGCGATATTGCCCTCTTGTACCAGCTTTGCTAACCTCGCAGCCCATCAACTCTAGGCCTTTTCTGAGCATTCCCAGATGATCCAGACGACCCAAATCCTCTCTTCTACTTATTCTGGTCTGTGTTCTGCCTCACAGAGTCCTTAATTCCTTCCGCTATCTTAGCTTTCTCTACTAAAGTAGAAAACTCCGCTCTTGATGTGGAGCGACTAACAACCTCAGTCATCCCTTAGTCGTCCTCAACCGACACACCGCCATGCTCGTAGCCACTACTCCTCGAGCATACCGGCTCAACCTCGTGAATTCAACTTCATACTCTACTACAGACTTGTTCCTTGAACCAACCCAAAAACCCTTCCTCTACTCATTAATATATCCGTTCTACATACTTCTTCGGATATGCTGTCTTAACATACTCCCAGGTTAGGTCCTCAGTTGTGGCACCATCCCGAACTGTTAACCACCATTGATACGCTTCATCGCATAGCAGTGCCACCATTCCTTTCAACTTCTCCTCAGGAGTCAGATCAAGCTCATCCATAATGCGCTCGGTTGCTTCCAACCAATATTCAAATTGATCTTGGGTGCCACACCGATACTCCACGAAACACTTTAGCTCCGTTGGCTCGGAGTTGCTCGGGTATAGATTTTTGAGCTCCATATTCCTCCAACACCACCACCATTTCAAGAACTCGCAAGACATGACTGTGATACAACATCTTCTCCGTCCGATCTTCTTTGCTCAACCCCAACAAATGGTGGTGGTGGTGGTGGTACCTCATTCTCGATCCTTGACCCGATCTAATAGGTTACGACACGGTCATTCTACATCGACCGTGTCCTCGTACATTGTGACCACGTCCCCTGGAGCTCATTTCTACTACCGCGCTTTAATCTGATTAAGAAATTTTATGAATTAGCCTTTATTCCACTGATTATCCACGTAGAAGTTTTATGTAAAGAGTTTAGTAGCAGTTCTTTTGATCAATCAAAGTTTCAAGTCTTCTATCCTAATTCACAGAAAAGCACATCCATTCCATAGTATCTCCCATACACATTCACTCTTCGGACATTTCTGTCCGTTCCTATCCTAGGGGTATTTTCATAATTTGTCCTACAGGGTATTTTTGCAATTTGTCAAAATAAGGTTCCTTGGTGATTTTTTCAATAAGGGTATTCTGGTAATTTTACATTCTCGAGGGGTATTTTGGGAAATTTAGAAATTCGAGGGTATTTCGGTAATTAACCTGGGTAAATTTGTAAATCTTAATAAATCAAGGGTATTTTGGAATTTACGAAACTTGGGGGTTGTTTTTGAGAATTTGTTTTCCAAATCAGTGTTGTTGTAGAAATTTTTGAAGATCAGGGGTCATTCTGGTAATTTTGCAACTCGGGGGTATTTCGGTAATTTGTAGGTTAGGGGTAATTTCGTAATTTTTCCAAAGTCAGGGTATTTTGATATTTTGTAAATTTAGGATTTTTAAACAAAGTAGTGAAATTTTGATAAGAACTGTGGGTATTTTGGAAATTTCATAAACCAAGGGCATTTTGTAATTTTACTACTAGAGGTATTTTAGTAATTTTGTAAGTTAACAAAAATATTTCAAAAAATTTTATAGAATAGCTTTTACAAATCAAAAGGGTAATTTAGTAATTTTAAAACTAGGGCTTCCAAAAATACGGCTAGTCCCTTTCGGGTTTTAGTTGTGGGTTTAGCAGTGAATAAGTCCTCTTGGTTAGGGTGAACCGAGGCTACGTGCACTGTAGGATTCGAGTGGAGAGGAGGTGAGTCACGCGGATCGCTTAAATACCAAGCTCCCATCTAAACCAATCCTGAACATGCGTGCCATGATTGCCACACCCTAACTCGTGACTTAACCACTGTGTTTGTTTAATTAGGCATTTAAGTCTTATGTAATTGTTGGGTAACTAGCCCTAGGGTTCAAGTACTTATCATACTAATCTCGTTCCTTCCATTTCTACCCTTCTACAAGTCATAATATAAATCACACAAAAGATCGAAGTACTTACAGGTGGACTTGCCTGAGACTTAGTGGCCCATACCGGAAAAACTGCTTAATTCACAAAATTCCTTTTGGCTTAACTTTGAAAACATTTGGGCCTTAAACCCAAGGTCGAGAGTTTAAAACCGAGCTCGATACCAAGTGAAACACCCCAAACCCAAATTTCACGAGCCTCGACCGGATCCGTATGTTCCTCGAGTAAAAGCAGTTCAAATCAGTGGGTTCTTGGAAAATCTTTAAGTGATTTTGGGAGAAAACTCGATTTGGGTTGGGCTCAAGTTGAAACCAATTTATTTTGGAAGTATAAGTTTTATAAAGATGTTACTTGTTAAGTTCAAAACGTTTAAATTAATAGGTAGGCGAATTATAGGTTTTATCCTTAATTAAAATCATGTGAATTTACGTGTCAAAACATTTAGGGTTTATTTTCAATAAAACATTTGATCTTTGATTTGATAAGTTTAGTAACGTATTGAAATAATTAAAACGCATGCATAAATAGTTTATCACTATGGCCTTATTACATCAAAACAAACCCAAATAAATCAAAGTACCTAAATAAAATAAAAGGACAAAATCATAAAATTCCTTGAAAGCACGGCCACCACTAAGCTCCTGTCTTACCCTGGGTCCATTATTGTAAGTCCACTGAAAAATGATCCCACAACGGGGTGAGTCAAACAGACTCAATGTGTACACAAACACTAGGTCCAAATAGATTCAGGCATATCAAGTCATACATGTTCATATCAAAATATACAATTAATGATGTATTCCCAAGCCCAAACCTAGTTACCAACCGCTACACATCACCCGTACCAACCTGCACACCGTGGGGACTACTAAGTCAACCCTCCATCCGCTACACACCATCGAAGGCAGTCGCTGTAGTCGACGTGCTCATTGCCCTTATAAAATTCGTGGCATAGCCATCAGATTAAATAGTTGTGACCGAAGTCACCACATTCAGATAATTGCGACCGAAGTCACCACATTCAGATAATTGTGACAATAGTCACCACATTCACTTCCCCTTTTCATAATATCCCATATGCCCCCATCTATCATAAACTTTATGCAATATCATGCTTTAATTCTTATTCTTATCATACTCACATTCATGGCATAACAAACCATATCATACTCATAGTAGGAGTAGGAAAACGTACCTTAGTACTTTGTACCGTTGTATGGTACTTTAGCCATACTTTTCACATTCTTAATATCGCATATATATATTAAACATGCCCTAAAACTTATTAAGAAATAGTGTGGGGTACACACCTAATACACTTATCGATTTACTTAAATCCCGAAAATCTGATCTAAAGCCTTAGATCCTTTAGTTCCTAAAATCGGCCATTAGTAGACATATTAGCAAAACCTATTCAACTAGATTATTAAATCCTGAAGGACTTTTGAAACCAAACTTACCTAGTTGGTGATTGGGTTATCAAACAAATCCCAAAAACGTTGTGTTGGTTCTTCTTACAATCGGCCTATACTAGATCACCTAAAGGATTAGTTTTGGCTTTTTAATGAAATAAGGAATAGACTTAAAACATCAAATATGGCCTATAGCCGAAAGTCACTACTGCCTTACCTTACGGATCTAAATCCCGAAAACCACCACTTGCCTTAGAAGCTGTCAAAATCCCTATACCACATGTTAGATTCGGCTTTAAACAACAATCCATAAAAATGGCCCTTGGCCAAGTATTATAGTTGCTTACCTCGAATACTTCAAATCCCGAAAGACTCCTTTGATGATCCTTATCACTAGCTACACATAAAACGCTTATTATGGCACTATGCATATTCGGCCATGCCTAACATCAAGGCCTAATCACCGGATTTTGGCACACTTAAAAGAATAAGAACGTAAACTGATTATTAAGGGTGAATACACTTACCACTACATGTTTGAAGAGAGTAGGTTTCGGCTAGATGCTTCGGCTCTAATGACTTGCAGCAAAACAAGGAATAAGAGCACCTTAAGATTCGGTTATGACACTTAATAAAATAAAATACAAATGGAAGGAAGAGTACTTACAAGATTCGGCTAATCCCTTAGAAAGGTTATTGAATATTTGGCTAACACAAAGAACTGATATGGAGTTTGAAGAAAAGAAGATTAAGAGAATAGGAGAGGCTTGAATCGGCAATGGTGCTACTTCAATACTTGGTGCTTGATTCAAAGAAAAGAGAGGAAAAAGAATGAATTTGCTTAACTAAAATTTTCAGCAAGAAGACTAAAAGAAGAACAAATAATTTCGACACTCTCCCCCCTTTACATGACCGAATTTCTCATCCCAAAGAGCCCCACATTCGGCCACTTCTTCTTCCCCTATCACATCCCCTTTTCTTCAGCACTTTGTAGCCACTTTACCAAGCCCATTCGTGTGATATATCTCTCTCACATTTTCTCTTAAGGCCACCCTACTTAGCTTCCCTTTTAGATTTAAAATATAAAATTTTCTAAGGCATTTCATTATTCTAAAGTTCACAAACATTCATAAATACACATTCATACATACAAAGGATGGTCAACGATGATGGTTTTTATTACAATCGGTCATTAATCTGTGCTTAACCATGATGGTAGCATTATGGTGGCCAACGATTGAGTAGTGGAAGAATCACACTCCTAATGGGACTCTACCAAATAATTTGATTTCAAATAAACTATTCCAAAAATAATATTATTTTAATAAATTTAATATTAAATTTAATCTAATACTTATCTTGTTAATATTTTATTAATTTAATATTAAAGTGATTATCTTAATATTAAATTTAATTTAATAATTATCTTGTAGATAAATATTCTATTAATTTAATAGATTTAAAATATTATATTAATTTAATATTAAAGTGATTAAGTTTGATCTTGGTTGAACTCTCTAAACTCTCTATATAAAGAAAGTCTTGGGTCATTATTTTCTCACACTTGAAATTCAAGAGTTAATTTAATATTTATCTTGTAGATAAATATTCTATTAATTTAATAGATTTAAAATATTATATTAATTTAATATTAAAGTGATTAAGTTTGATCTTAGTTGAACTCTCCAAACTCTCTCTATATAAAGAAAGTCTTGGGTCATTATTTTTCTCACACTTGAAATTCAAGAGAAAGTAGTAGATAAAAAATTCTCTCTAAAGTGAAATAACAAAACATAGTGGCATCGAAGTGCAATATCAGAACAGAATAGCATCGAAGTGCTTTAGGAAAATAGAGTGGCATAAAAGTGCATTAATAGAATAGAGAGCACACTAAAGGTTTCCTAATGGCATGTCATCTATATTTTAATAGTTCATATATTATCTGTAACACCCCTAACTCTATTCGTCGCCAGAATAGTTGTTAAAGAGCGTTACCAAAGTTTCCAAAACATTTACAGATAATTCATGTCAAATTCTATTCATTTTTCAAATATTATTCATACCATCCCTTAAATGGACCCTCGAAGCCCAAAATGAGTATTAGAATCAAATCGGGACTAAATCGGGAACTCAGAGAATTTTTCACGAGATTTTTAAAATTTTCCAAGATACAGGGCACACACGCCCGTGTGGTCCAAGGGACACGCCCGTGCTGCAGGCTGTGTTTGACCCTATGTAACTCTATGACTTGTGCCACACGGCCAGCCACACACCCATGTGCTAGGTCGTGTAACACAAACGACTGAGATACATGCCCGTGTCTCTACCCGTGTGCTCAATTCTAAGCATTCTGTTTCTCAAATTTAAAGTGCAGGGGACACACGGCCTAACCACACGCCCATGTACCAGGCCGTGTGTCACACATGGTCAAGACACACGCCCATGTGTCTGCCCGTGTGGACAAAATAAAGTCATTCTCTAGATTTTTTTCTCACCCAAACTTTGCCAATGACCTACACCAAAACTTTCATTCATATACCAACCAACTCAAGCATCATAATCAAATTAATTTTAACATCTAACATAGTACATCATTACATGCATTCATGTTTATAATCTTACCCTTTTTGTGAACATACATGTTAACATAATTTAATCAACCACATTAAACACATGGATATTCATCATGGTATAACCTTATAATTTTACCAAAACAAATCTTTACTAGCCATTCCAAATGGCTAGATCATAATCAACCCTTTTACATGCCAATATGGCCAATTAACTTATACATGTCATTATAAACATAACTAATTTACCATATGTACCAAAATGAGCTGATGGATAGTGTGAGTGATCTCTGTCAAGCTTCCAATCCAACGAGCTTCCGATTTACTATAAAATAGGGAAATAAAACCAAATAAGAATATAATTCTTAGTAAGTTCGTATAACATAGTACTTCACTTACCATTTATTCTATTTCAAGATAAACATGTAAGGCATATTCAATCAATTTGATCTCAAGCCCTACACATACCCTCATTTCCCTTATTAGTAATATATTCCATAATAACACCAAGAAACATATATGGGTTCAACAACAATGAGGTTTCTAGGCACATATGCTTTCCACATCACGTATTCATTTAACATGTATAAATCATTCCTTTATATTACATGTATTGTAACACCCCTACCCATATCCATTGTCAGAATAGGGTACGAGGCATTACCGGAGTTTACTGAACATTTTCAAATAATTCCAAGTCATTTATTATTCATACTCTGAAAATAATCATAACGTCTCTTTATTGGGCCCTCGAAGCCCAAAAATATATTCGGAACCAACAGGGATTAAATCGAGATCATAGGAATTTTTTCAAAATCCTAAATTTTTTCTCAACTACAGAGGTCGTACGCCTATATGGTTCGAGGACACGATTGGGTGGTTAGGTCGTGTAATGCCTCAAATTTGGGCCTAGTAGAATTGGGCCCATTGGGCCTTGGGCATAGGAGCTTTTAAAATTTTTGAGAACAAGAGAACAACCCTAATGCAAGTTGGACCTATTAGGTATGTGATTTTAGAGTGTTTAGAGGGTACTATGAAGTCCCGGGTTCAAGTTAGGCCAGAAGAAAAAATTTAATTTTTGGCCCTTTAGTGGACAGGATCGTTGGCAGTAGGGCTTAAGAATAATTAGGTGCATTTAGGAGACACAAGTTGGGCATGTGGTAAGGTGGTTGTGGCGTCAATGGGAGAGCAAGGAGGCAAAGAGTTTGAATCCCACAGATGGCAAGTTAGAGGCTTTTATTTTGCTCAAGAGAAGACAAGAGATTGTGTTGGAATCAAATACTGATGGAGAAGTTGTAACACCCCTATCCCGTGTCCGTGGCCGGATTAGGGTTAGAAGCGCTACCTAACAGATCGAAAACATATACGAAATTATCATATAGCCATTCAACAATATCAATCATAGTGTCCCTTAAGTAGGTCATCGAGACCTTAGACATGCTTATTAACTGGGTCAAGACTAATTCGAAGCACATACAAAGTTTCATGGAAGAATGAAAACTTTTCTAAATACAGGGGATAAACGCCCATGGGAGTAGGTCGTGCTTCTCCCACAACTACTTGACACATCTGTGTCTTCCCCATGGCTATATACTGCCAAAACCAACACGGCTATCAATTACGCCCGTGTGCTAAGGCCGTGTCCTTTAAGGTCATATACTGCCATTTCTCACACGACCTGTAGGCACGCCCGTACCATGACCATGTACTCTTAATGCTAGCTACTGACTTTTACCCCATGGTTACTAGGCACGCACGTGTGCCATGGCCGTGTGACATAATAGGTCACTTGCAAGACCAACATGCCACCTATTTTGGGTCTCACCTTCAAGCAATACATACCAAATCATAATATGCATATATGGCAACCAAAACATACCAAATTGCTCACTTCATCTATACATTCAATACCAATTCCATTCATACTAACTTACAAACTAAATCCTACATCACTTCAAGCATATATCATCCATTTGCTTAACCAAAACTTAACCATTTCATATGCATCAAAGCATACCAAAATATATGCTTCATATAACTCATTCATTCAAGCATTTTATCAACTCAAGACTAACCAAAACATATGGCTAGAATCATCTTATAATCACATACACTTATCTAGCCTATACATGCCATAATTAGCTATATACATTTTAAAAAGGGTACCAAAATGATTTTAGTAGCGTGATGACGATCCGTGATGGTCTCGAGCCTTCAGTAGCTTTGATGACCTATAAAATAGAGAAAACACGCACAGAGTAAGCTTTCCAAAAGCTTAGTAAGTCATATTACAAATAAACCTAGCATAAAGGCATATATGCATAAAGTACATTGACACATAAGATTTACTTAGTAACTATCACATATTGTTTTGGTTCATATACTTGGACCCAATTGCCACATTCATCCATACCAGAATCATATGTTTATATATACAACTCCTTCTTAAACACTCTTGCATCTTATTCTAGTGCTCATATTCAATTATACTTCTCTTTAATTCAAAGTCATATAGTTACTTACCTTTTATACACATTTATTGTACATACCTAACATATCTGAAATAAATATACATTCACGTAATTGTTCATAGCTCGGATTGCTCATTGAATAGTTTAGAATATAACATGATACCCGAAAACTCAGAATAATTGTATAATGTCAATGTCCCAGACGTGGTCTTATCGGATGTCGATACCACTGTCCCAAATAGGGTCATACTCGTATTCAGATATCGATGCCACTGTCCCAGATAGGCCTTACTCGTATTCATATATCGATGCCATTTGTCCCAGGCGAGGTCTTACTCAGTATTCGATATCGATGCCCTTGTCACAGTGGTCTTACACATAAATGATATCGATGCCCTTGTCACTGCGGTCTTACATGTAAACAAATATCGATACCACTATCCCTAACGGGTCTTACACGTAAACAGATATCGATGCCACTGTCCATGATAGGGTCTTACACGTAAACAGATATCGTTGCCACTGTCCCTAACAGGGTCTTACACGTAAACAGATATCGATGCCATTGTCCCTGAAAGGGTCTTACACGTAAATAGATATCGATGCCACTGTCCCTGACAAGGACTTACATGTAAACAGATATCGATGCCACTGTCCCTGATAGGGTCTTGCACGTAAATAGATATCGATACCACTGTCCCTGACAGGGTCTTACACGTAAACAGATATCGATCTTAACATAAAATTTATGCAGACATCATCTTGTAAACTTTCAACATTATCAATAATCACATAGACATACATATTCCAAAAACAAATACATTTATTTGCATAATGACTTACCTCGGATTCGATCTATCGAAATTGGAAACGGCTACTCGTTTACTTTCGCTTTCCCGCGATCTAAGTCTATTTTCCTCGGTTCTTGATCTAAACATATCCAGAACTAACCCTTTTATTTACTAATTCATTCAATTCAATCCAAAAACACATATTTAGGGTAATTTACAAATTAGCCCTCATACTTACATAATTTATCAATTTAGTCTATTTTTCTCAAAACATCAAATTCACAAAATCAATACACAACCAAGCTTAGCCCAATATATATATATACTTCATACAAGCCCATACTTTTCATCAACTTGGCAATTTAGTCCTCTCAATTACTATTTTCTCAGTTTAGCCCTAATTAACCAATTTCACCAAAATCTCAAGAACAAAGTATGTTCATCTAGCTCAAATCTTCCATTTAACTTCATAAAACATCACAAAGCTCAACATATCATCAATGACATAACTCACAAACATCATAAATTCTTAAAATTGAGACATGGGCTTTATAGTAGAGGAAGCAACAATTACAAAAACGTAGAAATTATCAAAAATCGAAACCAAATCATACCTTAATTTTGGCTTGATAGCAACCAAAACCTAAGATGGTTTTCTTCTTTTCTCTTCGCTTTTGTTTTTCGGTAAAATGGACTAAAAATGGCTTTATTCATTCCATTATTTCATTATACAACCTATAATATTAAAATAATGTTAATATAACTTATAAATTAATCATATAAAAGCTTGATATATATAAAAATACATGTTACCGTCCACTTTTTATGATTTTGGCCAAATTGCCACATAAGGCCTTCACTTTTACAAAGCCATAACACATTGATACTTAACAAATAGCAAGCAACTTTCACATTTAATGCAATTTCATCCTTTTGTCAAATTAAACACACAAACGATCAAATTAGTTTGCAAAAATTTAGCACGTGCTTAGTCACATATCAACGGCATAGAAAATAATATTAAAATAATATTCAGACTTGGATTCGTGGTCTCGAAACCACTATTCTGACTAGGGTATAAACTAAACTGTTACAGAAGTATTTGAATTGGTCAAGGTTGTTGGGTGAATTTGAATGAGAGATGGAAAGTGAATTAAGGAGGGATTTGTGGAGGAAATCATGGGATTCAAGTATGGGAAGAGGTGGCCGAATGTGGGGGTCTAGCAATAGGGAATTTCGGCTGAGTGGGAGTGTTTTAGGTAGCATTTTTCTTTAGGAAAAAGGGAGGGAGTCAAATGTTCTCTAGTTTTCTTCTGGTAGAAGTTTTGCATTTTGGTTTCTTTTGACTTTAGCGTTTCGGGTCCTTTTCTCCTCAATCTTCTTTGCCGAATTCTCAGCTTCTCTCTTCCTCTTTTGTGCATTGTTTTTCATACATTGATTTTTTTGCTTGTTACCTAAACATCAGTTGGCCGAAACTCTTCTTTCCACCTCTCTACATCCGTTCTTCTCTACTTTCCTCTCATCTCTTTCTCTTATTATTTTTCCATAGCCAAACCTTCTTCCCCATTCGAACATCCCTGATCAAAGGCCGAATTTATTCACTCTTCTCCAGTCTATTCTTTTCTAGTTGAAGGTAACGTTTTCTTTTCCCTTTATTTTCTTAGCTTTTCTCTCTTTTCTCTACTAAAGACGAAACACTCAGCTTTAACTTTTTATTGTCTAGGCCAAATCTATTTACTTTTCTCCATCTCGAATCACATTTGTTCTCTTTTGTGATAGTCGAAACCCCATGTTAGCCAACTATTGATTTTGTGGTACTTTGCTAATCGAAAGTTCTTCATGGAGGCAAGTAATGGCTAGTCTGAGGGGAGGTCAAGGAGAGTGTTTAATGGAAATGGACTCGTAGTACCGGCTCCCAAGTTTAAGTGGAGTAGGGTGCCAGCGGCTCAAAACTTTTCGCTTGGATGCAGACGGGCGTTAGCATCTGGTTGAACTAGGCAAATCGTAGTTGCTCGATCTAGTGAAGGCAAGTGTTAGTAATCTCATAGTTAAGTGTTTAGATTAAAGATCTCCCAACTTTTTGTTAATAGAGTTACCTGTGCATTATGTTTGGTATAGGTGATGATGTTCGTGATTGTATAGTGCTCTACATGATCAGGTGTGTAATCTCACACCAATGTTTATGAAAGCATGTACTGCTCTGTGAATCAGCCAAAAGTTGAAAAGCTAAAAAATCGGCAACTGTGACCACTTGAGCGTGCGAGTGCTCGTAGCGATAAACCGAGCCACTAATGATGGCGGTAAATTGTTGAGAGTGTCACGAGCACTCTCAAAATTGAGGCCGTAATAGGCCTGATCGAGCTGAATAAATGGGACCAATGGGCTAACGGACCCACATGGGCAAAATTGATAGAAAATTATCGCATGACAGATGCGACTATGAAGTTTGCCAAATTGAGACCGAAAACATGTTAAATGGGCCACACGAGCGTGTGGGCCTGTTTGGGCCGAAATGAAGTTTAGGCCCAATTGCACCGTAAAGACACAAAAGGGGTCCCAAGTCGCTCGAGGCGATAGTAGGCCTCCAAAAAGGCCGTTGAATGATCGAAATTATCGAAATACCCCTAGAGGGTAAATTACTAAAATACCTTTAGTGGGTTAAATTACCGAAATACCCTAGAGGGTAAATTATCGAAATACACCTAAAGGGTTAAAAATTACCGTTGTACCCTCATATGAGAAAATAGTTGTTATACCCTTGATTGTGGTTGAATATCGTGAATGTGATATTATTTTATACTATTTATAGTTGTGATACATTGCATTTATATTATGTTGCATGGGGCGGGTATGATTATTGGAGGAAGTGTAGTTCTAA
Organism: Gossypium rotundifolium; assembly: GCA_025506655.1. Taxonomy (NCBI): domain Eukaryota; kingdom Viridiplantae; phylum Streptophyta; class Magnoliopsida; order Malvales; family Malvaceae; genus Gossypium; species Gossypium rotundifolium. The sequence continues at coordinate 96,650,772 of CP106732.1, read as the reverse complement.
TGGCTCTGCCACATACCGTTTTAGTGGCTCAGCCACATATATACCGTGATTAGTAGCTTGTTTGCAATATTGGTGCATTTGGAGGGGTGGGTTGACTAGATACCCACATGGTGCGATTGGTTGGTATGGGTGGTGTGATGGTTGGATTGGGTTAGGCTGCATTTCTGTTTGCATTACCATGATTTTGGGACTTAGGCCCAGATTGATACTGTAAGGACCCAGGCCCAGATAGTAATCGTTTAGGGGATTACACACTGAGTTCTCGTAAATCAACCCCTTTCTATTAACCTTGTAGGTAATCCCCAGCGTTAGATGATTTGGAGCTGTGGAAGACTAGGAGGTGGTTGTACTTTGAATTTGCTTCATACGGAGCTTAGTAAATTACGGTTTTAACTTTCCTTATATTATTTTCTTTATTTAGGTTAATCTTTGTTGTAATAAGGCCTTTGGGAATGTTTTTTTTTTCTTTAAAACTTTCATTTGGTAATCTTGTTAACTACGAATTGTTAATCAGTTAATCACGGGTTTTTAAAAGATCCATAACCGTTTTTAAAATATCACATTTTTGCAACTATTCAAGTTTGATTTTCACAACAAACACAGTTTTCTTAAATAGTAACACCGTTCAAAGAATAGACATTAAGCGAGTCTTGCTTTTACAAACAAACAACAAAACTCGGAGTTTTAAAAAGAATGCAAAATTTTTAACAAATGCTTAGCTTTTAAAACTACCGTTTGATGTGACACGCTAGATCCGATAATAACGCCTAGGCTAAGTTTGGGGTGTTACATTTAATGGTATCAGAGCCTATTGCAAAACTCGACTGTGGAATAGGTATGAAAATTTTTCAAATCTATTTAAACTTTGGTTCAGAAAAAATGATAGTGTTACTGAAAGTATGGCACACCGAGTCTCCGGCACCAAATTCGTAAGTCCCCTTTTACACTATACTCTGTTATATGCTGAAATGACTGTAATTCTGGCATTTATTCTGTGTTTTTTAGTTGAATGTGATGTTTGGATGTAGAGATTGGTTGTGTATGAGATATTTGTCTGCTTAAATGGTTAGGTGTTGTGAGTATGCGTAGGGAGTTCCAAATTCTAGTTAAAATATGAAGGGGTATTAGAATCAGAGTATGCAGCGGAGCGTAGTGAGGTAGTTGCTACACGACTACCCTGTCAATTGAAAATTTCGAGGATGAATTTTTTTAAGGGGTAGATTTGTAACGCCTCAATTTGGGCCTAGTAGAACTGGGCCCATTGGGCCTTAGGCGTAGGAGCTTTTAAAATTTTTGAGAACAAGAGAACGGCCCTAATGCAAGTTGGACCTATTAGATATGTGATTTTGGAGTGTTTAGAGGGTACTATGAAGTCTCGGGTTTAAGTTAGGCCATAGGAAAAATTTTAATTTTTGGCCCTTTAGTGGACAGGGCTGTTGGTAGTAGGGCTTAAGAATAATTAGGTGCATTTAGGAGATACAAGTTAGGCATGTGGCAAGGTGGATGTGGCGTCAATGGGAGAACAAGGAGGGAAGGAGTTCAAATCCCACAGATGGAAAGTTGGAGGCTTTTATTTTGCTCAGGAGAAGACAAGAGGTTGTGTTGGAATCAAATACTGATGGAGAAGTATTTGAATTGGTCAAGGTTGTTAGGTGAATTTGAATGAGAGATGGAGAGTGAATTAAGGAGGGATTTGTGGAGGAAATCATGGGATTCAAGTTTGTGAAGAGGTAGCCGAATGTGGGGGTCTAGCAAAAGGGAATTTTGGCTGAGTGGGAGTGTTTTGGGTAGCATTTTTCGGTAGGAAAAAGGGGGAGGGAGTCGAATGTTCTCTAGTTTACTTCTGGTAGAAGTTTTGCATTTTGGTTTCTTTTGAATTTAGCGTTTCGGGTCCTTTTCTCCTCAATCTTCTTTGCCAAATTCTCAGCTTCTCTCTTCCTCTTTTGCGCATTGTTTTTCATGCATTGTTTACTTTGCTTGTTACCTAAACATCAGTTGGTCGAAACTCTTCTTTCCACCTCTCTACATCCGTTCTTCTCTATTTTCCTCTCATCTCTTTCTCTTTTGTTTTTCCATATCCGAAACATTCTACCCCATTCGGCTCATCCCTGATCAAAGGCTGAATCTGTTCACTCTTCTCCAGTCAGTTTTTTCTAGTTGAAGGTAATGTTTTCTTTTCCCTTTATTTTCTTTGCTTTTCTCTCCTTTCTCTACTAAAGCCAAAACATTTAGCCTTAAATTTTTATTATCTAGGCTGAATCTATTTATTTTTCTCCATCTCGAATCATGTTTGTTCTCTATTGTGATAGCCGAAACCCCTTGTTAGCCAACTGCCAATTTTGTGGTACTTTGCTAATCAAGAGTTCTTCATGGAGGCAAGTAATGGCCAGTATAAGGGGGGATCAGGAAGAGTGTCTAATGGAAATGGACTCGTAGCACCGGCTCCCAAGTTTAAGTGGCGTAAGGTGTCAGTGGTTTAGGAATTTCCTCCTGGATGCGGACGGTGTCGACATCTGGTTCAACTAGGCAAATCGCAGTTGCTCGATCTAGTGAAGGCAAGTGTTAGTAATCTCATAGTTAGGTGTTTAGATTAAAGATCTCCCAACTCTTTTGTTAATAGAGTTAACTGTAACACCCCAAATCAGGTCTATGCATCAAGACGAGATTTGATTTGTCACACAGAATGAACATCCATTTAATTATCTAATGATTTAGGTAAAATAGTTCTACAAAACTTTTGAAAATGAAGTTAGTAAAAACCAAGAATTTGATTTAAAATCGATGAATAAAGTAGTACTAGTTTGAAATCTTATTATTTAATATTTAATTGTTAAAGACTTTAAAGTAATTTTTAAAGAGTTCAAAAGAATCAAAACAAGAATATTTAAAGAATCTCATATGTTTAAAAAAAAATATTTAAGGAAATATTATTAAAATAGTATTAGTCCAAATTAAATGTCTAAAGCATAATTAAATCCATCCACACATAAAAATCCATAAAATAATAATAGTAGAGGCCTTATTACATCATACCCAAAATAGTAATTAAATAAATATACTTAATTGAAGTTCATAGTTTATAAAACCCTTGTTCGAAGTATGGCCTCCACGAAGTCATCCCCGGCCCAAGCCTCCATCAATTTCCATTACCTGAGAGGGATAATAAAGCAGAGTGAGTTACTCAGAACTCAGTGTATAACCCACTTACCATATCCACTGGGCCAAATCATCAAAACATTATATTGGGCTTGATCCCATTTATGGATTTAACAATATAATAATAATAATGCATGTAGAATGAAATTCCCAACCAAACCTAAATTTTCCATCCGCTACACACCATCCGTACCAACCAACACACCTATGGGGATCAAGTCAACCCACCCCGCCAACACACCAATCACATGCATAAAGCCATTTTAAATAATATTGTGGTGCACCACCGAACTAGATTGTGGCAAAGCCACCGAACTAGATTTTTTGCAACAGCCTTTCTTCTCTTCATCAATTTTTTCCAACCCATGCAATCATGTTTATATATAAAACATAACAATACATTCACATGATAAATTTAACAAAAGGCCCATAATACAAGTGGGTCCATTTCTCAAATTTTCATTTTGGCCCATAAGGCAAAATAACATTTTAGCCCATTTAACGATCTAGCAAACTTTGGCCCATATATCGATCTAACAATTTTGGCCCATATATCGATCTAGCAGCTTGTTGGCCCATATATCACATGAGACATAAAATTTTACTATTTATCAATTGACCCATTGAGGCGTTTATAATTTCCACGACTTTAACTGCTTTCATGCATTTACACAAAAGTGTTAATTATTTCATATTTCTTTGATTTTGCCATCTTTACGATTTTATCCTAATACTTACGGTATAGTATCTAACCCGAGAGTTAAGTGTGAAGTTACACACCTAGTTACAGTGAGAACTAGACTTTCCCGCTCGTCGATACCTAAACACACATCACGATAATTTAGAACACTAATACTATTTATAAATATATTCTTATAAATAACGATTTAGACTTTACCCTTGGAATTTTGAACAACTTCTATATGCGGCTTCTCCCCGATTGTTGGTTCGTTACCCGTTGAATATCCACGAACAAACAAAGACTCAAGAGTACGAACGACTTCAAATAATAGATTCTCCTAAGATGAGGGTCCACAACCCGGTGGAAAATCTCAGATTCCCAAAATAGCCCTTCGCTTAAATTTTGAGGGAATAGCAGAACCACCCCTCTTTTGAACACTATTCACAACCTTTTTCGTCCCTATCTTGATTGTCACAAAATATCCTTGTCCCACAAGATGAAAATCGAGCGATAATGACCCCTTAACACTTCGACTCGATTTCTAACGAATCACGATGATAACAAATACTCCAAGTTCGATCTTCTTTATAACACTATAAAAATGAAAGATTGTCTAAGGAAAAAGAACGCTATTATCGGTCATAAGACCCTCCTAAACTTATCTATATTCGACTAAGAAAAGAAGGGAAAAGAAAAGATTTGAAAAGAGTTCTTACCGATTGATTAAACGAAGGTTGAAGGAATAATCAACAAAACAATATAGATGAAGAGAAGATTCAGCTTTGAAGGAAAATTGAAGAAAATGGTATTAATACCATTCGGCCATGGGGAGAAAAGGATGGAGAAAGTTTTTGAATGATAAATAAAATGGAGAGGAAAAGAGAATGGGGAGTAGGTGTTTATGATTCGGTTTTCAAAGAGAAGAAAAGAGAAAGAGAAAAGTGATGAGTTTAGGAACAAAATGCATTTGGCAATGGGGGAGGGGAAGGAAAAAGAATAATGGTCTTTAGCTTTGGTATTTCGGCATAAGGAGAAGAGTGTATTGAGATGCTAGGCAAAAATGAGCCCAAATGGTAACATGAAAAAGAAATGGTCAAAAGCACTAAGCTTACCAAATGCTCAACTAAGCTTACCAAATGCTCAATTTCGACTAGGAGAAAAGTTTTGAAGAGAATTGAAATTTTGCACAAATATGCTAAGAATGACCAAAAACTAACTCCTAATCCTAGCCAAGCTACAACCACATTCGGCCAACCCCTTTAGTCCACAATGCCGTCCAACTACATTGTCAAAATGGCCATGCAAAAGTTTCCAAATCATCATTCTTGTATCATGCCTTGTATTCCTCCACTTTCCAAATGCTAAAAAAAACATTCCCTAAAATCAAGCAAATTCAACCCCTTAATTCATGTTTACCATAACCTTTAGCCATCTTTGCATAAAAAATTTAGTCCATCTTATCCATGAATGAAGCTTGGCCGACACTTGCTAGGAAAGAGCAATAACAAATGCTCACAATTTGCATGCTAGGAGATTCGAACCTCTCCCCTCAAGAACATACATGTAGCGCATATTCCCTTCACCAATAGCTCAACTCATGCCATCCTTTATCACTTTAATTAACTTAAACTTCAAAGTCACCTGATTCCTCTATAGTAAAGTACTCTTTACTAAAATTTATTCTAACTCCGAATAAACTCGAGCCTTCTCAGACTATATTAAACACACAAATAAAATCATTCACAAGCAAAACACCAAAAACATGCAACATATCGATACTCACATTTTTAGGATGTTACATTAACTGTGCATTATGTTTGGTATAGGTGATGATGTTCATGATTGTATAGTGCTTTACGTGATCAGGTGTGTAATCTCACACCAATGTTTATTAAAGAATGTACTGCTCTGTGAATCGACCAAAAGCGAAAAAGCTAGAAAACTAGCAACTGTGACCACTCGAGCGTGCAAGTGCTCATAGCGATAAACTGAGCCACTAATGATGGTGGTAAATCGTTGAGAGTATCACGAGCACTCTCACGAAATTGAGGCCGTAAAGGGCCTGATCGAGCCGAATAAATGGGCCTAATGGGCTAAAGAGCCCACGTGGCAAAATCGATAGAAAATTATCGAATGACGGATGCGACTGCGAAGTCCGCAAAACCAAGATCGAAAATATGCTAAATGGGCCACACGAGCGTTTGGGCCCGTTTGGGCCAAAAATGAATTTTAGGCCCAATTGCACCGTAGATACCCAAAAGGGGTCCCGAGTCGCTCGAGGCGATAGTAGACCTCCGAAAAGGCCATTAAATGATCGAAATTACTAATATACCCCTAGAGGGTAAATTATCGAAATACCCTCAAAGGGGTGAAAATTATCGTTATACCCTTATATGAGAAAATGACCATTATACCCTCGATTATGTTGAATATCGTGTATGTGATATTATTTTATACTATTTATACTTGTGATACATTGCATTTATATTATGTTGCATGGGGCAGGTATGATTATTGAAGGAAGTGCAGCTTTGGTGGCTTTGCCACATACCGTTTTAGTGGCTCAGCCACATGTATACCGTGATTAGCAGCTTGTCTGCAATATTGGTGTGTTTGGCGGGGTGGGTTGACTAGATCCCCACATGGTGCGATTGGTTGGTACGGGTGGTGTGATGGTTGGATTGAGTTGGGTTGCATTTCTATTTGCATTACCATGATTTTGGGACTTAGGCCAAGATTGATACCGTAAGGACCTAGGCCCAAATAGTGACCGTTTAGGAGATTACACACTGAGTTCTCGTAACTCACCCCTTTTTTAACCTTACAAGTAATCCCCAGCGTTAGAGGATTTGGAGCTACGGAGGACTCGGAGGTGGCCGTACTTTGGATTTGCTTCATATGAAGCTTAGTAAATTACTATTTTAACTTACCTTATATTATTTTCTTTATTTGCGTTAATCTTTGTTGTAATAAGGCCATTGGGAATGTTTTTTCGTTAAAACTTTCATTTGGTAATCTTGTTAACTACGAATTGTTAATTAGTTAATCATAGGTTTTTAAAATATCCATAACCATTTTCAAAATATCACGTTTCGCAACTATTCAAGTTTGATTTTCACAACAAACACAATTTTCTTAAATAATAACACCTTTACAAGAATAGACATTAAGCGATTCTTGATTTTACAAACGAACAATGAAACTAAGAGTTTTAAAAAGAATGCAAAATTTTTAACAAACGCTTAGCTTTTAAAACTACTATTTGATGTGACACGCTAGATACGGTCATAACGTCTAGGCCGGGTTTGGGGTGTTACAGGCATGTGGCCAACACGCCCATGTAACTTACCTCACTCCAAGCCATGTGGCTTCACACGCCCATCTCCCTAGGCCGTGTAGTTAATTTTTATTTTCGAATTAGGTGCAAGATTCATACGACCGTATCACATAACAAATCATTTCATAAGAAATTGCATAACTTAAACCATTCCACTCTTTCATAAGCTCAATTATATTTTCATCTAAGCACTTACCATTTCAATGCACCTTATAATTAAACATATTACCATTCAACCAGTAATTTGACACTTGCCTAAACTTCAAGCAACAACATTGGTTAGCGTACTTTAATATTGACAAACTTATTTTCTCGACATGTCTCACTTGAATTTATTACTCGTCTTAATATACATAATTTTTCTTATATTAATGTATTAAAGATAGTTTCATATTTACATGTCATGATACATATCATTCTCTTGTTGTTTCTTCATAAATATAAATTATTCAATTCATTATGACAATATTTCATGTGCCATCATTTTCATGAGTTTAGTGTATATTTATTCCAAAGAGCAATTTATAATCTTGAATATGCATAATTATGAGGCAAGTTTCACATACATGTATTTTCCATGTCATATTTCAATATATCAAATAATTATTATTTCTATTTATTTCAAGTTTACTTTCATGATTTCAAGTACTTACCATTTTCTATATTTATCCCGTTGAATTTCTCCGAATTTTGATGGATTTCCAATAGTACACTTATGGTGTACAATCTCACTAACTGTCAATCCGTACATATATATACATAAGTCCTTTTCAGAGAGCACACTCCCGCGAACCTCATTTCTTATTGCGGATTACCAGTCCAGGCTAAATCCCCTACAATGACAAACACTCTATAGAGCTTTGTCTGGATTACCAGTCCAGGCTAAATCCAGACTCACATTTACTTCGGATTATCCGTCCGGGTTAAATGCTTTTCACACATTTTCTTCGAGAGGGCTTATATCAGGATCACCCGTCCGGGCTAGATCCTTTTCACACATATTCTTCAGGAGGGCTTATATTAGGATCACCCGTCTGGGCTAGATCCTTTATCACACATATTCTTTAGAAGGGCTAATATCAGGATCACCCGTCTGGGCTAGATCCTTTTTATAGTCAAATCCTTTTCAATGATCCATCGAATTCCATTCCATCCAGCCGGGATTTACTTCTCTTTTTATCAAGTATTATCAACATTTCATCTATTATCATACATTAAACATTCAATTCACATTCATGTCACATAAATATACAATTCAAGCATTCAAGAATTCAATCCAAGTTGCATGAACTTACCTCGTTGCTTGTTCGTGTTTATAATTTCACTAATCCGATGTCTTTTCTTTTCCATGTTCAAGTCTCATATTTGAGTCATCGGGATCTTTATAAATAAATTTGATCATCATTTTCAATCATTTCATATTCTAATACATTCAATTAATGCTCTAGGCAAAATTATCATTTTGCCCCTAAGCTTTTAATTGATGTCGATTTCATCCTTAGGCTCAGAAAAATAAAATTCTTGTAATTTAATCCTTGCTTTAAGCCTAATTATTCTCATATATATTGATAACAGCCCATGAATTCTATGAAATATCAGAATTTTCCATGATTTGAACATTTTTTATTTAATCCCTAAAACATGTTTTCACCTGATCTTGATCTAAATTAATAATTTCATTAAATTTTGTAATTTAAATAATAAAATAATCCATTCATGCAATTTGGTCATTTCTGACATTTTTATAAAATTGCTCATAAAGTTTTACTTTTATTCAATTTAGTCCCTTAGCCTAAAACATGCAAATTAGTCATGCTAGTTGAATATTCATATATATTTTCCTCCTCCTCCTCTCCATTCCACATCCTTAATTTATATAACATGCTTATAAGTAACATTATCTATGATTTCACTATTTACTTATAAATTTATTCAAAGCTTCCCATTTGAGTCATAGTCACTAAATTATTTATATCTTGAGCGACAGAATTCCAATTTAAGATCTGCTTGATTTTTCCACCATAAAAATTTCAGAATTTATAGTTTAGCCAATAAGTACAGTAAAATCTTCAAATTTGACTTTGTTCTGCTAGTTTGACACCTTCTTCCTTTCTTTACTAAAAATTAATTATCTTTTAGTACGGGATTTGGATGATGTTCCCGTTTGTTTCTATTAAAAATAGATTCAAAAATAATTTAAAAATATAAATTTAAACCCCCAAATATATTTATACAATTTTTAATGATTTTCTAAATTTAGAACAGGGGAACCCGAAATCATTCTGACCATGTCTCACAAAATTTACTATAACTCATAATTTACAAGTCCATTGCTTACACCGCTTCTTCTATAAAAAACTAGACTCAAAAATATTTAATTTCATATTTTATTCATCCTCTAATTCGATTCCCATAATATTTGGTGATTTTTCAAAGTTAGACTACTGCTGCTATCTAAAATTATTTTAGTGCAAAATGTTAATTACCAAGTTTGTAACATCTTTATTTCCTTTCTTTACAATATTTCCCATCACTTTCTCTTATTTTCCTTCACTAACATATCAAGAACATAAAACCTTATATAAGAAAACTCTACATTAACATCATTTCCATGCTTTTTCAACAATATCAAACTTTAAAATATATTGAAATCTTGATGTTCTTACCTTATCTTATTGATTTCAAGCTTTAACTTGATTTTCTCTCTCCTCCAGGTTTTATTTTTTGAATCTAACTTGATATTCTAGCTCCCCATAGTCTCCTTGTCATATTTCTCTCTTGATGGCTATAGAAATTATTTTGAATTGTAAGTGAAAATGGTGGATTTTTGGTGAAAGGATCAAATTGTAAAGAAAGCAAAACTTTCTTTCTTTCTTTCTCTCTTCTTCTCACGTTGATGCATGGGAAAGATGATAAAAATTATTCATCTTTCCTTCCTTATAAACTAAATAAATAATAATAAAATATCTCATTAAAATATTAATAAAATAATATTTATCTAATTAAATAATTATAAAATATCATCAATATCATCATTACTTTCTAGATTTCTCTCTGTTCCAATTGACCATTTTGTCATTTGTGATCTTTTAAAATCCCATCCTTGGATCATCACATAATTTGGTAAAATTATGATTTAGTCCCTCATAATTTTTTACCTATTCAATTTGGTCCTAATTTATCCCTTTTCTTTAGTTTCTATATCATTTCACCCTTAAAAAATTTGCACTATTGGTCCTTCAATACTCTTAGGCATTAAAACTTTTCTCACTTTTACCATTTAGTCCTTCCTTGAATTAATATATCATAATATACTTCCCAATATTGTCATAACTCTAAAATTTCCCTTTTTGTCACTTTATTTTCTTATTTTACTATATCAAAGATAATATCTTACTATAAAATTTTTGTGGTATTACATGTAGATTTTCTTAATAATTCATCTCGAGTTCGGATTATTTCATGTCAGAACTTTACTCATACAATTCGAAATATCAATGTCACACAAGTAGTACACTCAAGGTGTACAAATCTATAATCAAGGATGAACTTATTCATCAAATAAATTCCATGTAAAAATATCATCATCTCATATTTCCATGTATCAATTATCATATATCATCATTTTCATGTATTTCAGGCAGATACGTGTAATAACTTATTTCTTATTCATATCTTTTTATATCAGGATTTTTACCCGTTGAATTTATTTGAAATATCGATGGATACATAGGTAGTACACTCGAGGTGTACAAATCAGGATACGTTAAATATTCAAGGGTAACCATTAGGGAACTAAATCGAAAGCACACTCTTGAGCCACATATCATATAACAAGATTACCAGTCCATATTAAATCCTTTTTGTAACATATGCTCAGAAGAGCTCAATTAGGATTACCAGTCCAAGCTAAATCCTAATTGTAACATATGCTCAGAAGAGCTCAATTAGGATTACCCGTCCAGGCTAAACCCTATCTGTAATGAGATCAATAAGGAAATCACCTTTATCCATTGATTTTCATTTATTCAAACGAGATTTAACATTTTTCAAGCATTATCAGGTATGTGATTATTTCATACATCTATAACATTCATATAATTTAAATAAACAAATTCCACATTCATTTCAAGCATAAAAATAACATTTTTATCATTTATCATTTATCCGGCATTATCATTGATCGGGCTTTGTCAAATATGTTTTCAATGTCTTATATATATATGATATTTATATAATTCACATACAAAAAATATAATTCAAGCATAAAAATATATAATTTAGTTACACGAACTTACCTCGACAAATGTTAGTGTACGTAAAATCTACTAATTCGACATTTTTCTCTTTTCCTCGTTCTAGCTCCGAATTTGGTCTATCTAGATCTATACGAGTAAATTTAACATCAATTTAATACAATTTAAACTCAATTCAGTCCAATTTACATCTTAGGAAAAATTATCATTTTGCTCATAAACTTTTAATTAATGACGATTTTGTCCCTAGGCTCGGAAAATGAAATCCATGCAATTTACTCATTATTCCAAGCCTAACCTAAATTTCAATGTAAAATTTACAGCACTTGTATTCTATAAAATTCAGAATTTTTCTTCAATTTACACAACTTTATAATTTAGTCCCTAAATCATGTTTTCATAAAAAAAACACTTTGTAAAAGTTGTTTATCTATCATCAACCTTTCATATTCTACCATAAATTTCAAATTTTCAGCATATTCATCCATGACATAATTTCTATACTTTGATAACTTTTGAAAATTAATCCCTCAAATAGATAGATTAGACTATCCAAGTTTCAAAAATATAAAAATTACTAAAAACGAGGCTTAAATACTTACCTAATTTGGCCAAAAAGATTGCTTTCTCTTTCCTAGGGTTTCCATAGAATATTTGGGGAAGAAGATGATCTAAAATGATTTTTATTTCTATTTAATTATTTGTCATCTTTTAATTTTATCACTTTCCAATTTAGTCCTTAGCCTTTTTCTAATTTTTCATGGATGAATCATCCAAAAATATCTACTAACTTTTCATTAATGATCTAATTACCATATAAGGACCTCCAATTTAAAGTTCTATAGCTATTTAATCCCTTTACCTATTAGAACACAATTTTTGCACTTTATACGATTTAGTCCTTTATCAAATTAAACATGTAATCGATAAAATTTCTTTACGAAATTTTCACACAATATTATTATCATACTGTAGATCATAAAATAGTATTAAAATAATTTTTCTTTTAGGGCTCGGATCTGTGGCCCCGAAACCACTGTTCCGATTTTATTAAAAATCGGGTTGTTACATTATCTACATAGGCCAATATAACAGAATCAAATTCGCTTTTATATTTCAAAATGAAACTTACACACTTTTGAATTCTTTTCAATTTAGTCCTTATTATAAAAATTCAATAAACACTATAGTAATATTCCTTTGGCACGTGAAATATATAAAACACTAGCTCATAGTCTTCCATATCCACTATCAAACTATTGCTACATTTCACTTGTCACTTTTACACATTTTCAATTTAGTCCTTAATTTCACAAATTTTAATATTTACTAACATGTCGCTTTAATCTCACTTAGCGAAAATTACTACCATAAACACTTCATTAAAATTATTCATTAGTACTTTATTTCAAATATCAAATTTTGGCCACTTTGCTATCTAGTCTTCTTTGCATAAATTTCATTTCACTTACTTTACAATCTTTTCGATTTAGTCCCAACTAGCATATATTTTCATTAATCATCTTCCTCTCACTTAGTATTCACTTCACTTTTATATATCACTATACTTGAATATGTTATTTCAAAATCTTAGTACACTTAGTCTCTTTTTATATTTTATAATTTGATCCTTTCTACTATGAAATTCAAGTATTACTAGAAATTCACTTAAATATCACTTTGTAATTAATTTACTAACACTTAACACTTCATTTGAGCTCTTTATCATAATATTTTATTTCACACTTCAACTTTTGTAAACTTTTCAATTTAGTCTTTTTACTATAATTTCACTACACGTAGTTTATTCACTTTGTTGTTGAAGTTAATTTCATATGTTCACTTATTTAGGAAAATACTAAAAATGAATTTCATAATAAATATCAAACTCTAAGTGTTCATCTAAAAGCTGAAACTCCTTCACCCTCACCATTGTTGAATAGTTCATCACCATTAAGTGTCAAACCATCATTGTTGTGCTCAAAGTCGAACCTTTAAGGAAAGGGGCATCGACGACTTACTTTTGGTTTCTCCTCAAGCAACGTAGAGTGGTAAGTACTTCTTTAGAAATCGATTTTTGGTCCTTTATTTTAATGTGCAAATTCAAGTGTCCGAGCCTTGGTTTTAGGCATGGTCGAATGTATATGGAGCCATGATCTTGTGTTCTTTTGTGTGTAGTCAAGGAAGGAAGCATTAAGGTCGTTTTGGAATTCAATTGATCAAGGTAAGGTGATATGTGCAATGCGCCATAAGTCTTATTGGTTATTAAAGTTAGCGCTTTCTAACAGCTTAGTTCATATAGGGATCTCGACAGTTTAAAGGCAAGGAGTGACTTTTCGGGATTTGTTAAGTTAAGTATGTGGTTGTTAGTATTCGGCCTAAGGCCATATTATTGGTATTAAGTATGGCCGATTTTGGCTATGTTTATTTAGGGCCAAATCGACAAGGATAAGGAGGAGTCTCGGGATCCACGTTCGTTTTATGTAAGGCCGATTGCAAGGGGAACTTAGTGTGTGAATTCGGGATTTGATAGAGAAATCGACACCAAGGTAAGTTTTGGGTTATGATAATCCAACTGGGATTTGGTTTTATGGCCGAATTGTAACATCCTGAATTAGGGGTTGTTTGTAATTTAATTATTTTTCCCATGTGTGTGCTTGAAGAAATGAACACTATGATTATTGACATACTTTAGGGTCTAGTTATAACCCCGAGCTAGGTCAGACTTAGGACTGAAAATCTCTTTTTAAGTGTTTAAAGGAGGGAGATAGGCGAAATAGGGGTTAAGTAAAATTTCGGGAGAAGCATGACACAAAGAATAAATTGGCAAAGTGGCTTTCATGCGCCACTTAAGAGTTTGGAGGTGGCGATGGGCGCAGGTCTTGGGTTCGAGCTGCCAAGTATGTATCTTGGGAGTTTTATTTTCTTTTGCTTTAGGAAGGGAATCGGCCTAGGAAGGCCTTAAGAATAAAGGGCAAGGGTTTGAGGCATGAAAGTCAGTGTGGTAGAGTGGCATGGGGCGTTGTAGGGGGCTGCGAAAGTTTGCTTCTTTAGGTCCTAAGTTTGAGCCAAGGGAGCAGCAGTTTGGCATTTTATTTTTTTTTGGAAGCTGGCGTAAATGGGAGAGGGAGCTGTTGGCTTGCATGTGGGACTCTTAAGGTGATAAGGATAAACATTATTTTCCTTTTTATTTTCGGCTGGAAAGAGTAGTATTGTTGGTTTATTCATCTTTTATTTTGAAGGGGGAAGCAAGGAGATAAATGGGAAGATAAATCTTGCTTTATCTTTTGATAATTAAAAGCCAAATTATCACAAAAAGGAGGGGTGTTGGCTGAATCTAAGACTCCTTGTTGGAGAGGAGTAAACGGCAAGGAGAGTGCAAGGGTGGTGGTCGAATTTTCCTTAGGCACCTAGCTTGATATTTTCGGCTAACACATACCAAAAACCAAAACCATTGATTCTCTTTTTCTTCTTGATTGCTTGGCCGAATTCTCTCTAGCCCACAAGTGCCAAAAATCTTCAAACCCTATCACCCTTTTTCATTATTTCCTTCTTTCACTCTAGCCGAATCACCCTACACTCTCATCTCCCATCTATTTTTTTCCTCTTTCTCAAAACTGAAACCCCTAACATCACCAACTGGTGCCGACTTGTGGTGGTTAAAGACCGAGATAGTCATCAAGGTAAAGGGCGACAACTTTTTTTTTTAGGTTTGTGGTTATGGCCAAATGGCCTATGACTTGTATTAATGCGGTTAAATCGATTGTAGGGAAGCCATAGCCGATTGAAGGAAGCTTTCGGGATTTGTTTTCCTAAGATAGGGTGGTAAGTAACATTCGGCTATAGGCCTTGATTATGTGATTGTGCAAGCTGATTCTAACAAGTGTTTTGGTAGGGATCTCGAAAAGTCAAGTGATAATTTTGGGATTTCGGTAAGTGTGGTAAGTGAATAGTTATATACGGCCAAAGGCCATTTATGGTACCTAAAGTATAACTGATTGTGTGCCATGGATCTAGGGACTAATCGGCCAAGGCCAACCAAGGCTTCCGGGTTTTCAAATTGTTTTGGTAAGTGATGGTAAGATTCGGCCTAGGGCCATATTTCGGTTATGAGCGCGATTAATCCTTCAGGATCTTTAGTTTAGCTGATTGGCTAATAGACCTAAGAATTTATGTGTCGGTCGATTGTAGGGGGAAAATAACCTCTCGGGATTTCGCTAGTATATTCGGGATTTGCTAGTCTCACGAGTAAGCAGGTGTGTAAAACTCTTTACACACTTTATTAGTATACATTGATATATTGTTGTTTTTTATCGTTATGGCAGTGATTTGCTTGTGCGCTTAAGCATGGCTTCCGGGTAAGTCCCCTATTACTTTGTCTATGAAATATGATTGAGTATGCCATCATATGCTGTTAAATGCTATGCTATACATAAATGCATGATATATGGGATTATGATATTGTTATGTAAGCATGATGATGGTGGGATTGATGAGAGGAGGGGGATGATCTTATGGACTGTCACCAGTGGTTTTGACCACAAGATGGGTTGTCCCCATCAGATTAATTGTGACTTCGGTCACTAGTGGTTTTGACCACACCATTGATAAATTGTGACTAAGTCCCAGTGGTTTGGTACCACCAGTGGTTTTGACCACACTTGATAAATTGTGACATATGGTCATCAGTGGTTTTGACCACACAATGGGTTGGCCCCATCATTTGATTTGTGACTCTAGTCACCAGTGGTTTTGACCATACGGCGTAGTAAAGGAGTACGGATGGTTAGTTGGGTTGCATGTTGCGTGTCTATTAATAAATTTTGTATGAGATGCTTTTTCCGGGTGGGGGATTTACGCACTGAGTCTTGGTGACTCACCCCTTCCTTTACTATTTTGCAGATGAGTAGATCGCGAAGATGGAGCCGGGGAGGACTCGAGGCGGCCATGCTTGTTTCTCAAATTTGGAACCTTATTTAAATCAGTTTTAGTTTATTTATTTTCTAAGTCTTTTTATTTTGGGTTGTAATAAGGCCGCTAATTATTATTTGGATGTTTATTTAATTGTTTATTTTACTTATGTTATACTACAAATGAAATTTATAAATGTTAAGTGAACCGGTTAAAAGTATCTTTTTCAAACTTAATAACTTCTATGGGTTTTCAAAGATGTTACCATCGGGTAACAAAATACACCAAGTCAACTATAACCTTGATGATTTTAAAATTTTGCATGATCAAACGTTTTCAAAGGGTTTATCAACACAACCATGTTTATAAAAATAATCCCAACTGAGTTTTATCAAACCCTGTTTTAATACCTTAGCCATATTTTAACAAGTTTTCACCGGACACTCAAAATGTTTCAAATCATTTGACTCCGTGACATACCAGATCCGGTCAGGACTCATGGGCTGAGTTTGGTGTGTTACATTTTTGGTATCAGAGCTCGGTTCAAAACTCGATTGTGGGGGCCCAAGGCCCAAAATGTTTTGTTTATGTTAGTAGGCCTTATTGGAATGTTTTGAAAAACTATTTATGGCTTGAACAGCATGGCACCGAGTCTCCGGCACCAATCCACCTGTAAGTAATTCTATCTATTTTGGTGAATATCCGATAGGGTAGAAGGATAAATGGTGAACGAGAATATTAGAATAGGAATTGTTGAACCCTAGGGTTAGCATACCCCAACGAACAATGCATAAGATTTAATAATTCCCTAAACAACCCTGTGAGTTGTCACTGAGCAAGGGATGTGACAATCGTTATACGCATGTCTAGGATTGGATTCAGTGGGAGCCTGGTATTGAAGCAGTCTTAGTGACTCACCTCCTACTCACTTGAATCCTACCTGGTGCGTAGTGACGGTTCATCCTAGTTGAAACGACACACTCACAGGCTAAACTTGATAACTAAAACCCGAAAGGGACTAGCCGTTTTGTTTTTGAAGTAATTAAAACCTTGTTTTGAAAAAAAATGACCAAAATACCCCTCAGTTTGAAAAAAATGACCAAAATACCCCTCAGTTTGAAAAATGACCGAAATACCCCCAGATTTTAAAATTTTTCAAAATACCCCGAAAATCTAAGAGTTTCAAAATACTTTTTGACAAAATCATCTGAGAACTTTTATTACAAAAATACCCCTGTAGGACAAATTACGAAAATACCCCTGGGTAGTGGAAAAACAATCACAATGAAAACTACAACGTCTCTTTGAATGAATGAAGGGAAAGACTGTGTGCTTGTATGAATATGAAAGAACCACCCCTAAAACTCCTATCATAAAATTTCATCGTGGATAACCAGTGAAACAAGTACTAATGCATAAAATTCTTAATCAGATAAACGCAATCGTTAGAAATGAGTACAAGAGGTCGTGGATGTCCGCTTCTGGGTCATGGGTAGAGGTAGGATGACCTTGTCTAAGCCAGCAAGGTCTGGTCATGGGTCTGGAAATGAGATGCCGGATCTACTGGCCAGAGAAACCGAAGTTATAAGATCGATCGGTGGTAACGATGTAGTATCCCAGCGGTGCTACGAGTGTTGGAACGAGTTCTTTGGCAAAGCGCGGCGCAAGGAGCCCAGAAATCAGGGTTGAATGACTCAAGCTAATCGGAGTAGAGGTGTTTAGAGGAGTTTCTAGAGTGGCACCCAGTGCAGCGGAGTATTGGTTGGAATCAACTGAGAGGATCATGGGTGACCTAGATTTTATAGCTGAGGAGAAGTTGAAGGGCATAATATCTCTACTTCGGGATGAGGCATATCAGTGGTGGCTCACCGTAAGGGATGGAGTGATAGCGGAGGACCTCACATAGGAGTTCTTTAGGGCTGCTTACCAAAAGAAATACATAGGAGCTAGCTACGTGGATGCACAGCGGAAGGCATTCTTGAACCTGGTTCAGGGCAATAAGACGGTGGCGGAGTATGAGGCCAAATTTCTCCGGTTGAGTAGGTATGCTCGTGGTATTATGGGTACCGAGCATGAATGCTGTGTCAGATTCGAGGATGGGCTGAGAGATGAGTTGACGATGATGATAGCTCCACAACAAGAACGGGAGTTCGCTGTCCTAGTAGAGAAATCGAAGGTTGCTGAAAGGGTAAGACAGTCGGTTAGACGGAATCAAGACAGGAGTTGGAATAAGAGGAGCTCCGAATCTTTAAAGTTTTCTGGTAGTCAGCAGAAGAAGACAAGGTTTGGTGGGTCGGATCAAGTCGTTAGGCCTGCCATCGCTAATCCTCAATGGTCACACGGTTGTGCCCGGTGGGAAGTCTCACACGGGGGAGTGTTGGAATGGTAATCGGGGATGCTTTAAATGTGGGTCCATGGAGCATCGAGCTAGAGATTGTTCAAAGAAGGCAGCTAGGCTGAGATTAGAGGGTCAGGATCGTGCACCAAACAGGAGGGTTAATCAACAGCCAGTGAGGGGTCGTAGTGCAGGAAGAGGAGGTAATAGTGCTGGCAGAGGTCGTGAGGCATCGAGAGGAGGTACCGATGGTACTGAGGCTAGACAACCTGGTTTGGTCTATACCGCAAGGCATCAAGAGGAGGGCGACGCACTGGACGTCATAACCGGTATGTTCTTGATCTTTGGTGTACCCTATAGTACCTTGATTGACATTGGCTCAACCCACTCATACATTGCTAGTAGCATAGTGGAAACTCTGCATTTAGACTCTGAGCTTACTTCTAGGAAGATGACTATATTAAGCCCTTTAGGTCACTCTGTAGAAGTAAGTAAACTTTATATGGACGTACCCCTAGAACTCCAAGGGGTCGTGTTCTTGGCTGACTTGATAGAACTACCATTTCGGGAGTTCGACCTAATCCTCGAGATGGATTGGCTAGTAAAGTATCAGGCTAGCCTAGATTGCGCAGCTAAGCGCATGGTAATAAAGACCGTGGAAGGTGATGAGGTGGTGATGATAGGTAAAAGGAAAGATTACCTATCTAATCTGGTTCGTCATCGGCGGCTAAAAGATGGTGAGGAAGGGTTGTGAAGCATATGTGGTGCATGTCTGCCTTGGAAGCTAAGGATGTGGTCGTGAGAGATGTCCGCACTGTAAGGGACATGTGGATGTGTTTCCAGAGGAACTTTCGGGTCTACCTCCAAACCGTGAGGTTGAATTTGGGATAGATCTGTTACCCGTAACCGCACTCAGATCCATAGCTCCGTATCGAATAGCGTCGAAAGAATTGGTAGAATTGAAGGCTCAGATTCAGGAATTATTGGATATAGGGTTCATCCGACCTAGTGTATCGCCTTGGGGAGCTCCAATGCTTTTTGTCAAGAAGAAAGATGGGACAAGGAGGATGTGTATAGACTATCGGCAGCTGAACAAGTTGACAATAAAGAACTGGTATCCTTTGCCCAGGACTGACGATCTGTTCGATCAACTCAAAGGAGCATCGGTGTTCTCTAAGATTGACCTTAGGTCAGGGTACCATCAGCTTAAGGTGAAGGAGGTTGATGTTCACAAGACGGCATTCCGTA
The DNA here is from genome assembly GCA_025506655.1 of Gossypium rotundifolium. Taxonomy (NCBI): domain Eukaryota; kingdom Viridiplantae; phylum Streptophyta; class Magnoliopsida; order Malvales; family Malvaceae; genus Gossypium; species Gossypium rotundifolium. The sequence goes on along the minus strand of CP106732.1, from coordinate 96,630,847 downwards.
CTCGGTATGGACACTACGAGTTTCTGGTAATGCCTTTGGTTTGACGAATGCACCAGCCACGTTTATGGACATGATGAACCGGGTTTTCCAACCCTATCTAGATCGGTTCGTCATGGTGTTCATAGACAACATTTTGGTGTACTCGAAGTTCGAGGAGGAGCATGACGCACATCTTCATGTGGTTCTACAAGTTCTAAGGGAGAAACAGTTGTACGCCAAATTCAAAGAAATGTGAGTTCGCTCAAGGAGGTAACTTTTCTAGGGCATGTTGTTTCAAATGAGGAATTAGGTGGATCCCGCAAGATTGAAGCAAGATAGAGTGGAAACCACCAAAGTCTGCTACTTAAAATTCGTAGTTTTTGGGGTTGGCGGTGATATTATCGAGATTTGTGGAAAATTTCTCCTTAATCGCAAAGACCGCTGACTAAGTCTGCGAGGAAAGTAGTTCCATTTGTGTGGTCTGAGAAGCAGCAAGAGAGTTTCGACAAGTCAAGAAGATTTTGACAAGCACCGATCCTAATTCACTGAGGCCTGGAAAGGAGTTCACTTGCACTTGTGATGCATCGATATCGGTTTAGGTGTGCTAATGCAAGAAGGAAGGTGGTCGCTATGCATCACGCAGCTTGAGGCCTCATGAAGTTAACTATCCGACACATGATTTGGAATTGGTCGCTATGGTGTTCGCTTTGAAAACTGGAGGCACTACCAGACGGGAGAAGTCGGTGAGTGTACACGATCACAAAAGTTCAAGCATCTTGCTCGACTCGTAAAGATTTAAATCTGAGGCGCAGAGGTGGATTGAGTTGTTGAAGGACTACGACTGCTCAATCAAATCCATCCGGGGAAGGCTAATGTGGTAGCTGATGCATTGAATCGAAAGGTGGTAGCGGATTTGAGAGCAATGTTTGCTCACCTAAGTCTCTATGAGGATGGGAACCTTTTGGCAGAATTGCAAGTGAAGCCGTCTTGGATTAATGAGGTCAAAGAAAGGCAGATGACCGATGAAGCTTTGAGTACTCGGAGGTTACGAGTACAAAATGGTGAGGCCGAAGGTTTCAGCTTGGGCAGTGATGGAGTGTTGTACTTTCAGGGGAGAGTATGCATGCCTAAGGATGATGATTTGAGGCAACAAATTCTTAAAGAAGCTCATAGTAGTCTCAGACGCTTATGCACCCGAGAAGCAGCAAGATGTATCGGATTTAAGGGAGCGCTTTTGGTGGTCGGGTCTTAAGCGGAAGTAACCGAAGTTTGTGGGCAAGTGTCTGACATGCCAGCAAGTTAAGGCTGAGCATCAATTGCCATCGGGGATGTTATACCCAGTAAAGATCCCACAAAGGAAGTGGGAGGAGATTATTATGGATTTCGTAAGGGCTTCCCTCACGCCCAAGAAGAAAGATACGCTTTGGGTGGTAGTAGACCTGCTGACTAAGTCACCATTTTATACCCTGAGGGTTGACTACTCACTTCAACGGTTAGCTAAGTTGTATATCATTTGAAATAGTACGGTTGCATGGAGTACTGTGTCCATTATCTCGATCGGGATCCCCGTTCACGCCGAGATTCGGAAGGCCTTACATCGTGAGTTGGGCACGGTTGAATTTCAAGACGGCTTTTCACCCACAAATCGATGGACAATCCGAGAGGGTAATCCAAGTGTTGTAAGACATGTTGAGGGCTGTGTTTTGACTTCCATGGTAGTTGGGAGGAGTACCTACCTTTGGCAGAGTTCGCTTATAACAATAGTTATCAAGTGAGTATTCGGATGGCACCGTATGAGACGCTGTATGGTCGGAAATGTCGTACTTTACATGTTGGACGGAACTAGGAGAACGTCAGATGTTGGGTCTAGAGTTAGTAGCGGAGACGGAGGATAAGGTTAGAGTAATTCGGGATCATCTTAAGGAGGCATCGGACAGGCAGAAATCTTACGCTGATCTTAAGCGAAGAGAGGTTGAATATGTAGTGGGTGATAAGGTCTTCTTGAAGGTATCACCTTGGAAGAAGGTGCTGAGGTTTGGCCAGAAGGGCAAGCTAAGCCCTAGATTCATCGCACCATACACGGTGTTGAACGTAGGGACCAGAGCTTACCGACTTGAGTTACCGGCAGAGTTGAGCCGATCCATGATGTCTTCCATGTCTCGATGCTGAGGCGCTATCAATCAGATCCCTCACACATAGTGCTAGTTGCAGAAATTGAAGTGAACCCGGACTTGTCTTTCGAGGAGGAGCCAGTACAGATTTTGGATCGAGATGTCAAGGTTCTGAGGAGGAAGTCAGTGCCTTTGGTAAAGGTGTTATCAAGGTAAGGGGCGGCAACTTTTTTTTTAGGTTTGTGGTTATGGCCGAATGGCCTATGACTTGTATTAATGCGATTAAATCGATTGTAGGGAAGCCATAGCCGATTGAAGGAAGCTTTCGGGATTTATTTTCCTAAGATAGGGTGGTAAGTAACATTCGGCCATAGGCCTTGATTTTGTGATTGTGCAAGCCGATTCTAACAAGTGTTTTGGTAGGGATCTCGACAAGTCAAGTGATAATTTCGGGATTTCGGTAAGTGTGGTAAGTGAATAGTTATATTCGACCAAAGGCCATTTATGGTACCTAAAGTATAACCGATTGTGTGCCATGGATCTAGGGACTAATAGGCCAAGGCCAACCAAGGCTTCCGGGTTTTCGAATTGTTTTGGTAAGTGATGGTAAGATTCGGCCTAGGGCCATATTTCGGTTATGAGCGTGATTAATCCTTCGGGATCTTTAGTTTAGCCGATTGGCTAATAGATCTAAGAATTTATGTGTTGGTCGGTTGTAGGGGAAACAACCTCTCGAGATTTCGCTAGTATATTCGGGATTTGCTAGTCTCACGAGTAAGCAGGTGTGTAAAACTCTTTACACACTTTATTAGTATACATTGCTATATTGTTGTTTTTTATCGTTATGGTAGTGATTTGCTTGTGGGCTTAAGCATGGTTTCCGGGTAAGTCCCCTATTACTTTGTCTATGAAATATGATTGAGTATGCCATCACATGCTGTTAAATGCTATGCTATTCATAAATGCATGATATATGGGATTATGATATTGTTATGTAAGCATGATGATGGTGGGATTGATGAGAGGAGGGGGATGATCTTATGGACTGTCACCAGTGGTTTTGACCACAAGATGGGTTGGCCCCATCAGATTAATTGTGACTTCGGTCACTAGTGGTTTTGACCACACCATTGATAAATTGTGACTAAGTCCCAGTGGTTTGGTACCACCAGTGGTTTTGACCACACTTGATAAATTGTGACCTATGGTCATCAGTGGTTTTGACCACACGATGGGTTGGCCCCATCATTTGATTTGTGACTCTAGTCACCAGTGGTTTTGACCACCAGTGGTTTTGACCACAAGGGGTAGTAAAGGAGTACGGATGGTTAGTTGGGTTGCATGTTGCATGTATATTAATAAATTGTGTATGAGATGCTTTTTCTGGGTGGGGGATTTACACACTGAGTCTTGGTGACTCACCTCTTCCCTTACTATTTTGCAGATGAGTAGATCGCGGAGATGGAGCCGAGGAGGACTCGAGGCGGCCATGCTTGTTTCTCAAATTTGGAACCTTATTTAAATCAGTTTTAGTTTATTTATTTTCTAAGTCTTTTTATTTTGGGTTGTAATAAGGCCGCTAATTATTATTTGGATGTTTATTTAATTGTTTATTTTACTTATGTTATACTACAAATGAAATTTATAAATGTTAAGTGAACCGGTTAAAAGTATCTTTTTCAAACTTAATAACTTCTACGGGTTTTCAAAGATGTTACCATCAGGTAACAAAATACACCAAGTCAACTATAACCTTGACGATTTTAAAATTTTACATGATCAAACGTTTTCAAAGGGTTTATCAACACAACCATGTTTATAAAAATAATCCCAACTGAGTTTTATCAAACCCTGTTTTAATACCTTAGCCATATTTTAACAAGTTTTCACTGGACACTCAAAATGTTTCAAATCATTTGACTCCGTGACATATCAGATCCGGTCAGGACTCATGGGCCGGGTTTGGGGTGTTACACGAATGGTCTTCATTAAATTTCTAAGTGATGGCCCAATGTAGGGACTAAGGATCTAAGGCTTTAGATCGGGCTTTTTGGGATTTAAGTAAACTGCTAAGTGTATCAGATGTGTACCCCACACTATTTCTTAACAAGGTTTATGGCAATGTTTAATAAATATAAATATATGTGTCATTAAGAATGTGAAAAGTATGGCTAAGGTACCATACCATGGTACAAAGTACTTAGGTACTATTGGGATTATGATAAGATCTGTTAAAACACAAATGTGAACCTATAAGAATGTGAATAGAAAATATGGCATACTAATGCATGATTCTATATGACATGGGCATTTGGGTGAATATGAAAGGGGAAGTGAATGTGGTGACTATTGTCACATTATCTGAATGTGGTGACTTCGATCACATTATCTGAATGTGGTGTCTCAAGACACAAAATATTATCTGGTGGCTATGCCACGAATTTATAAGGGCGATGAGCACGTCGACTGCAGCGACTGCCTTCGATAGTGTGTAGCGGATGGAGGGTTGACATAGTAGTCCCCACGGTGTGCAGGATGGTATGGGTGATGTGTAGTGGATGGCATATAGGATTGGGTTCGGGTTGCATCATTATTTCCTATCTGTTATATGAATATGAATGTGATATGAGAATGTATGCCTGAATTGTTAAATTTTATGTTGATTACACATTGAGTCTGTTTGACTCACCCCGTTGGGGAACATTTTCTTCCAGGTGACGATCGGTGATGGGTTGGGTCGGCAGGAGCTTTGTAACATCCTAAAAATGGGCCTATGCATTTTTGATTTAATTACACGAAATGGCATGTCTTATGTATTATGAATGTATGGTGAACATTTTTGGAAACTTGGAAATGTTAAGTTTCAAAAAGAGGAAAGTGAACATTTTGGAAACTTGGAAATGTAAGGAAATGTCCCAAAATGTAAGGAAATGTCTTGTCCCGAAATGTAAGGAAATGTCCTGGAAATGTAAGGAAATGTCTTCTCTTGGAAATGTAGGGAAATGTCCTAGAAATGTAAGGAAATGTCTTAGAAATGTACGGAAATGTCTTGTCTTGGAAATGTAGGGAAATGTCCTGGAAATGTAAGGAAATCTTTTAGAAATGTTAAGCTTAAAAGAGGAAACTATAACAAGGTGGCCTTAAGAAAATTAATAGAAGAAATATGACACAAGAACGGGCTTGAGAAGTGGCTAGAGGCACCACTTAAGGCCCGTGTAAGTGATGCCACCTCGATGCAATTGGGCTTGTGTTCGAGCCACAAGGAAAGCAAAAGAAGTTTTATTTTTGCTACAAGATAGGTAGAAGTGGACGGCAATAAGGCACTAAAAGGGAGGTGTTTTATTTTTGTTAAAATTTGGCAAATAAGATGGATAAGTGATGGATTATTCTTAATAATTTTAAGTGAAGAGATAAAGAGAAAAGCTAGGAAAGGCTAGTGTTTGAGTGTTAGCCGAAAACTCATTCTCTTCTCATCTTTTTCGCTTGTGCCAAAATTCTAAGCAAGAAGTGTCCATCTTTTACTTTGTTTTTTTTCATCTCTTTCTCTAGCCGAACCTTTACAAAGCAATTAAGCCTCTTTCTCGTTTTCTTTTCTTTCTCTTCAAAGCCACCACCTTTCTTTCTTTTGATTAGCCGAACCCTATAGCCTTGTTCTTTTCTTTTTCTGTTCATTCGAATCATCATCTACCCCAAGACCAATCTTTTCTCATTATTGACAAAAGCCAAATCACAAATATCTCGCTTAGTCCATAGTAGAATCTCAGTCATGCAACAAAGAACAATGAGTTTAGAAGTAAGGGTAAGGATCTATTATTATCATTATGTTTTTTTCTTCAAGACCAAGATTAAGATTCTAATGCTATTTGTATCCCTTGGCGAAACTACAAAGGATCTTTCGGGATTTTGTCTATTGTCGACTACCGTGGAGAAGAGACTACTTTTCTGGATTTAAAGATTCAAGGTAAGACATGTGAATATTCGCCAAGGCCTATTTTTGGTGTTTTAGATCTAGTTCATATTTATTCAACATAGCTGAAACTAACAAGTTAATAGATCTAAGGATCACCGACTACAAGGAAGGGAAATTTTTTCCGAAGGTACACCATAGGTCAGCGTGTTCCCTAGTTATTCTAAGTGAGTTTCTGGATTTAAAATCCACAAGGTAAGTATCTATAGCATTCAACCAAGGCCATGTTGAGTAAATAGATGTGTTTCATTAATATTTAAAAGTCGAAACTAATCTATTCAAGTAATCTAGTGATTGCCGATTTCAAGAAAGAAGGATACAAAGTTTTCAGCATTTGATTAGACATCAATCTAAAAAGAAGGTAAGGATTTAAGTGTACTAATCATACGAGGATTTGGATTTATGGCGAATGGCTCTTTACTAAGTATTAAATGATTGAATGTAGAGATTTAAGATCTAAGGCATTAGATCAAGCTTTTCGGATTTGATTGGAAACCTTAAGCAAATCGATGTGTACCCTACACTATTTCTTAATAAGTTTTATGGCAATGTTTAATATAAGTATGTGTATAAGAATGTGAATATGGCTAAGGTACCATGTTATGGTACAAAGTACTCGTGCACGCTTTCCTACTCCTACTACGATTATGTTAAATATCTGTTACGACACACATATGACATTATAAGAATGTGAAATAAGAATTTAGCATGTTAATGCATGATATGTATGATATGGGGCATATGGGTTATATGAAAATGGGAAGTGAATGTGGTGACCTAAGACCACGATATCTGAATGTGGTGACCTAAGACCACAATAACTGAATGTGGTGACCTAAGACCACGATATCTGAATGTGGTGACCTAAGACCACGATATTTGAATGTGGTGACCTAAGACCATGAATTTTATAAGGGCGATGAGCACGTCGACTGCAGCGACTGCCTTCGATGGTGTGTAGCAGATGGAGGGTTGACTTAGTAGTCCCCACAGTGTATAGGTTGGTACGGGGGATGTGTAGCGGATAGCATCTAGGTTTGGGTTCGGGTTGCATCATATTATTTAAATTCTTTATGTACATGTATGATTTGAAATGCCTGAAATTGTTAAGACTTAGTGTTCGTGTACACATTGAGTCTGTTTGACTCACCCCATTGTGGGAACTTTTTCTTTTAGGTGACGATCAGTAATAGACCGGGTCGGCAGGAGCTTAAAGGTGGCCATGCATAGCAAGGAATTTATTTAATTTGGATTTTTATTTCATTAAGTACTTTGAATTTACCTTTTTTTTGGAAATTATTTGATGTAATAAGGCCATAGTAGAACTACTTTACTTTGCTTTTATTTATTAAGCTTACAAACTTTTATTTATTAAAAGATTAAGAAAATTTATTTTAAAACAAAGCCTAAACATTTTGTCACCTAAAGTAAAGGATTTTAATAATGAAATAAACTTGTTTTCAACTCAAGCCCAACCCAAAACAATCTTTCTTTCAAAACACACAAGTTTTTCCTAAGTAACAAAAGAATTTGAAACAGTTTACACGGAAACATACCAGATCCGGTCAAGGCTCATGGGCGGGTTTGGGGTGCTTCAATTTGTATCGAGCCAGCTTTTAAACTCTCACTTGGGTTTAAGGCCCAAAACATTTTCCAAAGTAAGCCCAAAAGGAATTTTCAAAAATTTTCGTTTTTCGGCATGGCCCACTAAGTCTCCGACCCGAAGTCCACTAGGTAAGTACTCCGATCTCTTGTGTGATTTATATTATGACTTGTAGAAGGGGTAGAAATGGAACGTAGAATAGAGATTAAGTACTTGAACCCTAGGACTAGTATACCCCAACAAAAACATAAGACTTAAATACCTAACTAAACAAACCTGTGGTTAAGTCGCTGAGTTTGGGCATGGTAACCATGGTGCGCATGTCTAGGATTGGTTCCGTGGGAGCTTGGTATTTAAGCAATCAGTGACTCACCTCCTCTCCACTCGAATCCTCGCCTCGTGCGTAACTCCTGCTCACCCTAACCAAGAAGACTTATACACAAGCAAACCCCTAACTAAAACCCGAAAGGGACTAGCCGTATTTTTTATGAAACCCTAGTTTTATAATCACCAAATTATCCCTTGAATAGTAGCAAAAAAAAACTTATTTTGGAAAATTTTCAAAATATTTCGATTTATAAAATTACAAAAGTACCCCTAGTGGTGAAATTACAAAATGCCCTTGGTTTATGACAATTTTCAAAATACCCACGCTTCTTATCAAAATGTCACTACTTTGCTTAAAGGAACCCTAAATTTACAAAATATCAAAATACCTTGATTATAAAAAAAATTTATTTACTTAAATTACCCCTACCTTGCAAATTTATCGAATACCCCGAAGTTACAAAATTACCGTAATCGATTCCCGATCTTCAAAAATTTTTGCAACAACAATGATTTGGAAAACAAATTCTCAGAAACAACCCTCAAGTTTTGTAAATTCCAAAATATCCTTGATTTATTAAGATTTATAAATTTACCCCGGTTTATTATTGAGATACCCTATAATTTCAAATTTTCCCAAAATACCATCTAAAATGAAAATTACTGTAATACCCTTATTGACAAAAACACCAAGGAACCTTATTTTGACAAATTATGAAAATACCCCTGTAGGATAAATTACAAAAATACCCCTGGGATAGGAAATGCATGAAATGTCCAAAGAGTGAATGTGTATGTGAGATACTATGGAATGGATGTGCTTTCCTGTGAATTAGGATAGAAGACTTGAAACTTTGAATGATGGAAAGAACCCCTATTAAACTCTTTTCATAAAACTTCTCTGCGAATAATCAGTGAAACAATGGCTAATGCATAAAATTTCTTAATCAGATTAAAGCGCGGTTGTAGAAATGAGCTCTAGGGGACGTGGTCGCAATGTACGAGGACGCGATTGAGGTAGAATGACTGTGTCTGAACCCGTTAGATTGGGTCAAGGATTTGAAAATGAAATGCCACCACCACCCCCAGCCGCTGATGTGAATTTTTGTAGGAAATGTGTTAGTTTTAAGATCAGAATGCGCAGCAGTAGTGTAGTGTGGTGAGTTAGGATGTACAAATTTTTCGTTAGTAAGTAATTTTGAGGACGAAATTATTTTAAGGGGGTAGAACTGTAACATCCTGAAAATGGGCCTATGCATTTTTTATTTAATTACACGAAATGGCATGTCTTATGTATTATGAATGTATGGTGAACATTTTTGGAAACTTGGAAATGTTAAGTTTCAAAAAGAGGAAAGTGAACATTTTGGAAACTTGGAAATGTAAGGAAATGTCCTGGAAATGTAAGGAAATGTCTTGTCTTGGAAATGTAAGGAAATGTCCTAGAAATGTCTTGTCTAGGAAATGTCTTGTCTTGGAAATGTAGGGAAATGTCCTGGAAATGTAAGGAAATGTCTTGGAAATGTAAGGAAATGTCTTGTCTTGGAAATGTAGGGAAATGTCCTGGAAATGTAAGGAAATGTCTTGGAAATGTAAGGAAATGTCTTGTCTTGGAAATTTAGGGAAATGTCCTGGAAATGTAAGGAAATCTTTTAGAAATGTTAAGCTTAAAAGAGGAAACTATAACAAGGTGGCCTTAAGAAAATTAATAGAAGAAATATGACACAAGAACGGGCTTGGAGAAGTGGCTAGGAGGCACCACTTAAGGCCTGTAAGTGACACCACCTACATATGCAATTGGGCTTGTGTTCGAGCCACGTGGAAAGCAAAAGAAGTTTTATTTTGCTACAAGATAGGTAGAAGTGGACTGAAATAAGGCACTAAAAGGGAGGTGTTTTATTTTGTTAAAATTCGACAAAAAGGTGGATAAGTGATGGATTATTCTTAATAATTTTAAGTGAAGAGATAAAGAGAAAAGCTAGGAAAGGCTAGTGTTTGAGTGTTAGCGAAAACTCATTCTCTTCTCATCTTTTTCATTTGTGTGAAATTCTAAGCAAGAAGTGTCCATCTTTTACTTTGTTTTCTTTTCATCTCTTTCTATAGAACCTTTACAAAGCAATTAAGCCTCTTTCGCTTTTCTTTCTTTCTCTTCAAAGCCACCACCTTTCTTTCTTTTAATTAGCCGAACCCTATAGCCTTGTTCTTTTCTTTTTCGCTCATTCAATCATCATCTACCCCAAGACCAATCTTTTCTCATTATTGACGAAAGTCAAATCACAAATATTTGCTTAGTCCATAGCCAATCTCTGAGGTGCAACAAAGAACAATGAGTTCGTAAGTAAGGGTAAGGATCTATTATTATCATTATGTTTCTTTTTTCAAGACCAAGATTAAGATTTTAATGCTATTTGTATCCCTTGGTAAAACTACAAAGGATCTTTCGGATTTTGTCTATTGTCGATCTACTGTGGAGAAGAGACTACTTTTCGGGATTTAAAGATTCAAAGTAAGACATGTGAATATTCGCCAAGGCCTATTTTTGGTGCTTTAGATCTAGTTCATATTTATTCAACATAGCCGAAACTAACAAGTTAATAGATCTAAGGATCAACGACTACAAGGAAGGGGAAATTCTTTTCCGAAGGTACACCATAAAGCCACGTATTCCTAGTTATTCTATGAGTTTGGGGATTTAAAATCCACAAGGTAAGTATCTATAGCATTCGCCAAGGCCATGTTGAGTAAATAGATGTGTTTCATTAATATTTAAAAGCCAAAACTAATCTATTCAAGTAATCTAGTGATTACCGATTTCAAGAAAGAAGGATACAAAGTTTTCATTTGATTAGACATCAATCGTAAGAAGGTAAGGATTTAAGTGTACTAATCATGCTAGGATTTGGATTTATGGTCAATGGCTCTTTACTAAGTATTAAATGATTGAATGTAGAGATTTAAGATCTAAGGCATTAGATCAAGCTTTTCGGGATTTGGATTGGAAACCTTAAGCAAATCAGATGTGTACCCTACACTATTTCTTAATAAGTTTTATGGCAATGTTTAATATAAGTATGTGTATAAGAATGTGAATATGGCTAAGGTACCATGTTATGGTACAAAGTACTCAGTACATTTCCTACTCCTACTAGGATTATGTTAAATATCTCATTATTACACACATATGACATTATAAGAATGTGAAAGAAGAATTTGGCATGTTAATGCATGATATGTATGATATGGGGCATATGGGTTATATAAAATGGGAAGTGAATGTGGTGACCTAAGACCACGATATCTCGAATGTGGTGACCTAAGACCACGATAATCGAATGTGGTGACCTAAGACCACGATATCTCGAATGTAGTGACCTAAGACCACAATATCTGAATGTGGTGACCTAAGACCACGAATTTTATAAGATGATGAGCACGCCGATTGCAATGATCGCCTTGATGGTGTGTAGTAGATGGAGGGTTGACTTAGTAGTCCCCACTTATGCAAAGTTGGTACGGGGATGTGTAGCGGATAGCATCTAGGTTTGGGTTCTGGGTTGCATCATATTGTTTAAATGCTTTATGTACATGTATGATTTGAAATGCCCTGAAATTGTTAAGACTTAGTGTTCGTGGTACACATTGAGTCTGTTTTGACTCACCCCTGCTAGGGAACTTTTTCTTTCAGTGACGATCAAGAATGGACCGGCGGGGAGCTTAAAGGTGGCCATGCACAGAAGGAATTTATTTAATTTGGATTTTATTTCATTAAGTACTTTGAATTTACTTTTTTTTTTTTGTGGAAATTATTTGATGTAATAAGGCCATAGTAGAACTACTTTACTTTGCTTTTATTTATTAAGCTTACAAACTTTTATTTATTAAAAGATTAAGAAAATTTATTTTAAAACAAAGCCTAAACGTTTTGTCACCTAAAGTAAAAGATTTTAATAATGAAATAAACTTGTTTTCAACTCAAGCCCAACCCAAAACAATCTTTCTTTCAAAACACACAAGTTTTTCCTAAGTAACAAAAGAATTTGAAACGGTTTACACCGGGGAACATAACAGATCCGGTCAAGGCTCGTGTGCCGGGTTTGGGGTGTTTCAAGCTTAGTGGAGGCCATGTGAAGGTCAGATTTTACTTTGTTTTGGGCTCTTTTTATTTTAAGTACTTTGAATTTATTTTTGGGAATTATTTGATGTAATAAGGCCATTGTTGAATTATTTTATTTTACTTCCATTTATCATGCTACAATATATTTTTTTAAAAAGACTAAGTAAATTTATCATAAATTAAACTCTAAATGTTTTGTCACCTAAAATCAAGGGATTTCAAGTATAAAACTAACTTGTTTCCAACTCGAGCCCAACCCAAAAACAATCTTTCTTTCAAAACACATCGCTTTTCCAAAGTCACAAAAGAATTTTGACCCAGACACAACGAGAAACATACCAGATCCCATCCAAGGCTCGTGGGTAGGGTTTGGGGTGTTTCAAAATATCTATATTTTCCTATACATATGTGTAATTAAATCTTAAGAATACTAATATAACAAGTAGAATTCATATATAAATTCTAATTTGGTAATCTAAGATTCTTGGTGTACTTACCTCTCTTTTACTAGAATTTCACTATTTTTGCTTTGATTCTTTTCCTTCTTAATTTTGTTTCCAACACTTACATGATTTCTTTTCTTTTTCTACTTCATGAGCACATCAAATTCATAATCATAACTCATACTAAAATTACTTTCTCATGTCACTACTTCAATTAAACATGCATTCTATAATAATTACTTGAATTTCTTACCTTGTCTATTGATATCAAGCCTTATCTGGATTTTTTTCTTCTCCAATTCTATCTTTCTTGAATCCAAATTCATATGCATGTTCACCGTAGTCTTCTCATCATTTTACCCTCTTGGTCGCTATGGAAATTCTTTTGATTTCTAGGTGAATTTTTATAGAAATGACCAAATTGTAAAGAAAAACAAAACTTTCTCTTCATAAAAAATGGTAGATGGGAAGGCTAAGAAAGATGGGGAAATTTCTATCATCTTTTCTTTTTATTTTCTTAACATTTAATTCATTAGTAAAATATCTAAAATAACATAATTTTAACTAATCAAAATCTAACACCAATATTCATAATTATCATGGCATTTCATGATAATTATCCTAATTGGGAAATAACTATTTTACATCTCCATATTCTCTACAATTCCTTCCTTGAATCATCACATAATTAGTAAAATTGAGATTTAATCCATCCTATTTTTCACTTATTCAATTTAGTCATTTCTTACTAATTTATTTTTCCACTTTGGTCATTTCCAACTGTAATTTTTTTTCACTTTTGGTCCTTCAAATTTTTTGAATTTACACTTTATATAACAGCCCGTTCTCCAATGGTGTCAAAAATAGTGATTTTGGGACCCCAATTCTAACGTGTTAATCCATAAATATTCATTATTTAATATTTATGAAGTCATTAATGTCGTATTAAATTTTGGTTAAGAAATTTTAATGTTTAGGTGGTTAATTAGTTAAAAAGGACTAAACCGTAAAATATGCAAAAGTCAAGAGCTATTAGTGTTTTGGTTTAAATTTTATATGTGTTATAAATGGATGGTTTTAAAATGGAAATTAAGCCATTTTTAAATTAGATGGACGATAAAAGCCTAATTATTAATAAAGAATGTTAAAGTATAGAATTACAAAAAAATTAAAACAAAAAACAAAAGTGGCAGTTGTCATCCATCTTCTTTGTCTATTTCATGTTTTGCCGAAACTCCATTATTTTAAGGCTTGGGAGATTCAAATTTGCTATTCTTGGATGCATGTAAATGTTTCTTGGTTTATTTTTCATGAATTGCCTATTTTTGAGTTAGTTGTAATGATATTTATCTAGTATAGGGACTATTTTATGAAACTGTCAAAGTTTAGAAAAATTTCCATTGATGTTCTTGATGTTTACGTTAGATGGAAGCTTGGTAGTTAGGTATGATTAAATTGTAAAGTGATTTTTAGTAATTTTGAGTTTAGGGACTAAATAGGTAAAATGTTGAAGTTTGCTTGGTTTTCTTGTGAATTTTCAAAACTTAAGGGTTGGAATAAAATGTATAAAATTTTGGTTACATGGGTAAAGGATTTAATTGTAGAAATAAGCTTGATTTGGTTTTAGGGATTAAATTGAATAATGTGTAAAAGTTTAGGGCAAATGTGAAAATTTGTAAATAGGAAGAAATATATACTAAATTGAATATTATATGAAATTGAAGCTAATAATTGAAATAAACTACTTTATAGATCAAGAACAAGTAGATAACTAAGGAAAATGGAAGGTTGCTGATTAGTCCTCAAACTTTTTTTGTTTCTGTAGTTTAGCTCTGGTATGTTCGTATGGTTTAATTTTGTATAAATTTAAATGTTATATTATTTGTAAATTGAGATTGTTGAATATCCTAAAATTAGTAAATCAAAGTAGTGAATTTGAGTCGAAAAAGTAATTAAGTTGAGCATTGAAGTTTGACATATAAAAATTGAGCCGATGAACATAGGGTAGGATACAATTGGCATGCTAATAGTTTTTTTAATGCATGCGATACGGGTTTGATTCATGATGAGATGGTAACTATTGATTCTTTATTGTTCACTGAATATATAAAAATCTAGCATTTGTTGCGGACTATCATGTTACATTACAATGATTTTGGTGTGTTACCGGGGGCAGAAGTAAGGCCTTCGGGCATGGCACTTAGTGCTCAGGTGTGTTTCGAATGGATGTTAGCCTACGGGCTAGGAACTTGGTGTCCAGGTGTGTTCTTGGTTAGTTAAGCTCATTTGAGAGTTCTAGTGGGTTCTAGATGGTTAACCTGCATATCTAAATTCGCTATATCGTTCATCGGGTAGGTTTCAATGGTTATATGAATTGTTATCGAATTGTATAAATGTGCACATGATTTATTGAATGTATAAATAACTTGATAATTAATGATCTAATATAGTTGATTGGATTATACAATATGTGTATAGTCTTAAGGACTCACCTGTTGAGTGATTATGGTTGGCTAGCTAATCATTGTAAATTGTTATTATGACATGTCACCTAAGTAATGGGCTATGTTTTGACTTGTTTTTTAAGGTATTTAAGGAACACACGGCCTAGAGCATGGCCTATCACATGGCTGTGTGTCACACATGGCCTACCCATAAAGTCGTGTGTCTTCTTGTTTTTAAGTGCATGTTTCATACGAACTAGCACATGACCGTGTGATCATATTTCGAATACTCACACGAGTGGGCACACAGGCTGAGACACGGTCGTGTGACCCATATTTCGAATTGTACAAGAGCAGGCACATAGGCTACGACAAGGTCATGTCCCTGAGCCACACGGCCTGGGCTCTTTCACATGGCCGTAATTTTTCAAAATTATTAGATTTTTCTAAAATTTTCTATTTTGTATCAAATCAGTCCCTGATTGTCCTCAAATTATTTTTAGGACTCCGTAAACTCGATTTAAGGCCTATAATTGTAATTATACAATGAATGAAATGTAGGTTTGAATGGATTTAAATTGTTATGTTATGTGTTGTGATACTTCATAACTCTAATCCAGCGACGGAGATGGGTTAGGCGTGTTACATTTTAACCCCTCAACTTTTACTTACTTTTACTATGGCCCCATCACTTTTCACTTCTTTACAATTTTGTCAATACATCAAATTTATTTCTCTCAATACACGAGTCTTTTCAATTTCTTCTAGCATCCAACTATCTTCTCTACTAACACCAATAATTCCTATTTTATTTCCTTCAAAATTTCTAACACATGTCATCTCATGTTACCATTATTCTTGACTCAGGGGGTATTAGGGATGTTACAAAAGAAGCTGGTGTGAGAAATTATTTGGTATACTGCTAGTGGAGTTTTTAGACTCCACAAGTAGGGTCAGGGGGTTGACAAGTGTCCTAGAGGGCTATAGTAAAATATTTTAAAAAAAAGAGACCATTGTAAAATTTTCAAGGTTGCTTATGGAATAAAAAAAACTAAACTACCAGTGTATCAAATACTAACTGGATTTAAGATATAGATATAGATTGTTTGTTTCTATATACTTACTCTAATAACAAGTTTCAATATGTGCCACATTCTTTTTTGTTCTATAGTTTAATGGTGGAGGTTTGAGACCCATACTAATTATTTTTTATGCAAAAAAAAAAAATACGATAATGCTAACGATCCTTTCAATTGAAGGTGATACAAGTAAGAGAGGTAGTTCATTCTTGCTACTAGAGAACATTCGCTAGATTGTTGGGTGCATTCCTATGAACATGAGGGATTTTGGTGGATTGCAAGTGATATTTACATTGGTTACATAGTCAATTTGGTTATCTCTTTGAAAATGCAACTGAGGTTCAAATTGATCAATATGCTAAAGCTTACATCATCCAACTGATTGGAGGAGTGCTAATGCTAGACATGTTTGGGCAAACTTGAACATATAATTTTTTATACAATTCCTACTACTACTACTACTACTACCCCATAACCCTCCAAACTATTAAATCAAAGGATAATAAATGCTTAAATGCTCTCAAATCCATATCATACTAGTAGTTGCAACAACAATAGTGTCAATACCTCAATCAACACATATAAATTTAAATAAATGAATGGGAAAACAAATTTGAAATTCTTAACAAACACGGTTCAAACACAAAAAAGCTAAAAAAATAAATAAAACATCAACAAAAATTCATTTGTGCAAGCTCGATTTACAACTCTATAAAACTTCAACATATTTGATGTTGGCTTCTTGATGCAATTTTCGTAGGACTATTACTTTCTTGCCAAAACACATGTTTAATAAGATATGCAACACACCTATTTATATGCCTAAAGACATTTTTGCTCCTTTCCAATATGCAATTAATGCACCTTACTTATTCTTTTAGTATTCTTGGTGTGACATATCCAAGTTGCGACTAGTGATGATAATGGGGTAGGATGAGTTGGATTTTTGGTAGCCCTAACTCTGGCTTGAACCTTCACTACAATGCCCCGACCTGACTCCAACTTATAAAAAAAAATAATCCACCCCAAACTTGACCAACAATTTTATCAAGTACCTGACCCAAATTTTATTTATTTATGCTTCAAAGCAATTTACTGATATAAATTTATAAATAATGCATTGATCTCGCATATATATGCATGTATATATGTACACACACATGATTTTTGCAAACAAATTTTTCTATACTTACAAACATATAAAATATTTTATACATATATTAGCCAAGACTATAATTTT
The DNA here is from genome assembly GCA_025506655.1 of Gossypium rotundifolium. NCBI lineage: Eukaryota > Viridiplantae > Streptophyta > Magnoliopsida > Malvales > Malvaceae > Gossypium > Gossypium rotundifolium. The sequence continues at coordinate 96,613,540 of CP106732.1, read as the reverse complement.
GAGAAAGGAAAGCGATGACATGATGTGTATCAAGATCTAAAGCTAGTAACTATAGTGTTGTTAATCAAGTATACATTAAATAATTCAAAAAAATTCTCTTCTAAAAATAAAGGGTAAACTACACTAGTAGTCATCTAATTATTAGTAAATTTCTTTTCCGATCTCCTAATTATGAAATGTTAAAAAATGGTCACTCAACTATTTGATTTTGTCTTTTTGGTATTGTTAAATGGCTAAAAGAAAGATTACATGTTAGCTTTTAAAATTGGCATAATATTAACTTTAACTCTCAACAATTATACATTGTGTCAATATAGTCTTGATTCTAAAAAATTAACCATCAATGTTTATGCATTGCCTGATTTAGTCCTTTTTTAATTATGCTTTTTTTGTGACCCTATCACCTAAAAAGCTAAATATATATATCAACTAAATTTGATCGAAAATATATAAAAATGGAACACCCAAAACTCCAAGATAATAATTTTCATCTTTTCTCAATCTTTTAAAAACTAACACTCAATCACAATAAAAGTAAAAATGCAAAAAAAAAAAAAATCTAATTACACGATGTGTAAATGTTGAGGGTTATTTTTTTTTTTTTTTGGAATCAAGAGTAAATTGATCTAATATATAAATGTAACACCCCAAACCCGGCCAACACACCACGACCGAATCTGGCATGTTACGGGGTGAAAATGTTTGAATAAACAAGTTCCCCAATTTAACTTTATTGGAAACTCTTTTATCGTTCTTAAAGTTTAGAAAACCCTAAACAAAGTGATGTTGGAAATGTTTTTGTGTTGTTTTAAAATCCAGAGAACTCATGCGTGAAAATCCGTTTGTTGTTACTAGTTTGTTGAAAATTTAGGTTTAAAATCATCTTTGTTAACTTTGTTACTACCTTGTGAATAATGTCACCCGATGGTAATGTTGAAAACCCGATATAGAGTATAGTTTTGTAAACTTCGATGTAATTCCTAAGCATTAAAGCAAATTAAGTTATTAATCATATGCATAAGGTAATTAAAATATAATCAAGAAATAAAAACCCAAATTAATACTTAGCGGCCTTATTACAAAACCAAAGCCAAATTTAAGTAAATAAATAAAACCGAAATGGTAATTTAAAATCAAAACCCAAAACTAGCATGCATGGCCGCCTCGAGTCCTCCCCGGCTCCATCTCCACAATCTACGCCTCATCTGCAAAATATAAGGGAAGGGGTGAGTCACCAAGACTCAGTGTATAAATCCTCAACCCGATAATACAAGCACTTACACAAATCATCAGAATAACATGCAAGTCATGGAACCCCATAACCTAACCATCCAATCTCCTTTATCTACCCCGTGTGGTCAAAACCACTTTGTGGTCAAAACCATCGTAGCCATAGCCAAATATGTATATCGGTGTGGTCAAAACCACTGGTGACCGTAGTCACAAATCAAGTGATGGGGCCAACCCATCGCGTGGTCAAAACCACTGATGAGAATCTCTTAATTAATCATATAGGGCCAACCCACTATGGCACCAAACCACTGGGACGAGTCACAATAATCCATGTGTGGTCAAAACCATGGTGGTCAAAACCACTGGGACTTAGTCACAAATTATAATATCAAAGACGGGGCCAACCCGTCGTGTGGTCAAACCATTGGTGACAGTCCAAATAATTCTTCCCCCTCCTCTCGACAGTCCCACCATCATGTCCATAACAATCGTGGCATAATAACACATGATGATGTAAATAACACATGGCATAACATTAAATAATAACATGATAGCATATAACGAGATCCATAATCAGGGGACTTACCCGGAGTCCATGCTCATGCCCACAAGGGATAACTACCAGTTTTAATGGCTATAACAGTAACACAATAAACATATCATACTAACAAAGTGTGTAAGCATTACACACCTGATTATTCGTAGATCTAAGCGAAATCTCGACACGTTAGCCTTCACTCTACCCTACAATCGGTCAACACTTAGTTAGCAACCAAAAGCCCATTCGGCTCCACTAGAAATTCCAAAGATATACCGCATGAAGGTAGCACCTTACCTTAATGCCGATTTAGTTTCCAACCAAATCCCGAAGCTATGTGATGAACCTTCCTTGCAATCAGCCAAGCACTAATACACACAAACGATTAACCTTCGGCTTTTGAATGAATAAAAAATAGATCTACACGCTAGAACCCTAACCTAGATCAGCCATCAAATCCCGAAGATCCACTGTATTTGGCTACCCTCCTTCCTATAATCGATTAGACACATCATTAGGAATCCAAAAGCCATTCGGCTTCAGCATGAATTGTAACATCCTAAAAATTAGAGTATTATCTTATTATTTGTGTTGGCTCGGGAATGAATTTTGTGTGTTTAGCATAGTCTTGTGAAGGCTTGATTTTATTTTATGAAGCTAGAATAATTCTTAGTATTGAAAATTTAGTGAAGTGGATTAGGTGAACCTAACACTTAAGTTAATTTAAGTGTTAAATTCTAGCACATGAGGAGTTAGTGGCAAGGTGGTTATGGCGCATGAAAGGTTGCTTGAGGGAAGAGGTTCGAGTAGCATAGATTGTATTTGGAAGACTTTATTTTTATGCATCATTGCATTAAGTGTCGGCCAAGATATGCATTTGGTAAGTTGGACTTTCAATTTTTTTTATGGCAAGTAGAATAATAGTTTAGGTAAGCATGATGTTTGGGAAAGAAATCAATTGATTAAAGGTTGATGGGTGAACATAAGGCATGATGTAATGTGTATTGTTATGGAAAGATTTTTGTGGAAAAGGTTTGACTTTGAAGTCCATGTATTTGGATGGTTTTGGAGCCTAGGGGGAGTGGCCGAATTTTGTATTGTTGGTTGCTAGTTGGTGCCGAAAATTTTTTTGGTTAGATGGTCATTTTCGGCTAGTTTAGTAAGCCTTCAATCTTTGTTTTGTGTCATATTCGAAACCTTCAGGTGTATGCTGAATTCTCCTTAGTGCACCAAAGTGAACAAAAATCGAATGTCTTTAGGTGTTTGTTGTTTCTCCTCTTAGGCATTTGGCCTAAACTCATTTGGAACCTCCCTCTCATCTTTTAATTCTTTGTAGCAGAAAAGAACCTCTTTTGTTCTCATCTTTCTTTTCTTTTCTTCTCATATTTGTTAAAACTTACAATTCTTCTTTTACTTTCTTTTGGTGAACCTCTTTCTTCCCCATCCTTCTTGATTTTTTCATTGTTTGCTAAAGCGAATCCTCTCTCTCTCATTTTGATTTTCTTTGCCACTCGCATACTTCATTTCTTTTATCCACATATCATTTGCTTTCTTCTTTCAAAACCATAGCGAAACTCCCATTTTCTTCTTGAATTGTCTTGGCGAATATCATCAAGGGTAGGTCTTCATATTGTTTTCTTCAATCGGTTTTGGAAGATAGGTAAGTGTCTTGGCCGAATTTCTTTTCTATTTTTTTTTTCTATTGATCCTCATGAGGGCAAAAGCCAAATTTTGGGTATGTGATAGTAAGATTCTAACCATAGGAACTTATTTCTTTTAGGCTCTTTGGATTTTGGAAGCAATCGATTTTGGTAAGTCAAGTGGTAAGGTTTATGTTGGTTCTTTATTCTTTAAATGGATGTAAAGCCGAAGGCTATGGTGAATAAGGCTTGTTGTTGGCCGAATGGTCTATGGTAATGATCTAAGTATTGACCGAATGTAGGGCAAGGAAATCTAGTGTGTAGATCGAGTCTTCGGGATTTAGTGATTTCGCTATTATTAGGTGTGTACCTTACACACTTTATAACCCAGTAATATATATATTTATAAATATACTAATCATGTTATTAAAGACGAAAATTGTGAGATTTTGATAAGATACCTTGATGGGTATGAACAAGGACTCGGGTAAGTTTGTTTCGATATGATGTTGTTATATGTTGATTAATATCATGATTTAAGATATATATATATAATGGTTATATGATCATATCAAAGCATGATGACATGATTTACTCTTGTAAAACATTGGTTTGGGTGATTTGAGAGGAGAGGGAAGGATTTGATATACGTGTCTTTAGGACACCGTAGGTTTAGCACCTCCGATTGGTTTGGTACCACAGTTATTTCGTGTCTTTGGGACACGGAGGTTTGGCACCTCATAGCGACTCGTCCGTGGCTTAGTACCACCGTGGGTTGGCCCCATTTGATGTATTGGGATTGTCGCCATGATTTGGTATCACACGTGGGTTCGCCCACAACTTGATTATTGTGACTTTGGGTCACGGTGATTTGGCATCACATTATTGGATATCGTGACTTTGGGTCACGGTGGTTTAGCACCACCGGTGGTTTGGTGCCACAGGTAGAAAAGGAGTTGTGGATGGCTAGGTTGGATGCATTATATATATATTGCTTGGTTATGAATTGTGTAAGAATGTTGCATTAACCGGGGGAAGGATTTATACACTGAGTCTTGGTGACTCACCTTCTCCCTTATCATTTCAGGTGATTCGTAGATCGTGGATGAGGAGCCGGATGAACTCGAGGAGGCCATGCAAATAAAATTGGGTTTTACATGAACTTCGTTTTAGGTACTTTGTTTTATTTTAATTTGGTTAATATTTTATTTGGATTTGTAATAAGGCCTCTTTAATTATGTTTTTATTTGGATTATTTATATGCTTTGAACTTGCTTTAAACATGGCTAAATAATTATCATGGTTGATCTAATAATTAGCCCAAAGTTTTCTAAACTATAAAAACACAATAGTTTTAAAATCTTACCATCGGGTAATAAAAATCGTTTGATAGTAAAATTTCAACTTAAATGTTTTCAACAACTTAAATGATTTACAAATTGAAGTTTCTACACTCAAATTTAAGCGGTTTTCAAAGTAATAATTCGATTTTTTCTTAAAATGACATAAATGTTTTCTAACCTATGGATTGACAACTAAGTTTCAAAAGATTTATTTACGGAATTTCAAAGTATTATCGATTTTTAACTAATCATGCATTATTTTTCTAAAATTAATCGTTATCTCGATTTTCTTCAAAATGTTTTCCTCTGTGGAATGCCAGATTCAGTCATGGCGTATTAGCCAGGTTTGGGGTGTTACATGAATCCCAGAAATCAAAAGAGATTGTCACTCCCTTACCTTAGCCGAAAAATCCTGAAGATCTAGAAGATCTAGATCCAAGCCACGATCCAAACGAAACCCGAGAACCTACACGTTGGCGTCACCCCCTTCCTTAACGCAAGAGATCCCCTCGGCTCTTAAAAAAAAGTTTGGCCCGAGCACCAAAGATGAGGGAATCGGCAACCAGAAGAGATAGAGAGGAAAATGAGATGAAGTAACGAAGACTTACCACACCAAGGGTTGAGGTTCGGCTATGAGAACCAAAGAAGAGATAGGTTTCGGCACTTAAGATGATGAAGAGAAACACAAGAAGAGAAGAACTTATGAGCAAAGTATTCGGCCAATCACTTTGAAGAAACAAAAAGAGAACTCAGGGTTTTCGGCTTCTCAAAACAATGGAAAGATGAAGAAGAAAGTGGAGTAGGAATGAATGGATTTGGCAGAGGGGAGGTGAAAGTGATTTCAGCACAAGGAGATTGGAAGAAAGAAAAGATGAAGTGAAAAGAGTTGCTTTCGGCTTTTTACTAAAACAACAAGAGTGGTTCGGCCAACAAGTAGCAAAGGCCGAATGAAAGAGGTCACTTAGAAGAGGTTTCGATTTTGACACTAAACAAAAAAAAAAGACTCCCAAAGCCAGCCGATTTAGCTTTTCCCCAAAGCACATTCGGCCACCCCCAAAGAACCCAAAACCGATTGCACTCCTCCTCTCCACAGTCCAACTTTCGGCCAACACCTTCAAATGAGTTTGATAAGATTCAAGCTCCTAAATTTCCTCACCTTCATCTATTTGACTCCTCCCATCCTTATCCTCCAGATTCCACCTGAGCACACCATTTCCTCAGCTTGGCGTCAAAATAATAAGCAGAAAAAGAGATTTCTGCTGCTCGAACCTGAGCTCCCTTCCTCTGCTTGTGGCGTTACTGACTAAGGCCCTAAGTGGCGCCTCCTTGCCACTAGACCACTCACTTTCTTGTGTCACAACACACCAAGAATATCTTTTAACCCCTAACTCCCTTAGCTCCTTATTCCTAAGCGCCAAAACAAAAATTTTAGCCATGACTCAGGCCTAACCCGAGGTCATGCCTAGCCCCCAAAACATGCTAAACTAGCACAGTAAGCATATCGTCACATGCAAACACATGCAAAATGCAGAGACCCCATTTAAGGATGTTACAATAAATTTTGAGGGTTAAAATTGCTATTATGCTAATTTTAAAACATGTCAAGTTATCTTTTCGCCAGTAATTTCATAGGTGGTGACCAAAAAGAAAATTTGGAATAATTGAATGACCATTTTGTAACATTTCATAGTTAGTGATCAAAAAAGAAATTTACTAATAATTGGATGATTACTAGTATAATTTACCCAAAAATAAGCAAAGTAATTGCATGGGTGGTGGCCAAAAAAGAAAATTTGGAATAATTGAATGACCATTTTGTAACATTTCATAGTTAGTGACCAAAAAGAAATTTACTAATAATTGGATGATTACTAGTATAATTTACCCAAAATAAATAAAGTAACTACATAGGGTGAATTTACTATAGTATTGTAAATAAGAAAAGTAGTATTGTAAATAGATTAAGATTTAAATCTAACTAATATATAAGAAAAGGTAATATTGTAAATATCTGGAGACTAGATGAATTTACTCTTAAGCCAACCTTGACGCAACTGCTTTTTAAAGTCAACTTGATATAATCTAACCTGATTCCGTGTGACACCCAAACCCGGTCTATGCGTTAAGACCAAATTTGACATGTCACACTAAATAAACATACACCTAATCTTTTAAAGATTTAAAGAAAACAGATTTAAAAAAAACATTTTAATGTGGAGTTATTGAAAACTAAGTTTGATTACTAAATCTAATAATTTGGGTCATAAAATTTATAAATTGAAACTTAGGAAAATTTGATTTAATAATTTAAGAAAATTTAAAGAGTTTGAAAGTAATTTGAAAACAAAAATTTAAAAATATTATTACTGAAAAATTTCTTGAGTTAAAACTATTTAAGAATGAAACCTTTTTCGTATGTTTATTTAAGAAAAGCGTTTATTTCTATTTTAGAAATATACTCCCACTTAAGTATTTAAAGCATATTATAAAATCCATCCACAAGTAAAACATCCATAAAAATTTAACCAGAGGCCTTATTAAAAAATAGCAAAAATAATAAAAAGTACTTAAAAAGAAATCCAAAATTTAAATAACCCATTATCCGTAGTATGGCCTCCACTGAGTCGTCCCCGGCCCAAGCCTCCATCACTGATCATTACCTGAGGAGGGTAAAGAAAACGGGATGAGTTACTTAGAACTCAGTGTGTAACTCTCTTACCATTGTCACTGGGCCAAAATTCAATTAAGCATTTATTGGACCAAAGCCCATTTACAATCATAACATAATATCATATAGATAACATGCATGTGTTATGCAATTTCCCAACCAAACCTAGTTTTCCATCCGCTACACACCACCCGTACCAACCAACACACCTGCGGGGAGCTTTAGTCACCCACCCCGCCAACACACCAAACTAGGCATTAAGCCATATATCAAACGTGGCGAGCCATTTAACCGGTAATTTGAGCCAGCAAAGCTACAAAGCTACCGATCTTCTCTTCATCAAAATCCCAACCCATGCAAATCATGTATATAATATGCATATCCAATTACAATATTCCATTCATATAATTATTACGAACAATATGGCCCATTCTATCACATATCACATTTGGCCCATTTATCACATATCATGTTTGGCCCATTTAGCACATATCACATTTGGCCTATTTATCACATATCACATATCACATTTGGCCCATTTATCACATATCACATATCACATTTGGCCCATTTATCACATATCACATTTGGCCCATTTATCACATATCACATTTGGACCATTTATCACAGTCTTAATACCAATTTTTATAGTTTCTACCAAAATAATGATAATTTTGCCATCTTATCCGATTTCACTAACAAGTGACTAAATCAAACAATTTACCATTAATCACAATATAAATATCTATCCCATGAAATATGGTGTGAGATTACACACCTGATTACAGTAAGCACTACACTTTCCTGATCGTCAACACCTAAAAATATTTTAACGCTCGATTAGATCATTAACACTTATAATATATCCATTCTAAGATGAGCGGTCTAGATTTTTACCCTCGAAATCTTGAATAACTACTACTTGCTGGTTCTCTCCGGATGATGGTTCACAACCCGTTGGAAAACCCCGAACAGCTAATGGCTCAGAACTACGAATAACCTCGAATAATTGATTTTCACTGGATGAAGGTCCACAACCCGGTGGAAAATCCCGGATCGCTGAAATGGCCCTTCGTTTGAATTTAAAGGAGATCGCGAATCCACTCCTTTTCCTATCACTAAACACCACTCCTTTTGAGTCGATCTTGTTTGCCTCCATTGATAAAAGAATATTAGTCCAAACTAATATTTCGTAATTAAAAATGATTGGTCTTATAAGCGAAGTCGGCTTACCACAAAATCCTTACGATCATAGGATGAAAATCGAGTAATAGAGTCCCTATGATAAAAATCGATTAATAAACCCTATCTTTAACGAAATAAAAAGTAATATGGAATCCTTACCTTAAAGTTTTTGGATCGATTCCTAGCGATAACACGATGATTTCGGACACTCCAAGTTTCGGCCTTCCACTACGTTTCTATGATAGAGAAAATGAGATTTCGAATAAGATATGGTATGATGACAATTTCAATCTAAAAAGGTGACCCCACAACAAAGTATAGATTCGACACAATGGATAGGGTGAAATAAAAATACCAAAATGTTGTAACTAGACACTTACCGATTGATCAAAGTGAGAGTAGAAAAATGATTGAGAAGGAGATATGTGTGGTAGAAGATTCGGCTATAGAGGAAAAATTGAAGGGGATGGTGCTTAAAGACATTCGGCCATGGTGAATATTAAAGAGAGAATAATGTTTTAGAGATTTTTGCAAGAAGAAAAAGAAGATGAAAAATATAAGAAAATAAGGTGTTTAGGTTTCGATTTCAAGAATGAAAGATGAACAAAGAAAAGGGTTTGAGGCTAGTTTGCATTCGATAAGTAAGAAAAGACAAGAAAAGGAAAAATGATCCTTCAAGGTTTTATGGTTTCGGTACAAAGAGGAAATGGTTTGGGAGAATAAGCAAATAGAACCTAATGGTCAAAATGAAATGGCCAAAAAGAAAGCAAAAGTTTACCTATTGTTCATGATGCATTCGGCTAGGGAGAGGAAATTAGAGAGAAAATCTTTGAAGAGAAGCACAAAAATGCCAAAATGCCAAAATGACCAACTAGCACCTAAACCTTACCAAATGCCATCAAAAATTCGGTCACCCCCTAGTCCCTAGAACCGTCCAAGTGCATGGCCAAAAGGTCAAAGTTTGGCCACTCCAAACTTTCCAAAACATCTTCCTTACTATAAGCCTTGTGTTCCCCCTGCATACCTTATTCATATGATTCCCTTCCTTAAGTTTAAAACTTGCCTTTTCTCTTAGCCTCCATACCATAAAAATAAAAGTCGAACTTATCATATGTACTAGGCTTGGCCAACACTATGAGGAAGGAAAGCAAAAATAAAAAATAAAATTCTCATATGCACATCAAGGGATTCGAACTCCTTCCCTCTAGGAACACTTATGGTGCCATCACCTCTTTACTACTAGCTCACTTATGCTAACTTTCACCACTTAATTACCATAAGATTTAAGGTCACTTGTTCCACTTCATTAAAGTACTGATTACAAAAAAAATTATTCCAAAACCAAATAATTCCCGAGCCTTCTCGAGACTATAAAAACACACACATTGGATTATTTAACTGGCTAAGCACCAGAATAATGCAACATATAAAAACTCAAATTTTAGGATGTTACAATTCTACCCCCTTAAAGAAAATTTTGTCCTCGAAATTTACCTGGTTAAAAGAGGTGAGGATATTGCTGTCGAATCATGTCCTCAGGCTCCCATGTAGCTTCCTCCACTCTGTGATTACGCCATAGAACTTTAACCAACGGTACTGACTTCTTTCTTAGCACTTTAACATCTCGATCTAAAATTTTCACTGGTTCTTCCTCGAACGACAAGTCAGGCCTTAACTCAAGTTCCTCTATCGGAACTATGTGAGACGGATCCGATCGATAACGCCTCAACATAGAGACATGGAAAACACTATGAATCTGACTCAACTCCGGAGGTAACTCAAGCTGGTAAGCTATTGGCCCAACACGTTTCAACACACGATATGGTCCAATAAACCGGGGGCTTAACTTGCCCTTCCTTTCAAATCTGAAGATCTTCTTCCAAGGTGAGACCTTTAAAAGACTTGATCTCCCACTGCAAACTCAATGTCCTTATGCTTTAGATCTGCATACGACTTTTGTCTATCCGAAGCTTCCTTTAACCGCGCCCGAATCACCTTTACTTTTTCTTCTGTCTCTGATATCAATTCAGGACCCAATAACTGTCGTTCCCCAAATTCAGTCCAACAAGTAGGAGTATGACACCTATGACCATACAATGCTTCAAAGGGTGCCATTTGGATATTGGATTGATAACTATTGTTATACACAAACTCTGCTAACGATAGAAAATACTCCCAGCTACCTCTGAAGTCAATCACACAACCCCTTAACATGTCTTCTAAAATCTGGATTACTCTTTTTGACTGACCATCTGACTGAGGATGAAAAGTCGTGCTGAAGTTTAACCTTGTTCCAAAGCCTCATGTAAAGCTTTCCAAAATCGTGATGTAAATCTAGGGTCCCTGTCCGATATAATAGACACTGGTACCCCATGCAACCTCACGATCTCCGTTACATACAACTTAGCCAACTTCTGCAGTGAGTAATTTGTATGAACATGTAGAAAATGAGCAGTCTTCGTCAACTGATCCACTATTACCCAGACGGAATCTTTCTTAGTAAATGATAAGGGTAACCCACTAACAAAGTCCATCGTTATCTGTTCCCATTTCCATAATGGAATCTTCACCGGTTGAAGCAATACCAACGGCATTTGGTGTTCTGCCTTAACTTGCTGACACGTTAAGCACTTACTCACAAAATCTGTAACTTCCCATTTCAACCCTGGCCACCAATACTGATCACGAAGGTCTTGATACATTTTATTTCCCCGGGGGTATAGCATAAGGGCTACTATGCGCCTCTCACAGAATTATTTATCTTAATTCTGAATCTTTGGGCATCTGATTCTTCGAGAGAATCACAATTACTCGTAATTATTCAATCCAAAATCCTCTATCACACCACCTTCCACTTGTCAAGTAAGGAACCCGTTATTCATCTAAAGACTATTTTTCCTTAATCTGATCTAACCACTCCGGTTTCACCTGAAGTTCAACTAACAGACTTCTATCTTCATACAAACTGAGACGAGCGAACATTGCTCTTAACACCGATATTACTTTACGACTTAACGTGTTTGCCACCACATTAGCCTTTCCAGGGTGATAGTTGTAATCCTTCAACAGCTCTATCCACCTCCGCTGTCTTAAGTTCAACTCCTTTTGAGTAAGGAGGTACTTTAGACTCTTATGGTCCGTATAAATGATCGACTTCTCCCCGTAGAGATAGCGCCTCCAAATCTTTAGAGCAAAAACCACCACAGCTAACTCTAAATCATGAGTGGGATAATTTACCTCGTGCATCCTTAACTAACGAGATGCATAAGCCACCACCTTTCCACCTTGCATCAACACACAACCCAAGCCTGTGTGTGACGCATCATAGTAAACAATAAACTCTTTTCTAGCCTCAGGTTGAATCAGTACCTGGCGCTTCCGTCAAAATCTTTTTCAATTTCTCAAAACTTTCTTGTTGTTTCCCTGTCCACACAAACGATACTCCCTTTCGCAATAGTTTAGTTAGAGGTACAGCAATCAACGAAAACCCTTCAATAAAACGTCTATAATGACCAGCCAATCCTAGGAAACTCTGAATTTTAGCCACTGACTTCGGTGGTTTCTAATCCAACACAGCCTCTACCTTTCGAGGATCAACTCTTATTCCTTCGGCCGATGCAACATGCCCCAAAAAGGTCACTTCCTTCAGCCAAAATTCACACTTACTAAATTTGGCAAAAAGTTGCTTTTCCCGCAATAATTGCATACTATCCGCAGATGTGAATCATTCTCTTCTTCATTCCTCGAGTATACTAAGATATCATCTATGAACACCACCACGAATAGGTCTAGGTAGGGTTGGAAGGCCCAGTTCATCATATCCATAAATGCAGCTGGTGCATTGGTCAACCCAAATGGCATCACCAAAAACTCATAGTGTCCATAACGAGTTCGAAACGCTGTCTTATGAATATCTGCCTCCTTAACCTTAGGTTGGTGATAACCTAATCTCAAATCTATTTTCGAGAAAACTAAACCTCCTCGTAGTTGGTCGAATAGATCATCGATTCTCAGCAACTAGTACCTATAGCTACCTCGCCTCTACGTTACCCCTGAATCCATTACCTCTGCCCAGTGCACCTTGACCTCATCCTATGCCATTACCACCTCGACCTAGTCCACGACCCCTCAGTGGCTATTGAGCGCCTCTAGCTGGATGTGCATCAGGGTTACGAGCTTCTTGAGTCAAAGTAGTCCTTCGAGGAAAATTCTTAAGCTGATGATCCTCAGAACCACACTTGAAACAACCATCGATTCTTTTCCAGCATTCACTAAAGTGTCGTCTTCCACAATAAGCACATAATTGAATCTGATTGGTAGCAGCAGATGCTCTAGTTTGAGCTGATTCATCATTCTTGGGCCTCTTTTGGAACCTTTTAGCAGAACCCGAGTACTTAAAGTCCCTCTTGTTCCTGCCTCTATCTTTTTCTCAATTTGTCGCTCTAACTCTTAGCCTCCTCAGCTATTTTGGCTTTCTCCACAAGCGTAGCAAAAGTCCTTTCTTGTTGCGGGGCAATTAGTACCCGCAACTCATCATTCAATCTATCTTCCAAATGCACATAGTGTTCATGGTCAGTTGGCACCATAGTCCGAGCATAACGACTCAAACGTAGAAATTCTGCTTCATATGCTGCCACAATCTTACTTTCTTGAACCAGATTAAGGAATTCCTTCCTTTGGGCATCTACATAGCTTGCCCCGACATACTTTCCTTGGAATGCAGTTTTGAAGAAATCCCAAGTAACACGTTTAGCCTGAGTGCCTTCTCGAACAATAAGCCACCATTGATACACCTCGTCCTTCAACAAGGACACAGCTCCTCTTAGTTTCTACTCGATAGTACACTCTAGGTCGTCCATAATCCATTCCATGGCCTCAAGCCAATATTTTGCAACATTTGGGGCTATTCCCGAAATACCCCTAAAAGTCTCAGCACCATTTGATCTGAGTCGCTCCGATATTGATCCACAAGCTACTGGTCCCGATCTAACCCCAGCAACCCTTTCCAAAACTCGTAACATTGCTTGAGACAGAGCAATGTCTTCTCTCATATGGTCATGTGATCTATTTTCTGACACAGGTGATGCCGGCGAGTCCATTTCCAGCATATGCCCCGATGCCTCAGACACAACTCTAGCACCTCAGCCTTTACCACGGCCACGTCTACCACGTCCACGTCCTCTAGCACTCATATTGACTATTTCGTTTCAATCTGATTACAAGTTTTATGAATTAGTATTCTTTTTCAGTGTTTTAATAATGATATTTTATGAGATATAAGAGATAGAGTTGTTTTCGTAAACGCATCCTATAGTCTCAATCTCTATAGTTTCAACATCTAAAACTAAAATTTCTAGAGTGTTCCTATAGTCATATCACAATAATAATAATAATAATAATAATAATAATCATTAAATTTCAATACACTTACTTGACTTGGTGCCGAATACTCGTGGTGTCATACTACATTAAAAAAAACGCAATTCAAACAGTTTTGAATAATAAATGTTGTTAACCCACTCCACAACCGAGTTTTGAACCAAAAGCTCTGATACCATAAAATGTGACACCCCAAACCCGGTCTATGCGTTAAGACCAAATTTGACATGTCACACTAAATGAACATACACCTAATCTTTTAAAGATTTAAAGAAAATGGATTTTAAAAAAGAAACATTTTAACGTGGAGTTATTGAAAACTAAGTTTGATGACTAAATCTAATAATTTGGGTCGTAAAATCTATAAATTGAAACTTATGAAAAATTGATTTACTATTTTGAGAAAATTTAAAGAGTTCAAAGTAATTTGAAAATAAAAATTTAAAAATATTGTTATAGAAAAATTTACCAAGTTAAAATTATTTAAGAATGAAACCCTTTTCGTATGTTTATTTAAGAAAAGCGTTTATTTCTATTTTTAGAAAAATAATCCCACTTAAGTATTTAAAGCATATTATAAAATACATCCACAAGTAAAACATCCATAAAAATTTAACCGGAGGCCTTATTACAAAATAGCAAAAATAATAAAAAGTACTTAAAAAGAAATTCGAAATTTAAATAACCCATTATTCGTAGTATGGCCACCACTAAGTCATTCTCGGCCCAAGCCTCCATCACTAATCATTACTTGAGGAGGGTAAAGAAAATGGGGTGAGTTACTTAGAACTCAGTGTGTAACTCACTTACCATTGTCACTGGGCCAAAATTCAATTAAGCATTTATTGGACCAAAGCCCATTTACAATGAAACACCCCAAACTCGGCCCACGAGCCTTGACCGGATCTGGTATGTTCTTTGAGTAAAAACTTTTCAAATCTTGTTTGTTGATTTGGAAAAGTATGGATGGTTTTGAAGAACATTCGATTTGTGTTGGGTTGATTGGAAGCGGTGTTGTTTATGTGTCAAAACATTTAAATATTTGTTTACATTTTGAGAAAATTTATTTAGTCTCAATTTAATAACAACCTTATCATAATAAACCAATTTAAAACACTTACTTAAAGCAGCTTAATAATAATGGCCATAATTACATCAAAAACAAATCCGAATAAATCAAATACTAAAAAAAAAAGACAATGAATATAGAATAACTCGAAATGAGCATGACCACCACAGAGCTCCCGCCAATCCGGTCCATTACTTGAGTGTCACCGAAAAATATCCCACAACGGGGTGAGTCAAACGGACTCAGTGTATAACCACCAACACAAACTCTCAATCAATTTAGGCATTGCAAATCATACATATAAAACATATATAATCAATGATGCAAACCCAAACCCAAACCTAGATAACCATCTGCTACACATCACCCGTACCAACCATCACACCGTGGGGACTACTAAGTCGACCCTCCATCCGCTACACATCATTGAAGGCAGTCACTGCAGACGACTTGCACATCGCCCTTATAAATTCATGGCATAGCCACCAGATAATATTTTGTGACGTATGTCACCACATTCAAATTACGTGACATGAGTCACCACATTCAGATATTGTGGTATAAACCACCAGATCACTTCCCCTTTTCATATCACCCATATGCCCCATGTCATACAAATCATACAATTATCATGCTTTATGCCTTATTTCACATTCTTATCAATATTCACTTATTGACGTAATATGAAAGATTACGTACCTGGATGTTCTGTACCATTGTTTGGTACCATTAACCACGTTCACATACTTTCATTCACATATATATTAAAATATTATCGTAAATCTATTAAGATTTAGTGTGGGGCTACACACTTGGTTCACTTAACGCTTTCACTGAAATCCCAAAAACCCGATCTAATGCTTTAGATCCTTAGTTCCTACATTCGGCCAACCTTAAGTACTTCAGTAAAAAGCCATTCGGCTAAATAATCAAATCCCAAAGGATTAACGAATCAAATCTTATCTTCTTGCCGATTTGATTACTAATCAAATCCCAAAATTTCGTGATATTTCTTCCTTGCAATCGGCCAACACTAGTTCACTGGACTTGGTTAGTTTCGCTTTTGAACAAATAAGAAATCGATCTACAATATTAACTATGGCCTTGGCCGACTATCATGGTTCACTTACCTTGTGGATCTAAATCCCGAAAAGTGTCCCTTGGTTGTGGTATCTGTTGAAATACCTATAAACTCATGTTAGATCCAATTCTAACATTAAATCATAATAAGTAGCCCTTGGCGAATATCACATAACTTACCTTGGATATTGAAATCCGAGACCTCCTTATAGTCGACTATAGCAAAATCTCAAAGAATCCTTCATAGTTTCGGCCAAAGACATTAAGGGGATTAGTTCCTAGATTTCGTCTAAAAGAAAAGTTTGAAGATTGAATAAAAATTGATCTTACCCTTAAGAAATCGGCCAGAGAGAGCTTGCAGGAGAAATCGGTTCAAAGAGTTTAAACTTTCGGCTCTTGGATAATCACTAGAAAGATTCAGTTTTTGCAAGAAAAGAAAAGAAAAGTATAGGACCTAGGAAGAATCGGTAATGGCTATCAAATGGGAAAGAGAGGCATTTTTGGTGTGATTCGTGTATGGAAAAGAAAAGAATGAGAATTCAGAGGAGAACAAAGATAACTTTTGGCTAGAACAATTAAAAGAAAAAGAAAAGTGACAGCTTTGGAGAGAAAAGAGCAAACGAAAGGGAGGCTAGAATGCTTAATGAAATTCGGTTATCCCCCCTTACTATGCTTGGCCGAAAATCACATTTAAAGAGTCCCTAGGCCGGCCACACTCATCCCCTATCTATTCCCTTATTTTTCTCTTATCACTTCATTTAAAATTAATAAAAATAATCCATCATTTATCCCTTATCTTAGCCGAATTTTTTAAAAAAGATTAAACTCATCCCTTTAGTGCCTTAGTGCTTTGTCCACTCACCGCTCACTCCTACAACAAAATAAAACTCTTTCGTTTACTTCCCATGTTGCTCGAACCTAGGCCCTTGCACCACCTTGTGGCGTCACATCTTGAGCCCCTAAGTGGCGCCTCCAAGCCATTTAAACAAGCCCATTTTTGTGTCATATTTCCCTACTAATTTTCTTAAGACCTCTTAGGCTTAGCTCCTCTTGAAACTTAAAATTAAATAATTTCTAAAGCATTTATCTACATTCTAAAGTTCACAAAATTCATAAAACACATTCATAATATACAGGCATACAAGCACATGCAATTAAGCAAAATGCACAAGCCCTAATTCCCGGATATTATAGTTCTACCCCCTTAAAATAATTTTGACCTCAAAATTACCTGGCTAGAATAGGTGAGGGTGTTGCTGTTGCATTGCTTCTTCCGGCTCCCAAGAAGCTTCTTTCGATCCATGGTTACGCCACAACACTTTGACCAGAGGGACCGACTTCCTCAGAAGCACCTTCACATCTCATTCAAGAATCTGAATCGGCTCTTCCTCATAGGACAGATCTGGTTTCAGCTCCACCTCCTCAACCGGTATTATATGAGATGGATCCGATCGATATCGACGTAGCATCGAGACATAGAATACATCGTGCATCTCTTTGCAACTCTAGTGGCAACTCTAACGGTATGCCACTGTTCCAACTCGCTTCAATACCCGATAAGGTCCTATAAACCTGAGACTTAGCTTCCCTTTTTGACCAAATCTCATCACCTTTTTCCAAGGCGACACTTTAAGAAATAATTTATCTCCCACATCAAATTCTATTTCCTTCCGTTTGAGATCTGCATACGACTTCTGCCTGTCAGATGCCTCCTTCAACTGTGTCCAAATTACCCTAACCTTTTCTTCCGATTCTGCCACAATTTCTGGACCAAAAGTCTGACGTTCTCCCAATTCCGTCCAACATGTGGGAGTGCGACACTTTTGTCCATACAGTGCTTCGTACAGTGCCATCCGAATTCTTGCCTGATAGTTGTTATTGTAAGCAAATTCAGCTAAAGGAAAATATTCTTCCCAACTTCCTCTGAAGTCTATCACACAACCCCTCAACATATCCTCTAACACATGGATCACTCACTCAAATTGGCCATCCGACTACGGATGGAATGCCGTACTGAAATCTAATCTGGTACCCAAAGCTTGATGTAGCGCCTTCTAAAATCGAGATGTAAACCTCAGATCCCTATCCGAGATAATCGACACCGGCACACCGACAACTTTGCCAATTTCTGGAGAGAATAGTCAACCCGCACTGGAATGAAATGCACGGACTTTGTCAATCAATCTACTATCACCCATACCGAGTCCTTCTTAGTAGGCGTAAGGGGAAGCCCACTAACGAAGTCCATGGTAATTCTCTCCCACTTCTACTGCGGAATCTGTATTGGCTAAAGCAACCCTAACGGAACTTGGTGTTCAGCCTTAACTTGCTGACACGTCAAGGACTTGCCAAAAAATTTCATAACTTCCCGTTTAAGACCAGGCCACCAAAACTGTTCCCTTAAATCTCTATACAACTTACTACCTCCAGAATGCATAGCATAAGGACTACTATGCGATTCGTGAAGAATACTCTGCCTTAACTCCTCGTTCTTTGGCATACAGACCTTACCCTTGAAACACAATACTTTATCGCCATCAATACCATAATCCTCCAACTCCCCACTCTGCACTTGCCGTAGCTTAGCACTCAGATCCTCATCCGTCACCGTCCTCTTTCACCTCATTCACCATGTCACTTAACTTGCAATTCGCCAAAGAACTTCCATCATCATACAGGCTCAAATGTGCAAACATTGCCTTTAACTCCGTCACTACTTTCCGACTTAGGGCATCTGCCACCACATTCGCCTTGCCCGGGTGATACTCTATGGAACAATCGTAGTCCTTCAATAATTCCACCCACCTTCGCTGTCGTAGGTTCAACTCTTTCTGAGTCAGCAGATACTTAAGACTTTTGTGGTCTATGTAGATCACTGACTTCTCTCCATAAAGATAATGCCTCGATATCTTAAGAGCAAAGACCACTGCTGCCAACTCTAAATCGTACTTCGGGTAGTTAACCTCGTGTGGCCTTAATTGTTAAGATGCATAAGCAACTACCTTCCCGTCTTGCATCAATACGCATCCCAAACCTGTTTGAGAAGCGTCACAATACACCATGAATCCTTTCCCTACCTCAGGCTGAATCAAAACTGGAGCTTCAGTCAAGACTCTCTTAAGCTTCTCAAAACTCTCTTACTGCTTATTAGTCCATACAAAAGGTACCTCCTTCCTTAGCAACTTCATCAAAGGTGCTGCGATCGACAAGAACCCTTCTACGAACCTTCTGTAATAGCCTGCCAAACCCAAGAAGCTATGAACCTCAGCCACAGACTTGGGTGGTTTCCAATCCAATACTACCTCAATCTTTCGAGGATCTACCCTTATTCCTTCTGCAGACACCACATGTCCTAAGAATGT
Organism: Gossypium rotundifolium; assembly: GCA_025506655.1. Classification (NCBI taxonomy): domain Eukaryota; kingdom Viridiplantae; phylum Streptophyta; class Magnoliopsida; order Malvales; family Malvaceae; genus Gossypium; species Gossypium rotundifolium. The sequence goes on along the minus strand of CP106732.1, from coordinate 96,594,043 downwards.
AACTTCCTTCAGCCAAAATTCGCACTTGCTGAACTTGGCATATAGCTTTTCCTCCCTTAACACTTGCAACACAACTCGGAGGTGCTCATCATGTTCTTCCTCAGACTTCGAATACACTAAAATATCGTCTATGAACACAACAATGAACCGGTCCAAATAGGGTTGGAAAACCCGGTTCATCATGTCCATGAACGCGGCTGGGGCATTTATCAATCCGAACGGCATTACCAAGAACTCATAATGCCTGTACCTTGTCCGAAAAGCTGTCTTATGGATATCAGCTTCCTTCACCTTAACCTGATGATATCCAGACCTTAGATCTATCTTTAAAAATACTGCGGCCCCCTTAAGGTGATCGAACAAGTCATCTATTCTTGGCAAAGGGTACTTATTCTTGATGGTCAACTTATTCAACTGACGATAATCTATGCACATACACATAGTTCCGTCCTTCTTCTTCACAAACAAGACCGGTGCTCCCCATGGAGACACACTGGCCGGAAAAACCACGATCAAGTAACTCTTGGATCTGAGCCTTGAGCTCAACCAACTCCTTTAGTGCCATTCGGTATGGGGCAATTGACATAGGAGTCATGCCGGATAGCTAGTCAATTCTAACTCCACCTCCTGCCCGGGTATTCCAAGTAGTTCCTCCAAAAGACATCCACAAAGTCTCTTACTGTTCTAACTCCACTAACTCCCCCTTCTTTTGCATCCAACACACTAACGAAGGCCAAAAATGCCTTGCACCCTTTTCGAACCATCTTATCAGCCTTTAATGCTGAAACTACGTTAGACAAGTAGTTTTTTCTTTCTCCTATCATAATTACTGCCTTATCCTCCGGTGTTCTTAACTCTATTTGTTTAGCTGCGTAATCTAATACAGCCCGATGTTCCACTAGCCAGTCCATGCCAAGGATGAGATCAAATTCTCCGAAGGGTAGTTCCATCAAGTTGGCAGGGAATACCACTCTCTAAAACTCGAGAGGTACACTCCGAAAAATCTTATTCACCACTACAGTTTGACCTAACGGGCTCACTACAGTCATCTCTCTATTAGAAAGTTCAGAGGCTATGCCTAGTGTTTCAACTACTCTACATGCAACATAAGAGTGGGTAGAACCAACATCAATTAATGCAAAGTAAGGCTTGTCAGCTATAAGGAACGTATCGATTATGACGTCCATTGCGTCTCCATCCTCCCTTCAGTGAACTGCATATACCAAACCCGGCTGTTTGGCCTCCGTGTTACCAATACCTCTGCCCGGTGTTCCCCATCCTCTACCAAAACCATTACCTCTACCAGTCGAACCACGACCCTGCGGTGGCTGCTGTCCCCCTCTTCCAGCCTGGTTAGGACCCTGACTTACTTGTCAGCCCCCTTCTGTTCTCATAGGACAGTCCTTAATCATATGGTCTTTGGACCCACACTTGAAGCATCCTCCCGTCTTCTTCCAACATTCACCTAGGTGCATCCTTCCATAATGAGCACAAGTACGGTACTGTCCTCCTGTCACAGTCTACTGACCTCGTGGCCCAACAACTCTATGCCTCTTTTGCACATCCCCAGATGACCCTGATGGTCCAAAACCTCTCTTTTGCCTATTTCGATCCGTATTCTACCTCACCGAGTCCTTAATCCCTTCGAGTACCTTAGCCTTCTCCACTAATATGGCAAATTCTCGCTCCTACTGTGGAGCTATCAACAACCTCAAGCCATCCCTCAGTCCGTCCTCAAGCCGGACACACCGTTCATGTTTCGTAGCCACTATACCTTGAGCATATCGGCTTAACCTTAGAAATTTTGCCTCGTACTCTGCTACAGACTTATTTGCCTAAACCAGCCTCAAAAATGCCTTCCTCTGCGCATCCACATAACTAGTTCCAATGTACTTCTTCTGATATGCCGCCTTAAAATATTCCTAGGTAAGATCATCAGCGGCAGCACCATCCCAAACTGTGAGCCACCATTGGTATGACTTATCACAGAGTAGCGACACTGCCCCTTTCAGCTTTTCCTCGGCAGTTAGGTCCAAATCGTCCATAATTTGCTCCGTTGCCTCTAACCAATACTCAGCCGTATTGGGTGCCACACCAGATACTCCACGGAAAAACTCAGCTCCATTAGTTCGAAGTCGCTCAGGTACCGACTTCTGAGCTCCCATGCCTCCACCTGCTCCAGCCACCATTTCCAAGACTCGCAGCATCGCCTGGGACACTGCATCATCCCCCGTCTGATCCTAATATTCCACATCAAAAGCAGCTAGTGGTGGTGGCATTTCATTTTTAGACCCTTGTCCTAACCTAACGGGCTCCGATACAGTCATTCGGCCTCTACCACGGCCTCGCACGTTATGACCACGTCCCCTAGAATTCATACTTCTGAGTCACGTTTATCATATTAAAGAATTTTATGGATTAGCTTTTGTTTCACTAATTTATCGCGAACAGTCTTATGTTCAATAGTTCTAAGGAGTAGTTCTTTTGATTTCATACACATGCAGTCTCAATTCATTCATTCAATCACATTTATGAACTTGCGTTCATTACAAAAAAAAATGTTGTAGTTGTCATTGTTTGTTGTTTTCCACTACCTAGGGGTATTTTCATAATTTTTATCCTATAGGGGTATTTTGGTAATTTTCAAATTAGGGTATTTGAAAATTTCACAAAGTAGAGATTTTTGGTACTTTTACAAAATTGAATTACTTGATAAGAAAATTTCAAGGGTAAAATGGTAATTTTATAAACTGAGGGTATTTTCGTAATTTTTTTCAAATCAGGGGCATTTCGATAACTTTTCACAAAATATGGTTCCTGGTGACTTTTAAAATAAGGGTATTTTAGAAATTTTAATTTTGAGGGTACTTTGGTAACTTTCCACATTGAGGGTATTTTGGTCATTTGTACAAGTTTGGGGTAATTGGGTTAATTAGCAAATCGAGGGTATTTTGGTCATTTTTTTAAAATGAGGGTACTTTTGGAATTTTAAAATCATGGTTTGTCTTTAGAATTTCACAAAACAAGGTGACAGTCCCTTTCGGGTTTTAGTTATTGAGTTTAGCCTCTGTTGAGTCCTCTTGATTAGGGTGAACCATCACTACGCACTGGGTAGGATTCGAGCAGTGAGGAGGTGAGTCACTAGGACTACTTAAATACCAAGCTCCCACTGAATCCAATCCTAGACATGTGCACAACGGTTGCCACACCTTTAACTCGGTGACTCGCACACGGTTTGTTTGGTTCGACTTTAAGTTTTATGTGTCTTGGTGTTGGAGTAAACTAATCCTAGGGTTTAGTATTTCCTAATCTACTAATCTACGTCCCTATGATTTTCCACATACATCTAACAAAAGAGTTAGGAGTACTTACAGGGGACTTGGGCGAGACTCAAAAGCCATGCCGTAAAACCTACTCATTTCTTAGAAAAATCCCATTTCAAAAGAAAGAAAACGTTTTGGGCCCTAAAAGCCCTCAAGGCTGAGTTTTGAACTGGGCTCTGATACCAAGCTGAAACACTCCAAACCTGGCCAATGAGCCTTAACTGGATCTGGTATGTTCCTTGAGTAAAAACTTTTCAAATCTTGCTTGTTGATTTGGAAAAATATGGATGGTTTGGAAGAACATTCGATTTGTGTTGGGTTCATAATGGAAACGGTGTTGTTTATGTGTCAAAACATTTAAATATTTGTTTACATTTTTGAGAAAATTTATTTAGTCTCAATTTAATAACAAACTTATCATAATAAACAATTTAAAACACTTACTTAAAATAGTTAATAATAATGGCCATAATTACATCAAAATAAATCCAGAATAAATCAAATACTAAAAAAGATAATGAATATAGAATAACTCGAAATGAGCATGGCCACCACTGAGCTCCTGCCGACCCAGTCCATTACTGAGTGTCACCTGAAAAATTTCCCACAACGGGGTGAGTCAAATGGACTCAGTGTATAACCACCAACACAAACTCTCAATCAATTTAGGCATGTCAAATCATACATATAAAACATATATAATCAATGATGCAAACCCGAACCCAAACCTAGATAACCATATGCTACAATCACCCGTACCAACCATCACACCGTGGGGACTACTAAGTCGACCGTCTATCCGCTACACATCATCGAAGGCAGTCGTTGCAGATGACTTGCACATCGCCCTTATAAATTCGTGGCATAGCCACCAGATAATATTTTGTGACGTAAGTCACCACATTCAAATTACGTGACATGAGTCACCACATTCGGATATTGTGGTATAAACCACCAGATCACTTCCCCTTTTCATATCACCCATATGCCCCATGTCATACAAATCATACAATTATCATGCTTTATGCCTTATTTCACATTCTTAACAATATTCACGTATTGACGTAATATGAAAGATTACGTACTTGGATGTTCTGAACCATTGTTTGGTACCTTTAACCATGTTTACATACTTTCATTCACATATATATTAAAATATTATCATAAACCTATTAAGATTTAGTGTGGGGCTACACATCTGGTTCACTTAACGCTTTCACTGAAATCCCGAAAACCCGATCTAATGCTTTAGATCCTTAGTTCCTACATACGGCCAACCTTAAGTACTTCAGTAAAAAGCCATTCGGCTAAATAATCAAATCCCGAAGGATTAACATAACCGAAATCTTACCTTGCTGCCGATTTGATTACTAAACAAATCCTAAAATTTCGTGATATTTCTTCCTTATAATCGGCCAACACTAGTTCACTGGACTTGGTTAGTTTTGGCTTTTGAACAAATAAGAAACCGATCTACAATAGTAACTATGGCATTGGCCGACTATCATGGTTAACTTACCTTGTGGATCTAAATCCCGAAAAGTGTCCCTTGGTTGTGGCATCTGTCGAAATACCTATAAACTCATGTTAGATCCAATTCTAACACTAAATCACAATAAGTAGCCCTTGGCCGAATATCACATAACTTACCTTGGATATTGAAATCTCGAGACCTCCTTATAGTCGACTATAGTAAAATCCCAAAAGAGTCTTTCATAGTTTCGACCAAAGACATTAAAGGGATTAGTTCCTAGATTTTGGCTAAAAGAAAAGTTTGAAGATTGAATAACAATTGATCTTACCCTTAAGAAATTGGCCAGAGAGAGCTTGCAGGAGAAATCGGTTCAAAGAGTTTAAACTTTCGGCTCTTGGATGATCACTAGAAAGATTCGATTTTAACAAGAAAAGAAAAGAAAAGAATAGGACCTCGAAAGAATCGGTAATGGCTATCAAATGGGAAAGAGAGGCATTTTTTGTGTGATTCGTGTATGGAAAAGAAAAGAATGAGAATTCAGAGGAGAGCAAAGATAACTTTTGACTAGAACAATTAAAAGAAAAAGAAAAGTGATGACTTTGGAGAGAAAAGAGCAAGCGAAAGGGAGGCTAGAATGCTTAATGAAATTCGGTTATCCCCTTACTATGCTTGGCGAAAAAATCACATCAAAGGAGTCCTTAGGCCGCCACACTCATCCCCTATCTATTCCCTTTTTTTTCTTATCACTTCATTTAAAATTAATAAAATAATCCATCATTTATCCCTCATCTTAGCGAATTTTTAAAAAGATTAAACTCATCCCTTTAGTGCCTTAGTGTCGTCCACTACTGCTCACACCTCCAGCAAAATAAAACTCTTTCATTTACTTCCCACGTTGCTCGAACCTAGGCCCTTGCACCCTGTTTGTGGTGTCACATACTGAGCCCCTAAGTGGCGCCTCCAAGCCACTTAAACAAGCCCATTTTTGTGTCATATTTCCCCTACTAATTTTCTTAAAACCTCTTAGGCTTAGCTCCCTCTTGAAACTTAAAATTAAATAATTTCTAAAGCATTTATCTACATTCTAAAGTTCACAAAATTCATAAAACACAATCATAATATACACAGGCATGCAAGCACATGCAATTAAGAAAAAATGCACAAGCCCTAATTCCCGAATATTACATACAATAATAACATAATATCATATTTATAACATGCATGTGTTATGCAATTTCCCAACCAAACCTAGTTTTCCATCCGCTACACGCCACCTGTACCAACCAACACACCTGTGGGGAGCATTAGTCACCCACCCCGCCAACACACCAAACTGGGCATTAAGCCATATATCAAACTGTGACAGAGCCACCGGTAATTTATTGTGGCAGAGCCACAGGTAATTTGTAGCAAAGCTACCAGATCTTCTCTTCATCAAAATCCCAACCCATGCAAATCATGTATATAATATGCATATCCAATTACAATATTCCATTCATATAATTATTATGAACAATATGGCCTGTAACATCCTGAAAAGGGCCTATACATTTTCGGTTTAATTGTATGAAATGACAAGTTTAAGCACTAAGAATAACTTTTTGATATTTTTGGAAACACGGAAATGCATGAAAATGGAAACTGAACATTTTGGAAACACGAACATTTGGAAACTCGAACATTTTGGAAACTGAACATTTTAGAAACTTGAACATTTTGGAAACTTGAACATGTAAGAAAATGGCAAGTTATAGAGCCGATCGAAAATTTTAGGAAACTTAGAAATAATGCGGGAATAACGAATTTTAAAGTTTAAAATAGGAAATAAGGGCAAGATGGCCTTAAAAGAAAAAGTTGGTAAAGTTTGACACACAAACAGGCTTGGAAAAGTGGCCTGAAGGTGTCACTTAGGGCCTATGGAAATGGCGCCATGTGTAAGAGGAATGGGCCTGAGTTCGAGTCACTTGGGAAGCAAATAATGAAGGTTTATTTTGCTTCCATAAGTAAGAGGTGGACGGCACCTATTTTCTAGAAAGGAGGAGTTTTATTTACATTAAAACTTGATAAATTAAGTGATAAATAAAGGATTTTTCTTTAAAGAGTTAAAGGATGGATTAAATACTTTTAATATTAATTAGGTGATAATTAAAGGAGATAATATTATCACTTATGAGGAGTAGTGGCCAAGTAAGGGACTCTCCTATTGATAATTTCGCTAAAGGAGGAGAGTTAGGCTATTCTCTCATCTTTTTCCTAAGTGTGCGAAATTCTCCGGCAAAATTCTCTCTGTAGAAATTCTCCTAAGCGAAATCCTCTCCTTTTCTCTACTAGTCGGCCAAATCTACCTTTCTCTTTCAACCTTTCTCCAGTTATTCAAAGACTCCATAGCCAATCTTTGTAACTCCAAGCAAGAGGTGCAAATAATCAAGAGAGGCATTAAGGTAAGAACAATTAATTCTTGTTCTTTAATTCTTTTAACCAAGATCTAGGAAATAACCCTTTTATGTCTCTTAGTGAATATCAAAGGAAGAGTTTCGGATTTGATTCAAGGAATTTAAGGTGAGGTACATTCGCCAAAGGCCAAAGTTTATTTATTAAAGTTAGATCGGATCTAACATATGAATTTTAGAATTTCGACATCACTAAGGGAGCAAGGAATCGATTTTGGGAATCTCATCATAAGGTAAGTGGTTATAATCGGCCAAGGTTCTCTCTTAAATGTCTAGATCTATTTGTTATAATCACAGACTAATCAAATCAATGGATTTAATGGTTAGCCGATTTCAAGGAGAAGAACACAAATCTTGATTTGATCACCAATCAAATCGGCAAACAAAGTAAGTATTAGTAATACCATTCCTATTAGGATTTGGTTTTAAAAGCGAAAAGGTTATTAATGTGTTTTATGATGGGCCGAATATAAAGGTTATTAATGTGTTTTATGATGGGCCAAATATAGGAATTTACGAATCTAAAGTTAGATCGGGATTTTCGAGATCTCAAGGAACCTATTAAGCAAATCAGGTGTGTACCCATACTAACCTTCAATACGTTATATGGCAAATATTAACTATATGATCATACATAGAATGTGAATATGGCTAAGTACCCTAATGTGGTACAAAGGTACTCTGAGTCGTTTCCTACTTCTGATAGGATTATGAAATATGTTATTTTATAACATGTGAATATATGTATATGAATATGGAATTAAGAATGTTATGCATGATATAAAATTTATGGGGCATTTGGGATTTATGTGAAAGGGGAAGAAGGTGTTGACTTGGTCTCACTAACGGAATATGGTGACTACGATCACAAAATTTGAATATGGTAACTCGGTTACATTATCTCAATTTGGTAACTTCGGTTACATTATTTGAATATGGTGTCTAATGACACAAATTATATAGGCGATGAGCACGCCGATTGCAATGATCGCCTTCGATGGTGTGTAGCGGATGGAGGGTTGACTTAGTAGTCCCACGGTGTGGACCGGTGTAGGGTGGTGTGTAGCGGATGGACAAATAGGCTTGGGTTTGGGTTGCATCATAATTTATTTTATATGAATATGAATTTGATATGAACATGTATGCCTGATTTGTTGAATGTTAGTATTGTGTGCACATTGAGTCTGTTGACTCACCCATTGTGGGAACTATTTTCGGTGATGAACAAAGGATTGAACGGGACGGTAGACCTTGAGGTGGCCATGTTCCATTTGAAGATTATATTTAAATTTGGACTTTATTTCATTTAATACCTTTAATTTTATTTTTGGGTTTTACTTGATGTAATAAGGCCATAAGGCCCAATGGATTTTCCTTATTTTGCTTTACTTTTAATTATTTTGTTACTAACTATTTATGACTAAAGTTAAAGTGATATATTTTTTTTTATAAACCTTAAAATTATTTTGTCACCTTAATAAAAATTGGATTTTCAAATAGATTAAATGGGCTCCCAATCGAGCCCAATCCACAACAACATTTTTCTAAAAATTTTACAAACTCTCTCTAAGTAACGAAGATCTTTGAAACCGGTTTACTTTAGGAACATACCATTTGGTTCAGGCTCATGGGTGTGGGGTGTTTCAGTTTGGTATCGAGCCAGCTTTTAAACTCTCGGCACGTGGGCTAAGGCCCAAACGTTTTCAAAGCGAGCCAAATGATTTTCTTTGAAAATAAGCGGGCTTGGCATGGCCCCTAAGTCTCCGAATTCATGATCCACCGGTAAGTACCCCTAACTCTATGTGTGATTCATGATTTATGAACGTATAAGGGTAGAAAAGGCATGGAACGTAGAATAGAATGATAGGAACTTGAACCCTAGGATTAGACTACTCAAACACAAAATCACATAAGACTTAATGCACCGAACAAACCTATGGCTAAGTCAACGAGCTAGGGTGTGGTAACCCTTATGCGCATGTCTAGGATTGGATCCCAAGAGCACGGTATTTAAGCAGTCCTAGTGACTCACCTCCTCTTCGAGGAATCCTACCCGTGCGTAGCTTTGGTTCACCCTAACTCGGAGGGCTCGGTGGTGTGGCAACCTCTCACATGCATGTCTAGGAATGATTTCGGTGGGAGCTTGGTATTTAAGCGATCCATGACTCACCTCCTCTCCACATGCATCCTGCCTGCTGCGTAGCTTTGGTTCACCCTGGCCAAGAGGGCTCGATCATAGGCTAAACATAATGACTAAAACCCGAAAGGGAACTAGCCATATTTAAAAAAAAAAAAGAGAGAACAAAACAACAAACCCTAGTTTTTCAAACTTTTAAAACTTTCTTTTAAATCTGAGAAAAATTATTTTTACAACATTTTCTGAAAAACTCCTGATTTGCGAAAATTACAAAAATGCCCTTGGGGGTGAAATTACCAAAATGCCCTTGGTTAATAAAATGTTCAACTACTCAACAGCTTTACCAAAATTCCATTATTTTATAAACATTCAAAAACCCTAAAATATCAAAATACCTTGATTTTGGAAAAAATTACAAAATTGCCCTAACTTACAAAATTACCAAAATGACCTTGATTTCTAAAATTTTTGCAAGATCCCCATTTTTGAAGGAATAATTTTCGAAAAGAATCCTCAAAGTTTTACAACTTTTGAAATACCCCTAATTTATTAAAATTACAAATTTACCCTGATTTGTGAAAAATTACCAAAATACCCATGAGGTCAAAAATTAACGAAATACCCCCGGATTTTAAAATTTTTCCAAATTACCCCGAGACTTTGAAATTTTCAAAATAATTTTTGACAAAAACACCAAGGAACATTTTTCTTCTAAAAAATTATGAAAATGCCCCTGTAGGATAAAATTACGAAAATACCCCTAGGTAGTGGAAAACAACAACAAAAACTACAACGTTTCTCTGAATGAACGAAGGTTCATACTTGTCTGATGGATGAATGAATGAATGGAAAAGACTATGTGTTTGTATGAATACGAAAGAACCACTCCTAAATCCCTTTTCATAAAACTCCTTCGCTAGTAAATAAGTGGAACAATGACTAATCCATAAAATTTCTTAATCAGATCTCGACACTAGAAAATGAGCTCTAGAGGACGTGGTCATCGTAGTCGAGGTAGAGGAAGGATGACCGTGTCGAAACCCGTTAGATCGGGTCAAGGGTCTGACAATGAAATGCCATCGCCACCACCACCCCACCGTTAATGTTGAGCGTGAGCTCGAGATGGGGAAGATCTTGTCGCAGTCGTACTACTGAGTTTTGGAATTGGTGGCGGTCGGAGGAGGAATTCAGAAATCGAAAGTCCAGACTGATCGGCTCCGAGCTAATGGAGCGAAAATGTTCCGAGGAGTATCTAATGTGGCACCCAAAGATAGCCGAGTCTTCGGTTGAAGCAATCGAGCGCATCATGGATGAGCTGGACTTGACCCATGAGGAGAAGTTGAAAGGGATGGTGGCGTTGTTACGCGATGAAACATATCAGTGGTGGTTAACTGATCGGGATGGTACCACGGTGAAAATTTGACCCGAGAGTATGTTAGAGAGGCATTTGGAAGAAGTATGTAGGAACCGGTATCTGGATGAACAAAGGAAGGCTTTTCTAGGTTGGTACAAGGGAGTAAGTCATCATGAGAATATGAGGCGAATTCACGAGGTTGAGCCGCTATGCTCGAGGGGTAGTAGCAACTGAGCATGAACGCTGTGTCTGCTTTGGGGATGGACTGAGAGACGACCTGAGACTGTTGATAGCACCGCATCAGGAGCGGGAATTCTCGGCTTTGGTGGAAAAGGCCAAGGTGGCCGAGGGGATTAAGGACGCTACTAAGAGACTGTGGATAGGAATAAGCCCAAAAGAGGATTTGGGCCATCTGGAAAGGGTCACAAGAGGCCTAGGGCTGACGGGCCACAAAATCAACAGGCTGGTACGGGCTGGCAGTATCGCCCTTGTGAGCATTGTAGAAAGAAGCACATGGGAGAGTGTTGGAGAAAGACGGGAGGATGTTTCAAGTGTGGGTCCAAGGACCATATGCTTAAGGATTGTCCCAAGCAACCAGATGAAAGCTGACCGGCAGTTCAGAATGCTAGCCAGACCGGTAGAGGCGGACAGTAGCCTCAACGGGTCATGGTTCGGGTAACCAAGGTAGTGGTGTTGGCAAAGGCCGTGGAGCACAGGGCCGAGGTATTACTAATGCCGATGCAAGGCAATCGAGTTTGGTTTATGCGATTCGCCGGAGGGAAGATGGTGACGCACCGGATGTAATAATCGGTACGTTCTTTATTTTTGACAAACCCTATTTTGCTCTGATTGATGTGGGCTCGACCTATTCCTATGTTGCATGTAATGTAGTGGAAACATTAGGCCTAGACTCTGAACTTCCTGATAGACAGATGACTGTAGTAAGCCCATTAGGCCAAACCGTAGTAGTAGACAAGATCTTTGAATGTACCCCAGAGATTCAGGAGTGAACTTTCGGGCGCACTTGATGGAGTTACCTTTCTGAGAATTTGAACTTATACTCGAAATGGATTGGCTAGTAGAACAAGAAATGTGTTGGATTGTGCGGCTAAACGGATGGAACTAAGAACCCGGAGGATGAAGTGGTAGTAATGATCGGAAAAGGAGGAACTACTTGTCTAACGTAGTTTCGCTTTGAAGGTCGAGAAGATGGTTAAGAAAGGTTATGAGGCGTTCTAGCCTTCGTGAGTGCGATAGGTGGGAACGAGGAAGGTATTAATGGAGTTAGGACGGTAAGGGACTTCGTGGATGTGTTTCGGAGGAATTACAGAATACCCCTGCACGTGGAGGTGGAATTTGGGATAGATTTACTCATCGAACAGCTCTCGTGTCAATCGCTCCATACCGAATGGCACCAAAGGAGTTAGTGGAGCTCAAGGCTCAAATCCAAGAACTGTTGGATCGTGGGTTCATCGACCCAGTGTGTCTCCGTAGAGCACCGATCTTATTTGTGAAGAAGAAGGACGGAACTATGCGTATGTGCATAGATTATCGTCGATTGAATAAGTGACCATTAAGAACAAGTATCCTTTGCCAAGGATCGATGACATGTTCGATCACCGAAGGGAGCATGAAGTTTTCAAAGATCGACTTAAGGTCGAGATACCATCGATTGAAGGTGAAGGAGGCTGATATCCATAAGACCGCTTTTAGGACAAGATATGGTCACTTCGAGTTTGTGGTGATGCCATTTGGGTTGACGAACGCTCCAGTCACGTTCATGGACATGATGAATCGGGTTTTCCAACCCTACTTGGATAGGTTTATCGTTGTGTTCATCGACGATATTTTAGTGTACTCGAAGTCGGAAGAGGAGCATGATAAGCATCTCCGAGTTGTGTTGGAAGTGTTAAGGGAGAAGAAGTTTTATGCCAAATTCAGCAAGTGCGAATTTTGGCTTAAGGAGGTGGCATTCCTAGGACATGTGGTATCCGCAGAAGGAATAAGAGTGGATCCTAGGAAGATCGAAGCAGTGTTGGATTGGAAACCACCTAGGTCCGTGGCTGAGATCCAAAGTTTCCTAGGCTTGGCAGGCTATTACAGAAGGTTTGTGGAAGGATTCTCGTCAATAGCCGCGCCTTTAACAAAATTGCTAAGGAAGGAAGTACCCTTTGAATGGACTAATAAGCAACAGGAGAGCTTTGAAAAGCTTAAGAAGGTGCTGACGGAAGCTCCAGTGTTAATTCAGTCGGAGGCAAGAAAAGATTTCGTGGTAATCTTGTGATGCTTCGTGATCGGGTTAGGTTGTGTACTAATGCTAGAGGGTAAAGTGGTCGCTTATGCGTCTCGGCAGTTAAGGCCGCATGAGGTTAACTACCTAACCCATGATTTAGAGCTAGCAGCAGTGGTTTTTGCCCTTAAGGTTTAGAGGCACTACCTTTATGGAGAAAGGTCGGTTATCTACACAGACCACAAGAGCCTTAAGTATTTATTGACTCAGAAGGAGTTGAACTTGAGGCAACGTGGGTGGGTGGAATTCTTTGAAGGATTACGATTGTTCGATAGAATATCATCCGAGCAAGGCGAATGTGGTAGCCGATGCCTGAGTAGGAAGGTGGTGTCTGATCTACGGGCTTTGTTCGCTCATTTAAGTTTGTATGATGACGAAGCTTTGTTGGCGAGTTACAAGTCGAGCCCACATGGTCAAGGAGGTGAAAGGGGGACAGTTATCGATAACGACTTAAGTACTAAGTAGCAACAAGTATAGCAAGGGGATTAAAGGACTATGGTGTCAATGATGAAGGAGTATTGTGTTACAAGGAAAGGTCGTATGCTTGGGGATAAGGAGTTGAGACAAAGGATTCTTGAAGCGCATGGTAGCCCTTATGCTATGCATCCCGAAGGCATCAAGTCGATAGAGATCTAAGGAACAGTTTTGGTGGTCTGATCTGAAGCGAGAGGTGACTGAATTTGTGGGGAAATGTTTGACGTGTCAGCAAGTTAAGGCTGAACACCAAGTTCCATCAGGATTGCTTCAACCAATCGAAGTTCCCCAATGGAAGTGGGAAAGAATTACCATGGACTTTGTTAGTGGGCTTCCCCTTACGCCTACTAAGAAGGACTCGGTATGGGTGATAGTGGACCGGTTAACCAAGACCGCACACTTTATCCCAGTAGGAATGGATTATTCTCTTCAGAAGTTGGCCAAGTTATATGTGGCAGAGATTGTGAGATTGCATGGAGTACCGATGTCGATCATCTCGATAGAGACCCAAGGTTTACGTCTCGATTTTGGAAGGCACTTCATCAAGCTTTAGGCACTAAGTTAGACTTCACTCGGACTTTTCATCCACAATCGACGGCGATCGAACAGGTTATACAAGTGTTGGAGGATATGTTGAGAGGCTGTGTAATGAATTTCTGAGGAAGTTGGGAAGATTACTTGCCTTTAGCTGAGTTCGCCTACAATAACAGCTATCAAGCTAGCATTCGGATGGCACCGTACGAAGCATTGTATGGAAGGAAGTGTAGAACACCTACTTGTTGGACCGAGTTAGGAGAACGCCGAGTTTTGGGTCCAAATTAGTGGCGTAAACCAAGAGAAGGTTGAGTTAATTCGGCACGCAGTTAAAGGAAGCCTCGATAGGCGTAAGTCGACGCAGACCTTAAGCGGAAGGAAATAGAGTTTGAAGTGGGAGACCAAGTATTCCTGAAAGTCTCGCCTTGGAAGAAGGTAATAAGGTTCGGTCGAAAAGGGAAGTTAAGCCCAAGGTTTATAGGGCCTTATCGAGTATTGAAACGAGTTGGGCCAGTGGCATACCAATTAGAGTTGCCACCAGAATTGCAGCAAATGCACGACGTATTTCATGTATCCATGCTACGTCGCTACCGATCGGACCCATCTCATGTGGTATCTGTTGAAGAAGTGGAGCTAAGGCCAGACTTATCCTATTGGGAAGAACCGATTCAGATTTTTGAACGAGATGTGAAAGTACTACGAAGGAAGACAGTGCCTCTAGTCAAAGTGTTATGGCATAATCATGGAACGGAAGAAGCTTCGTGGGAGCCAGAAGAGACCATGCGACAAAGAATACCATCAACTATTTTAGTTAGGAAATTTCGTGGACGAAATTTTGTTTAAGGGGGTAGAATCAGAACATCCTGAAAAGGGCCTATGCATTTTCGGTTTAATTGTATGAAATGACAAGTTTAAGCACTAAGAATAAATTTTGATATTTTGGAAACACGGAAATGCATGAAAATGGAAACACGAACATTTTGGAAACACGAACATTTTGGAAACACGAACATTTTGGAAACTTGAACATGTAAGAAAATGGCAAGTTATAGAGCCGATCGAAAATTTTAGGAAACTTAGAAATAATGCAGAATGACAAATTTTAAAGTTTAAAATAGGAAATAAGGGCAAGATGGCCTTAAAAGAAAAAGTTGGTAAAGTTTGACACACAAACAAGCTTGGAAAAGTGGCTCAAGGTGTCACTTAGGGCCTATGGAAATGGCGCCATGTGTAAGAGGAATGGGCCTGAGTTCGAGTCACTTGGGAAGAAAATAATGAAGGTTTATTTTGCTTCCATAAGTAAGAGGGTGGACGGCACCTATTTTCTAGAAAGGAGGAGTTTTATTTACATTAAAACTTGATAAATTAAGTGATAAATAAAGGATTTTTCTTTAAAGAGTTAAAGGATGGATTAAATACTTTTAATATTAATTAGGTGATAATTAAAGGAGATAATATTATCACTTATGAGGAGTAGTGGCCAAGTAAGGGACTCTCCTATTGATAATTTCGGCTAAAGGAGGAGAGTTAGGCTATTCTCTCATCTTTTTCCTAAGTGTGCCGAAATTCTCTGGCAAAATTCTCTCTGCCAAAATTCTCCTAAGCAGAAATCCTCTCCTTTTCTCTACTAGTCTACCAAATCTACCTTTCTCTTTAACCTTTCTCTAGTTATTCGAAAGACTCCATAGCCAATCTTTGTAACTCCAAGCAAGAGGTGCAATGACCGAGGCATTAAGGTAAGAACAATTAATTCTTGTTCTTCTAATTCTTTTAACCAAGATCTAGAAATAACCCTTTTATGTCTCTTGGCGAATATCAAAGGAAGAGTTTCGGGATTTCAAATTCAAGGAATTTAAGGTGAGGTACATTCGACCAAAGGCCAAAGTTTATTTATTAAAGTTAGATCAGATCTAACATATGAATTTTAGGAATTTCGACATCACTAAGGGAACAAGGAATCGATTTTTGGAATCTCATCATAAGGTAAGTGGTTATAATCGGCCAAGGTTCTCTCTTAAATGTCTAGATCTATTTGTTATAATCAGAGACTAATCAAATCAATGGATTTAATGGTTAGCCGATTTCATGGGAGAAGAACACAAATCTTCGGGATTTGATCACCAATCAAATTGGCAAGCAAAGTAAGTATTAGTAATACCATTCCTATTAGGATTTGGTTTTAAAAGCGAAAAGGTTATTAATGTGTTTTATGATGGGCCGAATATAAAGGTTATTAATGTGTTTTTATGATGGGCCGAATATAGGAATTTACGGATCTAAAGTTAGATCGGGATTTTCGAGATCTCAAGGAACCTATTAAGCAAATCAGGTGTTACTAACCTTCAATACGTTATATGGCAAATATTAACTATATGATCATACATAAGAATGTGAATATGGCTAAGTACCCTAATGTGGTACAAAGGTACTCAGGTACGTTTCCTACTTCTGATAGGATTATGAAATATGTTATTTTATAACATGTGAATATATGTATATGAATATGGAATTAAGAATGTTATGCATGATATAAAATTTATAGGGCATTCGAGATTTATGTGAAAGGGGAAGAAGGTGTTGACTTCGGTCTCACCAATGGAATATGGTGACTACGGTCACAAAAATTTGAATATGGTAACTCCGGTTACATTATCTGAATTTGGTAACTTCGTTACATTATTTGAATATGGTGTCTAATGACACAAATTATATGGGCGATGAGCACGTCGACTCAAATGACGCCTTCGATGGTGTGTAGCGGATGGAGGTTGACTTAGTAGTCCCACGGTGTGTGACCGGGTAGGGTGGTGTGTAGCGATGGACAAATAGGCTTGGGTTTGGGTTGCATCATAATTTATTTTATATGAATATGAATTTGATATGAACATGTATGCCCGATTTGTTGAATGTTAATCTTGTGTGCACATTGAGTCTGTTGACTCACCCATTGTGGGAACTATTTTCGGTGATGAATAAAGGATTTTGACCGGACGGTAGACCTTGAGGTGGCCATGTTCTATTTGAAGATTATATTTAAATTTGGACTTTATTTCGCTTAGTACCTTTAATTTTATTTTTGGGTTTTACTTGATGTAATAAGGCCATAAGGCCCAAAGGATTTTCCTTATTTTGCTTTACTTTTAACTATTTTGTTACTTAACTATTTATGACTAAAGTTAAAGTGATATATATATTTTTTATAAACCTTAAAATTATTTTGTCACCTTAATAAAATTGGATTTTCAAATAGATTAAATCGGCTCCCAATCGAGCCCAATCCACAACAACATTTTTCTAAAAATTTTACAAACTCTCTCTAAGTAACGAAGATCTTTGAAACCGGTTTACTTTAGGAACGTACCAGATCCGGTTCAAGCTCGTGGGCCGGGTTGGGGTGTTCATGGCCCATTCTATCACATATCACATTTGGCCCATTTATCACATATCACATTTGGCCCATTTATCACATATCACGTTTGGCCCATTTAGCACATATCACATTTGGCCCATTTATCACATATCACATTTGGCCCATTTATCACATATCACATTTGGCCCATTTACCACATATCACATTTGGCCCATTTATCACGTATCACATTTGGACCATTTATCACAGTCTTAATATCGATTTTTATAGTTTCTACCAAAATAATGATAATTTTGCCATCTTACCCGATTTCACTAACAAGTGACTAAATCAAATGATTTACCATTAGTCACAATATAAATATCTATCCCAGGAAATATGGTGTGAGATTACACACCTGATTAGGGTAAGCATTACACTTTCCTGATCGTCAACACCTAAAAATATTTTAACGCTCGATTAGATCATTAACACTTATAATAAATCCATTCTAAGATGAGCGGTCTAGATTTTTACCCTCGAAATCTTGAATAACTACTATTTATCGGTTCTCTCCAGATGACGGTTCATAACCCATTGGAAAACCCCGAACAGCTAATGGCTCAGAACTACAAATAACCTCGAATAATTGATTTTCACCGGATGAAGGTCCACAACCCGGCGAAAAATCTCGGATCGTCGAAATGGCCCTTCGTTTGAATCTAGAGGGGATCGCGAATCCGCTCCTTTTCCTATCACTAAACACTACTCCTTTTGAGTCGATCTTGTTTGCCTCCATTGACAAAAGAATATTAGTCCAAACTTATATTTTGTAATTAAAAACAATTGGTGTTATGAGCAAAGTCGGCTTACCACAAAATCCTTACGATCACATGATGAAAATCGAGTAATAGAGTCCCTATGATAAAAATCGGTTAATAAACCCTATCTTTAACAAAATAAAAAGTAATATGGAATTCTTACCTTAATGTTTTTGGACCGATTCCTAGTGGTAACACGATGATTTTGGACACTCCAAGTTTCGGCCTTCCACTATGTTTCTATGATAGAGAAAAAGAGATTTTGAATAAGATACGGTATGATGACAATTTCAATCCAAAAAGGCCATCCCACAACAAAGTATAGATTCGGCACAATGGATGGGGTAAAATAAAAATACCAAAATTTTGTAACTAGACACTTACCGATTGATCAAAGTGAGAGTAGAAACATGATTGAGAAGGAGATATGTGTGGTAGAAGATTCAGCTATAGAGGAAAAATTGAAATGACATTCGGCCATGGTGAATTTTAAAGAGAGAATAATGTTTGAGAGTTTTGCAAGAAGAAAAAGAAGAAGAAAAATATAAGAAAATAAGGTGTTTAGGTTTTGGTTTCAAGAATGAAAGATGAACAAAGAAAAGGGTTTGAGGCTAGTGTGCATTCGGTAAGTAAGAAAAGAAGAGAAAAGGAAAAATGATCCTTCAAGGTTTTGTGGTTTCGACCCAAAAAGGAAATGGTTTGGGAGAATAAGGAAATAGGATTGGAATGGTCAAAAATAAAATGGCCACAAAGAAAGCAAAAGTTTACCTATTGTTCATGATGCATTCGGCCAGGGAGAGGAAATTAGAGAGAAAAACTTTGAAGAGAAGCACAAAAATGCCAAATTGCCAAAGTGACCAACTAGCACCTAAACCTTACCAAATGCCATCAAAAATTCGGCCACCCCCTAGCCCCTAAAACTGTCCAAGTGCATGGTCAAAAGGTCAAAGTTTTGCCACTCCAAACTTTCCAAAACATCTTCCTTGCTATAAGCCTTGTGTTCCCCCTACATACCTTATTCATATGATTCCCTTCCTTAAGTTTAAAACTTTCCTTTTCTCTTAGCCACCATACCATAAAACTAAAAGTCCAACTTACCATATGTATAGGCTTGGCCGACACTATGAGGAAGGAAAGCAAAAATAAAAAATAAAATTCTCATATGCACATCAAGGGATTCGAACTCCTTCCCTGTAGGAACACTTATGGCGCCATCTCCTCTTTACTACTAGCTCACTTATGTTAACTTTCACTACTTAATTACCTTAAGATTTAAGGTCACTTGTTCCACTTCGTTAAAGTACTGATTACCAAAAAAATTATTCCAAAACCAAATAATTCCCAAGCCTTCTCGAGACTATAAAAACACACACATTGGATTATTTAACTGGCTAAGCACCAAAATAATGCAACATATAAAAGATCAAATTTTAGGATGTTATATTTTGATTTAAAAAAAAAACCTAAACCTATTGGATTAGATCAAAAGCCGTTAACTTTGAGGAGTTTTTTTTTTTTTTGCCAATCCCTAGTTGTGGCTAGCATTCACGCAATCTGATACCCTTGTGCAGCTTTAAACTTTTTTTTAAAGTAGCCTTTGTTTATCCCAATAGTGCTTCTTATCCTCATTATGTCTAGTAATCCATTTTGTCCAAAAGAATCAAAGCAAACTATCAAAATTTGCCCTACTAGATTTCTTTGCCGCTATCTCTAGCATGGCACTCCACTTTCAATACAATCATTTTGGACATGCTGGAATAGGTTAGTTAAAGTTGAGATCTTGATCGATGTGGGAGAGACAATCCCTTGGCACATGGAAATCAATTTCCACCACTAACTTGCATATCGCACAAATAGTGTCTATCCGCACGGCAAGATCGACGAGTGAGGATGACCGCATGGTTTAACCTCCAATTGAAAATCCTAACTTTTGGTGGGACATTGGCTGACCATGGTGCATTTCAAACTCCCCTATGTGGTCTGTATTTTTAAAATATGACATCTATAGGCTGCATGCACTTCTAACAGGAAACTGGATATCTACCCGGAAATGCCATACAGCTTTGTCTTTAGTGTCTACCAAGAGTAGCAGTATATTACATAGAATTTCCACTTAACTCTTATCATTGATTCTTTCCATTGCATCTTGTCTTCGTCTATCAACAGATAGAAGGACAAATCGATCGAACCTAAAAGGTTTCATCATGCAGTAGTCGGGTATGGTCACTTTTTTTCTATTGCCATATGGCACCCATTTTCAAAATATGCTTCCACTCTGCCCAGTGCAAGAATTGTTTGCTCCCAGTCTCGCTTCAAAAAGATCTCCCCGTCAAAGTATTAACTTTGAGTACTTGAGTCAGTATGTTGCAGCATTAATCTCCATCCCTGCTTGCTGAGTAAAACTAAATTAAAAGTTTAATGTGTCCAAACCCAAGCCTCAGTGATAAAAAAGGATATACGCTCATAATTTCATCACATAACATCAGTAACAAAAAAATAGTTCAACTATGATGTGGGGTATAGTGATTACTTGCCTGATCTCTTAATAATAAAATCGAGAATTTCATCTCGAACCATGAAAATAAGGCACATTTCATGCCAATCATTTACCTCTACAGAAAGCATCCACAGCAAAAAAAAAAAAAATTTATTATATATGATATTAAAGCTTGGATTATAGGTTTAACTTAGTTCAAAATTGATAGGAGAGACTTCTTTTCTCTCCACACCATAATAGGTATTCCTAAATGTATATGGGTATTGGCTACAATTTGAATGTTGCATAGTTGTTACATGTATCTCTTATTTGCTCCTCCTACGATTTTTTTCTAGGTATCACAGTTTGAAAATAAATTTGATTACGAGATGTGTTATAATTTTTTTATTTTCATGTGTTTCTTTTAATACTTGTGGTTCAAGTAATTGGGACACCATTTAGTTGACTGAGGTTTCAACCTATCCATAACTTTTTTTTTCCATTTTGTTTTTTAAAATATAATTTAATATTATTTTTAAAAATTCAAAAAATCTAGCAACATTAGAAAATTCTAAAAAATAAAATAAAATTCATAATTTATTTTAAAATTATAAAAATAATTTTGAAATTATAATTATAGAAAAAATTTTAAAATCATAAAATTTTAAAGGTGAATTATTGTTAAAAAGTTTCAAAATTTTCTCATATAGATGGCAACAAACCACATTTTACTATAGGGCAAATGTATATTTTAGTACACTAAACTTGGTTACTTATATCTAGTTAGTATTGTAACTCTTTTTTTAATCTAATTGACACTTGAAATTAGAAACTATTAATTAAGTTGATATTTGTTTAGATATATGGTTAATTAACGTTATTAATTTTGTACTAACAATAAAATAGTGATACATGTCTTCAAAATTTTAATATAATTTTTAGAATTATAAATGATTTTTTATTTCACACACGTAATAAATCTAAAAAAATAGATGTCCAAATTTAGATGAATCTAGAAGTCCTCAATTCCCGAGCGATTGCACCAAAAATTTGAGTTCCTTTTAGATTTCCTTCTTGATCAATGAAAATGGCAACATTGTCATCATATCGTATTATCATCCTGTTGTCACGTTTGAGTTCTTTACGAGTACGCATAATTACGATTCGATCACTTCGATCTTTCTACAGTGTATTTGGTATCGCTTCCTTGATCACAAAGAACAATAACTTCACTAATATGAGCATATTGATGATTACTAGCTCCTATAACTCGAATACACATCAATTCTCGGGCCCCGCTATTTTCTGCTACATTCAAATGGGTCTGAGGTTGAATCATTTTTTAAATTTCGTTTTTCAAATATAACAAAGGACGAAGAAAAAATATTGTTTGTAAAAATAAAGAAGGAAATTTGCAATTGTTTTTTTATTCCCAAGACAAGACTTCTTTCCTTTGGTTCTATATTCCTATCATGAAATAATGAATTAAGTTTTTATAGGCATTTTTGACGCCGCTATTGAAATAGCCTTTCTAGCTATATTTTCGGCTACTCCGCTCATTTCATAAAGTATTTTGCCCGTTTTAACGGTTTGTTTAAGTTCATTCTAAACACATTTTTTTAGTAATTTTATATCATTTTTTATAATTAAAAAACATAATATAAAAACTTAATATTTTTAATTTTACATGCAAACCTAGACAAATTAATGTCTTGATTCAAAGTGATATAGATGTCCATGTGTCTAAGTTCATTATAACATGCTTTTGTTTAGTAATTTTATTTTTATATATAATTTAAAAATAATAACATAAATGTAACTCCCCTTTCCAGTATTCAACGCCAGAACAGGGTACGAGCCGTTATCGAATTTATACGCAAGCAATCATACTAAAATCGAGACAAGAATTTCCGCTCAAACTTAAAACTTTTCAAAAACATACATAACATCCCTAAAACGAGCCTACGAGACTCAAAACATACATTAGGAGTGGTTCGGGACTAAACCTAGAACGTTAGAAACTTTTGGAAGACTTAGAGAATTTTTCATGCAAAAAGTCCACACGCCCGTGTGGGTGATGGGACACGCCCGTGTGACATATCCACACGCCCGTGCTTCAAGCCGTGTCCAAAATAAGGGACATTCTATTTAGGATGTCATCAACAAAATAAGGTCACACGGCCAAGTCACACGCCTATGTGCTAGGCCGTGTGGAATTTAATTTTCATAAATTTTCATAAATAAGGTGTAGACTTCACACGGCCAGGGCATACGCCCATGTCTTAAGGCCGTGTCTCTCACACGAACGAGACACACAGTCGTTTCTCGTGCCCATGTGTTTACTACTGAGCATTCTATTTTGCCTAATTAGGGTGCAGGGGACACACGACAGGATCACACGCCCATTGGGCAAACCGTGTGTCACACAAGGCCTAGACACATGCCCATGTGTCTACCCGTGTGGACAACTTTGAGGCTATTTTCCAAGCCCATTTGCCACCCTTATTAGCACCAACACATACATGACTTCAAAGGCACTTGACATGGTATAATTAAGTACTTAGACACCATCAAACAAGTCTTGCTCATGGCATCACCAATCAACTTATACATGCACAAGACACCATACTTTATCAAGCCCAACTTACCGGTTCTCATTTAAGCCATGGTTATCGCCAAACTAAACAAATCCCAATTAAATCATCAAGCATTCATAGCTACAACATAACTCATCACATACACACAACCACCAACCACATCACAATTGCATAGGCACATGCATGCATGAATAAATAGGCTTACATCCCAATAATCAAAAAGTCATATGTCATGGCCATATACAAAATGAACTATAATATTATCATAAGCCAACACTTTTGGCTAACCAATATGACACATAACAAAATGACCAAGTCCCTCTATATATGCCATACTAAAAAATATTTGAATTCACTATACCCAAAAGATTAGTTTGATAGTGTAAATCGACCTCCGACGTCCTTCGACCCCAAGTTAGCTTAGCGACACTATAAAAATGGAAAGGAAGAGGGGTAAGCTTAAAGCTGAGTAAGATTGCATGTAAATAATAAGCAACATTAAACATGTAGTAAGATACACATAGCATATTATAAATTTTCACATAATCCTCAAATGATCATAGGCATAACTTACTCATTCGCATTCTTACCAATAATGCATCATAAATCGAGCTCATATATCATGAGTTTTGCGTACGTACTTGTACCACTTCATGACATAATCATAGCCTTTCATATCATTGACGAAATCTTTAAGTTACCCGTTGAACCACTTGGAATACTAAAGGATACCCGGGAAACCTCATACACATAGTAAGATGCCAATTCCATATCCCTGATATGGTCTTACATGGGATCACATATCGAAGCTGATAGCCCAGCTATAGTCTTACATGATGTCTCATATCGATGCCATGTCCTAGACATGGTCTTACACGAAATCTAATATCGATGCCATATCTCAGATATGGTCTTACATGAATTCACACATAACCTTAATGTCATGACAATTGTATCCTATGTATTCCTAAGGTTCAACAGGGAATTTTACCACATTGAATCTTCTTCGAACATACTTATAACAATAATTAAACAATTCATACAATATTAAATATTAAATGCATAATATAAAGTTGCATTATTTACACACGAACTTACCTCGGTATAAAACATAGACAACTAATTCAATTTGGTCCAAAATCTTATTCTTTCCCGGTCTTGGTCCGGACTCAGTTTTCTTGATCTATAATAGCAAATTTAGCTCATTTTATTATCACACTATTCAAATAAGTCCAAAAACCATATTTTGGCAAAATTATAGTTTTGCCCTAAACTCTACATATTTACAAATTAGTCTTTAGGCTCGTAAAATAAAATGTGTCCATTTTATTTGTTACCTAAGCCTACCCGAAATTAACACATGCTCATAATAGCCCACATTTTCCTTCAAATCATATTTTAATACTCATTTTACAACTTTTACAAAAAGGTACTTTTTAGGTGTTTTCATAAAAATCACTTAGTAAAAGATGTTTATTACGCATCAAACTTTCATAATCTACCATGAAACATCAAAACAGATGCATGTCACACATGGGTAAATTTTTAAACATAAGCCCTAGCTCAAATAAATGGTAGAAATAGCTAGATCGGTTGATAACAACTTCAAAAACGTAAAGAACATTAAAAATGGGGCTAGGATTAACTTACAATCAAGCTTGGGAAGTGAAGAAACCCTAGCTATGGCTCATTAGAATTTTTGGCACAAGAGGTTGAAGATGGACATGATTTTTGCTTCATTTTTCCCTTTTTAATCTTTTATTAACTAAATGACCAAAATGCCCCTAAAGCCTTTCATTGTAATTTTTCCTAAACATGTCCATTTTTGTCCATAAAAATCAAAATTAGGAAAATTGCTATTTAAGGACCTCTAATTAATAATCCAAAGCTATTTCATACTTAAAGCTTCGGAATCACGTATTTTGCAACTTTTGCAATTTAGTCCTAAAAATCAAATTGGACACTTTATGCATAAAATTTCTTCATGAGATTTTCACACAATCATGAAATCATGATATAGACCTCAAAATACTCATAAAATATTTATTTCTACTTTGGATTTGTGATCTCAAAACCACTATTCCTACTAGGCCAAAATCGGGATGTTACAACTCTCCCTTCCTTAGGGATTTTTGTCTCCGAAAATCTTACCGGTAAAGAGGTTTGGGTATTGTTTTCTCATGGTTTCCTCGGGTTCCCATGTAGCCTCTTCAACCCCATGCCTTTGCCACAATACTTTCTCAAGGGCAATACTTTTATTTCTCAATTGTTTGTCTTCCCGAGCTAAAATCTTAAATGGTTCTTCACCATAAGTCATATCCGGCCGAATCTCAACCTCTGTTGGTGAAATCACATACGAGGGTCTGATCGATAATGACGTAACATAGACATGTGAAACACATCATGGATCTTTTCCAACTCAGATGGCAAAGCCAACCGATACGCTACCAGCCCTATTCTTTCGGTAATCTCATAAGGCCCTATAAAACACGGACTCAACTTGCCCTTCCGGCCAAATTTGAGAACTTTCTTCCACGGAGACACTTTCAAGAATTCTTTATCACTAGCTTAAAACTCAATCTCTTCTATATTCAAATCCACTTAGGATTTCTATCTATCTGAAGCTACTTTCAAGTAATCACAAATTACTTTTACCTTTTCTTTGGTTTCTCTGACCAAATCAACCCCGTGAATCTATTCTCTTTGAGTTCGGTCTAATACATGGGTGTTCAAGACTTACGCCCATACAATGTCTCATAAGGATCCATTTTCAAACTCAACTGAAAACTATTGTTGTAGGAAAATTCCACCAATGGTAAATACTTTTCCCAACTACCTTGGAACTCAAGAATACAACACCGTAGCATATCTTCAAGAATTTGAACTACTCGTTCCGACTGACCATCAGTTTGCGGATGGAAAATGGTACTAAAATTCAATTTTGTACCCAAAGCTTCTTGTAACTTTTTCCAAAACCACAAAGTGAACCTCTAATCTTTATCCAATATAATTGACAAAGGCACTCATGCAATCTCACAATTTCATAAATATACAATTCGGCTAGCTTATCAAGTGAGTAGTTAGTACTTACCAGAATAAAATGAGCTAACTTCGTTAAACCTATCAACGACAACCTAAATGGCGTCTTTCTTTTTTAGTATCAAGGGCAAACCAATCACAAATCCATAATAATTTTGTCCCATTTCCACTCGGGAACTGTCACAGGTTAAAGTAAACCCGAAGGTACTTGGTGTTCAGCCTTTACTTGTTGACAAACCAAGCATCTCGATACAAACTCTGAAATGTCTCTTTTCATTCCCGAGCACCAATACATTTTCTTCAGGTCATTATACATCTTCGTACAGCCTGGATGAACAGATAAACATCCACTATGTGCCTCGTGAAAAATTTTCCAAATAAGCTCATCATCTCTCGGTACATAGACCCTATTTTGAACATCAAAAATCATCAGAATCAATCCAAAAACCTAATTCAATACCCAATTCACACTGGACTCTTTTAGCTTGCAAATCACTGTCACATTTCTAAGCTTCACAAATCTGCTGTAGAAACTTCGGTCTATCTCTCAACTCAGCTAGAATCGAACCATCATCAGATAAAGTCAACTGAGTGTTCAAAACTCTCAAAGAAAACAATGACTTCCTACTTAAAGCATCGGCGACCACATTCACCTTTCCCGTATGGTAGTCAATCACTAACTCGTAATCTTTTAACAATTTCAACCATCTCCTTTGCCGTAAATTCAAATCCTTTTGAGTCATTAAGTACCTTAAACTTTTATGATTAGTATACACATGGCATCTCTCACCATATAAATGATTCCTCCAAATCTTCAACGCAAACACAATGGCAGCCAATTCCAACTCGTGTGTCGGATAATTCTTCTCATACGATTTCAGCTGCCTCGATGTATAAGCTATCACCTTGCCTTCTTGCATAAGTACACAACCCAATCCATTCAATGATGCATCACTATAGATCACAAATTCTTTGCTTGATTTCGATTGCACTAATACCGGCGTCTCGGTCAACAGTGCCTTTGGTTTCTCAAAACTTTTTGACACTTTTCAGACCATTCAAACTTGACATCTTTTTGTACCAATTTGGCCATTGGAGTAGCAATCATAGAAAATCCTTTAACAAATCATCTATAATAACCGGCTAAGCCTAAAAACCTTCCAATGCCGGTTACATTCCTCGGCAGTTTCCAATCAACAATAGCTGAAATCTTGCTCGAGTCAACTCGAATACCATAACCTAAAATAATGTGTCCCAAAAATCTGACTTCTTGAAGCCAAAACTCAATTTTACTAAACTTAGCATACAACTGTTTATCTCTCAAAGTTTGTAAAATCATTCTCAAGTGCTCGGCATGCTCGGTCTCATCATGAGAATAAATCAATATATCATCAATAAAAACAATAGCAATTTTATCCAAGTACGGTAGGAAAATGCGGTTCATCAAATCCATAAACACACAGAGGAGCATTTGTTAAACCAAAAGGCATAACTAAAAATTCATAGTGACCATACCTCGTCCAAAAAGTAGTTTCTGGCACATCCGAGTCTTTAACTCTCAACTAGTAGTAACCGGTCCTCAAGTTAATCTTGGAAAATACTGTGGCTCACTTCAATTCGTCAAACAAATCATCTATTCTCGGCAAAGGATACTTATTCTTTATTGTCACTTTATTGAGTTGTTGGTAGTCAATACAAAGCCTCATAGATCCATATTTCTTTTTCACGAATAATGCCGATGCACCCCACGGAGAAAAACTAGGTCTCGCAAAACCTTTATCCATCAATTCTTGCAATTGAGCTTTTAAATCCTTTAATTCGATTGAGCCATTCTATACATACAATCAAAATAGGTGCAATACCAGGGACTAACTCAATACAAAATTCAACTTCTAACTTGAGGCAATCCGGGCAACTCCTTCGGAAACACATCAGAATACTCACATAATACAGGCACTAACTCAATCTTTAACTCGGACACTTTGATGTTCAACACAAAGGCAAGATAAGATTCGCACCATTTTCTCATATTCCTCTGTGCTGTCATAGAAGTGATCACAATTGGCAATCTATCCGATTCATCTAATTTAACACAAAGAATATCACCACTTTCACATTTCAATTCAATGATTTTCCTTCCATAGTTTACTACCACATCATGCATGGTCAACCAATCCATACCAAGCATTATGTCAAATTCATCAAAAGGCAAAAACATAAGGTTAGCCGAAAAACAGTGACCTCTAATCATCAAAGGACAATTCTTACATACTTTGTCAACTAACACATACTTGCCTAGAGGATCTGACACTTTTATCACAAATTCTGTAGACTCAACAAGCATATTCATACTAGATACCAATTTCATACATACATACGAATGGGTAGATCCCAAATCAATCAAAGCAACAACATAAGTATCACAAAGAGAAAAAGCACCCGTAATCACATCAAGAGATGAAGCCTCTTCGCGAGTGCGAATGGCATAAGTCCTCGCAGGTGCTCTACCTTCAGGCCTCACGACTGATTCTCTAGGTGCACTCCTGCTACCCACTCCATTCCCGAATTTCTCTGTGGCCTCCCTCTAGGAGTAGTATTACCTGATCTTGCACTCTGAAATTTCTCTTTTTCAACCATCTCATGGCAATCTCTAATGAAGTGATCTTGGGAACCACACTTTAAACAAGTTCGATCATTCACCCAACACTCACCGGGGAGATGTCTACCACAATATGGACATTTAGGTCTACTAGGTCGAGCATTACCCACACTCGCTATCGAAGTAGTCTGAGCCTTATGACCGAACAATTTTTCCCATGGTTTCTGTTTGAAAACCCAACTGAAGCACTCGATCGGGTATTAAACTCTCTTGATTTCTTAGATAAAGATTGAAATGACTTGCCTATCTGTCTCTTCTTCGAGTCACGAGACTCAATTCCAGCTTTTCTTTTCTCTTTAGCCAATTCTTCTGCCTTGTTAGCTCTCTCAACAAGTACAACAAATTCTTTTAATTCTAGAATGCCAACCAACAATCTAATGTCTTCATTCAGTCCTTCTTCGAATCCCTTACACATGATGCCTTCAATCGAACACATTCTCGAGCGTATTTGCTCAATCTCACAAACTCACGCTCATACTCTATTACCGTCATTCGGCCTTATTTTAACTAAGGAATCCTTTTCGTCTCTGATCGATAAACCTCTGGCTAATGTACTTCTTACGGAACTCTTCATGGAAAAATTCCTAATTAACTCTCTCCCTTAGTGCAACTGACACAAGGGTGTTCCACCACTGATAAGTCGAGTCTCTCAAGAGTGATACAACACATTTCTTACATTTCTCAGGTGTGCATGATAACTAATCAAATACCCTGATGGTATTCTCAAGCTAGAACTCTACCCTTTTGGGATCATCATTTATACTAGTTTGGAACTCTTCGACTCCTTATTTTTAAATCTTATCAATTAGAGGTCTATTCACTCTCATGAAGCCCATACCTTGAGGTGCTATAGGAATAGGCTGAGGAATAGGTGGGGGTGGATGGGGTTGAGCGTTCAGGTTCGTTCAAACGAATTTTGTATACCATGCATTCGTCATATGGAGAAAGACTTCCCTGCCTCCTTCTCCTTGACTAACTGTAGGAGTTCTACTATGAGAAGGCGTTGCCCCCGAGCGAGAGCCAGTGCATTACTTTCAATTCATCTGCCATAGCTCGATCGGAGTCATTACTATATGAAAACACAATTTAAAAGGTCAGGAGTCGCCACACTATCATAATTCATTCATGGTATGTATAGCTAGACTCATACACACAATACGTTAGTTCGAGAATCGACTAAATCATAGCTCTGATACCACTAAATGTAACACCACTTACCCGTATTCAACGCCAGAATAGGGTACGAGGTGTTATCAGATTTATACGCAAGTAATCAAACCAAAACCGAGACATGAATTTTTGCACAAATTTAAAACTTTTCAAAAACATACATAACGTCCCTAAAACGAGCCTACGAGGCCTAAAACATACATCAGGAGTGGTCTGAGACTAAACCTAGAACTTTAGAAACTTTTAGAAGACTTAGAGAATTTTTCATGCAAAAGGGTCTACACGCCCGTATGGGTGATGGGACACGCCCATGTTGTAACATCCCCAAACCCGGCCCATTCACTCCGACCGAATCTGGTTATGTCACTTTGCCACTACACCACACAATATGTTGTGTTTTGGCCGAATGGCCTAGGATGCTAATCTTTTGTTGGTTGATTTTAGGAGCGAAGGGTATCGAGGTTATCAAGGGTCTTAGCTTGGTTCTTCGATTAAGGCTTGCAGGTGTGTACACGCACACACTTCTCTATCAATAAATATGCTTACTATACGATGTATGTATATACACACTGCTCTGCTATTCTGTTATATATGCTGTGTGTTGTTTGGATCCACGGGAAGGTGGATAAAATGTCATTAAGGTATGAGGCAAGAGGCGTAAATCCTCATTATGAGTTATCATGTTGATGCTTTTGGTAAGCACAGTATATCTGGTATGTGTGCTATAATACCTGATGGTGGATAAATAGTGTGTATGTTGCTAAACAAGCATGATTGCATATTTTCTGATAAATGCATATTACTGGTTGATGTGGGTTAACGAGTGGAGGGGGCAGTGATATTTCGTGCCGACGGGCACCAGTGTTTTGGTAACACAACTTTGTGACTTTGGGTCACCAGAGGTTTGGCACCTCAGCGTCTCGTCCCAGTGGCTTAGTACCACGGTGGGTTGGCCCCACAGTTGATTATACGGATTGACGCCATGATTTGGTATCACACGATGGGTTGGCCCCATCATCGATTTGTGACTACGGTCACCAAGATTTGGTATCACACCGTGTCTTTGGGACACCAGAGGTTTGGCATCTCATTGCGACTCGTCCCTGTGGTTTGACACCACCGTGGGTTGGCCCCACTTATGAGATACGGGATTGCCGCTAGTGATTTGGTATCACACGATGGGTTGGCCCCATCAATTGTTTTGTGACTTCGGTCACCAGTGATTTGGTATCACATTTGTGTCTTTGGGACACCAGTGGTTTGGCACCACATTGACGGATATCGTGTCTTTGGGACACCAGTGTTTTGGTAACACATTTTGTGACTTTGGGTCACCAGTGGTTTGGCACCACCAGTGGTTTGGTACCACACGGGGTAGAGAAAGGTGTTATGGATGGTTAGGTTGGGTGCATATTAATTGGATGCATGATGATCATGTTTATGTTTGCATATGATATTTTGCTAATCCGGGAAAAAGGGGTAGCACACTGAGTCTTGGTGACTCACCTTTTTCCTTTAACCATTTCAGGTAGTGCATAAAGTCGGGACCGGATCGAGAGGACAAGGTGGCCCATGCCGAAGACGATGATTAATTATGTCATGCTTAAGTTTTGGATGCAAGTATTTCATTTTAAGTATTGGGTTGTAATAAAAGGCCATTTTATTATTTTGGGTATTACTTTAACTACGGTTTATTTTGATTTAAATTGCTAGGTGAAAATGATTTATGGTTTGCAACCTATTTATTCAAAGTGGATATTATAAACTAAAGTTTTAAAAATGAATGAGTTTAATAGTAAAGTTATACTCAAAAGATATGTTTTCCAAAATTCAACAAACTACGATGTTTTATTTTAAATTAGGAAGATTTTCATCCGACCATTCCCCAGTGAGATAACCAGATTCGGTCGGAGTGAATGGGCTGGGTTTGGGGATGTTACACATGTGACATATCACACGCCCATGCTTCAGGTCGTAACCAAAATAGGGGACATTCTGTTTATGACATCATAAATAAAATAGGGTCACACAGCCAAGTCACACGCTCGTGTGCTAGGCCGTGTGGCGAATTTAATTTTCATAAATTTTCATAAATAAGGTGCAGACTTCACACGGCCAGGGCACACGCCCATGTCTTAAGGTCATGTCTCTCACACGGCCGAGACACACAGCAGTGTCTCGTGCCCGTGTGTTTACTACTAAGCATTTTGTTTTGCCTAATTAGGGTGCAGGGGACACACGGCCAGATCATAGGCCCATTGGGCAGACTGTGTGTCACACACGACCTAGACACATGCCCATGTGTCTACCTGTGTGGACAACTTTGAGGCTATTTTCCAAGCCCATTTTCCACCCTTATTAGCACCAACACATACATGACTTCAAAGGCACTTGACATGGCATAACTAAGTACTTAGACACCATCAAACAAGTCTTGATCATGGCATCACCAATCAACTTATACATGCACAAGACACCATACTTTGTCAAGCCCAACTTACCAATTCTCATTTAAGCCATGGTTATCATCAAACTAAACAAATCCCAATTAAATCATCAAGCATTCATAGCCACAACATAACTCATCACATACACACAACCACCAACCACATCACAATTGTATAGGCACATACATGCATGAATAAATAGGCTTACATCCCAATAATCAATATAAGCCATATCTCATGGCCATATACAAAATGAATTATAATATTATCATAAGCTAACACTTTTAGCTAACCAATATGACACATAACAAAATGACCAAGTCCCCCTATACATGCCATACTTAAAAATACTTGAATTTACTATACCCAAAAGATTAGTTTGATAGTGTGAATCGAGCTTCGACGTCCTTCGATCCCCGAGTTAGCTTGGCAACACTATAAGAAATGGAAAGGAAGGAGGGTAAGCTTAAAGCTTAGTAAATTTGCATGTAAATAATAAGCAACATTAAACATGTAGTAAGATACACATAGCATATTATAAATTTTCACATAATCCTCAAATGATAATAGGCATAACTTACTCATTCGCATTCTTATCTGTAACAACACTTACCCGTAATCCCCGCCGAAATCCGACACGAGACGTTACCGAATAATTTACCTAATTGCCACTTAGGCTCAACGTGACTACTCTTCTCGAATCACTTCAACTACTTCACACTCAACCTATGAGATCTCAATCATACTTACGAGAACTCTTGAGATCATATCAGAAATATTACAGTCTATAAAATTTCTTTTCATCTAAACAGGGAGTACACGCCCGTGCTAGATGACACACACGCCCATGTGCTCACACCGTGCCTAAAAACCCCAGCATTCTGGCAAAACTCACACGGCTAGGGCACGCCCATGTGAAATGGGGGGACGTCCGTGTACCTTTACAACATGCCCGTGTCTTCCGCCCATGGGGAGTTACTGACTAATTTAGCACGGCCTAGACACACTCGTGTCTCCTAACCGTGTCTCACCCACGGTCCACACAAACTAATTTAAAACACTAAGGTGCAGGGTTCGTACGGTCTAGACACACGTCCATGTATCCAACCGTGTGGGCACTTAGAGGCTATCTTGCAAGCCTTTTTGCCATTCTCATTTGCATACATACATACATACATACATACATACATACATACAATCATCATCACATAACTCCATATTACATCAATTTAACTCTTAAATTATAGACACTTAATCATAAGAGAAATAAAGTCTTCAACCCATACATTGGGGAGAACTACTTCCAATACAATTACAACAACTTAAGCCATCATCTATGGCTATACACAACCAAAAACTCTAAGTTCTTTTAGGCCAACACAATTTGGCTACATCAATTAGAACTTAGTCAATTCTAAAAGAATCCCTATACGTGCCATGACTCATAAGGACTTAGAACACCATACCAAGCATTTATTCGATAGTGTGAAAACATCTCCTGCGACCTTCAACTCGAGCTAGCCAAAATAACCTATAAGAGATGGGAAAAGAAAAGGAGTAAGCAATAATGCTTAGTAAGTTCGTCTACATACAACTGATAAACACTGACATTCATTGGATATGCATGATTTCAAGTTATTATGATGAGCTTTTCTCATGAACCCATGGTTACTTACTCAATCATCCTTAAAGCTTACTCATTCTATCTTTTACCATATTCTTACCATGTCACAAGCCAAATGCTCGTTTAATTAGCATACATTCCTGCACTGATCGTCACAAGATCATATAAAACAACACGTCAAGCATTTTCAATAAGCCACTCATATTACTAGTCTCCCGGTGGTTACGCACTTAGCCCACCATTGAATCTCTTATAGGGTGG
The DNA here is from genome assembly GCA_025506655.1 of Gossypium rotundifolium. NCBI lineage: Eukaryota > Viridiplantae > Streptophyta > Magnoliopsida > Malvales > Malvaceae > Gossypium > Gossypium rotundifolium. The sequence goes on along the minus strand of CP106732.1, from coordinate 96,559,564 downwards.
TATCGCACACAACCCACCAATCAATTATACTTAGGGTGATTTCGCACTTAGCTCACCAATCAATTATAAGCAATGGTATCGCACACAGCCCATCAATTTCTAATTAATCAGGTGGTAACGCACACAGCCCACCGATAGTAATATAATTGATGGTATCACACGTAGCCCATCAATTTCTAATTAATCAGGTGGTATCGCACACAGCCCATCGATATTATACATTCTTGAATAGTTATCCAAATGCATTTATCTATTTCAAATGTTTACCAGGAAACTTTTTCGTACACTACCATTCTTACTTAGCTTTCTACTATAATTGTCCGCATTCACATAATACAACAATAATTATAACTTATGCAACTAAAGTGTATCCTTTACATATCACCCACTATGGGTTCATCAAATATCGAATCCACTTCAATTCAATTCTAACGCATTCCTGCACCTCTCATGTACAATACATTCATTCTCAATTCTCAAATACTTATTGAATCACTAAAATTATTAAGTAACTCCCTTAAGTCTCTTGCACATAATAGTACATTGACATCATACATGAGTTAACCTATCGATGCCATGTTCCCAACATGGTCCTATTCAAAATCTCTCACCGAGGCCATATTTCAATATGGTCTTACACGGAACCTTAACTATTATCTTTTCATAATATTTGCATTTCTTACTATTCTTAGATTCCAAATCTTTTAACAACTCATCAACACTTATTTAATACATTCATTGCATAATTATACATTCCATACAACATTGAATATTAAATAACCCGTTACGTACTTGCAAGGTTTGCATACGAACTTACCTCGATGACGAAAAGGCCAAAAATGACTTTTTGCCCACATTTCTCTTTTCTTCCGTTCTAGGTCCGAATATCATTTTCTTCGATCTAGAACAATGAAATTTACTCGCTTAGTTACTTAATGATCATATTATAACTTAATATCCTCTTAGGCAAAAATGACCATTTTGCCCCTATACTTTCGCAAAATTATGATTTTTCCCCTAGGCTCGTAAATAAATTTTCATCACATTTTCTTGTTAAACAAGCCTAGCTGATCATTTAATCCTCTTACAACTATCCACAATTCCAACTATTTCATGCCTTAATGAACAATTTATAACTTTTGCATTTTAGTCCCAATTAGGTGTTTTCATGACAACACATTTCACAAAAGTTGTTTCTCACCATCCTATCATTCATTTTCTTCCATAAAAATTTAGCAACTAGCATAAAATTTCTCATGGCAAGTCCTTAGACTCTCAACCATGTTACAAATTAGTCCCCTCATTAGCTAGCTTAAGCTTTGGGGACTCCAAAAGTACAATTTTTATCAAGAAAAGTCATCAAAATCACTTACTTGAGAGGAGGAAAGTTTGCTAAAATTTTGAGCTTCAAAAACCCCCATTTTGCTGCTCATTTTTGGTGGACAGAAGATGGAGAGAAAGGTGATATTTTCTTTTCCTTATTTTATTATAAAACATCCATTTTATCCCACCAACTTTGACCAAAATTAAAAACCCTTGTCCCCTATGTCACATGGTCAGCCAACCCACTTAAAACAAGGCCAAATTACACACTTGGGACCTCCAATTTATAAACCATAGCTATTAGGCACCTTTAGCAATTAAAATAGAACTTTTGCACGTTATGCGATTTAGTCCTTTTTCACAATTTAGCTAAAAATTGCTAAAATTAAGGCACCAAAATTTCCATACATCCTTATAAACATGTTATAACACATAGAATAACATGAAAATAATTTTCTCTAACCTCGAATTAGTGATTACGAGATCACTGTTCCAACTAGCCCCTAAATCGGGTTGTTACATTATCAGTAATGCATCATAAACCGAGCTCATTTCTCATGAGTTTTGCGTACATACCTATACCACTTCATGAAATAATCATAGCCTTTCATATCATTGATAAAATCTTTAAATTACCCGTTGAACCACTTGGAATACTAAAGAATACCCGGGAAACCTCATATACATAGTAAGATGTCAATGCCATATCCTAGATATGGTCTTACATGGGATCACATATCGATGTCGATAGCCCAGCTATGGTCTTACACGATGTCTCATATCGACGCCATGTCCCAGACATGGTCTTACACGAAATCATATATTGATGCCATATCCCATATATGGTCTTACACGAATTCACACATAACCTTAATGTCATGACAATTGTATCCTATCTATTCCTAAGGTTCAACCGGGAATTTTACCACATCAAATCTTCTTCGAATGTACTCATAACAATAATTAAAAAATTCATACAATATCAAATATTAAATGCATAATATAAAGTTGCATTATTTACACACGAACTTACCTCGATACAAAATATGGACAACTAATCCGATTTAGTCCAAAATCTTATTCTTTCCCTGGTCTAGGTCAGACTCCATTTTTCTTGATCTATAATAACAAATTTAGCTCATTTTATTATCACATTGTTCAAATCAGTACAAAAACCATATTTTGGCAAAATTATAGTTTTGCCCTAAACTTCCACATATTTACAAATTAGTCCCTAGGCTCGTAAAATGAAATGTGTCCATTTTATTTGTTACCCAAGCCTACCCAAAATTAACACATGCTCATAACAGCCATATTTTCCTTCAAATCATATTTTTAATACTCATTTTACAACTTTTACAAAAAGGTCCTTTTATGTGTTTTCATAAAAAATCACTTAGTAAAAGATGTTTATTATGCATCAAACTTTCATAATCTACCATGAAACATCAAAACACATGCATGTCACACATGGGTAAATTTTTAAACATAAACCCTAGCTCAAATAAATGGTAGAAATAGCTAGACCGGTTGATAACAACTTCAAAAACGTAATGAACATTAAAAACGGGGCTAGGATTGACTTACAATCAAGCTTGGAAAGTGAAGAAACCCTAGCTATGGCTCCTTTGAATTTTCAGCACAAGAGGTTGAAGATGGACATGATTTTTGCTTCATTTATCTCGTTTAATCTTTTATTAACCAAATGGCCAAAATGCCCCTAAAGCCTTTCTTTGTAATTTTTCCTAAACATGTCCATTTTTTTCCATAAAAATAGAAATTGGGAAAATTGCTATTTAAGGATCTCTAATTAATAACCTAAAGTTATTTCATACTTAAAGCTTTTAGAATCACATATTTTGCAACTTTTCCAATTTAATCTTAAAAATCAAATTGGACACTTTATGCATGAAATTTCTTCATGAGATTTTCACACAATCATGAAATCATGCCATAGACCTCAAAATACTCATAAAATAATTATTTTTACTTCTGATTTGTGGTCTCAAAATCACTATTTTGACTAGGCCCAAAATTAAGATGTTACAATAAAACTTATATCTTTAGAAAAGCTTCCAAATATTTTTAGGAATTTGTGATTTAACCTTGAAGAGTTCGATAGATTTACTATTAGGTGATAGATAAATAGATGACAACAATTTTTATCGGGAGAAGATCTCATCTTGATGTCTTAAATGAAATCAAGATCGCCTAAAGAGGATAAATGGTGAGTGTTGAGAGAACGAGTATTTTTGTTCATATGGTACAACATCACGAATTTTTCTCTTTAGAATTTTATGATTTTAGAGGAAAATATCATAGAATTATAATTTTGGAAAATAAATTAAAAATTACGATTTTTTCATTTTTATTTTTTTGAAACTATTGTTAACAAAAATTCTAAAAGTACGAAAATGATCATTTAGCTATAGTTTAAAGGTTAAATTAGTTATTAACTGTAACAACTCGATTTAGGGCCTAGTCGAAATAGTGGTGTGAGACCACAAATTTGGAGTAAAAATATGTGTTTTATGATTTTTACGAGGACTATAATGTGTTTGCAGGATTGTGTGAAAATCTCATGAAGAAATTTTATTAAATAGTGATTAAATTGTCCATTAGGACTAAATTGAAAAGATTAGAGAATATGAGATTCTAGAATATTTAAGTATGAAATAGCATCATAAAAAATATTAGAAGCCCTAATTTAGCAATTAGACCATTATATGTTAAGACGGACAAAAATGGGCATGGGAAGGAAACATCTCAAGAAAGGGCCTTAAGGGCATTTTAGTTATTTGATTAATTAATGAATTAAAAAGGAAAAAATAAGTCAAAATCTTGTCCATCTTCTTCCTTTAAGTGCCAAAATTTGAAAAGAGACATAGCTAGGGTTTCTTCATCTTCCAAGCTTGATAGTAAGTGCATCCTAGCCCCGTTTTTAATGTTCTTCATATTTTTAACACCCTCGTAGTTCGATTTAGCTATTTCTAGCTATATTTTGAGCTAGGGTTTATGTTCAAAAATTTACCCATGTATGACATGCATGTAATTTGATGTTTTATGGAAGAATATGAAAGTTGATGTATGATAAACATATTTTTCTAAGTGATTTTCATGAAAATGCATAAAAAGGACCAAATTGTAAAAGTTGTAAAAATGGTCATACATGAGTGAAATAGTACAAATTGAAGGTATTGTAGTTAAGATAATGTTTTGGCTAGGCTTGAAATATAATAAAGTTGAATGAAAATCATTTTACGAGCCTAGGGGCAAAAGTATAATTATGTGAAAGTTTAGGGGCAAAATTATAATTTTGCCAAAGTATGATTCATGAGTCAATTTAGTCAATGTGAGTATTAAACAAGTGAAATTTTCATTATAGATCAAGAAGGACGAAGCTCAGACCAAAACCGAGGCAAGAATAAAGTGTTAGACTAAATCGAACATCTACAAGCATTTTGAGTACCCAGGTAAGTTTGTGTGAACTTAAGGTTAAATGTGTTATTGTGTTTAAATTACTAATTATTTTTATAAATACATTTTATTTCCATGAAATTATGAATAATGTCTTGATGAGAAAATGAATGAGAATATGCTAAGTAAAGTGCCGGTTGAAATTTTGAAATAACGAGGATACCTATGTCACGACATGAGATAAGGACGGTCCCATATAAGACCATGTCTGAGACATGCCATCGGCACCGAATGTAGATCCCGTGTAAGACCATGTCTGGGACATGGCATCGGCATCAAATAAGGAAGGTCCCATGTAAGACCACGCCTAAGACATGGCATCGGCATCGAATAAGGAAGGTCCTGTGTAAGACCATGTCTGGGACATAGCTTCGGCACCAAAGGAAGATCTTGTGTAAGACCATGTCTGGGACATGGCAGCAACATCGAGCTAAGAGATCCCGTGTAAAACCATATCTGGGATATGGCATCGGCATCAAGAGGTGATCCCATGTAAGACCATATCTGGGATATGGCATTGGCATCATGATACATGTATAATGAGATTGAGTATCCTCTGATATTCTAAGTAGTTCAACGGGCAAAAGAGCTAAGTATGCAAAGATGCCATAGAGTTAAATTATACAAGGTTGATAATGAGTTCCATTTATGTTAAGGATGATAATGATTTAAGTTTATGTCCAAGTTAACATAAGTGCTAAAATTATGTGACTAAGAGATACAGGTACCATGAGTAAAATTTCAAGTTATGAAACCATAATATGATGGGTGATCGTAAGAGTGAGTATGAGTAAGTATGCCTAAGCACTTAAGAACTTATGTTGCTATTGTTATATAAGATGAATGGATTTTACCATGAACACTTATGTTGCTATATTAATTCATGCAAACTTACTAAGCTATATGCTTACCCCTCTCTTTTCCCTTTTCCTTGTAGTATCGCCAAGCTAGCTCGGGGATCGTAGAACGTCAGAGCTCGGATCACACTATCAATCATTCTTTTGGTATAGTAAAGTTGATTTATTTTGGGTATGACATGTATAGGAACTTGGTCATTTTGTATTATGTCATATTTGAGAGCTAAAGGGTTGGCTACTAATGTTATACACTCACTTTGTATATGGCTATAGGGAATTTGTAACACCCTGAACTTAGGCCTAGAATAAGTGGGTCCGTGTGTCGAGAGAATAAATTTTGCTTTTACCCTTAAAGGAGGTTGGAGGTAGTCATAAGGCTTTTAAAATGTTATTAGGTTAAAAGATATCACAAGGAAGTAGGTGGTCTGGTGGCTTGTGGCGTTTTAAGAAAACTGGGGGTCGAAGGTTCAAGTCTTGGGTATGGCAAAAAAAATTTTATTGCGCATATGTTAGTATGAAGGCAGAGTTTAGGCCTTATAATTAGTTGGGGCTATTTCATGACACAAGGAAATGCCTGGCCCAGTGGCAAAGGCGTTAGGAGTGGTAGGGGGAGTAGGGTTCTAGCTGCGGCACGCGCTAAATGTTTTTTTTTTAGTAAACCTGAAGCACGGAATAAAGGTTGATAATTAATTGGGAAGGAATTATGACTCAAATGAAACGGGCGACGCAGTGGCAAAGGGAGTGTGTCATAGTGAAGAGGTCGGAGGTTCGAAGCTGGGTGTTGGTTAATATTTTTAGATTTCTTTTGATGATTCGGTCGCTGGGAAAATAGGCTTTAAAATAAGTTGACAATGGAATATCACAAGAATGGTTGTGGTGCAGTGGCTGGTAGCATGAGGTGGTTCCTGCAGGTCACGGGTTCGAGTTGCCTTGTGCGCAATAACTTGAAATTTTGCTGCTGGCGTCGGAAAGTGGTTGAAGTGGACCAAAACACCAATTGATGGCTGTTGTTCGGGGGAAGCAATTTGAATGTAATTCAAATTGGATTTTTGGCTAAACAAAGGAATTGTTGGATGAGGATGAAGATAAAATTTAGAGATAATAAAGGAATTTAATTGGTGATAAGTTTGAGTCAATTAGGGAGTGTAGGTTTATTTATTTATTTATTTTAGAATATATATATATGAGTGCCGAAATTTCCTATAAATAGGGGTAGTATCTTGTCAATTCGGGCATTTGTACCCTAATTTCTTCTTCATTCTTTTGTCAAAATTCTTAGCCTCTCCCTCTATAATTTCTTTTCTTTCTTCAAAAGCCGAAACTCCTTAATTCACTTTCTTTTCCCCTTTCTTTTCTCTTGTGCCGATTTCTCTAAAAAGCCAAAATCTCCATAGTTTTTCTCTATTCATCCCCTTTTGTGAGTTAGTTCTATTCTTCCAGCATTTAAAACTTCTTCTTTGACATTACCGAATTGTCTCTCCAGTGCTAGCCAAATTTTCTGTGCTAAGGAAACTTGGTCGTCTAGATCTAAAAGCCGAAAATCACTAGTCTCCAATTTTGGGATTTTAAGGTAAGGAGATTTTCCCAAGATTTTTACTAGATTCGTTCATTGTATACAAGATCTTAACTTTATGATGAGGATTAACGATCATATATTGTGATAGTAGTTCTGACAAGGACTTGTGATGGAATTAAATATGGATCAGGCAAAGGAGAGAATCCCTAAGTTTAAGAAACGAATGGTATCTACTGTTTGAGATTGGCCGCTTGGTTGTGGACTGACTTCTGAACAACACCTTAGGCAGATAGCAGTTCTATCGACTACTGATAGCGTAGACATAGAAAGTATCGTTTTATCGGTAATCAGGTGTGTAGATCTCAAACACACACTCTCTAAATGTTCTTTATGTGTTATGGGCTAAAAAACTGGAAAGTGGCTGTATAGACAGTCGAATAAAACCCAAGAAAGGGTTAGGTAAGGATGGCAGGTACAAAATCATAGAAATCTCTATGTATATCGAATTATATGAAAGTATGTATGATGTTTTCTTTATGTATGTATGCATGGGGTGGTAATATGATAATGAAGGGGAAGAGCATGATTAGGTCACATGGTGGCCGATGGTAGAAAACCCACGTAATGCAATGTTAGGTCACATGGTGACCAGTGGTAGAAAACCCACATAATGCAATGTTTGGTCACATGGTGATTGGTGGTAGAAAACCCGCGTTAAATTTTCTGATTAATAATGGAATAGGCAGTTTGACTATCGATTTGGTGTGTAGCGGTTGGTGGGTCGATTGTAGAAATCCCCAAGGTGTGATGGTTGGTACGAGTTGGTGTGTAGAGGATGGAATTCTAGGATGGGTTGGGCCATTCATTATGTATTGTATATCATGTGTTATGATTGTTGCCTTTATGTATGGGCCAAGGCCCATAATGTATTTGTGGGCCTTAGGTCAATGTGTTCAGGATTTATACACTGAGTCTTTGTGACTCACCTCTTTCCTTTTTCTCTACTCTTTCAGATGAGCAGTAGATCGTGGACATGGGAGCCGAGACAGACTCGAGGGGCCATCAAGTTTATTATTATTTACATAGGTTATTTACAGTTTCTTTTTCTTTAAGTTTTAATTGTTGGAATTATTTGATGTAATAAGGCCCCATAGTTTCGGTTTAAATTGATATTTTGAATGTTTATTTCTTTTCAAATTTACGATCAAAGACTCATGCTTTATAGATAATAAAAATGGGATTTTCAATTACGATTTAATTTGAATAAATTTTATTTTAAAAAGAGAAAGAATAAATTATAAGGATTTTTCCTACAAGTGTTATCTTTTAGCAAAAACTATAAAAATGACAAAATTTTTCAAATCAGTTTCAAATAAAGTTATAACATTAAACTCGTAGAATACTAGATCTGGTCGTAACATATGGGTCGGGTTTAGGGTGTTACATTTTGGTATCAAAGCCCATTTCAAAACTCGGGCTGTGAAATGGGCCTAGTAACTGTTTTGAAATTAAGAAAATATTTTGAATGAAGATGTGGCCTTCGAGTCTACCGGCACCCGATCCACCCAAGTAAGTACTCTAACTCTTGTTGTGATATACATGTGGGCTTAATGGGCTTGATGGACGTAGGTTAGTATATTAGACATTGATGGACTTTAGGCTTAGCCGAAATCACTCTTCAATTTCATAAGACTTAATCCAACCAAACCAAACCTGTGAACAAGTCGCCAAGTTAGGGTGTGGCAATAGGCATACGCATGTCTAGGATTGGATTCAGGAGGAGCTTGGTATTTAAGCAGTCCTAGTGACTCACCTCCTCTTCGCTAGAACCCTACCTGGTGCGTAGTGACTTTTCACCTTAGCCATAGGGACTTATTGACAGGCTGAAATTTATAATTAAAACTCGAGAGGGACAAGCCACCCTATTTTGTAAAATTACTAAAATAACCCCTAGTGTTGAAAATTTTTGAAATACCCCCGATTTGTAAAATTATCGAAATACCCTCGGACCCCCGAATTACCAAAATACCCTTATCTTGAAAAATCACCAAGAAACCCTTTTAAAAAAATTATTACGAAAATACCCTTACACGTTGAATGTGGGTCCACAGATGTTGTTCGTATGGTAAATGTTGAATGTATGTGGAATTAGGAGGTAAGCCTGAAACTAAAACTGTAGATAGGTTCGAATTCGAAAGAATCACTCTTAAAACTATTTCTCACAAGATTGTTCGTGGATAATCAGTGGAAAGAGGTAATAACTCATAAAATTTTTAATCAGATAAACGCAAATCGAAAGAATGAGCACAAGGGGTCGAGGCGTCGCCGTGGTCGTGGTAGGGTAGGATGATCGAGTGTCGAGCCAGAGGGTCCGCCACGTGTCAAGAAACGAGATGCCAGAACTACCAGCTGTGGAGGGAGAATTTTAGGATCAGACGGGCGGAGATGATATGGTGTCTCAAGTGGTGTTAACGGTTTTGGAGAGAGTTGCTGAGGCAGGTATGGGCACAGGAGCCCGAAAATCTGTGCCGGAGCGACTTAGGAACAACGGGGCAAAAATGTTTAGGGGAATCTCTGGTATAGCCCCGAGTTCAGTTGAGTATTGGTTGGAGGCAGTTGAGCGCATAATGGAGGATCTGGACTTCACGGAGGGGGAAAAGTTGAAAGGGGTTATATCCCTCCTAAGGGATGAAGCCTACCAATAGTGGCTTACGATTAAGGATGGTACAGTGGCTGACCGTATCACTGGGGATTTCTTCAAAACAGCATTTCAGAATAAGTACATTGGATCGAGTTATGTGGATGCGCAGCGCAGAGCATTTCTGAATCTGGTTCAGGGAAGTAGGTCGGTGGCTGCGTATGAATCGAAATTTCTACGCCTTAGCCGTTATGCTCGAGGGATGGTGGCTACAGACCATAAACATTGTGTTTGATTTGAAGATGGTCTGAGAGATGATCTACGTGAGTTGATAGCCCCACAGCGGGAAAGGGAATTTGCTATCCTTGTAGAAAAGGCTAAGATAGCTGAGGAGGTTAAGCGAACAAAGCTATTGAATCTGGATAGGGATAAAAGTGGAAGTAAGAGAAATCTAGAATCATCTGGGGCAGTTGGGCGTGATCAGAAGAGACTCAGGTCAAACAGGCCTAGACAAGATGATAGACCTGCTGCTAGTCAGATACAGAAGTGTGCTCGGTGTAGTAAATTCCATACTGGTAAGTGTCGGGCATGTAGTGGAAAGTGCTTTAGTTGTGGATCTTTGGACCACCAAGTTAGAAACTATCCACAGCAATGGGACAGTGAAGGGCCCACGGGCCAAGGGAATACTCAAACTGGTAGAGGAGGTCAGCAGCCACAAAGAGGTCAAGGTTCAGCCAGAGGTGGTAACGGTTCCGGTCGGGGCCGTGGAGCACCAGGCCAAGGTGCAGGTTATGCTGAGGCGAGGCAGCCAGCTTTGGTCTATGCAGTACATCGCCAAGGGGACGGAGACGCTCCAGATGCGAATAATGGTGCGTACCCTATCATAGTATACTAAGTGTTTATTTTGGCTTTAGAATTAGAGTGCGCAGCGAAAGCATAGTGGTGAGACTTAGATAGCATGATTACTAGTTAGTTTAAAATCTTAAGGACGAAATTTCTTTAAGGAGGGTAGAATTGTGACACCCTAAATTTGGGCCTAGAATAAGTGGGTTCGTGTGTCGAGAGAATGGATTTTGTTGTTAAAAAAAAAAAAAAAAGAAAAGGGAATAATGAATTAAGTGTGATTAAAAAAACTATTACATGTTTAGTTTAATTTTTAGGTGGTTTAGGAAGGGTTGGTAGTGTTGGAAAAGTCCTAAGCTCAATCCAGGGCTTTAGCAAAAATTTTGTTTTTACCCTTAAAGGAGGTTGGAGGTAGTCATAAGGCTTTTAAAATGTTGTTAGGTTAAATGATATCACAAAGAAGTAGGTGGTCTGGTGGCTTGTGGCATTTTAAATAAACTGGGGGTCAAAGGTTCAAGTCTTGGGTATGGCAAAAAAAAATTTATTGTGCATATGTTAGTATGAAGGCCAGAGTTTAGGCCTTATAATTAGTTGTGGCTGTTTCATGACACAAGGAAACGCCTGGCCAGTGGCAAAGGCGTTAGGAGTAGTAGGGGGAGTAGGGTTCTAGCTGCGGCGTGCGCTAAATGTTGTTTTTTTTAGTAAACCTGAAGCACGGAATAAAGGTTGATAATTAATTGGGAAGGAATTATGACTCAAATGAAACGGGTGGCGCAGTGGCAAAGGGAGTGTGTCATAGTGAAGAGGTCAGAGGTTCGAAGCTGGGTGTTGGTTAATATTTTTAGATTTCTTTAGATGATTCGGTTGCTGGGAAAATAGGCTTTAAAAGAAGTTGACAACGGAATATATCACAAGAATGGTTGTGGTGCAGTGGCTGGTAGCGTGAGGTGGTTCCTGCAGGTCACGGGTTCGAGTTGTCTTGTGCGCAATAACTTGAAATTTTGCTGCTAGTGTGGGAAGGTGGTTGAAGTGGATCGAAACACCAATTGATGGTTGCTGTTCGGGGGAAGCAATTTGAATGTAATTCAAAATGGATTTTTTGCTAAACAAAGGAATTGTTGGATGACGATGAAGATAAAATTTAGAGATAATAAAGGAATTTAATTGGTGATAAGTTTGAGTCAATTAGAGAGTGTAAGTTTATTTATTTATTTATTTTAGAATATATATATGAGTGCCGAAATTCCCTATAAATAAGGGTAGTATCTTGTCAATTTGGGCATTTGAACCCTAATTTCTTCTTCATTCTTTTATCGAAATTCTTTTCTTCATTCTTTTATCGAAATTCTTAGCCTCTCCCTCTACAATTTCTTTTCTTTCTTCAAAAGCCGAAACTCCTTAATTCACTTTCTTTTCCCCTTTCTTTTCTCTTGTACCGATTTCTCTAAAAAGCCGAAATCTCCATAGTTTTTCTCTATTCATCCCCTTTGTGAGTTAGTTCTATTCTTCCGGCATTTAAAACTTCTTCTTTGATACTGCCGAATTGTCTCTCCAGTGCTAGCCGAATTTCCTGTGCTAAGGAAACTTGGTCATCTAGATCTAAAAGCCGAAAATCGCTAGTCTCCAATTTCGGGATTTTAACGTAAGGAGATTTTCCCTAGATTTTTACTAGATTCGTTCATTGTATACAAGATCTTAACTTTATGATGAGGATTAACGATCATATATTGTGATAGTAGTTTTGACAAGGACTTGTGATGGAATTAAATATGGATCAGGCAAAGGAGAGAATCCCTAAGTTTAAGAAATGAGCGGTATCTACCGTTCGAGATTGGCCACTTGGTTGTGGACCGACTTCTGAACAACACCATAGGCAGATAGCAGTTCTATCGACTACTGATAGCGTAGACATAGAAAGTATCGTTTTATCGGTAATCAGGTGTGTAGATCTCTAACACACACTCTCTAATTGTTCTTTACGTGTTATGGGCTAAAAAGCTTGAAAGTGGTCAGTATAGGCAAATGAATAATACCCAAGAAAGGGTTAGGCAAGGATGCCATGTACGAAATCATAGAAATCTCTATGTACATTGAATTATATAAAAGTATGTATGATCTTTTCTTTATGTATGTATGCATGGGGTGGGAATATGATAATGAAGGGGAAGAGCATGATTAGGTCACATGGTGACCGGTGGTAGAAAACCCACGTAATGCAATGTTAGGTCACATGGTGATCGGTGGTAGAAAACCCACGTAATGCAATGTTTGGTCACATGGTGATCGGTGGTAGAAAACCCACGTTAAATTTTTTGATTAATAATGGAATAGGCAGTTTGACTGTCGATTTGGTGTGTAGTGGTTGGTGGGTCGATTGTAGAAATCCCCAAGGTGTGATGGTTGGTACGGGTTGGTGTGTAGAGGATGGAATTCTAGGATGGGTTGGGCCATTCATTATGTAATGTATATCATGTGTTATGATTGTTGCCTTTATGTATGGGCCAAGGCCCATAATGTGTTTGTGGGCCTTAGGTCAATGTGTTCAGGATTTATACACTGAGTCTTTGTGACTCACCACTTTCCTTTTTCTCTACTCTTTCAGATGAGCAGTAGATCGTGGACATGGGAGCCGAGACGGACTCGAGGGGCCATCAAGTTTATTATTATTTATATAGGTTATTTACAGTTTCTTTTTCTTTAAGTTTTAATTGTTGGAATTATTTAATGTAATAAGGCCCCATAGTTTCGGTTTAAATTGATATTTGTGAACGTTTATTTCTTTTCAAATTTACGATCAAAGACTCATGCTTTATAGATAATAAAAATGGCATTTTCAATTACGATTTAATTTGAACGAATTTTATTTTAAAAAGAGAAAGAATAAATTATAAGGATTTTTCCTACAAGTGTTATCTTTCAGCAAAAACTATAAAAATGACAAAATTTTTCAAATCAGTTTCAAATAAAGTTATAACATTAAACCCGTAGCATACCAGATCTAGTCGTAACGTATGGCCGGGTTTGGGGTGTTACAGAATTGGCCAATATTTTTCAAGTTTCATATTTCAATGATGATAAGTTTTATGATGTAAAATGTCAAATGTATGAATGATGATCAGTGGTTCTTTATAGTGTATTGCTTGAGTTGGCATAAGCGTGTTTATGTTTCAGGATGGCAATTGGCTTGGAAAGTAGCCTTCTAATTGTCCACACGGTCAACCCCCATGGGTATGTTAATAAGCCATGTATCTCCTACACCAAATTTACGAGAGTTTGATTCGTCACATGGGCTAGCACACCGGCGTGTACCTAGGCCGTGTGCTCCTTGAGAAGTTGCTAACATCATAAACAAAATGCTAAAGTTTTCACATACGAGTGAGGACACGGGCGTGTCAGGGTCGTGTGAGAGACACAGAGCCATTGACACGGGTGTGTGTCAGGCTGTGTGAAAACCCCTGTAGGTACGAAATAAAATTTTATTTCCTCACGGGTAAGAGACACGGGCGTGTGTGGCTACACGGCCTGCCCTCACGGACATGTGGCCCTTGTTTAGGTAAAAATTTTCTAAGAGCGTAAAGTTTTCGAATTAATTTCAAAACCTCTTGTAAATATGTTTAGGGCCTCATAGGCTCATAATAAGGATGTTATGAATATGAATGAAAAGTTTTAAGTTTGAAAAGAAATTTTATAGCCCGATAATGAATGTTTATGGAAGTTAAGTTTGGTAATGCATCGTATCCTGTCCCTGCGTCTGACACGAGTAAGGGGTGTTACATTTAGTGGTATCAGAGCTACAGTTTAGACGATTCTTAGACTAACATAGCGTATGCATGAGTCTAGCTATACATGCCATATTTATGAGTATTTATATAATGATAGTGTGACGACTTCTAACGATTCAAATTTTGTTTTCATATAGCAAATGGATCCCGATAAAGCTGTGGCGGATGATGCAAAAAGTAACGTGCCGGCTCTCGCTGAAGGGACAGTGCCGAATGAAAATGAGAATAGACCTACGACCATGAGTCAGAGAGAAGGAGAAGAGGCTAAAGAAGCCTTTCTCCACATGATGAATGCATGGTATACGGAGTTCGTTCATGCGAACCTGAATGCACAACCCCCTCTACCCCTGCCTATTCCTCAACCTACCCCTGTAGCTCACCAAGTGATAAAAGTAGTAAGGAGAGAAAAACCTCTAGTTGATAGAATCCAGAAGCAAGGAGTCGAGGAATTCGGGCTAGTAAAGATGACGATCCAAAAATAGTAGAGTTCTGGCTTGAAAATACCATCAGGGTATTTGATGAATTATCTTGCACACCTGATGAGTGCATGAAATGTGTAGTTTCTCTCTTGAAGGATTCAGCTTGTCAGTGGTAGAATACCCTTGTGTCAGTTGTACCAAAGGAAAAGATCACATGGGAGTTTTTCCAAGAAGAATTCTGGAAAAAGTATATCAGTCAAAGATTCATCGACCAGAAAAAGAAGGAATTTCTTGAACAGAAACAAGGTAGATAACAGTTGTAACATCCTAAAATTTGTGTATCAGTTGGTAGCTTGTGTTAGCTCGGGTAGTATTGTTTGTGTGCTTAGTATAGCCTTGTGAAGGCTTGACTTTATTTATGAAGCTAGAATAATTCTTAGTATTTAAAATTTAATGAAGTGGACTAGGTGATCTTGACACTTAAGATGATATAAGTATTAAATTCTAGCACATGAGGAGTTAGTGGCAAGGTGGTTATGATGCATGAAGGGTTACTTGAGGAAGAGGTTCGAGTAGTATGGATTGCATTGAAGACTTTATTTTTTTTATGCACCTTTGCATTAAGTGTCGCCAAGCTATTCTTATGGTAGGTTGGACTTTCAAAATTTTTGGTAAGTTGAATAATGGATTTGGAAAGCTTGTATTATGGGATAAGATTCTTAAGACTTATGGAAGGATGGGGGGACAAAGGGCTTAGATGATGGAGAGTGTTTTAGAAACTATGCTAAGGCCATTAATCCATAAATGTGGACGGCATGTGTGGCTAGGGGGTGGCCGAATGTTGATAGGAAGTTTGGGGGGGTTTAGTTTGGTCAATTCTTGCATTTTGTGCATTTTTTACATTTTTCTTTTCCTCTCCAAAAGTTTTCTTCCGTAGCCGAATGTGCTTTGGCAATAAGGTAAATTTTGTTTTAGTTTTAGCATTTGTTTTCTTGTTTTGTGTCAAAGCCAAAAAAACCATAGAGGTTTGCCAAATTTTTCTTAGGCATTTGGTCGAATATTCAATAGAGCCTCTCACATATTTTTATTCTCTTTGAAGCCTAAAACCAACCCTCTTCCCTTCCATCTTTTTCTTCATCTTTAGTGGTTGGCCAAATCTTCCATCTCCCCATTTCATCTTTTTCTTTCTTCCACTTTTGCTCAAAATCGAAAACATCCCTCTTCCATTGTAATTTCTTTCTTTTCCTTCCTTTTTCTTTCTCTTTCTCCACTCTAGCCGAATCCTTTTTGTTGTTACAAATCAACCATAGCCAAAATTTCCTTCACCATTTAACCATATTGCCGAAACTTCCCATTCTCTTTTTGATTTGTCTTGGCCGAATATCAACAAGGGTAGGTCTTCAATTGGTTTTCTTCAAACGGCTTTAGAAGGGGGTAAGTATTCATGGTCGTATTTCCTTTGTTTCTTTTCTCTTTTCTATGTCGTTTTCCTTAAGGGCAAAAGCCAAATTTTGGGCATTTGTTAGTATGGTTTTAACCATAGGAACTTATTTCTTTTAGGTTCTTCGAGACGTTGGAAGCAATCGATTTAACCCTATTTCTCTAGCAATCGAAGTGGTAAGTCAAGTGGTAAGGATTTTTGTTGGTTCATTAATCTTCAAGTGGATGTAAAGCCGAAGGCTTGTGAGATTAAGGTTTGTTGGTGCGGCCGAAAGGACTTGTTAATGATTTTGTGGTTTGGCCGAATGTAGGACAAGGAGATCTAGAGAGGTAGATCGGGGCTTCGGGATTTAGTGATTTCGCTAGTGTCAGGTGTGTACCTTACACACTTTATAACTCGATTTATATATATATATATTAATAAACTAATCATGTTACCAAAGTGGAAAACTATGAGATCTTGATATGATTCCTTGATGAGTATGAACAAGGACTCGGGTAAGTCCGTTTCAATATGATGTTGATATATGTTGTTTAATATCATGATCTATGATATATTTGTTATATGTTCATATTAGAGCATGATGGCATGATTTGCATAATAATTGCATGGTTATGGGTGATATGAGAGGAGGGGGAAGATTTGATATTCGTGTCTTTGGGACACCGGAGGTTTGGCATTTCCAAAGGGTTTGGTACCACGCTTATTTTGTGTCTTTGGGACACGGAGGTTTGGCACCTCATAGTGACTCGTCCGGTGGCTTAGTACCACCGTGGGTTGGCCCCACATTTGATGTATTGGGATTATCGCCATGATTTGGTATCACACGGGTTGGCCCACAACTTGATTATTTGTGACTTTGGGTCACCAAGTGATTTGGCATCACATTATTGGATATCGTGACTTTGGGTCACCGTGGTTTGGCACCACCGGTGGTTTGGTACCACACGGGTAGAAAAAGAGTTATGGATGGCTAGGTTGGGTGCATTATATATATATATTGCTCGCTTATGAATTGTGTAAGAATGTTGCATTAACCGGGAAGGATTATGCATCGAGTCTTGGTGACTCACCTTCTCCTTTATCTTTTCAGTGATTCTTGATCGCGGGAGGAGCCGGATGAACTCGAGGAGGCCATGCAATAAAAACTCGCTTTATAAGAACTTGATTTGGGTACTTGATTTTATCTTAATTTGGTTTATATTTTATTTGGATTTGTAATAAGGCCTTTTAATTATGTTTTGGATTATTTATATGTTTTGGACTTGTTTTAAATATGGCTTATAAATTACATGATTGAGATAATAATTTGAGCATAAAGTTTTCTAAACTACAATTGCAATGGTTTTCAAAACGTTACCATCGGGTAATATAGATCGTTTGATAATATTTAACAATTTAAGTGATTTTGATAACTCATACGTTTTTCAAAAACTTAAGTTTGCGAGTTTCAATTAACAACGGTTTTCAACTATTCGCTTGAGTCTTTTATAAAAATTATAAAAGGTTTTCTAATCTATGGATCTGCAACTAAGTTTTAAAGATTTATTCACGGAATTTCAAAGTAAATTATCAGTTTTTTAAGTGATTATAACCTGTTTTCTTCAAATATAGGATAACAAAGAGTTTTTCACTAAAAATTTATTGTTATCTCGATTTTTTTCAAAATGTTTTCCTCTGTGGCATGCCAGATTCGGTCTTGGCGTATTGACCGGGTTTGGGGTGTTACAAATTGGTATCAGAGCCAAGTTTAAAAGCTCGACGGTGGGCCTAAGGCCCAAAATGATTTAAAGTATGGTCTTACAATGTTTTTGTTGAAAATTATATGATTTGAAAGGCATGGCACCGAGTCTCGGGCACCGATCCGCCCGGGTAAGTACTTCAAACTATTGATTATGATGATGATGGCATGAATGTATAGTAGTAGGAACTACTCTAGAGATCCAAAACTATAGGTTGGATGTACTCGCGAAACAACCTCTTATTAAAACTATTCATAAAACTATGTTTTAAAAAAAAAGTGGAATAATGACTAATGCATAAAACTTTTAAATCAGTTAAGTCAAGACTTTAGACATGAGCACTCGAGGCCGGGGTCGTGTTATGCGTGGGCGCGGTAGGGTAGGATGGTCGTGGTCCGAGCCAGTGAGGTCGGGTCAAGGATCGGAGAATGAGGTACCACCACCCCACCACCAATGATTGGAGTTGAGTTTCAGGAGCAAACGGGGGATGACGAGTGTCTCAGGCGATGCTGCGAGTTCTTGAGAGAGTAGCTGGAATAAGAGGAGGCGCGAGAGCTCAGAAATCTGTACCTGAGTGACTCCGAGCCAATAGAGCTGAGGTATTTCGAGGTGTTTCGGGTGTAGCTCCCAGTACGGCTGAATATTGGCTAGAGACGACGGAGCGAATCATGGATGACTTGGACCTGAATGCTAAGGAAAAGCTGAAAGGGATAGTGTCACTTCTTCGAGATGAGTCATATCAGTGGTGGCTCACGGTGAGGGACAATGCTGCAGTGGAGGATCTTACTTGGGACTATTTCAAGGCAGTGTATCAGAAGAATTATATTGGGTCTAGTTATATTGATACGCAACGTAAAGCATTTCTAAGTTTGGTCCAAGGGAGTAAGTCCGTATCAGAATATGAGGCAGAATTTTTAAGATTGAGTCGGTATGCTGGAGGTATCGTGGCTTCGGAGCACGAGCGATGTGTTCAGTTCGAGGATGGATTGAGAGACGAGCTGAGACTGCTGAT
This sequence comes from Gossypium rotundifolium, assembly GCA_025506655.1. Lineage (NCBI taxonomy): Eukaryota > Viridiplantae > Streptophyta > Magnoliopsida > Malvales > Malvaceae > Gossypium > Gossypium rotundifolium. The sequence goes on along the minus strand of CP106732.1, from coordinate 96,540,514 downwards.
TGCTCCACACCAGGAGCGAGAGTTTGCTGCGTTAGTTGAAAAGACTAAAATAGCTGAAAGGATAAAGGAATCTATAAGGCGTAATCACGACAGAACAAACATAAGAGAAGTTTTGGATCATCCGGTCACCCGATAATTCTCGAAAGAGGCTAGGCGAATGGGTTGAATCAATGGGAGGCTCATATCGCTAATCGAGACCACCACAAAGGTAATCGATGTGGGAAATATCATTGGGGTGAATGTTGGACCGGAGGGAAAGGATGTTTTGAGTGTGGCTTGCTGGATCATCATGTGAGGGACTGTCCATGTAAGCTAGCCAGAATCGATCGAGGTCAAGGTCGTGCTCGATTCGAGAAAGGAGGATCGCCACCACAGAGAGGTCGTGGTAATGGTAGAGGAAGTAATGGTTCGGTCGAGGCCAAGCATCGGGTAGAGGTGCAAGTAACACTGAGGCAAGACAGCCTGATTTGGTGTATGCAGCGAGGCGTCGAGAGGAGGGTGACGCACCGGACGTCATAATCGGTACGTTTTTAATCTTTGGTGTACCATATACTGCTTTGATAGATGTGGGTTCGACGCATTCGTGACGCTGCCGATAGTATAGTAGAGACCATGAACTTAGATTCAAACCGCTTCTAGGAGGATGACAATGATTTAGCCCTCTAGGTCACTCTGTAGAAGTAAATAAGTCAGATAGGGATGTACCCTAGAACTCCAAGGGGTAGTGTTTGCGGTGATCCGATGGAACCGCCGCTTGGAGAGTTCGATCCGATTCTTGGGATGGACTGTTGGTCAAGTACCAAAGCGAGTTTGGATTGCTGATAAGCGCATGGTGTTGAAGACGGTGAGGTGAAATGGTGGTTATGATAGGTAATAGAAGAGATTATCTATCCAACGTGGTATCTGCGTTGAAAGTCGAGAAGATGGTCGGGAAGGGTCGCGAGGCATTTATGGTTCATGTGTGCGTTGGAGGCTAAGGAGTCTCTTGTAGGGAATGTCCGAACGGTGAAAGAATATCTTGATGTATTCGTAAGAACTTCCGGATTGCCTCCGGATCGTGAAGTTGAATTTGGAATAGATCGCCATACGAAACTACGCCGGTGTCTATTGCTCAGTATAGAATGGCACCAAGGAATTAGTGGAATTGAAGGCTCAAATTCGGAGTTGTTGGATCGAGGTTTTATCCGACCAAGTGTTTACCTTGGGAGCGCCTTAGGTACTTTTTGTCAAGAAGAAGGATGGTACGATGCGGATGTGCATAGACTACCGCCATTGAATAAGTCGACGATCAAAACAATTATCCTTTGCCGAGGATAGATGACTTGTTTGATCGACCTTAAAGGGCAAAGCCAGTTTTCTCCAAGATTGATTTAAGGTCTTGATATCATCACTAAAGGTGAAAGAGGCTGATATCCATAAGACGGCATTTCGCACTCGGTATGGGCACTACGAGTTTCTGGTAATGCCATTTGGATTGACTAACGCCGGTAGCTTTCATGGACATGATGAATCGAGTATTTCAAATAGCTTTTGGATCGGTTTGTTGTAGTATTTATAGACGATATTTTGGTATACTCCGAGTCGGAGGAGGAGCATGATGCGCATTTGCAGTAGTGTTCTGATTTTGAGGAAAAGTAGCTATATGCCAAATTTAGTAAGTGCGACTCGCTTAGGAGGTGACTTTCTTAGGTCACGAGTATCACCGTGGGGATTAGAGTGGATCCTCGAAAGATCGAGCGATGTTGGATTGGAAGCCGCCTAAGTCGATGGTCGAGATTCGTAGTTTTCTAGGTCCGGCGGGGTATTACCGAAGATTTGTGGAAGGATTTTCTTTGATGGTAGCACCTATGACCAAGTTATTGAGGAAAGGAGTTCCATTTGTGTGGACTGAGAAGCAACAAGAAAGTTTCGACAAGTTGAAGAAGATTCTGACTGAAGCTCCGGTTTTAATTCAACCTGAGGTAGTCAAGGAATTCACGGTTTACTATGATGCATCACATACTAGTTTGGGATGTGTCTGATCTGAGAAGAGAAGGTAGCGACTTATGCATCTCGACAGATTGAGACCACATGAAGTTAATTATCCGACGCATGACTTGGAATTAGCTGCGTGGTTTTCGCATATGAAGATTTGGAGACACTATTTGTACGGAGAGAAGTCGATAGTCTCAGACGGATCACAAGAGTCTAAAGTATCTTTTGACTCGTAAGGATTTGAATTTGAGGTAGCGCAGATGGATTGAATTGTTGAAGGACTACGATCGCTCGATTGAGTATCATCCGGGCAAAGCTAACATGGTGGCAGACGCATTGAGCCGTAAGGTTGTATCAGACTTAAGATCAATGTTTGCTCATCTTAGTTTATATGACAATGGGAGTCTTTTGGCAAAATTGCAAGTCAAGCCGACTTGGTTAGAGCAGATCAAGAAGAAACAGTTAGAGGATGATGGTTTGAATGATCGGAGGTTGCAGGTTCAGAATGGTGGTTTAGAGGATTATAGTTTGTCCAGTGATGGAGTATTATGTTTTCAAGGGAGAGCTTGTATGCCGAAAGATGTTGAGTTGAGGCAAAGGATTCTTCGGGACGCACATAGCAGCCCATACGCTATGCATCTTGGAGGTAGCAAGATGTATCGGGATTTAAGAGAGCAATTTTGGTGGCTAGGTCTGAAGCGGGAGGTAACTGAGTTTGTGGGAAATGTTTGATGTGTCGAGAGGTTAAAGTCGAGCATCGCCATCGTCTGGTTACTTGACCAAAGAAGATTCCACAGTGGAAGTGGGAAAGGATCACTATGGATTTTGTCGATGGATTAGCTCTTACACCTAGTAAGAAGGACTCGATTTGGGTGATTGTGGATCGTCGACTAAGTCACTCATTTCATTCTCGTAAGGGTGGATTACTCACTTCATAAGTTAGCTAAGTTGTATGTGGCGAGATAGTGAGGTTGCACGGTGTACCGATGTCGATCATCTCGCATGAGATCCTAGATTTACGTCAAGGTTTTGGAGAGCGTTACATCGGGCTTTGGGCAGCGGTTGGATTTTAGTACGGCATTTCATCCACGGTCGACCAAGCGATCAAAAGAGTTATTCAGATCTTAGAGGATATGTTGAGAGGATGTGTTTTGGACTTGAGGCGGTGGGAAGAGTTTTACCATTAGTGAGTTCGCATACAACAATAGTTATCGAGCAAGCATTAAGATGGCACCATATGAGGCGTTGTATGGTAGGAGGTGTCGTACACCTACATCTTTGATGAGTTGGGTGAGCGTCAAATGTTAGGACCAGAGTTGGTTGCAGGGACTGAGGATAAGGTTAAGATGATTCAGGCTCGTTTGAAGGAAGCTTCGGATAGGCAGAAGTCTTATGCCGATCTCAAGCGGAGGGATATAGAATTTGTCGTAGGTGACAAGGTCTTCTTAAAGGTCTCGCCATGGAAGAAAGTGTTAAGATTTGGGAGAAAAGGCAAGTTAAGTCCAAGGTTTATTGGGCCGTATAAAGTGTTGAGACGAGTGGGACCAGTAGCCTATCAGCTCGAGTTGCCAGTAGAGTTGAGTCAGATACACAATGTATTTCATGTCTCCATGCTTAGACGCTATCGTTCTGATCCATCGCATGTTGTGACAGTGGAGGAATTAGAGGTGAGTCCAGATTTGATGATAGAAGAAGAACCATTGCAGATTCTAGATCGAGACATAAAAGTTTTGCGTAAGAAGTCAGTTCCTTTAGTGAAGGTCTTATGGCAGAACCATGGCATAGAAGAAGCTACGTGGGAACCGGAGGATGTTATGAGGCAGCAGTACCCTTAACTCTTTTGATCAGGTAATTTCGAGGACAAAATTTTTCTTAAGGGGGGTAGAATTGTAACATCCTAAAATTTGTGTATCAGTTGGTAGCTTGTGTTAGCTCGGGTAGTATTGTTTGTGCGCTTAGTATAGCCTTGTGAAGGCTTGACTTTATTTATGAAGCTAGAATAATTCTTAGTATTTAAAATTTAATGAAGTGGACTAGGTGATCTTGACACTTAAGATGATATAAGTATTAAATTCTAGCACATGAGGAGTTAGTGGCAAGGTGGTTATGATGCATGAAGGGTTGCTTGAGGGAAGAGGTTCGAGTAGCATGGATTGCATTGGAAGACTTTATTTTTTTATGCACCTTTGCATTAAGTGTCTGCCAAGCTATTCTGATGGTACGTTGGAATTTCAAAATTTTTGGCAAGTTGAATAATGGATTTGGAAAGCTTGTATTATGGGATAAGATTCTTAAGACTTATGGAAGGATGGGGGGACAAAGGGCTTAGATGATGGAGAGTGCTTTAGAAACTATGCTAAGGCCATTAGTCCATGAATGTGGACATGCGTGTGGCTAGGGGGTGGCCGAATGTTGATAGGAAGTTTGGGGGGTTTAGTTTGGTCAATTCTTGCATTTTGTGCATCTTTTACACTTTTCTTTTCCTCTCCAAAAGTTTCCTTCCTTAGCCGAATGTGCCTTGGCAATAAGGTAAATTTTGTTTTAGTTTTAGCATTTGTTTTCTTGTTTTGTGTCAAAGCCAAAAAGACCATAGAGGTTTGCCAAATTTTTCTTAGGCATTTGGCCGAATATTCAATAGAGCCTCTCACATATTTTTATTCTCTTTGAAGCCTAAAACCAACCCTCTTCCCTTCCATCTTTTTCTTCATCTTTAGTGGTTGGCCAAATCTTCCATCTCCCCATTTCATCTTTTTCTTTCTTCCACTTTTGCTTAAAACCGAAAACATCCCTCTTCTATTGCAATTTCTTTCTTTTCCTTCCTTTTTCTTTCTCTTTCTCCACTCTAGCCGAATCCTTTTTGTTGTTACAAATCAACTATAGCCAAAATTTCCTTCACCATTTAACCATATCATGAAACTTCCCATTCTCTTTTGATTTGTCTTGGCGAATATCAACAAGGGTAGGTCTTCAATTGGTTTTCTTCAAACGGTTTTAGAAGGGGGTAAGTATTCATGGCCGTATTTCCTTTGTTTCTTTTCTCTTTTCTATGTCGTTTTCCTTAAGGACAAAAGCCAAATTTTGGGCATTTGTTAGTAAGGTTTTAACCATAGGAACTTATTTCTTTTAGGTTCTTTGAGACGTTGGAAGCAATCGATTTAACCCTATTTCTCTAGCAATCGAAGTGGTAAGTCAAGTGGTAAGGATTTTTGCTGGTTCATTAATATTTAAGTGGATGTAAAGCCGAAGGCTTGTGAGATTAAGGTTTGTTGGTGTGGTCGAATGGTCTTGTTAATGATTTTGTGGTTTGGCCGAATGTAGGACAAGGAGATCTAGAGAGGTAGATCGGGGCTTTGATTTAGTGATTTCGCTAGTGTCAGGTGTGTACCTTACACACTTTATAACTTCGGTTTATAAATATATATATATATATATTAATAAACTAATCATGTTACCAAAGTGGAAAACTATGAGATCTTGATATGATTCCTTGATGAGTATGAACAAGGACTCGGATAAGTCCGTTTCAATATGACGTTGATATATGTTGTTTAATATCATGATCTATGATATATTTGTTATATGTTCATATTAGAGCATGATGGGATGATTTGCATAATAATTACATGGTTATGGGTGATATGAGAGGAGGGGGAAGATTTGACATCCGTGCCTTTGGGACACCAGAGGTTTGGCATCTCCGGTGGTTTGGTACCACAGTTATTTTGTGTCTTTGGGACACCAGAGGTTTGGCACCTCATAGCGACTCGTCTCAGTGGCTTAGTACCACCGTGGGTTGGCCCCACATTTGATGTATTGGGATTGTCGCCAGTGATTTGGTATCACACATGGGTTGGCCCCACAACTTGATTATTTGTGACTTTGGGTCACCAGTGATTTGGCATCACATTATTGGATATCGTGACTTTGGGTCACCAGTGGTTTGGCACCACCAGTGGTTTGATACCACACGGGGTAGAAAAAAGAGTTATGGATGGCTAGGTTGGGTGCATTATATATATTGCTTAGTTATGAATTGTGTAAGAATGCTGCATTAACCGGGAAGGATTATGCATCGAGTCTTGGTGACTCACCTTCTCCTTTATCTTTTCAGTGATTCTTGATCGCGAGGAGGAGCCGGATGAACTCGAGGAGGCCATGCAATAAAAACTCGGTTTTATAAGAACTTCAATTTGGGTACTTGATTTTATCTTAATTTGGTTTATATTTTATTTGGATTTGTAATAAGGCCTTTTAATTATGTTTTTGGATTATTTATATGTTTTGGACTTGTTTTAAATATGGCTTATAAATTACATGATTGAGATAATAATTTGAGCACAAAGTTTTCTAAACTACAAACGCAATGGTTTTCAAAACGTTACCATCGGGTAATATAGATTGTTTGATAATATTTAACAATTTAAGTGATTTTGATAACTCATACATTTTCCAAAACTTAAGTTTGCAATTTCAATTAACAACGGTTTTCAACTATTCGCTTGAGTCTTTTATAAAAATTATAAAAGGTTTTCTAATCTATGGATCGTAACTTAAGTTTTAAAGATTTATTCACGAATTTCAAAGTAAATTATCGCTTTTAACTTATTATAACCTGTTTTCTTCAAATATAGAATAACAAAGAGTTTTTCACTAAAATTTATCGTCATCTCGATTTTCTTCAAAATGTTTTCCTCTGTGGCATGCCAGATTCGGTCTTGGCATATTGACCGGGTTTGGGGTGTTACAGCAGTAACTGAGCATAAGCGTGAATTTGTAAGACTCGACAAGTACGCTCATGAGTGTGTGTCCTTTGAAGCCATCATGTGCAAGAGGTTCGAGGACAGATTAAATGAAGATATAATGTAACACCCCTAACCCATATCCGTTGTCAGATTAGGGTTAAGAGGCATTCTCAGAACAATTACCAAGACATAGCACTCCATCCAACTAACACTTGATAAATTCATAATATTTCATGCTATCACAACTGAATATATGCATATGAATTTTATTAGGTCTTAATAAAATAACTTGCATTATGCGAATCACATGGTCATTAAAAAAAACAATGGCTAGAATAAGCATATAATGTTTAAACATTTATTTGATTTCTAATATCAACAATAGATTCAAACATACACTATTATTATTAAACATGTAATGCGATGTTTCTTTATTTATAGACATGCATGCTTACTATAGCAATATCATATATGAAAAATACAATTTACTCACTAATCACACAAACACCAAATAAAACCTAATAGTCACTTACATATTTGATCAAACAAAATTTCAAACTATGCCATACATATGTAATAATTGCTATTACCTATTTAGCACATACCACTTTCGCATTCAACTCATGCACAAATATGCCATGAAAAATTTATTACTTACCATTGTACACCGAATCCCTATAGCAAAATATACTAGTAAACACCACTATAAATACATACATATATATATAGGTGTGTATATACATCAAACGGCTGCACATCTAAACTAAGAAACAATATACAACTTGAATATATTTATTTAAATCGAATATACATTATCAAGCATTATTTTAGCCCAAAATGCCATAAACCACAAAACCAAACTATACCTATTATATATATGTACAATGGCGTAACATATGCTAACTTAAAACCTCCACAACCCATGCTAATAATGTCACAAACATGTACACCATTTGACCATTTAAAACCATATGTCTCAATACCAAACTAACAAAGGGATAAGCCATTTTTGCATGGCATACATATATATACATATCATTCGATCACAACAGAAGAGATTTAGTCTATACATGCCTTTGACTCCAAAAAGTATTCAAAACATATAAATATATATACCAAAGAGAGAGATAGTGCGGTTGACTTCACCAACGATCCTTCGAGCACTGTAGCTTGACCAAAATCTATAAAACGAACAAATAAACACACACAAAGTAAGCTCACTAGCTTAGTAAGTCTTAAGCACATATAATTATAATGAACATACATGTAAACACTTTAATCTTCAAGCTTATAATATTGTACATAAATATTTCTATATATATAATACACTTAGCGAATACTAGTGTCACATTTGTATCGATTATTATCACTATGTCATCATGAACATATACTTTATCAACTTCACATATAAGCAATGTACATACACATTAATGATAGGTTCAACATTATAAAATATAGTACTTGTGGAATTGACCATTTCAAAGACATTGTATTTGATTCAAAACAATAAGAACTTTACTCACTTCAATCCTTATAAACATAATATGCTAACTCTTACGAGCTTTTAACACAAAACATTATATATAACATACCTTGTTTGATTCTCAAATTTTTCCATTTATATCAATTCACCCAAGATTAAGCCTACTAGGCACGAAGCTTCGAATGTGTCACCTATCGAGCTTCGCTAGGCACGAAGCCCAAATATGTCACCGGCACTAAGCTCTGCTAGGCACGAAGCCGAATATGTCACCTAAGACTAAGCCCGCTAGGCATGAAGCTTTGAATATGTCACCTAAGACTAAGCTCGCTAGGCACGAAGCCCGAATATGTCACCGGTACTAAGCTGCTAGGCATCAAAGCCTGATAAGTAACAACGGCACAAGGCCTGCTAGGCTAATAGCCCGAGATATCAACATTTTTTTAACATTTCAATGCACATTTCAATAATAACGTATCCAATTAAATCACTTAAATTTCATAATTCTATCACATTTCAAACTCATTGTACACTCCGCATATCACATCGATTATACACCTTTACATGGTATTAACAAAACATATCCAATTCAATGTAATACCTTTACATTCGGCTATCACATAAAAATATACCCAAATTTATCAAACATTGTCATTAAACACATTCATAATTCATTCTTTAATATAATCTAGCTTAAGGACTTACCTCGACTTTCGACGGACAACATTAACCGGCTAGTCGACAACTTTCGTTTTCCCCGATCCAAGCTCATTTTTCTTTGTTCTTGATCTAGAACACATTAAATTCAGCTCATTCAAGTACATTTCAACTCAATTTAGTCCCAAAACACATAAACATGCAAATTACCATTTTGCCCCCAAGATTTCACATTTTTACTATTTAGTCCTAATTGTACAAAACATAAAATACACAAAATTTGCCAAGACTATGTGAGGGCCGAATATTCACAAGGGCCTTATGAGTCCATTTCTTTCATTTATTTTGCAAATAAGCCCCTCTAAAAATTTACTTTTATAAATTAGCCCTAAATACTAAAATTCACTAAAATTTCTAATACAAAACATATCAATCCTTAACATATCTTTAATTTAAAATCATCAAACATCAAAAACCTCGAGAATTCATCCATGGCTGAACCTCATGAACACATGATTCTCAAAAATTCAAGCATGGGTCGGGTAACATACGAAGCAACGATCTCAAAAACGTAAAAATTATCTAAAACCGACTAAGGACTCACCTTTAATTTTAGCTTCAAAGTGCCAAAATTTCAAAGACTTTGAACCCTTCTTCTCATGCAAACATTCGGCCAAGACAAAGATGAATGAAAAATGGCCTTTTGTTTTGTTTTACTTTAACATATATTAAATTATTATTAAATTACTTAACTAACCTTTATAATAAAATAACCAAATATTATATCTTAAGGACAAACTTGTCCATGACCAGCCACTAACTCAAAAAATGGGTTATTTACCCTTTCAATACTTCATATTATAAAGCCATGATCAAATTAGCACATTTCACTTTAGTATGCCACTTTTACCTTTTACGCGATTAAGTCCTTTTTATCAAATTCAATACTTAAACGATAAAATTTTTCTCTGAAACTTTCACACACATAAATTCATATATAATAAACACTAGATATAATATTTAAATATTTCTCGTGCTCGATTCATGGTCCCAAACCACTGCTCGATTAGGGTCAAATTCGATTCATTACAACTCTCCTCCTTAAGGATTTTCGTCCTCGAAAATCTTACCGATTAAATAACGTTGGATATTGTTGCCTCATTGAGTCCTCGGTCTCCCACGTAGCCTCTTCAACTCCGTCGATTCCATAGTACTTTCACTAAGGAAATCCTTTTGTTTCTTAACTCTTTCATTTCCGAGCTAAAATACGGATCGATTTTCCTCATACGCCTTATCGTGTTGGATTTCAATCTCGAATTTGAGCAATCACATGTGACGGATCCGATCCAGATCTACAGAGCATAGAAACGTGAAATACATCGTGTATCTTTTCTAATTCGTGAGGGTAGCTTCAACCTATATGCAACAGCCCAACACGCTCAATGATTTCATAAGGTCCGATGAATCTCGGGCTCAACTTGCCTTCCGACCAAAAAGCAGTACTTTCTTCCACGGAGAAACCTTTAAAAATACTCGATCTCGACCTAAAATTTAATGTCTTTACGCTTCAAATTAGCATAGGACTTTTGACGATCCGGCGCACTTTCAAATTGTCTCTAATAATAGCTACTTTACTTCGGTTTCTTTAATCAAATCAACCCGTGTATCTTATTCTCACCGAGCTCACCCAAAGATAATGGTGTTCGACACTTTCGCCAGCATAAGGCTTCATAGGGCGCCACCTTGATACTAGATTGAAAACTGTTATTATAGGCAAATTCAATCGAGGTAAGTATCTTTCCCACGCACCTTCAAACTCAAGAACGCAACATCTCAACATGTCCTCAAGTATCCGAATAGTTCATTTAGATTGACCGTCATACTGTGGATGAAAGGTCAGACTAAAGAAAAGTTTAGTACCTAAAGCATCTTGCAACTTCTTCCAAAATCGTGATGTAAATCTCGTGTCTCGTCAAATAATGGAACTCGACGCCATGCAATCTCACAACTGAGATACATACAATTCAAATAGTTTATCGAGTGAGTAGTCCTGCATTTGTTGGCACAAAGTGAGCTGATTTAGTCGATCTATCAACTATAACCCGATAGCATCTTTCTTACTCGGTGTCATAGGAGACCGGATACAAAATCCATTGTAATTCTATCCTATTTCCATTCGGTATCATGATTGGTCAAGTAGTCCTAAGGCACTTGATGCTCGGCTTTTACTTGTCGACAAATTAAGCACTTTGAAACAAATTGAGATATATCTCGTTTCATACTGTGCCACCAAGAAGACTGCTTTCAAGTCATTATACATTTTCGTGCTACCCGGATGTATAGACATCTGACTATTATGAGCTTCTTTCAATAACATCTGAATCAAATCTACGTCCCTTGGCACACACATTCGACCTTTATATTTCAAGTAGTCATTTTCATCAATTCGAAATTCTGACTCTGCATTATTTTCACATCGAACCCGCTTTAACAATATATCTTTGTCGACTTTTGTGCATCACAAATTTGCTGAATAAACATTGGTCTTGCTTTTAACTCGGCTATAATCGAACTATCATCTGACATAACCATCTGTGTGTTCAATGCACTAAGAGCAAGCAATGATTTTCGACTTAATGCATCTGTAACAACGTTAGCTTTCCCCAGATAGTAGTCAATCACTAACTCATAGTCTTTCAACAGTTCTAACCATCTGCGTTGTCTCAAGTTCAACTCTTTCTGAGTCATCAAGTATTTAAGACTTTTGTGATCTGAGTAAACATGACATTTCTCACCATATAAATAATGACGCCAAATTTTAATGCGAACACAATAGTACGCAAGTTCTAAATCATGCGTCGGTAGTTTCTTTCATGCGGGTTCAATTGTCTTGAAGCGTAGGCTACAACTTTGCCTTCCTCGCATCAAAACGCAGCCCAAACCATTTAAGGAAGCATCGAATACACAATAAATTCTTTACCCGATTCAGCCGAGCTAACACTTTGGAGCTTAGTCAAAGGGCTTTCAACCGATCGAAACTTTTCTCGACAATTTTTCACCACTCGAACTTGACATCTTTCTGTAGTAGCTTTGTTCAAAGGTGTAGCTATTACGAAAAAACCTTTCACAAACCGCCTATAGTAGCCCACAAGTCCTAGAAAACTTCAATCTCGAAAACATTTTTCGGTGGCTTCCAATCAAGTATAGCCGAGATTTTGTTCGGATCAACTCGAATGCCTGATGCTGAAACAACATGTCCCAAAAAGCCGACCTCTTTCATCCAGAACTCACACTTACTAAACTTCGCATACAACTATTGATTCTGCAAAGTTTGTAGCACTAATCTCAAATGCTCAGCATGTTCGATTTCATCTTTGGAGTAGATCAATATATCATCAATAAACACTACTACAAATCGATCCAAAACCTGCCTAAAACCCGATTCATCAAATCCATAAAAATAGCGAGTGCATTAGTAAGCCCAAAAGGCAAAACCAAAACTCAAAATGTCCGTACCTCATCCGTAATGCAGATTTGGCACATCTATATCTCCGACTCAAGAATCGATAATAACCCGATCTCAAATCTATCTTCAAAATACTAAAGCCCTTTCAACTTATCAAACAAATCATCAATCCGAGGTAACGGTACTTATTCTTTATAGTTACCTTATTCGATTGCCGATAATCAATACACATTTGCATTGTTCCATCTTTCTTTTCACAAAAGAACTGGTGCACCCAAGGAGAGAAACTCGATTACCGCAAAACCCATATCTCATAACTCTTGCAATCGTGCTTTCAACTCTTTTAACTCAAGAGGTGCCATCCGATCTGAGCTATCGAGATCGGAGTCGTTCGGTGCTAATTCAATGTTGAACTCAATCTCTCGATGGTGGTAAACCCGGTAGTTCTTCAGAAACACATCCGGTATTCACACACAACCCAGATGATTCAATATGCTTTTCGACACTTTATTATCCAAGACATAAGCCAAATAAGCTTCGCACCTTTTCTCACATACTTTTCACCAAAGATCGAGGATATTATTATAGGAAACCCGCTACATCATGGATTTAATTACGATGATCTCACCGCTTCGACATCTCAAATCAATAAGTTTTCTTTTACAATTCACCACCGCATCATGTGAAGTTAACCACCCATTCCCAAAATTATATCGAACTCATCAAGGGCAACAACATTAAATCTACCGGGAAACAATAATCTCGAATCATTAACGCAACCTCCACACACTTTATTTACAAGTACACATCTACCCAAAGGGTTGGACACACGAATCACAAATTCAGAGACTCAATTGGCGAGTCTTACCAATACTAGAGTTTCACACATATATGAATGAGTCGAACCAGATCAATCAATGCGATCACGATAATATCATAAAGGGTGAAAGTACCAAGAATGACATCGGGGAAGAAGCATCCTCTCGGCTCGTGTAGCATAAGCTCGATAGGTGCTCGGGCTCTGATCAAACTACGATGTCCTTCGTCCTCTCTCGACTACCACCTACTTTATCAAATATTTGGGTGGTCGCCCCCGTCTTTGGCGTCGCTTCGGTCTAGTGTTCTCAATCGATTCATTCGGCTAACATCGGGCACTCTCGAATAAAATGGTCCGACGATCCACATTTAAAGCAGGACCGATCACGAACCCTACAGCTTCCAGAATGCCATTTCTCGTAATGTTTACACTCGACCCAATCTCGTGGAATGTTACCAACACCGCTATCGAAGTGGCTCGATAACTCCTCGGAGGTCGATCACGCTCAGGTAAGTCCAAGTAGCTTTATGTCGGTTGGAGTCATCTCTAAATTTCTTAGGCACCGAATGGTAAGTCTTACTCGTTGATCTCTTACGAGTATCTCCGGCTTCTATATCGCCTTTTCTTTTCTCTTTTCCGAAGCCACCTTACAAGCCCGCCGACTAGTATCACAAACTCTTTGATTTCAAGGATGCCACCAAGAACTTTATATCTTCATTCGCACCGTCTTCAAACCTTTTGCACATAATAGCTTCAATAGAAACACACTCTCTAGCATATCCGCTAAGTCCGACAAATTTCCATTCATATTCATCACGATCATTCGCCTGCTTTAGTTCAATAAATTCTTTTCATTTTGATCGATGAATCTCGATCGATATATTTCTTGCGTAACTCAATTTGGAAGAAGTCTCAAGTTACTTTTTCTTTCTAACTATGGATACCAAAGTGTTCCACCAAAGTGATAGGCGGTGTCCAAGTAGTGATATAGCACACTTTAGGCATTCATCCGAGTACAAGATAACTCATCGAGTGCCGAATAGTGTTATCAAGCCACATCTCGGCTCATTCTCGCATTATCATTATCATTGGCCTTGAATTCCTCAAATTCATATTTTCGATTTTATCAATGGGAGGTCTGCTAGATCTCACCGGATCTATCATTAGGGTCTTGAAGGTACCGGAGTTGGATTATTTGGGGTGGAGGTTGTTGTACAGTTAATTATTCGAACAAACTGGGTAAACCATTCATTCATCATTTGGTAGAAGGCTTGTTTAGCCTCCCCTCGTGGCTACCGTGAATCGATCGAGAGTCTCATGGCGATGATCCACGTGCGAGACCACGCGCAACGCTCTCCACATCATCATTCTACATTCTATCGGATCTAATCCATTTCCTATATAGAATACAATTGAAATTGTCAGAAGTCACCACACTATCATATATACAGTTCAAAGGCATGTATAGCTAGACTCTTACATGCTACGGTAGTCCTAGAATCGACTAAACCGTAGCTCTAATACCAATAAAATGTAACACCCCTAACCCATATCCGTTGTCAGATTAGGGTTAAGAGGCATTACTGTAACAATTACCAAGACATAGCACTCCATCCAACTAACACTTGATAAATTCATAATATTTCATGCTATCATAACTGAATATATGCATATGAATTTTATTAGGTCTTAATAAAATAACTTGCATTATGCGAATCACATGGTCATTAAAAAAAAATAATGGTAGAATAAGCATATAATGTTTAAACCTTTATTTGATTTCTAATATCAACAATAGATTCAAACATACACTATTATTATTAAACATGTAATGCGTATGTTTCTTTATTTATAGACATGCATGCTTACTATAGCAATATCATATATGAAAATACAATTTACTCACTAATCACACAAACACCAAATAAAACCTAATAGTCACTTACATATTTGATCAAACAAAATTTCAAACTATGCCATACATATGTAATAATTGCTATTACCTATTTAGCACATACCACTTTTGCATTCAACTCATGCACAAATATGCCATGAACAACTTTATTACTTACCATTGTACATCGAATCCCTATAGCAAAATATACTAGTAAACACCACTATAAATACATGCATATATATATATATAGGTGTGTATATACATCAAACGGCTGCACATATAAACTAAGAAACAATATACAACTTGAATATATTTATTTAAATCGAATATACATTATCAAGCATTATTTTAGCCCAAAATGCCATAGACCACAAAACCAAACTATACCTATTATATATATGTACAATGGCAGAACATATGCTAACTTAAAACCTCCACAACCCATGCGCAATAATGTCACAAACATGTACACCATTTGACCATTTAAAACCATATGTCTCAATACCAAACTAACAAAGGGGATAAGCCATTTTCGCATGGCATACATACATATACATATCATTCGATCACAACATAAGAGATTTAGTCTATACATGCCTTTGACTCCAAAAAGTATTCAAAACATATATATATATACACACCAAAGAGAGAGATAGTGTGGTTGACTTCACCAACGATCCTTCGAGCCGTAGCTTGACCAAAATCTATAAAACGAACAGCGAACACACACAAAGTAAGCTCACTAGCTTAGTAAGTCTTAAGCACATATAATTATAATGAACATACATGTAAACACTTTAATCTTCAAGCTTATAATATTGTACATAAATATTTCTATATATATATATAATACACTTAGTCGAATACTAGTGTCACATTTGTATCGATTATTATCACTATGTCATCATGAACATATACTTTATCAACTTCACATATAAGCAATGTACATACACATTAATGATAGGTTCAACATTATAAAATATAGTACTTGTGGAATTGACCATTTCAGCACATTGTATTTGATTCAAAACAATAAGAACTTTACTCACTTCAATCCTTATAAACATAATATGCCAACTCTTACCCGAGCTTTTAACATAAAACATTATATATAACTTACCTTGTTTGATTCTCAAATTTTTCCATTTATATCAATTCACCCAAGCATTAAGCCTACTAGGCACGCAAGCTTTGAATGTGTCATCGGCTCGAAGTTCGCTAGGCACGGCTTGAATATGTCACCTAAGACTAAGCACCGCTAGGCACGAAGTTCGAATATGTCACCAAGCACTAAGCTCGCTAGGCATCAAAGCTCGATAAGTAACACCTAAGACAAGGCACGCTAGGCTAATAGCCCGAGATATCAACATTTTTTTTAACATTTCAATACACATTTCAATAATAACGTATCCAATTAAATCACTTAAATTTCATAATTCTATCACATTTCAAACTCATTGTACACTCCACATATCACATCGATTATACACCTTTACATGGTATTAACAAAACATATCCAATTCAATGTAATACCTTTACATTCGGCTATCACATAAAAATTTACCCAAATTTATCAAACATTGTCATTAAACACATTCATAATTCATTCTTTAATATAATCTAGCTTAAGGACATACCTCGACTTTCGACGGACAACGTTAACCGGCTAGTCGACAACTTTCGCTTTTTCCCCATCCAAGCTCGTTTTTCTTTGTTCTTAATCTAGAACACATTAAATTCAGCTCATTAAAGTACATTTCAACTCAATTTAGTCCCAAAACACATAAACATTCAAATTACCATTTTGCCCCCAAGATTTCACATTTTTACTATTTAGTCCTAATTGTACAAAACATAAAATACACAAAATTTTCCAAGACTATGTGAGGGCTGAATATTCACAAGGGCCTTATGAGTCCATTTCTTTCATTTATTTTTCAAATAAGCCCCTCTAAAAATTTACTTTTACAAATTAGCCCTAAATACTAAAATTCACTAAAATTTCTAATACAAAACATATCAATCCTTAACATATCTTTAATTTAAAATCATCAAACATCAAAAACCTCAAGAATTCATCCATGGACGAACCTCATGAACACATGATTCTCAAAAATTCAAGCATGGGTTGGGTAATATACGAAGCAACGATCTCAAAAACGTAAAAATTATCTAAAATCGACTAAGGACTCACCTTTAATTTTAGCTTCAAAATGCCGAAATTTCAAAGACTTTGAACCCTTCTTCTCATGCAAACATTCGGCCAAGACAAAGATGAATGAAAAATGGCCTTTTGTTTTATTTTACTTTAACATATATTAAATTATTATTAAATTACTTAACTAACCTTTATAATAAAATAACCAAATATTATATCTTAAGGACAAACTTGTCCATGACCAGCCAATAACTCATAAAATGGGTTATTTACCCTTTCAATACTTCATATTATAAATCCATGATCAAATTAGCACATTTCACTTTAGTTTGCCACTTTTACCTTTTACGCGATTAAGTCCTTTTTATCAAATTCAATACTTAAACGATAAAATTTTTCTACGAAACTTTCACACACATAAATTCATATATAATAAACACTAAATATAATATTTAAATATTTCTCAGGCTCAGATTCGTGGTCCCAAAACCACCGTTTCGATTAGGGTCAAATTCGGTCTGTTACATATTAGATTGTTTTTTGGTGTACTCAAGTTGAAAGAATTTGTTGTGCTTGTAGATCGGGCTTGTAAAGCCGAGAAATTGGTGAAAAAGAAAAGGAAAGCTGAGATGGAGTCTTGTGACTCAAGAAAGAGACAAATAAACAAGTCATTTCAGTCCTAGTCCAAGAAATCGAGAGATTTCCTTACCCGATCAGCTATTTCAGTCGGGTTTTCAAATAGAAGTAAAAGTAAATAGTGCTTGGGAAATAAGGCTCAAACTACCTCAGTTGCTAGTGTTGGGAATACCAGACCTAATAGACTGGAATGCCCACAATGTGGCAAACGTCATCCGATGAGTGCTGAGCACATGAGAGGGCCTGTTTCAAATGTGGTTCCCAAGATCATTTTATTAAAGAATGCCCTGAGATGATTGAAAAAGAGAAACTTCATAGAGCAATAGCGGGAAGCACTACTAGAGGGAGACAACAGAGAAACTTAGGTAGTGGAACGAGTAGTAAGAATACTTCTAGAGAGTAGGCTACAAGATCTGAGGGTAGATCACCTGCAAGGACTTATGCCATTCACGCTCGCGAAGAGGCGTCATTCCTTGACATAATTACGGGTACATTTTCTCTCCATGATAATAATGTTGTTGCTTTAATTGATCCAAGGTCTACACATTCATACATTTGCATAAAATTAGTATCTAGTATGAGTATGTCTGTTGAGTCTACAGAGTTCGTGATTAAAGTTTCCAATCCCTTAGGCAAATGTGTACTAGTTAATAAGGTATGTAAAGATTGCCCATTGATGATTAGAGGTCATTATTTTAAGGCAAGTCTCATGCTATTGCCATTTGATGAATTCGATATAATTCTTGGTATGGACTGGTTAACCACTCATGATATGACAGTAAAGTGTGGAAAGAAATACATTGAATTGAGATGTGAAAATAGGGACACTCTTCGTGTTGAATCAGATGAACAAGACAGATTGCTTGTAGTGATCTCTCACATGTCTGCTCAGAGGTATGTAAGAAAGGGGTATGAGACATACCTTACTTTTGTGATGAATTCCAAAGAAACCAAGTTAAGAATTGAATCAGTACCAATAGTATGTGAATGTCCAGATGTTTTCCCTGAAGAATTACCAAGGTTGCCTCCGGTTAGAAAGGTTGAATTTGGTATCGAATTAGCTCTTGGTACGACACCGATATAGATTGCTCCATATAGAATGGCTCTTATTGAGTTGAAGGAATTGAAGGCATAGTTGCAAGAGTTGACGGACAAAGGTTTTGCAAGACCGAGTTATTCTCCATGGGTTTCTCCAATGCTATTTGTGAAAAAGAAAGATGATTCTATAAGATTATGCATAGATTATCGGCAACTTAAAAAGGTGACCGTGAAGAACAAGTATCCATTACCAAGGATTGATGATCTGTTCGACCAATTGAAATGAGCCACTGTGTTTTCCAAGATAGACTTAAGGTCAAATACTACCAGTTGAGAGTAAAAGACTCAGATGTGCCAAAGACTGCATTTCGAATAAGGTATAGGCACTATGAATTTTTAGTCATGCCTTTTGGCTTAACGAATGCACCTGCGGTGTTTATGGATTTAATGAATCGAATATTTTAGCCATACTTGGATAAGTTTGTTATAGTTTTTATTGATGATAAACTGATTTATTCTCATGATGAGAACAAACATGCCAAACACTTGAGGACGGTTTTACAGATTTTACGAGATAATCAATTGTATGCCAAGTTTAGTAAAAGTGAGTTTTGGCTCAAAGAGGTTGGATTTTTGGGACACATTTTCTCGGGAGATGGAATCTGAGTCGACCCAAGTAAAGTTTCAGGTATTGTTGATTGGAAACTGCCGAAGAATGTATATGAGGTTAGAAGCTTTCTAGGCCTAGCTGGCTATTACCGATGGTTCGTCAAGGGATTTTCTATGATAGCTACTCCTGTGACGAGGTTGTTACAAAAATATATAAAGTCTGAGTAGATAGAAAAGTGCCAGCGGAGTTTTGAGAAACTAAAGGAATTGTTGACAGAGGCTCCAGTTCTAGTGCAACCTGAGCCGGGAAAAGAATTTTTGATCTATAGCGATACATCCTTGCATGGTTTCGGCTTTGTGCTAATGCAAGAAGGCAATGTGATAGCATATGTCTCTAGACAATTAAAGCCACACAAGAAGAATTACCCGACACATGATTTAGAGTTAGCTGCTATTGTGTTTGCATTAAAGATATGAAGACATCATTTGTATGGTGAGAAATGTCGGATATTCATCGATCATAAAAGCCTAAAGTACTTGATGACTCAAAAGGAATTGAATTTAAGGCAACAAAGATGGTTAGAGCTGATAAAGGATTATAAACTGGTCATTGATTACCACCCGGGAAAGGCAAATATAGTCTCCGATGCTTTGAGTAGGAAATCCTTATTTGCATTGAGGGTTATGAATACACGGGTGACTTTGTCAGACGATGGTTCCATTCTAGCTGAGTTGAGGGCTAGACCGATGTTCCTTCAAGAGATTTATGAGGCTCAGAAAGATGACAATGACTTGCAAGCCAAAAGAGTTCAGTGCGAGTCGAGTGTTGAGTTCGACTTTCGAATAAATTCTGATGGATTTTTGACGTTCAAAGACAGAGTTTGTGTACCTATGAATGATGAGCTTATTCAAAATATTTTACATGAAGCACATAGTGGATGCTTATCAGTGCATCTAGGCAACGAAAATGTATAATGGTTTGAAAAAATGTTATTGGTGGTCGAGTATGAAGAAAGATATTTCTAAGTTTGTATCAAGATGCTTGATTTGTCAACAAGTAAAGGCCAAACACCAAGTACCTTGAGTCTATTTCAACCTATTATGGTTCCCGAGTGGAAATAGAACCGGGTTACTATAGACTTTGTAACGGTTTGCCGTTGACACCGAGTAAGAAAGATGTCGTATGGGTTGTGGTGGATAGACTTACGAAGTCGGCCAACTTCATACCTGTACGTGTTGATTATTCACTTGATAATTTGGCAGAGTTGTATGTTTCTGAGATTGTAAGACTACATGGAGTGCCTTTATCGATCATATCGGATAGAGATCCGAGATTTACATCCCAATTTTGGAAAAAGTTGCAAGATGCTTTGGGCACCAAGTTGAGTTTTGGTACTGCTTTTCACCCCCAATCCGACAGACATTCGGAGAGATTAATACAGATACTTGAGGATATGCTCCGGTGTTGCGTTCTTGAGTTTCAGGGCAGCTGGGAGAAGTACCTACCATTGGTAGAGTTTACTTACAATAACAGTTTGAGTCGAGTTTGAAATGGCGCCTTACGAGGCTTTGTATGGGCGTAAGTGCCAAACGCCTTTATATTGGACTGAACTCAAAGAAAATCAGATTCACGGGGTTGATCTGGTTAAAGAGACCGAAGAAAAAGTAATAGTGATTCGAGATTTTTTAAAAGCTTCTTCAAACATAAAAAATCCTACTCGAATTTGAAAAGAAAAGAGATCGAGTTTCAAGTCGGTGATAAAGTATTCTTGAAAGTGTCACCATAGAAGAAAGTTCTCAAATTTGGTCGGAAAGGCAAATTGAGTCTGTGTTTTATCGGACCATATGAGATTACCGAGAGGATAAGGCCGGTAGCCTATCGATTGGCTTTGCCATCTGAGTTAGAAAATATTCATAATGTGTTTCACGTGTCTATGTTGCGAAGCTATCGATCAGATCCTTCGCATGTGATTACACCGACAGAGGTTGAAATTCAACCCGACATGACATATGGCAAAGAATAGGTAAAGATTTTAGTACAATAAATCAAACAGTTAAGGAATAAGAGTATAGCTCTTGTGAAAGTATTATGGCAAAGACATAGGGTAGAAGAGGCTACATGGGAGCCCGAGTAGGCGATGAGGAACTAGTACCCAAACCTTTTTGCTGGTAAGATTTTCGGGGATGAAAATCCCTAAAGGGGAGAATTATAATAGCCCATATAGGGCCTAGTCAGAATAGTGGTGCGAGACCACAAATTCGGAGTAGAAATATGTGTTTTATGATTTTTACGAGGACTATGATGTGTTTGCATGATTGTGTGAAAATCTCATGAAGAAATTTTATTAAATAGTGATAAAATTGTCCATTAGGACTAAATTTACAAAGATCAGAGAATATAAGATTCTAGAATATTTAAGTATGAAATAGCATCATAAAAATTATTAGAAGTCCTTATTTAGCAATTAGACCGTTATATGTTAAGATGGACAAAAATGGGCATGAGAAAGAAAAATCTCAAGAAAGGGCCTTAAGGGCATTTTAGTCATTTGGTTAATTAATGAATTAAAAAGGGAAAAATAAGCCAAAATCTTGTCTTTCTTCTTCCTCTAACTGTTGACATTTTCAAGGAGACATAGCTATGGTTTCTTCAACTTCCAAGCTTGATAGTAAGTGCATCCTAGCCCCGTTTTTAATGTTCTTCCTATTTCTAGCTATATTTTGAGCTAGGGTTTATGTTCAAAAATTTACCCATGTATGACATACATGTAATTTGATGTTTTATGGAAGAATATGAAAGTTGATGTATGATAAACATTTTTTTCTAAGTGATTTTCATGAAAAATGCATAAAAATGGCCAAATTGTAAAAGTTGTAAAAATGGTCATACATGAGTGAAATAGTAAAAATTGAAGGCTATTGTAGTTAAGATAATGTTTCGGTTAGGCTTGAAATACAAGAAAGTTGAATGAAAATCATTTTACGAGCTTAGGGGCAAAAGTGTAATTATGTGGAATTTTAGGGGCAAAATTGTAATTTTTCCAAAGTATGATTCATGAGTCAATTTAGTCAATGTGAGTATTAAACAAGTGAAATTGTCATTATAGATCAAGAAACATGAAGCCCAGACCGAAACCGAGGCAAGAACAAAGTGTTGGACTAAATCGAACATCTACAAGCATTTTAAGTACCGAGGTAAGTTTGTGTGAACTTAAGGTTACATGTGTTATTGTGTTTAAATTACTTATTATTTTAAAAATACATGTCATTTCCATGAAATTTATGAATAATGTCTTGATGAGAATATGCTAAGTAAAGTCCCGGTTAAAATTTAGGAATAACGAGGATACCTATGTCACGACATGAGATAAGGACAGTCCCGTATAAGACCATGTCTGAGACATGGCATCGGCACCGAATGTAGATCACGTATAAAACCATGTCTGGGACATGGCATCGGCATAAAATAAGAAAGGTCTCGTGTAAGACCATGTTTGGGACATAGCATCGGCATCGAATAAGGAAGGTCCCATGTAAGACCATGTCTGGGACATGGCTTCAACACCAAAGGAATATCTCATGTAAGACCATGTCTGGGACATGGCATCGACATCTAAGTACGATCTCGTATAAGACCATGTCTGAGACATGGCATCGACATCGACATCAAGCTAAGAGATCCCGTGTAAGACCATATCTGGGATATGATATCGGCATCAAGAGGTGATCCCATGTAAGGCCATATCTGGGATATGGCATTGGCGTCATGATACATGTATGAAGAGATTGAGTATCCTCTAATATTCCGAGTAGTTCAACGGGCAAAAGAGCTAAGTATGCAAAGATGCTATAGAGTTAAATTATACAAGGTTGATAATGAGTTCCATTTATGTTAAGGATGATGATGATTTATGTTTATGTCCAAGTTAGCATAAGTGCTAAAATTATGTGACTAAGAGATACAGGCACCATGAGTAAAATTTCAAGTTATGAAACCATAATGTGATGTGTGATGGTAAGAGTGAGTATGAGTAAGTATGCCTAAGCACTTAAAAACTTGTGTTGCTATTGTTATATGAGATGAATGGATTTTACCATGAACACTTATGTTGCTATATTAATTCATGCAAACTTACAAAGCTATATTCTTACCCCTCTCTTTTCC
Source organism: Gossypium rotundifolium (assembly GCA_025506655.1). Lineage (NCBI taxonomy): Eukaryota > Viridiplantae > Streptophyta > Magnoliopsida > Malvales > Malvaceae > Gossypium > Gossypium rotundifolium. The sequence continues at coordinate 96,516,875 of CP106732.1, read as the reverse complement.
CTTTTCCTTGTAGTATCGCCAAGCTAGCTCGGGGATCGTAGAACATCGGAGCTCGGATCACACTATCAATCATTCTTTTGGTATAGTAAAGTTCATTTATTTTGGGTATGGCATGTATAGGAACTTGTTCATTTTGTATTATGTCATATTTAAGAGCCAAAGGGTTGGTTACTAATGTTATACACTCACTTTGTATATGGCTATAAGGAATTGGCCAATATTTGTCAAGTTTCATATTTCAATGATCATAAGTTTTATGAAGTAAAATGTGAAATGTGTGAATGATGATTAGTGATTCTTTATAGTGTATTGCTTGAGTTGGTATAAGCGTGTTTATGTTTCAGGGTGGCAATTGGCTTGGAAAATAGTCTTCTAATTGTCCTCACGGGTAGACACATAGGCGTGTGTCTAGGCCGTGTGTGACACACGGTCAACCCTTATGGGTGTGTTAATAGGCCGTGTGTCCCCTGCACCAAATTTACGAGAGTTCGATTCGCCACACAGGCCAGCACACGAGCATGTGCCTAGGCCGTGTGCTTCTTGAGAAGTTGCTGATGTCATAAACAGAATGCTAAGGTTTTCACACACGGGTGAGGACACGGGCGTGTCTAGGCCGTGTGAGAGACATGGGTCATTGACACGGGCGTGTGTCCGATAAGGTGAAAACTCTTGTAGGTACGAAATAAAAATTTATTTCCTCACGGGCAAGGGACATGGGCGTGTGTGACTACACGACCTGCCCACACGAGCGTGTCCCACTTCACACGGGTGTATGGCCCCTGTTTAGGTAAAAAAAAAATTAAGAGCGTCAAAGTTTCCAGATTAATTCTGAAACCTCCCGTAAGTATGTTTAGGGCCTCATAGGCCCATAATAAGGATGATATGAATATGAATGAAAAGTTTTAAGTTTGACAAGAAATTTTTTAGCCTGATAATGTATGTTTTTAAGCAAGTTAAGTTCAGTAATGCCTCATATCCTGTCCCGGGATCGAACACGGGTAAAGGGTGTTACATTAACCCTTTGAGTTAACATGTCATGGCATCTTTTTGTTAATGGAGTAATGAAAGTTAACAGGGAAGTAGCCAAAATGCAATAACTCGATAACGCAACTTTAGAAAGTTAGGAGATTGAAACATAATTTTAATAAAAGTTTAGTGACTATTCGTGTAATTTATCCATTAAAAATGTACATATAATTAAGGCTAAAGGGTTGTTAAAGCCCTTGAAGTCCCCAAAAAAAAAACATCAATTAAACTCTTATATTTTTTTCACTCAATTGGACCCTTAAATATTAAAATTTCAATCAATTCAGTCCGTTGACCATTAAATTTAATGGTCATCAAAGAGTAACAACTACCATTTTCTGGGTTATTTTCGCCATGTGGCACAAGATTTTGCATGGCAAAAAAATGATATTTTTTATTAAAATCATAAAAAATTAAGAAAATCATTAAAAATTAGAAAAATTTAAAAATCCTTTAAAATATTATAAATAACCAAAGAATTCTATAAATTATAAAATATATATTAAAAATTGCAAAGTTATTAAAAATAAAAATATAATAAATTAAGAAAAATTAAATTTTGTAAAAATTAAGAAAAATTAAAATATTTAATATTTAATATAATTTACTAAATATTTAAAATATATAAAATTTTAAAAATATGAAAACTATAAAACCATTTTTTTTCTTTTGTAGACTAACCATAGTTAACATTACAACATCTATTAAAAATTATAAAATATTTATTTAATCATTGAAACTATCTGCTATGGTCGTCCACCCCAAACCTTTCTAAAGTTTGCATCTTTTTGTCCATTGTTGATGATAGGAAAGTGTTTTGAGATGCAAACTAAAGTGGAAAAATAGGTTGAAGAGGCAAGTGACAATAGAGGTATATAAAATTGTAGATATTATTTATATATTTTTTCACTTTTATTTATTTTTATAATTTTTTGATTTTCTATTTTATATTTTAAATATATTTAATGAAATATGTCAGTTTTGTCTTGCGGCATAAACTTAGCATATTTTAAAAGAATTTCAAAAATTCAAAATTCAAAAGATATATTTTTTAAAAGTTATCCATGTCAATCACATGGATTACCATTATTGCCACATAGGCTATCAATCAATGTGCTGTTTTTAATAGTTTGATCCAAATTTTCATTCAAAAAGCAATTCAATTAAAATTTAAAAGTTAAAAGATTAAAGTGATAAAAGAAGGCTTTGAGAAACGTAATAAAATTTAAAATTTACAATTTAAAATTTAAAATTCAAAATAAATCGTAATAAAAGAAAGCAATTCAATTAAAATTTAAAATTTAAAAAAATCGTAATAAAAGAAGGCTTTGAAAAACGCTCTCGATGTCTAGTGCTTCTCCTTCTCGTTCTCCGTCAGCCATGGTGGAGGATAAGGCTACTAAGGGTTCGTATGAGATGTGACCAGTCTAGTATTGAGGAGCAGGTAATGGTTATGGAGGATACAGAAACTCCCAAAGGACTTGAGGAAATGCCTAATGAGGGACTGTCTTTCAAAGATATATTAGTTGGTTCTTTGAAATCATTGGGAAAGGTTGTGCAAGGAAGTGAGAAGAACGACTTGCAGTTATTGGAGAGTGATGTTTCCATTAGAACAGAAGATGGTTTACGGTCGATAAGGTTCTACAAGCGGGTTCACCAAGTTTTACACAAAAGTATGGCTAGAACGATTGTTGTCAAGTTATTTGGTCGAAAATTTGGAATTCAGACTGTGTCTAATAGAATTTATCGTCTCTGGAAACCTTCCACCCCCGTCAGTATTATGGATTTAGAAAATGATTATTTTCTGGTGAAATTTCAAGAGGAAGTAGATTATGTTAGGGCCCTTACGGAAGGACCGTGGATCGTGTTTGGGCAATACCTAACAGTTCAACCATGGTCACAATATTTTTCTACTTCTTAGCCTTATCCGTCAAATGTGGTGGCCTGGATTCGTTTTCCGGGTATCCCGGGTTTCATGTACCGAAAGAGTGTATTAACAAAGATAGGTGAAATGGTAGGACATGTCATAAAACTGGATGATAAAATGGGTAGCGCACAAAGAATCTGATTTGTTAGGATGGTTGTCATCCTGGACACTGATAAACCTCTAATCTCTAAAATAAAAGTGGATGGATGTATTCAACGGATTGAGTATGAATCACTTCCAAATGTATGTTTGTCATGTAGATGCTACGAGCATTTGAAAGATATGTGTAATGCTGGATTGGGACAGGAAGAACAGAATGGTGAAGGAGTACAATCTTCTGTGGTTATTGGAGAATCATCTTCAACAAATAGGGATGTTGAAAGTGGAAATTTTGGACCATGGATGTTAGTTGATCGCCGGAGTAAGAGGTCTGACCAGAAGCAGAATGTTGATCGGGAAGCTAAGACGGGCGGATTCTTCAGGATCTAGGTTCAATCTATTACAAATTTAAGAGAAAATAATGAGAGAAATAGGGAATCTAATCCCATTAATTTTGCTAGCTTACAAGGAAAATAAATTTCCATGTATAAAAATCCTTTGGGAGAGGATCTCCCAATGCACAAAGCTGTTTTGAATTTGGGAGTGAATTTCTCCAGTTCGGGCTTGGGGCCTGTTTTGACTAATGGGTCTGTACTGAGCGCTAAAAATGGTGAAGTTGGTGTCCAAGCCCAGAAGCAATCCAAGATAGCAGGCCCTAGTTTCTCTAACCCTGTCTTGGTGGAGACAGGTTGTTTTGCTGGGTCCTTGAATGAAGTCAGCCCTTTTGATGGTCTCCCTCAGGCAAAGATGCAGGGACACTCAAGTGATATTCTGTCGCAAGCGGTGGTGGAAGGAAATTCTGGTGAGTGTTCTGTTTCTTTAAAGCATTGTGGACGTCCCGTTTTGGAAGAAAAAGTAGGTGTTACTACCCTAAACCCAAATGACCACACAGTGGTTAATTTTATTGAGAATAAAAATCCCAATTCTACTACAGTTTCAAATGAAATGGGTAACATTTTGAGGAAGTTGGAAAATCACCCTTCTGGGCGACACTCTTCGAAAATAGGTGAGAAGAAATGTCTTAAAATTTCGACAAACCTGATGGAAGGAAAAGGGAGTAAATTTAAGTCTCGGGCACAGAATCGAATTCCTATAGCTAAAGCAGTGAATTTGGTGGTTGACTTGATGATGGAGTTTCAAAAGAGGTGTTAGGCAGAAAGAATGAGGGTAATTTTACTGTTAAAAATGTGTCCAATTTGGATGTTTGAAAAGGGATGGGTTCTTCTTTTATTTTTATTTATTATGATTCCGAATTTATTTGCTTGGAACTGTCAAGGTTGCGCGAACCTGAAATTTATGAGGGTCGTTAAAGATTATTTTTCTAAGTTTAGAGTTGATGTTGATGCTTTCTTTGAGACTAGAGTTAGTGGTACGAAAGTTGATGGGATAATTGTGAAAATTGGTATGGAACGATTACATTGGATTGAAGCTCGTGGTTTTGCTGGCGGTGTGTGGGTTTGTTGGAATAATAATATTCTCCTTGATATTCTTATGAACGACCCACAATTTGTTTATTGTCGTTTGAAAATGTGAAAGGATCTTCAGATATTTTGGTGACATTTGTTTTATGGGTATCCTGACAAATAGAAACGTAAGAGCTTATGGGATAATCTTGGTATTCTTGCTCAATCTGTTGATGGACCTTGGGTTTTCCTTAGGGATTTCAATTCTATTTTGCTTCCGGGGGAAACGCGAGGGGGCGACCTATTTATTTTGGTTGTAAGCTATTTTATAATTTTTTGCAGAATAATGGTTCGAGGGTCCTTGGATTTAAGGGACCTCAATTTACTTAGAGAAGAGGGCGACTTTCAAGAGACTTGACAGGGCTATTGGGAATAGCGGGTGGTACAGGACTTTTCCTGAGGCGACTGTTCTCCATCTTGTTTGAAATAGGATCATAAACCTATTTCGCTGTCTTTAACTTATCCCAAAAAGGTTCGAGCTTATAGGCCTTTTCAGTTCTTAGCCCTTTAGGTTGGTCATCCTTATTTGCATAGTTTGTGAAAGAAAATTGGAGTTCTAAGGCAGACGTTATTGGTAACATTGGATCCCTTACCATAAATCTAAAAAGGTGGAATTTCGAAGTTTTTGGTCGTATCATTAGAAAAATCGAATGCTCGCTTCTCGCATTGGAAAAATCCAAGTTGTTTTAGATCGAAAGCATTCGAGAGCCCTCTTGGATCTTGATTGTAAATTGATAGATGAGTATGAGAAGATTCTTAATGAGGAAAAGCTTTGTATGACCCAATTTTTCACTCCTAACAAGCTCAACTTTAAAACCCGTTAAAATAAAAAAACAAACAGACCCAAAAAAGTCCAAATGTCCCAAACCTATCAGACCTAAAAACAAAATAACAGAAAGCCAAGGAACCCTAGCAATAACCACTGCCGTCGCAACCCACGCCTTAGCCACGTCACTTCCGTGCCCACAACTTGCACCGCCACGGCACCACGTCAGAGACCCGATCTATCACGCACCTGCAAACGTGCCAAGAGCAGTTGTAGAAGAGGCTATAAAAGCCAAATCAAAACAGTGTAATGGGAAGGGTTTTTTGGTTTTAGAAAATATATAGTTGTAACAGAAAAAGAGAATACAATTTTTTTTTTTACAGAATGCACAATATCAGTCAAATAGAGCAAATTATCGGCGAAGATAGGCAAACGTTTGAATAGAAAATTATTTTCGAAGGTGATTTTTGCTGATCCTATCTATTCTATATAGTTTCTTTTACCTTTTTAAAAAAAAAATTCCAAAACAAAAAGGAAAGAGAAGAAGCTTACCTTTGGTTTTGCGCGTGATCGTTCACCGGACCGATGGTGACGAGCGGCGACGGAGGGACTAGGGGGCTCAAACCCTAAAAAAGGTTAATAAAAGGGGGGTTCTAGATTTTGGTTCTTGAAGCAAAAGGGTAAAAAAAAATGAAAAGAAATTTTGTTTTTTATGCTTTAAGGCATTAATGAAACGGCACACTGTAAAAAAGGGTGGATATGCTCAATTTTACCCTAAATGGGTAAATTTTGCAGTTAGTCCTCTCCTTTGCACCACAGCTTCGATTACGTCCCACTTTAGTTTTTTCTATTATTTGGATCTTCCCCTGAACTTTTTGCACCACTTCGATTTGGTCCGCATTCAGGCACAGCATTTAGGGCTTGGAATAATTACGTTTTCAGTCCCTATTAGCTGGCGCGAGCTACGATTTTATCATTTTTCCCTTTTTTATTAATTTAAATATTATTATTTTGACTATTATTACTTTTTTTAACTTCATTATTATTGTATTTACTATTACTAATATTACTTTTATTATTATTTTCTTTTCCTCTTATTTTCATTTCGTTATTATTATTCCTTTATCATTATTATAGTGTTTTTTTTCTCATTCTTTCGATTGATTCTAATATTATTACTTTGTTTTTACTACTATTATTTCTCATTATTATGGCTATTAATGTAAATATTATTACTATTATTATTAATATTTTTTCTATACTATTCATTATTATTTCATTATTACTATTCTCATTATTATTGTCAATATTTTATTATTATTACTTTATTAGTATAATTATTATTTTACTACCACTACTACCATTTTTTAACTAACCTTATTATTAATGATTTATTATTATTAATACTATGGTTTACTTATTTTTACTATATACGTACATACTCACTGTTATCCTCACTATACTATACTTATTATTATTATATTTGTTGTTACTATTTTATTACTAATTTCTTATTTATGACTTTTATTACTTTTATATTTTATTACATACTATTATTATTATTTTAATTATTAATATATTTTTACCTATTATTATTCTTCTTTTATTCTTTTTATTATTTGTTTATTAGTATGTTTCATAGTTATTATCATTGCCTTTTCATTACTATTTTCTTTTATTTCATTTTGTTTATTATTTTACTTTTTATCGTATTTCATTTCTACATTTATTATTGTTATTCATACTCAATCACCGTAATGTTGTTATATAAATTAGCATAGCAACTTGTTTTACATTTTATTTTAGATCATATCATATTTTATTCGATACATTATAGTTTTCGTTTCAAAATAAGCAAACCATCCGTGTCCTAAGGTTCAAAAGGAATCGTACCCTAACTTACTGGGTTTCGATTTCTCTTTCCGAGTCTAACGAACCTATACTTTCTTTTTAAAAGTTGAATAAAAATTTATTCCCGAGAATTCAAAATCATTGTGTCCTAACTTACTGGATGGGACGTCTTGTTGTATCGAGATAAGGATTTCAAAAAATAAAGGCAATATTCCGTGTTTGGTGGTTTGCAAAATCGAGCCCTAACTTACTGAGTTCTGATTTTTCTTTAGACCCCAAATAACCGAGTATCCTTCTTAGTTTTAAACATATTAATTTTGAAAGTCAAAGGACAAGCTCAATTTCGGCGATTTGAAATGCCGTACCCTAACTCACTGGGCGTGACATTTTACTTCCTCGAGATAAGAGGGTCTGATTGCTCATATTTTATTCAAGTTTTTTTTCTTTAAAATAAAAGAATCGTATGTTAAATTTTTCAATTTTCCATATTAGGATATTAATCAATCAATAAGGTACCAATTTTGGGCGTTGCGAGGGTGTTAATCCTTCCTCGTGCGTAACCAACTTCCAGGCCCGTTTTCTTAAAATTCGTAGACCAAAATGTTTTATAAGTAACCCAATCACACTTCAAAAAAGATTAGTGACGACTCCATTTTCATATCTTAAAGTCGACCTATTTTTCAAACAAAAAAATAGTTTCGACAGCTTGGCGACTCCATTGGAGAACAATAAGAGAGTCAAGCCGTGGAATTGATTGATTGCTATCCTTTTATTGAAAGTTAAAATTTGATTTTGATTCTTTCATCGCATTTGTTTGGGTCTAGTCATATGTCTTTTACGTTTTAAAGTGTCTAGAATACATTGGCATCATATTGCATGACCGTAGTGGTCACACCTTTAAGTGAGAGTGAGAAGCTACTCCTTCATGAGGTTTTCACCTCCGTGCAGGATAGTGGATCGCTTTCGGAATACATCTGTCCCTATGTTTTTGTGAGGTTTTCACCTCCGTGCAGCCATAGGGAAATGTATTCCCCTAAACTAAACTCGGTCTGTATGATCCTATAATGGGTGAAGATCAAGGAATCTTCTAGTTCAGGTACCCTCAACTTTAGAACTAAACCACATATAGTGAACCCTAAGAGCCCACCTTAGGTAGAACTATGTCAAACCCTATTGGTTACCCTGATAGGTGTTCTAGGTTATTTATTTTTCCTGTGCTAACGTGTTTTCTTTTGTTTTGATTGCATTGCATTCACATCATAGAAAAGAGGTGTTGATTTCAAATTTGATTGCTAAATAGAAAAGTTGGTCATAAGAAAATAGATTTTTTGATAAAGTGGATTATAATAAGGTCGTCCGAATATAGTCCAAGTGAATACAACGAGTGAAGACTGATAGTATGTGAAGGAATACAAGACATTATCAACCAAGGATTCAAGTGGACAAAGACTATTCAAGAATTACCACATCTCGGCTTTCTTGAAAAGACCAACAAGTGAACATGAGTCGCGGTCCAGGTTAAGCAAAAGGAGCTAGATGAGGCATGTATTAAAAGTTCGCAAGATTTGACTTTTGCGAAGAAGGAGATTGATGTTCTCACTTGGACTATGAAGACAACGCCGTGTATGCGATTCGTTTTGTGTAAAGAAATGTATTTTCTAGTAAAGTTTTTCTAATGTAACTAAATTCAGAGTCAACGCCTCTCTTTCTTTGTATCCATGCATTTGCATTACATTGCATAATTTGCATTAGACTTTTACAAAAGGACCCTAATTAGGTAAAATGTTTCAGTTGACTTGGAAAAATGGAACAAATATTGGAAATAATAGAGCAAATGCAAATACAGATGCAGGGGCAATTGACTGAAATTCAACAAGAAATGCCGGAATTTCAAAGGAATATCATAGGCCAGCTAACCCAGTTACTAGTTGGAGGAATTGGAAAAATGAGAGGCCCAGTAGTCAACAACATGGATGATGAGGAAGACATCGTTTATTCCCCAAAAGGTCCCCGACTCAATTAGATACACATTCGTATAAGGGACCCATCATTATTAAACCCCGATGTCAAGCTGATACTTCGGTCTTGTTGAAGTTCCCAATGGGTTCAGATTCTGACCTGAATAATGATCAAGCCAAACCGATTGTGCTGGTAGAAATAAGAGAAAGAGGAGAATGGACCTCAAAGGCCCTGAAGAGGAAGGAAAAGAGAGTAAATAATACCGGTAGGTATAACAAGAGCCATTCGAGCCAATTACAATGAACCAGCCAAGGACGGTAACTACCAATGATCAGGTCTCTCCAAGGCAAAACTCTGAAAAGCTCTAATTTACGCCAATCCCGATGGCGTATAAGGAGCTATATCAAAGTTTATTTGACGCTCATATGGTGTCTCCATTTTATCTAAAGCCATTACAACCTCCATATCCTAAATGGTATAACTCAAACGCTAAATGTGATTACCATGCGGGAATACCGGGGCATTACATTGAAAACTGTACTGCGTTTAAAAAGTTGGTTGAAAGGTTTATTAAAATGGGAGTTGTGAAGTCAATGGTCCATCAAAACCTGATCACTTTGTGAAGTCAACGGTCCATCAAAACCTCATCACTTTAATGAGGTAGTGAATATGGTAATTGAAGGAGGAGACAAGAAAGTTGCTATTCCTTGAAGAAATCAAAGAGGGAATCAGAGAACAAAGTTTTCAAACCCTTGTGCACTTGGAAGTGTTTTAAATAAGGGGACTGTGGAAGTGATCCTTGTATTTTTTAGGGCTAATCTAGAGTAATGTTTAAAACATGCTTGTTGTCTTGAGCCTAGAGGCAACAAGAACTCTTTTGTGAAATAGGCTTATGTTCAAAAGTTTATTTCAATAAAATGCATCTATTTAAGCACATATTCTTTTATTTTTTTTTATCTTATACTGTACATTCTTTTGTTTTTTAGAATATTCTTTCATTCTTTATTCATGACCATACCAATAATCATCCTTAGAATCATTTATTCTTTGGATTTGTTTGCCCTCGTACCTGGGTACCCAGATATTAATGACATGAGCGACGTTGTTACTGACTTCCTTTTTGAATGAGATATGGGTCTAGGGGATCTCAAGACTTTGAAGATGACAAATATTGTGACATCTTTCGATTTGTTAAAAATGGTAAAACAAGATGAAAAATGGTCCTTACTAACAAAGGATCAGCAGATAAACCTAGAAAAGAGGTGAAGATTGAAGCCCAGCTCACCATAGAAATAATGTAAGACGTCATGAGATTATTCAAAGATGTTTTGCACAATAATATCAGAACATGCTTGGGCTACTAAGACGCGGGCTTAACACAAGGATCGGGTACTGTTGATCTGCATAAAAAAGCGATGGTATCAGCTATGTCATATTTAAGGAGACAAGACTCATTTACCTTCTCCAATTCTTCACAAATTTTTCATATGTGGGGCATAGATGTTACGGGGACTATCTAGTCAGAAGCTTCTAACAGACATTGTCATCTTCGCAAAAAAAAAAAGAAAGAAGAAAAAAAACATCCAAAATATTTTTAAAGATGATTGAGACTTGCAAATATTGGCATAGAGAAGTTACCATTTACCCTATTTGCTCCTCGGGTATTGGTTAGGACCCCACCGGGACAACACCTTTCTTATCGGTTTATGGGATGGATGCAGTCCTGCCTATCGAAGTTGAAATTCCTTCTCTTCAGATTTTTTTCAGAGCTGAAGTTGGATGAAGCGGAATGGGTTCAATCTCGGTATGATCTATTGAATCTGATCGAGGGAAAAAGATTAAGAGCCATCCGTCATGATCAAATGTACCAGAAGCGAATGATATAGGCTTACAACAAAAAGTTCACCCCAGAGTGTTTCATGAGGGAGACTTGGTATTGGAAAAGATCCCCCTATGCAAAAGGACTTCAGAGGAAAGTGGATGCCTAATTGAGAACGACCTTATGTTGAAAAGAAGACTTTTTCTGGAGGAGCATTGATACTAGCCGAGATGGATGGCAAGAGTCACCGAGCCCAATTAATGCGGACTCAATCAAGAAACACTTTGCTTAAGAAGGAAATGGGCCAAGGCAAAACCCGCAAAGGGTGCCTTGAGTACAAATGCAAAAAAAAAAAAAAAGAAAAGGAGAGGCCAAGGCGAAAAACGCAAAAGGGCATTTTGAGACCAATGGGGCTTTGAGTTGAAAACCCGAAAAGGGCGGCTCAAATTTTGACTAAAAAGTGGGGCATATAGTAGTCTTTCTACGTCTGAATTAGAAATGAGGAAGTATGTTACGCCTTGGGGCATCGACAAAGTACTCCGGATCCCCTAAACACAAATTGAGTTTAAAATGGCCTTTAAGAAGTTGGAACAAAGAAGCTCAAGCTGCATATCTAGGGCACCTAGCTACTATCTTACCCATTTTTCAATTGGTTATCTTTTGATTGCTTTATTCTTTTCAAGATACACCCAAATCAATTTTCTTTTATTAACTGGGTTATCCTTGATTAAATTATTTTTCTAAGCTATGCTCCTGGCTAATTTCTTTCTCGTCCATTTTTGTGACCTTTTTTCAAGCATTTATATTGAAATGACGATCTATTTCATAAAAGGAGTTTTACATATTACTCTAGAAGCTTCTAAATAATATGAGGAATTTGAAACATGACTATTGTTCAGAACTCACCAAGCCTAAGGGCTAGAAACATTGAAAAATGATCATCTCTTTAGATTCTTATTGGATAAGACAACTTCATTGGTGATACCATATCGGCAAATGAAGAACAAGGTCAATTTAAATGTAAAGGGGATCATTGTTAGGATACCCTGCATTCATTTCAGACACATACATCCTGGTCATTACACTAGGGAATGAGGTAATGGATCAAATTGATTGTAAGTGATACAAGTTCCATACCTCTGAATGGTAACAGAAGGATGGAAGGAACCAAATGTTGTTCCTTTGAAGTTACAGTGGAATGAACAAATTGTATGTCCTAAAGTTCAAGGGAAGGGACTCTGAAATTACAGCATGGCAAGCTTGCTAAGCAAAAATGTTTGTTTCCCTGGGTTTTCTATCAAAGGTACTAGTTGAATAAGAAAGCATTGTAGTACATCAGAGATAGAGCCTTAATGAATTATGAACAATGACAACCCATAGGAATCATTTTCACATCTCTAATTAGGAGCATTTGATTCATTTTGATCATGATGTCCTAATCATTTTTCAAACCAAAAAGAGAAGAGGAGGAAATCATCCTAATAACATTTTGCATTCATGTAAATGTCATTCTTAAAATCATTTAGTTAAGAGCATCAGATTCATTTTGATCATGCATCCTAATCATCATTCTCATGACATTTTGCATTCATATGGTTACGAGCATTTTTCATAACATCCTAATCATTTGGCATAAGCATATACCCCATGAGATCAATTCTATAGGTAGGTTCCCAAAGGACAATATAGTAAAATTGATGAGAGTTACAGAAAATTACAGATCTTAATTCCATAAGCAATAAGGTAACATATCGAAGACGATGAGCCTTAACCCCTAAGCAATAGGGAAACAAGCTAAAAATTACAGATCTTAATTCCCTAAGCAATAGGGTAACAGATCAAAGACAGTGAGCCTTAACCCCCAAAGCAATAAGGTAACAGGCCAAAAATTATAGATCTTAATTCCCTAAGCAATAGGGTGACAAATCGAAGACGGTGAGACTTAACCCCCTAAGCAATAGGGTAACAGTGAAAATTACAAATCTTAATTCCCTAAGCAATAGGGTGACAGATCGAAGACAGAGCCTTAACTCCCTAAGCAATAGGGTAACAGGCCAAAAATTATAGATCTTAATTCCCTAAGTAATAGGGTGACAGATCGAAGACAGAGCCTTAACCCCCTAAGCAATAGGGTAACAGCCAAAAATTATAGATCTTAAATCCCTAAGCAATAGGGTGACAGATCGAAGACAGAGCCTTAACCCCCTAAGTAATAGGGTAACAGGCCAAAAATTACAAATCTTAATTCCCTAAGCAATAGGGTGACAGATCAAAGACAGAGCATTAACCCCTAAGCAATAGGGTAACAGGCTGAAAATTATAAATCTTAATTCCCTAAGCAATAGGGTGACAGATCGAAGACGGTGAGCCTTAAACCCCTTAAGCAATAGGGTAACATGACAAAAATTACAGATCTTAATTCCCTAAGCAATAGGGTGATAGATCGAAGACGGTGAGCCTTAACCCCCTAAGCAATAGGTAACAAGCCAAAAATTACAAATCTTAATTCTCTAAGCAGTAAGGCGACAGATCAAAGACGGTGAGCCTTAACCCCCTAAGCAATAGGATAACAGGCCGAAAATTACAGATCTTAATTCCCTGAGCAGGAGTGAAACAAATAAAAAATGATGAACCTTAATTCCCTAAGTAGTAGGGTAACAGGTTGGAAATTACAGATCTTATCCCACTGAGCAGGAGTGGAATAGATCAAAAAACGATGAACATTAATTCCCTAAGCAGTAGGGCAATAGGCTAAAAATAACAGATCTTATCCCACTGAGTAGGAGTGGAACAGATCGAAGACGACGAACTTTAATTCCTTAAGCAGTAGAGTAACGGGCTAAAGAATGATAGATTTTATCTCTATTGAGTAGGAATGGAATAGATCGGAACAAAATTTCTATACCCCTGAAAACGCAGTAGGTCAAAGCAAGGCTACCTGAAGAAAGGAAACGAAACCAAGACTCAACAAGACGGGGCAAAATTGGCTCTTTTATCTTTGCTTCGCTCCCGTTACATGACAACAAGTAAAGAGGGGCAGCTGTATGACCCAATTTTTCACCCCCAGCAAGCCCAACTTTAAAACCGGTTAAAACAAAAAAAACAAACAAACCCAAAAAAGTCTAAATGTCCCAAACCCATCAGACCCAAAAACAAAATAACAGAAAGCCAAGGAACCCTAGCAATAACCACTGCCGCCGCAACCCACGCCTCAGCCACATCACTTCCGTGCCCTCAACTTGCACCGCCACGGCACCACGTCAGAGACCCGATCTATCACGCACCTGCAAATGTGCCAAGAGTAGTTGTAGAAGAGGTTATAAAAGCCAAATCAAAACAGTGTAATGGGAAGGGTTTTTTTTTTTAGAAAATATATAGTTGTAACAGAAAAAGAGAATACAGAAATTTTTTTTTACAGAATACATAATATCAGTCAAATAGAGTAAATTATCGGTAAAGATAGGCAAACGTTTGAATAGAAAATTATTTTCGAAGGTGATTTTTGTTGATCCTATCTATTCTATATAGTTTCTTTTTACCTTTTTAAAAAAAAATTTGAAAACAAAAAGGAAAGAGAAGAAGCTTACCTTCGGTCTTGCGCGTGATCGATCACCGAACCGGTGGTGACGAGCGGCGATGGAGGGACTAGGGGGCTCAAACCCTAAAAAGGGTTAATAGAAAGGGGGTTCTGGATTTTGGTTCTTGAAGCAGAACGGTAAAAAAATGAATGGAAATTTTGTTTTTTATGCTTTAAGGCATTAATGAAACGGCACTGTGTAAAAAGGGGTGGATATGCTCAATTTTACCCTAAATGGGTAAATTTCGCAGTTAGTCCTCTCCTTTGCGCCACTGCTTCGATTATGTCCCACTTTAGATTTTTCTATTATTTGGATCTTCCCCTAAACTTTTTGCACCACTTCGATTTGGTCAGCATTCAGGCACACCATTTAGGGCTTAGAATAATTATGTTTTCATTCCTATTAATCAGCCATGAAATGCTGTTTTATCCTTTTCCTTTTTTATTAATTTAAATATTATTATTTTGACTATTATTACTATTTTTAACTTTATTATTATTGTATTTACTATTACTAATATTACTTTTATTATTATTTTCTTTTCCTCTTATTTTCATTTCGTTATTATTATTCCTTTATCATTATGACAATGTTTTTTCTCATTCTTTCGATTGATTCTAATATTATTACTTTGTTTTTACTATTATTATTTCTCATTATTATGGCTATTAATGTAAATATTATTACTATTATTATTATTAATATTTTTTCTATACTATTCATTATTATTTCATTATTACTATTCCTATTATTACTGCCAATATTTTATTATTATTACTTTATTAGTATAATTATTATTTTACTACCACTACTACCATTTTTTAACTAACCTTATTATTAATGATTTATTATTATTAATACTATGGTTTACTTATTTTTACTATATACGTACATACTACTATTATCCTTACTATACTATACTTATTATTATTATATTTGTTGTTACTATTTTATTACTAATTTCTTATTTATGACTTTTATTACTTTTATATTTTATTACATACTATTATTATTATTTTAATTATTAATATATTTTTACCTATTATTATTCTTTTTTATTCTTTTATTATTTGTTTATTAGTATGTTTCATAGTTATTATCATTGCCTTTTCATTACTATTTTCTTTTATTTCATTTTATTTATTTATTTTACTTTTTATCGTATTTCATTTCTACCTTTATTATTGTTATTCATGCTCAATCACCGTAATTGTAATATCCTCGAAATGGGCTTGTGCATTCATGCTTAATTATATGCAATATCATGTTTATAAATGTTCAAAGTGATCTATGAATATCGTGAACTTTGAAATGTAGGAAAATACCTAAGAAAATTTTTAGATTATAAGTCTTATTAAGGGAGCTAAGTGAATAGGGCCTTAAGAGAAAATGTATGTAAAATATACCATACGAATAGGCTTGGTAAAGTGGCTATAAGGCGCCACTTAAGGGCCTAGCATGTGACGCCATCTACATGTGCAATTGGGCCAAGGTTCGAGCAACGTGGGAAGCATTTTAGACTTTTAATTTTGCGCCAAAAGGGGGACTGGGCTAAGGAGGCTTTAAGGGAAATACATGAGGGATTTATGACATCAGAATCACCTTGGTAAAGTGGCTGCAAGACGCCACTTAAGGCTTGGGCAAATGACGCCATAAGCTAGGGGGAGGGCTTGTGTTCGAGCCACAAGGTAAACAAAGAGGAGTTTTTATTTTTTTCGGCATTAAGAGGGAGAAGTGGACGACATTAAGGCACCAAAGGGAGGAGTTTGATTCCATTTAAAATTCGGCTAAGGGATAATTGTTGGGATTAATTTTTATTAATCTGAGTAAGATGATAATTAAAAGATAAAGTTATCAAGATATGGAGAGTTGGCCAATTTAGGGGCTCCTTGGATGGTATTTTCGGCTAATCATAGTGTAGGTGTGCCGAAAATTTTAAACTCTCTTCTCATCTCTTCCTATAGCCGATTTTTCCATTTGCTTCTCCCTAGTTCTTTTCTTTTCTTTTGTCAAGCTGAATTCCTCTTCTCTCTAAAATAGCCATTGCCGAATTCTCAAGGGACTCTTTCCCCTCTCTTTTATTTTGACAAAACCGGCAACACAAGTAGACCCTAGTCGATATCTCATTAAGCACTCAAGAGCCGAAATTGTGATCCACATCAAGGCCATAGCCGAATATCCTTGAGGAGTTTCAAGCATAGGTGCTGTCGATTTCTTCAAGTAAAGGTAAGATCCATGATTATTCGATCTTCAGTCTTTTCCCTTATTTTAGCTGAAAGTTAAGAATTAATCCCGTCAATATCTTTGGATTACCAAAACTACATAGGATCTTCCGGGATTTGTCTGCCATTGTCGACTACAAAGGGAGAAGGACGTTGCGGGATTTATAGGATCTAAGGTATTTCGACATCTCCACAGTCAAGAGGTGTTTTCGGGATTTAGATCCACAAGGTGAGTCCATATGAACATTCGGCCAAGGCCTGTAGTGATACTAAGATCTATTTCTTACATGTTAAAAAACCGAAACTAACCTATGTAGAGATCTAGTGCTTGGCCAAATACAAGGAGGATTATAGCAAAGTTTTCGGGATTTGAGTGATAAGCAAATCGGCACCAAGGTAAGTGTTAAGTTATAATCCTAGTGGGATTTGGTTTCATGGTAGAATGGGTCTTAGTAAATTAACTATATGTTGGCCGAATATAGCGCTAAGGATCTAAAGCTTAGATCGGGATTTTCGGATCTTCATTAAAGCACTAAGTAAATCGGTGTGTACCCACACTATTTCTTAATAAGTTATGGCAATTATTTAATATGTATGTATGTTATACTGAATGTGGAAAATATGGCTAAGTACCATGTTATGGTACACAAGATTAAAATGCTTTTCCTACTCTTACTATGAGTATGATAAAACTTGTTATGCCATGAATATGAATATGATAAGAATGTGAAATCGGCCTAAGACATTATGTTGCATGATTTTGTATGACATGGGCATATGGGATATTATTTTAAGGGAAGTGAATGTGGTGACCTAAGACCACGATATCGAATGTGGAGACCTATGACCACGATATCGAATATGGTGTCTCATGACACAAATTATGTATCTCGTGGCTATGCCACAATTTATAAGAGGCGATGAGCACGCCGATTGCAAAGAATCGCCTTCGATGGTGTGTAGCGGATGGAGGTTAACTTAGTAGTCCCCACTTATGCGCGAGGATGGTACGGTGATGTGTAACGGATGGCATATAGGCTTGGGTTCGGAATGCATCATTAAATGTGAATTATGATATGTATGAATATGATTTGTTATGCCTGAATTTGTTAAGACTTAGTGTTTGTGTACACATTGAGTATGTTTGACTCACCCTGCCAGAGAACCTTTTCGTGACGATCAAGAATGGACCGGTCGGCGGAGCTTAAAGGTGGCCATGCACAAAGCAAGGAAATTATTTATTTAGACATTTTAAATTTTATTTAAGCACTTTAATTTATTTTGGGTTGTTTTAATGTAATAAGGCCATAGTATGAATTTTATTTTATGCATGCATGTTAAATTATTTTATTATGATACTGAACTTTTTTTAAATTAATGACTAAGTTTATTTCATTTAAAATAAACCTTAAACGCTTTGTCACCTAAAACCAAAGAATTTCAAATATAAAATTAACTTGTTTTCCAACCCGAGCCCAACTCAAAAACAATCTTTCTTTTCAAACACATCGTTTTCTTCCAATGCCACAAAAGAATTTTGAACCGTTTTACATCGAGGAACATACCAGATCCGGTAAAGGCTCGTGGGCCGGGTTCGGTGTTTCAAAGAATGTTGTTATATAAACTAGCATAGCAACTTGTTTTACATTTTATTTTAGATCATATCATATTTTATTCGATACATTATAGTTTTCGTTTCAAAATAAGCAAACCCTCCGTGTCCTAAGGTTCAAAAGGAGTCGTAACCTAACTTACTGGGTTTCGATTTCTCTTTCCGAGTCTAACAAACCTATACTTTCTTTTTAAAAGTTGAATAAAAATTTATTCCCGAGAATTCAAAATCGTTGTGTCCTAACTCACTGGATGGGATGTCTTGTTGTCTCGAGATAAGGATTTCAAAAAACAAAGGCAATATTCCGTGTTTGGTATTTTGGGAAATCGAGCCCTAACTTACTGGGTTATGATTTTTCATTAGACCTCAAATAACAGAGTATCCTTCTTAGTTTTAAACACTTTAATTTTGAAAGTCAAAGGACAAGCACAATTTCGGGGATTTGAAATGTCGTACCCTAACTCACTAGGCGTGACATTTTACTTCCTCGAGATAAGAGGGTCTGATTGCTCATATTTTATTCAAGTTTTTTTTTTAAAATAAAAGAATCATATGTCAAATTTTTCAATTTTCCATATTAGGACATTAATCCATCAATAAGGTACCAATTTTGGGCGTTGCGAGGGTGCTAATCCTTCCTCGTGCGTGACCGACTCCCGGACTGTTTTCTTAAAATTCATAGACCAAAATATTTTATAAGTAACCCAATCACACTTCAAAAAAGATAAGTGGCGACTCCATTTTCATATCTTAAAGTCGGCCCATTTTTTAAACAAAAAATTGTTTCGACAAGCTTCTTTGGAAACAAAAATCAAGAGTGGAATGGATTCAGTTCGGAGACCAAATACGAATTTTTTTCATAATAAAGCCTTTGTCAGAATGGGTTTTAACAAAATTTTGGCTTTGAAGATTGAAGATCAATGGTGTTATGATAAATATGTCCTTCAAGAGGAAGCAGTTAGGTTCTTTTCTGCTCTCTACTCTTTGGATGATCATTTTATTGGTGGGTTCCCTTTATATGGATGTTTCCCGATGTTGGATTTTTCTACGACGGATGTTCTTGCGGCTAATGTAACTTATGAGGAAATCAAAAATGCTTTGTATAGTATGGGTTCCTTTAAGGCTTCGGGTCCTGATGGTTTTCATGCTTTATTTTATCAGAGTCAATGGGATACGGTTGGTGCAGATGTTTGCAATTGGGATCGGGTGTGCTTTCTGATTAATCCATCAATAGTAGTATCAATAAGACCTTGTGTTTTATTCTTAAAACTAATGTGCCTGAATCTATGGCTCAATTTTGACCAATCAGCTTTTGTAATGTTCTTTACAAGGTTATCACGAAAGTTATTGTGAATCTTCTGAAGCCAGTTTTTCCTTCGCTTATTATGCCAAGTCAGGTTAGTTTTGTGGCGGGAAGGCAGGTTATTGATAATATTATCATTGCTCAAGAGGTTGTACATTCGATGCATATAAAAAAAGGGAAGAAAAAATGGATGGCCATCAAAGTCAATCTTGAAAAGGCCTATGATAGGTTCAGGTGGGGCTTCATCGAAGACACCTTGCCTGATGTTTGTTTCCTCTCGAATTTGTTCAGAATTATTATGGAATGTATTAGGACAACATCCATGCAGATTCTGTGGGATGGAAAGCCTTCGGCTAGATTTTTTCCAAGCAGAGGCATTAGACAAGGATGTCTGATGTCTCTTTACATTTTTGTTGTGTATGGAGAAACTGGGACAACTTATTCATAGAAGTGTGGAGAATAAAGCTTGGAAACCTATTGTGTTGGGCAAGAATGACCCTCTATCATCGCACTTATTCTTTGCTGATGACCTATTCTTATTTGCAAAAGTGGATATAGATCAAGCTAGGAACATAAAGAACGAGCTCAACATTTTTGGAGCTGCTTCGGGTCACAAAGTTAATGAACTCAAAACCACTATCTTCTTTTCAAACAATATTGATCCCATCATTACAAATGATATTTCTAGTGTCTTTGGTTTTCACCAAACTAAGGACTTGGGTATTTATTTGGGATTGCCTTTATTTCATAGACGTATAACGACCAATACTTTTAAGTTTGTGGTGGAAAAGGTAAAACAGAAATTGGATAATTAGAATGCTAAGATGCTTTCTATGGAAGGAAGGGTAACACTTGCTTGATCCGTTTTGTTATCCATTCCCAACTACTTCATACGAACTGAAAAAGTTCATTCTAGCATTTACACTGAAATAGAAAGGATAGCTCGAAATTTTATTTAGGGGAGTTCTGAAGCTACCAAGAAATAGTCTTTAGCAAAGTGGGGGATGTTTGTCAACCTTTGCCTAATGGGGGACTTAGGATCCGTTGTCTCAAGGATCAGAATAAGACTTTCCTATTAAAATTGGGTTTTAATCTCTTAGCTGATGATCAAGCACTGTGGGTAAGAGTTCTGTAATCTAAGTATAAGCTCTTGAAAGTATGCCCTGAGGAAATTTCTAGACGTAATTGTTCTTTTGTGTTGAGATCCCTTTCCAAGGTTTGGCCTCTTTTATGTCAAAGTATTCTTTGATTGATAAGTCTATCACTCTTTGCGAGGTTGTGAATATGGAGGGTAATTAGAATTGGGAATATTTGCGGTGCTTTTCAATGATGAAATCTTATCCCTCATTGGTGGCATTTCGACCCCGAACTCTCTTGTAATGACCGAATATGACCCTAATCAAAATGGTGGTTTTGGGACCACGAATTCGAGTTAGAAAATATTTTAATACTTTATTTGATATCTATGTTATGTGTTTGAGCATGGGTTAAAATATCATAGAATTATTTGCATGTTTGAATAGCTAATTTAAGAAAAGGATCGAATTGCAAGAGTGATAAAATTTGGTCAATTGTATGATTGAGAGGATTAAAACAAAGTGTCTTTCTAATTAAGGGATTTTATGTTGCAATTATTCCTATTTCTCTTTTAGTGGACTGACAAAGGGGTATTAAATTATGTGCTTGTTTGATTTTATTAGTTAAATATATATTTATATAAGTTATCATTACATCACTTTTTTAGATAGTGAATAAAAAGAAAACATAAAATATTGAAAGGCCATTGCATGTTCATCATTTTCCATTCTTTCTTAGCAAAACTAGTAAAGGAAAAGGGAAGAGAAGTGAAGAAGGTTCTGCCCTCATTCACTTCAATTGTGTAATTCTTAGCTTTGAAATGTTAATAATTTTGCATTTTGAGATGCTTGTTCACTCCATTATCTAGCCCATGTGTTAATTTTGAGTAATGGTCTTGTATGTGAGTTATGCCATTGTTGGTAACTTGAGTTTGTATGAAGATTTTTTTTGGTAGAAAATGAGAGCTATGAACTAGGTGGATATATTTTACTCTTGAGTCTTAATTGAATATAGTTAATTAGAAATTATTTTCAAAAATATTGCCATGGAAGGGCTAAGTTGAGAAAATATAAAAGTATATGGACACAAAAAGTCCTTAGGAAGTTTGACTATAAAGGATGATAGACTAATTTTGAGAAAATCATGATGTATTTTATGAGGGACTAAATTGTATAGATTGTAAAAGTTAGGGGTAAATTCATAAAGTTGCTAAATTATTGTGTTATGGATCAAATTGAATGATTATAAATTTATTGAGTTTAAATTGGAAATATTTAGATCAAGAGCCAAAGGGAATGGGTTTGGATCGGGAAAACAAAATTTATCGAATAGCCGGAAGCGTAATTCGTCAATTCTGAGGTAAGATTTTAAGCAATTGGGTTGAATAAAAGTTTATTTATATGTTAAGTTGATGTCATTATGTTTAATTCCTTAATGCCGAAAGTGACACGGAATTTAATTAGTGATAACCGAATGTGTGAATTGAATTTATATATAAGTACTAATTGATAATTATATGTGGAAAAGAATTGAGAAAGATGTATGTATTTGAGTAAGCGATATATATATATATACAAGTTTTTATTGCCGAATGAGACATGGAATTTAATTGTGTTGGCTGATCGATATGTATCAAGTACATATAATTGGTTATTAGATATATTGATTTGTGGAATTGAGTATATTGGTAGGCAAATTGCGAAAGTAACATAGTATGGAAATTCATTATTTATATATATATATATATATATGATTTAGAAAGGAGCTAAATGTGAATATGTAATGAGATGGATATTTGTACCTAATGTATGATTAATAATACATATTTGTGTATATGTATTTGGGTTGTCTTAGAATGTGAAAGTATGACCTATGGAAATTGGATTGTTGTTATTGGGTAATTATATATATATATATATGATTTAGAAAGGAGCTAAATTTGAATATGTAATGAGATGGATGTTTGTACCTAATGTATGATTAATAATACATATTTGTGTATATGCATTTGGGTTGTGCTTAGAATGTGAAAGCATGACCTATAGAAATTGGATTGTTGTTATTGGGTAAATATATATATATATATGATTTAGAAAGGAGCTAAATTTGAATATGTAATGAGATGGATGTTTGTACCTAATGTATGATTAATAATACATATTTGTGTATATGTATTTGGGTTGTCCGAATGTGAAAGTATGACCTATGGAAATTGGATTGTTGTTATTGGGTAATTATATATATATGATTTAGAAAGGAGCTAAATTTGAATATGTAATGAGATGGATGTTTGTACCTAATGTATGATTAATAATACATATTTGTGTATATGCATTTGGGTTGTGCCGAATGTGAAAGCATGACCTATAGAAATTGGATTGTTGTTATTGGGTAAATATATATATATATACATGAGTATGAAATTCTGATATGTTTGGATTGGAAAAATAATTATGGGTTGATTAGTAATTAATTGTGGAATATGAAGTGAGCAATGATAGTGATTGAATAAACAACTACACGTTTAGCTAAGTAACGACTCTAAGTGAGCGATACATTATGGAAAATGGCACGTGTGTGGAAAATGCTAAGTAACGGCTATGTGAGCAATACATTACGGAAATGGCACTGTGTGCGGACATGTTAAATAACTACTCTAAGTGAGCGACATATTACGGAAATGGCACTGTGTGTGCGAAAAATGCTAAATAACGGCTCTATGTGAGTGATACGTTATGGGAAGTGGCACTGTATGTGCGGACATGTTAAGTAACAGCTCTAAATGAGCGACATGTTATGAGAAATGGCACTGTGTGTGCGGAAAATGCTAAGTAACGGCTCTATGTGAGCGATACGTTACGGGAAGTGGCACTGTGTGTGCGGAAAATGCTAAGTAACGGCTCTATGTGAGCGATACGTTACGGGAAGTGGCACTGTGTGTGCGGGCATGTTAAGTAACGACTCTATGTGAGCGAAACGTTACGTGTTTGTACTACGTGTACGGGTTTTCAGATTTTCCTAAAGACGAAAACAATTAGTGGAGGTAAACGGAAGTGTCAGGTATTTATGTTATATGATAGTTCACTTTCAATGTAAATCGGGTAAGTTATTTTGTGTGGAAATTCAATATGTGATTTATATGGGTTTGAAGTGCAAGTATAAGTTTGGTAAGTAAAATATATATATGTATGTGAAACCTATTATCGAAGGTTTGGAAGTTCGGCCTTTGGGATATGAGACGAGAAAGATTTCGAAAGGTGATATGAGCTAAAGTCATGGTTATAAACCTTGGTTGTGAGTATATTATTCTAACTTTGCTAGTGTAGTGTTATAGTGCATTATTGTTGTGAAGTTTGCTTATAACTTACTAAGCTTTCGAAGCTTACTTTGTGTATTTTTCTTATGATTATAGAGTTTCAGAGACTTGCTCGGGTTGGAAGTCGAAGGACATCTCATCACACTATCTAGTTTTTGCTTCGGTAAATAAATGCTTGAAGATTTGGTTATGTGGCATGTATAAACTAGTTATGATATGGTTGGTTTTGAAATTATATATATAGCCATGCGAAAATGGCTTGATTATGATGTTAATGGTTGCATATTCGATTTTGTTATGTTAAATTTGGAAGTATGTTTTATGGTAAATATGTTTGTAATGTGATTATTTGATTTTGCAATGAAAAAAATTTTGGTTAGTAGTAGTGACGTTATTTTGAAAAAAAAATAATAATAATAAATATAGGAGAAATGGAATTAGTAGGTAAGTTTAGTAATGCCTCGAGCTCGACTCCGGCAACGTTCTCGGGTGAAGGGTGTTACATCTCTTGTAGGCCCTGATGGTATTGTATCAAGCTGGAGTTCTAATGGAAATTTTAGTATTAAATAAGCCTATTGTGTAATAGCCTAATTTTCAGTGGTGTTGGAAACAGTGATTTGAGATAACTAAATTCACTGAGTGAGTTGAAAATTTAATAAATTAATATTTATGTCTCGGTTTATGAATCCAAGGTCTCAATACCTCTTTTTCGACCCAATTTACTTAATAAATTCTTTTTAAATCTCAAATTTCACTAACTCAGAAATTCTTCAAAAATTAACGAAACGTTAATACTAACTCAATGACACTCCATAAATATTTCTAAAAATATTTATGGCTCAGTTTATGAATTCGAGGTCTCGATATCTCGTTTTCGACTCTATTTACCTAATAAATTCTTTATAAATCTCAAAATTCACTAATTCAAAAATTTTTCTAAAATCACACTTGACTCATAAATATTATTTTATTAAATTTTCAACTCACTTGTTGGATTTAGTGATATCAAATCACTGTTTTTGACACCACTGAAAATTAGACTGTTACATATCGCCTACTTACAAAAAATTCGTTAAATCTGCCGGAAGCAAATTGGAAGCTTGCTTGGTCTTTAAATGTCCCACAATGTGTTCATCAATTTATTTGGGTGGTGCTTAAGGAACGGATCCTTACTAATAAGGAACGGTGTAGGAGAGGCTTTGTTGATGATCACTTGTGCAGAATTTGCAGAAATGCCGAAGAATCTTGTCTTCATATGTTGCGTGATTGTAGCTTTGCTAAAGAAGTGTGGAAACAATTAATTCCCAAGAGGATTTCAAACCAATTCTTTTCTTCCTCGCTGGAGGTATGGTTATCTACCAACTTGCAAAATACTTTTGATATTAATTTTCAGGATGTAGATTGGTCCCCTCTGTTTGGCATTGTTTGCTTGAGGATTTGGAAACATTGGAACTTATATGTATTCCAAAACATCCAATTTAACATTTTTAGTGTGATCAACTCTTCGTGGAGGTGGGCATGTTCCATCAAGTAGGGACAAGTTTCTATAGGGGAAATAATATGGACCAAAGCAGAGAGTAGATATGATCTCCTTCGCCTATGGAATTTTTTAAATTGAACACAGATGGTGCCCATAACCCAAACTCGGGGCTTGCTTATTTGGCAATAGTAATAAAGAATAAGCCAGGCAGATGGATATGGGGAGTAGGAATAAATATTGGGAGTTGTAGTGTTCTTGAAGCTGAACTTTGGGCCATTTTTTACGGTCTCCAATTAGCTTGGGAGGCTAAATGGATGAATATTATTATAGAAACAGACTGTGACTTGGCTATCAAAGGTATTCATGGTGATCATAAAGGACATTCCAATAGGGACTTGATTTTGCAGATCCAAGAACTGTGTAAGCAGGAGTGGACAGTGCTCATGAAACAAGTACCTAGAGAGGTGAATTTTGCTGCTGATATCTTGGCAAAGTTGATGAAAGATTACCCTTTCGGTGCAAATCTTTCATGGGCCTCCTCCTTTGGTTGATGAACAAGTTAGGTTTAATAGATGTGCTTGGTTTTCCAATCGGGTTTCTACTCATAGTTTGTAATTAATATTTTTTTCTTGTTACCAAAAAAAAAAGTGATAAAAAATAGAATCAAATTGATAAAAAAATAAGTGTTAAGGATTAAATTTAGAATTGTAACTTTTTTTATCTGAATTACTTAAATTCCCCCAACTTAACTTTTTTGGATAGAATAGCGAGATTCGAATAAATTAAAATTTTCATTGAACTAGCTTTCTACACCTTACGGACAGCACATCTGAACCAAATTGCTTGTAGTGGGAGATTTACAAAATTAATATTAAAATAAGAGTGAGTGTTTGGTACATTTGTATTGTATTTTTTTTTCACTGGCAATAATTTGATATATGTTTTTTTAAAATATTTATTTTTTTAATATTTTACTATTACCTTAAAGGACACTTGTCAACTCCTTGACTTGCTTGTGGAATTTAAAAACTCTACTCCCAATGTACCAAATAAATTCCCTTAAAATAATAATTTATTATCCAAATAACATGATATCATTTTGTTTTTGGTAAGAGGAAAAATTATAGATCAATTACAAAGGAACAATAAAGTCATGAAGCCAAATTTTGACCATCATTTCTAATTTGATCAGCAATTTCGAAAGGTAATTCCTAAAAAAGTTGGAACCAAAAGGAAAATCTTTCATCAACCCAGCCAGAGTATGAGCAACAGTATTTGCCTCCCTTGAAACTTGCTAAATTTTCACCCTCTAATCTCTTCTACAAAGTTCCTGAATTCTAAAAATAATCATTTATTTATCTGTTTTTGGAGGCTACCATTAAGGGCTTCAACAACTAAAGCACAATTTGATTCAACAATTATATTATTCTATTTAGCAGACCAGGCCAATTGGAGACCATTATAAATTGTCCATAACTCAGCTTGTTCAACACTACATCTGCCAATATTTCTTCCAATCCTACAAATCCACCCACCATGGTCATCCTTAATCACTGTCGCCAAGGAGGCTAAGCCCGAGCATGGATTTCGTGCCCCATTCAAATTCAACTTAATAGAACCTATAGGTGGGGGAGTCCAAGTTCGATCACGAATCTGTCTTTTAGGATTTCCATTTGAGCATCTTACATTTCCTTAATGGCTTTTGCCAAACACCATGCTGATTGAAGAACATGTATAGTATTGAACTGCTCTCTTTGGAACACACAAAAATTACTTTGCTTCCAAGTCTTCAGCATATAATACCAAAGAAGGTTTCCCAATTGAAATATTTAAGAATTATGCTAAATTTATTTATCAAGTTTCCAGACAACCAAGGCAACAAAGAATAGGAGAAAAATACTATTCTTTACTCTCAAAGGAATAAGCTGCTTCCACACTTCTCTTGCTTTTTAATAATCCTGAAGTACATGTAAAGTTGATTTTTTAGCACAGTCACACAAAATGCAAGAAGGATTGTCAACCATACCTCTTCTACAACGTTCAACGTTAGTGAGTAAACATTCTTTAAGGACTAACCAAAGAAACTATCAAACACGCTGAGGGCCAGAAAAGGACCATACAAGCTTCCATTTGTTGTTTATTGGTTGAAGAGAATATTTCATAAGAGTATTATAAGTTGATTTAATAGTAAAACTACCATTCGTAGACCACTTCGAAATCAAACCACTTTGAAATCAAAGTAATCACACCCTACTAAAGGGCTCAGTGCTGGAATACCTGCAATATAAGACATAATGTCATTATTCAAATAACGACCCAAGTAGCTCTAATTCCAATTACCATCAACAGTCGTCACCTTCCTGAGAGTAATAGAAGCATCAATCAAGTCGAAATTAAGACATAAGTTAATTAATGGCTCGAGATCCACAATCCAAGAATCAATCCAGAATTTGATTAGACTTCCATCACCAACTGACCACGCAAGGCTTTGATGAACAAGGGGCCGAACTTTAGCTAGAGATCTCGAGACAAATGAACATTGACCTTTAGAAATGTATGTTGGGAAATCATTCATAATCTTATACTTAGCTCGAATGACTCTGACCTATAAAACATTCTAATTAGTAAGAAGATGGAAACCCAATTTAAGCAGAAAAACCTCATTTTTCTCCTTGAGACATCGAAGACCAAGTCCACCATTGGAGAAAGGTTGAAAACAATCAAACCACTTTACTAAGGCTGGCTTATGACCAACAGCTGATTTTCCCCAAATAAAACCTCAGGCAAGCTTCTTAATTTTAGCACAAACACTAACCAGAATCCTAGTAGTTTGCATAAAATAATTAGGAATAGATAAGAGGACCGACCTAACAAAAGTCACACTCCCTGCCATGGACAGAAAATTAGCATCCCAACTACCCAACTTTTTCTGAACCTTTTCAATGACAAAATTGAAAGCGTTTGTTGTCATTCATCGATGAAACAAGGGCATGCCTAAATAGGATCCCAAAGCATCATTCTCATTAAAACCAAGCACACCACAGATCTTAGTAACAACTCTTGGTTCTACATTTCTAGAGAAAAACACATTGGTTTTATGGGTATTCACTTAATGCCATGAAGCACTCCCAAATGTGTTTAAAACATCCCTGATCATTTTTGCCTGAGCTACATTTGCTTTTGCAATAAAAAATAAACCATTAACGAAGAATAGATGCGAAATAGTTGGGCCATTCCTCCCAAGTGAAATGGGTTTCCAAGTCCTATCATCAACACCTTTATTAATAAGATGCTCGAGCCTCTCCATACAAAGCACAAAGATGTAAGCCAAGAGAGGGCACCCTTGTCGGATACCTCTACTAGGAAGGAATTCATTCGAAAGATTACCATTCCAAATGATAAAATTGTTTAAAATTCAAAAAAAAAAAAAAGAGTTTAGGGCTAAAAATACAAAGTAATTAAAAAAAATACTATAAATGTTGAGGGCTAAAAAAGTTTTAAAATTTTAAAAACTAGTTGACGTATAAACTGGTACAAATTAGTTCACTAACTAAAAAATCATTTGAACTGATAGTTGAATCTATTTCTACAATTTTATAATTTTTTTAATAATTTTTTTTTTTGTTTTGAATTGATCAAGCTAGTTATTTTGGGAACTAATTGGTCAAACTAGTTTGAATTTGGTTTAACTGCCTGTTTAATCGATTTTTTTAGCTTAGTTCAATACCTGATCGATTTTGGTTGAACTAGTATGATCCAATTTAGATAGCATTCAATTTTAATTTTTTTTAAAATTGTTTTTTAAGTTTTAAAGATTTTTTACATTTCAAAATTTTTTACTTTTAAAAATTATAATTTTAAAATTTTACTTTTTACTTTTTTTCTCTAGATTTCTCAATGTCTATTGTGTCAATTCAGGTATTGCTGAAAACATATCATTTTAATAAATAAAAATTAATGTATATTATTTAGATCTTGAATTATTATTTTAATAACTAAAATAGCTACGAGCTTGAATAATCATAATGCATGCATCTCTGATCAGAATAACCAAGAAATTTGGTTCAGGCACTAACCAACCAACATAGATGTTGTCTCCTTAAATTATTTATTTTGCTTACTCCACAAAATACATTGAAATATAATAAATTTGCAATTCCTTCTAAAATTCCTAATGAATAATATGGCAAGACATTGTCTCCAAGCATCACCTGCAAACTTGAGATTGATGTTTGAAATAACATAGTGCATAATTAGCTATTTGAAAACAACAAAGACCATAATTAGCTATTAGTAAAAGGAGTATCATTGCTTTTCCTCCGGGATATGTTATCGTAAAAGCATAAACATTCTTCAAAACACAGCAATCATGGCTAAATTCTTCTATACTATACTATACTAGAATTGCATTTTAACTCTTCTACTGAAAATATGTGCAAATTAGTCAATGTACATTACATTGTTAAATTTTGGTGTTTATGTATAAGATATAATTAGCTATTACCACTACACCAAAACAGACTTTTAGCGGCGTTTTTATGGCTTTTAGCGGCGTTTTTAAGCGCCACTAATACTATTTGCGACGCTTTTGAAAGCGCCGCAAAAAACACCGCTAAAACACGCGTCGCAAAAGTTAGCAGCGTTTATTGTGAAAAACGCCGCTAGAAGTCTTGACTTTTAGCGGCACTTTTATAAGAAACGCTGCTAAAGGTGGTGTCTTTTAGTGGCGTTTTCTATAAAAGCGACGCTAAAAGACCATGCCTTTAGTGGCGCTTTTATAAGAAATGCCGCTAAAATACCCCACCTTTAACGGCGCTTTTTTATAAAACGACGCTAAAGGTGTGGTCTTTTAGCGGCGTTTTTTGTAAAAGTGCCGCTAAAGGGGTCTTTAGCAAAGCGTTTTTGTAAAAGCCGCTAAAGGTGTGGTCTTATGTGGCGTTTTGTAAAAGCGCTAAAGGTCTTTTAGCAGCATTTTTTTGTAAAAGCGCCGCTAAAGGTGTGGTCTTTTAGCGGCGTTTCTAACAAAAACACCACTAATTTACACAGATTTGCAGTGCTATTTTTCTGCAATATCCTACCCTCCCCGCATTAAAAACCAACCAAAAATAGCAGAATTGCATATAATTCCAACCCAAGGCAGCAAATAAAACATTTAAATCTCACCAAAAGCATTAAAGCTAAACGATACTTCAAATTTAATAAAAGATGTATGATATTTATTAATAAATGAAGCATAATTCAAACAATTTTACAATAATGTTAACTGTAACAATGTTAAAAAAAATCTTACAACAATAAAACAAATGCCTAAGAGGGCGGCCTCTGCATTGTCTTCTGGAACAATCGCATCATAGTCTGCACTATAGTGGAGTTCTTCATACTTTTTTTCGCTCGCCTCCTGCTACTGCCTCCACTCTAAGTTGAGCAATATGGTCCGCCTCCTCAGCCGCCTCCGCTCTAAGTCGAGAAATTTTCTCAGCTGTGCTCGCTTCCATCAGAGATATCTGGTCTTTCAATCTCTGAACTTCAGCACGAGATTGACCCCCGAAAGGCATGTATTTCCGGGAGCCGGATCCAAAATATTGAGTTGGGGTAACACCTGATCCTTGACATCGAACCCAACCATACCTTGTAAGACCCAAAACATTAGTGATAATTTTGTTATAAATATACTCAAGATTAACAAAACTATCAATCAAGCGATCGTACCTTTCGAACCCAAAACATCAAGAATAATTACATTATCAATCTCCTCGAGTTTAACAGAATCGAACGAAGCAACTCGCTTCATACTCCGCCTTCTTCTCCTTTAGTTTATCCTAATAAATCAATAAAATGTTAGAAACGAAATATATAATAAAAAGGAATGGAACATAACTTAAAATTATAAATTTAAAACTACAAACGATGAATTAAACTATTGTAATTAAACATTATAAATATTTATAATAAATCAAATTTTATTAAACCGCCTGCGTGAATTGTTGTTTCATCATTGCTTGTTCCAACTCGCTCACGGTCCTACATAATGGAATTTGAATTATGTTATAGTAAATACGATAAACCGAAAAATTTATAAGACTTTGAAAGTACGTAATACCTCTCCTTTCTTTGAATTCCAGAATCTAACTTGATCTTCCCATTGGTACCTCAACATTCCCTGGGATATTTCGCAATTTTTCGTCGAGGCTTATGTCTTTCTTAAAATATTATTTTTTTAGGGTGCTTTTATTGTCTCTCCATTTTTTACCCAACGTCTTCTTGACATAGTCATCGGAGACCTCTAAAGCAAATTTACCCTAAAAATTTTTTTAAAAAAAGTTAATATAAATGAAGGTTAAATTAAAGTATTATAAATTACATTCACCTTTTATTACCTTAATATTATCGAGAGCCTAATTTTTGTTGGCATCAGGCACGTGATGCCATGATTCGTAGTTAATGGGCAACATATTCGCATTTCGTGCTATAATGCCCAAATAGCCTGCCAACAATGAGCTTGATTC
This sequence comes from Gossypium rotundifolium, assembly GCA_025506655.1. Classification (NCBI taxonomy): domain Eukaryota; kingdom Viridiplantae; phylum Streptophyta; class Magnoliopsida; order Malvales; family Malvaceae; genus Gossypium; species Gossypium rotundifolium. The sequence continues at coordinate 96,484,871 of CP106732.1, read as the reverse complement.
GATAGGCTGGCCATGTTTGTTTCTCTTTACTTCAACACGCTCGGTAGGCTCTAAGTCGTATAAATTTGTAAGTAATGTACGTCCCCGAGCTCTGCTCGTCCCACCACCCTCAGTTGAAAAATGATATATTATTATATTAAAATTAAAAAATGAATCAATAATAAAATTCAACATGCATGTAAAATAAACTTAACATTACTTTGGAATTGTCCATGCTCGTCATCTATGTCCCAGACTAGAAGATCCAACAACCGTATCCTCGTCCACTATTTACTTCTTCCGGATTTGGAGTATTAGGACAATATTTAAACCTCGTAATCGCCTTCTAGGCATTTTCCCGCAATACACATAAAATAGTTTAAAATTTTAGTAACAAATAACAACAATAATAGGACATTTAAAAGCAGTTAAATTATATAACATGACCAACATGAAAATTATAATATAACATATAAATAATAAATCGTTAAATCTTACTACATCATATTTCAGAATATCTTCGTCCACATCTTGACGAACCCATTGAAATTGTTGACTAGTACTAAGGATATTTTCAGTTTAGTCTTGTTCGAAAAGGCAAAGTTTCGATCTTTCGACTATGTCATCTCTACTTCACGCCAATGTTGAACAAGTCTCTAGGGTGTTTTGAAGTACAACGTACCAACCCTCATCATTGGATCTTGAGTAAAAACTTGTTTAACTTGAGAAGAAAACACATATGGCTCGTCCATCGCTTGTTCTCCGGTGAATCAATCGAGAGAAATTCACCATTGTAAAGCCATATTGATCGCTTTTAATTCATGCGCCGTATTCACATCAGCCCAATCACCTCGAAATAAGACAACTTTGCATTTGCCGTAATAATCCAACTCAATGATGTCGAGAATAAGTCCGTAATATTCCAAATTCCCTCTCGGATTACTATCCCTAGCACTAGCATAACTTGTAATCAAGAATTAACAACAATTCCGCAATTTTGGGTTCTCTCAATCTCTCGCGATACCTTGTATGAAATCAGATCCGTTGATGAGGAAGCCACTATATCTTTAACTATTCTTTTGGACCTTGTGAAAGCCATTTAACATCGTCATTTACTTCATTCCGACTCCAAACCTATTGAGTCGAAAGTAAATCAGTAATTATGAATGTTATGAGAAAACATTATTACTTGTCAATGAAAATTTAAATTGCATACCATTTGGCTTAACCATTCATGGAATGATTCTGCGAACAACTTATTAATTTCTCGTCGATTTAATCTTCGGGATCGTGAATGAGCTCTCAATATATGTTTGTACTCACTACGGTAAAAAAATGTTTTACTTTGTTAGAAGACAAATAAATTATAATTGATGAGTATTTATCAAATTCTAGAACTTACTTCCGAAATGGTTCCATTGAATCGTGATGAAAAAGAACGTATCGATGTGCTTGGACCCATAATCTATCGTCTAATTCTGCAATTTTGACTTTGCCAATCGGTTCTCTGAAACTTTGAAATAAATAAGATCCGGCCAAATTATGATCTATGAGCCCCGCATTTCTACTTGGTCTGTTCATTCTTGTTTCAACATCTTCCAAATACCTCGAACAGAAAGTCATACATTCCTCTGCCAAGTAGCCCTTAGCAATTGATCCTTCCGGATAACGCTTATTGCGGCAGTATGACTTCAATTTGGAAAGGAACCTAAACACGGTATACAACATTATCAAAAGTTGCAACTAAAGGCATTGAGCTGAATGAATGAATATTTTGTAAATAAAGTAAGACCTTTCAATAGGATACATCCATCGATAGAAAACGGGTCCACCAAGAAGTGCTTCACGTGGGAGATGAATTAACAAGTGCACCATAGTAGTGAAAAAGGAAGGCCGGAATATCTTCTCCAGATTGCATAAAGTCAATGCGGCTCGATCTTGTAGTCTCTCTAATTCTTGAACATTCAAAACTTTACCACAAATGCCTTTCATTATATTCGACGGTTCACTTATGGTCAAGTCGGATGAATTTTAAGGAGCTTGGAGAACCTTAGAAGGCAAGGGATGACTTAGGAAATTTTGATTTTTGTGTTAAGAAGGAGCTTGGCTTTGGAGGCCTTAAGAGAAAAATTTGGAAGATTAAGACATAAAAAATGGTTTGGTAAAGTGGCTTAAGGCGCCACTTAGAGCATGGGAAAGGTGACGCCTCATGGTGTTTAGGGTCTCAAGTTCGAGCTGCAAAGCACATTTGGTTTTATTTTGCGTCAATTAGGGAACTGGGCCGGTATGCCTTAAAATAAATGGCCAGTTAATGGACATGAAAGTCTAGTTGGCAAAGTGGCTCCATCTACCGCTTAAGTGGAAGTAGCACTAATGAGGGCACTGGTTTGAGTCCAGCGACAACAAGGTGTTTTATTTTTGGGTGTTGGCGTTAAAATGAGGGGAGCTGAGTCAAAGAGGGTTTAAAGAATGTTGTGGGCATTGGTGGACAAGAAAGATGGGTGGGTCTAGTGGTAAGGCATCATTAAGGTTGCAAGGAGTACGGGTTCAAGTCTTGGGCGCTTGTTCCACGTGTCCCGTGTTCGAACCAGAGAGCGCAATTGGAGTTTTATTTTTTTATCTTGGCGCAAGAGAGAAGGTGGAATTGGCACGCATGGGATCTTCAATTGAGATAAGGATAAGCTTAGGTATTTAGTTGAATTAGAATTAATTTGGATGAAGGAATAAGTATTAGTTATCTTTTGTTTTTATTATAGAAGGTGATATTGGATAAAGTTTTTATTTATTTATCTATTTAGTTATTTTAAGTATAGGATTATTATTATTATTATTTGGATTAAATGATGATAATCGTTGAAACCATTCAAACTATTTTGAATAGATTGAGAGGAGTAAATTAGAAGTGGACTAATTCAAATTAGTTTGAATTAGTGGGTGGTGGCAATTTTGGAGTCTTCAAGGGAGGGTGCGAATTCTATAAATAGGGATCTTGACCTTTGGCCACCCTTTTTACCATTTGTTCACTTTACTGAATTCTTCTACTTTCTCCCCTATTCATTTTTTTATTTCCTTCCAACTCCAATTCTATACCTTCTCCTTGTATAGCCGAATATTTCACCCCTAATAGGAAGCCATAGCCGAACCTTTCAGCCTTTCATCCTCTTTGCTAAGTCGCAAATCCTTAAGCTAAGTGATCCAGTGGCCGAATCTAGGAGGGTGACTTGGAGGTTGATTGATAAGGGTAAGTGATCTCTTTTGTATATGTTTTGGATTCTCTTCCATAATGTTGCGAAACAAAAGTCTAGGCCTTGATTTCTTTGGTTGGTCAATGTCCTTAAGGCTTTAAGTGATGTGTTTTTCATTGTAGCCGAGTGAGGGAGCATTTAGGGGTCGTTCAATTCAGCTACTCAAGGTAAGGTGGTGGTGGTAAGTATTCGCCAAGGGCCATACTCATGGTTTTTATTAGTAGTCGATTCTAACAGGTTGTGTAATGAGGATTCTGACGGTTTAAGGCAAGTCGCGCTTTTTGGATTTCGATAAGTAAGGTAAGGGCTTGTGGTATTCGCCATAGGCCATTTTATGGGTTTTAGGTGCTAACCGATTGTGATTTTGAGGTTTAGGTGCTAGTCGATGTATAAACAAGCCTTCTGGATTTAAGATCTTTCGGTAAGGATGTTAAGTTATGGTTTTTTTGTTTAAGATCTCGTACTTGTCGATTAACGAAGTGTTCTGATTAAGCGTTTTGATGGAGGCCAATACCAGTCAAGGAGGACAAGGGAAAGTCCCTATCCCGAAGTTTAAGAAAAGAGCTATCTCGGCAGTTCGGGATTGGCCACCGGGTGTGGGCCAGGAATCGGGAGAAAACTATAGGCAGATAGCTGTAGTCTCGCTAAACGATAGCGTCGGGATCGAGGTCTAGAGCTTGAGTTATAAGGTGTGTAGTTAGCCTCTGTTTTCGGGATTTATATTTGCATGTGTAATGTGATTACTAACAAAGTGCAGTGATAAGTGTGATATTGATACCCTTTAAGGGTATGAGGGCGACCAGGTTAGTATCAAAGCTGTTAAAATATGATCATTGATTTGTATACGTGAGTATGCCTATGATTATGAATAGCATGTGCATGCATTATCATGACTGTATTTTATGTTGCATGTGCATGGGTGGGCTATGAAAGAAGGTACGGGTGTACTTCGAGTACGTGGTTGATGAGTAGCTATGTGCCTCATCGTGATTGATATCGGCTATGTGCCATATCGTGGATTGATGAGTGACTATGTGTCCCATCGTGATTTTGGTGTTAGCTACGGCTACATCGTGGATTGGCGCTGACTGAGGTCGCGTTGTGGATTTTGTGCTTAATTGCGTGGATGGCATTGAATGCCTTTGTGGAGTTAAAGGAGAGGGTGATTTAATAATCCCCGGTGTGTGGTAGGTGGATAAGGGGGTGTGTAGAGGATGGACCTTAGGCTTGGGTCGGGATTCATTATTGCATAATTGTGGTATGTGAATACATGTAATCGTGAACTTGAATAAGAAATGGGCTAAGCCCAGAATGTGGAGGGTATGTGACTAATTACCCGATTACTTGATAAATGTTATGAGTATGGGCCAAGCCCGAGATGTGATATGATCCTAACATGATATATGATATCCGAGGCATGGGTTATTATGTGGCTAGTATGTGGGTGGAATTCAGTGGTTAATTACACACTGAGTCTGTGTGACTCACCCAACTTTTTAACCATCGCAGGTGATTCGTGATTTTGGACCGGGTTGGAGTGGATGCAAAGGTGGCCATGCAGAAGAAGATTTTCATGCAGAAGTTGTTTTCCTTATTTAATAGAATTTATCATTTTCAGTAATTTAAGTATTTGAATAAGTTTTTATTGTAATAAGGCCCAATTAAATTATTTGAGTATTTATATTATGCTAAAGCAAAATGGCGATTAAATTATTATTCCGAAATCAGTTTATTTTCGGCACACTATATCTTAAAACATATAATAAAGTTTTAATTCGGATAATTTATATCAAGCTTATACTATTTCATAAATTTTAATTGGACATGGTTTCCAAAAGATCATAGATTCTAAAGTTCTATTTTAAGTCAAAATAGATTTTTAACCGTTTTACGTAGTGACATACCGATCCGATTGGGGCTTGTGGTAGGGTTTGGGGTGTTACAAAACAATGTAAATGTAAACAAGAAATTGCCCTTTGTGGCGTTTTAACAAGCGCCACTAAAATCCCCAAAAAATGACGTCGTTTCAATGGCATTTTTACGGCGTTTTTGAAAACAAACACCACTAATAGTACTCATCTGCGGCGTTTTTATGTCTAAGCGCGCTAAAGGCTTTTTTTTGGCGTTTTTGAGCAAAACGCAGCTAATAATTTATTTATTTTAATTATTAATTATAATCCTTTTAAATTAATTTTGTTTTGATTCTAACAATATGTTTAATTTTTTATTCTAACAATATGCTTAAATTAATTATTAATTTTATAAACTTTTTATTTTTAATTTTTACTTTTCTTTAGTTTTTGAATTTTTAAAACTTTCATCATTTAACAAATATCAAGTAAATCTTAAATCCTAAACCATTTAATATACGTAAAGTTTATCTATTTATCTCTTAAATAATTTAAACTAGAATAATAATTTTAATATATTAAAATTAATATATCTATTTTACAATTATGTAAGAAATTATTTAATATATAAATTAAAAGAGACTAATTACTCTAAACCCTAAACCCTATCCTATATATCTCATAAACCCTAAATCATACAACATAAACCCTAACCCTAACCTTAACCCCTAACCCCTAACCCTTAACCATTAACCCTTAAACCCATGAAACCCTAAACTTTAAACCACAAACTATACACCATAATCCCTAAACATTTAAAATAGTAACTCTTAAACCTTACACCCTAAATTGTATATGCTAAACCATAAACCCTAAACTATAATGATAATTAATTTAATATATTAAAATTAATATACCTATTTTACAATTATGTAAGAAATTATTTAATATATAAATTAAAAGAGACTAATTACTCTAAACCCTAAACCCCTATCCTATATATCTCATAAACCCTAAATCATACAACATAAACCCCTAACCCCTAACCCCCTAACCAATGAAACCCTAAACTTTAAACCACAAACTACACACCATAATCCCTAAACATTTAAAATAGTAACTCCTAAACCTTATACCCTAAATTATATATGCTAAACCATAAACCTTAAACTATAATGATAATTAATTTAATATATTAAATTAATATATCTATTTTACAATTATGTGAGAACCCCTAACCCTTAACCCATGAAACCCTTAACAGTCAATCATATATACCCAAAAAAACTTTAAAATTATTTGCGGCGTTTTTCAAAAAGCGCCGCTAATGCTCAGACTTTTAGCGGCATTTTCCCAAAAGCGCCGCTAAAGCTTAGACTTTTAGTGGCGTTTTCCCAAAAGCGCCGCTAATGCTCAGACTTTTAGCTGCGTTTTCCTAAAAGCGCCGCTAAAGCTTAGACTTTTAGCGGCATTTTTCCAAAAGCGCCGCTAATGCTCAAACTTTTAGCGGCGTTTTCCCAAAAGCGCCGCTAATGTTCAGAACTTTAGCGGCGTTTTACAAATAAACGCCGCCATATGTCCTTTTTAGCGGTGTTTTGCTAATAAATGCCGTTATTGATCTTTTTTTGCGGCGTGTTCCTTCAAACGCCACTAATGTATAATATTTGCGCATTTTTCTTTAAAACGCCACTAAAAATGCCGCTAAAAGTCTGTTTTGGTGTAGTGTACTAAGGCTTTTTGACCCTTTAATCTTATTAGTTTTAAAATTTTTTAATTTACTTCCAATAAAAGAGTTAGGTCAAATTGAATAAATGCGTAAAGACTGAGGGCTAAATTTGTTATTATACATTATATATAAACACAAAATTTTAACGGAGGGTCTGTTCTGCTCACTTACCTTACTTACAGGGGCTAATTTGTCCATTTTTTCAGTAGAGGGGCTAAAATGCAATTCATGGTATAGTAGATAGGGTTTTGTGATGCTTTTACCGCAACCATGCTGCTACCTGCTATAAAAAGGCCAAATCTCCTTTTGATTGAAGAAAGAACATGAGACTTTCCCATTGTGCAATCCTTAAAACAACCTCCTCATTCAAGAGCAATCCAAAATGGCCACTATTTTTTCCATTTGCCTTCTCTTCACCCTCCATTACATTACCTTCTCAACCTTCTACAGCACTGTTAGTGGCATCTTTTGTGAGGAAATCAGTGAGGGTATAGCGATAAAGCGTGTACAAAAAAGATCCCACCTCCACTTTTACTTCCATCATGTCATTAGTGGGAAAAACCCAGTGCTGTGAAAATTGCAGGGCCACCAAACAGCAGCGCCTATGGATTTCGAGCCACCATAATGATTGATGATGCATTGACAGAAGGGCCTGAAATCACTCAAAGCTGGTTGGAAGAGCTCAAGAGATGTATGCCCTTGCTGCACAAGAAGATGTTTCATTGCTAATGGTTATGAATTTAGCTTTCATTGAAGGAACTTACAATGGTAGCAGCATCAGTGTTGTTGGGAGGAATCCGGTTTTTGATGATGTGAGGGACATGCCAATTGTTGGAGGTAGCGGGGTGTTTAGGTTTGGTAGGGGCTATGCATTGGCACATACAATTTGGTTTGATTATAATACTGGAGATGCTACTGTGGAGTACAATGTCTATGTATCACATTATTGAGTTGAATTGACAATGTGACGTGAGCACTCATCTCTCGTAGGTTATGTTTATTTGTTGCTTCTCCAATCTTTTATTGATTATTTATAAAATCAAAATGTTGTTACATAATATATTCATTGTTTTTATCTGCAAACTGTTGCCTGCCAACTTAATGCTTCCAGTTTCTGAAAATTTACATTTTTTCTGGTAAAGAAACTTCAGTCCCTCTCAATTTCAGAATTAAGCAAATTGGTCTCTTTGAAAAAATTAAAGTAATTTAATCCTTATTAATTTTGAAAGTGAACAACTAAGGGCAATTGATCATAAAGCTAATATTTTCATCAATTATACATGATTTTAATTGGTATAATAATAAATTTAGCTATTAAAGTTTACACATTATGTCAATTTGGTCTTAATTTAACAAATTTATCTTGCAACAATTGTGTAAACATGTAAATGTTCAGGCTGAATTTGTTTATTTTTTAGAATTAATGTTAAAATGACAAATATATAAATATTGAAGGCTAAATTTGTTACTATACCGATCAAAATTATATACAATTATGCAAGACATTAACACCGTGATTAATTATCCTTAGTTGCTCAATTTAGAAATTGACAAGGATTAAATTGTTTCAATTTTTTTGAGAGAGACTAATTTGCTCAATTTCAAAATTGAGAGGAACTATAAGGTTTTTTTTTTTTTAATTGGTACCATTGAAGATTTAAGCATGAAAAAGAATCTCGTCTTGATTAGAAGGGGAAGAAATCTATGTTACTTAAACTCAAGCACAAGTGTAATGCGGGTATGCATCCGATAGTGGTATGGTTAAATTTTAAAAAAAAATCAATATATTTAGAGGATCTTTAAAGGTCATATTATCAAATTTACGTAGTGAATATGAGTGTTGGATACGAATGCTTCAAAAGGAATGAAGAATTCGAACAAAATAAGAAAAAGACTTAAGGGTGTAAAAAATCCTCAAGCTTTAAAAAAAAGAAGCAATTAAGCCTTTTTTTTTTTTTTTTTTCAGTCAATTGAGGATTTGAACTTTTAAAATACATCAAAAAAGCCCTCAAACTTCTTCAAAAAAAAAAAAACTAAGTCCCTACTTTTTTTTCACTCAATTGGGTTCTTGAACTTTCAAAATGCATAAAAAATACCCTCAAAATTTTTCAAAAAGGCAATTAAGCCCCTATTTTTATTAGAAATTAGAAAAAATATAAAAATATTAAATTTTAGAAAAATTATTAAATTTTAATAAAATATAAAAATTAAAATTTATTAAAATTAGAAATGTTTTTATAAAAATCGTAAAAAATAACGATCCTAGTTTTTTCAATTAAAGTCATCACGTGTCACAACACAAGATGTCATGTGGCGAAAAATGATAAAATCAATAAAATTTATAAAAAATTATAAAATGCTTCTTTTGGTACAATAATTTTTATAATTTTTTTACTAAATTTATATTTCTTTACATTTTGTATAATTTTCTTACGACTTTATAAAATTTTATAAATTTTCATGTTTCTATATATTTTATAATTTTTACGATTTTATAAAATTTTAATTTTTATATTTTTTACAATTTTATATTTTTATAATTTTAATAATTTTTAATATTTGATTTTTTAAATTTAATAATATTTATAACTTTTATTGATTTTAATTTATAATTTTTTTTCTAATTTTTAATAAAAGCAATGGCTTAATTGCTTTTTCGAAAAAAAGTTTGAAGGTTTTTTATATATTTTGAAAATTCAAGTACCGAATTGAGTGTAAAAAAAAACGTAGAGGCTTAATTTTTTTTTAAAGGTTTGAAGGCCTTTTGATGTATTTTGAAAGTTCAAATGCCCAAATGAGTGCAAAAAAAAAAAAAGTAGGGGCTTAATTGCTTTTTTAAAAAAGTTTGAGAGTTTTTTGCACCCTTAAGCTGAAGAAAAAAATATTTGGAGCAATGAAGAAATAGTAATGCTAACACAATTTCTTTATGGCAGGCTTAATCTTTATAACCTCCCCAACTTGGCCTAGACGTTAGACCCGAATTTAAGAGATTATATTGGTCACCGAAATGGCCTAGTACAATCGCAGTTTTACAAAACAATCATATTTAAACTTTTGTTATCTCTAGAAGAAAATTTTAGTTAATTTCCAATTCAATCAATACTTCAAAATTTATTTATAATCTAGCAGCAAAAAAGTGATATTTTCATAATTTTAATAAAATCTATATTTAACATATAATTAATTAAAATCCATATTTTAACATTAAAAGAAAACAATTAAATGTCATGCATGTTATATAAAATCAAAATTGATGCCACAATTTAGATTAAGGGATACATTTCCTAAGATAACAAAAATTTCAAATAATAAATCCAAAATATTTCTTTAAAAAATTTGGGTCGAGTCCTCCATATGCCGAGTCTTTATCCTAACCTAGTGAGTTATCTGCAAAGATGAAAATAAAAAGGGGGAGTTAGCTTATGAAGCTCAATGTGAGTCTAATCACAAGAAAATCGATGCAAACGATAGACAAATCATACAAAATAAAAACTCATAGAATAAAACACAATTGTATAGCAATTTAGGATACTGGTATTTCAAATCAAGTCTTCAATATAACATGTAATGCACCAAAATTCTTATTTCTGTTTGTGTGAAAATGAGACATAAATGAGTATCGGCTTCAGTGGTTATGTGTTTTGGGTATATGTGAGAGGTCCCAAGTTCAAGCTCTATTTTTGGCAAAATTTTGAAATTTTTCTGACTCAAGCCTTCTATTTACTCAGTGGGATTATATTGAATTAATTGTAGAACCATATCAGAATGAGTCTGTTGGTTCAAGTGGTAAGGGAGTCTGTGTATGTTGTGGGGAGGCCTTGTATTCAAATCCCTACGCAAGCAAGGGTATTTATTTTTGGTCCGATTCTGCACAAGTGTTTCAATGGAGTTGGGTTTCTGAGGTGGTTGAGATAGAGGGGTTAGTGGGAAGTTAGGATGTTATCAAATCATTTGACTTTATACTGTTTTTTGGAAAATTCTTCTCTCTCTTCCAGAAAAGAAACTCCTGACATTTTCCCTTGACGTTTTCCTTTTCTTCTGCAATTCATCGTGACTCGATTTCTCAATACTCCTTTCTTGGTAAGTGGTGTTGATTATGATTCGTGTAAGTTTTTAGGTTTTTAAAATGTTTGAGGGAATGTTGTTGTAACTCTTTAGTGTTGGGTTGTTGATGTTTTGTGGATAGCGTAAAAGAAGGCTATGGCAAGGGTGGTTTCGTTCCAACGAATTGATCGGCGAAGGTGGTGGATTATCGTGGTGATAAGTCAGCTTTATGGTTGGATTTTTGTTGGAAAATAGTTAGTCAATTATCTAAAATTGGTATTTGGGCTGTTTTAGGTTTCGGAGGTTTAGGAGTGGTTTCACATCAAACCGATACCCTGTGTGTACCTAAAAACGTAGAAAACGGATTCAGCGAAAGCCAAAATTGCAAACTATTGACGCCACACGGGCGTGTGGTCGCCCGTGTGAAGGCCGTGTGTGATAACACGGCCGTGTGATCGACGAATGCCAAGTCGTACGCAAGACCACGGCCGTGTGATGGCCGAGGTGTGGCCGTGAAGATGACACGAGCTTGTCGAAACCATTTTTAAATTTTTAAAAAAAATGGGGATCGACTTAAAAAACAAAAACGGGAGTCGCCACCGATCTTTTTTGCTTAGGTGTGATCAGATCACCTTATAAAACATGTTTTATTTAAAACATTAATTTTGGCCTACGAAAATTTGAGAAAATAGGTTCGGGAGTAGGTTACGTACGAAGAAGGGTTAGCACCCTTATAACGCCCAAAAAATTGCTACCTAATTGATAAAATCATGTCCTAATGTTGAAGATTTTAAAAAATTTAAAATATGATCCTTTTATTTGAAAGAAAGCTAAAACCTACCTATCTCGAAGAAATAAAATGCCGCACCCAATAAGTTAGGATGTAACATCTCAAGACTTCGAAACTAAGCTTGCCTTTATTTTGTAGAAAATCTTTACATCGAGATACACAACATTATATCTAATAAGTTAAGATATAACATTATGCATTTTTGAAAATAAGTTTTAATTTGAAATTTATAGGGTTTTAAAAAAGGAGGATACTTGATGCCTTAAGTTCCACGAGAAAAATTAAAACCCAGTAAGTTAGAGTATAATTTTCTCGAAGTCCCCAAATACGTAGAAGGCCCATTTCGCCTGGGCCCCCTTAACCAGATTTAAACAAAGAATAAAACCAAATAAACCTAAAATTATAAATTCCATTAAACATTTACAGCAGGCCTAAAACATTAATAACCCATTTACAATAAATCAAACCCGAGCCCAATTTTTAACCCAAAACAACAAGACCCAAATGACCCAAAACTTTTAAAAATTTTAGAAACCCTAGGGGTTTCTAGAGCTTTCCAGCGCCTCTCCCCCCATGAATAGCCCCCGCACGCGTGCAGCAGCCCAACGCCAACAGATCACTTGGGCCACCCCACGCCCGGCGGTTCACTTGCAAAACAGAAAGAGAGTACAGAGAAAGAAAAAAAAAGCAACAGATTGTATTTTTTTATTTTATTTTTCTTTCGATTTTCATTTGGCTATAAAAGAAAGGCCGAAACATTTGTAAAGGGTTCACATTTTTTTTCACAGGATACGAATACAAAGAATAAGAAACTTAGCAAGGTTCTTTCATTTTTTCTTTTCTTTACATTTTCCCTTCTTTGAGATACTGTCATTGCACATATATATATAAAGATTCTCATATTTTTAAATGATATTTATACAATTATTAAAGTATAAAAAAAAGAGAACAAAATTACCATTTTTAGAGTCCAGCCACCGTGCGCGACGGAGCCGAGGCGGTAGTCCGACGGCAGCATAAAGGGGTTGAAAACACTAGCAGAGAAAACAAAAACCTTTCCCTTTTTTTTATAACACGGCAGAAGTGATTTTTTTTTAACAAAAACTTTTCCCTTTTATAAGCTCTGGGAACGACGCCGTTTTGCTCCTATAACCCGCGTTTTGACCAGACTCAAGGAAAGGATCTGCGTGTTTTATGAGAATGGGTTATTTGCTATTTAAGTCCTTCTACTTTTAATTCATTATGCAATTAAGTTTTATTTTATTTTAATTTTGCCCAGTAATTTTGTGCAGTTTTAATTTAGCTCTTATTTAAATGTTGCGTTTAATAAATCGGGTAAATTATGCTTTTAGTCCCTTTTAATTCACACGCATTATATTTTAGTCATTCTTCGATTTCTTTTAATTTATTGCTTTAGCTCTTTAATTTTGTTTTGTTTTCAATATAGTCTTTTAATTATTTTTAATTATTAGCTTATTTTTAATTATTCCTTTTAAAATTAATATTAAATATTATGTTTTAGATAGCTCTAGATATTATTTATTTTTCTATGTTACTTTCATATTTTTTTATATATTCATACATATGTTTTAAATTAGATGTTTATTTTGCCATTGTATGGATTATATTTTTAATTTGTAACCATTAATTATTTGTGATTCATCATTGTAATATTTGATATATATATATATATATATATATATATATATATATATATATATATATTGCTACTTTGCTTTGTATATTATTATTCCATTGTAATTTATTTGTTAAAAAAAATCAAGTTTAATGTCGTTCAAGTTTTAAAATCATTCCATTCAAAGGTTTTTAAAATAAGGCAATGCTTCGTGTTTGGGAAATCCGAGAGATCGTGCCCCAACGTGCTGGTTTTCGGTTTTCATTTGACCAAATAACTGAATATCCTTTTAAGATTTAATTCGTGTTTTCTTAGTTCTAAAATAAGGGAATGTTTCGTGTTTAAAAATCCGAGAGATCGTGCCCTAACGTGCTGGGTTTCGATTTTTTCATTTGACCAAATAACCGAATATCCTTTTAAGATTCCATTCGTGTTTTCTTAGTTCTAAAATAATGCAATGTTTCGTGTTTGGAAATACGAGAGATCGTGCCCTAACGTGCTGGGTTTCGATTTTTCGTTTGACCAAATAACCGAATATCCTTTCAAGATTTCATTCGAGTTTTCTTAGCTTTAAAAATAAGGCAATGTTTCGTGTTTGGAAATCTAAGAAATCGTGCCCTAACGTGATGGGTTTCGATTTTCCGTTTGACCAAATAACTAAATATCCTTTTGAAATTTCATCCATATTTTCTTAAATTAAAAACAAGGCAATATTTCATGTTTGGAAATTCGAGAAATCGTGCTCTAATGTGCTGGGTTTTGATTTTCTGTTTGATCCCAAATAACAAAATACCCTTTTAAAATCTCAATGCAAGAGTTTTAAGAATTTTGGGATGATCTAGAATTCGAAGACTTAAATTGTTGCATCCTAACGTGCTGGATATGATATTTTATTCCTTCGGAACCAGAGAATCTTAATATTCAAACTCGAGTATCTTCAAATGGGTCAAAGAAGGTCGTAATTTTAAAATCTTTCAAATTCTCGACGTTAGGACATTAATTAATCAATTTGGTACCAATTTTGGGCGTTGTGAGGGTACTAATCCTTCCTCGTACGTAACAGACTCCCGAACCTATTTTCTTAGATTTCATAGACCAAAATTATTGTTTTAATAAATCAAAATGTTTTATTAAAATAATCCATCTCAAGGTGATCCGATCACACCTCGAATAAAAGATCGGTGGCGACTTCTTTATTCATTTTAAAGTCGATCCCTGTTTTTCAAAAATTAAAAATGGTTTCGATAGCTTGGCGACTCCGCTGGGGACCTTAAAGAGAGTCAAGCCGTAAAATTGATTAATTTCTGTCCTTTTTTCGAAAATTGAAAATTTGATTTGAAAAAGTATGATCCTTTTTTATTGCATTCGCTTGTGTCATTTCATTGTTCTGGTTCGAGTCTCATAGAATACTTTTGCATCATATTGCATGGGTCACACCCTTTTAAGTAAGAGTGAGAAGCTACTTCTTCGTGAGGTTTTCACCTCTGTGCAGGATAGTGTATCGCTTTCGGGATACATCCGTACGTATGCCTTCATGAGATTTTCATCTCTGTGCAGCCATAGGGAAATGTATTCCCCTGAACCGAACTCGGTCCGTATGAGCCTCTAATGGGTGAGGATCGAGGAATCTGCTAGTTCAAGTACCTCAACTTTAGAACCAAATTGCATATAGAAAGCCCTAAGAGCCCACCCTAGGTAGAGCTGTGATAAACCCTAGTAGTCACCCAGAAAGGCGCTTGAATGTTTTTACATGCTTTGAATTTTGTTTCTATTGAACTGATTTTTTGTTTTATCTTTGTTACTTTGCATGCATTTTCACATTAGAGAGAGGGGTCAATTCGGGTTCGATTGCTAAATTAGGGAGCTCGGCATGGAGAATGAAATTCTTGATAAAACGGAAGACAATACGGCTGTTCGTATATTTGTAGTCCGTTTCATGTAAAGAATTTTGCCCTCTAATAAAGTTTTCTAAAGGAAATTGAGTCAAAATCGACACCTCTTTACATTCATTTCATGTTTTCACATAGCGTTACATCACATGCATTAGATTTCATGAGAAGACCCTGATTGGTTGAAATTATTTCAGTATTAACCTGGACACCAAGAAAACCAAACATCCTTACGGTACCCAAACCAAGATGAAATATATGGATCAGAGATTAGAAAGACTGGAACAACTTCAAAGGGAGATGCAAGATAAACTTCAACAGCAAATGCAAGAGCAGCTGGCTAAGATCCAACATGATATGATGGATCGGATGATGGAATCACAACAGAATATCAAGTCTCAATTAACTCAATTACTGGCGGGAGGAATAGACAAAGGGAAAGGCCCTATGGATAATATCATGAAAAGTAACCAATATCCTCCTGGTTTTACTCCAACGCATGTACATGCACCACCAGAGATAAATCTACAAAGGCCATCTGTCTCTATCAGGCACAACAGATTTAGGATGGAGCCTCGACACCGATGAATTTCCAAGCGGGCTCAGGCTCTAACCCTGGCTATAATTCAAACAATCCAATTGTTCTTAATTTGGATGAAGTGGTAGGAGAGGGAAGAGTAACGACGGAATCCCAAAGGCAACTAGAAGAGAGATGTAAGTGGCTGGAAGAGAAGTTTAAAGCAATGGAAACTACTGATTCCCGTTACGGGATCGATGCGAATGATTTAAGCTTGGTCCCAGATCTGGTGCTCCCACTGAAGTTCAAAATACCAGAGTTCAAAAAACACAATGGAACTAGCTGCCCTGAAGCTCACATAACAATGTTCTGTCGAAGAATGGCATTAATCCACTGCTTTCAAGAAAGTCTGACCGGGTCTGTGGCCAAGTGGTACAATCAGTTAACCCATTCCCAAATTGGCTCATGGAAAGACTTGGCTCAAGCTTTCATGAAATAGTACAATCATGTGATAGACATAGCACCCGATAGGATTATGCTCCAGAACATGGAGAAGAAGACAAACGAGAGCTTTAGGCAGTACGCCCAGCGATGGAAGGAGGTGGCAACGCAAGTCCAACCCCCATTCTTAGAGAAAGAGATGATTATGCTCTTCATCAGTACTTTGAAGGCTCCCTTCATCAACTACATGTTGGGAAGCGCTACTAAAAGCTTTTCAGATATCGTAATGCCTTGGATGATAGAAAATGCGATAAAATGTGTTAAAATAGATGCAAGAGAAAGCGCCAAAAGATCAGCTCCGAGAAAGAAAGAAAATGAAGTAAACAACGTGGGAGGATACAACAAGGGTTACTCAAAGCAAATAACCGTTGGCCAACCAAGGACGATGACCGCTAGCCTTCAAACTCCTCTAAGGTAGGAATCTAACCAAAGGATGAGTACAGAAAAGCTTCAGTTCACTCTTATCCCAATGATGTACCAAGAGCTATATCAGAACCTATTTAACGCACACGTGGTGTCCCCTTTTTACCTAACACCATTGCAGCCCCCGTACCCCAAATGGTGCGATGCAAATGCTCAATGTGGCTATCATGCGAGAATTTTGGGACATTCAATAGAAAATTGCACTGCCTTTAAGAAAGTCGTGGAAAGACTTATTAAGATGGGAATTGTAAAATTTGATGATACACCAAGTGCTGATAATCTGCTACCAAATCACACTGATGGTGGAGTACATACGATTGAGGGAGAGACAGGGAGAAAAGTCAAAGCTAATATCACAAAAGTAAAAACTCCTTTGAGATGGGTTTGGAAAGAGATGGTAAAAAGAGGGCTGAGCATGCCAGATCCTGAAAAAAGTTGGGAAAACTCGAGGAACTACTGTGAGTTCCATCATGAAGAGGGGCATGAGATCCAACAATGCGTAGAATTCAGAGCCTTGGTACAAGGTTTGATAGATAATAAAGAGATCGATTTCTATGAAGGAGTTAAAGAAGATGTTAAGGAAATGCTAGAAAATGTGCACATCAATTCCATACATGAAGAAATCATAGAAAGGGGGACCTTGTTAGATATTCGCCCTTACGAACCTAGAAATGTTCTGAATAATTGGACTGTAGAAGAAATTCTTGTAGTTTTTAGAGCTTACTCAGAGTAATGTTTTGAACACACTTGTTGCTTTTAGCCTAGAAGCAATAAGCATTCCTTTGTGAAATAGGCTTATGTCTAAATTTCATTATGAAATACATACTTGAGATCATTCTAAATAAAAATCTTCTTGTTCTTTTAGATTCTTTTATTATTATTTTCCTTAGACCTTTATTCTGAATCATTCTTTCATTTCATTCATAAGCATACCGTACAAATAGTTATTCTCAAATTTATCCATTCTTTGTATATTCTTCTGTGCCTACAACAGGTCCCCGGATATCATTGACATGAGTAACGTTGCTACAGATTTAGAATCTCTTTTTGAGCAAGACATGTGTTTAAAGGGATCCTAGGACTTTGAAGATGACACAGACTGTGGCTTATCTCCGGACTTGTTAAGAATGGTAAAATAAGAGGAAAAGCAAATTCTACCTCATGAAGAAATAGTAGAGATTGTGACTTTGGAAAAGGGAAAGGTAGTGAAAATTGGAACGTGCATAACTGAAGAAAAGAAACAAGACCTTGTAGAGTTACTCCAGGAATTCAAAGATATCTTCGCGTGGTCATACCAAGATATGCCAGGATTAAGCACTGACATCGTTGTACACTGCCTCCCCAAAAAAAAGAATTGCAAATCGGTTCAGCAGAAGCTCCAGAGAATGAGGCCAGACATTGTGTTGAAAATAAAAGAGGAAGTCAAAAAGCAGTTTGATGCCGGATTTTTGCAGAAAATCAAATACTCGGAATGGGTAGCGAACATTGTGTCTGTCCCTAAGAAAGATGGGAAGGTACGAATGTGTGTAGATTACAGAGATTTAAATAAGGCCAGCCCAAAAGACAATTTCCCCTTGCCTCATATTGACACTTTAATAGACAATACGACAGGCTTTTCGTTGTTTTCCTTCATGGATAGATTTTCGGGATACAATCAGATAAAGATGCATTCTGAAGACATGGAAAAGACTACATTCATAACCTTGTGGGGCACATTTTGTTATAAGGTGATGCCATTTGGGCTGAAAAATACAGGAGCTATATACCAAAGGGCCATGGTGACTTTGTTCTACGACTTGATGCATAAAGAAATCAAAGTTTATGTGGACGATATGATTGCAAAGTCTAGAACAGAAGAGGAACACATTCAAGTTTTGAGGAAACTGTTCCTGAGGTTGAGAAAATTCCAACTGAAGCTCAATCCAACAAAATGTACTGTAACACCCCCAAACCCGGCCCACGAGCCTTGACCAGATCTGGTATGTCACTGCGGAAAACATTTGCGAAGAATTTGACTTAAAGGTGAAAACGTGAAAATTTGTGATCTTTAATAAAACATTGTGTATTTAAAAGCCCATTAAAATTTAGTTGTTAGAAATTCCCAGATTAAAACTTTTACATAAGTTATTATAATATAAATCGATTCAGAAAAATATATTTCCATTATTAGCTCAATTAATAAAATAAACTTCAAACCATAAATAAAGTTTCCAAATACCATAAGTGGCCCTTATTACATCAAATAAATTCCCAAAATACTGATAATATAAAATGTATAAAAATAAGAAAATCAACTTCTGCATGGGCCACCTTGTATCCACTCCAACCCGGTCCAAGCTTTATGATCACCTGTAAGGTTTGAGAAATATTGGGTAAGTCAAACAGACTCAGTGCATAGTTATTTCACATGTCCCACATATGGGCTTGGCCCATATCCACACAGTCCATATACATAATCATGCAATTATGAAGCCCAACCCAACCTAATATCCATCCGTCACACCTACCTCGGCAGACCTGCTGCTCAAGGCCGTGGCTAATCCACCGATCAACTAAGTGATCCCATATATCTTACCCTGGCAGACCTGCTGCTCAAAGCCGTGGCTAGGCCACTGATCACATAAGTGATCCCACATATCAATTAGTCTACGGTGATGCACACAGCTATCAACCGCCGAGATGTAGCACCTAGCCAACACCTCCCTTGATGAAGCACATAGCTAACATCAAGCGCCAATGTAGCACAAGGCTAACATTAGACCACGTACTTAATGTACACCCTTTCCTTCGATATTCATGTCCCAAATCCCATGCATATATATGTATCATGACATATTAACACTTAGAGTAAATATACATCACATGCTTATTACTATTTCTAATATTCATCAATAATCATTTAATATCGTAAATCACTGACCTGATTATTCGATCACCCACCGCGGGTATTCACAATCTTAGCCCTTATTTCGGCTATCATTCACATCATATACATATATATATATATATATATAACACATGCATACAATAAGAGAACAGTGCGATAACTATGTACCTCTACTTTGGCACAATCGATCAAATCCCGAAACCCACGTCTAAACGATTTGCACCCTTGCGATCGTTGAACTCTTCCCTACACAACTTAAGTCAGAATCGGCTAATATAATACCAAAATGGCCTATGGCTAAAAAGCACTACTGCCTTACCTTACGGATCTAAATCCCGAAAGCTTCCCTTAATCCTATCGACTTACCCCTAGCTCGTTAAATCCCAAATCCTTTACCTGCACCTTGATGTTTAAAAACCCGAGAAATCTCCTTTAGTGCTCCATAACATTGGCTAAGCATAAAAGAACACTTAATCAAAAGCCTTACTGGGGTTCGGCCATCACCATAACCAAGGCCAACCATTCGGTTTTGGCCACCAAAAGAGAAGAATAGCAAATCGATTACCTAAAGAAGAAATACCTACCACTTACCAAAGCACCTTCAAAGAATCGTCTTCTAAATCCCCAAAGAGAGAAGTTTCGGCACAAAAGTAGAGAGGGGTTAATGCTTTAAAGAATTCGGCCAAGAGTAAAAATAGATTCAAGGTGATTAAAGGTTCGGCTTTACAGAGAAGAAACAATATTGTGGAAAAGTTCAATGAAGATTTGGCTAAACCTCAAAATCACAAAAGAATATTCAGCTATAAGGAATGATAATGGAGCTTCGGCCTTAACAAAATAAATGAGAAAAAGGAGAGGATTTTCTTGGCTACAAAATTCGACAAAAGAGACTAAAGAAGAAACAAATATAATTCTAAGCACTTATCTTCTTCTTCATGGCCAATTCACCCCTCAAGGAGACCCAAATTCAGCTACTACCTCCATTCCTTATCAAATCCCACTTATTCCTCTTATTTTATCACTTCATTTAAAAAAATAATAAAAAAAATCCCTCATTTATCTCTTAACAAATAAAATAAAATAAAATAATCCATCACCATATCTCTTATCTTCCCATTTAAAATAAATAAAATAAAACCATACTTATCCCACTCTTCTAGCTGAAATTTGATAAAAATAAAACAAGCTTAATCCCTATCTTTTGGAAGCCCATGTGCCGTCCAACTCTTCTCACATGCAAAATAAAACACCAAAATATTGCTTCCCATGCGAGTCGAACTCCAGACCTGCACCAAGCTTGTAGCGTCATTCCCAGGGCCTTAAGTGGCGCCTTGCAGCCATTTTACCAAGCCCTCTTTCATGTCCAAAAGCGCCCATAATTTTTCTTAAGGCCTCCGTAGCCCAATTCCCTTTTTTAATGCCAAAAATAAAAGCTTCCAAGTGCCATTTCTGCAGCTCGAACCTCCTCCCCTTGGCACTCCATGTGACGCAACCTTCCATGCCCCCTAGGGTAGCATCCCAAGCCACTTTACCACATGACTTCCTTGTGTCATAAATCCCATGGAAATATCCTTAAGGCCTCTTTGCCTAGTTCCTCTTTTCACTTAAAATTCCAATATTTTCCAAGCATTTCCCTTTCACCTAAAGTTCTCAAAAACTCCTAAAACATATCCAAACATACACTAAGCTCACCAACCCTTGAATTATGCCACAAATGCATAACCCCTAATCTGGGATATTACAGTTCTACCCTCCTTAAAAATAATTTTGTCCTCGAAATTACTTAGCTAATTGCACTCCTACTCACCACACTATGCTTACGTTGCGCACTCTAATCTTATGAAACTATCATACTTCCTATGCATAATCTCTAAGTTCACATGCAAGGCTTCGAACACTTTCACTAGCGATACAAGAAACTCTCTACAACAATCAAAGCAATTAAGGGTATTCCAGAAATAAGGAACGTACCAATTGTCACATCTGGCACATCTTCTTCCTCGCGACGGCCAACTGCATAAACCAACCTTGGTTGCCTCGCGTCTGCACCTTCAACATCTCTGCTTGGTGTTCCACGACCTCTGCCAGAACCATGTCCTCCATGGTTCGGACCACGACCCCTTGTCGCTATCGACCATTCACCGCCACACTCCTTCTTGACCTTCCGTCCGAGCCCTATTCGGATCCCGAGGATGATCTTTAATCAAATGAGTCTTAGACTTACATCTAAAACACTCCCGATTCCGATTCGGTAGCCGCCAACATGATACCTCCCACATTGAGCGCATGGACGGTCCAGATTTTCAGTAGCTGGCTTAGCGCCACGAATAGAATTCTCGACCCTCGGTCTTTTCTAAAAGTTCTCAGACAATTCTGACGATCCAAAACTTCTCTTATCCCGATTCCTCTCTTTATCTCTGTTCTGCCTCACAGAGTCCTTAATCCCTTCACTACCTTAGCCTTTTCTACCAACACAATGACTGCGCTCCCTTCGTGGAGCTATTAATAACCTCGAGATCATCCTCGGTCAGTCCTCAAACCGGATACACCGCTCATGCTTCGTAGCCACTACTCCTCGAGCATATCGGCTTAACCTCAGTAATTCAGCTTCGTACTCCGCTACGGACTTGTTCCCTTGAACCAGCCCCAGAAACGCCTTCCTTTGCGCATCGATATAATGGGTGCCAACATACTTCTTCTGGTATACCGCCTTAACATATTCCTGTGTCGATCCTCGGTTGTGGCACCATCCCGAATCGTTAACCACCATTGATCGCTTCATCACGTGGCGGTTGCCACCATCCCTTTCAACTTCTCCTCGGGGTTAGATCGAGCTCATCCATAATTTGCTCGGTTGCTTCCAACTAGTATTCAATTTGTCTTGGGTGCCACACGGATACTCCACGGAACACTTCACTCCGTTGGCTTGGAGTCGCTCGCATGCATTTTTGAGCTCTATATTCCTCCAAAGACCAACCACCATTTCAAGAACTCGCAATGACAAACTGCGATATAGCATCATCCCCGTCGAGCTCACTGCCGACACCAACAAATTAGGGTGGTGGTGGCGGTGGTAACTCATTGTCGGACCTTGACACGATCTAACGGGTTCGACATAGTCATTCTTCCTCTCAGGCGTCCATGACGACAAGCGTCCTCTAGAACTCATATCTAACGACATGCTTTAATCGATTAAGAAATTTTATGAATTAGCCTTTATTCCACCGATTAACCAAAGAAGTTTTATGAAAAGAATTTTAGGAGTGGTTCTTTCGTATTCATACATGCACACAATCTTTACATTCATACATCCATCAATCAATTATGAACTTTCGTTCATTCAGAGAAATGTTGTAGTTTTCATTGTTATTGTTTTTCCACTACCCAGGGGTATTTTCGTAATTTGCCCTACAGGGGTATTTTCGTAATTTGTCAAAATAAGGTTCCTTGGTATTTTGTCAATAAGGGTATTTTGGTAATTTTTGAAATCCCGGGGGTATTTCAGAAATTTTGAAATTACAGGGGTATTTCAGTAATAAACCAGGGTAAATTTATAAATCTTAATAAATCAAGGATATTTTGGAATTTACAAAACTTGAAGGTTGTTTCTGAGAATTTGTTTTCCAAATCAGTGATGTTGTAAAAAAAAATTTTTGGGATTCAGGGTCGTTTTGATAATTTTGTGAGGTAGGGGCAATTTCGTATTTTCCAAAATCAAGATATTTTGATATTTTGCTAATTTAGGGTTCCTTTAAGCAAAGTAGTGAAATTTTGATAAGAACTGTGGGTATTTGGAAATTTCATAAACCAAAGGCATTTTTGTAATTTTACCACTAGGGATATTTTAGTAAATTTGTAAATCAGAAATATTTCAGGAAAATTTATAAAAGTAATCTTTTCAAATCAAGAGGGTAATTTAGAAATTTTAAAACTAGGGTTTCCATAAAATACGGCTAGTCCCTTTCGGGTTTTAGTTAGGGTTTAGCAGTGAATAAGTCCTCTTGGTTAGGGTGAACCGTAAGTCACGCACCGGTAGGATTCCAAATAAGAGGAGGTGAGTCACGAGGACTGCAAGTACCGTGCTCTTACGGATCCAATCCTAGACATGCGTATAACAGCTACCACACCCTAGCTCGGTGACCTAATCACGTGTTTGTTTAATGGTCCTTACGTCTTATGTACTTGTGTTTGAGTAGACTAGTCCTAGGGTTCAATAGCCTAATATTCTAATCTACTGAGCCCAAATAACCCCATAACATTTCACATATAAATCACTTCAATAGTCGAGGTACTTACCGGTGGACTTGAATTGAGATACAAAAGCCATGCCGAATACACGAAAAATCTATGAAAGCCCAAATCTTTGAAAAGCCCATCTTAAAAACAATGTTTTAGGCCCAAATCCTCAAAGTCGAGTTTTGAACCGGCTCGATACTAAATCAGAACACCCCAAACCCGCCCACGAGCCTTGGCCGGATCTGGTATGTCATCAAGGAAAACATTTACGAAGAATTTGACTTAAAGGTGAAAACGTGAAAATTTGTGATCTTTAATAAAACATTGTGTATTTAAAAGCCCATTAAAATTTAGTTGTTAGAAATTCCCATTAAAACTTTTACATAAGTTATTATAATATAAATCGATTCGAGAAAAATATATTTCCATTATTAGTTCAATTAATAAAATAAACTTCAAACCATAAATAAAGTTTCCAAATACCATAAGTGGCCCTTATTACATCAAATAAATTCCCAAAATACTGATAATATAAAATGTATAAAAATAAGAAAATCAACTTCTGCATGGGCCACCTTGTATCAACTCCAACCCGGTCTAAGCTTTATGCATCACCTGTAAGGTTTGACAAATATTGGGTGAGTCAAACAGACTCAGTGCATAGTTATTTCACATGTCCCACATATGGGCTTGGCCCATATCCACACAGTCCATATACATAATCATGCAATTATGAAGCCCAACCCAACCTAATATCCATCCGTCACACCTACCTCTGCACACCACTGCTCAAGGTAGTGGCTAATCCACCGATCAACTAAGTGATCCCATATATCTTACCACGCGGACACTGCTTGCTCAAGGCCGTGGCTAGGCCACCGATCACATAAGTGATCCCACATATCAATCAGTTCACGGTGATGCACACAGCTATCAACCGCCGAGATGTAGCACCTAGCCAACACCTCCCTTGATGAAGCACATAGCTAACATCAAGCGCCAATGTAGCACAAGGCTAACATTAGACCACGTACTTAATGTACACCCTTTCCTTCGATATTCATGTCCCAAATCCCATGCATATATATGTATCATGGCAGATTAACACTTAGAGTAAATATACATCACATGCTTATTACCATTTCTCATATTCATCAATAATCATTTAATATCGTAAATCACTGACCTGATTATTCGATCACCCACAGTGGGTATTCACAATCTTAGCCCTTATTTCAGCTATCATTCACATCATATACATATATATATAACACATGCACACAAGAAGAGAATAGTGCGATAACTACGCACCTCTACTTTGGCACAATCGATCAAATCCCGAAACCCACGTCTAAACGATTTGCACCCTTGCGATCGTTGAACTCTTCCCTACACAACTTAAGTCAGAATCGGCTAATATAATACCAAAATGGCCTATGGCCGAAAAGCACTACTGCCTTACCTTACGGATCTAAATCCCGAAAGCTTCCCTTAATCCTACTGACTTGCCCTTAGCTCGTTAAATCCCGAATCCTTTGCCTGCACCTTGATGTTTAAAAACCCGAGAGATCTCCTTTAGTGCTCCATAACATTGGCTAAGCACAAAAGAACACTTAATCAAAAGCCTTACTGGGGTTCGGCCATCACCATAACCAAGGCCAACCATTCGGTTTTGGCCACCAAAAGAGAAGAATAGCAAACCGATTACCTAAAGAAGAAATACCTACCACTTACCAAAGCAGCTTCAAAGAATCGTCTTCTAAATCCCTAAAGAGAGAAGTTTTGGCACAAAAGTAGATAGGGCTTAATGCTTTAAAGAATTTGGCCAAGAGTAGAAATAGATTCAAGGTGATTAAAGGTTTGGCTTTACAGAGAAGAAACAATATTGTGGAAAAGTTCAATGAAGATTCAGCTAAATCTCAAAATCACAAAAGAATATTCGGCTACAAGGAATGATAATGGAGCTTCGGCCTTAACAAAATAAATGAGAAAAAGGAGAGGATTTTCTTGGCTACAAAATTTGGCAAAAGAGACTAAAGAAGAAACAAATATAATTCGGCACTTATCTTCTCTTCATGGCCGAATTCACCCCCCAAGGAGACCCAAATTCAGCTACTACCTCCATTCCTTATCAAATCCCACTTGTTCCTCTTATTTTATCACTTCATTTAAAAAAATAATAAAAAAATCCCTCATTTATCTCTTAACAAATAAAATAAAATAATCCATCACCATATCTCTTATCTTCCCATTTAAAATAAATAAAATAAAACCATACTTATCCCACTCTTCCAGCTGAAATTTGATAAAAATAAAACAAGCTTAATCCCTATCTTTTGGAAGCCCATGTGCCGTCCAACTCTTCTCACATGCAAAATAAAACACCAAAATATTGCTTCCCACGCGACTCGAACTCCAGACCTGCACCAAGCTTGTGGCGTCATTCCCAGGGCCTTAAGTGGCGCCTTGCACCCACTTTACCAAGCCCTATTTCATGTCCAAAAGCGCCCATAATTTTTCTTAAGGCCTCCGTAGCCCAATTCCCCCTTTTAACGCCAAAAATAAAAGCTTCCAAGTGCCATTTCTGCAGCTCGAACCTCCTCCCCTTGGCACTCCATGTGATGCAACCTTCCATGCCCCCTAGGGTAGCATCCCAAGCCACTTTACCACATGACTTCCTTGTGTCATAAATCCCATGCAAATATCCTTAAGGCCTCTTTGCCTAGTTCCTCTTTTCACTTAAAATTCCAATATTTTCCAAGCATTTCCCTTTCACCTAAAGTTCTGAAAAACTCCTAAAACACATCCAAACATACACTAAGCTCACCAACCCTTGAATTATGCCACAAATGCATAACCCCTAATTTGGGATATTACATGTACTTTTGGAGCTAGATCGGGAAAATTGTTAGGCTTCATAGTCAGCGAGAGGGGAATCGAGATTGACTCGGACAAGGTCCAGGCTATACAAGAATTGCCTCCACCACGCACTCAAAGAGAAGTTCGAGGTTTCCTTGGGAGGTTAAATTACATTGCTCGGTTCATTTCACAATTGACTGAGAAATGTGATCCCATATTTCGTCTTCTGAAGAAACAGAATCCAGGCGGGTGGGATGATAAATGTTAGAATGCTTTTGATAAAGTCAAATAGTACTTGTCAAGTCCTCTAGTATTATCACCCCCATGCCCGGATAGGCCATTAAGTCTATATTTGACAGTGTTTGATCACTCTATGGGATGTGTGTTGGGTCAACATGATGATTCGGGAAGAAAATAAAAGGTGAGATATTCGTCAATTGAGAAATTGTGTTGTGCCTTGATTTGGACGACTCAAAGATTAAGGCAATACATGATGTACCACAGACCTGGTTAATCTCAAAATTAGACCCCCTAAAGTACATGATAGAGTCAATTGCTTTAAATGGAAGGATGGCCAGATGGCAAATCCTGCTTTCTAAATTAGACGTCGTCTATATGAGTCAAAAAGCTGTGAAAGGGAGGGCAATAGAAGACTTTTTAGCTAGCAGAGCTTTAGAGGATTATGAGCCATTTAATTTTGATTTCCCCAACGAGGATTTAATGTATGTAGCGGTAGTGAAAGAAGAAACCCTAAAGGATCATCTTTGGAAGCTAAATTTTGACGAAGCATCAAATGTTTTCGGTAATAGAATTGGGGCAGTCTTAGTATCCCCAAATGGAGATCATTACCCATTCACTTGCAAATTGGATTTCAATTGTACAAATAATATGGCAGAATACGAAGCGTGTATCATGGGACTTCGGGCAGCCACGGAGCGCAGAATCAAAATGCTAGAAATATATGGAGACTCTGCACTAGTGATCTACCAACTAAAAGGCGAATGGGAGACAAGAGACCCCAAATTGATCAATTACCAAAGGATAGTTATGAGGTTAATTGCGAAGTTTGACGATATCACTTTTAGTTATCTCCCACGAGAAGAAAACCAGATAGCGGATGCTTTGGCCACTTTGGCCTCTATGATCAAAGTGGGCAAACAGGAAGATGTAAAGCCTATCCAAATGAGTATCTAAGAAGCTCCATCCCATTGCTATAATGTACATGAAGAGGAAAGAGATAATCAACTTTGGTATCACGATATATTACGATATGTGAGAAATCGTGAATATCCTGAGCAAGCAATTGAGAATGACAAAAGGACATTGAGAAGGCTAGCCTATGATTATGTCTTAGACAGAGAGGTCCTATACAAAAGAAGAAAAGATCAAGTGTTTTTGAGGTGCGTGGATGCTATTGAAGATAAGAAAATCCTGGAAGAAGTCCATGAGGGTGTTTATGGGACTCTCGCCAATGGCTTTACAATGGCCAGAAAAATTATGATATTCGAGTACTATTGGTCAACTATGGAAGGAGACTGTATCAACTATGCGAAGAGATGTCACAAATGCCAGATTTATGGGGACAAGATTCATGTGACTCATTCACCCCTTCATGTTTTGACTTCTCCATGGCCTTTCTCCATGTGAGACATGGATGTCATTGGACCAATTTTGGTGAAAGCTTTGAATGGGTATCGATTTATTTTTGTGGTCATTAATTACTTCACCAAGTGGGTAAAGGCTGCTTCGTACGCCAATGTCACTAAATCGGCAGTTAGCAGATTCTTAAAAAAGGAAATCATATGTCGATATGGGATGCCTGAGAAGATCATATCGACAATGCACTCAACCTAAACAATAGTACGATAGCGGAGTTCTGTAGTCAATTCAAGATTAGACACCACAACTCATCACCATATCGCCCAAAAATGAATGGTGCAGTGGAAGTAGCCAACAAAAACATTAAGAGGATTATGGGGAAAATGGCTGAAACCTATAAAGATTGGCACGAGAAATTACCATTTGCTTTCTATACTTATCAAACATCAGTCAAGACCTCCACTGGGAAACTCCTTTCTCATTGGTTTATGGAATGAAGGTAGTGTTACCCATCGAAGTTGAAATTCCTTCCCTTTGAGTCTTGTCAGAGCTAAAGTTAGATAAAGACGAATGGGTCCAGTCTCGATACGATCAATTGAGCTTAATTGAGGAAAAAAGGCTAAGGGCTATCCGTCATGGTCAGATGTGCCAAAAGAGAATAACGCGGGCTTATGACAAAAAGGTTTGCCCAAGAGAATTTCACGAGGGAGACCTAGTTTTGAAAAAAATCCTCCCCATGTAAAAGGATTTCAGAGGGAAATGGATGCCAAATTGGGAAGGACCTTATGTGGTGAAAAAGGCTTTCTCCGGAGGAGCACTGGTCTTGGCTGAGATGGATGGAAAAAACTTACACAATCCTATAAACTCAGATTTAGTCAAGAAGTACTATACATGAAGAGGAAAAGAGGCCAAAGTGAAAACCCACAAAGGACGCCTTGAGACCGAAGGGGTTTTTGAGTCAAAAACCCAAAAAGGGCGGCTCAAATTGTGATTAGATTATAATATGGCATGCGGTGATCTTGCTATACCTGAATTAAGAGGAGGGAGAAATGTTACATCTTGGGGCATCAACAGAGTACTTTTGATCTCTTAAACACATATTGAGCTTAAATTGGTCTTTAGAAAGCCCGTACAGAGAAGCTCAAGCTGCAATATCTGGGGCACCTATCTTTTCCTTTATCATTTCATATTCTAGCCATGTTTGCTTTCTTTAATTAAGCTATTCTTTTTAGATTTTGTTTCTGATAAATTCCATTTTTTATCACTACAATCATTTTCAAGCATTTTGTATTGAAATAGTGATTAATGGACTAATAACACTTTCACAAAAAGAGTTTTGTATATTACTCTGGAAACTTCTAAATAATACGAGAACCTGAAATAGGACTTTTATTTAGAACTCACCAATCCTAAGGGTTGGAAATATTTGAGAAGGAAACTCTAAACAGTGACCATTTCTTCAGACTTTTTGTCAAAAATGTCAGTGGAACAAGACGATAGGATATTACGTCAGTGATACAACCTGGAGGAACAACGAGCAATGACAACCCTAAGCATTTAAAAGGGATCATTCTCATGAAATTCTACATCCATGCAAGACACATTTAGTTATGAGCATTCGATTCATTCCGATCATTGCATCCTAATCATTGTAAGAAATTACTCATGGCATTCTGCATTCATGCAAATGTCGTTCAAAATACATTTAGTTAGGAGCATTAGATTCATTCTGATCATTGCATCCTAACCATTTTGCATAAGCATAAACACAAATAACCGATTTTATAGGATAGGTGTAACTACCCTTACCTAAGACCGTTGCTGGAGTCGAGCATGAGGCATTACTAGACTTAACTACTAATTTGGGGCATAAAAATTGAAACTGTCCATCTGCGTCATGTTGACTAAATTGACTATAACTCAAGTTAAGAAACTCGAAATTTAGATCCATAAATTTTCCTTGAAACTAGACTCATATATTTAAGAAACTCGAAATTTAGATCCATAAATTTTCCTTGAAACTAGACTCATATATCTTCTTACTATAAATTTTCAAGAATTTTTAATGTGGCCAATTAGTACAGTTTATTCATTAAATTTTCCCCTATTACACTAACCAATGGTTCTGACCTCTCTTAACCTAAATTCAAATATCTCATTTTACAGTTTTCATATGATGTTCCCACATGTTTCTATTGAAAATAGAGGAATCTATAAATATAAAATATAACTCATAATTCATTTTTTACAATTTTTAATGATTTTCTAAAGTCAAAATAGGGGACTTCAAATACCATCTTGAACCTGTCTCACTAAAATTCGAATATCACAAAATATAAAATTCCTTTTCCTACTCTGTTTCTTTCATATAAAAATAGACACAATAATATTTAATTATATATCTTATTCACTTTCTAATTCCATTTCTCCTATTTTTTTGTGATTTTTTAATATCACATCACTACTGCTAACCAAAAACTGTTTCATTGCAAAAATATGGTTAACTAGTTTATAACATCTTTACTCCATTTCATTTAAACTCTATCAATTAACCATACTTATATATATCAAAACCAAATCAACCAAAACCACAACCAAACATAATCATCAAGCCAAAATATAAATTCCAAGATTATCAAGATGGACAAGCCATTTTCGCATGACTTATACAAATATGTACAACTTCAAAACCATACATAATATTACTAGACCATACATGCCATATATGTTCATAGTGTCAAACTTTTAAAATACCGAAATAGTGATCGATAGTGTGACGATGTTCCAAAATGATCCCCGAGCTCATAGCTAACTTCCAAAATCTATGAAACAGAGTAACAAAAACACACGAAGTAAGCTAACTTAGCTTAGTAAGCTTTAAGCAATTTAAACAATCTAATGATATAATCAACTCATTTTAAGACAATCCAAATTTCATTATCATTATCAATCTTAACCTCAAATCTACAAATGAGATAAATAATACATTTTTACACACAAAATTTACCTTGGCCGAATGCTCATTTAATCAATATGACCTAATATTAATCAACTTTCAAGGCTAAAATGTCTTTATATGATCAAACATACACAAACGCATTTATATGAACTTAAGAACTATAATACCACATCTTGTACATATACCACTTAAGTTGTCGATTATACATGAACACATATATGCCCATATCCAAAAATCAATTCCACAATATTCATACTATTTATTTACAAGGCCGAATACACTTACTAAAATTCACATATAATCTTCAATTGTATCACATATAATTAGTAACAAATATCAAGTTACTAATTTACCTTATCTCAAACAACCAATAGGCTTACACATACCTGAACATTGAGCTCATTTACAGAATTTAAATTCCACATCAACAAGAATTTAAGCATACCCTTATAATAATTCACCGGCAAAAAGCCTGCCAGGCATAAAGCCCGATATTTCTCACCGAAACAAAGCCTGTTAGGCATAAAGCCCGATATCTCTCACCGGCACAAAGCCTGCTAGGCTTAAAGCCGAATATCATATTTTTAAAGCTGTCTCACAACCAATTCATATATCGAACTTTTCTTGTACTTCATAATCTTTGTTTGAACTTTCAAATATTATAACTCAATCAAACTAAACTTAAACATATTAATTTTATAATTAATCACATTAGGCTAACTCAATACTAATTTCCCAATTTCCAAATCAGCATATTAATAATTAAGATATATAATTTACAATGTTTAATCGCTTAAAGACTTACCTTGGATATCGACGAATGACAAAAACCGGCTATTCAACTATTTTCGCTTTTTCCCGATCTAAGTCCGATTTCTTTGGTTCTTGATCTAAATATATTCAAATTAAGCTCATTCAAACATATTTTCATTCAATTTAATCCAAAAACACATAAATGAGCATTTTACACTTTAGCCCCTAATATTTCACATTTTTTCAATTTAGTCTCCATTTCAAAATAACACAAAATACACAAAATTTCCTTAAACCCATGCTTGGCTGAATCTTCCATAGGTCCCTAGCAGTCCATTAATTTCATTTATTTCACATTTTAACCCCTCAATTTACAAATTTCACAATTTAATCCTTAATATGCATTTTTATCAAAAATCACTTAATTAACTATGATAATCTACCAACATTTATTTATTTTTCATCATCAAACAACAAAAACATCAATCTTTCAACAATGTAAAATCACAAAATCATCATCAAATCTGAAAATTAAAACATGGGCTAACTAGTATACGAAGCAACGATCTCAAAAACGTAAAAATTATTAAAAAAAAAAGAATAACTATCATACCTTAATTAAGCTTCAAATGGCCGAAACTTTCCTAGGTTTTCTTTCTTTTTTTTAAGCTCACATTCAGCCAACATTAAAAGATGGAGAAGGTGGGTTTTGTTTTCTTTTTCTTTTTATGTTATTATAACATATATTATAAATTTACAACTAGTTTACTATTTTAACCATATTATATTTTAATTATAAAACATAATAGTATGGACAAAGTTGTCCCATGACACCCACTATCTTCTAAAATGGGCTATTTTCCCTTTAAGGATCCCATATTAAAAAGCCACTATCAATATGGCACTTTACACTTTAGTTTCTAACTTTCGCATTTAACGCGATTACGTCCTTTTATTTAATCGGACACCTAAATGACAAAATTAAAATACGAAAATTTAGCACAAACAAATTCACACATAATAAATACGAAAAATAATTTTTAAAATATTTTTGGACTCAGATTTGTGGTCCCGAAACCAATTTTTCGATTAGGGTCAAAATTGGGCTGTTACAATAGGTCCCTTAGAGGATGGGGTCGCAACATCGGTGAATTAACAGATCTTGTCTCCCTGAGTTTGTAGTGGAGCAGATGGAAGATAGCAGGTCTGGTATTCCTGAAGTTGCAGGAAGCAGATCGAAGACATCAGATCTTGTCTCCCTGAGTTTGCAATGGAGTAGATGGAA
Source organism: Gossypium rotundifolium (assembly GCA_025506655.1). Lineage (NCBI taxonomy): Eukaryota > Viridiplantae > Streptophyta > Magnoliopsida > Malvales > Malvaceae > Gossypium > Gossypium rotundifolium. The sequence continues at coordinate 96,451,693 of CP106732.1, read as the reverse complement.
GATAGCAGGTCTGGAATTCTTGAAGTTGCAGGAAGCAGATCGAAGACATCAGATCTTGTCTCCCTAAGTTTGCAGTGGAGCAGATTGAAGATAGCAGGTCTAGTATTCTTGAAGTTGCAGGAAGCAGATCGAAGACATCAGATCTTGTCTCCCTAAGGTTGCAGTGAAGCAGACTGAAGATAGTGAATCTTATCTCCCTAAAGTTGCAGTGGAACAGATTGAAGCTATAAATTATGGATCTTATCTCTCTGAAGTTGCAGTAGAGCAGATCAAAACAAACCTTATCTCCCTAAAGTTACAGTGGAGCAGTGGAGCTAATTAAAATGACGAATCCTATACCTCTGAAGTTGTAGTAGGTCAGATTGAATTTACCATAGAAAGTCTCATCTTTCTGAATTTTGCAGTGGAGCATATTAAAGATAGCAGGTCTGGTATTCTTAAAGTTGTAGGAAGCAGATCGAAGACATCAGATCTTGTCTCCCTGAGTTTGTAGTGGAGTAGACTGAAGATAGCGAACCTTATCTCCTTGAAGTTGCAGTGCAGCAGATTGAAGCTATAAATTATGGATCTTATCTCTCTGAAGCTGCAGTAGAGCAGATCAAAACAAACTTTATCTCCTTAAAGTTGCAGTGGAGCAGGTTGAAGTCACAAGTCTTATCTCTCTGAAGTTGCGATGGAGCAGACTGAAGACAACTAATCCTATCTTCTTGACGTTGCAGTGGAGCGAATTAAAACTACGAATCCTATACCTCTGAAGTTGCAATAGGTCGGGTTGAATTTACCATAGAAAGTCTCATCTCCTTGAAGTAACATCGGAGCAGATTGAAGACACAAGTTTAATTTCCTTGAATTGGATCGAGCGCTAATTCTCATGTCCCTGAAGATGTAGTGGGATGGAATGAAGCTACTCGAAGAAGAAAAGCACCAAAAAAGTCCAAGATTCAAAGACCGGGCAAAAATAATCCTTTTTAAAGTCTTTCCTCTATTCTCGTTACACGATAATGAGCAAAGAGGGGTAGCTGTAGAAGGCCTATTTCGCCCGGGCCTCTTAACCAGATTTAAACAAAGAATAAAACCAAATAAACCCAAAATTATAAAATCCATTAAACATTTACAGCAGGCCTAAAACATTAATAACCCATTTACAATAAATCAAACCCAAGCCCAATTTTTAACCCAAAACAACAAGACCCGAATGGCCCAAAACTTCTAAAAAATTTCAGAAACTCTAGGGGTTTCTAGAGCTTTCAACGCCTCTCCCCCCATGAATAGCCTTCAGATGCTGCCAGATAGCTCAGCCAAACAAATCACTCAGCCACCCCATGCTCGGTGGTTTACTTGCAAAATAGAAAGAGAGTACAGAGAAAGAAAGAAAAAGCAACAGATTGTATTTTTTATTTTATTTTTCTTTCGATTTTCATTCGGCTATAAAAGAAAGACCGAAACATTTGTAAAGGGTTCACATTTTTTTTTCACAGGATACGAATACAAAGAATAAGAAACTTAGCAAGGTTCTTTCATTGTTTCTTTTCTTTACATTTTCCCTTCTTTGAGATACTGTCATTGCACATATACATATATACATAAAGATTCTCATATTTTTAAACGATATTTATACAACTATTAAAGTATAAAAAAAAGATAAGAAAATTACCATTTTTAGAGTCCGGCCACCGTACGCCACGGAGCTGACGACGGTAGTCCAGTGGTGGCGTGAGGGGGTTGAAAACCCTTGCAGAGAAAACAGAAAACCTTTCCCTTTTTTTATAACATTGTGGAAATGATTTTTTTAACAAAAACTTTTCCCTTATATAAGCTCTGGAACGACGTCGTTTTAGGCCTATTTAAGTGGCCTCAAAACGGTGTCGTTTTGCTCCTATAACCCGTGTTTTGACCCGACCCAGGGGAAGGATCCGCGTGTTTCATGAGAATGGGTTATTTTCTATTAAAGTCCTTTCGCTTTTAATTCGTTATGCAATTAAGTTTTATTTTATTTTAATTTTGCCCGATAATTTTCGAAGGAATTTAGCTCTATTTAAATCTGTTTTAATAAATCGAAATTGCACTTTTAGTCCTTTTAATTCACGCATTATTTTTTAGTCCTTCTTGATTTCTTTTAATTTATTGCTTTAGCTCTTTAATTTTGTTTTGTTTTGAATATAGTCTTTTAATTATTTTTAATTATTAGCTTATTTTAATTATTCCTTTTAAAATTAATATTAAATATTATGTTTTAGATAGCTCTAGATATTATTTATTTTTCTATGTTACTTTCATTTTTTTTATATATTCATACATATGTTTTAAATTGGATGTGTATTTTGCCATTGTATGGATTATATTTTTAATTTGTAACCATTAATTATTTGTGATTCATCATTGTAATATTTGATATATATATATATATATATATATATATATGCTACTTTTCTTTGTATATTATTATTCCATTGTAATTTATTTGTTAAAAAAATCAAGTTTAATGTCATTCAAGTTTTAAAATCATTCCATTCAAAGGTTTTTAAAATAAGGCAATGTTTAGTGTTTGGAAAATCCGAGAGATCGTGCCCTAACGTGCTGGGTTTCGGTTTTTCATTTGACCAAATAATCGAATATCCTTTTAAGATTTAACTAATGTTTTCTTAGTTCTAAAATAAGGCAATGTTTCGTGTTTGAAAATCTGAGAGATCGTGCCCTAACGTGCTGGGTTTTTGTTTTTTCGTTTGACCAAATAACCGAATATCCTTTTAAGATTCCATTCGTGTTTTCTTAGTTCTAAAATAAGACAATGCTTCATGTTTGGAAATCCGAGAGATCGTGCCCTAACGTGTTGGGTTTCAGTTTTTCGTTTGACCAAATAACCGAATATCCTTTTAAGATTTCATTCAGGTTTTCTTAGCTTTAAAAATAAGGCAATGTTTCGTGTTTGGAAATCTGAGATATCGTGTCCTAGCGTGTTGAGTTTCAATTTTCCGTTTGACCAAATAACTAAATATCCTTTTGAAATTTCATTCATATTTTCTTAAATTAAAAACAAGGCAATATTTCATGTTTGAAAATTTGAGTGTCGTGCTCTAATGTGTAATGCATGAAATGGGTTTGGGGTGTTACAATTTTGGTATCGAGGCAGGTTCAAAACTCGAAATGAAATGGGTCTAGAAATGTTTTTAGAAATTTTTTTGGTTCGAGGACATGGCCTTGAGTCTCTGGAAGACTGATCCGCCTGTAAGTATTCTAAACTCTTGTTGTGTTATTTATTTGGGCTTAATGAGCTTTATGGGACGTAGACTATCTAGGTTAGAACTTGATAGACTCTAGGCTTAGACAAACAACTCTTCAATTCCATAAGACTTAACTTCACTAAAACAAAACACAAACGCAGTCACAAGACCAAGGTGTGGCAAAACAAACGTAAGCAGCATATGCATGTCTAGGAGTAGATCCGGAAGAGCTTGGTATTTAAGCACCCAAGTGACTCACCTCCTCTTCAGAGAATCTTACTTGGTGCATAGTATTTGTTCACTTTAGCCATGACGGAGGTGGCAATAGGCATATGCATGCCTAGGAGTGGATTCAGGGAGAGCTTGGTATTTAAGCGATCCTAGTGACTCACCTCCTCTACAGGGAATCTTACAGTGCATAGTGACTGTTCACTCTAGCTATAAGGACTTGTTCATGGGTTTGAACCCATAATTAAAACCCGAAAGGGACCAACCACCATATTTTGCAACCAAAACCCCAAGTTTTGTACACTTCCGAAAAAAATACATTTGATTTGAAAATGTTCGCAACTATGAAGAAAATTACCAAATTACCCTTGTTATGCAAAATGACTAAAATAATACGATTTGTAGAATTACCAAATTACCCTTGTTTCAGTAAAATTCAAAAATACCTTGAATCACAAAATTACCAAAATACCTCGGATCACAAAAATTATTGAAATACCCCCAAATTTCAAAATTATCGAAATACCCCAAAATTTTAAAATTACCAAAATACCCCCAAATTTCAAAATTACTGAATGCCCAATTTTAAAATTATCGAAATACCCTAAAATTTTAAAATTACCAAAATACCTCAATTTCAAAAATTATCGAAATGCCTCAATTTCAAAATTAAGAAATACCTCGATTTCAAAATTTTTGAAATGCCTGGATTCCAAAATTACCAAAATACCCTCGGTTCCAAAATTACCAAAATACCCACGAGAATGCAAAATTACCAAAATACCCTTATTTTATAAAATCATCAAGGAACCTCATTTCAAAAAAATTTACAAAAATGCCCTCAGAGGATAAAATTACGAAAATACCCACGTGTAGTGGAAAACAACAACAATGACAACCACAACACTTTTCTGTAATGAACGCGAGTTCATGAATGTTGATGATTGAATGAATAAACTTGAGACTATAGTGTGTGTATGAATTCGAAAGAACTACTTTTTAGAACTATTAATCATAAGACTGTTCGCGATAAATCAGTGGAAAGAAATAATGATTCGTAAAATTTCTAATCAGATAAACACAAATCGGTAGAATGAGTACAAGGGGATGAAGATGCTTCAGATGCGAATAATGGTGCGTACCCTACCATAGGATACTAAGTGTTTATTTTGGCTTTAGAATTAGAGTACGAGCGAAAGCATAGTGGTGAGACTCAGGTAGAATGATTACTAGTTAGTTGGAAATTTCGAGGATGAAATTTCTTTAAGGAGGGTAGAACTGTAACATCCTAAATTTTTGGGCCTATGCGTTTAATGGGTGAATATGTGGAATGAGTTAATTTAAGTGTTAGGGGTCCAAATTGGGCTCGAGCTTAGGCGAGAGGCCTTGATTAAAATTATCTGTTTGGGCATTATAGGGTTTAAAAGGTAGTATCTATGTTTAAAATACCAAAGTGGGCTTGTGGCCCAATTTTAGGAGGTGACATACACACAAGGAGTAAGGGCCCAAATTTAAGTTTCATGGAGCCCAATTCTTTTAATTTAAGTTAGCTAAATTTTGGGCATTAGGATTAGGTGGAGTGGATGGCAACAAGGCTAAAATTTAGGGTTTTAATGTTTAAAATATGTGGATAATAAGCGAGATAAAGGCTATTATTTAGGAATTTATTTTATTTGGATAATAAGCAGATAAAGGCTAAGATCTAGGATTTTTATGATTAAAATATGTAGATAATATCTTGATAAAGGAGGGAGGAGTTAGAGATAATTAAGTCTCTTTTAGATGAGCTAGTAGATTAAGATAAAGGAGAAAAGTTAGAATTTATCTACAAAGAGAGTGATGGCCAAGAATCCATCACTTAGAGGAGTAAAGAAACAACTACTACATGGCAAAGGGTTGAATTTCCTATAAATAGGGGCTAGCTCCTTGTTTACGACATTAAAGCCTCTCCTTTTTGTCCGAAATTCCTTAGCTTCTTTTCTCCAAATTTCTTTCTCAATTTCTCTAAAAGTGAAAACTCCATTATTCTCTTCTTTCTTCTAAAAGCCAAAAACTCCATTATTCTCTTCTTTCTCCTAAAATCTAAAAACTCCATTATTCTCTTCTTTCTTCTAAAAACTGAAAACTCCATTATTCTCTTCCTTCTCTAAAAGCCGAAATCTCTATAGTTTTTATTTTATTCATCCTATATGAGAAATTGTTCTATACCTCCAGCATTTAAATCCTCCATTGACATTGTCGAATTCTCTCTCTAGTACTGGCCAAATCTCCTAAGTTAAGGTAAGAGTAGATTTTTGATTAGTTCTCATAATCTATTCCTGATTTTTGAAAAAGACAAAAGTCGAAAGCTAATAGTTTAATGGTTTATGATGGGCGGCAAGTCGGGATTTGAAGGAAGCCTAGTCGACTAGATCTAAAAGCTGAAATTCATAAGTCTCCAATTTCGAGATTTTTAAGGTAAGAAGATTTTCCTAGATTTCTATTAGATTTCATCATTATATACAAGATTTTAACTTTATAAGGAGGATTAACGATTAAATATTATTATAGTAACTCTGATAAGGATTTATGATGGAATTAAATATGGATCAGGCAAAAGAAAGAATCCCTAAGTTTAAGAAACGAGCAGTATCTGCTGTTCGAGATTGGCCAGTTGGTTGTGGACCGACTACGAACAACACCTTAGGCGAGATAGCGGTTAATGTCGACTAAGGATAGTGTCGATATAGAAAGCCTCGTTTTATCGGTGTCGTGTGTGTAGATTCTTGACACATAAGCTTTGTTATATTATATGTATTTATGGGCTAAAAGTTTGAAAAGGTGTGTAGATCTCTATCACACTAGTTAATCTGAATTATATGTATGTTATGGGCTAAAAGTCGGAAAATGAGGTTTGTATGAAGTCGTATTACCCGAAAAGGGTAGGCAAGGATGCAGTGCGTAATCATAGAAACTTCTATGTGTATCAAGTATGTAAAATATGTGATTTGTTTAGATAGTTTAATGTTCGATTCTTGCATGTATGCATGGGATGGGATTGATTGATTTACGGAAGAGGAGTAGGCCACGAGGCGATCGATGGCTTTGCTATATAGGTCACATAGTGATCGGTCTTTATGACAGGCAGCACAGCTGTCGATATATTATTAAGGTCGCACAGCGATCGGTGACTTCACCACATGGGTCACATAGTGATCGGTCTTTATGACAGGCAGCACAGCTGTCGATATGGTGTGTAGCGGATGGAGGGTTGATTATAGAAATCCCCACGATGTGATGGTTGGTACGGGGGTGTATAGAGGATGGACTCATAGGTTTGGGATGGGCCATGTTGCATATTTTGTTACCCTTGTATACGGGCTAAGGCTCATAATGTGTTTGTGGGCCTCAAGCCTTTTTATGTGTTATTGGGATTTGCACACTGAATCTTGGTGACTCAACCTTTTATTTTTCCCAACATTTCAGGTGAGCAGTAGATCGTGAACATGGGAGCCGAGGCGGACTCGAAGGGCCATCAAGTTTTATTTCTACAAATTATTTCGGGATTTCTTTAAGTTTATTTTATTTTTATTTGGAATTTTTTTAAGACCCCTAGTTTTTATTCAACTAAGAAGTTTTCAATGTTATGCAACTTATAAATTTTATGTCAAGGTTTATTTATACTTAATAATACTAATATAAGATTTTATTTTTAAAATATCACTTATTTACTCTAATAATGTCTAATTAACTTACGACTTCCAAAACTAACAAGGCAAAAGTTTTCAATGTACAAGCCGTGACACGCCAGATCTAGTCGAAATGCATGGGCCGGGTTTGGGGTGTTACATAATGTGCTGGGTTTTGATTTTTCGTTTGATCCCAAATAACAAAATACCCTTTTAAAATCTCAATGCAGGAGTTTTGAGAATTTTGGGATGATCTAGAATTCGAAGACTTAAATTGTTGCATCCTAACGTGCTGGATATGATATTTTATTCCTTCAGAACCAGAGAATCTTAATATTCAAACTCGAGTATCTTCAAATGGGTCAAAGATGGTCATAATTTTAAAATCTTTCAAATTCTCGATGTTAGGACATTAATTAATCAATTTGGTACCAATTTTGGGCGTTGCGAGGGTTCTAATCCTTCATCGTACGTAACCGACTCCTGAACTGTTTTCTTAGATTTCGTAGACCAAAATTATTGTTTTAATAAATCAAAATGTTTTATTAAAATAATCCGTCTCAAGGTGATCCGATCACACCTCGAATAAAAGATCGGTGGCGACTCCATTAGTCATTTTAAAGTCGATCCCCGTTTTTCAAAAATTAGAAATGGTTTCGACATCATGTATCGCTGTATTTTAAAAAAAAAAACTTTTGAATAAAATGCATCAATTTAGCAAAATGTGTTTTATAAAAAAATGGTTTGAGTAAGATATTGCATTAATACATTACAACATCTATACACACCTAATAGCAATTCACCATAACTACAAATCATATTAACAATCACTTCTAATATAGATAATTAAAGAATAATATAATATGAATAAACAAATAAAAGAACTATGCTAAAGCAATAATAAGCGAATAAAAGAACATAAATAGATAAATATGAGATATAAAATAAGCAATGACAATTAAAATCTTCATGAAATATAAAAATTCAAGAAATGAATATTAAAAACTTAGAGTATATATAAAAAATATAGGGATATATAATTCAATAATTTGATATATATAAATATAAACAATAATACGTGATAAAAGCAGTTGTAAGTAAATAACATATATAACTTTAAATAAAAATATGTTTATAATACAATAATCATAAAAACTACATATTTAATATAAATAATACATGTTATACAATATACAAAATTTATATAATATAGAGGATAAAATAATTTAAATTATACATATAATATAATAACATATAGTATACAAAATTTTAACAATGTATAATATAATAACTAATATACAAATTATAAAATAATATGTGATACATATAAATAATAATAAACTAAATAAAATGACCTAGTATAAATAATAAATAATAATAATTTAATACATATATAATACTAAAATATTTTAAAAATAAGAAAAAATGAAAACAAAAAGGATTAGAAATCAAAGAAATAAGGATCAAATTAAAATAAAAATAAAGTAAAATTGTAAAAAAAAGGACGGTGTTAGAACATGCGCGAAACTACAAAGGCTAATTGGGAAATTATACCCTATCTCCTAAACGGCGCCGTTCCATCATCCACCTTTAAAATGGCCTCAGGGATCAAATCGAGACAAAAGCTAATTTTCAGGGCTTGATTAAAAATAAAAAAATTAAAATTGGACGAAATTAAAAATAATAAAATTGCGAAAAGACCAAAGAGGCAATTACCCCTTTTATAAAAAACACGCGGATCCTCCCCAGGTATCGGGTCAACGTGCGAATCCTGGCCCTTTAAACGACATCGTTTAATGCTTATTGGCTTAAGCAAAAATGGCGTCATTTTTATGCTGCTATATAAGTCAATTTTCACACACAAAAATTCATTTGAACCTTGTTTTAAAAAAAATCTTCAACAATTCTCTCAAACCCTTCCTCCTCTCGTCTGGGTTCTGCTCATCGGACCTCCGGGCCACTGCCCCATGCGCCTCATGCACCACCGTAGACGCCGCCATACCCGGCGGCTGGAGGTCCGAAACTTAAGTTTTTCAACATAGATTGACAGGTAAACTCTTTTACTTTGTTTATAGTTGAAAATAAAATGAAGAAAGAAAAGAAAAAAAAAACTAAACAAAATAGTGTTGTCGAAAATCACCTTTTGTATTTCGAAGATTTTGTTCTTTATTTCTGTATTTTTGTATTCTCTGGTATCTTGTATATATGCCTGTTTATTTTACAGATTATATTAGGGTTTTTATAACCCAAAAATGAATCAAAAAATAAATAAATACAGGGCGCCTATTTTTGCTGCTACTATCGGTCTTCTTTCCTTTTGCAGGTGAACGGTGTAGATCTCGGCGGTGGAGCGTCATTCGTGCGTGGATTGCGACGTGATGTAAGGCTGTGTTGGTGTCTTTGTGGCGAGGCGAGAACCCTAGGGTTTGGGGTTTCTAGTTTCTAAAACCAAATTTGGGTCATTGGGTCATTCGAGTTTTGGGTTTTAGTTTGGGCTCTGTGGGCGTAATTGGGTAATGGGTTTATGGTTTATTAGGTCTGGGTAGTCTATTTTTCTTACTCTGTAAATGGACTATAGTAATAATAATAATAAAAAACTGGACATGGGTTCTTATATTTTTTATTTAGTTTGTTTGGGTTCGGGCACAAATGGGCTATTACAGGGCTAAACTGAACTAGGCGTGTGGGCCCACACGCCCACACCACACGAGCGTGTGATCTACACAGGCAAGGCCAATCTGGGCATGTGGGCCCACACGGGCAAACCACATGGGCATGTGGGCCCATTTAGCTAAAATGTTTCCTAGGGTTGCACAAGTCGCCCAAGATAACTATGAACCTACTGTAGGGTCGATAAGCGCTACTTAGACCCTAAATTGTGTGACCTGACTATATACTATATGTATTGAGCATGTTAAATTTATGCATGTTTACTGATCCGTATGTATGACTGAAAACTGAATTGTAACATGTAAGCATGTAATTCTGTATGTCTACTTTGAGCATGTTTAGTTGCATCTGCATTGGGGTGGGATGATTGATTATTGGAGGAAGTGTACTAAAAGGCTTTCATGCCTATTATCTGGCAACTCAGCTTCAATATTACTGATATGTGCCGCATTTAGTACGACTTGGTGTGTAGGGCTGGGTGGGTGTTTTAAACCCCACATAGTGTGTAGGGATGGTCGGAGATGGTGTGTAGAGGCTGGTGGGTAGGATATCGATTTATGTTACTGTATGCATACTATATCTGAGATGGGCTAAGGCTCTAATTTATGTCTGAAACTGTATCTAAATGGGCTAAGGCCTAAACTGTAACTAAATCTATAATGGGCTTAGGCCCCGACTGCATTTGGCTGATAACTGTAGTTTGACTGTAAGCATGTCTTCTGTGGGGATTACACACTGAGTTTACAAAAACTCACCCCCTTTCTATTTTAACTGTACAGGTAATCCCCATACTTAGAGATCGGTGTAGCGGAGGACTCAACGGTGACCACATGTTTATTGAACAGCTTTAATAATCATTAAGGTTTTCATTTCCTATTTTGTTTGAGGTATTTTTATTGTAAATTGGGACTTTTGGATTGTTTTCCTTTATCTTGGGATTTTAACTAATTTCATGGATTTTTAAAGTGAAAAACTCAACAAAAACTCGGTTTAATTAAAAACAACGTTTTCCCTAAATGCGAATGGTTTTCTTTAAAATATCACGGTTTTAAAAGCTTTCGCTACAGAATATGTTTTTAAACGAATTGAATTAACGAAAAAATACTTTTGAAAATTGACGAGAGATAAATAGAAGATAATAAACGAAAATGGACTTAACTCGATTTCAAATTCCATTCTATGTGAAATTGCCAGATTCGGCCATAACATCTAGGCCAGGTTTGGGGTGTTACATAACGTCACAATATTCATAGCCATGTAAATGTTTATGAATGCAATGCAATTTCAATTTATCAAAAAATAGATCATACCCAAATTCGCTACACACCTCACTGAGAGTTCCCCTAAACTCAAACATCCTTATACTCTGGGTTGTGGTTTAACCACCACTGGTTTGTAGAAAAATTTGCCACTGGGCTATGGATACATAGCAAAATTCACAGATAAAATCAACCAATGAGCTATAAATGCACAAAAAATTCGCAAATAAAATTTGCCACTGGGCTATGGATGCATAACATACTTGCAGGTAAAAGCTGCCACTAGGTTGTGGATGCACAACATATTTGTAGTTAAAGGAAAAATACTGCCACTAGGCTGTGAGTGCATAGCAATTTTATAGATAAATCGTCAATCTTCCTCCGTACATATCGTCTCACGCCATGCAATGCAATATGTTATGCTTTGTAATAGAACAATTCAACACTAGCAGTAGACATGTACAATATGTACTCAATTCATCACTAATGGTAAACATGTTTAACATGTACGCAATTCATCATTAAAGGTAAACATGTTTAACATGTATTCATGTTCTTAGTAGGGTGGTAACAATATGATCACTAACAAATTATCAGTTTCACTTTAATAGAAAGCATATAATATTTACATGTCATGCAATGTAATAATAACACTTTTAGGCATTAAATAACGAGTTCCAAAATTAACACAATATCAAAGACTTAATTGAGCAAATAAAAATTTTAAAAACAATTCAGGGCATATAGAAGGACTAAGTAAAACATATAATAAATTTCTAGATAAAAATGTAAAATTTGCAAAATAGAGGTCACACGATTGTGTGTCCAGGCTGTGTCAGGGGCTATGTGGTCCACATGCCCATATAGTAAACCGTGTGACCCTAATCTTAGGCACGGTTTGCCCCTATTCAATTGGTAAAGAGCACACACCTTTCTCTAGGAGCCCGATTTAGATTCCTCACGATTTCAACAAGATTATTGAAAGATTTTGGCAAAAATCGTGAAAGATCATTTAATCAAATGTAAGATTAGTACCAGATAGAAATTCACAAAAATTCAAGATTAATAATCGGGATTGAGATGTACTTATTGATTCTTGGCTAAGATTAAGGATTTTATTGACGACAATTACAAAACCTATAAAAAGAATGATTGAATGGAAGATGATTTGATTTGGGAAACCAAAATAATTATTAATAATGGAATGAAAATATGATGTAAAGAAAGGAAAAAAAAAAAGAGAATAAATAGAAAGATGGAGAGCAAATTCTATTAGGATTTGAAAAGGGACAACATGAAAATCTAATTAGGAAAAGAAGAGAAAAAGATGGTGGAATTCTAATTCTATCGAATTTTGAGAAGGAGCAAGTTGTGAATTCTAATTAGGAAAGAATTAGTTAAATTCTTAGGGTGGCGTCACCTACACTTTTCCCAAGATTTTGTCAAAATTTGAAATTAAAATGAAATGGAGGAAGAGGTGGCAGCTTAAACTCGGGTTCACAAAGGGGAAATTAACACTTTTACCATTGGGCTATTTCCCATTTCTTGTTTATTTTTTATGCTTAATCATCTAAATATGTTTTGGGACGTTTTTAACGAAATTATGAAATAAAAAAGGAAGAAGGGCTTAAACTTGGATAAATGGGAAGGAAGCTAGCTTGTTAACAATTGGGCCTAAGTCTATTTATTGTTCAATTTTCCCCCAATAATATTTATTTTAATGTGATTTTATTCCTCAATTGCTGAAAATAAAAATAAAGGAATAGAAGAAAAGTGACTCAAACTTGAGTCTCTAGGAAGGAAATTAAACATTGATCTTTCAAAAATTTTATTTTTGTCTATCCATTACTATTAACCTCTATATTTTGGGCGTGAAAACCTTAATTAGCGTAGGATTAAGCCATAGAATATACAAATCAAAGAAATTAAATTATCCCATCAATTCACCATTATATAAGACCAGAAGCAAGTTTGTGCAGTTAACATGGAAATCTGCGAGAAAGGTAAAGAAAGCTGCTGTGCTATGATTACAGTTAGTAAAGTTGTGAAGCCATTGTTTGTGATGGAGGCAAGCATGGTACATGTATATGATTGAAGACCACTGTAACACCCCAAACCCGGCCCAAACACTACAACCGGATCTGGTATGTCACTAAGGAAATTTTGTAAAACATGTCACATTTTCAGAAAAACATTTTGGTAAAGTTTAACCTTTTATTAGAGAAAAATTTATAATTTATAGTTTTAAATAAAATATGCCTTTATGAATTAAAACCCAAATTTAAATACATGCCTTAGTTCAATTAAAATAAAATTTAAATAACTAAAAGTAATAAAAGCTCGTAATAAAACAAAATATAAACTGGTGGCCCATGGCCTTATTACAACGAGATTTAAAATCCATTAAATAAGAATATAAAATAATAACTAGAGTCTTTTTGCTGGATCCAAATGTTCTTTTGCATGGCCACCTTGCGCTCCTCTCCAGCCCGGTCCGATGCACTAAATGCTACCAAATGTTAATTAATTGGTTGAGTCATGAGACTCGATGTGCAACCCTCATGCACCATTAGATTTGGGCCTTAGCCCCATACAACTAAAATAATCAGAATTAATATACATAATAAAAATAATATGCAAGCCCAACCCAAATCCTAGGTTTCCATCCGCTACACGCCCCCGTACCAGCCATTCACACCATTGGGGATTTCTACAATCAACCCACACCGCTACACGCCTTGATGGTAGTCGTGCTGCTCATCATCAGATCATGGTCGTAGCCACTACAATAGATCACGGCAAAAGCCGCTACAACAGATCACGGTAAAAACCGCTACAACAGATCACGGTAAAAATCGCTACAACAAATCATGGTGAAAACCGCTACAACATATAACTTCCTCCTTTCATCAAACCCAACCCATGCAAACACATAAAATCAATATACTTATATCGTTTAATCAGAACATTCACTAACCTGATGATTTGTTTTTACCCTCTTTGGGTTTCTCTATTATGCGGATTTGGCATTTATCAAAACATATAAGACTTATAATCATATATTAATCAAATAGATCTAGATGGTAGGAAAGTGTTACACACTTGATATCGTGAAATCCAATATTCTTAGTCGATATCCTTGTTATCCCGATCTACAACTTTGCTCAAAAAGCCAGAAAGATGTAAAAATAAGGCCTCTCCTATATTCGGCCATGGTTAGTGTTCTACCCGATTTCATATATTTATAAATAAACCAATCTCCTTACCTTGAAATCCCGAAAATAACACGACTTGAGTGTTACTGATCTTTGACTTAGAGATCTAAGCGTTGGACTCCTCTTCAGATCCCGAAATGCCGAAAATAAGAAAAACCCTTGATTAGTCACTAAATAGCCATTCGGCTAGGGACTTTGAAAAGTCGAGAAATATTGGAAACTCAAAATCGACACATACCTATTGTTTTCTTTAGATTCGGCACAAGCAGACTTTACTGAAGAAAATTCGACAACTTCAGGAGGTGAGATCTAAGAATTTCGGTTTTTAGAAGATTTAAGAATTGAAGAGATGGCTAAGAGAGATTTGGCCAATGAATATTAAGGAGAAGAATAGAATAATAGAGATGTGATTTCGGCTTTTAGGGATTAGAAGAAAAATAACAATAGAGGTTAAAAGATTCGGCCAACCAGGAAATTTTAGAGAGGAAGAAAGGGTGAAGAAAATGTTGGTTTTCGGCTTTTGAGAGGAAGAAGATGAGAAAAGAAAATAAAAGAAAGGCTTCCAAAATTTGGCACACCCTCTAAATATAGAAAACCGATTCCTCCTTTAGCGAGATTGATTTTCACCAACACCGCCACACATGATAGCTCCTATCCCTTTTCCCTTATCTTAATCTATTATCTCCTCAAAATAGTCTTTATCTGCTTATTATCCTTAAAGACTAAATCCTAAATAATAGCATTTATCTCGCTTATTATCCACATAGAATAAATATAATAAAATTCCCCAAAAAATAGCCTTGTGCCATCCACTTCCCTAATCCCTAATGCCAAATTTAACTAAATTAAATTAGAAGATTTGGGCTCCTTAAAACTTAAAATTTGGGCCCCTAACACTTAAATTAACTCATTCCACATATTCACCCATTAAACACATAGGCTCAAAAATTTAGAATGTTACAACCACATTCTAAAATAAACTATTTCCTTTTAAGAAAGCAAAAAGAGAAATATATAAATTATAGGAATAAATTATATTATGATGATATTAAAAGCATAATTTTAGATAGTAATAAAATTTTGTCTTATTATCAAATTTTAAAGATAATAAGATATTATTATACACTCATTTACATTTACTATTTTCTTTAATTTAATTTAACTTTAATTAAATTAATTAAAATAATTAATTTTTAAATTATAGACAAACATCTTTTATTCTTTTACAATTTTAATCATTTTAATTTTTTTCCAAAAGTCAATATTTTTATTTTTATACAACCAATTTTTTTAAAAAAATAGTTTCTAGACAGTGAATTTTTCTTTTTTCATTTTAAATTGTTTTTTATTTCATATTATGTATTTTTAAAAAATATATTGTATTGAATCTTCAATAACAAGAAATGTGTAAATTTTAAAGTTTTTATGTTATTTGATTTTTGTATTTTAATTACTTATGTTTTTATTTTTTAAAAAAAAACTAGAATTAGAAAGTAGGTTGAATATGGATGAGTGTATAATAATAATTTGATGTATTTAAAATTTGATGACGTGGCAAAATTTTATTTGTACATAAAAACTATGTTTTTTTTAGAATGATCATCATATAAGTTATTCTCATAAATTATTACTAAATTGAAGAATTTGAATCGTGGCGGTCGGTTTCATACCGGTTCTAGTTATATTGGTCGGTTCGTAGAGTTTGCTAAAGTATAACAAGTAATACCTTTTTTTTTTTTTTTGCACCAATGAAAATTTTGGTTCAGTTTGGTTGCATTGACTCATTTCAATTAATTCTGATCACACCAATAGAACATTTTGCATCAGCCGGTGCATGAATAATATTAAAAATATAAAACTTCTAATTATTTATTATTATGGTAAAGACTTAATTGAAATATAATAATCAATAAAATAATATTAAATGAAAAAGTAAAGCTTAACATTTTTAATTTTTTGGGACATACTTTCACATTTAAAATATAAAAATTAAAATATAATAAAAAAACTCACCCAATTATCAAGAAAAAAATCCTCACTCATCCTTCAATTTATTTTATCAAATAAAATCCCTCACCCTTCAGTTTTTATTATTATTAATTTTGAATTTATTCAATGATGAATTTTATTTATGGAGTTTGTTAATGAATATTTTATATAAGTGATGAATATTATATATTTAAAATTTATTAAATATCATTTATTTGATATTGTAAATATTTTTATATACATATATTAAATATTATTTTAAATATCGATAAATTTGAAATAATACATCAAAATGATATGATCACGTATTAACTACCTTACTTTGAATCTAAGGCCAATTAATGGTAGTAATTTATAGTATATATTGAATTAACCTATCAAGTATATTCAAATAAATATTATAAATAGACAATACTAAACATCAAATAATTGATTAATTAAGATCAAAGTGCATATTTTTTATCAACAAGTGATCAGGTGTAATAGTAATATACATTACACTCTTAAGGGGAGAATATAGGTTCGAACTTTAGAAACAACATTGTTAGGTGGAATATTTTACAAACCTTGAACATGGATTATAAAACATCCAATTGCTTCGATTTGAAGTATAGGGAGAGATATGTAAAAAGAATGACATTCAATATTAATTTTGATGATTTAAAACATAATTTGATAAGAAAATTCCTTCAAATATTTTATTTTAATAATTAACAATAATTTAACTAAAATATTAAAAATTAGTAAACTAAATTAGGATTTCTATTGAAATAAAAACTTTGAAAAGTAAAATACATATATTGAAAAGAAAAAGAAATTAAGGTTTTTATTATAAAATAACCATTTTATTTAATTTTGTTATGAATATCTTATAAAGTGGATGTCCATCATGATAAAGATAAAATTTTGATGTACTTTAAAGTCTAATAGTTATTAGAATTAGATCTTTACTTCTTTTATACTTCTTATGCCTATAAATAGAGATTCTTATGAATCATTATAATCATCCCTTTTATCTATAAACTACATTATCTATTGCTTTCATATTTTCTTTATTCTTTATTATCTCCATCTCTCTTTATTTTGTAACATGTTATCAAGACGATGATTCTCTATTTTTTTCAAAATCTTTAGAAGTCATCCCACAAATCAAAATCCTTTTCACGTTAAACTTTCTCCCTTACAATTTCATCTTCAGGATGTTGAAAGATTCAATCTCGGAATGGATTGTGGTTCTTATTCCCAATCTTTGATTTATAATTGTATAAGCATGGGCAAAAAATAGATTTGGTAAGAAACTTTTATATTTCGACCATATTTATTTTTCAATTAAGGTATGACTACTATTAATTTTATTTGAGATAAATTTCACATTCAAGGTATTTGATCTTTGCCTTTCTATGTTAAATTTTTTTTTATGTAAAAGACATAATTATTGATTAGATATGATTGCTATTAATATGGTATTTTTTTCTATTTTTTGAAGTTTTATTACATTTTTTCTTGTTATCTATTCTTGAAATTTTATTAAAATTTTGGTGGAAAGTGTTATTAACCTACCATTGTTGATTAAAAGGAAATTTGATAGGATCTATTTAGTCTTATTAACTTTCTAATATTGAATGATTGTATGACATCTTTTAAATTGAACTTATAAATATTTTATTAAATCAAGATAAGATTTTATAACATATATGTGGTATTGAAATTTGGTACAATGTGTATCGGATAATTTTCAAGTATCGTACATGAAAATTTTAATTATTTATTAAATTATTTTTACTATTAGATTGTAAATGTTATTACAAAAATAAATTTGTTTTACTACTTGCAATAGTACTCGTGATAATTGTCAATGTGATGACGATGATGTTAACTATATTCAAGTATATTTTACTATGTTTTATTTATTATATCAAGTTTATTATAATTGGAGACTAATCATGACAACATGAATAAATAGTTTTTGATTTGAAATCTAACATATGTTGTGATGCCCCAAAAATACCTGTTTATGATTCTGTATTAATTGACATAATTATGTATCTGCCTTAGTGGTTGAGTGTTCTGGGAGTGTTTGAGAAGTCCTAGGTTCAAGCCTTAACTTGGGCAAATTTTTTTTTTTATGTGAATTAAGCCCTATCTTTGGACAATAGATTTTTATTTAATTGTTTGTAAAAACATGTTAGAATGGGCTTGTTGGTTTAGTGGTTAAGTGAAATGTCAATATATTGGTGGATTTGAGTTCGAATCCCTGTGCGTGTAAGGGAGTTTTTTTTTTTTTTTGTACTTATCGTGTAAGAGTTTGAAGTGTGGTAAAATGCTGAGTGTTTGAGGTGTGTGGGGAAGTAGTGGACGGTTTTGGAGTGTTTGAGGGTGTGGGGAAGTGTGGGAGCGATTTTAGGGATAAGTGGGAGAAAATTAGGGGATTATGGGGGAGAATATCCAAAATCTGATCATTTTCTTTTATTTTTCGAAAAAAAGAGTCAGTTTTCTCTCTATCTTTCTAACAATTTCTCTCCCCCATCTCTACCATTTTCATTCCTCAATTCTTTCCCTTGTTGCTGAATTCTACTTCTTTTCCCCCACCCTTAACGTTTCTTTTTGCTTTTCTTTGCTTCAATCGTTCTTTTGTGGCAACCTTCGTTTTTGTCTGTACGGTAAGTGAAATAAGGTGGATTTGGTTTACTTCTCAATTTTCGTTTCTCCCCTTCTTGCTGGAAGTCTCTTGATGTTTCTCCTATTCTTTCCCTAGTCAAACATTTGCCATGCTTCGTCCCCTTTTCGGTCCTTTTTTATCTTTTACTTTCTTCCTGTGTATTGTCCTCTCTGCTCTTTCGGGAAGGTAAGTTTTGTTTAAAATTTTAACTAGAATATGGACAAGTGTTTATATGGATTCTTTTGGTGGTTAGGGGTTTATCGAAAGGCTATTGATCGCTCGTCAACATTCTAAAGACTGGGAATTCCTACTACTTGATATAAGGTACCGAGAGTGCTAGGGAGTTTTAGACATTAAGATCAAAGCAGGTGTGTGTAACCACAACACTGAAAATGAAAATCAGAAAAAAGCCAAAAAATAGGGTTGTCGATGCCACACGGACCAGTGGCCATCCGAGTGGTAGGCCGTGTGACGGAACACAGGCGTGTGATCGACGAGGCAGGCTGTATGGAACAATATACGGGCCAGACCGAATTAGGTTGTATGGCCCACATGAGTGAACCACACGTGCGTGTGGAATTTTGGTCAGGCCATATGATCTACATGGCCAAGGCCATTTTGGGTCATGTGAGCCCACACGGTAGACAGCATGGGCGTGTGAGCCCATTTTCTCTGCTTTGTTACTAAGGTTGCACAGGTCGCCCGAGTCAACTATGAACTTACTGTAAGGTCGGTAAGCTTACCTAGACCCCTAATTGACTGAAATAACTATATGAATGATATATTTATATATGCATGTTATTGAGCATGATGAGCTTCTATTAATCTAATATTGTATGTACTATTACCATAAGATAGCATGTCATAACTATATATTGCATTGCATTGGGTTGGGGGTTGATGTTAATCGGAGGAAGTGTACTGAAAGGCTTCGAGCCTAACCTATAGGCAGCTCGCTGCAAACTATTATCTAGTGTCGCTTACGGTACTACTTGGAGTGTAGGGATGGGTGGGTTGATTATATCCCTACATTGAGTGTAGGGTTGGTCGGGGATGGTGTGTAGAGGCTGGCTGGGTAGGATTCTGTGACTACATATCTATTACTGTTACTGTTATTGTGAGGGGCTAATGCCCTACTACATGACTTTTTCTGTATTGAAATGGGCTAAGGCCCAAACTGATACTGTTACTGAAAAAGGGCTTAGACCTAGACTGTGATTATTTGTATACTGTTTGTTTATCCTTATGGGGATTAGAAACTGAGTATACATAAACTCATCCCTTCTTTTTAATCTATACAGGTAATCCCCAGACTTAGGCGGATCGGTGTGGTAGAGGACTCAGCGGTGGCAACACGACCTCTTGACACTGTTTCATACTTACTTATGATTTTAAATTTTATTTGGGTATTTTATTATAAATATGGCCTCTGTGGATTTTTATTTTAGTTTGGGATTTTTATTGGTTATGGTTTATAACTGCTAGTATTAGGATATCTTGGGTTTTCAAAAGAAACAAACGTTTTAAAAAATACTCACAAATACGCAAACTATTTTAAAAGCTTTCGCATTGAATAAATGTTTTGAAAACTTTCGATTGATTAAATAACACAATTTTAGAATTAATAAGTTATAGTAAAAAGTTTCTAAACGAGAATTATTTTAAGCAAAGTTACGATTTTCAAACACACTACCATGTGACTTGCCTTGATCTAGCAATGACGTCTAGGCTGAGTTTGGGGTGTTACATTTAGTGGTATCGAGTCAAGTTGTAAAACTCGGCTGTGAATTTGGGTTTTAAGATTTGATTTTAGAAAAAATTGATTTTTAAATGATTTTAAATGTTTCTATTGAATGTGTGGTACACCAAATTCCTGGCGCTGATCTTGTAAGTTCATTGAAACTGTTATGTGTCTTAAATTGAAAATACTATGAATAGTATATACTGAGACTACTGTAGGTAGTATACTGTACTGAAAATACTTTAGTTAATGTAATAGTATATCTGAGACTACTACTAGTATCTTGATCGAAATTACTTTAGTTAATGTACATCAAAATCAGTGAGACTGCATTTTACAGAAATGAACACCGAATTACCGATACTGATTTGCATAAAACTTTGCTAATAAATAACTGAAACTGTAAACTGATACATAAAACTGTTAATAAAGATAAAATGAGGTTAGATAATAAGCACAAGAGGTACTCATAGACGGGTACAAGAGGCCGTGGTAGAGGCCGTAGAAGGGCTCAAGCTGAGTCCTCTTCACTGGGTGGTATGCCGAATTTAGACACTAGTGAGAGGCCGGTGTTGCCTATCACAAAAATTGGGTCTGGGTCTCATGATCGTATGGTGGGACGATATACTATCCCAAGCCATGTTAAGGATTCTGGAGAGGGTCGTTGGGCCCAATACTAGAGTTGGAGGCCAAAGGTTGATTATGGAACGATTCCGGTCTAATTGTGCTGAGATATTTAGGGGTGTCACTGGGGTCACCCTTAATGAGGTTGAGAACTAGATTGAGGCCACAGAGAGGATCATGGATGATCTGGACTGCACCCCCAAGTCGAAACTAAAAGGGGCAGTGTTACTGCTGCGCGATGAAGCTTACTAGTGGTGGCTTATAGTTAATGAAGGCACTTAGCCCAAACAACTGACCTAGGAGTTCTTCAAGTCCACCTTCTAGGTGAAATATATGGGGGCCAGTTATGTGGATGCCTGTAGGAGAGAGTTCCTAAATCTAACTCAGGGAGATAAATCGGTGGCCGAGAATGAGGCTGTATTTCTGAGATTGAGCCGCTATACGCGAGGTATGGTGGTGACTGAGTATGAGCGATGTGTTCACTTCGAGGATGGCCTCAGGGATAATATGAGGGTTCTGATAGCTCTATAGAGGGAGCAAGACTTTGCTGTACTGGTTGATAAGGTGAAGATCGCCGAGAAATGAAGCGCTCTAAGCGCTAGAACCAAAAGAGAGGTAGGAGCAAGAGGGATTCGGAGCCCTTGAGTTTTGTTCAGAAGCCTAAGAAAAAGGCTAGAGTTGATGGAACGATCAGAGCTGGGGCTCTTATTGCTGCTACTGGACAGCTACCATGTATTGACTATAGCAGACACCATCAAGACGAGTGTTGGAAAAGATCTAGTGTTTGCTTGAGGTGCAGTTTATTGGAGCATCGTATTAGAGAGTGTCCACGGAGGTCTAATCAAATCCAAGCTCTGGGTACTGGTACTGGCACCAACACTAAGAGTAGTTCACCAACCACCGAGAGGTTGTGGTCAGGCAAGATGTGGTAATGAGTTGGGCCGTGGTCAGAGAGCACTAGGCAGAGGTGCTGGTCATAATGATTCGAGGCAAGCGGCTCTAGTTTATGTTGCATGTCACCGAGAAGATGGAGATGCTCCAGACATCATCATGGATACATTCTTTATTTATGATGTACCTTATACTGCACTGATAGATATAGGATCTACTCACTCTTATATAGCTTGTATTATGACTAAAAACTTGGGTATCTTGGTTGAGAGCACTACAAGTAAGGTTACTGTATTGAGTCCGTTGGGGCAGTTGATAAGGGTAAATAAATTGTTTAGAGACGTCCCTATAGTGGCCCAAGGGGCTATCTTTTTGGCTAATATGATGGAACTGCCTTTTAGAGAGTTTGATCTAATAGTGGGAATGGACTGGTTAGTCAAGCATTGAGTGAGCTTGGATTGTGCCATAAAAAAGGTTGTACTGAGAATCGAAGAGGACAGTGAGGTAGTCTTAATTGGGAAACGTCGAAATTATTTGACGAATATGATTTCTACACTAATGGTGGAAAAGTTGGTTCATAAGGGATGTGAGGAGTACCTAGCCTACATTAGTTTTTCATATTCTAGGGATTCTTCGGTTAAAGATATCATAAAGGTAAAGGACTTTCTGAACGTTTTTCCTAAGGAGCTACTTGGATTACCTCCGAGTCATGAAGTAGAGTTTGGGATTGAGCTCCTTCTTGGAACAGCTCCGGTGTCCGTAGCTCCCTATAGAATGGTACCAAAGGAGCTTGTGGAGCTTAAGTCTCAGATTGAAGAGCTCTTGGATCATGGGCTTATCCGTCCTAGTGTGTCTCCGTGAGGAGTACTGGTTCTGTTTGTAAAGAAAAGAGATGGATCCATGCGTATGTGTATCGACTATCAACAACTGAATAAGTTGACCATTAAGAATAAGTACCCCCCACCGAGGATAAATGATCAGTTTGATCAATTCCGAGGAGCTTCAATTTTTCCAAGGTTGACCTTCGATTAGGGTATCACCAGCTTGAGATTTAAGGTGGTTAACATGCATAAGACGGTGTTTAGGACTTGCTATGGTCACTACGAGTTCCTTGTAATACATTTGGACTGACTAATGCACCGGTGGCTTTCATGGATCTAATGAATCGAGTGTTCCAGCCCTATCTAGATCGATTCGTAGTGGTATTTATTGAAGACATACTGGTGTATTCGAGGATTGAGGATGAACATGTTGAACACCTTAGAATGGTTCTGTAGATTTTGTGAGAGAAATAACTGTACACCAAGTTCAGTAAATGTGAGTTTTGGTTACAAGAAGTAACATTTCTGGGCCATATGGTTTTTGTGGAGGGAACTAGGGTCAATCCTCGAAAGATTGAGGCGGTGGTGAATTGGAAACAACTTAAGACTGAATCTAAGATTCATATTTTTCTTGGACTAATAGGGTATTATCGACAATTTGTAGGGCTTTTCACTGATTATAGCACCCTTGACTAAGTTGCTATGTAAGGATGTGCCATTTAACTGGACTGATGCACAACAAGAAAGCTTTGAGAAGCTCAAGACTGTACGGATAGAGCCCCCTGTTCTGATACAGCCAGAGTCTGGAAAAGAGTTAACTATTTACAGCGATGCATCACATGTCGGTTTGGGATGTGTATTGATATAAAAGGAAATATTGTAGCGTATGCGTCTCGTCAACTTAAGACTCATGAGGTGAATTATCTAATGCATGACTTGGAGTTGGTCGTGGGGGTATTCGCACTGAAAATCTGGAGGCATTATTTGTATGGTAAGAAGTGTATCATCTACACTGATCACAAGAGCCTCAAATACCTTCTCATTTAGAAGGAGCTAAATCTTAGGCAGGGTAGATGATTAAGCTGCTTAGGGACTACGACTGTACTATTGAGTACCACCCTGGTAAGGCTAATATGGTGGCCGACGCACTGAGCCGTAAGGTTATGACTAATTTGAGGGCGATATTTTCTCACCTCATTTTATTTGATGATGGTAGTCTGTTGGTCGAACTTCAGGTGAAATCGACGTGGATTGAAAAGATTAAGGGTAAGCAGTTGAGGACAAGTCTTTGGATCTTTATTTTCGACAGCTGGAGAGTGAGAATACTGTGGATTTTGGACTAAATAGCGAAAGGGTACTCTATTTTCGTGGGAGAATCTGTATACCAAATGATACTGAGTTGAGGCAGTTTATACTGAGGGAGGCACATAGTAGCCCTTTTGCTATGCATCCTAGCGAAAATAAGATGTAATGAGACCTTCGTGAGTTATATTGGTGGCCAGGTCTAACATGTCTAACATGCCAGCAAGTTAAGACTGAGTATCAGTTACCTTCGGGTTTGCTGCAGCTGGTTAAAATTCCTCTATGAAAGTGGGAGCACATAACTATGGACTTCGTTAGTGGGTTTCCTCAAACACCTTCTAAGAAGGATTCAATATGGGTCATCGTGGATCGATTGATCAAGTCCACCCACTTCATATCGGTTCGTATTGATTATTTACTACAGAAGTTGGCTAAACTGTATATTTATGAGATTATGAGACTGAAATGGGTATCGACTTTGATAATCTCTAATAGAGATCCTCGCTTCGCCTCGGTTCTAAAAAAAGCTACATGAGGCTTTGGGTTCAAGATTGGACTTTAATACTGCTTTTCATTCTTAGACAGATAGTCAATCTGAGAGGGTGATTCAGATACTAGAGGATATATTGAGGAGCTATGTGATTGACTTTTGAGGCAGTTGGGAGGAGTATTTACCATTTGCAGAGTTTGCTTACAATAATAGTTACTAGTCTAGTATACAGATGGCACCTTATGAGGCACTTTATAGTCGTAAGTGTCGCACTCCTTTATGCTGGACTTAGTTGGGCGAGCGATGAGTTCTAGGTCTTGAACTGGTTTCTAATATCGAGGATAAAATTAGACTGATTCAAGACCGATTGAAAGCGATATCTGATAGACAAAAGTCTTATGTGGACTTGAAGCAATGCGAGATCGAGTATTCTGTGGGAGACTTCATTTTTCTCAAGGTCTCACCATGGAAGAAAGTATTGAGGTTTGGTCTCAATGGCAAGTTGAGCCCTAGGTTTATTGGGCCTTACCGCATTCTGAAACGAGTGGGACCAGTTGCTTACTTGTTAGAGCTACCTCCAGAATTGGACCGGATTCATGGTGTATTTCATGTTTTGATGTTGAGGTGCTACCACTCTGATCCCACGCATATTGTTCCTGTTGAGAAGATTGAGGTTAGGCCAGATCTGACTTTCGAGGAGGAGCCGGTTCAGATATTAGATCGCGACGTAAAGATTTTGAGGAGACAATCCATCCAATTGGTTAAGGTTCTATGGCATAATCATAGCACCGAGGAGGCCACGTTGGAGCCTGAGGATGCGACGCGTCAGTAGTATCCTCATCTATTCTGATTAGGTAAAATTTTGAGGTGAAATTTTCTTTTAGAGGGTAAAGTTGTAACGCCCCAAAAATACCTATTTATGATTCTATATTAATTGACATAATTGTGTATCTGCCTCAGTGGTTAAGTGTTCTGGGAGTGTCTGAGAAGTCCTGGGTTCAAGCCTTGACTTGGGCAAAAAAATTTTATGTGAATTAAGCCCTATCTCTGTACAGTAGACTTTTATTTAATTGTTTGTAAAAACATGTCAGAATGGGCCTGCTGATCTGGTGGTTAAGTGGAGTGTCAATATGCTGGTGAACTTGAGTTCGAATCCCTGTGCATGCAAATGAGTTATTTTTTTGTACTTACCGTGTAGGAGTTTGAAGTGTGGTAAAATACTGAGTGTTTGAGGTGTGTGGGGAAATAGTGGATGGTTTTGGAGTGTTTGAGGGTGTGGGGAAGTGTGGTACCAAATTTAGGGATAAGTGGGAGAGAATATCCAAAATCTGGTCAATTTCTTTTCTTTTAAAAAACTCAGTTTTCTCTCCGTGTTTCTGACACTTTCTCAGTTTTCTCTCCATCTTTGTGACAATTTCTCTCCCCCATATTTACTATTTCAATTCCTCAATTCTTTCCGTTGCTGCCGAATTTTGCTTCTCTTCCCTCACCCTTGACGTTTCTTTTTTCTTTTCTTTGCTTCAATTGTTCTTTTGTGGCAACCTTCGTTTCTGTCTATACGGTAAGTGAAATAAGATGGATTTGGTTTTCTTCTCAATTTTTGGTTTCTCCCTTTCTTGCTGGAACTCTCTTGATGTTTCTCCTATTCTTTTCCTAGCTGAACCTTTGCCTTGCTTCTTCCCCTTTTCCGGTCTTTTTATTATCTTTTACTTTCTTCCTGCGCATCATCCGCTCCACTCTTTCAATAAGTTGAGTTTTGTTTAAACTTTTAACTAGGATCTGGACAAGTGTTTATATGGATTCTTTTGGTGGTTAGGGGTTTATCAAAAGGCTGTTGATCGCTCATCAACATTCTAAAGACGGGGAATTCTTGCTACTCGATATAAGGTATCGGGAATGCTCGAGAGTTGTAGATGTCAAGATCAAAGAAGGTGTGTGTAACCACAACACTGAAAACAAAAATCAGAGAAAAGCCAAAAAATAGGGCTGTCGACGCCACACGGACGTGTGGCTGTCCATATGGTAGGTCGTGTGATGGAACACGGGCATGTGATCGACGAGGCAGGCCGTGTGCGACACACGGCCGGATCAAATTGGGTCGTATGGCCCACACGAGTGAACCACATAGGCGTGTGGGATTTTTTGGCCAGGTCGTGTGATCCATACGGCCAAGACCATTTTGGACCGTGTGGGCCCGCATTAACTGACGACATGGGCATGTAAACCCATTTTCACTACTTTGTTGCTAAGGTTGCACTGGTCACCCGAGTTTACTGTGAACCTACTGTAGGGTCGGTAAGCTTACTTAGACCCCTAATTGACGTAAATGACTGTATGAATTTTATATATGCATGTTATTGAGCATGATGAGATTCTACTGATCTAATATTGTATGTACTGTTACCATGAAATAGCATGTCATAACTATATATTGCATTACATTGGGTTGGGGGTTGATGTTAATCGGTGCACTTAAAGGCTTTGAGCCTAACTTACTGATAGCTTAGCTACAAACTACTGTTTAGTGCCGCTTACGGTACTATTTGGAGTGTAGGGATGGGTGGGTTGATTATATCCCCACATGGAGTGTATGGTTGGACGGAGATGGTGTGCAGAGGCTGGCTGGGTAAGATTCTATGACTGCATATCTTTTACTATTACTATTATTGTGATGGGCTAATGCCCTACTACATGACTTCTTCTCTACTGAAATGGGCTAAGGCCTAAACTAATACTGTTATTGAAAAAGGGCTTAGACCCAGACTGTGATTAATTGCATACTATCTGTTTAGCCTTATGGGGATTACACACAGTTTACATAAACTCACCCCTTCTGTCTAATCTGTATAGGTAACCCCCAGACTTAAGTGGATCGGTGCGGCGGAGGACTCAGTGGTGGCCACATGACCTCTTGACACTATTTCGTACTTACTTATGATTTTAAATTTTATTTGGGTATTTTATTGTAAATATGGCCTCTATGGATTTTTATTTTAGTTTGGGATTTTATTGGTTATGGTTTATAACTACTAGTATTAGGATATCTTGGGTTTTCAAAAGAAACAAATGTTTTAACAAAATACTCACCAATACGCAAACTGTTCTAAAAGCTTCCGCATTGAATAAACGTTTTGAAAACTTCCGACTGATTAAATAACACGATTTTAGAATTAATAAGTAATAATAAAAAGTTTCTAGAAGGGAATTATTTTAAGCAAAGTTACGGTTTTCAAACACACAACCATGTGACATCGTCTGATCCGGCCATGACGTTCAGGTGAGTTTGGGGTGTTACATATATTTGCGATGGTGGTTATGAAATAAAGAATCTATTGGGATGTTTATAAGTCCGTCCTACTATACTTGTTACATTCCTCGAAGTGAATGTAAACATAAAGAAAATAAAAGATATACTCATGGATCACTAAAGGTTGGAACATAGTAGTAAAAAAGAGGACAACGAGAGTTCTCAAGATAATTCTTCAAATGGTAAAGATAACTTATGTTATTAATTTGATATGAAATATTATTGGCCACATATGTGGCATATTCCCAAATATTTTGTTTACGTGAATATTCTTTGAGGAAGGATATGAAAATGTAGTAATGAATTCTATTATTACGGATAGAAAATATTTATCTTATTTAGTCTTGAAACAAACAAATATTATTCCAATATTTGATAGAACAAAATTAGTCGAAAGCTCTAAAAGAGCTAATATATTAATATCTTGTGATGGTTAATCCATTGGTTTTAAAAGATATTTATAATAGATGTTAATTGAGATTGTAAATGAGGAAAATATTATATTTCATATGAATCACTATTGCTATAAATATCTATTTTGAAAGGATGAAAAGAGAGGATTGAGTTATTAATTTATATTTATTTTATAATCTTTGTGATATTCTTTTGTCATCATCCCTATTAAAGGGTTGATAGCATAATATTTGATTGTGAAAGATTTACTTATGAGCAATAGAATATGATAATTCTATCTAAAGTTTATTATGGTTGGATACACCTAAAGTTGTAATTTTTTTAAAAAAACTTGGAGTATAGCTCTATAGTATTCAGAATAAGTTCTCAATTAAAATTACGTGGTAAAATATTACTGATGAGAACTTGCAAGAGAGAAAACTTATGTATGAAAAGTCATGTTATGTACCTATAACTTATGTATATAAAGTCATGTTATGTACCTATTGTACACCTAGAAAATAAGATCCATTCTCAAAGTTTGCTATTAATAGATTTTTGGGCATTTGAAGATTTTGGCATATTCCCTGAAGCGAATACTGCATATAATTATTTGGAAATTATATTTATTAACTTAGTGGCATTATAGACTTCACATTGATTTAGACATTTCCAGTAATAAATATCACAATAGTACTTATATGTGGATACAAATTAAAATGAATGATAATAAAATTATCAATTTGTTACAATTTAGTACAACTGAAACACGTGTTAAAGTAAACCAGAAGTTTACAAATACAAATGCATTTACTACTTGCGGTGACCAGTTAGACCATCTTGATCATATATGATGTTAAAATTAATTGAGAATTCATATGGACGTTTAGTAAAGAACCAAAAGATTATTTAATTTAAAAAATTCTCATTTGTTGCTTGTTCCCAATGAAAATTGATTCTTAGAAACTCACTACCTAAAGTTAAGATTTAATGTCTTGCATTTCTGAAATTAATATAGGCCCATTCATCCACCATGTGGATGGTTTTGATATTATATGATTTTGGTAGATCCATCTACAAAATAATCACATGCGTTATCAACTTGCAACATGTAGTTTGTGAGATTGCTTGTTTAAATGATTAATTTCAGATTATGCAATTAAAACAATTCATCTTGCTAATGTTGGTGAGTTTACATCCCAAGTTTTCAATGATTATTGCATGTCAATTGGGATAAAAGTTGAACATCATGTAGCTCATGTTCACACACAAAATGATTTAGCTGATTGTTTATCAAATGCCTCCAACTAATAGCTAAATCATTACTTATGACAACAAAACTTTGTATTTCAGCATGAGATTGTATTGATTTTCATGTTGTACGCATCAAGACAATAAACTATAAATACTTCCCATTACAATTGATTTTGGTCAAGAGCCAAATATTTCCTATCTTACAATTTTTGGATGTGCGATATATGTTCCAACTGCTCCACCACAACGCACAAAGATGGGTCAAAATAAGAGATTGGGAATGTATATTTATATGAGTCTCCTTATAATATTTTTGAGTTATTAATTCGATATTTAGTTATGACATGAGTTGTTAGTTTTCCCAACATTAGTGGGAGAGGATAAAAAGTTGGATTAATAAAGCACTTGAAATGAATTGTCAATGTCTAAGATTCTCGTACAAAGCAATGTGAACCAAAAGTTCAACATATAATTCATTTTACAAATCAACTACCAAATTCATTAAATCTCACATACTAGTTGAAAATGCTCCAATACGAATTGATGTCCTAATAGGGCAAACTGTTAGTGCAAAAGAAAGTAATCAATGCCTGAAGCGTGGAAGACCGGTCGGTTCCAAAGATAAAAATCCTTGTAAAAATAAAGGAGCAAACATTCAAGATGATCATATAGTGGAGGTGGGGGTTCCTGAAGAGACCCGTGACATAACTAATTATAAAACTCAAGAAGAGATTCATGTACCTAAAAGTGAAAATGGAAATGATGAAAATAAAGAGATTTTCGATAAGTTATGTTTATAAGAAAAAGATAGAACCGAAAAAATGTAGTTGCCGACAACAATTTTGCATATAATGTTGCAATTGAAGTAGAAAAAGAAAATGATGATCCTGAGCCTAAATCTATTGATGAATGTAGAAATAGAAAAGATTGGCCAAAATAGAAAGATGCAATTCAAGCAAAATTGAATTCACTTTCTAAACGTGAGGTTTTTGGACATGTAGTCCAAACACCTAAAGGTGTAAAGTCCTAGGATATAAATGGGCATTTGTGCAAAAACAAAATGAAAACAATAAAGTCGTAAGATATAAAGCATGAATTGTAGCACAAGGATTTTCGCAATGGCCCGTCATTGATTATGAAGAGATATATTCTCTTGTGATGGATGCAGTCACGATTAGATATCTTATTAGTCTGTCAGCACGTGAAAAAATTGACATGCATCTAATGGATGTTGTTACAGCCTATTTGTATGGCACACTTGATAGTGAAATTTATATGAAAATCCCTGAATGATTTAAAACCCCAGAAGGATATAGAGTGTAATAGCCCAATTTTGGGTCTAGTCAGAACAATGCTTTTGGGACCACAAATCCGACGTAGTAAAATTTATTTTCATTACATTTCTATGGTCTACAATTCCATGAAACGATTTCATGAAAATTTCGTTCGAAAATTTTGACGTTTGGGCACCCAATTTAGTTAAAAGGACTAAATTGTAAAAAGTGCAAAAGTTGAGTTCTACATCCTAGAAGTGTCTAATTGCTATGAAATTTTAAATTGAAGATCCTTAGATGGTAATTTGACTATTCATTAAGATAGTGGACAAAAATAGACATGGTGAGATAAAATTTCAAAGTTTTAAGTGAGGGGTGTTTGGTCATTTGGTAAATAATAGAAAAAAAAGAGAAAATCAAGCCAAAATCTTGTCCATCTTCTCCCCCTTGTGCTAAAAATTAGAAGGAATACATAGCTAGGGTTTGGCCAATTTTCTAGCTCGATTGTAAGTCCGTTCTTGCCTCGTTTTTAACGCTCTTTACATTTTTGAAGTCCTTATCATTCGATCTATCTATCTCTACCATAAATTTAAGGAATAATCAAGCTATAGGGTTTGACCCATGTTATAAATTTGTGTATTTTCTGTGTAATGGTAGAAAATGAATGTTTGGTGTTAGATCAACAACTTTTACTAAGTGATTTTTTGATGAAAATGCTTAAAAGGACTTATTTGTAAAAGTTATAAAATATGTAGTAAAAGTGTGTTTTAATGGAAATTGGGGCTGTTATAGTTATAAAAATGGTTTGGCTAGGCTTGTACATTAAAGAAATCGAATAGATTTCATTTTACGAACCTAGGGACCAATTTGTAAAAATATAAAACTTTAGGGGTGAAAAGGTAATTTTGCCATAATGTGATGTTTGGACTGATTTGAGTAATGTGAATATTAAATGAGCTAAATTTTCTATTATAGATCAAAAAAATGATGTTCGGACCTTGACCGGGGAAAGAATAAGGTGTTTGACGAATAAATTATTTTCTACTATTTTGTAACGAGGTAAGTTCGTGTGTGAATAAATAAAATGCTATAATTGTATTTTTATAAGTTTTATTTTACATGAATTGTATTAATGACAATGTGGATACATTCGACGATGAAATGACAAGTGAGAAATCTCGTTCAAACCTTAGGAATAAATTAGGATACGAGTGACATGTCACTAGGAAACCATGTGTTATATGTAATTTATGTGATCCGAGTGATGGTTTCGTACGTTTACTAGTGGCTGGGTAGTCCGGCATGTGTTGCAGAAACCTGACAGCTTGTATGAGCAGCACTGCGTAGTTACGTCTTGATTGACAGGTTGTGTGAGCAGGCCCGTGATTAGCTCGAGAGCGAGCCCCTATGTGTTATGACATATAAGGTAGCATTAGCTATGTATGTGGAACTTATGTGCAAGACTTTTCGTGTATCTGATTAGTATTCCAAGTGTTGAACGGGTATGTTAAAGAGGAGAAAGAGTATGATATGTTACGAGTTGGTATAGGTACAGGTATGTACGAAAAACTCATAAGAATAAGCTCAGTATGTGATAAACACTTGGTAAGATTAAGAATGAGTAAGTTATGTTTATGAACCTATGATGACAAATATGTAACTTGTGTTACACTAAATGTACGATATTCATGTTAAGTGTTGTTTAATGTTGCTTATTATTTGCATGTGAACTTACTAAGCTATAAAGCTTACTCCATTCTTTTCCTTTATCTTATAGTGTAACCAAGACAACTCGGGATTGGAGATTTGTTGGAGATCCAGATACACTATCTACAACAACTATTTTGGTTCCAATGAATTCAAGTATTTTGAGCTATGGCATGTATATTGACTTGTTCTTTTTGTCATGTGTCGTAGTTGATTTGGCCAAAAGTGTTGGCTTATGTTAGTTGATAATTCATTTTGTAAATGGCCAATGAAATTGGCTAATATTGGTTAAGTATATATGCATATGATGATGCCTTTCATGGATGTGGACTTTGCATGGTTTGTGTAATATCTCAGATTATGGCTTATGCATTCTTGCTTAATTATATGAAATAGCATGCCTTTGTGTGTTAAGAATGTGTTGTATGAATTTTGTGAACTTTAGAAAATAGGAGAGTGCCTTAGAAATTATTCGATTTTAAGTTTAAAAGAGGGAGCTAAGCTTAAGAGGCCTTAAGAAAAATTGTAGGTGAAATATAACACAACAATGGGCTTGAATAAGTGGCTTGGAGGCGCCACTTAGGGCCGCTGTAAATGACGCCACCAACAGGTGTAAATGGGCCAAGGTTCGAGTTGCATGGGAAGCTAAATAAAGCTTTTATTTTTACGGTAACAAGAGGAAGTAATGGACGGCATTGGGAGTCTATGGGAGGAGTTTAAGATCAGGTCTAATTCTTTTGGAAATTTCGGCTAAGGTAGGAGATAAGTGATGACTTATTTTAAATTATTTTTGAAAGGGTAAGGAGAGAAAACAAGGATTGGATTGAGAGAAACAGGTTGGCCAATTGGGGAGACGAAGGTTAGTATTTTCGACCAAAGGAGGAATTAAGGCCATTATTTATTCTTTTTCCTTTTCCTTCCTTTCTCTCTGCCGAATTCTCTAGCAATATCCTCTTTTCTCTTTTTATTTTTTTCAAGCTGAAATCTTCTTCCTCCTATATTCACCATTGCCAATTCCTCTTAGGTCCCATACTCTTCCATTAAAGTCGAATTATCATCATCAATCTTCCTCTTCTTCTCACAAGTTTCATTAAAGCCGAAAGTAAGATCTTTCTAGCCCCTAGCCGATTGTTCATTAGATCTCAACCCGAAGCAAAGCAATTACTATCTAGCAAAGATAGCTGAAACTCCTTGGGACTTCAAGCAAGGGTGTCGTCGACTTCTGTATTAAGGGAGGCTTCCGGAGTTAGGTGTTGTTGACTACAAAGAAGGATCTTTCGGGACTTTAAAGATCTAAGGTAAGTCATATTGGACATTCGGCCAAGGCTTATTTAGGAACTTAGATCTATTTCTTACTTCGGTTAAAAGCCGAAAACTAACCTGTGAAGTGATCTAGTGCTTGGCTGATTATAAGAAGGAACATAGCAAAGTTTCGGGATTTGATTTTTAATCCAATTGGCGACAAGGTAAGTTTTTGGTTGCAATAATCTTTCGGGATTTGGTTATAGCCGAATAGGTTTTGCTAATATGCCTAGTGTTGGTAGAATATAGGAACTAAACGATCTAAAGGTTAGATCGGGATTTTCGAGGATTTCGATGAACTCAATAAGTGAATCGGTGTGTACCCTTTTAAATCTTGATAGATTCTGGCTTTAATTTACTATATGTGTTAATATAAAAGTGTAAGATTATGGCTAAGGTACCATGTAATGGCAACGAAGTACTCAGTGCGTTTTCCTACTCCTACTATGAGTATGACATGATCTATGATGGCACATATGTCATAAGTGATAAGAATGTGAAATAAGGCATGATATTGCATGATTTGGTTGACATGGGGCATATGGGTGATATGTAAAGGGGAAGTGAATTGGTGGTTTTATACCCCAATATCTGAATGTGGTGACTTATGTCACGAAATTTGAATGTGGTGACTTATGTCACGAAATCTGAATGTGGTGACTTATGTCACAAAAATAATTATCTGGTGGCAATGCCACAAATTTTATAAGGGCGATGAGCACGTTGACTGCAGCGACTGCCTTCGATGGTGTGTAACGGATGGAGGGTTGACTTAGTAGTCCCCACGGTGTGATGATTGGTACGGGTGATGTGTAGCGGATGGTTATCTAGGTTTGGGTTCGGGTTTGCATCATGATTTATATATGATTATCATGTATGATTTGACATGCCTGAATTAATTGAGACTTGTGTTGGTTGTACACATTGAGTCTGTTCGACTCACCCCTTTGTGGGATTACTTTTCAGGTGACACTCAGTGATGGACGGGGTCGGTAGAAGCTTAGTGGTGGCCATGCTCAATTCGGAGATTGTTATATTTTTATTAGTTTTAATTTTCAAGTTTGGATTTATTTCGGGAATTGTTTTGATGTAATAAGACCACTAGTATGAAATCGTTTATGCATGCATTTTTAATTATTTTAGTATGATACGATTTTTATTAATTTAAAGTTAAAGTCAATTTTTCTTAAATATAAATATTAAATGTTTCGACACCTAATCAACACCATTTTAATTTTAACCCAACCCAAATCAATGGTTCTTCAAAAACACACAAGAATTTGGCAAAGTCCAAATCAATTTTGAATAGTTTTTCTCTAGAAGCATACCAAATCCGGTCAGGGCTTGTGGGTCGGGTTTGGGGTGTTTTAGCTTGGTATCAGAGCCCGGTTCAAAACTCGGCCCTGAGGGCTTTTAGGGCCCAAAACTTTTTCTCTCTTTTGAAAATGGATTTTTCTAAGAAATAAGCAGGTTTTCTAGCATGGCACCTGAGTCTCCGGCCCGAAGTCCACCAGGTAAGTACTCCCAACTCTTTTGTGAATTGTATGGGGGAATATATAGGGACGTAGATTAGTGGACTAGGAATTAAACCCTAGGATTGGTTTACCCCAACATGAGAATTACATAAAACTTAAATGCCCAATTAAACAAACCAGTGTCTAAAGTCGCCGAGTTAGGGTGTGGCAACCATCGTGCACATGTGTAGGATTGGTTTCGGTGGGAGCTTGGTATTTAAGCAGTCCTAGTGACTCACCTCCTCTCCACTCGAATCCTACCTGGTGCGTAGTGACGGTTCACCCTAACCAAGAGGACTCAGCCACAGGCTAAACCCAATAACTAAAACCCGAAAGGGACTAGCCATATTTTGATAAAAACCCTAGTCTTAAAATCACCAAATGACCCCTTTGATGTGTAGAAAAACTATTTTGAAAAAAAAATTCCAAAATATTCTCGATTTACTAAAATGACCTAAATACCCCTGGTTGGAAAAAATTACTAAAATACCCTTGGTTCATAAAATCTCCATACTACCCACAGTTTTTACCAAGATTTTCTTCCCTTATAAATATCCAAAAATCCTATGTTTTCAAAATATTAAAGATACCCCTGATTTGCAAAATGACCAAATTACCCCTAACCTGTACAAATGACCAAAATACCCTCAGTGAGGAAAATTACCAAAGTACCCTCAAATTAGAAATCTTTAAAAATACCCTTGTTTTGAAAAGTCACCAGGAACCATATTTCGAGAAAAAAATTATCAAAATGACCCTGGCTTGTAAAATTACAAAAATACCCCTAGTGTATAAAATTACCATTTCACCCTTAAAATTTTTCCAGCAAGTATTTTAATTTTGTAAAATACCAACAATCTCTATTTTGCAACATTTTCAAATACCTTAATTTGGAAAAAATACCAAAATACCCCTATAGGATAAAATTACAGAAATACCCCTAGATAGTAGAAAACAACAAACAATGACACTACAATATTTCTCTGTAATGAACGTAAGTTCATGAATGAATGAATGAATGAATGAATGAATGAATGAATTGAGACTGTATGTGTATGGAATTAAAAGAACTACTCCTTAGAACTATTGAACATAAGACTGTACGTGACAAATCAGTGGAACAAAACTAATCTATAAAATTCTTTAATCGGATAAGCGTGATTTGAAAATATGAATTCAAGGGATGCGGTCAGAACGCGTGGTAGTGGAAGAGGCCAAATGATGATTGTCGAAACCCGTTAGATCGGGTCAAGGATCTAAAATAAAATGCCACCACCACGCTTGACCGATATGGAATATCGAGGATCGACGGGGATGACGCAGATGTCACAAAGCGATCTCTGCGAGTCTTGGAAAGAGTGGTGGAGCGGTGGAGGCATGGGAGCTCAAGTCGGTACTGGCGACTCGAGCCAATGGAGCGGAGGTGTTCCGTGGTGTATCTGTGTGGCACCCAGATCTGCGAGTATTGGTTAGAGGTGGTGAGCGATTATGGATGAGCTCGATTTAATCGCCGAGGAAAAAGCGAAAGGTTTGGTGTCGCTTCTCTGCGATGAGTCATATCAATGGTGGATCACGGTTCGGGATGGTGCTACAGTGAGGAACTCACTTGGGATTATGCTAAAGCGGCATATCAGAAGAAGTATGTCGGTTCTCATTACATTGATGCGCAGAGGAAGGCATTTCTAGGGCTGGTTCAAGGGAACAAGTCCGTGGCGAATCTGTTGAATTCTAAGGTCGAGCCGTTATGCTCGAGCATAGTGTCAATCGAGCATGAGCGGTGTGTCCGATTGAGGACGGGTGAAGGATGATTTGAGATCGTTGATAGCTCCACAAAGAAGAGCGAGAGTTCTTGTGTTGGTGGAGAAGGCTAAGGTAGCCGAGGGTATCAAGGATTCTATAAGGCGAACACCGATCGAATAGGCGTAAGAGAGGCTTTGGATCTTGTGGTCTTCTAGGAATGAGCAAAAGAGGCCTAGAGTTGATGGGCATGAGGTCGGTAGTTTATTCTTGGAGGCGATGTCGCACTGTGCCCAATGTGGGAAGAAGCATTTAGGAGAGTGTTGGAAGAAGGCGGAGGATGCTTCAAGTGTGGGTCCAAGGACCACATGATTAAGGATTGTCCTATGAGAACTGAAGGGGGGCAACCAGTAAGTCAAGGTCCTAACCAGGCTGGAAGGGGTGGACAGCAGCCTCAGCGGGGCCATGGTTCGAATGGCAGAGGTAACGATACTGGTAGAGGACGGGGAACACTGGGTCGAGGTGTTGGTAACACGGAGGCAGACGGTACCGTGTTTAGTGTATGCAGTTCGTTGGAGGGAGGATTTGAGACGCCGGACGTCATAACTGACGTTCCTTATTTTTGGCAAGCCTTATGTTACTTTGATTGATGTGGGCTCGACCCATTCTTATGTTGCAAGTAGAGTAGTTGAAACTCTAGGAATAGCCTCTGAACTATCTAATAGGGAGATGACTGTAGTAAGCCCACTAGGTCAAACCGTAGTAGTGAATAAGATATTTCGGAGTGTGCCTTTGGAGCTTCAAGGAGCGGTATTTCTTGCCGACTTAATGGAATTACCCTTCGGGGAATTTGATCTTATACTTGGTATGGATCTAGTGGAGCATCGGTCAGTATTGGATTGTGCACCAAAAGAATGGAGTTAAGGACCCAGGAGGATGAGGTGATAGTTATGATAGGAGAAAGAAAGAACTACTTGTCTAACGTAGTTTCTGCTTTGAAGGCCGATAAGATGGTACGGAAAGGGTGTGAGGCATTTCTGGCTCTCGTTAGTACTTTGGATATGAACGAAGGGGGAGTTAGTGGAGTTAGAACTGTAAGGGAGTTTGTGGATGTTTTTTCGGAAGAGTTACCTAGAATACCCTCGGATAGGGAAGTGGAGTTCAGAATTGACTTGCTGCCGGATACAGCTCCTGTGTCAATTGCCCCATACAGAATGGCACCAAAGGAGTTGGTTGAGCTTAAGGCTCAAATCCAAGAGTTGCTTGATTGTGGGTTTATTCGACCCAGTGTGTCTCCATGGGGAGCACCGGTCTTGTTTGTGAAGAAGAAGGATGGAACTATGCGCATGTGCATAGATTCTCGTCAGTTGAATAAGCTGACCATCAAGAACAAGTATCCGTTGCTAAGAATAGATGACTTGTTTGATCAGCTTAAGGGGGCCGCAGTATTCTCAAAGACAGATCTAAGGCCTGGATATCATCAGCTTAAGGTGAAGGAGGCTGATATCCATAAGGCGGCTTTTCGCACAAGGTACGGGTATTATGAGTTCTTGGTAATGCCGTTCCGATTGACAAATGCCCCAGTCGCGTTTATGGACATGATGAATCAGGTTTTCCAATCCTATCTGGATCGATTTGTTGTTGTGTTCATAGACGATATCTTGGTATATTCG
This sequence comes from Gossypium rotundifolium, assembly GCA_025506655.1. NCBI lineage: Eukaryota > Viridiplantae > Streptophyta > Magnoliopsida > Malvales > Malvaceae > Gossypium > Gossypium rotundifolium. Next base: position 96,412,754 of record CP106732.1, on the reverse strand, counting down.
AAGTCTGAGAAGGAACACGATGAGCACCTCCGAGTTGTGTTGCAAGTGTTGAGGGAGAAGAAGCTCTACGCCAAATTCAGCAAGTGTGAATTTTGGCTTAAGGAGGTTACGTTTTTAGGACATGTGGTATCTGCTGAAGGAATAAGGATGGATCCTCGGAAGATTGAGGCAGTTTTGGATTGGAAACCCCCTAAGTCTGTGGCGGAGGTTCAGAGTTTCTTAGGATTGGCAGGCTATTATAGAAGGTTCGTGGAAGGGTTCTCATCAATAGCCGCACCTTTGACAAAGTTATTAAGGAAGGAGGTACCTTTCGTATGGAACGATAAGCAACAGGAGAGCTTTGAGAAGCTTAAGAGAGTCTTGACCGATGCTCTAGTTTTAATTCAGCCGGAGGCAGGGAAAAATTTTGTGGTGTATTATGATGCTTCCTATACAGGATTGGGAGGTGTCCTTATGCAAGACGGGAAGGTGGTTGCTTATGCGTCTCGACAACTAAGGCCACACGAGGTTAACTACCCGACGCATGATTTGGAATTAGCGGCAGTGGTCTTTACTCTTAAAGTATGGAGGCACTATCTTTATGGAGAGAAGTCAGTGATCTACACAGACCACAAAAGCCTTAAGTATCTGCTGACTCAAAAGGAGTTGAACCTGAGATAGCGAAGGTGGGTGGAATTATTGAAGGACTATGACTATTCTATAGAGTATCATCCGGGTAAGGCGAATGTGGTGGCAGATGCCCTAAGTCGGAAGGTGGTGACGGATCTGAGGGCGATGTTCGCACATCTGAGCTTATATAACAATAGAAGCCTACTGGCAGAATTGCAAGTCAAACCGACATGGTTGAATGAGGTGAAGGAAAGTTAGTTAATGGATGAAGATCTAAGTGTTAAGTTGCAACAAGTGTAGAATGGGGAGTTGGAAGATTATGGTATTAATAACGAGGGAGTATTGTGCTTCAAGGGTAAAGTCTGTATGTCGAAGAATGAAGAACTTAGGCAGAGAATTCTTTGAGAATCGCATAGTAGCCCTTATACTATGCATCCTGGAGGCAGTAAGATGTATAAGGATCTAAGGGAACAGTTTTGGTGGCCTGGTCTTAAGAGGGAAGTTATCGAATTTGTCAGCAAGTGCTTAACGTGTCAGCAAGTTAAGGCTGAACACCAAGTTCCATTAGGATTGCTTCAGCCAATACAAATTTTGCAGTGGAAGTGGGAGAGAATTACCATGGACTTCGTTAGTGGGCTTCCCCTTACGCCTACTAAGAAGGACTCGGTATAGGTGATAGTGGATCGGCTGACCAAGTCCGCGTATTTTATTCCAGTGCGGGTTGACTATTCTCTACAAAAGCTAGCAAGATTGTATGTAGCGGAGATTGTAAGGTTGCATGGAGTGCCGATGTCAATTATCTTGGATAGGGATCTAAGGTTCACGTCTCGGTTTTAGAAAGCACTACATCAGGCTTTAGGCACTAGATTGGATTTCAGTACGGCTTTTCATCCACAGTCGGACGGCCAGTCTGAACGAGTGATCCAAGTGTTAGAGGATATGTTAAGAGGCTGTGTGATAGACTTCAGAGGAAGTTGGGAAGAATATTTGCCTCTAGCGGAATTTTCTTACAACAACAGCTATCAGGCCAGTATTAAAATGAAACCGTGCGAGGCGTTGTATGGACGGAAGTGCTGCACTCCTACATGTTGGACGGAATTGGGAGAATGTCAGGTTTTGGGACCAGAGATTGTGGCACAATCTGAAGAGAAAGTGGAGATAATCCGGGCACGGTTGAAGGAGGCATCTGACAGACAGAAGTCTTACGCAGATCTCAAATGGAAAGAAATAGAATTCGATGTGGGAGATCAAGTGTTTCTCAAAGTTTCACCTTGGAAGAAGGTAATGAGATTTGGTCGCAAAGGGAATCTAAGTCCAAGGTTCATAGGACCTTATCGGGTATTGAAGCGAATTGGACGGGTGGCGTACCAGTTAGAGTTGCCTTCGGAGTTGCAACAGATGCACGACGTATTCCATGTCTCTATGCTACATCGATATCGATCAGATCCATCTCACGTAGTTCCGGTTGAAGAGGTGGAGCTGAGACCAAATCTGTCTTATGAGGAAGAGCCGATTCAGATTCTGGAACGGGATGTGAAGGTGCTTCGAAGGAAGTCGGTCCCTCTGGTTAAAGTGTTGTGGCATAACCATGGATCGAAGGAAGCTTCTTGGGAGCCAGAAGAAGCAATGCGACAGTAATACCCCCACCTATTCTAGTCAGGTAATTTTGAGGTCAAAATTATTTTAAGAGGGGTAGAACTATAATATCCCGGATTATGGCTTATGCATTCTTGCTTAATTATATGAAATAGCATGCCTTTGTGTGTTAAGAATGTGTTGTATGAATTTTGTGAACTTTAGAAAATAGGAGAGTGCCTTAGAAATTATTCGATTGTAAGTTTAAAAGAGGGAGCTAAGCTTAAGAGGCCTTAAGAAAAATTGTAGGTGAAATATAACACAAGAATGGGCTTGAATAAGTGGCTTGGAGGCGCCACTTAGGGCCTCTGTAAATGACGCCACCAACAGGTGTAAATGGGCCAAGGTTCGAGTCGCATGGGAAGCTAAATAAAGCTTTTATTTTTGCGGCAACAAAGGGAAGTAATGGACGGCATGGGGAGTCTATGGGAGGAGTTTAAGATCAGGTCTAATTCTTTTGGAAATTTCGGCTAAGGTAGGAGATAAGTGATTGCTTATTTTTAAATTATTTTTTGAAAGGGTAAGGGAGAGAAAAACAAAGGATTGGATTGAGAGAGAAGAGTTGGCCAATTAGGGGAGACTAAGGTTAGTATTTTTGGCCAAAGGAGGAATTAAGGCCATTATTCATTCTTTTTCCTTTTCCTTCCTTTCTCTCTGCTGAATTCTCTAGCAATATCCTCTTTTCTCTTTTTTATTTTTTTCAAGCCGAAATCTTCTTCCTCCTATATTCACCATTGCCGATTCCTCCTAGGTCCCATACTCTTCCAATAAAGCAATTATCATCATCAATCTTCCTCTTCTTCTCACAAGTTTCATTAAAGCCGAAAGTAAGATCTTCCTAGCCCTAGCCGATTGTTCATTAGATCTCAACCAAGCAAAGCAATTACTATCTAGTAAAGATAGTCAAACTCCTTGGGACTTGAGCAAGGGTGTCGTCGACTTACGTATTAAGGGAGGCTTCGGGAGTTAGGTGCTGTCGACTATAAAGAAGGATCTTTCGGGACTTTAAAGATCTAAGGTAAGTCATATTGGACATTCGGCCAAGGCCTATTTAGGAACTTAGATCTATTTCTTACTTCGGTTAAAAGCCGAAAACTAACCTGTGAAGTGATCTAGTGCTTGGCCGGTTACAAGAAGGAACATAGCAAAGTTTTGGGATTTGATTTTTAATCCAAATGGCGATAAGGTAAGTTTTTGGTTGCAATAATCTTTCGGGATTTGGTTATAGCCGAATAGGTTTTGCTAATATGCCTAGTGTTGGCCAAATATAGGAACTAAAGGATCTAAAGCTTAGATCGGGATTTCTGGGATTTCAGTGAACTCACTAAGTGAATCAAGTGTGTACCCCGCACTAAATCTTGATAGATTTACGGCTTTAATTTACTATATGTGTTAATATAAAAGTGTAAGATTATGGCTAAGGTACCATGTAATGGTACGAAGTACTCAGGTACGTTTTCCTACTCCTACTATGAGTATGACATGATCTATGATGGCACATATGTCATAAGTGATAAGAATGTGAAATAAGGCATGATATTGCATGATTTGGTTGACATGGGGCATATGGGTGATATGTAAAGGGGAAGTGAATTGGTGGTTTTATACCCCAATATCTGAATGTGGTGACTTATGTCACGAAATTTGAATGTGGTGACTTATGTCACGAAATCTGAATGTGGTGACTTATGTCACAAAATAATTATCTGGTGGCAATGCCACAAATTTTATAAGGGCGATGAGCACGTCGACTACAGCGACTGCCTTCGATGGTGTGTAGCGGATGGAGGGTTGACTTAGTAGTCCCCACGGTGTGATGGTTGGTACGGGTGATGTGTAGCGGATGGTTATCTAGGTTTGGGTTCAGGTTTGCATCATGATTTAAATATGATTATCATGTATGATTTGACATGCCTGAATTAATTGAGACTTGTGTTGGTTGTACACATTGAGTCTGTTCGACTCACCCCTTTGTGGGATTACTTTTCAGGTGACACTCAGTGATGGACCGGGTCAGTAGAAGCTAAGTGGTGGCCATGCTCAATTCGGAGATTGTTATATTTTTATTAGTTTTAATTTTCAAGTTTGGATTTATTTCGGGAATTGTTTTGATGTAATAAAGCCACTAGAATGAAATTGTTTATGCATGCAATTTTAATTATTTTAGTATGATACGATTTTTATTAATTTAAAGTTAAAGTCAATTTTTCTTAAATATACATATTAAATGTTTCGACACCTAATCAACACCGTTTTTAATTTTGAACCCAACCCAAATCAATGGTTCTTCAAAAACACACAAGAATTTGGCAAAGTCCAAATCAATTTTGAATAGTTTTTCTCTAGAAGCATACCAGATCCGGTCAGGGCTTGTGGGCCGGGTTTGGGGTGTTTCAGTTTGTGATGATAAACTTGAGATGTTGTATATTATAGGAAATAGCATGTGAAAGATATATTGATATCTCGTTTGTGGTTGAATTAGTTGTATGAATTTGCTTGGATTGGTGCTATGTTTCATTGTGTAGGTTGGTGCATGGAAATGTGGCAAAAGGGCTTGGTACATAGCCTTATATTTGTCCACACGGGTAGACACACGAGTGTGTGTCTAGGCCATGTGCAACACACGGTCTGCCCCACGGGGCATGTGTTTCGGCCATGTGTCCCCTGCACCTTAATTATTGTAAAATAGAATGCTCAGTAATAAGCACACGGGTAGAGACACGGGCGTGTGTCTCAGCTGTGTGGACGGCACAGCCTCGAACACGAGTGTGTGCCCTGGCCGTGTGAAGTCTGCACCTATTTTATGAAAAATTACAAAAATTTAATCGATTACACGGCCTAAGCACATGGGTGTGTGACTTGGCCGTGTGACCTCAATTTGATGATGACATCATAAATAGAATGCTCCCTAATTTGAACACGGCCTAAAGCACATGAACGTCATAGGGTCAGTCGGGCGTGTCCCGAACCCACACAGGCGTGTGACCCCTTTTTCATGAAAAATTTTCTAAGTACTCCAAAAGTTTCCAAAGTTCTTGGTTTAGTCCTGAACCACTTCCGATGCATGTTTTGGGCCTTGTAGGCTCATTTTAGGGACAATATGAATGTGTTTGAAAAATTTTAAATTTGAGTGGAAAATTCATGTATCGGTTTTGAATGCTTATTTGTGAATAAGTCCGGTAATGCCTTGTACCCTATCCCGGTGTCAAATACGGGTAAGGGGTGTTACATATAGTTTCTCGGGAAAATTGTTCGATCAGATTAAAGAAAAGTTTATATGGATTAAAACAATATGAGCGTATGTGGTACAATCGTCTTAGTGAATACTTGTTAAAAGAAGTTTACAAAAAATATCCAATTTGTCCATGTGTCTTTATAAAAAGGTTTGGATCAAATTTTTTGATAATTGCTGTTTATGTTGATGATCTAAATATTACTGGAACTCTGAAGAGCTCCAAAATACAGTAAATTGTTTAAAGAAAGAATTTGAGATGAAAGATCTTGGAAAAATAAAGTTTGGTCTTGGCTTACAGATCGAACATTTAAAAGAAAAAATTCATGTTCATCAATCAACTTATACGGAAAAGATATTAGAAAATTTTACATGGATAAAGCACACCCATTAAGTACTCCGATGGTTGTACGATCGTTAGATGTGAATAAAGATCAATTTCATCCTTACGAGATTGGTGAAGAGTTTCTTGGTCCTGAAGTACCATATTTAAGTGCCATAGGGTCATTGATGTATCTTGTAAACAACATAGGACCTGATTCAGCTTTCGCTGTAAATTTGTTAGTAAGATTTAGTTCTTCTCCAACATTAGACATTGGAATGGAATTAAACATGTATTTAGATATCTCAGAGGGACTATTGATATGGAGTTATTTTATTCAAATGATTCAAAATCTCTATTAGTCGACTATGTTGATGTTGGATACTTATAGGATCCACATAAAGGTCGATCTCAAACAGGATATTTATTTACATGTGGGGGTACTGCCATATCATGGCGTTCAACAAAGCAAACATTAGTTGTTGCTTCTTCAAATCATGCAGAAATAATTGCAATGCATGAGGCAAGTCGAGAGTGTGTTTGGCTAAGGTTATTGACCCAACATATCTAGAAGATACGTAATTTGCCTTTACAGGAAAATATGCCAACTATTATACGAAGATAATGCAACATGTATAGCTCAATTGAAGGGTGCTTATATCAAAGATAACAGAACGGAACATATTTCACCAAAATTATTTTTCACCCATGATCTTGAGAAAAGAGGTGATATAAATGTTCAACAAATTCGTTCTAGTGAGAATTTAGTAGATCTTTTTACTAAGGCATTGCCAACTTTAACATTTGAAAGACTATTACACAAGTTTAGAATGCGTCGACTCAAAGATGTAATGTAATGTTGCCATAAGAGGGAGTCTAAAAACAAGTTGTACTCTTTTCCTTAAACCAAGATTTTGTCCCATTGGGTTTTCTGGGTAAAGGTTTTTATCGAGACAACTTGTAATAGAAGATTGTGTACTCTTTTTCATTCATTAGGCTTTTATCCCACAAGGTTTTTCCTAATAAGGTTTTAACGAGGCACATTATCTACCAATGGACATTCAAGGGGGAGTGTTATGAATATCTTATTACGTGGATGCCCATCATGATAAAGATAAAGTTTTGATGTGCTTTAAATTCTAATAGTTATTGTAGAACACAAATTTTGCCCGGGGCCCAATACAGACTAAAAGCCCAATTACAATTAAACCCTAAATCTAACACTAAAACCCAATCAAGCCTATTTTTACAACCCTTACCCAACAGCCTACCCAAATTTAACCCTACCCAACAGCCCAATTACAAGACCTAGCCCAATACCCCAAACTAGAAACAGAAAAAGCCAAAAAGAAACAAAACCCTAGGTGCGTCACACCTAGGGTCTTCCATCGTCGACCTCTCGCCACCACCCTGCTGCCACCCCCATCCACTTGCAAATGCATTGCAACAATAAATAGAAAAGACAGGATATTAGTCAAGTTGTAAACAATGGCTATAAAAGCCAATCTAATTTCATTGTAAAAGGGGCTATTTTTTTTGGAAATAAAACAGAGAGATTTTGAATGCAAAATAATAGAGATTAATGCAAAGATTCGAGAGATAGAAACAAAAAAAAAAAAAAAAAAGAGTCATTCTTCGAATACCAAATCAAGAGCAATAGGCACATAAGACTAAAAGGAACAACCAAAATCAGAAATCAAAGAGGTGATTTTATTATATTATTTTTAAATTTTTTTTTCATATATACATATAATATAAAAAAGAGAGAAAAGAAATTTACTCTTGTCAATCGTCGAAAATCGGCAATTTTTTTGGATTTTCACGGTGGCCGACGGCGACAACTCTGCGGAATCTCACCGGCCCTTCAGACCTATAGAGAAAAAAAAGGGTTAGGGAATTTTTAAAAAAAAAAACAAGTGATGAAATAAAATTTTTTAGGGACTTTGGGCTTTAAATAGCCTCCCAAAATGATGTCGTTTTGGGGCTGGCCTTAAACACCCAAAACGACGTCGTTTTGAGTCGACCCGATTTTGACCCGACCCAAAACCTAGGATCCGCTTGTTTTTTTAAGGAATGGTTAATTACACTTTTAGCCCTTCCGCTTTTTCAGTGTTTTATAATCAGATTTTTATTATTTTTAAATATCGCCCAATAGTTTATTTTGGTATTCAATTTGGTCCCCCCGTGCTGTGCGTTTTGGAGGAGAAGGGAAAATTTCCCTTTTAGTCCCTCCTTGTTATTCGCGTGTTCAATGGGGTCCTTTTCGGTTTTTTATTTTTTAAATTGGCCCCAAATTTTTTTTAAGTCCAATTTAGTCCCTTTTTGGTTATTTTTGATTATTTTATTATTATTTAATATTTCCATATTATTATTATTATTATTATTATTATTATTATTATTATTATTATATGTATTATCATTATTATTAATTTATTCCTTTACTATTATTATTATTATTATCATTACTATTATTATTACATTCATTATTAATATTATTATTATTACTATTATATTTGCTATTATTATTACTTTACTATCACCGTATTATTATTATTATTATTATTATTATTATTATTATTATTATTATTATTATTATTATTATTATTTGTTCTTTTATATTTTCCATTATTATTATCATTATTTATCTTATTAATGTATTATTATTTTCTATTTAAGCTATTATTATCATCATTATTAATATTATATTAACATATTATTGTTACTATTTTCTTTTATTATTACTATTACTATTGTTATTTTTACTATTATTATTGCTATTATTTTTATTATTATTACTATTATAATTATATTTTATCTTTGTATTTATTACTTATTATTATTTCATTTTATTATTATTTCTATTTTTATTCTTTTCGGTTTTAACTTGTTTTAGTTTGTTTTCATCTTCATTATTGTTATTCATATTAACGCATTTATTATTCTTTCATCATGCACATTTGTACCATCATTTTACAAATTTGTGTTATATTAACCTTTACCCAAAGATGAAAATGATTCTTTTATAAAGACAATATTTCAGATTTAGAAATTCGATAAATCGTGCCCTAACTTACTGGGTTCCGATTTTTCTCATTTAATCTGAATAATGAAATATCATTTTTAAATCGTAATACAAGTTTTGAATAAAATACTTGTTCTCGGAGATTCGAAGTGTTGTGCTCTAACTTACTGGTCATGACATCTTGTTACCCCGAGATAAGTTTTTTGTAAATAAAGGCAATATTCTATATTTGGAATTTTGAGAAATCGAGCCCTAACTTACTAAGTTCCGGTTTCTCATTTGATAAATAACAGAATATCCTCCTCAAAATTTGAGTTTTTAAAGTCAAAAGACAAGCTCAGTTTGGGAACCCAAAATGTCGTACCCTAACTTACTGGGTATGACATTTTATTTCTTCGAAATAAGAGGGTCTTATCATCCATTTTGATTTGTTCAATTTTTTTAAAAATAAAAGAGGATCATATTTTCAAACCTTTTCTAATTTTCGATATTAAGACATTAGATAATCAATTAGGTACCAATTTTGGGTGTATCGAGGGTGCTAACCCTTCCTCGTGCGTAACCGACTCCCGAACCCTTTTTCTAAATTTCGTAGACCAAAATCATTGTTTTGATAAATTAAATTGTTTATTAAAAACAACCGTTTTACGAGATGACCCGATCACACCTCATAAAAAAGGATTTGTGGCGACTCCCAAGTTTTTCGTTTTCATTTTCAAAACCAAAGTCGACCTCCGTTTTTCCAAAAAATGGTTTCGACAGTTATTAAAATTAGATCTCTACTTCTTTTATACTTCTTATGCCTATAAATAGAGACTGATGAAATATTGTAATCATCCCTTTTTATCAATAAAGTACATTCTCTATTACTTTTATATTTTTTTGTTCTTTATTCTCTCTATTTCTCTTTATTTTACAACAATTTTAATATTATATGAATTGACTTATTATTGCTAAACATTAAAGCAAAATATAAAAAAATATTTTTTATTTAAAATTTGTCATCAAATTATTTTAAATTAAAATTGAATAGCAAAATTCAATAAAATAAAAATAAAACTACAAAAGTTAATATAAAATTATAGTATAGTGATAAATTTATTTCTAATTCATAAAGATAAAGACAATGACAAATATTAATCAAAATAAAATATAGTGATGACTTTCAATTTCATGAAAAATTTGCCTATTAGCCCAATTAAGTAATGCTTGCTTCTATAAACGGCTAGCATAATAATGATGGTCACTGCTAGCATTTCTTCCTTCGGAGTTATGTAAAGAAACTGTCAGAGAACAGAACTAAAAACAAAGGAGGAGACAAATTAGCTATATTTACATATCATATTCTCATTTCATTACCCTATAAATGCCCTGCTTGGGAACTTCATCTTGCATTGCAGCTGAGATCTGAAACAAAAATGGCTTCCTTTGCAACTCAAGTTCTCTTCATACTGTTTTTCACCCTCTTCTCAACTTTCTTCATTAAAATTAATGGAGAGCTCTTGAGGCAATCCATTATTATGTCGACAAAACGCATGGAGAAAACCACTTGTCTGCATTTCCACTTCCATGACATTGTAGATGGAAAACACCCTACAGCCATGCAAACAATCAGGCTACCAAATAGGACAGCTACGTCATTGGGTACCACTTTCATGGTAGATGATCCGTTGACAGAGAAGCTTGAGCCTACTTCAAAACTTGTGGGAAGAGCTCAAGAGATATATGCTTTCGCTTCTCAACATGATTTTGGGTTGCTTATACTCATGAATTTTGCTTTCTCAAAATGGAAGTGCAGTCAGCATTGTTGGCCAGAATGCAATCCTTGATGCAGTGAGGGAAATGCCACTGTCGGAGGTAGTGGAATTTTCCGGTTTGGCCGTGGCTATGCTTTGGCAAAGACAGTTTGGTTTAATAAGAATGGAAAATGTTATAGTTGAATATAATGTGACGGTTGTTCATTACTGAACAATTGCTACATGCATGCATGTGATGTAATTCAATTTATGTATGGCAATGGTTTGTTTTCTTCTGGGTTTAGATTGTTTCTCCTACTGACTAAAAAAATAGAATTGATGTCATTATCATTTATAATTTTTGTGATGATGAATATGAGAAATCTGGGATTGAAAGAGATATTAATTAGCTTCAACTTTTCATCACAACACTGAGAGATTGCATAGAAATAAGTAATATTCTTTATAGAGACAGCAAAAACATTAAACAAGCGCATGGCTGGGCTTACTTTGAATTAAGGGCAGAATGAGTTACCAGTACTCGTAAGCTACTCGAGTTTTACTTGAAAAAATTTAAACTCAATTTATTAATAATCAAGTTAAGTTCGAGCTATTGATCGAGTCAAATCTAAGTTTAGTAATACTTGATTTGAACGGTTCGCGAACCTTATCAAACTTTTCACAATTTTTTATATTATTAAATTATATTATTACCCTTAATATATTATCAACCCTAACCTTAATTATTAAGTTGAGCTTAATCTTAAATTCGAGTTTATAATTTGAGTATAAAAATTGGTAAATGAGCTTAATCGAGCTCGAGCTTGGTAGTATTCGAGCTCGGCTAGGCTCAATTACACCCCTACTTTGAACACGGTGTTGTTAAATTAAGCTAATCTTGGTCATCCAAATTAACATTTAAAAAGATAAAATAGATTAAATGCTCAATTTGTATTAAATCCTACAATTATATAATTTTATTTTTATCAAATTAATATTTAAATACTACTTTATATTTAGATATTGTAATTATTTAACCTTAATTTTTTACCAAATTAAAATTTAGATATTATTTAGTATAAGTTTACCAAAAGAAACTAAAATGTTACTACTAAATTTATTATAAAATTTATAAATTCTATAAAAGTAATCGACTTAAAAACTTTGGAAAACTTTTGGGGCCTAAACATAAATTATCATATTTTAGACATCAATTATAAGATTAAGAATAAAAGTTTAAGAAATTTCAAAGGACTAAGATAAATATTTACAAAATTTAAGAAGGTCGTGCTCCTGCCAGCCAATTCCCTTAACATCGCCCTGCCTGTGTCCTCTCTTAAGAGTTCTTAAAAGCATCAACTTTATTATTAAATTCAAGCCTCGATGACAAATATTAATTATTAAAATATGTAAAAATTTGTATGTATGAGGGTTTTTTTTTTTTCTTTTGAAATGTCAAGGAGTGTAAATTAAACTTATTTATTAAAATAATTTAATGATTTTAATATAAGTGACTTAACTTATTAATAATTAAAAGTTAAATTGTAACATTTTCATACTCGACCTGATCGTTGGGTCAAGATACTAAGATATTATATTTATTGTCGGAGCAACTACGGTTAAATTCAATTCATTTATTATTTTAATCGCACTATTAAGATCAATTAGCGTTTATAACTCAATTTTAAAACTTATCTAAATTCAATTTAAGCTTCTGACAACTCTCGTAATAATTTGTAATTGAATAGGGACTAAATTACAAAGTTTTCAAAACTCGAGCCGTCGTTGCGACGTCACTCACTATCTTCACTCATTGCAATGTGGTGAACCTGTCGTTGCAATGTCGATTCTGTGTTGAATTGATTTCCATTCTATCATATTTTTTTTATCACTTACAATCAAATTTATATACCACAATTCTACCGATGTCACTGGACATATCATTCACGTGTAGCTATTTCCAATTTCTATACCACATGTTTCTAGATCAAATTTATAAGATTAATACAATTATCAAAGTTTTACAAATAAATCCATTAATACATCATATTACAATTATTCACTTAATGTCTTAACAATTCACTTAAACTATTCTTATGTATTAATAATTCTATCACTTATAATAATTTCTTAGCATCACACGCTTCTACTATTTTCCTCCTCCTCCTCTTCATTCCTTATCCTTTACGTCCATGTAATTAAATAAGAATTTATGGCTTTTAGTATTGTATGCCTATATGCAATATTAATTTCAATTTTACTATTTACATAATTTTAACAAAACTATCTATTTGAATAGCAGTCACTAAATTATTTATATCTTATTCTCTAGTATTCCAAATTAAGATACGCTTCTGTTTTTTAATCCAGACTCAATGAAATTTTTACCATAAAAATTTTATAATTTTATCTTATTCCAATTAATACAAAAATTGTTTTAGTTTTCTAATGTTATGTTGCTAGGTAGTTTAATCTTTCTTCACTAAAATTAGTTATTTTTCATCTGAGACTCGTTTAATTTTTCCGTTTGTTTCCTTAAAAGTAAATTTATAAATATTTTAAGCATATAAATTTCATATCCTAATTTTTTTGTTAAATTTGAAATAATTTTCAAAGTCAAAATAGGAGAGTTTGAAATTATTCGACATTATCTCATAATTTACTATTCCTTTACTTGCAAAGTTTTTTTATGCTAAACTAGACTCAATAATATTTAATTTCATATTTAATTCAACCTCTAAATTGATTGGTATATTTTCAAAGTTGAACTACTACTGTTGTCTAAAACTGTTTGTGTGAAAGTTTTATTTATTATCACTCATATTAACATTTAACACTTATTTCTCTTATCAAACTATTACACCACGTTTGGTTCGCTGTAATGGAATAGAGCTGTAATTGAATAGAGCTGTAATGGAATAGAGTTGTAATAAGTAATTCAACTATTTGGTTGAATAGAATGGAATAAATTGTAATAGAATTCTTGTGTTTGGTTGAATGGAATGATGTTGTAATAGCATAAGGAAAAGAACTAAAATGACCGTAATACCCTTAGCGTAATTTTTGTTAGGTAGATAATTATTGTTATTGTTATTAAATTTTAATAAGGTTATTATTGAAAATAATTTAATAAAATAACAAATAATTTAATGATATCTTAACATAATTATTATTAAATATAATTTAATAAAAATATAATTTAATAACATGCTTAATATATTAATTATTATTATATGAATTAAAAATCTTAATATATAATACTATAAAAAATATATAATTTATTTTATTATTTTTAAACTGCAATACATATATGTGCTAAAATATCATTCTTGAAACAAATAATTTAATTACTCTACAAAAAAATATAAGTAATTAATTAACTTGAGAATTATATTTCACATCCAAGCATAATATTAATATATTAACAAAAGTTACATGATTCCATATCCATTTTCTTTTAATCCACAACTAAACTTTCACACTTTATTCAATTTAATCCTTTTCTCCTAATTATCCTTAATATAAGCTAGTTCACTTTATTAAACTTTAATTAACCAAATCACTTAACCCGTAAATATTTTTAATAGATATTTACATATCCATTTTCAACAACGGAGACCCAAAATACACTTTTTCGATGACCGTAAAATTATAGTCATTACAATTATAACACATGATGAATCAAAGGAAAATAAATTATTATTCAACAAATCTAGTACGATACAAAAAAATAATTCAAACACCACCAAAGTTTCATAAACTAGATACATGAAATAACATAAACAACGTAACATTTACTATTTTTACCCTAAACCTAACTAATTTCTAGATGCTTGCCATTCATTGAACATTCGGTTGGCTAGTTCCATCCTCCAAGTAGCCCATGCATCCGATGGAAGAATATTTGTGATATTCGGTTCATCATCATCTATCACATTACTAGGTAATCTTTCTTCCAACTCCGCTTCAATAGGATCAATACTCATATAGGTTCTAATAAAATTATGGAGCAAACAACATGCAATAATGATTCTATTGTGCACCCTCACAAGATAGAATGATGGACTCCTAAGTATTCCCCATCTAAGTTTTAATAACCCAAAACATCTTTCAATAACATTACGAGCTGAAGCATGCTTCATATTGAAAAATTCTTCCGGAGTACTTGGCTGGTAACCCTGACGCCACTCATTTAAATGATATCTTTGTCCTCTAAATGGCGCAAGAAATCCCTCACAATTTGTGTATCCAGCATCAACTAGATAATAACAACCTATAAAAAAACAAACATTTTGTCATGGTTAATTTCCCATAAAAGTATGATCTTAAAAATTAATTCAAATTCCTATAATTTTGCACTTTACCATGCGAAACTTTTAGTCCATGTCTCCTACTAATAGCATCTCGAAGAACTCGTCCATCAAGAAGAACCTTCCCAACCGGGAAGAACATAAACAAAATGCATATCGGTGTACAAACACCTAACATAGTTGTTGCTATGTCACCTTTTAAGCTTCGATATCTAGATTTATCAACTTTGGAACCCTAATCTTGATGTGTGTTCCATCTAAAGCACCTAAACAATTCTACATCACATGTATAAAACCTCGAGTTAAGATACTATATTTAAATCTAAAAGGATTATGTACGAGCTATATATAGTATTCAGGTCAATACCTTGAACCATTTCCACCTTGGGTGCAGAGAATTAGTGTAATTGTCTCTGCTTTTTAAATAACACATCTTGTAAGCGTGTGTGACATTTAAAACATTGTGAAATGATCTACTAACGGTTTCCCAGGACCTATTAAAGTGATGCTTGATAACTCTATTTTAAGGTGATGAGAAATGATATGTAAAAACATTTCTACTTGCTCATCAACAAGCATGTTCCTTGACGACTTCAATCCCCTAAAGTTTGTAACATCTCACAAAGTTTAAAAAAGGTAATTCTATTCATCCTAACTTGTTCAATACAAGTCTCGTCACTAGCATATACAAGTCTTTTCACATAATCTCGTTGTGCATAAAAATCTAAAATATAGGATCTAATCCTTGGTCTATAAGTATGTAGGCTATGGATGGCACCCAATGCAACTAAGAACCAACTCGCAACAGTACACATTTGCAACCATATTGTAACAGCAAGACCAATTCTTTTACGCCTCTCACTTTGTCCAATCAAAGCAGACGAGCCATAACTGCAATATATTAAAGTGTTACATATCTTCAAATCATAGTAAAAGGGTCACATTTCTTCAATACTAATTTCAATAACAGTAAAAACAAAATCAAAGAATTTAATTGCCATATAACTTACAGTGTTTCAGTGAATACAAGAGATATTACGTAATTTTGACACTTGGTACGCTCATTCAAGTTAGATAATTCCTTGTCAACTATCAATGTAGACAAAGGCTACATGATACTTTTACCAAAATGTTACTCAATGTAGACAAAGTCAAATGAGACCATGGATAGTTTTAACATGGTTTAGGTAACAATTTACATGTACATTTTTTTCTTTACATGCAGGAGTATTTTACTGTGGTGCACCGGGATTAACGGAGAAAATTAAAATACCCTTGAGCAGAATCATCGATTGAACAACATCAATGGTTGTGGTATTATTATCGATATCAATTTGTTCCATGCTTGAAAATACACTAATCCCAAGAAAAGTAACTTTTCTAAACCCTAAACGAAGCCTTAACCAAAGAAGCGAGCCACAAATCCTTTTTCTAAACAAACCATCAAAACTTGAACTTTGATCTTAAATCAATGAAACATAAAAAGGGTTTTCTTTTTTTTGAAAAGGATTGTTCTAAAAGTTTCTAACTCTTTTAAAAATATTTGAAATAATTAATAAAATCCAATAATTTAGAAAAAATAGAATGAAGGGAATTGTTGATATTAATAGATAAATACAAGAATTGAAGAATAAGTAGCAGTTTGTCAAGAGCTATCTTTTATTTTATCATAAAATTAGTGGGAAAGTGAATGATGGAAAGTTGGGAATGATAGGAATATATATATATATATATATATATATATGATTTAATTAGAAATTTTAAAATTTTAAAATAAATTTATTAACAAATTTAATCAGCATATATATATGTATATTTTGGGAAATGCAACAAAGCAGTACCTAACATTTTCAAGATATTTGCTTTTGAAATTAAAAACAAATAAACAAACAAGGGAATAAATAATCTAAAATACTAATATATTTCTGGACCAGGACACACGGGGCTCAGCCACAAATTCAACATCTATGAGCCAGCCCTAATTTTACAAGGCCTAATAAGTGTCAAAAACAACAAAAGGTCCAGGCTTATGGGACTAGACTGTTCTTGATTAGGTCTAGTTTGGATTTTCCATGTATTCATAGAATAAGTAGACTGTATGTTGTAATAATATGGATATATAATTTCTTCCTAATAATATGGATATATAATTTATTAATATATGGCGATAAATGTTTCCAGAGCTTGAAAATTGGGTGTAAAATATATGGCGATAAACTATTAATAACTTGGCTTAATAAAATATATTTCTACATATATTTGGTAAACATTTTAAAAAATAAAATGAATCCAACGAGAGAAGTTTTGGCCATGCGATAAGAAACTTTATTCTAAAATCTCAACTATCATTTGATTGCTTAAAATTGAATTCCATGACATGAATTGAAAACCAAATCTGGTAGCTTTTTTATGAACTCTTAACTTGAAACCCCTCAACTATTTTGTGGTAATGCATTGAAATCTCCAAACTCCATAATTGAAAATTTCACTGCAATATCCAACAACACTATCTATACAAATGCCAAATAGATAATGGTCTCAAAATCTCAGTTCAAGCACGAAGCATAAAGCAAGCATTCAGAAGAAGAAATTAAAAGCCTACTTGTTCCTCCTCTTTTGTATAGTTAAAGCTCCGACTATAATGGCCTTTCCAAAGATGTACCATTAATTCACTATGAATTAAATCCAATTTACAGAAATCACAACTTCTAAATCAATGAAGAGAAATCAAACCATCATTTATCTTTAGGAATTTAGAGAATTTGAATTTAGAGAATCAATTAATTGCTGCTTGCAAATAGAAGTACCATTTTAAATGGAAAATAGATTCATGAAGTATGCAATTCATGGAAACAATATGACACATAAAGTACTTTAGGAAACTAAAACTAACTATTGTTAGGACACGTATCTAGCAAGTGAATAAGGAATATGTGAGATCTTGCAGATTATCCATTACCTGCCCTCTTGCTTTGGTGAGTGCAATGGAGTCTCTGTTATGATCTTACCTAAACCTGATAAACCAGAATAAATTTGGGTAATACCATGTTATTAGGATGTTGAAATTTGAAAACCTAGAAAAGTTTAAACACAAAAATAAGTAGCAATGACGCAAGAATGAAACAGACAAACAAATGTTGCTCAGATGTGTCGATAGATTGTGTTGGTCAATGAACATGAAAGAGTTAGTGAAGATCATCAGCTGGTATTGACATTAAAAGTTCAGATTTTAGGTTTACCAATTGACCTTATCCCAATGGTGACAAAGGTATAAAAGAGGTGTCACTTGGTGTAGACTAAACAAGCGAATGAACTCATGAGCAATATTACTCAGACTCAACGTAGGCGTTAGATAGGGTTATCATATTCAATTCTTTTTCAAGTTTTTCCTTGTATTTATAAAGTTCTTTGAAGGTCACACCTTATGTCTAAATATGGGTTGGCACCAATATTTCGAAGAAAAAAAATGGCATTGGTGTCTATGGTTAGTACACAATATGTTGGCCCACATCAAGGATGCAGACTACAGCTGCAGAAATGCATCAAAAGGGCATGAATATACATAAATAAATATATATATATATATATATATATATATATTTATATGACATATTCAGTGCTTGGAGGAGGACATCAGTGTTCTTGTACATTTTTATAGACACAAAGAATTAGCTACTTGCATAATTAGCATTGGCCTGATAATGGTTAAATTGTTTATTGGTCCTTCTAAAATTGTAAAATATAATGAAAAAGTTGTATTTGTACTTCTCAAAACATTCCATTGGATTGGGTTTTTAGCACCATTTTCATTTTATTTAGTATTTTCTCAAAGGCTCAAAGCAATCATGGAAAACCTTCCATTTATTTAGCACAAAGGATTGCTAAATGCAGACAATACGTAGCACAATGATTATACATACATATTTGAAGTTTTTTTGAGGGAACCAATATCAGATTTGAGGTATATATATAGAAACACACATTACTCACTCACTATGTATATATATATATATACGAGTGTATTTGAAGATTTTACCAAGAGAACCAAGCTTGGAGACGACGGTGGCGATTCTTAAAGCTTCAAGTCGCCAGAATCTGATGGCAATTGCAAAGGGACAACACCATAGCACAGCCCCTTAAATCCTGAAACAAAAATTAAGAAAGATAAGCCCTTTGAACCACAAATTTCCCCTATTCTCTTCAAAACCAGGAAATACCCAAAACAATTCAGTTAACAAATCAAACTCTAGAAATCCAGAAAAAAGAACACAAAAATTATGAGGATCTAATGAAGAAACCGAGAAGGATCAGAGTGAGACCGAAAAAGAACTTTAACTAACAAGTTCAGAGAAAAAAAAAGGAATCAAAGGCCATCACTTACCATATATAAGGAGGTTCAACAGGAGGAAGATGAAGATGGTGAATGAAGCTTGATTTGTAGTCGTAAGGATCCAATTTCTATAGGGTTTACTTTGAGAAAAATGTTTAGGAAGAAATTGTCTGAAGTGTGAAAGTGAAGAGGATGAAGATGAAGATGAGAGACAGGAGGATATTTTGGTCTCAAAATAGGGCAAAATGTTATTACCCGTTGCTTTGAATAGCTATTCTGACCCTCAG
Organism: Gossypium rotundifolium; assembly: GCA_025506655.1. NCBI lineage: Eukaryota > Viridiplantae > Streptophyta > Magnoliopsida > Malvales > Malvaceae > Gossypium > Gossypium rotundifolium. The sequence goes on along the minus strand of CP106732.1, from coordinate 96,393,271 downwards.
CCACTGAATTGCTATTACTGTCCGTACTATAATAGAAGCAGCATGTAATAGCCCTTTAATAGCCATTACAGGCAACCAAACATGTGTTTAGGGTGGGCCCACGGAATAAGAATGTAATGGCATAGCCATTACATTGAACCAAACAAGGTGTTAGATTCTTTATACAAGATCGTTTGCTTGTTCATAAAATTATACTTTTGATTATTATTTTATATAGTCCTTAAAACTTACATGTAAACTTAATTACATCTTCACTTTACATACTAAAATTCATGTCACTTTCTTTTCATAGTTAACAATATTTCCATTACTTTTCTTCTTTCTCACTTTATGAACACACCAAAATATAATAAATATCTATACTAGAAATCACTTTCTCATGTTTTTAATACTTGTAGTCATTTCTAATTATTTTACAATCTAGTCCTTAACATTACAAAAACTCAGTAATTATTATAATTGTCCTTCTAACTTCACTTTTCATTCAATTTCACTATCACATAACACTTTAATCAAATAATTCATTATAATTTATCACATCTTATATTTGATTTTATGCACTTCACTTCAATTATTTTAATTCTAAGTTTCACAAAGCTTACAATTTAGTCCTCGACATCATGGAAATTCATTATTTACTATAATTTCACCTTAACATCACTTTGTAATTAATTCTCTAATACTTAACATTCATTTAAACTCTCGTCATAATACTTCATTTCACACATAAACTTTTGTACACATTACAATTTAGTCCTTTTGCTATTATTTCAATATACCAAATCAATCCATTACATAATATTAGCTTATTCATAAATAATTCAACTATTTAGCATAATCTATACTTTGATTAAAAATTAAATAAAGTAAAATTCTTAAAGTACTTACCTTGTCTCTTTAATCTCTTCAATTTTCCCACAACTTTATTCACTTCCACTTTCAATTTCTTTCTTTCAAGATGCTAGTCTAAACTCTCTAGTATGTCTACTTCACTTTTCCTTTTGGGTGGCAATGGGAATTTTTAAGGAATTTAGGAGAAAAAGTAAGATTTCATGATAAGGAATTAAATTATAAAGAAATGAGAACCCTTTATATATATATATATATATAAAAGTGGCCTTGGAAGCATGAAGACTTTTTTCATGTTTCCATGCAAATATCTTATAATAAAATACTACAATTTAATATAAAATATCCTATAATAAAATAATAATAAAATAGTTAACTAATCATATTTCAACACTTTTTTTCTTTAATTTTTACACCATAGAATTATATATTTTGGGTAATGAACATTTTACCTTTCATGTTTCTACAAAATTTCATCCTTGAATAACTTCTCAATTTTAATAAAATTAAAATTTAGTCCCTCATATTTTTTTGATTATTCAATTTGGTCTTACACACCAATTTCATGTCATAAGAAGTTGGGTTGTTTTCTCTTTTGGTCCTTCAATTTTTTTCATGTCTACATTTCAATCCTTCAAATTTTAGATTATCATACTTCAATCCCAAAACTTTTCACATCATTACGATTTAGCCCTAGCTCAAATTAATGTATCACAACATTCTTCTTATTTCATCATCAACCTCCCTTTTTATCTCTTTTATTTTCCGTATTTCACTTTATCAAGCAATCAGTTATATACAATCTCGATTTATTACTGATTTATGGTATAATAATTTTAGGGTGTTACATAAATGATCTAATTTTATTAAATTAAATATTTATATGTATAAAAGAATTTAAAGATTTATGATGTATTTGAAAATTAAAAACAAAATTCAATTATCTAAAGTGGAAATTATCCATTCTAAAAATATATTTTAAAAATGGAAAGAAAATGCAGGTGTTACATGCTAGGTCTCTATTTCACCAAAATGAAAAATCATTGGACCTCGCCTCGTACGCTGTTCTAAAACCTCCCACTTAAAAGTAAAGCAGATTAAAAAAAGAACGGAAGAAGATCAAAACTGGATTAAAAAGCAAAGCGAGAGTGGCAGGCTCGATCATGGAAGGCCAAGTCGGACAATCTTGGTCAGCATCTTACTCCTCACTATCTCATCATATATACATGCCCTATTCTTCTTCTTCACTGATTTGCCAAAGTTTGTTTCTTTTTTTCCCTCTAATAATTGGATTTTTGTTTTTGCTTTTTAGATTTTGCTGCAATGTACGGTCCAAATAGCTGTTTGTATATTGACACGATCAGGGCTTCACAACAGTGGAACACCGGTCGTCCGTTTTTATTCGGTGGTTTGTTTCTCAACGACCAAACACTGCCTTCCTCGTTCGTTTCCTTCATTTCATTGAAGGCCCAGAAATGTCCTGTTGATAATGATGACAATCTGTGCTTTTTAGGTGGGGGGAAGAGTACTAAAACGCTGCGTTTTGTGAAGTCAAGGAGAGATGGTAGGGGCAGAGTGGGCTGGTTTTTGTCGGTGAGTTTATCGAGAGAGGAGGGTTGTGTTGGAGAATCAGGAGGAAGTTGGGGCCAAAACGAGGATAAGAATTTGGCAGAAGTGGAAATGGTGGAAGAGGAGAAAGAAAAGAAGGGATCAGGGGCTTTAAATACCACCAAACATCTTTGGGCTGGTGCTGTTGCTGCTATGGTTTCAAGGTTTTCTCTCTATGCTATTATTTGTGGGTTATATTGAGATTTATTTTATTATGTGAAAATTTTGTTGAGAAAGAAAACGATGGAAGATTTGTTTATATCAGATTATGTAGCATTAAATGACCAAAAAAATGCTTGTTAAAATTTTTTTGTAGCTCCAATAATTATTTCCTTTTGTAACAGGACTTTGATTGCTCCTCTGGAGAGATTGAAGTTGGAGTACATTCTTCGTGGTGAAAAGAAACACTTCACTGAACTAATTAAATCCATTGCAGTCTCTGAAGGGTTGATAGGTTTTTGGAAAGGGAATTTTGTCAATATACTTCGCACGGCTCCTTTCAAGGCTATCAACTTTTATGCTTATGATACATATAGAAATCAACAACTGAAATTATCTGGAAAAGAAGAAGCCTCAAATTTCGAGAGGTTTCTTGCTGGTGCTGCTGCTGGGATTACTGCTACTTTGCTTTGCTTACCATTGGACACCGTATGTGAAATTTAAGGATTTCATTAATCTGGTTACATGTTAGCCTTTCCTTTTGTGTGTGACCTGGTACTGGTGTTGGATTTTGCGGAACTGGGTATCTTCTTGTTTTCAAGTGCTCTTAGTATATGTTTTATGATTTGGCTGCATGATCTGTGAAGCTAGGATAGGACTAGAAGTAGCATGCTTTGGCAAGTTTACTTCTTGCCCTCTCACATTCATCAAAAGATTGGCTATAATGCGGGATTTCGGTGTCTGAAACTGAAACTTGCAGTTTTTTGCAATATTATGCTTAAAATTATATGATACGGATTGGAGTTATGGGATTCGGATGAATTGATGTCTAATTGAAAGCATGATGTGAGATATTAGTGCCCTGTTTAAAACACTTAAGACCATGACTCTGGTGATTTTAAAATTCATTAGTAACTTCTACACAAAGGTTTGGTTGGATGCAAGTCAGCTAAAGTTATTTGCAACCTGTTCCATTTCTTGTACTTATTTCAGTTGTTCTATTAGATTCTTTCCAATTCGATGTCTATACCTTCTTGAGAATTCTATTCCCTTATACTTATCCCACATGCTGTAGAAATTTTTGATAGTGTTGGTTACTTTGGTTACTATCGAGATAACTGTGTGGTACTTTCTTTGATTAGGGAATTTGGAATTGATCTCCAGTTCTAATCATAGCCAAGTCTCACTGTAATTGATAATTGCAGATAAGGACAGTAATGGTAGCTCCAGGCGGGGAAGCGCTGGGTGGTTTGTTTGGAACTTTTCGTCACATGGTTCAAACTGAAGGGTTCTTTTCTCTTTATAAGGGACTAGTGCCCACGATTATAAGTATGGCACCTTCAGGTGCAGTCTTCTATGGCGTTTATGATATATTGAAGTCAGCCTATCTTCATTCACCTGAGGGGAGAAAAAGAATTCAAGACATGAAGCGAGGTGTTCAGGAACTGAATGCATTTGAGCAATTAGAGTTAGGTCCTATTAGAACATTATTATACGGGGCAATTGCTGGTGCATTTTCCGATGCTGCTACATATCCATTCGAAGTTGTGAGAAGGCATCTCCAAATGCAAGTCCGTGCGACTAAGTTAAGTGCATTCGCGACTTGTGTGAAGATAGTTGAGGAAGGTGGTGGAATGCATGCTCTTTATGCAGGACTCATTCCCAGCATATTGCAGGTACGAAATATACGTATATACATACATTTTATGTATGTTAAACTCACACAAACGCACACATGCATGCATGATGTGCATTTTCTACATCTTTTAATGCAATTAACTGCAGAATTTTGTACAGGGAAATTAACCCATGCTTGAGTTCTTGACTTCGATTATAGTAATCTGTCGTTTTAAGTTCATTAGTCTCAGCATTTTCTAACTTAATTCAGTTCATCATGTACAGGTGTTGCCATCAGCAGCCATAAGTTACTTGGTTTACGAGTTTATGAAGATAGTTCTAAAGGTGGGGTCGGCATAGAACATTATATCCTTTTATTGAAATTCTAAGAGGAGCCTTGTCAACTTCAGATTTACCAAATAAGATGTGGACAATCATGATTCTCGTTTAATGCAGTTATTTTAGTTGATATGATTCTCTTTTAATAAGTGATATTGTTGAATGAATTGTAAAACATAATAATTCATATTCATTATATAGGATTAGATATGATCATGGGTAGGGTCATTTGTCTAAGCTTGAGGTGTTTGTCTGAAAAATGAATTTGGGTAAAATTTAATGTCCATTTTTATATGGGCCGGGCCATAGGTAAGATACTTTTCACTTGATCTCAATCATGCTTGAATATATTATGTTATAAAAATAATTATACTAATTATATATATTAAAAATAATAATATATATTTATATTAAATCGCTAGCCCAATAATAATTAACTTATCACTCATAACTTAAAAAAACTTATCAAATTAACTAACCTAATCGAAAATATCAAATTTTAAAACTATATTTAATACAATAAAACATTTATTATATTTATGGTAATGGTTTTTTTAATATAAATACATTTTAATGTGTTAGAAAATTTTTATTTTAGCTTCTTCTAATGCATTTAGTATATTATATTTTGTAAAAAAATATTTTTAAATAAAAAATGATCTAAAAAGGTCAAATATGGACGGGCTAGCTCGAGTTCAAGTTTTACCTTTCTAAAATTGGGCCAGGCTTGGGTAAAAAAGTAAGCCCATTATTCGGCCAAGTCAGAACTAGACTTGAAAAATTGGTCTAGATACCTTGCATTGGCTTGACTCAAACTTGGCTCGACCCATGAAAACCTTTGTTTAGGATATATAAAAATTATTTTTAGAATTTTAAATTTGATAGTGTTATAAATATCTTATTAAGTGGATGTTAATTAAGATCAAGACAAGTTTTGATTTATTTTAAATTCTAATAGTCATTAGAATTAGATCTCTACATCATTTATACTTCTTATGCCTATAAATAGAGACTTTGAATAAGCATTGTAATTATCCCATTGATCAATAAAATACACTCTCTCTTTTACTCTTCTATTTCTTTGTTCTTTCCTTTCTGTTTTTTTATTTTATAACACGTTATCAACATAATTCTATTTTATTTTATAATATGGTCACCCCAAATTTGCTGCTCAAGTTGTTGTTGATTGCCTTTTAGAGCTACTACTATTTTAGTCTTCAATTGGGGTTTGCATACTATGGGTAATCATCATGCAAAGAAATTTATATAATCCTTATGTGGGTGATGACGGTGATGTTAAAGATCTTCAAGTATATTTTATTATGATTTATTTATTATATCATGTTTATTGTAATTGGAGACTAATCATGACAATATGAATAGATAGATTTTGATTTAAAATTCACGTATCTTTGCGATGATGATTATGAAATAAAGAATCAATGGAGGCGTTTAGAAGTCTGTCCTACTAGATTTGTTGGATTCCCCGAAGAGAATGCAAACATAAAGAAAAATAAAAGATATAATCATGGACCATTAAAAGTGGGAACATAGTAATAAATAAGAGAACAATGAGAGTTCTCAAGATAACTCTTCAAAGGGTAAAGATAACTTATGTTATCAATGTGATATGCAAGATTATTGTCAACATATGTGGCGTATGCCCAAATATTTTGTTTCTGTTAATATTCTTTGAGGAATGATATAAGAATGTAGTAATGAATTCTATCATTACGGATAGAAAATATTTGTCTTATTTGGTATTGAAACAAATAAATATTATTCCAATATTTGATAGTACAAAATTAGTTGAAGGCTCTGAAAGAGCTATTATATTATTACCTAAAGGTACAAATTTTGTCATTGATGATGCTTTATTTTCCACTAAGCCTCAAAGAAATTTATTGAGTTTTAAAGATATTCGTATTAATAGATATCATATTGAGACTTTGAATGAGAAAAATATTGAATATCTATATATTACAAATGTTAAATGTGGAAAGAAAATGTTTTAAAAGACTACCTGCTTTTCATCAAGTTTATATTATACACATATGCAATTGAGGCATATTTTACTACAAACCAGAAGTTTATAGAACCACATACTTTTACTATTTGACATGACCGGTTAGGCCATCTCGGATCTATCATGATGCGAAAATTAATTGAGAATTCATATGGACATTCATTAAATAACCAAAAGATTCTTTAATTTAAAGAATTCTAATTTGTTGCTTGTTGAAAATTGCTTATTAGAAACTCACTAGCTAAAATTGAGATTTAATGTCTTGCATTTCTGAAATGAATATGAGCCCATTCATCCACCATATGGATTATTTTGATATTATATGATTTTGGCAGATGCATCTACAAAATAATCACATATGTGTTATCGACTCGCAACCTATCGTTTGCAAGATTGCTTGTTTAAATAATTAATTTCAGATTATGCAATTAAGATAATTCATCTTGCTAATACTAATGAGTTTATATCTTAGTCTTTTATTGATTGAGTTTGAAAAACTTTTGTAAAAGTTTGTTATTTATGTGCATAATGGTTTAGAGAAATTATTGATTGAACGCCTCTAATTAATATTTAAACCATTACTTATGAGAACTAAACTTCCTATTTCAACATGAGATTATGTTGATTTAAGTGTTGTACACATCAAACCAATAAGTTATAAATACTCACCATTACAATTGGTTTTTAGTCAATAGCTAAATATTTCTCATCTTTGAATTTTTGTATGTGCATAAATATTTCAATTGCTCCAGCACAACGCACAAAGATGAGTGAATCCTCAAAGAAAGTTGAGAATATATATTAATTACGAGTCTCCTTATATTATTATATATTTTAAATGTATTGGAGATTCAATTATGACATGATTTGTGATTATTATTTTGATTCGATAGTTTTCCTGACATTAAGGGGAGAAAAATAATAACTTGTAATGAGTTAGGGGGAGAGTTTTGAATCAAAAGTTCAACAAGGATAACTCATTATAAGTTCCAAATATGAAAATTCTCATAAAAGAAAATAACAAATCTAGATGATCATATAGTGAAGGCGAGTGCTCCAGAAGAGACTTAAGACATAACTAATAAGTAAAACTCCAGAAGAAATTCAGGTACCTGAAATTGAGGATTAAAATAGTGAAAATAAGAGATCTCGATAAGTTATGCCAATTCGAGAAAATATCAAACCAATAATAAAACTGGTCAACAATGATTTAGCATGCAATATTATGGTTGAAGTAATGAAATAAAAGGAGGATATTGAATAAATATATTGATAAATATAGATATGAAATAAATTGGTCAAAATAGAAAGATGCAACTCAAGTATAATTAATTTTGTGGAGTTTTTGGACTAGTAGTCCAAATATCTAAAGTTATAAAGTCAGTGAGGGTGCAAATGTAGTTTTGCAAAAAGTAATAAAATATGAAGTTTTTCGCTAAGTCCCTGATTATGAAAAGATATAATATTCTTTTGTGGTGGATACAATAATTTTTAGATATATTATTAAACTGATAGTTCATAAAAGATTTAACTTGCGTCTAATGGTTGTATGGTTGTTGTTACAAACTTTTATGAATCATTATATAGTAAAGTTTATATTAAAATCCTTGAAGGATTTAGAAGGCTTGAAGCATATTGAAATTATCGGAAATTGTTCATTTATATGAATTGAAATAATTTGAACATATTTGGTAAATTTGATTGAGTAAATAGTAGTTGAAGGAGGATTATAAGATGATCCAAAATATCTATTTATATTTTTATAGAAGAATCATGATTAAAGTTTCCTATGATTATTGTTGAAACTCCTAAAGAGATTATAATATATTTCCCCAAAATTTTCCCTCACTCATGACTTTCAAAAGAATGGTGATATAAATGCTTAGCAATACATTCAAATATTCATTTGAAAGACTAGTATTCAAGATTGAATACATAGGATATGAGAAAGTATGTGATATTTTCATGAGGGGGAGTAAATACGCATTATACTATTTTTCCCTTAACCGATGTTTTGTCTCATTGGATTTTCCTAGTAAGGTTTTTAATGAAACAACATATTATGTGTATTAAAGATATGTGTACTCTTTTTCCTTCATTAGGAAATTTTTTTCCCACAGGGTTTTTATGTTAGTAAGGTTTTAACGAGACACATTATCTACCAATGAAATCCAATGGAGAGTGTTATGAAAATCTTATTAAGTAGATATCCATCAAGATCAAGATAAATTTTTATTTGCTTTAAATTCTAATAGTCATTAGAATTAGATCTCTACTTCATTTATACTTCTTATGCCTATAAATATAGACTTTGAAGAAGCATTGTAATTATCTAGTTGATCAATAAAATACACTTTCTCTTTTACTCTCCTATTTTCTTTATTCTTTATTTTTGTCTTTTTATTTTATAACAAATAGTGCATTTTTTATAACTAAAAATTTAATTTTAAATTTTCAAATGAAATGGGTTATGTATATTTTTAATTTTAAGATAAAATGTTTAAAGATAAAAAATTAATGAAAGCATACGATATTTTTATTTATGTTTTTGTAATAGTTCAATTTAAGGGTTAGTTAGAACAGTGATCTCGAGATCACTAATCCGAGGTCAGAGAAAATTATTTTAATGTTATTTTATGAGTTATAGCATGATTATATAGGTGCATGAAAATTTTGGTGCTTTAATTTTAGCAATTTCATGTTCAATCGCGAAAAAGGACTAAATTGCATAAAGTGTAAAGTTCTATTTTATGAGCTAAGGGTGCCTAATAGCTATAGAATTTTAATTGGAGGCTTTTAAGGTGCAATTAGACCTTTCTAAAGGTCATGGTTAGCCATAGGGGGACAAGAGAGTCAAAATTAGTCAAAGTGGGTGTAGTAAGTGGATTAAATTAATGAAATAGATTAAAATAAAGAAAGAAAATATATCATCTTTTCTCCTTCATCCATCCACCGAAAATTATCAGCAAATAGGGGTTTGAAAGCTCAAAAATTTCAGCACACTCTTTTCCTTACAAGTAAGTGATTTAATGATCATTTCTTGATAATATTTATACTTTTGGAACCCCTAAAGCTTAAGCTAGCTAAAGAGGGGACTGTTTTGCAAAATGATTGAAAGTTTAGAGTTTTTCCATGTGAGCTTTTAAGTTGTTTGTTGCATTTTTATGGAAGAAAATGAGTCATAGTTGTTAGATAAACAACTTTTGTGAAAGGTGTTCCCATGAAAACACCTAAAATGACCCTTTTGTAAAAGTTGCAAAATAGGTGGTAAATGTGTAAAATAATGAGTATTGAGGGCTGCCATAAGAGTAATAAATGTTCACCTAGGTTCGTTAAAGAAAGAAATTTGATTAGAATTGATTTTCGAGCCTAGGGGTAAAATAGTCATTTTGAGAAAGTTAAAGGGGGAAAATGGTTATTTTACCATAATGTAATTATTGAATTGTGTTTAATAATGTGGCAACTAAATGAGTTAAATTGTTATTATAGATCAAGAAGAGCGAAGAATTAACCTCGATCGAGGAAATGGCAAAGTGTCGGACTAAATCGATAATTTAGCCTATTTTGATTATTGAGGTAAGTTTGTGTGTAATAAATACAACATCATGTTATTAAGTTTCTAAATGTTTGATATTAGTGATGTTGCGTAATATTTCTATGAATTTGAGTTATGATGTTGAATGAGAAAAATGATGAAAATTGTGATGTTGAAGTCCCGGTGGGACTATAGTGAATGTGAGAACACTATTAACGAGATGGGAGATGGATAAGGTCCCGTGTAAGACCATGTCTGGGACATGGCCTCGACACCGAATTGTGATTCCGTATAAGACGATATCTGGGATATGGCATCGGCATAGAATATGAAAATCGTATAAGACCATATCCGAGATGTGGCATCGATAATTGATTTGAGATCCCGTATAAGACCATATTCAAGATGTGGCATCGACACTCAGAGGTGACCCCATGTAAGACCACATCCGAGATGTGAAATTAGAGTCGTATTATGTGAATGACGATGAGCAGGTATTATCAAATATCCCAAGTGATTTAGTGGGATAAATAGTTAACCTTGGATTAGAAATGAGATTTGTGCTAAAGTGATGTGATTGAGTGATCACAGGTACCCATGAGTAATTCATGAAAAATGTTTACGATATGTGACATGGTATGTATTCAATAAGAATAAGCATGAGTAAGTGTTGGCAAAGTGCTTAAGACTTTATGTTTTTATCCAATGCCATGGTTGGATGACATTGTTAGCTTATGTCGTTATTTATTTTCATGCAAACTTACTAAGCTTTATGCTTACCCTTTCATTTCCTTTTCCTTGTAGGATTGCCAAGTTAGCTTAAGAATTTGTGGAACGTCGGAGTTCAAAAATCACACTATCGACTACTTTTTGGTATAGCAAAGTTAGATTCGTTTTGAATATTGCATGTATAGGATTTAGTTTCTTTTGTTATGTCATATTTGTTAGCCAAAGTGTTGCCTATTAATGTTGTTAAGTTCATTTTGTAAGTGGTCATTGGAAGTGGGCCAATACTTAACAAGTTTATATATGTTCAATGATGATGAAATTCATTAAATGTATGCTTGTGTGGATGTCTTAATTTTGAGTCTTTAAAAGTGCCTTATAGTCCTGATATATGTTGGATTGAATTAATGTAAGTATGATTGTTGTATAGGGTGGTATTTGGCTTGGTAGATAGCCTTTCAAATGTCCAACGGGTAGATACACGGGCGTGTATCTAGGCCATGTGTAACACACAGTCAGTCCCATGGGCGTGTTGGTTGGTTGTGTGACCCATGTATGCTAGGTTTACAAGTTAGTATACCCAGTAGTAAACACATGGGCAGAGACACGGCCATGTGTCTCAGTCGTGTGGAAGGCACGGCCATGGATATGGGCGTGTGCCCAGGCAGTGTGAAGTATGCACCTAAAATTAGGAATTTAATTCGACACACGATTTAAGGACACGTGCGTGTGCCTTGGCCGTGTGACCATAGTGAGGTGATGATGTCATAAACAGAATACCTAGGTTTTCACACACGGGTAAGGACACGGACGTGTCTAGGCTATGTGAGGGACACGGGCCATTGACACGGGCGTGTGTCCGACCGTGTGAAAACCCCTAAAGGTTCAAAATGAAAAATAAATTCCACACAGACTAGGAACATGGGTTTGTGTGACCACACGAGTGTGTGGCCCTATTTAGGCAAAACTTTATTAGAGCGCAAAAGTTTTCGGTTTAATTCTGAAACCTCCCGAATGTATGTTTAGGGCCTCGTAGGCTCGATATAATGATGTTATGTTTATGAATGAGAAGTTTTAAGTTGAAACGAAGTTTTATAGCCCAATTTTGTATGTATAAGCAAGTTAAGTTCGGTAATGCCTCGTATTCAGTTTGGCGTCGAACACGGGTAAAGGGTGTTACAGTTTTTGTAAGTACTTGACACAATTGTGTATCTACTTCAGTGGCTAAGTTTTCTAGGTGTGTTTGTGAGGTCCCAAGTTCAAGCCTTAGCTTTGGCAAATTTTGGTTATTTTTGGAATCAAGCCCTATCCTTGTTCAGTGGGCTTATATTAAATTATTTGTATATTCATATCAAAATGAGCTTGCCGATTTAGGTGGTAAGGGAATTGGTGTGTTGGAGGTCATGTTTGAGTTTCCATGCTAGCACAAATGTAATCTTTTTGGCTCTATGGACTGAAAGAGTTCCGATTGTATTGAAAGTCTGAGGAGGTTGAGATAGGGGTTAGTGGGAGTAAATCAAAGGATTAGTGTCATATTCTAGATTTAATTTAATTTTTATTCTTTTTCAAATTTTTGGATTATTTTTCTCTCTCAAAATCAATTAACGTTGGCTCTTTGTTCTTATCTGCCGTTTCTTTTTCTTTTTCTTCCTTCAATTTTGCTTCCTTTTTGGTTTACGGTCGTTCCCTTATTCTCTCATTTCTATACTTGTTGCATGATTCTGGTAAGTAATACTACAAAACTCTGCAACTTTTGAATTCCAAAACGTTGATTAAGATTGCGTTTTAATTTTGGTGAAGGGGAATTGTGTAAGTAAGAGAGTTATTTTTGTATTTTTGTGGTATAGGAGGTGGGGTTTAATAAAGTTTCATCTGAAAGCCCGAATCGCGCTCGATTTTGTTCGTGACTTAGGTAAGTCTTGTATGCTATTTTAGGTTAAGTATCAATTCGTAATCGACTGTTAATTGGATGTTTGAACGTTATGTTATAGGTTTTGAAGGCTTTAGGAGTGGTTTCGTAGCATAATCGTACCAGGTGTGTACCCCAAAACACAAGAAACAAGGTTTTGGCAAAAGCCAAAAAATATTTTTGTCGACACCATATAGGCTTGTGGTTACCTGTATGGTAGGCCGTGTGGTCGACGAAGGCATGGCCGTGTGCAGCACACAACCATGTAGTGGCTCGAGTGTGGCCATGTGGGCTATATGGGCTAGGCTAAGTTGGGCGTGTGGGCCACACGGGCGTGTGGATTCTTGAGCCAGGCCATGTGGGCCACATGGCCAAGGCCAATCTGGGTGTGTAGGCCACAAAGGCATGTGGGCCCAAATTTTTGAAATATCTCCTAGGGTCGGTAAAGGCTAACCAAACCCCAAAATTGTAGATCTGAAAGATTGATAATCTGTTCCGAGTATGATTATGACATGCATATCTGATTGTTCTGATATCTATACATAGCATGTTGAGCATGTCTTTTATGTTATTCTGTATCTGTTCTATATATGATTGTGGGGTGGGTTTTGTACTGATGGAGGAAGTGTTCTGTATGACAATCATCACCTCTTATATAGTAGCTTGGCTACACTATATCTAATGCATGCCGCAACGACACAACCTGGTGTGTAGGGATGGGTGGGTGTTTTAACCCCACATGGTGTGTTGGGATGGTCGGAGATGGTGTGTAGAGGATGGGAGTAGGATTCTGATTGTCCGATTCTATTTATTATATTTGTATTTGAAATAGACTTGAGCCAGAATCCATATTTTTATCTATTTTTGACTGTGTATATAATTCTGTATGATTGCATACTTAATTCTGCGGGGTTACACACTGAGTTTACGTGAACTCACATCTGTTTGTCTGTTTTGTCAGGTAATCTACAGTCTTAGGCGGTCAGTGCAACAGAGACTTAGCGGTGACCACTCTTTTGTAAAACTGTTTAGATCTATTAATTCATGGTATTTAATAATTTGGGATTTAATTATGAGAGTTGTAATTTTGGGACTCTCTCTGGACTGTTGGTTTTGTTGATTTGGTTGTGTTTTTAACTCTTTCATTGTGATGTGTGAGGAAAACAGAGGTTTTTCTAAAAACTCAAACTGGATTTCTAAATTATAACAATTTTAAGGCTTCTGCATTAATAAGTTTTTTTGCAAATGAATTACTTAATTAATCAAACAATATTTTCAGTAAAATGTGAATAATTTGATTGGACAAGACAACACCGTTTTCAAAACCTTATCTTGTGACATCTCAATATTTGACCATAACGTCTAGGCCAAGTTTGGGGTGTTACATTTAATGGTATCAAGCCAAGTTACAAAACTCGACTGTGAATTTTGGTTCCAAAATTTTATTTTAAAAGTATTGGATTTAAAATGATTTGAATAATTGAGAAAGTATGTGATACATCGAATCTCCAGTGCCGATCCTGTAAGTATTTCTGTACTTAGATTAAACTATTCTGAAACACTGTAGTTAGTACTTCCTGAAACTATACTGAAATAGTTAGACTGAAACTTCTGAAAACACTTTTGAAGATCTGGCAATTTATACATAAAACATCTGTTAATAAATACTAAAATTGATGCATAAAAATTTTAATGTAGATAAAACTCGAATTAGACAATGAGCGCACGTGAGACTCACGGACGTGGTATACATGGCCGTGGAAGGGGCCATAGGGGGCTCGAGCTAAGTCTTCCTCTCTGGGCAGTATGCCAAATCTGGATATGAGTGAGGCACCAATTTCGCCTACTACTGAGATTGGGTCTTAGAGTCGCTTGGCTGGGGACGACGTACTATCTTAGGACATGCTGAGGATATTGGAGGGGTCGCTGGACTCCATTTTGGAATTAAGGGCCGAGGGTCGATAACTAAACGACTCGGCCTAATGGTGTTGAGTTGTTTAGGGGCATCAGTAGAGCCGCCCCTAGTGTGGTCGAGTATTGGTTAGAGGCCACCGAGAAAATAATTAATCATCTAGACTACTTTCCAGAGTAGAAACTGAAAGGTGCAGTCTCCTTACTTCACGATAAGGTTTATCAGTGGTGGTTGATAGTTGAGGAGGGAACCCAGCTCAACCGTCTGACTTGGGATTTCTTTAAGACCACCTTTCAGAGTAAGTATGTGGGAGTGAGCTATATGGATGCTCGTAGGTGTGAGTTCATGAATCTCATGCAAGGGGACAAATCTGTGGCCGAGTATGAGGCCAAATTTTGAGGATGAGCCGCTACGCTCGAGGTATGGTGGCCTCTGAGTATGAGAGGTGGGTTCACTTTGAGGATGTGACTGAAGGATAATGTGAGGGTACTGATTGCTACACAGAGGGAGCATGAGTTCACGGTTCTAGTTGAGAAGGCGAAGATTGCCGAGGATGTTAAACGCGTGGAGCGCCAGACCAGAGATCTTAAGAGAGGCAAGAATAAGAAGGATTCGAAGCCCTCTAGTTCTGTTCTGATGCTTAAGAAAAAGGCCGGTCCGAGAGGCCAGTTAGAGTGGGGGCTCCTGTTGCTCTAGTAGGGTTGCAGCCGTGTGGTGATTGTGGTAAGCGCCATCCTGGTGAATGTTGGAGGAGGATTGGGGCCTGTTTGAGGTGTGGATATTTAAAGCACCGTATTAGAGACTGCCCATAGTGGGCAAATTAGATGCAAGCTCCGGGTTCTGTGCAGCCTCAGAGGGCAGTTTAGTGGCCACCTAGGGGCCGTGGAGCAGCTAGGGGTGTAATGGTTTGGGCCATGGACAGAGAGCACCGACAGAGGTGCTAATCGAGCGAGGCAAGGTAGCCTGCACTTGTTTATGCTGCTCGACGCCGAGAGGACAAAGATGCTCCAAATGTGGGCCCAAATTTTTGAAATATCTCCTAGGGTCGCATGGGTCATTCCAATCAATTGTGGGCCTACCGTAGGGTCGGTAAGGGCTAACCAAACCCCAAAACTATAGATCTGATAGACTGATAATCTGTTCCGAGTATGATTATGCCATGCATTTCTGATTGTTCTAATATTTGTACATAGCATGTTGAGCATGTCTTTTATGTTATTTTGTATCTATTCTGTTTATGATTGTGGGGTGGGTTTTGTATTGATGGAGGAATTGTTATGTATGGCGATCATCTCCTCTTATCTGACAGCTTGGCTGCACTATATCTGATGCGTGTCGTAACGGCACAACCTGGTGTGTAGGGATGGGTGGGTGTTTTTAACCCCACATGGTGTGTTGGGATTGTTGGAGATGGTGTGTAAAGGATGGGGGTAGGATTCTGATTGTCCGATTCTGTTTATTGTATCTGTATTTGAAATGGGCTTAAGCCTGAATCTGTATCTGTATCTATTTTTGACTGTGTATATAATTCTGTATGATTGCATGCTTAATTTTGCTGGGTTACACATTGAGTTTACGTAAACTCATATCTATTTGTCTGTATTGTCAGGTAATGCACAGTCTTAGACGGGTTGGTGCAGCAGAGACTCGGCGGTGACCACTCTTTCA
The DNA here is from genome assembly GCA_025506655.1 of Gossypium rotundifolium. Taxonomy (NCBI): domain Eukaryota; kingdom Viridiplantae; phylum Streptophyta; class Magnoliopsida; order Malvales; family Malvaceae; genus Gossypium; species Gossypium rotundifolium. The sequence goes on along the minus strand of CP106732.1, from coordinate 96,376,923 downwards.
TAAAACTGTTTAGATCTATTAATTCATGGTATTTAATAAATTGGGATTTAATTTTGAGAGTTGTAATTTTTGGGACTCTCTCTAGACTGTTGGTTTTTGTTTGATTTGGTTGTGTTTTTAACTCTTTCATTGTGATGCGTGATGAAAACAAAGGTTTTTCTAAAAACTCAAATTGGATTTCTAAATTATAATAGTTTTAAGGCTTCTGCATTAATAAGTTTTTTGCAAATCAATTACTTAATTAATCAAAAGGTATTTTTCAATAAAATGTGAATAATTTGATTGGACAAGACAACACCGTTTTCAAAACCCTATCTTGTGACATCTCCGAATTCGGCCATAACGAGTTTGGGGTGTTACAATTAATTTTAAATTTGATATATGTTGTTTTAATTTCAAATAAAAAATTTAATATATTGAAAATATTTAAAGGTCAAGTAGATAGATTCACATGTAAAAATTTTAAAATTTGGATGTTATTTTTCTTTTCTTTTGAAAACTTTTAAATTTAACTAAATAGCTAAATATATTTTAATATATGTCTTAAAATTTTAAATATGTATTTTAAGTAGTAAAAAATATTTTAACTGTATTTTCATTTTATAAACCATTACTTGAATTTTTAAAGAATTGTTTAAAACTAATGATTTTAATTTTAATTTTTATTTTTATAATATTCCAAAATTCCAAAAATTTATTTTAAATTAAAAATTTTATTATTTAATTCAGATCATGCTAAAAATTAAACTTATTAAAAATTAGTAATAATTTAAATAATTATTTATATAAATATTAAAATTTGTTTTGCTATTAGTTAACTTTTTGAATCCATGTTATTAAGTTTTTTTTGCTCATTTTCACATTATTTTAAATGTGTTTTTATATAACATCATACACTTGACCCGAAAGATGATGAGTTATACGATGCCACATTGGTTACTAGAGTAATCTCAAACAAAATAGAAACAATCAAAATCGCTTGCAAATGACATGTATAAGCCATGTTAATAGAAGTGTCAAGAGTAAAAAATAATGGTCAAGCAAGAATTCAAAAAAAAAAAGGCTTTTGAAGGACATTCTGATCAAGTACTGATACTTAGTCTCTGTGTACCGATACATGTATTAGAAATTTGAAACAATTTTGACTTTAGGGTCCATGTATCAATCAAAGATATAATGTATCGATACAAGTATGCATTTATCGATACTTTTAAGCCATGTACTGATACCTCATAAAAAGTACCACTACTTGGGTACAAGGTTCCAACACCTCATCCTAAAAATCTAGAAATGTGCAAAAATTTGACAGTTTAGAGGCCATTCAAATAACATCCAAAGCATACCAAAACTTGAAAAAACATGCATAGTAACCATATATGCACATTTGACATATCAAATTAAGTTCAAAACACCAAATTTCATGCTTATTAACACAATAAATTAAAATTAAGCTATTTAAGTAAAACTTGTGCATAAAAACAATCTACATAACATCAAATTAAATTCCAAAGTTGAAATAAAAGCTTGAACATGGCATCAACAAACCAAACATGTATCTAGAAATCAAATTCAATATAGTAATTCAACACATAACCATTTTTAAACAAAACACACTTAAAAAGTTCCTATACATGCCCAAAACTAAATAAAAGTACCAAAGACTCATATAATTTGAGGATTATAACTAATAGTCCCTTTTTTGATGTTTCTTGAGCTCCAAGATATTAAAACTTCAGCTACCTATGCATGGAAAACAAATTTGCACACTGAGCAAACAATGCTTAGTGGTGCAAAAAAAAAAAATTCAAACGTTTTGTATGTTGTGACTAAATTGCAAAAAATAAATGAAAATCTAAAGCAATAAACATGGAAGTAACAAAATTTAATAGGTACAAAGTGAAATAAATTGAAATACATTAAACTAAAGTTGAAAATGCTTACTACCAAGGTATAGGAACTAGAAGTGCAAATAAACCTAAACTATGGTAATAACTAACTTAACTAACACTATGAACAACTAAAACAAGAGGAAAATTTGCAGACGAATGTTAAATATATAGCTAAGGAAAAGAAAATAAGAAACCCTAGAAGAATAGAAAGAAAAGTTAAGAGAAAACTAAAGAAAGCCCAAGGCTATTAAAGGCTATTTTTTATTTTTTTCCAAAATATTTGACTACAGTCGGGGTTGTTCCAACCATAGCCCTATAATAATTAATCCACGGCTATCTGATCCGGAATGGATTCCAGCAACCCTCTGAAGTGTAACAACCTGATTTAGACCTTAGTCAGAACAGTGGTTTCAAGACCACAAATCTAAGGTCAGAAAAATATTTTAATATTATTTTTGATGTTTATAATATGTGATTGAGTATGTGTGAAAATTCTGTGTGAAAATTTTATCGATTGTGTGCTTAATTTGCAAAAAGGACTTAATCGCATAAATGTAAAAGCTGTGTGCTGATTGTTAAAGTGTTTATTTTTCATGCATTTCTAAATGAGAAGTCCTTATGTTGTTATTAAACCATTTATAAATGGGATGGACAAAAATGGGCTTATATTAGTGGAATTTTAATGTTTTAACTAAAGGTTAAAATGGTAATTGAGTTATTAAGTCATTATAATTAAACAAAACAAATTAGATGGACATTTTTCTCATCTTTCTTCCACTAAAAATAGAAAAAGAAATATCCATTGAAGCTTTGTGATATTCGTCTAGGGTTTAGCTTGATTGAGGTATGTTTTTTACTCGATTTTTGATAATTTCTACGTTTTTGTGATCGTTGCTTAGTGTTCTAGCCAACCTATGCTTTAATTTTTGAATTTGATGAAGATTTTGACATATGCCATTGATGAATGCTTGAGCTTTGTGATAGTTGATGATGAAATATGAAAGATAGGTGAAAGATTAACATGTTTTGTCTTTGAATTTTTAGTGAAATTGAGTAATTTGGGCTAAATTGTGAAAATAATATTTTGAGGGACTAAAATGTTAAATAAATGAAATATATGGGATTTTATGAGCATATGGAAAATTAGGCTAAGCATATGTGAATGGAGATTTTGTGTATTTTGTGATTTGATGAATTAGGGACTAAAGTGTTAAAATGTGAAAATGTGAGGGCTATTTTGTAAAATACCCTAAATATGTGTGTTTGGACTAAATTGAATGAATTGGTGATTGAATGAGCTAAATTTGAATATGTACAGACCAAGAAAGGAGAGATTCAAATGGAGATCAAGGTAAAAACAAAGTACTCTATTGATCGACTAGTTCTGGTATTTCGACATCCAAGGTAAGTTTGGATATAATACAAGTTGTTAAATTTATATCTATGTGATGAGAAATGAATGAATGTATAGTTAATGAAATAGCAATGTTATATAGGAAATTGAGTAATGAGGCACTATGTGTACATAATTAGAAATGAGACAGAGATGATTAGCACTGAGTGTGCAAAATAATAGAAGCTTTGGCTTATTGATTTGGCACTGTGTGTGATATACCGAGATAAGTTTGGTTTAAACTACAGGCACTAAGTGTGTGAGGACATTTATGCTTCGGCTACAAAATTGGCACTAAGTGTGCGATTAAATCAAATGAATAACAAAGGTTGATCAAAATGTAATATCGAGCATTGAGTAGCATGGATGGTGAATAACTATGTGTTGGCTAAGGTATGTATTTGAACCTTTGTGGTTGATGAAATTGTGTATGGAATTATGAATGGTTGAGTGAATATATTAGCTATGGATGATATGATGTGAATATTTGAGAGTTGGTCTATGTGATGGATTAACTTTGTATATTGTATTAATTTATTAAACTGAATGTATTATATTATGAACTTACTAAGCTTTAAAAGCTTACTGTGTGATGTGTTTCTCTGTTTTACAGTGTTAGTAAAGCTAGCTTGAATTCGGGGATTGTCAGTGACTCAATCACACTATCGGCATTCTATTTTGGTACTTTTGAAAGATGTGTATATTTGAATATGACATGTATAGGCTAGTTAATATGGCATGTTTTGAAATGTTTGGACTTTGCCATGTGATATGGGTTGGAAGTTAAATGATGTTGGTTCTTATATATAGGTTATGAAAATGATGAATGTCGTATGAAATAAAGAGAATGGAAATGGTATTTCATGCTTGAATTGGTTGATGAGTGTTGAGGTTTAAATATAAACTTGTAGTATGAATTACATGATGCTTGGCTTATATGATTTGAGTTGTGAAAATGGTGTTTTGGATGAACTTATTTGAGTAGGAATTGAGTATGGAAGTAAATGATGTAGTTAATGATTGTTTGGTGTTTGTATTGGTATATTTTGGTTGCATTTGAAGCATGAATTGGTAATGGTTTGATGTCCATAGATGAATACAAGGTGTGGTTGGTGATTTGGCCTTGAAAATGGCCTATAATTTCCCACACGGTTGAGCACACGAGCGTGTGGCTCGACCGTGTCCTTCAAGGTTGTGTTTCAAAACAAGTCAGACTCGACCATGGGCAGGACACACGGGCGTGTGATTGGCCGTGTGGTGCAAGTCAGTGTCGACCACGGGTAAGGCACACGGGCGTGTCTTAGGCCGTGTGGACAAGTCAGTATGTATGCCCTATTTTGCCACGGCTTGGACGCACGAGAGTGTGACCTCTGTAACTTAGAAAAATGTTTGAATTTCAAAAATTTTCGTATGTGTTTGGTTTAGTCTTGACCCTTTTCTAACATGTGTTTGAGGTCTCGTAGACCTCATTAAGGGACTCATTGAATGTGAATTTCTATGTTTGGATGTGGAATGATATGATATGTTCGAAAATGATTAGTAATGCCTCTTAACCCTAGTTCGGCGGCGGTTACGGGTTAGGGGTGTTACATGAAGTACTCTCCGCATTGCTTGGGACAACACATCGTCATCCCTATAATAATTTCCGCCACTAGAGGTAGATGAGTCCTCTCTATAGTCCACCTTAGGAATTGGAGTATTATACTGAGTTGTAGGCAACTCAACTTGAGTAGCTCAACGCGACCTACCTTGGGTGCTCATAATGAATTCCCAAAAGTCTAGAGTTTAACGTAGATCTACAGTTTTAGAAATTATAGTATTTAGTTAGGATTAACATCGAAGTCTTGAAATTGTTTTGAAAACATCATAAAAATATTTGTGGCATGGTATTTAACAAAACATCTTTTAAAAATATACATGCAGACCTCATAAATCTCATAGTTCGAGTTTAAAAACATTGGACTTTGATACCACCAAATGTACCTTCCCCAACCAGGCCTAGATGTTATGGTCGAATCATGAAAGTTATATTAGCCACCAAAATGGCCCATTAAATCATTTAGGTTCAGTAAAAAGAGTTAAACAATAAAAGTCTCAATAATTCTTAAAAGAAATCATCACTTGTTAAAAAGGGTATCAATATGTTTTGGGTATTCTATAGAAATTTAAAAATTAAAAAACATTATTGTAAGATTTCGGATATATATTTTAACTATTTATAGAATGATGAGAATTGTTTTAGAAAAACAATTTTGTTTTAGTTTCAAAATCAAATTTGAAATCGAATCATTTTAAGAAAACATTAGTTTATTCTAATTATCACATTTATTTAAATTTAGCTATAAAATCAATAGGAAATTCATATTTGTTCAAAAATTAATGTAAAATAATATCTTGAAACCTTAATCGTATTCGTGTTTATTGTAAAAAATGTATAAAATTAAATCTCAAAAATAACACATATAAAATAATAAAGTCCATGCCACGCACCGTGTAAACCGTTTGTAAACAATGCAAAAATCAATAGAGTTTATAAAATGGAGTTTAAAATACTTTTATATAAAATTTGATGATAGTGCTCTAATTGCTGAGTTTGAGACCTAACTTCATGAGTTATCTAAAAGATTAGAAACTAAAGAATGAGCTATGAAGCTCAATATGGTCTTAACACAGAGATTGGTAAGTATATAAATAGTAAACATAGCATACAATTTGCAAGAAACAGTGCATAATAGATTATCAATCTAATGGTAAATTTTCAGTAAATATTCAATATGCACGACCAATAGTACAATTTCCTACCCATCTATCCATTACACTCCATAGTAAGAGTTCTGTAACACCTTAAATAGGGTCTAGAAGTTTTAGTGGTATTTTAGGGATTTTAACCTTAGAGTGTTCAGAATTTTGTGACATGGTTTATTGGTAATGTTTTCGATTATGGTTTTTAGAAAATCAAATTAATTTTTGAAAACTATTTTAGAAACCTTTAATTTTGAAAATAGGATTGATTTTTAAAAGAGTCAAAACTTAGAGTTTTAAGAGGCAATTAGACCAGATTTTAAAATCCAACCTAAAACCCCCCATTTATAGTTTTATTTTCATGAGTAGTCTTCTTTTCCTCTCATACTTGTGCCGTCCATATCTCTCCCAACTCTCCCAATTGGTTTTGAACTCCAAATCCTAATTCCTTTTGATAACTATCATCTTTTAAGTTATAAATCTCCATATAAGTTAAGAAAAACACCCATAAACACCATTGATTTCTCCATTGTTAAGCTTGTGAGTTTTTCGGGTTTTCGATCAAACATTTGGTTTTCTATAAACTAAGGTAATGTCTCATCCTCCCATTATTTTTAAATGTTATTTAGTCTTTAAAACTAAGTTTTTAGCCATTAAATCGCATGTTTTGAATAAAAACCAAAAATTAGCTCGTTAATGGTGGATTTCAAGATTTTGAGTAAAAACGTGGTTTCAAAGTGTTTTTAAATTAGTTTTGACATGATCAAGAGGTTTCTAAACTTACTTTAAAGTTTTTTAAATATTTCTTGTGTTTTAATGAATTTTTGGAAATAGCCAAGCACATGTCGAAAAAGTTGATACCATGAGTTGAGTAGTTTTTGTAGTTTAAAGGTTGAGAATTAGTTGTTGAAGAATAATTAAATGAAAGAAACTCATTTTAGGTGAAAAGATTAAGTGTAGATCGAGATATTTGGATTTCAAGTTGGTTATGTTAAAGGTTTTAGCTACATGAGAACATAGCTTAGGCTTAAGATTTTGATTGCTTGTGGTGAGTACTTAGCTGATTTTTTAATGTATTGTTGTGTGAATTATTGTGTTGAAGCTTTGGATTTGTTAAGACCTTTTATGAGTAAAGAAAAAGACAAGAAAATGCTAGTTTGACCTTTCGGTTTTTCAATGAAACTGTAATTGGTGAGTGTTTGGAATAGTTGCTTGTACACATGATTCAATGCCTTAGCTGGGAATTTAATAGTAGCCTAAACCCCTACTTTAAATTTCTAGTGTAAGCTTTCTCATACCTATGCTACCTTATGAACAATGTGCTTATGTGTTTGTGAATATGTGAATTGAGATGAGATGCTATAACATGTGATATGTGGTTATGATAACCGTTGTAAAAGTGCAAATGCATACATGTTATGTATATGTTAAATGTTAGTGATGTGTTTTGCAAAAGATGCAAATATGCAGTGATAATGCACGGATAATCTATAAGTAATATGTGTTTGATTTAAGATATTTTGGCCATATGATCTTGAAACCATTAGATGTAGTTGGTATGCCATAGGATTGTGAGTACTCGCCTATACGTACAGTGATTTATGGTGTTGATGCCTTGGGACATGTTGGAGGGATAAGGGAATTTGAGTTAAGCTTCATTCAATGGGACATGTGAGGGGAAATAAGGAGATTGTTAGATTTATGCTTCACTTTTGGGACATGTTTGACTCTATGAGTCTATGTGGTGTGTTGGAGATCTATGTCTCCGATGAGTGATGGTAAATCTCACTTTTATGTTTTATAGCTCAAGTGCCAAATTATCTTAAATTTTGAATATGTGTGTATTGTGATATGTGTTTATATGACATATGACCATTATGCAGTTTATCTCTAAACATGTTTTTGAGTATTGTAATATATGCTTAAATGTTCTGTGATTATATGAGTATTGTGATATATGCTTAAATGTTATGTGATTATATATGTAATGTGATATATACTTAAAAGTGAATATGTTTAACATGTAAAAGAACTAGTAATAATAGATGAGTAAGTATAATATGACACTAGAGTTGGAACTGTTGAGGTTATGTTATATGGTTGTTTCGTTGATGCTTGATAAATTGTTTGCATTGTGGTTATTTTGAGCATTCATTAAGCTTGTTAAACCCACCCATTCATTTCTTAAAACCCTTGTAGAGTAGTTAAATGTCGGTGTGGTTTTCGAGGGGTGATCCAAGTAAGACGTTAGCTTTATTTCGTAGGTGTCATTAATTCATTTATGTTTTAGGGAAATAAAGGCAATGTAGTGGAATTTTTGCTGGTATTTTCCATGATATTTTGGATGTTTCCATAGCTTATTGGTTCTTAGAAATTAAATATTTGAATTGTGATAGGTTGATTATTGCTAAGACTTACTCTCGATGTTTGAAACTATTATTACAGTCGTTTTAAAGCTTATTTGATGATGATATGATAACATGATGTATTAGTACAAGTTGGAATGACTTATATGCTTAAAAATGTGGTATTTTTATGGTCTGAGGCAAAGGTGTCGATAATCGAATTTTAAAAAAGATACCTCTGTGTTTTGAGACATGTAGGGAAGTCAATATGGAGATTTGGTATTGATACCTTTGCTCATGTATCGATACTCAGGGTAAATATATCAATACCTTTGCTCAAGTATCGATACTCAGGGTAAATATATCGATACTCTATGTAAGGTATTTATAACTTTCGACAGAATGATTTTTGAACAGAATGCTAGTTTGGTATCGATTTTTCAGGTGTTATCGATAACACTTAAAGAAATTATCGATACCTTTGTCCTAGTATCGATACCTATGTGATTGTCTTGGAAATTTTGCTAGGTGATCCTAATACATGTTTAATTATTATTATAAGTTTATTTAAAATATGTTTTTCATATTTTAATGATGGTTGATATATGTTTGACTAAAAATTTATAAGATCACTGATAAAGAGGATGATTTCTTAATAATGTGACAATTTACTATGAGTACGACATGAGATAGTAGTGTGGCATTCTGATATTCGGGCTTGGCAACCCGGCCGAGTATAGGGTGTTACGAGTTCCTCAAAACTCGTCTATCCATACACACCAAAATAATATTTTACGGATGAATCGCCAATAGATTTGCAGATGAATTGCTAGTAGATATGCGGATAAACCGCCAATAAAACTTCCTCCTTTAATACAAGCATGTCATATTGTATTGCATGGGGTTGAAAGGAGGAAATATTGGCAGTTTAATGACCTGTAAAAACTAGTTCTTCATCCACAACCTACTGGCATTTTAACTACAAACTTTTTAATTAAAAATACCGGTGGTTCATCCACAATTTTTACTGGTAATTTATCTACAAATTACTGGTGGTTCATCCAAAAAAAAAAAAAATGTTGAGAGGGAAGAGTTCTAGGGAACTCTTATAGTAGAATGTAGAGGAGTATGGGTAGGAAATTTCCTGTTATACTTGCATTGCATTGACATTCTTAAACATGCTCAAAACTGTTGAATTTTGATTTGCTATACGAATGTGATTGTTCTAAGAACTATTATTATGTATGCTTCATCTATTGTTTTGCACTGATTACTTGTGATTGGACACACACTGAGCTTTTTAAGCTCACCCATTTAATTTTCATCTTTACAGATAACCCACAAGGTTAGGACACGGACTCGACAATTGGAAGGCTCGACTCAGTTTATTTTTATAAAAGTATTTTAGGCTTACTATTTATAATTTTTTGTGATTTAGAAACTGTATTGTTTTATTTGAAGTGTGGCATGTGATTTTTAATTTGGGATTTATTTGGCATGCATGACATTTTATTTGATTTTAAGCTATTGAAACATGGGTTTTTTTATAAAATTATGCCTAAAATTTTGGTTTTCCACTAAAACTATGTTAATCCTAAAATTCTAGTTTTCCACTAAAACTATGTTAATTATCACTTTTTCGCTACGGTATTATGTAAACGATATTTTTGAAAAGTAAATAAATTGGGAAAAAAACTTTTGCAAAAGCAATAGTTAAAAATCAATCGGTTTTGAAAAGAATTTCTATCTTCTGGGAAACACACTAAGCTTTTCTACTACAGTACGCAAATGTTTTAAAAAAACTATTTAATAAATTCAAATCATACTAGGCCATTTCGGTGGCCAATGTAATCTTCTAAATTCAGCCATAACGTCTAGAACGGGTTGGAGAGGTTACATGAGTCATGACATCACACCATTGGTGTTGCGATGCTGAAGACAATCTACTCAGATGTGCATTTCATTGAAGTCCAACTCCTTGGCTGAAGGTGAAGACCATGGTGTCGCGACATTAACACCTTGATTGGCTCCAATTTAGTTCCTTCTTCTCATGTTCACATCAACTAGGTGCTTGAAATAAACATAATTCAAAGGTTAAGCTCCAAATGGGATAAACTTGCCAATTTATTCCAAAAAGTATAAAAACTCAACTTAAACATGAAATCTAATAATTATGAAAAAATAATAAAAATTATAAAATACTTGAGAATAAGCTCTATAAGTGTCCAAAAACCACATATATAAATATCATATATCAAAGTCCCCCACACTTACGTCTTTGCTTATCCTCAAGCAAACACTTAAAACACTAAACATGCCACTAGACAACTTTTGAGTAATGATAAAGTATGAGACATTGTCAATTAGTATATATAATATAAATGACTCTTCTAACATACAACTTAAGAATGATGCATAGATAATTCACAGGTCCTAAAGTACATTTGATTTGTTCACCAAATTACAAAGCCAATAGAGATAGAGGTAATTATGAAAAAAACACCATTAGTCATGTTATTCCATCAAAATAACCTATGTAGATGTAATGTCTGTACACAAGAGAGAATCCAAGTTATTCGCTTCTCATACAAATATGCAAGTCAAGAATTTATATATAGAAATGTCAAAGTTACATAAGACTTCTAGGTTTGTAACATTCTAGGGCTATAGGATGGTTTGATTTCAAAGAAAAGTCAACATCAAAATGGTTCAAGCACTAGGAATGGTGTAACAAATGGCATTATTCCCTAATCACCCCCAAAGATAAACATACTTCTCTCCCCTTTATTTCTCTTCTCTCACCTCTTATTTCTCCACAAAATAAGAAGATAAAATTCAATATTCCTAAGTATAAAGAACTAATGAGACTAGTGCATTATGAAGCAAAAAGAGATCATTTCAAGCTCAAGGAAAATTTAGCTTTTTAATGCATTTTACAGCTAAGTTACACTTTCAGTCACAATTATTTTCATTCATTCTTTGCTCTTTTAACTATTTATTATGCTTTTAACCCTTACCTTACTTTTATTCATTCAACATTTTTCATCAAAGCACTTTAGTGAAACAATACCCTATACTCATTATATTGAATTATTTCTTTGTTTTTCTCTTGAGTAACTTTTAAGACCTCCAAGATGTTTTTACCTAACCCCTAATGTCTATGGTCTAACATCCAATTCAAAGTGCAATTTCAAAAATTAGGACAGAGAACGAGGTTTGAATATTAACTCAATTTTAAGCTTTAAAGTCTCAAACAAAATGGTTCATCAAGAAAGGTAAATTAGGCTCAAAATTTAGGAACTAGGGGCACTAGCTATGCAAACAATGCCTTAGGTCATCCTTAGACATTTCAATGAACAAAAATTCATGACATGCTTCTATTTAAAATTTGTGACTGACATCAAATTTTAAACAAATTTATATACATCCCTCTACACATCTACTTATCACCTAACATAAACTAAAGTATTTCAACATATATGGTAGTCACCTCTATTTTATATCACAATTTAACTAAGTGAACTAATTAATCTAAACTTAAAAACAATAGAACTAGTATATCATCATGCAAAACTTACATGATTCAAAGAAATCAATTACATGACATCATACCAAATCAACTAATTTCTTATATACACCATACTCAAGCACCATGCACACAAAGCAAAAAATAAAGCAAAGAAATTGCAAATTCTATGCAACCCCCCCAACAATTAAACTAAACATTATCCTCAATTTGTTCCCAACAAAACAATTAAGAGGTTTTTATGACTTTTCTAGTTTTTATTGAAGTAATGCAAGGTAAATTTGAAGTGATCCTCTTCTCTATTGAAGTTAAATGTTGTAGTGTAATCGACAAGTGGATGACCTACATAGAAAAACAAAACAAACAAACCAAAATATAAAATACAGGCAAATAATAATAAAAGAAAAAAAAAACCTAAAATTCATGTTCAAAGTATAATATAAATCTTAAGTTACATTTTTAAAAGAAATTCATGAAAAGAAATGCAACATCATTCCTCCTCAGAGTTCGAATCGGATCAACAATCAATTTCCATTTATCCTTCCATGCTAGGGTCTTCTTGTAAGTGCCATGGATTGGGTGACTGACTCTCTCACTAACACCCATGTCACGGATGACCACACCCTTAGTTGAATATTGTTTAGGAATGAATGCCTCGTCGAGGTCCTTGTACTAGGACATAGGGTGTCCTCATCATCATTTTCCTCCTCTTTCTTCTTCAATTGGCTCTTGTGGATGCTTGTTGGATGACTCGTGATGGAATATGGTATAGGGATTCACCAACCTTTGGGGGACATCCCATCCTTGCTGTGTCGAGTACTGATCAATGTACGGATGTAATGTCGACACCTATGGAGTGAAAACATCACCCCTAGTGTCTCGACATAATTTTTGGCTCTCAGTTGACATTTGATTCTGGACTTCTTGGTCGATAGAGAGGGTTGCATCTTTATTTTCTTCTTTCACTATTTATTCTATTCTTTAATATGGTATTATCACAACTTTCTAAATTGGCCATATATGGTATCACCAATAACTCTTCTCATGAGACTATGGAACTATTTGGTTGGTTCCATTTCTACCCTGATTTTAATGGATAGATTTGTGACTAGGTGTGGGAAATATATATCAACCTTAAAACTAGAAACACATGTATGCATGCATTGGTGAATCTTATACTCCAAACATATTTTCTTTTTCTAGAGAATACATTACAACATAACACCTCGAAAGGTATTAGCATTAGAAGTAGTCAACGCATGACACATATGAGTACAAATTAATTGCATCCACATTTTAGTGTCCAAAAAATTATTGCTTGATTAAAATAGAGTGGTAAAGTAGTATGTGGTCGATGTATCCATGCTCTCTTTTTTTCTATTAGGAAATTCATAGCAGCGTCCACATCAAATTTGGTAAAATTTTTTAAATCCGTGTAAAAAATATCATCATCTTTGTAATATGGAACACCATAAAACTTACAAATAGTGCTAAAAGAAATGTCGATTCCCTATTTTTTAAGAAACACTTTATCACCCTTTTGTATATTTTAAATTAGCTTAAAATTATAGTACAACGGGAATGACAATGAGTTGCTTTAGACTAAGAAAAAATTTTACCAACCATATTGGACAATTCCAAAAGATCATTACAGAAAGTGGAGGCCATATCAAAACCACATTCAAGAATGAACGTTTTTCCTTGAAGTTTTAAGAAAAAGTTTTTGGCCTCATTGTTGTTAAATTTCTCTTTGTTATGATCCAAAAATAGAGGTTTCTCTTGTTGGGTTTTACCCCTTTTCTTACTTTTAGGAGCCAAGACTATTAAGTTCCCAACTAAATTTTGAACAAACAACAATGCTCAAGGAATTAATAGTAGTCTAACCAACTAGCCTCATAACCAAGATTTCAATTAACCAATCAATAAACAAAAACTTCCACTTGTTCCAAAACTTAACAAGTCATGCAAAATCAATTAAAACTAAAATTACAATTAACATGCAAATAATGTGAACATTAATTACAAATAACCCAAAACAAATCGTCAAAATTGATCTTGCAAGAATATCTGTAACACCCCGCACCCAAGACCAATACTGGGTCGGGATATGAGACATTACTATGCTTGAACTCACTGAAACGTGTACTTATGGACTATAAAATTTCTTTCCAACTTAAAAACTTCACTTTCTTAGTCAACACTTATAACAAGGGCCTACGAGGCCTTTAACTCATGTTAGAAAACTTTCGGAATTAAAATCAAATAACTCATTTTCGAAGAAGGGTTCACACGCCCATGTACCCTTAAGCACGCCTATGCCCCCAAACCGTGTAGGGCTACTGACTATTTCCACACGGCTTAGACATGCCTGTGTCAACCAACCGTGAAGGGTTACTGACTAATTTCACAAGGCCATGACACGCCCATGGGCTTAGACCGTGTGCTAATCCTTGATATACTGACTAAATCAACACGGTCTGGGAACAAGCCCATGTTCAAATCGTGTGTCTTACACAGCACACACACACGGCCGTGGGATTTGCCCTTGGCCTATTATGATTAATAATAATAAGGTGCAGGGTTAACACGGTCTTGACACACGCCCGTGTGTCCAACCGTGTGGGCACTTACAGGCTATTTACCAAGCCATTAGCCACCCTGAAATGAAGATCATATCCATACACAATTCAACGATGCAATAACAACCCAATTTTATGAATAATACTACATGCTTCATTGATCTCAATAAACATACATGCTTAGTCAAATTTGGCCAATCACTTAGCCATATACAAAAGAATAATAAATTTGATAGCCTTTACAAAGGCCCTTCTTAAAACATGTCCACAAAATGAATGTTTCCTATACATGCCATACATAGTAAAGTAACTTGGCCATACCAAAATAAGAGTTGATAGTGTGTTGCGAGCTCCGACTATAATGATCCATGAGTTAGCTTGGTGGGACTGCATAGAAAGAAAGAATCATAATGTAAGCATATAGCTTAGTAAGTTTGCATGTAACAACTCTTAGCATCATCATTCCTTAACATAAACCATTTCACACAAACAATGGTATCATGGATTTCAGCTAAAGAGCTTACTTACTCATATAGATTCTTACATGTCTCATGACACTTACTATTATCATACTTGTAAGGTAATCATGATACCTGTATCACTTGGATCATATTGATCAAGTATACTATAATAACAATAATCATGATATCTACTTTCTCATTCACAACATGAATAATACTCAACTTCATCTAATCTTGATACTTACTTTCTTAGCTTTCTTGCTATCTTCTTTTAGCTTACTCATTTGCCCGATGAATTTACGTGAATAACCGGGATACTAAATCTCTTCCCACATAATATGATGCCAAAGCCATATCCTAAACATGGTCTTACATGGGTTATCTCATCTTGGTTTCATGGCCATGTCTTGACATGGACTTATATGAAGTCTTGCTCTTGATAATGAGCTCAATGCCAAGCTTGAGTCCTTGGACTTACATGATAACTTTCTTGCTAACTTGATCAATGCTAAGCTTGCCTTGGAATTACATGATAACTTGCTTGCTAACTTGATCAATGCCAAGCTTGCATTGGACTTACATGATAACCTGCTTACACTTGATCAATGCCAAGCTTGCCTTGGACTTACACTTGATCAATGCCAAGCTTGCCTTGGACTTACATGATAACTTGCATGGTAGATCGAGTATCTTGGGAAATTCATCCCCCATCGGGACTTGCTCGTACTTATCATCATGATTTCTTGATTGAACATAACATTATCATTTCATACAATTATTGTACATTATATTAAGCATTTTAATGATAATAATCATCAAGCTTAAAAATCATACAAACTTACCTCAATATACAAAATGTATGTAGATGTGCAATTTAGTCCTCGACTTTGTTCTTGCCTCGATTTCGATTCGAGATTTTCTTGTTTTTCATAGATCATTTAAAACCATATTGACTAAATTGACTCATAACTCATACTTTGGCAAAATTACTATTTTACCCTATACTTTCTAAAATTTACACTTTTGCCTCAATTCTCGTAAAATGATTTTCATGCAACTTTCTTAAACTTCATGCTCAGTTGAATCATTTTCTCTTCTATAACAATCATCAATTCTCACTATTTCTAGTAGGTATGACCAATTTTATAACCGTTACAAAATGGTCCCTACTACCATTTTTCATGAAATTCATTAAGGAAAAGATGTTTATCTAACATCAAACTCTCTTAAAATTCCATAAAACATCATTTAACAAGAATGTCATTCAAGGGTAGATTTTTGAATATGCATCTTAACTCATTTTATAGCTAAAATTAGCTAATTCATAATACGAGAACTTCAAAAATACGAAGAACATTAAAAACGGGGCTAAGATAAACTTACTATGAGCTTGAAAAAATGAAGAACCCTAGCTATGGTGTCTCCAAATTTTCGGCAGCAACAAGGAAGAAGATGAGTGAATTTTTCTCATCTTTATCCTATTTTAATCACTAATGAGGCCAAATGACCAAAATGGCCTTCCTCTTAAAAATTTCCATAATAGTCTCTTAAGGCCAATTTTGTCCAAAAAATAAATTTTGGGAAAATTTCTATTTAAGGGCTCATAATTATTATTCTAAAGCTATTTCATGCAAAAGCTTCTAGAAACTCATATATTGCAACTTTTGCAATTTAGTCCTTTTGGACCAATTGACCTCAACTTAATAAAATTGCTTTACAAAACTTTCATACTAACGTGCAAACATGGCATAAACTTGAAAACTCATAATTTCACCTCGGGTTCGTGGCCTCGCACCACTATCCCAACTAGGCCCTAAATTGGTCATACAATTCTCCCCTAGGGATTTTGTCCTCAAAAATCATACCGAGCAAAAAGGTTTGGATACTAATTTCTCATACTCTCTTGATTCCCATGTAGCTTCTTCGATTCCGTGCCTTTGCCACAATACCTTTACTAAGGCAATACTCTTATTGCTTAGTTGCTTAACTTTCGAGCCAAAATCTTGGTGGTTCTTCACCATAAGTCATGTCGGGATGAGTCTCTATTTTCAAAAGGGTAATTACATGTGAAGGGTATGATCTGTAGCGTCGTAACATTGACACGTGAAACACATCATGTATCTTCTCTAAGTCTGATGGCAAAGCCAAACGGTGAGCTCTGAGCCCAATTCTCTCAGTAACCTCGTAAGGTCCAATAAAGCGTGGACTTAATTTGCCTTTACTGACCAAATCGAGAACTTTTCTCCATGGTGATACTTTCAAAAGACTTTATCCCCAACTTGGTACTCGATCTCTTTTCTCTTTAAATCTGAATAGGATTTTTATGCATCGAGGTAGCTTTTAAACATTCTCGAATTACTTTCACTTTCTCTTGACTTCTTTAACCAAATCAACACCGTGAATTTGGTTCTCCTTGAGTTCATCCAAAACAAGGGAGTTCTCACTTAGCCCATCTGGGCCTCATAAGGCGCCATCTTTAAGCTCATTGAAAGCTATTATTATAGGCTAATTCTACCAATGGGAGAAACTTTTCCCAACTGCCTTGGAATTCCAAAACACAACATCTGAGCATGTCCTCGAGTACTTGAATTAACCTTTTTGACTGACCGTCAGTCTAAGGGTGAAAAGCTGTGCTAAAACTTAATTTTGTACCCAAAGCTTCTTGCAGCTTCTTCCAGAATCTGGATGTGAATCTCGGATCTCTATCTGATATGATCGATAAGGGAACTCCGTGAAGTCTTACTATTTCTGAAACATACAAGTTTGCCAACTTGTCTAGGGAGTAATCCACTCATACATGTATAAAGTGGGCTGACTTTGTGAGTCTATCAACCACTACCCAAACTGCATCTTTCTTGCTCGAAGACAACGGTAAACCCATTACGAAATAAATGGTAATATGGTCCCATTTCCACTCGAGAATCAAGATAGGTTGAAGTAAACCCGAAGGTACTTGGTGTTCAGCCTTTACTTGCTGACAAATCATGCACTTGGTAACAAATTTTGAAATGTCATTCTTCATTTTCAGCCACCAATACTGTTGCTTTAGATCATTATACATCTTAGTGCTACCTGGATGTACAGATAAACACCCGTTATGTGCTTCATACAAAATTCTCTGCATAAGCTCCTCTTTTGTTGGCACACAAACTCTATCTCTAAACATTAAATATCCATCAAAATTAATCCAAAAGTCAGATTCAACACCTGACTCGCACTGAGCTTTCTTAACTTGCAACTCACTATCTTCTTTCTGAGCTTCAAAGATCTCTTGAAGAAACATTGGTCTAGCTCTTAACTCAGCTAAAATGGAGCCATTTTCGGATAAAGATATCCTTGAATTCAATTCTCTTAAAATGAACAGAGACTTCCTGCTCAAAGCATCAGCGACTACATTCACCTTTCTTAGATGGTAGTCGATGACCAACTCATAGTCTTTTATCAACTCTAACCATCTTCTTTGTCTTAAGTTCAACTCTTTTTGCGTCATCAAGTACTTCAAACTTTTGTGATCGGTAAAAATTCGACATTGTTCGCCGTATAAATGGTGTCTCCAGATCTTCAATGCGAAGACTATGGCGGGCAATTCTAGGTCATGCGTCAAATAATTCTTTTCATGAGGTTTTAACTATCTTGAGGCATAAGCAATCACTTTGCCTTCTTGCATGAATACACAGCCCAATCCATTTAAGGATGCATCGCTGTAGACTACAAATTCTTTCCCTGATTCGTGTTGTACTAAGACTAGAGCTTCTGTCAGCATTGCTTTCAACTTCTCAAAACTTTGTTGGCATCTTTTCGACCACTCAAACTTCACATTCTTCTATAACAATCTAGTCATCGGGGTTGCAATCATAAAAAAACCCCCTTGACAAATCGTCTTCTAATATCGTGATGTTCTTCGGTGGTTTCCAGTCTATTATAGCTGAGATCTTACTTGGATCTACTCGGACTCCATCTCTCGAGACAATATGTCCCAGGAATCCAACTTCCTTGAGCTAAACTCACTTTTACTAAATTTGGCATACAACTGATTTTCTCGAAGAATCTGTAAAACTATCCGTAGATGATCAGCATGTTCATTTTCGTCTCGGGAATAAATCAGTATGTCATCAATAAAATGACTACGAACTTGCCAAAGTATGGTCTAAAAATGTAGTTCATTAAGTCCATGAATACCGCAGGAGCATTGGTCAACCCAAAGGGCATGACTAAAAATTCATAATGCCCATATCTTCTTCAAAAGACAGTCTTGGATATATCTGAATCCTTCACTCTCAACTGGTAGTACCCTGATCTCAAGTTTATTTTGGAGAACATAATCACTCCTTTCAATTGATCAAACAAATCGTCGATCCTAGGCAATGGATACTTGTTCTTTACCGTCACTTTATTAAGCTGACGGTAATCAATGCATAATCTCATGGTGCCATCTTTCTTTTTCACAAACAAAATCGGAGTGCCTCATGGTGAACAACTTGATCTTACAAAGCCTTTGTCTATCAACTCTTGCAAGTGTAACTTCAACTCTTTCAACTCTGTTGGAGCCATTCTATAAGGAGTAATGGATATTGGTACAGTACCAGGAGTTAGCTCAATGCCAAACTCAACTTCTCTAACTGATAGTAATCCTGGTAATTCCCCAGGAAAAACATCCACATACTCACATACTATCGGCACTGATTCAATCTTTAACTCTGTCTCTTTATCATTCAATATAAAGGCCAAAAATGCCTCATACCCTTTTCTTAGATATCTCTGTGCCATCATATGAGAAATTACTATCGATGATCTACCTTGCTCATCTGATTCTACATGAAGAGAATCCCCATTCTCACATCTCATCTCAATGTATTTCTTCCCATAATTTACAATTACATTATGAGTAGTCAACCAATCCATACCAAGAATGAGGTCAAATTCATCAAAAGGTAACAACATAAGATTTGATTTAAAGCAATGACCTCTAATCATTAATGGACAATCTTTACAAACTTTATCAACTAACATACTCTTGCCTAAAATATTAGACACCTTAATCACAAATTCTATGGTATCTATAGGCACACCCAAACCGGGTACTAATTTCATGAAAATGTAAGAGTGTGTGGATCCGAGGTCTATTAAAGCAATAACTTTGATATTGTAAAGAGAAAATGTACCCGTAATAACATCAGGGGAAGAGGCCTCTTCGCTAGTGCGAATGGCATAAGTCCTTGTAGGCACTCTACCCTCGGGTCTTGCGGCCTGCTTTCTGGGGTTTCCTCTTCCACTTGCCCCACTTCCCGAGTTCCTCTGCGGTCTCCCTCTGACCATACTCCCGGATCTCTGGTTTTGAGTTCTCTCTTCTTTAGCCATCTCTAGACAATTCTTTATGAAATGGCCTTGGGAACCACATCTAAAACATGCATTTTCATGTGCTCGGCATTCTCCCAAATGGCGCCTGCTACATTGTGTACATTTTGGTCTATCAGGTCTAAAATTCCCAACACTTGCAACTAAAGTCATCCGTGCTTTATTTCCCAAATACTACTTGCTCTTGTCTTTTCTTGAAAATCCAGTGGAAGTAGCTGTTCGAGTAGAGAAATCTCTTGACTTCTTGGATGACAATTGGAACGACTTGTTCCACTGTCTCTTTCTAGAATCGCGAGACTCCATTTCAAATTTCTTCTTCTCTTTTACTAGTTCTTTGGCTTTGCAAGCCCTTTCCACTAGCACAATGAATTCTTTTAATTTGAGGACAGCAACAACCAGCTTAATGTCCTCGTTTAAACCATCTTCAAACCTTTTACTCATAATGGCCTCAGTGGACACACATTCTCGAGCGTGCTTGCTTGAGTCGTCTAAATCTTGCTCATAATCGATTCGACATCTTGCCTTGCTTCAACTCTAGAAATTCTTTCCTCTTCTGGTCTACAAACCTCTGGCTGATATACTTTTTCTTAAACTCTTCTTAGAAGAATTCTCATGAGTTCCTTTCCCTTGGTACCACCGACACAAGGGTGTTCCACCATTGGTAAGTAGAATCTCTTAAGAGAGAGACTACACACTTCATGCATTCATTAGGAGTGCAGGACAGTTCATTAAATACTCTGATGGTATTTTCTAACTAGAACTCAGCTCTTTCTGGATCATCATCTTTTCTAGCTCAAAATTCTTCTGCCTCATACTTTTTGATCCTATCAATTAGAGGTTTACCTCCTCTTACCACCTCTACTACTTGAGGGGCTACTGGAGTAGGTTGTGGAACAGGCGGGGGTGGAGGGGGTTGTGCATTCAGGTTTGCTCGAATAAACTTCGTGTACCAGGCATCCATCATATGGAGGAAGGCTTCTCTAGCCTCTTCTCCTCCTCCTTCTTGACTCACCGTAGTGGGTCTATTCTCATTCTCATACGACACCGTCCCTTTTATGGGAGCTGGAGCGTTACTTTCTACATCATTCGCCTCAGCTCTTTCAGGATCCATTTACTATATGTATAAACATAATTTAAGTCGTCAGGAGTCGTCCAACTATCATTATAAAAACATTCTTATGTATGGCATGTATAGCTAGACTTATGTTCGTGCTACATTAGACCTAGAATCGACTAAACCGTAGCTTTGATACCACTAAATGTGACACCCCGCACCCAAGACCGATACTGGGTCTGGATACGAGACATTACTATGCTTGAACTCATTGAAACATGTACTTATGGACTATAAAATTTCGTTCCAACTTAAAAACTTCACTTTCTTAGTCAACACTTATAACAAGGGCCTACGAGGCCTTTAACTCATGTCAGAAAACTTTTGGAATTAAAATTAAATAACTCAATTTCAAAGTAGGGTTCACACGCCCGTGTGACTTGGAACACGCCCGTGTACCCTTAAGCACGCCTATGCCCTTAAACCGTGTAGGGCTACTGACTATTTCCACACGGTTTAGACATGCTCGTGTCTACCAACCGTGGAGGGTTACTAACTAATTTCACATGGCCATGACATGCTCGTGGGCTTAGACCGTGTGCTAATCTTTGATATACTGACTAAATCAACATGGTCTGGGAACACGCACATGTTCAAACCGTGTGTCTTACATGGCACACACACACGGCCGTGGGATTTGCCCGTGGCCTATTATGATTAATAATAATAAGGTGCAGGGTTAACACGGTCTTGACACTCGCCTGTGTGTCCAACCGTGTGGGCACTTACATGCTATTTACCAAGCCGTTAGCCACCCTGAAATGAAGATCATATCCATACACAATTCAACGATGCAATAACAACCCAATTTTATGAATAATACTACATGCTTCATTGATCTCAATAAACATACATGCTTAGTCAAATTTGGCCAATCACTTAGCCATATACAAAAGAATAATAAACCTGATAGCCTTTACAAAGGCCCTTCTTAAAACATGTCCACAAAATGAATGTTTCCTATACATGCCATATTTAGTAAAGTAACTTGGCTATACCAAAATAAGAGTTGATAGTGTGTTGCGAGCTCTGACTATAATGATCTACGAGTTAGCTTGGCGGGACTGCATAGAAAGAAAGAATCATAACGTAAGCATATAGCTTAGTAAGTTTGCATGTAACAACTCTTAGCATCATCATTGCTTAACATAAATCATTTCACATAAACAATGGTATCATGAATTTCAGCTAAAGAGCTTACTTACTCATATAGATTCTTACATGTCTCATGAACACTTACTATTATCATACTTGTAAGGTAATCATGATACTTGTATCACTTGATCACATTGATCAGTATACTATAATAACAATAATCATGATTTCTACTTTCTCATTCACAACATGAATAATACTCAACTTCATCTAACTTCATCTTGATACTAACTTTACTTTCTTAGCTTTCTTGCTATCTTTTTTTAGCTTACTCATTTGCCTGATGAATTTCTGTGAATAACCCAGGATACTAAATCTTTTCCCACATAATATGATACCAAAGCCATATCCTAAACATGGTCTTACATGGGTTATCTCATCTTGGTTTCACGGCCATGTCTTGACATGGACTTATATGAAGTCTTGTTCTTGATAACAAACTTAATGCCAAGCTTGAGTCCTGACTTACATGATAACTTTCTTGCTAACTTGATCAATGCCAAGCTTGCCTTGGACTTACATGATATCTTGATTAATGCCAAGCTTGCCTTGGACTTACATGATAACTTGCTTGCTAACTTGATCAATGCCAAGCTTGCATTAGACTTACATGATAACTTGCTTGCTAACTTGATCAATGCCAAGATTTCCTTGGACTTACATGATAACTTGATCAATGCCAAGCTTGCCTTGGACTCACATGATAACTTGCGTGGTAGATTGAGTATCTTGGGGAATTCAGCCCCCATCGGGACTTGCTCTTACTTATCATTATGATTTCTTGATTGAACATAACATGATCATTTCATACAATTATTGTACATTATATTAAGCAATTTAATGATAATAATCATAAAGCTTAAAAATCATACAAACTTACCTCAATATACAAAATGTATGTAGATGTACAATTTAGTCCTCGACTTTGTTCTTGCCTCGGTTTCGATTCGGGCTTCATTTTTCTTGATCTATAATCATAAATAGATCATTTAAAAACCATATTGACTAAATTGACTCATAACTCATACTTTGGCAAAATTACTATTTTACCCCTATACTTTCTAACATTTGCACTTTTGCCCCAATTCTCGTAAAATGATTTTCATGCAACTTTCTTAAACTTCATGCTCAGCTGAATCATTTTCTCTTCTATAACAATCATCAATTCTCACTATTTCTAGTAGGTATGACCAATTTTATAACCGTTACAAAATGGTCCCTACTACTATTTTTCATGAAATTCATTAAGGAAAAGATGTTTATCTAACATCAAACTCTCTTAAACTTCCATAAAACATCATTTAACAAGCATGCCATTCAAGGGTAGATTTTTGAATATGCATCTTAGCTCATTTTATAGCTAAAATTAGCTAATTCATAATACGAGAACTTTAAAAATACGAAGAACATTAAAAACGGGGCTAAGATGAACTTACTATGAACTTGAAAAAAATGAAGAACCCTAGCTATGGTGTCTCCAAATTTTCAACAGCAACAAAGAAGAAGATGAGTGAATTTTTCTCATCTTTATCCTATTTTAATCACTAATGAGGCCAAATGACCAAAATACCCTTCCTCTTAAAAATTTCCATAATAGTCTCTTAAGGCAAATTTTGTCCAAGAATTAAATTTTGGAAAATTACTATTTAAGGGCTCATAATTATTATTCTAAAGCTATTTCATGCAAAAAGCTTCTAGAAACTCATATATTGCAACTTTTGCAATTTAGTCCTTTTTGGACCAATTGGCCTCAACTTAATAAAATTGCTATACAAAACTTTCATACTAACATGCAAACATGGCATAAACTTCAAAAACTCATAATTTCACCTCGGGTTCATGGCCTCGCACCACTATCTCGATTAGGCCCTAAGTCGGGCTGTTACAATATTTATGAAATCACACTAAAAGAAAGAGGTAGGAACCATAACCTTTAGTTTTGTAGAAGGAAAGAATAAACAATGGTCTCCTCTTGGTTTCTCCAAACTTGAAGGTTAATGCTAAATGTAACACCCCAAACTCGACCCAGACGTGATGGTCAAATCTAGAAATGTTGCAAAAAAGGGTTTTGAACGAAAACTTTCATGTTAAAACTTATTGAATTAATTATTCTAAAAGAGTCCATATTTTCGAAAAAACTTATTATTATTCCCTTTAATGGAACCATCATTTATTGCCCTTTTAAGTAAAACATAAATTTTTAGCGGAAGTTTATAAGTCATTATAGTTGAAAATCGAGCTTGTGTTTTCAAAAACATTTGTTTCCGTAAAACCATTGTTTGCCAAACATCACAGTTTAAATATCTAAATGCATCCAAAACAAAAATTATAAACAACAGTCCATAGAGTCCCAAAATTACAAAACTCTCAAAGGAAATCCGAAAATTAAATAATTTAATAATTAAAATTAGTTTCCATACTAGTGGTCATCGTTGAGCCTCCATCGCACTGACCCACCTATACCTAAGGATTACCTGAACAGAACAGTCAAACAGATGTGAGTTTTCAAAAACTCAGTGTGTAACTAAACAGAGTCAAACATATACATAAGCTCAGATTTATCAGAATATGAGAACAGAAGTAGACATAAGTCCTTAACAAAATTAGATCATATCAAAATTGGATTATTGGAAACATACAAATATGCAAAGTCCTACCCCCATCCTCTACACACCATCTTTGACCATCCCAACACACTATGTGGGGTATAAAACACCCACCCATCCCTACACACCACATAGTATCTTTACGACACTAATTAGAATAGTTTGCAACCATGCTGCCAGTATATCTGTAACACCCCTAACCCATATCCAATGCCAGAACAGGGTTACATAGCATTATTAGGGTTTATAGAACAAATAGAATTAATTCATGTCTTTTACTATTTATATCCGAATCAAATCATAATTCAATCATGTTTCACCTTAGATGGACCCTCGAGGTCTTATTTATACATTAGAAACAAGCTAGGACTAAATCAGGAACTCAGAGAATTTTTCGCGAAATTTCAAAATTTTTCTTAGGTGCAAGGGACACACGCCCGTGTGGTCAGGCCATGTGACACGCCCATGTCTTAGGTCATGTGGGCATTCGATGTAAGGCAACCAACCGTTTCACAGTCTGTGTTCAAATTAGGGTAGCTAATGACTTGGGTCACACGACCAACCCCAAGCTCATGTGCTAGGCCATGTGGACAATTTAATTTTCAAAAATAAGTGCAGGATTCACACGACCAAGATACATGCCCGTGTGTTAGGTCTTGTATTTCACACGGATGAGACACATGCCCATGTCTCTACTCGTGTGACCAATTCTGAGAATTTTGTTTCTTAATTTTTAGAATGCAGGGGACACACGGCCAAACCACACGTCTGTGCACATAAATTTATAATGACCTTTTTAGTCAAATCAGAACAGTGGTTTTGGGAAAAAATTTGAGGTTAAAATAATTATTTTTTATTATCTTAATGTCTACAACATGATAGTGTGATTGTGTGAAAATTTCGTTGAAATTTTATCATTTGAATTCTCAATTTAATAAAAGGACTAAATCGCATAAAGTATAAAAGTAGTGTTCTTATAGCTAAAGGTACTAATTGGATATGAAATTAAATATTTAAGGGATTTATGTTGTAATTAGACCATTGGTTGCTTAAGTGGACATTTATGGACATTATTTATGTATGTTTTAATGTATAAGTAAGGGGTAAATAAGTAATTATTAAAATAAATCAAAATTAAAGAAAGAAAAAGGAAGCTATCATCATTCTTCTTCATTTCATCAACCAAAATTAGAAGGGAAGCCATATCTAGGGTTCGGCCAAGCTACTTTTACTTGCATGTTCTATGTTTTTGAGATCGTTGCAGCTTAATCTAGCTAGCTCGGGGACTAATTTACAAAAATTTTAAAGGTTTAGGGTTTTTCCATTGATGAATGTATATGTATTTTGATGTTTGATGATAGAAAATAAATGGTTTTTGTTAGATAAACAACATTTGTTAAGAGATTTTTGATAAAATTGTCAATTAGGGATTAAATTGAGAAATGTGAAAATTTGGTGGTAGAATGTGAAATAAATGAAAAATATGGGCTGCTATGATAATAAGGGAAATTTGGCTAGCATGGGTAGGGACCTAATTGCATGAATTTGTATTTTTGTGAGCTAAGGACTAAATTGTAAACATGTTAAACTATTAGGGGCAAAATTTAATTTTTCCATAAAGTGATTTTTGGTCTAAATTGAATAGAATGATAATTGAATAAGTTAAATTTGATATTATATAGATCAAGAAAAACAAAGTTCGAATCTAGATCGGGGGAAAACAAAGTATTGGATTAGTCGATTCATTTTGTCGTTTTTGCAATCGAGGTAAGTTTGTATGTTAATAAGCATTATTATAATTGTGTTTTAAATGCTTTATTATTGAATTAATTGTGAATACAATCCTACAGAAATGTTTGACAAAGATTCGGCAATGTGAAATCTCAGTTGAACCTTAAGAATAGATTAGGATATAAATGACATGTCATTAGGGGTTATGTGTTTTGGGTGCTGGTCCATATGTCCTACTGGTGGCTAAGTTATCCGGCATGTGTTGTGGATTCTCGTCAGCTAGGGTGAGCAGCATCGTGTAGCTATGTCATGACCGTCAACTTGTGTAAGCAGACCCGTTGATAGCTCGAGAGTGAGCATTATATGAGATATGAGATTGAGATAGCTTCGGCTATGAATTGGCACTTAGGGTCTGAGATTCTCAAGTATCCGATATTATTCCAAATGGTTCATCGGGTATATCGATGATTTGAAATGGTGAAAGATAGTTATGTATAAGTAAAGGTATGTACAGAAATTCATATGAATATTGAATCCATGAAATTGAGAGTTCATGATCATTATGTGAATGAATATATATTAACCTTGTGATTAAATGGTTTTGTAGTATATTATGTTATTTTACTTGAATGATGATTGAATGGTGAGTTTTACTTATTAATTCATACATGCTTACTAAGCTTTATAGATTACTCTGTTTATTTTTTTGTGTTTTATAGTGTTATCGAAGCTTGCTCGAATTTGGGAGTCATCGGAGATCTCATCACACTATCAAGCTATCATTTTGGTACTTTTAAATTTATGTATTTGGTTATATTGCATGTATAGGAGTTATGGTCATTTTAATTATGAAGTTAACCAATTAGGTGATTTGTAAATGTGAAATTGGTATGTTTTGAATAGGTAAATTATGATGTTATGAACATTACAGTTCTTGGTATGGAATTAGCATGAATTAGGCTTGATTGAGATTGATTTGAATGCCTATTTATGCCATGTTATGTGCCATTTGGTTTGTGTAGGTAAATGCAAGTTTGGGTGAGAAAGATGGCTTGGAAAATAGACTATTTTTTGTCTACACGGGTAGAGACATAGGTGTGTGTCTCAGCCATATGTGACACACAGTCAAGTGACACGGCTGTGTGTCCCATAATGTTTAATTAGAAATCAAGTTAGTACGCTCCACACATTCAAAGACAGGCGTTTGACTTGGCTGTGTGGTATAAGTCAGTATACCCTACAGCTTTGGCATGGCCTGGCACATGGGCGTGTGTGGCTATTTCGAATGGCACACAGGCTAGCCACACGGGTGTGTGTGTTGGCCATGTGACCCAAGTCAGAGAGTTACACAAGGTTGGACACGGGCAGGGACACGGCCATGTGATCCCATTTCGAATGTCCACACGGCCTGTGACACGGGCGTGTCTTTGGCCGTGTGAGACACACGGTTGGGCCACACGGGCGTGTGTCCCCTGTATTTTGAAAAATTTTCTAAGTTTTCCAAAAATTTCTTGAGTTATCGGTTTAGTTCCGAACCACTCCGAATGCATGTTTTGGGCCTTGTAGGCTCGTATTAGGGATAATGTGATTAATTATGAATGATTTTTATTTGGAAATGGAAAATGTATGTGAAATGTATGATTCTTTATGAAATAAGTCTAGTAATGCTCCGTAACCCTATTCCAATGATAGATATAGGTTAAGGGGTGTTACAATGGCCGTGTATCACACACGGTTGAGACACACTCCCATGTGTCTACCCGTGTGGATAAAATAAGGCCATTTTCAAGCCTTATTTCTCACCAAAATTTTGCCTTATACCTACATTAATACTTGCATACATATACCAACCAATTTAAGATGTTAATACTAATCCAACATCAACATTTTAATTAATATATCATCACTTGTATTTAAACTTACCTTTTGAAATACATATGTTTACTATAATTCAATCTAACCATACCAAGCACACGTATATTAACGATATTATAACCTCAAGTATATATTCACTAAATAAACCATTACTAGCCATTCCAATGGTTAGATTACAAACAACTATTTACATGCCAATATTGGCCAAGTTAGCCTATACATGCCATTATAGCAAAATAAGTTTGATATTTATACCAAAATGTGTTGAAGGATAGTGTGATGATGCTCCGACCGATTCCAACCTTTACGAGCTTCCGAGCACTATAAAATAGAGAAAAGAAAATCGAGTAAACATTTCAAATGCTTAGTAAGTTCGTATAACAGGAATTTAACTTACCATATATTTACATATAAGATAAGCATACAAAAATGCATCCAAGCAATTTGGCTAATAGCCTAAAACACACAACTTCACCAATCATGTTAGTCAAGTAATTCACATAATACCAAGAACATGGATGAGTTCATCATTTAATGACTTTCACATACATATGCTTTCCATATCATTATTCCATATTACATGTACATTTCCATGACAAATCATTTCAAGTTCAATTTAGCCATGTCAAAACTTTACCCCTTGAATTTATTTGAAATATCGATGCATATGCTTATGTAGTACACTTAAAGTGTACAAAATTGTAAACCATCAACTCATAGTCAGGGGTACCTAATTAGGGCACATAATCAGGAAGCACTCTCTTGAGCTATATAACAGGATGCTCATGTGAGCCATGTAACAAGAAGCTTATCCGAACTATAACAGGAAACTTATAAGAGTTTAAAATAGGAAGCTCATTAAGATTAATAGGTAACTCCAAAAAGCTATTATTAGGGAGCTCCGGATAGCCATATAATAGTATGTTCAAGCGAGCCATATCAGGAAGCTCACAAAGAGCCTATATCAGGACGCTCATAAAGAGCTGCATTTGTGTCCGCAATATATGCAGGATCACAACTGGTCATATAACAGGATGCTCACAAAGAGCTACGGTAGTTCGCAACACATGCAGGATCACTACCGATCAGGATGCTTGCAGGAACCATATAATGGGAAGCTCAAGAGGGCTTATAACAGAATGCTCTTCTGAGCTAAGGTGTGTCTACAACATATACAAGACCACAACCAATCAGGAAATCATGTATCCATTGAATTCCATCTATTCAAACGAGATTTATCATGTATCGGGCTTTGTTGGATATATGATTTATTTCATATTCATGAAAATGATACAATTCACATACATATTATTCAATTTAAAACATATAAATACACAATTTAGTTTCACGAACTTACCTCGACACTTGTTCGTATACGAAAATCTACTAATCCGACACTTTTTCTTTTCTTCGATCTAACTTCGTATTTGAGTTATCCAGATCTATATAAATGAATTTAACGTCAATTTAATTCATTTCATATTCAATTTAATTCAATTTACATCCTAGATAAAATTACCATTTTGCCCCTATACTTTTCATAAATGACGATTTCATCCCTAGGCTTAGAAAATGAAATTCATGCAATTTAAAATCATTATTCCAAGCCTAACTAATTTTTACATATAACTTTTACAGCACTTATATTTCATAAAATTAGAAATTTTCCATGAACTTTACATCTTTATAATTTACTCCTTAAATCACAATTTCATGAAAATTCACTTTACAAAAGTTGTTTATCTATTAACAACCTTTCATTTTCTACTATAAATTTCAAAATTTCATCATATTCATCCATGGAAAATTTCAATACTTTAATATCTTTTCATATTGATCCCCAAAATAGATAGATTAGGTTATTAGATATAAAAATATAAAATTACTAAAAATGAGACATGATTACTTACCTAATTAACCTTGCTTGATTTTCTTTCTCTTTCCTAGGGTTTCCATAGAAAATTTATGGAAGATGATGAAATAAGATGATATTAGGCTATTATCATCTTTATTTATTCCAAATTCCAATTTAGTCCCTTTTTTTCTAATTTTCCATGGATTATTCATCATAAATATCTACTAACTCCATTTTACGGTCTAATTACCATATAAGGACCTCAAGTTTTGAATTCCATAGCTATATTATACTTATAGCTACTAGCACTCAACTTTTACATTTTATGCAATTTAGTCCTTTCCATAATTAAACATGAAATCGGTAAAATTTTCTTATCGAAATTTTCATACATCTTTCCTATCATGATGCAAACCATGCAATAATTCTAAAATAAATTTTCTTTTTGACTCGGATTTGTGGTCCCAAAACCACTGGTCCAATTTCATTGAAAATGAGTTGTTACAATATCGGTGAAATGTCGCCTCACAGAACACTTCCTCCGCATATACAAATCCCACCCCATAGACAGATACAGAATGAAAATATACAAATATAATAGAGTTAACATAACCTGCATGGTCGTATACAGATATCATACATGTTTATACAAAATAGTCAAACATATATAACGGTTTTCCTAGCTCAAATAACTTTATCAGAATAGCAGATCTCATACATCAGGATTTGTTTTACCCTTATCGACCCTACGGTAGGCCCACGGTCAATGCCGACACATCCATGTGGCCCACACGGCCAAATTTGTCTTGCCTGGTGGCCTACATGGCCTGGCCCACAACCACATGCCCGTGTGGGCCCACACACCTAAAATGGCCTAGCTCGTGTGACCCACACAGCTACACACTCGCTCATCACATGGTCGTGTGTCGCACATGGTCGGGCACACCCGCGTGTGTCGCACACGGCCAGGAATATGCCCATGTGGCATCTATAGGCCATTTTTTTGGCTTTCGCTAAACCCCATTTTCTTGTGTTTTCGTTGCACACTTTACTCGTTTTTTTTATGTGAAAGCAATCCCAAGACCTTCGAAACCTAAAGTAGCATTTTCAATAAAATATTACGAAACTCAAATGGAAACTATCCAAAATAAAACCTTGGAATAATATCCAATCATATTCGTACACTTACCGCTGACGAACAGAAAACCACTATCACAGATTAGGCTGTTGTAGTGAAATCCTCTGCTTCACAGTCTTATCCTGCGCAACACACTCACAGAGATTAATCTCCCTAACTACAACATCAACACGCCTATTTAAAAGGAACGAAAACCAAATGAAACGAACTTACATACCAAGATGAACAACCGAAACATCTCGAACCCCAACAATTAAAACAATCGATTGGTTGAATAGAATAGAGGGAAACTAAAGCAAAAAAATAACAGAGAAAAGATGGGAAAAGAGAAAAAAGAAAAAACGTGAGAATGCCAGAAAGAAAGGTGGATTTTTTTGGGAAAAAATTAAAATAATAAAAAGTAAAAGTAAAACACCTAAAATCCCAACTCCCAACTCCCTACTAACCAACCTATCCTACTAAAATCGACATCAGATTCTCATCCAATAACCTTAAAGTTTCAGTCCCACTGAACCTTTACTAACGAACTAATACACACTCACAAAAGCAACGTCCTTTGCTCACACGGGGATTCAAACACAAGACTAGGAGGCAAGCTAACACCTCACCATTTGAACTAGCAGGTTTATTCTGATATGAATTCACTGAAAATATAACATAAGCCCACCCAACAGGAGTAAGGCTAGGATAAAAAATAACAAAATTTTTGAAAAATGGGATTTGAACCTAAGACCTCAAATACACACCTAAAACATTTAGCCATTAAAGCAGACACTCATTTATATCAAAATTCACAAAAACAAAATTAAATAATTCAGGGCATTACAACTCTACCCCCTAAAAGAAATTTTGACTGAAAATTTACCTAATTCGAACAGATTAGACCGATACCGTCTCAACATAGAGATGTGAAAGATGTCATGGATACGGTCCAACACCAGAGGTAGCTCTAACTAATAAGCAATTGGCTCCACACGCTTCAGAATCTAATACGGTCCAATGAACCTAGGGGCTCAACATGCCCTTAAGTTCGAACCGCATAACTTTCTTCCACGGAGATACCTTAAGGAAGACAAAGTCACCTACAAAATACTCGATATCCCTCCTTTTCAGATTTGTATAAGACTTTTGTCTATCAAAAGCCGCCTTAAAATGATTCGAAATTTATCTGACTTTTTCATCTATCTTGGAAACCAACTCAGGACCCAAAACTCGTCGTTCACCAAACTCAATCCAACACAACGGAGTACGACACTTACGACCATATAGAGCCTCATAAGGTTCCATATGGATGCTAGATTGAAAAATATTATTGTAGGTGAACTCAGCTAAAGGCAGAAAATCATCTCAGCTCCCTTGAAAATTAATCACACAACTTTGAAGCATATATTCTAGTATCTGAATCATCCTCTCAGGTTGACCATCGGTCTGAGGATGGAATGTAGTACTGAAGTCTAATCTTGAACCCAGAGCTTCATGAAGTTTTTTTCCAAAACCAAGAATTGAAGCGAGGATCCTTATCAGAAATTATCAAAACTAGAACCTCGTGAAGTCTCACAATCTCATAAATGTACAATTTTACCAACTTCTACAGTGAGTAATCTGTTCAAACTCGAATGAAATGGGCAGACTTGGTCAACCGATCTATGATGACCCAAACAAAATCCTTCTCAGTAGGTTTTAAAGGCAACCCACTAATGAGGTTTATAGTCACACTCTCCTATTTCCATAAGGGAATCTTAATGGATTGGAGCAAACCCGAAGGCAACTGGTGCTCAGCCTTTGAAACACCCCAAACCCGGCCCACAAGCCCTGGCTGGATCTGGTATGCTTCTAAAGAAAAACCTTTCAAATTCTATTTAGGCTTTGCCAAAAACTTATGTGATTTTGAAAACAGTTGATTTAGGTTCTAGCTAAATTAAAAAAAACCCGTGTTGTTTAGATGTTAATACATTCAACTCTAGTATTTAAGAGAAATTTACTTTTAACTTTAATTAGATAATAATCGTATCATACTAAGAAGTTTGAAAGCATGCATAAATAATTTAATCCTTTGGCCTTATTAATCAAATAAAAACCCGAAATAATTCAAAACTTAAATAGAACTAATAAAATGAAAACAGTTTCTGAGCTTTGCATGGCCACCGCTGAGCTCCTGCCGACCCGGTCCATCAATGATCATCACCTGAAAAATAGTCCCACAAGGGGTGAGTCAAACAGACTCAATGTGTACAATCAACACTAAGTCTCAAACAGATTCAGGCATGTCACATCATACATATTCACATAGCATTTATATAGAATGATGCAATTCCCGAACCCAAGCCTATATAACCATCCGCTACACATCACCCGTACCAACCATCACACTGTGGGGACTACTAAGTCAACCCTCCATCCGCTACACACCATCGAAGGCAGTCGCTGCAGTCGACGTGCTCATGGCCCTTATAATTTTGTGGCATAGCCACCAAATATATATATTCGTGACATAAGTCACCACATTCATATATTGTGACATAAGTCACCATATTCATATATTGTGACATAAGTCACCACATTCTTATATTGGGGTATAAAACCACCAATTCACTTCCCCTTTACATATCACCCATATGCCCCATGTCATGCAAAACATGCAAAAATTATGCCTTATGCTTTATTCACATTCTTATAGTTGCACTTATGTGCCATAATAGATCGTATTATATTCCTAGTAGAAGTAGGAAAAACGTACCTGGGTACTTTGTACCATCGCATGGTAACTTAGCCACATTCACATTATTATAACATATATATTAAATATTGCCTTACATCCATTAAGAGATAGTGTGGAGTACACACAGATTTATTTAGCAATTTCTTGAAATCCAAAACTCAATCTATCGCTTTAGATCTTTAATTCCTATATTCTACCAACCCTAACATGTTAGTAAAAAGCCATTATTTAAAAAAACCAAATCCAGAAGGTTTAATGTAACCAACTTCTTACCTTGCTTGCCGATTTGAGTACTTCTCAAATCTCGAAGTTTCTGATCTTGCCCCCAGCAATCGGCCAACACTAGATTACCTAAATAATTAGTTTAGGCTTTTGAATAAACAAGAAATAGATTTGAACTACCAAATTTAGCTTTGGCGATTAAAATATTCACTTACCTTGTGAATCTAAAATCCCAAAAACACCTCTTGATGCTCCTATCATTGGCTACCTTCAACAGAGACATATAATATGGCTTAAAGAACATTCGGCCATCCTTAAGGCCTAACACCATGATTTCGGCACACTAATAGAAAGAAGGGAAATCGATTGCTAAGGAAGAAATACTTACCACCAAACACGATTAAGACTAGGAAAGATCGAGAAAAGAGTAGTCGACCCCTTAGAGATTCGACTTTAAGACTTGCGGCGAGAAGAAAAGAATAAGGGCCCTTGATATTCGGCCATGACTTCTAATGATGATGACACATTCGGGTATCACAAAGAATATTTCGACTTTTGAAAAACTTGTAAAAAGAAGAGGTGAATGCTTATAATAGTTGACTAGCCTCTAAATCACAAAAGCATATTATTTCTGGTGAATTGGGGTTGAGAGGAAGGAAAAGAATAGAAGAAGAGTAGAAGAATTTGACAAGGTGACTAGGAGAATTAAACTTCAAATGACAAAAAGAAAATAGAGAACTCTCTTGACTACAAATTTCTAAGAATGGAGATTAAAAGATGAACAAACAATTTTGGCACCTAATCCCCCTCTACATAGCCGAAAATACTCACCTCTGAGTCCCTTGGCCACCAACACTTATTCTCCTACCTTAGCAGAAATTCCAAAAGATTTTGACCTCATCTTAAACTCTTTCTTGATCTCCCTCTGTCATCCATCTCTACTTCTTTTGCCGCAAAAATTAAAGCTTCATTTAGCTTCCTCTGTGACTCGAACCTTGGCCTATTACTTCTACTTATGGCGTCATTCCCAGAGGCCTTAAGTGGCACCTCCGGGCCACTTTTCCAAGCCTGTTTGTGTGTCACATTTCCTCTAATATTTCTTTTAAGGCCTTTCTGCTTAGCTTCCTCTTTTAGATTTAGAATCTAATACTTTCTAAGGCATTTGTCTACACACTAAGGTTCACAAAATTCATAATGCACATCCACAACACACATAAGCATGCTATTTCATTTAATTAAGCAATTAATGCATAGACCATAATCCAGGATATTACAGTTCTGCCCCTCTTAAAATAATTTTGTCCTCGAAATTACACGGCTAGAATAAGTGGGGTATTGTTGTCACATCGCTTTTTTCGGCTCCCACGAAGCTTCTTCCGATCCATGATTTCGCCATAACACTTTGACTAAAGGTACTGACTTCCTCCGTAACACTTTCACATCTCGTTCCAAGATCTGAATCGGCTCCTCTTCGTAGGTCTGGTCTCGCCTTAGCTCCACCTCTTCAACCGGAACTACGTGAGATGGATCCAATCGATATCGACGTAGCATAGAAACATGGAATACTTCGTGCATCTGCTTCAATTCCGATGGCAATTCCAACTGGTATGCCACTGGTCCGATTCACTTCAATACCCGATAGGGTCCTATGAACCTTGGACTTCGACCAAATCTCATCACCTTCTTCCAAGGCGATACTTTAAGGAACACTTGATCTCCCACATCAAACTCTATCTCCTTCCGTTTGAGATCTGCGTACGACTTTTGTCTATCGGATGCTTCCTTCAATCGAGCTCTAATTATACTAACCTTTTCCTCCGATTTCGCTACTAACTCTGAACCTAAAATTTGACGTTCTCCCAACTCCGTCCAACACGTAGGAGTGCGGCACTTCTGTCCATACAACGCCTCGTATGGTGCCATCCGTATACTGGCCTGATAGCTATTGTTGTAAGCAAATTCCGTCAGAGGCAAATATTCTTCCCAACTTCCTCTGAAGTCTATCACCTGACCTCTTAACATATCTTCTAGCACTTGGATCACTGCTTCGGACCGCCTCACGATGTGGGTGAAAAGCCGTCTTTGAAATCAATTTGGTGCCTAAAGCCCGATGTAGAGCTTTCCAAAATTGAGACGTGAACTTCGGATCCCTATCCGAGATAATTAACATCGGTACTCCGTGCAACCTTACAATCTGCTACATACAACCTTGCTAACTTTTGTAGGGAGTAGTCAACCCAAGACCGAATAAAATGTGTGGACTTTGTCGGTCGATCCACAATCACCCATATCGAGTCCTTCTTAGTAGGCGTAAGGGAAGCCCACTAACAAAGTCCATGGTAATTCTCTCCCACTTCCATTGGGGAATTTGAATTGGCTGAAGCAATCCCAACGGAACTTGGTGTTTGGCCTTAACTTGCTGACACGTCAAGCATTTGCCAACATATTCGGTAACTTCGCTTAAGACCTGGCCGCCAAAACTGTTCCTTTAGGTCTCTGTACATTTTACTACCTCCAGGATGCATAGCATAAGGGCTACTATGCGATTCCCAAAGAATTCTTTACCTAAGCTCCTCGTCCTTCAAAGATGGACCTTACCCTTGAAACACAATACTCATTCATTATTAATACCGTAATTTTCCAACTCTCCATTCTGCATTTGTCGTAACTTAACACTTAGATCCTCATGCACCAACTGTCCTCTTTCACTTCATTCAACCACGTTGGCTTAATTTATAGCTCGCCAGAGACTTCCATCATCATACAAGCTTAGATGCTGCGAACATTGCCCTCGGATCCGTCACTACCTTCGACTTAAGGCATCCACCACTACATTTGCCTTAGGTTTTAATTACTTTAAAACAAACGGCTAGTCCCTTTCGGGTTTTAGTTATTAAGTTTAGCCTGTGAGCACGTCTCTCAGCTAGGATGAACTGTCACTACGCACTAGGTAGGATTCAAGTGAGTAGGAGATGAGTCACTAGGACTGCTTAAATACCAGGCTCCCACCGAATCCAATCCTAGACATGCGTCAGCATTGCCACATCCCTTGCTCAAGGACAACTCACGGGTTGTTTAGGAATTATTAAATCTTATGCATTGTTTGTTAGGTATGCTAACCCTAGGTTCAACAATTCCTTATTCTAATATTCGACGCTCACAATTTACCCCTCTACCCCTATCAAATATTCACAAAGAAAATAGATAGAATTACTTACCTGGGTGGATTGGTGCCAGAGACTCGGTGCCATGCTATTCAAACCATAAACAGTTTCCCAAAATATTCCAATAAGGCCTACTAATAAAAACAAAACATTTTGGGCCTCAGGGCCCCCCACAGTCGAGTTTTGAACTGGGCTCTGATACCAAAAATGTAACACCCCAATTCCGGCCCGTGAGCCCTAATCGGATCTGGTATGTCACGAAGTAAAAACGTTTGAAAGATATTGATTTTCTGGTGGAAAAAACTGTTACGGTTAATAAGCAGTGTTTGATAAAACTCAGGTGGGATTAGTTTTTATTTATAAACATGGTTGTGTTTGGAAACCTTTTTAAAACATTCGATCGTGTAAAATGTTAAGAATCTTCAAGTTATGGTTGACTTGATAAACTTTGCTACCCGATGGTAACATCTTTGAAAACTCGTAAAAGTTACTTAATTTGAAAATGTTGCTTTAAACC
This sequence comes from Gossypium rotundifolium, assembly GCA_025506655.1. Lineage (NCBI taxonomy): Eukaryota > Viridiplantae > Streptophyta > Magnoliopsida > Malvales > Malvaceae > Gossypium > Gossypium rotundifolium. The sequence goes on along the minus strand of CP106732.1, from coordinate 96,338,537 downwards.
GATTTACTTAACATTATATAATCTCATTTGTAATATAGTATAAGTAGAGTAAAAATAACTATGTAAACATCTCAAAATAATAAACTAGAGCCTTATTACAACCCAAATTAAAACTTAGAAAAATAAATAAACTTAACTATAATAAATTAAATTCAAATCCAACGAATAAGCATGGCCGCCAGTCCTCTCCTCGCCCATCTTCGCGATCTACTCATCGCAAAATAATATGGGAAAGGGTGAGTCACCAAGACTCAGGTAAATCACCCACCCGAAATGCAACTCATACACAAATTATTAATAAACATGCAAACATGCAACCCCACTAACCATCCGTACTCCTTTAACTACCCCTGTGGTCAAAACCACCGGTGGTCAAAACCACCGGTGACTAGTGTCACAAATCAAGTGATGGGGCCAACCCATCGTGTGGTCAAAACCACGATGACCATAGGTCACAATTATCATAATGTGGTCAAAACCATGGTGGTACCAAACCACCGGGACTTAGTCACAATTTATCAACGGTGTGGTCAAAACCACTGGTGACCGAAGTCACAATTAAACTGATGGGGCTAACCCATCTTGTGGTCAAAACCACTGGTGAGAGTCCATAAAGATCATCCCCTCCTCTCATCAATCCCACCATCATCATGCTTACATAACAAATATCATAATCCTATATAACATGCATTTATGTATAGCATAGCATTCCACAAAGATATGATGGCATACACATATATCATAGATCACGTAATAGGGGAGTTACCCGGAATCCATGCTTAAGCCCGCAAGGCAAAGTTACAACACGAGAGGTTATACAGCAACATAATAAACAGTCTATGCTAATAAAGTGTGTAAGAGTTTACACACCTGTTTAACAGTAGATCTAAGGGAAATCCAATCTATGCGATATCACAAAATCCCTAAGTGATCCCAGATTGTTCCTACAATCGGCAAACACCCACCTTTAGATCTAATAGCCATTCGGCTATACTAATAATCCCGAAGGATATGTCGTACTCGAAATAACACTCACCCTGGTTGCTGATTTGGTCTCCTATCAAATCCCAAAACTGCACTTATTCCTGAAATCGTTGAGATCCCTATATGGCACATATTAGTTTGCATTTAGACATCAATTCTTTAACAAATGGCCATTGGCAAACTATCTATTACTTACCAAAATGAATCAAATCCCAAAATTGCTACTTGTGCCTTGAGTAGTCAAGATCCTACACACCATAAGTCGATTCGACTTAATACGAATCCATAATCAAGGCCTATGGTCGAATGTTACTTACCACCTTATCTTAGGGAATCAAATCCAAAGCTTCCTTCAATCGGCTAAAGTCCTTCCCTACAATTGGCTTTAATCACATTAGTATGAGTCATAGCCATTCTCCATAACCATAGATCCAAAACCAAACAAAAATTATTCACCATGTCCACTTACCCTTACTAACCGATTGAAGATGAATCCAAAAGAATATGTGCTCACTTGCTATTTGGCCAAGGTAGAACTAATAGAGGAGGAAGATTTGTAAGAAAGTGGGGTAGCTCGCTAGAGAACAAGAAGATAACAATGAAAAAGGGTGATAGGGGTTTGAAGAATTTTAGGCAATATGGCTAGAGAGGATTCTGACCAAAGAACAAATTGGAGAGAAAAGAAAAGAAATTTGATGAATTTCACCTCTCTTTATATGATAAACTGATTATGGATGGCCCCAAGGAGTCCTATATTCACCATCTCCCTCTTTTGTGATAATTTCCAGCTTTTAATTATCACCCAAAATAACATTTATCTTCCATTTTATCTCCTATCCACCTCTTCAAAATAAAAGAAAAACAAAACTAATAACACTACTCTTCCAAATTAAAATAAGTACAAAAATTTAAGCTTATCCTTATCACATTAAGAGTCCAAAATCAGCCATCGCTTCCTCTCCCATTCATGCCAGTTGAAAAAAATAAAACACCAACGCTGCTCCTAGGTTCGAACATGGGACCTTATGAGCAACCGCGCACCCTTTCAACGCCCCAAGTCACTCTTCCAAATCAACTTTCATGCCTCAAAACCTCGCCATTTATTCTTAAGGCCTTCCTAGTCCGATTCCTTCCTAATGCAAAAGAAAATAAACTCCTAAGGCGCATACTCGTAGCTCGAACCCAAGACTGCGCCCATTTTCACCTCTAAGCTCTTAAGTGGCGATGAAAGCCACTTTGCCACGACTCATTTCGTGATATAAACCCCTTACAATCCTTTTAGCGTCCTTCCTTAACTCCTTTTTTCCTAATGCCAAAGGCAAAATTAAAACATTCTTGTGCTTCCACCAGACTCGAACATGAGTCCTCCCTCTTGCACTCCCTTGCACCTTAGCGCCTCAAGCCACCATGCCACTTTATTCCTTGTATCCAACTTCTCCCAAAACTATCTCTTAACCCCTATCTCACCTAGCTCCTCCTCTCAAGCACTAAAAATAAATTTTAGCCCTAAGTCCGACTAGTCCGAGGTTATGACTAGACCCTTAAATATATCAGGCAATCAAGCATACATATTTCTTCAAGCACACACATGGGAAAAATAATTAAATTACAAACAACCCCTAATTTAGGATGTTACATAGGCTGTTGTAGTGAAATCCTCTACTTCACAGTCTTATCCTGCGCAACACACTCACAGAGATTAATCTCCTAACTACAACACCAACACGCCTATTTAAAAGGAACGAAAACCAAATGAAACAAACTTACATACCAAGATGAACAACCGAAACATCTCGAACCCCAACAATTAAAACAATCGATTGGTTGAATAGAATTGTAACATCCTAGATTAGGGGTTATGCGTCAGTGCATAATTCGAGTAATAGTAGGCTTGGAGTATGTTTGGATATGTTTTAAGGAACTTTAAAATATAAGGAGGCCTTCTAAACTCTAGGATGGAAAAGAAAGCTTTGGAAAAATATGGAAATTTTAAGTGAAAAGGGAAACTAGGCAAGGAGGCTTTAAAGGAAATTTCTTAGGCGTGTTTGGCATAAAAGGCCTTGGTAAAGTGGCTTCCATGCGCCACTTAAGGGCTCGGAATGAGCCTGGACAAGGGCCTTGGCTTGAATCCTGCTAGCATGGGCGTGTTTTATTTTGCTTTAGCGTTAAGACAAGAGGGAGCTAGGGAAGGAGGCTTTAAAATAAATTATGGTGAGCTTATGTCATAAAAGAAGGCCATGGCAGAGTGGCTTGAGGCGCTATATGTGGCTTGTGCAATGAGGGCCTGTGTTCGAGTTGCGAAGGAAGCAAGAAAGGGCATTTTATTTTTGTGCAGAAGAAGGCGCTTGGGCTAAGTAGGTCTTAAAAGAAATTGTGGTGAATTATGTCACACGAGGCGCCTTGGCAAAGTGGTCGGGCATTACCGCAGCTAAGGGTTCCAGAGTCCCGGTTCAAGGCGGTGAGCAACAGTTAGGTGTTTTATTTTTGGCTTTGGCGCCGGAGAGAAGGAAGTAATGGACGCATTTGGACCTCTAATTGGGTAAGGATTAAGTGGATTTTATTTTGAATTTCGCTAGATAAGTAGTAGATAATTGTTAATTTATTTTATTATTCTTTATAGGTAGATAAGAGATGATTTAGGAGTTTGATAAGGGATTAATGATGGATAATTTTATTTTATTAAGTTGATAAAGGTGGATTTATTTTAAGTTGATAGATAGAAGATAATTATAGATTTATTTTTATATATTTTGAATATGTGTTCAAGAGTTATTATAGGAGAAGGAAGTGGAATTTGAGAGGAGGTAGAGTCTTAGAATTTGAGTTGTATAAATAGGGGTGACCATCTTTTAAGCTATTCTTTTCTTCATTTTATTTTCCTTGGCCAAAATTTTTCCTCTAATTCTCTCTTTGAGCTAATTGCTTCTCACTTCTTCTCCTATTCTTTCTTTTTTCTTGACTTTAATTCTACATATTATCTTGGATAGCAGAATAACCCTTGCCATTTAGAAGCCATGCAGATCCCATAGTGGCCTCATTCTCTCTTTTTGTTGCAAGACTTAAGAGAAAGCGTTAGTGTGAGTCTTTCTTCTAGCCTCTTCAAGTAACGTGTAATGGTAAGTATTTCAGAGTAATCGATTTTGGATTCTTTTTCATAAGGGTACCTAATCATGTGATTAAACTTTGATTATAGGTTGGTGAATGTTTCCTAAGACGGATATGTCGTACTCGAAATAACACTCACCTCAGTTGCTGATTTGGTCTCCTATCAAATCCCAAAACTGCACTTATTCCTGAAATCGTTGAGATCCCTATATGGCACATATTAGTTTCGGCATTTAGACATCAATTCTTTAACAAATGGCCATTGGCCGAAACTATCTATTACTTACCAAAATGAATCGAAATCCCAAAATTGCTACTTGTGCCTTGAGTAGTCAAGATCCTACACACCATAAGTCGATTCGACTTAATACGAATCCATAATCAAGGCCTATGGCAATGTTACTTACCACCTTATCTTAGGGAATCAAATCCTCAAAGCTTCCTTCAATCGGCTAAAGTCCTTCCCTACAATTGGCTTTAATCACATTAGTATGAGTCATAGCCATTCTACCATAACCATAGATCCCGAAAACCAAACAAAAATTATTCGGCCATGTCCACTTACCCCTTACTAACCGATTGAAGATGAATCCCGAAAAGAATATGTGCTCACTTGCTATTTGGCCAAGGTAGAACTAATAGAGGAGGGAAGATTTCGGTAAGAAAGTGGGGTAGCTTCGGCTAGAGAACAAGAAGATAACAATGAAAAAGGGTGATAGGGGTTTGAAGAATTTTAGGCAATATGGCTAGAGAGGATTCGGCCAGCAACAAATTGGAGAGAAAAGAAAAGAAATTTGATGAATTTCAGCCCCTCTCTTTATATGATAAAACTGATTATGGATGGCCCCAAGGAGTCCTATATTCGGCCATCTCCCCTCTTTTTGTGATAATTTCCAGCTTTTAATTATCACCCAAAAATAACATTTATCTTCCATTTTATCTCCTATCCACCTCTTCAAAATAAAAGAAAAACAAAACTAATAACACTACTCTTCCAGCCGAAAATAAGTACAAAAATTTAAGCTTATCCTTATCACATTAAGAGTCCAAAATCAGGCCATCAGCTTCCTCTCCCATTCATGCCAGCTTGAAAAAAATAAAACACCAACTCGCCGCTTCCCTAGGTTCGAACATGGGACCTTATGAGCAACCGCATGACCCTTTCAACGCCCCAAGTCACTCTTCCAAATCAACTTTCATGCCTCAAAACCTCGCCATTTATTCTTAAGGCCTTCCTAGTCCGATTCCTTCCTAATGCAAAAGAAAATAAACTCCTAAGGCGCATACTCGTAGCTCGAACCCAAGACTGCGCCCATTTTCACCTCTAAGCTCTTAAGTGGCGATGAAAGCCACTTTGCCACCGACTCATTTCGTGATATAAACCCCTTACAATCCTTTTGCTGCCCTTCCTTAACTCCTTTTTTCCTAATGCCAAAGGCAAAATTAAAACATTCTTGTGCTTCCACCAGACTCGAACATGAGTCCTCCTCTTGCACTCCCTTGCACCTTAGCGCCTCAAGCCACCATGCCACTTTATTCCTTGTATCCAACTTCTCCCAAAACTATCTCTTAACCCCTATCTCACCTAGCTCCTCCTCTCAAGCACTAAAAATAAATTTTAGCCCTAAGTCCGACTAGTCCGTGGTTATGACTAGACCCTTAAATATATCGTGCAATCAAGCATACATATTTCTTCAAGCACACATGGGAAAAATAATTAAATTACAAACAACCCCTAATTTAGGATGTTACATAGGTCATTGTAGTGAAATCCTCTACTTACGCCTTATCTCACAAGAACACACTCACAGAGATTAATCTCCTAACTACAACACCAACACGCCTATTTAAAAGGAACGAAAACCAAATGAAACAAACTTACATACCAAGATGAACAACCGAAACATCTCGAACCCCAACAATTAAAACAATCGATTGGTTGAATAGAATTGTAACATCCTAGATTAGGGGTTATGCGTCGTGCATAATTCGAGTAATAGTAGGCTTGGAGTATGTTTGGATATGTTTTAAGGAACTTTAAAATATAAGGAGGCCTTCTAAACTCTAGGATGGAAAAGAAAGCTTTGGAAAAATATGGAAATTTTAAGTGAAAAGGGAAACTAGGCAAGGAGGCTTTAAAGGAAATTTCTTAGGCGTGTTTGGCATAAAAGTGCCTTGGTAAAGTGGCTTCCATGCGCCACTTAAGGGCCTGGAATGACGCCTGGACAAGGGCCTTGGCTTGAATCCTGCTTAAGATGGGCGTGTTTTTATTTTGCTTTGGCGTTAAGACAAGAGGGAGCTAGGGAAGGAGGCTTTAAAATAAATTATGGTGAGCTTATGTCATAAAAGAAGGCCATGGCAGAGTGGCTTGAGGCGCTATATGTGGCTTGCGGCAATGAGGGCCCAGGTTCGAGTTGCGAAGGAAGCAAGAAAGGGCATTTTATTTTTGTGCAGCAAGAAGGCGCTTGGGCTAAGTAGGTCTTAAAAGAAATTCAGGGTGAATTATGTCACACAGAGGCGCCTTGGCAAAGTGGCCTGGGGCATTACCTGCAGTTAAGGGTTCCAGCAGGTCCTGGGTTCAAGGCGTGTGAGCAACAGTTGGGTGTTTTATTTTTGGCTTTGGCGCCAGGAGAGAAGGAAGTAATGGACGGCATTTGGACCTCTAATTGGGTAAGGATTAAGCTGGATTTTATTTTGAATTTCGGCTAGATAAGTAGTAGATAATTGTTAATTTATTTTATTATTCTTTATAGGTAGATAAGAGATGATTTAGGAGTTTGATAAGGGATTAATGATGGATAATTTTATTTTATTAAGTTGATAAAGGTGGATTTATTTTAAGTTGATAGATAGAAGATAATTATAGATTTATTTTTTATATATTTTGAATATGTGTTCAAGAGTTATTATAGGAGAAGGAAGTGGAATTTGAGAGGAGGTAGGAGTGCCGAATTTGAGTTGTATAAATAGGGGTGACCATCTTTAAGCTATTCTTTTCTTCATTTTATTTTCCTTGGCCAAAATTTTTCCTCTAATTCTCTTTGAGTTCTAATTGCTTCTCACTTCTTCTCCCTATTCTTTCTTTTTTCTTCACTTTAATTCTACATATTATCTTGGATAGCCGAATAACCCTTGCCATTTAGAAGCCATAAGCCAATCCCATAGTGGCCTCATTCTCTCTTTTTGTTGCAAGACTTAAGAGCCGAAAGCGTTAGTGTGAGTCTTTCTTCTAGCCTCTTCAAGTAACGTAATGGTAAGTATTTCAGAGTAATCGATTTTGGATTCTTTTTCATAAGGGTACCTAATCATGTGATTAAACTTTGATTATAGGTTGGTCGAATGTTTCCTTAAGACAATAAGTGATGCGATCACTTGTGGGTAGATAACGTCAAGGTGCTTTGAAGGAGTCTTTCGGGAGTCGATTCATCAAGGTAAGACAAAGTATTTGGCCAAAGGGCCATTTTCCATAGATTTATGTATTGTCAATTTGACATATGGCATGTAGGATTTCAATGCCTCAAGGATCAAGTGACAGCTTTTGATTTGGAAGAGCAGGTAAGTAGTTGTTAGAATTCTACCATAGGCCATATTTAGTATTTAATGGATGACCGATTCTATCTATGGATGTTAGGGGTAAATTGGCGAGAGATAACTAAAGCCTCTGGATTTGGTAGGAGACCAAATCGGTATTAAGGAGGAAGAAAACCTTGTTCATCGTGTTAGATCCTAGTAATTGAGATTTCGCTAAATTTTAAGGTGTGTGATTAACCCACCGCTTTCCGTGTTTTTGCTATATTTGCATGTGTGAATTATGTGCTAATCAAAAGCGAAGGGCGCTATGTGGTGATTACCCTAAAAAGGGTATATCGATAATCGAGTTAGTATTATCTGTTGATACTAATGTGAAAGTGTCGATGTGAATGTGACTATGCTTATGGAAATATGATGGTCTGCCTTGATAACATGTGCATGCATTTATTATTATTATGCCACTATTACATGTTGCATGTGCATGGGTTGGGATATGAAAGAAGGTACGGTGTACTTGAGTACATGGTTTGATGTTAGCCTTGAGCTACATCATGGATTGACGTTGACTGAGGTCACGTTGTGGATTAATTGCGATTTAGTTCGCGTGGCTTGATGAGTGGCTATGTGCCTCATCGTGGTTGATATTGGCTAAGTGCCATATCGCGGTTGACGAGTGACTATGTGTCCCATCGTGGTTTTGGTGTTAGCTATGGCTACATCGTGGATTGGCGCTGACTGAGGTCGCGTTGTGGATTTTGTGCTTTATTGCACGTGGATGGAATTTATTGCCTTTTTGGAGTGAAAAGGAGAGGGTGATTTGATAATCCCCTGGTGTGTGGTAGGCTGGATACGGGGGTGTGTAGAGGATGGACCCTAGGTTTGGGTTGGGTGCACTTTGCATAATTCTATATGACCCGTGAAATGAGGTATTAATGTGGAAATGGGCCAAGCCCAAAATGTGAATGTGGATTGAATGAGAAATGGGCCAAGCCCAGATATGATATGTGGAATAATGTGGTAATGGGCCAAGCCCAAGATGTGGAAACATGTGGTTATTTACACTATTATATGAATGCGATATGAATGTGGGCCAAGCCTGTAATGTGGTAATATGTGATTATGATATTTGTTATCTGATAAATGGGTTAATATGGGGATAACATGTGGGTGGAAACCAGTGGTTTAATTACACACTGAGTCTGTATGACTCACCCAATTTTTATCAACATCGCAGGTGATGCTTGGACCGGGTTTGGAGTGGATACGAGGTGGCCTATGCGAAGACATTTTTATTTAATTAATTAAGTATTTATATTTTCAATATTTTGATTAAGTGTTTATTGTAATAAGGCCCATTAAAGTATTTAAGTATTTTTATTAAGTAACTTTATTATTATGTTTTATTATGGATCGACAATTGAGATATCTTTCGAAATGGTTTTATTTTCTTAAACCTATATATATAATAAAGTTTTAATTTGGATATTTTATCAAGCTTATATTATTTAAAATTTTTAAATGGACATGGTTTTTGAATAAGAACAAAATTTTCAAGTTCCACCACAAGTCGATATTTTAAACGTTTTCACAAAGGCATTTCAAATTCAATCGTAACGAATGGGCCAGTTTGGGGTGTTACAAGAATAGAGGAAACTAAAGCAAAAAAATAATAGAGAAAAGATGGGAAAAGAGAAAAAGAAAACGTGAGAATGCCATAAAGAAAGGCGGATTTTTTGGGAAAAAGAAATTAAAATAATAAAAGTAAAAGTAAAACACCTAAAATCCCAACTCCCAACTCCCTACTAACCAACCTATCCTACTAAAATCGACATCGATTCTCATCCAATAACCTTAAAGTTTCAAATTCCATCGAACCTTTACTACCGAAATGATACACACTCACAAAAGCAACGCCTTCGCCACACGGGATTCAAACACAAGACTAGGAGGCAAGCTAACACCTCACCACTTGAACTAGCGGTGTTTATTCGATATGAATTCACCGAAAATATAACATAAGCCCACCCAATAGGAATAAGGCTAGGATAAAAAATAACAAAATTTTTGAAAATGGGATTTGAACCTAAGACCTCAAATACACACCTAGAACATTTAGCCATTAAAGCGTACACTCATTTATATCAAAATTCACAAAACAAAATTAAATAATTCGTGGCATTACAACTCTACCCCTAAAAGAAATTTTGACTGAAAATTTACCTAATTCGAACAGATATGATATTGCTGACGCGTCGAATCCTCAGGTTCCCACGTAGCTTCCTCAGTGCCATGATTCCGCCACAGAACCTTAACTAATGGAATAGAATTCCTCCTCAAAATCTTTACGTCTCAATCCAAAATCTGAACTAGTTCCTTCTCAAATGTCAAATCCGATCTAACATTGATCTCCTCAACAGAAACAACGTGAGATGGATTAGACCGATACCGTCTCAACATAGAGATGTGAAAGATGTCATGGATACGGTCCAACACCAGAGGTAGCTCTAACTAATAAGCAATCGGCTCCACACGCTTCAGAATCTAATACGGTCCAATGAACCTGGGGGCTCACCATGCCCTTAAGTTCGAACCGCATAACTTTCTTCCACGAGATACCTTAAGGAAGACAAAGTCACCTACAAAGTACTTGATATCCTCCTTTTCAGATCTATATAAGACTTTTGTCTATCGGTCACTTTAAAATGATTCGAAATTTATCTGACTTTTTCATCTATCTTGAAAACCAACTCAGGACCCAAAACTCGTCGTTCACCAAACTCAATCCAACACAATGGAGTACGACACTTACGACCATACAGAGCCTCGTAAGGTTCCATATGGATGCTAGATTGAAAAATATTATTGTAGGTGAACTCATTAAAGGCGTAAAATCCTCTCAGCTCCCTTGAAAATTAATCACACAACTTTGAAGCATATATTCCAAGATTCAATCATCCTCTCAAAGTTGGCCATCTATTCGAGGATGGAATGTAGTACTGAAGTTTAATCTTGAACCCAGAGCTTCATGAAGTTTTTTCCAAAACCAAGAATTGAAGCGAGGATCCTTATCAGAAATTATCAAAACTAGAACCTCGTGAAGTCTCACAATCTCATAAACGTACAATTTTACCAACTTCTACAGTGAGTAATCTGTTCAAACTAGAATGAAATGGGTAGACTTGGTCAACCGGTCCATGATGACCCAAACAGAATCCTTCTCAGTAGGTTTTAAAGGCAACCCACTAATGAGGTTTATAGGCACATGCTCCTATTTCCATAAGGGAATCTTAATGGATTGGAGCAAACCCGAAGGCAACTGGTGCTCAGCCTTAACTTGCTGGCACGTTAGACAATGAGAAACAAAATATGTTACCTCACGTTTCAAACCCAACCACCAGTACAGGTAACAGAGGTCTTGATACATCTTATTTCCATCGAGATGCATAACATAAGCGCTACATGCGCTTCAGAATCGACTGTCTCAAATCAGAATCATTCGATACACAAACTCATTCTTAGAAATATAGAACTCCATCATTACACAGTCAAAGTCGACGTACTGCCACTCTCAACTTGACGGAACGTAGAACTAGAGAATCATCCCCCTAACTATTTTTCTAAATCGGATCAATCCAAGTCGGCTTAACTTGTAACTCGACTAATAGACTCCCATCCTCAAACAGACTTAGGGAAGCAAACATCGCCCTCAAATCAGACATTGGTATATGACTAAGAGTATTAGCCACCACATTTTCCTTAATGGGATGATACTCTATTGTGTAGTTATAATCCTTGAGTAGCTCAATCCATCTACGCTACTTAAGGTTCAACTCCTTTTAAGTAAGGAGGTACTTAAGGCTCTTATGATCGGTGTAGATGATACACCTCTCACCATACAAATAGTGCCTCGAGAACTTCAAAGTAAAAACCACGGTAGCTAATTCGAGATCATGTATCGGATAATATCTCTCATGTGACTTAAGCTGTCGGGACGCGTAAGCCACAACCCTACTATCTTGCATCAGAACACAATCACATCCGACGTGTGACACATCAGTATAAACCACAAACTCTTTACCAAATTCAAGCTGTATCAGAACATGAGCCTAAGTCAGAACAAACTTAAGCTTCTCAAAGCTCGATTATTGTGCATCAGTCTAAGCAAAAGGAATATTTTGGCTTAGAAGCTTAGTTAGAGGAGTTGCAATCAATGAGAACCCCTCAACAAAATGTCGATAATAACCTGTAAGACCCAGAAAATTGTGGATCTCAGAAACATTCTTAGGCTATATTAAATCAAGTACAACCTCAATCTTTCTAGGATCAACTCGGATCCCCTCAACAGATACCACGTGCCCTATAAATGTTACTTCTCGCAACCAAAACTCACACTTGCTCAACTTAGCGTAGAGTTGTTTCTTACGCAGTGTCTGAAGCACTACTTTAAGATGCTCATCATGCTCATTCTAGGTATTAGGGTACACTAGAATATCATCGGTAAAGACTAAGATGAACTAATACAAATACGGATAGAAAACTCGGTTTATCAGATCCATGAATGCAGCCGCAACATTCGTCAAACCAAAGGGCATGATTAGGAACTCGTAGTGCCCATAACGAGTCCTAAAACCCTTCATATGAATATTAAATTTCTTAACCCTAAGTTGATGATACCTAGAGCAGATATCTATTTTCGAGAATACTGAAGCCCTACAAAACTGATCAAACAAATCATCGATCTTCAGAAGTGGGTATTTATTCTTCACAGTCAACTGTCTATAGTCGATACACATCCTCATGGTACCATTCTTTTTCTTCACAAACAAAATCGTGCCCCCCACGGAGACACACTAGGATGGATGAATCCACAATCCAGAAGCTCTTAAAGCTCGAGCCTTTAGCTCTGTAAGCTCTTTCAGTGCCATTCGATATAGAGTGATGGACACCGAGCTATATCTGGTAGGAGCTCAATGACAAACTCAACTTTTCGATTCAGAGGTAAACCTAGAAACTCATCAGGAAATACGTCCGAAAATTTCCTCACTATTTTGATGTTTCGACAAAAGAGTCCCTAAAAACTGAAACACTTACAAAGGCCAGATATACTTCACATCCTTTTTGAACCAGTTTTTTGGCCACTAGATTAGAGATTATGTTAGCCAAGTAATCCCGACGCCTAGTCACAACAACTTCCACACCATCTTCGGTTCTTAGAACTACCCTTTTAGTTGCGCAATCCAAACTAACTCGGTGCTCCATCAGCCAGTCCATTCCTAGAATCAGATCAAATTCCCCAAATAGTAGCTCCATCAAATTTTTCAAAACACAACCCCTTGTACTTCCAGCGAAACATTCCTATACTGTCTGTTTACTCGAATTGACTAACCCAGCGGACTCAATACAAAAATTTCACCCAAAGTATTTTCAACAGGAACCTCCAAATTACTAGAGACAGAACTAGTTATATAGAAGTGTTTAACCCTATATCTATCAAAGCAGTATAAAGGGACATCAAATATAAAGAACGTACTCGTAATCACATCAGGGGCGTCTCTGTCTTTTTGGTGTCGAGTAGCATAAACCAGTGCAGGCTGCCTCACCTCAGTCTGATTAGCACCTCTGCCTAATGCTCTCTGTCCTCTGCCTAAACCATTACCACCCTTAGCCGTACCACGACCCTTAGATGGTTGTTGTACTGCCCCCTGCTGCTGAACAAAACCCAGAACTGAATCTTGCATCTGATCAGAACATTGTGGACACTCTCTAATACGATGCTCTAATGACCCACAATGCAGACATGCTCCCAATCTTCTCCAACACTCATCTGGATGGTGCCTACCACAATCACTACATGGCTGAACCACAGTAGGAGCAACTGGAACTCCCACTTTAGAAGGCCCATCAGGCCTGGTTCATTTCTTAGGCCTCTAAGCAGAATTAGAGGGCTTTGAATCCTTCTTATTCTTGCCCCTTTCTCAGTCCCTATTTTAGCACTCCTCGCTTAACCTCTTCAGCGATATTCGCTTTATCCACTAGAACGGTGAACTCTCGCTCTCTCTGCAGAGCAATCAAAACCCTCAGACTGTCTCTTAAACCATCTTCAAAATAAACACACTTATCGTATTCAGATGCCACCAAACATTGAGCGTAGCGGCTCAATCTCAAAAATTAGGCCTCATATTCAGCAACAATCCTATTACCTTACGTAAGATTCATGAACTCAAACCTATGAACATCTACAAGAGATCTTGAAATAATCCCAACTATGATGATCCGGTTTAGTACCCTCTTCAATTGATAACCACTATTGGTATGCCTCGTCGCAAAGCAAAGAAACTGCACCCTTCAATACTCGCTCGTGCAGTCGATATCGTTCATTATTCTTTCGGTGGCCTCCAACCAGTATTCGGCCATGGTAGGGTGAATCTAGAGACACCCTTAAATAGTTCAGCTCTATTGGACTAGAGTCATTTAGTTACCAATCTACGGCCCCCAAATCTAGAATGGGTCCTGTGGCCCTCTCCAAAACTCTCAACGTGGCTTGGGACAATGCGTCATCCTCAGCCGAGTGACTTTGAAACTCGGTCTCGACAGTAGGTGTAGTCGAGTCTTGCTTGTATCTAGATTTGACATACAGCCCAAAGAGGAAGACTCAGCTTGAGTCCCCGTACGGCACCCGTCGCGCCCACGACTACCACGACCAAGTGTTCCAGGAGTGCTCATTGGTTCAAAGTTTTTATCTACATTTCAAAATTTTATGCATTAGTTTCGTGTTTATTAGAAAGTATGTTATGCTTCAAGTATGTATCAGAAGTTTTTCCAAAAGTTTTAATCTCTAACTAACTTAGTATAGTTTCAAACAATTCTAACTACAATATTTCTAAGTTTAAAAGTGCTTACAGGATCGGCATTGGATACTTAACTCAAATAGAAACAAATTTTGTTCAAAACCAGTTCTTTTACAAATAAAATTTTGAACCCAAAATTCACAGCCCAAGTTTTGCAACCTGACTCTGATACAACTAAATATAACACCCCAAACCCGGCCCAGACATTATAATCGAATCTAGAAATGTTACAAAGAAGGGTTTTGAAACAAAACTTTCATATTAAAAATTCTTGAATTAATAGTTCTAAAAAAGTCCACATTTTCAGAAGAACTTATTATGATTCTCTTTAATGAAACCATCATTTATTGCCCTTTTAAGTAAAACATAAATTTGCAGCGGAAGTTTATAAGTCATTATAGTTGAAAATTGAGCTTGTGTTTTCAAAAACATTTGTTTGTGTAAAATCGTTGTTTGCCAAACATTACAATTTAAAAATATGAACGTATCGAAAACCAAAATTATAAACAACATCCCAGAGAGTCCCAAAATTACAAAACTCTCAAAGGAAATCCCAAAAATTAAATAATTTAATAATTAAAAATAGTTTCCAAACTAGTGGTCACCACTGAGCCTCCGTTGGACCGACCTGTCTATGCTTGAAGATTATCTGAACGAACAGTCAAACAGATTTGAGTTTTCAAAAAATGTGTAACTAAACAAAGTCATACATATACATAAACTTAGATTTCTTAAAATTAGAACAGAAGCGAACATAAGTCCTTAATAGAATCAGATCATATAATAATTAGATTATCAGAAACATACAGATATGCAAAGTTCTACCCCCATCCTTTACACACCATCTCCGACCATCTCAACACACCATGTGGGGTATAAAACACCCACCCATCCCTACACACCACATAGTGTCTTTACTATACTTATATGAATAGTTTGCAGCCAAGCTACCAGTATATCGGCAAAATGTCACCTCACAGAATACTTCCTCCGTATATACAAATCCCACCCCATATACAGATACAGACATACAGATATATAGATATAATAAAGTTAACATGACCCGCATGCTCGTATACAGATATCATACATGTTTATACAAAACAGTAACGGTTTTCCTAACTCAAATCAGTTTATCAGAATAGCAGACCGTACGGTAGGCCCACAGTCAATCGAAATGATGTATGTGATCGTACGAAAAATTTTAGAATTTTGGGCCCATATGCTCGTGTGGGCCCACACATCCGTTAGGCCCACACACTAGTGAGGCCCACATGCCTAAAATGGCCTAGCCTGTGTGACCCACACGGCCACACACTCACCAGACACACGGCCGTGTGTCACATACGGCTCAGCACGCACCCATGTAGCGTTGACAGGCCACTTTTTTGGCTTTCACCGAACCTTATTTTCTTGTGTTTTTGTTCCACACCTACCTCATTTTTGATGTGAAAGTAATCTCGAGACCTTCAAAACTTAAAACAACATTCCAATGACTAATTTTAGTAAAAATATTATGAAACTTAAATAGAAACTATCCGAAACAAGGCATCGGAATAATATCCAATCGTATTCGCACACTTACTCGCCGACGAAAAGAAAACCACTATCACGGATTAGGCTATTGTAGCAAAATCCTCTACTTCACAGTCTTCTCCTATGCAACACACTTACATATATTAATCTCCCTAACTACAACACCAATACGCCTATTCAAAAGGAACAAAAACCAAATGAAACAAACTTACAGACTTACCAAGATGAATGACGAGCATCGAAACAACAAACCCCAACGATTAAAATGATTGATTGGTTGAACAGAATATAGAAAACAAAGAAAAAAATAGCAGAGAAAAGATGGGAAAAAAAAAAAAAAAAGTGTTAGAATGCTAGAAAGAAAGGGGGATTTTTTTTGGCAAAAAAATAATAATTAAAATAATAAAAAATTAAAATTAAAACACCCAAAATCCCAACTCCCAACTAACCAACCTATCCCACAAAATCGACATCAGATTCTCATCCAACCACCTTAGAATTTCAGTCCCATTGAACCTCTACTACCGAATTGATACACACTAAAAAAGTAAAAGCAACGTCCTTCATTCACACAGGGATTCGAACACAAGACCCTAAGACAAGCTAACACCTCGCCATTTGAACCAACAGGCTCATTCTGGATATGAGTTCACTGAAAATATAACATAAGCCCACCCAATAGGGACAAGGCTAGGATAAAAAATAAGAGAATTTTCCAAAAATGGGAATTGAACTTAAGACCTCAAACACACACCTAGAACAGTTTGCCACTGAAGCATACACTCATTTATATCAAAATCCACAAAAATAAAATTAAATAATTTAGAACGTTACACTGAAACTTGAAGAAAACAATGAGATAAAAAGTGCAACAAAATTGTGTTCAAATGCAAATATTTGGAATAAAAATAGATTTTCTAACCCTAGGATGAAACAAAAAAGAAGATGGAGGGTTTGGAGGTTTCAAAATATGAAAACTATAAAAAAAGGCTTAAAAAGAGGGTTTTCTACAAAATAATTCAAACCGATCGCGACTAGAAACGAGTTTTCTACAAAACTCGACATGGATGTTGCAACACTCATACCTTGGTGTAGTGACATTGAAAGTAGATTGCTAGCAGAGTTGCGACTTTTCTAGCTTGGTGTTACGACACTAACCTTGATTTTGGCCTCATATCTTTGATTTTTAGACTATCGTTGATGTTGTGGCATACATTTCCAATGTCACGACCTGGGTAAGGTCCTACGGTGACACCGTGATGACAGTAAGGTCTTACAAGGTGACATCTCAAAAGAGGTCTAATGTAAGACCATAGCTTGACTATAACAAGTAGGTTAGTCTATCAGGACAATAAAAACAAAGAAGTCTGCTAGGACGTTAAACATGGGGAATATTGTGTAGGACTATAGCTCGACTATGGCAACATAGAAAGTCCATTGGGATAATAAACATGGGGTAGTCCACCAGGACAGTAAATATGAGGAAGTCCTTCAGGGTGTTAAACATAGGGAATATTGTCTAAGACCATAACTCAGCTATGGAAACATAGAGAGTCTGCTGGGATAGTAAACATAAAGTAGTCCATCAGGACATTAAATATTAGATTTCAGTTGTAATACTGTAGCTTAGCTATGGAAATCAACAGAGTCCTTTAGGATGTTCACATGGGACTATACTGTGTGAGACCATAGCTCGACCATGGCATCAGGTATAGACTGTTAAAAAGGATGAACTGAAAAGCTGATAGGACAAAGTATTGGAGACCGAGATACGACTTGTCCGGAAGAGAGTATGTAAATGGGGAAGAACAAAAATTCTACAACATGTAAGAATAAAGAAAATGGGAAGGAAAGTCTAATGTGGTAGGTAAACCTCTTAAACAAGATTTATGGTGTTAAGTTATGGAGAATTCGTGAGTAATCCTGAAATGGAGGATGCAATTGATGATCGAGCGAAACCTAAGGGTTCACGGATAAAGGTCAGCTAGAGGCGGTTAAGTCCTTTGAGGCACACATGGAGGTTAAGTCATTAGGGCTTATAGAAGAAGGAGGTCACCAGGGAATAACTTGGGATGGACAATCCATCAAAAGCAATGGAGGTTAAGTATCTGAAACTCGAGGAAGTAAATGGAAGACAACCAAGGATAGACACTGGAATTTGCATCCAAGGGTGATAGTATTAATCAAACATGGGAAGAGAAAAGAAGAGAATTTATTCTCTTTTTACCTTAGTATCCAATAAGAAGATATGGATTCCCCCAATAACCATCTCCACAAAAATATCGCCATGAGATGTTTGAGCTTTCAGAAGTATACATACCATATGAATGTACTCTTTCACTTGAAATAATTGATGTTGATCCATGGGGTAGTGCCCAGTCAATCAAAGCTAGAACATTGTCCATATTCAGCAAAGAAGGGTTTGTAATGTTGAAGTTCAACAATTATTCATCTACCTCAAAGGCTAACCGGCATCGTTTTTTCCTAATGAGGTTTTACACTTAGATTTGGCATTGAATGTTTTGAGATATGATGGTATTATCGTCTTGTAACATGTACTACCATTACAAGTTTTATTAGGATTAGATGTACCAAAGAGTGTATCGCCAGTACAACTTGATTCACACCCAACAATTCTAGACTTAATTCCTTCAATTAAAGCTTTATTGTTGCAACCTTTACCTATGAATTTGTTTCATCCTGAATATAAGAAACGGCTACCTGTTAAATCCATCGTTTGGTTTTTGGTTTCTTTTTTCTTGCCTAAACAATTGTCTAGAATCACTAGACTGTTCACGAGAAGGTACTCCAACCATCACTAGGATCATAAGAAAAAGTGAAGACCTCCATTTTTTTTTTCAAAATTGTTAAAGGGATTGAAGATTCATTGCAATAGACCTTGAACCATGAATCCAAGAAATAATCGGGTCCAATTCCAAAAGGGTAAGGAACTCTAACATTTTTCACAACTGCCTTTACACATATCTTTTGCTTTAAAAATAACTATAGAAGTAGTTGCAAATGCCAATGCTAATTCTATGTAGATAATTAGAAAAAGCAAGAAAGTGAAACTAGAAGCGATTCTCACAATCATTTTTTCTTATTTAGGTCCTAGTTTTATTATTTAACTGTATTTTATAGGGAAAACAAATGAAAAAAAAAGGGATGCTTCTTTGCACTTTTTGAGGTTAATCACCTTGACTGACTTAAAAAGTATAATGTCAACTTTATTTTTCTCTTTATATATATGTTGTTTTACTGAGTTGATGCTACAAGTTAACTAACACCAACTCAATTAATAAATTACTTAAAAGTCCTCTTTAATAAAGAATTTAATATCTATATAAAATTATATAAAATGTTTTACTAAATTTTTATCACAAGTCAACTCGACATCGATTCAATTAGGAAATTACTTAAAAACCCCTTTCAATAAAAAATTAATATTAATATAATAGTGTTTTCATCTTTTACTATTTTTATAATAATTTATTAAATAAATAACTAAATATATTATGTATAAGGATTTAACTAAGCCTAAAAAATATTTAACCATAAATATTTTACTATTTCACTTATAACTCATTTTTTTATAAACATAATTGTAACACCCCTTGCCGAGTCCGGTCATCAGACTTGAGCTACAGAAGGTTACCACACGAAACTCATATAACATTTACATACATTAAACATACGTGGTGGACCATGTTGCGGACTAATAGATGGTGGAACGCTCCAACGGATCATTCAACTATGCATAGAATTTTAGATGGCTAAACTGCGGATCATTCCACATACACCACTATTGCAAGAAGTAAGACGGACATAAAATTGAAATGATTCTTGCGAATACCCAAAAATGGAGGATTGTTCCATGGATACCCCATACTATGGTATGTCCCGCAGAACTCAAGATGTAGAACATAACATATCTGAACTTCGTTTTTATTCTCATACTTTATGAAAATTCAAAGTAATCACATTCAAAGTTTAACAAGTTTGTTTCAAAATAACTAAACGACTATATACAAGCCACTTAGACCAACTCAAATAAATTAGGAGTTTACCACAATGTCTGACAGATAGTGTGAACTTCATGTTGGTCTAGTCTACGCGCTCTAAACGTTCAAAATCTACAAGATAAAAGCAATCTAGGTGTAAGTATTTAGAATACTTAGTAAACTCATACAAATTTGATAGTTTACTTCCCTCGCATAATAATTATATGATAATTTAATATGCAAACACAGTTTACCTATCCGCCAACACAATTCGCCAACATGACAAGTGCATATATTTCATTACATACAGTATATCGGGTAAGCAACATGATACAATGACACTCTTCATGTCAAATTCAATCACATACCTTTCATTGATGCGAACTTTAATTATAGTAATTACTTTTTCATTTCCCTTATTTCTTAACTTGCCAATTTCACATTTCAAATGTTTCATATTACTCAATGAACATCGTAAGAGAACTCAAAACACAAGTAAGCTTCACATCAAAGGTTAATTCAAGCTAATCACATATAGAAATGTTAGGCTACCTATCCGGGTTAAACCTTTATTGACATAATGAAAGCTTGGCTAGAGCTGTATATACATGTAAGGTTACCAGTCCAAGCTAAATCTTTAAAATGACATCATATCACCAGTCCAAGCTAAATCTGTGTCACATGTATCTTCGAGTTTGCAACAAATGTTGGATCTCAGAATCATCAAGAAATAACCTGTAACCATGTGTATTATCCTTTTACTAAGTTCATCGGGACACTTTCATTTTGTAATTCCATTCACATTCCTTCGTAACACAATACAACATCTCTACTCTATAACTTTAACAAACCAAATCTAAATTACCGAATTTTCAATTATACAGTTTAAAAACGAAAAAGGAAAGAAAGTTTAATAATTTTTATTTGTATGAACTTACCTGGCGAAAGATAACTCGACTCAATAGAGTCTACTAAACAACTTTTCCTTTCCCGAAATCTTAACAGATTCAAATCTTGATCTATAACATAATTTTAATTCAAATTTTATTAACCAACATTATTCATCAGGTTATAAACTCATAAATCAATTCATTTCCATCATTCTAGCTTCCCTCAAACCCAACACTTAAATAGTCAAGCCCTTTATAGCAATGTTTATATAAATCTTAAGCTTATTTTGAAATGTCTCAATTTTAGTTGTTATTCGAAACTAACAAATTCTAATTTTACCAAGTAATCTTTTTTCATAACTTTTCATATAATCTGAACATTTAACACAACAATTCAACCATTCAACAATGGTAATCTCAAGAAATCTTGAACAGTTGTGGAAATAAGCACCACTATTAGCTAGATTGAAGCATGACAAATTCAAAAACACCAAATTCAAGCAAAACAGACTTGAATTAGCTAACCATGCAAGCACACAAAACTTGGCCAAGTTTTCCTAGCTTAACAAAGAAGAAAAATGGTAATGGAGAGGATAAAGAAAAGAAAAATGAACTGCTTCCTTCCATCCGCTAAGCTATCATATATATGTGTGTGTGTCTAATCTAATTATTAATTAAGATTTGCATCATTACAGGTAAGTTAAAACCAACACATGTGTGGCCATTAACTACGAAAATGGCTAAATTATTTATTCAGTTCCTAATCGATTATCATATTACCACTAGCGAAAGAAATCCATAGTGGTTAACTTTTATCACATTTATGATTTCATTCTTATACTAAAATAGATTATTCAATCAATCAAATTAACAAACCAAGATTTCATATAACACTATAATAGGCTAATATATATTAAATATTAAAACTTACTCCATCATTGATAAACGAGGTTCCAAAACCATCATTTCGGTACCACTGAAAACTAATTATTACAATAATTTTAATATGTTGTTCTTTCACCCACATTTATGTAATATTTATAAAACAAATGTTTTATATTTATATATTAATACTTAAATTCTAATGATATCTCTAATATATATAGTACTTTTAATTTTATTTACTTAAAATTTAACCTTTTACTTTTCAAATTTTATTTTCAGTTCAATGGGTGAATATTTTGTTGAATTCATTTAAAAATTAGACATAATAAAACATTTATCTCTCAATTTTACAATTTTTTTAATTTGTCTTTTTCTTTTTCTTTTTTGCTTTCACTGGTCCACGACTTTTTATTTTTATCAAATCGAACAAATTTTGTTACAATTTGATGGAACCATTGAAATTGCATCAAATGTAGATGTGATAGTGCATATGTATATCATAATAGTTTTTTATTTTATCTACCATATTAATAAATAATTCAAAAATATTAAAATATTATGAAAATATATATATATTTTTAAAAATTATGAAGAGTAATAACTTTTCAAAACTATATATAAGTAAAAGGTACAAAAAATTCGGTCTATCTACTATTCGAATCACATACTATTCAAAATCTTTGGGGAAACTTTTCCCATTAACTCTTCACTATATTTGGTGTTGGAATTGCTTTTAGGTCTGTTCAAAAGTACATGGAAATGCCAAATTTTTAAAGAATGTTATATAAATTAATTGAGGGTTCACATGCAAGAGCTGCTCATTTCCAAGTGTTCACACCTAAAAACCATTGGAGAACCCAAGCTGAAATTAAGGAGCTCCAAAACTGTCCAGCTGATCAAGGAGCACCAATTAAAGAGAATGCAAGCCCCTAGGCCGAACCTACAGGCACCATTCAGCTCCCGAAGTACTCCACTTTCGGCATCCTCCATGCACAAGGAAGCTTCCTAGAAAATTCAAGAATTTCCAGCTCAATTAAATGAATTAAAAGCTGACTTTTCAGCTAGGCAATTTGGTCCATTCGGCTAGCCTAATTTTGGCTATAAATATTATGTTCAAAACATGTAATTCAGACTTTTTAATCTTAATGAATTGTTGCCGATTTTGTGAGAAAACTTTCTCTCAAATTTTGTTCGAGACCTGAACTGACTTATCTAGTTTCTAGTGGCGTCTACCGAGTCTCTTTTGAACTTATCACTCCCTAAACCCGAGTGTGACGTTCACCGATTTATACCTTTGGTTCGTACTTACCTAAGTAACGGGTCAAGGTCCTAAACTACCATTTCGAAACCACCTTAAGAGTCCTATAAGTCCTATTCAAACCATCCTTCCGTAATTCTTTTTTCTTCTTAAATTTCTTTAAGCCGAACCTATAACCCTTCTTTATTCATTATTCCGAGCCATCTTTGCTACCTAAATCAATACTTAGCCTAATTTCGACTAAACTTCAATTCCGAACAAAACTTCTTCGTTTTAACGATCGAGCACATAAACGACTCGGATAACTTTACGGAACCGAGATCGCATCACTGGATCTCATACAAATATTTGTTGCAAGTTAACTAATCTTTTTAATTTGAAAATTGATAGCTTGGTTGGATCTTAAGGTAGTGTAAGCCCATCACATCCATGTGTCTAAAATTGAGCCTTAAGACTTGTATCAGAGAGCATTTACTTAAACACCATGTGTATATTGTTTTCTTGTGGCTCTTCTGTTCGATTCGTATTTTTTTGTCTTTCGAGTTGGCTTTCACTTTATTTTGGTGTCTTAGAGAATTATTTCCATTAAGAATTATCATATTTCAAGAGTTTGGTTGACTTATGTGGATTTAAGAAAAGAAAAAAAAATCGGTCGCGTGGTTTGCGAGACAAATTCTAGCCCTGTGACATATATACTTCATACATTTTGGAATTCATTCCCTTTTATTTTCAATAATTTAATCTCTCTATTTTTTAGATTTAAAATCTATTTTCAAATTATATATACTCATGTAATATTTTAATAAAATTAACGCTATTAATTATATTAAAATTAAAATATAGAGATCAAATCTAAAATTTTCAAAATTTAAATTTAACCATTTATTTATAATTAAAAAAACACGAGTTATATAAAAGAATAGCATAATAAACATCCATATGAACGGCAGAAGTTACTTTGTACCTTCCTTTAAATAGAGTTATATATAGAGAGAAAAAGAAAAGCATAATAAAGTTATGAAAGCCGGAAGATTGGTTGCACCTTATAGAGCTATATAAATTATATAGATATGACAAGACATTTATACAATTCTACCTCTGTTTTTCTAATGCTGAAAGCTCCAACTACAGAAAGCTGAAACCAAATATTTGGTCTTAACATTACTTTTTCTTTTTTCTTTTTCCAATTTGGGAAAAGTAGAGAATCCTCCGATGTTAACGTTGGAATATGAACACCGGAAATGTGCTTGACTTTGTTTTTCAATATGTTCTGTTGCACTTACTGCTTGGGTGGAAAATAAATTAGTTTTGACTCCAATGTTGAATATATTTTTAAAATGATTCTGATTTTCACTGAAAATATATATTATTTATAATTGTAATCATATATATAATATCTAAAACCAAAGCGTAATAAAATTAAATATATCCCTTATTTACAGCATATTGAATAGTTTTAAATTAAGACATGTGTCGTATATTCAATTATTAGACTTAATTTAAAACAAATTTCAAAATATTTTATATTTATTTGTTTATAATTTTAAGCGATTTACTCTTAATATGTATGTTAAATTATTTATTAAATTTTATTGTTTTAATTTAACATTTTAATATATTTATTTTTGGACAATGATCAACCCAGAAGTAGAGTAATTGGGTTTATAATTTCTTGGCATAAATTAACTTTTAAAATAAGATATCTTTAAGGTGGAAGTTGAATTCTTGTTTAACATCTTATAAAATAAAGAACAAAGAAAGAAAGGAAAAAATTCATCAATTGGATGTATATTAAATTCCTTATTCTAATGGATATCTACTTTATAATAAAAACATTTATAACAGTTATATATATAATTTGTATTGATTGAAATTAAACTAGTGGTTCCTTTTCTATGGAACAAATATTTCTAGAGAAAAACTTGAATTTATTGAAGAAGACGTCGAATCCCAAGGGAAAGGTAAATCCAATTTTAAATGGACAATCTCTTCCTGGTTGTGATGATGATCAACATTCGAATCCTTCAGCAATGGCAGAATCTGGTCTAACTGAATTGCAACCTCTTTCATTGTTGGTCGCTTCTTTCCACTCAAGCTCAAGCATCGGTATGCAAGTTTAGCTACCGTCATTAACTCATCATCTTTGCTTGCCCAACTACTCGAGCATCAACAATTTCCATCACTCGATTTTCTTCCATTGAAGAAATGAAATGTGTGGCCAAACTTCTACCTTCTTTTTCCCTTTCTAGAGAAAAAATTGGCTTTTCACCGGTTAGTAACTCCACAAGTACAACTCCGAAACTGTAGACATCACTTTTTTCTATGAATTGACTTGATTGGAAATATTCCGGGTTTATGTACCCGAATGTACCATGCACATGCGTGGTCAAGTGAGTTTGATCAATAGAAATCGATCTTGATGTTCCAAAATCTGAAACCTTTGCCTTGAACTTTTCATCTAACAAGATATTTGAGGACTTGTTATCTCGATGATAAATCGGAATGGAGGCAGAAGAGTGTAAATACCAAAGGGCTTCGGCCGTTTCTTTGGCAATTCTTAGTCGTGTTTCCCATGATAATGGGAACTCCTCACTTTTGTCATGCAGATATTGGAAAAGTGTACCATTGGAAATGAACTCATAAACCAGTAATGGAACCTCAGTTTCCAAGCAACATCCTAATAGTTAATTTGACCACATTTCTATGATTAACTTGAGAAAGGATAACAACTTCATTAATGAAGTGTTCGACTTCCTCTACAACCATTGCCATGGACTTTTTTACTGCTACGATCCTTCCATCAGCTAACATTCCTTTGTAAACAGTGCCTTGCCCACCTTGCCCAAGTACTCTATTATTGTTGAAGTTATTTGTTGCTTTATCCAACTCCTTGGAGGTAAATATCTTGGTTTTCTCCAAACTACCTTCGTGTGAATACATTTGTTGTAACAACAATCCACCATTTCGTTTAAAAAACTATTTCTTCAGCTTCACTTTCCTCCTTTTCTTTAAAAGCTTGTATAACCACCATCCACCCATAACTAAGAACAAAACTCCACAGCCTACACCAAGACCTATATATCGAGAATGTGGTCATGTTAATAACCTTCCTGTGTGTGTGAGTGGGTGGGTGGGTGTGGGTGTTAATAACGTTAAATTATGACGAGTGACAAAGAGAGAGAGAGAATTAAAGGGAAAGGTAGTTAATTACCTAAAGCAATAATCCAAGTTTTACTTCCTTCACATCGATAAAACCCTGGTACATTTACACAGGTTGCGTCCCCACAAGATATCTTGTGACGTTCTTCCTCACATTCATCAATATCTAAATAATATTTCCATTATTAAAACAAATTTAAGAAACAATCAGTTAATCAAACATGGGAAGAGAAGAGAATTTATTCTCTTTTTACCTTGGCATCCAATAGGAAGATACGGATTCCCCCGATAACCATCTCTACAAAAATATTGCCGTGAGATGTTTGAGCTTTCAGAAGTATACATACCATATGAACGTACTCTTTCACTTGAATAGCTGATGTTGATCCATGGGGTAGTGCCCAATCAATCAAAGCTGGAACATTGTCCATATTCAGCATATCAGAAGGGTTTGTTATATTGAAGTTCAACCATTCTTCATCTACCACAAAGGCTAACTTGCATCCTTGTGGCCCTGATGAGGTTTTGCTCTCAAAGCTGGCGTTGAATGTTTGGGGATACGATGGTATTACAATCTCGCAGCATGTACTACCATTACAAGTTTTATTAGGATTAGAGGTACCAAAGAGTGTATCGCCATTACAAATTGATTCACATCCAACAATTCTAGGATTAATTCCTGCAATTAAAGCTTTGTTGTTGCAACATGCAGCTATGAATTTGTTCCCCCCTGAATAGAAGAAAGGGCTACCTGTTAAATCCACCGTTTGGTTTTTGGTTTCTCTTTTCCTGCCTGAACAATTGTCTAGAATCACTGGACTCTTCACACAACGGTACTCCCAGCCATCGCCAGGATCATAAGAAAAATTGAAGACTTCCATTTTTATTTTTTTCAAAATTGTTGGAGGGGTTGAAGATTCATTGCAAGAGACCTCAAACCATGAATTCAAGAAACAATCGGGTCCAATTCCAAAAGGGTAGGGAACGCCAACATTTCCGCAGCTGCCTTTGCACCCATCTTTTGCTCCAGAAATAGCTGTAGAAGTAGTTGCTAATGCAAATGCTATGTTGATAATTAGCAAAAGCAAGAAAGTGAAACTTGAAGCAATTATCACAACCATTTTTGCTTCTTTTGGTCCTATTTTCATCATTTAACCCTACTTTATAGGGAAAACAAATGAATAACAAAGGATGTTTCTTTGCACTTTCCCAAGTTAATCACCTTGACTGACTTTGAAGTGTTGAAATGTCAACTTTATTTTTTCCCTTTTTATGTATGTAGTATTTTATTGTGTTGATAGTAATCATCGCCAATCTCATTAAAAAAAATTATTTAAAAGTTTTTTTCAATAAATAATTTAATATCTATATAAACTTATATAAAATGTTTTATTGAAATTGGTATCACAAGTTGAATCAATACTTGACTTAGAGTCTGTTTGTTTACATGTAAAAAATTTTACGGAAAATATTTTTTACATTTTTTTGTATCTGTTTCACAGAAAATAGTTTGGTTAACGAAAAATAACTTACAGGTTAAGGTAAAATAAGCCCCTTTTCTGACTTACTATTTTGAAAAACATAAGTCATTTTTCTAAAAGAGCTATCTATAGATAATTTTATTTTATATAAAATTAACTTAAATCAAGCTTAATATTATTATATTGATAATAAATTTTATTTTATTTTTGAAAATATTTAAAATATTATATTTTTAATATTATTAAACATACATATTTAATTATTTATATTTAGTCATATAATAAATTATTAATATAATAAATATAATTTATTATTTTCATAAATTATTTAATATTTCAATTTTATTTTAATAATAAATTTTAAAATAATAATTTTAAATAATATTATTCACATATTATTAAAATATTCAATATTAATATTTTAATAATAAATATTTATTACAATTATAAATATATTAATAATAAATGTTTTGTAGTATAAAGGTTAAAATATGTCATAAGTCTATGTACACTTCATGATTTGTAATTTAGTATTTGTACTTTTATTTTCAAGAATTTAGTCCATTTACTTTTTAAATTTGAAAATCAAGTCTAATTGTTGACATTGTTAAATTTTTTGTCAATTTTGTTGATGGCACATTTTTAAATAAAAATACTCACTTAGTAGTCATGTAATTAAAAATGACGTTGCAATGAATCTGATTTAACATAATATTTTTAATATGTACAAAAATAATGTAAAATATAAAATTATAAATAAAAATAAATTCAATTAAATAATAAAAAATAAGCAAATCTCAAATGTATGTTTGTCTAATGGAAAAATAACTTTTATGAAATATTTTTAAGAAATTTACGAACCAACAGAAAATGTTTTATATAGATTCCTCCAAACACCAAAAATATAACTTTTTCAAAAATTAAATAATTTTTCGTAAATCATTTTCTAATTCATTTTAATCAACACCAACCTCATTAAGAAATTATTTAAAAGCTCTCTTTTAATAAAGAATTTAATATCTATATAAACTTATATAAAATGTTTTATTGAAATTGGTATCACAAGTCAAATCGATATAATTTAATTAAAAAATATTTTTTTTAAGAAACAGGGCTTGAGATTAAATAGACAAAAATAGGAACCAGTACAAAAGCAAACAAAAAACAAAATAAAAAAAAGGAAACGAAAGCCCAAATACAAGCCCAGAATAAAACAGCTCCGAAAACAAAACCAAGATAAACATTCGAAACTCTAAAACGAGTTGTCATCCAAACCCTCCAGAAAGAAAAGCAAATTATGAAGGGATGCCGCCACTGACGAAACGAGAAGAATAATTCCGACGACCACAGAAGACCAGAAAACCAGGCTACCACATCCAAGAAGCGAGGAAACAACGAACGGGAACCTGTGCTCCAACAGAGAAAACCAAAATCCAACCCAATCTCGTGAAACCCACGAACCCGTGGAGCTCCCTCACCTCCTCGAAACAGATCTCTGCAATGACTCATCAGCTTCCGCGCATATCCGATTGGAAAGCACCTCTGTTATGGTACACCGCCGCCGAAGCAAAGAGAGGCTCCGCACATGCACGGTAAACAGAACCTTCATCCATGAGATGCGTAGATACCAACAGATGGGCCACCTGATTTGTAATGCGAGGAACATACACAATGTGACACCCGCGAAGCCGCACAACCATGGCTTTAATGTTGTTGATGTAAGGACCCAGAACCGACGCATCAGGCTGAGGAGAGAGGAGTTTACGGATCACCGTCAAAGAATCGCCTTAAAAAATGATCGACTGGAACCCCAGCCTCAGAACCAGTCGGACTGCATGGTAACAAGCCAGGGCCTCTGCAGTGAATGGCGAAGGTACATGCATATTGAGTACTGATTGGGAACCTAACACTAGACCTAAGTGATCTCGAATGACAATACCCGCACAGGAAATGTTCTCAGATGCACGAAAAGCAATGTCAAAGTTTACCTTAACATAGGGTGCATCTTGAGGCCGCCATCGCTCGACACCGATTAGGCGACCAAGTAACCTCTCATTTACCGCATCTAATTCCAATAGGTAGGCCTGAACTCGGCTTACAATGACATGCATTTCGATAACATCATTATTATGAACCCGTCTATTCCGCGCATGCCAAATGAACCACAACACACATCACTAGTAGGCACTGTGAAAAGAAACAGTAGCCAATATTGTAAAGAGGCATTTGATACTTCATTTGCCCACATGATGTGCAGGGACCCCAAATATTAGAAATCGACAGGCAATTGCGAAAGATATGTTCCAACGTCTCAACAGAGACCAAGCACCGGGGGCATAAAGCGGAGGCTCTTAATCTTTTGTTATAGAGATTATAGTAGCTAGGAATGTAATTGTTAAAAACTCTCCAAACTGTAATTTTTAATTTTTCTGGAAGGTCCAACTTCCATAGAGTAGAATAAAATACTATGTAAGAGTCTAGAATCCAGTATAACCCGAAGAAGCAAAGAGTCTATAACCACTGCGAACAGTGAATTCGCCCAAAGGCTCAGCACCCCAAACTAGGATGTCGTCATGGGCAGTCCGAGAAAGGGGGATACACAACACACGATCAGCAATGTCTTGGCCCAAAACACTGGTGAGCTTATTTTCTTCCCACTGCCTTGAATGAGGGTTAATGAATTCTAAAACAAGTAGGGTTGGAAAACTAACATCTATGTGTAGCAAACGTTTGTTAGGCAATCTTGGAATCCAAGCATCATCCCAGACCTGTATATTGGATCCCATACCAATACGCCAACAAAGTCCTATATGTAGCAACCCCTTCGAAGACCAGATACTCCTTCATAGGTAAAAATGGTAAGTTCCCAAACTAGCATGCATGAAATCACAACATGGGTAATACTTAGCCTTAAGGGCATGTGCTAACAAAGAACATGGGTTGTTAATTAAATGCCAACCTTGCTTTGCAAGCAAAGCAATGTTGAATTTTGCTAAATACCGAAAACCCAATCCACCATCGAACTTCGAAGCGCATAAAGTAGGCCAATCACACCAATGCATAGCCCCCGACCCCCTTACCGTTTCCTCCAAAAAGTGCTTTATTATTTTCTCCAAATTAGCTTAGAAAGATGCAGTTAAAAGAAAGCACGACATAGTAAAGGTAAGAATAGCCTATAAAACGCTCTTAATAAACACTTCCTTTCCACATTGTAACAACAACCGAACACACCAATTCCCAATCTATGAACGCATGCGAGCATTCAAGCCCTAAAAAGCTCTCTTTTTAGCACATCTCACCATATTTGGCAAACCCAAATATCTCTCAGGCTCAATAGAGATGCGGACTCCTAAACAAGTAGAAATAGAAGTTGCAAGAGACTCCTCAACATTGGAACTAAAATAAATAACAGACCTCTCAAAGTTAACACACTGTCCTGAGGAGCTCATACTCGCTAAGAACTTGTTTTAACACCAAAGCACCCCCTATAGTGGCCCCCCAAAAAAGTACACAATCATCAGCGAATAGCAAGTGCAAAATAGGCGGCCCTTTACGGCTAATACAAGTGCAAAATAGGCGGGCCTTTACGGCTAATACAAGCCCCATGATTCAAACATCATGGAGTGTTTGTCGCAAAGGGAAGACAACCCTTCACAGTAAATAAGAAATAGTTACGGTGATGCGTACTCATGAATTTGATTACAAGACGTTAAGTTGCCCGATTGTCTAATGTTGTATCGTTTCGAAATTGGCCTTAAGATGAAAGTGAGATTAATGGTTATTGTTTCGAAGGAAAGGATGGTAATGGTGTTGGATGGACCAATGATACGAAATATCGTGACTCTATTTTTATAAAGTGAAGAAACATTCAAGTTTGTAGAAGGAAAATTGTGACCCTCTGTAACAGTCCATTTTTCGGGTAGGGGGTGTTACACCCTCTATTTAGCAAAACAGGAACCAACAGTATAGGGTTTGACGCCACAAGGAAAACCTTGATAAGTCCAACTAAGTTCTTTTAATAACAAAGAGAGAAAATTTCTCACAAATTATAGAAATGTTCATTCATCATACTCTATTCTTAGGCATACAGATAGCCAATACCAACCATGAAGTTAAATGCCTTAACTATGCATGAAACAGACGAATAGTCACAAAACTCTCATCTGGAATGTTGGCAATTAAAGGGACTTTAGCTAGCCGAATGGCCACTTAAGATGAATATGAACCCTTTGATATTCCGTCCCTTAAATCTAACCAATAAATATGTGAATCCTTAGGTCTTCCTTCTACTAAATTTAGCCAATGAATGCTTGTGTCTTTAAATCCCCTCTCCATTGAATGCGTCTATTCAAGGCATGAATTCTAAAGTCATGAGGTTGCTGAAAATTCAGTTGTTTTCCAAACGTCATGTTCAGCTTCCATCTTGATTGCTCCATTAAATTCGTCCATTGAATCTCCATTGAATGGTTGAATTTTTTAATCTTCCTTCCATTGAATTCTGGTTTGGAGATGAAGGTCTCCAACAAAAGTAACCTGCAAAACACTATAAATAAAACTTCAATTCATAATTTTAACAAAAAATGCATAATAAAAAAAAATGAATGCAACAAAACAAACAATGAAGCATAATTAAAAACACCGCTTTATTTATGAATGCAACAAAATATTCAATGAAACATAAATAAATAAAAACACAACTTTATTTATGAATGCAAATATGCTTAAAAAGTAAATATGCTTAAAATGCTTATTGAGCAATAGATAAAACATTGCAAAATTAATGCTCATTGTTTAATTCAGATTGAAATGTAGATTGTTCCAATTCAGCCCAAATGGCTTGTATGAATACTTTGAGCGCCTCCTTAAGCTTTCTAGCCCTCACCCTCGTAATGGTCCAATAGGTACGTGCAATGCATCTCCAAGTATTGGAACCTTCAAATTTGGAACTAAGGTTATTCCCATGCTCACATCGTTCCCTCCCTCTTCGAGAGGATTTTTCATCAAATCTGAATATGCGTAGAATGGAGATAAATCAGAAACATTAAAACTCGCACTAACATTGGACTCACCTGGGAGATCTATCTTATAAGAGTTATCATTAATTTTCTCCACAACTAGAAAACGACCATCTCCTCTTGGAAGGAGTTCAGATATTCGTTGGGTAAGAAATCGTTCTTTTCACATGTGTACCCAAACCAAATCTCTTGGTTCGAATACAACTTTCTTTCGACCCTTGTTGGCATGTTCTATATAATACTCCGTCCTCTTTTCAATATTATCTCAAACCTTCTTATGAAGTTGTCGAACAAATTCAACCTTTCTTTTTCCATTTAAATTGACAAATTCATTAGTAGGCAAAGGAATTAAATCCAAAGGTGTAAGAGGATTAAAACCATACACTATCTCAAAAGGAGAAAATCTAGTGGTAGAATGACACTTCAATTGTATACAAATTCAACAAGTGGTAAACACGCCTCCCATGTCTTCAAATTACATTGAATGATAGCTCGAAGCAGCGTTGACAATGTACGGTTTACAAGTTCGATTTGTCCATCAGATCGGGGATGACATGTAGTGGAGAATAAAAATTTAGTGCCTAACTTACCCCATAATGTCTTCCAAAAGTAGCTCAAAAACTTTGTATCTCGATCAGACACAATACTTTTTTGAATTCCATGTAATCTGACAATTTCCTTGAAAAACAAATTAGCAATATACTTAGCATCATTAGTTTTTCGATAAGGTATAAAATAAGCCATTTTAGAAAAACGGTCCACCACAACAAAAATATAACCTTTCCTACTACTAGACCTTGGTAATCCTAACACAAAATCCATTAAAATATCTATCCAAGGTTCCATAGGTATAGGTAATTGGGTGTACCAACCATGGGAGTTTACTCGTGATTTAGCCTTTTTGCAAATTATACAATTTTGACAAAGACGTTCGACGTCTTGTCACATATGTGGCAAAAAAAAATGGTCATGCAATACATCTAGAGTTTTTGCAACTCCAAAATGTCCCATTAGACCTCCCCCGTAGGCTTCTTTCACAAGTAGCTCTCGAACAGAACTCCTTGGTATACAAAGTTTATTTTCTCGAAAAGAAAATCTATCGTGCTTGAAAAACTTACCAAAAGCTTCTTTTTCACAAGCTGTAAAAATATTGCCAAAATCGATGTCATGCTCATACAAGTCCTTTTTGTGCTCAAATCCAAGCAATTTAGCATCCAAAGTAGTAAGCAATACATACCGCCGAGATAATGTGTTAGCAACTACGTTTTCTTTACCGTACTTGTATTTAATGACAAAAGGAAAAGTGTCAATAAATTTTACCCATTTGGCATGTCGCTTGTTGAGTTTGTGTTGACTCTTCAATTTCTTAAGAGATTCATGATTGGTGTGGATCACAAATTCTTTCGGCCAAAGATAATGCTGCCAAGCTCTGATGCTCTCACCAAAGCGTATAACTCTTTATCGTATATAGGGTAGTTCAATGTGACTCCACCCAAATTCTCGCTAAAATACATAATTAGTCGTCCTTCTTGCATAA
Source organism: Gossypium rotundifolium (assembly GCA_025506655.1). Classification (NCBI taxonomy): domain Eukaryota; kingdom Viridiplantae; phylum Streptophyta; class Magnoliopsida; order Malvales; family Malvaceae; genus Gossypium; species Gossypium rotundifolium. The sequence continues at coordinate 96,304,307 of CP106732.1, read as the reverse complement.
AACTGCTCCAATACCTATTCCTGATGCATCACATTCTATTTCAAAAGTTTTAGTAAAATTAGGTAAGGCAAGCAATGATGCATTAACCAATTTTTCCTTAAGAAAATTAAAAGCATTTTCTTGTGGACTTTCCCACTTAAATCCCACAGTTTTCTTAATGATTTCAGTTAAAGGAGCGGCTATTCTACTAAAATCTTTAACAAACCTCCAGTAGAAGCTAGCAACACCATGAAAGCTTCTAACATTACTTACGCTTGTGGGTGTTGGCCAATCCTTGATTACACAGACCTTTTCGTCGTCCATTTCAATTCCTTTTGAACTCATGAAAAAAAAGGAAAACAACAACTTATCAGTACAAAAAGAACATTTTTAAAATTTGCATACAATTTCTCTTTTTGCAACACCTCCAAAAAAAGTTTTAAATGATTAACATGATCTTTGAAATACTTGTTGTAAATTAATATATCATCAAAGTAAAATACATAAAACCTACCAATGAATGCTTACAAAACATGATTCATAAGTCTCATAAACGTGCTGGGTGCATTGGTTAAGCCAAACGACATTACCAACAATTCATACAAATCGTGTTTTGTCTTTAAAGCGATTTTCCATTCATCACCTTCTTGCATTCAAATTTGGTGATATCCAATTTTAAGGTCAGTCTTGGTAAAAATGTTGGACCCATGTAGTTCATCAAGCATGTCATCTAATCAAAGAATAGGGTGTCGATACTTTATCGTGATTTTATTTAAAGCATAACAATCGATACACATTCGCCAAGTTCCATCATTCTTTAAAACTAGCAAAACAAGAACGACACATGGGCTTAAACTTTCTCGCACATAAATTTTTTCCATAAGCTCACGAATTTTCCATTATAACTCTTTGGTATCTTTCAGGTTACTTCGATAAGCAAGTCAGTTCAAAATTGTGGCTCCCAAAATAAAGTCAGTTCGATGTTCAATTCCCCTTAACAGCGGTAGACCATTGGGAATCTCATCAGGAAAAAAATTTTGAAATCCTGTAAGAGAGAAACAATCACACTACGAATATTTTCATTAAGTTTGTTAGTGCTAAAATATGCCTCTTTGTACAAAAGTACAAGTAGTGGCTGGTAAGTCAAAGCAGCTCTCTCAACCTATCTACTTTTTGCATAAAAATTCAATTTATTTTTTCTTTTACTCTCTTTTCTTACCACAACCTATTTTTATTGTTTATTTTTTTCTTTTTCGCTCTCTTTTTCTTTCCCCTCATGCTCTTTTTTTTTTTTTTTTTTTGGCATTCTCTCATCTTTTGCTATTTTTCTTTTGTTGTTACCTTATTCTCTTTTGTTTTTGATTTTCTACTCTCTTCTTTCAAACATACTTGATCTTCATACACTTGTTTGGGTGACATGGGTACAAGTGTGATAAGTTTTCCATTAAATTGAAAAAAATAGCGGTTGGTGAATCCATCATGGATAACTTCTCTGATCATATTGCCATGGACGACCAAGTAAAATGTACCATGCATGCATGGGAACAGCGTCACATAGCACCTCATCTTTGTACCTTCTAATGGTAAAGGAAAACATCACTTGTTTAACCACCTCGATCTCACCTCCATTATTCAACCATTATAGTTTATATGGTTGTTGATGTTTAGTCGTGGCCAATCCAAGTTTTTCCACCAAAATCGAGCTTGCTACATTCGTATAACTACCGCTATTAATAATCATGTTGCACATTTTTCTCTTAATGTGGAACGAGTGTAGAATATGTTCTCCGTTTGCTCCACCTCGTCTTTAGCTTGTGTGCTTAATGTACGTTTTGTTACAAGCAGCTCACCTTTAATTGGATACTTGACTTCACTCTCATCTTCCATTGGTGGCATGCCATCATTTGTTTCACCCTCCGATTCTAACTCTCCATTGTCCTTGAGAATCATAACATTTCGATTTAGGCATTGGTTGGTAATGTTGTAACACCCCAAACCCGGCCCATGCGTTTCGACTGGATCTGGCGTGTCACGGCTTGTACATTGAAAACTTTTGCCTTGTTGGTTTTGGAAGTCGTAAGTTAATTAGACATTATTAGAGTAAATAAGTGACATTTTAAAAATAAAATCTTATATTAGTATTATTAAGTATAAATAAACCTTGACATAAAATTTATAAGTTGCATAACATTGGAAACATCTTAGTTGAATAAAAACTAGGGCCTTAAAAAATCCCAAATAAAAATAAAATAAACTTAAAAAATCCCAAATAATTTGTAGAAATAAAACTTGATAGCCCTCGAGTCCGCCTCGGCTCCCATGTTCACGATCTACTACTCACCTGAAATGTTGGGAAAAATAAAAGGTTGAGTCACCAAGACTCGTGTGCAAATCCCGAGAACACATAAAAGGCTTGAGGCCCACAAACACATTATGAGCCTTGGCCCGTATACAAGGGTAACAAAATATGCAACATGGCCCATCCCAAACCTATGAGTCCATCCTCTACACACCCCGCACCAACCATCACACCTCGGGATTTCTACAATCAACCCTCCGTCTGCTACACACCATATCGACAAATTGTGCTACATCATCATAAAGATTGATCACTATGTGACTTATGTGGCGAAGCCACCGATCGCTATGCGACCTTAATAATATATCGACAGCTGTGCTGCCTGTCATAAAGACCGATCACTATGTGACCTATGTGGCAAAGCCACCGATCGCCTCGCGACCTGCTCCCCTTCCGTAAATCGATCAATCCCATCCCATGCATACATGCAAGAATCAGAACATTAAACTATCTAAACAGATCACATATTTTTACATACTTCGATACACATAGAGAAGTTTATATGATTACGTACCTGGCATCCCTTACCTACCCTTTCCGGGTAATACGACTGTTTATACAGCCTTATTTTTTGGCTTTTAGCCCATAACATACATATAATTCAGATTAACTAGTGTGATAAAGATCTACACACCTTTTCTGGCTTTTAGCCCATAACATACATATAATATAACAAAGCTTATGTGTCAAGAATTTACACACGACACCGATAAAACGAGGCTTTCTATATCGACGCTATCCTTAGTCAACACAACTGCTATCCGCCTAAGGTGTTGTTCGTGGTCGTCCACAACCAGGCCATTAATCTCGAACAAAGATCTTCGCTCATTTCTTAAACTTAAGGATTCTTTCTTTTGCTCGATCCATATTTAATTCCATCATAAATCCTTATCGAGTTACTATAATAATATTTAATCGTTAATCCTCCTTATAAAGTTAAAATCTTTTATATAATGATGAAATCTAATAGAAATCTAGGAAAATCTTCTTACCTTAAAAATCACAAATTGGAGACTTCAATTTCGGCTTTTAGATCTAGTCGACTAGGCTTCCTTCAAATCTCGACCTGCCACCATCGTAAACCATTAAACTATTAGCTTTCAGCTTTTGCCTTTTCAAAAATCGAGAATATATTATGAGAACTAATCAAAAATTTACTCTTACCTCAACTTAGGAGATTCGGCTAGTACTCGAGAGAGAATTCGACAATGTTAATGGAGGATTTAAATGCCGAAAGTATAGAACAATTTCTCAAATAGGATGAATAAAATAAAAACTATAGAGATTTTGGCTTTTTAGAGAAGGAAGAGAATAATGGAGTTTTCAGCTTTTAGAAGAAAGAAGAGAATAATGGAGTTTTTAGCTTTTACGAGAAAGAAGAGAATAATGGAGTTTTTGGCTTTTAGAAGAAAGAAGAGAATAATGGAGTTTTTGGCTTTTAGAGAAATTGGAGAAAGAAATTTAGAGTAAAAAAGCTAAGGAATTTCGCACAAAGGGAGAGGATTTAATGTCGTAAACAAGGAGCTAGCCCCCTATTTATAGGAAATTCGGCAACCCTTTGCCATGTAGTAGTGGTTTCTTTACTCCTTTCGTTGATGGATTCTTGGCCATCACCCTCTTTGTAGATAAATTCTAACTTTTCTCCTTTATCTTAATCTACTAGCTCATCTAAAATAGACTTAATTATATCTAACTCCTCCTCCTTTATCAAAGATATTATCCACATATTTTAATCATAAAATCCCAAGATCTTAGCCTTTATCTGCTTATTATCCATATAAAATAAATTCCTAAATAATAGCCTTTATCTGCTTATTATCCACATATTTTAAACGTTAAAACCCCTAAATTTTAGCTTTGTTGCCATCCACTCCACCTAATCCTAATGCCCAAAATTTAGCTAACTTAAATTAAAAGAATTGGGCTCCATGAAACTTAAATTTGGGCCCCTTACTCCTTGTGTGTGGCGTCACCTCCTAAGATTGGGCCACAAGCCCACTTTGGTATTTTAAACATAGATACTACCATTTAAACCCTATAATGCCCAAACAGATAATTTTAATCAAGGCCTCTGCCTAAGCTCGAGTCCAATTTGGACCTCTAACACTTAAATTAACTCATTCCACATATTCACCCATTAAACGATAGGCCCAAAAATTTAGGATGTTACGCTTCTACCTCTTTAAAGAAATTTCATCCTCGAAATTTCCAACTAACTAGTAATCATTCTACCGAGTCTCACCACTATGCTTTAGTCACAAGACTCTAATTCTAAAGCCAAAATAAACACTTAGTATACTATGGTAGGTACGTACCATTATTCGTGATCTGAAGCGCCTTCGTCCCCTTGTACTCATTCTATTGATTTGCGCTTATCCGATTAGAAATTTTATGAATCATTATTTCTTTCCACCGATTTATCGCGAATGTCTTATGATTAATAGTTCTAAAAGTAGTTCTTTCAATTCATACACACACTACGCCTCAAGTTCATTCATTTAATCATCAACATTCATGAACTCGCTCATTACGTAAAAGTGTTGTGGTTGTCATTGTTGTTGTTTTCCACTACCGTGGTATTTTCATAATTTTATCCTACTGGGGGCATTTTCGTAAATTTTTTGAAATGAGGTTCCTTGATGATTTTATAAAATAAGGATATTTTGGTAATTTTGCATTCCGGGGTATTTTGGTAATTTTAAAAATCGAGGGTATTTTGGTAATTTTGAAATTCAGGGGTATTTCGATAATTTTTGTGATATGAGGGTATTTTGGTAATTTTGTGATTCAAGGGTATTTCAGTAATTTTACAAAATAAGGGTAATTTGGTAATTCTACAAATCAGGGCTATTTTGGTCATTTTGCATAACAAGGGTAATTTGGTAATTTTTTTATAGTTGCGAACATTTTCAAATCAAATGTATTTTTTTGGAAGTGTACAAAACTTAGGGTTTTGGTTGCAAAATAGGGTGGTTGGTCCCTTTCGGTTTTAATAATGGGTTCACCCATGAACAAGTCCTTATAGCTAGAGTGAACAATCTCACGCACTGTAAGATTCTGTGAAGAGGAGGTGAGTCACTAGGACCGCTTAAATACCAAGCTCTCCTAAATCCACTCCTAGGCATGCGATGCCTATTGCCACACCTCGTCATGGCTAAAGTGAATAGTCATTATGCTCCGTAAGATTCTGTGAAGAGGAGGTGAGTCACTTGACCGCTTAAATACCAAGCTCTTCCGGATCTACTCCTAGACATGTATCTGCCTGTTGCCACACCTTAGTCTTGTGACTCGTGTATAGGTTTTGTTTTAGTGAAGTTAAGTCTTATGGAATTGAAGAGTTGTTTGCCTAAGCCTAGAGTCCATCAAGTTCTAACCTAGATAGTCTACGTCCCATAAAGCTCATTAAGCCCACATAAATAACACAGCAAGAGTTTAGAATACTTACCTGGGCGGATCGGGTGCCGGTAGACTCGAAGGCCATGTCCTCGAACCAAAAAAAAATTTTCCAAAAACATTTCTAGACGCATTTCACAGCCCGAGTTTTGAATTGGGCTCTGATACCAAATTGTAACATCCTAAACCCGGCCCATGCATTTCGACTAGATTTGGCGTGTCACGGCTTGTACATTGAAAACTTTTGCCTTGTTGGTTTTGGAAGTCGTAAGTTAATTATACATTATTAGAGTAAATAAGTGACATTTTAAAATAAAATCTTATATTAGTATTATTAAGTATAAATAAACCTTGACATAAAATTTATAAGTTGCATAACATTGGAAACTTCTTAGTTGAATAAAAACTAGGGCCTTAAAAAATTCCAAATAAAAATAAAATAAACTTAAAGAAATCCCAAATAATTTGTAGAAATAAAACTTGATGGCCCTCGAGTCCTTTTCGGCTCCCATGTTCACGATCTATCGCTCACCTAAAATGTTGGGAAAATAAAGGTTGAGTCACCAAGACTCAAGTGTGCAAATCCGAGAACACATAAAAGGCTTGAGGCCCACAAACACACTATGAGCCTTGGCCCGTATACAAGGGTAACAAAATATGCAACATGGCCCATCCCAAACCTATGAGTCCATCCTCTACACACCCCTGCACCAACCATCACACCGTGGAGATTTCTACAATCAACCCTCCATCCGCTACACACCATATCGACAAATGTGTCAGTCATTATAAAGACCGATCACTATGTGACCTATGTAAGGTTTCACCGATCGCTATGCGACCTTAATAATATATCAACAAATGTGTCTTTTGTCATAAAGACCGATCACTATGTGACCTATGTGGCAAAGCCACTAATCGCCTCATGACCGCTCCCCTTCCAGAATCGATCAATCCCATCCCATGCATACATGCAAGAATCGAACATTAAACTATCTAAACAGATCATATATTTTTACATACTTCGATACACATAGAGAAGTTTATATGATTACGTACCTGGCATCCCTTGCCTACCCTTTCTGGGTAATACAACTGTTCATACAGCCTCATTTTCCGGCTTTTAGCCCATAACATACATATAATTCAGATTAACTAGTGTGATAGAGATCTACACACATTTTCCGGCTTTTAGCCTATAACATACATATAATATAACAAAGCTTATGTGTCAAGAATCTACACACCTGATTACCGATAAAACGAGGCTTTCTATATCGACGCTATCCTTAGTCGACACAACTGCTATCTGCCTAAGGTGTTGTTCAGAAGCCGGTCCACAACCAATTGGCCAATCTCGAATAGCAGATACTGCTTGTTTCTTAAACTTAGGGATTCTTTCTTTTGCCTGATCCATATTTAATTCCATCATAAATCCTTATCAGAGTTACTATAACAATATTTAATCGTTAATCCTCCTTATAAAGTTAAAATCTTGTATATAATGATGAAATCTAATAGAAATCTAGGAAAATCTTCTTACCTTAAAAATCCCAAAATTGGAGACTTATGAATTTTGGCTTTTAGATCTAGTCGACTAGGCTTCCTTCAAATCCCAACTTGCACCATCATAAACCATTAAACTATTAGCTTTCGCTTTTTCCTTTTCAAAAATCGGAATAGATTATGAGAACTAATAAAAATCTACTCTTACCTTAACTTAGGAGATTCGCTAGTACTAGAGAGAGAATTCAGCAATGTCAATGGAGGATTTAAATGCCGAAAGTATAGAACAATTTCTCAAATAGGATGAATAAAATAAAAACTATAGAGATTCAGCTTTTTAGAGAAGGAAGAGAATAATGGAGTTTTCAGCTTTTAGAAGAAAGAAGAGAATAATGGAGTTTTCGTCTTTTAGGAGAAAGAAGAGAATAATGGAGTTTTTGGCTTTTAGAAGAAAGAAAAGAATAATGGAGTTTTCGACTTTTAGAGAAATTGGAAAAAGAAATTTGGTGAAAAGAAGCTAAGGAATTTCAGCATAAAAGGGAGAGGATTTAATGTCAGAAACAAGGAGCTAGCCCCCCTATTTATAGGAAATTTGGCAACCCTTTGCCATGTAGTAGCTGGTTTCTTTCATCCTCTCAGTGATGGATTCTTGGCCATCACTCTCTTTGTAGATAAATTTCTAACTTTTCTCCTTTATCTTAATCTACTAGCTCATCTAAAAGAGACTTAATTATCTCTAACTCCTCCCTCCTTTATCAGCATATTATCCATATATTTTAATCATAAAAATCCCTAGATCTTAGCCTTTATCTGCTTATTATCCACATAAAATAAATTCCCAAATAATAGCATTTATCTGCTTATTATCCGCATATTTTAAACATTAAAACCCCTAAATTTTAGCCTTGTTGCCATCCACTCCACCTAATCCTAATGCCCAAAATTTAGCTAACTTAAATTAAAAGAATTGGGCTTCATGAAACTTAAATTTGGGCCCCTTACTCCTTGTGTGTGGCGTCACCTCCTAAGATTGGGCCACAAGCCCACTTTGGTATTTTAAACATAGATACTACCTTTTAAACCCTATAATGCCCAAACAGATAATTTTAATCAAGGCCTCTTCCTAAGCCTGAGCCCAATTTGGACCCCTAACACTTAAATTAACTCATTCCACATATTCACCCATTAAATGCATAGGCCCAAAAATTTAGGATGTTACAAATGTTCCCTTTCCCCAAGCACTTAAAACATTTGATGTCTCGAGAATGACTCGTTTATCCTTTCACCTTGCCTTTATTTGAAACAAAATATTTTTAGTATTTCTAAAGTTTCAAATTTACCTTTCACTTGAGGCCTCACATCCTTTTTGTTGGCACTTTGGTTCCATGTTGAGGATGAACCCGAATGGTGTATCACCCTAATAGAACCTTTTCTTTTAAGTTGCCTTTCCACCTTTATGGCCATGTGAACCATGTCCGTTAATTCAAAATAATGTTTTAACTTAACAACGTTGGCAATCTCTTGGTTTAAGCTTGCCAAGAACCTTGCCATTGTGGCCTCACGATCTTCTTCTACATTGGCACGAATCATCGCAATTTCCATCTCTTTGTGATAGTCCTCCACATTTTTGTTCCCTTAGGTAAGAGTTTGAAATTTTTGATTGAGGTCCCTTTGGTAATGGTTTGGAATGAACCTCTGTCTCATTATGGCTTTCATTTCAGTCCATGTCTCCACCGAGCGCTCTCTATTTCATCTCTTAGACAAGGTTAGTTGGTCCCACCAAATTATTGCATAATCGGTGAATTCAATGGCAACCAACTTTACCTTTTTCAATTCTAAATAGTTGTGACAATCAAACACCGATTCAATTTTTTTCTCCCACTTGAGATGTGCCTCCAGATAATTTCTTCCTTGGAATGGAGAAATTTTCAATTTGATAGATCCAAGATCACCATCAATCCATTCTCGATCTCGTCTTTCTCTAGGCCTTTGTTCATTTCGCCTAACACTACGACCAGACGCTCTTTCATCATCATTGCCATAATATCCATTATTATCAGATCTGTTGGAAGCTTCACCTTCTCGATCACTAGGGGTTCTAAGTGATCTTCCCTTTCAAGTCCTCTCCTCCATACGATCAACATATTCACTAAGCTGATCAAACCCCTCTTACAGCATCCTTCGCATCTCTTGCATCATGGCTTGTATTTGAAGATTAGGAGCTCCACCTCTTTCACCTCTATCACTATCGTTAGTAAACATTGTTTAAAAACACACCAGAAAATGATTAGTAACTAAAAGGATAATTTAAAATAGTAAAATATGTAGCTCACCAAATCAAACCTCATGATTTTCGCTCAAAAAGGAAAGTCACTACTCTCGTGTTTGCACATAATTTAAGCTTTTACCACTCGATTGATCTCACTCGCTTTTCCCTTTTTCCGCTCAAAATTCTTTTTAAGCTCTTTAAGAACGCTGGAAATGAACTTAGCAAAACCTGTAACCTTGTGGATGTTGATAGGATGTGACAACTTAAAGGAAATAAAAACAAACAGATGAAAATGAAACAAATGACTCAAATAAAAAATTAAAAATTATACGAAAGACTTGTACAACTTTGACAAAATGGACTCAAATGACTCGAAATGAGGAATGGAATGTCTTTTGGGTGTTTTGAACAAACTGTAATTTTTGACACAAGATTTTTTTTATAATTGCCAAATCTTACCAGGATGTGTAAGAAAGGCTTAAAAACATGAATCAAATGAAATTTTTGTAGAAGGGTTTTCAGACTTTTTTTTTTTAATCTCAATTTATTTTTTCTTTTTTTAATTTTATTTTTGCACTTCTTCTCTTTTTGCTACGGAATTTTTTTTGAATTTTTTTAAGTTTTTTTAAACCAAAAAAGAGAAATAAAATGATACATAGAATAATAGCTCTGATACCAACTAATACGTGCTTGTATTCGTGAATTTGATTACAAGACGTTGAGTAGCTCGATCGTCTAATGCTGCATCGTTTCGAAATTGGCCTTAATATGAAAATGGGGTTAATGGTTATTGTTTCGATGGAAAGGATGGTAATTGCCTTGGATGAATGAATTTACATATTGTGAGATTTCTCTCTTGAGTTTTTTAGAACACACAAACTGAACTTATCAAATCTTTTTTCTTTGTGGCGTTTTTGTTCATTTCATATACCTTCGATTCCTATTTCTTTCATAAACAATGGGTCGAGGTTTGTTCAATTCTAATTCTTGTTTTCAATTGTTTGTCGTTTAGAAAACGGGTTACGTTTTTTAATGTAGGTTCTTTTCTCGTACAAACCTTATTTTATTTCTTTCGTAACAAGTACCTGTTTAGAAAAGGTCGAGCATTTGAGTAACTTGTAATTCTGAACCGATTGCGAGCTCACATTATACGAGCTAAGAGGGTCACCATGTCAAAAACCTCGACTCGAAGAGAACGGACGACCCACCTCCCCATTCATGGTCACCGAGTAAGTACCAGAGCGAACACAGTGAAGAAGAAGATGTTGGAAAAAATGAGTTTGAAAAATACATCGGAAAATAATTTAGGAAAAAAAAGTTTTAAATTTTTTTCCAAAACAAGATCTTGGTTGTGATATCTAAAATAATAAACATTTAATCAAAATTGTACCTTTCCGATTCATCTAAGATGAGCACTTCAACCGAGTAGTCTTCTCCACTATCCTCAAGCTCATGTCTACCGAGTGTGTGCTTGCTTCGAATCAGAAACTTTTTTTCACAAAAATTACCAATGGGGTAATTTTGTAATTTCTTTAAATTTTTTGGTCAAGTTGTAAATCAAAAAATATCTCTATAAATTTTCTAAAATAATCTCTTCACGTAATTTTATCTCTACAACTTTCTCTTGAATTCAAGTGTGTGTAAAATAATGACCTAAGACTCTTTTTATATAGGAGAATTTAGAGGGTTCAACTATGATTAAACTTAATCACTTTAATATTAAATTAATAAAATACTATTAAGATAAGTATTAAATTAAATTTAATATTAAACTATTAAAATAATATTATTTTTAGAATAGTTAATCTAAAATCAAATTCTTTTGTAGAGTCCCAGTAGAAGTGTAACTCTTCCACTGCTCAACCACCAATGACCAACCACCGCCGGCCACCGGAACGCCACTTTTGCAGCTGTCGACACCGTCGTGTCCGGTGATGCATGTGCGACACTTTTATAGCACCCCGAGTCGGTTTGGCTGTTGTTAGTTTGGTCAGGGTCAATGATGACTCGATTGGTCTAGTCTAGCCACCGATTGGATCGTCGGCCCAATGTCACATATCGGGCCCGATTTAACTAGTTTTAAGGTCTTGGTCCTGGTTTTAGGCTCCCGGGCCCAATTTAAAATCTCAGATCCAATTTTCAAGTTCAATTACTCATTGGGCAAATATTTTGACTTGAAAATTAATTTCTAAAATATTATATTAATTTTAATTAATTTGGTTAATTTAATTTTATTTGATCAAAATTAATTTTCCCAAAAGTCACTTAAATTTTCCAAATTAATTTTTCAAGAAAATTCTTTAATCAAATTCTCTAGTTGAACAATTCTCACGACCACCAAATTTAATTCCACATCGAATAAATCGACTCAACTAAATAATTTGCAAAGTCGTAGAATTTTCTTTTGATTCAAATGCAATTCGATCGAGCTTTTGTTGAGCTAGTAGAAGGACCAATCAACATATACAATTGCGCTCTAGTGATTGCAATTATGTCCAGAAGCATCGTTTTGATAATTCGAAATTACTTAATCGTGAAGTCAATCCATAAGAAGTACCATGATTGAAAACTCTTTATTGTATACTCTTTACGAAAATAATTCATTAACTGTTTTGCCTAATGACCTCGTCATGTGTGTGTTATTCTCATATGATATCCTTGATTCATTTGAGTTAAATCCGTTCACTCAATACAATCCTATTTTATATCATTTTCACCATTGTGTCTTCTTAATAATTAATATGATCAATGTCAACAAATTACTGTGATAAATTACTTGTTCGAGAATAAGCAACCCGTGGCCACGTTCCATATTTATCAATTTACATAATGCCAATGAGAGGATATCATTAACTCTTTAATTGAGCTATGAATTCCACTATTGCTAGTAAAGCCATGCCATACACAAGTCATGTACTCAACATATTAGCTATGGACTCGATCATCTTTAGAGCATAAGCCTCCACTTATATCAAAGTTCATGAGTTGCATACGCATGATCAGTAGGTAACTCAGGATTTAAGTAAATCATACCATGAACATCACAAGTGAATTAACTCACAAACAGATTTAAAATTAATTTATCTTGGGTTCAGTCCAATGTATCATTCTACCAATGAGTACATTTATATCTCTACTTTTGGAGTCAACTACTCCGATAGCCATCTCCCCAATTGGAATTGTAGACAACATAATAATCTTTCTCAGTATTTGAATCAAATGCTTACTTTAATTCTTTTACAGGATTACGAGCTTATTTAGATTGTAACACCCCGCTCCCAAGACCGATACTGGGTTTGGATACGAGACATTACTATGCTTGAACTCACTTAAACATGTACTTACGAGCTATAAAATTTCGTTCCAACTTAAAAATTTCACTTTCTTAGTCAACACATACATTACAAGGGCCTACGAGGCCTTAAACTCGTGTCTGAAAACTTTCGGAACTAAATCAAATAATTCATTTCTAAGCAGGGTTAACATGCCCGTGTGACTTGGAACACGCCCGTGTACACTTAAGCACGCCCATACCCTCAAACCGCGAGAAGTTACTGACTATTTCCTCACGGCTTAGACACATTCGTGTCTTCCAACCGTGGGAGGCTACTGATTAATTTCACACGGCCATGACACGCCCGTGGGCTTAGACCGTGTGCTAATCCTTGATATACTGACTAAATCAGCACGGTCTGGGCACACGCCCATGTCCAACCTGTGTGTATAACACGGCCTATACACACGGCCGTGGAATTTACCCGTGGCCTATTCTGATTAATAATACTAAGGTACAGGGTTAACACGGCCTTGACACACGCCCGTGTGTCCAACCGTGTGGGCACTTATAGGCTATTTACCAAGTCGTTAGCCACCCTAAAATGAAGATCATATCCATACACAATTCAACGATGCAATAACAACCCAATTTTATGAATAATACTACATGCTTCATTGATTTTAATAAACATACATACTTAGTCAAATTTGGCTAATCACTTAGCCATATACAAAAGAATAATGAACTTGATAGCCTTTATAAAGGCCCTTCTAAAAACATGTCCACAAAATGAATGTTTCCTATACATGCCATACTTAGTAAAGTAACTTGGCTATACTAAAATAAGAGTTGATAGTGTGCTACGAGCTCCGAATCTGATGATCCACAAATTAGCTTGGCGGGACTACATAGAAAGAAACAATCAAATACGTAAGCATTTAGCTTAGTAAATTTGCATGTAAAACACATGTCAATAAGCTTGCTTAATAAAAACCATTTAGCATAACAATAGTATCGTAATTTCAGCTCTAAAGCTTACTTACTCATGCTTGGTTCTTACATGTCTCATGATGCTCACTATGCTCATTTTTTTTGTAAAGTAAACATGATACCTGTGTCACTTGATCACATTGATCAGCGTACTTAAATAATAATCATTATGATCTCTAATTCTTCATTCGTAACACGACTAATATTTAATTCATTTTGATGCTAGCTTTGCTTTTTTAGCCCTTCTTGTTACCTCATTATTAACCTTACTTGTTTGCTCGATGAACTTCTACGAATACCCGAGGATGCTAGATCTATTCCCACTTAGCATGCCACCAAAGCCATATCTTAGGCATGGTCTTAAATGGAATTTCTCATCTTGGTTTCAAGGCCATGTCTTGACATGGGCTTACATGAAGTCTTGCCCTTAATAACTTACTCAATGCCAAGCTTGCTTTGGACTTATATGATATCTTGATCAATGCCAAGCTTGCCTTGGACTTACATGATCTCTTGATCAATGCCAAGCTTGCCTTGGACTTACATGATATCTTGATCAATGCCAAGATTGCCTTGGACTTACATGATATCTTGATCAATGCCAAGCTCGCCTTGGACTTACATGATATCTTGATCAATGCCAAGCTTGCCTTGGACTTACATGATATCTTCTGTGGTATATCGGGTTTCCTGGGGAATTCATATTCAATCAGGGCTTGCTCATGTTTAATCTCTTTGTTCACAAAAACGATAGGCATTACAAAATAGCAATGTATATTATACTAAGCAATTCAATGATAGTAATCATAAAGCTTAGAAATCATACAAACTTACCTCAATATACAAAATGTAGGGAGATGTGCAATTTAGTCCTCGACCTTGTTCTTGCCTCGATTTTGATCGGGGCTTCGTTTTTCTTGATCTATAATCATGAAATTCATTCATTTAGATTTCCTATGATTACAATACATCAAATTCTTCACTTGGACAAAACGACCATTTTGCCATTGTTCATTGATAAAATTACGATTTTACCCCTAAGCCCGTAAATTATTATTCAACACATTTCCTCAACAATTAAGTCTAGCTGAACCTTTATTCCTCCAACAACAACCCACAAATCTAGCTATTTCATGCATTTATTACCAAACTATAACATTTACATTTTAGTCCCATTTAGGTGTTTTCACAACAACACCTTTCACAAAAGTTGTTTCACATCTCCCCAACATTTATTTTCTTCCATAAAAACTCAGTTAACAACATAAATACTCTTATGTCAAGTCCTTGGACTTTCAACCATATCACAAATTAATCCCTTCATTAGCTGGATTAAGCTTTGGGGACTCCAAAAACACAAAAATCACCAATTAAAACCACCTAAATCTCTCACTTGAATGAGAGTTGAGTGGCTGAAAGTTTGGAGCTCCAAGAGCTCTATTTCCCCTTCAATTTTTAGTGGAAAGAGATGAGTGAATAGTGAAATATGATAACATCTTTTATTTCTTTTATTTTATTCATGATATCACCTAATTTCCACCAAATTGACTATCATTTAATGCTCTTGTCCCCCTATTTTGCTTGTATGGCTAGCCAACTCATGAAAGATGGCCTAATTTCATTCTAAAATCCTTCTAATTACAATCTATGGCTATTTGGTACCCCTACCTTAAAAATAGAACTTTTGCATCTCATGCGATTTAGTCCTTTTTCTCAATTGGTCATGCTATTAGTAAAATTAATGCACCAAAATTTCTATATAATCATATATTGACACCACAACACATAAAATAGTACTAAAATAATTCTCCTCAACCTTGGATTAGTGGTCCCGAGACCACTATTCTGACTAGCCCCAGATCCGGGCTGTTATAACTCCCCCCTTAGGGATTTTTCGTCCTCGAAAATTTTACCAGTAAAAAGGTTTGGATATTGGTTTCTCATACTCTCTTCTCGTTCCCATGTAGCTTCTTCTATTCCGTGCCTTTCCCACAGAACTTTCACTAAGGCAATACTTTTATTTCTCGGTTGCTTGACTTCCAGCCAAGATCTTGACCGTTCTTCACCATAAGTCATGTCGTAGGCATCTTTATTTCGATGGAGTAATTATATGTGAAGGGTCCGATCAGAGCGTCCACAACATTGACACGTGAAAAACATCATGTATCTTCTCTAATTCTGATGGCAATGCCAAACGATAAGCTTCTGGCCCAACTCTCTCAGTAATCTCGTAAGGTCCAATAAAACGTGGACTTAATTTGCCTTTACGGCCAAATCTGAGAACTTTTCTCCGTGGTGATACTTTCAAAAAGACTATATCCCCAACTTGGTACTCGATCTCTTTTCTCTTTAAATTTGAATAGGATTTCTATCTGTCTGAGGCAGCTTTTAAACATTCTCGATTTACTTTCACTTTTTCTTCAGTTTCTTTAACCAAATCAACCTCGTGAATTTGGTTCTCCTTGAGTTCAGTCCAAAACAAGGGAGTTCGGTACTTACGCCCATATAGGGCCTCATAAGGCACCATTTTTAAGCTCGACTGAAAGCTATTATTATAGGCAAATTCTACCAATGGGAGAAACTTTTCCCAGTTGCCTTGGAATTCCAAAACACAACATCTGAGCATGTCCTCGAGTACTTGAATTAACCTTTCTGACTGACCGTCAGTCTAAGGGTGAAAAGCTGCGCTAAAACTCAATTTTGTACCCAAAGCTTCTTGCAGCTTATTCCAAAATCTAGACGTGAATCTCGGATCTCTATCCGATATGATCGATAAGGGAACTCCGTGAAGTCTTACTATTTCTGAAACATACAAGTTTGCCAACTTATCTAGTGAGTAATCCACTCGTACATGTATAAAGTGGGCTGACTTCGTGAGTCTATCAGCCACTACCTAAACAACATCTTTCTTGCTTGGAGACAATGGTAAACCCTTTACGAAATCCATGGTGATACGGTCCCTTTTCTATTCGGGGACTAAGATAGGCTGAAGTAAACCCGAAGGCACTTGGTGTTCAGCCTTTACTTGCTGACAAATAAGACATCTTGAAACAAACTCTGAAATATCTTTCTTCATTTTTGGCCACCAATACTGTTGCTTCAAGTCACTATACATCTTTGTACTTCCTGGATGTATAGACAAACATCCGTTATGTGCTTCGTACAAGATTCTCTGAATAAGCTCCTCTTTCCTCAGTACACAAACTCTATCTCTAAACATCAAGTATCCATCAGAATTAATCCGAAAGTCAGATTCAACATCTGACTCGCATTGAGCTCTCTTGACTTGCAACTCACTATCTTCTTTCTGAGCCTCAAAGATCTCTTGAAGAAACATTGGTCTAGTTCTCGGATCAACTAAAAGGGAGCCATTGTCGGATAAGGATATCCTTGAATTCAATGCTTTTAAAGTAAATAGAAACTTCCTGCTCAAAGCATCGGTGACTACATTCGTCTTTCCTGACGGTAGTCGATGACCAACTCATAGTCTTTTATCAAATCTAACCATTTTCTTTGTCTTAAGTTCAACTCTTTCTACGTCATCAAGTACTTCAGACTTTTGTGATCGGTAAAAATCTGACATTTTTCACCATATAAATGATGTCTCCAAATCTTCAAAGCGAAGACTATGGCGGCCAATTCTAGATCATGCGTCGAATAATTCTTCTCATGAGGCTTCAACTGTCTGGAGGCATAAGCAATCACCTTGCCTTCTTGCATGAGTACACAGCCCAATCCATTTAAGGATGCATGGCTGTAGACTACAAATTCTTTCCCTGATTTGGGTTGTACTAAGACTGGAACTTCTATCAACATTGCTTTCAACTTCTCGAAACTTTGTTGGCATCGTTCTGTCCACTCAAACTTCACATTTTTCTACAACAGTTTAGTCATCGGGGTTGCAATCATGGAAAACCCCTTGACAAATTGTCTGTAGTAGCCAGCTAGGCCTAGAAAACTTCTAATCTCTATAATATTCTTAGGCTGTAACACCCTTAACCCGTGTCTGTCGCGGATTAGGGTTATAAGGCATTACCAAACTAAACTCACTTCCAAATAGACATTTAATTGAAATCAACACAAGCAATGCGATCATTACTATATTAAAACTTTACAAATGTCCAATCACATAACTTAAGCCTTCATGTCATATATACATTTAAACCATGTCCCAACTTATGTCATTTAATAACATATATTAGATATAAATAAAACTCATATGATATAAGCTAGTTTTCATTCATATTATTATAATACATATGCATATTAGACCAACCAAACCATTATACCATTTAATAATCAATTTCTCATACAATATGTTAATATTACAAAGCCAAATTCACTTATAACAAGCCAAGTCCAAATTTCTAAAACCAACATATAACCTATATATATATGCATACCAAATGAGCACCTTCCATATATGTTATACACCATATATGTATATACACATAAGCCATTCGACTTCCCACCAAACATGAACAAAGCCATGAACAAAATCATACATCTATAGTATTATCATGCAAACCATTATTGTATAGCATAAAAATTTATCCAAAGGAACTAAGCCTTTTTCGCAAGGCTATAATATAGTTATAAACAACGCCAAAATCTTATAGTTTAACACTTTAGTCTAACCTATACATGCCTTTAGACTTAAACTAAGTTTGGTATACCAAAATGTTTGATAGTGCAATTGACTTCTTAGATGATCCTTTGAGTCTGTAGCTTGGATCAGAGATCTATAAAACAAAGGTAGACAAGTACACACACATGGTAAGCTTGCTAGCTTAGTAAGTCTTAAGAAAACATATATGTAAATATAACATATATCCAACCACTTAAGTTAACAACTTCTATCACCAATTCAAACATATGTAATATGTAATTATACCTATAAAGCCAAGGTAACCGAATGTCATTGAGGCATTTGACATAAAAACTTAACCTTTCTTACTCATACACACTAATCACCAAGTATATCTTAGACATATGTAAATAACATATGCTTATTCAATACACTTAATCCATTCAAAATTCTAAGAATCAATTACCACACGGTATAACATGTATATATATATATATATACACACATCTATCATAATCAATGTAAAGACATTCACTTCCTCACATACTAGTTCGTTATTTGCTTGAGTAGCATGAATTTGAAATACTTACCTCTCTGTCGAATTAATACATTTCATGTTTCAAAGCTGAAAATTCTTGATATGTTCGTATCTCGGTTATCATATACTCTGAGCTCAAATCACATTCACCTAAGACTAGGCCTCTTGGACTCAAGGTTCAAGTTAATCACCAAGATTAAGCACATTAGGCGATAAGCTCAATTGTTTCAAACGACGTGGCTTCGCTAGGCTAAAAGCCCGAATAACACACCAAGATTTGGGCACGCTAGGCTATAAGCCCAATTGTTTCACCGGTACGTGACCTGCTAGGCTAAAAGCCCGAATAACATATCAATAATTCATCAAATCCCCATCTTGACATTTACATTATTACCAATTTATGTACATAAACCACAATCACTTATCATATAACAAGTACTAGTTTTCATTTCAAATTCAAAACACATTTAGTCCAATATTGGACCTTACCATTCGGCTATCATCTATTTCAATACTCAATTAAATCAAATAATATCATTTAACATGTTCGTAATTATTTCTTACATGTATTTAAACTTAAGAACTTACCTTGATAGTTGACCAATTTAGCTATCCGGCTATTCGTTTAGTTTTGTTTTTCCCCGATCCAAAACCTCCTCCTTTTGGACTTGATCTAAATGATTCAAATTAAACTCATTCAACTACATATTCATTCAATTAAATACCAAATCATATAAGTGTACAATTTACTAATTTACCCCCAATAATTTCAATATTTACAAATTAATCCCCATAACATTTAACACTAAAAAATCTAGAATTCAATTTCCCCTTTTTAGGGCTGAATGCATACCATTCTCACACAAATCCTTACAAACATTTTTTTTTCATAACTCATGACCGAATATACTAACTAAATTCATGTAATAGACATTCATATATAATCACTCCATTTGACCGAATATGAATAAGATTATCAAGCTCAAATCAAAATAAATTCCATAATATTATACAACTTCACCAATATTATTTATATCATCAAATTTCCTACTCAAATCATTACCTAAGCTAGGCATTTTTCCATCACACACCACAACCACACGAATGCTCAACCATGGCTGAAACTAACATGCTTCACTCTCAACAATTTTAACAAGTTTTTTTTTTTTTACTAGTACTTAGGATCACCCACCCAAATATGTACAAATTTGTCTAAAACAAAAGTCAAATACTTACTTTACTAACACATGCAATGACTGAAAATGGAGCTTCAAATTCCCCTTTTTTCTTTGTCAAAAATCGACAAGATGAAGAAAGAAGATGAAGGTAAGTTTTTTTTTCTCATCTTTTCTTTGTTTTTCTATTATAATAATCAAATTATAAAACTAATATCATGCCACTATCTAAAATAAATGGATTAAATGTGAAACTTAATCATTATGCCGTCCACTCTTATAAACAAATGGGGTATTTGACATACAAGTCCAATCTTTCAAAGAGAAATTCAATTTGACCACCAATTTCATAAAAGCTATTATTTCTCCACTTGTTCAATTTAATCCTTTCCCTTAAATTAAGCACTCAATCAATAAATTTTTTATACGAAACTTTCACATATCATAAATCACATATAATTAGCACCAAAAATAATATTTAAAAATTTTCTCAGACTCAGATTCGTGGTCCCGAAACCACCGTTTTGATTAGGGTCAAATTCAGACTGTTACATAGGCGACTTCCAGTCCATTATGGCAGAGATTTTACTAGGATCAACTCGGACTCCATCCCTCGAGACAATATGTCCCATAAATCCTACTTCCTTGAGCCAAAATTCACTTTTACTGAATTTGGCATACAGCTGATTCTCTCGCAGGATCTGTAAAACTATTCGTAGGTGTTCAGCATGCTCTTTCTCATCTTGGGAATAAATCAGTATGTCATTAATAAAAACGACTACAAACTTGTCGAGGTATGGTCTAAAGATGCGGTTCATTAAATCCATAAATACCGCAGGAGCATTGGTCAACCCAAAGGGCATGACTAAAAATTCATAATGCCCATACCTCGTTTGAAAGGCCGTCTTGGATACATCTGAGTCTTTCACTCTCAACTGGTAGTACCCTGATCTCAAGTCTATTTTGGAGAACACAGTCGCTCCTTTCAATTGATCGAACAGATCATCGATCCTAGGCAATGGGTACTTATTCTTTACTGTTACTTTATTAAGCTGACAGTAATCTATGCACAATCTCATGGTACCATCTTTCTTTTTCACAAATAAAATAGGGTATTTGACGTGCAAGTCCAATCTTTCAAAGAGAAATTCAATTTGACCACCAATTTCATAAAAGCTATTATTTCTCCACTTGTTCAATTTAATCCTTTCCTTTAAATTAAGCACTCAATCAATAAATTTTTTATACGAAACTTTCACATATCATAAATCACATATAATTAGCACAAAAAATAATATTTAAAAATTTTTCCGGACTCAGATTCGTGGTCCTGAAACCATCATTCTGATTAGGGTCAAATTCAGACTGTTACAACTCCTCCCCCCTTAGGGATTTTCGTCCTCGAAAATCTTACCGTTAAATAAGGTTGGATATTGTTGCCTCATTGAATCCTCAGGCTCCCACGTAGCCTCTTCAACTCTGTGCCGATTCCATAATACTTTTACTAATGGAATTCTCTTGTTTCTCAATTCTTTCATTTCCCGAGCTAGAATATGAATTGGTTCTTCCTCATACGTCATATCAGATCAGATTTTGACCTCTGACGGAGTGATTACATGTGACGGATCTGATCTATACTTACGAAGCATCGAAACGTGAAATACGTCATGTATCTTTTCTAATTCAGAAGGAAACTTCAATCTATAAGCGATAGGCCCGATACGTTTGATGATTTCATACGGTCCAGTAAATCTCGGACTCAATTTGCCTTTCCGACCAAATCGGAGTACTTTCTTCCACGGAGATACTTTCAAAAATACCCGATCTCCGACCTGAAATTTAATGTCTTTACGTTCCAAATCAGCATAAGACTTTTGACGATCTGATGCAGCTTTCAAACTATCTCTAATTATAGCCACTTTCTGTTCAGTCTCTTTAATCAAATCAACCCCATGTATCTTATTCTCACTGAGCTCAGTCCAGTACAACGGTGTACGACACTTGCGGCCATATAGAGTTTTGTAAGGTGCCATTTTGATACTCAATTGGAAACTGTTATTATAAGCAAATTCAATCAAAGGCAAGTATCTTTCCCATGTACCTTCAAACTCGAGGACGCAACATCTCAACATGTCCTCAAGTATCTGAATAGTTCACTCAGACTGACCGTCTATCTGCGGATGAAAGGCTGTGCTAAAGTGAAGTTTAGTACCTAAAGCATCTTGCAGCTTTTTCCAAAACTGCGATGTGAACCTCGGATCTCTATCTGAAACAATGGAACTCGACACCATGCAATCTCACAATCTGTGATACATACAACTCAAAGAAGTTTATCAAGTGAATAGTCTGCATTTAACGGCACAAAATGAGCTAATTTGGTCACCTATCCACTATAACCCAAACGCATCTTTCTTGCTCGGTGTCGAGGCAATCCGGATACAAAATCCATAGTGATTCTATCCCATTTCCATTCGGTATCATGATCGGTGAAGTAACCACAAGGCACTTGATGCTCTGCTTTTACTTGCTGACAAACTAAGCACTTCGAGACAAATTCAGATATATCTCGTTTCATGCCATGCCACCAATAGAACTGTTTCAAATCATTATACATTTTCATGCTACCCGGATGTATCGATAATTGACTATCATGAGCCTCGCTCAAAATCATCTGAATCAAGTCCACATTCTTCGGAATACATATTCGGCCTTTGAAATTCAAACAATCATTTGCATCAATTCGAAACTCTGACTCTGCATCATTTTCACATTGAACTCGTCTAGCAATCAAGTCTTCGTCAATTTTTTGCGCATCACAAATTTGTTGAATAAACATTGGTCTTGCTTGTAACTCGGCTATGATCGAACCATCACCAGTCACAACCATATGTGCGTTCAACGCACGAAGAGCAAACAATGATTTCTGACTTAAGGCATCCGCAACAACATTGGCTTTTCCTGGATGGTAATCAATTACTAATTCATAGTCTTTCAACAGTTCTAACCATCTGCGTTGTCTCAAGTTCAAATCTTTTTGAGTCATCAAGTACTTCAGACTTTTGTGATCTGAGTAAACATGACATTTTTCACCGTATAAGTAATGACGCCAAATTTTCAATGTGAATACAATAGTTGCGAGTTTTAAGTCATGTGTCGGGTAATTTTTTTCATGCGGCTTCAATTGTCTTGAAGTGTAGGCTACGACTTTGCCTTCCTGCATCAAAAAATAGCCTAAACCATTCAAAGAACCATCAGAATAAACAACAAATTCTTTACCCGATTTAGGCTGAATTAACACTAGAGCTTCGATCAAAAGGGCTTTCAATTGATCGAAGCTTTTCTGACACTTTTTTGACCATCGAACTTGACATCTTTCTGCAATAGCTTTATCAACAGGGTAGCTATTATAGAAAAACCTTTCACAAATCGTCGGAAATAACCCGCAAGTCCCAGAAAGCTTCTAATTTTAGAAACATTCTTTGGTGGTCTCCAATTAAGAATAGCTGATATTTTGTTCGGGTCAACATGAATACGATCTTTGAACGACGTGACCAAAAAGCTAACTTCCTTCATCCGGACTTCACACTTACTAAACTTTATGCGTATAACTCGTTTATCTCGCAAAGTTTGTAGTATAATCTCAAATGCTCGGCATGCTCAATTTCATCTTTGGAATAGATCAGTATATCATCAATAAACACTACTACAAACTGATCCAAAAACTGTCTGAAAATTTGATTCATCAAATCCATAAAAACAACAGGTGCATTAGTAAGTCCAAAAGGCATAACCCAAAACTCAAAATGTCCGTACCTCATTCGGAATGCAGTCTTTGGCACATCTGTATCTCTGACTTGCAACTGATAATAACCCGATCTTAAATCTATCTTTAAAAATACTGAAGCCCATTTCAACTGGTCAAACAAGTCATCAATCCGAGGTAACGGATACTTATTCTTTATAGTCACCTTATTCAGCTGCCGATAATCAATACACATTCGCATCGTTCCATCTTTATTTTTTACAAAAAGAACTGGTGCACCCAAGGAGAGAAACTCGGGCATGCAAAACCCTTATCTGTTAATTCTTGCAACTGTGCTTTCAACTCTTTCAACTCAGTAGGTGCCATTCGATACGGAGCTATCGAGATCGGAGTCATCTCCGATATTAATTCAATGCCAAACTCAATCTCTCGTACTGGTGGTAAACCCGGTAATTCTTCAGGAAACACATTTAGGTATTCACCCACAATCGGTACGAATTCAATCTATTTTTCAGACACTTTATTATCCAGTACATAGGCCAAATAAGCTTTGCATCCTTTTCTCACATACTTTCGGGCTAGCATCGATGATATTACTGTAGGTAACCCATTTAAATCATTAGATTCAACTCTCGAATGCTCTCACCATTCTGACATCTCAAATCAATAATCTTTCTTTTGCAATTCACCACTGCATCATGCAAAGTTAACCAGTCCATTCACAAAATTATATCGAACTGGTCGAAAGGCAACAACATTAATTCTGCTGGAAAACAGGAATCCCGAATCATCAACGGGCAACATTTACGCACTTTATCGACAAGTACACATCGACCAAGGGGTTAGACACATGGATCACAAACTCAGTAGACTCAATAGGTAGAGTCATATTAGATACTAGAATTTCATGCACATATGAATGAGTTGAACCAGGGTCAATCAATGCAATCACATTAGTATCATAAAGTGTGAAAGTACCAGTAATAACGTCTGGGGAAGAAGCATCCTCTCTGGTCCTTATAGCATAAGCTCTAGCTGGTGCTCGAGCCTCTGATCGAACTGCAGTATCTTTCGTTCCTCTCTGACTGCCACCTATATTTCCATAATGTCTGGGTGGTCTGCCTTGTGCTAACATGTTGCTCGGTTTAGTGTTCTGAGTAATATTTTGCTCAGTTAGCATCAGGCACTCTTGAATAAAATGGTCCGACAACCCACATTTAAAACACGACTGATCACGGAATCTACAACTCTCAAAATGCCATTTTCCACAATACTTGCACTCGACCTGGTCCTGCTGCACATTACCAACACTAGCCATCGAAGTAGCTCGGGAACTCACTGGAGGTCGATCTCGTCTAGGCATGTCTAAAGTAGTTTTATGTCGGCTGATGTCATCTCTGAACTTATTAGGTGCTGAATGAAAAATCTTACTCGATGATCTCTTACGAGTATCTCTAGCTTCTATTTCAGCCTTTCTTTTTTCTTTCTCGAGTTCTTCAGCTTTACAAGCTCGCTCGACTAGAACCACAAACTCTTTGATCTCAAGAATGCCTACAAGTAACTTTATATCTTCATTCAGGCCGTCTTCAAATCTTTTGCACATGATGGTTTCAGTTGATACACATTCTCGAGCATATCAGCTCAATCTAAAAAACTTTCGTTCATATTTAGTTACAGTCATGCGACCCTGTTTTAGCTCCAGAAATTCTTTTCGTTTCTGGTCGATGAACCTCTGGCTGATATATTTCTTGTGGAATTCATTCTGGAAGAAATCCCATGTCACTTTTTCTTTCGGAACCACTGATACTAGTGTATTCCACCAATGATATGCAGTGTCCCGAAGTAAAGATATAGCACACTTCAAGCATTCATCTAGAGTATGGAATAGCTCATCAAGTACCTGAATAGTGTTATCGAGCCACATCTCGGCTCGCTCTGCGTCATTATCATCATTAGCTTTGAATTCTTTGGCCCCGTATTTTTGGATTTTATCAACAGGAGGCTTACTAGATCTCATCAGATCTGTCATCGGAGTTGCTGTAGGCACTGGAGTTCGATTATTCGGGGGTAGAGGTTGTTGTACAGCCGAATTATGCTGAACAAACTGGGTAAACTATTCATTCATCATTTGGTAGAAGGCTTGTTTAGCCTCCCCCTCGTGGCTACCCGAAATTGGTCGAGAGTCTACTGGCACTGATCTGCGTGCACGGTCAGGCGCTACACTCTCTACATCATCCGCTACAACTCTATCGGGATCAGGATCCATTTATTATATAAAACACAGTTCGAAATGTCAGAAATCATCTCACTATCAAATATATATAATAAAGGCGTGTATAGCTAGACTCACACGCGCTACGGTAGTCCTAGAATCGACTAAACTGTAAGCTCTGATACCAATTAAAATGTAACACCTTTAACCCTTGTCTATCGCCGGATTAGGGTTATAAGGCATTACCGAACTAAACTCACTTCCAAATAGACATTTAATTGAAATCAACACAAGCAATGCGATCATTACTATATTAAAACTTTACAAATGTCCAAGCACATAACTTAAGCCTTCATGTCATATATACATTTAAACCATGTCCCAACTTATGTCATTTAATAACATATATTAGATATAAATAAAACTCATATGATATAAGTTGGTTTTCATTCATATTATTATAATACATATGCATATATACCATTTAATAATCAATTTCTCATACAACATGTTAATATTACAAAGCCAAATTCACTTATAACAAGCCAAGACCAAATTTCTAAAACCAACATATAACCTATATATATATGCATACCAAATGAGCACCTTCCATATATGTTATACACCATATATGTATATACACATAAGCCATTCGACTTCCCACCAAACATGAACAATGCCACGAACAAAATCATACATCTATAGTATTATCACGCAAACCATTATCGTATAGCACAAAAATTTATCCAAAGGAACTAAGCCTTTTTCGCAAGGCTATAATATAGTTATAAACAACGCCAAAATCTTATAGTTTAACACTTTAGTCTAACCTATACATGCCTTTCGACTTAAACTAAGTTTGGTATACCAAAAGGTTTGATAGTGCAATTGACTTCTTGGATGATCCTTCGAGTCCGTAGCTTGGATCAGAGATCTATAAAACAAAGGTAGACAAGTACACACACACGGTAAGCTTGCTAGCTTAGTAAGTCTTAAGAAAACATATATGTAAATATAATTCTATCACCAATTCAAACATATGTAATATGTAATTATACCTATAAAGCTTAGGTAACCGAATGTCATTGAGGCATTTGACATAAAAACTTAACCTTTCTTACTCATACACACCAATCACCAAGTATATCTTAGACATATGTAAATAACATATGCTTATTCAATATACTTAATCCATTCAAAATTCTAAGAATCAATTACCACACGGTATAACATGTATATATATGTATATACACATCTATCATAATCAATGTATAAGACATTCACTTCCTCACATACTAGTTCGTTATTTGCTTGAGTAACATGAATCAAATACTTACCTCTCTCGTCAATTAATACATTTCATGTTTCAAAGCTGAAAATTCTTGATATGTTCGTATCTCGGTTATCATATACTCTAAGCTCAAATCACATTCACCGGCACTAGGCCTGCTGGATTCATGGTTCGAAGTTAATCACTGGTATTAAGCCTGCTAGGTGATAAGCCTGAATTGTTTCACTGACACGTGGCTTGCTAGGCTAAAAGCCCGAATAACACACCGGCACTGGGCCTGCTAGGCTATAAGCCCGAATTGTTTCACTGGCACGTGGCCTGCTAGGCTAAAAGCCCGAATAACATATCAATAATTCATCAAATCCCCATCTTGACATTTACATTATTACCAATTTATGTACATAAACCACAATCACTTATCATATCACAAGTACTAGTTTTCATTTCAAATTCAAAACACATTTAGTCTAATATTGGACCTTACCATTCGGCTATCATCTATTTCAATACTCAATTAAATCAAATAATATCATTTAACATATTCATAATTATTTCTTACATGTATTTAAACTTAAGAACTTACCTTGATAGTTGACCAATTTAGCTATCCGGCTATTCGTTTAGTTTTGTTTTTCCCCGATCCAAAACCTCCTCCTTTTGGACTTGATCTAAATGATTCAAATTA
Source organism: Gossypium rotundifolium (assembly GCA_025506655.1). Classification (NCBI taxonomy): domain Eukaryota; kingdom Viridiplantae; phylum Streptophyta; class Magnoliopsida; order Malvales; family Malvaceae; genus Gossypium; species Gossypium rotundifolium. The sequence goes on along the minus strand of CP106732.1, from coordinate 96,276,282 downwards.
AACTCATTCAACTACATATTCATTCAATTAAATACCAAATCATATAAGTGTACAATTTACTAATTTACCCCCAATAATTTCAATATTTACAAATTAATCCCCATAACATTTAACACTAAAAAATCTAGAATTCAATTTCCCCTTTTTAGGGCTGAATGCATACCATTCTCACACAAATCCTTACAAACATTTTTTTTTCATAACTCATGACCGAATATACTAACTAAATTCATGTAATATACATTCATATATAATCACTCCATTTGACCGAATATGAATAAGATTATCAAGCTCAAATCAAAATAAATTCCATAATATTATACAACTTCACCAATATTATTTATATCATCAAATTTCCTTCTCAAATCATTACCTAAGCTAGACATTTTTCCATCACACACCACAACCACACGAATGCTCAACCATGGCTGAAACTAACATGCTTCACTCTCAACAATTTTAACAAGTTTTTTTTTTTTTTACTAGTACTGAAGATCACCACTCAAATATGTACAAATTTGTCTAAAACAAAAGTCAAATACTTACTTTACTAACACATGCAATGACCGAAAATGGAGCTTCAAATTCCCCTCTTTTCTTTGTCAAAAATCGACAAGATGAAGAAATAAGATGAAGGTAAGTTTTTTTTTTCTCATCTTTTCTTTGTTTTTCTATTATAATAATCAAATTATAAAACTAATATCATGCCACTATCTAAAATAAATGGATTAAATGTGAAACTTAATCATTATACCGTCCACTCTTATAAACAAATGGGGTATTTGACATGCAAGTCCAATCTTTCAAAGAAAAATTCAATTTGACCACCAATTTCATAAAAGCTATTATTTCTCCACTTGTTCAATTTAATCCTTTCCCTTAAATTAAGCACTCAATCAATAAATTTTTTATATGAAACTTTGACATATCATAAATCACATATAATTAGCACCAAAAATAATATTTAAAAATTTTCTCGAACTCAGATTCGTGGTCCCGAAACCACCATTTCGATTAGAGTCAAATTCGGACTGTTACATAGGCGACTTCCAGTCCATTATGGCAGAGATTTTACTAGGATCAACTCGGACTCCATCCCTCGAGACAATATGTCCTATAAATCCTACTTCCTTGAGCCGAAATTCACTTTTACTGAATTTGGCATACAACTGATTCTCTCGCAGGATCTATAAAACTATTCGTAGGTGTTCAGCATGCTCTTTCTCATCTTGGGAATAAATCAGTATGTCATCAATAAAAATGACTACAAACTTGTCGAGGTATGGTCTAAAGATGCGGTTCATTAAATCCATAAATACCGCAGGAGCATTGGTCAACCCAAAGGGCATGACTAAAAATTCATAATGCCCATACCTCGTTCGAAAGGCCGTCTTGGATACATCTGAGTCTTTCACTCTCAACTGGTAGTACCCTGATCTCAAGTCTATTTTGGAGAACACAGTCGCTCCTTTCAATTGATTGAACAGATCATCAATCCTAGGCAATGGGTACTTATTCTTTACTGTTACTTTATTAAACTGATGGTAATCTATGTACAATCTCATGGTACCATCTTTCTTTTTCACAAATAAAATCGGGGCACCCCATAGTAAACAACTTGATCTTGCAAAGCCCTTATCTATCAACTCTTGCAACTGTAACTTCAACTCTTTCAACTCTGCTAGAGCCATTCTGTAAGGAGTAATGGATATTGGTATAGTACTGGGAGCTAGTTCAATGCTGAACTCAATCTCTCTAACTGGCGGTAGTCTGGGTAATTCTTTGGGAAATACATCCACGTATTCACATACTACTGGTACTGACTTAATTTTTAGATCTGTCTCTTTATCATTCAACACGAAGGTCAAATATGATTCATACCCTTTTCTTAAACATCTCCGTGCCATCATATGGGAAATTATCACTGGCGATTTATCTTGTTCATCTGATTCAACATGAAGAGTATCCCCATTCTCACATCTCATCTCAATGCATTTCTTCCCACAACTAACAATTACATTATGAGTAGTCAGCCAGTCCATTTCAAAAATGAGGTCGAATTCATCAAATAGTAATAACATAAGATTTACTTTAAAGCAATAACCTCTAATTATCAATGGACAATCTTTATAAACTTTATTAACTAACACACTTTTGCCTAATGGATTAGACACCTTAATTACAAATTCGGTGGTATCTATAGGCACGCTCAAACTGGATGCTAATTTCATGCAAATATAAGAGTGCGCGAATCCGGGATCTATTAAAGCAATAACTTTAGTATTGTAAAGATAAAAGGTACCCGTAATAACATCAGGAGAAGACGCCTCTTCGCGAGCGCGAATGGCATAAGTCCTTGCAGGCGCTCTACCTTCGGGTCTCACAGCCTGGTTTCTCGGGTTACCTGTTCCACTTACCCCACTTCCCGGGTTTCTCTGCGGTCTCCCCCTGACCATACTCCTGAATTTTGGGTCTTGAGCTCTTCCTTCTTTCGTCATCTCGGGACAATTTTTTATATAGTGGTCTTGCGAACCACATCTAAAACATGCATTTTCATCTGCCCGGCATTCTCCCAAATGGTGTCTGCCACAATGTGGGCATTCAAATTTTTCGGGTCTAAAATTTTTGACACTTGCAACTGAAGTCGTCTGTGCTTTGTTCCCTAAATGCTGTTTACTTTTGTCCTTCTTGGAAAACCTGGTGGAAGTAGCCGATCAGGTAAGGAAATCTTTTGACTTCTTGGGTGAAGATTGGAATGACTTATTCCACGGTCTCTTTCTAGAGTCACGAGACTCCATTTCAGATTTCTTCTTCTCTTTTATTTGCTCTTCGACTTTACAAGCTCCTTCCATTAACACGACAAATTTTTTTAATTCTAGGACAGCAACAACCAGTTTGATGTCCTCATTCAACCCGTCTTTAAACCTTTTACTCATAATAGCCTCTGTGGATATACATTCGCGAGTGTACTTGCTGAGTCGTACAAACTCACGCTCATAATCTGTCACCGACATCTTGCCTTGCTTCAGCTTTAGGTATTCCTTTCTCTTCTGGTCTACAAACCTCTGACTGATATAATTTTTTCTTAAACTCTTCTTGGAAGAATTCCCATGTAACCCTTTCCCTCGGTACAACCGACACAAGGTGTTTCACCATTGGTAAGCAGAATCTCTTAAGAGAGAGATTACACACTTCATGCATTCTTCAGAGGTACATGACAACTCATTAAATACCCTGATGGTATTTTCTAACCAGAATTCAGCTATTTCTAGATCATCCTCTTTTCTGGCCCGAAATTTTTCTGCCCCATGCTTCCTGATCCTATCAATTGGGGGTTTACCTCCTCTCACCACCTCTACTACTTGAGGGGCCACTGGAGTAGCTTGTGGAACAGGTGGGGGTGGAGGGGGTTGTGCATTCGGGTTCGCCCAAATGAACTCTGTATACCATGTGTTCACCATGTGGAGGAAGGCTTCTCTTGCCTCTTCTCCTCCCCTTTGACTCACCGTAGTGGGCCTATTCTCATTTTCGCTCTTCACTGTCCCTTCAGCGGGAGCTGGCGCATTACTTTCTACGTCATCCACCACATTCCCTTCGAAATCCATTTCTATATGTATAAACATCATTTAAAATCATCAGGAGTCGTCACACTATCAATATAGAAACATTCTTATGTATGACATGTATATCTAGACTCATGCTCATGCTACGTTAGTCCTAGAACCGACTAAATCGTAGCTCTGATACCATTAAATGCAACACCCCACACCCAAGACCGATACTGGGTCTGGATACGAGACATTACTATGCTTGAACTCACTTAAACATGTACTTACGAGCTATAAAATTTCGTTCCAACTTAAAAATTTCACTTTCTTAGTCAACACATACATTACAAGGGCCTACAGAGCCTTAAACTTGTGTCTGAAAACTTTCAGAGCTAAATCAAATAATTCATTTCTGAAGCAGGGTTCACACACCCGTGTGACTTGAAACACACCCGTGTACCCTTAAGCATGCCCATACCTTCAAACTGTGGGAAGCTACTGACTATTTCTACATGACTTAGACACACCCGTGTCTTCCAACCGTGGGAGGCTACTGACTAATTTCACACTGCCATGACACGCCCGTGGGCTTAGACCGTGTGCTAATCCTTGATATACTGACTAAATCAGCACGGTCTGGGCACATGCCCATGTCCAACCTATGTGTATAACACGGCCTATACACACGGCCCTGGAATTTACCCGTGGCCTATTCTAATTAATACTACTAAGGTGCAGGGTTAACACGGCCTTGACACACGCCCGTGTGTCCAACCGTGTAGGCACTTATAGGCTATTTACCAAGCCGTTAGCCACCCTGAAATGAAGATCATATCCATACACAATTCAACGATACAATAACAACCCAATTTTATGAATAATACCACATGCTTGATTGATCTCAATAAACATACATACTTAGTCAAATTTGGCCAATCACTTAGCCATATACAAAAGAAAAATGAACTTGATAGCCTTTACAAAGGCCCTTCTAAAAACATGTCCACAAAATGAATGTTTCCTATACATGCCATACTTAGTAAAGTAACTTGGCTATACCAAAATAAAAGTTGATAACGTGCTACGAGCTCCGACTCCGATGATCCACAAATTAGCTTGGCAGGACTACATAGAAAGAAATAATCAAATACGTAAGCATTTAGCTTAGTAAATTTGCATGTAAAACACATGTCAATAAGCTTGCTTAATAAAAACCATTTAGCATAACAATAGTATCATAATTTCAGCTCTAAAGCTTACTTACTCATGCTTGGTTCTTATATGTCTCATGATGCTCACTATGCTCAATTTTTTTGTAAAGTAAACATGATACCTATGTCACTTGATCACATTGATTAGCGTACTTAAACAATAATCATTATTATCTCTAATTCTTCATTCATAACATGAGTAATATTTAATTCATTTTGATGCTAGCTTTGCTTTCTTAGCCCTTCTTGTTACCTCATTATTAACCTTACTTGTTTGCCTGATAAACTTCTATGAATACTCGAGGATACTAGATCTCTTCCCAATTAGAATGCCACCAAAGCGATATCTTAGGCATGGTCTTACATGGAATTTCTCATATTGGTTTCAAGGCCATGTCTTGACATGGACTTACATGAAGTCTTGCCCTTGATAACTTACTCAATGCCAAGCTTGCCTTGGACTTATATGATATCTTGATCAATGCCAAGCTTGCCTTGGACTTACATGATATCTTGATCAATGCCAAGCTTGCCCTGGACTTACATGATATCTTGATCAATGCCAAGCTTGCCTTGGAGTTACATGATATCATCTGTGGTATATCGGGTATCTTGGGGAATTCATATTCAATCGAGGCTTGCTCATGTTTAATCTCTTTGTTCACAAAAATGATAGGCATTAGAAAATAGCAATGTATATTATATTAAGCAATTCAATGATAGTAATCATAAAGCTTAGAAATCATACAAACTTACCTCAATATACAAAATGTAGGGAGATGTGCAATTTAGTCCTCGACCTTGTTCTTACCTCGGTTTCGATCGGGGCTTCATTTTTCTTGATCTATAATCATGAAATTCATTCATTTAGATTTCCTATGATTACAATACATCAAATTCTTCACGTGGGCAAAATGACCATCTTGCCCTTGTATATTGGCAAAATTATAATTTTGCCCCTAAGCCCGTAAATTATTATTCAGCACATTTTCTCAACAATTAAGTCTAGCTGAACCTTTATTCCTCCTACGATAACCACAAATCTAGCTATTTCATGCATTTATTACCAAACTATAACATTTACATCTTAGTCCCATTTAGGTGTTTTCACAAGAACACATTTCACAAAAGTTGTTTCACATCTCCCCAACATTTATTTTCTTCCATAAAAACTCCGTTAACAACATAAATACTCTCATGGCAAGTCCTTGAACTTTCAACCATATCACAAATTAGTCCCCTCATTAGCTAGATTAAGCTTTGGGGACTCCAAAAACACAAAAATCACCAATTAAAACCACCTAAATCACTTACTTGAATGAGAGTTGAGTGGCTGAAAGTTTGAAGCTCCAAGAGCTCTATTTCCTCTTCAATTTTCAATGGAAAGAGATGAGTGAATAGTGAAATATGATAACAACTTTTATTTCTTTTATTTTATTCATGCTATCACCTAATTTCCACCAAATTGACTATCATTTAATGCTCTTGTCCCCCTATTTTGCTTGTATGGCCGACCAACTCATGAAAGATGGCCTAATTTCATTCTAAAATCCTTCTAATTACAATCTATGGCTATTTGGTACCCCTACCTTAAAAATAGAACTTTTACATCTCATGCGATTTAGTCCTTTTTCTCAATTGGTCATGCTATTAGTAAAATTAAGGCACCAAAATTTCTATATAATCATATATTGACACCACAACACATAAAATAGTACTAAAATAATTCTCCTCAACCTCGGATTAGTGGTCCTGAGACCACTGTTCTGAGTAGCCCCAAATTCGGGCTGTTACATAGATTATCTACTAAAGTAAGTTGTCTTTCTTGCAATATAAACCTTCTTACAATGCCACTTATCTTCAGTTTGAACTTAGACAATCAATAAGCTAATATTTGCTTGTCACAATTTCGCTATGCATGCAAAATATAAAAGATAGAAATACAAAAGACATAATAGTGAAATGTGAAATTAACTTTATATATTTAGTCATCGTTCAAATAAATAGAAAACAATTACATGTTTACTACAATATGGGCACATTTTCCTATAGAAGACTTACCCAATGGTTGGAAAAGCATATTCGCAACATCATCTGCTCAAGAAAGTCCCTCTCCACCCTATCGTAAGCCTTGATCATATCTAACTTCAAAGAAAAGTGTCATTTCCTCCCCTGCCACTTGTGTCGAAACACATCAAGGATCTCATAGGCCAAAATAATGTTGTCTGTAATCAACCTCCCAAGAACGAACACACTCTAAGCCTATCTACACACAAATGAAGAACTGGCTGAAACGTAATAACTAGGGCCTTTGAAATGATTTTTTATAAGATTACACATAGACTAATAGGTCGAAACTGTTGCATACGGGTCGAATTCAAAACTTTTGAAATTAGAACAATGTGAGTACCATGAATTGTTGCAAGAGGCATGCCCCTATTTAATACATCAAGACAGTAATCACTCACAGCAGGCACAACAATATGCCAGAATTTTTGATAAAACAAAGTAGGAAGTCCATCTAATCCTGAGGCCTTCGTTGGAGCTATGGATTTCAGAGTAGAAAGGATATCCTTATTCGTAAACCGAGCCAAAAGTGTAGCATTTATATAATTAGTAATCTAATGAGCAACCCTCTCCAAGATACTATGTGAATCACCTTGTCTCTGAGAAGAGAATAAGTCTGTAAAGTATAGAGTCACCGCTTCAAGCATATCCTCCCAATCCAAAACCATTCAACCATCCTCTTATATTAAATAGCTAACTTTATTAGCTCTCTTTCTTTATGTGACAAACCAATGGAAAAACCTTATATTCTGATCCCCTATTTTCAACCAATTAACCCGAGCCCTCTATTCCCAATACAGTTCTTCCTTGTCAATCTCTAGATTCAACTCAAGTCTAGTGCTCAAAATATACAATAAAGAATCATCATCTATGTCCTACAAGGTAATAGTTGCTAGCCGAGAATGCAGACGACACAGATTGCCATTCCGACAGTGCCCAAATTGGCAGTCCAACACTTCAGACTCTGACAAAGAATGAAAGATGATGAGGAATGTCACCCACACTACTTTCTCATAAACGACGAATTTCAAAATCACAAGACTTCTCCAAAATCCACCAAGCCTCGAAATAAAAAGACCGAACACTAGGACTAATAGAGTTCACAGTATCAATGAACAAAGGGTAGTCCGAAATGAAGTGTCATAAATGTCGGAGTGAAAAAGTCAGAAAAAGGCCTCACCATGCTGAATTGATGACCCCCTATCCAACCTATCCCAGATGTTGTTATGTGCAAAGTTTCCACACTTCCAAGTAAACTAAGGACCCACAAAATCGAGAGCATCTAATGGACAATCAGAGAGGACAGAATGAAACTCTAACATGCACCGTTCATCGTGAAGCAAACCCTCTATCTTCTCAAAAGAGTAAAAGATTTCATTACAATCACCACACACCATCCAAGGTAAACTTTGGTCATGGTCCAACAGACGAAGAGTATCCTAAGACTCAACACGATTTCACAAATTCGGAGAACGATAAAAACCCGTAAAACACCATTTCTTAGTCACATAAACCTCCCTAACATCCATATCAATATGGAACAGAGAAAAACTACGTAAATCCACAATTACATCTAGTCCCCATCCCAAACTAAGACCCCCATGAAACCCATCTGCGCAACTTCAAACCCATGAAAATACCTACACTAACGTCGCACCATTCCAATATGCTCGCAATCTAACTTCGTCTCTATAAAGAATATGATATGGGGATTGTACAATTTCAACATATGCCAAAGTCTGCGAACAACCCGCAGACTCCCCAATCCACTTACATTCCAACATAAGAGTTTCATGGCTATCGGCCTACCTGCCCCTTGGCGGCCACCTATAAATTCAATCGACAAGTCGTAGAACGCTCATCGTTAACTCCTTCTTAATCAGAGCGATCGGAAACAAGAAAAGAGGAACGTACAACTCTCTATCTTTTCTTCATATCAAAACCAGGTAACAGGTCATCCTCCAAATCGTGAAGCATCGAAACTGAACTACGCATACCAACACCACTCCCAATAGTTGTAGCCACTATCCTTCCAAATTAATCCCAAAAACTGGATTTAGAGTAGTTTGTAGCATCACATTCCCCCAAGAATTCGGATGACCAGATCTCGTCAAAGCACCCGTGGATAACAATCGCAGCCAAATATTGTCACCAACAATAGCCCGTCGACTCACTACCCATAACGAAAGATCCCACCCCATATCAGCCTCGGAGATGTCCTTCGCTAATCGAATAGGGTAGAAACTTTCACCATGTCCCAGACGACCACACAAGAAATAGAACAAAGTAAGCTTCTCTTATTGGAACTGAACATACTCAGAACTACGACGACAACTGAATATTCTTTTGACGCTTTAAAGGAGAACGGGTATCAATCCACACCTGCAAATAAGGAACAAAACCCGCAATAATCTGGTTTGCATTATAATCTTCAAATAGCCCAACAAATTTCCCCAATTGTCGAACGACTGCATCCAAAAATAGCCCCGGAGGCAAGTCATGAATTTGCACCAAAAAAAAAAGAATAAATTAAGGTTAGCAACAAATGATCTTCATTATCTTGAAATAGTAAAAAATCATAAGATGATTGTTGAAAGTTCAATGTGCTCCCTTCGCTGCACAATTGATATCAACACGGTTGAAAAAACTGAACAAGAATCGCTTCTCCCCTAAATCAGAAATGTGAATACCACCAAAGGATGCCACAGATTTGCTAAGGTATTTCGCATAGCAAGAAAATGTATAACACTAGCAGTGGCAAAGCAGCCCACAAAACAAAAGTTGTACAGAGATTTGTGGGAAGAGGAAGCCCCAACTACCAGAATTTCATCATGCTCCTCCCTTGAAATGTGTAAATCGGCCAATTCAATCTCCATAACCCAACAAACAATCACATCACCGTCGCGTTCCCAAAACAAACAAAGAAACCCGATGAAATCACCGAAATTGAAAATCTCGTGCATAGAGCAGACTAACACGTGCCAAGCAACAGACTTTTTGAATTTACAGGACGTAAAACCACATACGCCCGCTAAAATTCCTTTATTTTTTGAATTGGTAATTATTTATGCATAATTAAACCTTTGACCCAAAATAAACATTTTGTGAAATACAATGATTATTTGATAGTTAAGAAATTATTTAAAAACTTTCTTTTAATAACAAAATTTAATATTAATATAATAATATTTTCATCTTTTACTATTTTTATAATAAATTTTAAATGAAACACCTAAAAATATTATCTCTAAGGATTAAACTAAGCCTAAAAATATTTAACCATAAACAATTTAGCATTTCACTTGTATCTCAATTATTAATTTTTCTATAAACATAATTTTAATAGGTTTTTCTTTCACTCACGTTTCGGACGTCAAAATCTAATATTTATGAAATAAGTGTTTTAAATTAATAGTTAAATTCTAATGATATTTCTAGTATGTATTTATTTATTTATTTATGTTTACTTACTTAAAATTGTATCTTTTACTTTTTTAATTTCTTTTACAGTTCGTGACTAGTATAATTGATTTCATTTAAAAATTAGGCGTAAAGAACAAATTTATCTCTCAACTTTTACGATTTTTATTAATTTGTCCTCTAATTTTTCTTTTCCTTTAATTGGTCCACAACTTTTTTTTGTCAAATCGAACAAATTTTGTTACAACTTAATGGAATCATTGGAATTGCCCCAACGCATATGTGATACTGCATATGTTTTTCTTAACTTACGTTGCATTATTTTATCTTATATATCATGTTAATAAATAATTTAAAAAGTATAAAAAATTAAAATTTTAAGAAAATATATAAATTTTAAAAATTATGAAAAATAAAACTCTTCAAAATTATATATAAGTAAAAAGTACACAAAAACTGGTCTATCTACTGTTTGAATCGCTTATTTTCAGTCTTTCGAGCAACTTTTCCCATTCTGTGTTGGAATTGCCTTTAGCTCTGTTTAAAAATGATGCTGTGACTCGTTTTCTTTTTATTACATGCCATTTTGGGGTTTATATATCGGTGGTGCATATGGGAATGCCAAAATTTTAAAGAATGTTTTATGAATTAATTGAATTAATTTATATAATTTTTAAAAGGAAAATCATTTTTTAATCAATGGATAAAGGAAGTTATTGTTGAAGTTAGAATTTGAGACATTATGTTAATAAAGACTTAAACAATAGAAATTATTTGTCACAACATCAATAGCTATATTAAAAAATCTTTAAAATACTGAAAATGCACAAAACTCGGAATAAAGACTCTCTTCTAATAAAGCTATATGATCTTGAAAATATTAGAGAAAAAATATTAATTAAGGATTTTCGAAAATTTAACAATAAATAAACAATTGAAATTTATTATATAACTTATTTAATTTTTTAAAATTTTATCTAACAACAATTATTAAATTATATTCAAGAAAAAAATTATTTTTTGAAATAACAATAAAATATGTTAATTATAAACTTAACTGATAAGCGAACCCATAAGTAAGGGTCCGTTTGTTTATATGTAAAAGAGTTTATGGTCTTTTGTTCGTTTAACAGAAAACAGCTTGGTCAACAAAAAATAATTTACAGGTCAATATAAAAAAATTATTTTTCCTATAAAATGACTTTTGAAAAGCATAAATCAATTTCGATAAAAGAGCTATTCTATAAGTAATTTTATTTTTATATACAAATTAACTTAAATCAAGTTTAATATTATTATATTGATAATAATTTTTATTTTTATTTTAAAATATTTAAAATATTAATATAAAATATTAATATTTTCAATATTATTAAACATACATATTTAATTTTTATATTTAGTAATATAATAAATTATTAATATAATTAATATACTTTATTATTTTAATAAATTATTTAATATTTCAATTTTATTTTAATAATAAATTTTAAAATAATAATATTAAATAATATTCTTCACATATTATTGAAAATATTTAATATTAATATTTTAATAATAAAAATTAATACAATTATAAATATATTAATAATAAATGTTTTATAGTATAAAGGTTAAATAAAATATATCCTAAGTCTATGTACTCTTCACAAATTTAAAATTTAGTCTCTGTACTTTTATTTTAAGAATTTAGTCCATCTACTTTTCAGATTTAAAAATCAAGTTCAATTATTGACATTGTTAAATTTTTTGTCAATTTTGTTGATGTCACATTTTAAATAAAAACTATTCACTTGATAGTCATGAAACTAAAAATAACATTGTAATGAACATGAATTTAACAAAATATTTTTAATATATGCAAAGCCAATGTAAAATATAAATTTATATATATATATATATAAAATAAACTCAATTAAATAATGAAAAGATAATAAAATCTTAAATTTATGTTTGTTTCATTAAAACAACTTTTATGAAATATTTTTAAGAAATCATCAAACAACAAAAAATATTTCACACAAATTCATCCAAATACAAAAAATATTAACTTTTCTAAAAAATAAATTATTTTTGAAAATTATTTTCAAAAATCATTTTAGTGAAACAAATAAATTCTAAATTTACCAAAGTAAATGTGGTTAGTAACGTTGTTCGACCTTCTCTAAAATTAGAGCTGAATTTGATTCCACTCACTTGAATTTTTTGAATTTTGATATATAACCAATATTTTTTTATGAGAGTAATTAGTCATCCTTCCTCAATCATTAAATAGAAGTATAAATATATTTTAGCACATTTAAACTCATATTCTCTTGTACTAGCAATAATGTTGATGTCATATGAGCTAAGACTCCATTGATAATAATCAATAACCCTTAAATGGTATTTTTTGAAAAAAATATTTTTATATAAATTTTCAAGTTATTTTCACAATTTTAAATATAAAATATTTATTTTACATAAAATTTTAAATTTATATATTAAATAAAAATAGAGTATAATTCAATTTGGGTAACCACGATTTTTAATGTATATCATAAACTATACAAACACTTCGGTTTGAATAGATTTTTAATTTTTCACATTTCTTACTCAACCATATCTAATTAAAGAAAAGTTAAAATATGTCATAAGTCTCTATATTTTTAAAAATTTAAAATTTTAGCCCTTATACTTTTATTCTAGAAATTTAGTCCTTCTAATTTTCTGATTTCAAAATTCAAATCTAACTTTTTGTTAAATTCAAGTTAATTACGATGTTACTTTTTTAATGGCTATCAATTGTGTATTTTTATTATTACAAAATGTCACACCAATAAATTTAACAAAATAAATTTAATAATATCAATAGTTGAATTAAAATTATAAAATCTGAAAATTAAAACAACTAAATTTCTTAAAATAAAATTATAATATATTTTACCCTTAAAAATATAGCAAAAACTTTGGAAGAAACGATGCAATATAAAACTCTCTCATATTATTTATTTCTAATTATTTGATATGATAGTACGACCATGATGACAACGATGGCGGTGAAGGAAAATTTGAAGTCTTGGTTTTTTGGCTACAAGTGAATTGCAAGAGTTAAATTTTTATCTTATTTTTTTTCTTTGGTTGTCTTACAAGTACAAAACACCTTTAACAAAAAGTGAAAACATCAATTGGTTCTGAATATTAAATTCGTGTACAATTAGATTTTTACCATTATCTAAAAAATGTTATTAAATTTTTATATTAATGATTTTTATATTTTACCTCGTTAAAATTATTTGACAGAACAATCAAATGGCAGTATGTGGTAAGTTTTAATTCAATTTTATATTTTCACATAGAAAATCATATAAATTATAAAAAAAGCATAAAATATTAAAATTGATATAAATTTATAATAATTATAAAACTAGTAAAAATCATAAAAAATTTCTACTAACTTCTAAGAAATTAAAACATTTAAAATATCATAAAAACTTTTAAAAATATTATAAAAATTCTAATAAAATATAAAAGTTAAAAAAATTAAAAATGATTTAAACTCTTAAAATCGTAATGGACACCATCGGATAATTTAGGAAGTAAAAGATGAGTAGAAGTAATGAAATTAAAGCAAAACTGATGGCACACTTGCAGACAACATTCCGCTTCTTTTAGGAACTTGATTATGATTCTTTAACCAATAATTTAATAATAATTAAGATCTGTATCGGAATCTTGACTAGTTCTGATATCATTTTATAATTTGGAACAACAAAGTAAAAGAATAAAAGAGAATTGAAATGAAACAAACTATATATTATTTCAATCAAGTTCTAGAAGCCATGACTAACTGATTAACTAACTTCCTTAACTAATTAATAACGTGTGTTTGTATTTCTACAGTTTAGTACTTTTCTTTTTGTTGTTCTACAGATTATTCCATTTACAAAATAACTTCTTTTTTCTTTTTGGAAAACTTTTAGGCTTCAAGTTGAAGATCGATATGAAAGAAAGTAAAGAACATGACGATTGGCTTGGAGGTCCGTACAGAAAGAGACTAATAAAAAAAAATACAAAGGTAAAGTACATACCAAAAATACTATTTCAATCATTCTTCATCAAGACATATTTTTGTAAATTTTTAAATCATTTGATGACGTATGATACCAAATAAACCAATACCATGTCATTTATGAAATACTTATAGACCGCCAAGCAGGCCACCAAAAAAATATTGAGGGCCAACTAAAAAAACTAATGTAGGGGCTAAATTGGTGAATTCTACAATGGTCGAGGACTAAATCTATGATTATGATTAATTTTTAAAAGGGTAAATGGAAAACATTAACCAAGTGACTGAAAAATTATCAATCCGAAAGTGGAGAAACCAATTTTTAGTAAATAAAAACAAAAGGACTAAAATCATACCAAATCCATAAATATACAGGGACTATCATTAAAATTTAACCTATACAAACATACACCTAATATAGATATTGTACATAAATATTTTGTGAAAAAAAGTCAAATCCAGACTGCAACGAAGAGCGAAAGTTAAAAGTAATCATAGAAAACGTGTATCGTAGACTGAAATAATGCCGAGGCAAACTTGAAAAAGACAACAAAGAACTAAACTTTCAAATTTTAACAGCTTTGAAATTTATGTAATTGGAAATTTTGTTACGTTTACTTAGTCGGGCAAATATCCTAAAAATACCAAAAAAAAATTAAAAATTATCGGAAAGGACAGGTTTCAAAAATATTGACCGGAAAGGGCAATTTCCCCAAAAATCGCGTCTCGTCGGTAGCGTTTTTGGGGAAAGCGGCCTAAAGCGCGTCCATGGGAGAGCGCTTTAGTCCCCTTTCCCTAAAAAACGCACTGACGTGGACGAGATTTTTGGGGAATCTTTCCGTCCACTTACAATGTGAAAAATGAAATAATTTTTGGGCGAGAGTCTCCGCAAAATAATTTTGAGGAGACGTTTGAAACAAACCGTGGTAGAAAAAGCTCTCACGTGGACGCGCTTTTGCTACAATGGTCTCCGGTAAAATTATTTTGAGGAGACGTTTCAACAAACAAGGGCCAAAAACGCCCAAAGAGGGTGCACTATTACGGAGCATCGAAAAGCGCCCACGTGGACGCACTTTTGCTACTGATCTTTGTCCGCAAAATTAGGCTATAATCACCAAATTGCATTCTCGGTTGGCGTAAAGCAAATTCAAGCAAAAGGAAAAAAATTGAAAATGAGTGAACGATTAATCGTCTGTTATTTACTACGATGGTGAAGTGCGTGACAATCAAGATGGTATTGTTTTCTTATCGGAGAACACAATACGATTGAGTTTTAATCAAACGTCGATTTGGTAGAAATTTGCAAAAGAATTAGGCCTAAAATATTGAACAACGCCAATGAAAGTTCATCTATTAAGTATAGATTTTGCACTTCGTTGATCCGGTGAGATATGACGATTCGACATCAAAGGTCCTCGAGCCTTGAGGCAATGGTGGAGACTTATCTTGCCAGTGGTTCACCCTATATCGAGGTATATGTAGAATTTTTATCTCCAAGTGATCCGTCATGAGCTCAACATCTAGTATTGTTCGAGGGGAATTCACGACCCCAAGTCGACACTCTGTAAGTGGGATGCAAAACACGAAGTGCCCGTGTGCGGTGGTAGTATGGAAAACATAACCCCGCACGACACTCGGTTGGTGGATGGGACATGCATATTCGCCAATCGACATCGGATGACGTAAATACGTATTGGGGACGTCATCAACTTCTAGTGGATGGCAATCCACATACGATTGGAATCTTTACGAAGATGTTTAAGGAGGGATGATGTATTACCGACGGCATCCACCAAATGAGGGCCCTCATTTGTTGCGGTGTTATGGAGGATCGGACGATGAATCCGATGTGGATCCACCTCGGGAGCCGTGGCCCGACGGTGCGAAGTTGGACTATTTTCCAACCGGAGCCCGCTCCAATTGTACTGAAGATGTTGAGGCGGTTCGAGCAAAGAAGAAGAAGATCCGCTATTCAGGCATACTTGCCTCCGGTAGACATGCATAATGTCGATCTATCTCAAGATGATGCATTGAGTTTCTGAACTACCACACCGGACGCGTGATCGTACAAATTCTTCATTGGATTCGGACCAATTAGAAGTTGGTAACCGCTTTTCCAACAAGAACACTTTTCTTGGAGCATTGAAACAATACAAAGATCGTGAAGGGTTAACTACACTATGGTTAAATCAAAGCTCGATAGGTACGAGGCAAAGTGTCTTTCAGTGCAAGACAGCACATGTGCATGGAAAATCATGGCGTCGTTGAGGAAAAGGACGGGGATGTGGGAGGTGAAGAAGTACAAAGGTCCGCATACATGTTTTACGATGCACAAGACCACTATGTGTTCAATGATTTGAATAACACTAATATTATGTAATGTTGCATTATTTAACGTGCCGTTAATGGTGTAACACAAGATCATCCGAGGATGGATTCAGACATGTTGGCTAATTTAATAATCCCGACGGTGAAGGCCGATCCCAAAACTACAAGTCTTACCTTAATTGGCAATATTCGTAGCCAAATGGGGTACACGCCTCTTACGAAAGGCTTGGATAGCCAAGCGATATGTTGGAAAAGTTGCACGGTCGGTGGGACGCTTCATATAATGAAGTGTGGCAGTGGTGTAAGGTGCTGGAGAGATATGTCCCAGGCAGCACAATAGACATTGAAACGGAACCGGCGTACTACAACGATCGTCGCTTTCTGTGGATGCGCAGATGTTCAGCGCTGATGCGGACATTTAAGCAATGCCGAGATACTTTTACATACCGCAAGCCATTGGTACAAATTGACGGTACCTTCATGTATGGTAGATATACGATCGGCTATTGCTAGCTGTGGCACAAGACGACTGTGGGAGAATCCTTCCGATTGCGTTCGCAATAACACCAGGGGAGTCAGCTGATGACTGGGACTTCTTCCTATCTAGGTTAAGGAGGCATGTTTGCCCTCAACCTGACATATGCGTTATATCGGATCGGGGCCCTAGAATACTTGCGGCAATAGAATGACAGGGAAGCATGTGGCATCGCACACACCATCGATATTGCCTGAGGCATGTTTCATCCAACTACTATGGGCAACACCGATCTCAAAGACAGAAACGGCAAGTGACCGATATGGGTATGAAATATCTATTAATATAATTTCTTTTGAAATTTTCAATTTATTCGCAATTGAATAGTGGTATGTAATATTCGATATCAACATATATTGGCAGGGTACGAGATCAATAAAGACCGTTTTCACGAGATGTTGGCCAATTTATGCAGAGATAACGCCAAGGCGCAGAGTACTGTGCAATATTCCTTTTGAACAAAGGACACAAGCATATGATGGCTGCTACGATATGGTCATATGACCACAAACCAGTTGAATGCATAAATTACGTGCTAAAGGAACCCGTCATCTGCCGATTACAAACGATTTTCCGGAGACATATTTTCGTTTAGCGGCACTATTTCAAGAGAGAAGCGGCGAGTTATCGAGGCGATGCAAGGAGGCCATGTATGGAGCCGAAGGTCTTGCAAGAAACTAACCGTGGGAAGGCACGGACGAACACCATGCACACAGTTTGTCACGACCGCGACAGCCTATGGTTTCGTGTCATGGAGTTTGACAGACCGAACCAAGGTATTGTTGGCGGGCATTATCGTGTACACTTGACAAATAGGACATGCGACTGTGGGATATTTGATGCACTTCGTTACCCATGTGCTCATGTACTTGCGGCTTGTCATAATCTTCGTCTTGACCCCATGAGCTATGTCGACGAAGTCTACAAATTAGAAAACATGTACAACGTGTGGAGACACATATTCCCACCAGTCCCAGATGAACGTAAGTGGCCATTGGTATCGCTTGCACCGTATAAGCTGTTGCCGGATAGAGAATTGAGACGCAAACCAAAAGGTTGACCTTCCTCGACTAGAATACGCAACAATATGGATATCCGAGAACCGACCAACCAAAGTCGGCGGTGCGGGTGGTGTAGGAACCCGGGCCATACATCTCGCTCGTGTCCAAATCGGACTAGTTGACCGTGTTCTTAGCTTGTTTGTCTCTTCTTTGGCTATGTAATTTCATTGTTTTGGAGGAAAAGCGGTGAACTTTTGTACAATAATTCAAATTTATTAAATATAAGATAATTAAAATTAAATTACAAACACAAATAATCAAACAACTTTTTATTCAAAAATAAAAAAATATATTACAATTTAAAAAATAAAACATTTCATCCTAATCAACGTTGATGCCGAAATAAACCAAATTTTTATTTTATTCAAATTATTAAAATTAAATTAAAAATTAAATTAAAAAATTAAATCATTTCTATCTTATCAAAGATATTAAAATTAAAATAAAAAATTAAAATAAAAACAAATAAAAGTAAACTCAATTTTATTATATAAAAAATTAAATTTAAAAAATTAAATAAATTTAAAAATTAAATTACAAAAAAAAACTCAAATTGTATTAAATATATTACAACTTAATTACAAAAAAAAATAAACCAAACCTATTTTGTCAAAGTTATTAAAATTAAATAAATTAAAAAATTAAATTACAAAAAAAAACAAACTCAAATTGTATTAAATATATTACAACTTAATTACAAAAAAAAATAAACCAAACCTATTTTGTCAAAGTTATTAAAATTAAATAAATTAAAAAATTAAATTACAAAAAAAAAACAAACTCAAATTGTATTAAATATATTACAACTTAATTACAAAAAAATAAACCAAACCTATTTTGTCAAAGTTATTAAAATTAAATAAATTAAAAAATTAAATTAAAAAAACAAACTCAAATTTTATTAAATATATTACAACTTAATTACAAAAAAAATAAACCAAACCTATTTTGTCAAAGTTATTAAAATTAAATAAATTAAAAAATTAAATTACAAAAAAAATAAACTCAAATTGTATTAAATATATTACAACTTAATTACAAAAAAAATAAACCAAACCTATTTTGTCAAAGTTATTAAAATTAAATAAATTAAAAAATTAAATAAAAAACAAACTCAAATTTTATTAAATATATTACAACTTAATTACAAAAAAAAAATAAACCAAACCTATTTTGTCAAAGTTATTAAAATTAAATAAATTAAAAATTAAATTACAAAAAAAACAAACTCAAATTGTATTAAATATATTACAACTTAATTACAAAAAAAAAAATAAACCAAACCTATTTTGTCAAAGTTATTAAAATTAAATAAATTAAAAAAATTATATTACAAAAAAAAACAAACTCAAATTTTATTAAATATATTACAACTTAATTACAAAAAATTAAACCTTAATTACAAAAAAAATTAAACTCAAATTATAAATTAATTTACAATTACTCAAATTAGGGGTTTAGGGTTTAGTGCGGATCTTTGGTGGTAACCAAGACCACACTGGCGATCGTGCCAGTTCTGTACTGGATTCCTCCTTCTTCTAGCTTCCGGCGGGGGTCGTGGAACCTCAGGCGGGGAATCCGGTCCCTCCGGCAGTGGGTCTGGTTCTGGGTGTTGCGATGATGACCCACCTTGATAAAATAATGACCCCGGAGGTGTTTGCATAAACCACGGCGGGGTGGCGCATCCGTCACGGTGAAGGAGCTGGGTAGAAAGAATCTGCCCCGACGGCACCTCCTCTAATCCCACACCCGACGTCGGCCTCACGATCGGCTGGCTAAAAGGAGTTGTCGGGAACGGACTCGAACCCGGCCATGCATTCCAACCTGGGGGGACTAGAAAAAGGAAACATATATGGGTTAGGAGGATACATGTAAGGCGGTACGCTTTGGCATAAACCGTGATGCTGTGTTGTCGGTGTTGTCACCGAACCGATGGGCCCGGTGATTGTATAGGCACTCGTTGATGGGCCCGATGATCGTGTAGGCGCTTGTTCTTTGGGCTGTCTCATCACCCTTCTCCTTGAATGTAAAGGGCCCGATGTTCCTTCGCATGAATTTGCCGTCGTCTCTCTTTGACCGACAGATCTGACTTGCCATGGATTCTAAACCATGGCATGTACTCCGGCACGCACGCTAACTCAGGAACTACGATCGGTTCCCGGTTAGGTAAAAAGTCATACCGGTTCTCCCACGTCTCGATATGTTCTGACCAAAATATTGGCCAATCCGTGTGCTGCCGCCGTAAGTCCACACTGTGCTCATCATCGAGCACCTCAGGAGCCACGGGAATCGGTTGTCGGAATCCAAATTACCGCATAACTCGATCTGACTAGTGCATCTCCACGGTCGCGTAGGTGATTAGCGGGACCTTAACGTGCCAACTGTTTGGATTTTGGAGGAACTCCCGAATTCTTGCCTCAATTTGGGATCCTCGTACGGTGTCCATTGAAACTATATTAACATTACCAAAATATTAATTATATACATAAATACTAAATTATAATAACGAAATTCGACACTTACTTGTGATTCCGACCGTTGTTCCAATAGGAGCCGTATATCCTCAAGCGAGTCGTATTCCAACATGACTTGTCGGATGGTTCCACCTAATTAAATAAACTTTTAGCATGCAATTATACTATAAATCTACGACATAATTGTAAAATATAATATTAAATTTACCTCGTTATCAATGGGAATGAATATGGTCGGTCGAGTCGAGGACGTAAAATGAAAATCGAAACCATGCCCATGACCGCAGAGTGATAGGCAACCTCCGATTTTTACTTTATCCAAGCACCGCCGCCAAGACATCTCCCTATACAACCTCGATAGCACGCGGACCCCTCAACTCAATTCACGGCTGCTCTGAAATCAACAAATTTGTGGAGCCATCTCAGTGGACGAGGTTTCTAGAGAGGTCCCAAGATCGATAGCCTCCAATTATCGAAGTATGTATGCCTGCATACCGTATTCTTTCATTTTCAGTCAAATCTTCATTCGGTGTGGAATGTGTCTCAGAACCAAACCATATCGATCCGACCTCCTTGCAATTTATCCGGAATGGCACCCAGAGCTCAGTAGCATACGGCCATCCAATCGAGAGATGTTATGGACCCGGTGACTCACCGACTGCCCACCCAGTAATCCCAATCAGAATCGTACATCTTCTAAGGTGATGGTACACTCTCGCATGGCGATGGAAAATGTCGTCTCGGGTCTCCACCTCTCTATCAACGCTACCGATCAAAACCGGTCCAACTTGAACCCCTACTATCGTGGCCGCGTGCCAAAAACCCGCTTCCGCAGTAATTCTCGATCAATGGCGATGGGGACCGGGCATGTTGCGAATATAACATTGCAACATCCGATCTATGATTATTTAAAAATAATAAAATTCAAAATTAATTAAAATTGCATAATTAAAAAATTTAATAATATTGAAAATTAAAATTCAAACTTACCATTTTCAATTGTCGGACGCCAATGTGATTCTTGCTCAGGCGATGTAAATCTGACCATTGTACTCGATAAAGAATTTTAAATTTTCCAAAAAATAAATATATTAAAAAAATTATAAAGGGCTTTTTCAGAAATGGTAGAAGACTATTTTGAAATTTAAGCGTAAATTTCAAGGGCTTTGAGAGAAACTTGAGAGAAAATTTAGAGCAAATTGAGAGAAAATTGAGAGAAAATGAGAAAGGATTGAAGTGTGAAAAAATAAAGGGTTGGGGGTATTTATAGTTTTTTTACGTTGCTTTTGACCGTTGGGGTCCAACCGTCAAATTTTTTGATTGTTCTTGGCCTAAAAAGCGCGTCCATGGGGAGCGCTTTAGGCCACCTCAAAAGCGCCTCTGGGAGCGTTTTTCTTTGAGGTAACCTAAAGCTCCCCATGGACGCTTTAGCCTTTCCCAAAAAACGCTACTGACGTGGATGCGATTTTTGGGAAAATTGCCCTTTCCGGTCAATATTTTTGAAACCCGTCCTTTCGGTAATTTTGATTTTTTGGTATTTTGGGATATTTGCCCTACTTAGTCACCTAAAATAAGTAGATTTTTTTTTAATTTTTCTTGTATTTTTTAAGTAGCATTTAGTTCTATTATACTCTCAACAAGTACTATTTCGATAAACAAATAGAATTTAATAAAAGAATATAAGTATAATTTTAACTTAAAGCCTATAAAATTTTTAAATATATATATATATATATATATATATATATATATTATAAACATTTTAAGAGGTTAATAGCATTCATTATTCCGTCTTTTTATTACAAATGGTAAAAATATTTACAAATGAATTTAAAATGATATCAAAGGATAGTAAAATAATAACATTTTAATTTTATACAGTTTTTAACTTCACCAATTGTGAATAATATTCATTTTAAATTTTTTAGAAATATAAATTGAATCGATCTATAACGTTGTGACCGAATCTTGAAAGTTATATTAATTTTTAAAATTTCAATCATTTGCTTTCAAAACATATCTTATTCACGTATCAAACATTTTATAAACACTTGTCTAATGTATTATTAAAATAATCTTGATAGTTGTTAAAAGTGTCTTTCAAAACGTTCAACATGTTTCAGGTTTATTAAAAGAGTCATGTTATTAATCTTTGCTTATTTCTTTAATAGAAACCCAATTTCTTGTTTAACATTTGCGGCGGAAAAATCGTTAGCTCATTTAATTTGAAAACGATCATTCAAAGTTAGTTTAAAAAAAATCATCTAATGTATAGTTTTAGCTTATTAAAACCATTAATGCCAACCAAAACTCAAAACATTAATAATGTCCAAAAATTGATAAACAGTCTCAAATAAAAGTCCATAAAGTTTAAATCAGTGGTATCGAAAACAGTAATTTCGGAATCACAAATCTGATGAGTGAGTCCGTAAATATTAAATAAAATATTATTAAAATAAATTTTGATTTGATAATTTATGTTGTTTAAACTAAAGTTCAAATGCAAGTGGTTTGTTCTTAAAGTCAAATGATTTTGAAAAACGAGATATTGAGACCTCGTTTCTATAAACCGAGCCTGTAAATAGTTAATAAAATATTTACAAAATGTCATTAGGGTTTTACTAAAATTTGGTAAAAAAATTTTAACGTTTTAATAGTAAATTTAGTAAAAAGAACTAAATCGTAAAAGTCACATAAATTAATCGCTACTAATTTATAAGGGCTAAATGGGTTAAAATAACTTGTTGGATGGTTTTATTTGACAAATAAGCCATATTCATTTATGTTGGATGGTTTATTAATGGTTTATGTACAAAATTATAAGTTATATTATAAGTTAATAATGTAAAAAGGTAATTAAAACAAAAACAAGACAAATGGCCATTTCATTTTTTTTTAATTCACTTTCTTCAACCTTCATTCACCAAAAGCCATGGTTCAAGAACACCAAAGTTTCGGCCATGCTTAAAATCAATTGCATAGTAAGTATTTTTTATCCCGTTTATGTTTTTGAGCTCGTATTAGCTTAATTTAGCTAACCTAGGGGTTAATTTGTAGAGCTATTAAGGTTTAGGGATTTTCTATGAATGATTTTGAGGTGCTTTTTATTTTAATGGATGAATTATTAAAGTTGATAGATAGATATAAGTATTTTGTTAAGTGATTTTTAGTTATTTTGAATGATAGGGATTAAATTGTTTAAATGGTAAAATTCAAGGAAACTATTGGGAATTAATGATAAATATGAGCTGTTATAATATTAGGTAAAAATCAGGTAGCATGATTTACGGTTAAAAATGGTGAAATTGTAAGTTTCGGGTTTAAGGGCTAAATTGCATAAAAGGTAAAGTTTGAGGGAAATTTCATAAATTTCCATCATTGAGGGTTATAAGCTAAATTGATTATTTTAAATGCTGGAATGAAATTAATTGAATAAAAATATTTGTTTAGTTCAAGAAACGAGCCAAGCGGATTAAAATCGAGGAAAAGCTAAGTGTTGGATTAGTCGTCGACTTCGTTTTTACAACTGTTTTTGTCGAGGTAAGTTCGTATAGAGGTTAAATTGTCATTTGATGTTCTGGATGAATTACTATGTATAAATTATGTGAACTAGAATCTTGATTTGATAATTGATATTATGGATATTGTTGGAAGGTTAGTTGACTTAATGTTGTAATTTATAAATGTGAAATTCATGATGGTATATAAAAATGTTATAATACGATTGAAATAAATAATTAGAACCTTGTGAATATTTAGGATACATGGTTTTGGGTGTTGGTCTTGAATGTCCTACATTTGTTGTAGATACTCCACAGCTCGTGTGAGTAACATCGTGTAGCTAACATTCCGACCCATAGCTCGTGTGAGCAGGCCCATTTCACAGTTTGTGTGAGCACTAATGGAAAGGAAAGGTTACAGTTACATGAAAGGCACACTATGTGTGAGCATTCCCAGTATCCAATGTTATTCTATACGGTTCAATGGGTAAGTAAAGGTTAATGGAAAAACATGTATAAAAACTTATTGTTGGTAATGATCATATGAAATCGAAAGATAGGTATGTGTAAAGGAAATAAAAAGGAAGAGAATTTATCATGTGATGAATGATAGATGTATAGAATTCATTTCATAATATATGTTATGTTTCATAGATGTTATATTTACAAATTATGTGGATTGTGATGAATAGGAAATATAATGTCTAAATGGCTTAATGAGCATGATTGAAAAGGTATGTATATGAAATGACTTATGTCATTGGGTTTATGAAATGGAAGTTTTAATATTTATATATAAATGGTTTGAAAAGGTAATTAATTGATTGTGTTGCATGATTTACAAAATGAAATTCATTACGTGTTATGTTCCCTTTCACATATAAATGTGTTCTTAATTATATCTACTAACCTTGTAAGGTGTTGTGGATAGGAAGGAAAATTATCCTTAAGATCTCATAAACTATGAATGAATGAGTTAATCGTTTTATGTTCAGTAAGTTTAACTTTCCTGTATATGAGCTTACTAAGCACTAGTTGCTTACGTAATTACTTTGTCTGTCACGTAGATCATCGGAAGCTCAAACAATTGGAATCAACTTCGGAGTACGATCACACTATCCAATGATCCATTTTTGTAAATTTTAAATATACTGAAATGGTTATAAATGGAATGAATAGGATGGTATGTTAAATTGGTATGTTTTGGGTTGTGCCAAGTTTTGGTATGCCTTAATACTTTTCTGTTAATGGTTGAGTATAGTCTTTTGATATTAGGAAAGAAATGGTTGATTGATTTGTGTGTGGATAATTGAAGTGTGAACAAAATGTTCAAATGAAATATGTAAGTCTGGTATGTATAAGGCTTAAATGTAATAGATGTTGTGAATATGTTATTGGCCAACTTTGGTATGGTTATGACTTTTGAGTATATGTTTGGTTGGACTTCTAAGGTTAGTAAGTATGTGTCTTATGGTCACTTTTGAATGATAAGTATATATAAATGACATGAGATATGTTTATATGTGGTTGAAAGGTTTTGGTTGTAATGATGTATGTTTGGGTTATATTGTAAGGTTGAATTGGTATGAATTGAGGTGTTTTTGAGTGGCATATTGGTCAGAATTTATAGGTTGTTTGATTTGGTATATTTTGAGTGTGTTTAGAGAGTGTTATGGTCAACTGAATGCATATGTAAATGGTGTATTTTGTTGTGCAATGATAGGTATTGAAATAACTTGTTTTTATGGTCAAATTGTGGAGCACATGGCTTGGGACACCTGTTACACGACCTGGTTATACGACTGTGTGTCACTTAATATTTCAAGTCAGTGAGTTACACGGCCTGTGACACGACCGTATGACCTAACTTAGTGAGTTACATGGTTTAAGACATGTGCTAGGACAAGACCGTGTGTCCCTTTGCTTGAAATCCACATTGTTTGGACTATGTCACACGGCCGTGTGACCTCTGTTTTCAAAGTTTTCAAATTTTTCCCAAATTATCTATAAATTCTTTCAAATTAGTCCTGAATTATTTCTAAACTATTTTTAGCGCCCCGAAGGCTCGGTTTAAGGCTCAAATGTATATGTTTGCTAAGTTTATAATGAGTCTTATATAATTATCATTAAATGTCATTATTGTTCTATTTTTTTATAGTAATGCTCCATAACCTTAATTTGACGTCGGAGACGGGTTATGGGTGTTATAGTTTAATTTAAAATAAATTAAATCATCTTATGACAGTATGATCAATCCGAACTATCGAACGTCGCTCAATCCTAGGCTTGTGGATTAATTGAAATGATAAAATAATTGAGTGAGCTAGAAACCCAATATGTGACTTAGCCCACAACCATAATAGATAGCAGAAAAATTAATGCACAGATACAACATAACATAGCAGATACAGATGGCATGACATGTTTAGCGATGCAAAATGTCAAACATAATAAATTCTACCCTCATCCACTACACACCATTTCCATCCCACCAAACATACTAATTAGGGTAATTATTACCCATCCAACCTTACACACCAATTTAAGGGACTTGAGCCACTGAAAAATCATGCAGTCGAGCTACCAAAAATACATAATTGCAGTTTAACTACTAGAATTAGATATCGCGGGTGAATCGCCAGAAATGCAGATCGAGGTCTGCCGGATCTTCCTCCATATCATATTCACATCCCACCCCAATGCACATGCAACATCTCACTATTTACGTATATTTATTCAGACTATGCTTGTTCTTTTATAAGCTTATTAGATTAGAGATGTGCTAATTAAGTATATGGTTTCACAAATCAAAATTATGCACAATATCCGAGTCAGAGTTACGAAATAGAAACATGTTCGTGCAAATACTCATACAGTAAAATTACGAGTTTGACAAATCTATTATGCTCACAGAATGTTTGCATCTAACGTCATGTAACCTATTAGTTTTAATAGATATCAAACATAATCACATAACCAATTATAGAGTTTTACAAATTGCATGTTTGGCCCAATTTAACTTTCAAAAGGGGCCAACACGCCTACTTGTCTAGCCCGTCTAGCCTACATGGCCAGGCACACGACTAAGCACATGCCCGTGTGGCTCACATAGCCAGACACACGCCCTTGTGGCTTACACAGCCAAACACACTAGTGTGGCGTTGACTGTTTATTTTAGTTTCACAGAGTTTTCTCGAGTTTGAGTCTCACACCTGATGACTTTCTGAATAACAACACTACATCACACTTCCAATTCCTACATACGACATCCAAAACAAAGCCAATTAGCAACAATACACCAAAGTCGAATCACTCATTCTGCCCCTACTCAATTTAGAGTATTCGATTAAGGAAAACAACATTAGTCCCTAAGGCATACAATCATTACCCTTAATGTCAAGATCACTTAAATACTCAATTCGCTAGATGAGAGTTATGCGACACTCGCTCTTCACCTAATAGAAACATAAAGACAATTAGACCAATCCCAACTTACCCGCTTAAAAATACCACTTACCTCTATGAAAACTGAAAGAATGAAACTACATCACTGAAACAACGTACAATAAATAGTTACCGAGATGTAACTGGAAATAACAAGAGACGACAAAAGAGATGTAAGAAGAAGAACACCAATGACCACTTACATATAAGAAACTGAAAGAATAAAACTACATCACTGAAACAACGTACAAGCAACAGTTACCAAGATGTAACTAGCAATGACAAAGGACGACAAAAGAGATGGAATAAGAAGAACACTAGTAGCGATTGGCAAGCTATGGAAACCGAAAAAAAAGAAAAAATAAAAGAACAGAGAAAGAAAAAGAATTATAGAGGGAGAAGACAGAAAGGAGAAGTTCAATCAATAAAAGAATGAAAAAAAGAAGAAATAAAATAGAAGGATGGAGAGAGTGGGAGAGAAGGGGACATCAATCAATAGAAAAATTAGGAGATAATCTCTCTATTAAAAAAAACTAATTAACCCCTATCAAATCCTACTCTGATATTATCACAATCAGGTTGTTTCGTATTTAAATTTTACCCAAATTCTGAACATGAGTGGCGCAACAAATGAAGAGTAAAAAGTAATTTTTACTTTTGCACATAACAAGATTAGAACTTGGGACCTAAAGGAATGGTAAGGCTTTACCACTGAACCAGCAAACGCATTATTAAAAAAAATAAAACTTATAGATAAGCTAGGTATGACTAGCCAGATATAGGAATAAAAATAACTAAAATTCGAGGGAAAGGAATCAAACATAGGACTTCAAACTCACTTCCAGAACACTTAACCACTAAACCAAATTAAATACTTGGGGGAAAGGAGGGAGAAAGGGGGAAGGAGGGGCATCCCAATGAGATCCTAATCTCAAGACACAAAAGGGGATATGGCAAAATTGGTAGATGCTATGGACTTAATTGGATTGAGCCTTAGTATGGAAACCTACTAAGTGATAACTTTCAAATTCAGAGAAACCCTGGAATGAAAAATGGAAAATCCTGAGCCAAATCCTATTATTT
This sequence comes from Gossypium rotundifolium, assembly GCA_025506655.1. Taxonomy (NCBI): domain Eukaryota; kingdom Viridiplantae; phylum Streptophyta; class Magnoliopsida; order Malvales; family Malvaceae; genus Gossypium; species Gossypium rotundifolium. The sequence goes on along the minus strand of CP106732.1, from coordinate 96,247,560 downwards.
TACGAAAATAAACATGAACAATGGTTTAGCAAGCAAGAATAAAAAAAAAAGGAAATGATAGGTGCAGAGATTCAATGGAAGCTATTATAATAAATGGGGTTGATTGTTGGTAAATGAATCCTTATATTGAAACTCTAGAAAGGATGCAAGATATACTTTTTTTTATAGGTATACTAGTGAAAAACTATCTAAAAAAAGATTAATCGAATCCGTCTTTTTTTATTTCCATTATATTATATGCAAAATCAATTTATATTTATATAAAAATATGAAAAATAAAAAGAATTGTTGTGAATGGATTCCAAGATGAAGAAAGAATTGAATAGAATAGTCATTAATCAAATCTTTCACTCCATAGTCTGATAAATCTTTTGAAAAAATGGGCCTGCTAGTCTGGTGGTTGGTTGTGTGTTAGTTTAGCCTGGGGTCTCAGGTTTGAGTCCTTAAGTGTGCTTGGAGGGAATTATTTTGATTTAACTTTGGTCTAGTTTTAAAAGGTTATATTTTATTTTTATTTTTTTGATAAATTTTTTATTTTTATTTTTAGTTTTGTGATATGAAAAAAAAGAAGGGCACATTCTATTTGGGATTTCCTAATGTTTTTTGGTACGTTTCTTTTTTCTCCTCTCTCCCTCTCTTCTCACTAAAATCTTTCTCTTTCGTAATTGTGGTTTCGTCATTTTGATTTGGTTTTGGGTTCTTGAGGGTGATAAACCATAATTTATACATATTTTAATCCCATGTTTGACTTATTTTTGGATGAATTTTTATTAGATTTGATGAATTCGATGCCCCTAATCCCTTAATTTCATGTTTTATACTCAGGCGAGCTTAGGGAGTCGAAAAGAATGATAAACATGCCAAAACAGGATAAATTGGGCTTACTTATGAAATCAACACGCCTAGACAATTGAACACGGACATGTGTTACGAGCAGGATCAACGTACACGGGCAGACCACACGACCGTGTGTAGCGAGCAGAAACAAGCACGGTCTAATGAATTGAACACTGGCGATTATTGCTCATTATTGCTCACGATAGTGAAGGGTTAGATGAACCAAAATTGAGGCAAGAGAATGTTGTAGAAAGAAGGTAAGGTTGATATAAGTCATGAAAAACCAAAACTGGAAAGTACAAAATACCGACCTCGTGTGCCATATCCCAATGTGACAAAGAAAGACCGCACAGATGAAAAATTTGGTAAATCTTTTAAACTCTTAAAAAAATTACATATTAACTAACCGTTTATTGAAGCTCTTTCGCAGATGCCCAATTCAAAAAAAAATTTAAGAGAGCTTTTGAGAAAGTTTAGAGGCAAAATGGTAATTTTGCCATGGTATGAGTTAAGAGTCAATTTAGTTAATATGTGTATTAAATGAGTTGAAATATTATTATAGATTAAGAAAAAAGAAGCCCGGACCGAAATCGAGGCAAGAACAAAGTTGAGGACTAAATTGCATTATCTACATACATTTTGTACATTGAGGTAAGTTTGTATGATTTCCAAACTTCATGAATATTTTCATTGTATTGCTTGATATGTTGTTGAATATACATTACTTTCATGAGAATGTTTAATGGCATGTTAAAAAAAGAAATTAACGAGATTATGTATGTGAAAGTCCCGATTGAAGTTGAATTACCTAGGATGCTCAATCTACCACATGAGATAAGAAAGTCCGTATAAGACCAAGCCAAGGCATGGCATCGGCAATCAAGCAAAGATGTCATGTAAGACCAAGACAAGTCTTGGAATTGATGAATTATTATGAGATGAAGATCCATGTAAGTCCAAGCCAAGGCATGGCATTGGTGAGTTTCCAAGCAAAGATGTCATGTAAGCCCAAGACAAGTCTTGGCATTGAGGAGCTATCATGAGATAAAGATCCCATGTAAGTCCAAGCCAAGGCATGGCATTCATGAGTAACAAGGAAGATTTCATGTAAGCCTAAGCCAAGGCTTGGCATTGACAAAGAAAAGTTACCAAGCAAGACCATGTCAAGACATGGCAATGGTAAGTTCCCAAGGGAACCCATAAGGAAGAATTCGTATAAGTCCATGTTAAGACATGGCGTCGCTATCAAGGTAAGAAATCCCATGTAAGACTATATCAAGGATGTATCATTGGCATCAAGGTACACGTGGAATGAGATTCAGTATCCTCTTTTATTCATAGTAATTCATCGGGAAAAAGAGTTAATATTGAATGAAAAAAAAAGAAAGTTAAGTAAGTGAAGCTATCACCAAGTTATGTTAGTTAAAATTAACTAAGAATATTATTCATGTTACGAATGATGAAGTTGAGATTATGCTTATCATAGTAAGGTATGCTGATCTATGTGATCAAGTGATACAGGTATCTTGTTTACTTTCAAGCATGAGACTGGTGAGTACCATGAGGAATGTAAGAATCAGTAATAGTAACTAAGCTTAAGTATTTGAGATTCATGATGCCATTGTTTATGATGAATGGTTCATGTTAAGCAAATATATTGCTATATGCACTACATGCAACCTTATTAAGCTAAATGCTTATGTCTTTAATTCTTTTCTTTCATGTAGTCCTGCCAAGCTTAATTGTGGATCATTGACGTCGGAGCTCGAAACACACTATCAATCATTATTTTGGTATAGCCAAGTTATTTTTATTTAAGTATGGCATGTATAGGAATCATTTCATTTTGAAATATGTATTAAGAAAAGCCAAAGTATTGGCTATTAAGTTCATTATTCTTTTTGTGTATGGCTAATGAGATTGGCCAAGCTTGACTAAGTATGTACATTTATTAATATTAATGGAGTATGCAATTTTTTCGGTTAATGTTAGATGAAGTATTTGAATTGTTAATTTTGGCTTGAGATTGGTCTTCATTTCAGGGTGGTAATTGGCTTGGTAAATAGCCTCTAAGTGCCCATACGGTTAGACACACGGGCGTGTGTCTAGGCCATGTGTTCCCTGCACGTCAGTGTCTTAAGTCAGAATAGACCACAGGCTAACCCCAAGGCCGTTTGTATAGACCGTGTGTGACGTACGGTCAGCTTTTGGGCGTGTGCCCAGGACGTGTGAATAGGTCAGTATGTCAAGGTTTGACACACGGTCTAGGGCCACGGACGTGTCAAGACCGTGTGTAAACTATCAGTATCCTCCACGGGTGGAAGATATGGGCATGTCTTATGGGTACATGGGTGTGTCCCAAACCACACGAGCGTGTTATCCCTATTTTGAGAGAAAAGTCTCTAGTTGAGTTCCGAAAGTTTTCGGATGTAAGTTTAAGGTCTCGTAGGCCCATGAAATGTATGAATTGACTAAGAAGGCTCAAGTATGGTAATGTCTTATATCCGATTTTAGCCTCAGACTCAGGTATGGGGTGTTACATTTAGTGGTATCAGAGCTACGATTTAGTCAGTTCTAAGACTAACGTAGCATAAGCAAGAGTTTAGCTATACATGTCATACGTAAGAATGTTCTTATAATGATAGTGTGATGACTCCTGATGACTTAAATTATGTCTATACATATAGTAAATGGATCCTGAAAGAGCAGTGGCGGATGATGTAAAAAGCAATACGCTAGCTCCCGCTGAAGGGATGTTGCTTGATGAGGATGAGAACAGACCCAATTCGGTGATTCAGAGAGGAGGAGAAGAGGCTAGAGAAGCCTTCCTCCATATGATGAACACATGGTATACGGAGTTCATTCATATGAACCCAAATGCACAACCCCCTCCGCCCCCGTCTATTTCTCAACCTACCCCAGTAGCCCCTCAAGTAGTAGAGGTGGTAAGAGGAGACAAACCTCCAGTTGATAGGATCAGGAAACATGGGGCAGAAGAATTTTGGGCTAAAAGAGATGATGATCCACAAAAGGCCGAGTTCTGGTTAGAAAATACCATCAAGGTATTTAATGAGTTGTCATGAACATTTGAGGAATGCTTGAAGTGTGTAGTTTCTCTTTTAAGAGATTCTGCCTATCAATGGTGGAACACCTTGGTGTCGGTTGTATCAAGAGAAAAGATCACATGAGAATTCTTCCAAGAAGAGTTTAAGAAAAAGTATATTAGCCAAAGGTTTGTGGATCAGAAAAGAAAGGAATTCTTAGAACTAAAGGAAGGCAAGATGTCTATGATTGATTATGAGTGTGAGTTTGTACGATTCAGCAAATACACTCGAGGGTGTGTATCCACCAAGACCATCATGAGGAAGAGATTAGAAGATGCACTAAATGATGACATCAAGTTGTTTGTTGCTGTCCTAAAATTAAAAAAAAATTGTGGTGTTAGTGGAGAGGGCTTGTAAAGCCGAAGATTTAGTAAAAGAGAAGAGAAAATCTGAAATGGGGTCTCGTGACTCGAAAAAGAGATAGCGGAATAAGTCATTCCAACCTTCTTCCAAGAAGTCAAGAGATTTCTCCACCCGATCAGCTACTTCCACTGGGTTTTCAAGGAAAGATAAGAGTAAGTAGTATTTGGGAAATAAGACACAAACTACTTCGGTTGCTAGCATGGGGAATATTCGATCTGATAGACCTGAATGCCCACAGTGTGGCAGACGTCATCTCGGTGAATGCCGAGTGCATGAAAATGCTTGTTTCAGATTTGGTTCCCAGGATCACTTTATAAAAGATTTCCTAAGATGATGAAAAAGAGAGAACTTAGAACCCTGGAAGTGGGGCAGGTGGTAGAGGTAACCCTAGAGAACAGGCTGCGAGACCCGAGGGTAGGGCACCTACGACGACATATGCCATTCACTGTAACACCCTAAACCCAGCCCAAACACTACAACCGGATCTGGTATGTCACTAAGGAAATTTTATAAAACATGTCGCATTTTCAGAAAAACATTTTGGTAAAGTTTAACCTTTTATTCGGGAAAAAATTTATAATTTATAGTTTTAAATAAAAATATGCCTTTATGAATTAAACACCCAAATTTAAATACATGCCTTAGTTAAATTAAAAATAAAAAATTAAATAACTAAAAGTAATAAAAGCCCATAATAAAACAAAATATAAACTGGTGGCCCATGGCCTTATTACAACGAGATTTAAAATCCATTAAATAAGAATATAAAATAATAACTTGAGTCTTTTTGCTGGATCCAAATGTTCTTTTGCATGGCCACCTTGCGCTCCTCTCCAGCCCGGTCAATGCACTAAATGCTACCTGAAATGTTAATTAATTGGTTGAGTCGCGAGACTCAGTGTGCAACCCTCATGCACCATTAGATTTGGGCCTTAGCCCCATACAACTAAAATAATCAGAATTAATATACATAATAAAAATAATATGCAAGCCCAACCCAAATCCTAGGTTTCCATCCGCTACATGCCCCCGTACCAGCCATTCACACCATTGGGGATTTTTACAATCAACCCACACCGCTACACGCCTTGATGGCAGTCGTGCTGCTCATCATCAGATCATGGCCGTAGCCACTACAACAGGTCACGGCAAAAGCCGCTACAATAGATCACGGCAAAAGCTGCTACAACAGATCACGGTAAAAATTGCTACAACAGATCACGGTAAAAGTCGCTACAACAGATCACGATAAAAGCTGCTACAACAGTCACTAAGAATGTACCGCCACAACAGAAAGCACTTCCCTTTCATCAAACCCAACCCCATGCAATCACAGAAAATCAGCATACTCATATCATTTAATCAGAACATTCACTTAGAATGACAGAGATCACTAACTTGGTGATTTGCTTTACCCTCTTTAGGTTTAAATCGTTATGCCGGTATTTTGGCACTTTTCAGAACATATAAGACTTATAAACATGTATTTAGCAAATAGATCTAGATGGTGTGGAAAGTTACACACCTGATATTGCGAAATCCAATATTCTTAGTTGATATCCTTGTTATCCCGATCTACAACTTTGCTCAAAAAGCGAAAAGATGTGAAAATAGGGCCTCCCCTTGAAATCTCGAAAATAACATGACTTGAGTGTTACTGATCTTTGACTTAGAGATCTAAGCGTTAGACTCCACTATTGTTTTCTTCAGATTTGGCACGAGCATACTTTACTGAAGAAAATTCGGCAACTTCAGGAAGTGAGATCTAAAAATTTCAGTTTTTAGAAGATTTAAGAATTGAAGAGATGGCTAAGAGAGATTTGGCTAATGAATATTAAGGAGAAGAATAGAATAATAGAGATGTGATTTTGGCTTTTAGGGATTAGAAGAAAAATAACAATAGAGGTTAAAAGATTCAGCCAATCAGGAAATTTTAGAGAGGAAGAAAGGGTGAAGAAAATGGTGGTTTTCGGCTTTTGAGAGGAAGAAGATGAGAAAAGAAAATAAAAGAAAGGCTTCCAAAATTTCGTAAACCCCCTCTTTATATAGAAAACCGATTCCTCCCTTTAGCAGAGATTGATTTTCAGCCAACATTGCCACACATGATAGCTCCTATCCCTTTTCCCTTATCTTAATCTATTATCTCCTCAAAAATAGTCTTTATCTGCTTATTATCCTTAAAGACTAAATCCTTAAATAATAGCATTTATCTGCTTATTATCCACATAGAATAAATATAATAAAATTTCCAAAAAAATAGCCTTGTGCCGTCCACTTTCCTAATCCCTAATGCGAAATTTAACTAACTTAAATTAGAAGATTTGGGCTTCTTAAAACTTAAAATTTGGGACCCTTACACCTAAATTAACTCATTCCACATATTCACCCATTAAACGCATAGGCCCAAAAATTTAGGATGTTACAATTCTACCCTCCTTAAAGAAATTTCGTCCTCGAAATTTCCAACTGACTAGAAATTATACTACCTAAGTCTCACCACTATGCTTTCGTTACACTCTAATTCTAAAGCCAAAATAAATACTTAGTATACTACGGTAGGGTATGCACCATTATTCGCATCTGAAGCATCTTCGTCCCCTTGTACTCATTCTTTCGATCGATGTTTATCTGATTAAGAATTTTATGAATAATTAATTCTTCCCACTTATTAACCGTGAACAATCTTATGTAAAATCATTTCGATAGTAGTTCTTTCGAATTCGAATTCTATCTACGGGTTTAGTTCTCAAGTCGATACTTCCTAGTCCTAGAGTTCACCTTCAGTCAACATTCAACACACATCAATCATAAAAACAGCCTTATAAACTTACATTCACCACCTAGGGGTATTTTCATCGTTTTACTACCCAAGGATATTTTCGTAATTTTACCTACAGGGGTATTTTCGTAATTTTTTTAAAATAGTGTATCTTGGTGATGTTTCAAAATAAGGGTATTTTGGTAATTTTGCAATCTGAGGGTATTTCAATAATTTTACAAACTGGGGGTATTTCGGTAATTTTATAAATTAGGGGAAATTTGGAAATTTTTGAAACTAGAGGTTATTTTAGTAATTTTACAAAATACAGTGGCTGGTCCCTTTCAGGTTTTAATTATAAATTTTGGCCCGTCAACAAGTCCTCATGGTTAGGGTGAACAGTCACTACGCACTAGGTAGGATTCCAGCGAAGAGGAGGTGAGTCACTACGACTGCTTAAGTACCAGGCTCTTCCGGATCCAATCCTAGACATGCGTATGCCTATTGCCACACCCTAACCTAGCGATTTGTCTACGGGTTTGTTTGGATAGATTAAGTCTTATGAGATTTAAGAAGTTGTTTAAGCTAAGCCTAAAGTCCATCAAGTTCTAATTAAAATAATCTACGTCCATTAAAGCCCATCAAGCCCACATGCATATATATCACAAAGTGGGTTTAGAATACTTACCTGGCGGACTTGGGCCGGAGACGCAGGTGCCATGCCGAGCTAACAAACTTGTTATCATTTTAAAAAATAACATGCAAGTTTCAAAAGCCTACCTTTAGAAAACATTTTGAGCCCAAAAATCCCAAAGCCGAGTTTTGAACTGGGCTCTGATACCAATTTGTAACACCCCAAACTCGGCCCAAACACTACAACCGGATCTGGTATGTCACTAAGGAAATTTTGTAAAACATGTCGCATTTTTAGAAAAACATTTTGGTAAAGTTTAACCTTTTATTCGGGAAAAAAATTATAATTTATAGTTTTAAATAAAATATGCCTTTATGAATTAAACATCCAAATTTAAATACATGCCGTAGTTGAATTAAAAATAAAAATTTAAATAACTAAAAGTAATAAAAGCCCGTAATAAAACAAAATATAAATTGGTGGCCCATGGCCTTATTACAACGAGATTTAAAATCCATTAAATAAGAATATAAAATAATAACTAGAGTCTTTTTGCTAGATCCAAATGTTCTTTTGCATGGCCACCTTGCGCTCCTCTCCAGCCCAATCCAATGCACTAAATGCTACCGAAATGTTAATTAATTGGTTGAGTCGCGAGACTCGAGCAGCAACCCTCATGCACCATTAGATTTGGGCCTTAGCCCCATTCAACTAAAATAATCGTAATTAATATACATAATAAAAATAATATGCAAGCCCAACCCAAATCCTAGGTTTCCATCCGCTACAAGCCCCGTGCATCACCATTCACACCATTGGGGATTTCTACAATCAACCCACACCGCTACACGCCTTGATGGCAGTCGTGCTGCTCATCATCAGATCATGGCTGTAGCCACTACAACAGGTCACGACAAAAGTCGTTACAATAGATCACGGCAAAAGCCGCTACAACAGATCACGACAAAAGCCGCTACAACAGATCACGGCAAAAGCTGCTACAACAGGTCACGACAACAGCCGTTACAACAGAGCACTTCCCCTTTCATCAAACCCAACCCCATGCAATCACAGAAAATAGGCATACTCATATCAGTTAATCAGAACATTCACTTAGAATGACAGAGATCACTAACTTGGTGATTTGCTTTACCCTCTTTGGGTTTAAATCATTATGCCGGTATTTTGGCATTTTTCAGAACATATAAGACTTATAAACATGTATTTAGCAAACAGATCTAGATGGTGTGGAAAGTTACACACATGATATCGTGAAATCCAATATTCTTAGTCGGTATCCTTGTTATCCCGATCTACAACTTTGCTCAAAAAGCCGGAAAGATGTGAAAATAGGGCCTCTCCTTGAAATCCTAAAAATAGCACGACTTGAGTGTTACTGATCTTTGACTTAGAGATCTAAGCGTTGGACTCCTCTATTGTTTTCTTCATATTCGACACAAGCAGACTTTACTGAAGAAAATTCGGCAACTTCAGGAGGTGAGATCTAAGAATTTCGATTTTTAAATGATTTAAGAATTGAAGAGATGGCTAAGAGAGATTTGGCCAATGAATATTAAGAAGAAGAATAGAATAAGAGATGTGATTTTGGCTTTTAGGGATTAGAAGAAAAATAACAATAGAGGTTAAAAGATTCGGCCAACCAGGAAATTTTAGAGAGGAAGAAAGGGTGAAGAAAATAGTGGTTTTCGGCTTTTGAGAGGAAGAAGATGAGAGAAGAAAATAAAAGAAAGGCTTCCAAAATTTCGGCACACCCCCTCTTTATATAGAAAACCGATTCCTCCCTTTAGCAGAGATTGATTTTCAGCCAACACTGCCACACATGATAGCTCCTATCCCTTTTCCCTTATCTTAATCTATTATCTCCTCAAAAATAGTCTTTATCTGCTTATTATCCTTAAAGACTAAATCCCTAAATAATAGCCTTTATCTGCGTATTATCCACAAAGAATAAATATAATAAAATTCCCAAAAAAATAGCCTTGTGCCGTCCACTTCCTTAATCCTTAATGCCAAATTTAACTAACTTAAATTAGAATATTTGGGCTCCTTAAAACTTAAAATTTGGGCCTCTAACACTTAAATTAACTCATTCCACATATTCACCCATTAAATGCATAGGTTCAAAAATTTAGGATGTTACATTCGCGCTTGCAAAGAGGCATCTTCTCCTGATGTTATTACGGGTACCTTTTCTCTTCATGATATTGAAGTTATTGCTTTAATAGATCCTGGATCCACACACTCTTATATTTGCATGAAACTAGTATCCAGTACGAGTATGCCTATAGAGTCTACAAAATTTGTGATTAAGGTGTCTAATTATTTAGGCAAAAGTGTTTTAGTTGATAAGGTATGTAATGATTGCCCATTGATGATTAGAGGTCATTATTTTAAAGCAAACCTTATGTTGTTACCATTTGATAAGTTTGACATCATTCTTGGTATGGATTGGCTGACCACCCATGAGGTAATAGTAAATTGTGGGAAGAAATACATTGAGATAAGATGTGAAAATGGGGACACCCTTCATGTAGAATCAGATGAACAAGGTAGATTGCCGGTAATAATTTCTTATATGACGACACAGAGGTACATAAGAAAAGGGTATGAGGCATATCTAGATTTTGTGATGAATGATAAAGAAACAGAGTAAAAGATTGAGTCAGTGCCGATAGTATGTGAGTACTTGGATTCTTTGCTGAGTAATTACTAGGACTACCACCAGTTAGAGTGGTGGAGTTCAGTATTGAGATAGCTCCCAGTACTGTGCCAATATCTATTACTCCTTATAGAATGGCTCCAACGGAATTGAGAGAGTTGAATTTACAGTTGCAAGAGTTGACAGATAAAGGCTTTGCAAGGTCAAGTTGTTCTCCTTGTAGTGCTCTAGTTTTATTTGTGAAAAAGAAGGATGTCACAATAAGATTGTGTATAGATTACCGTCAGCTTAATAAAGTAACGGTGAAGAAGAAGTACCCATTGCCTAGAATCGATGATTTTTTCGATCAATTGAAGGGAGCCACTGTGTTCTCCAAAATAGACTTGAGATTGGGTACTACCAGTTGAGAGTAAGAGACTCAGATGTGTCGAAGACCGCTTTCTGAACGAAGTATGGGCATTATGAATTTTTAGTTATGCCCTTTGGTTTGACCAATGCTCCTACAGTATTCATGAATCTAATGAATCGTATTTCTAGGCCATACCTCGACAAGTTTGTATTCGTTTTTATTGACGACATATTGATTTATTCCTGTAATGAACCTGAGCATGCTGAGCACCTACGAACAATTTTATAGATTCTATGAGAAAATTAGTTGTATGCCAAGTTCAATAAAAGCAAATTTTGGCTCAAGGAAGTAGGATTTTTGGGACATATTGTCTCAGGAGATGGAGTACGAGTGGACCCCAGTAAGATTTCGGCTATAATGGACTAGAAACCACCGGGAATATCTCTGAGATTAGAAGTTTTCTAGGCCTAGCCGGCTATTATAGACGATTCGTCAAGAGGCTTTCCATGATCGCGACACCAATGACGAAATTGTTACAGAAACATGTGAAGTTTGAGTGGTCAGAAAGATGCCAACAAAGTTTCGAGAAACTAAAGGCATTGTTGATAGAAGCTCCAGTTTTAGTACAACCCGAGTCGGGAAAAGAGTTCGTGATATACAGCGATGCATCCTTAAACGGATTAGGTTGTGCAATTATGCAAGAAGGCAAAGTAATTACTTATGCCTCAAGACGGTTGAAGCCTCATGAGAAAAATTATCTGATGCATGATTTAGAGTTGGCTGCCATAGTCTTCGCGTTGAAGATTTGGAGACACAATCTATATGGTGAGAGATGTCAGATTTTCACCGACCACAAAAGTATGAAGTACTTGATGACGCAGAAAGAGTTGAACTTAAGGCAACAGAGATAGTTAGAGTTGATAAAAGACTATGAGCTAATCATTGACTACTCACTAGACAAGTTGTCAAACTTGTATGTTTTAGAAATAGTAAGGCTTAACGGAGTTCCATTGTCAATCATATCGGATAGAGATCCGAGATTCACATCCAAATTTTGGAAGAAGTTACAAGAAGCCTTGGGTAAAAAGTTGAGCTTTAGTACGGCTTTTCATCCTCAAACTGACGGTCAGTCAAAGAGGTTAATTCAAGTACTCGAGGATATGCTCTGATGTTGTATTCTCGAATTCCAAGGCAGTTGGGAAAAGTTTCTCTCATTGGTAGAGTTTGCCTACAATAATAGTTTCTAGTCAAGCTTGAAGATGGTGCCCTATGAGGATCTATATGGGCATAAGTGCCGGACGCCTTTATATTGGACTGAACTTAAAGAAAACCAGATTCACGGGGTTGATTTGGTTAGAGAAACTGAACAGAAGGTGAAAGTAATTCGAGAAATTTTAAAGGCTACTTCGAATAGACAAAAATCCTACTCGGATTTAAGAAGAAAAGAAATAGAGTATCAAGTCAGGGATAAAGTTTTCTTGAAAGTGTCAACATGGAGAATAGTTCTCAGATTTGGCTGGAAAGGCAAGTTGAGTCCATGTTTCATCGGACCATATGAGATTATTGAGAGAGTTGGGCCGGTAGCTTATCGATTAGCTTTTTCGTTTAAATTAGAAAAGATACATGATGTGTTTCATGTGTCCATGTTACGACGCTACTGATCAGACCCTTCGCATGTAATTACTCCGTTAGAGGTAAAGATTTGTCCCGACATGACTTATGGTGAAGAACCAACAAAGATTTTAGCCTGGGAAGTCAAGTAACTAAGGAATAAGAATATCTCCCTTGTTAAAGTATTATGGCAAAGACATGGAGTAGAAGAAGCTACGTGGGAACCAGAAGAAACCATGAGAAACCAGTAACCAAATCTCTTTACTGGTATGATTTTTGGGGACGAAAATCCTTAAGAGGGGAGAGTTGTAACAGCCCGATTTAGGTCCTAGTCAAAATAGTGGTGCGAGACCACGAATCAGAGTTAGTGAAATGAGTTTTAAGGTTTAAGAGATGTTTGCATGATAGTATGAAAGTTTCATGAAGAAATTTTATGAAATTATCTTTGAATGATCCATTAGGACTAAATTGCAAAAGTTGCAAAATATGAGATTCTAGAAGCTTTTTAGTATGAAATAGCTATGGAATATTAATTAGAAGTCCTTAAATAGCAATTTTCCCAATTTATAAATTTTGGACAAAAATGGACATGAGTTAGTAAATTGTGAAAATTTAGTGAGAAGGACATTTTGGTCATTTATCAATTAAATGATTAAAAAGGAAAAAGATGAAAAAAATCTTATTCATCTTCTTCCTCCTTGTGTCAAAAATTTGAGAGACTCCATAGCTAGGGTTCTTCAATTTTTAGAGCTTGCTAGTAAGTGCATCTTAGCCTTGTTTTTAATATTCTTCGTATTTTTGGAGTCCTCGTAGCATGAATTAGCTATTTTTGGCTATAAGTTGAGTTAGAATGCATGTCATGTATGACATACTTGTAAAATGATGTTTTATGGAAGATTATGAGAGTTTAATGTTAGATAAACATCTTTTCCTAAGTGAATTTCATGAAAAATGTTAGTAAGGACTAGCTTGTAATAGATATGAAATTGGTCATACATTTGTAAATAGTATGAATTTGATATTGCTATAGTTGAGAAAATGAATCAACTAAGCATGTAGTTTAAGAAAGTTGAATGAAAATCACTTTACGAGACTAGGGGCAAAAGTGTAATTATGAGAAAGTTTAGAGGCAAAATGGTAATTTTGCCATGGTATGAGTTAAGAGTCAATTTAGTCAATGTATGTATTAAATGAGTTGAATTGTTCTTATAGATCAAGAAAATCAAAGCCCGGACCGAAATAGAGGCAAGAACAAAGTCGAGGACTAAATTGCATTATCTACATACATGTTGTACATTGAGGTAAGTTTGTATGATTTCCAAACTTCATGAATATTTTCATTGTATTGCTTGATATGTTGTTGAATATACATTACTTTCATGAGAATGTTTAATGGTATGTTAAACAAAGAAATTAACGAGATTATGTATGTGAAAGTCCCGATTGAAGTTGAATTACCTAGGATGCTCAATCTACCAAATGAGGTAAGAAAGTCCGTATAAGACCAAGCCAAGGCATGGCATCGGCAATCAAGTAAAGATGTCATGTAAGACCAAGACAAGTCTTGGAATTGATGAATTATTATGAGATGAAGATCCATGTAAGTCCAAGCCAAGGCATGGCATTGGTGAGTCTCCAAACAAAGATGTCATGTAAGCTCAAGACAAGTCTTGGCATTGAGGAGTTATCATGAGATAAAGATCCCATGTAAGTCCAAGCCAAGGTATGGCATTGGTGAGTAACAAGGAAGATTTCATGTAAGCCCAAGCCAAGGCTTGGCATTCACAAAAAAAAGTTACAAAGCAAGACCATGTCAAGACATGGCAATGGTAAGTTCCCAAGGGAACCCACAAGGAAGAATTCGTGTAAGTCCATGTTAAGACATGGCGTCGCTATCAAGTTAAGAAATCCCATGTAAGACTATATCAAGGATATAGCATTGGCATCAAGATACACGTGGAATGAGACTCAGTATCCTCTGCTTTTCATAGTAATTCATCGGGAAAAAATTAACGATTGAATGAAAAAGCAAGAAAGTTAAGTAAGTGAAGCTATCACCAAGTTATGTTAGTTAAAATTAACTAAGAATATTATCCGTGTTACGAATGATGAAGTTGAGATTATGCTTATCATAGTAAGGTTTTCTGATCTATATGATTAAGTGATACAGGTATCTTGTTTACTTTCAAGCATGAGACTGGTGAGTACTATGAGGAATGTAAGAATTAGTAATAGTAAGTAAGCTTAAGTATTTGAGATTCATGATGCCATTGTTTATGATGAATGGTTCATGTTAAGCAAATATATTTCTATATGCACTACATGCAAACTTATTAAGCTAAATTCTTACGTCTTTAATTCCTTCTTTCATGTAGTCCTGCTAAGCTTAATTATGGATCATTGACGTCGGAGCTCGAAGCACACTATCAATCATTATTTTGGTATAGCCAAGTTGTTTTTGTTTAAGTATGGCATGTATAGGAATCATTCAATTTTGAAATATGTATTAAGAAAAGCCAAAGTATTGGCTATTAAGTTCATTATTCTTTTTGTGTATGGCTAATGAGATTGGCCAAGCTTGACTAAGTATGTGCATTTATTAATATTAATGGAGTATGCGATTTTTTTGGTTAATGCTAGATGAAGTATTTGAATTGTTAGTTTTGGCTTGAGATTGGTCTTGATTTCAGGGTGGTAATTGGCTTGGTAAATAGCCTCTAAGTGCCCACACGGTTAGACACACGGGTGTGTGTTTGGGCCGTGTGTTCCCTACACGTTAGTGTCTTAAGTCATAATAGACCACGGGCTAACCCCACGACCGTTTGTATAGACCTATGTGATGCACAGTCAGCATTTGGGCGTTTGCCCCAGGACGTGTGTATAAGTCAGTATGTCAAGGTTTAACAAATGATCTAGGGCCATGGGCGTGTCAAGACCGTGTGTAAACTATCAGTGTCCTCCACGGGTGGAAGACATGGGCATGTCTTATGGGTACAAGGCGTGTCCCAAACCACACGGGCATGTGACCCCTGTTTTGAGAGAAAAGTTTCTAGTTGAGTTCCGAAAGTTTTCGGATGTAAGTTTAAGGCCTCGTAGGCCCATGAAATGTATGAATTGACTAAGAAAGAGAAGTTTTTAATTTGAACAAAATTTTATAGCCCGTAAGTACATGTTTAACAACGTCCAAGCATAGTAATGTCTCGTATCTGGTTTTAACCTTAGACTCGGGTATGGGGTGTTTCAAGTAATACTAATCTCAAGCAAAGATTTTGTTTTCGACAAATAAAAGAAAACACCAAGTGCCTTAAATAAACTTATCTGTACATAAGAAGTACCTAGTTTATCTTCCAGTAATAATCTCCAGGCCTGTAAATCAAGAAATTCAATGTTTTCTAATTCTGAATTTGAATAGGGGCAAGATCGTGCCAACTAATCGGCCACCTTGTTACCTTCCCTTGGAACATGCTGCAACTTCACAAACTGGAAAGAACACATACTTGTATCTCCTGAACGAGTGTCGCTAATGAAATATTCTCCAATTTCTCCTTAATCATCTCCAAAGCATGGAAGCAGTCACTCTCAATAACCAATTTACTATAGCTCTTGGATCATGCTACTTCTAACCCATATAAAATTGCCCACAATTCAGAATTAATTGTGAATCCCCTCCCAATAAATCTTCTAAAGCCATATACCATATAATGCATGTATTTTTGTTTCTTGATAGCAGCCACAATGGTCACGTTCATTGTCATCAGTTAAGTTCCTTCTAGCCCTTTCATAGTTTGTTAGGAGTCTTTGCTTCATTCCCAACCACAAAAAATGCTTTATCCTTAGGGGAAAATTACTCTCCCAAATCTCTTTCCAACCAAAATTTGTAATAAAGGCTTTTCATAAGTAAGACTTATATACACATATTTGACAGTAATCTTACCAGAAGTGCTCGGTTCCCATAAGCATTTGTCATTGCCAAGTTCTTCATTGGGCGGATGATACACAATAATATATTCTAGTACCATCTTGCTAAAACATAGCTGCAGTTGCCGCTAGTTCTTTCTACCATCTGACTCAATAAAATCAACCACCTTAGCTTACACATCGATATTTGATCTTAGTAAAATGTGATTACTAAGTAACCCAAATTCAAGTATCCAAATATCTTGCAGGAGATTAACATATTTTCTATCTCATATACTCCAATACATTTTTTGAAACATCTCCCATATATTAATATGGGATCGCCATACATATGAGTAGTTTGTCCTGATTATTGAATGAAGATGTTACACCCCAAACCCGATCCAATAAAACGGATCCGAATCTTGGGTGTTACCATTCTTATTCAAAAATAACTTAATCTTTCTTATACAAATTTCAATCAGTCTTAACTTTTTTAATTACAAGTCTTTAAATATGTTATACCTAAGTACAAACAATAAGGAGTTCAATTGTTACATATAGAGGATTTCGTTACATTTATAGCGATATTGTGGTCCTGAACTAATTTAGTTGCCTACACTAAGGGTTCCTCTATCTGTAACTAGACTCAAATACACCCATTTAACTTGCTCTGTATGCATAATAGCCCAATATGCCACTTCTTCAATGTAGTTTTAGCATCGCCCTTCCAGGTGCAATCCCACAATAGCACACCTAAAACATAACATCCAAAGATAAGTTCGAAAGGACTTAGTGAAACAAACATCAATTTCTTGTATCACAATTGCATATCATGTCGAAAGTGCCAATGATTATATTGTTACTCTTATTATTCAACTAGTCTTTGGCGAATACTTCTCTCAATTTCCATTCTTCATGTACAATAGTCATCACGTCATTCCTTGAATCCATGTTTTACTCAATAGCATCTTCATCTATTTTCTTACTCTCTTCCTTCTGAACTTTCATAATTCAAAATCTATTTCTTTTAGTTTTCAAATATACGACTTGGATCTTTTCCATGATCACCCTTGTTACGCTAATCCTTTATCCTTCTATATACTTTCAACCCATTAATCTTAGTTGAATCATGGTCTTGTACGATACCTTACCGTAGCCCATAAAAATAGTGAGTCTTACCGATTATTTGGAGTAGTTGTTCAAAACATGAAGAATTCATCAGAACCATTTAGTATAGAATCTGCCACAAGAAGCTCATAGAAAATATTTTACCAAGATATTAACACGATGCGCCAGAGGACGTTTCCTTCAGGGTTTTCCATTCATACCCTTCCTTCAAAGTCCACCATAGAGGCGTTTCATTTAGATGATTTCCCCAAAGGTCATTCTGAAGAGTGCGCCACAAAGACATTCTTTACGGTGTGCGCGACAAGCATCATTCTTTCAGAGTTTGTGTACCAGAGACGTTTCATTCGATTTGTTGCCACAAGGACCATCCTTTCAGAAATTGTAACCAAGGTTGTTCTATTAGAGTTTGCCATGAAGGCGATCCTTAAAAGTTTGTTGCGAAGACATTCCATATGGATCTTGCCACAAAGGCATTCTCTTTCATCAATTGCAACAAAGGCTTTTTCTTTCTTGGCATGTTTACGATGTGGATTCATCTAAACTCATATTACGTGAGGTTTGCCCATCATCATCTTGGGACACGCAGAGAACCCTATTGGGTAATCACCTTCCTTTAGTTTATTTTCATATGATGTCATAGCCCAACTATGGTCTTACACGATATGGTGTCATGACCATAGGCCTTTTCCTTTTTAGAGGTCGTGTTTATAGTCCCGATACACCCGTTTAGACGACTTTGCAAAGGCAGACACAAACTTACTTAATTGAATTTTCATACGTTGACTCCATTCAAAAGTTAGCACTTCAATCCATTGACATCTCACTTGACTAACTTATACCTCATTTCATACATTTCAATTATGCTCATACCATTAATTTTTAACTTTAGGGTTCATATTACTTACTCAAACTTGTCAAATTTCTTACTATCTATGCATGCAAAGTCCCTCAAATTCTCACACCTTACATGTTATTATCAGTTTCTCAGATTATCCAATTTCCACATGAATATCTAACATAAATAAAACACATGCAAGAGTTAGCTTAGGGACCAACAGACATCCATAATCAACAGCTTAAGCTCCAAATCCAATAAGAAACTGCAGCTACCACTACTTGTAAGACAAGGAATACCATTAGAACTCATTCATATTATCCTTATCTTATTTTATGATCTAGTGATTTCCCAATGCAAAGCATTATTTTATCATTCTACGATTCACACTCATAATAAACTTATCTTTCAAAAGTCAACATGTAAAATCACAATACTTACCTAGAATGTAAAACACCTTTCTTAAACTCTAATCCTTTGATTTCGATCAACAAGAATGATTTATCCTCCATTCCAATATAAATAAATCCTAGCATTTGAATGGAAGAAAGAAGGGGAAAATCCTCCACCCTACCACTCTAGATCAATATATTTTATATAACCCAAGTTCTCTCAGTAAGATCATACACGTGTCACTATCTTATTTAACCTACCTTATAAATGGTTTACACCTATAAAGAAACATACGTGAGAATCCATCTTGTTAATATATTTGATCCATCCATTTATTCATTCCTGACCATTTCGTTAAAATTTAACTAGCATAGTAACTAAGTAAACTTGGCATATTATTCCTTTGGTGATACCCATCGTCTAAAGCTCTCAACACTCTTACCAACTCTTTTCTTCTTTGCATCACCACTCATCCACATAAATATCTTTATATAGTGCTTTAACACCGACTATACGCCGATGTACTGACCAAGGGTACAATTGGGCAAATAGGACTACGCCACTCAGAGTTCTTCTAACTTATCTGCCAAACTCAAGACCCACCAAGTTGGATGTTATAGAGGACGTGGTTTATTCATCTTGTATTTACTCCACAATACTTGAACCCATAGAGCATTTAGCTTTGTAAGAAGTTGGTAAGCAAGCTTCATAAGGAACGAAAGGTTCTGAGGCATCATTCTTCTAATGCCTAGTCCACCAGTTTCCAATAGCTTACAACAGGTTTCCCATTTAACTAGAGCCCCCTTTCCTGCACTACTGGTTGACCCCCACATAAACTTCCTCACAATTTGTTCAATTTTATTGCACATCCCTATAAGGATCATTACTGATTGCGTAAAATAATTAGGGATGGCCAACAAAATCGACTTGGCTAATATCACTCTACTTGCCAACGATAAAAGCTTCGCATTGGATCCATTTAGCCTTTTTTTCAATTTTTCAATCACGAACTATAAGTTATTCTTCATGACTCTCCTATGAAATAATGGGATGCCCAAATAGTTACTCACATTGTCCACCTTTTGGAAAGCAAACTCATTACTGATCAATTCCCTAATTGGCTTCTCCGTATTAGTACTAAGAAATGTTTTTAATTTTCCAGCATTCAGTTTATGACCCAAGTAAACACAAAACTATTGAAGAGGCTTATAGGCCGAAACTAAGTGATGGATTTTGGATAACCCACCTTAAGGGTTAAGGCTAGAAGCATTTTTGTTGAAAAGAGGCTTTATCCTCCCTCCTTCAAAAATCTTCTTAACCATGGCGACCAAGGATTCACCACTACATTTCACTTGCTTTGGTAGAATTACGCATAAAGTCCATCACTCGCGATGGCATGGGCGGTGTCGTTAGAGGCAAGTGGGGTCGGTGGCGTCGGAGGCGATTAAGTATGAGAGGCAAAAAGGAGGCTAGGGTTTTTTGGCTTTTCATTTTCAGCTAGGGTAGTTGGGCTAGGTTTGGGCTTAAGTTGGGCTTAAGTTGGGCTTGAAAGCCGGGTAAAAATGGGCTGACTGATGCCCTCTTTGCTCATTGTCGTGTAGCGATGAAGCAAAGACATAAAAAGACCCATTTTGCGGTCTCGGTGGGCCTTAACTTCTTTGGTGCTCTTTTCTTTAGGTAGCCCCATTCGGTCCACATCCGGTCGTTTTGATTCTATTCCACCGTTGCTTTGGTGAGATAGGACTTGTAGTTTCAATTTATTATGTTGCGCCTTGTATCTTCGACTGCTCTTGCAAATTCGGGGAGGTCAAATCGGCTTTCTTCAATCATATGCTTCCCGCAACTTCGGGACTTTAAATCGCTTTCTTCAATCCCAAGCAAACTCGGGGATCACCAGGCCGAATCTTCGATCCGCTTCCTGCCAACCGGGAAGGTCAAATTTCTTTCATCAATCTGATCCCAAAAACTCGGGATCACCAGACCGATATCGACCTTCTTCCGCAACTTCGGGAATGTCAAATATGCTTTCTTCAATCTGATCCTTGCAAACTCAAGGATCACCAGTGAATCTTCGACCTTCTTCCCGCAACCGGGAAGGTCAAATATCTTTCTTCAATCGATCCTTGCAAACTCAAGGATCACCAGATGAATCTTGACCTTCTTCCCGCAACCGGAAGGTCAAATTCTTTCATCAATCAGTCCCAAGAAACTCGGGGATCACGGACTAATTTCTTTGATTTACTTCTTACTTCATGGGAACTTTGAAGAAATAAGAATTGAGGAGAAGAGATTTGTAATCTCCATCTTCTCTTCGAAACTCCAAAGAAATAAGGATATAACCTCATTGTTAATGCAGGAGAGGGATTTGTAATCTCAACCTACTCCACGGGAACTTGAGGAAATAAGAATTGAACTTTTCAATTTACTTCCTTACTATCTTGGGGAAGACTTCAATCTTCACCCTTCCACTACCATCTTGAGGAACGAAATCGAACTTTCCAATGTGCTTCCTTATTATATTAGGGAAGACTTCAATTTTCATTTTGCCCACTACCATCTTGAGGAGCGAATCAAACTTTCTAATGTGCTTCCTTACTATTTTCGGAAGACTTCAATCTTGATCTGCTCCACTATCATCTCGAGGGCAAATCGAACTTCAATATCGTTATACGTTCTTTGAGGAACATCCTATAGAATGAATTTTATGTGCTTATGCTTATGCAAATGATGAAGATGCTATGATCAAAATGACTCAAAGCCTCTTAACTACGTGCGTTATGGGCGACACTTTCATGAATCTGAGAATCTTAGTGAGAATGGTCTTTTACAATGATTGGGATACAATGATCGGAATGAATCGAATGCTCCTAACTAAATGACAATGGATGGCTTTGCATGAATGCAGAATGTCATGAGAATGGTCTTTTTACAATGATTGGGATGCCATGATCAGAATGAATCAAATGCTCTAACTAAATGACAATGGAGGACATTTGCATGAATGCGAGATGTCATGAGAATGATTCTTTGTTAAAATGGATAAGGATCACGATCACGATGATTGCACGCTCCTAATGATGATGAATGAATGTAAAATGAAATGACCCCTTTTTATGCTTAGGGTTGTCACTGCTTGTCGTCCACCAGAGTCGTACAACCCTGATATCTCGCTATTGTTGGTACATTTGCCAGAAACTCAAAGAAACAATTATATTTTGCTCAATTTGCCCCAATGTGACTTCAAGGCCCACTCCACGGCTGTACGAGACTTTAAGGCCTATCTGGTCTTGAGATCAACCCATTGTGCCTTAAGGGTATAGAAATTGTATCATCTTCAATCGATCCCACTACGACTCGGGGTGTAGAATCTATGTCATCTTGATCAATCCCACTACGACTCGGGGTATAGAATTTGTTGATTTGATCATTGCACCTTTTCATTCCTCGTGGATCGTGACCGGTGTGCACTCATGATAGTTGTGTGGATACAAAATCGTTCTTTCGCGAATGATTCCCCATTTATATGTCGCCATTTTTATCGAGATGATACTTTTACGTAATACCTCGTCATTTGTTCAATCACCGCTTTTCAATTCAAGAGGTAGCCTCGATTGAGTTTTCCTCCACCATTATTCTCGCCCTCAAAACTCGAGGAGTTTTAAGCAATGGTCTGTTTGTGTTCGATACTACTTAAAAGTTTCCTAGAGTAATATGTGAAACTCTTTTTGTGGAAGTGTCGTTAGTCCATTAATCGTTATTTCAATGCAAAATGTCCGAAGAGATCATAACTATGGATAAAACGAAATTAGTTAGGAGCATAGCTCGAAACCAACGGGTTAAGCAAAAATAGCGAGTGTAGTCGAGAAAGAAATTTATTGGCGGTGTATCGGCAAGGTAAAATAGAAATTAGGTGCCCCAGATATCGCGACTGAGCTCCTCTGCTTCAAACTTCTTGAGGACCATTTTAGGCTCAACATGTGTTTAGGGGATCCGAGTACTTTGTCGATGCTCCAAGACGCAACATACTTCTTCATTGTTAACTCAAGCGTGGTAAGACTACCATGACGCCTTACTTTTGATCAAAATTTAAGTCGCCTTCTCGGGTTTTCAACTCAAATCCCTTTTGATCCCAAAGCGCTTTTGCGATTTTCGCCTCGACCTCTCCTTTTCCTTTTTCTTTTTCGTGTCTTTTTGTTTTGTTCTTTTCACCTTTTTTTTTTTTGAAATTGAACCCAACGGATTGGACAGTCCTTGCCGTCCATTTTGATTAGTATCCATGTTTCCTCGAAACAAGCTTTTTTTCTTGCATTTACTTTTCCTTCGAGTCCTCTTGAATCGAAGAACCTTTCTTAATCTTGGGTCTTTCTCCTGAAATTCCTTTTGGCGAACATCCCCAAGGCTTTTAAAAGCACCATTCTGAAAAGATTATCATATACGTATTGGATTGACAATGTCCTTTTAAGAGTATCCACTATGTCCTACTTTAGGATGGGAAATATATTTTGAATGGGAAAATTCCTAACATACGGTGCATCCACAGTATACAATGTATTGAAGAAAGAAACAACTTCATCCATGATCTTATACTCATCATAACACCAAGATCCATTCACAAGCTTCAATGCTTTAAATTGGTTCACTATTCTCCTTGCTTTTTCTTGAATATGGAAATATTTTTCATTTCTATTACCAAAAGAGAACCAATCACTTCGAGACGTTTGTTTCCATAACATCTTTTCATTATCAAGAACCTCTTCTAGCTTTACTCACAATTCTTTCTCAAGTTTAATGAGTTTCTTAGATCGATATTTCTCCAAAGATTTTTAGATTCTACCAAGATGAGCGAATCGTTCTACTCCTCTCTAGAATATTACCATACACCTTTTTATTTCATATCTTTGATGCCTCTGTAAATTCCTTTATTGAATCTTCCAACATACTATCATTTTTCCAATTATCACTAACTATGGGGCCAAAATTTTCATGAGATAACCATCCGTTCAAGAATATAAAGGTCAAGGCTTTGTAGGAGCCACTTCATTCCGAAAGCAAACTAAAATAGGACGATATTTAATTCTCTGAAGATGGAAAATCATCTTATTCGGGTAAAAAATTCCTAGTATGAATTACACAATGCACGGTCTAAACGTTCAAAAACATTGCCTCGATTCCATGTAAAACTAGGCCCTTTATACCCAAGATATTTCAAATTGTAACCTTGAAAAACCTCACTCAACATCGCATTGAAGTCCCTGGAAATCATCCATGGTCTGCGCATGTTTTGCCCAATGGAACAAAGACCATTCCAAAGTTCTCTCTTATTCATTTTCCTTGGGCTACCATAGATACCTATGAAGAACACCCATTCATCCTTGTCTGTAAACTTTGTTCGCAAATGAAAAAATTGAAAATCATTAATTTTCACTACTACACTGATTTGGTCTTCTATAGGACCCAAATTCCTCTTAAAAACCTAATAGCTTCAACTCTATGTGTAACATCCCTAACCCGTCTCCGTCGCTGGATTAGGGTTACAGAGCATTACCGTACAATCGTAAAAAAATTAACATCATAACATCTAAATAAATTAAACATATTATAAATCACTTAATCATATACATTTTGTCCCTAAATCGAGCCTTCGAGGCGCTAAAAAATAGCTTAGAAGAATTCGGGAATAATTTGAGACAAAACAGAAGTTTTAAGAAAAAGATGAAAAAATTAAAAAATAGGGGTGACATAGCCGTGTGGCTAGGCCGTGTGACATAGCCCAGGCCGTGTAACATTTAACCTAAGGGACACACAGCCGTGTTCCAGCCTGTGTCCTCACCTGTGTAACTCACTGAGTAGATTTGTGTTGCAAGTCATGTGCAAGACCGTGTAACTCTTTGAGATGCCACACACGGCTGTTTCCCAGGCCATGTAACTTATTGTCTTGAAATCATAGGATTTTACAAATGACACACGGTTGTGTTGCTAGGCCGTGTGTGTCAAATGGCTGTGTGACAGCCCACGTCCCAGACTGTGTGAACATAAAAACTTTCCTAAAATCAAGCCATTTCAAGTCCAATTCATACCTAACCATTGAAACCATTTGGGCACACATTCAAGGGATTCAGACATCATTTAAACACACATAAACATGCCATTACTATCATTCTAAATCACCTAACCAATATACCATTCAAAGGCACCACAATTGTATCAAAACATCACTTACCAGAAATAAGTTAATATTGCATATTCCCAAGCATAATAACCTAGTTCAATTAACTACCAGACATGACCATTTGCAAGCCATCAAAACATGCCAAAAGAACCTTATTTACAAGCACTTAAAAGTGACTAATATGACATATCTTGGTAAGGCATTAAAGTGCACCAAACCAACATAACCTCAAAAGCTTAAACATACCAAAACATACATTACAAGGATCCTATACATGCCATTATTAACCTTGGCCAAAATACATAGAATCTACCGATATAATTGCTAGATAGTGTGATAGGTCTCTGACGAGCTTCCAATCGATCAAACTTTCGATAATCTATAAAATAAGGGAAAATAACTATGTAAGCAATGAGTGCTTAGTAAGCTCGTATAAATTTAAATATAACTTACCACTTCATTAATACAATTCATAGATTAAGCATAAATCATTACCAATTTCATAAGCTTAGTATAAGCCTATACAACATCATCAAACTCACAAGTTAGTACACTTGTTCATGATACAAAGGAATTCAACCATAAGATAAGTAGATTTCTATATGCAAATACATCATTTAGCTCATAAATTCTTTCATAAGATCATGATTCATTCCATTGCATACTTATCCCTTTCATTTCCTTTTCTTACCCGCTGTACCATCTATAATTATATCAAATAGCCGAGAAAGCTTACACATAATGTGCCTTTACATACAACCGTAACATTTCCTTTATATTAATGCTCACACAAGCTGTGAAATGGGTCTGCTCACATGAGCTGTGGATCAGAATGTAAGCTACACGATGTTGCTCACATGAGTTTTGGAGAATTCGCAACAAATGCAGGACCTCAGCCATCGGTAGGACATTCAAGACTAGCACCCGAAACATGAAATCCCTAATGACATGTCATTCGTATCATAAGAATTCTTAAAGTTCAACTCGGACTCGTTATCTGTCAATTCTTCATAACATGGATACATTTATATATAGAATCATTTATTTTAAAATAACATAGAAATTAGCCAATTTAGCTAACATTAAAACGATCATAATTCATATGAACTTACCTCAATAACTAGGGCGTAGAAATAGAATCGAACACTAATCCGAAGCTTTAGCTTTTCCTTTATTTAAGTCTGAATGTGATTTATCTTGATTGAAATAGATAATTTCAATCGATTAAGTACTTCTAATAATCAATTTAATCCATAGTTCATATTTATGCAAAATTATAATTTTTCCCCAACATTTAAACTTTTCACAATTTAGTCCTTAAGCTTATAATATGAAATTTAACCATTTTAATACTCCATACTAGCTTGCTGAATTTCATAGGGACTTATACCAACTCACTTAAACCAACATTTAATAATTTTAACATGAAATTTTACTATTTTCACAAATAAATCCCGAAATAAAATTTCATCAAAAATCACTTAACAAAACATGTTTATTTAACAACCAAAGTTAATAATTTATCAAATAACATCAAAACACATTCAAAAACATCCATGGAAAGTTCTTCAACCTTTAACAATTTTGTAAATTAACCCCCATGCTAGATAGACTAAGCTAAAACAAACTCAAAAACTTAAAAATCACTAAAATCGGGGCTTAAATACATACCATGCACGTGAAAACAATGCTTAGCCAAACCCTAGCTATTCTTCCATGGATGAATCAGTTATAAAGAAACAAATATGAGGAAGATGATAATTTTAGCTTATTTGATTTTAATTTTATTTACCATTTTACCCTTATTACTAATCAAAATTTTCAATAAAACCTTGTCCATAACTATCCACTAACTCATTAAATGGTAGAATTACTATCTTAGTCCATTAGTTTAAAATTTCATAGCCATATGACCCCTTTAACTAATAGAACTCAACTTTTGACTTTTTACAATTTAGTCCTTTTTACCGAATTAGCCATTTAAACATCAAAATTTCTCAACAAAACTTTAATACGACCTTAGTATAATCCCGTAGACATTAAATAAATAATAAATAATAATTCACTCATCGAAACTGTGGTCCTAAAACCACCGTTTCCAACACCCTTGAAAATAGGTTATTACACTATGCGAAAATGGCATTCTATTTTGTTTGATAACCCTATATAGCCACTAACCCTAGTTTCAACAAGAACCACAATATTTAGGTCATTCTCTCTCAAAAACTCCTTAATAATTCTATGAAAGTTAGGGTGCCCCGCACCCTGACAGTTGCATATCATAATCCTTGACTTCATAAAAAAAACCATCAACAAAACTAATCTATGAAGCACATTCCTGATCCTATGTGGAATCATCTATACCAACCACATCCCCTTCATCACTTTGGCCCAAATCCACCGCTTCATCTGAATGCTGCCTATTTTCCAACCGATCAACAGCCAGCACCACTTGATTTTCCACCAATCAGACATCATTTTGACCCTCTGCCTCCATTTGCTTCACAATGCCCTAAACAACTTGCTGAATAGTGATTGAAAATTCTTGTTTGACAGGCAAAACTGCTCCTTCATCTAAGCTGATTTTCAAGGCGTATTTGGTTATTACTTTTTTTTTTCAATGAAGATGGGATAGTAGAGGGTGGAATAAGATTTTTGAAACCCAAGCTGCTATTCTGGTCTCCTATATTTTCAGGAAAAAAGTTTGGGTTTTTGTTCTCCTTTAGGTTCACCAGAGTATGCTTGTTTCTATCTAACAACTTTTGATCCTCTGAACCCAACATATCTAGACCTTTTGTTAGCCTGCAATGTGACAACCTATCCCAGTTTCTCCAAGCCCATTTTCTGTCTGCTTATGAATCCTTGTTTTGAAAAACGTTGTGCTTTTCCTAACACCCTTTCCCTTACTTCAAAACAAATCGACCCATTTTTGTCACTACTACAACTAGATTTTTTTCTCCATTCATTTTCCTCGAAATTTTTTCCTTAGACGCTAAAACCTACTCTTTTTGTTTAACAAACATGAAGGGACCCAAAATCTCAACTCCATTCTCCTCCTCCCTTTCACCAATTTTGGTAAGTGAATTAAACCTTGATCCCATTTGATTCTTGCTGAGAGAAATCTCGTTTCCAGTTGTGCTCCACCTTGACTACCTTTATGGCGCCCTAAACCTCGCCGGGACAATCCAACCCAAATTTCAAATGTCACATTAGCCTCCGAAGTGACTTTCCATTAAAACACCAAAAATAGATTAACCAACCATGCATATCACACATATGCAACATAAATCACATTAAAAATAAACATATTTGCATTTTTTTCTAAACACATCATAAAAAATAAAGTAGAATAATTTAGGTTTTAGCTACTTGCAAACCCCCCACTGAAAACCTAATATCTCGCAACAACTTGGCGAGCACAACTCTCGACCTACCTGCTAACCTAGCTCGCAATTTGTCCCACGAACCTACTGGTGAGCCTACCAAACACCTACCCTACGATCGGTAAGACTGGCAACTGACTTGCACTGGCAGACACCTTTACTTGGTGAACTCATGGTTTTTGGCAAACTACTTCAGGTTGCGAAATCTACACTATGGCGAGGCCTATGTTTTGGCGAACACTAGCCTTGGCAAATCCCCTTTAAAACCCTTGCGAGACCCACTCATGCAAACCCCAGCTCGTACTACTCCTAGATGGTTCGCAGGTTTTTATTTAACATATTATTACCATTAATTGCATGCTTACTAGGTTATTTACTTGCTTCAAGATACATAAAATGTAAGGGCATACCTTAGTTCTCGGCGATGTCCCTTGGTTGCATAAGCTCATTAGTTTATGGAATTAATAACAACCAATGTGTATAAAAATTCAGTCATTCAAGCACTCAACAAGCAATTATAAAAGTCCAAAATCCCTAAAATTAAACAGTTCGTGATATTGGTTTATAACCCGTAAAAATTTCATTTTAAAGTCTAAGTCTAATTCTAAACTCATAGGACAGTCCCACATTACCTTCCACTCGTAGGTCATTTATAATGTCATAGTTAATTTATTTTAGATTAAGTATATATATTTGAGATATACATTGAGTGAATTATATCTGTGTTTTTGTCTTATTTAGTTTTTTTTAACTTTTACTTTTGATTTTTTTTTTTTATTTCGGTGAAATAATTTGACGCAGCGTTTTTCTTAAAACATATGATGACTCGACTAATGTTTCATGCCATTAAATAAGTCAAAAGAAAGAAAAATTTATCTAATGTTGGTCAATTTATCTAATGTTGGTCTAGCTGTATTATATGCTAGATCACCTCATGTATAAATATATCCATATATAAAGGTTTAGTGGGCCAACTTATTAGAAAATATCAAATTTTAAAAAAAAATTTACGGAAAAGGACCGAAAAAATAATTATTTATCGGAAAGGGCTATTTCCCCCAAAAACGCGTCCACGTCAGCGCGTTTTCAGGGGATGCAGCAGGAAAACGCGTCCACAAAGGAGCGTTTTCTGCCACATCAGCAAAAAACGCTTCCTTGAGGGCGCGCTTTGCTGATGTGGTAAAAACATTTCCCCAAGAACGTATTTTAGCCCATATTTTTTTTCTAAAAAAAACTATTCTCGAATTAAATTTTTAAAAAAGTCATTTTTTAGATATTATAAAAATAGACCAATTTTTTTTAAAATTTACGAGAATAAACCTTTACAAAGGCTCAAAGTGACAACACTATTTTTTATAAGGTGTCATCAATTAATATGGAAATATAACTTACAAAGGAAATTTTTATATAGACCCAAAGTCTCATTTCCCTTGTTTTCTTGAGCAATGTGGTATATGAGATATGTGTATATATAGACTCATGAACAATTTTACAGCTTGTTTTTAAACAATGTGTGATTCCTTCCTCTTTTAACTAACAACATGAGATGAAAGGCTATACTATATTTGGTTTTTTTACTTAGAGTTTAAATTTTTTACAAAAGTTAACATTTGTTACATTATAAATAAAACTTTTAAACTCTATAAGTAAAAAAAATATATAAAATATAAAATGAGTATGGTAAAATATTAAAAAATAAATATTTAAAAATTACTAATAGTTGAGTAATCATTTTGTAAGTTTTATAATTCGATAGCTAAAAATATAGTTAAGTGACTACTAATGTAATTTATTCTAGATATAAAATATGAAAAATAATTATTATATTTTATGTATATTATATATTTCTATAAAAAACTCATTTAACATAATTATATACTATGTTAAATATATTATCTATTTAGTCAAAATATATCTGAAATAAATTTATCGACATTCATTAGGTGATGAAAATTAAATTAAATTAGAATTAAAAAATTAATTAGTATAGTAAAATATTAAAATAAATAAATATTTAAAAAATATATCAATTTTTAAAATTAAAAAAATTATTTGAGTAATAAATACTCACCATTTATTTATTAATCAAACATTCATAAAATAAAATAAAATAAATAATAAAAAATTAAAAGTATAACTTCTAAATTTAAATAATGGAAAATTATTTTAAAAATTAGAATTGCATTGATATTAACTTCAAACTTTTAAAATTGAATAGAAGATTATTGCATGTATAAGTTTCATATGTGCAATTTGTTCTCTTTTTTAATAGTTCTTTTCTATATGTTAACAATTCTAAAATACAACAAGATTAAAGATCTCAAAAGATAATATTATAATATAAGAAAATGTTAACAAAATATAAAAAATTGTTTTGTAAAAAAAATCAAATTTAGTGTAGCCTTTAATCTCATGTTGTTAGTTAAAAGAGAAAGGAATCCCACATTATTTAGGAACAAGCTGCAAAACTATTCATGAGTCTATATATACACATATCTCATATCTCACATTACTCAAGGAAACAAGGGAAATGAGACTTTGGGTCTATATAAAGATTTCTTTTGTAAATTATATTTCCATATTAATTGATAATACCTTAAAAAAATGGTGTTATTACTTTGCGTCTTTATAAAGGTTTATTCTCATAAATTTTTAAAAAATTTAGTCTATTTTATAATATATAAAAAATGACCTTTTTGAAAATTTAATTCGAGAATAGTTTTTTTTTTAAGAAAACAACACGGGCTAAAAAGCGTTCTTAGGGGAGTGTTTTTGCCACATCAGCAAAGCGCGCCCTCAAGGAAGCGTTTTTTGCTGATGTGGTAGAAAACGCTCCCTTGTGAACGCATTTTCTTGTTGTATCTCCCTGAAAACGCGCTGACGTGGGTGCGTTTTTAGGGTAAATGATCCTTTCCGGTAAATAATTATTTTTTGGTCATTTTTTGTAATTTTTTTTTAAAATTTAGTATTTTCTAATAGTGGTATGATATCAATTGTGCCATTTAACTTAAAAAAGATACCAATTAAATCCATTGACTATTAATTGGAAAAGCCTGGTCATTAAAAGCTGATGAGTCAACTGATTGGTAACACAATCTCCCATATGTACTAATTTCCTAATAGGACACTTTTGTATAACTTGCTACATCAACATAAAAAAAAAGTTATTAAAATATAAAAAACCAATAAAATGATGCACGTAATTATGTTTATATTTTAATAAATTTATATAGAATATAAAATATAAATTTAAAAATAATGTAGATATAATTATAAAAATAATTTTTATATAACATTTTAATTTTTATAATTGAATTATTTTTAAAAATTTAACAAACTCTCTAAATACATATCATAAACTAACTTTAAAAACAAAATTGTTTTGAGGGATCCATAAACCTCGAATATAAAATTTATAGATATGAAAATTATAATATATATATATATATATATAATAACTAAATCTTTAAAATAGTACTAGATGGTTCATTTACGCTTCTTGATGTGTTGATTATTTGTTTATGTCAAATTCAAGAGTAAAAATTTGAAGATTAAAATATACATTAAGTAAGACTTTCAAAATTGGACCAATGGTCCGTACAGTCTGATTAATAAATCATAATTTTTTTTAAAAAAAATAGAAAACCGGTTAGCCTAGTTCAACCTATCCATACCGGTTTGTGGGTCAATCGATCTAACGCCTCTTTCCAGACTATTACCTTGACAGATTTTTGGTTCGGTTCAAACAACCATGATTTTAAGTCTCTATATACTTCGTACATATTGAAATTTAGTCACCTTACTTTTATTTTCAATAATTTAATTTCTCTAGCTTCCAAATTTTATATAGCCACGTAATGTTGATATTAATTATTTGGACTAATTAATAATATTATAAAATATAAAAATTAAATTTTAATAGAAATTAAAGTATAAAGATTAAATATCAAATTTAATCATAATAAAAGATTAGAATTAAAATTTAACCATTTATTTATAATTCCAAAAGAAAATAGTCAATGTAGGAAGATTCTTTTATATAGAGTTATATTAAAAAAAAAAAGAAGAAGAAGAACAAAATAGAATAATAAACTTACGTATCAATTATGAATGCTGGAAGGTGCTTTGCACTCTTTTTATATAAATTATATGCATATGACAAGACATTGGTACAATTCTACCTCTGTTTTTCTAATGTTGAAAGGCCCAACTATAGAAAAGCAAACCAAATATTTGGTCTTAACATTTCTTTTCTAAAATTTTGGAAAAGTAAAGCATCCTCCCGTTGGAATATCAACCCTGGAAAATAATTTAGTTTTACAAAATTAATTATTTTGATTTCATAATTTTAGAATTATTCTGATTTTAACTACAAATATATATTATCATTTATATGATATCAAAACCAAAGCTTCTAATAAAAATTAAATATATCCCATGTTTAATAGCAATTTGAAGAAACATTTTAGGAAACTAATCTTATGTGTCACGGTTACATATTCCTCATTTATCAATCTAAAACTCCAATTCGTGTAATTATGGAAACAATTTTCATTAGGATTCTTATTTAATAGAAAAACAAAGATTGAATTAAATAGTAAATTTAATAAAAATATTTTGAAAAGAAAATTCTCTAAATCACATAATGCTTGCAATACATAATTATCATTTAAAATCAGAACTTACCAAATAAATTAATTTACATATTTATAAAGAAGTAAATTGAGCACTTACTTAAAATAATATATAATTTCATTTTTAATAATAAATAATTTTAAACTAATATATTATTTTCATCTTCACACACTAGGTTTGTAACATCTTATAACCAGACCGATCACTTGACCCGAGCTATAATGTTTTACAACTGTTAAACATTAATATCATTCACTAACTTAAACAATCAACCATTCCATATTATAGTATAAATACAACTATCCAATTATATTGAATCAAAATCGAGCCTTAATCGAGCTGACGAAGCTCTTAAAATAACTCGGGAACAAATCAAGACTAATTTGAAACTTTTATGAAAAGATAGGTAAAAAGTGAACACAGGGGTCACATGACCATGAGGCTAGGCCGTGTGACAAGGCTTAGACCACGTGATTCTATGACATGGTCATGTCGCCTAACCGTGTAACAAACTGATGTCGTGTAAACCATGGTCACATGACTGTGTCGCCAGGTCGTGTAATAGACTATGGTCGTGTGGATCAACCTGCACCTAACTTCAATAGACCACATGGTCGTGCCCTACCACCGTGTATGTCACACGATTATGTGGTAGGCTGTGTCACAGACCATGCGTACCTAAAATACCTTCTAAATCAAGAAATCTCACCCTAGTTCACTTATACCACAAGCCATGCAATAAACCAACCATTTAGCCTAATCAAATGCATCAAAGAAACTTGCCAAAATACACCATATAGCATACAACCTAAGTACCTAACCAATATGTCATCATTGGAACCACAATTCAAACATAAAACATTAACCATTCAAGCCTAAACAAACCTAAAATTTCATGCTTATACATTACCAAATTAACATTATTTATCAATTACATATACACAAATGAAGATCACCAAATGACCACATTCATATGCATCAATTCTTAAAGGAAATTAACAATATAGGCACTAACCATGCTTACCAACAAAAGTCACAACCAACAACAACCATTTTAACTTACAATTTTATACACTTAGTTCAAATACCAAATGGTACCAAACTTAAACAAATTACATATAAACATAAATTTTCAAAACCCTATTTACATGCCACTTATAACTGCCAAAATGAGTAAATAGATACCAAAAAAGTTGACGGATAGTGTGATCTCCAAAAGCAATCCAATTGACAACTCAAATTCGACAATATCTAAGGAAGAAAACAAAAACGAGGTAAGCTTACTTAAAGGTTAGTAAGTTCGTAGAAATTAAACATCACATACCTGTCATTTTAAGCATATAATTCAAGTTTAACATAAAACTAGAATTATATGCCTTGTTTCACATTTCCTAACATACCAAATGGTTAGACATGTATATATAACATTAACAAGATCTCAATATACATGTTTCATGTAATGCCCTGAATAATTTATTTCTATTTCATTAAATATCTGACACAAGTGTGTATCTACTTCAGTGGTTAAGTGTTCTGGGTGTGTGTGAGAGGTCTTGGGTTCAAGTCTCACCTTTGCTAAATTTTGTTATTTTTTATCCAAGCATTACTCTTGTTGGAAGGGCTTATTTTAAATTTTCTATTAATGCATATCAGAATGAGCCTGATGGTTCGAGTGGTATGGGGTTGGTGTGTTGTGGGTCCTGTGTTAGCGAGAGTATTTATTTTTGCTCACTGTCTGATAGAGTTCTAGTTGAATTGAAATTCTGAGGGAGTTATGAGTTGTAGGTTAGTGGGAGAGAAATAAGGGATATTGGTAACATATTTTTTATTTTTCTTTTGTTAAAAAATTTTCTCTCTTCCTAGAAAAAAATTGATGTCAATTCTTCTCCATTTTTCTCTGTATTTCGTTCATTTTCCTAGTCTATTGAACTGTTGACGAATCCTAGCATCTTGTTGTTCTGTTTTCTTTCGATCGTTCGGTAAGTCTTGTATTGTTAGAATCTTAACACTTTTTGGCTAAGTGTTTAACGAGAGGGTTGTTTTGTTACTCTCGATTTAGGTGAAGGACAGGAACAGGCTGGAGCTTCTACAGTGATTTGAGTGTTCGGGGTTTTTGTTCGTTAACGGTGACTATTCGTGTAGGTTGATTGATGTTGTAAGGCTTTGTTTGTGACTTAATTGAGTTTTCGTAAATGTTACTAAATTTGGACTTTGAAATGTCAATTTTTAGGTTCTAGAGGGCTCGTTTTTGCAGTAGCATCAAGACCGAACCAGGTGTTTCCCAAAATGCCAAAATTGAGGTTTCGACGAACGCCAAAATTGCCTACTGTTGACGCAACACGGATGTTTGGGTGGCCTTGTGCGAGACACGACCGTGTGTGAGACAAGGGCGTGGCCATGCGTAAGACACTGTCGTGTGGTGGCTGGAGTGTGGCCTTGTGGGACACACGGGCTAGGCCAAGTTAAGCGTGTGGGATTACACGGGCATGCTACATGAGTGTGTGGTTTTGGGCCAGGCCGTGTGGGCCACACGGGCATGCCACGGGCGTGTGAGTTTTGGGCCAGGAGTGTGGGCCACACAAGCATTGGGCCCATATTTTTAAAATTTTTCCTAGGGTTGCACGGGTCGTTCCGATCGACTGTGGGCCTACCGTAGGGTCGGTAAGGGCTAACCAAACCCTATATTGTATGCTATGATATTCTGATTGACTGATCTAAAAAAGATACTAAATAGATGTCTTAAGCACGTTGAGCTTGTTTAATCTGTTATTTATGTATCTGATTTCTACATATGTTTTTGGGGTGGGATTTGTATATATGGAGGAAGGTTCTAAAAGGTGACCTTCGCCTATATTGTGGCAGCATGGCTGCATATTATCTGATATGTGTCATAATGACACGATATGGTGTATAGGGATGGGTGGGTGTTTTTAACCCAACATGGTATGATGAAATGGTTGGAGTTGGTGTATAAAGGATGGGGGTAGGATTCTGTATACCTAATTCTATTATGTGTATATGAAAAGGGTGTAAATCCGAATCTGTATCTAACTATGATGGGCTTGAAACTAACTAATATTTCGACAAAGGCAAGCCCTATCGAACAGTAGTATAGTTGTGGTGAGTCCGTAATATCATATCTTCAAGGACTAAAATTACTAGTAATAACTATCTTTTTATTAGCTAGCCTAATAATTAAGGGGTTTTATTTTTTTATCTAAAATTAGCTAACTAATTAACTAATTAAATGACTATGAATGCGACAGAGAGTGAAGAGAATAATGGAATGAATAAAGACAATCCCAAGGAAGAATCCACCTAGACTTCACTTATTATTCTGACTCTGAATTAAATGATTTATTCACTTGACTTGATCCTTAGAAATCCCTAAATTATGTTAATATCTTTTTCAAGACTAAGAACAACTGACTTTAGGTTGATTAATTGAAATCTCTTTCAAATTAAAACCCTTATCGTCGCATTAACTCAATCTATAGATTCCCTTATTAGATTTGACTCTAATCCGACAGATTTATGTTGTCCTATTTCTAGGATTGCAATCAACTCCGCTTAATTATATTGGATCTTCTCTTAAACAGGGACTTTTGCTCCACTGAATAAGCATATTAAACTTGAATTAATATTCCTAAAAACATCAACACAAGGTTTAAGAACACATAATTAAGAATAAGATCAAGTATTTATCACGTAATTCAGATTTATTAAATAATAAGATTCATCTAGGTTTCATCCTCCTTAGGTATTTATGGGGTTTAGTTCATAACGTAAAAGGAAAACATCATAGAATTAAGAAAACAACAAGACATAAAGAACCCCAAAAAACTTTTAAAGAACTTGATGGAGATATTCAATCTTGGAGTGAATCCGCCTTCTAGATGATTCCGATGACTTCCTTCGAGTAATTTCTGCAATCTACTCTACGTGTCCCCTTTAGATCTCCATCTGATGTGTATTTATAGACTTTAGAAGGATCAAAATCCTAAAAATTGGCTTTTTCGGCTTGAAAACAAAGTAGGGTATGATAGGGGCACGGACGTGTACTCAGCCCATGTGAGGAGGCCCAAGCCGTGTGGGAATTTGCATGGCTTTTGATCGACATGGGCTGGCACACGGGCGTGTGTTCAGGCCGTATGGTTCACACGGGTATGTGTTCAGCCCGTGTGGTGCGGGCTTTGGCCGTGTGGATCTTTAAGATGGCCCGTTTTGTCTGATTTGGCCCGTTTTTCATTCTTTTCACTCCCCTATGCTCTCCTAAGTATAAAAGCATGAATTTAAAGGATTAGGAGCATCGAATTTACCAAATTCTATAAATAAACATCCGAAAACACGTTAAGTGTGAGATTAAAATGTGTTACTTTTATAGTTTATCAAACTATATATGAGATTACTGTATGTATTGCATGTCACTTCTGTTGAGTTACACACTGAGTTTATTAAAACTCACATTCATCTGTCTATTTCGTACAAGTAATCCACAAACTTAGGCGGATCAGTGCGACGGAGCTTCTTGGTGACCACGAGTTTATAAACGGTTTATGATTATGATTTTGTTTTTATTTTAAGGATTATTTTTGAAGTTTTTTAATAATTAGACTCACCGAACTTTTTGGTTTAACTTTGGAATTTGGATTTTTTCTTTATCTTTTTAATTGCAATGGGTTTTTTTTAAAACCATGGTTTTTACGATATCAAGGGTTTTCCAAAATAACGAACATGGATTTTTAGAAATAATATTTTCTATTACTTCCGCTGTAAATCATGTTTTGGTAAATTATTTAATTAATAACATTTGTGACAATTGATATAAGCAAATATAAGATATAAAGCTGAAATGATTTATCATATCAACATTGTTTTCAAAACCCTTCTTTGTTACGTCTCTAGATTCGGTTATAACTTTTAGGCCGGGTTTGGGGGTGTTAAATTTAGTGGTATTAGAGCTAGGTTGTAAACCTCGACTGTGAATTTTGGGTTCCAAAATTATGTTTAAAAAAGAACTGATTTTCAAATCATTGGAATAATGTTGAGAAAGCATGTGGTATACCAAGTCTCCGACACCGATCCTGTAAGTATTTCTGAAACTTAGATAGTATATTCTAAAAACACTGTAGATAGTACTTTCTGAAACTGTATTGAAATAGTTAGAGACTGAAACTTCTAAAAACATCTTTGAACTTCTGAAACTTATGCATGAAACATCTGCTAATAAATACTAGAATTGATGTATAAAACTGTATAATGTAGATAAAAATTCAAATTTTATGATCAGCGCTGTGGAACTCACGGACGTGGTATTCGTGGCTGTGGTAGAGGCTGTAGGGAGGCTCGAGCTGAGTCTTCTTCTCTGGGCAGTATGCCAAATTTATATACGAGTGAGACACTAATTCGCCTGCTACTGAGACTGGGTCTCAAAGCCGTACAGTTGGGGACGACGCACTATTCTAGGCTATGTTAAGGATATTGGAAAGGGTTGATAGACCGCATTCTGGATTTGAAGGCTGTGGGTCGGTAACTAAATGACTCTGGTCCAATGGTGCTGAGTTGTTTAGGGCTTCACTAGAGTCGCCCCTACTTTGGCCGAGTATTTGCTGAAGGCCACCGAGAGGATTATGAATGATATAGACTGTACTCTCGAGCAGAAACTTAAGGGTGCAGTCTCCTTGCTTCGTGATGAGGCATATCAGCAGTGGTTGTTGGTTAAGAAGGGTACTCAGCCTGATCGTCTGAATTGAGACTTCTTCAAGATCGCTTTTTAGGGGAAATATGTAGGTGCGAGCTATGTGGATGCTCGTAGGCGTGAGTTTATAAATCTCACGCAAGGTGATAGATTTGTGGCCGAATATGAGGCCTAGTTTCTGAGGTTGAGCCGTTATGCTCAAGGTATGGTGGCGTCTAAGTATGAGAAGTGTGTCCGCTTTGAGGATGACTTGAGTGATAATTTGCGAGTTCTAATTACTCCACAAAAGAGTGAGAGTCCGTAGTTCTGGTTGATAAGGCGAAGATCGACGAAGAGGTTAAGCGCGTGGAGCGCCAGAATAGGGACCATGAGAGAGGCAATAATAAAAGGGATTCAGAGCTCTCTAGTTCTATTTAGAGGCTTAAGAAAAAGGCCAGACTTGATGTGTTGGTTAGAGTAGGAGTTCTTGTTACTTCTACTGGGATTCAGCCTTGTGGGAATTGTGGTAGGTGCTATCCGAGGCGAGTGTTGGAGGAGGATAGGGGCTTGTTTAAGGTGTGGGTCTTTGGAGCACTGTATTAGAGTGTGTCCACAGCGAGTAGATCAGATACAAGCTTCGAGACCAGGTTCTGTACAACCTCAGATGGTAGTTCAGCAGCCACCTAGGGGCTGTGGACTGGCTAGGGGTGGTAATGGTATGGGTTGTGGATATAGAGCACTAGGCAGAGGTGCTAGTCTGATTAAGGCAAGGCAGCCTACGTTGGTTTATATTGCTCGATGCCGAGACGATAGAGATGCTCCTGATGTTATCACCGATACGTTCTTTATTTTTGATGCACCTTATACTGCTTTGATAGACATAGGTTCTACACACTCCAATATAGTTAGCACTATTTTTGAAAATTTGGGGATTTCCGTTGAGAGCACTTCTAGTGAGATAATTGTACTGCATCCGTTGGGGCAGTCTGTGCGGGTTAGTAAACTTTATAGAGATGTTCCGTTAGAGGTACAAGGGGCGGTATTTCTGGCAAATCTGATGGAGTTACCGTTTGGGGAGTTTGATTTGATTCTAGGTATAGATTGGTTGGTTGAGCATCGAGTCAGTTTGGATTGCATGACTAGGAGGGTCGTTTTGAGGATTGAGGATGATAAAGAGGTGGTTGTGATCGAAAAGCGTCGAGATTATTTGTCCAAGGTAATCTCCGCTCTTGTGACTGAAAAACTGGTTCGAAAAGGGTGTAAGGCGTATTTGGCATACGTCAGTGTTTCTATTTCTTGGGACTCTTATATTGGGGATATCAGAACAGTGAGGGATTTTTTGGATGTTTTTCCCGAGGAGTTACAAGGTTTACCTCCAAATCGAGAAGTTTTGTTCGGCATTGAGCTTCTACCGGGTATAGCTCTAGTGTCTATCGCTCTATACTGTATAGCACCGAAAGACCTTAAGGCTCAACTTCAAGAGCTTCTAGACCGTGGTTTCATCTATCCTAGTGTGTCTCCGTAGGGGGCACTGGTTTTGTTTGTTAAGAAAAAGGATGGAACCATGAGGATGTGTATTGATTATCGGCAACTGAATAAACTGACAGTGGAGAACAAGTAACCACTTTTGAGGATCGATGATTTGTTTGATCAATTCCGAGGGGCTTCTGTGTTTTTGAATATTGATCTTCGTTCTGGGTATCATCAGTTGAGGGTAAAGGAAGCTGATGTTCATAAGACTGCATTTAAGACTCGTTATGGACACTAAATGTTCCTAGTTATGCCTTTTGGTCTGACGAATGCTCCGGCTGTATTCATGGATCTGATGAATAGAGTCTTTCAGCCATATCTAGATCAGTTCATCATGGTTTTCATCGACGATATTTTGGTTTACTCTAAGACCGAGGATGAGTATTATGAGCATCTTAGAGTAGTACTTTAGATACTCCATGGGAAATAACTCTACGCTAAATTGAGCAAGTGTGAGTTCTATTTGCGTGAGGTAACTTTTCTAGGGTGCCTGGTTTCTGCTAAGGGGATTTGAGTTGATCCGAGGAAAATTGAGGTTGTGCTTGAGTGGAAACAACCTAAGAATGTATCTGAGATTCGCAGTTTTCTGGGTTTGGTGGGATATTATCGGTGGTTTGTCGAGGGGTTCTCTTTGATTGCAGCTCCGTTGACTAAGCTTCTGCGTATGAGAGTTCCTTTTGTTTGGATTGATGCACAACAATCAAGCTTCTCAAGTCTGTTCTAACTCAGACTTTTGTTCTGATACAGCCTGAATAAGAATTTGTGGTCTATAGTGATGCGTCACATGTCGGTTTGGGATGTGTATTGATGCAAGATGGTAAGGTCATGGCTTATGCATCCTGTTAGCTTAAGACACATGAAGGGAAAGATCCAATACATGATCTCGAGTTGGCTGGGGTGGTTTTTTTGTTGAAATTCTAGAGGCACTATCTGTATAGTGAGAGGTGTATTATCTATGTTGATTACAAGAGCCTCAAGTATCTTCTTACCCAGAAGGAGTTGAATCTTAGGCAGCACCAATGGAGTGAGCAACTCAAAGATTATGGCTGAACGATAGAGTATCATCCTAGTAAGGCCAATGTGGTGGCCGATGCTCTAAGTCGTAGAGCGATGAATAATTTGAGGGCGATGTTCGCTTGTCTTAGTCTGTTTGATGATGGGAGTCTGTTAGCTTAGTTGCAAGTTAAGCCGACTTGGATTGATCATATTCGGGATAAATAGTTAGGGGATGAGTTTCTGGATTTGCTATTTCGTCAGATTGAGAGTGCAGTACTTGATAATTTTGGCTGAATAACAACGTTCTGTGTTTTCAAGGTCAGATCTGTGTGCCGAATGATTCTGATATGAGACAATCGATTCTGAGGGAGGCACATAGTAGCCATTATGCTATGCATCTTGATGGTAATTGTAACAGCCCGATTTAGGGCCTAATCAGAATAGTGGTGCGAGACCACGAATCTGAGGTGAATTTATGAGTTTTTAAGGTTTATGCCATGTTTGCATGCTAGTGTGAAAGTTTTATGAAGCAATTTTATTGAATTGAGGTTGAATGGTCCAAAAGGACTAAATTGAAAAAGTTGTAAAATATGAGTTTCTAGAAGCTTTTTGTATGAAATAGCTTTAGAATATCAATTAGAAGTCCTTAAGTAGCAAATTTCCTAAATTATAATTTTTGGACAAAATTGGACATGAGATAGTAAATTGTAAAATTTAGATAGAATGACATTTTGGTCAATTATCAATTTAAATGATTAAAATAGGAAAAAGATGATAAAAATCTATTCATCTTCTTGCTTACATTGCCGAAAATTTGGAGACTCCATAGCTAGGGTTCTTCATTTTTTTCAAGCTTGCTAGTAAGTTCATTTTAGCCCCGTTTTTAATATTCTTCATATTTTTAAAGTTCACATATTATGAATTAGCTATTTTTAGCTATAAAATGAGCTAAGATGCATGTTTAAAAATCTACCCATGAATGACATGCTTGTTAAATGATGTTTTATGGAAGTTTATGAGAGTTTGATGTTAGATAAACATCTTTTTCTAAGTGAATTTCATGAAAAATAATAGTATGGACTAATTTGTAATAGTTATGAAAATTGGTCACACATACTAGAAATAGTGAGAATTGATGATTGTTATAGTAAAGAAAATGAATCATCTAAGCAATGAATCATCTAAGCATGAAGTTTAAGAAAGTTTAATGAGAATTATTTTACGAGCCTTTGGGCCAAAGTGCAAATATGAGAAAGTTTAGGGGCAAAATAGTAATTTTTCCAAAGTATGAGTAATGAGTCAATTTAGTCAATGTGATTATTAAATGATCTATTTATGATTATAGATCAAGAAAAATGAAGCCCAGATCGAAACAGAGGTAAGAACAAAGTCGAGGACTAAATTATATATCTATATACATTTTGTATATTAAGGTAAGTTTGTATGATTTTTAAGCTTTATGAATTCTATCATTGAATTGCTTAGTATAATGTTCATTATTATCATGGAATGTTTAATGTTATATTAA
The DNA here is from genome assembly GCA_025506655.1 of Gossypium rotundifolium. Taxonomy (NCBI): domain Eukaryota; kingdom Viridiplantae; phylum Streptophyta; class Magnoliopsida; order Malvales; family Malvaceae; genus Gossypium; species Gossypium rotundifolium. The sequence goes on along the minus strand of CP106732.1, from coordinate 96,205,050 downwards.
ACAAAGAAATCAATGAGGTTTAGTATAACCAAGTTCCGATTGAAGATGAATTTCCCAAGATACTCAATCTACCACATGAGATAAGAAAGTCCGTATAAGACCAAGCCAAGGCATGGCATCGGCAATTAAGTAAGTTATCATGTAATTCCAAGGCAAGCTTGGCATTGAAAAAGTTATCATGTAAGTCCAAGGCAAGCTTGGCATTGAACAAGTTATCATGTAAAAAAAATCTCATGTAAGCCCAAGCCAAGGCATGGCATTGGTGAAAACAAGAAAGACTTCATATAAGTCCATGTCAAGACATGGCCTTGAAACCAAGATGAGATATTCCATGTAAGACCATATCTAGGATATGGCTTTGGCATCAAGATATGTGGGATGAGATTTAGTATCCTCCGTTATTCGCAAAAATTCATCGGGCAAATGAGTAAAGTTAAAATTAGATGACAAGAAAGATAAGTAAGCAAAGCTATTATCAAGTAGGAAATGAGTATTATCCATGTTATGAATGATGAAGGAAAGATTATGATTATCGTGTTAAATTATACTGATCAATGTGATCAAGTGACATAGGTAACTTATTTATCCCATGGGGATGAGACTAGTAAGTATCATGTGATATGTAAGAATCAGTATGAGTAAGTAAAATTTATAGCTGAAATTTATGATACCATTGTTTATGTCAAATGATTTATATTAATCAAGTATATTGCTATGTGCATTATATGCAAACTTACTAAGCTAAATGCTTATGTCTTTTATTCTTTCTTTCTATGTAGTTTCGCCAAGCCAAACTAGTGGATCATCATCATCGGAGTTCGGAGCACACTATCAATCGCTATTTTGGTATAGCCAAGTTATTTTACTAAGTATGGCATGTATAGGAAGCATTTCATTTTGAGAATATGTTCTAAGAAGAGCCAAAGTGTTGGCTATTAAGTTTATTATTTTTTGTATATGGCTAAGTGATTGGCCAAAATTGACTAAGTATGTATGTCTATTGAGATCAATGAAGCATGTAGTAATGTTTATGAAAAATGTATTGAATTGAACATGAGTTCGTGATTTCAAGGTGGCAATTGGCTTGGTAAATAGCCTCTAAGTGCCCACACAGTTAGGCACACGGGCATGTGTCTAGGCTGTGCGTAACCTGCACTTTAGTGTTTTCAGTCAGAATAGGCCACGGGCAAATCCCACGATCGATTGTTTAGGCCGTGTGTGATACACGGTTAGAACATAGGCGTGTGCCCCAAACTGTGTGAATAAGTCAGTATATCAAGGTATAACACATGGTTTACATCCACGGGCGTGTCAAGGCCGTGTGTAAATAGTCAGAGTCGATCATGGGTGAAAGACACGGGCATGTGTTAGGGGTACACGGGCGTGTCCTAAGTCACATGGGCGTGTGACCCCTGTTTTAAGGAAAAGTTTTCATTTGAGTTTCGAAAGTTTCCAGATACGTGTTTAAGGCCTTGTAGGCCCATGAAATGTATGATTAGACTAAGAAAGAGAAGTTTTTAATTCGGAACAAAATTTTATAGCCCGTAAGCACATGTTTTAAGTGAGTTCAAGCATGGTAATGTCTCGTATCCAGTCTTAGCATCGAAATCGGGTATGGGGTGTTACAGTAATAAGATGTATTGAGACCTCCGTGAATTGTGTTGGTGGCTGGGTATAAAATGTGAGGTTATGGATTTCGTTGCTCGATGTCTGACGTGCCAGCAAGTTAAGGCTGAGCAACAGTTGCCTTCGAGTTTGTTACAATCGGTTAAGATTCCTTTATGGAAATGGGAACGAGTAACGATGGACTTTGTTAATGGGTTGCCCTTGACACCCACTAAGAAGGATTCTTTTTGGGTCATTGTGAATCGATTGACCAGGTCCGTTTATTTTATTCCGCTTTGGACGTATTATTCTCTATAGAAGCTAGCGAAGCTCTATATCTCTGAGATTGTAAGACTGCATGGGGTTCCTGTTTCAATTATTTCTGATAGAGATCCACGCTTCACTTCTTAATTCTGGAAGATATTGCACGAGGCTCTGGGTTCGAGATTGGATTACAGTACTGCGTTCCATCGTCAAACCAATGATTAATTTGAGAGGGTGATTCAGATACTGGAGGATATGCTTCAGAGTTGTGTAATAGATTTTCGAGGTAGTTGAGAGGATTATCTGCTGCTAGCTGAGTTCAACTACAATAACAATTTCCAGTTTTGTATCCAGATGGCACCTTACGAGGCTTTATATGGTCATAAGTGTTGTACTCTGCTATGTTGGACTGAGTTGGGTGAGCATCGGGTTTTGGGTCTTGAGTTAGTTTCTGAGATCGAAGATAGGGTTAGACTGATTCAGGATCGTCTGAAGGTGGCTTTTGATAGACAGAAGTCCTATGCGAATTTGTAGAGGAGAGATATTGAGTACTCTGTAGGCGACTTCGTGTTTCTTAAATTTTCTCCATGGAAGAAAGTTTTGAGGTTCAGTTGTAAGGGCAATTTGAGCCCTGGGTTTGTTGGGCCGTATCGAATTCTGAAGTGTGTGGGACCGGTCACTTATCAGTTAGAGTTATCTTTAGATTTGGATCGTATCCACAATGTGTTTCACATTTCGATGTTGAGGCGGTACCAGTCTGATCCATCGCACGTTGTTTTTGTTGAGGAGATCGAGGTTAGACCGGATCTAAATTTTGAGGAGGAGCCGGTTCAGATCTGGGATAGTGATGTTAAGGTTCTGAGGAGGAAATCCATTCCATTAGTAAAGGTTCGGTGACAGAATCATGGAACTGAGGAAGCCACGTGGGAACATGAGGACTCGATGCGTTAGCAGTATCCTTATCTGTTCTGATCAGGTGAATTTCGATGTCAAAATTTCTTTTAGGGGGTAGAGTTGTAATGCGCTGAATAATTTATTTCTATTTTTGTAAATATCTAACACAAGTGTGTATCTTCTTTAGTGATTAAGTGTTCTGGGTATGTGTGAGACTTCTTGTTTAAGTCTCACATTTGCTAAATTTTGTTATTTTTTATCCAAGCATTACTCTTGTTGGAAGGGCTTATTTTAAATTTTCTGTTAATTCATATCATAATGAGTCTTTTGGTTCGAGTGGGAAGGGGTTGGTGTGCTGTGGGTCCTGTGTTCAAATCCATGCGTTAGCAAGAGTATTTATTTTTGCTCGATTGTCTGATAGAGTTCTGGTTGAACTGAAATTCTGAGGGAGTTATGAGTAGCCGATTAGTGGGAGAGAAATAAGGGATATTGGTAACATTTTTTTTTATTTTTCTTTTGTTCAAAAATTCTCTCTCTTCCTAGAAAGAAATTGACGTTAGTTTTTCTCCCTTTTTCTTTGTATTTTGTTCATTTTCCTAGTCTGTTGAACTGCTGACGAATTCTAGCATCTTGCTATTCTGTTTTCTTTCAGTTATTCGGTAAGTCTTTATTGTTAGAATCTTAAAGCTTTTTGGCTAAGTGTTTAACGAGAGGGTTGTTTTGTTACTCTCGGTTTAGGCGAAGGATAGGAATCGATTGGGGCTCCTGTGCGATTTGAGTGTTTGGGGTTTCTGTTCGTTAATGGTGAGTATTCACGTGCATTGTTTGATGTTGTAAGGCTTCAGTTGTGAAATAATCCCGATTGAATTTTCATAAGTGTTAATAATTCAGACTTTGGAATGTCGATTTTAGGTTCTGGAGGGCTTGTGTTTGTAGTAGCATCAAAATCAAACCAGGTGTGTTCCCAAAACGTGAAAAATTAGGTTTTGGCAAAAATTGAAATTACCTACTGTCGATGCCACACGGGCGTGTGGCCGGTCATGTGGGTGGCCGTGTGCCAGAAACGGTCGTGTGTTTGACGAGGACATGGTCGTGCGTAAGAAACGGCCGTGTGCTGGCTGGAGTATGGCTGTGTGGGCCACATGGGCTAGGCCAAGTTGGGCGTGTGGGTTTTGGACCAAGCCGTGTGGGCCACACAGGCAAGGTCAATCTGGGCATGTGGGCCATATGGGCATGTGGGCCCATATTTCTAAAATTTTTTCTAGGGTCACACGGCTCGTTCCGATCGACTGTGGGCCTACCGTAGGGTCGGTAATGGCTAACCAAACCCTATATTGTATGCTATGATATTCTGATTGACTGATCTAAGAAGGATACTAAATTTATGTTTGACGGTATTGTTTAACTATGTCTGTTATCTGTATATAAACATGTTGAGCAAGTTTAATCTGTTATTTATGTATCTGATTTCTGCATCTATTTTTGGGGTGGGATTTGTATATATGGAGGAAGTTTTCTGAAAGGTGACCTTCGCCTATATTCTGGCAGCATGGCTGCATATTATCTGATGTGTCGTAATGGCACGAAATGGTGTGTAGGGATGGGTGGGTGTTTTTAACCCAACATGGTATGATGGGATGGTCAGAGTTGGTGTGTAGAGGATGGGGGTAGGATTCAGTATATCTGTTTTGTATACTTGTTTCTGTTATCTGTATTTGAAAAGGGCGTAAGCCTGAATCTGTATCTGACTGTATATAAGATTATTGTATGTATTGCATGTCTACTTCTGTTGGGTTACATACTGAGTTTACGAAAACTCACATTAGTCTGTCTGTTCCGTATAGGTAATCCACAGACTTAGGCGGATCGGTGCAACAAAGCCTCTTGGTAACCACGAGTTTATAAACGGTTTATGATTATGGCTTTATTTTGATTTTAAGGATTATTTCTAAAGTTTTGTAATAATTTGACTCACCGGAGTTTTTGGTTTAACTTTAGAATTTGGATTTTTAGTTTAACTTTTTAGTTACAACTGATATTTTTAAAACCATGGTTTTTACGAAATCAAGGGTTTTCCAAAATAACGAATAGGATTTTCAAAAATAGCATTTTCTATTACTTAGCGTTTTCTATTACTTCCACTGTAAATCACGTTTTGGCAAATTATTTAATTAATAACGTTTGTGACAATTGATATAAGCGAATATGAGATATAAAGCTGAAATGATTTATCGTATCGACTTTATTTTCAAAACCTTTCTTTATGACATCTACAGATTCAGTCATAACGTCTAGGCCGGGTTTGGGGTGTTACATTTCACATGCCAATTCACAACTTATAAGTATATAATCATTCATGCCATGAATTTCCTTTCTAACCTTTTCATTAGCTATTTTGCCTGAAGAACTATAGTAAATTAAGTTTGGATACACGGGGAAATAATGCTTATACAAGCTGACAATCGAGATATTAACCATTACACAATGTTGCTCACACAAGCTGATGAGAGTTTGCAACAAATGCTAGATTCCAGTCATCGGTATGGTATCCACCACCGATACATGGTACCTAAAAACATATCACCAACACAGTGCCTGAAAGCTGTAATCACCGGCACCTAGTGTTTAAAAGACCCTAATGAAATATCATTTGTATCCCAATCATTCACTAAGCTCACACGGGCCTTAACTTGTATTCCATAATATTTTCATGTTTATAACATTATACCATGATCAACTTGATCACATACATTCCACAAAATAACATGATTCAACTCAAACATGTACAGTTGCCATACTTTACAATTCAAACATTTATTTCCACTTTCAAACTTACCTCAATTAACCATGCTCACTATACACACATACATATACACATATATAATCAGAATTCAAACCATCAATAAGCATAACAATTCTAATACGAACTTACCTAAACAAAATAGCAACAAACGCCACACCTTTCCAACGGTTATCGACCAGTTAATCTGTTTCTTGATCTATATATAATAATTTAGCTCAATTAGTCAATTCAATACCTTAAAAATATCTAAATTCATGTATTTAACTCTTTAATGAAATTTTACATTATTATCTTGAACTTTTACTTTTTATTCAATTTAGTTTGTTAATCGAAACTTGCACATTTATCAAAATTAAACCAAAACCATGTTGGAAAATCTGGTTTGGAAAACACAATGAAAAATAAATTTAGGGCAAAACCAGATTTTTAATTTGTTTTTCCAAAATAATAACTTGGTTGTGATATCTAAAGTAATAAACACTTAATCAAAATTGTACCTTTTCAATTCATCTAGGATGAACGCTTCGACCAAGTAGTCTTCTCCGTTATCCTCAAGCTCACGTCTGCTGAGTGTGGGCTCACTACGAATTAAAAAAATTTTCAAAAAAATTACCAGTGGTGTAATTTCGAAATTTCTCTAAAATTTTGGGTCAAGTTGTAATCAGAAAAATATCTGTAGAAATTTTCTGAAATAATTTCTTTAGAGAGTTTTCTCCCTACAACTTTCTCTTGAATTCAAGTGTGTGAAAAATAATGACTCAATGCTATCTTTATATAGGGAGAGTTTAGAGAGTTCAACTATAATCAAACTTAATCACTTTAATACTTAATTAATATAATATTAAATTTAATATTAAATCTTATTAAATTAATAGAATATTTATCTACAAGATAAACATTAAATTTAATTTAATATTAAGATAATCTCTTCAATATTAAATTAACAAAATACTATTAAGATAAATATTAAATTTAATTAAATATTAAATCTATTAAAATAATATTTTTTTGGAATAGTTGATCTGAAATCAAATTCTCTAGTAGAGTACTAGTAGGAGTATAATTCTTTCATTACTCAACCACCGAAGACCTATCGCCGCCGACCATTTGCCGGCCATCGAAAAGCCATCGTCAGAGCTGCTTAAGACCCGATCTAGTCTGGTTTCATCGATTCATCAAGCTAGCGACAATCTGACCAGTTCAATCCAGCCACTGGTTGGATTGTCGGCCCGGTTTCACATACCAGGCCCAGTTCAACCAATTTTAGCAATTGGTCTCGGTTTTGGGCTTCAAAACCCAATTTACGATCTCAGGTCCTATTTTCAAGATCAATCACCCATTTGGGCCAATTGTCTGACTTGAAAATTAATTTTCAAAAATATCATATTAATTTTAATTACTTTGATTAATTTAAATTTACTTGATCAAAATTATTTTTTCCAAAAATCACTTAGATTTTCCAAATTAATTTTTCAAGAAAATTCTTTAATCAAATTATCTAGTTGAACAATTCTTACGACCACCTAATTTAATTCCACATTGAATAAATCGACTCAATTAAATTATTTCCAAAGTCGTAGAATTTTCTCCTAATTCAAATGCAATCTAATCAAGCTTTTGTTGAGCTAGCGGATGGATCAATCAGACATATGCAATTAGGCTCTAGTAATTGTAATTATGTCCGGAAACACTGTTCTGATAATGTGTAATTGCTTAATCATGGAGTCAGTCCACAAGAAGAACAATGATTGAAAACTCCTTATTGTATACACTTTACGAAAGCAATTCATCCAACTGTTTTGTCGAATGACCTCATCATGTGTGTGTTACCCTCATATGATATTCTTGATTCCTTTGAGTTAAATCCATTCACTAAATACAATTCTATTTTATCCCATTGTCACCATTGTGTCTTCTTAATAATTAATATGATCATTATTAACAAATGACTATGATAAATTTCTCTTTCGAGAGCAAGCAACCCCATGGTCACGTTACATATTTATCAATCCACACAATGCCAATGAGAGAATACCGTTAACTCTTTAATCAAGCTATGAATTCCATTGTTGCTAGTAAAGTCATGCCATACACAAGTCATGTACCCAACATAATGACTATGGGCTCGATCATCTTTAGAGCATAAGCCTCCACTTATATCAAAGAACATGAGTTACATATGCATGGTCAATGACTAACTCAGGATTTAGGTAAATCACACCATGAACATCACAAGTCAATTAATTCACAAACATATTTAGAATTAATGTATCTTGGGTCTAGTCCAATATATCATTCTTTCAATTAATACATCTATATCTCTACCCATGGAGTCAACTGCTCCGATAGCCAAGACTAGTCATCTCTTCCATTGGAATTGTAGAAGACATAATAATCCTTATAAACATTTGAATCAAATTCTCACTTTGATTCTTTTACTAGATTACAAACTCATTTAGATTATCTACTAAAGTAAGTTCTCATTCTCGCAATGTAAACATTCTTACAATGCCACTTATCATCAGTTTGAGTTTAGACAATCAATGAGCTAATACTTGTTTGTTACAATTTCACTATTCATACAAATATGAAAGGTAGAAATACAAAAGACATAATGTGAAATGTGAAATTAACTTTATTTTATCTATTCATTGTTCAAATAAATAAAAAGTAGTTACATGTCTACTACAACATGGACACATTTCCCAACAATCTCCCACTTGCCTTAGTGAAGTAAATGTTTCATGTTTCGCATTCTCATATCCGTGATGTGTTTGTTAAAACTTTTAGTAATAATAATCTTAGTAATGGATCTACAATGTTATCTCTACAAGCTACTTTCATCACATCTACAATTCCTTCGGCTACAGCCTCTCGTATCAAGTGATGCTTTCGATCAGTGTGTTTTGTCCTCTTGTGACTTCTTATTTCCTTGGTATTAGCTATTGCATCAGTGTTATCACAATACAATATTTTAGTTTTTTTCATACCAGGAATTAATTTAAGATTGGTTAAGAACTTTTGAAGCCATAGTGCTTTTTTCGATGCCTCAGAAGCATCCACATACTTGACCTCTATAGTAGAGTCAGTGGTGCAAGTTTGTTTTACACTGCTCCACGACCTAGGACGATTACATTTCCCAATGTCGATTTCCTTGAATCTTTACAGGTTTGGAAGTTTAAGTCATGTACCCAATAGGTAAGGTTCTCCTATAATACACAAGCATATAATCCCTAGTTCTTTTAAGATTCCTTAATATATGCTTTGCAGCTTGCCAATGCTTGAGATTAGGACTCGCCTGATATCGACTAACCATTCCTACAGTGAATTATATATATAGACATCCGCAAAGCATCACATACACAAGACTTCCAACTGCTGAAACATATGGAACCTTACTCATATACTCTATTTCTTTTACTGTCTTAAGGCAGTCATCTAAAGAAAGATCAAAACCTAATGCAGTTGGTTGAGCTCTTGGCTTTACATCGGTCATTACAAAATGTTCCAGTACCTTATCGATGTATGAAGCTTGTGATATAACTATCATTTTATTCTTTTGATCCCTAAAGGATTCAAATTCCAAGAATATAACAAGCTTCACCCAAGTCCTTCATGCTAAACTATTGAGCTAACCATAATTTAATTGATGATAGTTCTCCTACATCGTTTTTGATACATATAATATCATCGACATACAAAATGTGGAAGACCACCTTTTTATCCTTTATATGCTTATAAACACAAGGTTCATCAACATTTTGCTCAAATCTAAAAGCCTTGATTATTTGATCAAATCTTTTATTCCATTAGTGGGACGCCTACTTAAGTCCATAAAGGATATTAGTAGTTTGCAATTTTCTACTCCTTTCCTTTGACAACATAGCCAGTGGGTTGAGCCATATAAATTTTCTCATCAAGACAGCCATTCAAGAATGTTTTCTTGACATCCATTTGCCATATCTTGTAATCGAGAGCAGTGACAATGGATAAAAGAATATGGATAGACTTCAGCATGGCTACTCGAGAAAAGGTCTCATCGTAATTGATGCCTTCTTTCTATATGTAGCCTTTCCATACAAGTCTAGCTTTGTGTGTTTCCACATTCCCTTCCACATTTCTTTTCTTCTTGTAGATCCACTTACACCCTATGTGTTTAAATCCCAAATGGTAAGTCTACAAGTTCCCATACCATATTAGATTTCATAGAATCTATCTTGGCATCCATGGCCTATTTCCAAAGGTTGGAATCAACATCCTATATAGCCTCATAATAAATGAGTGGATCATCATCCTCATGATTGGCTTCCGTATTATAAATACTACCATCATAAATGAAGAATTCCAGTTTTTTAGATACTCTCCTATTACGACGGATTCCTCTATGTTGTTGATTGTTTGCAGGTTTTTCTACAACTTTCTCAAGAATTGAATTGGGTGATTGTTCTACAACTCTTGAAAGTTCCTCAAGTACAACTTTACTTCGAGATTTAAAGTTATCCATGTAGCTTTCGGGGAAAGTAGCATGAGTAGAAAATTTGATCGTATTATCTCTCAGATTGTAGAATAATTCACCCATTGTTCCTTTCAGATATCTTAAAAAATGCATAATTCTGTCCATGCATCCAATTTCTTTGCATCATTATCCAAACTGTGTGCTGGACAACCCCATATTCTAAAGTGATTTAGAGCGAGTTTCTTTCTGTGCCACAGTTCATAAGGTGTCTTACAAGCAGACTTGGTTGGCACATCATTCAGAATATAGCAAGCCATTTGTATTGTTTATTCCCAAAATGATGTAGGAATTTGTAAATAGCTTAATATTGAATGAACCATGTCAAGTAAGGTTCTATTCCTTCTCTCAGCTATGCCATTTTTTTGTGGAGTGCCTAATGCAGTCAATTGGGATAAAATCTCGTTCTCTATGAGGTATCCTAAGAACTTGTCAGAAAAATATTCCTCACAATGGTCAGACCGAAGATTCTTTATGTATAACCTAATTGCTTTCCCACTTCCCCATGAAACTCTCAAAATTCATTAAAGGTTTTGTTTTTTAGTGCATTAGATACACATATCCATATCGAGAATAGTCATTGATGAAATTCATGTAATAATCGTAACTTCCTCAGGCACTGATGCTCATGGGACCACATACATTAGCATGCACAAGTTCTAAAGGTTGGTTGGCCCTTTTATGTTTCGCATTAAAAGACCTCTTAGTCATTTTACCTTCCAGGTAAGATTCACATTATGGAAAACTACCTTCCTTAAGCATACTTAAGGGACCATATTTCACGAGTCTAGTGATTCTTTCTTGGTTAATATGACAAAGTCTTAAGTGCTATAGGTGCCTCTCACTAGAGTGAAAATTTTAAAGGTTTTTATTCACTATTTCAGTTGGAAGCATCGAGTAGTTATTTGTTTGATAAAATAATTTTTTTGATCAATCCATTTTAGATTAAAGAACGATTTCTATGAATAGCAATCTTTTTATGGAATGTCACGATATAACCATCATAAAATAAACATGATATAGAAATTAAATTCCTGTTAAAATGAGGTATATAAAATACATTCTTTAAAATAATCTTCCTAAAATTATCAAAATGTAAAATAACTTCTCCTACTACTTCAGCCAAAATATTGCTCTCATCTCCAATCCACAACGAGAAGCTCCTATCATGCAGATTTCTTGTTTTGTTGAACCCTTGTAAAGAAACACACACATTGTTAGTTTCTCCAGAATCAATAACCCAGTTTTCAATTTATTCTTCCACTAAGCAATCTTCAACCACAAAAAGTTTCATACCTTCGCCCTTTTCGGCTAAGTAATCCAAATACTCCTTGAAGCTTGATCTGAAATGCTCTTTCCTCTTGCAAAAGAAAAATTTGATCTTTTTAGGATCTTTTGACTTCTTAGCCTTCTTCCTATCCATATGAGGTGGAATCGAAGACTTAGTCTATTTCTTCTTTCCCTTAGCTTTCTGTTTCCCCTTAGAGGAAGAGGGGCCCACAACTAAGTTTGCCTTAGGTTTCTCCTAAACTGGCTTACCACCATTCAACATTAACTCATAGGATTGTAATTCCTTTACGAGTTGAGTCAAGGTAAGCATCTTATTTCCCAAGTTGTAAGCGACACAAAAACCAGCAAACTTTTTGGTTAAGGATTTGAACACTATTTCAATCTAAGTGTTCATGTCTAGTTCAACCCCATTGTCCTCCGCTTCTGTAGTGAATCCCATAAGCTTAAGCATATGCTCTTTGACCAAAGTGTCAGGTTTCTGGTGAGAGTTCATCAAATTTGTAATAGTCGATTGCCAAGCCAATGTGACTTGGCTTCTGAGTAGATCCTCCAAATTTGTCATGATCTCTTTGGCAGTACAAAAATTCTCATGTTGCTTTTGCAACACACTACTCATGCTCGCTAAAATATAACATCAAGCAATCGAGTCAAAATCTCTCCAGTGATTTCTCGCTTTGGGCTGAGCTTCAAGAGGGCACGTTTTGTCAAGAACGAATTTTTTTCACAACTAAGAACTATTAGCAAGTTTCATTTCCATTCTCGAAAGTTACCCCCATTTAATTTATTTTTAGTTGAATGTTAATAAGAGGAGTATGAGATATATTTGAGCTAAAAAAATTCACTAATTACTATCTTTGTATTAAGAAAATATTTTCATTTCAGCAACATATCAAGAATACAGTATGATGTGTTAGTCTTGTATTAAAACCTTGGAAAAATAATTTTCCGTTGCTACAATTGTTCTCACATCCATAAATCACGTTGCCTTGGGGTCCCATGATTAACTAGCATAGATTACATCTAATTAGTTCGTGAACTTTAATTCTTAAGACTTCACATGAACCAACGATCGTTTATCGTTTGATCATCATCTTTAGCTTAAATATCATTTCTTGGGAAACTATTTAATAATAGATGATCTTGAGTGTGTAACCATTGACTCAATACCCATCATGAACATGCTTTCATTTGTAAGTAATCTTGGGACAATGTCTTTGAGAGTTATGCATGACTAGTTGTCCTTAAAAGGAAATCTCATCCAGTGAACCCACATGATAAGATTACCTTGGGGTGCAGCCATAGTAGGAACTAGCTCGAAACTTTATCATGCTATCACTTAGGGGCCATCAATAGAGGCCATAGGTCTTGTTCAAGGACCTTCTCTCACTCAATATTTTAAAAACATGCAAGGTTTTTATCCCAAATTTTAAGAATGCTCATACAATAGTCCTAGTGGCGTTCTTACCTAATCTACATGACATGCTTCCAATATATCCATGGCATGCTATGACAATTTTATAATATTCATTCACAATAACCAATCAATCATAAAAACAAACAATTTTGATTCTCCACAATTTTTCTTTTAAAGGAAAAACAGGAGAAGTGAATGTGAATCGTGCACCAAGTAGGGTCTAAGGAAAGGGAGGTTAGTCAAATTTATCTGCTTAAAAACCAAGCCTTTTCTAGCCAAAGCCAATCTTATACATGCGCATTCTCATTACCACACTTCTCATAAAAATCGAATAAACTAAAGAAGTGAATGGAACAATACAGAACATGTATTTTCTCATGACTACACTTCTTATTTTTTAATCGATCAACTGTGGATCATCTCTTATATATATCACAATTATAACATTACATAATATAAATATTATAAAAATTATAAAATAGATAGATAAGGAGATAGATAATTAAAATAAAATTGCCAACCATTGTTAAATTTCTGGAAAATGAATGAAAATAAAATAAAATTACATAGTTTCTGCCACAAGAAATTTCTTGGGTCTTCAATCGTCATCGCTCCATCTTCTCCTCGTCATGTACTCCTTTTAGAAAAATTACATTTAAATCCAATGTTCGTTTCTAGCTCACAAGAATTCTATGAATTTTAAAAAATAGTCCTACGTCTATTTCCTAAGAATCACAACCTCGGTAATAAAAAATAATTATATAACAAATATATAATATCGTATCCATTCCCATATATAACTCAAAATATGGATAAGATCTAAATAATGTCACTTTCTATGTAATCAAGTCATTCAAGAAGAAGAGAAATACATTTTGATTATTTTTTATACTTATAGATACAACACAACCTGACTCTGATACTAATTTTGGAAAATCGAGTTTAGAAAATGCAATGGAAAATAAATTTGAGGAAAAACCAAAGTTTTAATTTTTTTTTTTTCAAAATAAGAACTTGGTTGTGATATTTAAAGTAATAAACACTTAATCAAAACTGCACATTTTCAATTTGTCTAGGATGAACTTTTCGACCAAGCAGTCTTCTCACTATCCTCAAGCTCACATCTACCGAGTGTGGGCTTGTAAATCTGGCCTAGACGTTATGGCCGAATCCGGAAGTGTCATGAAGAAGGGTTTTGAAACTGATGATACTTCGATAAAACGTCCAAGTTTGATAAAACGTACCATTAAATGTTATCCTTTAAGGTTAACCAAATAATTTCACAGTAGAAGTTAGAAAACCTCGTTTAAATCAAAACCACGATCTTGTTTTAAAAAAATAACATTTGTTCACATAAAATCGATAATTTGTCAAATCGTCGCAATGTAGAAATTATAACGCAACCAAACCAAAAATTTAAATCGAACAGTCCAAAAAGACCGGATAGTCCAAAAATTACAAAACTCTCATGAAAGCCAAAATTTCATTAAAAACCATTAAGTTATAATAATGAAAATAGCTTCCCGTCAAGCGGTCACCACTGAGCCTCCGTCGCACTGACCTGCCTATGCCTATAGATTACCTGAACAGAATAGGCGAACAGATGTGAGGCTTTCTAAACTGAGTGTGTAACCCAACAAAAATATTCATGCAACATACACAGTATTTCATATACAATCAGATATAGATTTGGACCTAAGCCCATAACAGATACAGATGTCAGAGTCAGATTAACAGAACAGATATACCGAATCCTACCCTCATCCTCTACACACCATCTCCGACCGTCCCATCACACTATGTGGGGTTAAACACACCCACCCATCCCTATACACCATATAGTGTCGATGTGGCACATAACAGACAATCTACGGTCAAGCTGCCAGAATATAGGCGAAAGGTCGCCGTACAGATCACTTCCTCCACATATACAAATATCATCCCAAACACAGATATAGAATACAAATGCCAAAGTAACAGAATAAAAATGCTTAACATGCACATATATAGATAAATACATACTTAAAAATACAGACAGACATACATATCAATTTCCTACTCAAATCAGTCTATCAGAGTATCAGATCTAGAGGTGTACATGGGCCGGCCTGCCTGGCCTGGGTCTAACTAAAATTTAGGCCCATTTCATAGGCCCAAATTTTACCAAATATGGGCCTAAAAATTGTCCAAGCCCTACCGACATGGAATTGGTAAGCTTCGAGCTCTGCCTACCAGTATTATTTTTTGTTTTATTAAATTAAAAATAAAAAATAATGAATCAAATACATTTAAAGAAAATAGATGCTTATTTTCTACTTTGAATCTCATAATGATATTATTCTACCATTTAATTTTCTACTTTACTAAAATAGATGCTTAATTTGTTTAGCTTAATTTATTAATAATTTTTTCATATTCTCAAAAATTCAATTTTAAAGAAATTAAATATGGAATAAAATAAACACATGTTCCTAATTTGGTAACAAAAATCAGGTAACATTCCAACTTTTGCAAGCAACTTAAAACACATGTTTGTCACTTGAAAACTTGAGATACGGAGCCTTCAACTTGAACATTAATGTTTAATATATAAAAAGTAGTAAAGAATTTTTTTTAAGTCTTGATATTCAATCAATATATTATAGGATCTCAAAGATCATATCGAAAAAATATTAAAATGACAATGTAATAGTAAAAAGTACTCATATTATTTTTTTAACTAGTAATTATATTAAAATTAAAACAACTTGTTTGAACTAAAATAATAACCAAATTAATAATAAAAAAAGTTCTACAATATCGAAATAATATTAAATACGACAACAGAACAATAAAATACCATAAAGAACAATAAAACAGCATCAAAATAGCCCCAAATCATCATCAAACAGCAACAAACAGCAACTAACAACAACAAACAGCAACTAACAGCAACAAACAACAACTAACAGAAACTAATAGAAGCAAAATAGTGCCAAAAATAGCATAAAAATAGCACTAAACAGCAGAAAAGCAACATCACCAACAATCTAAAAACAACACCAAAAACCTGCAAAATATAATCAACCAACCAAAATATCTATACATTAACCAATTAACATATTTAATTTTATAAGAAACTATAAATTGTAAGCTAAATTAAATTGTCAATAGTTAGAAAGGAAGGTAACCTAAAAAGCAATCGAAGAAATATCGTCCTCATCTTCCTCATCGTCCTCATCGTCAATCTTGTGACCAACTTCTAACATGAAATAAGAATAAATAATTAGATTATCAAATTGCTAAAAAATAATATAAAATTACAACAATAAAACGAGAATAATAATTACTCATTGAAAATCCCTTAGCTCGCATCCAATCATCAAGGCAGACAACGGCTTGAACCATTTTTGGCTTAAGTGAACTCCTCAAAGGTGTGATAACTTTTTTACCTATGTTAAAAGCCGACTCCGAAGCTACAGTTAATATTGGAATTGCTAAAAGATCACAAGCCAATAATGAAAACTCATTATATCGAACTGAACTTTTGCTCCAATAATTTAAAACATCTATTTGACTATTCAACTCAAGCTCCGGTTCTTCCAAATAAATGTCCAACTGTGACTTTTCACTCTTAGTGCTAGATTCATTTAAATACCGTTTATAATCATCACTCTCATCAAAATCTCCCCAAAAATTAACACTATTAACATTGTGTTGATGCAAACTAGAATCAACGGGATCTTTATCTGAGACATTAGAATTCTCAGCCAAAGAGGAAGACGTGGATTTGGATTTCTTAGCATACTCGTCAAGCAAGAGTCTAAGATTGCTAAGAATGGTTTCAACAAAATATGAAGCATGAATACCATAGATTGTAGTAAAGCAATACTGCACATAATTCAACTTGTAACGAGGATCTAAAATTGCAGCACATGACAATATCAACGAATACTCAGTCCAATATTTATTAAATTTCTCTTGCATTTGCTTAACCATTGGAGTTAAAAAAGAATGAGGACCTTTAACTGTATCAAGTAAGACCTTGTGAACCTTCCAAACCCCTCTAAAATAAAAATTGGCTGTCGGATAATTAGAACCAGAAAAAATACAAGTCACATCATAAAAGACTTTCAAAATTTTACAAAGAATAGCAACATTTCTCCACTCCTCGTTAGAAAGTGCAAATATTTGATAGTCTTTATCCTGTTGGCCCCAATATTCTAGCACATCTCTATAGTAGAGAGAAGATTCAAACATCAAATAAGTAGAATTCCATCTCACACACACATCTTGACATAAATTTTTAGTCACATTCAAATGAAAACTTTTGTCGACCACATCATAAAATATTTTCCTACGAATTCCCGACTTTTTTATGTACTTAATTCCATTTCGAATCTTACCAACAACATCATCAGCAAGTTCCAAACCAGCTTTAACTATAAGATTCAAAATATGTGCACAACATCTAACTTGAAAAAAAGCACCATCACACAAAATAGCTCGGTTCGTGCGAAAATGATTTCTAAGATAGAAACCAACACATCATTATAAGAAGCATTATCCAAAGTGATGCTAAAAATTTTCTTGTCTATACCCCATTGAGATAAACATAAAAAAGTTCATTCGCTATGCTCAAACCATCATATGGAGGAAATAAAGCTCTAAACCTTATGATTCTCTTTTGTAGCTTCCAATCTTTGTCAATCCAATGAGCAGTAATGCAAATATATTCATCATTAGTATGCTCTGAGTTCCAATTATCGAAAGTTAGACAAATTAAACCAGGTGCTTTAGCTAACTCTTCTTTAACATGATCTCTCTCTTTTGTATAAACATTAGGACATCCATAGCAGCAGTAACTCTACTTATATTCTTAAAATTAGGACTAGAAATTCTCATCATGTATCTAAATCTCGGTTCTTTAACTGCCCTTAAATGAATGCTTGCCACACACAAGAAAAGTAGAAACAACTCGATGACACTCATCAGCATCAAACATATAGTTTTTTATAGATGGACCACCTCCTAATGATGGTTGATTGGCTATGGTGTATTGAGTGATGTCCTTATTATTTTTTCAAACATTGATTTAGATGACGTCTTAAATGAGAGGTTCCACTAGAAGATTTAGCAGAGAAGATACTCTTACAGTGATTACATTGTGCCTTCAATTTATTTTTGTCCTCGCATTCAAGCTTTGTCATTTCATCCCACACCTTTGAAGTGGTAGACTTTTGACGTTTGGTGTAACATCCTAGATTAGGGGTTATGCGTTTGGAGCATAACTCAAGTGTTAGTAGGCTTTAAGGGTGTTTGGAGGTGTTTTAAGAGTTTTTCTAGAATTCTAAGATGGAAAAGAAATGTAAGGAAATATAAGGAAATGTAAGGAAATGAAAAGAAATGAAAGGAAATGAAAGGAAATGTAAGGAAATGTAAGGAAATATAAGGAAATGTAAGGAAATGAAAGGAAATGAAAGGAAATGAAAGAAAATGTAAGGAAATGTAAGGAAATATATGGAAATGTAAGGAAATGAAAGGAAATGTAAGGAAATGTAAGGAAATGTAAGGAAATGTAAGGAAATGTATGGAAATATAAGGAAATGTATGGAAATGTATGGAAATATAAGGAAATGTATGGAAATGTATGGAAATGTAAGGAAATGTATGGAAATGTAAGGAAATGTAGGGAAATGTAAGGAAATGTAGGGAAATGTCCTAGAAATGTAAGGAAATGCTTTAGAAATGATAAGTTTAAAGGAGGAAAGTGAACATTTATGGAAACTAGGAAAATGATTTAGAAATGATTCAAAAGAGGAAAGTGAAAATGTATGGAAATGTATGGAAATTTAAGGAAATGTCAAGTTTAAAGAGCCAAATGAAAATTTTTGGAAACTTAGAAATGACCTAGAAATGTCGAGTTTTAAAGTTTAAAAGAGGAAATTAAGGCAAGGTGGCCTTAAGAGAAAAAGTATGTGAAAATTGACACACAAACAGGCTTGGAAAAGTGGCCTGAAGATGCCACTTAGGGCCTCTGGAAATGACGCCACATGCAAGTGTATTTGGGCCAGAGATCGAGTCACTTAGGAAGCAAATAAAAGAAGTTTTATTTTGCTACAAAGAGCAGAGAGGTGGACGGCATGTGGGCTCTTAAAAGAGGAGTTTTATTTCCTTTAGAATTTCGGCTAATTAGGAGATAATTGTTGGATTAATTCTTTTGATAAAGTGATAATTATCACATAGGAAGAGTGGTGGCCAAGTTAAGGACTCTAGCTAGTAATTTCGGCTATAAAAGGAAGACAAGGCCATTCATTCATTCATTCACTCTTCCTTTGCCAAATTTCTTAAGTAGATTCTCCTCTCTCTGCCGAATTTCCTACAGTTTTATTCTTCTTTTTGTTAACCAAAGTCGAAATACCTTGTACTCTAGCCGAATCCTCCATCTTTATTCTTCCTTCTCTTTTCCTTCTAATCCCTCCAAAAGTCAGAAGTAAGCCTTTTAAGGCCATAGCCGAATATATCAAGTGGCTTCAAGCTTAGGTGCTATCGAATTCAATATTAAGGGTAAAAATTTTATGGCCATTAATTTATTCTCTTCTCTAAGCCGCAACATAGGAACTAATATCATTAATATCTTGTTTGCCGAAATTTAGAAAGATCATTCGGGATTTGCTAGTGTTGACTACAAGGAAGGTGAAATTCGTTTCCCGAAGGTGCACCATAAGCCTCATGTTCCCTAGTTATTCAGTGAGTTTTAGGATTTAAGATCCGCAAGGTAAGCACTATAGCATTCAGTTAAGGCCTTATTTTAGTACATAGATCTATTTTCTTATTATCTTAAAAGTCAAAAACTAACCTATGTAGAGATCTAGTGTTTGGCCGAATACAAGGAGAAGAAAAGCAAAGTTTTCAGGATTTGAGTGATAAGCAAATCGGCATTAAGGTAAGTCTTAGTGTACAAATCCTACTAGGATTTGGTTTTGTGGCCGAATGAGTTTTTCATTAAACCTTTAATATGGGCCGAATGTAGGGAGTTAAAGATCTAAGGCAGTAGATCGAATTTTGGGATTTCAAGTGAAATTGTTAAGCGAATCAAGTGTGTACCCTACCCTAAGTTTTAATACGTTCATGGCTATGTTTTAAATTAAATGTGTTAATATGAAAGTGTAAGGATATGGCTAAGGTACCGTGTGTACCCCACACTAATCTTAATAGATTTATGGCTTAAACTTGATATATGTGTTAATATGAAAGTGTAAGAATGTGGCTAAAGTACCATGTTATGGTACAAAGTACTCAGCACGCTTTTCCTACTCCTACTAGGATTACGAAATATGTTATACTTAACTTGTGAAAAGTGACATGAATGTGAATTTAAGTATGATATGCATGATATGAATAATATGGGGTATTCGAGTTATTTGAAAAAGGGGAAGTGAATGTGATGACTTGGTCTCACTTTACGAATGTGGTGACTTCGGTCACATTATCTCGAATGTGGTGACTTGGTCACATTATCCGAATGTGGTAACTTTGGTTACATTATCTCAATGTGGTGTCTCATGACACAATTATCCGTGGCTATGCGATTTAATTTTATATGGGCGATGAGCACGTCGATTGCAATGACGCCTTCGATGGTGTGTAGCGAATGGAGGGTTGACTTAGTAGTCCCCACGGTGTGCAGGATGGTACGGGTGGAGTGTAGCGGATGGTTAACTAGGTTTGGGTTTGGGTTGCATCATTATTTTTACCTGTTATATGAACATGTATATGATATGATAATGCATGCCTGAAATGTTAATTCTTAGTGTTGGTTACACATTGAGTCTATTTGAATCACCCCGCTGTGGGACTATTTTCAGGTGACGAACAGTAATGGACCGAGTTCGGCAGAATCTTAGGGATGGCCGTGCACAGCAAGAAATTTACGACTTGGACTTTATTTTATTTTAAGTATTTTAAATTTAAATTTTGGGAATTATTTGATGTAATAAGGCCTTAGTAGAATTATTTTATTCTGTTTTTATTTGTTAAGCTTACGAATTTTTATCAATTAAAGATTAAGTAAATCTATTTTCATACAAAGCCCAAACGTTTTGTCACCTAAAGTAAAGGATTTTAATAATGAATTAAACTTGTTTTCAACTCAAGCCCAACCCAAAACAATCTTTCTTTCAAAACACACAAGTTTTTCCTAAGTAACAAAAGAATTTGAAACGGTTTACACCGGGAAACATACCAGATCCGGTCAAGGCTCGTGGGCCGGGTGTGGGGTGTTTCAATTTGGTATCAGAGCTCAATTTTAAACTCTCGGCCTTGGGTTTAAGGCCCAAAACGTTTTCCAAAGTAAGCCCAAAAGGAATTTTACAAATTAAGCAGGTTTTTCTAGCATGGCCCACTAAGTCTCCGACCCGAAGTCCACCAGGTAAGTAATCTGATCTCTTGTGTGATTTATATTATGATTTGTAGAAGGGCAGAAATGGAACGTAGATTAGTATAATAAGTACTTGAACCCTATGACTAGTTACCCCAAACAATTACATAAGACTTAAATGCCTAATCGAACAAACCTGTGGTTAAGTCGCCGAGTTAGGGTGTGGCAACCATTGTGCGCATGTCTAGGAGTGGATTCAGTAAGAGCTTGGTATTTAAGCAGTCCTAGCGACTCACCTCCTCTTTACTCGAATCCTACAGTGCGTAGTAACTGCTCACCCTAACCAAGAGGACTTAGTCATCTGGCTAAACCAATGATTAAAACCCAAAAGGACTAGCCATATTTTTTTTATAAAACCTTAGTTTTAAAATCCTTAAATTAACCCTTCGATTTGCAACAAAATCTACTTTTAAAATTTCTCAAAAAAAAAAAATTTCTGGTTTGCCAAGATTACTAAAATACCCCTGGCTGTAAAATTACAAAAATGCCCTTGGTTTCTAAAATTACCATATTACCCTCGATTTTAGTAAAATTTCTCTAATTTGCAAAAAGTGTCTAAAAACTCTATTTTACGAAAAATTCAAGGTACTTTGATTTGGAAAAATTACTAAAATGCCCCTGTGTTGTAAATTAATAAAATACCCGTAGTTTTTAAGATTTTCAAAAATACCCTCGACTTTTGCTAAAATGTTTCTACTTTACAAAAATACCAAAAACTTTTGTTTTACAAATATCAAGATACCCTGATTTAGAGAATTTACGAAAATGCCCCTAACTTCCAAAATTACCGAAATAGCCCCGATTTCTGAAATTTCTGCAACACCGCTGATTTTGGAAAACAAATTTTCAAGATAACCTTGAGTTTTTGTAAATTTTGAAATACTTTTGATTTATAAAGATTATTTCAAAGTGACCCCAATTTATTACCAAAATACCTTATAGAAAAAGCGACGAAATTACCCCTGGGGGGATGATCAGGAACGCCCAAAGTAGTGAAGTGAATGTTGTGAATGAATGTGTCTCTTTCGAGATGGATGAATGCGAACGTGAATGTGAATCTCTGAATTAGAATAGTAAACTTGAACTGAGACTTTGATTGATCAAAAACCAATATTAAACTCCTTTTCATAAAACTGTTTGCGGTTAAACAGTGGAACAAAGTACTAATGCATAAAACTCTTTAATCAGATTAAAACGCGACGTTAGAAATGAGTTCTCGGGAACGTGAACTTAAAGACTGTGCCTAGGAGGTGTGATAGTATTATTAAGATCAGAGTGCGCAGCATAAGCGTAGCGTGATGAGTTAAGGATGCACGATTGAACGATAGTAAGTAATTTCGAGGACGAAATTATTTTTAAGGAGGGTAGAACTGTAACATCCTAGATTAGGGGTTATGCGTTTGGAGCATAACTCAAGTGTTAGTAGGCTTTAAGGGTGTTTAGAGGTGTTTTAAGAGTTTTTCTAGAATTCTAGGATGGAAAAGAAATGTAAGGAAATATAAGGAAATGTAAGGAAATGAAAGGAAATGAAAGGAAATGAAAGGAAATGTAAGGAAATGTAAGGAAGTATAAGGAAATGTAAGGAAATGAAAAGAAATGAAAGGAAATGAAAGGAAATGTAAGGAAATGTAAGGAAATGTATGGAAATGTAAGGAAATGAAAGGAAATGTAAGGAAATGTAAGGAAATGTAAGGAAATGTAAGGAAATGTATGGAAATGTATGGAAATATAAGGAAATGTATGGAAATGTATGGAAATATAAGGAAATGTATGGAAATGTAAGGAAATGTCAAGTTTAAAGAGCCAAACGAAAATTTTTGGAAACTTAGAAATGACCTAGAAATGTCAAGTTTTAAAGTTTAAAAGAGGAAATTAAGGTAAGGTGGCCTTAAGAGAAAAAGTATGTGAAAATTGACACACAAACAGGCTTGGAAAAGTGGCCTGAAGATGCCACTTAAGGCCTCTGGAAATGGCGCCACATGCAAGTGTATTTGGGCCAGGGATCGAGTTACTTAGGAAGCAAATAAAAGAAGTTTTATTTTGCTACAAAGAGCAGAGAGGTGGACGGCATGTGGGCTCTTAAAAGAGGAGTTTTATTTCCTTTAGAATTTCGACTAATTAGGAGATAATTGTTGGATTAATTCTTTTGATAAAGTGATAATTATCACATAGGAAGAGTGGTGGCCAAGTTAAGGACTCTAGCTAGTAATTTCGGCTATAAAAGGAAGAGAAGGCCATTTATTCATTCATTCACTCTTCCTTTCCGAATTTCTTAAGCAGATTCTCCTCTCTCTGCTGAATTTCCTACAGTTTTATTCTTCTTTTTGTTAGCCAAAGCCAAAATACCTTGTGCTTTAGCCGAATCCTCCATCTTTATTCTTCCTTCTCTTTTCCTTCTAGTCCCTCCAAAAGCCGGAAGTAAGCCTTTTAAGGCCATAGCCAAATATATCAAGTGGCTTCAAGCTTAGGTGCTGTCGAATTCAATATTAAGGGCAAGAATTTTATGGCCATTAATTTATTCTCTTCTTTAAGCCGCAACATAGGAACTAATATCATTAATATCTTGTTTGCCAAAATTTAGAAATATCATTCGGGATTTGCTAGTGTTGACTACAAGGAAGGTGAAATTCGTTTCCCGAAGGTGCACCATAAGCCACATGTTCCCTAGTTATTCAGTGAGTTTCGGGATTTAAGATCCGCAAGGTAAGCACTATAGCATTCGGTTAATGCCTTACTTTAGTACATAGATCTATTTTCTTATTATCTTAAAAGCCAAAAACTAACCTATGTAGAGATCTAGTGTTTGGCCGAATACAAGGAGAAGAAAAGCAAAGTTTTTAGGATTTGAGTGATAAGCAAATCGGCATTAAGGTAAGTCTTAGTGTACAAATCCTACTAGGATTTGGTTTTGTGGCGAATGAGTTTTCATTAAACCTTTAATATGGGCGAATGTAGGGAGTTAAAGATCTAAGGCGAGAGATCAATTTCGTGATTTCAAGTGAAATTGTTAAGCTTAATCGTGTGTACCCTACCCTAAGTTTTAATACGCTCATGGCTATGTTTTAAATTAAATGTGTTAATATGAAAGTGTAAGGATATGGCTAAGGTACCGTGTGTACCCCACACTAATCTTAATAGATTTATGGCTTAAACTTGATATATGTGTTAATATGAAAGTGTAAGAATGTGGCTAAAGTACCATGTTATGGTACAAAGTACTCAGGTACATTTTCCTACTCCTACTAGGATTACGAAATATGTTATACTTAACATGTGAAAAGTGACATGAATGTGAATTTAAGTATGATATGCATGATATGAATGATATGGGGCATTCAGGTTATTTGAAAAAGGGGAAGTGAATGTGATGACTTCGGTCTCACTTTCTGAATGTGGTGACTTCGGTCACATTATCTGAAGTGGTGACTTCGGTCACATTATCTGAATGTGGTAACTTCGGTTACATTATCTGAATGTGGTGTCTCATGACACAATTATCTGGTGGCTATGCCACGAATTTTATATGGGCGATGAGCACGTCGACTGCAGCGACTGCCTTTGATGGTGTGTAGCGGATGGAGGGTTGACTTAGTAGTCCCCACGGTGTGCGAGGATGATGGCACGGTGGAGTATAGCGGATGGTTAACTAGGTTTGGGTTTGGGTTGCATCATTATTTTTACCTGTTATATGAACATGTATATGATATGATAATGCATGCCTGAAATGTTAATTCTTAGTGTTGGTTACACATTGAGTCTATTTGACTCACCCCACTGTGGGACTATTTTCAAGTGACGAACAGTAATGGACCGGGTTCGGCAGAATCTTAGGGATGGCCATGCACAGCAAGAAATTTACGACTTGGACTTTTATTTTATTTTAAGTATTTTGAATTTAAATTTTGGGAATTATTTGATGTAATAAGGCCTTAGTAGAATTATTTTATTCTATTTTTATTTGTTAAGCTTACGGATTTTTATCAATTAAAGATTAAGTAAATCTATTTTCATACAAAGCCCAAATGTTTTGTCACCTAAAGTAAAGGATTTTAATAATGAATTAAACTTGTTTTCAACTCAAGCCCAACCCAAAACAATCTTTCTTTCAAAACACACAACCAAGTAACAAAAGAATTTGAAACGGTTTACACCGGGGAACATACCAGATCCGGTCAAGGCTCGTGGGTCGGGTGTGGAGTGTTTCATTTGGCAGCACTTTCATACTCATTAAACCCATCGTCCATAGGTATAGGAGTATTCGAACTAGCCATGGTCATAAAAACTTAAGTCCTGGAATCCAAATAAACCAAATTAGCCCAAATTATTCATAGTCATAAAAACAACCAATGGATGTAAACATTTCAAAGTTGACCTAAGGCAGCACATTTTCTTGAGTTTAAAGCCAATTTTTTCAAATTAATTGCAGCCTCAAGCAATACGTTCATGTATTATCCTTGAAAAAATAATATACAAATCATGCAAAAAATTATATCGACTTTTTATAATAATTTTCAACTCAATTAGCAACCAATCACTCATCTATATAAGTCAAGTCCGCATATACAAAGCACATGACCAATATAAATCAAACATACATTATTAATCATATTAAAAAATAATCCATGGTATAAAATTGAACCATATCAATATAATTATCTTTTGTAAGAGAAGAAAAGATATTTTCGATAAACATTACAATATTTTATCAACTAATGGCTTAAAGATTAAATTTCAGATATCAAATTCGTGTCTCATTAATTAACCTCCAAAAGACATTGCAGTATGCTATCAAATTTTTTTCGAAATTCGATACTAAAAATTTTGAGACATTACATCGGATCTAAAATTATTAAACACGAAAACAATAATTTTAAGTGTAATAATTTTGGATATGATGATAGATGAGCTCAACACGAAAACAATAATAATTATTAAACATCAACATTATGTAAATATAAGAACATGCCAAAATATGCAGCAAATCAAACATTTGTTAAGATGGCAAAATAAACCCTGAAAATATGTTTTCATAATAATCTGATTTTAATCATAATTATTCAATCACATGTAATTATATATGTACTTATAAACTCAAAAAGAAAACTGCTAAAGTTGATATGATTAAACATTCTATTAATAATTATGATCTAAAAATATAATACAAACAGGATACATGTACATGGATTGCTTGGTCTTCTCAAATCGCATTGGCAAATTTGTACAAACTGCAGTTTCCAGTGGACATATACCTCTACGCAGAAATGTTTTTCATCTGGGAATTTCGAAATCAGCATTTCCTATTGAACAGATAATTTGTCCCACTAGATAATACTTTACCAAAACATTTGAAACCAGGATGACTCCTTTCGACTTATTACATACATATATTATGAGAAGTTTCAACCAAGAATGGGAATGCAACAAGATACAATGTGGAAGACAAACATATAATAATGCCAGAGTTTTTGTAGTGCATAAAGTAAAAGATTTTTACCAGTCCTGCAAACAATCAAAAGCAACAATAAAAAAAATACCCGGCAAAATTCAAAAACCATAAATAAATTTCTGGATGGTAATAACATCCACCGGGTTCCTAGAACTAAAATCAAGCCAACAAAGATACAGTAAACAGTTTACATACGGATGCTTTTTGTTTAGGCAATTAGTATTATGCTAAGCAAAGATTTAAAAGAAATAGAAAATAAGACAAAAGCTACAATGATGGGAATGAAGCTCGCTTGATCGGAGGTAAGATGCTGGAAAGTTTATGGAGGCAGTGGCAGCGATTTGTTAGAAAGGACAATAGAGGAGGAAGAGAGAAAAATAAGAGAAATAGTAGAAAAAAGGGGAAAGATGAGAGAATAAAGGGAGAACCAAACGTGAGAGAGATGAAGAGGAAGGTAGAGAGTGGAGAGGTTAGGGATTTTGATTTCAGAAATGAAAAAAAGGGGAGGAATACTGCACGTGAAAATGTTTATCATTTATTTCTAAAGTTAAAATTTTATTAATAAAAAAATAAAAAAATACTAAAATATTTCAGGCCGGTCTGGGCCAAAAAATCATACCCGAGGCCCGGCCCATTTTTTAAACGGGCCTCATTTTTTGCTCAAGCCCATTTTTCGGGCCTATGTTTCTACCCAAACCCTTCCTTTTTTCGGGCGGGCCGAGTAGCCCGGCCCATGTACATCTCTAATCAGATCACATGAAATAAGGTTTGCTTAGCCCTTACCAACCCTACGGTAGGTCCACAGTTGATCGAAACGACTCGTGCGACCTAGGGAAAATTTCTAAATTCTGGGCCCATATGCTCGTGTGGCTCACACGGCCTGACCCAAAACCCACACGCCGTGTGGCCTACACAGCCACACTCACACCATCACACGGTCGTGTCAAGCGAATGACCACACCTTCACCAGTCACACGGCTGTGTCTTGCACACGCCTGTGTGGCGTCAACAGTGCCCATTTTTGGCTTTCACAGAACCTCGATTTTTCGTGTTTAAGGTACACACCTGGTTCGATTTTGATGCATAAGTAATCTCGAGCCCACCAGAACCTACAAACGACATGACACGCTCTCAAAATCAGTTTTTAATCCACAAATAAACCAAACAAATGAAACCTTCAATAGTGAAATTCAAACGCTTGTTACTTACCCAACTTTACGAACAAACCCAACCATGATTTTGCAGGAGAAGAATTCCGTTCCTCACGATTTGCTGTCAAACAACCCAGAATCACATTACCTAAAGGACCAAAATTGGTATAGAACAATTAAAAAAATTACCCCTAATTCGAACAAAACTCACTACCCTCACTTACTAGACACACGAAGAGTTCAAAAATCGTATCACCGCAATTTTGGAAGAACAAAGAAAGAAAAAAGAAATTTTGATTGGAAAGAAATCACAAAGATAAAGAACATCAGAAACTGGAAGAAGGAGAAATTTTTGGGAAAAAGAATAAAATGAAATAAAATAATAAGATTAAGTCAAATCCCACTACATCCACATCCCTTAACCACACAACTAACTCAGAATCCCACTACCACCGAAAGACTAACAACAGTCGTCGCCGAAAATTATCACCCACGCTCACGCGAGAATTCAAAATAGGACCTCTAGTAAGCTAACTCCTTACCACTCGAACCAGCAGGCTCATTTTAATATGAGTTTACAAACAATACTACATAAGCCCACCCAACAAGGATAATGCTAGGATAAAGAGTAACAAAATTTGTCAAAAGTGAGACTTGAACCCAAGACCTCACGCACACACCCATAACACTTAACCACTGAAGCAAATACTTGTTTGTGTCAAGATTTACAAAAATAGAAATAAATTATTCAGGGTGTTACAGGGTTCGCTTCGAATAAAAAAATTCACAAAATTACTAGTGAGGTAATTTTGCAATTTCTCTAAATTTTTGGGTCAAGTTGTTAATCAGAAAAATATCTTTAAAACTTTTCAAAAATAATTTCTTAAAGTTTTCTCTCTACAACTTTTTCTTAAATTTAAATGTGTGAAAAATAATGACCCAAGGCTCTCTTTATATAGTGAGAGTTTAGAGAGTTCAACAATAATTAAACTTAATCTCTTTAATATTAAATTTAATATTAAGATCATCATTTTAATATTAAATTAATAAAATACTATTAAGATAAGTATTAAATTTATTAAAATAATATAATTTTTTAGAATAATTAATCTAAAATCAAATCCTCTAGTATAGTCCCAGTAGGAGTGTAATTCTTCCACTACTCAACCACTGATGACCAACCACTGCCGACCATTTTTCAGCCACCGAAATGCCGTTGTCGTAATCGTCGGCATCCCAAGCTGGTTCGGTTTCTACTGATTCAATCCGAGTTAGTGACGATTGGTCCAATCCAGCTGTTGGTTAGATTACCGGCCTAGTTTCACACACCAGGCCCGATTCGACCAGTTTTTGGGTCTTGGTCTAGATTTTGAACTCTCGGGCCCAATTTACGATCTTAGGTCCAATTTTCAAGTTCAATTACCCATTGGGCCAATTGTTTAACTTGAAAATTAATTTCCAAAAAATATCATATTAATTTTAATTAATTTGATTAATTTAATTTTACTTAATCAAAATTAATTTTCCCAACAATTACTTAGATTTTCCAAATTAATTTTCAAGAAAATTTTTTAATCAAATTATCTAGTTGAACAATTCTACTGACAGCCCAATTTAATTCCACATCAAATAAGTCGACTCAATTAAATTATTTCCAAAGTCATATAATTATTTTCTGATTCAAATGCAGTCTAATCGAGCTTTTGTTGAGCTA
Organism: Gossypium rotundifolium; assembly: GCA_025506655.1. Lineage (NCBI taxonomy): Eukaryota > Viridiplantae > Streptophyta > Magnoliopsida > Malvales > Malvaceae > Gossypium > Gossypium rotundifolium. The sequence goes on along the minus strand of CP106732.1, from coordinate 96,175,537 downwards.
GCGGATGGACCAATCAGACATATACAATTAGGCTCTAGTAATAGCAATTATGTCCAGAAACATCATTCCTATAATTCACAATTACTTAATCATGGAGTCAGTCCACAAGAAGAACCATGATTGAAAACTCCTTATTGTATACTCTTTACAAAAGCAATTCATCTAATTGTTTTGTCGAATGACCTCGTCATATGTGTATTACCCTCATATGATATCTTTGATTCCTTTGAGTTAAATCCATTCACTCAATACAACCCTGTTATATCTCATTGTCACATTTGTATCTTCTTAATAATTAATATGATCACTGTGAACAAATGAATGTGATAAATTGTTCTTTCGAGAACAAGCAACCCATGACCACATTACATATTTATCAATCCACATAATGCCAACGAGAGGATACCGTTAACTTTCTAATCGAGCTATGAATTCCATTGTTGCTAGTAAAGCCATGCCATACACAACTCATGTATCCAACATATCAGCTATGGACCTGATCAACTTTAGACCATAAGCCTCCACTTATATCGAAGCACATGAGTTACATACGCGTGGTCAATGACTAACTCAAGATTTAGGTAAATCGCACCATGAACGTCACAAGTGAATTAATTCACAAACAGATTTAGAATTACTTCATCCTGCGTCTAGTCCAATGTATCATTTTTTCATTGAATACATCTATGTCTTTACTTATGGAGCTAACTGCTGTGATAGTCAAGACTAGCCATCTCATCAATTGGAATTATAGACAACAGAATAATCCTTCTAAGTATTTGAATCAAATGCTCACTTTGATTCTTACTAGATTACGGACTCGTTTAAATTATCTACTGAAGTAAGTTGTCTTTCTCGGAATGTTAATGTTCTTACAATGCTGCTTATCATCAATTTGAACTTAGATAATCAATGAACTAATATTTACTTGTCACAATTTCGCTATTCATGCAAAAAATGAAAGGCAGAAACACAAAAGGCATATCAGTAAAATGTGAAACTAACTTTATTTATTTATTTACCGTTCAAATAAATAGAAAACAGTTACATATTTACTACAATATGGGCACATTTCCCAACAAACCAAGCTAGCCAATTCTGTCCTATACATTTACAACTCATAATTATTGAAATTTCACAAGAATTTCATGCTTAATTTATTATTTTTTCATTTTAGTCCCTAAACTTAAAACTAATCAAAATTCATTTACAAAATAGTCCTAATTAACAACCAATCTTGTAAATCTTTCATTTAACGTCATGAACAACTAAAAATCATCAATAAAAATTTCAAAACCTTTAACAGTTGTCGAAACCATCTTTTTTATGGGGTTTTGGAAAACAGGGATCGGCTTTAAAAATATAGAAATGGAATCGCCACCGATCTTTTATTTAAGATGTGATCGGATCACCTTAGGATGAATTATTTTAGTAAATTTTTTTATTAAAACAATAATTTTGGTCTACGAAATCTAAAAAAATGGGTTCGGGAGTCAGTTACGCACGAGGAAGGATTAGCACCCTCGCAACGCCCAAAATCGGTACCAAATTGATTAATTAATGTCCTGATGTCAAAAATTTGAAAAGATTCTAGATTACGATCCATTTACTTAATATATATTTGGACAAAATCATATTGGATGCCAATGCTTCTTATTTCGAAGAAATAAAATGCCGTACTCAGTAAGTTAGGGCACCACATCTTATATTCTCAAAATTAAGTTTATCCTTCGACATTCAATACTCGTACATTTAAAAATAAGAAGGATATTCAATTATTTGTGTAACACCCCAAACCCGGCCTAGAAGTTAGGCCCGAATCTGGAGTGTCACATGCAATTTTTTTTTTCAAAACCATCTTTGCGATTGTTAAAAATTTGTTTGAGAATTACAACCTCTTTGTTAAAACCCAAAACACTTAAACAATTGTTATCTACTTGAAAACATAATTATCTTTAAAAACCTTTTTGGTTACGAAAACATATTTGAAATAAACAATTTACGAAAATATGACGTTTGGAAATAGAGTTGCAGAAGCATTTTGAAAACATTGCGGAAACGTAGATAAAATACAAGTATTTTTGAGAGGTTGATTGATGAGTTGAAAATCGAAGTAGTGGACTTTAAAATCAGGATTTTTGAAAATGACGTTAAAATTTTGGAAGAGAATCCACGTTAAATTATTTGTAAAAGTTTGTTATAAAATCCATTTATTAATCAAATTTTGAAAACCATTATTTATATTTTTAGAAAATTCCTTTTTAAACAATTTAAGAAAAATAACAAAAACATCCCAAACACAAATCAAAATAAAAATAGTCTAGAGGCCTTATTACAACTTAAAAACTCAAAATAATAAAGAAGTAAAATAAACGGAAATAGAAATCTAAAGTTTAATAACACCATTTTTGAAGTATGGCCTCCACCGAGTCATCCATGGCCCCAAGTCCTCGTCACTGAGCATTACCTACAAGGGTTAAGAGAAAAGGGGGGTGAGTTACAAGAACTCAGTGTGAAATCCCCTTACCGTTGTTCATTGGGCCAAAATCTCATTAAGCAATTATTTGGGCCTAAGCCCATTTACAATAACAATAATATATCAAAATATAACATGTATATGAAATGCAATTCCCAAACCAAGCCTAGTAATCTATCCGCTACACACCACCCGTACCAACCAACACACCTGTGGGGATCATCAGTCAACACACTTGTGGGGATCATCAGTCAACCTACCCCTCCAACACACCAAAACGCAGGCAAATTGCCATTTATAATAATAATTCGCAGGCCAGTGGCCATTTATAGTCACATGCATTTAGTCATTTATAAAATCAGAATTTGTGGCGAAGCCACCAGAATAACAGAATATACGTAGAATAACAGAATATACGTGGCATAGCCACCAGACAGATTGTGACAGAGTCACCAAAATATGTGGCAGAGCCACCAAATAGCTTCCTCCAATCATTAATATCCCAAACCCATGCAGAATTATGTGAATGCAACATTCATAGCAAATTATGATATTTACAATATAACAATGATAATTAATAACATCAGAGATTTATTACAAATAATTTGGCCCATTAACACTTTGCAAAATCAGTCCATTATGCCATATATCAAATTCGGCCCATTTAGCCATATATCAAATTGGCCCATTAAGTAATATATCAAATTCGGCCCATTAAGGCAATCTATCAAATCTGCCTATTAGGGGCGTTTTCGTAATTCGACCCATAAGGGTATTTTCGTAATTCGGCATATAAGGGCAATTTCATAATTTTGAAATTTTACCCACTAAGGGTAATTCGATAATCTCACAATCCAGGGGTATTTCGGTAATTTACCCGCCAAGGGTATTTTCGTAATTTCGCAACCCCGGACTTAATTACTAATTTGGGACATAAAACTTGAAACTGTCCATCTGTGTCATACTGACTAAATTGAGTATAACTTGGGTTAGAAAACTCGAAATCCAAATCTGTAAATTTTCATTGAAACTAAACTCATATATCTTCTTACTAAAATTTTTCCAGAATTTTTATCTTAACCATTTAGTACAGTTTATTCCTTAAAGTTTCCCTTGTTTCACCATCCAATGATTCTAACCTCTCTTTCCTTAATTTCAAATATCTCACGGTATGATTTTCATAAACTGCTCCCACTTATTTCTAATGAAAATAGGCTCACTAAGGAATCCATACATATAAATTATAACCCATAATTCAATTTTTACAATTTTATATGATTTTTCCAAGACAGATCAGGGAACCACAAAGTCATTCAGAACCAGTCTCACTAAAATTAACATATCTCAGAATATAAAATTTCTTTTCCTTCTCCGTTTCTTCCTTATCAAAATAGACACAGTATATTTTATTTGATATCTCATTCACTTTCTAATTCCCTTTCTCCTATTTTTCGTGATTTTTCAAATACACGTAACTGTTTCTAACCGAAACTGTTTTATTACAAATATGATTACCACTACGATCATACGCAAGCCCGAGTGATTACGGATTTCGGTTTCTGGTTTTTCTTCGGTATATCGACCGAATCATAGAATATTTCATGCAAGCCTTCAAAGAAGTGTGAGATCACACACCATTTCAAATATATATTCAGAAAGGACGGGATTACACACCTTGTTTGGAATCCGTAACACGATATTCTCCGTGGCACCTAAAGATACAATCGGTCAACAATTAGTCCAAAACCCAATTTACAACTTCATCCAAGTATTGCAATTGATTTAACAATCTATATCGCTTACCAACAATCCGAGTCTCTTATTATGAGAGATAGGTGTTCGATTTTACCACTATTTCTGAAAAATCCACAAGTAAAGAGTATCGCGTGATGTCGTGCCTAACAACATAATCGATTAGCCAAACTTTCAATTTGATTAACACCATAACTAAATAGCGGTATCGAACGGACTATGAAAAGACTCCTTACCTTAATCGATGATAATTTCGATTCCCACCAATTGGCTTATGACTACGAATGAATCGACAAGGATTTGGTATTAGGCCACCCACTAGAACTCTACGAAAAAGAGTTGATCAAATATGAGAGTGATGGAGAGAGTGATATTTCGATACGAAACAAAGTGGAATAGTCATATAGTGATGAACATACATATTCGGCTAGAAAGAGAAGAAATGAAAGGATTAGAAATGAAGCCCTTACCCGATTCAACCAAGGAGAGATGTCCAACACACAAAAATGGGGAAGATAGAAGATGATAGAAATTCAGCTATCAAAAGAAGATGAACAAAAGATGAATATTTGACTAAACAAAAGAGAAGAAAGATGCACAATTGTGCTATGAGGTTTCGGCAAAGAGAATAGCAAATTGGAAGAAGATAACACAAAAGTTGCAAATAAGATTTTTCGCCAAAACAATACCAAGACCTTACCAAATGCCAAAGTAAAAAATTCAGCTACCTATCTACCCCCCACATGCATTACAATATTGGTCAAACATTTGGCCAACCACACTTTCCATAACATTATCCCCTTTTTGTGCCAACACGTCCCCCATACTTGCCTTTTTCTTTTGATTCCTTCCCCCAACCTCAACCTTTCCTTATTTCCTTAGCCACCTTACCAAAAATAAAGAAGTCCACCTTGCCATATATACCTCTTGGTCGACACTTAAGGAGAGCATGCAAAAATAATAGTCAATATTTGTACACAATAGGGTTTGAACCTCTTCTCTCCATGTCCCCACTTGATGCCATAACCTCCTTGCCATATGCTCATTTATGCTAACAATTTACTCATTTATTTCTATATGCCTTGAAGTTACTTACCATCTCTCCTTAAGTTAAAAAACCAAATTTTTCCTAAGGCCCAATTAAACCCGAGACTTCATAGAAACCCTGTAACCTTCCAAATTCACTTAACTAATAAGTCCAATTTGCAACAATGCCAATCTCATATTCTCGAAAAATTTGAACATTCTTACGCCCAATGTCCATTGGGCCCAATCCTACTAGGCCCAATTTCGTGATGTTACAATTTGGGTCAAACGAAAAATTGCAACCTAGTAAGTTAGGGTACTATTTCTCAAAATTCCCGAATATGAAATATTGCCTTTGTTCTTTTGAAGTTCTTATCTCAAGATGATAAAATATCACACCCAGTAAGTTAGGGCGCAATATCTCAACTTCCCGAGAATAAGTTTTTTATTTAAAATCGTGCATTTTGATTTAAAGAGAAAGGATACTTGGTTACTAGGTTTTAAACGAGGGGAATCGGAACTCAGTAAGTTAGAGCACGATTTTCTCGAAACCCCTAAACACGAGCATTGCCTTATTTCAGAAAAACTTTAAATAATAAGAAAAATGATCTTTAAAACTAAAGCGACATTAAACACAACATTTTTCATAATATGCAATGGAATACTAATATACAAAGCCAACATGAAATATTACAATGATGAATCACAAATAATTAATGGCTACAAATTAATAAATGTAATCCATACAATAGTAACAATCGCATGACACAATTTCAATAATATCTATTGAAGAAAAATAGGACAAAACAAAATAATATATGTAAGAGTTTAGAATAGATAATATATATAATTATTTTAAATAATTGATAAAACTAACTTTAATAACCATTATATTAAAATAAGTTAAAATAAATAATACATATAAACAATAATTTAAAAAAACAAAGATAAATATTTTTATGTCATATGATAAAATAGTTTAAAATCTAATTAATAAATGAGTCAAAAAAATGCAAGGAGTGTATATGAAAACAAAAAAAAGGGCATTTAATTGAAACGAAATAAAATTAAAAGACTATTTTTTTTTTTAAAATTTACATATGCGGGGATCGAATTGAAAAACGCGTGGGCTATCAGGGATTAAATCAGAAAATATTTTTGAAGCTCAAAACACAGCGCTCAAGTCGGACTAAATTGAAAACACTCTTAAATTATTGAGGATAAATTAAAAAAAAGAAATAGTTAGGGTCTAATCGAATAACAACTCAGAGAAGGGGGACTAATCGTGCAAATTGTCCATCACCGTAAAAATGCGCGGGTCCTGTGGACATCGGGTCAGGTCGATTTGAACCGAGCCTCTACAGCGTCGTTTCGTGCGGTCGTTTCGTGCGGTTTTAAAAGGCTACTAAAAGCCTAAAAACCATCCGAAAATCAGCCTTTCCCGTCCTCTCTTTTGAAATCCAAACACTAGCCCCTCTTTCACCCTTTCCTTCAGCCGCAATGTGGAGCCTCTTCCTCAACCACTAGAACCCCACCATAAACGGTGGGTAATGGCGTAGGAAGGCCCGATTTAACCGACCCACGTCTTCGTCTAGCCCCAATCGCGACGGAGAAGACGAAGACTGGATCTTACAAAGGTAACCCCTTTTTCAATTTTCCCATACAAATAGAATAGAAAAGAAATTTTATGGAATTGGATTCGAAAAGATAAAGAGGAATGGAGTAAAAAAAACAACCTTTTTTTCTCTTTTTTTCGTTCCTCTTGCAATATTCTCTATATGCATATATTTGTGAGCGTAACCTTGATACAAAGACTTTGATTCGGTTTTTATATCCTAAAAGCCTAAGTCAAAAACCTCAAAAACAAAACAAAAATAAATACTTTTTTTTGCTGTCATTTGCTGTTGTTGTCGTCTGGTTTGCAGGTACGAAGGCGACGTGGATGTACGGAGGCGCTGGCGGTACGGAGGCTACGTGGGGGCGTGCGTGGCGGTGTGCGTAGGGGCACGCACGCGGCGCTATGAGCTTCTGGAACCCTTAAGGTTTCAGTCTGAAAGAATCATTTAGGCCATTTGGGCCGGTTCTAGAATTGGGTTGTGTATTTGGGTTCAGTTTGGGCCGATTGGGCACTGCTAATTTGTAAATAAGGACTGTGGACTTTTTATTGGATTTTGTTTAAATTCTGCTTTGGTTTTATTTTGGTTTAATTTGACGGGCTCGGGCGAATTTGGGCCCTTACAACATTTTTACGAATTAATCCCTAGGTTAGCTAAATTAAACTACAACGATCTCAAAATATAAAAAAAGAAATACTAAAAAAGGGCTTCAATTTCATACCATGCATGGGAGTAAGGGTGATCAAAATCCAATTCGATTCGAAAAACTCGATAAAAATTTCAGATTTTGAATTAAATAGTTTGAGTTATTTGAGTTAATAAAGTTATTCGGATTAACTCGAATAAAAAAAATTAAGTTTTTCGGTTTAACTCAAATATGATTTATACAATTCGAGTTATCTGAAAATTCGAATAAGAAAAGACAAAACTACGTCGTTTTGATAAATGTTTACTTTTTTAAAAGTTAAAATTCAAAATAATTAAGTTAAAAGGCAAAACTATGTTGTTTTGATAAATGTTTACCCATTAAGTTAAGAGGCAAAATCATTATATTGTTCAGGTAGTTAAATAATCATGTACTTCGTCTACTAGTTAAATAATCGGTCCATCTAATCGTAACATTAAGTATAAAAAATAGGATTTGTTAACTCGACTCGATTTGACTCGAAACTTTTTTGACTCGATTCGATTCAATTCGAAAAAAATTCAAATTGAGTTCGGTTGCTAAAATAGGATTTGTTAACTCGACTAACTCGAAAATTTTTTTACTCGATTCGACTCGACTTGATCGAATACTCACCCTTACATAGGAGAATAGCTTGATCGAAAGCTTGGTGTTCTTCTAGCTATGTTGTTTCGTTGAAAAAGGTTGAATAAAGTGAAAAAAAATAAAATATTATCTCTGTTTCTTTATGTTTTAATTCATGTTTATTTTATTAAACATTATTTTATTAACAAAATTTTACAAATAAAATGTCTAATAACTGACCATAACAATTCAACATGGTCAAATTTCCTCATAAAACCCTCCAATCAAGAATTTATAACTATTTAGTATATATAGCGGTTAACTTTTGTAACTTTTACGATTTAATTCTTTTTACTTAATTAACTATCAAAACGTTAAAATTATCTAACTAAATTTTAATACAACACTCCAACAACCTTATAAATATTAAATAAATAAAATTTTACTAGATCACCGGTTGAACTTATAGTCCTAAAACCATTATTTCTTACACAATTAAAAAACAAACTGTTACAAGGTTAATTAAAATTCTAGAGCACGGTTAATAAATTTTATTGAGAAAAAATATCATAATAATTGTTGAGGCCAAAATTATTTCAGAGATATTTTCATAAATTTGATTGAATTGATTGAGAATTTAAAGGAGTCAATTTGATTTCCATAAATTATTTAGTCCTAATTTATTTCACAAACATTTTTAATTGATTTTATTTTCTTTCCATATTTCTGTAGGATATAATTTTAAATGATTCTTTCCTGCCATAAAATATAAAATAACAATGATAGTTATTAATTATATTTATTACCATATACATTAACTTATTATAAATTGGTAGTTTATAATATTGCATACAATCAATACTGTTGAACAAAATTTTTTAAAACTTTTATTTTTCATATATATTATATTAGTAGTGATTTTTTATATTTATCACACATTATATAAGGTATTTTATAATCGAAAAAGTGAGGTGATTATGATGATAGTAAGGCAGGTCCTATGCAATTTAGAAGGTTTAAAGATCTTGAGGGTCAAATTGATGATGATTAGTTTGAGATTGAAGTTGACCAATCAGGATGAATTTAGGGTCTTGGTTTATATAGAATTATATTTTGTTCATGTTTCTTAATATAATAAAATAATAATTTTCATCGCCGAGAAAAATGAAAATTATTATTGTTATTTGTCTTAATTTACTCATTTTCAATCATTGTTATATATACTTATATATTTTTTTTAAAAAAATGAAATGATTTAATTGTTTTAATTTATGATAATTTTCTATTGTTTAAATGAATATACTTTTTTTAATAAATAATAAGGCTCTGTTTGTTTGATGGAAAATGTTTTCCGAAAAATATTTTTCAGATTTTTCGGCGTTTGGTTGATGGAAAATGTTTTCTTTGAGGAAAACATTTTACAAACACGGGTAAAATGCTTTCTTTGTTCCCATAAAACGTCTTACCAAATTTTTTTGGGTAAGACATTTTCCAAGCTTTCCCCTTCATCCAGGTACGTTTTCTTCCTCCTTTCTTCCCTTCTTCATTCCTTCTCCTTCTTCTTTCTTTCTCAGCCTATTTCTCTCTTTCTCAGACTTTTTCGGCTTCCTTCTCCTTCATTCTCTCTATTTCTCAGACTTTTTATTTCTGCTTTTAGTAAGCAGGGAAAAGAAAGAAAGAAAAGCGTCACCCTTTTGCTTTACTTGTCCTCCTCATCCTTTAATTATTCTTATTCTCTTTGTCACTTGCTTTCAAGAGGGTTTATTTATTTATAACTGCAATAAACCCTAAACCCAGATTTCCAATTCTCTCTAATGCTTTTATATTAGCCATTGTTAATGTTTTTCTCGATTTTCCATTGGTCTTTTGGTGTTCCGAAATTGAGTTTCTTTCACTTCAGCTTTTGATTTTGATTGGTTACTTTCATTCTTTCTTGTCTTAAATTCAAACTTTGATTGTTGGTTTTTTCGGGTTTGTGTTATTTGATTCAGCTTCTATAGATTATTTTGTTGTTTGTAATTAATTAGCCCGATAGTTTTGAGTGAAATTCTCTTTTAAATCTCATCTTGAACCTAGAATTTGAAATTTATCATTGGGAGAAAGTCTAGATTCATTAATTTATCAAATTTTCCTGGTTAAAGTATCGTTTAAGGTTTGAATGTTATTTTAATTAGCTTAAAAGTTGCCATTCAATATATATATATATGGTTCTTTCATATTGTTGAAATATCACTGTTTGCCTTAAAACATGAGTGGAGAAGGCTAGAGATTGGGATTTCAGTAATATTTATAAAGGCCCATGCCGTGTATGATTTTGGACTAGATGAAATTCACATGTCTTTTTAAAGTTGGTTGTTTTGAACCAGAAGGTGCTTTTTTGCCTATGATATATGTCTATTTTGTTAGCTTCAATGATAGAGCATAGTGAACGTATGGCTTTAATCGGATGTGTTCATCTCTGCTTTTATGGCGTGCATTTCTTCTTCAACGCAATGTTATTTGTATATGGCGCTTTCTCTCACCAACCACTAGTCAATTTCATTACTCTGCATAAATTTTTGTATCGGTTTGTTAGCGACCTTATCAAGTATCAAATGGCTATCTGTTACTTCTTGTACATTGCGGGTTGGTTAAGCATTTCTTTTTATGTGTGAATGCCTATATCATTTTGACCAAAGTGGAACTAGTTTATTATTTCGAGAATGCCTATATTGTTTTCTTATATGCTAGATGCTTTTCTTACTTTTTATATGGTGATTGCCCCTTGAATTTTCCTTTTATATAAAATAATACCTATGGTCATTGATATCTTTTCCTTTTGTGTTGGGTTATTGGGATCGGTTTTATGTGGTTTATTCTTACATTGAAGAAGAACATGTACAAGTATCGGTTTCGCCAAGATGCATGGACGATATGATTACGATTATAGTGTTCACACACCATCCTTCACTGTGGCCAATATCTTTGAAGGAATTCTTTGGTAACTTCTCATTCGAGAATTACGTATCCTATCTTTGTGCACTTGCACACGATATAGATATGCAAATTTACACCGTCATGAAGATAAAATTGAAAGGGTCTCTGCTTTGTAATTTTAATCAATTTAATGTTGGTACCTTGATTGTATTCTCTCTTCCTATTCGTCATCCCTGTTCTTCTTCTTGCTTAACTTAAGAACTTTTTCCTGTGTTTCTTCTTCCAAATACGCTTATTGTCATAAACGATATTTTGCTTATGTCGTTGGTTTTTCTTTGGAAGAACACCATTAATCAAATTATCTCCAAAGAAAACGTGGGAGGGATTTATTGGAGCTTTTGTTACAACTATGATCTCTGCATTTGTGGTGAGCATAACTTTTTTTTTTATCTTGAACTTGACTCCATCTTTTTTGTAGTCAGGATTTCATTTATCTTCTGCAGGTTTTACATTAATAGGATTGGGAAATTCACTAAACTAAAAAAGTCAAATAGAATGCAATAGTTTAAACTGGTTCTTTATGAAAAGGTTAATGCAGTAGTAGCATTTTCAATGCAGGCAATACCACTGTCCTTACTGATACTTTAAGGGGCTTGTAATATTCTTTATTTGTTTTTCTTTTTCTCTGTGGTATCAACGTTAGGAGTCATAGTTGATATTTTACATTTGTGGATGAGTTTAATAGATTTATGCAATCGACAAGCATCTTTCTCACCCTTTATTTGTGAAGGATTATTGAACACCTTGTAATATTTAATGTTGATGCCTTGATTAATGCTACCAATGACAAGTATAAACATTCATTTTTATTTTCATTTTCTTTCCAATTTTCATCATAAATCTTTAAAACAACCTTGGAAGTTATGTTATCGCCTTTTGTGTTATGGTATATATTTTCATATTAGTACGTGTTCGTAAACATGACGTAAGATTTTGCATACGTAGCTTGCAAATATCTTGGGTCGTTTCCAATGGCTACCCTGTCCAAGGAAGGTAATTATTGGATCGAACTTTTTCTTTGATTCTTCAAGAGGCACCAGGTTCTTTTTCATTAAACTTATGGTGTGAGGGTACTAATTATAGGATTTATCAACTGGTTGGCTTCAATGCGACCCAGGTCCATCGTTCAAGCCAGAGTATTATACTTTACCAAGATGGATTAGTCAATGGGTAAGTTTACATATAATTCTTATCTAAATCTATTGCCCTAATTATTCTATCAGTTGGTATGATTTGGTTTGAGAAGACAGTTGACTGCTTACCAAAGTCTATTGAGGGCAGCATTAGCTGGCACAATGCTGACACTTCCATTGTTAGTATCAAGCTCTTGCAACTTTATGGTCTTCCATGTCATTTAGGATTCACAAATGATTTGTTATCCAGATAATGATGTTTATATGCCTTGAGCTTCCTTGGAAGTTTGGTATGCAATGTGACTCTTGAATAATTCCAAACTAACTGTATGAATAATTCACTGAATTTGCAGGATCCTCTTTCTTGGCTTGTGGGATCAGATGTGATTGTCGTTGATCCTCCTCGGAAGGGATTAGATACAACTTTGATTGATGCATTATGGACCATATCTTCACATAAAGGAAAGGGTAGGATGATTAGATATTTCAACTTTGATATGATGCATCTTGAACACTTCTCAATTGTTATTTGAAACTTGTAGCCCAACGGTTTTCAACATGTAGGGAGGAAAGATTTCATTGTAATTTTGTTGTTAAAAAATAGATTTTATTAATTGAAATCAAATATTAGTGATTTATTTTTTATCACATATACATATATACTTTAATTCATTTAAAATAATTTGAATTTGTATTAAAATTGAATTGATAGAAGACTACGAAGAGGATATTGATATATTAATATCAATGTATGTTTTTGACTGTTAAATGGAAATTTTAAATTTGAATATTGATATATTGATATATTTTCTAAAATAATTTTTCCCTTTTGTATTTATTTGTATTTCGATCTTATGAAAAGCTTGCATGTAAGACACCACATCACCTAGTCGTTCGTTTGTGGGTGAACAACTTGGGAAAATTGCTATTTATGTAGTGTAATATTAGTTATGCACTTAGACAATGTTGTTATTATGAGTGTACTACTAATTATGCATTTGAATAATATTATTAATTTTTAGTATTAATTGTGGTTTGGAAATTTATTTATAATTATTCAATCCATGTTTTTTTATTTTTTTTAACACAATTACAAAACTTGACTTTAGTTGTTTTCATTTTATGACGGTTAATAATGTAGCTTAATAATTGAGTATTATTATATATTTAATTTTATTTATTTATTTATAAAAATCATTGCAATATATGTAAAACAATTTAAAATATAAAATTTATTAATATGTATATAAAATTTATTAATATATGTAAAATAGCTTTTACGGAAAATATTTTCAGAAAATCGCCAAACAATGTAAAATATTTTACATGATTTATCCAAACACCAGAAAATATTTTCTGTAAATCATTTTCCAGAAAAGTAAATCATTTTCCAGAAATCATTTTTCGGAAAACATTTTACTGCCAAACAAACGGAGTCTAAGTTCGTTTCGATATGATTGTAGTCATCTCTCTAGCTTTAGCATAGGAGGTTATTTCTTGAGAAGATAAAAGGAGACAATATGTCCGTTCCAATCTTCAAATTTATGGTGTGCCAACAACCTATTTGCCATTTCTTCCCAAACACCCAACTTCACAAGTTACCCAATGTTTAATAGGTGTTCAAGACCAGATTTTAAATAAAATTCACGCTTACTTTCTCACTTTTACATTTTCAAACCTTTTAAATAATATTTCGATTATCCAATTAAAATGTTGTATTCATGCTAAAAAAAATAAAAGCATGAGTTTGAATACTCATTTTCAAACCAACAATTTATATATATTATGTTCAAAAAACATAACATTTTAAATTATTATTATGTTAAAAAGATGTATTTTAATGCTACAATCATTAACCTAACATTAGTCGATTGAATCTTAGCTTAGTTGGTATCGACATTGTTGTCAATGTAGGAGGACGTGAGTTCGAGTATATTGAATCGCATTTATTCTCCTATTTAAGAGTTGGGAAAGGGTTTTGGGTAGTTATAGGCTTTTATATAATTAAAAAAATCTAACCTATCGTTAATGTTGTAACACCCCAAACTCGGCCCAAACGCTACCACCGGATCTGGTATGTCACTAAGAAAATTTTGTAAAACATGTCGATTTTCGAAAATATTTTCTTATGTTTAACCCTTTATTCGGGAAAATTAATAGTTAATAGTTTAAATAAAATATGCCTTTATGAATTAAAATCCAAATTTAAATACATGCCTTAGTTCAATTAAAATAAAAATTTAAATAACTAAAGATACTAAAAGCCCATAATAAAACAAAATATAAACTAGAAGCCCATGGCCTTATTACAACGAGATTTAAAACCCATTATATATATATATATATATATAAACTAGAGGTCTTTTTGCTGAATCCAAATATTCTTTTGCATGGCCACCTTGCGCTCCTCTCCAGCCCGGTCCGATGCACTAAATGCTACCTGAAATGTTAATTAATTGGTTGAGTCGCGAGACTCAGTGTGCAACCCTCATGCACCATTAGATTTGGGCCTTAGCCCCATAAAACTAAAATAATCAGAATTAATATACATAATAAAAATAATATGCAAGCCCAACCCAAATCCTAGGTTTCCATCCGCTACACGCCCCCGTACCAGCCATTCACACCATTGGGGATTTCTACAACCAACCCACACCGCTACATGCCTTAATGGAAGTCGTTCTGCTCATCATCAGATCATGGCCGTAGCCACTACAACAGATGACGGCAAAAGCCGCTACAACAGATCACGGTAAAAACCGCTGCAACAGATCACGGTGAAAATCGCTACAACATATAACTTCCTCCTTTCATCAAACCCAACCCATGCAATCACATAAAATCAATATACTTATATCGTTTAATCAGAACATTCACTAACCTGATGATTTGTTTTTACCCTCTTTGGGTTTTCTCTATTATGCCCGGATTTGGCATTTATCAAAACATATAAGACTTATAATCATATATTAATCAAACAGATCTAGATGGTGGGAAAGTGTTGCACACCGATATCGCTAAATCCAATATTCTTAGTTGATATCCTTGTTATCCCGATCTACAACTTTGCTCAAAAGCCGGAAGATGTGAAAATAGGGCCTCTCTATATTCTACCATGGTTAGTGTTCTACCCGATTTCATATATTTATAAATAAACCAATCTCCTTACCTTGAAATCCCGAAAATAACATGACTTGAGTGTTTCTAATCTTTGACTTAGAGATCTAAGCGTTGGACTCCTCTTTAGATCCCGAAATGCCAAAATAAGAAAAACCCTTGATTAGTCACTAAACAAACCATTCGGCTAGGGACTTTGAAAAGCCGAGAAATATTGGAAACTCAAAATCGACACATACCTATTGTTTTCGCAGATTCGCACAAGGCATTTCTTCAAGAAAATTCGCAACTTTAGGAGGTGAGATCTAAGAATTTCGATTTTAGAAGATTTAAGAATTGAAGAGATGGCTAAGAGAGATTTGGCCAATGAATATTAAGGAGAAGAATAGAATAATAGAGATGTGATTTTGACGTTTAGGGATTAGAAGAAAAATAACAATAGAGGTTAAAAGATTCGGCCAACCAAGAAATTTTAGAGAGGAAGAAAGGGTGAAGAAAATGGTGGTTTTTGGCTTTTGAGAGGAAGAAGATGAGAAAAGAAAATAAAAGAGCTTCCAAAATTTCGGCACACCCCCTCTTTATATAGAAAACCGATTCCTCCCTTTAGCAGAGATTGATTTTCACCAACACCGCAACACATGATAGCTCCTATCCCTTTTCCTTATCTTAATCTATTATCTCCTCAAAATAGTCTTTATCTGCTTATTATCCTTAAAGACTAAATCCTAAATAATAGTCTTTATCTCGCTTATTATCCACATAGAATAAATATAATAAAATTCCCCAAAAAAATAGCCTTGTGCCGTCCACTTCCCTAATGCCAAATTTAACTAACTTAAATTAGAAGATTTGGGCTCCTTAAAACTTAAAATTTGGGCCTCTAACACTTAAATTAACTCATTCCACATATTCACCCATTAAACGCATAGGCCCAAAAATTTAGGATGTTTCAATTCTACCCTCCTTAAAGAAATTTCATCCTTGAAATTTCCAACTAACTAGAAATCATACTACCTAAGTCTCACCACTATGCTTTCACTGCGCACTCTAATTCTAAAGCCAAAATAAACACTTAGTATACTATGGTAGGGTACGCACCATTATTCGCATCTGAAGCGTCTTCATCCCCTTGTACTCATTCTTTCAATCGACGTTTATCTGATTAAGAATTTTATGAATAATTAATTCTTCCCACTTATTAACCGCGAACAATCCTATGTAAAATTATTTTGATAGTAGTTCTTTCGAATTCGAATTCTATCTACAGGTTTAGTTCTCAAGTCTATATTTCCTAATTCTAGAATTCTCATTCAATCATCATCAATCAGAACATCACATACACGCATCAACGACACAAGCAACATCCATGAACTCATATTCCTCTCCTACGGGTATTTTTGTCATTTCACTACCCAGGGGTATTTTCGTAATTTTAACCTACAGGGGTGTTTTCATAATTTTCAAAATAAGGTGTCTTAGTGATTTTTCAAGATAGGGGTATTTCTGTAATTTTACAAATTAGGGATATTTTGGTCATTTTACAAATTATGGGAAATTTGGAAATTTTTAAAACTAGAGGTTATTTTAGTAATTTTACAAAATAGGGTGGCTGGTCCCTTTCAGGTTTTAATTATAAATTTTGGCCCGTCAACAAGTCCTCATGGCTAGGGTGAACAGTACCACGCACTGTAAGATTCCAATAAGAGGAGGTGAGTCACTAGGATCGCTTAAATACCAAGCTCTCCCTAATCCAATCCTGACATGCGTATGCCTGTTGCCACACCCTAACTCAAATGACTAGTTCACGAGATTTGTTTGGATAAATTGTCTTATGGAATTTAAGAAGTTGTTTAAGCTAAGCCTAAAGTCCATCAAGTTCTAATTAAAATAATCTACGTCCCTTAAAGCCCATCAGGCCCACATGCATATATATCACAAAGTGGGTTTAGAATACTTACCTGGTGGACTTGGGCCGGAGACGCAGGTGCCATGCCGAAAACCCATCCTGTAATATTTACAAAACATGCATACTTCGAAAACCTATTTTTAGAAAACGTTTTGAGCCCAAAACCCCAGAGCCGAGTTTTGAACCTGCTCGATACCAATTTGTAACACCCAAACCCGCCCAAGCGCTACCAACGGATCTCGGTATGTCACTAAGAAAATTTTGTAAAACATGTTGTATTTTCGAAAATATTTTTCTTATGTTTAACCCTTTATTCGGGAAAAATTAATAGTTAATAGTTTAAATAAAATATACTTTTATGAATTAAAACCCAAATTTAAATACATGCCTTAGTTCAATTAAAATAAAAATTTAAATAACTAAAGATACTAAAAGCCCATAATAAAATAAAATATAAACTAGTGGCCCATGGCCTTATTACAACGAGATTTAAAACCCATTAAATATATATATATATATATATAAAATAAACTAGAGTCTTTTTGTTGAATCCAAATGTTCTTTTGCATGACCACCTTGCGCTCCTCTCCAGCCCGGTCCGATGCACTAAATGCTACCTGAAATGTTAATTAATTGGTTGAGTCGCGAGACTCAGTGTGCAGCCCTCATGCACCATTAGATTTGGGCCTTAGCCCCATAAAACTAAAATAATCAAAATTAATATACATAATAAAAATAATATGCAAGCCCAACCCAAATCCTAGGTTTCCATCCACTACACGCCCCCGTACCAGCCATTCACACTATTAGGGATTTCTACAATCAACCCACACCGCTACACGCCTTGATGGCAGTCGTGCTGCTCATCATCAGATCATGGCCGTAGCCACTACAACAGATGATGACAAAAGCCGCTACAACAGATCACGGTAAAAACCTCTATAATAGATGACGGTGAAAACCGCTACAACATATAACTTCCTCCTTTCATCAAACCCAACCCATGCAATCATATAAAATCAATATACTTATATCGTTTAATCAGAACATTCACTAACCTGATGTTTTTTTTTACCCTCTTTGGGTTTTCTCTATTATGCTCGGATTTCGGCATTTATCAAAACATATAAGACTTATAATCATATATTAATCAAACAGATCTAGATGATGGGAAAGTGTTACACACCTGATATCGCGAAATCCAATATTCTTAGTCGATATCCTTGTTATCCCGATCTACAACTTTGCTCAAAAAGCCGGAAAGATGTGAAAATAGGGCCTCTCCTATATTCGGCCATGGTTAGTGTTCTACCCGATTTCATATATTTATAAATAAACCAATCTCCTTACCTTGAAATCTCGAAAATAACACGACTTAAGTGTTACTGATCTTTGACTTAGAGATCTAAGCGTTGGACTCCTCTTTAGATCCCGAAATGCAAAAAATAAGAAAAACCCTTGATTAGTCACTAAATAGCCATTCGGCTAAGGACTTTGAAAAGCTAGAGAAATATTGGAAACTCAAAATTGACACATACCTATTGTTTTCTTTAGATTCGGCACAAGCAGACTTTACTGAAGAAAATTTGGCAACTTTAGGAGGTGAGATCTAAGAATTTCGGTTTTTAGAAGATTTAAGATTGAAAAGATGACTAAGAGAGATTTGGCCAATGAATATTAAGGAGAAGAATAGAATAATAGATATGTGATTTCGACTTTTAGGGATTAGAAGAAAAATAACAATAGAGGTTAAAAGATTCGACCAACCAGGAAATTTTAGAGAGGAAGAAAGGGTGAAAAAAATGGTGGTTTTCGCTTTTGAGAGGAAGAAGATGAGAAAAGAAAATAAAAGAAAGGCTTCCAAAATTTCGGCACACCCCTCTTTATATAGAAAACCGATTCCCCCTTTAGTAGAGATTGATTTTCACCAACACCGCCACACATGATAGCTCCTATCCCTTTTCCTTATCTTAATCTATTATCTCCTCAAAATAGTCTTTATCTGCTTATTATCCTTAAAGACTAAATCCTAAATAATAGCCTTTATCTCGCTTATTATCCATAAAGAATAAATATAATAAAATTCCCAAAAAAATAGCCTTGTGTCAGTCCACTTCTCTAATCCCTAATGCCAAATTTAACTAACTTAAATTAGAAGATTTGGGCTCCTTAAAACTTAAAATTTGGGCCCCTAACACTTAAATTAACTCATTCCACATATCCACCCATTAAACGCATAGGCCCAAAAATTTTGGATGTTACAAATGTAGATTTATATATTTATATTATTTTCAGCTTTTCTTTTGTGTAATCATTTTGTATCTTTTCTTGTAATTCATAATTTATTTTATGAATGGAACCATACAATTTGGGGAAAAACAAACAACAAACACCCATCTTAGGCAGTGAAGAACAAACTCCACCAATATAACAAAGGCTTCAGCCTCAGCATCAATAGAACATTATATGGCTCGTTGACAATTAGCTCTGCCACAACTTAAGCACGACATATCTGAAGTGATTATAAGAACTTAATATGATAAGGAAATCAATCTTGGATTGTCCAAAGCGTTAGGAAAAAATCGACAAAAGTACCGAGCATCCACCAAACTGGAAAGGACAGCGGCAAAACCATCACTTGCAAAAGCAAGACTAAAAAACGTGCTACAAGAGCAAACAAAAACTTCTAAAAGTGAAGACTTATTAAATAATAGAAAACAAATAAAAAAATATAAAACTTACACGAGTCCAGACGAACTTGTAAAATCATTTATTATTCTAAAATACTCTCAAAACAAAATTGATTAAAAAGTCGAGGAAGCTCCACTCACTTTCCAAGAGAAATTGTCACAGGCCGGTGGAGTTTCAATGACAACAGGCACTATCATCTATCCATCACAACTTGTGAAAGTAGTAAATATACTGTAACACCCTTAACCCGTGTCCGTTGCCGGATTAAAGTTCCAGGGCATTACTATGCTTAACACAAATCATATCTTTTATTTACATTCATTAAAAACATGGAAAAATGCATTTCGAGTTTATACTACTATAGCAAACTTAAACATTAATAACTTATCATAATCCATTTAAGCCAATTTCGTATACTTGCATATATATATATATATATATATATTTCCTGCTCAAAATATATAAACTTAAACTAAATGTATATGCACATGTTCAAGCCATATTCGAATATGTCAATTTAAAAACATAGCATAAAAACTTCCTATACAAACGGTTAATATAACTTATATAGATCATATAATCTTTGGCATGTTTTATCACTTCTACCAAATCACATCATCAAACCACCCAATCACCTATTCGACATATACCTATTATTTTAAACTTAACAACATAATAACCTTATGCCACATACACTACTTCATCCCATTAGTTTTACATAGCCGAATATATACATGATTACACATCAATTTACTCATTACTATTTCACCTCTGGTTAACACATGCATAAAATACAATTTATATCATCTATACCTAATCACATTGATACATTCAACTAAACATGCCGAAACAAATCATCATCATTCCAATGTCACATAGATATTTGAATCATATTTAATCCATTACTAAAATCTCCAATAGTAACTTCATAATTTAACCAACTCAAACCAACTCAAATAAAGAAACCTATACGATCAAGTTTAAACCATAAGGGACAAGCCATTTTCGCAAATCATCATGATCATTATCCCTTTACTTTAAAGTAAGTAAAAGTTCACCTAATCTAATACATTACTTACATATGCTTAAACCATGAAATAAACCTTTGAAGTTAACATAAAGCAAAACCGATTATTCACATCACTAATACAATGACCACATTACAAGTCACACATTCATAAAAGCATAGCCATTTTCGCATGGCTTACATACATATACATATCATTCGAACACAACATAAGAGATTTAGTCTATACATGCCTTTGACTCAAAAAGTATTCAAAACATATATATATACCAAAGAGAGTGATAGTGTGGTTGACTTCACCAACGATCCTTCGAGCCTGTAGCTTGACCAAAATCTATAAAACGAACAGCGAAAACACACAAAGTAAGCTCACTTGCTTAGTAAGTCTTAAGCACATATAATTGTAATGAACATACATGTAAACATTTTAATCTTCAAGCTTATAATATTGTACATAAATATTTCTATATATATATATATATATACACTTAGCGAATACTAGTGTCACATTTGTATCAATTATTATCACTATGTCATCATGAACATATACTTTATCAACTTCACATATAAGCAATGTACATACACATTAATGATAGGTTCAACATTATAAAATAAAGTACTTGTGGAATTGACCATTTCAAAGACATCGTATTTGATTTAAAACGATAAGAAATTTGCTCACTTCATTCCTTACAAACATAATATGCCAACTCTTACCCGGCTTTTAACACAAAACATTATATATAACTTACCTTGTTTGATTCTCAAATTTTCCATTTATATCAACTCACCTAAGCATTAAGCACAAGCTAGGCACGAAGCCTGAATATGTCACCCAAGACTAAGCACGCTAGGCACTGGCAAATCACCAAAGAAATCACACACTACTAAGCACCAAGACTAAGCTAGGCACTAATAGCCCGAGATATCAACATTTTCATCATTTCAATGCATATTTCAATAATACCATAACCAATTAAATCACTTAAATTTCATAATCCTATCACATTTCAAATTCAACTAAACTTATTCACATTTTCTAAATAAAATCATTACATCATTGTGTAATCAGATATCATATCGATTATACACCTTTACACTCAGATTAACAAAACATATCCAATTCAATGTAATACCTTTACATTCGGCTATCACATAAAAATATGCCCAAATTTATCAAACATTGTCATTAAACACATTCATAATTCATTCTTTAATATAATCTAGCTTAAGGACTTACCTCGACTTTCGACGGACAACATTAACCGGCTAGTCGACAACTTTCGTTTTTCCCCGATCCAAGCTCGTTTTTCTTTGTTCTTGATCTAGAACACATTAAATTCAGCTCATCCAAGTACATTTCAATTCAATTTAGTCCCAAAACACATAAACATACAAATTACCATTTTGCCCCTAAGATTTCACATTTTTACTATTTAGTCCTAATTGTACAAAACATAAAATACTCAAAATTTGCCAAGACTATGCAAGGGCCGAATGTTCACAAGGGCATTATAAGTCCATTTCTTTCATTTATTTTTCAAATAAGCCCTCTAAAATTTACTTTTACAAATTAGCCCTAAATACTAACATTCACTAAAATTTCTAACACAAAACATATCAATCCTTAACATATCTTTAATTTAAAATCATCAAACATCAAAACCTCAAGAATTCATCAATGGCGAACCTCATAAACACATGATTCTCAAAAATTCAAGCATGGGTCGGGTAATATAAGAAGCAACGATCTCAAAACGTAAAATTATTAAAACCGAGCTAAAATTCATACCTAATTGTGCTTGATGATGGCGAATGTTTCAAGACTTTAAACCGCTTTTTTCTTAGCTAGCTCACGGCAATGGAAGAAGAAGACACTAAAATGGCTTTTAATTTCATGTATTTTTAACATATAATAATATTTTAATGATTTACCATTTTAACCTTTATTTAATAATAAAACAATATATAATATAAGGTTAGTCTTGTCATAAACCACCCACTATCTCCAAAATGGGCTATTTACTCTTTTAATGCCCCACTTTAAAAAGCCATCATCAAATAGGCACTTTTCACTATAGTTTGCTACTTTTACCTTTTACGCGATTAAGTCCTTTTTCTAAATTAAACACTCAAACGATAAAATTTTTCTACCGAGACTTTCACACATATTAATTCACATATAATAAACACAAAATATAATATTAAAATATTTCTCGGACTTGGATTCGTGGTCCCGAAACCACCGTTCGATTAGGGTCAAATTCGATGCATTACAACTCTCCCCTTAAAGATTTTCGTCCCGAAAATTCTTACTTGTTGAACAACATAGGATATTGTTGCCTCATTGAGTCCTCAGGCTCCCACGTGGCCTCTTCAACTCTGTGCCGATTCCACAGTACTTTCACTAATGTTTCTTAACTCTTTCATTTCTTGAGCTAAAATACGGATCGGTTTTTCCTCATACGTCATATCAGGTTGGATTTCAATCTCAGATGGAGCAATCACATGTGATGATCCGATCTCAGATTCTGAACATAGAAACGTGAAATACATCATGTATCTTTTCTAATTTAGAAGGTAGCTTCAACCTATAAGCAACAGGCCCAACACATTCAATGATTTCATACGGTCCGATGAATCTCGGGCTCAACTTGCCTTTCCGGCCAAAATGGAGTACTTTCTTCCACGGAGAAACCTTTAAAAATACTCGATCTTCGACCTGAAATTCAATGTCTTTACGTTTCAAATCAGCATAGGACTTTTGATGATCCGAAGCAGCTTTCAAATTGTCTCTAATAATCGCTACTTTCTGTTCGGTTTCTTTAATCAAATCAACCCGTGTATCTTATTCTCACGAGCTCATCCAAATATAATGGTGTTTGACACTTTCGCCGCATAAGGCTTCATAGGCGCCATTTTGATACTAGATTGAAAACTGTTATTATAGGCAAATTCAATCGAGGTAAGTATCTTTCCCACGCCTTCAAACTCAAGAACGCAAAGATCTCAACATGTCCTCAAGTATCCGAATAGTTCGTTCAGATTGATCGTCTGTCTGTGGATGAAAGGTCGTACTAAAGTAAAGTTTAGTACCTAAAGCATCTTGCAACTTCTTCCAAAACCGCGATGTGAATCTTGGGTCTCATGCAAACAATGGAACTTCGGTACACCATGCAATCTCACAATCTGTGATACATACAATTCACTAGTTTATCGAGTGAATAGTGCATTTAACCGGCACAAAGTGAGCCGATTTAGTCGATCTATCAACTATAACCCGACAACATCTTTCTTACTCGATGTCATAGGGAGACTGGATACAAAATCCATTGTAATTCTATCCCATTTCCATTCGGTATCATGATTGGTCAAGCAACCCGAAGGCACTTGATGCTCGGCTTTTACTTGCGACAAATTAAGCACTTTGAAACAAATTCAGATATATCTCGTTTCATACCAGGCCACCAGTAGAACTGCTTCAAGTTATTATACATTTTCATGCTACCCAGATGTATCGACATCTGACTATTATGAGCTTCTTTCAATAACATCTGAATCAAATCCACGTCCCTCGGTACACACATTCGGCCTTTGTATTTCAAGTAGTCATTTTCATCAATTCAAAATTCTGACTCTGCATTGTTTTTACACTGAACCCATTTAACAGTCATATCTTTGTCAGCTTTTTGTGCATCACAAATTTGCTGAATAAACATCGGTCTTGCTTTTAACTCTGCTATGATCGAACTATCACATGACATAACCATCTGTGTGTTTAATGCACGAATAGCAAGCAATGATTTTCAACTTAATGCATCTGCAACAACGTTAGCTTTCCTCAGATGGTAGTCAATCACTAACTCATAGTCTTTCAACAGTTCTAACCATCTGCGTTGTCTCAAGTTCAACTCTTTCTGAGTCATCAAATATTTAAGACTTTTGTGATCCGAGTAAACATTACATTTCTCACCGTATAAATAATGACGCCAAATTTTCAATGCGAACACAATAGCTGTAAGTTCTAAATCATGCGTCGGGTAATTTCTTTCATGCGGCTTCAATTGTCTTGAAGTGTAGGCTACAACTTTTCCTTCCTGCATCAAAACGCAGCCCAAACCATTTAAGGAAGCATCAGAATACACAACAAATTCTTTACCCAATTCAGGCTAAGCTAACACCGGAGCTTCCGTCAAAAGGGCTTTCAACTGATCGAAATTTTTCTGACAATTTTTTGACCACTCAAACTTGACATCTTTCTGTAGTAGCTTTGTCAAAGGTGTAGCTATTACAGAAAAACCTTTCACAAACCGTCTATAGTAGCCCGCAAGTCCCAGAAAACATCGAATCTCGAAAACATTTTTCGGTGGCTTCCAATCAAGTATAGCCGAGATTTTGTTCGAATCAACTCGAATACCTGATGCTGAAACAACATGTCCCAAAAAGCTGACCTCTTTCATCCAGAACTCACACTTACTAAACTTCGCATACAACTGCTGATTCCGCAAAGTTTACACCACTAATCTCAAATGCTCAGCATGCTCATTTCATCTTTGGAGTAGATCAATATATCATCAATAAACACTACTACAAATTGATCCAAAAACTGTCTAAAAACCCGATTCATCAAATCCATAAAAATAGCAGGTGCATTAGTAAGCCCAAAAGGCATAACCAAAAACTCAAAATGTCCGTACCTTGTCCGAAATGCGTCTTTGGCACATCTCAGATCTCGACTCAAGAATCGATAATAACCCTATCTCAAATCTATCTTCAAAATATTGAAGCCCCTTCAACCGATCAAACAAATCATCAATCCGAGGTAACGGTACTTATTCTTTATAGTTACCTTATTCGATTCTCGATAATCAATACACATTCGCATCGTTCCATCTTTCTTTTCACAAAAGAACTGGTGCACCCAAGGAGAGAAACTTCGGTCGTGCAAAACCCCTATCTGTTAACTCTTGCAACTGTGCTTTCAACTCTTTTAACTCAAGAGGTGCCATCCGACATCTGAGCTATCGAGATCGAGTCGTTCCCGGTGCTAATTCAATGCCAAACTCTATCTCTCGTACTGGGGGTAAACCTGGTAGTTTTTTAGGGAACACATCTGGGTATTCACACACAACCGGTACAGATTCAATATGTTTTTCAGATACTTTATTATCCAATACATAGGCCAAATAAGCTTCGCACCCTTTTCTCACATACTTTAGGGCCAACATCGAGGATATTATTGCAGGAAACTCATTTAAATCACTGGATTTAATTCTGATGATCTCGCCGTTCTGACATCTCAAATCAATAAGTTTTCTTTTACAATTCACCACTGCATCATGTGAAGTTAGCCAATCCATTCCCAAAATTATATCGAACTCATCGAAGGGCAACAACATTAAATCAGCTGGGAAACAATAATCCCGAATCATCAATGGGCAACCTTTACACACTTTATTAACAAGTACACATCTACCCAAAGGGTTGGACACACGAATCACAAACTCAGTGGACTCAACTGGCAGAGTCTTACCGAATACTAGAGTTTCACACACATATGAATGAGTCGAACCAGGATCAATTAGTGCAATCACAATAATATCATAAAGGGTGAAAGTACCGGTAATGACATCAGGGGAAGAAGCATCCTCTCTGGCTCGTGCAAAGATAAGCTCGATAGATGCTCGGCCTCGATCGAACTACTGATGTCCTTCATCCCTCTCGACTACCACCTACTTTCTTTGGAAGGTTTGGGTGGTCGACCCGTCTAGCGTCTTCGCTTTCGGTCTAGTGTTCTAAACTGTATTCTGATTGGCTAACATCGGGCACTCTCGAATGAAATGGTCCGACGATCCACATTTAAAGTAGGACCGATCACGGACCCTACAACTTTCAGAATGCCATTTCCCACAATGTTTACACTCGACTCGGTCCTGAGGAACGTTACCAACACTAGCTATCGAAGTGGCTCGATAACTCCCTAGAGGTCGATCACGTTTAGGTAAGTCAGAAGTATCTTTATGTCGGTTGGAGTCATCTCTAAATTTCTTAGGCACTGAATGGTAAGTCTTACTCATTGATCTCTTACGAGTATCTTTAGCTTCTATTTCAGCTTTTCTTTTCTCTTTCCTAAGCTCTTCAGCCTTACAAGCCTGCTCGACTAGAATCACAAACTTTTGATTTCAAGAATGCCGACCAGCAACTTTATATCTTCATTCATACCGTCTTCAAATCTTTTGCACATAATAGCTTCGGTAGAAACACACTCTCTAGCATATATACTAAGTCTGACAAATTTACGTTCATATTCTGTCACAGTCATTCGCCCCTGTTTTAGTTCAAGAAATGCTATTCGTTTTTGATCGATGAATCTCTGACTGATATATTTCTTACGGAACTCAATTTGGAAGAAGTCCCAAGTTACTTTCTCTTTTGGAACTACGGATACCAGTGTGTTCCACCAGTGATAGGCAGTGTCCCGAAGTAGAGATATTGCACACTTTAAGCATTCATCTGGAGTATAAGATAACTCATCGAGTACCCGAATAGTGTTATCAAGCCACATCTCGGCTCGTTCTGCATCATCATTATCATTGGCCTTGAATTCCTCGGCCCCATATTTTCTGATTTTATCAATGGGAGGTCTGCTAGATCTCACCGGATCTATCATCGGGGGTGCTGAAGGTACCGAAGTTGGATTATTTGGAGGTGGAGGTTGTTGTACAGCCGGATTATTCTGAACAAACTGGGTAAACCATTCATTCATCATTTGGTAGAAGGCTTGTTTAGCCTCCCCCTCATGGCTACCCGTAACTGGTTGAGAGTCTATTGGCGCTGATCCACGTGCGAGACCAGGCGCAACACTCTCCACATCATCAGCTACGGCTCTATCGGGATCGGAATCCATTTACTATATAAAATACAATTGAAATTGTCAGAAGTCACCACACTATTATATATACAATTCAAAGGCATGTATAGCTAGACTCTTACGTACTACGGTAGTCCTAGAATCGACTAAATCGTAGCTCTGATACCAATTAAAATGTAACACCCTTAACTCGTGTCCGTTGCCGGATTAAAGTTCCAGGGCATTACTATGCTTAACACAAATCATATCTTTTATTTACATTCATTAAAAACATGGAAAAATGCATTTCGAGTTTATACTACTATAGCAAACTTAAACATTAATAACTTATCATAATCCATTTAAGCCAATTTCAGATACTTGCATATATATATATATATATATAAATATATTTCCGCTCAAAATATATAAACTTAAACTAAATGTATATGCACATGTTCAAGCCATATTCGAATATGTCAATTTAAAAACATAGCATAAAACTTCCTATACAAACGGTTAATATAACTTATATAGATCATATAATCTTTGGCATGTTTTATCACTTCTACCAAATCACATCATCAAACCACCCAATCACCTATTCGACATATACCTATTATTTTAAACTTAACAACATAATAACCTTATGCCACATACACTACTTCATGCCATTAGTTTTACATAGCCTAATGTATACATGATTACACATCAATTTACTCATTACTATTTCACCTCTGGTTAACACATGCATAAAATACAATTTATATCATCTATACCTAATCACATTGATACATTCAACTAAACATGCCGAAACAAATCATCATCATTCCAATGTCACATAGATGTTTGAATCATATTTAATCCATTACTAAAATCTCCAATAGTAACTTCATAATTTAACCAACTCAAACCAACTCAAATAAAGAAACCTATACGATCAAGTTTAAACCATAAGGGACAAGCCATTTTCGCAAATCATCATGATCATTATCCCTTTACTTTAAAGTAAGTAAAAGATCACCTAATCTAATACATAACTTACATATGCTTAAACCATGAAATAAACCTTTGAAGTTAACATAAAGCAAAACCGATTATTCACATCACTAAAACAATGACCACATTACAAGTCACACATTCATAAAAGCATAGCCATTTTCGCATGGCTTACATGCATATACATATCATTCGAACACAACATAAGAGATTTAGTCTATACATGCCTTTGACTTAAAAAGTATTCAAAACATATATATACCAAAGAGAGTGATAGTGTGGTTGACTTCACCAACGATCCTTCGAGCCTGTAGCTTGACCAAAATCTATAAAACAAACAGCGAAAACACACAAAGTAAGCTCACTGGCTTAGTAAGTCTTAAGCACATATAATTGTAATGAACATACATGTAAACATTTTAATCTTCAAGCTTATAATATTATACATAAATATTTCTATATATATATATAATACACTTAGCCAAATACTAGTGTCGCATTTGTATCAATTATTATCACTATGTCATCATGAACATATAATTTATCAACTTCACATATAAGCAATGTACGTACACATTAATGATAGGTTCAACATTATAAGATAAAGTACTTGTGGAATTGACCATTTCAGCACATCGTATTTGATTTAAAACGATAAGAAATTTGCTCACTTCATTCCTTACAAACATAATATGCCAACTCTTACCCGAGCTTTTAACACAAAACATTATATATAACTTACCTTGTTTGATTCTCAAATTTTCCATTTATATCAATTCACCTAAGCATTAAGCACGCTAGGCATGAAGCCGAATATGTCACCAAGACTAAGCACTCTGCTAGGCACGAAGCTTCAATCAAATCACTTGTACTAAGCCTGCTAGGCACTAAGCCCAAATATGTCACCCAAGCACTAAGCACTAGCCACGAAGCAAATCAAATCAATACTAAGCTCCTAGCATAATAGCCCGAGATATCATTTTCATCATTTCAATGCACATTTCAATAATACCATAACCAATTAAATCACTTAAATTTCATAATTCTATCACATTTCAAAGTCAACTATGCTTATTCACATTTTCTAACTAAAATCATTACATCATTGTATAATCGCATATCATATCGATTATACACCTTTACTCAGATTAACAAAACATATCCAATTCAATGTAATACCTTTACATTCGGCTATCACATAAAAATATGCCCAAATTTATCAAACACCGTCATTAAACACATTCATAATTCATTCTTTAATATAATCTAGCTTAAGGACTTACCTCGACTTTCGACGGACAACGTTAACCTGGCTAGTCGACAACTTTCATTTTCCCCAATCCAAGCTCGTTTTTCTTTGTTCTTGATCTAGAACACATTAAATTCAGCTCATTCAAGTACATTTCAATTCAATTTAGTCCCAAAACACATAAACATGTAAATTACCATTTTGCCCATAAGATTTCACATTTTTACTATTTAGTCCTAATTGTACAAAACATAAAATACTCAAAATTTGCCAAGACTATGCAAGGGCCGAATGTTCACAAGGGCATTATAAGTCCATTTCTTTCATTTATTTTACAAATAAGCCCCTCTAAAAATTTACTTTTACAAATTAGCCCTAAATACTAACATTCACTAAAATTTCTAACACAAAACATATCAATCCTTAACATATCTTTAATTTAAAATCATCAAACATCAAAAACCTCAAGAATTCATCAATGGTCGAACCTCATAAACACATGATTCTCAAAAATTCAAGCATGGGTCGGGTAATATACGAAGCAACGATCTCAAAACGTAAAATTATTAAAACCAAGCTAAAATTCATACCTAATTGTGCTTGATGGTGGCGAATGTTTCAAGACTTTAAACCCTTTTTTCTTAGTTAGCTCACGGCAATGGAAGAAGAAGACACTAAAATGGCTTTTAATTTCATGTATTTTTAACATATAATAATATTTTAATGATTTACCATTTTAACCTTTATTTAATAATAAAAACAATATATAATATAAGGTTAGTCTTGTCATAAACCATCCACTATCTCCAAAATGGGCTATTTACTCTTTTAATGCCCCACTTTAAAAAGCCATCATCAAATAGGCACTTTTCACTATAGTTTGCTAATTTTACCTTTTACTCGATTAAGTCCTTTTTCTAAATTAAACACACAAACGATAAAATTTTTCTACGAGACTTTCACACATATTAATTCACATATAATAAACACAAAATATAATATTAAAATATTTCTCAGACTCGGATTTGTGGTCCCGAAACCACCGTTTCGATTAGGGTCAAATTCAGTCTGTTACATATACCAACAAAATAGACCTGCAAACTGAAATGAGAGAAAGTACTTAGAGTAAATGAGGAGAAGAAAGAAAGAAAGAGAGGGCTGGTAGGAGGGAGAAAAAAGGCGGGCAGTAACCAACCCAAAGATTGACATCATGCTGGACAAAACAAAAAAGAAAAGCAAACAAATTTGAGAAAAAATAGAAAAAATTTAAAGTATTTAAAATAGGCATAATTATAAAAAATACCCTCAACGTTTATGGGCTTTTGGTTTTGTGCCATTTACCTTTATTTTTTTGGATTGAGGCCCTCAACATTATAATTTTTTCACAAATCAACCCAATTTTAATGGAAAATGTCAGTTGACCGTCAATCAAACACCGGTTAACAAAGTAACCTATGTGGCATGCTAACATGTCAAAAATAAAGAATTAAATATGAAATTTTAAAAAATAATTTTAACCCTAAAATTAAAACCTATTATTAAAACCCCAAATCTCTTATTCCCAAGTCATGAAATACCTAAAACTTATCATCGACGATGAGTTTCCAACAATTAGAAACACAAGAAGAGTGGTAGCACAAGGAGACAACGTTGGAACAAGGACAAGAGTAGCAGCAACCATTTTCTCCATAGGTTGATTATGAGAATGACTGTGCCCACCCTTTCCAGACAAAAACAACAGTATATTGCTATGGAAACATGAAAATATATACACTTTTTCATGTCCTTTTAAACTCAAATTCATGCAATTTCGGAGTAATTCTTGTCGAAAAATATATAATAACTATAAAATAATTAAATTGTACTTAAATTATTAACATGTTGAATTTTAATTATTTTATAATAAATTTTGATTTATTTTCGACAGATTCGCACAAAGGGTGAAAATTGGCTCAGTAGACACTACTAGAAGCGAAAAATCGAGAAGCAATTTTTGAAGCATCGAGGAAAATTAATTTTTTAGCCTAAGAAAGTCCAAATTATGAATATTAATTCATAATATAATTAATTTAATTTTAATCCAAGTTATTTTGGGTTAAATAATTATTATTAATTAATTATGAAAAGATGCCCAATTGTGCTAAACCGAAGGATTGATCCAATTGAGCAACTGGGCTGCCCAAAACCATCCCATATGCTGACCCAATCAGCTTATTTAGCTGATTATTTGGCTTGCAAAACAGCCCTTGATGTTTCCTTGAAATTGCATTCAAAACCCTCCACTTAACAAGCTTTTGTAGATTTGCCCTTAGCTAAATTTAGCAAGTCTGAAAGCTTCTAACTTGCCACATGTGTGGCCGGCCATGGGGGGTGTCTATGGTTGCTGATATTTACTATTTTTAACAGCCTCTCCAACCTATAAATTCCCCCCTTGGCTGCTCATTTCAAACACACCTCTCATTCTTTTATTCTTCACTTCTCTCTCACTTTCTCTCTTCAAAACCCCTTCTTTTGTTCTTCTTTTTCCCTTCCATTCCCTTGTTGATTTCCCCTCTTGGAAAAGAGCCTTTCAACCACCATTGGAAGCAGCATTCAAGTGCTCGTAGAAGCCTCTGTTCAACAAAAACAAGCGGAGAAGGAGCGGAGCAAATTAGTCAAGCTTCGGAGAAACACTGGATTCGATTTTAGTTCCCTATCTTTTAATTTTTATTGTTTTTGTTATGAACATGTCTACGAATACTTGTGATGTTGATATGTTTAATTTAATTAATATGGCTTAAATTTAATTCGTGTTAGGTTGATTGCATTTCGTCCACTTAAGTTATTAAAAATTGTGTTTGTGTTGTTATAGACCTTGATAAGTTGTTTGATTAAGTAAAATCATGATTAATTTATTCTTGCATTATAATTGTAAGGTAACTAATGAATTAATTATTTAATCGTGTTGAAATTGTAATTAATTAACACAATAATTAATCAGTACATATTTAATCTTCTAAGATAGCTGATGGTTAAATTAGCAACGGTATTAGATGATACATTAGCCTTGCATAACTTGCAAGATTATT
The DNA here is from genome assembly GCA_025506655.1 of Gossypium rotundifolium. NCBI lineage: Eukaryota > Viridiplantae > Streptophyta > Magnoliopsida > Malvales > Malvaceae > Gossypium > Gossypium rotundifolium. Next base: position 96,142,402 of record CP106732.1, on the reverse strand, counting down.
GTGATTAAACTGTTTAAAGGTAAGAATACATTGTTACCTCACTTAACGTTTTATGTGCTTATGAAGATTGATTAATTGTTTGAATTGGCATTGGAAAGTATTCAAGAGATTAGTTAATTTAATAAGTATGTATGAGCAGTAGTTAGCAAATTACAGAGTTGCCGTGAATTATTCGTAACAACATGAACATGCGTTTAGTAATTAAGCCCCTATTTTTTTACACTCATTTGGGTACTTAAACTTTCAAAATATATTAAAAAGACCCTTAAACTTTTTCAAAAAAAGCAATTAAGTCCTTGCTTTTATTAAAATTATAAAAAATTATAAAAAATTATAAAAATTAAAATCAATAAAAGCTATAAATATTATTAAATTTTAATAAAAATTCAAATATTAAAATTAAAAAATATAAAAATCGTAAAAATATAAAAAATTGTAAAATTTATAAAAATATAAAATAATTATAAAATTTTATAAATTGTAAGAAAGTTATAAAAATTTAAAGAAATATAAATTTCAGAAAAAAATTATAAAATTATCGTACCAAAAAGAAGCATTTTATAATTTTTCTATAACTTTTATTGATTTTAATTTTTATCATTTTTCATCACATGTCACGTTGTGTTGATACAAATGATGCCCTTAATTGAAAAAAAAAAAACTAGGGTCATTAATTTTTTTATGATTTTGTAAAATTTTAGATTTTTACTTTTTACAATTTTATAAAATTTCTAATTTCCAATAAAATTTATTTTTTATATTTTTATTAAAATTTAATAATTTTTCTAAATTTTATTATTTATCATTTTATAATATTTTCTAATTTTTAATAAGAGTAAGGGCTTAATTGTTTTTTGAAAAATTTTGAAGGTTTTTTATGCATTTTGAAAGTTTAAGTATCTAATTGAGTGCAAAAAAAAAAAAAAAAAAAACAGGGGCTTAATTTTTTTGAAGAAGTTTAAGGGCCTTTTTGATGCATTTTGAAAGCTCAAGTGTTGAATTGAGTGCAAAAAGAAAAAGGAGTGGTTTTTTTTTTTTTTTTTTTTTTTTAAGTTTGAGGACTTTTTTACAAACTTTAAACCTTCTTTTTTTATTATTGTTTCATTGCCCATGCATGTTGTTGTTATTATTATTATTATTATTATTATTATTATTATTATTGTATATGTTCAATTTTATTTGATATTATATATTTTACAGCATATTTAATTTAATTAATCTTTAAATGTATTATATAACCATTCTTGATCTAATTTCTTTCAAGAATAATTCCTTTGACTTATTAAAAAATTTTAAATTGTATATACTTTTTACATATAAAAACACATAAGAATACGAAATAAATTAAACCTTTTTCGGATGTTGATGCACTGATTGATTCATAACAAAGCAGCACGTAGAAGGAAGATGAAATAAAATGCTAAATGATTTAAAACATTTAATTAATCAATATGTTAATGTTAGAAAATATCATACACCGAATCTTATTTTGCTTCCGTTTTTCTTTTAAAACATTTAAGGTAATATAATTAATTGCTTTAATTGATTGCAATGGATATAAAAATTCAATACATTAACTTCCCTTAGTTTGAAAATATATTTTTAAAATGCAAATTTTATTTCAACATATTATTAAAAATATAGTAATTAAAAATCAAATAAATTAAAACTTAAATAATTTAATATTATTCATTTAATTTATAAATAATTTAATAGACATGGAAATTAACTCAAAATAATAATAAAATATCTAAAATCATTATTTAAAAATTAAATTAAACCATAATCAACTTAATAAATCAAAACACTTTGATATACATAGTTTAAGCAACATATTAAAATAAAAATTGATGGTGATAATGGATTAAATTAGGATAATTGTTACACATATTTATTTAAAGAAAATATATATATTATTGTGTTTTAAATTTTTAATCATATTATTTGTAAAATGTTAATTTTTAAAAATAATTTAACTAATACATGTAACATACAATATAAAAACTAGTATTAATTATTAGACTTAATTTAAAACAAATATCAAAATATTTCATATAATTAATACAATATTTTATATTTATTTGTTTATATTTTAAGTGATTACTCTTAATATGTATGTTCAACTATTTAATAAATTTATTTAATTTAACAATTTAATATATTTACTCTTTAATTTTATTTCCATATATTACAATTTTTCCCTTAACCTATGTTTCTAGATTTTCAAAACTTTCATAGGATTTTAAGTTGAAAATCATTATTTTTTTATTTTAAATGAGTTACCACCACCGAAAAAAGTAAAATTTTTTCACTTTTTTAATAGGATAAAATTAAATTTATACATCAACTTTGGTCCAATGTGCAACTTGATATATGACCTTTAATTTGGTGCAATTATACATATGAAACTTGAATTGTGATTCATATGTATTTATGAAACTTTGATTTTGATTCAATTGTAACATTTAAGGGGCATTTGGTTTGCCAAATCTTAGATTACATTCTATAATAAGATTATGTGAATATAAGATTACGGGTGGAATGTAAGATTACCTTGTTTGGTTCATTTTGTTTGGTTGACGAAATGTGAGATTACCTAAAAGTAAATTTTATTATATTGTCCTTGTTATAAAAGTTTTATTTTTTCTCACAACACAAAATATAAGGGGTTAATTAAAATAAATAACCAAGAAATGACATTGGCTTGATGGTTAAGTAGTTAGTGCACTCCTTAGAGGTCCTAGGTTTTATCCATTCCTCTCATTTCTTTTCTTTTCATTTTCAGCAAACTATGGTGGAAACAACACTAAAATAAATATCATTTGTAATAAATATTTAACAAGAGTGGGTAGTAGCCTAATGGTTAAGCATCTACACCTTTCCCTTGCCTACTATTGTTCAAGTCATGCTCTTCTCCTTCATTTTATTTTAAATTTTGGCCAAAATTTAGTAATTTCCCAGGCAACCCCTTAAGATTTAAAAACCCTAAGTATTTAGTCCCTCTTTTCCTAATTACTCTAGGATTTTGATTTCTTTTTCTATTTTAAATTGAATTCTCCCTCTTTCCTATATCTTCTCATATCACTTTTACATCCTTTTCTTAACATCAAATTTTCTCCCATTGTTGAAATTATTTTTGCTTTCGATAACAAATCAATCACCGATAAATTAATTCCCTACCGATTGTTGAAATTCTACGTGATAGCCTCCGTAATTCATCAAGTGCGGTAAGTGCACTCGATCTAAAGTTTAGGACCCCAAATTTCGTAGGATTTCTATATGATATTGATATTTCAAATCAATTAGTTAATATTTCACTGTTTTTGACGAATCTTTCCTTAATATTGTTGAATCTTGATAAATCTTAGAAAACAAAAGTTAAATGTTGTATAATTGTCATTTGAAGAACTCAATTTAGGTATCACGGATCAGATTTGAACGTGAGGAACATTGCTAGAGACCCCAGTGACAAGTGTGTGTTCTTTTACAAGTGAATCGGGGCAAAACCGTGCCTAGGATAGGGCCACACAGGCATGTGGGCCACCCGTGTGGACCACACAACCCCTCACACAATCATGTCCCCTTGAAACCCTAGGCTATTTCAATTCTCACATGACCTAGGACCCTCTACACGGTCATGGCTCCCTTGTAGGTTGATTTTGCAAATACCACACGATCACAGTTTGTCACATGACCTAGCCACACTGTTGTGTATCCCCTCTAGATAGTCTAGGGCTTTCTACACGGCCATGTGTCCCCTATTTATCAGATTTTATAATTTTACCCAAAAAATTTAGGATTAGATCAATTTAGTCTCTGAATAATTTCTAAACTATTTATAGTGCTCTAATTTATTTAATTAAGCCCTTATGAATTATGTTAGAATCCATGATTTGATGGACTGATTTAATATGAAATCTATATATACATTTGCATGAATTGTGAACAATACATATGTCTATTATTTCTGAGTTTGTGATTATATGTTTAATATGCCTTATGTTACCATTAAACGGAACACTTAATAAACATGACTTTTGCTATTGAGTTGATCTGTTATACGCATATTGATTGCTATTGTATTGTTCTGTTAAAAGCATAATTAAATGTTACCGTATTGATCTGTTTTGAGCTTGAGCTAATATATTGCATGGGGTGGGATGATATGTACGGACGAAGAAGTGGTAGTTTATCTGCAAATTTTTTGTGCATCCATAACCCAGTGGCAGTATTTATCCTTTAACTACAAATATGTTGTACATCCACAACCCATCGGCAGCTTTTACCTGCAGATATGTTGTGCATCTATAATCTAGTGGCAGATTTTATCTACGATATTTTGCTGTCCACCCACAATCCAACGGAAGATTTTATCTACAAAACCAGTGGTGGTCAAACCGTTACCTAGTATGTAGTTGGTTGGAGTTTAGGGAAACTCCCATTATGGTGTGTAGTGATGGGGTAGGATCTTTTCTGTTAAACTGAAACTGTACGGCATTCATAAAGTATGTGCATACAAACTGGATTTTTCTAGATGACATACATATATGTATACATTGATTGAAATGGCCTGAAATATCGATATTCTGAAATTGCTATTATGTACTATTCTATACGTGGTGTTTCTGTGTACTTAAGTGTTTGCATTGGTTTACTTGTGATAGAATGCACACTGAGCTTCATAGATCACTCCATTTTTATTTCCATCACTATAGATAACCCACCAGGTTAGGACATGGACATAACACTCGGAGGGGCTGGGCTCGGTTTTGTTTTCATTAAATATTTTAGATTTATCACTTCATACTTTTGTTATTCAAAGACTATAATGTTTTAAATTCAATTTGTGGCTTGAAACTTGGGAATTGGGTTTAAAAAAGCATGCAGGACATTTAACTTAATTTAATTTTAGGATACTGAATATGATTTTCAACTATTTATGCATATAATTTGAATAAATCTAAATTGAATACCACTTTTTGCTACTATATTGTATATAAAATTTGACTAATAAATAAAATAGAAATTAACTAAGTTTTCAATGGTAATCACTTTTTTTTTTCAAGAAAATATTAGATTAATCATAATTCTTTCCACTCATGAATTTTTCTAAAAATAAGTTAAATTTTCTTCTAAATATAATAAATGTTTTAAATTAATTGTTTTATAAATCTCAATTGCCACTAGGTCATTTCAATGGTCGATGTAATCTCTCGAATTCGCATCTAACGTTTAGGATAGGTTGGAGAAGTTACATTTGGTGGTATAGAACCTAGATTTTCTAAACTTGGACTGTGAAAATTTGATTGAGTCTGCCTGCATGTATAAAAAGGGTAGTTTGGGGAAAACCATGCCACAAATTTTTTAGAAATTGGTTTTCTGCAAGAAATTGAATTCGAGACTCCGATGCCTTTCCTACTGTAGTCACTATTGCTATTGAGACTTTAGATGAACTGGAATCCTTTAGACTATAGATATATTGTAGCTAATGCTTGAACTTTTACTTGAAAAGTGTAAATATACTTAGATCTTAAAAACTTTCGAGACCAAAATGAATACACAAGTTAGACGTGGTAGGGGTAGACCACGTAGGGTTGCACCTATAGAGCTGCACTTGTAGAGCCACCCTGTCACACCCCAAAAACCAAGTTAGAAGAATAAGGTTTGTGACAATTGAAAGTGGCCATGCCCCAATTTATAAGGTTATCTTTGAGCATTTATAAACCAAGGGTTTGAAACGAATATCAAAATTGGGGTCATAAATAATTAATTAAAGTATTAAAATAACATAATATGGTATTATTATATTAATTAATCTAAAATGAAACTTGATTACAAGATTTAATAAAGTGAGATGGCCCGGGTTAATTGAGTCGTGCACTTTGATGCCCGATCGTCTACGAGGAGTAGAAAGGAAACTCGGAAAAGAAGGTTTTTGAAGAGATGATTTGCGAAAGCCTTTGTTAAGTTTTATATCTAATTTTTGATTAAGTTAGGAATGGAGGTTTAAATAATATGGGATGGGTTTAATTTAGAAGTCGGAAGAAGAAGGTTCGGGTTTGGGTTAGAGAAAGAAGGATAGATGTTTGGTGTTCGGCTTAATCGGATAAAAGAAGGATGGATAAAAGATGGACAATGGATGTTTCGGTTTAAGAGGGAATAAAGAAAGATAGTTGGATGGAAATGGATAATAGAACTTAAATCGAGAATCGATTCAACACTATAACGAGTGTCACCCCGATTCCATTCGGTTTAAGGTGGATTGATAGAAATAGAACAAACGCCACACTCGAGTTAAGGAGTGATAAGTTTAAAACAAGAATCGGAGATGCCACAAGCTAGCTTGATAAGCCAACCAAAACTTGTACGAATAAGCAGAGGAGTAATCTCACTCTTTGAACAAAAGTTCATATATTAAAAATTAGTAAAAGTTTTTTCTACAAAATGAAACAACAAGGTATTTATAGCTAGGTTCTGTTTGACTACGAGCAACTTGCTTTTTCGCATGGCTAATGGCTTCTCTTTCTCGTGGTAGATAGCTTCAGCTTCGTTTCTGCTCATACTCCGATCCATACTTGAAAAATGAAGAAATTTATTTCTACCTCACCACAAAATCTCACGAGTTCACTCACAAAGAAAATCACTCACACTCGTGTTTTACTCAATTATGGCTTTTCTTTGATGTATCACTCGTGCCTTTTACCACACGACTCTCTCCCACAGATTCGTACTTCATTTTTAGAAAACTTATCGCAGCTTGAGGGTCGGCTTCAAATTGGTTACAAAGGATAATGTAGGTGAATCGGGTAGGCTTGAAAACAAGAAAATAAAGGTTGGGTATGGTGGCGTTTGTTAGGATGGAGGGTACCATATGATGGTGAATAGTATTTTGGAAGATCAGGGTAGTGAGATGAGGGTAGAATGAGAGTTTTGAGATTGGGAATAGAGGAGAAGAATGGAAACAACTTGCAAAAACTTAACACTTTTCTTTAACTCGTATATTTTTTTTGAATTTTTGTAATTCTTTTTTTTATACTTCAAATACAATATTTGGAATACAAGAAAATAAATTACAACTTGGATTTTTTTTTAATTTCAAATTCTTTTTACGAACCTATTTTGATTTCTCGATCTTCATCGTCAGAGCTCCTTGTTTGCAAGCTCTGATACCAAATGAAGTGAGACTGCCCAGGATAATCGAGTCGTTCAATTTGATGCCCGATCATCTACAAGGAGTAATAAGGAAACTAAAAAAAAGGTGTTTGAAGAGATGATTTGCGGAAGCCTTTGTTAAGTTTTATATCTAATTTTTTATTAAGTTAGGAATGGAGGTTTAAATAATATGGGATGGGTTTAATTTAGAAGTATGAAGAAGAAGGTTCGGGTTTGGGTTAGAGAAAGAAGGATAGATGTTTGGTGTTCGATTTAATCGGATGGAAGAAGGATGGATAAAAGATGGACAATGGATGTTTCAGTTTTAGAGGGAATAAAAAAAGATAGTTGGACGAAAATGGATAATAGAACTTAAATCGAGAATCGATTCAACACTATAACGAGTGTCACCTCGATTCAATTCGGTTTGAGGTGGATTGATGGAAATAGAATGAACGCCACACTCGGGTTAAGGAGTGATAAGTTCAAAACAAGAATCAGCTGAATTTGATCTGGATAGAGCTCGAGGAGCTGGAAATGAGCTAGGATTAGCTTGCCAACAATGCATGTATTTGCTCAAAGTTCGGCCTTTAGGGAACTCAAGATGATCGAAACGTGAATATTGGGTTGGCCCGGGTTGGGTCACATCATTTAATTTGAAAATAATGTGTTTTAATTGAATTAGGACCTAACTGGAAAAAGGGGTAAAATGAATTAAAACATTAGTAATGAAACTTGACTATGAGTACTAATTATTGTATATGAACTAAAATAGGAAAGTGTTAAAAACTATAAAGTTAAATAAGTTAATAATTTTTTTTTAGCAAATCAGATAAGCTAATAAAAAATAGATAAAGTTGAGCACGAAATAAATATATACAAATAAGAAATAAAATTAAACAGGAAATGAGCCTTAAGCTTGGTAGTTAAGTGTTATTCCTCCATCCTAGAGGTTCTAGGTTCAAGCTTTCTTCTCCCATTTATATTCCTTTTATTTTCAGCAACACAAGATAAAAGCCACACTAAAACAAATATTATTTGAGGTAAAAACTGCACAAGAAATAGGCTTAGGCTTAATGGTTAACATGCTAGTTTCCTTCCTAATTGACCCAGGTTTGAATCCCTTTTTCCTTTTTTATTTTATAAATTCACCAAAGACACTCCAAACATTAAAATATGTAAAATTAAGTGTAAAAATTAAGCAAGAATGAACAACAAGATCAATGGTAAGGTGCTAGTTCCCCCTAAGAACATGAGTTTGAGCCTCCTCCTCCTCCCCTATTATTTTAATTTCAAAATTTCGACAAAATATTGGGAAAATTACAGGAGACGCTTTTAAGGTTTACAAACCATAAAAATTGACTCAATTCTTTCATAATTAGAATTCATATCTTACTCCTTCCCAAAATTCCAATAGAATTAGAATTCTACCAACTTTTTATCTTCTGTTCCTAATTAGAATTTCAGTTTGCCCCTTTTCAAATCCTAATAGAATTTTCCCTCCATCCTTCTATTTATTCTCCCTTTTCTTTTCCACCCTCTTCTTTGCAAAATATTTTCTCTCCATTGTTGAAATTATTTTTACTTTCCATATCAAATCCATTCTTGATAAATTGATTTTCTACCGATTGTTGAACTTTTCGTTAATAGCCTCCGTAAATTCATCAAGTTCAGTAAGTACATCTCGATTCAAAGTTTAGATCCTGAATTTTCGTAATATTTCTAATCGAAATTAATCTTTCATTTGATCTAATTAATCTTAATCGTTTCTTGTCACATCTCTCAAAAAACTTGATTTATCTTGAAATCCGTCATTAATTTTTGTGTAAATGTCATTTGAAGGACTCAATTTAGGTACCCCAGACCAGATCTAAGCACAAAGAATGGCATTCGAGATCCCGGAGTCAAGTGTGTGTTCTTTTACAAGTGAATCAGGGCAAAATAGTGTCTAGGATAGGACCACACGACCCCTCACACGACCATGAGAAACCCTAGGTTTTAAATTCTCACACGGTCTAGGACCCACCACACGGCCTGCCACACGGTCGTGCCTTCCCTGTAGGTTGATATTGCAAATACCACACAGCCTAACCACACGACCAGGGCTTCCCGCACGGTCTGATCCCACAGTCATGTGTCTCTTATTTTTCAAATTTTATAGTTTTGCCATTATTTTTCAGCTTTTATAATTTTCCCCTTATTTTTAGATTTTACAGTTTTGACCCTATTTTCATATTTTACAATTTTCCCCTATTTTACAAATTTTACAGTTTCGACCCAGATTTTTATGTTTTGGTCATATTAAACCTTGAATAGGTTCCAAACTTTTTTTAGTGAATTAAAACATATAATTACATCCATGATAGTTAGGGGTGAGTATTCGATCAAGTCGAGTCGAATCGAGTAAAAATTTTTTGAGTTAGTCGAGTTAACAAATCCTATTTTAGCAACCGAACTTAATTTAAATTTTTTTTGAATTGAATCGAATCGAGTCAAAAAATTTTAGAGTCAAATCGAGTCGAGTTAACGGATCCTATTTTTTATACTTAATGTTGCGATTAGATGGACCGATTATTTAACTAGTAGACGAAGTACATGATTATTTAACTACCTGAACAATATAATGATTTTGTCTCTTAACTTAATGGGTAAACATTTATCAAAATGACGTAGTTTTGCCTTTTAACTTAATTATTTTGAATTTTAACTTTTAAAAAAGTAAACATTTATCAAAACGACGTAGTTTTGTCTTTTCTTATTCGAATTTTCGGATAACTTGAATTGTGTAAATCATATTCTAGTTAAACTGAAAAACTTAATTTTGTTATTCGAGTTGATCCAAATAACTTGATTAACTCAAATAACTAGAACTATTTAATTCAAAATTTGAAATTTTTATCAAGTTTTTCGAATCGAATCGAATTTTGCTCACCCTTAATGATAGTACAAATTATGTTAGAATATATTATTTGATTGACTGAATTAATATGATAGTGATATATATTTGCATGATTTGTGAATTGTAATTGTAGTTGTGACTGTACGTATAGTATAGATTATACCGTTAAACCAATCACACAGAAAGCATGACTTCAGTTACTGAGTTGATTTGTAACAAGCATATTAATTGCTACTGAATTGAATTGTTATGAGCATATTGTTTGCCACTGCATTGTTTCGTTAATGGCATATTAAATGCTACTAGATTGACCTATTTTGAGCGTTCCATATTGCATTCATGGGGTGGGATGACATGTACGGAGGAAGATCTGACAGTTTATTTACAAAATAAAAATGGCTATGCAAGTTACAACCATGTAGTATTTGTCATCTGCAAACCGCTGTGAATCTATAGCCAGTCAGATTCCATTTGCGGGTATTGTTGTGAATCCATAGCCAAAGGCAGAGTACTTGTTGTGTATCCACAGTCGAAAGTAGATTCCATCTGCATGATTTCATTGTGTATGCATAGCCATGTGACAACTTTCATTTGCAAATATTGTTGTGTGATAACAACCTATGACAGTTGTCATTTGTGAACCAGTAGTGGTTTAACCAAAAATCCGGTGTGTTGGTGGATGGAGTTCTAAGGAACTCTTATTGTGGTGTGTTGCGATGGGGTAGGACATTTTTTGTTAAACCGGAACTGTATGACATTCATGAAACATGTGCATATAAAACTGAGAATTTCTGATATGATACATATATATACATATGTACATTGTTGAAAGATCTGAAATGTTGATATGTTAAAATTTTTATTGTGAATTATTCTATGAATAGTATTTTTGTATGATAAATCATTGCACTGATTATTCCTATGCTAAGTTGATCTAAAATAACAATATTTTGAATTGTCATTCATTTGTTATTACTCTAAATTTTGGGATAGTGAAGTGAAGTGTTTTATGTGAAAAACTGTCAATCTAAAGTGCTTTATGAATGTGTTTATTCACGAAATTGTTAAATTCATGTAGCTTGTCTACAATTTGCACTAATTTTGCTTGGGAAAGAACGCACACTAGGCTTCATAGGTCACCCCCTTTTATTTTTCATCCTTTCAAATAACCCACTAGGTTAGAACATGGACGCGAATGCAGACGCAGCATCAGAAGGGTCTCAGCTCGGTGTAATTTACTAAAATATTTTTGGTTTATTATTTGATATTATTATTATTATTTAGAGACTGTATTTTTTTAATTTCAATCTATGGCATTGGACTCAAGAATTGGGTTTAAAAAGCATGCATGATATTTAATTTAATTTTAGGATATTGAAATATGACATTTAATTATTTATGCATATAATCTTATTTAAATCTAAATTGGTTATCACTTTTCCGTTGCTAATCTGTAATTGTGTTTTGTTAAGGAATTAAATTGAAAAATTAACTAAGTTTTCTTAAAAGTAGTCATTGTTATGTAGGAAAGCTAAATTAATTCGGTTTTTGACAACCTGTGAGTTATTTGAAAATAGACTAAGTTTTCTTCTATAATAAATAAATGTTTTAAATTAACGCTTTTCAAAACTCTGATAACCGTACTAGGCCATCTTGGTGGCTAATGTAATCTTTCGAATTTGGGTCTAACGTCTTGGCCGGGTTGGGGAGGTTACACACCCACTATTCAGGGTGAAAACCTAATCCCTAAAGATGATTATGTTGAGAACTCCACCACCAATGGTGAGGAAGGCTATGAGAACGGAGACGACTCAGTGACACAGTCAATGCTAAAGGTGTTATATAAGGTTGCTGGAGCCCAAACTAGATCGGGGAACCATGGGTCTGTTGTGGAAAGGCTCCAATCAAATGGGGTGAAAACTTTCAAAGGTGTTGCTAGAACGACTCTGACTATGGTAGAGTATTGGATAGAGTCGATGAAAAGGATTTTGGAGGATGTAGACTATATTCTGAAGCAGAAGTTGAAGGGCATTGTGTTCTTACTTAGGGAAGAGGCCTATCGTATGTGGCAGTCTGCTGTAAGGGGCACACAAGCTAACCGTATTAATTGGGAATATTTCCAAGGGGCCTTCCAAAAGAAGTATGTGGGCACTAGGTATGTGGAATCCCGCAGACTCAAGTTTATCAAGTTAAAATAGGAAGATAAGACTGTCAGAATTTGAGGTTGAATTTTTTAGACTCAACTGTTATGCCTAAAGAATGGTCGCTACGGAGTAAGACAAGTGCGTGAGGTTCAAAAATGGGTTGCAATTCAACCTCAAAATTTAGGTTGCTTCACACTAGGAATGGGTGATTGAAACCCTTGTGGAGAAAGTCATAACTGTGGAGGAGACTGTAACACCCCTTACCCGTGTTCGAAGCCGAAACCAGATATGAGGCATTACCTAACTGAACTTGCTTGAACATGCTGTTTCAGGCAATAAAATTTTGTTTCGTCTTAAAAACTTTCCATACAAACCCAAAACATACTCATCCTAGGCCTACGAGGCCTTAAACATACTTCTAGAAAGTTTTGAGAATTAACTGAAAAATTTTACGCACTTAGAAAAATTTGGCCTATACAGGGGCCACACGCCGTGTTGCTCAAGGGACACGCCTGTGTGCCCTTGAGACATGCCTGTGTTTTTCACCCGTAGTCGGCACTGACTTATTTCACACGGCCAGACACATGCTGTGCCCTTAGCCCGTGTCCCTCACACGGCCCCAACACATCCATGTCTTAGCCCGTGTACCAAAACCTTGGCATTCTGTTTATGATGTCATCACCTCACTAAGGTCACATGGCCAAGGCACGCGCCTGTGTCCTTAGACCGTGTGTCGAATTAAATTCCACATTTAAAGTGAAGACTTCACATGGCTTGGGCACACGCCCATGTCCAAGGACGTGCTTTCCACACGACTAAAACACACGGTCGTGTCTCTGCTCGTGTGTTTACTACTGAGCATCCTAACTTTGTAAACCTAGCATACAGGGGACGCACGGTCGATTGACACGCCTATGAGGCTGATCGTGTGTCCCACAGGCCTAGACACACGCCCGTGTGTTTACCCATGTGGACATAAAAAGGCTATATTCCAAGCCAAATGCCACCCTACATAGTAGACATACTAACTCCAACCATATAAACATCATTCATGACCCAAAGGCACATCCAAGAACTCAATTCAAAGCATTCACACAAGCATAAACTTCATAACTTCATTATCATTGAATATATATATAAAGTTAACAAGTGATGGCCCATTTCCGATGACCATTTACAAAATGAATTTGATAACATACATAGCCAACACTTTGGCTAACAATTACAACCTAACAAAATGCTAAGTCCTATACATGCCATACTCAAAATAAGTCTAAATTGTTATACCAAAGTGATGTTGATAGTGTGATTTCCGAACTCCTGCGTCCCACCATCCCCAAATTATCTTGGCAATACTATAAGGAAAAGGGAAATGAGAGGGGTAAGCATAAAGCTTAATACATTTACATGAAAATAAATAGCAACAATAAGCTCACTATGGCATCAATCCATAGCATTAGATAACCATACAAAGTCATAAGCACTTTGCCATACTTACTCGTACTTGTTTTCATCTAGAACATACCATGCCACATATCATAAACATTCCTCGTGAATTTTCTCACGGGTACCTGTATTCACTCATTCACATGACTTTAATACAATTCTCATTTCTATTTCCAAGCTAATCTATTCATCCCAATAAATCACTAAGGATTCTCATGGATGCATATTCATTATCATTAGCATAAACATAAAGCCAATGCCATATCCCGGATGTGGTCTTACATGGATCATCTCTGAATACCAATGCCATATCTCGGATATGGTCTTATACGAAACCTCACATCAATATCGATGCCATATGCCAGATATGGTCTTATACAATTTTTCATATTTAATGTCGAAGTCATATCCCAGATATGGTCTTATACGGGATCTCAATTCGGTGCCGAGGCCATGTCCTCGGCATGGTCTTACACGGGACCTCATCCATCTCAAATTTCTCATTCAATACCAAATACTTAATTTCATAGAGCATCATGTATCATTATAACATCAAACATTCTCAAACATGCTAGCATAAATGTTGAATTTATCACATACAAACTTACCTCGATTTCAAAATGAGCTAGATTTTCAATCTAGTCCGAGACTTTATTCTTGCCCCGATCAAGGTTGATTCTTGATTTTTCTTGATCTATAATAGAAAATTAGCTCGTTTCAATCATCACATTAATAAAAGCATTTTAATAATCATGCTTTGGAAAAATTACTATTTTGCCCTTACAATTTAGCAAAATAACCATTTTACCCCTAGGCTCAAAATCAATTCTAATCAAATTTCTACCTTTAATGAGCCTAGGTGAACATCTATTTCTCTTATGGCTATCATCAAAACCCAACATTTCACACATTTTACTACCAATTTTACAATCTTTACAAAAAGGTTCATTTAGGTGTTTTTATGGCAACACCTTTCACAAAAGTTGTTAATCTAACAACTAAGACTTATTTTTTTCCATAAAAATGTAGCAAATAACGTTGAAAGCTCTCATGGAAAAAAATCTAATCTTTTCACCATATTGCAAGATACTCCCCTCATTAGAAAGCTTAAGCTCTAGGAGTTCTAAAAGTACAACCATCTTCAAGAAAAACCATTAAAATCACTTACTTTTTAGGAAGAAAGCTTGCTGAAATTTTGAGTTTTCAAACCCCTCTTTGCTGCTAATTTTTGGTGGTGATGGAAAGAACAAAAGATGATATCTTTTTTTCTTTATTTTATTAATACAAGTAAATTTAGTCACCAACTTTTACCAACTTTGACTAATTTTGTCAAATTTTGTTTCCTATGGCCAGCCACTCTATTCTTAGGGGTTTAATTGCACTTTAAAGACCCCAGATTAATATTATATAGATATTAGGCATCTTTAGCTTATAAAATAGAACTTTTGCACTTTATGCGATTTAGTCCTTTTTTCGCGATTAAGCTTGAAATCACTAAAATTAAAGCACCAAAATTTTCATGCACTTATATAATCATGCTCTAATTCATAAAATAACATTAAAATGAATTTTATCTAAGCCCAGATTAGTGATCCCGAGATTATTGTTCTGACTAGCCCCTAAATCGGCCTGTTACAATTCTCCCCCTTAAAGATTTTCGTCCTCGAAAATCTTACCAGTGAAAAGGTTGGGATATTGGTTTCATGGACTCCTCAGGCTCCCATGTAGCATATTCTATTCCATGTCTTTTCCATAGCACTTTCATAGGAGCTATACTTTTGTTTCTTAATTGTTTGACCTCCCTGCCAAAATTTTAATCGGCTCTTCGCCATAAGTCATGTCTGGTTGAATCTCTACCTCTGATGGCACAATCACATGTGAAGGGTCCGAATGGTATCATCGTAACATGGATACATGGAAAACATCATAAATCGTTACTAGCTCAAAAGGCAACGCCAAATGATAAGCTGCCGGTCCTATCCTCTCGGCAACTTCATAAGGTCCGATAAAACGCGGACTCAATTTTCCTTTTCGGCCAAATCTAAGGACTTTTCTCCACGGTGATACTTTCAGAAACACTCATCACCTACTTCAAACTCAATCTCTTTCCCTTTTAAATCTGAATAGGACTTTTGTCTATCTGAGGCCGCTTTTATACATTCACGTATCACCTTTACTTTCTCTTTAGTTTCCCTGACTAAATCGACCCTGTGTATCTAATTCTCCTTAAGTTCTGTCCAATATAAAGGCGTTCGACACTTACGCCCATACAATGCTCATAAGGCACCATTTTAATACTTGGATGAAAACTGTTGTTGTAAGCGAATTTCACCAACGGTAAATATTTTTCACAATTACCTTGGAATTCTAAAACAAAACATCAAATCATGTCTTCGAGTATCTGTATTATTCTTTTCGACTGCCCGTCAATTTGTGGATGGAAAGCTGTACTGAAGCTCAATTTTGTGCCTAAAGCCTCTTGCAACTTTTTCTAAAACCGTGACCTAAATCTCAAATCTATATCCGAAATGATCGATAACGGTACTCCATGAAGTCTTACTATCTCTGCCACATACAGATCCGCCAATTTATCATGTGAGTAGTCAACCCGCACTGGTATGAAATGGGCTGACTTCATGAGTCTATCAACCACGACCTATACCGTATCTTTCTTTTTCAGTGTCAACGGTTCACGAAGTCCAGGTAATACAGTCCCACTTCCACTCAGGAACCATAATAGGCTGGAGAAGACCCGAAGGTACTTGGTGTTTAGCCTTCACTTGTTAACAAATTAGGCATCTCGACACAAACTCGAAACGTCTTTTTCATACTAGGCCACCAATACCATTTCCTCCAGTCATTGTACATCTTCGTGCTACCAGGGTGCACAGTTAAATATCCGCTAGTGCTTCATGCAAAATCTCCCGAATAAACTCTTCATTTCTGGGTACACAGACCCTACCTCAGAACATCAAACATCCAATAGGACTTATTCGAAAGTCCAACTCAATATTTGATTCATATAAAACTCTTTTGGCTTGTAAATCGCTATCACCTTTCTGAGCTTCACAAATCTCTTAGAGAAACAATGGTCAAGCCCTCAGCTCGGCTATAATAGAACCATCATCTAACAAAGCCATCTGAGTATTCATAGCTCTCAGTGCAAACAATGATTTTCTGCTCAAAGCATTGACGACTATGTTCGCCTTTCCTGGATGGTAGTCAATCACTAAATCATAATCCTTGATCAACTCCAACCACCTTCGTTGCTTCAAATTTAATTCCTTTTGAGTCATCAAATATTTTAGGCTTTTATGGCCGATAAATATTCGACACCTCTCACCATATAAATGGTGTCTCCAAATCTTTAATGCAAACACAATGGCAGCTAACTCTAAGTCATGGGTAGGGTAATTCTTCTCGTGCGGCTTTAACTGTCTAGAAGCATATGCTATCACCTTGCCCTCTTGCATAAGAACACAACCCAACCCATTCAGGGATGCATAATTATAAACCACAAATTCTCTTCCCTATTCAGGTCGTACCAAAACAGGAGCTTCAGTCAACAACGCTTTTAGTTTCTCCAAGCTCTGTTGACACCTTTCTATCCATTCAAATTTCACATCTTTTTGTAATAATCTCGTCATCGAGGAAGCTATCATGGAAAACCCCTTGACAAAACATCTATAATAGCTGGCTAAGCCTAGAAAACTCCTTACTTCAATTAAGCTCCACGGCAGTTTCCAATCCACAACTACTGAAATCTTACTCGGGTTGACTCTAATTCCATTTTTCGAGACAATGTGCCCCAAAAATCCAACTTTCTTCAGCCAAAATTCACTTTTACTAAACTTGGCATACAATTATTTATCCTTTAAAATTTGCAAAATCGTTCTCAAATGCTCGGCATACTCGTTCTTATCCCGAGAGTAGATCAAATATCATCGATGAAAACCATGACAAATTTATCCAAGTATGGCCAAAAAATGCGATTCATCAGGTCCATGAAAATAGCAGGGGCATTCGTTAGACCAAAAGGCATGACCAAAAATTCATAGTGGCCATACCTAGTCCTAAATGCAGTTTTTAGTACATCCGAATCCTTGTGTAATAGCCCAATTTTAGCCCTAACCGAAAAGGTGGTTTCGAGACCACGAATCCGAGTCAAAAAAATATTCTAATATTATTTTTCGTGTTAAATATATATGATTGAGCATGTGCTAAAATTTTGTGAATTAATTTGTTTGTTTTTGTGTTTAATTTAAGAAAAATGATTAAATTGCATGAGTGGTGAAATTAGCCATTTGCTTGATTGAATGGTTAAATCAATGTGTCTTTTTAATAAGGGGGTTTTATGTTGCAATTACCCCTATTATAATTATAGTGGACGGCAATATGGCTTTATAATATATATTATATGTTTGTTTTATGTGTTAAATATATAATAATGATATTATATATTTTATAAGCATATTATAATAAAACAAAAAGGAGAAAATAATCTGCATGTTCATCTTTTCATCTATTTGGTCGAAACTAAAAGAGAGAAAAGACAGAAAAACAAGTAAGGGTTTCGACACTCATCAAGCAAAATTAGGTATGTTTTGGCTTTAGATTTGTGATGATTTTTGTATTTTTGAGATTGTTGTTCACTTTACTATCAAGCCCATGTATTAATTTTGTGCATTAGTGATGTTTGTGAGATATGCCATGGATGATATGTTGAGCTTTGTGATGATTTATAGTGTTAAATGAAAGATTTGAGCTAGATGAACATACTTTGTTCTTGAGTTTTTGATGAATTCCGCTAATTAAGGTTAATTTGTGAAAATATTATTTTGGAGTGTTAAATTGCAAAATTCATGAGAAATTTGGACTTATATAGTCCCTAGGAAAATTCGGCTCTATAGAATGGTAGCCAAATTTTGAGTAAATTTTGAGTTGTGTATTAGGGACTAAATTGTAAAAATTATAAATGTCAGGGGTAAAATGGTAATTTTCCCATTTATGTAATTTTTGTATTAAATTGTATGAAAATATCTTTTAATGAATTTAATTTGAAATTATTTAGATCAAGAACAAAAAGAAACGGGATTGGATCGGGGAAAAGCTAAGTTGAACAAATAGCCGGGAAGCCTAAACTGTCAATTTTCGAAGTAAGTTTATAAGCAATTTGGTGGAATTGAACTTTATTTAGTCAACATTAATGTGTATATGTTAAATAGAATGAAGCTTATTAAATAATTTAAGGCCAAATGTAATATTGGGCAAGATATATAAACTAGCTGAATGTGTGGTTGATTTATGTATGAAATTTGATATATTGGAGTTAGATGAATACTTGTAGATTAGTAGTAGCTAAATCTGGACCTTGAAATTGGTGATGGTGGTAATTGAATAAGTAACTATGTGTATATAAAAGTGTGGCCGAATGTGATGGTAAATCATAGGTAGAATGGTTTGGTTTGAATATACATATATATATATATATGTATGTTCATATGTACAAAATGTGATTTTATATGTTTATATGGAAGAGGAGGAGATCAGTTAATGGGCACTATGTGTGTGAATTTATACACTGAGCACTGTGTGTGCGAAATCGGTCAAATGGCACTATGTGTGTGAAAAAATGAGTAATGGCACTAAGTGTGCGATACATTACTAGATGATGTCACTATATGTGTTTTCTCTCAAGTAACGACACTAAGTGTGCGATACATTACATGAATTGTACTAAGTGTGCGAATTTACAAATCTCTCAAAACATAAACTAATGGATGGAGATAACTGAGAGGCGTTACTTAGGTAAGTAATGCATGGTATCTTAATAACCTAGCACTAATGAGGTAAGTTACTCTTGTTTTATTAATTTGTAAAAAAATGAGATGTGTATATTACTTTATGAGCTTGTTCGAAATGGCTATATAGGAGGTGAGTATTCAGCTTTGAGATCAATTAAATTTTAGTAAGGGTTGCATGGTAATATGATATATGTAATTGCGATTAATAGTTCTTTTGTAATCAAGATGATTCGATTAAAGTTTGAATAAGGAATTATTGTATATGATACCACTGCTTATAACTTACTAAGCCATAATAGCTTCCTTGGTGTGTTTGTTACATTGTTTCACAGATTTTTGAAGTCGAAGCTCGAGCTCGGGGATCCTTGTCAAAGTCAAGCACACTATCAACTATTTTGGTACCTCTTTGTGAATAAACTTAAAGTCTATGGCATGTATAGGCTAAACTACTTTTAAGTTGACTCAAATGATGTTTATGCGAATGTATATAAATGCCATGCGAAAATGGCTTTATTTTTTTTATGTTTGAGTTATTTAAATATGCTTGAGATGTTGCATATGTGTGTGCATGTTCGATTGTATTATAAACTTATTTTGGTGGGTAGTTTTTCATGAGATTATGCATGGCATGTTACCCATATAGAATTAATGAATGCTTATTGAATGACATATATGTGTATCTTAGGAATTATTTCATATTATACTATGAGAAATTTGAATATATGAAATTTTTGGTTGAATAAGGTATAAGGTACATTTGGTTGATGGATAAGCATTTAGTTATTTCATGTGCATTTATGTGATAAGCCATGAAAGAAATAGGTTGTACTTTATGCATGTTATAAATGAATTAGATTTATTAATGATCAAATAAAAACAAACTCATTGTAAATATTCGGCCATGACATTTGTTTAGTTGGAAACTTAAAATTTTTCATTGGAAGTTCAAGTGTGTTCGGCCATGAGAAATGAATGATTAAATTATGATTGTAATATCCAGCTAAGGTGTGCTTATGATATATATATATATATATACATATATGTAGTGACCATTGCCGAATGTGATAAGAAACTATTAGATAAATGAGTTGGATTGTACTTTATATTTATGGTATATTTGAATGTGAAATAAGTAAATAGGTCAATGTTATAATTGTATGTGGTATTGCATTGAGGAATGTACATGATCAAAAGTGATGCATATGTTCAGTAATGATATATGTTTGAATGTATTGTTGATAATGGTAATGAAAGAAGTGATTAAGTACCATATGCTTATCCAGTCTTTATTTTGAATGACCAAATGAATAGTGATTTGCTAATTGTTTGTAATTAGTTCTTAGATGATGTTAATGATATTATTCGTAATATGTACGTTAATGATTTGATATCAAATGGGATATACATGTTTATTTGTGATAATATGGATTAGTACACATTTATCAAGTTATTAGTTCTTATAAAGTGCATTGACTTGTGTTTGGTTTAGTAAGGCTCGTAACCCTAATCCGATGACGGATACAGGTTAGGGGTGTTACATTTGATTGGTATCAGAGCTACGGTTTAGTTGGTTCTCAGACTAACGTAGCACGTGTGAGTCTAGCTATACATGCCATAATTTATAATGTGATAGTGTGATGACTTCTGACAGTGAAATGTGTTTACTTCTTTCGTATAGTAAATGGATCCAGATCCTAAGCGAGCTATAGCTGATGATGTCGAGAGTGTGACGCCTGCTCTCACGCAAGGGACCGCGCGGAGGAATCTCGACAGGCTGCGAGTAATCCCGATGAGGGGGCTAAACAAACCTTCTATAGTATGATGAAAGATTGATTCAATCAGTATATTTGAGTCAATCCGGCTGTTCAACAACCCCTGAATCCAAACACTCCCCCTGTAGTACCGGTGGTACCCCCGATCGTTAATCTTGAGAGAACAAGCAAGCCTTCGATTGACCGAATTAGAAAACATAGGGCTCAAGAGTTTAGAGCCGAAGATGATGATGATGCTGAGCGAGCTGAATTTTGGCTTGATAATACCATTCGTGTCTTTGATGAGCTATCATGCACACCTGATGAGCACCTGAAGTGTGCCATAACTTTATTACGAGATTTTACCTATTATTGGTGGAATACTCTCGTATCGGTTGTTCCAAAGGAATGAGTTACCTGGGACTTTTTTCAAACGGAGTTCCGTAAGAAATATATCAGTCAGCTATTTATAGACTCCAAACGCAAGGAATTTCTTGAGCTTAAGCAGGGTCATATGATCGTATCTGAGTACGAGCGCAAGTTTGTGAGACTTAGTCGCTATGCTAGTGAATGTGTTTCGTCTGAGGCTACTATGTGCCGAATATTTGAAGAAGGGATAAATGAAGATATAAAACTACTGGTTGGCATACTTGAAATAAAGGAGTTCGTAGTACTTGTTAAGCGAGCTTGTAAAGTCGAGGAGCTGGGGAAAGAAAAATGAAAAGCTGAGTTTGAAGCTAGAGACTTCTGAAAGAGATCTGCAGGTAAATTTCCTCAAACGTCAACAAAGAAATTCAAGAATGATAGTAGTTGATCTAAAGCTAACATAGAGATCTCTATACGAGAACGACCACCAGTGAGTTCACGGGCTACCTCGATTGCTATTGTTGGCAATACTCTACCTAATAAGCCCGAGTGTCAACATTGTGGTAGACAACATTTTGGTGAATGCTGGGGCAAATATAATAATCAGACTTACTACAAGTGTGGTTCGCAGGATCATTTTATTCGGGATTGCCCAGAGTCAATTGAAAAGGATATTGCTCAGAGTACAAGACTGAGCAGCACTGCAACTAGAGGTAGACCATCTCGTAATGTGGGAGGTAAGAGCGACACTCAGAGAGGGACTTTGGATGCGGCTATTCGATCATAGGCCCGTGTGCCAGCTAGAGCCTATGCCATTCGTGCCAGAGAGGAGGCTTTATCTCCTGATGTTATCACCGGTATATTCACTCTCTTTGATACTAGTGTAATTGCTCTGATTGATCCTGGTTCAACCCATTCATATGTGTGTGAGACATTAGTATCCAGCAAGACTCTACCTGTTAAGTCTACTGAGTTTGTGATTCGGGTTTTGAACCCCCTGGGTCAGTGTGTGCTTGTTGATAGAGTGTACAAGAATTGCCCTTTAATGATTCGAGATTCATGTTTTTTGGCCGATCTGATGTTGCTACCTTTTGACGAGTTCGATATTATCCTCGGTATGGATTGGTTAACTGTACATGATGCAGTAGTGAATTGCAGATGAAAGACTATTGGTTTGAGGTGTCATAATAATGAGATAATTTGAATTGAATCTGCGGATTTGAATGGGCTACTAGCTATGATATCTTCAATGTTGGCTCGACAGTATTTGAGAAAGGGTTGCGAAGCTTATCTTGCGTATGTGATTGACAGCAAAGTAACCAAAAAAAAGATTGAATCTGTATCGATTGTTTGTGAGTATTCGGATGTATTCCCTGAGGGATTGTCAGGATTGCCACCTATTCGAGAGGTAGAGTTTGGTATTAAGCTTGTTACAGGGAGGACTCCGATTTCGATAGCTCCATATAGAATGGCACTGACCAAACTAAAAGAATTGAAAGCTTAGTTGTAAGAATTGACGGATAGAGGTTTTACTCGACTGAGTTTCTCACCCTGGGGTGCGCTAGTCCTATTTGTGAAAAAGAAGGACGAAACTTTGAGAATGTGCATTGATTATTGACAACTCAATAAAGTGACCGTAAATAATATATATCTGTTGCCACGTATCGATGATTTATTTGATCAACTCAAGAGAGCTTCGATATTTTTGAAAATAGATCTGAAGTCAGGTTATTATTAGCTGCGAGTTAGAGACTCAGATGTACCAAAGATAGTTTTTCAGATGAGATATGACCATCACGAGTTTTTAGTAATGCTATTCGGACTCACTAATGCCCCTGCTATTTTCATGGATCTGATGAATAGGGTATTCATACCGTATCTAGATCGATTTGTGGTTGTATTCATAGATGACATACTGATCTATTCACATGATGAAACCAAGCATGTTGAGCATTTGAGACTTGTGTTACAAATTTTGCGTGATAAGCAGTTGTACGTGAAATTCAGCAAATGTGATTTTTGGTTGAATAAAGTTAGTTTCCTGGGGCATGTTGTTTCAGCATCGAGTATTCAGGTTGAACCGAGTAAAGTCTCGGCTATACTTGATTGGAGGCCTTCGCAAAATGTTTTTGGGGTTCGTAGCTTTATAGGACTTGCCGGATATTATAAACGCTTCGTGAAAGTGTTTTCTATGATAGCAGCACCAATGACATAGCTATTATAGAAAGACGTTAAATTTGAGTGGTCAGAAAGGTGCCAGAAGAGTTTTGATCAGCTAAAAACCTTACTAACGGAAGCTCTAGTGCTTGTTCAGCCAGAGTCGGGTAAAGAGTTCATTATCTCTAGTGATGCATCTTTAAATGGTTTGGGTTGTGTTTTGATACAGGAGGGTAAAGTTGTAGCCTACGCGTCGAGACAATTAAAGCCGCACGAAAGGAATTATTCGACGCACGACCTGGAGTTGGCCACCATAGTTTTTGCTTTGAAAATATGGCGTCATTACCTATTTGGTGAAAGATGTCATGTCTATTCGGATCACAAGAGTCTAAAATATTTAATGACACAGAAGGATCTGAATTTGAGACAACGACGATGGTTGGAGCTATTGAAAGATTACGAGCTCGTGATCGATTATCACCCGGGGAAAGCTAATGTGGTGGCTGATGCACTTAGTCGAAAGTCACTATTTCCTCTACGTACAATGAATGCGGATGCAGTTATGACTGATGATGGTGTGATTATTGCAGAATTAAAAGTTAGACCACTATTCATACAACATATTCGTGAATCTTAGGAGGTTGATAATGACTTAATAGTAAAAAGGAGTCAATGTGGCTTGAGTGCTATTCAGATTCTCAGTTAGATGTTGAGGGGTGTCTACGATTTAAGAGTCAGATATGTGTGCCTAAGAACCATGAGTTGATTCGAATGATTTGTGATGAAGCTCATAAAAGTAGATTGTCGATTCATCCGGGTAGTACAAAGATGTATAATGACCTGAAACAGCATTATTGGTTGCATGGCATAAAACGAGATATTTCAAACTATGTGTCGAAGTGTTTAATATGTCAACAAGTGAAAGTTGAGCATCAGGTGCCATCAGGACTACTCCAACCAATTATGATACCTGAGTGGAAGTGGGATCGAGTCACAATGGATTTCGTATCTGGGTTGCCATTGACATCGAGCAAGAAAGACTCAATCTGGGTTATTGTTGATAGATTGACGAAATAGGAATATTTTATTCTGGTATGTATGAATTTCTCACTTGATAAGTTAGCTGAGTTGTACATATCACAAATCGTACGATTGCATGGAGTACCTATTTCTATTGTTTCGGATAGAGATCCGAGGTTTCCATCGCGGTTTTGGTAGAAACTGCAAGATGCTCTAGGTACCAAATTGTATTTCAGTACTGCTTTCGACCCTCAGTCGGATGGCCAATCCGAACATGTTATTCAAACACTCGAGGATATGTTGAGATGTTGCGTTCTTGAGTTTAAGGGTACATAGGAACGATACTTGTCTTTGACTGAATTTGCGTACAATAATAGCTTCCAATTGAGTATCAAAATGGCACCTTATGAAGCTTCGTACAGTCGTAAATGTCCTACACCTCTATATTGGACCGAGCTAAGTGAAAGCAAGATACACGAGGTTGATTTAATCAAAGAGACTGAGTAGAAAGTATAAGTAATTTGAGAATGTTTGAAAGCCGCCTCAGATCGTTAGAAGTCGTATGTAGACTTGAAACGTAAAGATATAGAGTTTCAAGTGGGTGACCGAGTATTTTTGAAAGTCTTGCTGTGGAAAAAGATACTTAGATTTGGTCGTAAAGGGAAGCTGAGTCTGAGATTTATTGGGCCGTATGAAGTTATTGAGCGTATTGGGCCAGTTGCGTACAGACTTATGTTTCCATCTGAGCTAGACAAGATTCACAATGTTTCTCATGTATCGATGCTTTGATGATATCAATCCGATCCTTCTCATGTGATTAGCCCGTTTGAAATTGAGATTCAACCTGACTTGACCTGTGAGGAAGAACCGATTCGTATCTCAGCGCTTGAAGTGAAAGAGTTACGAAATAAGAAAATCTCGTTGGTTAAAGTTTTGTGGCATAGACATGGCCCTACACATAACCACTCGTTGTAAGGGATATACTCTACCGAACGTGTTGATTAACAATGGATCAGCCTTGAATGTCTTACCATTGTCGACACTAAAGAGGTTGCCAATAGATAGTTCTCACATGAAGACGTGCCAAAACATAGTGAGAGTGTTTGATGACACTGAGAGAAGGGTGATGAGGAGAATTGACATACCATTGTACATTGGGCCAAACACATATGAGGTGGACTTTCTGGTGATGCATATAAATCTCTCATACAACTGCTTGCTGGGAAGGCCCTGGATTCATTCGGCAGGGGTAGTGCCTTCATCCCTTCATCAAAAACTAAAACTGGTGACGGATGGTCGACTAGTCACTATAAATGCGGAAGAGGACATTATAGCAACTGTTACCAATGACGCGCCATATGTAGAGACAAATGAGGAGGCCATTGAGTGTTTTGTCCGGTCTTTAGCGTTTGTCAATGCAACATTCATCTCGGAAGGAAGTGAAGTCCCAGCGCCTAAGATATCTAAAACTACGAGGATGGGCTTGCAGATGATGGTAGAGAGATGAGCCCTACCAGGGAAAGACTAGGCAGATACCTCTAAGGGGAAATTAGGGTGCTGATGTTGAAGGAGAAGAGAGACCGTTTTGGCTTGGGTTTCAAGCCAGATGCCAAACAAAAGAAAAAAAAATAGAGAAGAAGCAGGAAAGAAGGAGAGCACGGTTGAATAGGGAAGAAGTCAAGTGGGAATCGATGATATTCCCTCACATATCTCAACCTTTGTATCTAGAGGTATAATTTAACCTGAGAGAGGGTTATTGGAAAGTCCTCACATCAATGCCATACACGAGGAAGAAGTTGAACAAAGAAACCTGTGGGGCATTCGCCCTTATGAACTTGTAAGCGTGTTGAGCAATTGGACTGCGAGGAACTTCCTATAGTTTTTAGAGATTATACAGAGTAATGTTCAAAACGCTCTTGTTTTTTTTAGCCTAGGAACAATAAGATTTCTTTTGTGAAATAGGCTCATGTTCAGAAGCTATTGTCTTAATAAAATACATTTTTGATAATTAACTTGAGCAAATATTCTTTCATTCTTTTGACTTTTCTTTTTAATTTCATTCCAAATTTTGTATTTTTCATTCATATAATGTGAATAGTCATCCTCGAATTCATTTATTCTTTGTACATTCTTTGATACCCATTATTGGTCCCTAGATATCAATGACATGAGAAACGATAATGTAGATTCAAAAGTCCACTTTGAGCGGGACATGTGTTTAGAGGAATCTCAGGATTTTGAAGGTGACCAAAATTGTGATTTATCTCCAGATTTGTTAAGACTGGTAAAGCAAGAGGAGGAACAGATTTTACCCCACGAGGAGGAGGTAGAAAACATAGCTTTGGAGAAAGGAAAGGTTGTGAAAATTGGAACACGCATAGCCAAGGAGACAAAACAAGATCTTGTCGAGCTGTTACGAAAATTCAAGGACGTTTTTGCATGGTCATACCAAGATATGCCTGGTCTAAGTACTGATTTTGTGGTGCATCGCCTTCCCATAAAAGAAGAGTGCAAGCTAGTTCAGTAGAAGCTACGAAGGATGAGGCCTGATGTAGTGCTGAAAATAATGGAAGAAGTCAAGAAATAGTTTGATGCTAGTTTTTTACAAGTAGTCAAGTACTCAGAGTGGGTTGCCAACATTGTTCCTATCCCTAAGAAATATGGAAAAGCCCGGATGTGTGTGGACTATAGGGATTTAAATAAATTTAGCCCAAAAGACAATTTTCTTTTGCCGCATATTGACACGTTGGTGGATAATACGGCGGGATTTTCGTTGTTTTCCTTCATGGATGGCTTTTCAGGATACAATCAGATCAAGATGCACCCTGAGGATATGGAGAAAACTCCATTCATAACACTATGGGGTACCTTTTGCTATAAATTAATGCCATTCGGATTAAAGAATGTTGGGGCAACATATCAAAAGGCCATGGTAACATTGTCCCATGACATGATGCATAAAGAGATCGAGGTGTATGTTGATGACATGATCGCCAAATCCCGAACAGAAAAGGAACACATTGAGGTTTTGAAGAAATTGTTTTGAGGTTGAAAAAATTTCAATTGAAGCTCAATCTGCAAAGTGTACCTTCAGAGCTCGGTCAGGAAAATTACTGGGTTTTATGGTTAGCAAGAGAGGAATCAAAGTTGACTTAAACAAGGTTAAAGCCATACAAGAGTTACCTCCACCACACTCAAAAGGAAGTTCGAGGTTTTCTTGAAAGGTTAAATAACATTTCTCGGGTTATTTCACAATTAACTAAGAAGTGTGATCCTATATTTCGTCTTCTCAAGAAACACAACCAAGGTGTATGGGATGAGGAATGCCAAAGAGCCTTTGATAAAGTCAAGCAATATTTGTCAAATGCACCAGTACTATCTCTGCCTAATCCAGATAGGCCATTGATACTATATTTGTCGGTATTCAATAACTCCATAGGATGTGTGCTTAGACAACACGATGAGTCAGGAAGAAAAGAAAAGGCGATATACTATCTCAGTAAAAAGTTCACTGAATATGGAATGAGATATTCGCCAATTGAAAAATTATGTTGTGCCTTGAATTGGACAACTAGGAGATTGAGGCAGTATATGCTATATCATACTACTTGGTTAATTTCGAAGCTTGATCCGTTAAAGTATATGATGGAGTCCACTGCTTTGAATGGAAGGATGGCTAGGTGGTAGATTTTGCTGTCTGAATTCGATATAGTCTATGTGAACCAAAAGGCTATAAAAAGAAGTGCAGTAGCAAAATTTCTGGCTAGCAGAGCTTTAGAGGATTATGAACCTTTGATATTTGATTTCCCTAATGAAGAGTTGATGTATGTGGAAAATACCGAAGAATGTCTGTGGAAGCTGAATTTCGATGGAGCGTCAAACGCTGTGAGAAATGGAATTGGGGCAATTTTGGTATCCCCTAGTGGTGATCATTACCCATTTACATGCAAACAGTATTTTGATTGCACAAACAACATGGTAGAATATGAAGCATGCATCATGGGACTTCGAGCAGCCTTAGAACGTAAGATCAGAGTGCTAGAAGCATATGAAGATTCTGCCCTAGTAATCTACTAGCTTAGGGGAGAGTGGGAGACAAGAGTTCCCAAACTAATTGATTACCAAAAAATAGTTCTGGGATTGATTAAGGAGTTTGATGAGATTACTTTCAATTATCTCCCATGCGATGATAACCAGATGGTAGATGCTTTGGCAACCCTGGCTTCTATGATCAAAATAAACAAACCAGAGGATATGAGACCTATTCAGATGAGTATCTTTGAAGTTCCAGCTCATTGTTATAGTGTAGAAGAAGAGGAAAAGATGATCACCCTTGGTATCAGGATGTATTACGATACGTAAAGAATCGTGAATACCCAGTGCATGCCACTGAGAATGAGAAAAGGACTCTAAGAAGATTGGCCTCTAACTATGTTTTAAACGGGGATATCTTGTACAAAAGAGAAAAGATCAAGTACTATTGAGGTGCGTTGATGCAGTTGAACCTAAGAAAATCCTGGAAGAGGTTCATGAGGGCATTTGTGGAACACACGCCAGTGGATTCACAATGGCCAGGCAAATAATGAGATTTAGGTATTATTGGTCCACCATGGAAGGTGATTGTATTGACTATGCCAAGAGATGTCATAAATGCCAGATTTATGGGGACAAGATTCATGTGCCTCTATCACCTTTGCACATTATGACTTCTTCATGACCTTTTTTCCATGTGGGGCATGGATGTTATTGCACTGATCACACCGAAAGCTTCAAATGGACACCGATTCATCTTCGTGGTAATTGACTACTTCACGAAATGGGTAGAGGCTGCTTCATATGCTAGCGTCACTAAGTCAACAGTTAGTTGTTTCTTGAAAAAGGAGATCATTTGTCGTTATGGAATGCCTGAGAGGATCATATCAGACAACGCTCTAAATTTGAACAATAGCATGATAGCAGGAATTTGTAGTCAATTTGGGATCAAGCATCATAACACGTCTCCATATCATCCAAAAATGAATGGGGCAGTGGAAGCGGCCAACAAAAATATCAAGAAGATAGTAGGGAAGATGACTAAGACTTATAAGGATTGGCATGAGAAACTACCGTTTACACTCTATGCTTATCGAACATCCGTCAGAACCTCTACTGAAGCAAAGCCTTTCTCGTTAGTCTATGGAATGGAGGCTGTCTTACCCATTGAAGTGGAAATTCCTTCTCTTCGAATTTTGTTAGAAATAAAGCTAGATGAAGCTAAATGGATTCAGGCTCGGTATGATCAGTTGAACTTAATTGAAGAAAAGAGGCTAAGTGCTATTCGTCATGGTCCGATGTACCAAAAGCGAATGATGCGAGCCTATAATAAGAAAGTTCACCCAAGAGAGTTTCATGAGGGGGACCTTTCCTATACAAAAGGATTCCAGAGAAAAATGGATGCCGAATTGGGAAGGACCATATGTGGTGAAGAAGGCTTTCTTTAGAGGAGCACTGATCCTGACCGAAATGGATAGGAAAAGTTTACCCAACCCTGTGAACTCTGATTCAGTCAAAAATTATTTTGCTTGAAAAAGAGAAGAGGCCAAAGTGAAAACCCGCAAAGGGTGCTTTGAGATTCTAAAAAAAAATGGAGAGGCCAAGGTGAAAACCCGCAAAGTGCGCCTTGAGACCAAAGGGGTTTTGAGTTGAAAACCCAAAAAGGGCGGCTCAAATTCTGAATGGACATGCAATCATCTTGCTACACTTGAGTCAACAATGAAATGAAGAATGTTGCATATCGAGGCATCAACAAAGTACTTTGGGTCTTCTAAACACATGTTGAACTTAAGGTAGTCTTCATAAAGTTTGTATATAGAAGCTCAATCGGCGATATCTAGGGCATCTGATTTTTTTCATATTCATTTTATTATCTTGGGATTATTTTTCTTCTCAAAGATATGTTCCCAGTTAATTTCCTTTATCTTTTTGATAATTTATTCAGTTGTAACTCTTTTGAGCAATTTGTTTATTTCCCATTATTCGTAAATGTGTTGCATTGAAATAATGATTGATGAACTAATAATTTCACAAAAGAAGTTCTATATATTACTTTGGAAATATCTAGATAAGACAAGGAACCAAAACAAGACAATTGTTTAGAATTGCTATGTGCATAGAAATATTGGAGAAAGAAGAGTCTGGATAGAGAACATTTCTCTGAATTCTTTGTCCAGTTGATAATTGGATAAAATAATAAGTTGATGTGATGAAAGTAAGTGATGTCATCAAGTCATAATACGCGAGGTGGTGTGATGAACTAAGAAACCCTGAATTGTGGTGGAATGGGTTGAATTCAAAATAAACCCTATACCTTGAAAATTGTAGATGGGCCAGATTGAAAGAGTTTCAATTCCCATTATGATAAGATGGTACATGCCTTGTGTTCTCAAGATACAAGTGGAGTTGACTCTGAAATTGCATTGGGGTAAGCTTATTGAGTAGAACAGGATTGATGAACAAAGATGAAGAACAAACGAGTGATAACACTTAGAGTAGGAATCATACTCATAACATTTTTGTATCATAGTAAATTTGATTAGGATCATTTGATTCATTTCGGTCATTGCATCCTAATCTTAATCCTTTAAAAGGAATTATCTTCATGACACGATACATGTAGCTAGAAGCATTTGATTCATTTTGATCATAACATCTTAGTCTTGTGACATAAATATACTAAACAGAGTCTACAGGACATGTCCCTCAGTGGACGATGTAGTAATATAGGTGAGTTTGTAGATCTTATCTTTCTGAAGTTGCAGGAAGCAGATCAAAAATCACATTTCAGGCCTGTCTCCCTGAAGTTGCATGGAGTAGACTGAAGACAGCAGATCTTGTCTTCTTGAAGTTACAAGAAGAAGATCGAAGATAGAAGATCTTATCTTCCTGAAGTTGTAAGAAGTAGATCAAAAGAAGATTTTAGTCTTATCTCCCTGAAGTTGCAGTGGAGTAGACTGAAGAAAGAAGATCTTATCTTTCTGAAGTTGCAGGAAATAGATCAAAAGAATATTTTAGTCTTATATCCCTAAAGTTGTAGTGGAGTAGACTGAATAAAGATGATCTTATCTTCTAGAAGTTGCAGGAAGTAGATCAAACGAAGATTTAAGTCTTGTCTCCCTAAAGTTGTAGTGGAGTAGACTGAAGAAAGAAGATCTTTTCTCCTGAAGTTACAAGAAGCAGATCAAAAGACACTTTCAGCCTTGTCTCCCTGAAGTTGTAGCGGAGTAGACTGAAGACAACAGATCTTGTCTTCTTGAAGTTGCAAGAAGAAGATCGAAGAAAGAAGATCTTATCTTCTTGAAGTTGCAGGAAACATATCAAAAGACACTTTAACCTTGTCTCCCTGAAATTGTAGTGGAGTAGACTGAAGACAATAGATCTTGTCTTCTTGAAGTTGTAAGAAAAATATCGGAGATAGAAGATCTCACCTTCCTGAAGTTGTAGGAAGTGAATCAAAAACACTTTCAGTTTTGTCTCTATTGAGCAAGAGTGGAGTAGGTTTAAGATACCAGCCATTTGACAAGACCGGGAAAAATTAGACCTTCTATTGTCTTTGCTCTATTCTCATTACACGTCAATGAGCAAAGAGGGGTAGTTGTCATAGGCCCATTTTGCCCGGGCTTAAACAAATCAAAAACAAAAAATAATACTACCCTGACCCACTTACACCCTTGGCCCAAAACCAAACAGATTACCCTAGACCCAACAGACCTAAACACCCGACCTAGACTCAGGCGGTCCAAAATGGCCCAACCGCTAAACGAAATCAGCAATGGCCTAGGGTTTTTGAAACCGTAGGCACTGTAGGAGATAGCAGGCCAACAGACGCGCCACAAGCCTCGCGCACTCCCTCAGTTTTATCGTAATTCGTGCATGAACCCCATTGCCATCGCGTTCTCACTGATGACCTGCAAAATAAGGAAACCACAACAGAAGGAAAGAAACAAACATGGAAAATATTGTGTTTCCTTTTTATTTTCATTTTTTCAGGTTATAAAAACCCTAAAACAAACCTGTAAAAGGAGATACAAAAAAACACAGATTTACACACCAAAATTCAAAGTCAGTGAGTACAAAAGTATTGTCAGAAAGTTCAGAGAAATAAAAAAATAAGGATTTTGCAGAGGTGATTCTTTAATATTTCATTTTGTTTATTTTATTTTTTATACATTTGTGAATATAACCACTATTTTAAAAAAGAATAAAAAGGAAGGAATTACCTTTCGATTGGATGGGAAAAGTTTACCCAACCCTGTGAACTCTAATTCAGTCAAAAATTATTTTGCTTGAAAAAGAGAAGAGGCCAAAGTGAAAACCCGCAATGGGAGCTTTGAGTTTCTAAAAAAAAAATGGAGAGGCCAAGGTGAAAACCCGCAAAGGGCGTGTAGAGACCAAAGGGGTTTTGAGTTGAAAACCCGAAAAGGGCGGCTCAAATTCTGAATGGACATGCAATCATCTTTCTACACTTGAGTCAACAATGAAATGAAGAATGTTGCATATCGGGGCATCAACAAAATACTTTGGGTCTTCTAAACACATGTTGAACTTAAGGTAGTCTTCATAAAGTTTGTATATAGAAGCTCAATCGGCGATATCTAGCGCATATGATTTTTGTCCTATTCATTTTATTATCTTGGGATTCTTTTTCTTCTCAAAGATATGTTCCCAATTAATTTCCTTCGTATTATTGATAATTTATTCAATTGTAACTCTTTTGAGCAATTTGTTTGTTTCCCATTATTCGTAAATGTGTTGCATTGAAATAATGATTGATGAACTAATAATTTCACAAAAGAAGTTAAACATATTACTTTGGAAATATCTAGATAAGACAAGGAACCAAAACAGGACAATTGTTTAGAATTTCCATGTACATCGAAATATTGGAGAAAGAAGAGTCTGGATAGAGACCATTTCTCCGAATTCTTTGTCCAGTTGATAATTGGATAAAATAATGAGTTGATGTGATGAAAGTAAGTGATGTCATCAAGTCATAATATGTGGGGTGGTGTGATGAACTAAGAAACCCTGAATTGTGGTGGAATGGGTTGAATTCAAAATAAACCCTATACTTTGAAAATTGCAAATGGGTCGGATTGAAAGAGCTTCGATTCCCATTTGGATAAGATGGTATTGGCCTTGTGTTCTCAAGATCCAAGCGGAGTTGACTCTGAAATTGCATTGGGACAAGCTTATTGGGTAGAACAGGATTGATGAACAAAGATGAAAAACAAATGGGTGATAACACCTAGAGTAGGAATCATACTCATAACATTTTCAGCCTTGTCTCCCTAAAGTTGCAGCGGAGTAGACTGAAGATAGCAGATCTTGTCTTCTTGAAGTTACAAGAAGAAGATCAAAGATAGAAGATCTTATCTTCCTGAACTTGTAGGAAGTAGATCAAAAGAAGATTTTAGTCTTATCTCCCTGAAGTTGCAATAGAGTAGACTGAAGAAAGAAGATCTTATCTTCCTGAAGTTGTAGGAAATAGATCAAAAGAAGATTCTAGTCTTATCTCCCTAAAGTTGCAGTAGAGTAGACTGAATAAAGAAGATCTTATCATCCTGAAGTTGCAGGAAGTAGATCAAATGAAGATTTTAGTCTTGTCTCCCTAAAGTTGCAGTGGAGTAGACTAAAGAAAGAAGATCTTATCTTCCTGAAGTTGCAAGAAGCAGATCAAAACACACTTTCCGTCTTGTCCCCCTAAAGTTGTAGCGGAGTAGACTGAAGAAATCAAATCTTGTCTTCGTGAAGTTTCAAGAAGAAGATCAAAGAAAGAAGATCTTATCTTCTTGAAGTTGAGGAAACATATCAAAAGACACTTTTAACCTTGTCTCCCTGAAGTTACAGAGAGGTAGACTGAAGACAACAGATCTTGTCTTCTTGAAGTTGCAAGAAAAAGATTTAAGATAGAAGATCTCACCTTCCTAAAGTTGTAGGAAATGGATCAAAAACACTTTTAGTTTTGTCTCTATTGAGCAAGAGTGGGGTAGGTTTAAGATACCAGCCGTTGGACAAGACTGAGAAAAATTGGACCTTCTGTTGTCTTTGCTCTATTCTCATTACACAACAATGAGCAAAAATGGGCAGCTGTTATAGGCCCATTTTGCTCTGGCTTCAACAAATCAAAAACAAAAAATAATACTACCCTAACCCACATACACCATTTGCCCAAAATCAAACAGATTACCCTAGACCCAACAGACCTAAACACCCGACTCAGACTCAGGCGGCCCAAAATGGCCCCACTGCTAAATGAAATCAGCAATGGCCTATGGTTTCTGAAACCTTAGGCCCCACAGGAGACAGCAGGCCAACAGATGCGCCGCAAGCCTCGCGCACTCCCTCGGTCTCGTCGCAATCAGTGCACGAGCCCCATCACCGCCGTGTTCTCGCTAATGACCTGCAAAATAAGGAAAACACAACAGAAGGAAAGAAACAAACATGGAAAATATTGTGTTTCCTTTTTATTTTCATTTTTTTGGGTTATAAAAACCCTAGAACGAACCTGTAAAAGGAGATACGAAAAAACACATATTTACACACCAATACTCAAAGTCAGTGAGTACAAAAGTATTTTCGAAAAGTTCAGAAAAATAAAAAAACAAGGATTTCGCAGAGGTGATTCTTTAATATTTCATTCTCTTTATTTTATTTTTTATACATTTGTGCATATAACTACTATTTTAAGAAAGAATAAAAAGGAAAGAATTACCTTTCAAATGGATGGGAAAAGTTTACCCAACCCTGTGAACTCTGATTCAGTAAAAAATAATTTTGCTTGAAAAAGAGAAGAGGCCAAAGTGAAAACCCACAAAGGGCACTTTGAGTTTCTAAAAAAAAAATAAAAATGGAGAGGCTAAGGTGAAAACCCGGAAAGGGCACCTTGAGACCAAAGGGGTTTTGAGTTGAAAACCCGAAAAGGGCTGCTCAAATTCTGAATGGACATGCAATCATCTTTCTACACTTGAGTCAACAATGAAATGAAGAATGTTGCATATCGGGGCATCAACAAAGTACTTTGGGTCTTCTAAACACATGTTGAACTCAAGGTAGTCTTCATAAAGTTTGTATATAGAAGCTCAATCGGCGATATCTAGCGCATATGATTTTTGTCCTATTGATTTTATTATCTTGGGATTCTTTTTCTTCTCAAAGATATGTTCCCAGTTAATTTCCTTTGTATTATTGATAATTTATTCAATTGTAACTCTTTTGAGCAATTTGTTTGTTTCCCATTATTTGTAAATGTGTTGCATTGAAATAATGATTGATGAACTAATAATTTCACAAAAGAAGTTCTACATATTACTTTGGAAATATCTAGATAAGACAAGGACCAAAATAGGACAATTGTTTAGAATTTCCACGTGCATAGAAATATTGGAGAAAGAAGAGTCTGGATAGAGACCATTTCTCTGAATTCTTTGTCCAGTTGATAATTGGATAAAATAATGAGTTGATGTGATGAAAGTAAGTGATGTCATCAAGTCATAATAAGCGGGGTGGTGTGATGAACTAAGAAACCCTGAATTGTGGTGGAATGGGTTGAATTCAAAATAAACCCTATACCTTGAAAATTACAGATGGGTCAGATTGAAAGAGTTTCGATTCCCATTAGGATAAGATGGTACAGGCCTTGTGTTCTCAAGATCCAAGCGGAGTTGACTCTAAAATTGCATTGGGGCAAGCTTATTGAGTAGAATAGGATTGATGAACAAAGATGAAGAACAAATGAGTGATAACACTTTCAGTTTTGTCTCTATTGAGCAAGAGTGGAGTAGGTCTAAGATACCAGCCATTTGACAAAACTGGGAAAAATTGGACCTTGTGTTGTCTTTGCTCTATTCTCATTACACGACAATGAGCAAGAGGGGCAACTGTCATAGGCCCATTTTTCCTGGGCTTAAACAAATCAAAAACAAAAAATAATACTACCCTGACCTACTTACACCCTTGGCCCAAAACCAAACAGATTACCCTAGACCCAACAGACCTAAACACCCGACCCAGACTCAGGCGGCCCAAAATGGCCCAACTGCTAAAAGAAATCAGCAATGGGTTGGGGTTTCTGAAACCGCAGGTGCCGCAAAGGAGATAGCAAGCCAAGAGATGCGTCGCAAGCCTTGCGCACTCCCTCGGTCTCGCCGCAATCAGTTCACGAACCCTATCGCCGCTGCGTTCTCGCTGATGACCTGCAAAATAAGGAAAACACAACAGAAGGAAAGAAACAAACATGAAAAATATTGTGTTTCCTTTTTATTTTCATTTTTTCGGGTTATAAAAACCCTAGAACGAACTTGTAAAAGGAGATACGAAAAAACACAGATTTACACACCAATACTCAAAGTCAGTGAGTACAAAGGTATCGTCGAAAAGTTCAAAGAATAAAAAAAAGAAGGATTTCGCAGAGGTGATTCTTTAATATTTCATTCTGTTTATTTTATTTTTTTATACATTTGCGCATATAACCATTATTTTAAAAAAGAATAATAAGGAAGGAATTACCTTTCGAAGACGAGGAAAATCGGAGGTTTTAGGCCTCTGGCCACGAAGGCGCGTGTAGCGCGTGACCCAGAAATCTGATGAATGGAGCGCAGGCGAAAGGACGAAGGGTTCAGAGGATTTTTTCGAAGTTTTTGTTAAAAAAACCAGACCAAATGATTTTTTTTAAACTAACTTTTATAAACGAAAGAGAATGACGTCGTTTTTGTTTAACAGGATCTGCGCGCCGAACCGAGGACCCGATAAGGATCCGCGTGTTTCGTTAAAAAGGGGAATTTACAATTTCAGCCCCTCCGCAGTTTTATTTGTCTCAATTCAGCCCAATTGGAAATTTTATTTTTTATAAAACTGGCCCCAAACTTGCATTTTGTTTTAATTAAGTCCCTTAAACTGTTTAAAAGGCTAAAATAACCACAACGCCGTTTTAAAAAAGGGTTATAATTTCCCAATAAGTCCCTGGAATTTAACGACCGATTCAATTTAATCTTTTGATGTTTATTTTATTTACTATTTAACCTTGCTTTCTTTATTTATTTTATTCTAATACTATTTTTTAAAATCAATTTATCATGTTAAGATATTATATTACTCTTATTATTTGTAAATTAATTAAACTTGTATATTTTTATTATTATATATTATTCTTTTGTATTTTAAATTATTATTATCTATTATTTGATTTGATTATTTGATTATATATTATTTTTACTTTATATATGAGTAATCATATTACATATTTTTAAAATAATGTATATTATATAGTATTATATCTTATATTATTTTGTTAAAAGTTTTATTTTACCAAAATTATTTATATTGAATAATACATTATTTATTTTTTAAAAAATAATTTTATATGTATTAAATTATTATAAATATATTTCTATTTAAAGCCATAAATAGTTATTTTCTTAATATATATGTACATTTTTATACGTCATTGCATGAGCACTTTCAACTTGCATGAAATATGTTCATATTTGTTTTATTATTTATTATATTTGTTTATGCTTCATCATGTATTTACAATTGCTTTAGTGTAGGAATTATTATTTGTCATATTTTGTATTATTATTTCTTTATTGCCTATCTTAAATGTTAGTATATTAGAATTGGTTTTAATATTTATGTTCGATAGTATATAAATGCAACATTGTCATATGGTTATTGTTTAAAATAAAAATACATTTTTGAAAAATTACTATATGTTATTTAAAGATTTTTAAAATAAGACAATGTTTTGGTATTTAGAAATTTGGGAAATAGTGCCCTAACGTGTTGGGTTGCAATTTTCCATT
The DNA here is from genome assembly GCA_025506655.1 of Gossypium rotundifolium. Taxonomy (NCBI): domain Eukaryota; kingdom Viridiplantae; phylum Streptophyta; class Magnoliopsida; order Malvales; family Malvaceae; genus Gossypium; species Gossypium rotundifolium. The sequence continues at coordinate 96,103,825 of CP106732.1, read as the reverse complement.
TGATTAAATAACTAAATATCCTTTTAACAAGTTTTGTAAATCGTGAGATGATTTTGATTACGAAGGTTTTAAAATACCTTGTCCTAACATGCTGGATGTGATATTTATATTCCTTCGAAACAAAGAAATCTCAAGTTTTAACTTAAATTGCTCGAAGTTTTTTTTTTAAGAAATCATATTTTTAAATACTTTTAGATTTTAAACATTTGGACATGATTTTATCAATTAGGTACCAATTTTGGAGCGTTATGAGGGAGCTAACCCTTCCTCATACGTAACAGACTCCTGAACCTGTTTTCTTGTTTTTCGTGGACCAAAATCAAATGTTTTAAAATAAAACGTTTTACAAGGTGATCTAATCACACCTAAGTAAAAAGAGATTGGTGGCGACTCCCATTTTCGTTTTTTAAAAAAGTCGACCCCGTTTTTTTTCAAACTTTAAAAATGGTTTCAACATTATGTAATGTATATATAATGTAAAAATTTAAAAAGTGTTAGATTTCCTATGTATAAAATTTTAATACATGAAAGGTTTTAAATTAAAAATGTCTTGACTTTAATAGATTGGTGGTTAAAGCTCTTGTAGACACGCGTTTGTCACATGTTTGAATTGTGTTACCTCATCCCCTACTTTTAATATTGTGTAAAAATATTAAATTAAAAACAATATAGATATTATAAAAAAGTTTAAAAATAATATAGGTGAGCCTAAAATGGGCATGAGTTAATCATTTACAATTATAGGTTGGCTTGGGCAAAATTTTAGGCTTATATTCTAGGTTGGGCCAAGCTTAGATAAGTATAAAGGGTGTTAATATCATACTTACAACTCGAACTCGGCTTGACCTGACCCATGAACAATTCTACTCCATTGTATGTTATTTTTTAGGTTAATGCATATTTTAGCCCCTGAACACCTAAACCATTTTTTTACTTAATTTCTACTTGAATTTGAAAATTGTTAACCAACTTAGTACTTTTTTTAAATATCTATTGACATTTTTAACTTTTGTACTGACAACCAATAAAATAACCACATGTCTTAAAACTTTATTTCTTTTAAAATAGAATTTTTATGATCTTTTGATTGTGTTTTTATTTCACATGCATTATTAACCTAAATAAATAGTTGTCTAGATTCAGATGAATCTAGATGTTCATTTGTTTAGGTTCATTCTAGATGTGTGTTTTTTTTTAAATTTTTATATTTTAGAAAAATATAAAAAACCAAAAAACTAAAAAAAAAAAACTTATTGTTTTAGAAAACTTTTAGTTATTTATTTATTTTATATATATTTAAATTTTTTATATTTTTATATTTTAATAATTTATAAATTTTAATAAGTTATATGTTTTAAAAGATTTGTTAGATGTTTGTGTTTCTTTTTAAATTTTCAAATAAAGCTTGCCACATGTTCTAATTTGAAGTTATCACAAGGCATTTTATTATTGACTATCAAAGCCAAATCATTAAAAAATTGACGGAGTTAACTATATACCATAAAAGGAACTAACTTAATTAATTGTTTCTAAGTTTAAGTACCAAGTAGATATTATTATCGAATTCAATTGTTAAAATATATATTAACCATTAAATTTAAAAACGTTAGATTGATAATTGTTTATCATTTATCATTTACCATTTTAATCAAATTTATATATAATTTAGATTAAAATTAAAATTTGCCATCATAGGTAAATATTTTATACTTTATTTTAATTCATTTTACCATTATACTATGAGAATATGGGTAAATTTACCATTCAACAATTATGTGATTGAATTTTACCGCTAAATTTGATTTATTTAATTAAAATTTACCATTCAATATTGATTTTGATGATTTGAAAACAATGTTTATCAAGAAAAATATTATTTAAAATAATTTATTTTAATAGTTATTGATAACTTAATTTATAAATGTTAATAAATTAACTTAAAATTTTAATTTAGTGGAAGAAACTTTTGAATTAAAAAAGAGAGAATAAAAGTAACTTTATTTTTAATAAAATAGTTGCAAAATTTTATATTATATTACTTAATTTATTCTTTTAGCAATTCAAATTAGTATTTAAAATAATTTTAATTTAATTTTATCTTCAAATTATTTCAAACTAAAGTTGGATAGCCAAAAAAAAAAAAAAAAACAAAAAAAAAAAAATCAGAGTTTAGTATCAAAGTTGAATCAAATAAAAGTAAAAATACAAAATTCTATATAGTCAAAGTACAATGGTAAATTTATCTTTAGTTCAAGAGTATAATAAAAAATAAATCATTGAAATAAAATACCGTGACAAATTTTAATTTTTAGCTAAAGTATAGTGATAAAAAAAATAAGATGTCTTGTTAAAAAATTAGAAAAAGTGAAAAAAAGATTACATCCTAGTGGTCATTCATTAAAAATGTTGTCATTTTAAAGCCGTCGAAGAATACATAAGGGCGGATCATTCCTCCAAATAGAAATTTTATTTATATCTAACTCGGCATCTTGGGAAATAGGCACCATACAAATTAAAGACCACCATAATCTCCCACTTAAAAGCAGTCTAAATTTGCTTCCCAAGCATGTGACTGGCTATCAATAAAAGAACTTGCAAATACATACTCTGATGTAAGGGGCACATCTTTACCAATTTAACCGTTGCCCACTAATCTCCAAAAAAGCTCTTACTAGACCTATCTCCTACTCGCTATCTCTTATTGTCACAGATTATCGATAAGCCTTTCCATACATAAGAATCATTAGTTTTCTCATTAGAATCCCAAAAATTACCAGTCGAGAAATATTTATTGTGAAGGAAGGATGAGCACAACGTGTTTGGGTTAGTAACAAGGCGCCAAATCTTCTAAGTAAACACCAATTGGATGTAATAATGTCACGAAAACCCATTCCAGACCAGCTTTCAAAACACACATCTAATTCCACGAGGCCCAACACATACACCTCCTACCATAATACTCTCTTATCAGAAGAATAGAAATGATATGAATAGAGAAAACAATCTTTTATTCATGTATATGTTTTACACTCAGGCAAGCATCCATATATATACATGAAGAGAATCAAGAAAGAAAAAAGAAAGATGGATAACTGCAACTAACATTAGCTAACTAACTAACTGTCTTAACAGCTAACAAACTTAACCAACTATACTTTTATTGCTAACATTCCCCTATGACAACAAAAATAATTCACCCAGCAACCTTCTTTTGGAACTCATTAAGTGCACAAAATTTTAGTTTTTGTTTGAAGTAATTGAACGATCCAACAACTAGTGGCTTAGTCAGTATATCAGCTACTTGTTCTAAGAGGGAACATAGTTCACTTCCAACTTGTTAGCCGCTACATGCTTTTGAACAAAAAGAAGTTGCAACTAAATGTCTTTTGATCAAGAATGAAAAGTTAGGTTGTTGGATAAGGCAAACACACTAGAATTGTCACACCAAATGACTGGTACATGAGACAACTGAACACCTAACTCTGCTAGTAACACTTAAATCTACATGGCTTCAGACACAGTACTAGCCACACTCCTATGTTCTGCCTCAGTTGTTGATAGAGCAACAACTTATTGTTTTTTCGAACTCCATGAAATAGGATTATTTCCCAAAAAAACCACATAACCTGAAGTTGACCTTCTGTCCTCAACACTACTTCCCCAATTAGCATATTGTTGATCTCATGATCTTTCTATGTCATTTGGTCAGGTGATGGAGGTGGGACATCTGCAGTGCCATCCACAAGCGGTGTAAGAGGTGGGTTAATTGTTTCCTCTCCTTCATTATCAGATGCAGTACCAACTAATTCAATCTTTTCATCCTCCATAGGTTTATTTGCTTCTTGTCCTTCAGTGGCAGGGTGTGTAGGTGCAGGGTTTGTGTAACAGTCCGGTTTATACTCTAGTCGGAACAGTGGTTTTGGGACCACAAATTTGAGTTAGTAAAATATTTTAATATTATTTTTCGTGCCTATGATATATGATTAAGCATGTGCTAAATTTCTGTGAATTAAATTCATATGTTTGTGTGTTCAATTTGAGCGAAGGACTAAATCGCGTATAAGGTAAAAGTAGCTTTCTATTTGATTGAATGGCTAAATTGTTGTGTCTTCTTATATAGAAGGAGTTATGTTGCAATTTGGCCAAAAGAGAGGATAGTGGACGATTTTGGTCCATAATAACCTTAAAAATTATGTTTGGTAAATTTATAATATAAGGTTAAATTTGGAAATGAATTATTAAGTCATATTATGATATGATAAAAACATGAAAATGGCCATTTTACTCATCTTTTTGACCGAAAACAAGAGGAAGAAGAAAGGGTTTTATTCTTTTGATATTCGACCATTACAAGCTTTAATTTAAGGTATGTTTTTGATTGGTTTTTAATAATTTCTAGGTTTTCGTAATCGTTGCTTCGAGTGCTACTAAACCCATGTTTTGATTTTGAGAATTGATGATGATTTTGAAATGTGTTTTTGATGAGCATATAAGCTTTGGAACATTTGATGATGAAACATGGAATATATGTGTTTGATTAGCATATTTTGTCATTGGAGTTTTGTTGATTTTGAGTATTTGGTTGGTATCAGAGCTACGATTTAGTCGATTCTCAAACTAATGTAGCATGTCAGAGTCTAGCTCTACATGCCATATATCTGAATTGTGATAGTGTGATGAATCCTAACATATAAAATGTGATTTTTGTATAGCAATGAATCCCGAAAGAGCTGTAGTTGACGACGTAGAAAGTAATGCGTCTGCTCCTGCGCAAGGGACAGCGCCTTCTGATCTGAGATCGGCTATGAGCGGTCATGAGGGAGAAGCTAAACAAGCTTTCTTCCAGATGATGAGTGAGTGGTTCACTGAATTTGTAAGGAATAACCCAACTATTTCGCAACCCTCGCCCCCGGTTAATCCCCCTTAGACTACAGTTATGCCACCGGTTATGTATCCGAATCTGTTGAATAAGCCTTCAGTTGACAAGATCCGTAAATATGGGGCTGAAGAATTCCGGGCTACTAGTGATGACGATGCTGAAAAAGCCGAGTTTTGGTTAGAAAATACTATCCGGGTATTCGATGAAATGTCTCTAACTCTAGAAGAATGCATAAAATGTGTTGTATCATTGCTCCGAGATGCAGCCTATCAGTGGTGGAAAACCTTAACTTCTATTGTTCCGAAAGAGCGAGTCGCGTGGCACTTCTTTCAGATTGAGTTCCAGAAGAAATATATCAGTGAGAGATTCATCGATCAGAAACGAAAGGAATTTTTGGAACTAAAATAGGGTCAAATGACTTTTACGGAGAATGAACGAGAATTTGTAAGATTGAGTCAGTATGCTTGGGAATGCGTATCTACCGAAGCAATAATGTGCAAAAGATTCAAAGATGGTCTTAATGAAGATATCTACTTGTTAGTCGGGATCTTAGAAATAAAAGAGTTCTACTTGTTAGTCGGGATCTTAGAAATAAAAGAGTTCGTAGTACTTTTTGATCAAGCATGCAAAGCTGAGGCACTCGGGGAAAATAAAAGAAAAGTTGAGTCTCAAGCTAGAGATGTGAGAAAGAGATTTCAGAGTAGATCATTTCAGTCTGCTTCAAAGAAATTTAGAGATGATCAAAGTCATTCAAGAGATAATGTGGGACATTCGAATAGAAATCGAGCTAGATTACAAATGAGCTCCAAAACTCCAGCAACTTCAGTAGCAAGTATTGGAAATGTTCGATCCGAGAAACCTGAATGTAAGCATTGTGGAAAAAGGCATCTGGGAAGTTGTAGATTAAATGACAGAGCTTGCTTCAGATGTGGATCACTTGATCATTTTATCTGTGATTGCCCTGAGTCTGTTGAGCCAGAAACTATTTAGAATTTGAGATCTGATAATGCACTTGTGAGAGGTAGACATTCGAAGAATGTAAGAAATGTCAGTGGTAGTCAGAGAACTACGAGAGATACTGTTGCGAGATCCGAAGTTAGAGCACCTGCCAGAGTGTATGCTATTCGAGCTCGTGAGGAAGCTTCATCTCCAGATGTTATAAAGGGTACTTTTATACTTTATGATAATTTTGTGATTTCATTGATAGAACCTAGTTCTACTCATCCGTATATATGCATGAATTTAGTATTCAGTAAGACTTTTCCTGTAGAGTCTACTAAGTTTGCTATAAAAGGATCGAACAGCTTAGGTAAAAGTGTCCTGGTTGACAAAGTATGCAAGAACTGTCCGTTAATGTTTTGAGACATCTATTTCCCTGCTGATCTGATGCTTTTTCCATTTGATGAGTTCGATATCATTCTGGGTATGGATTGGTTGACATTGCATAATGCTGTTGTCAACTGTAAAAGAAAGACTATTGAATTGAGATGTCCGAATGATGAAATTGTATGGGTTGAGACTAATGATTTAAATGGATTGCCTACTGTGATATCTATATTGAAAGCTCAAAGATATGTAAAAAAAGGATATGAGGCATATTATGCTTATGTGATTGATTCGAAAGTGTCTGAAAAAAAAAAGTTGAATCAATTCCTGTCGTTTGTGAGTTTTCTGATGTATTCCCTGAAGAATTGCTGGGTTTGCCTTCGATACGTAAAGTTGAAATTGGTATTGAGTTGTTGCTTGGTACTACACTTATTTCGATAGCTCCGTATAGAATGGCACCAACAGAGCTGAAAGTGTAACACCCCAAATTCGGCCTATGCATTTAAGGCTAGATTTGACATGTCACACAAAATAAATAATCTTTTGAGTCCTAATTTTAAGTAAAACAGATTTCAAAGTTTTGAAGAAATATTTATTGAATAAAAATTTGATTGAAAAATCGTCGATTTGAGATGTAAGATCTTATAATTAGTAACTTTAAAAATATTGTTAACAATTAAAGAAAATTTTAAAAGAAATTAAAGTATTTTTGAAAAAATTACCGATAAAAATTTTAAGTGTTAATTTATGAAAATCTTTATGAAATCCTTTTTGTATGTTCATTTTTTAAAGAAAATATTTGTTATAATTTTAGAAAAAAATACAATTTAAATTTCAAGTACTTAAAGCAGTTTATAAATTCGTCAAACCATAAACAAAGCAAAAAAAAAAAATTAATACAGAAGCCTTTTACAACTTTATTTCAAATAACGAAGTAAATATAACGTACCAAAAGAAATCCAAATCTCCAAATTTAACCATTTTGAAGTATGTCTTCCACCGAGACATCTCCAGCCAAGTCTTCATTACTGATCATTACCTGAAAAGGGTAAAGAAAATAGGGTGAGTTACTAGAACTCAGTGTGTAACTCACTTACCACTGTCCACTGAGCCAAAATCCCATTAAGCATTTATTTGGGCCAAAGCCCATTTACAATAATTTAAATGTATCATATATATAATATACATATGATATGCAATTCCCAAACCAAACCTAGTTTTCCATCCGCTACACACCACCCATACCAACCAACACACCTGTGGGGAGCTTTAGTCACCCACCCCGCCAACACACCAAAAGTAGGCATTAAGCCATTTATATCAAATTTGTGGTCAAGCCACCATACTAACAGAATTTACATGGCATTACCATTTTTTTCAAATTTGTGGCAGAGCCACCAGATTTATGTAGCAAACCTACCAGAGCTTCTCTTCATCATTATCCCCATTCCATGCAAAACATGTATATAATGCTTAACAATTCACAACAATGTAAACAAATATTTCTTACAATTTTTTTGGCCCATTTTCGCAATTTATTTCAATTTGGCCCACATTTCAAATATACTAATTTGGCCCACATATCAAATATACCAATTTGGCCTACATATCAAATATACCAATTTGGCCCACATATCAAATATACCAATTTGGCCCACAAGGGCATTTTCATAATTTTCATGGTCTTAATACCGATTTCATAATTTTACCACTAACACGATATAAATTTTTAACCCATGAAATGCGGTGTGAGATTACACACCTGATTACGATAAGCACTATGTTTTCTTGATCATTGACACCTAAAATATTTTAACGCTCGATTGGAAAATGAACGTGATCTAATAAATCTACTCTAAAACAAATGATCTAAGATTTTTCCCTCAGGATCGCGAACAACTATGATTTGTCCGTTTTCTCCGATTGACGATCCACAAGCAGGTGGAAAATCCCGAATCGCTGATGCGTCACAATTACGAACAACCTCGAATAGTTGATTCTCACCGGATGAGGGTCCACAACCCGGTGGAAAGTCTCGAATCGTCGAAACAGCCCTTCGTTTGAATTTAGGAGTTGGAATCGTCAATCCGCTCCTTTTTCGATCACCAATCACTATACCTTTTGATTCGATATTGTTTGCCTCCATTGTAAACAAATATTACTCCAAACTAATATTATGTTATTATGAAAGTTTGATCTCAAGAGTAAGATCAGCTTACCACAACATCCGTATAATCGCAAGATAATAAATCGCGTGATTAAGTAGCTAAAACATATGGTCGATAAATCATCCTTCAATCCGATTAATACAATAACCAAGGAAGTTATTGAAAAAGACTATGAGAGATCTTCCTTACCTTGAACAATGAAATTCCTGTTTCACACGATCTTCCTATGGCTAAGGTCAATTAAGCGATGTGGTAGTAATTGGCACTCCGCTATACCACTACAAAGAAGAGAATGATCTTATTAGAGCGAGTATAAAAATATGATGATTCGGTTCATATGACCCTCCTAAATCAAAACTTATATTCGGCACTAACAAAAAGAAAACGAAATATAATGTTGGAAGAACGTTTACTGATTAATCAAAGATTGAATGTAAGTACGGATGAGAAGAAATGTAGAAAAGAAATGAGAGTTCGGTTTATTGAGAAAATGAAAATTAATATCTAGCTATGTGAAATGATCAAACAAAAGTTTGTGATTAAAAGATGGTGTCGGTTTGAGAAGAGAAAGAATTAGAGAAATGGTTAAAAGAAAAAGAAGATGGGAGGTTGGATGAATGATGAATGCTTTGGCTATCAAGAGGAGATAAACAAGAGATGAAAATCTTGATCAAACAAAAGTGTAAGAAAATGCACAAATGTGCTAGGAGAATTCGGGCAAAGTAAAATGAAAGAAGAAAAATATGGTCACCAAGGTTAGTAATTTCGGCACAAAGCAAAAGAAAGAATTGAGAGAAAAACACCAAATTGTGCAAAAGTGATTTTTGGCCTAACGACATAAAAAATCTACCAAAAGACTAAGCAAATTCCAGATATCACACTATAGCCCCCAAAATCGTCCACATACATGCTCTAAAAGTCAAAAAATTTTCCATCTATCCTTTCCAAAACATTTCCCCTTGAAAGATGCCACATGTTCCCCTTACATTCCCTTTTCATTTTGTTTTCTTTCCCTAACTTCAACCTTGCCTTATTCATTTAGCCACCTTACCAAAAATGATGAAGTCCACCATTGCCATAATTACTCCTTGACTGACATATTAAAGAAGAGAAGCAAAAATAAAAGTCAAGATGCACACAAAGTGATTCGAACTCCTTCCCTCAAGGTACTACAAGTGACTCCATAGCCTTTTTACTAATAACTCAATTATGTTAGCTATTTAATCAATTATTTCCATATGCTTTAAGGTCACTTACTCCATCTCCCTAAAGTGCTAAATGTCAAAAATTTTCACTAGGTCCAATTAAATCCTGAGCCTTCTTAGGACCTTCTCAACATACAGAATTAATAATCTAACTAGCTTAGCACCAAAATATTGCAACACAAAAATTCAAATTCTAGGATTTTACAATTCTACCCCTTTAAAGAAAATTTCGTCCACGAAATTTACCTGGTTAAAAGAGATGAGGATATTGTTGCCGAATCGTATCTTCAGGATCCCACGTAGCTTCTTTCGCTCCGTTATTACGCCAAAGAACCTTGACTAATGGTACTGACTTCCTTCTCAGTATTTTAACATCTCGATCTAATATTTGCACTGGCTCCTCCTCGAACGACAAGTCAGGCCTTATCTCAACTTGTCCTATTGGTACTATATGAGACGGATCTGATCGGTAATGCCTTAACATTGAGACATGAAATACACTATGTATCTGACTCAACTCCGGAGGCAACTCTAGCTGATAAGCCACTGGTCCAACACGCTTTAAAACACGATACGGTCTGATGAACCTAGGGCTCAACTTACCCTTTCTTCCAAATCTGAAGACCTTCTTCCAGGGTGAGACCTTTAAAAAGACTTCATCCCCCACCGCAAACTCAATATCCTTACGCTTCAAATCTGCATAAGATTTCTGTCTATCCGAAGCTTCCTTTAACCATGCCCGAATTACCTTTACCTTTTCCTCCGTTTCTGATATCAGCTCAGGACCCAATAGCTATCGCTCCCCCAATTTAGTCCAAGAAGTAGGAGTACGACACCTATGACCATACAACGCCTCGTAGAGTGCCATCTGGATGCTGGATTGATAGCTATTGTTATAAGCAAACTCTGCCAATGGTAGGAAATCCTCCTAACTACCCCTGAAGTCAATCACACAACCCCTTAACATGTCTTCTAAAATCTAAATTACTCTTTCCGACTGACCATGTGACTGAGGATGAAAAGTTGTACTGAAATTTAACTTTGTTCCCAAAGTTTCATGTAAGGCTTTCCAAAATCTCGATGTAAACTTAGGGATCTTGTCTGATATAATAGACACTTGTACCTCATGTAACCTCACGATCTCAGCTACGTACAACTTGGCCAACTACTGCAATGAGTAATCCATACGAACAGGTAGAAAATGGGCAGTCTTCGTCAACCGATCCACTATTACCCAAACAAAATCTTTCTTAGTAGGTGATAAGGGTAAACCACTAACAAAGTCCATCGTTATCTATTCCCATTTCCATAATGGAATCTTCACCGGTTGTAGTAATCCCGACGGTAATTAATGTTTCGCCTTCACTTGCTGACATGTTAAGCACCTACTCACAAATTTAGTAACCTCTCGCTTCAACCTTGGCCACCAATACTACTCACGAAAGTCTCAATACATTTTATTTCTCCCGGGGTGCATAGCATAAGGGCTACTATGCGCCTCACTCAGAATCATTTGTCTCAGTTTCGAATCTTTGGGCATGCAAATTCTTCTGCGGAAACACAGTATTCCATCAATATTCATTCCAAAGTCCCCTTTCACACCACTTTCCACTTGCTGAAGCAATAAACCCAACTTTTCATCTGATAACTGCTTTTCCTTAATCTGACCTACCCACGCAGGCCTTACCTGAAGTTCGGCTAGCTGGCTACCATCTTCATACAGACTAAGATGAGCGAACATTGCTCTCAAATATAATATCACCTTACGACTCAACGCGTCTGCCATCATGTTAGCCTTTTCGGGGTGATACTCGATGGAGAAGTCATAATCCTTCAATAGTTCTATCCATCTCCGCTGTCTTAAATTTAACTCCTTTTGAGTAAGGAGGTACTTTAGACTCTTATGATCCGTATAAATGATCGATTTCTCTCCGTACAAATAGTGCCTCCAAATCTTCAAAGCAAACACCACTGCAGCCAACTCCAAATCATAAGTAGGATAATTCACTTCATGCGGCCTTAACTGAATAAATGCATAAGCCACCACTTTTCCATTTTGCATCAACATACATCCTAAGCCCATGTGTGACGCATCGCAATAAACAACAAACCCCTTTCCAGCCTCAGGTTGAATCAGTACTGGCGCTTCCATCAGAATCTTCAATTTCTCAAACTTTCTTACTGCTGATCTGACCATAAAAAAGGTACTCCTTTGCGCAACAATTTAGTTAGGGGTGCAGCAATCAACGAAACCCCTCAACAAAATGCCGATAATAACCAACCAATCTTAAGAAACTCTAAATTTCAGCCACTAACTTTGGTGGTTTCCAATCCAACACGGCCTCTACTTTCTGGGGATCAACCCTAATTCCTTTGGCCGATACAACATGTCCGAAGAAGGTCACTTTCTTCAGCCAAAATTCACACTTACTGAATTTAGCATAAAGTTGCTTTCCCACAATATTTGCAATACTATCCGCAGATGTGAATCATGCTCTTCTTCATTCTTCGAGTATACCAAGATGTCATTTATGAACACCACAACGAACCAATCTAAATAGGGCTAGAAGACCTAGTTCATCATGTCTATAAATGCAGCTGGTGCATTGGTCAACCCAAACGGCATCACCAAAAACTCATAATGTCCATAACGAGTTCGAAACGCCGTCTTATGAATATCCGCCTCATTGACCTTAAGTTGTGATAACCCGATGTCAAATCTATCTTGGAAAAAATCGAAGCTCCTCTCAATTGATCAAACAGATCATCGATTTTCAGTAACGAATACCTATTCTTGATCATCAACTTATTCAACTACCTATAATCGATGCACATACGCATCGACCCATCCTTTTTCTTGACGAGCAGGACCGGTGCTCCCCATGGTGACACACTCGGTCGAATAAATCCTCGATCCAATAACTCTTGAATTTGGGCTTTAAGCTCCACTAACTCCTTAGGCTCCATTCTATAAGGAGCAATGGACACCGGAGCCGTTCCTGGCAATAGCTCAATGCCAAACTCTACCTTTTGGTCCGGAGGCAAACTTGGAAGTTCCTCAGAAAAGACATAGGAAAATTCCTTCACCATTCTAACACCTTCCACCAACAATTCCTTGTCATACAATGCACTAATGAAGGCTAGGAATGCTCCACACCCTCTTCGCACCAAATTTTCTACATTTAAAGCAGATACCACATTCGATAGATAATTTTTCCTTTCACCTATCATACTTCTTCATCTTTCGAATTTCTTATCGTCATTCGCTTTGTAGCACAATCCAAGTTAGCACGATGTTTCACCAACCAATCCATGCCTAAAATAAGGTCAAACTCGCCGAAAGGCAGTTCCATCAAATTCGCCAAAAATGTTTCTCCCTGAACTTCTAAGGGTACATCTCTAAACACTTTATTCACTATCATAGACTGCCCTAAAGGACTAATTACCGTTATCTCTCCAGCAGTAATTTCAAATCTACAGATATAACACTAGCAAGATATGAATAGGTCGATCCAATATCTATCAAAGTAGTAACATGTGCATCAGAGACGAAGAATGTACCGGTTATCATATCAGGTGCGTCGCCATCCTCTCGGCGTCTGACCGGATAAACCAGCCCTGGCTACCTCGCCTCTGCGTTACCCTTGAATCCATTTCCTCTACTCAGTGCACCCTGACCTCATCTTCCGCCATTACCACGTCGACCTGGCCCACGACCTCTTTGTGGCTGCTGAGCGCCTCTAGCTGGCTATGTATCATAGCTATGAGCTTCCTGATTGGGAGCGGTCCGTCGAGGATAATCTTTAAGATGGTGGTCCTTAGAACCACATTTGAAACAACCATCGGTTCTTTTCCAGCATTCAACGGGGTGTCGTCTTCCAAAGTCAGTACATGGTTGTATTTGATTGGTAGCAGCTGGTGCCCTAACTCGTGCTGGCTCATCCTTCCCCGGCCTCTTCTGAAACCCTCTAGCAGGACCTGAGTATTTAAAGTCCCTCTTGCTCTTGCCTCTATCTTGTTCTTGGTTTCGCCGCTCCGAGTGCTTAGCCTCTTCGGCTATCTTAGCTTTCTCCACCAGTGTGGAAAAATTCCTTTCTTGTTGTGGGGCTATCAGTACCCGCAATTCATCACTTAGCCCATCCTCGAAGCGTACGCAGCGTTCATAGTCAGTTGGCACAATACCTCGGGCATAACGACTGAGATACAGAAATTTCACTTCATAAACTGCCACGGTCTTACTTCCTTGAACTAGATTGAGGAATTCCTCCTTCGGGCATCCACATAGCTAGCCCCAACATACTTTCCTTGAAATGAAGTTTTGAAGAAATCCCAAGTACCGTGATCGGTCTGAGTGCCCTCCCGAACAGTGAGCCACCATTGATACGCCTCGTCTCTTAACAAGGACACATCTCCTCTCAGTTTCTGCTCGGTGGTGCACTCTAAATCATCCATGATCCGTTCCACTGCCTCGAGCCAATACTCTACTACATTTGGGGCTACAACCGAGACACCCCTAAAAACCTCGACACCACTTGATCTAAGTCGTTCCGAAATTGATCCACGAGCTATTGGCCCAGTTCTAGCCCCAGCAACCCTTTTTAAGACTCATAACATTGCTTGAGATAGAGCAATATCCTTTCTCATGCGGTCATGTGATTCGGCCTCGATCCGGGTGACGAAAGGCCCATTTCGCATGTGTCCCGACGCTTCAGATGTAACCCTCGCACCTCAGCCTCTACCACGGCCACCTCTACCACGTCCACATCCTCTAGCGCTCATAGTGGTTAATTCGATTTAATCTGACTAAAATTCTTATGAATTAGTATACTGTTTCGATATGTATTAAATAATGTTTTATGAAACATAAGAATCAAAGTCATTTTCGCAATTGCATCCTATAGTCTCAATCTCTATAGTTTTTAACACCTAAAACTAAAAGTTCTAGAGTGTTCCTATGGTTATATCACAATAATCATAATCATTTATTAATAACATGTACTTACTTGACTTGGTGCCAAATACTCGTGGTGCCATACTTCCTTTTTGAAACATGCATTTAAACTTTACAATTCAAAACAACTTTGGAAAACATTTTTGAACCCAAACCACAGCTGAGTTTTGAACTGGGTTCTGATACTATAAAATGTAACACTCCAAACCCGGCCTATGCGTTTAAGGCTAGATTTGACATGTCACACAAAATAAATAATCTTTTGAGTCCTAATTTTAAGTAAAACAGATTTCAAAGTTTTGAAGAAATATTTATTGAATAAAAATTTGATTGAAAAATCATCAGTTTGAGATGTAAGATCTTATAATTTGTAACTTTGAAAATATCGTTAACAATTAAGAAAATTTTAAAAGAAATTAAAGTATTTTTGAAAAAATACTTGATAAAAATTTTAAGTGTTAATTTATGAAAATCTTTATGAAAATCTTTTGTATGTTCATTTTTAAAAGAAAATTTTGTTATAATTTTTAGAAAAAAATACAAGTTAAATTTCAAGTACTTAAAGCGGTTTATAAATTAGTCAAACCATAAACAAAGCAAAAAAATTAATACAGAGGCCTTATACAACCTTATTTCAAATAATGAAGTAAATATAAAGTACAAAAAAAAAAAAAATCCAAATCTCCAAATTTAACCATTTTGAAGTATGGCCTCCACCAAGACATCCCCAGCCCAGGTCTCCATTACTGATCATTACCTGAAAAGGGTAAGGAAAACAAGGTGAGTTACTAGAACTCAGTGTGTAACTCACTTACCACTGTCCACTGAGCCAAAATCCCATTAAGCATTTATTTGGGCCAAAGCCCATTTACAATAATTTAAATGTATCATATATGTAATATGCATATGATATGCAATTCCCAAACCAAACCTAGTTTTCCATCCGCTACACACCACCGTACATTCAACCAACACACCTGGGGAGCTTTAGTCACCCACCCCGCCAACACACCAAAAGTAGGCATTAAGCCATTTATATCAAATTTGTGGTCAAGCCACCATATTAACAGAATTTACATGGCATTGCCATTTTTTTTCAGATTTGTGGTAGAGCCACCATATTTATGTAGCAAACCTACCATAACTTCTCTTCATCATTATCCCCATCCTATACAAAACATGTATATAATGCTTAACAATTCACAACAATGTAAAAAAATATTTCTTACAATTTTTGTGGCCCATTTTCGCAATTTATTTCAATTTGGCCCACATTTCAAATATACTAATTTGGCCCACATATCAAATATACCAATTTGGCCCACATATCAAATATACCAATTTGGCCCACATATCAAATATACCAATTTGGCCCACATATCAAATATACCAATTCAGCCCACATATCAAATATACCAATTTGGCCCACATATCAAATATACCAATTTGGCCCACAGGGGTATTTTCGTAATTTTCACGGTCTTAATACCGATTTCATAATTTTACCACTAACACGATATAAATTTTTAACCCATGAAACACGGTGTGAGATTACACACCTGATTACGATAAGCACTATGTTTTCTTGATCGTTGACACCTAAAATATTATAACGCTCGATTAGAAAATGAACGCGATCTAATAAATCTACTCTAAAACAAACGATTTAAGATTTTACCATTAGGATCGCGAACAACTATGGTTTTTTGATTTTTCCTGATTGACGGTCCATAAGCTGGTGGAAAATCCCGAATCGCTAATGCATCACAATTACGAACAACCTCGAATAGTTGATTCTCACCGGACGAGGGTCCACAACCTGGTGGAAAGTCTCGAATCACCGAAATAGCCTTTTGTTTGAATTTAGGAGTTGGAATCGTCAATCCGCTCCTTTTTCGATCACCAATCACTACACCTTTTGATTCGATATTGTTTTCCTCCATTGTAAACAAATATTACTCCAAACTAATATTGTTCAAGAGTAAGATCGGCTTACCACAACATCCGTATAATCGCAAGATAATAAATCGAGTGATTAAGTACCTAAAACATATTGACGATAAATCATCCTTCAATCCGATTAATACAATAACCAAGGAAGTTATTGAAAAAGACTATCAGAGAGCTTTCTTACCTTGAACAATGAAATTCCTGTTTCACACGATCTTCCTATGGCTAAGGTCGATTAAGCGATGTGGTAGTAATTGACACTCCACTATACCACTACAAAGAAGAGGATGATCTTATTGGAGCGAGTATAAAAATATGATGATTCGGTTCATATGACCCTCCCAAATCAAAACTTATATTCGGCACTAAGAGAAAGAAAATAAGATATAATGTCGGAAGAACACTTACCGATTAATCAAAGATTGGATGTAAGTACGGATGAGAAGAAAGGTAGAAAAGAAATGAGAGTTCGGTTTATAGAGAAAATGAAAATTAATATCGGGCTATGTGAAATGATCAAACAAAAGTTTGTGATTAAAAGATGGTGTCGGTTTGAGAAGAGAAAGAATTAGAGAAATGGTTAAAAGAAAAAGAAGATGGGAGGTTGGATGAATGATGAATGTTTCGGCTATCACGAGGGAGATAAACAAGAGATGAAAATCTTGATCAAACAAAAGAGTAAGAAAATGCACAAATGTGCTAGGAGAATTCGGGCAAAGTAAAATGAAAGAAGAAAAATATCGTCACCAAGGCTAGTAATTTCGTCACAAAGCAAAAGAAAGAATTGAGAGAAAAACACCAAATTGTGCAAAAGTGATTTTTGTCCTAACAACATAAAAAATTTACCAAAAGACTAAGCAAATTTCAGCTATCACACTATAGCCCCCAAAACCGTCCACATACATGCTCTAAAAGTCAAAAAATTTTCCAGCTATCCTTTCCAAAACATTTCCCCTTGAATGATGCCACATGTTCCCCTTACATTCCCTTTTCCTTTTGTTTCCTTTACCTAACTTCAACCTTGCCTTATTCATTTAGCCACCTTACCAAAAATGATGAAGTCCACCCATGCCATAATTACTCCTTGACTGGCATATTAAAGAAGGGAAGCAAAAATAAAAGTCAAGACGCATACAAAGTGATTCGAACTCCTTCCCTCAAGGTACTAAAAGTGACGCCATAGTCTGTTTACTAATAGCTAAATTATGTTAGCTATTTAATCAATTATTTCCATATGCTTTAAGGTCACTTACTCTATCTCCCTAAAGTGCTAAATGTCAAAAATTTTCACTAGGTCCAATTAAATCCCGAGCCTTCTCAGGACCTTCTCAACATACGAAATTAATAATCTAACTAGCTTAGAACCAAAATATTGCAACACAAAAAATTCAAATTCTAGGATGTTACAGAAAGAGTTAAAGTCATAGTTGCAAGAATTGACTGATAGAGGGTTTGCTAGACCAAGTTTTTCGCCTTGGGGTGCTCTTGTCCTATTTGTGAAAAAGAAAGGTGGAACGATAAGAATGTGCATCGATTATTGTCAGTTGAATAAAGTGACCATAAAGAATAAATATTTGTTTCCCAGAATTGATGACTTATTTGATCAGTTAAAAAGGGCTACTGTATTTTCCAAGATTGATCTGAGATCGGGATACTACCAGTTGAGAGTGAAAGATTCAGATATACCAAAAACTATTTTTAGAACGAGGTACGAGAATCATGAGTTTTTAGTTATGCCATTTGGACTAACCAATGCTCCTGCTATTTTTATGGATCTGATGAACAAATTTTTAGACCGTACCTAGATCGATTTGTTGTGTGTTCATAGATGACATATTGATTTATTCGCTTGATGAAAATGAGCATGCTGAACATCTGAAAATTGTGTTGCAAACTTTGAGAGAAAAGCAATTGTACGCGAAATTCAGCAAATGTGAATTCTGGTTACACGAGGTTAGTTTTCTGGGACATATTGTGTCAGCTTCTGGAATTCGTGTTGATCCGAGCAAGATTTCTGCTATTCTGGATTGGAAACCTCCGAAGAACGTGTTGAAGTCCATAGCTTTCTAGGTCTAGCTGGTTATTATAGTTGATTTTAAAAGGGTTTTCAGTGATAGCTACTCCATTGACTAGACTACTTCAGAAATATGTTAGATTTGAATGGTATGATAAATGTCAGAAAAGTTTTGATCAGTTGAAAACTCTGTTAACAGAAGCTCTAGTGTTAGTACAACCAGAATTGGGTAAAGAATTTGTTATATACAGTGATGCTTCGTTAAACGGTCTGGGATGCATTTTAATTCAAGAAGGCAAAGTCATAGCTTATGCTTTGAGACAACTAAAGCCTCACAAAAAGAACTATCAGATGCACGACCTTAACTAGCTACGATTGTGTTTGCACTAAAGATCTGACGCCATTATCTGTACGGTGAAAAATGTCACGTGTTTTCAGATCATATAAATCTAAAATATCTAATAATTCAGAAAGATTTGAAGCTTCATCAAAAAAGATGGTTAGAGTTGTTAAAAGATCATGAACTTGTAATAGATTATCATCCGGGTAAAGCAAATGTTGTTGCTGATGCATTAAGTCAAAAATCATTGTTTGCACTACGTGCTTTGAATACTCAGTTAGATCTGTCTGAAGATAGTTCTGTGGTAGCTGAATTGAAAGCAAAATCGTTGTTCTTACAACAAATATATGATGCTCAGAAGGTTGATAATGAATTGTTATCGAAACGAGTTAAGTGTGATTCAAATTTTGAATCTGAATTTTGAGTTGTTAATGATTGCTTGAGATTCTGAGGTCGTATCTGTGTTCCGAGAAATCCGAAGTTGATTCAGTTGATTTTGAGTGAAGAACATAACATTCGGCTATCTATTCATCTGGGAAGTACAAAGATGTATCATGATCTGAAGCAACATTATTGGTGGTCTGGTATGAAACGAGACATTTCTGACTATGTTTTGAAATGTTTAGTCTATCAACAAGTGAAAGCTGAACATCAAGTTCCATCTGGTTTGCTACAATCGATTCTAATTCTGAGTGGAAATGGGATAGAGCAACGATAGACTTTGTTTCTGGTTTGCCCCTGAATCCAAGGAAGAAAGATTCAATTTGGGTCGTAGTTGATCGATTAACGAAATCTACCCATTTTATTCCGGTAAGATCTGATTGTTCACTTGATAAACTAGCTGAACTTTACATTTCTGATATTGTAAGATTGCACGGGGTGCCGTTATCTATTGTGTCAGATAGAGATTTGAGATTTACATCAAGATTCTGGAAGAAATTGTAAGAAGCATTAGGCACACGGCCTGCTCACACAGGCGTGTAACCCCTGAAACCTTGAAAAGTTTTAAATTTCTAAAAATTTCTGTATGTGTTCTGGGTTAGTCCCAATCCTATTTCTAAGCATGTTTTAGGTCTCATTGACCTACAAATGGGTCACTATGATTGTGATTGATTATTTACTTTATGAATTGTTTGATAAAATTTCTGATCTGTCAGGTAATGCCCGTTACCCTAATTCGACAATGAATACGAGATAGGGGTGTTATAGTTTGTCTACTGATGTCTGCTTCTTCTTCCTCTTTATCTAAATCTGAGTGCAATTCCTTGGGGAAGCTAGGAAACGCAAGCCTAGGCCTCATAAAATTCTTCTGTAGGGACCTCTTTATCGCAGTGTCTCTCTTTTCCACATAGGCCCAGAAGATGGCCATTTGTTCCTTTGCCCATTCCAAGTCTGTAGTAATCCTTAATTGCTAGGTGTAAAATAGAGTGAACCAATTTTGTAACTTCTCAAATGAATTGATCACTTGCTACTTAAGGACACTATTAAAGGAGGAAGGGATTGTCGTGGCATAAGTTGAGGTAAAATAGGTAGAAGCAGAACCAGTAGGTAGATGTCATGGAAAATCCTCCCTTGAAAATTTCACAACAATTTGCTTCGTAATGGCCCTTTTGTTTAGAGTAAAATCTTCATTAGCTTGGACAGATACATTCACACGCTGGCACATCGTAGTGATGAGAGAGGGAAAATTAAGGCTCTCTGCATTCTTTTGCGTGCAGCGATGGACTTCATTAAATATGATTTTGCCCACATTTATCTTCATTCTTTTTATGATAGAATAGAGCAACAACATCTGCTCTTTAGAAATCGTGGAGTTATGAGTGGAAAGAATTAGGTGTGTTTTAAGGAAGTGGTACCAAACCTTACAGTTGGGTTTCAAAGAGGCCTTTTCCACTGTGTAACAGTACCTACTACGTACAGGTCTTGAAGAACAAACCATTCATAGTGATTGTAGCGGCAAATTGAGTGTGTTCATCGTGAACATCAAATAAGTTGAACTGAGCATTGATGGAATATTCATCAAAGAGCACTGATGCTATCCACACATAAATAAAAGCATTGTTTGGAGAAGTAAGATGAGCATAGAACTCATGTACCATCTTTGTCAAAACATCCTCTAGATGTAAATAAAAAATCTGTCATCCATGTTGTTCTACCATAGAATAAATAGACTCATCATATCCCATAAAAGGCTCATCTTCAAAAAGGAAACCTTTTTCCAAGCAAAAAGGGCACTCGAAGATATTGTGCGTGTATCCGTCTTTTGTTGCTTGGTTGAAAAATATGCTTGGTGGTGGAGTAGATGTTTGGGAAATAGAGCGTCTGGCCATTAGGAGAAGGTAGAGAAAATGGTAGACGAAAAAGAAAATGAAAACTTTCAAGAGTAAAAGAAATAGAAGTAATTTTGGAGAAAAAAAAAATTTAGGTTGAACTATAAAAGAAAATGAAATGATTAGGATAAAAGAAAAATAACATGGCGACAAAGTAATGGGGTGACGTGGGCGAGTGGATGAGCAAAAATGATGGTCTGATTATGGTGTGATTGAAATTGGAAGGAAAAAGAAAAAAATAATAATTTTGAAAGCCAAATATCTGGGAAACAACTGCCAATGGGCCAAAGAGTAACGTAGGGCCCTAACCCCTTATTACCATAAAAATGCAATACCCGCAATACAAAATAAAAATTATCAAATCCTAGTAAATGAAATAGAAAAGAGAAAGTAAAAATTGACAAAACTAAAAACAAAAAGAAATCATCGAGACGCTGAAGTTAAACATCTCGGAGATCAATGGACTATTTATCTTGAGTCATAGGAGCACCTTAGTAATGCTTCAAGCGTTGCCTATTGACCTTAAATGTGAGCCTAGTTTTAATATCTTTAACACCCATGGTTCCATAAAGATATACGTGGGCTACTTCAAAAGGTCCTGACCAGCCAGATTTTAACTTGCCCGAAAATAATTTGATCCTAGAATTGAATAATAACACCTACTGTCTGGGTTCAAATTTTTGTGGCATAATCCTTTATCATGCCAGCGTTTGGTCTTTTCCTTATATAGTTCTGCGTTCTTGTATGCTTGAGCTCAAGATTCATCCATTTCATTCAACTTTAATAATCATTTATATCCAGCAGTGATCCAATCCATGTTCAGTTTCTTACTAGCCCAAAATGCTTTATGTTCCAGCTTTACGGGTAGATGGAAAGGCTTCCCATAAACCAGCTTAAAAGCTAACATCCCCAATGGTGTTTTGAATGCAGTATGGTAAACCCAAAAAGCTTCATCCAGTCTTGATGACCAATCATTGTGAGTTGGGTTCACCACTTTCTTCAAAATCTGCTTAATTCCTGTATTAGAAACTTCAGTTTGTCTGTTTGTTTGGGGATGATATGCCATGGAAATCTTATGTTTCACCCCACACCTATGCAAGGCATTAGAAACAGACTTACAAGCAAAATAAGAGTCTTCATCACTAATAAGTGTGCAAGGTGTACCGAATCTTGTGAAGATATTTTTGTGCAAGAACTTCACACTGATTTGGCATCATTAGTAGGGATAGCAACAACTTCAACCCACTTTGATACGTAGTCAATTGCTATAAGTATGTATAGATTTACCCATAAGGGTGGAAATGGATCCATATAGTCTAGTCCTCATACATCAAACAACTCAATCTCCAAGATATTTTACAGTGGTATTTCATGCCTCCTAGAGAGGTTGCCCCATCCTTTGACAACAGTTACATTCCTGGTAAAATTCATAAGCATCCTTAAACATGCTCGGCAAATAAAAGCCAGATTGGAGAACCTTAACAATAGTTCTCATGCCTCTAAAATGTCCTCTATAAGGAGCTAAATGAAAATGTTGCAAAACACTTTGAATTTTGTTATTGAGGACACATCTCCTAATTATTTAATCAGCACAATGTTTGAATAAGAAAGGCTTATCCTAATAATAATGTCTGGCATTGTGAAGAAATTTCCTTCTTATTTGGCTAGTGAGATTAGGGGGCATCAACCCACTCCCCAAGAAGTTCACGATATCGACATATCAAGGAAATACCATGGCAACTAACAATTGTTCGTCTAAGAATTCTTCGTTAATGATTTGAATATTGCCATCTTCAAGTCCAACTTCCAATCTCAACAAGTGATCAACCACTTGATTCTCAGTATCTTTTCTATCTCTAATTTCTAGATGAAATTTCTGTAGCAAAAGTATCCACTGAATCAACCTTGGTTTGGCATCTTTCTTGGTCACCAAATACTTGATAGCAGAGTGGTCTGTATAAACCGTGACCTTGGTACCAACTAAATAAGATCTAAATTTATCAAACGCGAATACCATAGCCAATAACTCTTTTTAAGTGGGGGTGTACTTGAGCTGCACATCTATCAGGGTCCTACTTGAATAGTATATAGCATGAAATACCTTGTTTTTCCTTTGCCCCAACACTGCACCTACAACAAAGTCACCGGCATCAAACATAAGTTCAAATGGCAGTGCCCATTCTGCTAGTATTATAATCGGTGCTGTCACAAATTGCTTCTTCAATTCTTCAAATGCTCACAAGCAAGGTTCATCAAAATTGAAGGGTCTATTATGCTCTAATAGGGCACATAGAGGTTTGGATATCTTCGAGAAATCTTTAATAAATCTTCTAGAAAATCTTGTGCGGCCTAAGAAACTTCTGATGCATTTTATAGTGGTGGGAGGCGGCAAATTTTTGATCACCTCAATTTTGGTTCTGTCCACGGCAGTCCCTTGCTATGATATTTTATGTCTTAGAACAAGTCCTTTACGAACTATGAAGTGGCATTTTTCCCAATTTAAAACAAGATTAGTTTCTTCACAGTGAAAAAGAACTAATTATAAGTTCTTCAAGCAGCTCTCAAAGGTATTGCCAAACACAAGAAATCATCCATGAAAACTTCCAGAAAGTTTTCCACCATGTGTGATATTACCGCCATCATGCAACACTAAAATGTTGCTGGGCATTATACAACCCAAATGGCATTCATCTAAATGCAAAAGCTCCATATCGACAAGTGAAAGTGGTCTTCTCTTTGTCATTGAGAGCTATGGCAATATGGTTATACCCTAAAAAACCATTCAAGAAACAATTGAAGGATTTCTTAGCCAATCTATCCAACATTTGATTGATGAACAATAAGGGAAAATGGTCCTTCTTGGCTGCCTCATTAAGCTAGCGATAGTCCATGCATACTCTCTATCCTGTGACTATACGAGTTGGTATGAGCTCATTGTTATCATTACTAACTACTGTGAGACCTCCTTTCTTGGATACACATTGTACATGGCTCACCCATGAACTATCTGAAATAGGGCATATAATTCCAACATCGAGCCACTTGAGGATCTCCTTCTTGGCAACTTCCTTCATGATTGAGTTCAACCTTCTCTATTTTTCAATAGAATTATTATGGAAATCTTCCAACAAACTCTTATGCAAACAAATAGTAGGGCTGATTCCCTTGATGTCGACAATTGTCTATCCCAATGCCTTCTTAGATCTCCTTAGAACATCTAGCAACTTTTCCTCCTGATCAAGTGTTAATTCTGTAGATATAACTACTAGCAGAGTGCTATTATCTCCCAAGTACACATACTTTAAAAACAACAGCAAAAGCTTTAACTCAACTGTGGGAGGTTCCTCTATAGAAAGTTTAAAAGGCTTAAAAGAATGATTTTCTAAATCCAAGAATTTAAATTTCTTCCCTGATCTATCCATTAATTGCTTGGTCTTCATGATTTCACCGAGCTCTATAAGCATTTCTACTCAGATAGATCTTCATCATCATCAAAATTGTCTTGATAAAATTTTGTATACTCCTCCTCCACTAATGTTTCGATCAACCTAATGGCGTGACACTCCTCATTTTCATTTTGCACATTTCAAGGTATCAACTACATTAAAAGTATTTTGCTGATCATTTACTCTTATTATTAATTCACCTTTTTGCACATCAATTGACACTCTACCTATAGCAAGAAAAGGTATTCCAAGAATAATTGTCACATCTTTGTCAAGTTCGCATTAAAATAATAAAATTGCCCAGAAAAATAAATTTATCTACTTGGAACGATGGAAATTGTGCAAGTGTACACAATCGCAACAAGTAATAAAGTGATAAGAAAATATCGAGTTATTGTACCCATAGGGACTGTGAAATAAAAATATTTATGAAATGTAAATCAAACACTTTGGTGATGAGAGAAATATGTTGTTTTGAAGAAATGATTTAAAAATTAAAAATTAACTAAGTAATAAAAATAAAAAGTAAAAATTCCAATGCACGGTTTCAAAAAGATGAGTTTTAATCAATATGACATAATTGTGTTAGATAAATTACATTCCTTAATTTAGAATTACTAAACCCATGTTCATATTGTTACGAAAATTTTCACGAATTTTGTGAGTCAAAAGATACCTCAGACTTTTGTGATCCGTGTAGATTATCGACTTTTCCCCATACAAGTAATGCCTCCATATTTTCAAAGCAAAGACTACTACCGCTAATTCCAAGTCGTGAGTGGGATAGTTAACCTCATGTGGTCTTAGCTGACAGGATGCATAGGCCACTACCTTCCCTTCCTGCATCAATACACATCCCAACCCCGTATGGGACGCATCACAGTAAACTGTAAACAACTTCCCTGCCTCAGGCTGTACCAGAACTAGGGCTTCCGTCAGAATCTTCCTTAGCTTGTCAAAACTTTCCTGCTGTTTCTCCGACCATACAAATGGAACTCCTTTTCTTAATAACTTAGTTAGTGGTGCTGCGATTAAAGAGAACCCTTTCACAAATCTTCGATAGTACCCTGCCAGACCCAGAAAACTTCGAATTTCTACCACTAACTTAGGCGGTTTCCAATCCAACACCGCTTCAACCTTGCGAGGGTCCACTTTAATCCGTTCCGCTGACACCACGTGACCTAAGAAAGCCACCTCCCTAAGCCAAAATTCAAATTTACTGAATTTGGCATATAACTGCTTCTCCCTCAGTACTTGTAGAACTATACGCAAATGCATGTCATGCTCCTCCTCTGTCTTTGAATAAACCAATATGTCGTCTATAAACACCACGACAAATTGATCCAAGTACTGCTGAAACACCCTATTCATTAAGTCCATGAACCTGCAGGTGCGTTGGTCAACCCAAATGGCATCACTAGAAACTTGTAATGCCCATACCGAGTGTGGAACGCCGTCTTGTGAACATCACCCTCCTTCACCTTAAGTTGATGATAACCCGACCTAAGGTCTATCTTGGAGAAAATTGATGCACCCTTCAGTTGGTCAAACAAGTCATCAATCCGGGGCAACGGATACTTATTTTTGATCGTTAACTTGTTTAGCTGACGGTAATAGATGCACATCCGCATTGACCCCTCTTTCTTCTTGACAAACAGCACAGGTGCTCCCCACGGAGATATACTTGGTCGGATAAACCCTCAGTCCAAGAGCTCTTGAATTTGAGCCTTCAGCTCCACCAATTCCTTTGGTGCCATTCGGTAGGGTGCTATAGACACAGGTGCCGTTTCGGGTAATAAGTCTATACCAAACTCAACTTCCCGATCTGGTGGCAAACCCGAAAGTTCTTCTGGAAACACATCAGCGAATTCCCCTACCATTCGAACCTTCTCAACTGTTGACTCCTTAGCCTCCAAGGCACATATTCGGACCAAAAATGCCTCACACCCTTTCCTGACCATCTTCTCTGCCTTCAACGCATACACCACGTTGGATAGGTAATCTCTTCTATTACCTATCATGACCACTTCATCACCCTCAGCCATTTTTAGAACCATGCGCTTAGCAGCGCAATCCAGCTTTGCCTGATACTTAACCAACCAGTCCATTCCAAGAATCAAATTGAACTCCCCAAATGGAAGTTCCATCAGATCAGCCACAAACACTACCCCTTGGAGTTCTAAGGGTACATCCCTATATAGCTTGTTTACAACTACAGAGTGACCTAGAGGGCTAATTACTGTCATCTCCCTAGAAGCAGTCTCAAAGTCTAGGTTCATAGTCTCTACCACGCTACTAGCAACGTATGAATGCGTCTAACCCACATCAATTAATGCAACATATGGAAGACCAAAATTAGGAACGTCTGGGTTATGACGTCCGGCAAGGCCACCCTCCTCTCGACGCCTTGCTGCATAGACTAAACCAAGCTGCCTTGCCTCTGTGTTGCTTGCACCTCTGCCCGAAATTTCGTGACCTCGACTAGAACCATTGCCTCCTCTACCATTACCACGACCCCTCTGTGGTGGTCCTACATTTCTAGCCTGAGCACGGTTCTGACCCTCTGGCTGGTTCTTAGCTAACTTCCGAGGATAATCCCTTACACGGTGATCCAATGATCCACATTCAAAGCATCCTCTTTCACCAGTCAAACATCCTCCCCAATGTGATTTCCCACAGCGATTGCACTGAGCTGGTCCCTGATTAGTAGCCATGGGCCTTCCCGCCTGATTCGGCCCACTTTGCTGAGCCCTTTTCTGTGCATTACTACTCGATCCAGACGATCCAAAGCCTCTTTTCTGCTTGTTCCTATCGTAGTTCTGTCTTACGGACTCCTTGACCCATTCGTCTACTTTAGCCTTTTCCACCAAGACAGAAAACTCACGCTCCTGCTGTAGAGCAATCAGCAGCCTCAAATCATCCCTAAGTCTGTCTTCAAATCGGACACACCGTTCATGCTTTGTTGACACAATTCCCCGAGCATAGCGGCTCAGCCTCAAAAATTTCGCTTCATACTCTGACACAGTCTTATTTCCTTGTACCAACCCAACAAGGCTTTCCTCTGTACATCAGTGTAGCTAGTGCCCACATACTTTCTGATAAGCAGCTTTGAAATACACCCAAGTAAGGTCATTTGCTGTGGCACCATCCCGAACCGTGAGCCACCACTGATATGACTCATCCTTTAGAAGCGACACCACTCCTTTCAGCTTCTCCTCACTTGTCAGATCGAGATCATCCATGATCCTCTCAGTCGATTCTAACTAATATTCCACCGCACTAGGTGCTACTCCCGATACACCCCGAAATACCTCAGCCCCGTTGGATCGAAGTCGCTCGGGTATAGATTTTTGAGCTCCCATACCTCCACTTGCCCCAGCCACCATCTCAAGGACTCGCAACACAGCTTGCGACACTGCCTCACCTCCCGTCTGATCTTGCTCCTCAGCAGCAAAAGTCGAGGGTGGTGGTGGCGGTGGTACCTCATTCTCAGACCCTTGACCCGACCTCACGGGTTCTGACACGGTCATCCTGCCCCTACCGCATCCACGATGGCCACGTCCTCTAGAGCTCATTCTTAACTGTTGCGCTTTTAATCTGATTAAGAAATTTTTATGGATTAGTACTTGTTTCACTTGGTTATTCGCGAAGAAATTTTATGAAGACAGTTTAATAGAGATTCTTTCGATCAATCAAAGTTTTAAGTCCTCTATCCTAGTTCACACAGGAAAGCACATCCATTCCCTAATACCTTTTATACACACTCACTCTTTCGCATTTACATTCGCTTCTATCCTGAGGTATTTTCGTCATTTTCCTATAGGGGTATTTTTGTAATAACCAGAGAAATTTTAAAAATTTTAATAAATCAGGACGTTTTGAAATTTGAAATTTTCAAAACTGGAGGGTATTTCTGAAAATTTGTCAAATTAAAGGTACGGCAGAATTTTAGAATCCAGGGGTATTTTGGTAATTTTGTCAATCAGGGGTAATTTTATAAATTTCCAAAGTCAGGGTATTATTTTGAAATACAAAATTTTGGATACTTTTGCAAAGTATAAGAATTTTATTGAAATCGGGGTAGTACGGTAATTTTAGAAACCAAGGGCATTTTTGTAATTTTGCCATTAGGGGCATTTTGGTAATTTTGGTAAATTGAAAGTATTTTGAAAATTTTCCGGAAATAAATTTTTTTCGCTACTATTAAAAAGAGATGCTCTAATGATTTTAAAACTAGCGTTTCCATAAAACATGGCTAATCTCTTTCGGGTTTTACTCAGTATGTTTAGCCTATGACCGAGTCCTCTTGGCTAGGGTGAACCGAAGCTACACACCAGGTAGGATTCCTACGAAGAGGAGGTGAGTCACGAGGACTACTTAAGTACCAAGCTCTTCCGAATCCAATCCTAGACATGCGCACCAGGGTTACCACACCCTAACTCGGCGACTTGGTCGTAGGTTTGTTTACTTAGGCATTTAAAGTCTTATGTCTTTCGTTGGGGTAAACTAGTCCTAAAGTTTAAAGCACTTATCATACTATCCACGTTCCATACCTACCCTTCTACAGATATTAATTCACAAAGAAGTCGGAAGTACTTACCTGGGTGGATTGGTGCCGGATACTCGGTGCCATGCTGTTCAAAACCAAAAATATTTCAAAAAGGCCTACAAAAAACATTTTGGGCCTTAGGCCCCCACAGTCGAGCTTTGAACTGGGCTCTGATACTAATTTTATAACACCCCAAACCCGGCGCAAAGAAGAAAATTTGTTGAAAACCCCTTTTTAATTACTTTAAATTTTTGGTAAAAAGAATATAGTATTGTTTAAAACATTTAAGGTGTATAAAAAGAAAACACTTAGCTTTGTTATTTAAAATTTGTTAAGTCAAGTTGTTACCAATTCTGTCAATGTACCCGATGGTATGAAAGAAAATCATTTACGTTTGAATTTAAGAAACTTGTGTAACCATTTTAAAGTCATTAAACAGTTTAAATAATTCATCCAAAACACGTAAAATAGTAAAAATAAAATCTTAGGAGGCCTTATTACAACTTGAACAAATAAAACCAAAAATAAAACAAAAATAATTCAAAGTTCGTCTAATCCATATTTTCACTGCATGGCCACCTCGAGTCCACCGCGACGCCTCATCCGTGATCTACGAGTCACCTGAAAAATATTAAAGGAGAAGGTGAGTCACCAAGACTCAATGTGTAACCCTTCCCCTGGTTTAGTGCAACAATATACACAATTTATAACTAAATTTAACATGCACTAAGTTGAACATGCACCCAACCTAGCCATCCAAAACCCCTTTCTCTACCCCGTGTGGTACCAATCCACTGGTGGTGCCAAACCACTGGTGACTCAAAGTCACGATATCCATCAATATTGTGGTGCCAAACCACTGGTGACTCGAAGTCACATAAAATAAGTTGTGGGGCCAACCCGCGTGTGATACCAAATCACTGGCGTCGATCCCATAATATCATCCGTGGGGCCAACCCACTGTTGTGCTAAGCCACCGGGACAAGACGCTATGAGGTACCAAACCTCTGGTGACTGTAGTCACGAAATGTGGTACCAAACCACCGGTGTCCAAGACACGGATATCACTTCCCCTCCACTCGTTTAACCCACATATTTATGATATGCACTTAACATAAATCATGCCAAACATGTTTATTTAATAACTTATCTTGAATTTATCAAAAGCCAATCTTCTTATATGCCACATATACCAAATATGTCAAGCATCATAATCAAACTCATATTGACAAGGACTTACGGATCCTTGCTTATACCTTTATGGTATTAAATCCAAATCTACACAATCCAGTTTAGCATACACAATATATTTAGCACATTAATTAGTTATAAAGTGTGTATGTACACACCTGTTACTATCGGTAGCCCTAAATCCTGAAGAGTCAATCGACCACACTAGATTTCTTGCTCCTATATTCGGCCAAACCTGAAAGTTAGTGACATGGCTATTCGGGTAAACCACATAATCCAAAAGGTTAACACATGAACCCGAAACCTCACCTAAATGCCCTTGAGTACAAACTTCAGCACACGATATGCGAATCTGCTTCACCTTCCTACAATCAGCAATCATTAGTAGCCACAACAATAGCCTTCGGCTTTTAAATACTAACTAATTGGTTTACTAAAATATATCTTTACCACCACTTACCAAGACTAATTGCTAACGAATGGAGGCTTGACTGAATACTTCAAAAATCCCAGAGTACCTAGATAAAATCAGTTTTAACACTAATTAGCCACCAATATATTTCAGTTTTTCCCATTCATTCAAGTCGACAGAGAGAGAGAAGAAAGGAGAGTTTCGGCTATTACTTACCTTCACAATCGGTTGGACAAAGAAATCTCGAAAGCACCTATGCCTTCCTGATATTCGGCCAAAGGGATCTAAATAGAAGAAAGGAAATTTCGGCACAAAGGTAGGGAGTAGATTCGGCTAGAGAGGAAGAAAAGAGATGGAAGAAAAGACTTAGGGGATTTCGGTAAAAGGCTAAGAAGAAGAAAAGAAGAAAAGACTTTGAAAAATTTCGCACTTGAAGATTAAGGAGAATTCGGCAGCAGCAATGAAAAAAAAGAAGAAATTTTCTGAATGATTTTCGGCACTCCCTTGTTTAACATTAAACCGAAAATGGATGGCCCTAGAGAGTCCTTATTTCGGCCATCACCTTCCATTTTGTGATAATTTCCAGCCTTTAATTATCACAAATAAATCTAGCTTTATCTCACCTTTAATCTCCTAATCACCTCATCAAACAATTAAAATGAAATAAACTACTTCACTCTTACCCTCCAGCCGAAAATAGGCAAAAATTTAAGCTTTATCTCTATCAATTCAAGAGTCCAAAATCAGATCACTAACTTACCCTTCTTCACGCCAGCTGCATAAAATAAAAATAAAAACATTTGCTACCTTATAGGTTCGAACCTGGGGCCTAAAGGAGTGACTGCCGCAACCTCCCTCAAACGCCCCATGCCATCTCTCCCCACTAGACTTTCATGTCATAAAACCCCCTCATTAAACTTTAAAGCCTTACTACTTAAGCCCATCACCTCATATACAAAAAAAAAAAAAAATAAAACGCAAAACGCCTCTCCTGCCACTCGAACCTGTGACCTGCGCCCCTCTTCACCTCCAACACTTAAGTGGCGCATGGAACCACTTAGCCAATTAGTTCTTTGTGTCGAGTTCCTTTCGAAAATTTTCTTAACCCCTATCTCACCTAGGTTCCCTCCTTTAAGCACTTAAGAAGAAATTTTTAACCCTAAGTCAGGCCTAGCTCGGGTTTATTTCTAGACCTTAGAACATGCCAAATAAATCATAGTATTTATTTCTTCAAGCACACACACACATGGGAACAAATAATTAAATTTTCAAACAACCCCTAATTCAGGATGTTACAGTTCTACCCCCTTAAAAGAATTTCGACCTCGAAATTACCTGGATTAGAAGAGTTGGGGGTATTGCTGCCGCATCACATCCTCGGGTTCCCTTGTGGCCTCTTCCGTGCCATGATTCCGCCATAACACCTTTACCAAAGGCACTGACTTCCTACGTAGAACTTTGACATCACGATCCAAGATCTGAACTGGTTCTTCCTCGAAAGATAAGTCCGAGTTTACCTCAATATCTACCACTGGCACAACGTGTGATGGATCTGACCGATATCATCTAAGCATCGACACATGGAAGACGTCATGAATCTATCTCAACTCTGCCAGCAGCTCGAGCTGATAAGCTACAGGTCCCACTCGCTTCACTACTGTATATGGCCCGATGAACCTTGGGCTTAGCTTCCCTTTTCGCCCAAATCTCAATACCTTTTTCCAAGGTGACACCTTGGAAAAACTTTATCTCCATCAGAATTCCATCTCCTTGCGCTTAAGATCGAGATAAGACTTACGCCTTATCGGACGCTTCCTTAAGACGAGCCCAATCACCTTAACTTTATCTTCAGTTTCTGTTACCAACTCTGGACCCAAAACTTGTTGCTCACCCAACTCCGTCCAACACGTAGGAGTACTGCATTTCTGTCCATATAGTGTTTCATATGGTGCCATCTGGATACTCGCTTGATAACTATTGTTATAAGCGAATACTAACGGTAGGTACTCTTCCCAACTACCACTGAAATCCAAAACACAACCTCTTAGCATATCTTCTAAAATCAGATGACCTTTTCGACCGCCGTCGACCGTGGATAGAAAGTCGATCAAATCCAATCGTGTACCCAATGCCTGATGCAACGCTTTCCAAAACCTTGACGTAAATCTGGGATCCCTATCTGAGATGATCGATACTAGCACTCCATGCAACCTCACTATTTCTGACACATACAGCTTAGCTAGCTTCTGGTGTGAGTAATCCACCCTTACCGGTATGAAGTGAGCTGATTTAGTCAGACGGTCCACAATCACCCAAACTGCGTCCTTCCTGCTGGGCGTGAGGGGTAGCCCACTGACAAAATCCATAGTGATCCTCTCCCATTTCCACTGAGGGATCTTTACTAGTTGAAGTAACCCTGATGGCAACTGGTGGTCAGCCTTAACTTGCTGACACGTCAGACACCTTCCCACAAATTCGCCATTACCTCGCTTTAGCCACGCCACCGTAATCTTTTTGCAAATCTCCATACATCTTGCTACCTCCAGGATGTATAGCGTATGGGCTACTATGTGCATCTTGAAGAATTCTTTGCCTCAATTCAACATCCTTCGGCATACAAGCTCGCCCTTGAAAACATAAAACTCCATCACCAGACAAACTATACCCTTCCAAACCACCATCTTGAACTTGCAATCTCCGCGCATTCAAACTTTTGTCTACCATTTGTTTTTCCTTAATCTCCTCGATCCAAGTCGGCTTAACTTGTAGTTCTGCCAAAAGACTTCCATCGTCGTATAGACTGAGGTGAGCAAACATCGCCCTTAAGTCCGTTACAACTTTTTGACTTAAAGCGTCAGCTACCACGTTAGCCTTGCCCAGATGGTATTCAATTGAATAGTCGTAGTCCTTTAACAGTTCAATCCATCAGCGCTGCCTCAAATTCAAATCCTTCTGAGTCAAAAGATACCTCAGACTTTTGTGATCCTTGTAGACTATCGACTTTTCCCCATACAAGTAATGCCTCCATATTTTCAAAGCGAAGACTACTGCCACTAATTCCAAGTCGTGAGTCAGATAGTTAACCTCATGCGGTCTTAGGCGACGGGATGCATAGGCCACTACCTTCCCTTCTGCATCAATACACATCCCAACCTCAGATGGGATGCATCACAATAATCAGAAACAACTTCCCCGCCTCAAGTCAGCATGCAATGGGGCTTCCGTCAGAATCTTCCTTAGCTTGTCAAAACTTTCCTGCTGTTTCTCCGACCATACAAATGGAACTCTTTTTCTTAATAACTTAGTTAGTGGTGCTACGATTAAAGAGAACCCTTCTACAAATCTTCGATAGTACCCTGCCAGACCCAGAAAACTTCAAATTTACGCCATTGACTTAGGCGCTTCCAATCCAACACCGCTTCAACCTTGCGAGGTCCACTCTAATCCCTTCACGACACCACGTGACCTAAGAAAGCCACCTTCCTAAGCCAAAATTCACATTTATTGAATTTGGCATATAACTTTTCTCCTCGAGATTTGTAGAACTATACGCAAATGCATGTCATGCTCCTCCTCCGTCTTTGAATAAACCAATATGTCGCCTATAAACACCACGATAAATTGATCCAAGTCTTCTTTGAAACACCCTATTCATTAAGTCCATGAGCGCTGCAGTGCGTTGGTCAACCCAAATGGCATCACTAGAAACTCGTAATGCCCATACCGAGTACGAAACACCGTCTTGTGAACATCACCCTCTTTCACCTTAAGTTGATGATAACCCGACCTAAGGTCTATCTTCGAGAAAATCGATGCACCCTTCAGTTGGTCAAACAAGTCATCAATCCGGGGAAACAGATACTTGTTTTTGATAGTTAACTTGTTTAGCTGACGGTAGTCGATGCACATCCGTATTGACCCGTCTTTCTTATTGACAAACAGCACAGGTGCTCCCCACGGAGATATACTTGGTTGGATAAACCCTTGGTCCAGGAGCTCCTGAATTTGAGCCTTCAGCTCCACCAATTCCTTTGGTGCCATTCGGTAGGGTGCTATAGACACAGGCACCGTTTCGGGTAATAAGTCTATACCAAACTCAACTTCTCGATCTGGTGGCAAACCTAGAAGTTCTTCTGGAAACACATCAGTGAATTCTCCTACCGTTCGAACCTTCTCAACTGCTGACTTTTTAGCCTCTAAGGCACATATTCGGACAAAAAATGCCTCACACCCTTTCCTGACCATCTTCTTCGCCTTCAATGCAGACACCACGTTGGATAGGTAATCTCTTCTATTACCTATCATGACCACTTTATCACCCTCAACCATCTTTAGAACCATGCACTTAGCAGCGCAATCCAACTTTGCCTGATACTTAACCAACCAGTCCATTCCAAGAATCAAATCGAGCTCCCCAAATGGCAGTTCCATCAGATCAGCCACAAACACTACCCCTTGGAGTTCTAAGGGTACATCCGTATATAGCTTGTTTACAACTACAGAGTGACCTAGAGGGCTAATTACTGTCATCTCCCTAGAAGCAGTCTCAAAGTCTAGGTTCATAGTCTCTACCATGCTACTAGCAATGTATAAATGCGTCGAACCCATATCAATTAATGCAACATATGGAAGACCAAAAATTAGAAACGTACCGGTTATGACGTCCGGTGCGTCACCCTCCTCTCGACGCCTTGCTGCATAGACTAAACCAGGCTACCTTGCCTCTGTGTTGCTTGCACCTCTGCCCGAAATTTTGTGACCTCGACTAGAACCATTGCCTCCTCTACTATTACCACGACCCCTCTGTGGTGGTCCTACATTTCTAGCCTGTGCACGGTTCTGACCCACTGGCTGGTTCTTAGCTAACTTCCGAGGACAATCCCTTACACGGTGATCCAATGATCCACATTCAAAGCATCCTCTTTCACCAGTCCAACATCCTCCCCAATGTGATTTCCCACAGCGATTGCACTGAGCTGGTCTCTGATTTGTAGCCATGGGCCTTCCCGCCTGATTCGGCCTACTTTGTTGAGCCCTTTTCTGTGCATTACTACCTGATTCGGATGATCTAAAGCCTCTTTTTTGCTTGTTCCTATCGTAGTTCTGTCTTACGACTCCTTGACCCCTTCGGCTACTTTAGCCTTTTCCACCAAGACAGAAAACTCACGCTCCTACTGTGGAGCAATCAACAGCCTCAAATCATCCCTAAGTCCGTCTTCAAAGCGGACACACCATTCATGCTCTGTTGACACAATTCCCCGAGTATAGCGGCTCAGCCTCAAAAATTCTGCTTTATACTCTGACACAGTCTTATTTCCTTGTACCAACCCCAGAAAGGCTTTCCTCTGTGCATCAGTGTAGCTGGTGCCCACATACTTCTTCTGATAAGTAGCTTTGAAATACATCCAAGTAAGGTCATCTGCCGTGGCACCATCCCGAACCATGAGCCACCACTGATATGACTCATCCTTTAGAAGCGACACCGCTCCTTTCAGCTTCTCCTCACTTGTTAGATCGAGATCATCCATGATCCTCTTAGTCGATTCTAACCAATAGTCCGCCGTACTAGGTGCTACTCCCGATACACCCCGGAATACCTCAGCCCCGTTGGATCGGAGTCTCTCGGGCATAGATTTCTGAGCTCCCATACCTCCACTTGCCCCAGCCACCATCTCAAGGACTCGCAACACAGCTTGCGACACTGCCTCACCTCCCGTCTGATCCTGCTCCTCAGCACCAAAAGTCGGGGTGGTGGTGGCGGTGGTACCTCATTCTCAGACCCCTAACCTGACCTCACGGGATCTGACATGGTCATCTTGCCCCTACCGTGTCCACGACGGCCACGTCCTCTAGAGCTCATTCTTAACTATTGCGCTTTTAATCTGATTAAGAAATTTTTATGGATTAGTACTTGTTTCACTTGGTTATCCGCGAAGAAATTTTATGAAGATAGTTTAATAGAGATTCTTTCGGTCAATCAAAGTTTTAAGTCCTCTATCCTAGTTCACACAAGAAAGCACATCCATTCCCTAATACCTTTTATACACATTCACTTTTTCGGGCATTTCTGTCCGTTTCTATCCCAGGGGTATTTTCGTCATTTTCCTATAGGGGTATTTTTGTAATAACCAGAGAAATTTTAAAAATTTTAATAAATTAGGACGTTTTTAAATTTTGAAATTTCCAAAACTGGAGGGTATTTCTGAAAATTTGTCAAATTAAAGGTACGACATAATTTTAGAATCCAGGGGTATTTTGGCAATTTTGCCAATCAAGGGTAATTTTGTAAATTTCCAAAGTTAGGGTATTATTTTGAAATATAGAATTTTGGATACTTTTGCAAAGTATAAGAATTTTATTGAAATCGGGGTAGTACGGTAATTTTAGAAACCAAGGGCATTTTCATAATTTTGCCACTAGGGGCATTTTGGTAATTTTGGTAAATTGAAAGTATTTTGAAAATTTTCCAGAAATAAATTTTTTTTCGCTACTATTAAAAAGAGATGCTCTAATGATTTTAAAACTAGAGTTTCCATAAAACATGGCTAATCCCTTTCGGGTTTTACTCAGTATGTTTAGCCTATGACCGAGTCTTCTTGGTTAGGGTGAACCGAAGCTACGCACCAGGTAGAATTCCTACGAAGAGGAGGTGAGTCACGAGGACTGCTTAAGTACCAAGCTCTTCCGGATCCAATCCTAGACATGCGCACCAGGGTTACCACACCCTAACTCGGCGACTTGGTCGTAGGTTTGTTTACTTAGGCATTTAAAGTCTTATATCTTTCGTTGGGGTAAACTAGTCCTAAAGTTTAAAGCACTTATCATACTATCTAAGTTCCATACCTACCCTTCTATAGATAATAATTCACAAAGAAGTCGGAAGTACTTACCTGGGCGGATTGGTGCCGGAGACTCGGTGCCATGCCATTCAAAACCAAAAATATTTCAAAAAGGCCTACCAAAAACATTTTGGGCCTTGGGCCCCCACAGTCGAGCTTTGAACTGAGCTCTGATACTAATTTTGTAACACCCCAAACCCGTGCAAACATTACGACCGATTCTGGTATGTTATAGAAGAAAATTTGTTGAAAGCCCCCTTTTAATTATTTTAAATTTTTGGTAAAAAGAATATAGTATTGTTTAAAACATTTGAGGTGTATAAAAAGACAACACTTAGCTTTGTTATTTAAAATCATTAAGTCAAGTTGTTACCAATTACGTCAATGTACTGGATGGTGCGAAAGAAAATCATTTACGTTTGAATTTAAGAAACTTGTGTAACCATTTTAAAGTCATTAAACAGTTTAAATAATTCATCCAAAACATGTAAAATAGTAAAATAAAATCTTAGGAGGCCTTATTACAACTTGAACAAATAAAACAAAAATAAAACGAAAATAATTCAAAGTTCGTCTAATCCATATTTTCACCGCATGGACACCTCGAGTCCACAGCGCCTCATCCATGATCTACGAGTCACTGAAAAATATTAAAGGAGAAGGTGAGTCACCAAGACTCAATGTAACCCTTCCCCGGTTTAGTGCAACATACACAATTTATAACTAAATTTAACATGCACTAAGTTGAAGATGCACCCAACCTAGCCATCCAAAACACTTTTCTCTACCTCGTGTGGTACCAAACCACTGGTGGTGCCAAACCACTGGTGACTCAAAGTCATGATATCCATCAATATTGTGGTGCCAAACCACTGGTGACTCGAAGTCACATTTAATAAGTTATGGGGCCAACCCACGTGTGATACCAAATCACTGGCGTCGATCCCATAATATCATCCGTGGGGCCAACCCACTGTGGTGCTAAGCCACTGGGACAAGACGCTATGAGGTGCCAAACCTCTGGTGACCGTAGTCACAAAATGTGGTACCAAACCACTGGTGTCCGAAGACACGGATATCACTTCCCCCTCCACTCGTTTAACCTACATATTTATGATATGCACTTAACATAAATCATGCCAAACATGTTTATTTAATAACTTATACTGAATTTATCAAAAGCCAATCTTCTTATATGCCATATATACCAAATATGTCAAGCATCATAATCAAACTCATATTGACAAGGACTTACCTGGATCCTTGCTTATACCTTTATGGTATTAAATCCAAATCTACACAATCCAGTTTAGCATACACAATATATTCAGCACATTAATTAGTTATAAAGTGTGTATGTACACACCTGTTACTATCGGTAGCCCTAAATCCCGAAGAGTCAATCGGCCACACTAGATTTCTTGCTCCTATATTCGGCCAAACCTGAAAGTTAGTGACATGGCTATTCGGCTAAACCACATAAATCCAAGGGGTTAACACATGAACCCGAAACCTCACCTAAACGCCCTTGAGTACAAACTTCAGCACACGATATGCGAATCTGCTTCACCTTCCTACAATCGGCAATCATTAGTAGCCACAACAATAGCCTTCGTCTTTCAAATACCAACTAATTGGTTTACTAAAATAGATCCTTACCACCACTTACCAAGACTAATTGCTAACGAATAGAGGCTTGACTGAATACTTCAAAAATCCTGGAGTAGCTAGATAAAATTGGTTTTAACACTGATTAGCCACCAATATATTTCGATTTTTCCCATTCATCCAAGTCGACAGAGAGAGAGAAGAAAGGAGAGTTTCAGCTATTACTTACCTTCACAATCGGTTGGACAAAAAAATCTCGAAAGCACCTATGCCTTCCTGATATTCGGTCAAAGGGATCTAAATAGAAGAAAGGAAATTTCGGCACAAAGGTAGGGAGTAGATTCGGCTAGAGAGGAAGAAAAGAGATGGAAGAAAAGACTTAGGGGATTTCGGCAAAAGGCTATGAAGAAAAAAAGAAGAAAAGACTTTGAAAAATTTGGCACTTGAAGATTAAGGAGAATTCGGCAGCAGCAATGAAAAAAAAGAAGAAATTTTCTGAATGATTTTTAGCA
Source organism: Gossypium rotundifolium (assembly GCA_025506655.1). Taxonomy (NCBI): domain Eukaryota; kingdom Viridiplantae; phylum Streptophyta; class Magnoliopsida; order Malvales; family Malvaceae; genus Gossypium; species Gossypium rotundifolium. The sequence continues at coordinate 96,064,105 of CP106732.1, read as the reverse complement.
CTCCCTTATTTAACATTAAACCGAAAATGGATGGCCCTAGAGAGTCCCTATTTCGGCCATCACCTTCCATTTTGTGATAATTTTCAGCCTTTAATTATCACAAATAAATCTAGCTTTATCTCACCTTTAATCTCCTAATCACCTTATCAAACAATTAAAATGAAATAAACTACTTCACTCTTACCTCCAAAGAAAATAGGCAAAAATTTAATCCTTATCTCTATCAATTCAAGAGTCCAAAATTAGATCACTAACTTACCCTTCTTCACGCCAACTGCATAAAATAAAAACAAAAACATTTGCTGCCTCATAGGTTCGAACCTGGGACCTAAAGGAGTGACTGCCGCAGCCCTCCCTCAAACGCCCTATGCCATCTCTCACCACTAGACTTTCATGTCATAAACCCCCCATTAAACTTTAAAGCCTTACTACTTAAGCCCATCACCTCATATACAAAAAAAAAAAAAAACGCAAAATGCCCCTCCTGCCACTCGAACCTGTGACCTGCGCCCCTCTTCACCTCCAACACTTAAGTGGCGCATGGAACCACTTAGCCAATTAGTTCTTTGTGTAAAGTTCCTTTCGAAAATTTTCTTAACCCCTATCTCACCTAGCTTCCCTCCTTTAAGCACTTAAGAAGAAATTTTTAACCCTAAGTCAGGCCTAGCTCGGGTTTATTTCTAGACCTTAGAACATGCCAAATAAATCATAGTATTTATTTCTTCAAGCACACACATATATGGGAATGAATAATTAAATTTTCAAACAACCCCTAATTCAGGATGTTACATAAAACATAATAAACTAAAAATCCAAAACAAAAACAAGAATTTTAGAGAGGCCTTATTACAAAATATTAACCCAAGTTAAAAATAAGTAAAATACTAGAGTCCAAAACTACTCGCAGTGTGGCCACCTCCGAGTCCTCTAGCACGTCGAGCGCCATCGAGGATTACACGAGAAAAATATTAGAAAGAGGGTGTGAGTTTACGAAAGCTCAATGTGCATAACCCTCATCAATAAGAACATGAATCACAACAGTTTGGGCCGAAGCCCATTTTAGTAATGGTGGCAATTGGGCCTTTGCCCATAAAAGCCTCAGTTGGGCCTTAATCCATAAGTGTCACAAATCATATTTATCTGGGCCTGAGCCCATCTCAAATAATACCACATATGCAATGCATTAATGCTCATACCAACCCTGCACTCCGTCTCCTGTCCAACCCTGCACGCCTGTGGGGATTTAATCGACCCACCCATCCCTACACTCCTTATGTAGCATCGGTTGCGGGACTAACTTATCGGTGCAGCATAGCTGCTCGGTGGCAAAAAGCCTTCGGTGGATCTACAGTCGTCAAGCGACCATGCGATCCTATCTGTACTTCCCCTTTCGAATAATCTTATCCCCATGCAACATAATAACACATGAATGCAACATACAATAATAATCATACAATAACAATCTTAAATCACATACAAGAATAATCATATAACATGTAGGGGCGTTTTCGTCATTTTTTACCCTCCAGGGACATATCGGCCATTTTACCCATCGAGGGTATTTCCGTAATTTACCTACCAAGGGTATTTTTGTAATTTACCTACCAAAGGTATTTTCATAATTTACCTACCAAGGGTATTTTCATAATTTACAACCCAGGGGTATTTCGGTAATTTTGTAAACCAGGGGTATTTTGGTAATTTTGTAATCTGAGGGTATTTCGATAATTTCACAAACCATGGGTATTTCGATAATTTTTCAAATAAGGGGTATTTCAGTAATTTCACAAATTAGGGTATTTCAATAATTTTACAAACCAGGGGTATTTCGATAATTTTACAAATCAGGGGTATTTCAGTAATTTCACAAATTAGGGTATATCGATAATTTTACAAATTAGGGTATTTCGATAATTTCACAAATCGGGGTGTTTTGGTAATTTCACAAATCAAGGGTATTTTAGTAAATTTACAAACTGGGGGTATTTTGGTAATTTCACAAATCGAGGGTATTTATGTAAGTTCACAAGTCAGAAGTATTTCGGTAATTTCATAAACTGGGGGTATTTTGGTATTTTCTTTGAATATTTTACACATAGTAGCCTCAGTTGAAACTCGCGGGCATATCGACTGAGTCTCACAAACTCGCGTTCATAATCAGATACGGTCATACGACCCTGTTTAAGCTCGAGAAATTCTTTGCGTTTTTGATCGATGAATTACGGGCTAACATACTTCTTGCGAAACTCATCCTGAAAGAAGTCCCAAGTGACCTGTTCCTTCAGAACAACAAAAACCAGAGTGTTCCACCAATAGTAGGCAGAATCCTGTAATAAAGATATAGCACATTTCAGACACTCATCAGGCGTACAAAATAGTTCATCGAAAACACGAATTGTATTATCGAGCCAAAATTCAGCTCGCTCAACATCATCATCCGCTGTGGCTCTAAACTCTTGAGCTCCGTATTTGCTAATTTTGTCGACAGGAGGCTTATTTAATCTCTCAGGATTAATGATCGGAGGTACCACAGGTATTACAGGTGGATTATTCGGGTTTGGGGGCTGTTGAACAGCCAGATTTGTCTGGATATACTGATTAAACCAATTATTCATTATATTAAAGAAGGCTTGCTTATCCCCCTCATCATGGTTACTAACCGCTGGTCGAGATTCAACAGAGCGGTCCCTTGCGAGGAAGCAAGCGCCATACTCTCGACATCATCAGCCACGGCACATTTGGGATCAGGATCCATTTACTATACGAGAAAAACAAATATTTCATTGTCAGGAGTCATCACACTATCACAGTAAAAATTATGACATGTATAGCTAGACTCACACGTGCTACGTTAGTTCGAGAACCTACTAAACTGTAGCTCTAATACTAATCAAATGTAACACCCCTAACTCGTATCCATCGCCAGATTAGGGTTACGAGGCATTACATGTAACATCCCTATCCCATATCCGTCGCCGGATTAGAGTTACGGGCATTACCAATTAAATCTCAACTCTTGTTCAATAATTTAAATCATAAATAAACATACTTATATAATGTTACAATATAAGCAACCGATTACATACAGAAAATATGCTTAATATACTTAACTAAGTTATATACGGCACAAGCATAGATAACTTAAGGTAAACATCGAATATACATCTTACTAATACCACACTACAATGCAAATACCAGAAGCTTCGTTTATCATATCTTTATTATTATGAAATATTCTAACAATTAAACCAATTATAACTATTTGATTAAAAAGACATGATCCAAACCTCATCTTACTATGATACACTTGTAAGGCCGAATACACATGGTAAACAATCCCATTCCTTGTGGCCGAATAACCATCCAATTACATAATATCATATGTCCAAACTTAAATGCTCAATAAACATTTATAAGCTTATAATTACTTGCCCGAATATACAAGAGCACATATATGGAATTACATGTACATAGCTCATACTAGATTCAAATAGATCCAAACACTCAATTAAATCAAGATACACATAGTTTCGTTTGTAGGCACATAATTGAACCAAAATTTTCTAATAAGTTTCAAAGCATTCCATATGTATATGTAATATTTATAACCACAAACAACTTGAATGGTCTCTAAATTCATGCTTATTTCACCACCTTGACAATTAAGATTTATAGACACAAGGATCATTAAGTAACATACTAAACATATGCTATATAACTAGTTCGAAATACATAAGTACAACCCATCCACTTCCTTATATTCGGCCTTCAATTTGAATCTCCAATAACCAATCCAAAATAATTATAACATTTTCCTTATTCAAAACTGAACCATATTATCATGAAGAAGAAAACATGCATCAATTCATAGTCATCTTTCAAGCATATCATCCACGCATATCACATCAAGGATAGATTTATACCATCGAACATTAGCATTAAAACTAGCCACTTTCGCATGGCTTTTATACATTATCATAGCATCATCCGAAAACTTAGCTAGCATATACATGCCTTAAGCACAAAAGTCTAACATTATAGGTACCAACATGAGTCGATAGTGTTAATGACTTCCGAGATGATCCCCTGAGGTCGTAGCTTGACTGAAATCTAAAAAACGAAACAATGAACACGCAAAAAGTAACCTCATTAGCTTAGTAAGTCTTAAGCAAATACATTTTAACATATAATTCATTAACTCAAAATTTAAATGGTAAGTATCCATTCCATATCAAATGCTCAATTTACACGCATATCATTTAAATGGAATCATATGCAAGAACATATATATATTTATCCACTTCACATCTTATAACTCTAAATGTTCAATGATCATAAAATATCAATATGATTTTATAACTAAATGGCGAATATACATACATAATCATAAATCAGATTCTCGTCCAACAATGTACGTATATATATATTTTCTATTTGATCAAAGATATAACTTCAATTAAACAATTCACAGGCACTTACCTGTACAGCCCCGTAACTTAATTCATACAAATAAGCTTAACTTTATTCTTCTGTCAACATAACTTCACCATTTTATATCATATTAAAAATCACCAGCGTTAAGCATGCTAGACCGAGGTCTAACGTTTAATCACCGACATTTAGCCTGCTAGGCAATAAGCCTGAAACACTTCACCGGCACAAGGCCTGCTAGGCTCGAAGCCTGATACTTTTCACCGGCACAAAGCTTGCTAGGCATTAAGCCCGAAACACTTCACATGCACAAGGCCTGCTAGGCTCGAAGCCCGATACTTTTCAATGTGATTCAAATATAACATATACCATGCTTAATTTAAAGCACTTGCATAAAATGAACTCAAATATATTTAACTACCATTCATAAACAAATCTTTATGTCACATTCAGCTATGAGAAAATTTCCATCCAATAATTCCAAGTTTGACATGTAAACTAATTTACGAACAATATTTATAGTAATGACTTGCTTTAAGACTTACCTCGACTGTCGACGGACCATGAAGACCGACTATTCAACTATTTTTTTCCCCGATCCAAGTCCATTTTTCTTTGTCCTTGATCTAAACACATTCAATTTAGCTCATTCAAACACATTTCATTTCAATTTAGTCCAAAAACACTTAAATAGGAAAATTACTATTTTACCCTAAGGTTTCACACTTTTACAAATTAGTCCAATTTGCACAAAACACAAAATACACCAAATTTGGTTACACACATCAAGGGCCAAATGTTCCTAGCTTTATACAAGACCTTGCATTTCATTCATTTCATGTTTTAGTCCTTCAAGAATTCATTTTTTTCAAATTAGTCTCTAACACTCAATTTCACCAAAACTTCTAATTCCAAACATGATGATCTATCACATACTATTAACAATCTACCATCAAACATCACATATCAAGAATATACATCAATGGCCAAATCTTAAATGTGTCTCAAACTCAAAATTTCAACATGGGTTGTATAGCATTCAAAGCAACGCTTCTAAAAATGTAAAAATTATTAAAAACTAAGCAAGATGCATACCCCAAATTGAACTCCTATTTGCCGAAATGCAAGCTTTCAAAAATGGAGTTTTCTTCCTCCCACATTCGGCCAAAAAGATGAACAAAGGAATGTTCTCTTTCTTTCCACTTTGTTTCATATTTTATGTCTTAAATTAAAATAGCATTTATTTATTTATTACATATAAAACATGTTATTATAATAACCAAAATTTGTTTAATCACTTACATGTTGCCGTCCACTTTGCTAACATTGGTTTAATTGTCCTTTAAGGACTACACTTTAATAAAGCCATTACAATTTAACACATAATCAATTATAAAGGTCACTTCTAACAATTATGCAATTTAGTCCTTTAGTCAAATTAAACACACATACAAGCAAATTACTTCACAAAAATTTAACACATGCTAATTCACTGCTCACCAACACAAAAAGTAATATAATAAAAATTATTCAGACCCGAATTTGTGGTCCCGAAACCACTGTTTTGACTAGGGTTAACTTTGGACTGTTACATTACAGACTAAAAACATCTCATCACAGTCAAATATCTCTTCTCAAGCACAAGTTATAATGATACATTTATAAAATTACTAAACTCGAATATTTACAAATCATTTATTTTAAATTCGAATATATGAATCATAAAGCCAATCCAAATTAATCATACATTATCAGCCATGTATCTCAAATAAAGCATACTTCAAAATTTAACCATGTGATCTTAACTTTTTTTTGGCATTCGAATACTTTCTAAGTCACAAGCAAAATTCATTTCATATACCAAGAAATTTTACCACATCATTCGTTTGTATATAACCATTTTATTCGCTATCATCAAACATACCATTTATAAGTTTTCACACAAACAGATAAATAAACCATGACTAGCCTTATTATATGGCTTACTCATTACCGAAATACAAGTCAATTTACAATTTCAATAATCAAACCAAACCACATTAATTTGAGCCATTTTCAAGAACCCATATTGGAACATATCATGTCATCATAAATCTAGCATTCAACCCACAATCAACTTCATTCTTTCATACTCAAACATTAAAAGCACAAAACACAATCAAGATATTATAGACTTATTTATCAAGTTAGCCATTTTCGCATGGCATTTATATACATCTCATTCATAATGAACTCAAAAGGTATCATAGCTTATACATGCCATAAACTTTAAATTAAACTTTAAAAAGTACCAAAATATTGATGATAGTGTGACGAGCTTCTCCGACGATCCCCGAGCATGTAACGATCACCCAAAAATCTAAATCACAAGAGCAACCAAAAACACCAAGTAAGCTTTAACAGCTTAGTAAGTTATAAGCAATTTAAGAAATCTATCGATTATTCTCTTAAAATTGATTTTTAAAATATTATAGACAAGGATTCACCAAATACCCATTTACTTGTACAATCGCAAAACATTTCTTATTTCTCAAATTCAAAGTCGAATCTAATATAAAATTTCACCCTCATGTATTATGCACATATTCAAGTTCAAAGCTATTCAAACATACATCTTATACAAAATTCCACATAGCCGAATCACATTTAGTATTTCATATAACAATCAATATGATTTTATAAACATTTCCCCATATCAACTTGTTCTACTCAAACTATACATTTAAAAAGGCATTCCATCCAATCCACAAATAATCACATATACTTGATTTCATATAATAACATCTCATAGTTTCGAAACTTACCAAATTCAATCTTTGAGCTTAAAATTAACTCACACACTTAGTGCTCATTAACCGATTTCGCACATTTAGTGCTCGAAAATTTAATTCGCACACTTAGTGCTTGAAAATTCAATTCGCACACTTAGTGCTCGAAAATTCAATTCGCACACTTAGTGCTCAATGACCAATTTCACACACATAGTGCTCGGTTCAAATTTGCACATTTAGTGCATCTCTCAAGCTTGCTACTCATTTATATATATGCACATAATGCTTAAACATCAACCATATATATACGTATTAACTTATTCATCTCCATAATCAATATCACATTTGGGTATATTAATCATATATATACTTCCATTAAATTCATGTACATCAACATAAACAAATCCAATTCAACTTAATTGCTTAAAAACTCACCTCGAATATCGACAGACTGTGTTTCTCGACAATTCGACTAATTTCGCTTTTCCCTGATCCAGTCCCAAACCTTTTTGTTGTTGATCAAATTAATTTCAAATTAAGCTAAATCAAAGGAGATTTCACTCAATTTAATCCCAACCACATATTTGGGTAAATTTCCAAATTGCCCTTCATATAAAACATTTTTACAAAATAGTCCAAAATGCATAAAAACATAAAATGCACTCAATCTCCTTTCAATATACAAGGGCCGAATATTTATTAGACTTATACAAGTCCTTACATTTTACTTATTTTAAAATCTAGTCCCTCCATTTATCAATTTCCTCAATTAAGCCCTAATTAAACTAATTTCATGAAAATTGATAATACAAAACTTAAAAATCTATCACATATTTTCTATTTTCTAACATCAACACCAAATTTTCATAAACTTCATTAATAGTCGAACATAAATTCTTTATAAATTTCAAAAATTAAAACATGGGCAAGATAAACAACTCAACAACCATCTCAAATATGTAAAATTGATTCAAAACTAAACTCAAAGATACCTTTAATTGAGTTCCAAATATGCCGAAATGACTAACTCTTTTTCTTTTATTTTGCTATTTTCATTCGGCCACGAACATGCACTATTTGCATGTTTTATTTTCTTATTTGTTTTATTACTCACACATAGTTTTATTATATTACTAAAATAACTTTATAATATAAATAAAACATCATGAAATGAGCTATTTCCATCCACTTAATTTGTAATTGGCATAATTGCCATTTAAAACCCCAACATTAAAAAGACATGGCAAATTAACATTTTCAAGATAGCATGCTTAGTAATTACTTAATGCAATGTAATCCTTTTAATACTTAAGAACTCAAACCTCAAAATTTAAACAAGAAACTTTAACACACATAAATTCACACAGAATAAACACAAAATAAAAATCCAAAAATATACATGTATATATTTAACTTGGATTCGTGGTCCCGAAACCACCATTCCAATTAGGGTCAAAATAAGGCTGTTACAACTCTCCCCCTTAAGGATTTTCATCCCCGAAAATATTACCGGTGAATAGGTTTGGGTAACGTTCTTTCATCGAAGCCTCAAGCTCCCAAGTTGCCTCCTTGACCCCGTGTTTATGCCATAACACTTTCACCAATGAGATTTTCTTATTTCTCAACTCTTTAACTTCGCGAGCGAGAATACGGATCGATTCTTCTTCATAAGTTAAATCAGACTAAATCTCAATCTCTGACGGACTAATCAGATGAGAAGGATCGAATTTATACCGTCGCAACATCGAAACTTGAAATACATTGTGAATCCTTTCTAACTCGGGTGGCAGTAATAATCTGTACGCAACCGGTCTGATACGTTCAGTAATCTCATACGACCCAATGAATCTCGGACTCAACTTGCCTTTACGACTGAATCTGAGTACTTTCTTCCACGGTGAAACTTTAATAAACACTCTATCTCTTATCTGAAACTCTATATCTTTATGTTCAAATCCGCATACAATTTCTGACGATCCGATGCTGCTTTCAAACTTTCACGAATCACTTTCACCTTCTGTTTAATCTCATTAACTAAATCAACCCCGTGAATCTTATTTTCGCTGAGCTCATTCCAATACAGGGGTGTACGACATTTACGACTGTACAAAGCCTCGTAGGGTGCCATTTTGATACTCGATTGGAAACTATTGTTGTATGCAAATTTGATCTGAGGTTAGCATCGGTCCCACGAACCCCTAAAAATCAAGGATGCAACATCTCAACATTTCCTTATGTATCTGTATGTCTCGCTCAGACTGACCATCTGCCTAAGGATGAAAAGCGGTGCAAAAATGCAGTTTAGTACCTAATGCATCTTGCAGTTTCTTCCAAAACTGCGATGTAAATCTCGAATCCCTATCCAAAACAATAGAAATTGGTACCACATGCAATTGCACGATCTAAGAAATATACAATTTTGCTAGTTTATCGAGCGAGTGATCTGTTCAGACCGAAATAAAGTGAGCAAATTTTGTCAATCTATCAACAATAACCCAGATTGCATCCTTCTTGCTCGATGTCAATGGTAAACCCGATACAAATCCCATCGTGACTCGATCCCAAATCCAATCAGGTGTCATGATCGGTTGAAGCAATCCAGAAAGCACCTGATGCTCCGCTTTCACTTGATGACATATTAAGCATTTTGAAACAAAGTCAGAAATGTCTATTTTCATGCCGTGCCAATAATAGTATTGTTTCAAATCATTATACATCTTCGTGCTACCTGGGAAAATAGACAATCTACTATCATGAGCTTCATTACAAATCATCCGAATCAACTCAGGATTCTTCGGTACACAAATTCAGTTTCTAAACCGCAAACATCCATTAACATCAGCTTGAAATCTCGATTCAGCATTCAAATCACAATGAATTATCTTTGCTATCAAGTCATCATCAACTTTTTAAGCTTCTTATTTCCGCTGAACAAATAACAGACTCGCTTTTAACTCTGTTACTACTACACCATCACTAGACATAGCTATCTATGCATTCATAGCACATAAAGCAAATAGCAATTTTCGGCTTAAGGCCTCAGCGACCACGTTAGCCTTTTCCAGATGATAATTAATCACAAGCTCGTAGTCCTTTAGCAACTCTAACCACCGTTGCTGTCTCAAGTTTAAAACTTTTTGGGTCATCAGGTATTTGATGCTTTTGTGATCGGAGTAGATATGGCATTTCTTTCCGAACAAATAGTGGCGCCAAATATTCAAAGCGAACACTATAGCGGCCAATTCAAGATCGTGTGTCAGGTAGTTCTTTTCATGCGGCCTTAACTGTCTCGAGGCGTAGGCTACAACCTTACCCTCCTACATCAAAACATAGCCCAAACCGTTCAAGGATGCATCACTGAAGATAACGAACCCTTTACCCGACTCTGGCTGAACAAGCACTAGAGCTTCAGTTAACAAGGTTTTCAGTTGATCAAAACTTTTCTGGCACCTTTCCGTCCACTCGAATATAACATCTTTCTAAAGTAGCTTTGTCATCGAAGTTGCGATCATCGAGAAACCTTTCACGAAGCGTCTATAATAACCAGCAAGTCCCAGAAAGCTCGGAACTTCAAAAATATTCTGCGAGGGTCTCCAATCAAGTATAGCTAAAATCTTACTCGGATCAACCTGAATACCTGATGCTGAAATAACATTTACTGAATTTCGTACAATTGCTTATCACACAAAATCTGTAACACAGGTCTCAAGTGTTCGGCATGCTCGATTTTGTCACGCGAATAGATCAGGATGTCATCTATAAACACAACCACGAACCGATCCAGATACTGTCTAAATACCCGATCCATCAAATCTATGAAAATAGCAGGGGAATTTTTGAGTCCGAACTATATCACCTAAAATCATAATGTCTGTATCTCGTTCAGAAAGTAGTCTTAGGCATATCAGAGTCTCTAACTCACAACTGATAATAGCCCGATCTTAAATCTATCTTTGAAACTATTGAGGCTCACTTTAGCTGATTGAATAAATCATCAATGCATGGCAACGGGTATTTATTCTTTATGGTCACTTTATCGAGCTGTCGGTAGTCGATGCACATTCTAAAAGTTCCATCTTTCTTTTTCACGAATAACAATGGCGCACCCCAGGGAGAGAAACTCGATAAAGCAAAACCTCTATCCGTCAACTCTTGCAACTGAGCTTTCAATTCTTTTAATTCGGTCGTGCCATTCTATACGGAGCTATCGAGATCGGAGTCATCCCTGGCACTAACTCAATACCAAAATCTTCCTCCCAAACAGGTGGAAAACCCGACAATTCTTCAGGAAACACATCCGGATACTCACATACAACAAGTATAGATTCAATATTCTTTTCGGTCACTTTATTATCAATTACAGAAGCAAAGTAAGCTTCGCAACCCTTTCTCATATTGTTCCGAGCCAACATCGAGGATATCACTACTGGTAACCCATTTAAAGAAGTAGACTCAATTCGAATTATCTTATTATGCTGGTGCCGCAGATCAATAGTCATTCGTCTACAATTTACTATAGCATCGTGCACGGTTAACCAATCCATACCGAGGATGATATCAAACTCATTGAATGGTAGTAACATCAAATCAGCCGAAAAACTTGAATCTTAAATCATCAGAGGGCAATTCTTGCACACCTTATCAACTAGCACACATCGGCCCAGGGGGTTCGAAACCCAGATCACAAACTCAGTAGACTCAACAGGTAAAGTCTTACTGGATACTAATGTTTCACACACATAGGAATAAGTTGAATTGATATCAATCAAAGTAATTACACTAGTATCATAGAGAGTAAATATACCAGTGATAACATTTGGAGATGAAACCTCCTCTCGGGCCCGATAGCATAAGCTTTGGCAGGTGCACGAGCCTCGGATCAACAGCCATATCTGAAGTCCCTCTCTGAGTACCGCTTCTACCTTCTGCATTTTAGGGTGGTCTACCTCTAGCTACAGCACCACTCGATCTCACACTCTGAGTGTTATCCTTCTCAACTAACTCTGGGCAGTCTCGAATGATATGATCATGCGAACCACACTTGTAGCGAACTCAGTTGTTGAACTTGCCCCAACATTCACCAATATGTCACCTACCACACTATTGACACTCGGGTTTATTCGGTCGAGTATTGCCAACACTAGCAATTGAGATGGCTCGTGAACTAATTGGTGGTCGCTCTCGTATAGAAAACCCGACATTAGTCTTAGATCGGCTACTGTCATTTTTGAACTTCTTTAATGTTGATTGAGAAGTTTTTCCCGCTGATCTCTTACGAAAATCTCTAGCTTCAAACTCAGCTTTTCATTTCTCTTTTCCTAGCTATTCGACTTTGCAAGCTCGCTCAACGAGTACCACAAATTATTTTATTTCAAGTATACCAACGAGAAATTTTATGTCTTCATTCAACCCTTCTTCGAATATTTTACACATAGTGGCCTCAGTTGAAACACACTCGTAGGCATATCGACTGAGTCTCACAAACTCGCGTTCATAATCAAATATGGTCATATGACCCTATTTAAGCTCGATAAATTCATTGTACTTTTGATCGATGGATCACTGGCTAATATACTTCTTGCGAAACTCTGCCTGAAAGAAGTCCCAAGTGACCCGTTCCTTCAGAACAACCGAAAACAGAGTGTTCCACCAATAGTAGGCAGAATCTCGTAATAAAGATATATCACATTTCAGACACTCATCAGACGTACATGGTAGTTCATCGAAAACATGAATTGAATTATCGACCCAAAATTCAACTCGCTGAGCATCATCATCTGCTGTGGCTCTAAACTCTTGAGCTCCGTATTTTCTGATTTTGTCAACAGGAGGCTTATTTAATTTCTCAGTATTAATGATCGAGGTACCACATGTATTAAAGGTGGATTATTTGGGTTTGGGGATTGTTGAACAACTAGATTTGTCCAGATATACTGATTAAACCAATCATTCATTATATTAAAGAAGGCTTGCTTATCCCCCTTATCTTGGTTATTCGAAGCTGGTCGAGATTCACCAGGCGCGATCCCTTGCACGAGAGTAGGTGCCACACTTTCGACATCATCAGCCACGGCTCGTTTGGGATCAGGATTCATTTACTATACAAAAAAAATATATATTTCATTGTCAGGAGTCATCACATTATTACAGTAAAAATTATGGCATGTATAGCTAGACTCACACGCGCTACGTTAGTTTGAGAACCGACTAAACCGTAGCTCTAATACCAATCAAATGTAAGACCCCTAACCCGTATCCATCGCCAAACTAGGGTTACGAGGCATTACAAACTAAAAACATCTCAGCACAGTCAAATATATCTTCTCAAGCACGATTTATAATGATACATTTATAAAATTACTAAACTCGAAAATTCACAAATCATTTATATTAAATTCAAATATATGAACATAAACCTAATCCAAATTAATCATACATTATCAGTCATGTATCTCAAATAAAGGATACTTCAAAATTCAACCATATGATCTTAATTTTTTTTTGGCATTCGAATACTTTCTAAGTCACAAGCAAAATTCATTTCATATACCAAGAAATTTTACCACACCATTCATTCGTATATAACCGTTTTATTAGCTATTGATCGTGTGTCAGAGTCTTAAAAATTTATAAAAAGAATGATCAAACCTAGAAACTAACTAAGGTAATGATGGAGGCAAGTGCACTTATCGAACAGTAGTATAGCTAGCGGCAAGACCGGATTGTCGAACCCAAAGGAACCAAAAGTACTAATATTAACTTTCTTTCTATTATTTAGCCTAAGAATTAAGTGGATTTTTATCTAATCTAAAATTAACTATTTAACTAAGCTAAAGGTGTAACACCCTAACCCGTATCCGCTACTGGATTAGGGTTACGGGCATTTCCAAATAAAACATAACTTATAATTTAATCAATCAAATAATAATGAATTATAAGTATATAATGCTACACATATAAGCAAACAGTATCTAATGCATGAAACATATTAATACTATAAAATTTAAGTCATAACCAGCACAAGCATAATTTAAACATGTATATTACATTTTTAATAATACTAATTGTTAATGCAATTACCATGTTTACTAATTTACTTATAAAGGCCGAATATGTCAGCATAAAAATTATTAACATATGACCAAACCTACTTGCTCAATATGTATCATATGGATGCATATATGTAATTGATCATATAGACAAGACACAATTTGATGAATACATGTATAATGCCTACACATGATTTAACCAAAGTTTACCATACTTAATAAACATGGATTTATCACTTCTTGCGTATCATCTTCTCAACTATTTAATTACTTATCTAACTTATACGCCTCACTTCAAACTCATTTAGTCACACCAAAACTTTACATCTATATACACATCCTCCATTTTGCATTTCCCATCATATATGACATCTAACATCTAACCAAGTAAAATTTTGAAATCTCCATCCAAATTTACGAAAAATAGAACATAAAACACATAGTCAATCCATATCATTTATATAACACCACCAATTACCTACATCTTTCATCAACTCACTACCCTTGTTCGAAATGTCATTTGTTACAAGACCAAATTATACCTATTATGTGCACATTTACCTTAACCGAATATAACTCCATACAAATAATACATCAATGGCATAAACACATTCACCACTTGTTCATTTCAACCATTCATATAATTTCCGCACATCAAAAGATATAAGCCATATTCGCATGGCCAAAATGTATATATATAAGAACAAGGTACTCAACTCAAACATAGACCTTATAAATTTCCTATACATGCCTTTATCTCGTAGATCAAAATAAAAGGGTACCAAAAAGATGATAGTGTGGATGACTTCAAAAATGATCCTTCGAGCTCGCAGCTGAACCAAAATCTATAAAACAAACAGCAAATCCACACAAAGTAAGCTCACTAGCTTAGTAAGTCTCAAGTCATAATAAATGTAATGAACATACATGTAAACATTTAACCTCCAAGCTTATAATATTAAGCATAAATTCAATATGATAAAATACACATAGCCGAACACCAAGTACACACTTAATTTAAATATTATCAATCCGCAAATATCATATGTATCGCATTTTCCAATTCACATGAATCAGCCTTAGGCATTGACCTTCAATGTCTACTTATACCCATATGTAAAACAATTTTGACTCTTTCATCATTGAACTTTTTCATTTTGTAATCGAGTCTACCTAAATAGTACAATTAAGCTCACATTCAATCATATTATATTCATACACATCGATCTTAAGCTAAATCGTAGACAATATCATTTTTATAGTATTATCCCAACTCAAGTACCTGAGTTTTTAACTCGATACATTAACTATGTTTAGCCTCGAATAATTTAGGATTTCTCCCTTTTTAAAACACATCACCGGCATCAAGCCTGCTAGGCATCAAAGCCCGAAAAATAACACCGACACAAGGTTTGCTAGGCTTAAAGCCCAAAAAATAACACCGACACAAGGCCTGCTAGGCTTAAAGCCCAAAAAATAACAACGGTACAAGGCCTACTAGGCTCAGAGCCTGAAACAAGTCACCGGCACTAGGCCTGCTAGGCTCGAAGCTCGAACTGTTTATCAAATCAATTCATATACACAAAACCAATTCACCTATCATATCAAATGTATTAATTCATATTGCATCTCAAAATATATTCAGTCCAATATGGGATATACACATTCGGCTATCACATTTTTTTTCTTACTCGAATTAATCAATTATATCACATTTAATAAGACAATTTCACATTACTCATACATTTCATATTCGGCTAGCATACATTTATATGCCTTGCATTTCCAAATTTTATCATATGCTATATTCATAAATATTTATCTAGTATACATTTGCTTAAGCACTTACCTCGATTGACAACGGACGACTTAAACCGGCTATTCTACAACCTTCGTCTTTCCCCGATTCAAATTCGATTTTCTTTGTTCTTGATCTAAATATATCAAAAATAACCTCATTCAAGTACATTTCATTTCAATTTAATCTCAAAACACATAAATGGGCAATTTACCATTTTACCCCCAATATTTCACATTTTTACCATTTAGTCCTATTTGCATAAAACACAAAATACACAAAATTTCACAATAACACTTAAGGGCCGAATACTCCTAGGGACTATACAAGTGCATTTCTTTCATTTATTTTGGAAATAAGTCCCTCTAAAATTTTATTTTTACAATTTAGCCCTAATTACACAATTCCACTAAAACTTCTAATACAAAACATGTTAATCCTTAACATATCTTTAATTTAAAATCATCAAACATCATAAACCATAAGAACACATCAATGGCCAAACCTCATATACACATGATTCTCAAAAATTCAAGCATGGGTCGGGTAATATACGAAGCAACGATCTCAAAAACGTAAAAATTAACAAAAACCAACATCAAACTAACCTTTAATCACCAATTTCTCCTTGGCCAAATGTTAAACCTTGTTCTTTCTTTCTTTACACAATTCGGCTATGAAAATTGAAGATGATAACATGCATGTTTTATTTTTTAAACATATATATATTTATTACCAATTTACTTAATTAACCATTTAATAAAAATAAAACTAACATATTAACCAAGGGCATTTGTGACTTATGCCGCCCACTATCCTTAAACATCGATAAATTACCCTCTAAGGCTTCCATATTAAAAGACCACTATCAAGTTGACACTTTTCACTATAGTTTGCAACTTTTGCACTTTACGCGATTAAGTCTTTTTTATCAAATTAAACACTTAAACGATAAAATTTCTCTATGAAAATTTTACACACATTAATTCACATATAATAAACACATAATATAATATTTAAATATTTTTCAGACTCAAATTCGTAGTCCCGAAACCACCGTTCGATTAGGGTCGAATTCAAACTATTACAAAAGGTGCTAAGGAAAAGAAGAAATTGTAACATCCTAGATTAGGGGTTATGCGTTCGTGCATAATTCATGAGATAGTGGGATCAGTGGGTGTGTTGGATGTGTTCTGAAGAGTTTCAAGAACCCTAAGATGAAAGAAAATGAAAGGAAATGTAAGGAAATGCAAGGAAAAGAAAGGAAATATAAGGAAAAGTAAGGAAATGTAAGGAAATGTAAGGAAATGTAAGGAAATGTAGGGAAATGTAAGGAAATATAAGGAAAATGTAAGGAAATGAAAGGAAATGAAAGGAAATGTAAGAAATGAAAGGAAATGTAAGGAAATGTATGGAAATGTATGGAAATGTATGGAAATATATGGAAATGTAAGAAATGTATGGAAATGTATGGAAATGTGTGGAAATGTAAGGAGATGTATGGAAATGTAAGGAAATGCTTTAGAAATGTTAAGTTTTGGAAACTAAACTAAAATAGGAAAGTGACCATTTTGGAAACCGAAGTAAATTAAGAAAGTGAACATTTTGGAAACTTGGAAAATACTGAGTCATGTGAAAATTTTTGGAAACTTAAAAATGACCCCGGATTGTCAAATTTTAGAGCCCAAAGGGAACTTAGGGCCAAGTGACCCTAAAATATAAAGTACATGAAATTTGACCCAATAACGGACTTGGAAAAGTGGCCTGAAGATGCCACCTAAGGTCTTAGAAAATGGCCCACATGCAAAAGGTTTTGGGCTTGAGTTTGAGTCACATAAGAAGCAAATAAAATAAGTTTTATTTTTCTTCTAGAAGCCCAAGAGGTGGACGGCACAAGGCTTGCAAAAGAGGAGTTTCACTCTCTTTAAAACTCGGCTAATTAGAAGATCATAAGGACTCTTAAGGGAAGAGTTTAATTCTCTTTAAAATTCGGCTAAATAGGTGGATAAATGAAGAATTATTCTTTAATTAGGAAAATAAGGAAGAGTGGTGGCCAAGTAAAGGATTCTTGGCCTAGTAAATTCGGCTATAAAAGGAGGGGACTAGGGCCATTCATTATTCATTCTCCTCTCTTTCCTCCGCCAAATATTCTTCTTGAGCATCCATTCTTTTCTTCTTTTCTTTTAGCCTCCTAGCCGATCTCCTTCTAAGCCTATTATTCCTCTCTTCTTTCATGTTTGAAACCAAATACATAAGGCAATCATAGCCGATTGTTCATCAAGTCTCTAAGTCAAATCTACGAAGGTTGAAGTGAAGGTGCAATCGATTCCTTCAAATAAGGGTAAGATCCAAGTTTAGTTTTCCATTCTTTTATATTCTAGACTTATTGAAATTTAAAGACTAATTTCGATTATTAATCTTGGCGAATCATGGAAGAAGAAATTCTTTTCCGAAGGTACACCATAGGCCACGTGTTCCCTAGTTATTCGGTGAATTTGGGATTTAAGATCCACAAGGTAAGTACCTAAAAGTATTCGACCAAAGCTTGTATGATTATCTAGATCAGTTCTTTAATTATTAAAAAGCGAAAACTAACCCATATTGAGATTCAAGGTTGGCGAATATCAAGTGAAGGAAAACCAAGTTTTCGGATTTGAATAAACACCAAATCGGCATCAAAGGTAAGTCTTTTACAAATCCTACTAGGATTTGGATATCATAGCCAAATATAATTTATGCTAAGTAATAAAGGATGAATCAAATGTAGGGACTAAGGATCTAAACTTTAGATCTAGCTTTTCGAATCTCAAGGAATCGCTAAACAAATCAGGTGTGTACCCTTACTAACCTTTAATATTTCATATGGCTATTATTTAATATATGAATATGTATAAGAATGTGAATGTGGCTAAGTACCACAAATGTGGCAAAAGTACCTGTGCGTTTCCTACTTGGATAGGATTGTGAAATATGTTATTTTATAACATGCGAATATATGTATATAAACATGAAATTAAGTAAGTTGTGCATAATATATATTTTTAGGGCATTCGGGATTTATGTGAAAGGGAAGAGTAGGTGTTGACTTGGTCTCACCAACCAACTTGAAGGTGTTGACTTTGGTCTCACCAATGAAATATAGGTGTTGACTTCGGTCTCACCAACGAAGGTGTTGACTTTGGTCTCACCAATGAAATACTGGAGTTGACTTCGGTCTCACCAACGAAGGTGTTGACTTTGGTCTCACCAACGAAATATGGTGACTACGGTCACATTATTTGAATATAGTGTCTTATGACACAACATATATGGGCGAATGCCTTCAATGGTGTGTAGCGGATGGAGGGTTGACTTAGTAGTCCCCACGGTGTAAATGGCAGGTACGGGTGGTGTGTAGCGGATGGACCATTAGGATTGGGTTTGGGTTGCATCATAATTTCATTTTATATGGATCGATGATTTGAACATGAATGCCTGAATTGTTGAATGTTAGTATTGTGTGCACATTGAGTCCATTAACTCACCCCATTGTGGGAAATATTTTCAGGTGATGAACAATGACGGATTGGGATGGTAGACCTTGAGGTGGCCATGCAACATTTGAAGATTTTTATTTAATTTGGACTTTATTTTATTAGTACCTTTAATTTTATTTGGATTTTACTTGATGTAATAAGGCCATAAGGCCCAGTGGATTCCTCTTTATTTTTGTTTTACTATTAAGTATTGTGCTAAGAGCTATTTTGGATGTATTTAATTAAATGGGTTTACAAGACTAAATAAATGGGTTTCCAATCTAAGCCCAACTCAAAATAATAGTTTTCTAAAAATTTACAAATTTTCTCTAAGTAACAAAAAAAAAAAAAAAAAAATTATTGAAACCGGTTTACTTTAGGAACATACCAGATCCGGTCCATTCTCGTAGGCCGGGTGTGGGGTGTTTCAATTTGGTATCAGAGCCCAGTTCAAACTCTCGGCCTGTGGCCTAAGGCCCAAAACATTTTTTTTTAAATAAGGCCAAATGAGTTTTATGAAAGTATTTTTACAAATAGACAGGTATAAAGACATGGCCCCTAAGTCTCCGACCCGTAGTCCACCAGGTAAGTACTTCTATCCAGTGTGTGATTTATATTATGACTTGTAGAAGGGTAGCAATAGAATGGAACGTAGAATAGAGATTAAGTACTTGAACCCTAGGATTAGTCTACTCAAACACAAATACATAAGACTTAATACACTAGACAAACCTATGATTAAGTCACCGAGAGCTAGGTGTCGAATCACAGCGCATGTCTAGGAGTGGATTCAAGATGAAGAGCTTGGTATTTAAGCAGTCCTAGTGACTCACCTCCTCTTTACTCAAATCCTACCAGTGCGTAATGTAACTTCACCCTAATCAAGAGGACTTAGTCACCAAGCTAAACCCAATAACTAAAACCCGAAAGGGACTAGCCAAGTTTATAAAATGTTCAACTACTCAACGACTTTACCAAAATTTCATTATTTTATAAACATTCAAAACCCTAATTTGTAAAATATCAAAATACCTTGATTTTGGAAAATTACAAAATTGCCCCTAACTTACAAAATTACCAAAATGACCTAATTTCCAAAATTTTTGCAACTTCATCGTGCTGAAAATAAATTTCTCAAAAAGAACCCTCAAAGTTTTGCAACTTCTGAAATATCCCTTATTTATTAAAATTTTACAATTTACCCCGATTTGTGGAAAAATTACTAAAATACCCCCAATGTCCAAAAATTTTCCAAAATACCCCAGGAACTTAAAAGGACCAAAAATACCTTGTGACAAAATCACCAAGGAACCTTATTTTGACAAATTACGAAAATACCCATGTAGGACAAATTACGAAAATACCCCGGGTAGTGGAAAAACAACAAATGAAAAAAAACTACAAGCGTTTCTCTGAATGAACTAAGGTTCATAATTGTTTGATGGATGTGTGAATGAATGAAAAGGCGTGTGCATGTATGAATCTGAAAGAACCACTTCTAAAAATTCTTTCCATAAAACTTCTTCATGGGTAATCAAGTAAAACAAGGACTAATTCATTAAACTTTTAATTAAATCGCGACGTTAGAAATGAGTTCTAAGGAACGTGAACTTAGAGAATGTGCCTAGAAAGTATGATAGTTCTTTAAGATCGAGTCTTGACAATAGCGTAGTGTGGTGAGTTAGACATGCGGATGAGCGATAGTAAGTAATTTCGAGGACGAAATTATTTTTAAGGGGTAGAATTGTAACATCCTAGATTAGGGGTTATGCGTTCGTGCATAATTCATGAGATAGTGGGATCGATGGTGTGTTGGATGTGTTACGAAGAGTTTCAAGAACCCTAAGATGAAAGAAAATGAAAGGAAATGTAAGGAAATGTAAGGAAAAGAAAGGAAATATAAGGAAAAGTAAGGAAATGTAAGGAAATGTAAGGAAATGTAAGGAAATGTAAGGAAATGTAGGGAAATGTAAGGAAATATAAGGAAAATGTAAGGAAATGAAAGGAAATGAAAGGAAATGAAAGGAAATGAAAGGAAATGTAAGGAAATGAAAGGAAATGTAAGGAAATGTATGGAAATGTATGGAAATGTATGGAAATATATGGAAATGTAAGGAAATGTATGGAAATGTATGGAAATGTGTGGAAATGTAAGGAGATGTATGGAAATGTAAGGAAATGCTTTAGAAATGTTAAGTTTTGGAAACTAAACTAAAATAGGAAAGTGACCATTTTGGAAACCGAAGTAAATTAAGAAAGTGAACATTTTGGAAACTTGGAAAATACAGAGCCGCGCGAAAATTTTTGGAAACTTAAAAATGACCCCGAAATGTCAAATTTTAGAGCCCAAAGGGAAACTTAGGGCCAAGTGACCCTAAAATATAAAGTACATGAAATTTGACCCAATAACGGACTTGGAAAAGTGGCCTGAAGATGCCACCTAAGGTCTTAGAAAATGGCCCACATGCAAAAGGTTTTGGGCTTGAGTTTGAGTCACATAAGAAGCAAATAAAATAAGTTTTATTTTGCTTCTAGAAGCCCAAGAGGTGGACGGCACAAGGCTTGCAAAAGAGGAGTTTCACTCTCTTTAAAACTCGGCTAATTAGAAGATCATAAGGACTCTTAAGGAAGAGTTTAATTCTCTTTAAAATTCGGCTAAATAGGTGGATAAATGAAGAATTATTCTTTAATTAGGAAAATAAGGAAGAGTGGTGGCCAAGTAAAGGATTCTTGGCCTAGTAAATTCGGCTATAAAAGGAGGCGACTAGGGCCATTCATTATTCATTCTCCCTCTCTTTTCCTCTGCCAAATATTCTTCTTGAGCATCCATTCTTTTTCTTCTTTTCTTTTAGCCTCCTAGTCGATCTCCTTCTAAGCCTATTATTCCTCTCTTCTTTCATCTTTGAAACCAAATACATAAGGGAATCATAGCCGATTGTCCATCAAGTCTCTAAGCCAAATCTCGAAGGTTGAAGTGAAGGTGCAATCGATTCCTTCAAATAAGGGTAAGATCCAAGTTTAGTTTTCCATTCTTTTATATTCTAGACTTATTGAAATTTAGAGACTAATTTCAATTATTAATCTTGGCGAATCATGGAAGAAGAAATTCTTTTCCGAAGGTACACCATAGGCCACGTGTTCCTAGTTATTCGGTGAATTTGATTTAAGATCCACAAGGTAAGTACCTAAAAGTATTCGGCCAAAGCATGTATGATTATCTAGATCAGTTCTTTAATTATTAAAAAGCTGAAAACTAACCCATATTGAGATTCAAGGTTGGCCGAATATCAAGTGAACGAAACCAAGTTTTCGGGATTTGAATAAACACCAAATCGGCATCAAAGGTAAGTCTTTTTACAAATCCTACTAGGATTTGGATATCATAGCCAAATAGAATTTATGCTAAGTAATAAAGGATGAATCAAATGTAGGGACTAAAGATCTAAACTTTAGATCTAGCTTTTCGAAATCTCAAGGAATCGCTAAACAAATCAGGTGTGTACCCTTACTAACCTTCAATATTTCATATGGCTATTATTTAATATATGAATATGTATAAGAATGTGAATGTGGCTAAGTACCACAAATGTGGCAAAAGTACCTGTGCGTTTCCTACTTGGATAGGATTGTGAAATATGTTATTTTATAACATGCGAATATATGTATATAAACATGAAATTAAGTAAGTTATGCATAATATATATTTTTAGGGCATTCGGGATTTATGTGAAAGGGGAAGAGTAGGTGTTGACTTCGGTCTCACCAACGAAGGTGTTGACTTTGGTCTCACCAACGAAATATAGGTGTTGACTTCGGTCTCACCAACGAAGGTGTTGACTTTGGTCTCACCAACGAAATACAGGTGTTGACTTCGGTCTCACCAACGAAGGTGTTGACTTTGGTCTCACCAATGAAATACAGGTGTTGACTTCGGTCTCACCAACGAAGGTGTTGACTTTGGTCTCACCAACGAAATATGGTGACTACGGTCACATTATTTGAATATAGTGTCTTATGACACAACGTATATGGGCGAATGCCTTCAATGGTGTGTAGCGGATGGAGGGTTGACTTAGTAGTCCCCACGGTGTAAATGGCAGGTACGGGTGGTGTGTAGCGGATGGACCATTAGGATTGGGTTTGGGTTGCATCATAATTTCATTTTTATATGGATCTGATGATTTGAACATGAATGCCTGAATTGTTGAATGTTAGTATTGTGTGCACATTGAGTCCATTAACTCACCCCATTGTGGGAAATATTTTCAGGTGATGAACAATGACGGACCGGGATGGTAGACCTTGAGGTGGCCATGCAACATTTGAAAATTTTTATTTAATTTGGACTTTATTTTATTAGTACCTTTAATTTTATTTGGATTTTACTTGATGTAATAAGGCCATAAGGCCCAGTGGATTCCTCTTTATTTTTGTTTTACTATTAAGTATTGTGCTAAGAGCTATTTTGGATGTATTTAATTAAATGGGTTTACAAGACTAAATAAATGGGTTTCCAATCTAAGCCCAACTCAAAATAATAGTTTTCTAAAAATTTACAAATTTTCTCTAAGTAACAAAAAAAAAAGAAAAAATTATTGAAACCGGTTTACTTTAGGAACATACCAGATCCGGTCCATTCTCGTGGGCCGGGTGTGGGGTGTTTCAGAAATTAAGTAAAAGACTTGAGAAAAAATCGATTGACTTGGAAAATACCTGAGGAAGAATCCACCTAGACTTTACTTGTTATCTAACTCTGAACCGGACGATTTATTCACTTGACTTGATCCATATGATTCCCTAAGTTATATTAATACCTCTCTTCAAGGCTACTAACGTCTAACCCTAGGTTGATTAATTGAAATCTCTTTCTAATTAAAACCCCTAGAATTGCATTAACTCGATCTATGGACTCCCATATTAGGTTTGACCCTAATCCAATAGATTTTCATCACCCTATCTCTAGGTGCGCGAGAAACTCCGCTTAACTATACTAGATCTACTCTTAGACAAGGTCTCTTCCTTCTCTGCCTAAGCACAACACACTTGAATCAATATCCCAGAAATACCAAAACAAGAATTAAGAACAAATAGTTAATAACAAATTAAATATTTATCATTCAGTTTAGATAACAACAACAAGATCCGTCTTAGGTTTCATCCCCCTCAAGTATCTGAGGGTTTAGTTCATATTGTAAAAGAAAACATATCAGAAGAAAAGATAAAACAACACATAACAAATCCCTAAAACCCCCTGAAGGAATTGAAGGAGAGATCTTCCGTCTTGAGTACGATTCCAGCTTCTTGAGATGAATCAACTGGTTTTCTTCGAGTAAATCCCTGAATTTAACTGTCTAGCTTGGCCCTTTGGCCTAGTTGAACTCCCCCTTAAAGGTCGGCCTCAAGGGCCTTTATATTGGCTTTTGGAATATGTTTCTTTGCCTCTAAGTACCCTAATCCGAATAGAATTCTTATTTCCTGCAACAGAGACACGCCCATGGCATACGCCCGTGTAGATCGTGGCTAGGCCGTGGTCAATCCTATTGATGAGGCACGACCATGTATTTTGGGGTCCGGGCCATGGTCGACTTTTCTTACGAGGCACGGCCGTGTGGTCTTAGGCCCAGGCCGTGTGGATTTCATGCTTTGGCCCATTTTCTCCATTTTTGGCCCGTTATTCATTCTTTTCATCCTTCGGTGCTCTACTGAGTATAAAACATGAAAAAAAAAGGATTAGAAGCACCTATTTCCATAATTAAAGGGAAAAATCATCCAAAAGTATGCTAAATGTGGGATTAAAATATGTTACTATTCCGGTTTATCAAATACCCCCACACTTAAGCTTTTGCTTGTCCTCAAGCAAAATTCTCAACCTATAATTAAAACAAACTTCCTCAATTCATAATATTCATCAAAAATATCTTATCATAATTCATAGATAATCTATACATGGATGATTTAACTTAAAGAGTCCTAAAGATTCAAACAATCAAAGTCATGAGTTTGTAGCACGAAAACATAGGTGTTTTCCCTTACCTAAATAATCGCCTTTAATTTAAAATCGACAAAAGTTGACATCCTCACAAAAGATTCACTCAAATCACTCAAGGTGTTTAAGGTTCAAAAATTAAGCTCTCAAAAGTCGAACATGAAAATTTATTACCATAGGATTGCTTGAAAATCAAATCTCCACCACTGTAAAATGAGATGATACACAAATCAAAAGGTCTTTAAAAAGGGTTGTAATGGGGCTTAGGTTAACGATGTGGATAAAGGCTGAATTAGAGGGGTTAGAATCGAGATTAAATTGACAATCATCTGACTAGAAAAAATGACTAATAACCTGAATAATTACATCAATTAAAACTTGTAATACTAATAATACGAGCTTCTTCTTCAAGATGTTGAAATTAAACGTATAGGCTCGCTTAATCACATAACTAATAATGAATATACTTTGAATTTTTGATTGATTTTGATTTTTTTAAGAACAAATCAAATATTTAATAGAACTTTAACAATTGAAATAATCTAATTATACAAGAAATCAAAACAAATCTCGATAGAAGGGTAATCAAATGGAATGGTGATAATAAATACGAGATGGGTTTTGGGTTAATATTAGTGGGTTGAGTCAATAAAAAGGTTGTTAGGATCAAAGGGGTTCACTAAGGGTCAATTTATGGGGGAAGGCTTTTAGTGGAGTAAGTGGGTTAAATCCTAAGTGCCTTATATCAAATCAATAGTGTGGTCTTGACATGTATAATCGAAGCAAGTTCTAGAATAACAAATCAATGTTGACACACTCATAATCAATAAAGTGAGCACGAAAAGAATGTATGCACTAAAAGCTCAAAATCTCACAAAAATTATGGGTATTTTGATGTCAACCTCGTAAATTTCAAACTTTAAGGTAACAATTTAGATTCAGATAGAAAACCTAACAGAATTATAATTTTTTGAAAATAGACTCATCATGCTTGATTCTCTAGTATCTTAAAGTTTAAATCATCATTGTACAATTATCAATGACTTAATCTAAAACCTATCAATAAAAATCATGAATTAACAAGAATTTCATTCTAATTAGTGATATGAGAAAATTACTTTAAGACAGAATATTATTCAGGTGTTTGAGAATAATGCAAAAAGTTAGGCACTTTTTCTACTAAACTTTCACCCCCACACTTAAGATGTACATTGCCCTCAATGTACAAAGATAGATAATAATCATATAAAAAATCAAAAAAGGTGAGAGAGGTGAAACTTCCCAAATTTTTGGATGGATTCCTTGAGTTGGAAGTGTGGAAACTTGATTCGAAGGTTAAAGATAAGTTGGAGGGAGCGCCTCTAATTCCTGTGCTAGATGAAGAAATTGGGTAACTCGTCAAGAATTAGCCAGGAAATAATAATGATTTAAATTATACTAATTATATAATTAAAGTAAATAAAGATAACAATAAAGAAAATATGAGTTAAAATAAAACTAAGAGAGAAGATGGATGGACTAGAAATTCCTTATTGGTATATTGTAACATCCTAAATTAGTGGGCGTATGCATTTTGTGTGTTTTAGGTTTAATGTGTTAGTTTGAGAATTAGAGGTGCGAATTGGGCTCAGGTTTGGGCTGAGGCCTTGGTTAATTTTCTGTTGGGACACTATAGGATTTAAAGGTAGGTATCTGTGTTTAAAAATAGCAAAGTGGGCTTGTCGCCCAAAGTTAGGTGGCCCTACAAAGGAGCAAAAGGTGGCGTCACTAGTGGATGGAGAGGGCCCAAGGTTGGCCACTTGGAACACAAGATTTTGGGCCAATTTCAACACTTAAAAGGGAGCAAGGTGGGACGACATCAAGGCTAGAAAATAGGGGTTTTTAATGTTTTAAAATATGTGATATTATTCTGATAAAGGAGGGAGGAAGTGGTGTGATGTAGGACACTTTTGGATGTGTGTTTTGATAAAGATAAGGGATGGGATGAGGATCTATCAAGGAGGCTGGTGTTGGACGAAAATCAAACATAGGAGAGGGGGGAGAATCAGTTTAGTATAGGCAAGGGGTGTGCCAAAAATTTGTTTACTAAGTTCTTGTCATCTTTTTCTTTTTTGCCGAAATCACCACTCCATTCTCCCTATCCACTTTCTTTTCTTTTTCCTTCTAGCCGAAACCCTCTAAAGTCTTATTAATTGCCGAACCTCTACTAATTGCTTTCTCTTCTCTTTCAAATACTTTAGCCAAAATCTCTAAGTCTCAGCATCACTCCATTCGTTCTTTTTTCCCAAAGTGACCTCCATAGCCAAATCATCATCTCTAGGTTGAAGCCAAAAATTCCTAAATCTCTAATCTTCTACGCTTCAATCTACTTCTGTGATTGTCGAATCTTTCTGCAAAGGGGTAGCCGAAACCATCTGTAGAGGTAAATGTTGATTTGTGTATTCTGTCAATCTTTTTTGGCTTTAGAAGACCATAGCTGAATGGCTAAATAGTTGACTAATCTCGTGTTTTCTTTCATGGTCGGCATTCCGGGATTTGAAGGAGATCTAATCGCCTAGGTTTCAAAATTGGTAGCACTTAAATCATACTACTTGTGGGATTTAATCAATTTAGGTAAGGATATTTATCTTCGTCATTTTATTAAACCGGTTTATCTCCAATATGACATCTAACCCTGTCGGTAGTTATTCAAATTTGTAACATCCCCAAACCCGGCCCACAAGCCCTGACCAGATCTGGTATGTCACTGCGAAAAGACGGTTGAAAATCTTTTTGTGACTTTAGAGTAAAACATGAAAAATTGTTAACCTTTCGAAAACCATGTCCATTTAATATTTGTGTGAAAAACTTGATATTATAAAATATCCAAATTAAAACCTTAGTGTATATCTTTGGAATAAAAGTTGCCAAAACAAAATCAACTTCAAATGATAATTCAATGTAATCCGGCCCTAATTAAAATAATACCAAAATAATAGTAAGGCCCTTATTACAACCCAATATTTTAACAAAATACTTAACATTAAAATGTATAAAATAATCCAAATATCATCTTCTGCATGGGCCACCTTGTGTCCTCTCCGAACCCGGTTCGGCTTTACGCATCACCTAAAAATGTTAAAGGAAAAAGGTGAGTCACCAAGACTCAGTGTGTAACCCTTT
Source organism: Gossypium rotundifolium (assembly GCA_025506655.1). NCBI lineage: Eukaryota > Viridiplantae > Streptophyta > Magnoliopsida > Malvales > Malvaceae > Gossypium > Gossypium rotundifolium. The sequence continues at coordinate 96,035,393 of CP106732.1, read as the reverse complement.
TTCCCGGTTTAGCAAAACATCATACACAAATCATAATCAAGTTTAACATGCACAAGTTTCAATATGCACCTAACCTAGCCATTCATAACACCTTTTTCTACCCCGTGTGGTACCAAACCACTGGTGGTGCCAAACCACTGGTGACCCAAAGTCACGAATAATCCATCTGTGGGGCCAACCCACGTGTGATACAAAATCACTGGCGATGATCCCGTAACTCAAAAGTGGGGCCAACCCACGGTGGTGTTAAACCACAGAGACAAGTCACAATGAGGTGCCAAACCTCTGGTGACCCAAAGTCACAAATGTGATACCAAATCACTGGTGATCGAAGTCACGAATAGTCAAGTTGTGAGGCCAACCCACATGTGATACCAAATCACTGGCGTCAATCCCATAATATCATCTGTGGGGCCAACCCACTGTGGTGCTAAGCCACTGGGACGAGACGCTATGAGGTGCCAAACCTCTGGTGACCCAAAGTCACAATAAATCGATCTGTGGTACCAAACCACTGGAGGTGCCAAACCTCTGGTGTCCCAAAGACACGGATATCATATTCCCCCTCCTCTCATATCACCCATCATCATACCGACTCATGTAAAGTATGCAAATCATGCAAATCATGCTAACATGTTTAGTGTGGCATCTCATAGCACATACATCATAAATCATGATATCATGTATATCAACAACAGAATTCGTAACGAAACAGACTTACCCAAATTCTTGCACATACCCTTAGGGTATCACATCAATCAACCAACTGTTTTGGCTTTATTAAGAAATCAGGTTATTAGGCATATTACTAAGCAAAGAGTGTGTTAGTTTACACAACTTATATTAGCACATTAATACACAAATAACAGGAGAACCAGTGCGATAATTACGCACCTTAACACTTGAAGTTCTAAACTCTCGATCCCAACACTATCGCTAAACGAGACTATGGCGATCTGCCTAACCTGCTGCTCTGACGTTGGCCCACACCCCGGTGGCCAATCTCGAACCGCTGAGACAGCTCTTTTCTTGAACTTTGGAATAAGGACTTTCTCTTGCCCACCTTGACTGGTAGTTGCCTCCATCAAAGCGCTTAATCAGATCAAACGGTTAAACCTTCATAAATCCCAGTCATAAATCTAAGCATTGAATCTTACTAAATATTACTTACCTCAACTGATCGAATCCCGATTGCTACTAAATGCTTCTGTCGAAAACCCTTATGAAATCAAGCCTCAAAAGATCCTTAGCGTTTCCTTCCCTTGGCTACACACGAAAGAAATACCATATTAAGACCATAAAAACATTCGGCCAACTCCAAACACCACGACCACCCTTTGATTTTGGCACCCCACAAGAGAAAGAACAAACCGAATACTAGGGAAGAGCTTACTTACCACCCCAAGCTTGCAGAGACTGAGAGAGAGAGTACTTGACGGCCTCAAGAATCGGCTTAAGCAAGATGATAAGAGAAGGGACAAGTTTTGGCTAAGAGTGCTTTCAGCTTAGATGAGAATAGGAAAAGAAAGGGAATAATAATTGGGCTTACAGAGGTTCGGCTATTGATAGGAAAAGAAGAGAAAACAAAAGCTGCTTAAAGGAGAAACGGATTCACAAGAACAAATAGAAGTAGTGAAGAATGAAGAAAAAGTGAAGGTTTTAGGAGCAAAGAGCTAAAATTCGGCAACAAGGAAGCTCACACCATTTAAATAGAATTTGGATACTCCTACAAACCCTTCATGGCCAAAAATGTCAACAAGAAGACCCCTTAGCCTTCCCACTCCTATACCTCTCTCCCAATCCCTTGATTCCCTCCTAAAATGCTCTACACCAACTTTTCAAACAAATTCAAAATAAAACCAACCCAAGCCTTCTCTTAGCCACTCATTTAAAATGATTTGAACAAGTCAAAATCCTCCTTTTAAGTGCCTTGGCCGAATCCAACACTCCCTCTGCTCATGACGCAAAAACAAACCAAAATGTTGCCCTTGCAGCTCGAACCTGAGACCTCTTAGCACCCTTGAGGCGTCACTTCTCCATGCCTTATGTGGCGCCTCCTTGCCACTCTTCCAAAGCAATTCTTGAGTCTAAACCTCCCAAATATTTCTCTTAAGACTCCAATAGCCAAGCTCCCCTTCTTAACACTAAAAATCCAAAAATTTCCTAAGGCCTCTCTTACCTTCTAGGCTTCTCCAAACCCCTTAAAACTCGCCCAAACATACAATAAACCTACCATCACTTGAGTTATGCATTAAATGCATAACCTCTAGATCCCGGGTGTTACAATTCTACCCTCCTTAAAAATAATTTCGTCCTCGAAATTACTTGGCTAAACTAACGGTCGTACATCCTAATTTCCCACACTACGCTATAGCTGCACACTCTGATCTCCAAGAGCTAACATATCTTTTAGACACAGTTTCTAAATCTACACCCCAGGTTCCAAATGCCTTACTAGCAATATAACAACTGCCACTACAGCAACAAAAATAATAAAAAAATTCCAAACATACGAAACTTACCCCCTGCCACATCCGGCACATCATTATCCTCTCTTCGACGAACTGCATATACCAGACCTGGCTGCCTTGCCTCAATGCTACCATTATCGCGACCTACTGCTCCACGACCTCGGTTGAAACCATTCCCTCTATGGTTCAAACCCCAAACCCTTGTCGCCTGTTGACCACCTCTACCCAGCTGCACACAACCTTGACCTACTGTCCGAGTCCTAATCGAATTCTGAGGATAGTCCTTAACCAGATGAGACTTTGACTTGCACCTGAAGCATTCTTGAACTCGATTCCAGCACTTGCCAACATGATACCTTCCACACTGAGTACACAGACGATTCAAATTCCCAGCAGCTGGCCTAGAAATGCGAACAAGAGTCTCGACCCTCGGTCTTTTTTGAAATCTCTCAAACGATTCTGGTGATCCCGAACTCCTCTTATCCCAGTTCCTTTCTCCATCTCTATTCTGCCTCTCAGTCCTTTTGACCTGCTCATCTATCCGAGCTTTCTCCACTAAAATTGCGATACCACTGACCACACTGGCTTCTGCCACTCGCTCGAGCACCCGCAGCATAGCCTACGATATTGCGTCATCTCCTCCTGTCTGATCTTGATGTTCGACCTCAACAACTGGTGACGGCGGCACATTGCTCTCTGACCCATGGCCAGACCCAACTGGTTCCGATACTGCCATCCTACCTCTACCACGTCCACGAGTATTGCGACCACGCCCCCTAGAACTCATATCTAACGTCGCGATTTAGTCTGTTTAAAAAGTTTTATGCATTAGAAATTTTGTTCCACTGTTTATCCACGAGCAAATTTTATGAATAGAAGTTTTCGGAAGTAGTTCTTTCGATCAATCAAAGTTTCATCTAAGTTCTCTATGCTAATTCAGAGAATTACGCATTCAACACACTATATAGCATTCCTTTGTCTACTCCCAACCCAGGGGTAATTTCGTCATTTTCCTATCGGGGTATTTTGATAATAAATCAGGGTCACTTTGAAAATATTTTTTCAATTCAAAGACATTTCAGAATTTACAAAATCTTGGGGGGTCATCTTGAAAATTTGTTTTTCAAGTTAGAGGTGTTGCAAAAATTTCAAAAATCGAGGTTGTTTTAGTAATTTTGGAAGTTGAGGGCATTTTCGTAAATTCTCCAAATCAGGATATTTTGATATTTGTAAAACAGAAGTTTCCGATATTTTGTACAGTAGAAACATTTTAGTAAGAATCGAGAGCAATATGAAAATTTAGAAACCAAGGGCATTTTGGTAATTTTATCAACGAGGGGTATTTTCGTAAATTTCCAAAAACCAGAGTATCTTAATATTTTGAAAACTCGAGATTTTAGTATTTTGCAAAGAAAATCATTTTATCAAAAGTTGAGGGTAATACGGTAATTTTACAATATAGGGGCATTTTTGTAATTTTGTGGATCGAGAAAACGTCTTTTAAAATCGATTTAGGGTTTCACAAACCAAAGGGTACATTTGAAAATTTTAAAGCGAGGGTTTTAAAGCAAGAAGGCCAATCCTTTCGGGTTTTAATAATTGGTTTAGCCTATGAACCATCCTCTTGGTTAAGGTGAATCTGTAGCTACGCACTGTGCAGATTCGAGTAAAGAGGAGGTGAGTCACTCAGACTGCTTAATACCAAGCTCTTACTGAATACCACTCCTAGACATGCGTACAGTGGTTGCCACACCTTAACTCGGTGACTAACTTCATAGGTTTGTTAGTAATCTTTAAGTCTTATGCATATGTTTGAGTAGACTAATCCTAGGGTCCAAAAGCCTTAATATTCTAATCTACGAGCCCCAGATAAACCCATAACAATTTATAATAACCAAATCACTTCAAAAGTCTGAAGTACTTACCTGGTGGACTTCGGGCCCGAGGTACAGGTGCCATGCTAGAATAACCTGAAAAATTTTATGAAAGCCCAAATCTTTGGAAAGCCCATAAAAAAATGTTTTTGGGCCCACACCCTCAAAGTCGAGTTTTGAACCGGGCTCTGATACCAATTTGTAACATCCCCAAACCCGGCCGATAAGCCCTAATCGGATCTGGTATGTCACTACGGAAAGACGGTTGAAAATCTTTTTGTGACTTTAGAGTAAAACATGAAAAATTGTTAACCTTTCAAAACCATGTCCATTTAATATTTGTGTGAAAAACTTGATATTATAAAATATCCAAATTAAAACCTTAGTGTATATCTTTGGAATAAAAGTTGCTAAAACAAAATCAACTTCAAATGATAATTCAATGTAATCCGGCCCTAATTAAAATAATACCAAAATAATAGTAAGGCTCTTATTACAACCCAATATTTTAACAAAATACTTAACATTAAAATGTATAAAATAATCCAAAAATCCTCTTCTGCATGGGCCACCTTGTGTCCTCTCCGAACCCGGTCCGGCTTTACGCATCACCTGAAAATGTTAAAGGAAAAAGGTGAGTCACCAAGACTCAGTGTGTAACCCTTTTTCCCGGTTTAGCAAAACATCATACACAAATCATAATCAAGTTTACCATGCACAAGTTTCAATATGCACCCAACCTAGCCATCCATAACAACTTTTTCTACCCCGTGTGGTACCAAACCTCTGGTGGTGCCAAACCACTGGTGACCCAAAGTCACGATATCCATCAATGTGGTGCCAAACCACTGGTGACCCAAAGTCACGAATAATCCATCTGTGGGGCCAACCCACGTGTGATACCAAATCACTGGCGACGATCCCGTAACTCAAAAGTGGGGCCAACCCACGGTGGTGTGAAACCACAGAGACAAGTCGTAATGAGGTGCCAAACCTCTGGTGACCCAAAGTCACAAATGTGATACCAAATCACTGGTGACCGAAGTCATGAATAGTTAAGTTGTGGGGCCAACCCACGTGTGATACCAAATCACTGGCGTCAATCCCATAATATCATCTGTGGGGCCAACCCACTGTGGTGCTAAGCCACTGGGACGAGACGCTATGAGGTGCCAAACCTCTGGTGACCCAAAGTCACAATAAATCGATCTGTGGTACCAAACCACTGGAGGTGCCAAACCTCTGGTGTCCCAAAGACACGGATATCATATTCCCCCTCCTCTCATATCACCCATCATCATACCGACTCATGTAAAGTATGCAAATCATGCAAATCATGCTAACATGTTTAGTGTGTCATCTTATAGCACATACATCATAAATCATGATATCATGTATATCAACAACAGAACTCGTAACAAAACGGACTTACCAGAATCCGTGCACATACCCTTAGGGTATCACATCAATCAACCAACTGTTTCGTCTTTATTAAGCAATCAGGTTATTAAGCATATTACTAAGCAAAGAGTGTGTTAGTTTACACAACTTATATTAGCACATTAATACACAAATAACAGGAGAACCAGTGCGATAATTATGCACATTAACACTTGAAGTTCTAAACTCTCGATCCTAACACTATCGCTAAATGAGACTACGACGATCCGCTTAACTTTCTTTGCTTTCGTACGGCCCACACCTCGATGGCCAATCTCGAACCGCTGAGACAGCTCTTTTCTTGAACTTTGGAATAGAGACTTTCTCTTGCCCACCTTGACTGGTAGTTGCCTCCATCAAAGCGCTTAATCAGATCAAACGGTTAAACCTTCATAAATCCCAGTCATAAATCTAAGCTTTGAATCTTACTAAATATTGCTTACCTCAACTGATCGAATCTCGATTGCTACTAAATGCTTCTATCAAAACCCTTATGAAATCAAGCCTCAAAAGATCCGTAGCGTTTCCTTCCCTTGGCTACACACGAAAAAAATGCCATATTAAGACCATAAAAACATTCGGCCAACTCCAAACACCACGACCACCCTTTGATTTCAGCACCCCACAAGAGAAAGAACAAACTGAATACTAGGGAAGAGCTTACTTACCACCCCAAGCTTGCAGAGACTGAGAGAGAGAGTACTTTACGGCCTCAAGAATCGGCTTAAGCAAGATGACAAGAGAAGGGACGGGTTTCGACTAAGAGTGCTTTCAGCTTAGATGAGAATAGGAAAAGAAAGTGAATAATAATGGGGCTTACAGAGGTTCAGCTATTGATAGGAAAACAAGAGAAAACAAAAGCTGCTTAAAGGAGAAACAGATTCACAAGAACAAATAGAAGTAGTGAAGAATGAAGAAAAAGTGAAGGTTTTAGGAGCAAAGAGCTAAAATTCGGCAACAAGGAAGCTCACACCCTTTAAATAGAATTTGGCTACTCCTCCAAACCCTTCATGGCTGAAAATGTCAACAAGAAGACCCCTTAGCCGTCCCACTCCTATACCTCTCTCCCAATCCCTTGATTCCCTCCTAAAATGCTCTACACCAACCTTTCAAATAAATTCAAAATAAAACCAACCCAAGCCTTCTCTTAGCCACTCATTTAAAATGATTTGAACAAGTCAAAATCCTCCTTTTAAGTGCCTTGGCCGAATCCAACACTCCCCCGCTCATGGCGCAAAAAAACAAACCAAAATCTCGCCCTTGCACTCGAACTGAGACCCTTAGCACCCTTGAGGCGTCACTTCTCCATGCCTTATGTGGCACCTCCTTGCCACTCTTCCAAAGCAATTCTTGAGTCTAAACCTCCCAAATATTTCTCTTAAGACCCCAATAGCCAAGCTCCCCTTCTTAACACTAAAAATCCAAAAATTTCCTAAGGCCTCTCTTACCTTTTAGGCTTCTCCAAACCCCTTAAAACTCGTCCAAACATACAATAAACCTACCATCACTTGAGTTATGCATTAAATGCACAACCCCTAGATCCCGAGTGTTACAAAATCAATCTCTTGTAGTGAGTTTTGATTGGCAAAATAGTGGTCTGATAGTCGCAATTCCGGCTAGAGAGAGCGACGACCTCGGTAGTATAGCGTTGAGCATAATCAGGTGTGTAATTTCTCACACCATCTCTGTTGTCTGTTAGTATATATATAAGTCTGTTTATATTCTGTTAAATGCCGAAATCGCAACATGACTATTGAAAACCCGTGGAGGGTAAAGGGTGACTCATCAGGTTAGTGATTTCTGTGTTTTTCTTTAAGTAAAATGATTCTGTTGAGTTGACATGATATACATGCATGCCATTTTCTATGTTTGCTCGGGGTTGGGCGATTGATATATATGAAAAGGGAAGTGTTCTGTTGTAATGGCTCTGCTACGATCTGTTCTGGTGACTATGTCACAAATCTGACGATGAGCAGCTAACTGCAGCATGACTGCCATCGGTGGTGTGTAGCGGTGAGGGTGATTGTAGAAATCCCCATTGGTGTGATTGGCAGGTAAGGGTGGTGTGTAGTGGATGGATCTAGGATTGGGATGGGCTTTGCTTAATTCTGATATGTGATATTCTATTATTTTGTTCTGTGGGGCTAAGGCCCAGTCTAATGGTGCAAGATGGATTGCACACTGAGTCTTGTGACTCACCCCGTTGTTTAACATTTTTCAGGTAACACTTAGTGCATTAGACCGGGCTAGAAAGGAGCGCAAGGTGGCCATGCATGGATTTATTTTGACTCAATAAAGGATGTTGTTTTAATTATTTTCCCTTAATACTTTCAATTTTTTTGGTTTTATATTTTATTGTAGTAAGGCCACTGGCTATTGTGTATTGATTTTATGTTTTTGGTTTCTGGGTTTTCATACACTTAGATTTTATGATTAATTGAAACTATGGCATGTGTTAAAATAATAAATCTCAGAGGCAAAATTTTGGTTTTATTCATTAAGGCATTAATTAAAACTTATTTCTTTTAGAAATTATCAAATTATTAAGTTTTTCCTGTATAAATCTTTAAACTATGCTTTTCAAAAAAAAAATGAGACCTGTTTTATAAAAATCTTCTTAGTGACATGTCAGATCTGGTCAGGGTGTTTGGGCCGGGTTTGGGGTGTTACATAGATGGTTCGTGAGGTGGGTGTGGTGTCTAAGGACGTGGTATTGTGATTCCCTAGCAGCCTTTAGAACCTAAAACCAAGAAACTAAGACAAGATAAACTAAATTTAATGTATGAAAAATAAAGAAAAGGAAAATAGAGGAGAAGAGAAGAGTAAAATAGATGTTAAATGGTCTCAAAGACCCTTAACTTGTCGAGTTAATGAAGCGGCCAACATGAGCTTTTGTTGATTTGTCTCGCATAGGGAGACATGACTCGGATCTTTTCGTTTCTTTGGCATTTTTGAATCGTAGATTGAAACTTTTATGATGTGAAGCAGTAAGAAAGTGAAGATGAAAGGAAGTGAGGAGTGGATGGGGAATGGGTGAGAAGGGGAGAGGGGTGTTTTAAATAGAAAATTTTAACTCTGGTACATCCCTATGCCCATGTATTGTAGGCGTGTTGTGTCACACGGCCATGTCTCATGGCCGTGTGGTGGTTCAATCGCTTCTCTCACGCCTAATATTTAAGTCGCCATACCCGTGTTGGTTCATCAGTGTCGGCCACGGCTACATCGCACGGCCGTGGTGTTAGGTGAGTCCGTGATTCAAAGATATTTTTCTTGTCCTGTCTCGTACTATCTCTGCCATGTCAATACGAAAATCTGTAGCATCCACACGAACACGACCACGGCCGTGTGTAAGGTTATGTGACGTGATGATCTGCGCTTCATTAACTTTGTTAGTTTATAGTTTAGGTGTTAAAAGAAAAGGAAATGAAAATAAATGGGTTAGTACTCAGGTTTCCTCTCGAGAAGCGCTCGTTTAAAGTCTTAAGCTAGACTTACCTCTCATTCGTACCTTCACGGTGGTTTAAAGAGTGAAAAATCCTCATATAATTTGAGTCGAGTAGAGTTTACTTTAAAAGTACGAAAAGTAGAATTACTTACCTCGATTGTTCCGTATGGGAAAACATTAAGTACTGTAAAGGGGATTTCTTCGGTTATCTTAAGGTTTGATGTGGCGAATCGCGGTTTGTTCTATCTAATAGTACCTGATCTCCTATTTTGAATTGATTTGATATCCCTTTAAGTTCTTCTAGAGTTTCTTTCGGTTTCACTTCGTGTGGGTTTGATTCCTCCTTGAAATATGTCTCCCACTCATCTAGATCATCGATCTGAAGCCGTCGTTCGTCATGAGATATTTCCTTGTTGGTGCGAGCTATAGGATCTGGCTCTGTAGTGTGATTCTGTGGCATTTTCTGGAAAGGAAGTTTAATTTACGTCCTCACCTTTCTCACTTGATGTCCTAGCTGAATCGAGAGCTTGAAGACTAATTGATTCGTCACCTCCACGAAGTATGAGTTCACTTGTGCTAACATCAATTTTAGATCTGGCAGTTACTAGAAAAGGCCTTCCTAAAATTAAGAGGGTACTATTGTTTCATCCATATCTAAAACCACAAAGTCTACGGGGAATATGAATTTGTCAACTTTAACTAGTACATCTTCAATTATACCCTTAGGGATGCGAATAGTTTTATCAGCTAATTGAATACTCATACTAGTTTGCTTGGGTTTCCCTAGACCTAGCTATTTAAACATTTTAGATGGCATACCGTTGATGCTTGCCCCTAGATCAGCTAAAGCATTATCAACAGATAAACTACCAATTAAACATGGAATTGTGAAAGTCCCTGGATCTTTTAATTTTGGTAGTAGTTTGTTTTGTAACATTGCTGAGCATACTGCGTTTAGTTCTACATGCGACTTCTCATCTAACTTTTGCTTGTTTGTTAAGAGCTCTTTTAAAAATTTCCTTGAATCTGGCATCTGCGAAAGAGCTTCAAGAAGTGGTAAGTTAATATGTAATTTCTTTAAGAGTTTAAGAAACTTACCAAATTGTTCTTCTATGTTGTCTTCCTTCATCGCATTGGGGAAAGGTGTATGAGGTTTGTATTCTTTAATTACTAGTTTTGGCTTTTCTTGGCTTACCTCAACCTTACCTTCACTTACCACAGGTTTTTGCCTTGGCTCAGATTCAGACTCTACTAACCTTTCACTGTCATGAGCGGTTATGGCTTGAATTTTCTCCTTGGGATTAGTCTCAGTGTTACTTAGCAAGCTACCTAGTGGTTGTTCAGAGATCAGCTTTACGAGTTACCCTAACTGGTTCTCGATTCCTTCAATCGATGCTTGTTGATTTTTAAGTGTTGTCTTGGTGTTTTAAAAGTGAGTTTTAGACACCACTACAAATTTTGTCAGCATCTCTTCAAGGCTCAGCTTCTTTTCCTGTGGGTAGGGCTGTTGTTGGAAGTTTGGAGGGGGTGGTTGTTGTCTCTGATTTCCTTGGCCACCCCACGAGAAATTGGGGTGGTTCCTCGAACCTGGATTATAAGTATTACTATAGGGGTTATTTTGAGGGCTAAAATTGTTACCTGTATAGTTTAATTGTTTGATTTCCATGCCCGAATTACATGGTGGGTACTAAGGATTCGCCATGCCTCCTAGATTCGAGTCACATTGCATTACTGGGTGTACCTGCAAAGAACCACACAAACCATCAATATTTTTATTCATCATCTCTACCTGATTTGATAGCATGGTGACTGCGTCGAGATTCAAAACTCCGGCTATTTTAGTTGGCTTTGTCCTCGTAACTTACCACTAATAGTTACTCAGTGACATCTCCTCTATAAAATCATAAGCCACTTTAGGAGTTTTGTTAGTAAGGGTTCCACCAGCTGCTGAGTCAACTAACTGCTCGGTTGAGGGGTTCACACCGTTGTAAAAAGTTTGGACCTACAACCACAAGGGTAAACCATGGTGTGGGTACCTTCTCAACAAATCTTTGTATCTCCCATGCGTCGTATAATGTTTCTAAATCCATCTGCACAAAAGAAGAGATATCATTCCTTAATTTGGCCATTTTAGCCGGTGGAAAATATTTTAGTAGAAATTTTTTGGTTATTTGGTCCCATGTAGTGATTGATCCTCGTGGAAGAGAATGTAACCACTGTTTGGCTTTATTCCTCAAAGAAAAGGGAAATAACCAAAAACAAATGGCATCATCAGAAACGCCATTTATTTTCAAGGTATCACAGAATTCTAAAAAATTAGCTAAATGAGTATTTGGGTCTTCGTTCTGCAAACCATCAAATTGAACAAACTGTTGAATCATTTGTATAGTGTTAGGTTTTAATTCAAAATTATTAGCGGCTATAGTAGGCCTAACAATACTCGATTCAACTCCTGTTAAATTAGGTTTAGCATAATCATATATAGTTTGGGGAGCATGATGATCGGCCATATCTTGATGTGGCGAATTGTTCTCAGCCATCCTTTCGGTGGTATTGGTTTCGTCCCCTTGCTCTCCTTGTATGTAATTTAAGCCTCATCTTACTTCTGTACGATTTCTGCGTGCAGTTCCTTCAATATCACTATCGTAAAGTAGTGGTCCTGTCAGGTTCCTTTTAGTCATAAACAAACTAGAGGTACCTACTAGGAAAAGAGAAAAAAAATTTAGAAAAGTAAAAATAAAATTTAATTGCAAAAAATAATAAAATATAATATGGTTAAAGTAATAAAAATTAAGCGTTCTTAATATTTTAGTTCCCCGGCAATGGCACCAAAAACTTGATCGTGTGTCAGAGTCTTAGAAATTTATAAAAAGAATGATCGAACCTGGAAACTAAGTAAGACAATGATGGAGGAAAGTGCACCTATCGAACATTAGTATAGCTAGCGGCAAGACCGGATTGTCGAACCCAAAGGAACCAAAAGTACTAATATTAACTCTCTTTCTATTTTTTAACCTAAGAATTAAGTGGATTTTTATCTAATCTAAAATTAACTATTTAACTAAGCTAAAAGTGCTAAGACAAAGAAGAAATTAGGGAAAAGACTTGAGAGATAACCGACTGACTTGGACAACACCTGAGGAAGAACCCACCTAGACTTCACTTGTTATCTAACTCTGAACCGGACGATTTATTCACTTGTCTTGATCCGTAGGATTCCCTAAGTTATATTAATACCTCTCTTCAAGACTACTAACGTCTAACCCTAGGTTGATTAATTGAAATCTCTTTCTAATTAAAACCCCTAAAACTGCATTAACTCGATCTATGAACTCCCATATTAGGTTTGACCCCAATTCGATAGATTTTTGTCACCCTATCTCTAGGCGCGCGAGCAACTCCACTTAACTATGCTAGACCTACTCTTTGACATGGTCTCTTCCTCCTCTGCCTAAGCACATCACACTTGAATCAATATCCCAAAAATACCAAAATAAGAATTAAGTACACTTATTTAAGAACAAATCAAATATTTATCATTCAGTTCAGATAACAATAACAAGATCCGTCTTAGGTTTCATCCCCCTCAAGTGTCTGAGGATTTAGTTCATAATTATAAAAGAAAACATCTCAGAAGAAAAGATAAAACAAAACATAAGAAATCCCTAAACCCCTCTAAACGAATTGAAGGAGAGATCCTCCATCTTGAGTATGATTCCGGCTTCTTGAGATGAATCAATTGGCCTTCTTCGAGTAAATCCCTGAATTTAAATGCTCTAGCTTGGCTCTTTGGCCTAGCTGAACGCCCCCTTAAAGGTTGGCCTCTAGGATCTTTATATAGGCTTTTGTAATATGTTTCTTTGCCTCTAAGTACCCTAATCCGAATAAAATTCTTATTTCCTGCGATAGAGACACGCCCATGGCACATGCCTGTGTAAATCGTGGCTAGGCCGTGGTCAATCCTGTTGATGAGGCACGACCATGTATTTTGGGGTCCAGGTCATGGTCGACTTTTCTTGCGAGGCACGATCGTGTGGTCTTGGGCCCAAGCCGTGTGGATTTCATGCTTTGGCCCATTTTCTCCGTTTTTGGCCTGTTATTCGTTCTTTTCATCCTTCGATGCTCTACTGAGTATAAAACATGAAAAAAATGATTAGAAGCAACTATTTCCATAATTAAAGGGAAAAATCATCCAAAAGTATGCTAAATGTGGGATTAAAATACGTTACTATTTCGGTTTATCAAATACCCCCACACTTCAGCTTTTGCTTGTCCTCAAGCAAAATTCTCAACCTATAATTAAAACGAACTTCCTCAATTCATAATATTCATCAACTATATCTTATCATAATTCATAGATAATCTATACATGGATGATTTAACTTAAAGAGTCCTAAAGATTCAAACAATCAAAGTCATGAGTTTGTAGCACGAAAACATAGGTGTTTCCCCTTACCTAAATAATCGCCTTTAATTTAAAATCGACAAAAGTTGATATCCTCACAAAAGATTCACTCAAATCACTCAAGGTGTTTAAGGTTCAAAAATTAAGCTCTCAAAAGTCGAACATGAAAATTTATTACCATAGGATTGCTTGAAAATCAAATCTCCACCATTGTAAAATGAGACGATACACAAATCAAAAGGTCTTTAAAAAGGGTTGCAATGGGGCTTAGGTTAACGGTGTGGATAAAGGCTGAATTAAAGGGGTTAGAATCGAGATTAAATTGACAATCACCTAACTAGAAAAAATGACTCATAACCTGAATAATTACATCAATTGAAACTTGTAATACTTGTAAGCCGACATTTATGACCTCACAAGCATGCGAATGTTTGTAACGGTTGTTCGAGAAACCAATCATGACATTAAGTCAAAGATAGTGTCACGAACACTCTCGCGATACTGAGGCTGTAATGGGCCTAACCGTGCTGAAATGGGCCCCAATGGGCTCTCCAGCCCATTTGGGCCAATTTGTTTGAAAATTGCAAAAGATAGATCCAAATGCGAAATTTTCATATCCGAGATCAAAACCCCGCATTTGATTCTGTATAGGCTAAGGCCCAATCATACGTGGGCTCCTACCAATGATTTGTCCGAATAGGGAATTACACACTGAGTTCTCGTAAATCACCCTTCTGTTTTAATTTTGCTGGAAATTTCCAGCATTAAGGATTTGGAGCCGAGGTGGACTCTGTGGTGACCATACATCATAACATTACTAAATCCAGTTTTACTTCGCTATAAATTTTATCTTAATCTGGGTTTATGCTTTGTAATAAGGCCTTTGGGATTTATTTTGGTTTTAACTTTTAATTCGGTTATTATCTATTGTTAAGTGCTCAACAGGGGTTTTCCTAAAATGTTAACACCTATTTTCCAAAATTTTAACGAACGGTTTACAAAATAATTGATAAAACTCTGGGTTCTCCTAAACGTCTAAAACAATTTTCAAATACATCACATTTTCGTAATTCGCTGAATTTGATTTCTGCTACAAACAAGTTTTAAGAATAATAACATTAATAACAACAAAGCTCGAAGTTTTGTAAAAAAGTTATGAACAACTTTTCAATGAACACGCAGTTTTTATACAACCTTTCTGTGACATACCAGATCCGGTCATAACGTCTAGGCCAGGTTTAGGGTGTTACATTTTATGGTATCGGAGCCAGGTTGCAAAACTCTACTGTGGAATGGGTTTGAAAATGTTTTCCAAAAATTGGCTTGAAATATGGTTTAGAAAATATGTCTTTTTAGAAGTGTGGCACCCGAGTCTCCGGCACCAAATTCGTAAGTCTTTTGAATTTGTTTAATAATATGATGAAATGATTTTAGAAAAACTGTTAGAGTGAGTGATAGTATACCGAGACTATTAGCTAAGACTGTAGAGACTAAGACATTAGGAAATTCGATCTGCGAAAATAACACTTCTACTTGCTTTACATAAAACATTTGTTAATAAACATCGAAATTATATACTGATTCATAAAATTTCTAATTAGATTAACTCGATTCAGTGACATGAGTGCAAGAGGTCATGGACGTGGTAGACGTGGCCGAGGTAAGGGCCAAGGTGCTGTGGATGGATCCAAAGCATTAGGGCATATGCCTAAGATGGAAGCACCTACATCACCAGTGACTGAAACAGCATCATATGACCGAACTGGAAGGGACAATGCTTTGTCCCAACTATGTTACAAGTTTTGAAATGGGTTGCTGGAGCAACTACTGGATCGGTAGCTGAAAATCTATTCATGAATGACTTCGGGTAAACGGGGCTGAAGTTTTTAGAGGCATTTCTGGTGTGGCCCCAAATGTAGTTGAATACTGGTTGGAGGCAGTTGAGCGAATTATGGATGACCTAGACTGCACAGTAGAGGAAAAATTGAAAGGAGCAGTGTCTCTCTTGCGAGATGAGGCATACCAGTGGTGGCTCACAGTGAGGGAAGGTACTCAAGCAGATCGCATCACTTGGGACTTCTTTAATACAGCGTTTCAGGGACAATATGTCAGGCCGAGTTATGTGGACGCCTAGAGGAAGGCATTTCTAAATTTGGTAGAAGGGAATAAATCCATGGCAGAATATGAGGCAGAGTTTCTACGTTTAAGTCGTTACACTTGGGGTATAGTCGTAACCGATTATGAGCGCTATGTTCGATTTGAAGATGGTCTACGGGACGAGCTGCGAGTACTAATAGCTCCGCAGTGGGAAAGATATTTTGCCATTCTTATCGACAAAGAAAAAATTGTCAAAGAAGTGAAACGTTTTGGGAGACAACACCGAGAAAAGGATAGGGGCAAGAATAAGAGAGGTTTTGGGATGTCACGTTCTTCTAGGGGTTTCCAAAAGAGGCCTAGGTCAGATAAGCCAGTTCAAGCTGGGATGCCAATTGCTGTGGGTCAGTGGCGACCTTGTGTGCAGTGTGGAAAAACACATTCGGGGGAATGTTGGAGAATATCTGGTGGCTGTTTCAAATATGGGCCCGGGGATCATCTGATTAAGGACTTTCCACGGGAGCCAGTTAGGGTACAGACAGTAGGTCAGGGATTTGTGCAGCCATGGAGAGGTGGTCAGCAACCACCAAGAGGTCGTGGCCCAGCCAAAGGGGGAAATGGGTTTGGACGAGGTCGTGCAGCACCGGGTAGATGTGCTGTAAATATAGATGCAAGGCAGCCAGGGTTGGTTTATGGTACTAGATGTCAAGAGGATGGTGATGCACCGGACATAATCACCGGTACATCTCTTATTTTTTATGTGCCCTTTACTGCTTTAATTGATAGTGGGTCTACCCATTCATATATTGCCTGTACTGTATCTAGGACTCTGGGTATAAAATCTGAGATTGCTGCTAGAGGAATGCCTGTGATTAGCCCTTTAGGACAATCTGTGGTAGTTAACTAGTTATTTAGGAATGTGCCTTTAGAAGTACAAGGGGTTGTGTTCCCGACAGACTTGATGGAACTACCATTCGGCGAGTTTGACCTTATATTAGGCATGGACTGGTTGGTTAAGCACTGTGTGAATCTAGATTACGCTGCTAAGCATATGGTATTAAAGACTGCAGAGAACGAAGAGGTGATGGTGATAGGAGAAAAAAGGGATTATTTATCTCATGTAATTTCGGCACTAAAGGCTAAAAAGTTGGTGCAAAAAGGGTGTGAGGCGGTTCTAGCTTTTGTCAGCAAATTAGATGTTAAGGAATTGTCTGTTGGGGATGTCAGAACTGTGAAGGAGTTCCCAGATGTGTTTCTTAAAGAGCTTCTGGGATTGCCTCCAAATTGCGAGGTAGAATTTGGCATTCAACTACTTCCGGAGACGGCTCTGGTGTCTATTGCCCCTTATAGGATGGCACCAAAAGAGCTGGCAGAACTAAAAGCTTAAATTTAAGAGTTGTTGGACCGAGGTTTTATCAGACCAAGTGTATCTCCGTGGGGAGCGTCGGTATTGTTCGTGAAGAAAAAGGATGGGTCGATGCGTATGTGCATTGACTATAAGCAATTGAATAAGCTAACTATTAAGAATAAATACCCGCTACCAAAGATTGACGATTTATTCGATCAGCTGTGAGGAGCTTTAATTTTCTCGACGATCGATTTAAGATCGGGATATCATCAGTTGAGGGTCAAGGAGGCGGATATTCACAAGACATATTTCTGAACTCGTTACGAGCATTACGAGTTTTTAGTTATGCCATTCAGATTAACAAATGCACCAGCCACTTTTATGGATATAATGAACCGGGTCTTTCAACCCTATCTAGATCGGTTTGTGGTGGTATTCATAGATGACATTTTGGTGTACTCGAGAATAGAGGAGGAGCATGATTCACATCTTCAAGTTGTGTTGCAGATATTGAGAGAAAAGAAAATTTACACTAAATTCAGTAAGTGTGAGTTTTGGCTGAAAGAAGTAACCATTTTAGGGCATGTTGTGTCTGTTGAGGGGATTAGAGTTGATCTTCGAAAGGTCGAAGCCGTGTTGGATTGGAAGCAACCGAAGTCAGTGTCTAAAATTCGAAGTTTTTTAGGTTTGGTTGGGTACTACAGAAGGTTTGTTGAGGGGTTTTCATTGATTGCTGCACCCTTAACTAAGTTATTGCATAAGGGAGTGCCATTTGTTTGGACAGATAAACAGCAAGAAAGCTTTAAAAAGTTAAAAAAGATTCTGACGGAAGCACCAGTGTTGATACCGCCTGAGGCTAGGAAGGAATTTGTTGTCTATTGTGATGCATCGCACACAGGTTTGCGTTGTGTGCTAATGAAGAAGGGAAGGTGGTAGCTTATGCATCTCGTCAATTAAGGCCGCATGAGATGAACTATCCCACACATGACTTGGAGCTGTCTGCTGTGGTGTTCGCACTGAAAATATGGAGACACTACCTGTATGGGGAAAAGTCGATTATCTATACTGACCACAAAAGTCTGAAATATCTCCTTACCCAAAAGCAACTGAACCTAAGACAACGGAGATGGATAGAGTTACTGAAAGACTTTCACTACTCGATCGAGCATCACCTAGGTAAAGCCAATGTGGTGGCAGATGCATTAAGTTGTAAGGTGGTATCAGAGTTGAGAGCAATGTTTGCTCATCCCAGTCTTTATGAAGATGGTTGCTTGTTAGCGAAACTTCAGGTGAAACCGACATGGGTAGCTCAGATTAAAGAGAAACAATCGTTGGATGAATTGTTGGGTTCTAGGCTTCAGCAAGTGAAAAGTGGGGAGACAGTAGACTTTAGGCTTAACAGTGAAGGGGTGTTATGTTTTCGTGGAAGAGTTTGTATGCCAAAGGACTCTGAGTTAAGATAGATGATTCTGCGGGAGGCGCATAGTAGCCCATATGCTATGTATCCCGATGGAAGTAAGATGTACCGAGACCTGCGTGAACAGTATTGGTGGCCAAGGTTGAAACGTGAAGTTATCGACTTCGTGAGCAAATGTTTGACGTGTTAGCAAGTGAAGGCAGAGCATCAGCTGCCTTCAAGATTGCTGCAACCGGTGAAGATTCCACTTTGGCAATGGGAGAGAATAACCATGGATTTTGTTAGTGGGCTACCCCTGATGCCTACTAAGAAAGATTCAATGTGGGTAACTGTTGATCGGTTGACTAAGTCTGCGCACTTTATTTTGGTTCGCATGGACTACTCACTTCAGAAGTTGGCCAAGCTGTATGTGGGAGAAATTGTGAGGCTACATGGGGTACCAGTGTCTATCATATCGGATAGGGACCCTGGATTTACATCTCGATTCTGGATGGCATTGCATAGAGCTTTAGGTACCAGGTTGGACTTCAGTATAGCATTTCATCCTCAGGCTGATGGTTAGTCAGAGAGGGTAATTTAGATCTTGGAAGATATGTTAAGGGGTTGTATAATAGACTTGAGGCAGTTGGAAAGACTATTTACCTTTAGCGGAATTTACGTACAACAACAGCTACCAGTCCAGCATTCAGATGGCACCCTACGAGGCATTGTACGGTCGTAGGTGTCGTACCCCTACCTGTAGGACGGAATTGGATAAGCGATGGTTGTTGGGTCCAAATCTTAAAAGAAGCTTCTGATAGACAGAAATCGTATGCGGATTTGAAGTGTAGGGAGATAGAATTTTCAGTGAGGGATCATGTCTTCTTGAAAGTCTCACCTTGGAAGAAAGTCTTAAGATTTGGACAGAAGGGCAAGTTCAGCCCCAGATTCATCGGGCCCTATCGAGTGTTGAAACGTGTGGGACCAGTTGCTTATCAGCTTGAGTTACCCCTGGAGTTGAATCAGATACATAATGTATTACATGTTTCGATGCTGAGGCACTACCTTTCAGATCCATCTCATATAGTGCCGGTGGAAGAAATTGAAGTTAGACCTGACCTATTATTTGAAGAAGAACCCGTGCAGATCTTGGGTCGGGATGTTAAAGTGTTGAGGAGGAAGTCTGTTCTGTTGGTTAAAGTGTTATGGCGGAATCACAGTTCCTGAGGAGGCAATTCGACGACAATACCCTTATCTCTTTTAACGAGGTAAATTTCGAGGCCGAAATTTCTTTAAGGGGGTGGAGCTGTAACATCCTAAAATTAGGGGTTCAACATTTGCGCTATTCTATGTGTTTGGTAGCTTGTTATTTGGGTGTGTTCGGGGCTTGGGAAGGCTTGGGGTCGAGCCTAGGCCCAGGTGAAAGTTTGGTTTTTGAGCACTTTGGTGGGGTGAGTTAGTGAAAGCATGACTTAAGGTTAATTAAGTGTATTTTGTTATCACAAAATGAGCATATGGCTTAGTGGTGTTGGCGTCAACATGCATGCAAGGGGGAGTGGGGTTCGAATCCCACATGCTACAAGAGGAGTTATATTTTTGTGCTCAGGAAGAGAGGAAGCTGAGTGGAGTGCAAACTCTGAGGGAGAGAGAAAGGACTTGGTCAAGCTTTTCAAATGGGTGATGGAGAGTGGATTGTGGAGGAAATGGGGAGAGAATTGTGAGAGAGGAGTGAGAGGTAGTAGTTGGCCGGTTGTGGGTTATGTGGGGAGGTGAAATTTGGCTAGGGGGTAGGGGGATGCATATTCGGTCTTGTGAGAGGTTGTGTGCCGAAATTTCCTTGGGGTTTTCTTATTTTTTTCACTCTGAGATTTTGTGCAATTGTGTGTTGTTTGCTTAGTGCATTTTGGGTTACTTTCACACGTACCAATTGGTTGCAGACCTTACTCTTCATTCCTTTTACATTATTTCTTTCTTCTAGTAGAAACTTACTCCCCATCATTGTCCTTTTTGCATCTTCTTCTACACCATTAACACCATAGCCGAAACTCCCTCTTCTTCTTCAGGGTTTCTTCTACTCTTTTCTTCATCAACTGAGTTTCTCTTTTCATCTTTTAAATCGGCTTTTCTCTTCTTTTTTCAATAGCAGAATCAAGAGTTCCTGGGTCTTGCTGCTAGTGCTGAATTTTACTATTCGATTCGGCTCATTCTTAATTCTAAGGTAATGGTTCTTTCTTTTTCGTTCATGTTTCTTTTTGGTTCTTTTTTCTCTTGTCTTGGCTAGGCTGAACCTTAACCACTTGTTGTAATCTAAAACTCATTTTGTTCTCTTTTGGGAAGGGCCAAATCAAGACATCCTCTTCTATTATTTATCTTTCTCTTAGCCTTAGTGTTTGGAAGCTGGTTGGTAGGTAAGGTGATGGCCGAATATGGGCTGGTCAATTCTTGTGCTATTCTATGAGGTTTTGGGGCCATATAGCTATTTTCTTTTTGGACTTAGGGTAGCATTGCTAACTCGTGTTTTATTTAGGGTCTCAATCTAGTAGCCGAAGGGAGTAACCAACATTCAAGGGTAGCAAATAAGTGTCGTTATTCTTGGTAAGTAGTGGGGTGTGTTGTCATTTTCAATCTTAGAGTTATGTCATATTTTGATTGAGACTAATGGTGAAGGATATGGATTCTTAGGTGCGTAATCTCGAGGATTCAATCTACGCTCATAGCAGGTGTGTAATCTCACACCCTTCTGATTGACTGCATGTGTTGACTTAAAATCGGCCAAAAGCCAAAAAGCCAAAAAGCTGACATTTATGACCTCACGAGCGTGCGAACACTTGTAACGGTTGTTCGAGAAACCAATCATGACATTAAGTCAAAGATAATGTCACGAACACTCTCGCGATACCGAGGCTGTAACGGGCCTAACCGGGCTGAAATGGACCCCAATGGGCTCTCCAACCCATTTGGGACAATTTGTTAGAAAAGCAGCAAAAGATAGATCCAAATGCGAAATCTGCATATCCGGACCAAAACCCCGCATTTGATTCTGTATGGGCTAAGGCCCAATCTGCTTCTATGGGCTCCGGCCCAGTATTTGTCCGAATAGGGAATTACACACTGAGTTCTCGTAACTCACCCTTCTGCTTTAATTTTACAGGAAATTCCCAGCATTGAGGATTTGGAGCCGAGGTGGACTTTGTGGTGGCCATACATCGTAACATTAGTAAATCCCATTTTACTTCGCTATAAATTTTATCTTAATCTGGGTTTATGTTTTGTAATAGGGCCTTTGGGATTTATTTTGGTTTTAACTTTTAATTTGGTTATTATTTATTGTTAAGTGTTCAATACGGGGTTTTCTTAAAACGTTAACACCTGTTTTCCAAAATGTTAACGAATGGTTTACAAACTATAATTTATAAAACTCTAGGTTCTCCTAAACGTCGAAAATAGTTTTCAAATATATCACATTTTCGTAATTCACTGAATTTGATTTCTGCTACAAACAAGTTTTGGAAATAATAACATTAATAACAACAAAGCTCAAAGTTTTGTAAAAAAGTTATGAACAACTTTTCAATGAACACGCAGTTTTTATACAACCTTTCTATGTGACATACCAGATCCGGTCATAATGTCTAGGCCGGGTTTGGGGTGTTACAATTTTTGCCTGAATCGCATCGTTCCTTCTTTGATATTAGACTCCATGGTTCAAATATAAAATATAGAAACTAAGGCACAAAAATAAACGGGTCATGGAATATTTTCATAAAAGCGTTTCTCATTGAGTCATCCCATATTTTTGAATATCTCCAGTAAGCTTGTTGCTACCACTACATATGTTGCATTAGGTACATCAACTTTGAAAACTCATCACGAAGATCTAGGCCAAGCTAATGAGTTCTAAATGTTGAGGTCGGCATGTTAGGTCCGATCATTGGTTCAATTGGTTCTACCTTATCAAGGATTTTAGTTACTGCATTGGTTCGATCTCTATAGGATCTTCCTCTTCTTCTTTGGGATCCTCACTCAATTCAACTCGTTGCTGCAGAATAGAATCTCTGGCTACTTGGTAGAAATCTCAATTTTTTATTGTGCCTTGGCTATAACCTTTCTTCTTTATGTTTGTAAGAATTTTAGCTTTCAAGCACAAAATAGTTATCGTAAAGGGAAAGTATACTGGTCTAGAACGTCTAGTGGCACAATTCTAAATTTCCCTTAGAATGATTTTTCCCATATCAATGGTCTTTGCCATTAAAAGTGAGTATAACAAGGCCATTCTCTCTAATGAAATTGTGGTCCCATGTGAAATATGCATAAGGTTGAACCGAATGAAATAAAACGATACATTCGATAGTTGTGTCAAATATTCTCTACGACAAGTGTGAGTTCCATACTTTGACACAGTCCACTTAGAACCCAAAACTGTAAGTTCCTTGAAAATTTCTTGCAATTTTTTTGGCCTCAATATTTTCTATTAAGGAAGAATATTCATTGTCTTCAAAATCAGGTAAATCAAAGAATTCATTAATAGTGCTTGAATTTATTGGTACCTTGATTCCTCGGACAGAGACTTCTATTAATTCTCTTGAGGTCAAATTCGCATAAAATTCATGACCTAACTCTTAACCTGCACTTGTTCTTTTCTCACAAAACACTTCCCAATTTAAAGCTTCAGCAACTTCTCGAATGCTCGCCATGAAATTAGTATAGTTTCTTTCTTTTAGAATAAAGCCTTTTTCTAGGAGCATTTGTTGATTTTTGAAGATGCTATCATATCTCGCTTTGGTTTCTTCACAGTGGAATTTATTTCGTGATTCTTCAACTTGGACAGAGGCACGAGTTGTAACAACCCGATTTAGACCCTAGTCAGAACAGTGATTTCAAGATCACAAATCTGAGGTTGAAAAAATATTTTAATATTATTTCTGGATTTTATAATATGTGATTGTGTATGTGTGAAAATTCTGAATTTTATCGATTGTATGCTTAATTTAGAAAAAGGACTTAATCGCATAAAATGCAAAAGTTGTGTGCTGATTGTTAAAGTGTTTATTTATCATGGCTTTTTAAATGAGAAGTCCTTATGTTCTTAATAAACCATTAAAAGGATGGAAGGTCAAAAATGGGTTTAAGTTGGTGGAAATTTAAATGAAATAATAAAGGGCAAAATGGTAAATAGTGCATTAATGTTAATATAATTAAAATAAAACAAAAAGATGGCCATATATCATATTTCATAGCTGAATTTGAAGAAGAAAAAGAAATAACTAGGGCTTGAAACATTCAGCCATTGTTATTCTTGATTGAGGTATGTTTTGAACTCGGTTTTTGTTAATTTCTACGTTTTTGTGATCGTTGCTTTGTGTTCTATCAAACCCATGCTTTAATTTTAGAAATTGATGGTGATTTTGAGATATTCCATTGATAAATGTTTGAGCTTTGTGAGAGTTGATGATGAAATATGAAAGATATGTGAAAGATTAAAATGTTTTTTCTTTGAATTTTTGGTGAAATTGAGTAATTTGGGCTTAATTGTGAAAATAAGAGATTGGATGACTAAAATGTGAAATAAATGAAATATGTGAGCTTGTATTGACATAAGGAGAATTCAGCTAGGCATGGGTAAAATTAAATTTTGTGTATTTGATGATTTTATGAAATAAGGACTAAAGTGTCAAAATGTAAAAATGTGAGGGCTATTTTGTAAAATTCCCTAAATATGTGTGTTTGGACTAAATTGAATGATTTGATGATTGAATGAGCTAAATTTGAATATGTATAGACCAAGAAAGGAGAGATTCGGATCGAGATCGAGGCAAAGACAAAGTGCTCGATTGATCAACTAATCTCGGTATTTCTACGTTCGAGGTAAGATCGAATATAATACGTGTTCTTAAATTTATGTTTAAGTGCTATGAAATGAATAGCTATGTGATTATCAAGCAGAAATATTATATGTGTGGAATGGAGAAATATGGCACCAAGTGTGCGAAATAGAATTTATACAATATGAATGACTTTATGTGTGCGAATTTGAGAAAGTATCAATCTTACTGATTGGCACTGTGTGTGCGATATCGAATTAAGTTCAGTTTTATATCGAGGCACTAAGTGTGCGATGTTATTTAAGCTTCGACTATGATTTGGGGACTAAGTGTGCGATTGAATTGAAGAGATAATGAACAGTGAATGAAATATGGTATCGAGCATTGAATAGCAAGAACGTTTGTTAACTAAGTGTTGGCAAAGGTATGTTCCGAACCTATGTGGTTGATGATAGTTTTAAGGTTGAATAGATGGATGTATGAGCATATGGTTGAGGATGATATTGTGTTTAGTTGTAAATCAATCTAAGTGATGGTTTATTTATGTATTGGTATTGCATTATTGAGTAATATGTATTATATTACGAACTTACTAAGCTCTAAAGCTTACTGTGTGAAGTGTTTCTCTGTTTTACTGTGTCTTTAAAGTTAGCTTGGATTCAGAGATCGTCAGCGACTCAATCACACTATCGGTTATCTATTTTGGTACTTTTGGATATTGTATATATTTGGTAGATGGCATGTTTTGAGTTGTATAGTTTTGCCATGTAAAATGGCATTGAAAGTTGAATGATGTTGGTATATAAATGAGTGATTATGGGAATGTTGATAATTGTATGTTTCATGCTTAAGTTGGTTGATGAGAATGATGGTTTAAATGTGAACTTGTGGTATGGATTAAATGAATTTTGGTTAATATGATTTGGGATGTCAAATTTGGCATTGTGGATGAACTTATTTGAGATGAAATTTAGTATGAAAATAGATGGTATAGATGAAGATTAATTGGTGCATATATTGGTATGTTTTGGTTGCCATTTATTGTATAAATGCATATGAATTGAGGCTTGTAGGTGATTCTAGGTGTGGGTGGCAAGTTTGGCCTTGTAAATGGCCTATAATTGCTCACACGGTTGAGCACACGGGCGTGTGGCTCGACCGTGTCCCTTAAAATTTTAATTTGATTCAAGTCAGACTCGACCACAGGCTAGACACACGGGTGTGTGGCTGGCCATGTGGGGCAAGTCAATGTCGACCACGGGTGAGGCAAATGGGCATGTCTCAGGCCATGTGGACAAGTCAGTATGTATGCCCTATTTTGCCACAGCTTGGATGCATGGGCGTGTTCGAGGCCGTGTGAGGCACACGGGCGTCTGACCTCTGCAGTTTTGAAAAATCTTTAAAAATTCTAAAAATTTTCGTATGTGTTCAGTTTAGTCCTGACCCCTTTCTAACACGTATTTAAGGTCTCGTAGACCTCATTAAGGGACTATATACTTACATCTTGATATGTTTGAATGATGATTGGCTTGGCATTGTAAAATGAGTGTAAAATGTTTCGATATGTCCAGTAATGCCTGTTATCCCTATTCCGTGACTGATACGGGATAGGGGTGTTACACGAGTTCTTTTGCGAGGCATGATTAACATGAACATGAGATAGAAAAAATATTTTCTCAAAAATTCAATTTGCATACAACATTAATAATTTAATAAATTGAAAGATCTAACAATTAAAAAAATTGAAATTAAGGAGAAAATTTTTTGTACCACCTTTGTATAAAAATTAAGGACTCGATAAAAATATAAAATTTGAAGCAAAAGATTTCGATTGAGGGTTGGTTTGAGGGTGACCGGTTGGTGAATTTAGGAGGTGCAATGTTAATGGAAGAAGGGTGGCCCAATTATGGCTTGAGGTTACAACAAATTGCGACAAAGGTGTGGTGTAAAGGTGACAAGAGGTGTTCGACTAATGCAAGGGTGCGTACAACTTCAGGCGAGGAACAGTAGCAGCATGCAAAGGCTTCAGGTCAATAGTGATGTGCCATAGCAGGATTTTGTGCATCGGCTAGGGGTAGGAAGCAGTAGGGACTTGTGATCTTCAGTAGCCGCAGCGCGCGAGCAGGGTTGGCGTGACCAATAGGGAATGAGCAAGGTAGGTGGGAGCTAATGCGGGAGATATTGGACGGTGCGTGTAATGGTAGCTGCTAGTGGTGCTGCTGACAGTTGCCGTTGTTGGTAGAATGTATGGAGAGATTGGTTTGATAGATGGTGAGTGGTGTGAATGAGGGATGAAGGTAGTATTTAAAGTGATAGAAGGGAGGAGTTTAACCTGAATTCTTAAAACAAAATAATACTAAATTATTGTAAGTCCTAATGTCATATAAAGTAAATAACAATTAATAAATAATATAATGTATATTAATTTATTATTTTCTATAACTTCATTTATTGAAATAAAACTCTTAAATAAAATATTAAAGCAATTTTAATCCTATGTAAAGTTGATAACAATTAATATATATTATATAAAATATAATTATATATTAGTTATTATCACCTTTTTTATTAAAACTAAATTTAAAACTTTTATTTTAGTGCTTTTAAATATATTTACAAAAGAGATAGCTAATTTTAATATTTACAAAAGAATAACAAAATTTTGTAAATAATTCAATTAAGTACCTAAACTTAAAGAACATTTGAAAATTAAGCTGCAATTAAAACTTGGATCAAAATTGACCCTTTTATTTGAAAAATTAAAAATTTATTTGAAAACTTCTCAGGAAAGATTAGAGTGGTCACAAGTGGTCCCGCTTAAGTTCTAATCTCCTAGACAGAATTTATTTTAACATACTAATTCAGAAAATATACCCTAAGTCATTTATTTAAAAGGAAACGAGAAAATTAACGATACTTTATCCTGCTCAATTTTATCCCCCCCAATAATGTTTCAAGCACTAAGGATTAACCCGGAAGTTACTTCCCTTACCGTGAAGTTCAACAACCCCGTATAGGAAGACTTGATGAATAGTGAATGGACTGAACCAAAGTGATTTTAACTTACCTGAAAAGAACCTTAATCTGGAATTAAATTACAAAACTTGTTGACCTTGTAACAACCCGTTTTCAATGAAATCGGAACAGTGGTTTTGGGACCATAAATTTGACATCAAAATATTTACTTTATTAATATTTTAAGGTCTACAGCATGTTAATAGTGTTGTATAAAAATTTCGCTAAGAAACTTTTTCGTTTGCATGTTTAATTTGATAAAAATGACTAAATTACATAACGTCCAAATTTTGAGTTCTATAAGTAAATGGTGTCAAATTGCTATGAAATTGGAATATGAGTGGCCTTAAATGGTAATTATACCATTAATATAATTAGTGGACAAATTTGGACATTAATTAATTAATTTTAAAGGTATATGTGTAAGGTTATTAAGGTAAATTAATAAAATAACTTAAAATAAAATAGGTAAAAGAAAGATATCATCTTTCTTTCTTCTTCACCAACCGAAAATAGGGTTTAAGGAAGCCATTAAAGACATTTCAACATCCGGCAATCTCTCTCTTGTGCATGTAGATACATTTTCGTCCCGTTTTTAATGATTTCTATGTTTTTGGAGTTGTCGTAGCTTAATCTTGCTTGCCCATGGACTAATTTGTAAAACTGTTAAAAGTATAGGGTTTTACCATGAATGTATATTAGTTGTTTTTGATGATTGATAGAGGAAAATGAATGTTTGATGATAGTTTAACAACTTTTGTAAAGTAAATTTTGTTAAAAATGTTAAATACGGATTTTTTTTAAAAATGTGTAAAATATGTGGTGAAATTGAGAAATAGTAAAATGTATGAGTTGCTTTGGTTGTGTATGAAATTCATCTAGCTTGGGTAGGGATGTCATTGCATGAATTTTAATTACGAGCTTAAGGATAAAATTGTAAAGAAATCAAAGCATTAGGAGCAAAATGTAATTTTTCCAAAATATGATTTTTGGATTTAATTGAATAGAATGAAGTTTTAATGAAATAAATTTTCTTATTTAGATCAAGAAAAGCAACGTATGAATTTAGATCAGGGAAAAGAAAGTGTTGGATTAGTCGATCATATTTCTTCAGTTGTGATTGAGGTAAGTTTGTATATTTAATTAAAGTTGTATTATGCTCGATTTACATGCTTTTATTTTAGATTATGGTATTACATCTCTAGGGAAAAATCCAACAAAGTTTCAGCGACTTTTAGATTCCTATTTGAACATTAGGAATATATAGGATACAAAAGACATGTCATTAGGGGGTACCGTATTTCGGGTGCTAGTCTTGTACGTCCTATTGGCAGCTGAGTTTCTGGCATGTGTTGTGGGTACTTGACATCTTGTGTGAACAGCAGCGCATAGCTGCGTCTGTGACATCCCTAAAGTTAGAGGTTAGAAGTTTTGTGTAAATCCATGTTGTGCTTATTTGGTTTGCTATTTGAGTGTGATTAGGGGTCCTATAGAGGCTTCGGTTCGAGGTTGAACCTTGGAAAAATTTTGAATTTTTAGTCTTTAGTGGAGAGGGCTATGGAAGGTAGGACTTAAGTTTAATTGTGTGTGCTTAAGAGACACAAGGTGAGCACTTGGTGGAGTGGTGGTGGCGTCATTGGCAGAGCAAGGGGGAAGGAGTTCGAGTCCCACTGTTGGCAAATTGAAGGCCTTTATTTTGCTCAAGAGGAGACAAGAGGGTATGTTGGAATCAAACACTGATAGAGAAGTGTTTGAATGGGTCAAATGGTTCAAATGGATGAAGGTGAGGGTTTGTAGGAGGGAAAAGGGGAGAAAATCATGGGATTCAAGTGGGGGAAGGAGTTGGCCGAATTTGGGGAAGTGCATAGGGAGAAATTCAGTTAGGTGTAGTGTTGTGGGGGTTTTCGGCTAGTGTGGTATAGGTGACAATTATTTTCCAAGTTATCTTTTGTGTAGATTTTTGGCTTTTGCGTTTTGAGGTAACCATTTTGGGTTTTTTGGTTTTCATTTTACTTTTTCCGAAAACTCAGCCTCTCTTCTCCCATCCTTCTCTCCTTTAAATATTTTCTTCTTACTGGTTGATAGCCTAGGCAGTTGTAGGCCGAAACTCACCCTTCATCCCTTTCCATTTGTTTTTTTTCACTATAGCCAAAACCTCAACCTTTCTATTCACTTCTTCTCCATTTCTTCTCTAGTCTTTTCCCCATTAGTCGAAACTCTCATTTCTTCTTTATTATTTCCTTTTATTTTCTCTTTTTCCGTCATCTAAATTCTCTCTTGTTCTCATTCAAATCAGTTCTCTTCTCTCCTGCTATTAGTCGAACGTTGAGGCTTGGTATTCTTTGATCGTCGAATCTTCCATTTGGTTTGGCTGTGAACACAAGGTAAGGCCTTCTCTTTTATTTATTTTTCATCTCTTCTTTCTCTACTTTTCTCAAAAATTCAAATCCATCACTCTACCTCTTCTTGTCCATGGTTGAATTTGAATACTCCTCTCCAACCCAATTTTTGTTGGTTCTTTTGTGAAAGCCGCGACTCGTATTGAACAAATTGTCAAATCTGAGGGTAAGTGTTGTGGGTTTTTCTCTATTGCCGATTGTGGGTGGTGGATAACTTTGTTTGTTTTGGTGCATCAATTGTGTTAGGAATCCGTTGGTGATAGTCAAGGGTGAGGAATGAGCGGTTGTAGGTACAGTGAAGGAGATCTCTTGTGGTAAGTGAACTTAGTGATTTTTCGGATTCAAGCCTTAGTTACGTTATCTCAGTGATGGGACTAATGGTTAGGAATGAATTGTTTTCTTAGGTGCATAATCTCGAGGAGTTCTATCTACGCTCGTACCAGATGTGTACTCACACCATTCTAAATATAGATCAATAAATGCAAAAAAGCCAGAATATCGGCAAGCAATTCCACACGAGCGTTCGAACGCACGTGTGGTGAACCGAGCCCATAGAAATGGCGCATGATGCGAGAGTCCACCGTGAGTGATCTTATGGGCTTAGGATCATTTTGGGCCTCATTTGGCTGAAATGGGCCGAATGGGCCCGACGCGGGTAAATTACGTGGACAGATAGGAATTAAGGAGCCGGCCATGGCGATCACATGGCCAAAGGCAGTTTTGCGCCAAATGGGCCACACGAAAGTGTAGGCCCACCTAGGCCGAGTATTGGGCTTTGGGCCCAAATGCACCGTTTTGATGAAATATGATATCCGTGTCGCTTGAGTCGACTATAGACCTCCGAAAAGGTCGTGAGATTATTGAAATACCCTCGATGGGTAAAATGACAGATATGCCCCTAAAAGGCAAAATGATGAAAACGCCCCTACATGTTATATGGTTATTATTGTATGCGATTTGTGGTTATTATGGTATGTTTATTATCGTATGATGCATTCATGTGTTATTATGCTGCATGGGGATGGGTTTAATAATACGGAGGAAGTGCTAATAGGATCGCATGGTCGCTTGACGACTATGGTTCCACCGAAGGCTTTTTAGCCATCGAGTAGCCATGTTGCACCGATAAGTTAGTGCCGCAACCGGTGCCACATAAGGAGTGTACAGATGGGTGGGTCGATTAAATCCCCACAGGAGTGCACGTTTGGACCGGATACGGAGTGCAGGGTTGGTATGGGCATTAATGAATTGCATATATGGATAATAATATTGAGATGGGCTTAGGCCCAAATATATATAATATGTGACATTTGACATGGGCTAAGGCCCAACCGAGGCTATTTTGGGCTAAGGCCCAATTGCCAACGTTATTTTAATGGGCTTCAGCTCGGATTATTGTGATGTATGTTTTTATTGACGAGGGTTGAACACACTAACTCACCCCCTCTTTTTAATTTTTCTCAGGAAATCCTCAGTAGGCAGTTTGCCATTCTGAAGGACTCGAAGGTGGCCACACTACGAGCAGTTTGGATTTTAGTATTTTACTTTTCTTTAATTTAGGTTAATATTTTGTAATAAGGCCTCTCTTCAATTCTGATTTTTAGCTTTGGATTTTTAGTTTATTTTATTTTAAATCTGCTAAACATTGAATCGCGATTTTCCAAAATAATATCTGTTTTCAAAATACTACGCTTTCGTAACTAAGTCGTAAACATCATGTTTTCATAAGTCAGTCGTTTTAATTAAGGTTCCGCAATGAACAAGGTTTTGAAGGTAATGAATTTCTAATAAACGTCGATTATTAATAACAATCGCAAATTGGGACTTCCGTTTTTTTAATATCAAGAAGGGTTTCTAATGAAACCACGATTTTCAAAAAACACCTCAATGTGACACTTCGGATTCGAGCCTAGCTTTTAGGATGGGTTTGAGGTGTTATATTTAGTGGTATCAGAGCCCGATTACAAAACTAGTGCTATGAAATGGGCTATAGTTTTTTCAAAGATGTTTACAAATGATTTTGAAATAGTTTTGGAAAGACTTTTGTGTGGCACACCGAGTCTCTGAGTTGAATCGAGTAAGTTCTCCACGATCTTCAAGTTACATTTAAAACTATTATCTTGTAGATGAATCTTGGGCTTACTTTAGATGATAGACTATACTGAGACTCTTAGTTAGAGTAAGAGTGAGGCCTATAGGGGACTTAAACTGTTGTGAGCTTGCGATTTCAAAAACAACTCTTAACTACTAATCCCATAAAACATTTGTTTAATTACAGGAGCAATGTGCTAAATTCATAAATTTGTAATTTAGATAATATGCGAAGTGATAATGAGTTCTAGAAGGGGTGCCAGAGGCCGTGGTAGAGGTCATGGTAGTGCTAGGGCTGGGTCTTCGGCGTCAGACCACATGCCCAATGTTGAGGCGAGAGAAGCACTAGCTTCACCGATAACCGAGACAAGGTCGTTCGACCGAGCTACTGGGGATGACGCACTATCTCAGGCAATGCTTCGCATCTTGGAAAGAGTTGTTGGGTCTGTTGAGCCTAATACGGGTATTGGGGGTCGTGGGTCGATTACAAAACGACTCGGTCCAATGGAGCAGAGAACTTCAAGGGAATTTCTAGGGTGGCCCCAAGTGTGGTGGAGTACTGGTTAGAAGCCACCGGAAGAATTATGGATGACCTCAACTGCACACCGAAACAAGAGTTGAAGGGTGCTGTGTCTTTCCTGAGGGATGAAGCCTACCAGTGGTAGCTTACAGTAAAAGAGAGGTTCCTCGTCTGATCGATTGTCCTGAGAATTCTTCAAGTCTACATTTTAAGGGAAGTATGTGGGCACTAGCTATATTGACACTCATAGGAAAGAATTTTTGAATCTGGTTCAAGGTGACAAGTCTGTGGCTGAGTATGAGGCAGAGTTTTTACGACTTAGCCAGTATGCTCAAGGAATGGTGGAATAGAGTACGAACATTGTGTTAGGTTTGAAGATGGCCTCAGGGATAATCTCTGAGTGTTGATAGCTCGATAGAAGGAGTGGGACTTATCTGTGTTAGTAGAGAAATCTAAGATCGTTGAGGATGTGAAGCGCTCTGAGTGTCTAAATAGGGAAAGAGAAAGGGGCAGAAACAAGAGGGAATCTGAGCATTCCGATTCTCATCAGAGATTTAGGAGAAGGGTAGAGTAGATGGGTCAGTCAGAGCTGGGCCCCCTGTTACTGCTACTGGGTCATTACCTTGTGCTACTTGTGGGAAAAGACATGTGGGCGAGTGCTGGAGAACGATAGGGGCTTGTTTGAGTTGCGGTTCCATGGATCATCATCTCATAGGGTGTCCTAGAAGACCGGATCTGAGGTAGGCTTTCGGTAAGGGTAACGTACAGCCACTGAGGGGTAGACAGCAGCCACCTAGAGGCCGTGGGCATGTAAGGGATGGAGACAGTTTGGGTCGTGGAGCTCCAGGTAGAGGTGTTGGTCTTGCGGAGGGGAGGCAGCCAGCATTGGTTTTTGCAGCATGTCGCCGAGAGGACTGAGACGCTCCAGATGCGAATACTAGTACAAACTTTACCCGTAATGTGTTATTTACCTAGGTTGCAATTAGGACTAGAGTGTGCAGCATAAGCATAGTAGTATAACCGGTATTGTGTGGTTTTTAGATAGTTGGAAATTTCGAGGATAAAATTTCTTTAAGGGGGTAGAATTGTAACATCCCTAAAGTTAGGGATTAATAGTTTTGTATAAATCCATGTTGTGCTTATTTGGTTTACTATTTGAGTTTGATTAGGGGTCCTATAGAGGCTTGGGTTCGAGGTTGAGCCTTGGAAAATTTTCAGATTTTTGGTCTTTAGTAGAGACGACTATGGAAGGTAGGACTTAAGTTTAATTGTGTGTGTTTAAAAGACACAAGGTGAAGACTTGGTGAAGTGGTGGTGGCGTCATTGGCAGAGCAAGGGGGAAGGAGTTCGAGTCCCACTGTTGGCAATTGAAGAACTTTATTTTGCTCAGGAGAAGACAAGAGGCTGTGTTGGAATCAAACATTGATAGAGAAGTGTTTGAATGGGTCAAATGGTTCAAATGGATGAAGGTGAGGGTTTGTATGAGGGAAAAGGGGAGAAAATCATGGGATTCAAGTGGGGGAAGGAGTTGTCCGAATTCGGGGAAGTGCATGGGGAGAAATTCGGCTAGGGGTAGTGTTGTGGGGATTTTCGGCTAGTGTGGTATAGGTGCCGATTTTTTTTCCAAGTTCTCTTTTGTGTAGATTTTTGGCTTTTACTTTTTGAGGTAAGCATTTCCGATCTTTTGGTTTTCATTTTACTTTTGCAAAAAACTCAGCCTCTCTTCTCCCATCCTTCTCTCCTTTCAACATTTTCTCCTTACTGGTTGATAGCCTAGGAAGTTGTAGGCCTAAACTTACCCTCCATCCCTTTCCATTTGTTTTTTTTCACTATAGCCGAAATCTCATCTTTCTATTCACTTCTTCTCCATTTCTTCTCTAGTCTTTTCCCCATTATCCGAAACTCTCATTTCTTTTTATTATTTCTTTTTCTCTACAATTTTTACATCAGCTAAATTCTATCTTGTTCTCACTCGAATCGGTTCTCTTCTCTCTTGCTGTTAGTCGAACGTTGAGGCTTGGTATTCTTTGATCGTTGAATCTCCCATTTGGTTCGGCTGTGAACACAATATAAAGCCTTCTCATTTATTTATTTTTCGTCTTTTCTTTCTCTTCTTTTCTCAAAAAGCCGAATCCCTCAATCTACCTCTTCTTGTCCAATGTCAAATTTGAATACTCCTCTCCAACCCGATTTTTGTTGGTTCTTTTGTGAAAGCCACGACTCATATTGAGCAAATTGCAGAATCTAAGAGTAAGTGATACTAATCGTATTGTGGGTTTTTCTCTATTGTCGATTGTGGGTGGTGGATAACTCTGTTTGTTTTGGTGCATCAATTGTGTTAGGAACCCGTTGGTGTTAGTCAAAGGTGAGGACCGAGTGGTTGTAGGTACAGTGAAGGAGATCTCTTATGGTAAGTGAAGTTAGTGATTTTTTGTAATCAAACCTTAGTTACGTGATCTCAGTGATGGGACTAATGGTTAGGAAATTATTTTCTTAGGTGCGTAATCTCGAAGAGTTCATCTACGCTTGTACTAAGTGTGTACCCATACCATTCTAAATATAGATCAATAAATGCCGAAAAGCTAGAATATCGACAAGTAATGCCACACGAGGGTGTGAACGCATGTGTGGTGAATCGAGCCCACGAAAATGGGCGCATGATGCGGGAGGCCACCATGAGTTACCTCATGGGCTTAAGATCATTTTGGGCCTCGTTAGGCTGAAATGGGTCGAGTGGGCCCGACGTGGGTAAATTACGTGGACGGATAGGAATAAGGAGCCAGCCATGGCGATCACATGGCCAAAGGCAGTTTTGGGCCAAATGGGCCACACGAGATTGTCGTCCCACCTGGGCCGAGTATTGGGCTTTAGGCCCAAATGCACTGTTTTGATGAAATATGATATCTGTGTCAATCGAGGCGATAGTAGACCTCCGAAATGGTCATGAGATTACTGAAATACCCTCGATGTGTAAAATGACCGATATGCCCTGAAGGGCAAAATGACGAAAATGCCCCTACATGTTATATGGTTATTATTGTATGCGATTTGTGATTATTATGGTATGTTTAGTATCGTATGATGCATTCATGTGTTATTATGCTACATGGGGATAGGTTTATTAATATGGAGAAAGTGCTAATAGGATCGCATGGTCGTTTGATGACTGTGGATCCACCGAAGGCTTTTTAGCCATCGAGAAGCCATCTTTGCCGATAAGTTAGTGCCGCAACCGATGCTACATAAGGAGTGTCTGAGATGGGTGGGTGAATAAATCCCAGAGGCGCTTGCGGTTGGGCGGAGGCAGTGCGAGGGGTTGGTATGGGCATTAATGAATTCATATATGGATAATATTATTGAGATGGGCTTAGGTCCAGATATATATAATATGTGACATTTGACATGGGCTAAGGCCCAACCGAGGCTATTTTGGGCTAAGGCCTAATTGCCACCGTTATTGTAATGGGCTTCGGCCCGAATTATTGTGATGCATGTTTTTATTGACGAGGGTTGAACACACTGAGTTTTCACAAACTCATCCCCTCTTTTTAATTTTTCTCAGGAAATCTTCAGTAGGTGGTTCGATGTTCTGGAGGATTTGAAGGTGGCCACACTACGAGTAGTTTGGATTTTAGTATTTTACTTTTCTTTTATTTAGGTTAATATTTTGTAATAAGACCTCTCTTAAAATTCAGTTTTTAGCTTTCGATTTTTAGTTTATTATGTTTTAAATCTACTAAACATTGAATCGCGGTTTTCCAAAACAATATCTGTTTTCAAAATACTACACTTTTGCAACTAAGTCATAAACATCACGTTTTCATAAGTCAGTCGTTTTAATTAAGCTTCCGCAACGAACAAGGTTTTGAAGGTAATGAATTTCTAATAAACGTCGATTATTAATAACAATCGCAAACTGGGACTTCTGTGTTTTTATATCAAGAAGGGTTTCCAATGAAACCACGATTTTTGAAAAACACATCAATGTGACACACTAGATTCGGGCCTAACTTGTAGGCCGGGTTTGGGGTGTTACAACGTCTTAACTGACAGATTGTGTGAGCAAACCCACTTATGGTTCGAGAGAGCATTCATATGAGATAAGAGAAAGTAATGGTTTCGACCATGTGTTAGCATATAGTTTGTGATATTCTCGCGTATCCAATATTATTCTAGTGGTTCAACGAGTATACAAAAGGGATGGATCGACAGATATTTCGATAAGTAATGCTATGAAAGTATGAAACAAGTATGAAATGATAATGGTTTAAATATGCTTAGCCATATTCATGAAAGTATGAATGATTATAAGATATGTGCATTAAAAGCTATGATGTTTTGCAATGAGTTGCTAAGTTATGTGGTTATCTAATTTTAAAGGTTGTTGTTGCCTAGGCTTGTGCTAAGATATGTTGGATTATCTCATAAATTGCTTTTAAGCTTATATATATTGAAATGGTAAGCTTTGTTTATGAATTACGAACTTACTAAGCACTGTACGCTTACTTCGTGTATTTTTCTCTTATGTTTTTAGATAATCGGAAGGTCGGTCAGTTTGGAAGCTTGTCGGAGATCCATCACCCTATCCATCAGCTATATCGGTAGATTTTGATGATTTTGAGTCATGGTTATAATGGCATGTATAGATGTCTTTGTTTAATGATATTAGCCATTATGTGTGGCTTGTATATATGTTATTTTGGTTTATGGTAAAGTTGATGACATTAAGTATATATGGTATTTTAAAGTAGTTGTCATTTTGGCATCTAACTACTTAGTGAAGGTAGTTGAATGGATGAACATTTAGGTATGCTATGAGATGTTGTTTTGGTATGATATAGATAGTGCCTTGAATTGCTAATGGTTAGTTTTGGTTGCCTTAAATGTATATTGGCATTTGGTATAGTTATTAAGAGTAATGGTATAAGTGGAAATGGTCATAATGGTATTTGATATGCATAATAATGATATGTGAACATTATGGTATTTGTGGCATTGAAGTTGTTCAATTGGTGATTTGAATTATGAATGAATTTGGTAGGTGTTTAGTCAAGTTAGATTGTTAAGATTGAGATTCCATTTTGGTGTATTGGTTGAATGATTAGCTATTATGATGTTCTAGCTCGTATATGCATATATTAAGTGCCATTTCAATGCATGAAAATAGGTACATTTAGTTTGTGCAGGTGGCTGGTCTTTGGGTGAGAAAAATGGCTTAGAAATGGCATATTTTTCATACACACGACTAGAGACACAATTTTGTGTCTTAGCTGTGTGTGGCACACGGCCGTGTATCCTCTGTAGTTTACAAAGGGTTGCAAGTTAGGCAGTTACATGGCCTAGCACACAGCCTGCCACACGGGCGTGCGAGGCCGTTTTGAAGGATACACTACTTGGCACATAGGCATGTGGCTTGGCCATGTGATCCAAGTCAGTGAGTTACACGGGCATAGACACGGGCTAGGACACAGTCTTGTGTCCCTACTTCAAATGTCCGCATGGCCTGGCCACATGGCTGTGTAACCTCTGCAGTATAAAAAATTTTACCTTTTCTAAAAAAATCCCATATGGTTCTGATTTAGTCCCGATTCGTTTCTAATGTCTTTTTAGGACCTCAAGGGCTCGTAAATGTGACTATATTCATGAGTTTGGACATTATTTCTATGTTTTATGTTGTGATTTTATTATGATAAATAAATGTTTGTTGTATGATGTTATTTTTCGGTAACGCTCCGTAGCCCTAATCCGGCGATGAATATGGGCTAGGGGTGTTACAGACCTACTTTAAATTCTTGGGCTCGAATATGCTTATCTTGCCATCTCTTTAATCTCTCCTTAAATAGCTTGGAATGTTCATATGAGAAAGTTCAGAATTCTTCTAACTAATTAAGTTGAAGCATCCGTTTCTCTTTTGCAAGCTTGGGATCGAAGTTGAGCTATTGGAGAGCCCAGTAAGCTTTATATTCTAACTCTAAGGGAAAATGAAAGGCTTTCCCTAAGACCAACCAATAAGGAGACATCCCTAAAGGTGTCTTGTATGTTGTCCTGTAGACCCATAAAGCGTCATCTAGTATTTTCTACCAGTCTCATCATTTTGGACAAACTACCTTTTCAAGTATACCTCTTATCTCTTTGTTTGCCAGTTCAGCTTGTCCATACGTCTATGGATGGTAAGCCATGGCAGCTTTATGCTTCACTTCATGTTTATTGAGTAACCAATTCAACCATCTGTTCACAAAATGGGACCGTTCATTACTAATGATAGCCCTAGGTTCCAAACCTTATGAACACATGTTTCTATAAAAACTTCATCATAACATTGGCATTGTTCATTGGATATGCCTTATCCTCAACCCACATAGATACATAGTCTACTGCTTCCAATATATACTTGTGACCAAAAGAAGGAAGGAATAGACCAAGAAAGTCAATACCCCAAACATCGAATAATTTTACCTCAATGATGTTTGCTCGGGGCATATCATTTCTGTTGGTGATGTTTCTAACCCTTCATCATTGATCACAACTATTTACGTTGGCATATGCATCACTTTGAATAGTGTTGGTAAAAAGGATCTAGCTTGTAATACTCTAGCCGTAGTACGTGTACCTCCAAAGTGTCCCCCACTTGGAGTTGTGTGACAATGATATAAAATATTCTATTTCTTGTTTTCTACCATGCAACTCCTGATCATTTGATCTACACACTTTTGAACAAGTATGACTATTCCCAAAATAGTACTTCACATCCTGAAGAAAAATTTTCTTTTGTTGATAAGTAATATCAACCGGCATCAAGCCACAAGCTAAATCGTTAGCAAAATCAGCAAACCAAGGGCTATTATGGACATGATTTACCTTAAGTATGTGCTTGTCTGGAAATATCTCTTGAATGGGTATAAGTGGAAAATTTCTTTCTTACGACTTCAATCTAGATAAGTGATCTGGTACTTGATTTTCTACCCTTTTTCAATCTTGTATTTCTAGATCAAACTCTTGGAATAGAAGTACCCATTTGATCAATCTCAACCTAGCATCTTTCTTGGCAAGTAAATATTTATTTGACGAATGATCCATATGGACAGTCACTTTGGTACCTACAAGATAATATCGGATTTTGTCAAAAGAAAATACATTAGCAAGTAACTCTTTCTCTATTATAGTATAATTTAATTGAGCTCCTGTCAAAGTCAAACTTGTATAGCAGGTGGGATGAAAAACTTTGCTCCTTCGCTAGCCTATCACAGCTCCTATCGTGAAGTCACTTGTGTCACACGTCAACTCAAATGGAAAATTCCAATCTGATGTGATGATAATGGGTGTTGAAAATAACCGATGCTTCAGATCAATTAAATGCTTTCAAACATTCTTCATCAAAGTTGACTATCGTGTCCTTCTTCAATAATTTTCAAAATGGTTTAGCGATTTTGGAGAAGTCCTTAATAAATCTTTGATAGAATCCGACATGTCCCAAAAAGCTCCTAACATCCTTTATAGATGTTGGAGGTGAGAGTTTCTCGATAACATTTACCTTTGCTTTATCTATCTTGATTCCATATCTCGTTATGCAGTGCCCCAGAAAAATACCTTCTGATACCATGAAATGACACTTTTCCCAGTTAAGTATAAGGTTTGTTTCTTCCTACCGCCTTAGTACCTTGCCTAGATTAGCTAAGCAATCATTATAAGTGTTTCTAAACACTAAAAAATCGTCCATAAAAACTTCCAAGTACTTCTTAACCATGTCAGTAAAAATAGTCATCATACATCTTTGAAATGTAGCAGGTGCATTACATAAACCAAATGACATGCGTCTAAATACAAATGTATCATATGAGCATGTGAATGTTGTTTTGTGTTGATCCTCTGGTGCTACTATGATCTGATTGTATCCCGAGTAACCATCAAGAAAATAGTAATAGTCTCACCCCACGATTCTATCTAGCATCTGGTCTAAGAACGACAAATGAAAAATGATCTTTCCTAGTTGTCTTGTTCAACTTTTAGTAATCTATGCAAATTCTCCATCTTGTAACCGTTCTGGTCGGTATTAACTCATTATTTTTGTTTTCAACGATCGTAATACCTCCTTTCTTTAGCATGCGCTGAACCGGACTTACCCATGAACTATTTGGGATGGGATAAATTATACATACATCTAACCATTTTATGATCTCTTTCTTTACCACATCTTTCATAATAGGGTTCAGTCTTTATCGTCCATCAATCGTACCTTTCTCATCATCTTATAGGATGATTTTATGCATGAAAATGGATGGGCTAATACCACGGATATTGGCTATGGTCCACCCGATAGCCTTCTTGAATTGTTTCAACACTGAAATGAGTTTCTCTTCCTGCTCTTCAATTAACTCTACTAAAATAATCACAGGCAAAGTCGAAGCGTTACCTAAATAAACATATTTTAAGTGCGAGGGAAGTACATTAAGTTCTAATTTAGGTGGCTCCTCGATTGACACTTTTGGTTGAACATAATCTCCACTTTCTAATTCAAAAAAATTCAAAACGAGATTACGGATTAAATCCCTTCCGGTTAGCTTCTAACAAAGTTAAGTTTTTCAACCCCTCTTCATCACTTGGAGGGTATGACATCAAAACTTGTTCTAATAGGTCCTCAATAGAGCTGAGTTCCCATTCTACCACTAAATCCTCTAACTCGGATACTACAAAACAATCATCAACTGTGTCAGAGAATTGCGTAGACTTAAAAACATTAAAAATTACCTGATCGCCCTAAACATGCATAGTAAGCTCGCATTTCAGCACATCAATAAGGGCCTTCTAGTTGCTAGAAAAGGCCTTCCTAATATGATTGGTATCTCTTTGTTTGCTTCAAAGTCTAAAATAAAAAAGTTAGCAGGAAAAATAAATTTGTCTACATGTACCAGTACATCCTTAATTTTTCCTTCTGGATGTGCTAAAGATGAATCTATTAATTGAAGTGTAAGCATAGTGCGTCTAAGTTCACATGTCCCCAACTTCCTAAATATGGACATGGGCATCAAGTTAATGCTCACACCCAAATCACATAGTGCCTTACCATAATAAGTTGCTCCAATGGTACAACATCAAGGTCCTTCATCTTTGGGGGTAGTTTATCTTGTAGATATGCATTGCATTCTTTTGTCAGATCTACCATCTTAAATTCTCCAAGTCTCCATTTCTTGGATAGGATATCCTTCACGAATTTGAAATATTTTGGCATCTACTCAAGTGCTTCTGCGAATGAAATGTTGATATGAAGTTGCTTGAGTACATCTAATAATTTCTTGAATTGGACTTCCTATTTCTACTTTTGAAGTTTTTGAGGGTAAGGTGGTGGAGGATTTTTAATTTCAACTAGATAATTCGTCTTTTGCGGCAATTCTGCATCTAATGAAGTTGTTAGTTTACCAAATTTGACTGGGTTAGAAGTTACCTTATTAGATTTTGCATATTCTAGTTCTGGTGAAGTTGGAATTTCAACACTTGGCTAAACTTCCACTGAATCTTGAGCATCAACTGGCTTCTCTTCAACTTCGACAATGTTGGGCTCTAATGTCTTTCCGCTCCTTAATGCCAATGCTTTACAATGCTCTTTCCCCGAATTTCTTGGATTTTTCGTATCACTAGGTAGAACATCTTATGGTCGGTTCCTAAGTTCAGTAGTAAGTTGACCCACTTGATTCTCCAAATTCCTTAAAGTGGCATCATTTTTTGAAATATATATACCTTCAATAGGTTTCCTAAGCTTTTGGAAGGTTCAGCTTGAGCTAGTTTCTAAACTTGT
Organism: Gossypium rotundifolium; assembly: GCA_025506655.1. Taxonomy (NCBI): domain Eukaryota; kingdom Viridiplantae; phylum Streptophyta; class Magnoliopsida; order Malvales; family Malvaceae; genus Gossypium; species Gossypium rotundifolium. Next base: position 95,993,283 of record CP106732.1, on the reverse strand, counting down.
TGGGTAAAAATAGCTGGCTGGGTAGAATTAGGTTGTGCATAAGTTTACTGGTTCCAGCCTCTTTGTTACTCTAAGAAATATTAGGGTGGTTTTTCCAAGATGGGTTATAAAAATTGAGTTGTAGTCATTGCCTTCCTCATTTTTGGTTTCGGATACCCATTTAATACATGGATTCTAGGTTTGATGGACATTCTTCGAACAAGTGCCCTTCCCCATAATAAACACAGGCTACAGTCTTAAATTGATTTGGTGGCTGAGATGCATAATTATTAAACCCATTAGTAGTAAAGTTTTTAAGCATTGAGGATATCAAGGATACCTGAGATGCGAGTGAAGTGAGAGCATCCACTTCATGTACTCCAGTGACTCATCTTCTAGATGCTACTCGATTGGATGGCCATTGGTAATTGTTGTTGGCAATCCTATTAATGATTTCATAAGCCTTGTTACAAGACATAGAGAAGAGAGCATCATTAGTAGAAGCGTCCACTACCATCCTCGTGCGAGCATTGAGTGTAACACCCCTAACCCGTGTCCGTCGTCGGAATAGGATTACGGGGCATTACCATTATTTACAGAACATTTACAGATAAATCCTGTCAATTGTTGTTCCTTTTTTTGATATTATTTATATTGTCCCTTAAATAGACCTTTAAGGCCCAATATGAGCATTAGAATCGAGTCCGGGCTTAATCGAAAACTCAAAGAATTTTTTTTGAAATTTTAAAAATTTTTCAAGGTGCAGGACTCACACGCACGTGTGGTCCAAGGGACATGCCCGTGCTACATGTCGTGTTCAAAACTAGGTAGCTCTATAAATTGTGCCACATGGCTAGCCACACGCTCGTGTGCTAGGCCGTGTGGTTAATTAAATTCTTCGAAATTAGGTGCAGGTTTCACACGACCAAGACACATGCCCGTCTTTTAGGCCATGTAGCACACACGGCTGAGACACACGCCCGTGTCTTTGCCCGTGTACTCAATTCTTAACATTCTATTTTCTCGAATTTAAGATACAGGGGACAACAACCTAACCACACACCTATGTACCAGGCCGTGTGTCATACACAGTCTAAACACACTCCTGTGTGTCTGCTCGTATGGACAAAAATAAAGCCATTTTTAGCTTCATTTCTCACCCAAAATTTTTACTAAGTTCTGTACCAAACTTATATCCAAACACCAACCAATCCAAGCATTGAATTCAAGTAATTTATAACATCTAATATGATATATTGCTACATGCATTCCTGCTTTTAATCTTACCCTTCAGTAAGCATACTCATTTAACCTTTCCCAATTAATCAATAACAAACACTTATGTTATATCCATAAAATAAACTTAATACATATATATACATATACTGAAACATAATCATCACCAGCCATTCCAATGGCTAGATTACAATAATCATTTACATGCCAATATGGCCAATATAACCTATACATGCCATTATAACCATAATTGATTTACCATATTGTACCATCATGTGCTGATGGATAGCGTGAGTGATCTCCGCCAAGCTTCCAATTCAAAGAGCTTTCGATTTACTACAAAATAGGTAAATAAAACTAAGTAAGCATTACATGCTTAGTGAGTTCGTATAACATGGTACTTAACTTACGATTCATTCTATTTTGAGGTAACTATGTAAGGCACATTCATTCAATTTGACCTCAAGCCCTACACATATCCTCATTACCCTTGTTAGTCACATATTCCATAATAACATCAAAACATGTTTGGGCTCAACAACAATTAAGTTTCTAGGCACATATGCTTTCCACAACATGTGTTCATTTAACATGTATAAGTCATCTCTTTATATTACAAGTATAATTTCATAATAGTTCATCTCGAGTTCAATTATTTCATATCAAAACTTTACTAATATTACTTGAAATGTCAATGTCACATGAGTAGTAGTACACTCAAGTATATAATCAAGGATGAACATATTCATCAAATGAATTCCCTGTAGAAATATCATCATCTCATGTATAGTATCCTCAATTAGGGGTTATGCATTTAGTGCATAATGCAAGTGTTAGCATGCTTTAGTGAGTGTGTTTGGAGGTGTTTGAGGGCTTTTAGAAACTCTAGGATGGAAGATGGAAGAGGAAGCTTTGGAAAAATATGGAAATTTTAAGTTAAAAGGGAATTGGGCTAAGGAGGCCTTATGAATAATTGTGAGGGATTTTGGACATGAGAGAGGGCTTGGTAATGTGGCTGCAAGGCGCCACTTAAGGGCCTTGGTGGTGACGCCATGAGTAGGGGAGAAGGGCCTGGGTTCGAGTCCTGTGGGCAGCATAAGCGTGTTTTTATTTTTGCAAGTTGGCGTTAAGGGTAAAGGAGGTCTTAAAAGAATTGTGGGGGATTATGACACAAAGGAGCTAGCGACAAAGTGGTGGTAGCGTGTGGGGTTCCAAAGAGTCTCATGTTCGAAACTTGGGGGCAGCAAATGGGTGTCTTTCATTTTGCACATTTGCGTCAAAAAGGGAACTAGGCTAAAAAGGATTTAAAGAAAATTCGTGAGGGATTTATGACACAAGGGTTGGCCTGGTAAAATGGCAGCAAGGCGCTACTTAAGGCTTGGGCAAGTGACCCCTCAAGCAATGGTTAGAGGGCCGAGGTTCGAGTTGCGAAGGCGGCAGGAAGGAGCTTTTATTTTTGCGATAAGAAGGCGCCTGGCGAAAGAGGGTTTAAAAGAAATTCAGGGAGTTTATATCACAAACAGTAGCCTTGGCAAAGTGGTCAGGGCGTTACACGCAACTTGTGTCAAGGGCTCCAACAGTCTCGGGTTCGAGGCTTGTGAGCAGAAGGGAATGTTTTATTTTGCTTTTGCATCAAGGTAGTGTTGGAAGGAATTGACTGACTCATGGAATTTCAATTAGATAAGGATTTGGCTTAATTCTCCCATTAATATTCTACTAAGAGTAGGATAATTGTAGTTTTATTTATTTATTTTATTATAGGATAATTATGGTTTTATTTAGATTAAATGAGATTTTATTTTATTTATTTTAGTTTAATAGATAGATAAGAGATAAGGTGTTGGATTAATTATTTTATTTGTTAAGAGATAAAATAGGAGTTTAAGTTGGGATTTGATAAGTGGGAAGTGGTGGCGATTGTTGGACTCTAGGAGCTTTAATTTTCGGTATAAATATGGTGCTAGTGTGTGCTAAATTTTCCTTTCAAAACCTTTCTTTTCATCTTGGTTATTCTTGAAATTTAGTACCTCTTTTCCTATTTATGCCATTTTTCCCTTGTGCAAAAGCCACTTGTGTTTCATTCCTCTTTTCTATTTGTTCTTGGCCGAACCTATATCCCTCTCCCAAACTTCTTCTTTTATGTTGGTGTTAGCCGAATGCCCATCATTGTTTGAAGCCATAGCCGAATCCTTATTGAAGGTGCTGTCGACTACTTGTTTGTGATCTCTCACTCCGAACGTAGGTGAAGGAAGGGAACGCTAAGGATTCTTTCGGATTCGATTCATCAAGGTGAGCAGTGTAGTATTCAGCCTAAGGCCACTTTCTAATGCTTTTTGGTGTAGAAGCCGATTCTGACAGTGGATTATAGGGATTTCAACAGTTCAAGAGCAAGGAGTAGTTTTCGGGATTTCAACAAGCTAGGTGAGTGATTCATGGTATTCGACCATTTTGGTTATTAAGTGTTGACCGATTATGTATTATGATTCTTAGGGGCAAATCGATAGAAGTACATAGGAGCCTTCGGGATTTTAGAACGGGCTTTTTGGGATTTAAGTGAACCGCTAAGTGTATCAGGTGTGTACCCCACACTATCTTTTAAAAGAATTATGGCTAAATTTAATATGAGCATGTTTATAAGAATGTGAATATGGCTAAAGTACCATGCTATGGTACAAAGTTCTCAGGTACGTTTCCTACTCCTACTAGGATTATGTTAAATATTTGTTACGACACACATATGACATTATAAGAATGTGAAATAAGAATTTGGCATGTTAATGCATGATATGTATGATATGGGCATATGGGTTATATGAAAGGGAAGTGAATGTGGTGACCTAAGACCACGATAATCGAATGTGGTGACCTAAGACCACGAAATCGAAATGTGGTGACCTAAGACCACGATATCTCGAATGTGGTGACCTAAGACCACGAATTTTATAAGGCGATGAGCACATCATTGCAATGACGCCTTCGATGGTGTGTAGCGGATGGAAGGTTGACTTAGTAGTCCCCACAAAGGTGCAAGATGGTACGGGTGATGTGTAGCGGATGGCATATAGGTTTGGGTTTGGGTTGCATCATTATTTCCTATCTCATTATATGAATATGCATGTAATATGTGAACATATGCCTAAACTGTTAAATTTTAGTGTTGGTTACACATTGAGTCTGTTTGACTCACCCCTTGTGGGATTATTTTTCAGGTAACGATCAGTAATGGACCGAGTCGGCAGGAGTTTAGAGGTGGCCATGCACAGTAAGGAATTTATTTAAATTTGGATTCTTATTTCATTAAGTACTTTGAATTTTTTTGGGGGGAATTACTTGATGTAATAAGGCCATAGTAGAACTACTTTACTTTGCTTTTATTTATTAAGCTTACAAACTTTTATTTATTAAAAGATTAAGTAAATTTATTTTAAAACAAAGCCCAAAATGTTTTGTCACCTAAAGTAAAAGATTTTAATAATGAAATAAACTTGTTTTCAACTCAAGCCCAACCCAAAACAATCTTTCTTTCAAAACACACAAGATTTTCCTAAGTAACAAAAGAATTTGAAACGGTTTACACCGGGGAACATACCAGATCCGGTCAAGGCTCGGGGGCCGGGTTTGGGGTGTTTCAATTTGGTATCAGAGCCCAGTTTTAAACACTCGGCCTATGGTTTAAGGCCTAAAACATTTTCAAAATCTAGCCCAAAAGGAATTTTCTGAAAAAAAATTTTAGGTTTTTTGGCATGGCACCTAAGTCTCCGACCCGTAGTCCACCAGGTAAGTACTTCTGACTTCTGAAGTGATTTAATATGTGAAATGTATGGGCTTTTATGGCAACGTAGATTAGTGAACTAGGATCTGTTGAACCCTAGGACTAGTCTACTCAAAAACACAAGTACATAAGACTTAAGGACCATTAGACAAACATGTGATTAAGTCGCCGAGCTAGGGTGTGGTAATCAAGTGCGCATGTCTAGGAGTGGATTCAGTAAGAGCTTGGTATTTAAGTAGTCCTAGCGACTCACCTTCTCTTTACTCGAATCCTACCTGGTGCGTAGTAACTGCTCACCCTAACCAAGAGGAGTTAGTCATCGGCTAAACCAATGATTAAAACCCGAAAGGGACTAGCCATATTTTTAATAAAAACCTTAGTTTTAAAATCCTTAAATTAACCCTTGATTTGCAACAAAATCTATTTTGAAAATTTCTCAAAAAAAATTTGGTTTGCCAAAATTACTAAAATACCCCTGGCTGTAAAATTACAAAAATGCCCTTGGTTTCTAAAATTACCATATTACCCTCGATTTTAGTAAAATTTCTCTATTTTGCAAAAGTGTCCAAAAACTCTATTTTATGAAAAATTCAAGGTACTTTGATTTGGGAAAATTACTAAAATGCCCTTGTGTTGTAAATTAATAAAATACCCTTAGTTTTTAAGATTTTCAAAAATACCCTCGACTTTTGCTAAAATGTTTCTACTTTACAAAAATACCAAAAACTTTTGTTTTACAAATATCAAGATACCCTAATTTGGAGAATTTATGGAAATGCCCCTAACTTCCAAAATTACCAAAATAACCCCAATTTCTGAAATTTCTGCAACACCGTTGATTTGGAAAACAAATTTTCAAGATAACCTCAAGCTTTTGTAAATTTTGAAATACTTTTGATTTATAAAGATTATTTTCGAAGTGACCCCGATTTATTACCAAAATACCTTATAAGAAAAATGAAGAAATTAACCCTAGAGGGGATGATCAGGAATGCCCAAAGTAGTGAAGTGAATGTCGTGAATGAATGTGTCTCTTTCGAGATGGATGAATGTGAATGTGAATGTGAATCTCTGAATTAGAATAGTGAACTTGAACTGAGACTTTGTTTGATCGAAAGAACCACTATTAAACTCCTTTTCATAAAAGCATTACATGGTTAAGCAAGGGAGCAGTACTAATGCATAAAACTCTTTAATCAAATTAAATCGTGACGTTAGAAATGAGTTCTCGGGAACGTGAACATAAAAAAAAAATTGTGCCTAGGAAGTATGATGGCTCTATTAAGATCAAAGTGCACAGCATAAGCGTAGCGCGATGAGTTAAGATGTTCGATTATTCGATAGTAAGTAATTTCGAGGATGAAATTATTTTTAAGGAGGGTAGAACTATAATATCCTCAATTAGGGGTTATGCATTTAGTGCATAATGCAAGTGTTAGCATGCTTTAGTGAGTGTGTTTGGAGGTGTTTGAGGGGCTTTAAAAGCTCTAGGATGGAAGAGGAAGCTTTGGAAAAATATGGAAATTTTAAGTTAAAAGGGTAATTGGGCTAAGGAGGCCGTTTGAATAATTACAAGGGATTTTAGACATGAGAGCGAGCTTGGTAAAGTGGCTGCAAGGCACCACTTAAGGGCCTTGGTGATGATGCCATGAGCAGGGGAGAAGGGCCTGGGTTCGAGTCCTGTGGGCAGCATAAGCGTGTTTTTATTTTTACAAGTTGGCGTTAAGGGTAAAGGAGGTCTTAAAAAGAATTGTGGGGGGATTATGACACAAAGGAGCTAGCAGCAAAGTGGCTGGTAGCGTGTGGGGGTTCCAGCAGGTCTCATGTTTGAAACTTGGGGGCAGCAAATGGGTGGCTTTCATTTTGCACATTTGCGTCAAAAAGGGAACTAGGCTAAAAAGGCTTTAAAGGAAATTCGTGAGGGATTTATGACACAAGGGTTGGCCTGGTAAAGTGGCATCAGAGCGCTACTTCAGGCTTGGGCAAGTGACGCCTCAAGCAATGGGTAGAGGGCCCAAGTTCGAGTTGCGAATGAGGCAGGAAGGAGCTTTTATTTTTGCGATAAGAAGGCGCCTGGCGAAATAAGGTTTAAAAGAAATTCTGGGGAGTTTATATCACAAACAGCGCCTTGGCAAAGTGGCTGGGGACGTTACCTGTAACTTGTGTCAAGGGCTCCAACAGGTCTCGGGTTCGAGGCTTGTGAGAAGCAAGGGGAATGTTTTATTTTGCTTTTGCATCAAGGTAGAGTTGGAAGGAATTGGACGGCTCATGGAATTTCAATTGGATAAGGATTTGGCTTAATTCTCCCATTAATATTCGGCTAAGAGTAGGATAATTGTAGTTTTATTTATTTATTTTATTATAGGATAATTATGGTTTTATTTAGATTAAATGAGATTTTATTTTATTTATTTTAGTTTAATAGATAGATAAGAGATAAGGTGTTGGATTAGTTATTTTATTTGTTAAGAGATAAAATAGGAGTTTAAGTTTGGATTTGTTAAGTGGGGAAGTGGTGGCCGATTGTTGGACTCTAGGAGCTTGAATTTTCGATATAAATATGGTGCTAGTGTGTGCTAAATTTTCCCTTTCAAAACCTTTCTTTTCATCTTGGTTATTGCTTGAAATTTAGTACCTCTTTTCCCATTGGTGTCGTTTTTCCCTTGTTCAAAAGCCACTTGTGTTTCATTCCTCTTTTCTATTTGTTCTTGGCCGAACCTATATCCCTCTCCCAAACTTCTTCTTTTATGTTGGTGTTAGCCGAATGCCCATCATTGTTTGAAGCCATAGCAGAATCCTTATTGAAGGTCTTTGTCGACTACTTGTTTGTGATCTCTCACTCCGAACGTAGGTGAAGGAAGGAACGCTAAGGATTCTTTCATATTCGATTCATCAAGGTGAGCGGTGTAGTATTCGCCTAAGGCCACTTTCTAATGCTTTTGGTGTAGAGCGATTACGACGAAGGATTATAGGGATTTCAACAGTTCAAGAGCAAGGTGTAGTTTTCGGATTTCAACAAGCTAGGTGAGTGATTCATGGTATTCGCCATTTTGGTTATTAAGTGTTGACCGATTATGTACTATGATTCTTAGGGCAAATCGATAGAAGTACATAGGAGCCTTGAGATTTTAGAACCGGCTTTTCGGGATTTAAGTGAGCATTAAGTGTATCGTGTGTACCCACACTATCTTTTAATAAGAATTATGGCTAAATTTAATATGAGCATGTTTATAAGAATGTGAATATGGCTAAAGTACCATGCTATGGTACAAAGTACTCAGGTACGTTTCCTACTCCTACTAGGATTATGTTAAATATTTGTTACGACACACATATGACATTATAAGAATGTGAAATAAGAATTTGGCATGTTAATGCATGATATGTATGATATAGGGCATATGGGTTATATGAAAGGGGAAGTGAATGTGGTGACCTAAGACCACGATAACTGAATGTGGTGACCTAAGACCACGAAATCTGAATGTGGTGACCTAAGACCACGATATCTGAATGTGGTGACCAAAGACCATGAATTTTATAAGGGCGATGAGCACGTCGACTGCAGCGACTGCCTTCGATGGTGTGTAGCGGAGGAGGGTTGACTTAGTAGTCCCCACGGTGTGCAGGATGGTACGGGTGATGTGTAGCGGATGGCATATAGGTTTGGGTTTGGGTTGCATCATTATTTCCTATCTGTTATATGAATATGCATGTAATATGTGAACATATGCCTAAACTGTTAAATTTTAGTGTTGGTTACACATTGAGTCTATTTGACTCACCCCTTGTGGGATTATTTTTCAGGTAATGATTAGTAATGGACCGGGTCGGCAGGAGTTTAGAGGTGGCCATGCACAGCAAGGAATTTATTTAAATTTGGATTCTTATTTCATTAAGTACTTTGAATTTTTTTTTTTTTGGGAATTATTTGATGTAATAAGGCCATAGTAGAACTACTTTACTTTGCTTTTATTTATTAAGCTTACAAACTTTTATTTATTAAAAGATTAAGTAAATTTATTTTAAAACAAAGCCCAAAATGTTTTGTCACCTAAAGTAAAGGATTTTAATAATGAAATAAACTTGTTTTCAACTCAAGCCCAACCCAAAACAATCTTTCTTTCAAAACACACAAGTTTTTCCTAATTAACAAAAGAATTTGAAACGGTTTACACCGAGGAACATACCAGATCCGGTCAAGGCTCGTGGGCTGGGTTTGGGGTGTTTCATCATGTTTTCATTTATCAACTGTCATGTATCATCAATTTCATGTATTTTAGACAAATACGTGTAATAACTCATTTCTTATTCATATCTTCTCATGTAAGGATTTTTACCCGTTGAAATTATTCAGAATATAAATGGATACACATGTAGTACACACAAATTATACAAATCAGTAAATCCATCAATTCATATTCAATGGTACTCATAAGGTACTATTTTAGAGAGTACACTCTTGAGCTACACATATATACAACAAGAATACCAGTCTAGACTAAATCCTTTTTATGATATATGCTCTAAAGAGCTTGATCTGGATTACCTGTCCAGGCTAAATCCAATCCATAACATTTGCTCAAGAGGACTTATTTATAATGAGGTAAATGGAATTACTAGTCTAAGCTAAATTCCATTAGCAACAAATGCAAGACCTCATTCATTTATGGAAATTAAATATCCATTGAATTTTCCATTTATTCAAATGAAACTTGACATTTTCCAAACATTATAAAGCATGTGATTATTTCATACATTTATAATATTCACATAATACAAACAGACACATTCCATAATCATTTCAAGTACATAAGTAACATTTTTATCATTTATCATTTATCGGGCCTTATTATTGGTCGGGCTTCGTTAGGTATATTTTCAATTTCATATACATATAATATTTCTACAATTCACAAGCACAACATTTAATTCAAGCATATAAATATACACAATTTAGTTACACAAACTTGCCTCAACAAATGTTCGTGTACATAAAATCTAATAATCTAACATTTTCTTCTTTTCCTCGTTCTAGCTTCGAATTTGGTCTATCTAGATCTATACGAGTAAATTTAACATCAATTTATCACATTTTAAACTCAATTCAGTCCAATTTACATCTTAAAAAAATTTACCATTTTGCCCCTAAACTTTCCATAAATTCTAATTTCGTCCCTAGGCTCGGAAAATGAAATTTATGCAATTTACTCCCTATTCCAAGCCGAACCAAAATTTCACTATAAAATTTATAGTACATATATTCTATAAAATTCATAATTTTTCTTCAATTTTTACAACTTTACATTTTAGTCCCTAAATCATGTTTTCATCAAAAATCACTTTGTAAAAGTTGTTTATCTATCAACAACCTTTCATTTCTACCATAAATTTCAAACTTTCAGCATATTCATCCATGAAATAATTTCTATACTTTGATAGCTTTTCAAATTAATCCCCTAAATAGATAGATTAGACTATCCCAGTTTTAAAAATATAAAAATTACTAAAAACGGGGTTTGAATACTTACCTAATTTGGCCAAGAAAGCTTGCTTTCTCTTTCCTAGGGTTTCCATGGAATATTTGGGGAAGAAGATGATATAAAATGATTTTTATTTCTATTTAATTATTTATCATCTTTTAATTTTATCACTTTCCAATTTAGTCATTAGCCTTTTTTTTAATTTTCCATGGATGAATCATCCAAAAATATCTACTAACTTTTCATTAATGGTCTAATAACCATATAAGGACCTCCAATTTAAATTTATATAGCTATTTAATCCCTTTAGCTAATAGAACACAACTTTTTCACTTTACGGGATTTAGTCCTTTATCAAATTAAACATGTAATCGGTAACATTTCTTTATGAAATTTTCACACAATATTATTATCATACTGTAGATCATAAAATAGTATTGAAATAATTTTTCTTTCAAGGACTCGGATCTGTGGTCCCGAAGCCACTGTTTCAATTTTATAAAAAATTGGGATGTTACATTGAGACCGTTATAGAATGTAACACCCTAAACCCAGCCTAGAAGTTAGGCCCGAATCTGGCGTATCACATGGAAGTGTTTTTTTTTTCTTTTCAAAACCATCTTTGCTTTAATTTAAAACCTTGTTTGAGAATTACAGCCTCTTTGTTAAAACCCAAAACACTTAAGCAATTGTTATCTACTTGAAAACATAATTATCTTTAAAAACATTTTTGGTTGCGAAAACATATTTGAAATAACAATTTACAAAAATATGACATTTGGAAATAGAATTGTACAAGCATTATGAAAACATTGCGGAAACGTAGATAAAATACAAGTATTTTTGAGAGGTTGGTTGATGAGTCAAAAATCTAAGTAGTGAACTTTAACCGTGACTTTTGAAAATGTCATCGATAATTTGAAATAGAATTTCCGAGTTAAATCATTTGTAGAAGTTTGTTATGAAAATCATTTGTTAATTTATTTTGGAAAACCTTTATTTAAGATTTTTAGAAAAATCTCCGTTTAAAAACAATTCAAGCATAATACTAAGTACGACAAAAGCATAAGAAAAATAAAATATTTCAGAGGCCTTATTACAACACAAAATAAACCCAAAATAGTAAGAATAATAAAGTGAACGAAATCAGGAAACTAAAGTTCAATAAAAACCATTTCTGAAGTATGGCCTCCACCGAGTCATCCATGGCCCCAAGTCCTCGTCACTGAGCATTACCTACAAGGGTTAAGAAAGAAGGGGGGTGAGTTACAAGAACTCAGTGTGTAACCCACTTACCGTTGTTCACTGGGCCAAAATCTCATTAAGCAATTATTTGAGCCAAAGCCCATACAATAATAGTGTAATGAATATAACATGAATATGAAATGCAATTCCCAAACAAAACCTAGTTTTCCATCCGCTACACACCACCCATACCAACCAACACACCTATGGGGAGCTTTAGTCACCCACCCCCCCTAACGCACCAAAAGTAGGCATTAAGCCATTTATATCAAATTTGTGGACAAGCCACCAGATTAACAGAATTTACATGGCATTGACATTTTTCAGGTTTGTGGCAGAGTTACCAAATTTATGTAGCATAGCTACCAGAACTTCTCTTCATCATTATCCCATCCCATGCAAATCATGTATATAATGCATAACAAATCACAATAATTTATTCGGGTATTTATTACAATAGTACGACTCATTATAACAAATTATCAATTAGGCCCATATAGCAAAATATCATATTGGCCCATTTAGCAAAATAACAGATTGGCCCATTTATCAAAATAACAGATTGGCCCATTTATCAATATGTCCATTCAACCCATAAGGCAATAACTCAAATCGGCCCATATAGCAAATTAACAAATCGGTCCATTAAGGCATTTTCGTATTTCGGCCCTTCAAGGCAATCTTATCAAATCGGCCAATTAAGGCATTTTCATAATTCGGCCCATCAGGGGCATTTTCATAATTTTACCCATCGAGGGTAATTCGGTAATTTTACCCACTAAGGGTAATTTGGTAATTTCGCAACCTAAGACTTTAACTACTAATTTGGGGCATACAAATTGAAACTGTCCAACTGCGTTACTTTGACTAAACTGACTATAACTCATGTTAGGAAGCTCAAAATTCAGATCCGTAAATTTTCCTTGAAACTAAGCTCATATATATTCTTACTACAATTTTTCCAGAATTTTTGGCTGAACCATTTAGTACAGTTTATTTCTTAAATTTTCCTTTGTTTCACTGTCCAACGATTCTGACCTCTCTTACCCAAAATTCAAATATCTCACTGTACGGTTTTCATATGCTGCTCCCACTCATTTCTATTGAAAATAGACTCATTAAGGAATCCATAAATATCAATTATAACTCATAAATCACTTTTTACAATTTTATCTGATTTTACCAAGACAGATCAGGGAACCACGAAGTCATTCAGAACTAGTCTCACTAAAATTAACATATCTCAGAATATAAAATTCCTCTTCCTTCTCCGTTTCTTCCATATCAAAATAGACACAGTAAGATTTTATTCAATATCTCATTCATTTTCTAATTCCCTTTCTTCAATTTTTCGTGATTTTTCAAAAACACATCACTGCTTCTAACTGAAACTGTTTTATTACAAAATACGTTTACCACTACAATCGTACACACGCCCGAGTGATCACGGATGCCGGTTTCCAGTTTTCTTCTGTATTTCGAATGATTCACAGAATATTTCATACAAACTTTCAGATAGATGTGAGATTACACACCATTTCAAACATATATTCGGAAAGTACGGGATTACACACCTGATTTCGATTTCCTAACGAACCACTCGTCGTTGACCTAGAACAATACCAACGAAAAGTTAGCCTCGAATTTCCAAAAGATTTCGTATCACTCACACTTGAATCACTTACCACTATTTCGAAGGTAGAATATATCGAGTGATTAAGTACCTAAAACATATGGTCGATAAATCATCCTTCAATCCGATAATACAATAACCAAGGAAGTTATTGAAAAAAAAAACTATGAGAGAGCTTCCTTACCTTGAACAATGAAATTCCCGTTTCACATGATCTTCCTATGGCTAAGGTCGATTAAGCGATGTGGTAGTAATTGGCACTCCGCTATACCACGATTAATCAAAGATTGAATGTAAGTACGGATGAGAAGAAAGGTAGAAAAGAAATGAGAGTTCGATTTATAGAGAAAATGAAAATTAATATTCGGCTATGCGAAATGATCAAACAAAAGTTTGTGATTAAAAGGTGGTGTCGATTTGAGAAGAGAAAGAATTAGAGAAATGGTTAAAAGAAAAAGAAGATGGGAGGTTGGATGAATGATGAATGTTTCGGCTATCAAGAGGGAGATAATAAGAGATGAAAATCTTGATCAAACAAAAGAGTAAGAAAATGCACAAATGTGCTAGGAGAATTCGGCCAAAGTAAAATGAAAGAAAAAAAATATGGTCACCAAGGCTAGAAATTTCAGCACAAAGCAAAAGAAAGGATTGAGAGAAAAAAACACCAAATTGTGCAAAAGTGATTTTTGGCCTAACAACATAAAAAATCCTACCAAAAGACTAAGCAAATTTTGGCTATCACACTATAGCCCCCAAAACCGTCCACATACATGTTCTAAAAGTCAAAAACTTTGCCAACTATCCTTTCCCAAACATTTCCGCTTGAAAGATGCCACATGTTCCCCCTACATTCCCTTATTCATTTAGCCACCTTACCAAAAATGATGAAGTCCACCTTTTTCATAATTACTCCTTGACCGACATATTAAAGAAGGGAAGCAAAAATAAAAGTCAAGATGTACACAAAGTGATTCAAACTCCTTCCCTCAAGGTACTACAAGTGACGCCATAGCCTTTTTACTAATAGCTCAATTATGTTAGCTATTTAATCAATTATTTCCATATGCTTTAAGGTCACTTACTCCATATCCCTAAAGTGCTAAATGCCAAAAATTTTCACTAGGTCCAATTAAACCCGAGACTTCATAGAAACCTTGTAACCTTCCAAATTCACTTAACTAATAAGCCCAATTTGCAATAATGCCATTCTATTATTCTCAAAATTTTAAACATTCCTACGCTCAAGGCCCATTGGGCCCAATCCTACTAGGCCCAATTTTGGGATATTACAATTCCACCCTCCTTACAAAAATTTCGTCCTCAAAATTTCCAACCAACTACTAAACGCATTGCTCAAAATCACACCACTATACTTTTCTTGCGCACTCTAATCTTAATAACACTAATGTACTTTGAACAAAATCTTGAATCCTCTTTCACACAACCCAAACATCTAACCACAGAAGCAAGCAGTTATCTACCACTTATAACTAAAACTTTCTACATTCAATCATCACATCCAACCAAAACATACTTGACTTGATGGTGATGAAACAATCCCGAGCCTTATGCTCCTTAGACTCGCATCTCAAGCATGCTCCTGACCTCCTCCAGCATTCTCCCGGATGACGCCTTCTACAATAATCGCAAGCCGAAAAGTTTGATCGTGCCTTGTCATGCTTTACAGAACGAGACTACGGCTCCAAAAAACCACGATCCCTTTTCTTCTTATAGTCCACAGACCCAACTCGAAGTGCTTCACTGATTTCCTTAACCTCCTTCAATACCTTCTTTACTATCTGAGTCAGCTCATCAACCCCAACTCAATCATGAGATCCCGTCTCAGCCACTAACAATGTCTGCGCCTCCCTTTCGGGCACATGCCTTGGTGTCGAAGATCTAGCCCTAGCACCTCGGCCTCTACCACGTCTACGTCTACCGCGACTGTGTCTTCTAGCGCTCATGTTCACTAAGTCGATATAATCTGATTAAGAGTTTTATGAATCATTATGCTATTCGATGTTTCTTAAACGATGTTTTATGGATAACATAGAATGTCTCTAATTGGATGCAATGAGGGATTCCATGATGAGGGAATCTTCGTAATAGTTATTTAAACCTTTCCCACACCTCATACAAGGACTCGTCAACCATCTGTTAGAAGGTAGTGATCTTATTCCTCAACATAGCATTCTTGCTACGTGGGAAGTACTTCATAAGGAATCGTTCTGCTAACTCTTGCCATGCGATAATGGAATTTGGTGGCAATGAGTTCAACCAGGCTCGAGCTCTATCCCTTAGTGAATATGGGAATAACTTTAATCGTAATGTATCTATGGGTACTTCGGCTAATTTGAAAGAATCACCCATCTCCATAAATAATCTTAAGTGAAGGTAAGGATCTTCAGTAGGTATTCGACTGAATTGGCCCACTGTCTGAAGCATCTGAAACATGACTGGGTTCAACTCGAATTGTTGTGCCCTAATTTTTGGTTTATTAATACCTAGATTAAGCTCATGAAACACTGGCATGGCATACTGTATTAGAGCTTTATCCCTATCATCTGCAATAATGATAGGATTTTGAGCATGTTTTGTTCCATTTCCTTGATTCGAATTTTCAAAGTTCATCTCTTCGGTCCTTCTCTGATTTGCTTAACTTCTTCTTTGTTGAAAAATCTTTTCAATCTCAAGGTCAACGGGGAGTAAGTCGATAATTCTATTAATACTTATAAACACCTGAAATAATCACACAAAAAATGTAATTTAAATTAAATAAAAAATAAAACAAAATGAAAAATTAACAAATTCATAAATAATGACTTTTAAAACAATCCCCAGTAACGGCACCAAAAACTCAGAATGACGGAAAATGTGCAAATGTACACAATCGCAACAAGTAATAAAGTGACAAGTAAATGTCGACTTACCGTACCCACAGGGATTGTGAAAGAAAAATATTTATGAAATGTAAATCAAACACTTTGGTTATGGGAAAAATATGTTTTTTTGACGAAGTGATTTAAAATTTAAAAATTAACTAAGTAAATAAATTAAAATTAAAAATTCCAATGCCTTTGTTTCAAAAGATGAGTTTTAATCAATATGATCAGAACACCCCAAACCCTGGTCTATGCGTTGAGACTAGATTTGGTTTGTCACATGAATCGAGTTATCTTTAAATTTGCAATAAGTTGAAAACTTCAATATAAATTTCAGGTTTTAAAATAAATAAATAGAAGAGTATTTGAATTTGATAATATTTGAAAACATTAATTGAAAATCATTGTGTTATCAAAACTTTTAAATAGTTTGTTAATGAATTGACTATAATAAAATATTTATAAAAGAATTTCATATACTTGAAAACTCAAATTTATTTTAATAAAGCATCATAAAATCACATTTCTTAATTAAAAAGTCCAAAGTTTAGTTTAAAACCCAAACACACATAAAATCCATAAGTTATTTATAGAGGCCCTTATTACAATAATCCAAAATAGTAAAAATACTTATTAAAAGTTCGAGTTTAAATAACCCTCTTAACGCAGATATGGCCTCCACGAAGTCATCCTCGGCCAAGTCACATCAATTTCCATTACGAGATGGAAAGAAATAAAGGGTGAGTTACTTAGAACTCGATGTGTAACTCACTTACCACCATTATTGGGCCGATTGTCAAAATATTATCTTTGGCTTGAGCCCAATTCGAAATTCAACAATATATCATGAATTAAAACAATTAATAATGCATGTAAAATGAAATTCCCGGCCCATACCTAATATCCATCCGCTAACACCCCTGCATCAACCATCACACCTGTGGGGATCAAGTCAACCCACCCCGCCATCACACCAATCGTAGGCATTAAGCCTTTTTATAATTGTGGCATAGCCACCAAACTAGAGGCAATAAGCGATATTGTAAGGAAACCACCGAACTAGAGGCAATAAGCCGATATTGTGGCGAAACCACCTAACTAGAGGCAATAAGCGATATTGTGGCGAAACCACCAACTAGAGGCAATAAGTTTATATTGTGGCAACTGGCCATTCTTCTCTTCATATATCCCACCCATGCAATTATACATGTACTTTAAAATATAAAATTTATTAACAATACATAACATGGTGGGTTTATTAATAACATTTCATTTGGCCCATAATTATAGCAATTTGTCCATTTAGCGCTTTAGTGGGCTTTGGCCCATTTACCAAACTAAAGTGTTTTGGCTAAATTTTCACGAACTAGAGTATTTACTGCCCATTTTCACGAACTAGAGTATTTACTGGCCCATTTTCACGAACTAGAGTATTTACTACCATTTTCACGAACTAGAGTATTTACTACCCATTTTCTCGAAACATCAAATTTTCATAATTACAATTAATTTCTTGTATGCGTTTTAGTAATTTTCACGATTTAGTCGTTTTTACGCATTTTCGTCAAAATATCAATTTTTACGCTTTTACCGATCTAGTCGTTTTTTTACGATTTTGCTTCCATACCGAAATTTGACATCCAACCAAAAAATAATGAATGTGAAATTACACACCTCGATACCGTGAGTACTAACCCTTCGCCTCTCGACCTAAAATATATTTTGATTCGTTAGACAACTAATTCAGTAAAATAAATCTTAATCGATAATAGATCCAAAATCTTACCCTCTTGATTTTGAATCACTTGATTTTCGCTTTTCCTCGTTTATCGATTCACTAGCCGAGAATCCACCAACGATAACGGCTCGAGGTTCGTACTACTTGAATAATGGACTTCTTTCTAAGATGGCCCACAACCCGTGGAAAATCCCGATTGCAAAACCGCTCTTCGCTTGAATGGGGATTTACGATCCACCCTCTTACGATAACTAAACACCGCCTTTTCTTCCCTATTTTGACGATCTTCAAGATCCAATGGAAATTAGTTAGATCTAACATAATATCAAATGTTACTAGAGATTTAAAGAGATTTGATTTCCTTACCAAATAAAACGCGTTTCCAACGCTTTCTCCGATCACTTGAGTTCCGATCTCGTTATTGCACTAAAATAATAATAACGAAAAGAACGTTATTAGAATGAGCGTTATATCGATTCAAAAGTCCTTCAAATCACCATTATCATTCGCCCATAGCACCTTAATAAATCGAAAATGGAAAAGAACCCTTACCTATAATCCACTACGAAAGAAAAGAATGGAGAATGATGTCTAAATGATGAAGGATTCGCTATGTATGTTCAAGGAAAAGAAAAATATTTGGTTTAAAGGCCCAATAGCATTCGCAAAAGAGTGAAGATGGAGAGAATTTTCGATTGAAAAGAAATAATATAAGAATGAAAGGATGATGGTGATGTTGTTGCTTGATGTCAAAGAGAAAAGAAGAGAAGGAAAAAAAAATGAACTTTAAGTCTCAGGTATATTCGCCATGGCAAAAGAAAGAAAAAGATGATTCTTTTGGTATGGATGATTTCGCACAAGAAGAAAAGGCACAAAGAATTGGCTATCGAGATAAGCAAAAGGAATAACCAAATGGTCACAAAATTTGAGCTTTACTAATGCCCTATTCGCCAAGATGAGAGTTTGAGAGGAGAAACAAAGAAAAATCTGCACAATGTGCAAAGAATGACCAAAGAGAAAAGAATGAGATTTTAGCCAAACTAACAAAATTTTGGCTCCTTCCCTAAACCAATGTTGCCGTCCAGCACATGGTCAATTGGCCATGATTTCTTTCCAAATTTTCCCCTTGATAAGTGCCTTATGTTCCCCCTATCTTTCCTTAAACCTTTGATTCCATGCCATAAGTTAGTTGTTTCCTTAATCCTTTGATACACTAACCAAAAATACATGGTCAATACCTTCCTTATAAGCTCCTTGCCGACACTTCCTAGTCATGAGCAGAAAATTAAAAGCAAAAATTCATTTAGGTGCTATACAAGGGATTCGAACCTCTTCCCTCTTACTAGAACCCATGCGCCAACTCCACCTTACCATGTACTCACTTATAACACTCTTTAGCACATAATTTAGCTTAAGTCTTAATCACCCTTTGTTTCACTTCCATAAATTCTCAATTAATAAATTTTATTCCTTCTTCAAATTATGCTTTACCCTCTCTAGGACTTCAATAAGCACTAAAATAAAAATAAGAGATTTTCCTAAAAAAATCTAAACACCAATTCATGCAATTAAATACTCGGATTTTTAGGGTGTTACAACTCTACCCTCCTTAAAAAAATTTCGTCCTCAAATTTACAGTTGAAAAAGGTGAGGGTATTGTTGCCGAATTGCATCCTCTGGCTCCCACGTAGCTTCTTCCACTCGTGGTTACGCCATAGAACTTTGACCAATGGCACGGTTTTCTTCCTTAATACCTTGACATCTCGTTCTAGGATTTCCACCGTTCTTCTTCAAAGGACAAATCAATTCACTCCAATTCCTCTACCGGTATAATGTGCAAAGGATCCGATCTATAACGCTCAACATGGAAACATGAAAGAAATTGTGAATTTGATCTAACTCCGGAGGTAACTCAATCGATATGCCATCGACCTACACGCTTGACACGATAAGGTCCAATATATCTAGGACTTAGCTTGCCCTTCCTTCCTAATCAAGATCTTTTTCCAAGGAGATACCTTCAAGAAAACCCGATCTCCCACACTATACTCGATGTCCTTCGCTTCGGATCTGCGTCGACTTCGCTCTATCTCGAGGCTTCTTTCAACCGTGCTCGAATAACTTTTACCTTATCCTCGATCTCAAATATCATCTCAGGACCTAACATCTGTCTTTCGCCCAACTCAGTCCAACAAATAGGAGAGCGACACTTACGACCACACAATGCCTCGTAAGGTGCCATCTCAATGCTAGGCGATAGGCTGTTGTTATATCGCTAATTACGCCAGGTGGTAGATAATCCTCCCAACTACCCCTCAAATCAATTACACATCCTCTTAACATATCTTCCAATATCTGAATTATTCTCTCGGATGACCATCGGTGAGGATGAAAAGTCATCTTGAAATTCAACTTTGTTCCCAAGGCTTCATGCGAGCTTTCGAATCGTGATGTAAACCTAGGGTCCCTATCCGATATAATAGATATCTGGTACCCCATGCAACCTCACAATTTCGGATCGTAAAGTTTCGCCAACTTCGCAATGAATAATCCGTCTGAATCGGCAAGAAATGAGCGGTCTTACAACCGATCAACAATTACCCAAACGGAATTTTTCTTAGTAGGTGTTAACGGTAACCCACTAACAAAATCCATAGTTATCCGCTCCCATTTCCAAAGAGGAATTTTTATCGGTTGTAACAATCGAGACGGTAATTGATGTTCTACCTTCACTTGTCGACAAGTCAAACATTTTCCCACGAACTCGTAATCTCACGCTTCAACCACAGCCACCAATATCATTCACGGAGATCTCGATACATCTTATTTCCTCCGGGATGCATAGCATAAGGGCTACTATGCGCCTCCCGTAGAATCAGTTGCCTCAAATCTAGATCCTTAGGCATGCATACTCTCCCTCGAAAGCACAACACACCCTCCGTGTTTATTCCAAAATCCCCAATTTCACCATTTTCAACTTGTCGCAGTAAAGGTCCCAACTTCTCATCTGATGTCTGTTTTTCCTTGATTTGTTCGAGCCACAGAGGTTTCACCTGAAGTTCTGCTAACAAACTGCCATCCTCGTACAGACTCAAATGGGCAAACAAAGCTCTTAATTCAGATACTGCCTTACGACTTAACGCGTCAGCTACCACGTTAGCCTTTCCAGGATGGTATTCGATGGAGAAATCGTAATCTTTTAACAATTCTACCCACCTTCTTTGTCTTAAATTCAACTCCTTACGGGTAAGGAGGTATTTAAGACTCTTGTGATCCGTGTAGATTATGGACTTCTCACCATAGAGATAGTGCCTCCAAATCTTTAGAGCAAAGACAACGGCATTTAACTCCAAATCATGAGTAGGGTAGTTTACTTCGTGTGGTCTCAATTGACGAGAAGCATAGGCCACCACCTTTCCATTTTGCATCAACACACAACCCAGTGCCCGTGTGAGACGATCGCAATAATAAGCAGTGAATTCTTTTCCGACCTCGGGTTGAATTAAAGCTGAGCTTCATCGAATCTTCTTCAATTTCTCAAAACTTTCTTCTTTGCTTTTCCGTCGGATATACGGATCTCCTTTCGCAGCAGCTTTAGTTAGGGGTGCAGAATCAATGAAAACCCCTACAAAGCGTCTATAGTATCCAATAAGCCTAAGAAACTCCAATTTCACCATCGATGTTGGTGGTTTCCAATCCGAATAGCCTCAATTTTTCGAGGATCCACCCTTATTCCTTCTACCGATACTACATGACCAAGGAAAGTCACCTCCTTTAGCCAAAATTCGCATTTACCAAATTTGGCATACAATTGCTTATCACGAAGTAGTTGTAAGACTATCCGCAAATGTTGGTCATGTTCCTCCTCATTTCTCGAATAAACCAATATATCATCTATGAACACTACCACAAACCGTCTAAATATGATTGAAAGACTAGGTTCATCATGTCCATAAATGCAAATTGGTGCATTGGTTAATCCAAACGCATCACTACAAACTCATAGTGTCCGTGATAGCGTGTAAAATCTTTGTCTTATAAATGTCCGCTTCTTTCACCTTAAGTGGTGATAACCCGACCTTAAATCAATTTTGAGAAAACTGAAGCTCCCTTCAATTGATCAAACAGTCGTCAATTCTCGGCAGAGGATACCGATTCTTGATCGTCAATTTATTCAACTGTGCGTAGTCAATGCACATACGCATCGATCCATCCTTCTTCTTGACAAACAAACCGGTGCTCCCCACGGAGACACACTTGGTCGAATGAATCTCGATCCAACAATTCTTGAATTTGAGCTTTGAGCTCACCAACTCCTTCTGTGCCATTCTATAGGGAGCAATGGACACCGGAGCCGTCGAACAAAAGCTCAATGCCAAATTCTACTTCCCGATCCGAGGTATACCGGGAAGTTCTTCGAAATACATCGGAAATTCCTTCACCGTCCTCACATCATTCACTTGATAATTCTTTGGCATCCAAAGCACGATAAAGGCTAGGAATGCTCCGTATCCTTTTCGCACCAACTTCTCAACTTTTAATGCAGATACCACATTTGCGGATAGTTCTTTCGTTCACCAATCATTATGACTTC
This sequence comes from Gossypium rotundifolium, assembly GCA_025506655.1. Taxonomy (NCBI): domain Eukaryota; kingdom Viridiplantae; phylum Streptophyta; class Magnoliopsida; order Malvales; family Malvaceae; genus Gossypium; species Gossypium rotundifolium. Next base: position 95,970,721 of record CP106732.1, on the reverse strand, counting down.
CTTATCATCCGAGGTCCTTCTCATCATTCGCTTTTCAAAGACAATCCAATTGCTTAGATGTTTGACCACCAATCCATGCCTGAATGAGATCGAACTCGCCGAAAGGTAGTTCCATCAAATTTGCTAAGAATACTTCCTCTTGGATTTTTAAGGCACGCGTCTTTAAATATTTTATTAACTATTCTTGATCATCCTAAAGGATGACATCGTCATCTCATTTTCGAATTTGATTCTAAATTGATTTCAGATATGGCACTAGATACATATGAATGAGTAGAGCCAATATCTATTAAGGCAATAACAGTACATCAAAATGAAGAACGTCGGGTTATCACATCAGTGCATTCTTGTCTCATGGCGCGTCTAACCGCATAGACCGATCCAGTACGCCTAGCATCTGCATTTCCTCTATTACCATTTCCTCGACCGGTGCACCTTGACCACGACCAGCCCCATTACCACCACGACTGGTCCACGACCTCTCGGTGGTCGCTGATTACCCACGACCGTTGTGCATCATTATTACGGACTTCTTGAGTCGTATCCATTCGTCGAGGACAACTTTTGTCTTCGATGTTCCATTGAACCGCATTTGTAGCATGCACCCGTTTTCCTCCAACATTCCCAAAATGCCTTTTCCCACACTCGGTGCAATCTCGACTTCGATTATTTGCTCTGGGGTTACGCTTTGAACGATTCATCATTCCGGTTTCTTCTGAATCTCTTGGAAGAACCAGATCTTTGTGTCTCTCTCTTGTTTTGGGATCTTTCTGCCTTACGTCGTTACGAGTTCTTAGCCTCTTGGCTATTTTGGCCTTCTCCACCAGAGTGGAAAAATTTCTAACTTGTTGCGGAGCAATTAGAACTCTCACCATCATTAAGTCCATCCTCAAACGCGTACACAACGTTCATGATCTGTTGCTACAATTGTCCGCATAACGACTCGCACGTAAAACTTCGACTTCATATCTCGCCACTCTTACTTCCTTGGACAAGATTCGAAATTCTTTCCTTGAGCGCCTACATAGCTCGTTCCAACGATTTTCCTTGGAAGGCGGCTTTAAAGAATTCCCGATTAATCGGTGCGGCTTGATGCCTTCTCGAGCAGTGAGCCACCACCGACACGCCTCATCTCTCAATAAGGATACAGCCTCCTCTCGCTTTTTGCTCACCCGCATTCCATATCATCCATAATCCGCTCCACGACTTCGAGCCAAGATTCACCACATTCGAGCTACACCGAGACACCTCTCGAAAACTTCAGCATTATTCGCCTTAAGTCGCTCTGAAATTGACCCACGAGTTGTTGGCCCAATTCTAGTTCCAATAACCCTTTCCAAGACTCGTAGCATTGCTTGAGTCAATGCATGATCTTCTTCCATGTGATCGCGTGATCCGGTCTCACTTTCAATTGGCGCAGTGCGTCTACTTACGCATATGATTTGGTGCTTCAAATAGTAGCACCTCGGCCTCTACCACGGCCACGCTCTACTGGCGTCCACGACCACGCCCTCTTCTACTCATGATTGCTTGTTCGTTTATCGATTACAAGTTTTATGTATCGTAAATTTTGTTTGGTGTTTATTAACGATATTTTATGAGATTTGAGATATAAAGTTGTTTTTCGCAACATTTCCTATAGTCTCAATCTCTACAGTTTTTCACGTCTAAAACTAGAAGTTCTAGAGTGTTCCTATGATCATATCATAGTAATCATTAAGTAATAAATACTTACTTGACTTGTCGCCGAATGCTTGTGGTGCCATACTGATTTTTGAATGATTTCATACATAAATTATTTTTGAACCCAAACCACAGCCGAGTTTTTGAAACTGGGCTCTGATACCACTAAATGTAACACCCCAAACCCGGTCTATGCGTTGAGACTAGATTTGGTTTGTCACATGAATCGAGTTATCTTTAAATTTGCAATAAGTTGAAAACTTCAATATAAATTTCGGTTTTAAAATAAATAAATAGAAGAGTATTTGAATTTGATAATATTTGAAAACATTAATTGAAAATCATTGTGTTATCAAAACTTTTAAATAGTTTGTTAATGAATTGACTATAATAAAATATTTATAAAAGAATTTCATATACTTGAAAACTCAAATTTATTTTAATAAAGCATCATAAAATCACAATTTTAATTAAAAAGTCCAAAGTTTAGTTTAAAACCCAAACACACATAAAATCCATAAGTTATTTATAGAGGCCCTTATTACAATAATCCAAAATAGTAAAAATACTTATTAAAAGTTCGAGTTTAAATAACCCTCTTAACGCAAAGATGGCCTCCACGTCATCATCCCTACCAAGTCCACATCAATTTCCATTACCGAGATGGAAAGAAATAAAGGGTGAGTTACTTAGAACTCGAGTGTAACTCACTTACCACCATTATTGGGCGATTGTCAAAATATTATCTTTGGGCTTGAGCCCAATTGAAATTCAACAATATATCATGAATTAAAACAATTAATAATGCATGTAAAATGAAATTCCCACCCATACCTAATATCCATCCGCTAACACCCCTGCATCACCATCACACCTGTGGGATCAAGTCAACCCACCCCGCCATCACACCAATCGTAGGCATTAAGCCTTTTTATAATTGTGGCATAGCCACCAACTAGAGGCAATAAGTCGATATTGTGGCGAGCCACCGAACTAGAGGCAATAAGTCGATATTGTGGCAAAGCCACCGAACTAGAGGCAATAAGTTTATATTGTGGCGAGCCACCTAACTAGAGGCAATAAGTCGATATTGTGGCAATCGCCATTCTTCTCTTCATATATCCCACCCATGCAATTATACATGTACTTTAAAATATAAAATTTATTAACAATACATAACATGGTGGGTTTATTAATAACATTTCATTTGGCCCATAATTATAGCAATTTGTCCATTTAGCGGTTTAGTGGGCTTTGGCCCATTTACCAACTAAAGTGTTTTGGCTAAATTTTAACAAACTAGAGTATTTTGGCCCATTTTCACGAACTAGAGTATTTACTACCCATTTTCACTTAACTAGAGTATTTACGGCCCATTTTCACGAACTAGAGTATTTACTACCATTTTCACGAACTAGAGTATTTACGGCCCATTTTCTCGAAACATCAAATTTTCATAATTACAATTAATTTCTTGTGGGCGTTTAAGTAATTTTCACGATTTAGTCGTTTTACGATTTTCACAAAATATCAATTTTACGCTTTTACCGATCTAGTCGTTTTTTTACGATTTTGCTTCCATACCCAAATTTGACATCCAACCAAAAAAATAATGAATGTGAAATTACACACCTCGATCCGTGAGTACTAACCCTTCGCTCCTCGGCACCTAAAATATATTTTGATTAGTTAGACAACTAATTCAGTAAAATAAATCTTAATCGATAATAGATCCAAAATCTTACCTCTTGATTTTGAATCACTTGATTTTCGGCTTTTCCTCGCTTATCGATTCACTAGCACGAGAATCCACCAACGATAACTATCGGAGGTTCGTACTACTTGAATAATGGACTTCTTTAGGAAGATGGCCCACAACCCTGGAAAATCCGGATGCCAAACCGCTTCTTCGTTTGAATGGGGATTTACAGATCCACCCTCTTACGATAACTAAACACCGCCCTTTTCTTCCCTATTTTGACAGTCTTCAAGATCCAATGGAAATTAGTTAGATCTAACATAATATCAAATGTTACTAGAGATTTAAAGAGATTTGATTTCCTTACCAAATAAAACGTTTCCAACGTTTCTCCCGATCACTTGAGTTCCGATCTCCGTTATTGCACTAAAATAATAATAACGAAAAGAACGTTATTAGAATGAACGTTATATCGATTCAAAAAGTCCTTCAAATCACCATTATCATTCGGCCATAGCACCTTAATAAATTGAAAATGGAAAAGAACCCTTACCTATAATCCACGGTCGAAAGAAAAGAATGGAGAATGATGTCTAAATGATGAAGGATTCGGCTATGTATGTTCAAGGAAAAGAAAAAATATTTGGTTTAAAGGCCCAATAGCATTCGGCAAAAGAGTGAAGATGGAGAGAATTTTCGATTGAAAAAGAAATAATATAAGAATGAAAGGATGATGGTGATGTTGTTGCTTGATGTCAAAGAGAAAAGAAGAGAAGGAAAAAAAAAATGAACTTTAAGTGCTGGTATATTCGGCCATGGCAAAAGAAAGAAAAAAGATGATTCTTTTTGGTATGGATGATTTCGGCACAAGAAGAAAAGGCACAAAGAATTGGCTATCGAGATAAGCAAAAAGGAATAACCAAATGGTCACAAAATTTGAGCTTTACTAATGCCCTATTCGGCCAAGATGAGAGTTTGAGAGGAGAAAACAAAGAAAAAATTTGCACAATGTGCAAAGAATGACCAAAGAGAAAAGAATGAGATTTTAGCCAAACTAACAAAATTTTGGCTCCTTCCCTAAACCAATGTTGCCGTCCAAGACATGGTCAATTGGCCATGATTTCTTTCCAAATTTTCCCTTGATAAGTGCCTTATGTTCCCTATCTTTCCTTAAACCTTTGATTCCATGCCATAAGTTAGTTGTTTCCTTAATCCTTTGATACACTAACCAAAAATACATGGTCAACACCTTCCTTATAAGCTCCTTGCCGACACTTCCTAGTCATGAGCGGAAAATTAAAAGCAAAAATTCATTTAGGTGCTATACAAGGGATTCAACCTCTTCCTCTTACTAGAACCCATGCCAACTCCACCTTACCATGTACTCACTTATAACACTCTTTAGCACATAATTTAGCTTAAGTCTTAATCACCCTTTGTTTCACTTCCATAAATTCTCAATTAATAAATTTTATTCCTTCTTCAAATTATGCTTTACCCTCTCTAGGACTTCAATAAGCACTAAAATAAAAATAAGAGATTTTTCCTAAAAAAAAATCTAAACACCAATTCATGCAATTAAATACTAGGATTTTTAGGGTGTTACAATGACATAAATGTGTTAGATCAATTTCATTCTTTAACTTAGAATTACTAAACCCATATTCATGTTGTTACGAAAATTTTCACGGCAACTTGGTAATTTGTTAGCTACAACACATACATACTTACTAAATTAATCAATCTTTTGAACATTTCTTAATGGCAATTCAAATAATTAATCAATCTTCATAAGCATATATAAGATTAAGTGAGGTAACAATATACTTCTATATTGAAACAATTTAATCACAATAATCTTGCAAGTTATGCAAGGCTAATGTATTGTTTAATATCGTCGCTAATTTAACCCTCAGCTACCTTAGAAGATTAAACATGCACCAATTAAAAATTTTGTCAATTAATTACAATTTCCATACGTTTAATAATTAATTCATTCGTTACCTTAAATTTTATAAAGAAAGTATAACATAAGCATGGTTTTATTTAATTGAACAACATACCAATGCCTATAATATCACAAACATGAGTTTAATCATTTAAGTGTACAGAAATGCAATCAATCCAGCACAAATTAAATTTAAGTCGTTTTAAATAGAACAAGAACAACAACACAACAATCATTTATATTCGTAATCACAACATAAACAAAAAAATTAAAGAGAAGGGAACTAGGATGCAAATCTAGGATTTCTCTGAAGCCAGACTAGTGCGCTTCTCTTATTCTCTGCTCGCTCTGTTGAACCAAGGCCTCTACGAATAATTGAATGTTACTATTCCAATGTGGAAGAAGGTTATTTTTCAAGAGAGAAATTGGCAAGGGAAATGGGAAAATACGAAAGGGAATGGAAGAGAGAAAGTGAGTGAAAGAAAGAGAGATGTGTGGGAATGAAGGTGTGTTGAATGAAGTAGCCAAGGGGGTATTTATAGGTGGGAGTGGCTACTAAAAATAGAAAATAATTAGCAGCCATGCAATCTCCCTTGGCTGGCCACAAAAGGAGAAAGTTTGAATAATTTAAACCTTGCTAAATTTAGCTTGGGGCAAATATTCAAAGACACAAAAAGTGGAGGGTTGTAACACCCCAAACCCGGTCAAAACACTACAACCAAATCTGGCGTGCCACGGGAAAGAAAACATTTTGAAAACTGATTTGTCGACTTGTTTAAAGAGAATTCTATTGTAACATTTTAAAGAATACGTCGTTGGATCTTGTGATGTTTAAAACATGTTGAAACTTGTTTCAAAAAAACTTAGTTGCCTTATCGTTACTCCGTACTTATTACTTAATCATTGTATATTTCAGAAAACGAGTATTTCTTTAAAGTTTTGAAAACACCCAATTCATAGTTTAACCAGCATGCTTAATAGAACCTTTAAGAAACAACTAAATAAAATGTCCCAAAATAACACTTAAGCAGCCTTATTACAGAATTGAAAACCCAAATTAAAGAAAATAACTAAGTCCATATGAAAAACATTGGAATAAAATGAATACTAAGCATGACCACCTCGAGTCCATTCCGGCTCCATATCTATGATCTATGGTTTATCTGCAAAATATAACGAAGGGTGAGTCACCTAGACTTAGTGAAACACCCCAAACCCGGCCCACGAGCCTTGACCGGATCTGGTATGTTCCTTGAGTAAATCAGTTCAATTCTTGTTTGCTACTTTGGAAAAATTTGTGTGTTTTTGAAGAACATTTGATTTGGTGTTGGGTTCAAATTGAAAACGGTGTTGTTTATGTGTCAAAACATTTAAATATTTGTTTACATTTTTAAGAAAAATTATTTAGTCTCAATTTAATATTAACCTTATCATAATAAACCGATTTTTAACGCTTACTTAAAACAGTTAATAATAATGGCCATAATTACATCAAGGCAAAACCCCAAAATAAATCTGAAATACTTAAAGAAATAATAAAAAATAATGAAAATAGAATAACTCTGAGCTGAGCATGGCCACCACTGAGCTCCTGCCGACCCGGTCCATTACTGAGTGTCACCTGAAAAATATCCCACAACGGGGTGAGTCAAACGGACTCAGTGTATAACCACCAACACAAAGTCCCAATGATTTAGGCATATCACCATACATATATATATATAATTGTAGATAATGATGCAATCCCAACCCAAACCTAGATAACCATCCGCTACACATCACCCGTACCAACCATCACACCGTGGGACTACTAAGTTGACCCTCCATCCGCTACACATCATCGAAGGCGATCATTGCATTTACGACTTGCACATCGCCTTATAAATTCGTGGCATAGCCACCAGATAATTATATGTGACATAAGTCACCACATTCGATTATGTGACATGAGTCACGGATATTGTGGTAAAACCACCAGATCACTTCCCTTTTCATATTCACCCATATGCCCCATGTCATACAAATCATGCAAGTAACATGCTATATGCCTTATTCGCATTCATATCAATATTCACATATGTGCCATATTCCAAATGTTTACAACATTGGTTAACATAATGTTAAGGTTACGTGCACAGTACTGCACCATTATATGGTACCTTTAGCCACTTTTTCCAGATTTTCATTAACATATACATAATATTAGTACCATAAATCTATTAAGAATAGTGTAGGGCTACACACCTGGTTTACTTAACGAGTTCACTGAAATCCTAAAATCCGGTCTAATACTCTAGATCCTTAGTTCCTACACTCAGCCAACACTTAGCATTTTAGCAAGAAGCCATTCGGCTAAATAATCAAACCCCAAAGGATTATCACAACCCAAAATCCTTACCTTGCTGCTGATTTGATTACTACTCAAATCCCGAAACTTTGTGATGTTCCCTCTTGCAATCGGCCAGAGACTATATCACTTAACTAGTTAGTTTCGGCTTTTGAACGTATAAGAAACAGATCCGAATCACTAAATATGGCCTTGGCCGAATGTGCATGTTCACTTACCTTGCGAATCTTAAATCCCAAAATTGCTACTTGCTCTTGGTGATGTCCAGATCCCTATAGATATATGTTAGATTCGGTTCTAACACTTAAACACAATAAAATGGCCTTTGGCCTAAAACCACACTCGCTTACCTTAGATCTTAAAATCCCGAAGACCTCCCCCCTTGTAGTCGACAATAGCAGAATCCCGAAACCCTCCTTTAGAGTTTCGGCCAAAGTACATTAATAGGATTAGTTCTTAAGTTTCGGCTAAAAGAAAAAGAAAGGAAACCGAATAGCACTTGATCTTACCCTTACTACAAAAATCAACAGCACTCCTGCTTGGCACCACTGAGAGATTCGGCTACAAGCTAGATGTTGATCAACAAGTTTCGGCTTTTGGGGTCTTAATGGACAATCAGCTAGGGGCTATTGGTATATTCGGCTTTGAGTAAATTTGCAAAAGAAGAAGGGAAGGTTGATGATGGAGATTCGGCCTCAACAAGAATGGAAAGAAAGAAAGGAGCTTTCGGCTTTGACAAGATAAAAGAAGAAGAAAAGAGTTGCTTTCTGTTTTTAGTCAACAGAGGAAAAGAGTTTCGGCAGAGGCTTAATTGGAAAGAAAAGAAAACAAATGGCCTCACTATAACGCCCCTAACCCATATCCGTCTCCGGATTGGGGTTGAAAGGCATTACTACATTAGACTCAATTTTGAAGTGGACTTTAATTGAATTCAAGTACAAGCAATGCAATCATTATCATATTATATAACATTACTACCAATTAAAAATAAATAAATAAAGATTAAAAAGTATGACGAGTTTCACTACCCATACTTAATACACACAAATGTTTGAATCACATAACTTAAACATTCACAATATATACATATATCGGGTATCAACCAAAATTCAGATACCAGAAGCTAAGTTTCATTTGTAATACTATAATACCTATATGTATTAAATCAAGTGAACCATTTTACCAACCAATAATCAATTACCAATCAACATGTATAATATTACACCTTGGTCAATATACTATGGTACCATTCGCTTGGATTTGTAACTAACCCATCAAGAAACATCTTCATTTCTTATTATTATAAATTATATATATATACATAAAAGCAATATACACCTAGATTAAAACCGAATATGCCCAAACAAAATTTCTAATATCTTTGCATCATAATAATATACTCATAAGCATTACTAAATTATCAAACCATGCATCTTCACACAAATAAACATAAAACTTAAGCCATATTCAGATGGCTATAATACATATAATATTAAGGTTTCATTCAAACACAATCATTTTCAAATCCCTCCTATACATGCCTTTATCTAAATTAACATAACTAAAAGAGTACCAAAATAGTTGATAGTGTGGGCGACTTTCTTGATGATCCTTCACGAGCCCGTAGCGTAACCAAAATCTATAAAACAGAGGAGAACATTTCACACAAATAAGCTTACTAGCTTAGTAAGTCCTAAGCTCACGATAATATAAAATTTAAACATTTAAACAATTAAAAACATTCAACTTATAACACTTCACATAAACATTTAAGTATATTTATTTATATAAGGCCGAATGCTAATAGTTCATTAACATAAGTATTTGTACTTCATTTCCTTCAACCTACATCTCCTTGAAGCTCAGATAAGTATATTACCTAAAATCACATGCTCCATTTCAGTATAGGTATCGCATTCATACCAACCATGTTATCGCACTAAAATCTCCTTTATTCTTAGCATTTCTACTTGAAGGCGAATTTCCATAATATTACGCTCAAACTCGAATTCAATCATATAATACTCATACACATCAATCTTAGCCTCAAACATATATAACACAATTCCCATAATATTAACTTAACTCAAGTAATATAAAACATAACATACCTTACGTGCTTACTCGAGCGCTTAGCTAAATACCTTAGTTATGATTTGCCTTAAATAATATTCAGTTTATCCTTTATAAAACACATCACCAAGCATCAAGCACGCTAGGCGATAAAGCCCGATAAGTAACACCTAAGACAAGGCTCAAGCTAGGCTCGGAGTCTAAATAAATCACAAGACTAGGCTCGCTAGGCTTAAAGTCTTAATATGTCACCAAAGACTAAGCACGCTAGGCACGAAGCTTCAATATATCACCTAAGCACTAAGCACGCTGAGGCACAAAGCCAAATTAAATCATCGCACAAGGCCCGCTAGGCAATAAGCTCAAATAATTCATAAACCAATCACATACTTCACATTTTTCACAAATAATATATCAAAGACACATATTCATATCACATTATCAATTTATGCATTCAAACCAATTCAACCATATACATTCGCTACTACCATAATTTACTTTCAAATTTATCGAACATCATCATTTAATAGATTCATAAATAATTCTTTGACATATTTTAGCTTAAGGACTTACCTCGGTTGTCGATAGACCGTGTAAATCGGCTATTCGAGAACCTTCATCTTTCCCCGATCTAAATTCGTTTTTCTTTGCTCTTGATCTATAACACATTAAAATTTAGCTCATTCAAGCACAATTCATCTCAATCTAGTCCCTACACATAAATGGGTAAATTCTTGTTTTACCCTAATATTTCACAACTTTGTAACTTAGTCCTATTTGCATAACACATAAAATAGACATTATTTCAGCATAACACTCAAAGGCCGAATATGTATAAGGACCATACAAGTCCATTTCTTTCATTTATTTTGCATTTAAGCCCTCTTAAATTTTTATTTTTAGAATTTGGCCCTAAAAACAAAAATTCCTCAAAACTTCCAATACATAATATACTAATCTTTAGCTTATCCTTTATCTAACATCATCAAACATCAAAAACTATATAAATCTATCAATAACCGAACATCAAGCATGCTTAGATTCAAAAATTACAACATGGGTCGATTACGGTTCGAAGCAATGATCTCAAAAACGTAAAATTTATCGAAAACTAACTAAAACTCACCTTAGATTTTTGGCTTCAAAGTGCTGAAATTTCAAAGAGTTTAAAGCTTATTTTCTTCCTCCACATTCGGCCATGGATGAGTCAAAAGATGATGGCTTTCTTTTTCTTGATTATTTTAACATATAATAAATATTTACCAAATTACTAAACTAACCTTATATTTAAAATAATTAAATATTTTAACTTCAGGACAAACTTGTCCATGGCCGGCCACTAACCCTTAAAATGGGTTATTTACCCTTTCAATACTTCCTATTAAAAAGCCATGCTCAATTTAACACATTACACTTTAGTTTGCATCTTTTACTTTTTACGCGATTAGGTCCTTTTTATCAAATTCAATACTCAAACGATAAAATTTTTCTACGAAATTTTCACACATATAAATTCATATATAATAAACACTAAATATGATATTTAAATATTTCTCGGGCTCGGATTTGTGGTCCCGAAACCACCATTCCGATTAGGGTCAGATTCGGTTTGTTACACTCACTCTCCTCTCTTTGGCCGAAAATACCACCAAAAGAGTCCCTTGGCCGGCCAACACACACCCCCTTCTCAAATCCCACTTTTTCCTCCTTATTTTTCTCTTTATCACCCATTCAAAATAATTGAAATAATCCAACACTTATCCTCCCATCTTAGCCGAATTTTAAAAGGAAGGAACCAAGCCTTATCCCCATCTTCTCAAAGTCCCTGTGCCGTCCACTACCACCCCCTTTTTTGCCGAAAATAAAAGTCCCAAAATGTTGCTTGTAATACTCGAACCTAGGCCCTGCACATATGCGGGTTGTGTCACTTACCAAAGCCTTAAGTAACGCCTTCCTGCCACTTTGCCAAGCTGATTTTTATGTCCTATTACTCCTACAATTTCTCTTAAGGCCTTATTTGCCTAGCTCCCCCTTTAAGGCTTAAAATACAATATTTCTAAGGCATTCATCTACACTCTAAAGTTCTCAAATTTCATAAAACATATTCACCACACACATAGGCATGCTACTTCATATAATTAAGCAATAATGCACAAGCCCTAATTCCCGGATATTACAGTTCTACCCCCTTAAAATAATTTTGACCTCGAAATTACCTGGCTAGAATAGGTGGGGGTATTACTATCGCATTGCTTCTTCCGGCTCCCACGAAGCTTCTTTTGATCCATGATTATGCCATAATACTTTGACCAGAGGGACCGACTTCCTCCGAAGCACCTTCACATCTCGTTCCAGAATCTAGATCGGCTCTTCCTCATAGGATAGATCTGGTCTCAGCTCTACCTCCTCAATCGGTATTATATGAGATGGATCCGAGTGATAATGACGTAGCATCGAGACATGGAATACATCATGCATCTGCTACAATTCTGAAGGCAACTCCAACTGGTATGCCACCGGTTCTACTTGCTTCAACACCCGATAAGGTCTTATGAACCTGGGGCTTAACTTCCCTTTGCGACCAAATCTCATCACCTTCTTCTATGGTGAAACTTTAAGAAACACTTGATCTCCCACGGCAAATTCTATTTCCTTTCGCTTGAGATCCGCATACAACTTCTGCCTATCAGATGCCTCCTTTAATCGTGCCCAAATTACCTTAACCTTCTCCTCAGATTCTGCCACAATCTCTGGACCCAAAACACAAGTTCCCCTAATTCCGTCCAACATGTGGGAGTGCGACACTACCGTCCATATAGTGCTTCATACGGTGCCATCCGAATACTAGCTTGATAGCTGTTATTATATGCAAATTCTGCTAAAGGCAAATAGTCTTCCCAACTTCCTCTGAAGTCTATTACACAGCCTCTCAGCATATCCTCTAACACTTGAATCACTCGCTCAGACTGACCGTCTGACTGCGAATGAAATGTCGTACTGAAGTCTAATCTGGTGCCCAAAGCTTGATGTAATGCCTTCCAAAATCGAGACGTAAACCTTGGGTCCCTATCTGAAATAATCGATACTGGTACTCCATGCAACCTCACTATTTCTGCCACATACAACTTCGCTAACCTCTGCAAAGAATAATCAACCTGCACTGGAATGAAGTGTGTAGACTTCATCAATCGGTCCACTATCACCTATACCAAGTCCTTCTTAGTAGGCGTAAGGGGAAGCCCACTAACAAAGTCCATGGTGATTCTCTCCCACTTCACTGCAGAATCTTTATCGGTTGAAGCAATCCTGACGGGACTTGGTGTTCAACCTTAACTTGCTAACACGTTAAGCACTTCCCTACACATTCAGTAACTTCCCGCTTAAGACCAGGCCACCAAAACTGTTCCCTTAGATCTCTATACATCTTACTACCTCTAGGATGCATAGCACAAGGACTACAATGCAATTCCTGAAGAATTCTCCTCCTTAACTCCTCGTTCTTTGGCATACAGACCTTACCCTTGAAACACAATACTCCCTCGTCATTAATGCCATAATCTTCCAACTCCCATTCTGCACTTGCCGTAGCTTAGCCCTTAAATCATCATCAGCCAACCGTCCCTCTTTCACCTCATTCAGCCATGACGGCTTGACTCGCAACTCGCCAAAGAAACTTCCATCATCATAGAGGCTTAAATGTGCGAACATTTCCCTTAACTCCATCACTACTTTTCGACTTAGGGCATCTGCCACCACATTTGCCTTGCCCGGTGATACTCTATAGAGCAATCATAGTTATTCAATAACTCCACCCACCTTCGCTATCTCAGGTTCACCTCTTTCTGAGTCAGTAAATACTTTAGGCTCTTGTGGTCCGTGTAGATCACTGACTTTTCTCCATATAAGTAGTGCCTCCACACATTAAGAGCAAAGATCACTACTGCCAATTCCAAATCATGCGTCGGGTAGTTAACCTCACGTGGCCTTAATTGTCGAGACGCATAAGTAATTACCTTCCCGTCTTGCATAAAGACACCTCCCAACCCTATATGGGAAGCATCATAATATACCACAAAATCCATCCCTGCCTCAGTCAATTAAACCGAGCTTCACCAAGACTCTCTTAAGCTTCTCAAACCTCTCCTGCTTATCAATCCATATGAAAGGTACCTCCTTCCTTAGTAACTCACAAAGGTGTCGCGATCGACTGTAACCCTTCTACGAACCTTTTGTAATAGCCTGCCAATCCCAAGAAGCTTCGAACCTCCACCACAGACTTGGGTGGTTTCCAATCCAATATTGCCTCAATCTTCCAAGATCCACCCTTATTCCTTCTAAGCAAGACCACATATCCTAAAACGTAACTTCCTTCAGCCAAAATTCGCACTTGCTGAACTTGGTATATAGCTTTTTCTCCCTTAACACTTGCAACACGACTCGGAGGTGCTCATCATGTTCTTCCTCAGACTTCGAATACACCAAAATATCGTCTATGAACATAATAATGAACCGATCCAGATAGGGTTGGAAAACTCGGTTCATCATGTCCATGAACGCGGCTGGGGCATTTGTCAATCCGAACGGCATTACCAAGTTCATAATGACTGTACCTTGTCTGAAAAGCTGTCTTATAGATATTAGCCTCCTTCACCTTAAGTTGATGATATCCAGACCTTAGATCTATCTTTAAAAATACTGTGACCCCCTTAAGCTAATTGAACAAGTCGTCTATTCTTGGCAAAGGGTACTTGTTCTTGTTGGTCAGCTTATTCAACTGACAATAATCTATGTACATACGCATAGTTCCATTCTTCTTCTTCACAAACAAGACCGGTGCTTCCCATGGAGACACACTGGGTCGGATAAACCCACGGTCAAGCAACTCTTAGATCTGTGCCTTGAGCTCAACCAACTTCTTTGGTGCCATTCTGTATGGGGCAACTGACACAGGAGCTATACCTGGCAGCAAATCAATTTCGAACTCCACCTCTCTGTCCGGGGGTATTCCAAGTAATTCCTCCAAAAGACATCTACAAATTTTATTACGGTTCTAACTCCACTAGCTCCCCCTTCTTTTGCATCCAATGCACTAACAAAGGTCAAAAATGCCTTGCATCCCTTCCGAATCATCTTATCAGCCTTTAAAGCAGAAACTACATTAGACAAGTAGTTCATTCTTTCTCCTATCATAATTATCGCCTTATCCTCCGGCGATCCTTAACTCCATTCGCTTAGCTGCACAATCCAACACAGCCCGATGTTCCACTAGCCAATCCATGCCAAGGATAAGATCAAATTCTCCGAAGGGTAGTTCCATTAAGTCGGCAGGAAATACCACTCCTCAAGCTCTGAGGTACACCAAATATCTTATTCACCACTACAGTTTGACCTAATGGGCTCACTACAGTCATCTCCCTATTAGACAATTCAGAGGCTATGCCTAGTGTTTCAACTACTCTACATGCAATATAAGAGTGGGTAGAGCCAACATCAATTAGAGCAAAATAAGGCTTGTCAGCTATAAGGAACGTACCGATTATGATGTCCTGCATCTCCATCCTCCTCTGCGAATCAGATACACCAGCCCTACTGTCTTGCCTCTGATACCTACACCTTAGCCCTATTTCTCGTCCTCACTCCGAACCATTACCTCTCGCCACCAACCACGACCCTGCGATGGTGTTGTCCTTTTCTTCCAAATGATTAGGACCACGACTTCATCGGTCGGCCCCTTCTATTCTCATAGGATAGTCCTTAATCATGTGGTCCTTGGACCCACACTTGAAACATCCCACTGTCTTCTTCCAACACTCTCCTAAGT
The DNA here is from genome assembly GCA_025506655.1 of Gossypium rotundifolium. Taxonomy (NCBI): domain Eukaryota; kingdom Viridiplantae; phylum Streptophyta; class Magnoliopsida; order Malvales; family Malvaceae; genus Gossypium; species Gossypium rotundifolium. Next base: position 95,955,150 of record CP106732.1, on the reverse strand, counting down.
GCATCTTTCCACACCGCCACAAGTACAGTCTTGTCCTCCAGAGTGCCCTCATCGACCTCGCTGACCCATCAACTCTAGGCCTCTTTTGCACATTCCCAGCTGACCCTGATGGTCCAAAACCTCTCTTTTGCTTATTTCGATCCGTATTTTGCCTCACTGAGTCCTTAATCCCTTCGGCTACCTTAGCCTTCTCCACCAATACTGATAAATTCTCGCTCCCATCAGTAGAGCTATCAATAACCTCAGGTCATCCCTTAATCATCCTCAAATCGGACACACTGCTCATGCTCCGCTGACACAAGACCTCGAGCATATCGGCCAACCTCGTAAATTTTGCACTCGGTATTCTACTACGGTCTTATTCCCCTGAACTAGCCTAAAAATGCCTTCCTCTCAAGATCCACATAACTAGTTCCAATATACTTCTTCTGATATGTCGCCTTAAAATATTCCCAAATAAGATCATCAGCGGTAGTACCATCCGGAACTGTAAGCCACCATTGATATGACTCATCACGGAGTAGCGACACTACTCCTTTTAGTTTCTCCTCAGCAGTCAGGTCCAAGTCGTCCATAATCCGTTTCGTAGCATCTAACCAATACTCATCCGTATTGGGTGCCACACCAGATACGCCACGAAAAAACTCATCTCCATTAGCTCGAAGCTGCCCAGATATCGACTTCTGAGCTCCCATGCCTCCATCTGCTCCAGCCACCCTTTTCAGAACTCGCAGTATCGCCTGTGATACTGCATCTTCCCCCGTCTGGTCCTGATATTCCATATCAGCGGCTAGTGGTGGTGGCATTTCATTTTTGAACCCTTGTCCTGACCTAACGGGCTCCGAGACGATCATTCGACCACTACCACGGCCACACACGTTACGACCACGTCCCCTAGAGTTCATACTTCCAAATCGCGTTTATCTCATTAAAGAATTTTATGAATTAGTTTTGTTCCACTGATTTATCACGAACAGTCTTATGTTCAATAGCTCTAAGGAGTAGTTCTTTTGAATTCATACACATACAGTCTCAAATTCATTCAATCATCACATTCATGAACTTGCGTTCATTACAGAAAAGTGTTGTAGTTGTCGTCGTTGTTGTTTTCCACTACCCAAGGGTATTTCTGTAATTTTATCCTACAGGGGTATTTTGGTAATTTTTCAAATTAGGGTATTTGAAAATTTTGCAAAATAGAGATTTTTGATTTTTTTTACAAAATTGAACTACTTGGTAAGAAAATTTCAAGGCTAAAATGGTAATTTTATAAACTGAGGATATTTTTGTAATTTTTCAAACCAGGGGCATCTCGAAAATTTTTTTTCGCAAAATATGGTTCCTGGTGACTTTTCAAAATAAGGGTATTTTTAAAAATTTTTTTTCGCAAAATATGGTTCCTGGTGACTTTTCAAAATAAGGGTATTTTTAAAAATTTTTTTTAATTTGAGGATACTTTAGTAACTTTCCACACTGAGGGTATTTTAGTCATTTGTACAGGTTAGGGGTAATTTGGTCAATTTTGCAAATCAGGGTATTTTGGGTCATTTTTAAATCAAGGGTACTTTGAAATTTTAAAATCACAGTTTGACTTTAGTATTTCACAAAACCAGGTGACAGGTCCCTTTCGGGTTTTAATTATCGAGTTTAGCCTGTGGATCGAGTCCTCTTGGTTAGGGTGAACCGTCACTACGCACTGTGCAGGATTCGAGCGGTGAGGAGGTGAGTCACTAGAATCGCTAAATACCAAGCCCCCTAATCCAATCCTAGACATGTGACAATGGTTGCCTCACCTTTAACTCGGTGACTCAAACATGTGTTTGTTTGGTTAGACTTTAAGTTTTATGTATCTTGGTGTTGAAGTAGGCTAATCCTAGGGTTTAATTCCTAATCTACTAATCTACGTCCCTATAATTTCCCACATACAAATCACAAAAGAGTTAGGAGTACTTCCCTGGTGGACTTCGGGCCGGAGACTCAGGTGCCATGCCAGAAAACCTGCTCATTTCTTAGTAAAATTCAATTTTAAAAGAGAGAAAATATTTTGGGCCCAAAATGCCCTCAAGGCCGAGTTTTGAACTAGGCTCTGATACCAAACTGAAACACCCCAAACCCGGGCCACGAGCCTTGACCGGATTTAGTATGTTCCTTGAGTAAATCAGTTCAATTCGTGTTTACTACTTTGGAAAAATTTGTGTGTTTTTGAAGAACATTTGATTTGGTGTTGGGTTCAAATTGAAAACGGTGTTGTTTATGTGTCAAAACATTTAAATATTTGTTTACATTTTTAAGAAAAATTATTTAGTCTCAATTTAATATTAACCTTATCATAATAAACTAATTTTTAATGCTTACTTAAAACAGTTAATAATAATGGCCATAATTACATCAAGGCAAAACCCCAAAATAAATCTAAAATACTTAAATAAATAATAAAAAATAAAAATAAAAATAGAATAACTCTGAGCTGAGCATGGCCACCACTGAGCTCCTGTCGACCCGGTCCATTACTGAGTGTCACCTGAAAAATATCTCACAACGGGGTGAGTCAAACGGACTTAGTGTATAACCACCAACACAAAGTCCCAACAATTTAGGCATATCAGTTCATACATATATATATAAATTGTAGATAATGATGCAATCCCGAACCCAAACCTAGATAACCATCCGCTACACATCACCCGTACCAACCATCACACCGTGGGGACTACTAAGTCGACCCTTCATCCGCTACACATCAGCGAAGGCAGTCGCTGCAGACAACTTGCACATCGCCCTTATAAATTTGTGGCATAGCCACCAGATAATTATATGTGACATAAGTCACCACATTCAGATTATGCGACATGAGTCACCAGATATTGTGGTAAAAACCACCAGATCACTTCCCCTTTTCATATTCACCCATATGCCCCATGTTATACAAATCATGCAAGTAACATGCTATATGTCTTATTCTCATTCATATCAATATTCATATATGTGCCATATTCCAAATGTTCACATCATTTGTTAACATAATGTTAAGGTTACGTATCTGAGTACTCTGTACCATTATATGGTACCTTTAGCCACTTTTTCCAGATTTTCATTAACATATACAGAATATTAGTACCATAAATCTATTGAGAATAGTGTAGGGCTACACACTTGGTTTACTTAACGGGTTCACTGAAATCTCGAAAATCCTGATCTAATACTCTAGATCCTTAGTTCCTACATTCAGCCAACACTTAACATTTTAACAAGAAGCCGAAGAAGCCATTCGGCTAAATAATCAAATCCCGAAGGATTATCACAACCCAAAATCCTTACCTTGCTGTCGATTTGATTACTACTCAAATCCCAAAGCTTTACGATGTTCCCTCTTGCAATCGGCCAGACACTAAATCACTTAACTAGTTAGTTTCGGCTTTTGAACGTATAAGTAACAAATCTGAATCACTAAATATGGCCTTGGCCGAATGTGCATGTTCACTTACCTTGCGAATCTTAAATCCCGTAATTGCTACTTGCTTTTGGTGATGTCCAGATCCCTATAGATATATCTTAGATTCGGTTTCTAACACTTAAACACAATAAAATGGCCTTTGGCCTAAAACCACACTCTCTTACCTTAGATCTTGAAATCTCAAGACCTCCTCCTTGTAGTCGATAATAGCGTAATCCCAAACCTCCTTCAGAGTTTCGCCAAAGTACATTAATAGGATTAGTTCTTAAGTTTCGGCTAAAAGAAAAAGAAAGGAAATCGAATAGCACTTGATCTTACCCTTACTATAGAAATCGACAGCACTCCTGCCTGACACCACTGAGAGATTTGGCTACAAGCTAGATGTTGATCAACAGGTTTCAGCTTTTGGGGTCTTAATGGACAATCGGCTAGGGGTTATTGGTATATTCGGCTTTGAGTGAATTTGCAAAAGAAGAAGGGAAGGTTGATGATGGAGATTCGACCTCAACAAGAATGGAAAGAAAGAAAGGAGCTTTCGGCTTTGACAAGATATAAGAAGAAGAAAAGAGTTGCTTTTAGTTTTTAGTCAACAGAGGAAAAGACTTTCGGCAGAGGCTTAATTGGAAAGAAAAGAAAACAAATGGCCTCACTCTTCTCTCTTTAGCTGAAAATACCACCAAAAGAGTCCCTTGGCAGGCCAACACACACCCCCTTCTCAAATCCCACTTTTTCCTTCTTATTTTTCTCTTTATCACCCATTCAAAATAATTGAAATAATCCAACACTTATCCTCCCATCTTAGCCGAATTTTAAAAGGAAGGAACCAAGCCTAATCCTCATCTTCTCAAAGTCCCTGTGCCGTCCACTACCACCCTCTTTTTTGCCAAAAATAAAAGTCCCAAAATGTTGCTTGTGCTACTCGAACCTAGGCCCTGCACATATGCTGGTGGCGTCACCTACCAAAGCCTTAAGTAACGCCTTCCTGCCACTTTGCCAAGCTGATTTTTATGTCCTATTACTCCTACAATTTCTCTTAAGGCCTTATTTGCCTAGCTCCCCCTTTAAGGCTTAAAATACAATATTTCTAAGGCATTCATCTACACTCTAAAGTTCTCAAATTTCATAAAACATATTCACCACACACATAGGCATGCTACTTCATACAATTAAGCAATAATGCACAAGCTCTAATTCCCGGATATTACACTTAGTGTGTAAATCCCCATCCCAAAAGAAGTTATGCTCTTACACAAGTTCATATACAAATATACATGTCATGCATCCCATCAACCTAGATATCCATCCGTGTCTCCCAAATCTACCCCTTGTGGTGCCAAACCACTGGTGGTGCCAAACCACTGGTAACCGAAGTTACAAAATAAACATATGTGGTACCAAACCACTGAGACATAGTCATAATATTACAATATGTGGGGCCAACCCACTGTGTGGTACCTAATCATTGGTGACAGTCTGATAGATCATACTTTCCCCTCCACTCATCACCCATATCACATGTTCGTGCTCACAATACAATTATGATCATGCTTTAACATGTACAATATTGTATAAAGAGTGGCATGCATTTATAGATCACATTATAATTAACGCTAGCAACCATAACAACTTACCAGGCATCCTTGTTTTTACCCACAAGGGTAACTTAGTAATCATTGCCGTCACTTTGGCTTTTATCATCACATGACATTTAACATATTAAGTAAAGAAAGTGTGTAAGAGTTACACACCTGGTTCTCGTATTAACACTTCCACTGCTTCTACGCTATTATCACACGAGACTACCACTATTGGCCTATGATTTTTTCTGGCGTCGGCCCATACCCCTATGGCCAGTCTTGCACTCTTGATACTGATCACTTCTTGTATTTAGGCATTGGGCTTACAGATCCAACCCCTCCTACTGCTTGACTATTATTTGAGTCCATAATAATCCCTTGGTCACTAAACCAATTAAACGATGAGATCTAATAGGTAACCATAATGCTTACAATGAAACCCTTACCTAGTTCTCGAATCCCGAAAGTCTTTAATAAAGCGTCTCCACCCTACCTACATTCGGCCACCACCAAAGTATCAAACCAAACTGATAATCACAACCCATCTAGTACCTTATGGCATTCGGCCAACGACAAAGGAACAAGAAAGTGGCCATTCGGCCGAACCCACACCACCTACCTTCAGCTTCCTTCACAAATCGACACCACAGATCACAGTAAGACAAGATTCGGCTCCTAAGAGCAGAGAGTGAAATCGATATGGCCATAGAAAAAAATGATCCGAGTTAGGAACTTAATGAAAAAGAGAGAAATCGCAGAGAAGAAAACCCTGCAAAAAAAAACTCACCAATCCCTTGAAGACTATTCGACTGTGGTGCACCTTCAGGAAAAAGAAATCAACTTCAAGATTCGGCTATGGGAGATGAGACTATGAGTAAGAAGAATTTGGCTTTTAGAAACATTTTGAAGAGGAGAAGAAAACTAGGGAGTTCGATTTTGATAAAAAGCAGAGGCACCCAAAAGAGAAAAGAATTTTGGCCTTTTCAGAGAATAGGTGAGAAAGAAAGAACAAAAATGAAAGAAAAAATGATCACTTGCTACTAATTTCGGCAACACACACACTCTCAGAGTTGGAGTTTCGGCCAACTCTCCCTTCTCCTGATAGCTTTTATCCACCCTTATCAGCTTCATCTTTATCTTTACCTTAGATGAGACCTCTCTAAAACCAACTCTTCCCTTCCTTATTATCAGCTTTTTATTAACAAAAATAAAAGAATTTAAACTCCCAAATTATAGCACATGTGTCGTCCCTTCTCCCTCCCCCTTGGAGTGCCAAATTTTTGCCCTAAAACACTTGGGCCCAAATGGTAACTCTTGGCCCAACTCCCTCTATAGTGTCGCCACCTACATACCCCTTACAACATCACTAAATTTTGGGCCACAAGCCCAACTTGCTACTGAACATGGACACCTCACTTAAATTATGTCCTGTAACTCTTTATTAGAAAAGTTAACCCAGGTTTAAGCCCAAACTTGAGCCCAACACACACTTCCAAAGCTCTAGCTAACCCTAACAGTCAAAGTGCATAGACCCACATAATTAGGATGTTACAGTTCTACCCCATTTAAAATAAATTTCGACCTCGAAATTTACCTGGATCGAAGAGTTGAGGGCATTACTGCTGCATGACATCCTCTGGCTCCCGTGTCGCTTCTTCTGATCCATGGTTCCGCCATAATACCTTTACCAAAGGGATTGATTTCCTACGCAAAACTTTCACATTCTGATCTAGGATCTGCACTGGTTCCTACTCAAAAGATAAGTCTGGGCTCACCTCAATTTCCTCTATCAGCACAACATGAGACGGATCTGAGCGATAGCGTCTAAGCATGGAAATATGAAACACATTATGGATTTGACTCAACTCTGGTAGCAAATCGAGCTGGTAAGCTACTGGTCCCACTCGCTTCAACACCCGATAAGGCCCAATAAATCTAGGGCTTAACTTGCCTTTCCTACCAAACCTCAGAACCTTCTTCCACGGAGACACCTTCAAGAAAACCCTGTCACCTTCTACAAACTCTATATCCTTCCGTTTAAGATTAGCATAACACTTCTGCCTATCCGAAGCTTCTTTCAAATGAGCTCGAATCACCTTCACCTTATCTTCTGCTTCAAAGAACCAACTCTGGACTCCAACAACTGCCGCTCCCCAACTCCGCTCTAGCATATAGGGTACGACATTCATCCATATAACGCCACGACAGCCATTTGAATACTTTCCTGATAACTATTATTGTACACGAATTCAGCCAACGGTAAAAATTCTTCCCAACTACCTTTGAAATCCAAAACACAGCCCCTTAGCATGTCTTCCAAAACTTGAATCACCCTCTCCGATTGTCCATCTGACTGGGGATGGAATGCCGTACTAAAATCCAACCTTGTACCCAATGCCTGGTACAAAACCTTCCAGAACCTTGACGTAAATCTAGGGTCCCTATTCGAAATAATCGACACTAGTACCCCATGCAACCTCACAATCTCCGCTATGTATAGTCTCGCTAACTTCTGAAGAGAATAATCTATACGTACAGGTATGAAATGAGCAGACTTCGTCAGACGATCCACAATTACCCAAACTGAATCCTTTTTAGTGGGTGTGAGGGGTAGCCCACTAACAAAATCCATTGTGATCCTTTCCCACTTCCACTGTGGAATCTTTATCAGTTGCAACACATCCGACGGTAACTGATGTTTAGCCTTGACTTGTCGACATGTCGACACTTACCTACAAATTCGCCATTTCACGCTTTAGGCCCACCACCAAAATCGCTCCCAGAATCTCAAGAATCTTACTACCTCTCGATGCTTAGCATAACTCTATGCTCGCCTTCTTAGGCATACACACTTTTCCTCGAAAACACAAAGACTCCATCGCCGCTCAAGCTATACCTCTCCAATCTACCATTCTGCACTTGCAAACATCGTGCGCTCAAAACTTCATCCACCAACTATTTCTCCTTAACCTGTTCTACCCACGTTGGCTTCACCTGTAATTCAGCTAACAGACTTTCGTCATCATATAGACTAAGGTGGGCAAACATGGCTCTTAATCCTGCCACCACCTTATGGCTTAAGGCGTCCGCTACCACATTAGCCTTTCTCGGGTGGTACTCAATCGAGCAGTCATAGTCCTTCAACAACTTGATCCACCTCCTCTGCCTTAAATTTAACTCCTTCTGTGTATGAAGGTACTTCAAACTCTTGTGATCCGTATACATGACAGACTTCTCTCCATACAAATAATGTCTCCAAATTTTTAGGGCAAAAACCACTGCAGCCAATTCCAGATCATGCGTCGGGTAGTTTACCTCGTGAGGTCTCAACTGTCGAGAAGCATATGCTACTACTTTTCCTTCTTGCATCAGCACATATCCTAATCCCGTATGCGATGCATCACAATAAATCGTAAACTCTTTCCCTACTTCAGGTTGAATCAGTACCGGAGCTTCAGTCAAAATCCTCTTTAACCTCTCAAAACTTTCTTGTTGCTTGTCTGACCATACAAACAGAACTCCTTTCCTTAGCAACTTGGTTAATGGCACTGCAATCAGAGAAAACCCTTCTACAAACCTTTGGTAATATCCTGCTAAACCCAGAAAACTTTGAATCTCTGCCACAGACTTCAGTGCTTTCTAATCTAATACAGCCTCAATCTTTCGAGGGTCCACTCTAATCCCCTCAGCTGACACCACATGACCCAAGAAGGTAACTTCCTTCAACCAGAACTCACACTTACTAAACTTTGCGTATAAATGCTTTTCCCTTAAAATCTGCAGCACCACCCGCAAATGCGCGTCGTGCTCCTCTTTCGATTTTGAGTATACCAGAATATCATCTATAAATACTATGACGAACCGATCCAAATACAGCTGAAACACCCGATTCATCATATCAATAAATGCGGCTGGTGCGTTCGTTAACTCAAATGGCATTACCAAAAATTCATAGTGCCCATATCGAGTACGAAATGCCATCTTATGGATATCTACCTCCTTCACCTTAAACTGGCGATATCCCAACCTCAAATCTATCTTGGAGAAGACCGATGCTCCCTTAAGCTGGTCGAATAAGTCGTTTATCCTCGGCAACGGATACTTGTTCTTAATTGTCAATTTATTCAACTTATGATAGTCTTTGCTCATTCGTATGGACCCCGTCCTTCTTCTTAACAAAGAGTACATGTGCTCCCCAAGATGATACATGTGGCCGGATGAAACCCCTATCCAACAACTTCTAAATTTGTGCTTTTAACTCCACTAACTCCTTTGGCAAACCCGATATCTATACCAAACTCCACTTTGCGGTCCAGGGGCAAACCCGAAAGCTCTTCCAGAAAAAACATCGATAAATTCTTTCACCGTTTGGACACTTCCTATAGTCGATTCCTTAACTTCCAAGGCACAAACATAAACCACAAACACCTCACAACCTTTCCTTACCATCTTCTCTGCCTTTAACGCAGACACCACATTAGAGAGGTAATTTCTTCTCTCACATATCATCACCACTTCTTCACCCTCGACCGATTTCAGCACCATGCGCTTAGCTGCACAGTTCAGTTCTGCCTGGTGCTTAACCAACCAATCCATTCCTAAGATTAAATCGAACTCCCCGAAGGTAGTTCGATCAAATCAGCTTGAAACACTACCCCTTGAAGTTCTAGGGGCACATCCTTATACAGTTTGTCTACTACCATAGAGTGTCCTAGAGGGCTTATTACCGACATCTTCCTAGCAGAAATCTCATAAGCTAAGTTCAACGTTCCCACTATACCACTAGCAACATAAGAGTGTGTTGAACCAACATCAATCAAAGTAATATAAGGCAACCCAGAAATTAAAAACGTACCGGTTATGACGTCCAGTGCGTCGCCCTCCTCTCGACGTTTCGCTGCATAGACCAACCTAGGCTGTCTTGCATTAGCACCCCCAACACCTCGGCCAGGTGCTCTACGGCCTCGACTGTTATCATTACCACCCCTAGCTACGCCTCGGCCCCTCTGTAGTTGGTGGCCATCTCTCCTGAACTGAGCACGTCCTTGACCCTCAGCCTGTGCCTTAGCTAACTTTCATGGACAATCTCTTATCCGATGCTCCATCAACCCACACTCATAGCACCCTCTATTACCAGCCCAACACTCTCCCGAATGAGACTTCCCACATCGAGCACACTGAGGTGGCAACTGAGCAGAGCAGTCGACTTCATAGCTCGATCCGATACACTAAATCTAGCCCTCTTCTGAGAACTCCCAGCAGACCCTGATGGCCCAAAATTTCTCTTATCCCTACCTCTGTCCTGATGTTGTTTCCTAGTTCACCGCACCTCCTCAGCTATTTTGGCCTTTTCCATGAGAACGACAAATTCCCTTTCTCGCTGTGGTGCAATCAGCACCCCCAGCTCATCTCTTAGCCCATCCTTAAACCTAACACAGTGCTCATGCTCTGTAGCCACTATACCCCGAATATACCTACTCAACCTCAAGAATTTTACCTCGTACTCGGGTACCGACTTACTCCCCAAACCAAATTTAAGAACGCCTACGCTATGATCAAGATAACTAGCTCCCACATACTTCCTCCGATAGGTCACCTTAAAGAAATCCAGGTGATATCATCGACCACTGTACCATCCCTGACCGTGAGCCACCACTGATACGACTCATCCCGGAGAAGAGACACTATCCCCTTCAACTTTTCCTCAACCAAGAAGTCTAAATCATCCATTATTCGCTCTGTCGCCTCTAACTAATACTTAGCAGTGTTAGGAGCTACACCAGAAATTCCCCTGAACACTTCGCTCATAGGCCCGAGTCGCCACCACGAATTTTGGGCTCTGAACCGTGTCGCCTTGTGTCTCTCCAAAACTCACAGTACTGCTTGAGATACAATATCGTCACCAGTTTGGTCTTGAAACTCTGTTTCCACCACTGGCAAATCTGGCATCACGTTTTCTGACCCATGGCCAGACCCTACTAGCTCTAACACGGTTATCCTACCCCTACTAGGCCACGCGGCAGACGTCCATGACCTCTTGTACTCATTCTTCTCGTTCGCGCTTATCTGGTTAAGAATTTTATGAATTATTAACTCTGTTCACTATTTATCCATAAATAATTTTATGAAAGATAGTTTTAAAAGTGACTCTTTCGAGTTCGAACCTATCTACAGTTTCAGTTCCAAGCTTATCTCCTAATTTTGAATACCACATACATTCATCACACAACAACCTCCATGAACTCACATTGAACATGTAGGGGTATTTTCATAATTTCACTACCCAGGGGTATTTTCGTAATTTTCCAAAATAAAGTTTCAGGTGATTTTTCAAAATATGGGTATTTTGGTAATTTTTGTGAAGTAGGGGTATGTTGGTAATTTTTCAACTCGAGGGTATTTTGATAATTTTGTAAGTCAGGGGTAATTTGGTAATTTTACAAACTAAGGGTACTTTGGTCATTTTTCAAATCCAGGGTAGTTATTACAAATCAAGGGGTAATTTGGTAATTTTACAACTAGGGTTTACAGGGTGGTTGGTCCCTTTCGAGTTTTAATTATAAGGTTTAGCCTGTGAACAAGTCCACATGGTTAGAGTGAACAATCACTCCGCACTGTAGGATTTCAAACAAGAGGAGGTGAGTCACTAGATCGCTTAAATACCGTGCTCTCCTAAATCCAATCCTAGACATGCATGCTTGTTGCCACACCCTAGCTCTACTTAATTACTCACAGTGTTTGTTTGATTAAACTTAAGTCTTATGCAATTAAGGAGTTGTGTAAACTAGCCCTATGGTTCATCAAGACTATCATGCTTGTCAGGTCTAAAACCCACGAAGCCCAACATATAAGCATCACATCAAATGTGAGGGTACTTACCGGTGGATCGCCGCAGGAGACTCAGTGCCATGCTTTCCGGATATTCATCTCCTAAAAATCATTTTACAAACTCTTAAAACACATTTTGGGCCTTAAACCCACAATCGAGCTTTTGAACTGGCTCGATACCAAAATGTAACATCGCAAACCCCTGCCGTAACACTACAACCAATCAAGCGTGCCACACGGAAAGAAAACATTTTGAAAATTGATTTGTCGACTTGTTTAAAAAGAATTACATTGTAACGCTTTAAAGAATACGTCGTTGGATCTTGTGATGTTTAAAACATGTTGAAACTTGTTTCAGAAAAACTTAGTTGCCTTATAGTTACTCCGTACTTATTACTTAATCATTGTATATTTTAGAAAGCAGTATTTGTTTAAAGTTTTGAAGACACCCAATTCATAGTTTAACCAAAGATGCTTAATGTAACCTTTAAGAAACAACTAAATAAAATGTCCCAAAATAACACTTAAGCGGCCTTATTACAGAACTGGAAACCCAAATTAAAGAAAATAACTAAGTCCATATGGAAAATATTGGAATAAAACAAATGCTGAGCATGGCCATCTCGAGTCCATTTTGGCTCCATATCCACGATCTATGGTTTATCTGCAAAATATAACGGAAGGGGTGAGTCACCTAGACTCAGAGTGTAAATCCCCATCCCAAAAGAAGTTATGCTCTTACACAAGTTCATATACAAATATGCATGTCATGCATCCCATCAACCTAGATATCCATCCGTGTCTCCCAAATCTACCCTTTGTGGTACCAAACCACTGATGGTGCCAAACCACTAGTAACCGAAGTTACAGAATAAACATATGTGGTACCAAACCACTGATGGTGCCAAACCACTGAGACATAGTCACAATATTACAATATGTGGGGCCAACCCACTGTGTGGTACCTAATCACTGGTGACAGTCTGATAGATCATACTTCCCCCTCCACTCATCACCCATATCACATATTCGTGCTCACAATACAAGTATGATCATGCTTTAACATGTACAATATTGTATAAAGAGTGGCATGCACTTATAGATCACATTATAATTAACGCTAGCAACCATAACAACACCAGGCATCCTCGTTTTTACCCACAAGGGTAACTTAGTAATCACTGCCGTCACTTCAGCTTTTATCATCACATGACATTTAACATATTAAGTAAAGAAAGTGTGTAAGAGTTACACACATGGTTCTCGTACTAACGCTCTCACTACTTCTACGCTATTATTACATGAGACTACCACTATTAGCCTACAATCTTTTTCTGACATCAGCCCACACCCCGTTGGCCAGTCTCGCACTTCTGATACTGATCGCTTCTTGTATTTAGGCATTGGGTTTACATATCCAACCCCTCCTACTGCTTGATTGTTATTTGAGTCCATAATAATCCCTTGGTCACTCCCGAAAGTCTTTCTGAAAGCGTCTCCACCCTACCTACATTCGGCCACCACCAAAGTATCAAACCAAACCGATAATCACAACCCATCTAGCACCTTACGCATTCAGCCAACGACAAAGGAACAAGAAAGTGGCCATTCGGCAGAACCCACACCACCTACCTTTAGCTTCCTTCACAAATCGGCACCACAGATCACAGCAAGACAAGATTCGGCTCCTGAGAGCAGAGAGTGAAACCGATAGGGCCATAGAAAAAAATGATTCGAGTTTGGAACTTAATGAAAAAGAGAGAAATCGCAGAGAAGAAAACCCTGAAAAAAACTCACCAATCCCTTGAAGATTATTCGACTATGGTGCACCTTCGGGAAAAAGAAATCAACTTCAAGATTCGGCTATGGGAGATAAGACTATGAGAAAGAAGAATTTAGCTTTTAGAAAGATTTTGAAGAGGAGAAGAAAACTAGGGAGTTCGGTTTTGATAAAAAGTAGAGGTACCCAAAAGAGAAAAGAATTTCGACTTTTTTAAGAGAATAGGTGAGAAAGAAAGAACAAAAATGAAAGAAAAGATGATCACTTGCTACTAATTTTGGCAACACACACACACTCTCAGAGTTGGAGTTTCGGCCAACTCTCCCTTCTCCTGATAGCTTTTATCCACCCTTATCAGCTTCATCTTTATCTTTCCCTTAGATGAGACCTCCCTAAAACCAACTCTTCCCTTCCTTATTATCAGCTTTCTATTAACAAAAATAAAAGGATTTAAACTCCCAAATTATAGCACATGTGCCGTCCCTTCTCCCTCCCCCTTGGAGTGCTAAATTTTTGCCCCAAAACACTTAAGCCCAAACGGCAACTCTTGGCCCAACTCCCTCCTTAGCGCCGCCACCTACATGCCCCTTACAGCATCATTAAATTTTGGGCCACAAGCCCAACTTGCTACTGAACATGGATACCTCACTTAAATTATGTCCTGTAGCTCTTTATTAGAAACGTTAACCCAGGTTTAAGCCCAAACATGATCCCAATACACACTTCCAAAGCTCTAGCTAACCCTGACACTCAAAGTGCACATACCCACCTAATCAGGATGTTACAAGGGTTTTGAATGGAGTTTAAAGAAAATTTTAGGTCTTTTTTGCAAGCATAAAAATCAGCAAAAATCAGCTGATTGGGTCAGCTTGTTGTATAGTTTTGGGTTGCCACTTTGCTTGGTGGATCAGTCTTCTCTTCTTAGCATACTAGGCCACATTCTCCTTCAGGCTTTATATTTTCAGCCCAATTAACTTTGGATAAAAATTAAATATAAAGTACATAAAATAATCATCATTTGGACCGCCTTTGGTTGGAAAAATATTAAGCCTTGCTCTTGGTTCACTTGATGCAAAATTTTCTCAAACGGTTCAAGCCTTTTGAAGTGTTTGTTCTGCCAATTTTCACCTTTTGTGTAAAATGTAGAAACTAAACCAAATATGTGAAAATTTATTATATAATAATTAAAATTCAATATGCTAATAATTTAGGTGAAATTTAATTACTTTATAATTAAAGTATGAATTTCAACAAAAAATTACTACAAAACTGCATGAATTAGAGCTCAAAAGGTGCTAAAAAAGTCTATATATTTTTTTATTTCTACTACTCTTACCAGTACGTCTTCAGATTTACCTTCTGAATGTGCATAAGATAGATCAGTTAACTGCAGCATGACTGTGGTGGGTCTTGCCTTCTGAATTCCCAGCTTCCTAATGATAAACATAGTCATTAAATTTATACTTTCTCCTAAATCACATAATGCTTTACCAACATTAGTAATACCCTTAACCTGTATCCGTCACCGGACTAGGGTTAAGAGACATTATCGGACATATCGAAACATTTCACAAATATTTCACAAACATGCATTATGCATCAACAAATCATCAACAATCACAATCAGTTTGTCCTTTTAGAAGGTCTACGAGACCTCAAACATACTTTAGAGAAAGTTCGGGACTAAACTAATCTCATGCGGAAACTTTACGACAGTTAGAATATTTTCTTCTAATATTTTCTTCTAAAACAGGGTATACGCCTTTGTGGCTAAGCCGTGTGCCTCACACAACCGTGCCTTGGCCCGTGTCTCAGCCCGTGTGCAAAACTGATTTGATTCACACGGCCTGTCATATGCCTGTGTGTCTGGCTCATGCGTAACACTGATTAGCTTCGAATTGGGATAGTGAGAGACACAATCGGGTCACATGCCCGTGTGCTCAATCGTGTGGGCAATTATAGGCTATTTGCAAGGCCAAATTGCCACCCATTTTGGGTCATACCTACAAGCATCAAACAAGTCTCAATTCATGTCCCAAAGGTAGCTAAAACCTATCAAATTATTCACATTTGACCCATAACAACATTATTCATTTCTATATACAAATCCAACTGAAACATATCAACCCCACATCAAAAACATATCAACTTTTGCATCACTTAACATGAATTAAATTCACTTCATAATCACATTCATTAACAAGCCATATCACATGGCTATACTTATACATTTCAAAACATAACTTAAGTTCTCTAGCCTATACATGCCATACTTCTATATTTACATTTTCAAAAGGTACCAAAGTATAGTTTGATAGTGTGGTGATGATCCTCGATGATTCTTGAGCTTCCAGTAGCTTCGATAATCTATAGAACATTGAAAACACACACAAAGATTTCTTAAAAGCTTAATAAGCCATATACATAGAACAATTATAAACCATTTCATACATATGGTTCATGGCATAACACAATCACAAGTCATATTTCTCTTATATCTACTTGTTCATAATCACATATCAAATGATCTTATACAGACATACCTTTCATTTTGAAATTTCATATACATACATACGTACCGGAATTCGGATGCACATTCATATACTCATTCATTTCTTGGAATGCCTGTTGAACCATTCGGAATCAAATAGGATACTCGGATAGCTTGGAAAGCTCGTACAATGCTAACATCCCAGACGTGGTCTTACATGTAATCAATATTGATGCCACTGTCCCAGATAGGGTCTTACACGAAATCAAATATGATGATGATGTTCCAGACATTATCGTACATGTAAATCACAAATCGATGCCAACGTCCCAATCATGGTCTTACACGATAACACGTATCAGAATCCTATGTCATGACATACGTATCCTAATTATTTCCTAAGGTTCGTACGAGACTTTTCGAACATCATCACATTATTGGAACTTTCCCGGATTTTACATATTCAGGTCAAATTTCCATATACCATAATTCATTCATATATAAACAATGATAATTCAAACATTCTTATTTGTACATAGACTTACCTCGTATGGATATGAATAGATGGAAATGTCTACTTAACTACTTTCGATTTTCCCCGATCTAATTCTGTTTTCTTTGGTTCTTGATCTATACACATTCAAATTTAGCTTATTCATTCACCAAATCATTCAATTCAATCCATATACACATAATTAGGTTATTTTAAAAATTAGCCCTCATATTTTCACATTTTGACATTTAACTCCCTATTTCATAAAATCACAAAATATACATAGTTTCATGTTACACACGCTAAGCCTAATGTTTATACACTTCATATAATCCCATATATTTCATTTATTTCAAATTTTAGCCCTTCAATTTTTCATTTTCACTAATTAGTCCATAATACTCTAATTTATCAAAAATCCAAATACAAAACATGTTAACCCAACACATATCTTTCATTTTTCATCAATTATTATCACAAAGCTTACAAAACCATCAATGGCATAACTCAAAATATCATCAAATTCTAAAATTGATACATGGGCTTGATAGAATACTAAGCAACAATCACAAAAACTTAAAAATCATCAAAAACGGGCCAAAACACATACCTTAATCAAAGAACACCAAGGTCAAACCCTAACTTGCTTTCTTTTCTTTCTTTTTCTTTCAAAGTCGACAATAATGGCCATATTTTATGATTTGTTTTAATTAATAAACATTATTTAATCATTTACCATATTAACCTTTTTAATTAACGTATAAAACATATATATATTAAGGCCATTAATGTTCATTATCATTCAAAATGGTCTAATTACCATTTAAGTCCATCTTATTCAAAAGCCAACTCAATTAATCACATTAACATATAGAATGTCACTTGTAACACCCCAAACCTAGCCCATGCGCTACGACCGAATCTGGTATGTCATAGGGTAAAGTAAAATCAAGTTTAATTAAATTTTAGAAAGAACCAGCGATTTGGAAGATAACTTTTTCGCTTACTGCGATGTCTTGAAAAAATGATGCTTAGATTACTGAAAACTCCACTTTTTACTTTAATATTTAACCGGCTGAGGTGTCGCGTCTGATATAAACAATAAAATAATAAAATAAACTGAAGTACAACCTTGAAAGGCCTTATTACATAGCGAAAATCCCAAATTTTTTTAAAAAAAAAATGTAAACTTATAGTATTACCAAACTATAAAGAAAGGAAATCGAAATTTATTGCCTCCACGAGTCTGCCTCGGCTCCTGCATCCACGAGCTACTGCTCACCTAAATAGTTAACGAAAGGGGTGAGTCACCAAGACTCAGAGTGTAAAAATCTCCCACATTATACATACTGCATCCAATCTACAATCACACATTGGCCTTAGCCCACATATCATCATACACATATGAATGTAATAAGCCCAACCAAAACCTAGTTTTTCCATCCGCTACACACCAACCCGTACCAACCAATCACACCGTGGGGATTTCTATAATCAATCCTCCATCTGCTACACTCCATCACGACAGTCATGCTGCCAATTAAACACGATCACTAGGTGACCAAATAATATTTCGTGGCACAGCCACCGATCACTATGTGGCCAAATAAATATATTATACATCGTGGCAGCGCCACTAATCACAATGTGACCGAAAATAATGTATGAACATATGTATATATATCGTGGCAAAGCCACCGATCACTACGTGACCAATTAAGCACTTCCCCTTCATATCAAACCCATACCCGTGATCTACATACAAAACCTAACAATGCAACATGCTATGCATAACACATCAGTCTGCCACACATACATTCGGCTATGCAAAGAAACGACATATCCACGCACAGCAATCCTAGCCTTACCCCTAAGGGCATCACGATTGCTCACACACGGCCCTTTTACGGCTTTTCAGCCCATACAAACATTAGCACAGTTATAGTATAGTGTGTTTGAAAGTTTACACACCTGATAACACGTAAGACGACACTCTCTATGTCAACACTATCGCTAGCTGAAACTACCGCTAACAGCCTATTATTCTGCTCAGAAGTCGGCCCACAACCCGGTGGCCAATCACGAACAGCAGACATCGTGCGTTTCTTGAACTTTGGGGCTGGGACTACAGATCCAACCCCTTCCTTTGATTTGCTGACATTCAAGTCCATGAATGATCTTGGTCAGAAGGTACTATGATGATTGCTTAACGAAACATTAGGTTATAACGAAAAGAAACCGATTGATCAACTTAGGGAGAATTGAAATCCTTACCTTGAAATCCTAAAAGAAATAATATGGTTCGAATACTACCGATTTCTAGCTTAAAAACCTAGGCGACTAGATCTCCTTCGAATCCCCAAATGCCACCCAAAATGAACACGAGGTCAGAGAAAACGTCAAACTAAAAATGGCCCTAACAACTAACAACCAACTAGCCATTCGGCTTTGGCCTCAAAAGCCGAAAAAGATTACAAAAATAATAGCACAAGTCGACACTTACCTCTACAGAAGATTTCGGCTACCACTTGCAAGAAGATTCGGTAATTTAAGAAGAATATTGAAACGTTGAAAGAAATAAATCCAAGCCACAAATGAGATCTAGGAGTTTTTGGCTTTTAAGAAAGATCCGAAAAAAAAGATGAACAGAAAAGAGGCTAGGTAGATTCGACAATGAATAAGGTAGAAAATAACTGGATGAGAAAGCCGAAAAAAAAACAAAGATACTCCAAACAGTGACTT
Source organism: Gossypium rotundifolium (assembly GCA_025506655.1). NCBI lineage: Eukaryota > Viridiplantae > Streptophyta > Magnoliopsida > Malvales > Malvaceae > Gossypium > Gossypium rotundifolium. The sequence continues at coordinate 95,935,785 of CP106732.1, read as the reverse complement.
AAGAGTTTCGGTTTGGCAGAAGAAGAGAAGAGGAAATTCTCTAATGCTGAAAATAGAAGGAGAAAAGAAGAAGAAAGAAAACTATGCATAGGGAAAAAAGAAAAAGAAATTAGGAACACCCTTAACCAAATGAGAATTTTGGCATGCCCTTAGCCACTTCAATCGATTTCCCCCTTGCACACAGTCCCACATTCGGCCACCTCTTCCCCCTCTATCCTATCCCTCATTTTTCTCATATCCTCATCTTCCTATCTTCTGACTCAATCCACACTCACTCCTTTAGAGTCCTAACCGAAACCACCTCTCACTCCTCGGCACATATATTAAAAAAACACACCTTTTGCTTAACATGGGATTCGAACCTGCTCCCTTCAAATCCCTTGTGGCGCCACCTTCCTATGCCCTTAGTAGCGCCTCCTTGCCACTTCACCAACTCGATTTTTGTGTTAACTTTCCCATTCAAGTACCCTTAAGGCCCACTTCACCTAGTTCTCCCTTGCAGAGTCTAAAAACAAAATTTCTACCAAGGCTCAGGCTTAACCTCAAGCCTTCCCAAAAAGCTCTAAACACACCAAACACACACACACACACACAGAACATGGCATACACACAACACATCACAAATGCAGAGCCCCTAATCTAGGATGTTACAGTTCTACCTCCTAAAAAGAATTTCGTCCCTGAAATTACTTGATCAAAAGAGGTGAGGGTATTGCTATCGTATAACATCCTCCGGCTCCCATGTAGCTTCCTCTGATCCGTGATTCTACCACAGAACCTTAACCAAAGGAACCAATTTTCTTTGCAAAACCTTAACATCCCGCTCCAAGATCTGAACTAGTTCCTCTTTAAAAGTTAAATCAGGATTTACTTCGAGTTCCTCCAACGGCATCACATGAAATGGGTCTGAACTGTAACATCACAACATCGAAATATGGAACACATCATGGATCTTACTTATCTCCGAAGGTAGCTCAAGCTGATAAGCAACTGATCCTACACGCTTCAACACCCAATAAGGCCCGATAAACCTAGGGCTTAGCTTACCCTTCCGTCCAAACCTTATAATTTTCTTCCACGGTGATACCTTCAAGAAAACCCGATCAGCCACTACAAATTCTATGTCCCTTCACTTCAGGTCAGCATAGGACTTCTGCCTATTCGACGCTTCCTTCAAACTAGCCCAAATCAACACAACTTTATTCTCTATTTTCAATACGAGTTTTGGACCTAATAACTATCGTTCACCCAACTCCGTCCAACATGTAGGAGTACAACACTTCCACCCATACAACGCTTCATATGGTGCCATCCGAATACTGGAATGGTAGCTGTTATTATATGTGAATTCTGCCAATGGTAGGAATTCTTCCCAGCTACCTTTGAAATCGATAATACAACCTCTCAACATGTCTTCCAAAATCTATATCACCCTTTCTGATTGTACGTCCATCTGTGGATGAAACGCCGTACTAAAATCCAACTTTGTACCCAATGCTTGATGTAACGCCCTCCAAAATCTTGACGTAAACCTAGGATCCCTGTTTGAGATAATGGACACAAGTACTCCATGCAACCTCACAATCTCTGCTATATACAACTTAGCCAACCTTTGTAGAGAGTAATCAACCCAAACTAGTATAAAATGAGCGAACTTCGTCAACCGATCTACAACTACCCATATCGAATCCTTCTTAGGAGGCGTAAGAGGTAGCCCACTTACAAAATCCATAGTGATTCTCTCCCATTTCCATTGCGGAATCTTCACCGGCTGCAACAACCCCGAAGGCAACTGATGCTCCGCCTTTACCTGCTGACATGTCAAACAATTACCTACAAATTCAGTTACCTCCCACTTCAGACCTAGCCACCAAAATTGTTCTCGTAAATCTCGATACATTTTACTTCCCTTTGGATGCATAGCATATGGGCTACTATGCACTTCCTGAAGAATCACCCACCTCAATTCCACGTCCCTCGGCACACAAACCTTTTTCCTGAAACATAGAACCCCGTCATCGTTCAGATTATAGTCCCCTACTTTACCATGTTGCACTTGAGATAGTTGGGCACTCAAGTCATCATCCTACAACTGCTTCTCTTTAATCTGATTTATCCATGTTGGCTTTACCTGAAGCTCAGCTAATAAACTCATATCTTTATACAGGCTCAGATGAGCAAACATCACCCTCAGATCCAAGATCACTTTCCGGCTTAGCGCATCCGCCACCACATTAGCTTTGCCCGGATGGCATTCAATCAAACAATCGTACTCCTTTAGTAGTTCAATCTAGCTCCTCTGCCTCAAATTCAACTCCTTTTGGGTGAGGAGATATTTCAAGCTCTTATGATTTGTATAAACGACGGACCTCTCCCCATATAGATAGTGTCTCCAAATCTTTAAAACAAAAACCACTGCTGCCAACTCTAAATCATGCGTGGGATAATTTATCTCATACAATCTTAACTGCTGAGACGCATAAGCAGCCACTCTTCCGCCTTGCATCAATACACATCCTAACCCAGTGTGCAAAGCATCACAATAAACCACGAACTCCTTTCCAGCCTCCAGTTGAATCAACACCGGAGCTTCCGTCAACACTTTCTTTAACTTTTCAAAACTTTCCTGTTGCTTGTCACCCCACACAAAAAGTACTCCCTTCCTTAACAACTTGGTTAAAGGTGCCGCAATCAAGGAAAATCCTTCTACGAACCTCCTGTAATAACTTGCAATACCCAGGAAACTCTGAATTTTCGTCACAGACCTGGGTGCTTCCCAATCCATGATAGCTTCAACCTTCCAGGGATCAAATCTGACCCCTTCAGCCAACACAACGTGTCTTAGAAAAATAACCTCCCTTAACCAAAATTTGCACTTACTGAATTTTGCGTACAATTTCTTCTCCCTCGGGATTTGTAGTACCACTTGCAGATGCGAATCATGCTCCTCCTCCGACCTTGAATACACCAGGATATCATCTATAAATACCACCATGAACCGGTCCAAATAGGGTTGGAACACCTGGGCCATCATATTCGTGCGTTAGTCAACCCAAACGGCATTACCAAAAATTCGTAATGGCCATATCGGGTCCTGAAAGCTATCTTATGAATATTCGATTCTTTGACATTAAGCTGATGGTATCCTGATCTCAAATCTATCTTTGAGAACACTAACGCCCCTTTCAGTTGATCGAACAAGTCATCAATCCTTGGCAACGGATTCTTGTTCTTGATAGTCAATTTGTTCAGCTGACGGTAGTCAATGCACATACGCATTGATCCGTCCTTCTTATTGACAAATAGCAATGGCGCTCCCCAAGGCGATACAGTTGGTCAGATGAAACCTCGATCCAACAATTCCTTAATCTGGGCTTTCAGTTCCACCAACTCCTTTGGCGCCATTCTATATGGTGCAATAGATACTAGTGCTGTTCTCGGAAGAAGATCAATTCCAACTTCCACCTCATGATCCGGAGGTAGTCTGGGAAGTTCTTTTGGGAAAACATCAGAAAACTCCCTCACCGTTCTAACATTATCCACAGTTGAATCCTGGACCTCCAAAGCACAAACAAAGGCTACGAACGCCCTACACCCATTTCTCATCATTCTTTCAGCCTTTAGAACTGATACTACATTAGACAGGTAGTCCCTCTTTTCACCTATTACCACCACCTCATCCTCCTGACTAGTCTTTAGTACCATACGCTTAGCTGCACAGTCTAGATTCGCTCGATATTTCACTAACCAATCCATACCTAAGATCAGATCGAACTCCCCAAATGGTAGTTCCATTAAATCCACCAAAAACTACCCTTTGCACTTCTAGAGGTACATCCCTATACAATCTGTTCACCACTACTGACTGACCTAGCGGGCTAATTATAGTCATCTCCCTAGGAATAACCTCAGAGTCTATATTTAGGGTTCCAGATACTATACTAGCAACATAAGAATGTGTCGAGCCAATATCAATTAATGCAGAAAAAGGAAACCCAAAAATCAAGAATGTACCAATTATGACATCTAGTGCATCCCCCTCCTCTCGATGTCTTGCTACATAGACCAACCCCGCTGTCTTACATCGGTGTTCCCTGCACCTCTGCCTTGCGTTCCATGGCCCCGACTATAACCATTACCTCCTCTAGCTGGACTGTGACCTCTCTGCGGTTGTGGACCTCCTCTACCAGGCTGAGCATTAGTCTGTCCTACCAGCTCCGTGCCACCCCGATCCTGTGGACAGTCTCTAACCAGATGATCCGAGGACCCACACCTAAAACATTTCCTATCACCTACCCAAAATTCGCCCGAATGAAATTTATTACACCGACCACACCTCTAGGTTGACCATTACCCCCAGATCTCACACCCTATCTTGGCCCATCCATCTTAGGTCTTTTCTGGAAACACCTCGTTGACCTTGACGATCCAACATTCCTCTTATTCTTATCCTTGTCTCTCCCATTATTTTGCTTCTCGGTTCACTTAACTTCCTCGGCTATCTTAGCCTTTTCTACTAAAACTGCAAATTCTCGCTCTCGTTGAGGGGCTATCAACACCCGTAGATCATCCCTCAAACCATCCTCAAATCGAACACAACGCTCATGCTCGGTGGCCACTATCCCTCAGGCATAACGACTCAAGCGTAGGAATTCTACTTCACAAGCAGCTACCGATCTATTACCTTGGATTAGATTCAGAAACGCCCTACGCTGCGCATTCACATAACTCGATCTGATGTACTTATTCTGGAATGCTGACTTGAAGAAATCCCAAATAATGCGGTCAGCCACCGCACCATCCCTGACCATAAGCCACCATTGGTACGCTTCATCTCGAAGAAGAGACACCACTCCCTTCAGCTTCTCCTCCTCCGTGAAGTCAAGGTCATCCATTATACGCTCCATGGCTTCCATCCAATACTCAGCTGTACTAGGAGCTACACTGGAAATTCCCCTAAACATTTTTGCTCCACTAGCCTTAAGTCACTCTGGCACAGATTTCTGAGCTCCCGTACCCAAGCCTGCTCCTACAACTCTCTCCAACACTCGGAGCATCGCTTGGGACACCGCATCGTCTCCTCCCGTTTGGTCCTAATACTCTACCTCCATAGCTGGTGGCGTTGGTATCTCATTCCCTGACTCGCGACCAGACCCTACTGGTTTCGACACAGCAATCCTACCTCTACCTCGACCACACACGCCACGCCCCCTAGTGCTCATATCTAGCGTTCACGATTTATCTAGTTAAAAATTTTATGGATTAATAATTTCTTCCACAGATTAATAACGAACAATCTTATGAAAGGTAGTTTCGATAGTAGTTCTTTCGAATTCAAAATTATATCTACAAGGTTCAGTCTCAAGTCTGTATCTCCTAGTTCTAGAAACCACATACATTCAGCAACCATATGCATTCCCAAACAAATTATCACCTAAATGTATCAAACACGAAAGTAACATCCTTAACCTCACCTTCGTCACACAAGGGTATTTTTGTCATTTCACTATCTAGGGGTATTTTCGTAATTTCACCCTATAGGAGTATTTTTGTAATTTCGCAAAATAGGGTATCTTGGTGATTTTACAAAATAAGGGTATTTTGGTAATTTCATAAATTAGGGGTATTTTGGTAATTTTTTCAACCCTAGGGTATTCTGGGTAGTTTTCAGAACTAGGGATATAAGTAATTCTACAAAAATAGGGTATTGGTCCCTTTCAAGTTTTAGTTATGAACTTTGGCCCGTTAACAAGTCCTCGCGGCTAAGGTGAACAAACACTACGCACCAGGTAAGATTCTAGCGAAGAGGAGGTAGGCCACTAGGACCGCTTAAATACCAAGCTCTCCCTAGATCCAATCCTAGACATGCGTATGCCTGTTTCCACACTCCAACCCGTCGACTTGTTCACGGACATGTTTAATTAGAGAAATTAAGTCTTATGGATTTTAAGAGTTGTTTATCTAAGCCTAAGGTCCATAAACCCTAGCATACCTATCTATGTCCCCATAAAGCCCATCAAATCCAATTATGCATACCACATCAAATGTTAGAATACTTACCTGGGTGGATCAGGTGCCGCCAGACTCGAAGGCCATATCCCAACCCAAAGCTTCTTCTTAAACTCACATCAAACTACAAAACACCACTGGACCCAATTCACAGCTCGAGTTTTAAAACTAGACTCTGATACCAAAATGTAACACCCTAAACCCAGCCCATGCACTACGATCAAATCTGGTATGTCACGGGTGAAGTGAAATCAAGTCTTAATTAAATTTTAGAAAGAACCGGCGATTTGGAAGATAACTTTTTCGCTTACTGCGGTATCTTGAAAACAATGATGCTTAGATTACTGAAAACTCCACTTTTTACTATAATATTTAATCGATCGAGGTGTTGCATCTAATATAAATAGTAAAATAATAAAATAAACCGAAGTATAACCTTGAAAGGCCTTATTACATAGCGAAAATCCCAAATTTAAAAAAAAACGTAAACTTATAGTATTACCGAACTATAAAGAAAGGAAATCGAAATTTAAGGCCTCCACGAGTCCGCCTCGGCTCCTGCATCCACGAGCTACTGCTCACCTAAAAAGTTAAGGAAAGGGGTGAGTCACCAAGACTCAGTGTGTAAAAATCTCCCACATTATACATACTGCATCCAATCCACAATCACACATTGCCCTTAGCCCACATATCATCATACACATATGAATGCAATAAGCCCAACCCAAACCTAGTTTTTCCATCTGCTACACGCCAACCCGTACCAACCAATCACACCATGGGGATTTCAACAATCAACCCTCCATCCGTTACACTCCATCACGACAGTCATGCTACCAATTAAACACGATCACTAGGTGACCAAATAATATTTCGTGGCACAGCCACCGATCACTATGTGACCAAATAAATATATATATACATCGTGGCAGCGCCACTGATCACAATGTGACCGAAAATAATGTATGAGCATATGTATATATATCGTGGCAAAGCCACCGATCACTACGTGACCAATTAAGCACTTCCCCTTCATATCAAACCCATACCCATGATCTACATACAAAACCTAACAATGCAACATGCTATTCATAACACATCAGTCTGCCACACCTACATTTGGCTATGCATGAAACAATACGATCCGTGCACTGCAATCCTTGCCTTACCCCTAGGGGCATCACGATCGTCTACATTACTTTTTTGGGCTTTTCATTATACAAGCGTTAGTACAGCTTATAGTATAGTGTGTTTGAAAGTTTACACAACTGATAACACGTAAGACGACACCCTCTATGTCGAAACTATCGCTAGTCGAAACTACCACTAACTACCTATTGTTATGCTCATAAGCCCGCCCAAAACCCAGTGGCCAATCACGAACAGCAAACACCGCACGTTTCTTAAACTTTAGGGCTGAGACTACAGATCCAACCCCTTCCTTTGATTTGCTGACATTCGAGTCCATGAATGATCTTGGTCAGAAGGTACTATGATGATTGCTTAACGAAACATTAGGTTAAGGTACGAATAACGAAAAGAAACCAATTGATCAACTTAGGGAAAATTGAAATCCTTACCTTGAAATCCCGAAAGAAATAATATGGTTTGAATACTACCGATTTTTGACTTAGAAAGCTAGGCGACTAGATCTCCTTCAAATCCCGGAATACCACCCAAAAAGAACACGAGGTCAGAGAAAATGTAAAACTAAAGATGGCCCTAACAACCAACTAGCCATTCGGCTTTGGCCTCAAAAGACGAAAAAGATTACAAAAATAATAGCACAAGTTGACACTTACCTCTACAGAAGATTTCGGCTACCACTTGCAAAAAGCTTTGGCAATTAAAGAAAAAGATTGAAACATTGAAAGAAACAAAACCAAGCCACAAATGAGATCAAGGAGTTTTCGACTTTTAAGAAAGATCCAAAAAAAAAATGAACAGAAAAGAGGCTAGGTAGATTCGACAATGAATAAGGTAGAAAAGAACTGGATAAGAAAGCCGAAAGAAAAACAAAGATACTCCAAATAGTGACTTAGGAGTTTCAGTTTTAGCAGAATAAGAGAAGAGGAAATCCTCTAATGCCGAAAATAGGAGGAGAAAAGAAGAAGAAAGAAAACTATGCTTCGGGAAAAAAGAAAAAGAAATTTTGACACACCCTAAACAAAATGAGAATTTCAGCATGCCCTTAGCCACTTCAACTGATTTCCCCCTTGCACAGTGTCCCACATTCGGCCACCTCTTACCCCTCTATCCTATCCCTCATTTTTCTCTTATCCTCATCTTCCTATCTTCTGACTCAATCCATACTCGCTCCTTTAGAGTCCCAATCGAAACCACCTCTCACTCCTCAGGCACATATATTAAAAAAAACACTCCTTTTGCTTAACATGGGATTCGAACCTGCTCCCTTCAAATCCCTTGTGGCGTCACCTTCCTATGCCCTTAGTGGTACCTCCTTACCACTTCACCAACTAGATTTTTGTGTTAACATTCCCATTCAAGTACCCTTAAGGCCCACTTCACCTAGTTCTCCCTTGCAGAGTCTAAAAACAAAATTTCTACCAAGGCTCAAGCTTAACCTCAAGCCTTCCCGAAAGCTCTAAACACACTAGACACACACACACAGCATGGCATCCACACAACACACCACAAATGCAGAGCCCCCAATCTAGGATGTTACATCACTTTTACCTTTAATGCAATTTAATCCTTTTCGTAAAATAATCACACAATCGTAAAAATTAAATCACAGAAATTTCACATATACTAATTCACATACTCATAGCACGAAAAATAATATAAAAATATTTCTCTAACTCGAATTTGTGGCCCCGAAACCACTATTCTGACTAAGGTCTTAATCGGACTGTTACAACTCTCCCCCTTAGGGATTTTCATCCCAAAAAATCTTACTATTGAATAGATTCGGATATTGCTTTTTCATAACCTCTTCAGGTTCCCACGTAGCTTCTTCGACCCCGTGTCGATGCCATAATACTTTTACTAATGGAATTTTCTTATTTCTCAATTATTTAACCTCGCGTGCTAATATGCGAATCAATTCTTCTTCATAAGTCATATCTGACTGAATCTCTATCTCAAACGGAGAAATTACATGCGAAGGATCAGATCTATATCGTCGAAGCATCGATACTTGAAACACATTATGAATCTTTTCTAGCTCAGGTGGTAGCGACAATCTGTACGCAACAGGTCCTGTATGTTCTATTATCTCATACGACCTGATAAATCTCGGACTCAACTTGCCTTTTCTGCCAAATCGGAGTATTTTCTTCCATGGAGACACTTTCAAAAATACTTTATCACCGATCTCAAATTTAATATCTTTTCATTTCAAGTCTGCATATGATTTTTGTCGATCAAACGCTGATTTCAAACTATCACGAATTACTTTTACTTTCTATTCTGTCTCTTTTATCAAGTCAACCCCGTGAATCTTATTCTCGCTGAGCTCTGACCAGTATAATGATGTTCGACATTTTTTACCATACAAGGCTTCATACGGTGCCATTTGAATACTCGATTAAAAACTATTATTATATGCAAATTCAATCAATGGCAAATACTGTTCCCACGTACCTTTAAACTCAAGAATGCAACATCTCAACATTTCCTCAAGTATCTAAATAATCAGCTAGAATTGACCATCCGTCTATGGATGAAAAGCAGTGCTAAAATGTAATTTCATACCTAAAGCCTCTTGAAGTTTCTTCCAAAACTACAAAGTAAACCTTGGATCTCTGTCAGACACAATAGATAGTGGCACCCCGTGCAATCTCACAATATCATAAATGTATGACTCAGCTAACTTATAGAGTGAATAATCCGTTCTCACCAAAATAAAATGAGCTAATTTTGTCAATCTATCAACTATAACCCAGCTTGCATCTTTCTTTCTTGGAGTTAAAGGCAAACCTGAAACAAAATCCATCATCACTCTATCCCATTTTCGCTCGAAAATCATAATCGGTTGTAACAAACTGGATGGCACCTGATGTTCAACTTTAACTTACTGACAGATTAAACATTTCGAAACAAAATCAGAGATATCTCTTTTCATTCCAGGTCACCAATAAAATTGTTTGAAATCATTATACATCTTTGTACTTCCCGGATGAATAAATAAGTGACTGCTATGTGCTTCTCTCAAAATCAACTGAATTAACTCTAGATTTCTCAGAACACAAATCCTATATTGGAATCTCAGACAATCATCAACATCAACTCGAAATTTAGAATCAGAGTTTAAATCACACTGGGCTCGTTTTGCTAACACTTCATTATCAACTTTTTAAGCATCACAAATTTGTTGTAGAAACAACGGCTTCATTTTCAATTTGGCTAAAATTGAACCATCATCAAACAGATCTAAATGAGCGTTCATTGCACGTAGCATAAACAGTGATTTTCGACTCAAAGCATCAGCAACAATATTTTCTTTTCCTGGATGATAATCTATAGCTAGCTCGTAGTCTTTTAACAGTTCTAACCATCTTCTCTGACGTAGATTCAAATCTTTCTGATTCATTAAATATTTCAAACTTTTATGATCTGAAAACAAAAGACATTTCTCATCGAAAAGATAGTGGTGCCAAATTTTTAAGGCAAACACAATCGCAGCTAATTCAAAGTCGTGCGTCAGATAATTCTTTTCATGCGGTTTCAATTGTCTCGAGGCATAAGCTATAACTTTGCCTTCCTACTTCAAAACACATCCCATGTAACACCCCTTACCCGTACCCGTCACTGGATTAGGGTTTTGAGGGGTTACCGAACCAAACACAGAACATTACAGTCATTTATCACATTTCATACATTCGTAAAATTCATTACAAATCCCATACGCACACTTGCATATTTAAAACATATACACTTATAACACCTTGTGATATATCCAATCACATATGAAATAATAGTTCCTAGTATCATTATAAAACATGCTCATGTTACCAATATGATAGCCATGCTTATTTCTATGCTTTTCATTAGTAAGCATATCTCTATAACCACATCAAGCTTTAAACAAAAATTATCACCACTTACATGCTCATTGCACGGCATCCACAACAAAGATTTATAGGCACAAGAATCATTGAATATCATACAAAAATCATGTAATACATGTAACCAATTTGAAAAGCAAATGTAGTACTCATAAACCACCACTCTAAATTCGGTTTTAACTACGACACTTCAAAAATTCCACCTAAATAATTATAACTATTTTACTTATTGCAAACCAAAACGTATTGTTATGATAAAGTAAACAAGCAATAAACTATAGTCACCATTCAAGCATAATATACACACGTAAACCAGTTCAAGCCCATTAGACCGCATGTAAATTCACGTTCGAAAGGATCTATTATAGATTCATATCTAGCTAGCCACATAACATGCACATCTATTACAACATTTTTACTTAGCATGAATGAAAGCACATTTATAATCGATATTTACATGTCTTTAGACTATTTAATAAAAGATGAGCCACTTTCGCATGGCATACCATTAACAAGTACCAATCCAAAATGTTAACTAGCCTACACATGCCTTAATAATTGAAACTTCAACTTCTAATTGCACCCAAAATGAGTTGATAGTATGGTTGACTTCAGTGTCGATCCCCAGAGCTCGTAGCTTGAATAGAATCTATAAAACGAACAATAGCACACTCAAAGTAAGCTTATTAGCTTAGTAAGTCTTATGAAATTATATACCATAAATCCAACCATTCAAGTCAAATTTCTTTATCATTAATTCAAAACATAAGTAATACATAGTTTAACATACAAAGCCAAGGTAACCGAATACCATTAATGCATTTAACTCAATAGCTTTACCTTTCTTACCCATACACACCAATCACCGAGTACATCAAAGATATATATATATGACATATGCTTACCTAAACAATTTCATCCCATTCATACTTTCAAAAAATCAATCACCACACGATATAACATGTATATATATATATCTACATCCAATCAACGTATAAGATATTCACTTCCTCATGTACTTGTTCATTATTTTCATGAGTAACATGAGTATGAAAATACTTACCTCTATTTCGAATTAACACAATTCATTTTTAAGGCTGTAAATTTCTTGACTTGTTTCATAACTCGGTTCTTGCATACTCTGAGCTCGAATCACATACATCGGCACTAGGCCTACTGGACTCAAGGTCTAAAGTTAAACACCGGCATTAAGCCTACTAGGCAATAAGCCCGAATTATTTCACTGGCACGTGGCCTACTAGGCTCGGAGCCCGAATAACACACCGGCACAAGGCCTGCTAGGCAATAAGCCCAAATTATTTCACAGGCACGTGGCCTGCTAGGCTCGAAGCCCAAACTATTTACCTAATCAATTCATCAACTTACATTTATTAACACCTACATCACTATCAATTCATATACACAAACCACATTCACCTATCATATCAAATGTACTAATTCATATTGCATTTCAGAACATATCTAATCCAATATAGAACATTTACATTCGGATATCACATATATTCTTACTCAAATTAATCCAATGATATCATTGAACATATTCATAATTATCTCTTTATTGTACTTAAACTTAAGAACTTACCTCGACTATCAATGAACAGATTTAAGACCTATTTATTCAATAACCTTCGTCTTTCCCCGATCCAGATCCGTTTTTCTTTTTTCTTGATCTAAACACATTAAAATTTAGCTCATTCAAACACATTTCACCTCAATTTAATCCCAAAACACATAAATGGGCAAATTACCATTTTACCCCTAATGTTTTACATTGTTACAATTTAGTCCTATTTGCATAAAACACGAAATACACAAAATTTCTCAATACTACTCAAGGGTCAAATATTTATAGGGACCCTACAAGTCCATTTCTTTCATTTATTTTGCAAATAAGCCCCTCTAAAATTCTATTTTTGCAAATTAGCCCTAATTACTCAATTTCACCAAAACTTTCAATACTAAATATACTAATCTTTAACATATCTTTAATTTAAAATCATCAAACACCAACAATCACATGAACACTACAATGGCCAAATATCAAACATGCTTAGATTTGAAAATTTTAACATGGGTCAGCTACGGTTCGAAGCAACGATCTCAAAAATGTTAAAATTATCAAAAACCGACTAAAATTACATACCCAATTTAAGCTTGAAGGATGGCCAAATGTATGAGCTCTCAATTTTATTTTCTTTCTCTCTTATTTCGATCATGCAAGGATGAAGAATCAACTTTATTTTATATTTTATTTGACATATAATATGGTATTTGATAATTTACTAATTTAACCTTATAATAATAATATTCATTAACATAACATAATGGCAAAAATGGTCTTTAACCGTCCACTAACATGAGAAATGGGCTAATTGCTCTTTTAACACTACAAATTAAAAAGCCATCACCATTCAAGTACTTTTCACTTTAGTATGCAACTTTTACGCTTTACGCGATTAAGTCCTTTTTGTCAAATTAAACACTTAAACGATAAAATTTTTCTACGAAACTTTCACACACAATATTTCACACTTAATAAGGACATAATATAATATTTAAATATCTTTCAGACTCAGATTCGTGGTCTCAAAACCACAGCTCTTATTAGGGTCAAATTCGGACTGTTACAACTCTTCCCCCTTAGGGATTTTCGTCCCCGAAAATCTTATCGTTAAATAAAGTCGGATATCGTTGCCTCATTAAATCCTCAGGCTCCCACGTAGCCTCTTCAACTCTGTGCCGATTCCATAATACTTTCACTAATGGAATTCTCTTATTTCTCAACTCTTTTATTTCCCGATCTAAAATACGGATCGGTTCTTCCTCATACGTCATATCGAATCAGATTTCAACCTCTGACGGAGTGATCACATGTGACGGATCCGATCTATACTTACGAAGCATCGAAACGTGATATACATCATGTATCTTTTCTAATTCAGAAGGCAATTTCAATCTCTAAGCAACAAGCCCAATACGTTCGACGATTTCATACGGTCCGATAAACCTCGGGCTTAGTTTGCCTTTCCGACCAAATTGAAGTACTTTCTTCCACGAAGAAACTTTCAAGAATACCCGATCTCTGACCTAAAATTCAATGTCTTTACGTTTCAAATCAGTATAAGACTTTTGACGATCTGATGCAGCTTTCAAACTATCTCTGATAATAGCCACTTTCTGTTCTATCTCTTTAGTCAAATCGACCCCGTGTACCTTGTTCTCACTAAGCTCAGTCCAGTATAATGGTGTTCGACACTTGCGACCGTACAAGGCTTCGTAGGTTGCCATTTTGATACTAGATTGAAAGCTATTATTGTAAGCAAATTCAATCAAAGGTAGATATTGTTCCCACGTACGTTCAAACTCGAGAACGCAACACCTCAACATGTCCTCAAGTATCTAAATGGTTCTCTCAGACTGACCGTCCGTCTGCGGATGAAAGGCTGTGCTAAAGTGGAGTTTAGTGCCTAAAGCATTTTGCAACTTCTTCCAAAATCGTGATGTGAACCTCAGATCTCTATCTGAAAAAATGGAACTCGGCACACCATGTAACCTCACTACCTGTGCTACATACAATTCAGCAAGTTTATCAAGTGAATAGTTTGCACAAACTGGCACAAAGTGAGCTGATTTGGTCAATCAATCCACTATAACCCAAATTGTATCTTTCTTGCTCGTGTTGTAGGCAAACCGGATACAAAATCCATGGTGATTCTATCCCATTTCCACTCAGGTATCATGATTGGCTGAAGTAACCCGGAAGCCACTTGATGCTCGGCTTTTACTTGTTGACAAATTAAGCACTTTGAAACAAATTCAGATATATCCCGTTTCATGCCAGGCCACCAATAGAATTGATTCAAATCATTATACATTTTAGTGCTACTGGAATGAATTGACAATTGACTGTTATGAGCTTCGTTCAAAATCATCTGAATCAAACCCACATTCCTCGGAACATATATACGGCCTTTAAAATTCAAACAACCATTTGCATCAATTCAAAACTCTGATCCTGTATCATTATCACACTAAACTCGTCTAGCAATCAAGTCTTTGTCAATTCTTTGTGCATCACAAATTTGTTGAATAAACATCGGTCTTGCTTTTAGCTCGGCTATAATTGAATCATCACCAGACATAACCATATGCATGTTCAACGCACGAAGAGCAAACAATGACTTTCGACTTAATGCATCTGTAACAACGTTAGCTTTTCCCGGATGGTAGTCAATCACTAGTTCATAGTCTTTCAACAGCTCTAACCATCTGCGTTGTCTCAAGTTCAAATCTTTCTATGTCATTAAGTACTTCAAGCTTTTGTGATCTAAATAAACATGACATTTTTCACCGAACAAGTAATGATGCCATATTTTCATAGCAAAAACAATAGCTGCAAGTTCCAAATCATAAGTTGGATAATTTCTTTCGTGAGGCTTCAATTGTCTTGAAGCGTAGGCTATGACTTTGCCTTCCTGCATCAAAACGCAACCCAAACCATTCAATGAAGCGTCACTATAAACAATAAATTCTTTACCCATTCAGGCTAAGCTAACACTAGAGCTTCGGTCAAAAGGGCTTTCAACTCATCAAAACTTCTCTGACATTTTTCTAACCATTCGAACTTAACATCTCTCTGTAGCAGCTTTGTCAAAGGTGTAGCTATCATGGAAAAATCTTTGACAAATCGTCTGTAGTATCCCGCAAGTCCCAGAAAGCTTTGAATTTCGGAGACATTCTTTCGTGGTTTCCAATCAAGTATGTCCGACATTTTGTTTGGATCAACCCGAATACCTGAAGTTGATACAACATGACCCAAAAAGCTGACTTCCTTCATCCAGAACTCACACTTACTGAACTTTGCATAAAACTGCTGATCTCTTAAAGTCTGTAACACTATTCTCAAATGTTCAGCGTGTTTGGTTTCATCTTTAGAGTAGATCAGTATATCATCAATAAACACTACTACAAACTGATCTAAAAACTGTCTGAAAACCCGATTCATTAGATCCATAAATACATCGGGTGCATTTGTAAGTCCAAAAGGCATAACCAGAAACTCAAAGTGGTCGTACCTCGTCCGGAATGCAGTCTTTGGCACATCAGAATCTCTGACTCGCAATTGATAGTAACACGATCTCAAATCTATCTTCGAAAACACTGAAGCTCCTTTCAACTGATCAAATAAATCATCAATCCTAGGTAACGGGTATTTATTCTTTATAGTTACCTTATTCAGCTACCGATAATCGATACATATTTGCATAGTTCAATCTTTCTTTTTCACAAACAGAACTAGTGCACCCCAAGGAGAATTGCGAGCATCGAAAAGGCTTTTACGAACAGACCATTCAAATTTCACATCTTTCTGAAGCAATCTCGTCAACAGAATTGCGAGCATTGAAAAGCCTTTTACGAACCCTCGGTAATAACCAGCAAGTCCCAAAAAATTAAGGACTTCAGATACATTTTTGGAGGCTTTCACTCTAAAATAGCTAAAATCTTACTCGGATCAACTCGTATAGCGGATGCTGACACAATATGACCCAAAAAGCCAACTTCACGCAACTAGAACTCACATTTACTAAACTTTGCATACAATTGCTTATCACGCAGAGTTTGTAGCACAATTTTTAAATGTTCAGCATGCTCAATTTCATCATGCAAATAAATCAAAATCTTGTCTATGAATACAACAACAAATAAATCTAAATACGGTCTGAAAATTCTATTCATCAAGTCCATAAAAATAGCAGGAGCATTTGTTAGTCCAAAAGGCATAACTAAAAACTCATAATGTCCATACCTCGTTCGGAAGGCAGTTTTAAAAATGTCTGAATCTTTTACTCGCAACTGATAATATTTCGATCTCAAATCTATCTTTGAAAACACAGAAGCTCCTTTCAGCTGATCAAACAAATCATATATTCTGGGCAAAGGATATTTATTCTTAGCGGTCACTTTGTTTAAATGATGGTAATGAATGCACATTCTCATCGTACTATCTTTCTTTTTCACAAACAGAATGGGAGCACCCTGAGGAGAAAAGCTCGGTCGTGCGAAACCTCTGTCTGTCAATTCTTGCAACTGAGACTTTAATTCTTTTAATTCTATCGGAGCCATTCTATATGGAGCTATTGAGATAGGGGTCGTCCCCGCCTATAACTCAATGTCAAACTCGACTTCTCGTACTGGAGCTAATCCCGATAATTCTTCAGGAAACAAATCAGAAAATTCACAAACCACTAGCACAGATTCAATTTTCTTTTCAGTCACTTTCAAATCAATCACATAGGCAAAATAGGCTTCGAACCCTTTTTCACATAACTTTGAGCTTTTATTACTAATATCACAGCTAGTAACCCATTCAAATCATTAGATTCGATCCGAATTATCTCATCATTTTGACATCTCAAATCAATAGTCTTTCGTTTGTAATTCACAACAGCATCATGCAATGTTAGCCAATCCATACCCAGAATTATATCAAACTCATCAAAGGGTAGTAACATCAGATTAGTCAAAAATGGATATCTTGAAACATCAACGGAGAATTCTTGCACACTTTGTCAACCGAAACACACTTGCCTAAGGGGTTCAATACTCTAATTACAAATTCAGTAGACTCTATAGGCAAAGTCTTACTGGATACTAAGTTCATTCATATATATATGAATGAGTAGACCCTGGATCTATCAATGCAATCACAGAAGTATCATAAAGAGTAAAAGTACCAGTAATGACGTCTAGAGATGAAGCTTCCTCACGAGCTTGAATAGCATAAGCTCTGGCAGGTGCTCTCGCTTTAGATCTCGCAGCTGTATCTTTCATAGCTCTTTGGCTACCACTCACATTTCCTGTGTTTCTAGAAAGTCTACCCATAGCTGAAGCATTATTATACTTCAGGTTCCATACAATCTTTTGCTCAATAGACTTGGGATAGTCTCGGATAAATTGATCTAATAATCTAAATTTAAAGCAAGCTCGATCATTCAATCTACAATTGCTCGGATGTCTTTTACCACAATGTCTACATTCTGGTCAATCAGATCTGACATTTCCAACACTTGCAATCGAAGTAGCTGGAGTTCTAAATGTGATATTGCACGATCTTTGCTCGAATGTCCCGCATTAACCATTGAACGGCTATACTCATCTCAGAATTTCTTTAATGCAGACTAAAATGATTTACTTGAGGATCTCTTTCTCACATCTCTAGATTCTAACTCAACTTTTCTTTTCTCTTTCTCGAGTTCTTCAGCCTTACACGCTCGGTCAACAAGCACAACAAATTCTTTTATTTCTAGAATTCTTACTAACAAACAAATATCTTTATTCAAACCATCTTCGAATCTTTTACACATTATTGCCTCAGTCGAGACACACTCTCGTGCATACTCACCCAGTCTCACAAATTCTTACTCGTATTCTGTAACAGAGATACAGCCCTGTTTCAATTTAAGAAATTTTTTCCACTTTTGATCATTGAATCTCTAACTAATATATTTCTTCCTGAATTCGGATTGAATGAAATCCCAAGTAATTCGTTCTTTCAGAACAACAGAAATCAAAGTTTTCCACCACTGATAAGTTGCATCTCTCAACAAAGAAATGGCACATTTCACACATTCATCAAGGGCACACGACATCTCATCAAATACTCAAATTGTATTCTCGAGCCAAAACTCAGCTCTCTTAGCATCATTATCATTTGTAGCCCTAAACTCTTCGGCCCTATATTTATGAATTTTATCGACTGGAGGCTTATTCAACAGATTTGAATTCATAACTGGAGGTACAACAAGAGTCTGAAGGGATTACTTGGGGGCGGAGGTTGAGGAACAACTGGATTTGTTCTAATGTACTGAGTGAACCACTCATTCATCATTTGGAAGAAGGGTTGTTTAGCCTCTCCTTCCTGACTGCTAGTAACCAGTCTAAAATCAGACAGCACTGTCATTTGAGCGGGAGCAGGTGTATTACTTTCAACATCGTCAGTTACGGCTCACTTGGGATCCATTACTATACAAAAAACACATTTCATTTGTAAAGATTCATCACACTATCACAATTCATATATGCGGCATGTATAGCTAGACTCTCACACGCTACTTTAGTTCTAGAATTGACTAAACCGTAGCTCTGATACCAATAAATTGTAACACCTCTAACTCGTATCTGTCACTAGACTAGGGTTAAGAGACACTACCGGACATATCAAAACATTTCACAAATATTTTACAAACATACATTATGCATCAACAAATCATCAACATTCACAATCACTTTGTCCCTTTAGAAGGTCTACGAGATCTTAAACATACTTTAGAGAATGTTTGGGACTAAATCGATCTCATACAGAAACTTTATGAAACTTAGAATATTTTCTTCTAAAACAGGGAACATGCCCATGTGGCTAGGCAGTGTGCCTCACACAGCCGTGCCTTGGCCCGTGTCTTAGCCCGTTTGCAAAATTGATTTGATTCACTCAACCTATCACACACCTACGTGTAACACCCCGTTATCCATGACCGAAGCTAGGTCTGGATATGAGACATTACCATGCTTGAACTCACTTAAACATGTACTTACGGCTATAAAATTCATTCCAACTTAAAAACTTCACTTTCTTAGTCAACACATACATTACAAGGGCCTACGAGGCCTTAGACTCGTGTCCGAAAACTTTTGGAACTAACTCAAATAATTTATTTTTGAAGCAGGGTTCACACACCCGTGTGACATGGAACACGCCTGTGTACCCTTAAGCATGCCCTTGCTCTTAAACTGTGGGGAGCTACGGACTATTTCCACACGGCTGAGACACACACGTGTCTTTCAACTGTGGGAGACTACTGACTAATTTCACACAGCCATGGCACGCCCGTGGGCTTAGACCATGTGCTAATCCTTGATATACTGACTAAATCAACACGGTTTGGGAACACGCCCATGTCCAAATTGTGTGTCTTACACGACACACACACACGGCCGTGGGATTTGCCCGTGGCCTATTCTGATTGATAATACTAAGGTGCAGGGTTAACACGGCCTTGACACACGCCCGTGTGTCCAACCGTGTGGGCACTTATAGGCTATTTACCAAGCCATTAGCCACCTAAATGAAGATCATATCCATACACAATACAATGATGCAATAACAACCCAATTTTAGGAATAATACTACATGCTTCATTGATCTCAACAAACATACATGCTTAGTCAAATTTGGCCAATCACCTAGCCATATACAAAAGAATAATACACTTGATAGCCTTTACAAAGGCCCTTCTTAAAACATGTCCACAAAATGAATGTTTCCTATACATGCCATACTTAGTAAAGTAACATGGCTATACCAAAATAAGAGTTGATAGTGTGTTGTGAGCTCCGACTTTAATGATCTACGAGTTAGCTTGGCGGGACAGCATAGAAAGAAAGAATCATAACGTAAGCATATAGCTTAATAAGTTTGCATATAACAACTCATAGAATCATCATTGCTTAATATAAACCATTTCACATAGACATTAGTATCATGAATTCTAGCTAAAGAGCTTACTTACTCTTATAGATTTTTACATTTTTCATAACACTTACTATTATCATACTTGTAAGGTAACCATGATACCTGTATCACTTGATTACATTGATCAGTATACTATAATAACAATAATCATGATATCTACTTTCTTATTCACAACATGAATGATACTCAACTTCATCTAACTTCATCTTGATACCAACTTTACTTTCTTAGCTTTCTTGCTATCTTCTTTTAGCTTACTCATTTGCCCGATGAATTTCTGTGAATAACCGATGATACTAAATCTCTTCCCACATAATATGATGCCAAAGCCATATCCAAGACATGGTCTTACATGGGTTATCTCATCTTGTTTTCAAGGCCATGTCTTGACATGGACTCATATGAAGTCTTGCTCTTGATAACATACTCAATGCCAAACTTGAGTCCTTGGACTTACATGATAACTTGCTTGCTAACTTGATCAATGCCAAGCTTGCCTTGGACTTACATGATATCTTGATCAATGCCAAGCTTGCCTTGGACTTACATGATAACTTGCTTGCTAACTTGATCAATGCCAAGCTTGCCTTGGACTTACATGATATCTTGTGTGGTAGATCGAGTATCCTGGGAAATTTATCTTCAATCGGGACTTGCTCGTACTTATTATCGTGATTTTTGCTTGAACATAACATCATCATTTCATACAATTATTGTACATTATACTAAGCAAATTAATGATAAAAATCATAAAGCTTAGAAATCATACAAACTTACCTTAATATACAAAATGTATGAAGATGTGTAATTTAGTCCTCAACTTTGTTCTTACCTCGGTTTCGATCTAGGCTTCATTTTTCTTGATCTATAATCATGAAATTCATTCTTTTAGATTTCCTATGATTACAATACCCCAAATTCTTCATTTGGGAAAAATGACCATTTTGCCCTTGTATATTAGCAAAATTATGATTTTGCCCCTAAGTCCGTAATTTTTTTTTAACACATTTCTTCAACAATTAAGTCTAGCTGAACCTTTATTCTTTCTACAACAACCCACAATTCTAGCTATTTCATGCATTTATTACCAAATTATAACATTTACATCTTAGTCTCATTTAGGTGTTTTCACAACAACACCTTTCACAAAAGTTGTTTCACATCTCCCCAACATTTATTTTCTTCCATAAAAATTCAGCTAACAACATAAATACTCTCATGGAAAGTCCTTGGACTTTCAACCATATCACAAATTAGTCCCCTCATTAGCTAGATTATGCTTTGGGGACTCCAAAAACACAAAAATTACCAATTAAAACCACTTAAATTACTTACTTGAATGAGAGTTGTGTGGCTGAAAGTTTGAAGCTCTAAGAGCTCTATTTCCTCTTCAATTTTCGGTGGAAAGAGATGAGTGAATAGTGAAAGATGATAACATCTTTTATTTTTTTTAATTTTATTCATGCTATCACCTAATTTCCACCAAATTGACTATTATTTAATGCTCTTGTCCCCCCTTTGCTTGTATGGCTAGAAACTCATGAAAGATGGCCTAATTTCATTCTAAAATCCTTCTAACTACAATCTATGGCTATTTGATACCCCTATCTTAAAATAAAACTTTTGCATCTCATGCGATTTAGTCTTTTTTTTCTCAATTGGTCATGCTATTAGAAAAATTAAGGCACCAAAATTTCTATATAATCATATATTGACACCTCAACACATAAAATAATACTAAAATAATTCTCCTCAGCCTCGAATTAGTGGTCCCGAGACCACTGTTCCAACTAGCCCCAAATTTGGGCTGTTACAACTCTCTCCTTAGGGATTTTTCGTCCTCGAAAATCTTACCAGTAAAAAGGTTTGGATATTGGTTCTGAAACTCTCTTCTCGTTCCCATGCAGCTTCTTCTATTCCGTGCCTTTGCCACAGAACTTTCACTAAGGCAATACTTTTATTTCTCAATTGCTTGACTTCCCGAGCCAAGATCTTGACTGGTTCTTCACCATAAGTCATGTTAGGGCGGATCTCTATTTCTGATGGAGTAATTATATGTGATGGGTCTGATCTATAGCATCGCAACATTGACACGTGAAACACATTATGTATCTTCTCTACTTCTGATGGCAATGCCAAACGGTAAGCTATCGGCCCAACTCTCTCAGTAATCTCGCAAGGTCCAATGAAACGTCGACTCAACTTGCCCTTCCGACCAAATCTAAGAACTTTTCTCCATGGTGACACTTTCAAGAAAACTTTATCCCCAATTTGGTACCCGATCTCTTTCCTCTTTAAATCCGCATAGGACTTCTGTCTGTCCGATGCAATTTTTAAACATTCTCGTATCACTTTTACCTTTTCTTCAGCTTCTTTAACCAAATCAACCCCATAAATTTGGTTTTCCTTGAGTTCAGTCCAAAATAAAAGGGTTCTGCACTTACGCCCATATAGAGCCTCATAAGGTGCCATCTTTAAGCTCGACTAAAAGCTATTATTATAGGTGAATTCTACCAATGGGAGAAACTTTTCCCAACTGCCTTGGAATTCCAAAACATAACATCTGAGCATGTCCTCGAGTACTTGAATTAACCTCTCTGACTGACCGTCAATCTGAGGGTGAAAAGTTGTACTAAAACTCAATTTTGTACCCAAAGCTTCTTGCAACTTCTTCTAGAATCTGGATGTGAATGTTGGATCTCTATCCAATATGATCGATAAGGGAACTCCGTGAAGTCTTACTATTTCTGAAACATACAAGTTTGCCAACTTGTCTAGTGAGTAATCCACTCTTACAGGTATAAAGTGGGCTGACTTCGTGGGTCTATCAACCACTACCCAAACAACATCTTTCTTGTTCGGAGACAATGGTAAACCCATTACGAAATCCATGGTGATACGGTCCCATTTCCACTTGGGAATCAATTTAGGCTAAAGCAAACCGAAAGGTACTTGGTGCTCAGCTTTTACTTGCTGACAAATCATGCACTTGGAAACAAATTCTAAAATGTCTTTCTTTATTTTCAGCCACCAATACTATTATTTTAGATCATTATACATCTTGGTGCTACTCGGATGTATATATAAACATCCGTTATGTGCCTCGTGCAAAATTTTTTCTAAATAAGAGCCTCTTTACTCAAACACAAATTCTATCTTTGAACATCAAGTATCCATCAGAATTAATTCAAAAGTCAGATTCAGCATCTGACTCGCATCAAGCTCTCTTGACTTGCAACTCACTATCTTTTTTCTGAGCTTCAAAGATCTGTTGAAGGAACATTGGTCTAGCTCTCAACTCAGCCAAAATAGATCCATCATTGGATAAAGATATTTTTGAATTCAATGCTCTCAAGGAAAATAGGGATTTTTTGCTTAAAGCATCGACGAACACATTCGCCTTTCCAGGATGGTAATCAATGACCAACTCATAGTCCTTTATCAACTCTAACCATCTTCTTTGTCTTAAGTTCAAATCTTTCTGCTTCATCAAGTACTTCAGACTTTTTTGATCGGTAAAAATTCAACATCGTTCACCGTTTAAATGGTGTCTCCAGATCTTCAATGCGAAGACTATGGCAGCCAATTCTAGGTCATGCGTCGGATAATTCTTCCCATGAGGTTTTAACTGTCTTGAGGCATAAGCAATCAGTTTGCCTTCTTGCATGAGTACACAGCCCAATCTATTTAAGGATGCATCACTGTAGACTACAAATTCTTTCCCTGATTCGGTTGCACTAAGACTAGAGCTCCTGTCAACATTGCTTTCAACTTCTCAAAATTTTGTTGGCATCTTTTCGACCACTCAAACTTCACGTTCTTCTGTAACAATTTGGTTATCGGGGTTGCAATCATAGAAAACCCCTTGACAAATCTTCTATAGTAGCCGACTAGGCCCAGAAAACTTCTAATCTCAGTAATGTTCTTAGGTAGCTTCCGGTCCATTATGCCTGAGGTCTTACTGGGATCAACTCAGACTCCATCCCTCAAGACAATATGTCCCAGGAATCCTACTTCCTTGAGCCAAAATTCACTTTTACTGAATTTGGCATAAAGCTGATTCTCTCGCAGTATCTGTAAAACTGTCCGTAGGTGTTCAGTATGCTCTTTCTTATCTTGGGAATAAATCAGTATGTCGTCAATAAAAATGACTACAAACTTGTCAAGGTATGGTATAAAGATGCAGTTCATTAAATCCATGAATACCACAGGAGCATTGGTCAACCCAAAGGGCATGACTAAAAATTCATAATGCCCATACCTCGTTCAAAAGGCCATCTTGGGTACATCTGAGTCTTTCATTCTCAACTTGTAGTACCCTGATCTCAAGTCTATTTTGGAAAACACAGTCGCTCCTTTCAATTGATCGAACAGATCATCGATCCTAGGCAATGGGTACTTGTTCTTTACTATTACTTTATTAAGCTGACGGTAATCTATGCATAATCTCATGGTACCATCTTTCTTTTTCACAAATAAAATCGGGGTACCCTATAGTGAACAACTTGATCTTGCAAAGCTCTTATCTGTCAACTCTTGCAACTGTAACTTCAACTCTTTCAACTCTGTTGGAGCCATTCTATAAGGAGTAATGGATATCGGTATAGTACCGAGAGCTAGTTCAATGTTGAACTCAATCTCTCTAACTGGCGGTAGTCCGGGTAATTCTTTGAGAAATACATCCACATATTCACATATTACTGGTACTGACTCAATTTTTAGCTCTGTCTCCTTATCATTCAACACGAATGCGAAATATGATTTGTACCCTTTTCTTAAACATCTCCATGCCATCATATGGGAAATTATCACTGGCGATTTATCTTGTTCATCTGATTCAACATGAAGAGTATCCCTATTCTCACCTCTCATCTCAATGCATTTCTTCCCACAATTAACAATTACATTATGAGTAGTCAACCAGTCCATTCCAAGAATGAGGTCGAATTCATCAAATGGTAATAACATAAGATTTGCTTTAAAGTAATGACCTCTAATCATCAACAGACAATCTTCATAGACTTTATTAACTAACACACTCTTGCCAGTGGATTAGATAAATTAATTACAAATTCGGTGGTATCTATAGGCACGCTCAAACTAAATGCTAATTTTATGCAAATATAAGAGTGCGTGGATCCAGGATCTATTAAAGCAATAACTTTAGTATTGTAAAGAGAAAAGGCACCCGTAATAACATCAGGAGAAGACGCCTCTTCACGAGCGTGAACGACATAAGTCCTTGCAGGCGATCTACCCTCGGGTCTCACGGCCGCTCTCTCTAGGTTACCTCTTCCACTTGTCCCACTTATCGAGTTCCTCTGCGGTCTCCCTCTGACCATACTCCCAGATCTCGGGTTCTGAGTTCTCTCTTCTTTAGTCATCTCTGGACAATCCTTTATGAAATGGTCTTGGGAACCACATCTAAAACATGCATTTTCATGTGCTCGGCATTCTCCCAAATGGCGTCTGCCATATTGTGGACATTCAAGTCTGTCAGATCTAAAATATCCAACACTTACAACTGAAATGGTCTGTGCTTTATTTCCCGAATACTGCTTACTCTTTTCTTTCCTTGAAAACCCAGTGGAAGTAGATGATCGAGCTGGAAAATATCTTGACTTCTTAGATGATGATTGAACGACTTATTCCACTGTCTCTTTTTAGATTCACGAGACTCCATTTCAGACTTCTTCTTCTCTTTTACCAGTTCTTCGGCTTTACAAGCCCTTTCTACTAGTATAACAAATTCTTTTAATTCAAGGACAACAACAACCAGCTTAATGTCCTCATTTAAACCATCTTCAAACCTTTTTCTCATAATGGCCTCAGTGGATACACATTCACGAGCGTACTTGCTGAGTCATACGAACTCTCGCTCATAATCAGTTACTGACATCTTACCTTACTTCAGCTCTAGAAATTCTTTCCTCTTCTGGTCTACAAATATCTGGTTGATATACTTTTTCTTAAACTCTTCTTGGAAGAATTCCCATGAGATCCTTTCCCTTGGTACCACCGACACAAGGGTGTTCCACCATTGGTAAGCAGAATCTTTAAGAGTGAAACTACACACTTCATGCATTTATCAAGAGTGCAGGATAGTTCGTTAAATACTCTGATGGTATTTTCTAACCAGAACTCAACTCTTTATAGATCATCATCTTTTCTAGCTCAAAATTCTTCTACCCCATGCTTCCTGATTCTATCAATTGGAGGTTTACCTCCTCTTACCACTTCTACTACTTGAAGGGCTACTGGAGTAGGTTGTGGAACAGGCGGGGTGGAGGGGGTTGTGTATTCGGGTTCACTCGAACGAACCCCGTGTACCAGGCATTCATCATATGGAGGAAGGCTTCTCTGGCCTCTTCTCCTCCTCCTTCTTGACTCACCGTAGTGGGTTTATTCTCGTTCTCATATGGCACCGTCCCTTCTTCGGGAGTTGGTGCGTTACTTTCTACACCATCCACCTCAGCTCCTTCGGGATCCATTTACTATATGTATAAACATAATTTAAGTCATCAGGAGTCATCACACTATCATTATACAAACATTCTTACGTATGGCATGTATAGCTAGACTCATGCTCGTGCTATGTTAGTCCTAGAACCAACTAAACGTAGCTCTGATACCACTAAATATAACACCCGTTATCCATGACTGAAGCTAGGTCTAGATACGAGACATTACCATGCTTGAACTCACTTAAACATGTACTTACAGCTATAAAATTCATTCCAACTTAAAATTTTCACTTCCTTAGTCAACACATACAATACAAGGGCCTAAAAGGCCTAAGACTCGTGTCTGAAAACTTTCAAAACTAACTCAAATAATTCATTTTTGAAGTAGGGTTCACACACCCGTGTGACTTGGAACACGCCCGTGAACCCTTAAGCACGCCCTTGACCTTAAACCGTAGGGAGCTACTGACTATTTTCGCACGGCTTAGACACACTTGTGTCTTTCAACCGTGGGAGACTACTGACTAATTTCACACGGCCATGACACGCTCGTGGGCTTAGACTGTGTGCTAATCCTTGATATATTGACTAAATCAACACGGTTTGGGAACACGCCCATGTCCAAATCATGTGTCTTACACGGCACATACACGACCGTGGGATTTGCCCGTGGCCTATTCTGATTAATAATACTAAGGTGCAGGGTTAACATGGCCTTGACACATGCCCGTATTTCTCATCGTGTGGGCACTTACAGGCTATTTACCAAGCCGTTAGCCACCTTGAAATGAAGATCATATCCATACACAATCCAACGATGCAACAACAACCCAATTTTAGGAATAATACTACATGCTTTATTGATCTCAACAAACATACATGCTTAGTCGAATTTGGTCAATCACCTAGCCATATACAAAAGAGTAATAAACTTGATAGCCTTTACAAAGGCCCTTCTTAAAACATGTCCACAAAATGAATGTTTCTTATACATGCCATACTTAGTAAGGTAACTTGGCTACACCAAAATTATAGTTGATAGTGTGTTGCGAGCTCCGACTTTAATAATCTACGAGTTAGCTTGGCGGGACTACATAGAAAGAAAAAATCATAACGTAAGCATATAGCTTAGTTAGTTTGCATGTAACAACTCATAGCATCATCATTGCTTAATATAAACCATTTCACATAGACATTAGTATCACGAATTTCAGCTAAAGAGCTTACTTACTCATATAGATTCTTACATGCTTCATAACACTTACTATTATCATACTTGTAAGGTAACCATGATACATGTATCACTTGATTACATTGATCAGTATACTATAATAACAATAATCATGATATCTACTTTCTCATTCACAACATGAATGATACTCAACTTCATTTAACTTCATCTTGATACTAACTTTACTTTTTTAGCTTTCTTACTATCTTCTTTTAGCTTACTCATTTGCCCGATGAATTTCTTTGAATAACCGAGGATACTAAATCTATTCCCACATAATTGATGCCAAAGCCATATCCTAGACATGGTCTTACATGGGTTATCTCATCTTGGTTTCAAGGCCATGTCTTGACATGGACTCATATGAAGTCTTGCTCTTGACAACATACTCAATGCTAAGCTTGAGTCCTTGGACTTATATGATAACTTGCTTGCTAACTTGATCAATGCCAAGCTTGCCTTGGACTTACATGATATCTTGATCAATGCCAAGCTTGCCTTGGACTTACATGATAACTTGCTTGCTAGCTTGATCAATGCCAAGCTTGCCTTGGACTTACATGATATCTTGATCAATGCCAAGCTTGCCTTGGACTTACATGATAACTTGCTTGCTAACTTGATCAATGCCAAGCTTGCCTTGGACTTACATGATATCTTGTGTGGTAGATCGAGTATCTTGGGAAATTCATCTTCAATCGGAACTTGCTCGTACTTATTATCGTGATTTCTTGCTTGAACATAACATGATCATTTCATACAATTATTGTACATTATACTAAGAAAATTAATGGTAAAAATCATAAAGCTTAGAAATCATACAAACTTACCTCAATATACAAAATGTATGAAGATGTGCAATTTAGTCCTCGACTTTGTTCTTGCCTCGGTTTTGATTGGGGCTTTATTTTTCTTGATCTATAATCATGAAATTCATTCTTTTAGATTTCCTATGATTATAATACCCTAAATTCTTCATTTGGACAAAACGACCATTTTGCCCTTGTACATTGGTAAAATTATGATTTTGCCCCTAAGTCCGTAATTTATTTTTCAACATATTTCCTCAAAAATTAAGTCTAGCTGAACATTTATTCTTTCTACAACAACCCACAATTCTAGCTATTTCATGCATTTATTACCAAACTATAACATTTGAATCTTAGTCTCATTTAGGTGTTTTCACATCAACACCTTTCACAAAAGTTGTTTCACATCTCCCCAAATTTATTTTCTTCCATAAAAATTCAGTTAACAACATAAATACTCTCATGAAAAGTCCTTGGACTTTCAACCATATCACAAATTAGTCCCCTCATTAGCTAGATTAAGCTTTTGGGACTCCAAAAACACAAAAATCACCAATTAAAACCACCTAAATTACTTATTTAAATGAGAGTTGTGTGGCTGAAAGTTTGAAGCTCCAAGAGCTCTATTTCCTCTTCTATTTTTGCTGGAAAGAGATGAGTGAATAGTGAAAGATGATAACATCTTTTATTTCTTTTATTTTATTCATGATATCACCTAATTTCCACCAAATTGACAATTATTTAATGCTCTTGTCCCCCTTTTGCTTGTATGGCCGGCCAACTCATGAAAGATGGCCTAATTTCTTTCTAAAATCCTTCTAATTACAATCTATGGCTATTTGATACCCCTAGCTTAAAATAGAACTTTTGCATCTCATGCGATTTAGTCTTTTTTTTTTCAATTGGTCATGCTATTAGAAAAATTAAGGCACCAAAATTTCTATATAATCATATATTGACACCTCAACACATAAAATAATACTAAAATAATTCTCCTCAACCTCGGATTAGTGGTCCCGAGACCACTGTTTCGACTAGCCCCAAATTCGAGCTGTTACACCGTGTGTCTGGCCTTGTGTAACACTGACTCAATTCACACGGCCTGTCATATGCCTGTGTCTAGCTCGTGTGTAGACTGATTAGCTTCAAATTGGGATAGTGAGAGACACACCGGGTTACACGCCCGTGTGCTCAACCGTATGGGCAATTATAGGCCATTTGCAAGGCCAAATTGCCACCCACTTTGGGTCATACCTACAAGCATCAAACAAGTCTCAATTCATGTCCCAAAGGTAGCTAAAACCTATCAAATTATTCACCATTTGACCCATAACAACATCATCCATTTATATATACAAATCCAACTCAAACATATCAACCTCACATCAAAAACATATTAACGTTTGCATCACTTAACATGAATTAAATTCACTTCATAATCACATTCATTAACAAGCCATATCACATTGCTATACTTATACATTTCAAAACATTACTTAAGTTCTCTAGCCTATACATGCCATACTTCTATATTTACATTTTTAAAAGGTACCAGAGTATAGTTTGATAGTGTAACATCCCGAAATAGGGCCTAAATGGAAAGGTGGTTGCGAAACAATGAATTCAAGCTATAAAAGTTATTACGATTAATTATTATGATTTACCGAGTGATTAAATACATGTGTTAAAGTATTGATAAGAAATTTTATTGATTTCATGCTTAAATTGCCTATTAGGACTTGTTTGCAAAAGTTGCTAAATAGGAGTTCTAATTTATAGAGTACTTGATTGAAATGGGGGTTTGAAGTAAGAGTCCTTAAATGGTAATTAGACCATTATATTTTCATGGACAAAAATGGACATATATAGGTAGAAAGTACCAAAGTTTTTAATGAAGGGTAATTTAGTCATTTGGTTATAAAAAGAAATTAAAAAGGGAAAAAGATGGCAAAATATGCTCATCTTCTTCATTAGGCCGAATTTTCAAGTGTTCACCATAGCTAGGGTTTGTTTCAAGCTTCCAAGCTCCATAGTAAGTGATTCCAAGCCCCATTTTTATTGTTCTTTACATTTTTGAAGCCCCGGTAGCTCGATTTAGCTTATTCTATCAATAATTCATGCTACGGTTCATATTTGGAAAAATACCCATAGGTGAAATGTGTTTATTTTGATGTTTTATGATAGAATATGGAGTATGAAATTATGTTAAACAACTTTTGCTTATTGATTTTAAGTGAAAACGAGTAAAACGGCTTAATCGATAAAAATACCTAATGTTCATAAGTACATGTTAGAGTGAGAATTTGATGTTTTCATAGAAGGGAAAAAAATGATCAGCATGTAATAAAACATAAGAATAAGGGATAAAGTATAATTGTCGAGCTTTGGGGCAAATGTGTAAATATGTAAAAGTTTAGGGGCAAAATTATAATTTTGCCAAAGTTAGACTTAAGGACTGTTTTGATAAATGTGAGTATTAAATAAGCTAAATATGCTATTATAGATCAAGAAGAACAAAATCTGGAGTTAGATCGGAGAAAGAAAAAGATAGTGGACTAAATCGATATAGTTTATCGTATTTTGTTTCGAGGTAAGTTTCCGGTAAATAAATGCAATATTCTATTATTTTACATTTGATACTATTAAATTCTAGAATTTACATATTTATTCTTTAAATTTATCATTTAAAGGCTCAAGCATGAATTGACGGAGAAACAATATCAAAATGTCCCGATTGAACCTTAGGAATGTGTAGGAAACAAATGTCATAACATTAGGGCTTAAGGAAATCATGTAAGACCATGTCAAGACATGGCATTGATAAGTTACTATAAGGCAAAGGTCCCATGTAAGACCATGCCAAGGCATGGCATTGGTGAATTTATAAGGCAAAGGTCCCATGTAAGACCATGCCTAGGCATGGCATTGCTGAGTTCATAAGGCAAGGATACCACGTAAGACCATGTCAAGACATGGCAATGGTTAAGTTTCACAAGGAAAGGTACCCGCATATCCTTAGTATTACAAGTGGTTCAATGGGAAAATTTAAAGAGTATACCAAAGGAAAGGTAAGATAAGTTCAAGCTAAAAAGATGCAGGTAAGAATTTAAGACAAAAGTATATTAAGTTAAAGGCTTAAATAATTTTGGTAAGAAAAGAATATGA
Source organism: Gossypium rotundifolium (assembly GCA_025506655.1). Taxonomy (NCBI): domain Eukaryota; kingdom Viridiplantae; phylum Streptophyta; class Magnoliopsida; order Malvales; family Malvaceae; genus Gossypium; species Gossypium rotundifolium. Next base: position 95,903,527 of record CP106732.1, on the reverse strand, counting down.
TAATGCATTAAGAATGTTATTATTTATTTACATGCAAACTTACTAAGCTTAATGCTTACTCCCATTCCTTTCTTTCTTTTCATAGTTTTACAAGCCAACTCGGGGATCGTAAGGACGTTGGAGATCGTTACACACTATCAAAGGATTATATTGGTATTTTGTGACTCAAATGTTTTAAGTTATGGCATGTATAGGGACTTAGCCATTTTATGTGTATGACCTTATGATATGGATTAATATTGTCTTGTAAATGTTTGTTAATTATTATCTATTAAAATGGTTAATTAAGAACATGTTTTGGATGTTATGTAATGTCTAGTTGATAGTTATTTTAAGAAATTATGTAATTATATGCAGGGGAACAGTTTGGACAGCAGCAGTGACGTGATTTTGAAAAATCACCAAAAATAATAGAAATGTAATTAGGTAGTGAATGAGATATATAATTAAATCTTATTGAGTCTATTTTTATATAGAAAAAACTATGTAGGAAAAAGAATTTTATATTATGAGATAATTTATTTTTAGTGAAGAGAGGTTAGAACTATTGAACTGTGTAACAGGGGAGACTTTAACTAATAAACTGTACTAATTGGCCACACCAAAAATTCTAGAAAAACAATAGTAAGAAGATATATGAGTCTAGTTTCAAAGAAAATTTATGTATCTATATTTCGAGTTTCTTAACTTGAGTTATAGTTAATTTAGTGAACATGACGCAGATGGACAATTTCAATTTTTATGCTCTGATCTAGTAAGTTAAGTTTAGTAATGCCTCATGCTCGACTTCAGTAACGGTCTTGAGTAAGAGGTGTTATATTTATTAGTATCAAATCGAGAGTTTAGTCGATTCTCAGAATATTCAGTATGAGTAAGAGTCTAACTATACATGCCATACTTATATTTTGATAGTGTGATGACTCCTAACGATTTTAAAATGTTTTTCTTTTATAGTTATGGATCCCGAACGAGCTGGTGTAGATGATGTAGAGAGTAATGCACCCGCTCCCACAGAAGGGACGGTGCCACCAGATAGTAGTGAAAGGCCTGTTATAGTTAGTCAGGAAGGAGGGGCTCGAGAAGCCTTCTTCCAAGCTATGAATGAATGGTTTGCTGAGTTCATTCGTACGAACGTGACTGTTAGACCTCCACCCCCAACGATCCTCAAACCACTCATGTAGCTTTCATAGTTGCAGATACAGTCAGAAGAGAGAAACCACCCGTTGACAAGGTCAGAAAACAAGGGGCCGAAGAGTTTCGAGCTACCAAAGATAATGATGCAAAGAAAGCTGAATTTTGGCTTGAGAACACTATGAGAGTCTTTGATGAGTTATCCTCCACACCGGAAGAATGTATTAAGTGTGTGGTGTCACTTCTTAGAGATTCAACCTACCAGTGGTGGAAGACACTTGTGTTAGTAGTACCGAAAGGAAGAGTTACCTGGGATTTCTTTCAAGAGGAGTTCCGTAAGAAATACATAAGTCAGAGGTTTATTGACCAGAAAAGAAAAGAGTTCCTTGAGTTAAAACAGGGTAAGATGACTATGACTGACTATGAACGTGAATTTGTCTGACTCAGCAATTATGCTCAAGAGTGTGTGTCTACAGAGGTTATCATGTGCAAAAGATTTGAGGATGGACTCAATGATGATATCCGACTGTCAGTTCGTGTATTAGAGATAAAAGAGTTTGATGTTTTAGTTGAACGAGCCTATAAGGTAGAAGAGTTATTAAAAAGAAAGGGTAAAGCTAAAATTGAGATGCAAGACATGAAGAAAAGACAGATGAGCAAGTCATTTCAGTCTACATCCAAGAGGCCTAGAGAGTTCTCTACGAGATCTAATTTTTCAGCCGGGTATTCTAGCTGAAATAGAGGTGGAAGATTTATGGTTTCAAAAGCTCAAATCACTTCAATTATGAATGTTGGTAGTATTCAGCCTGATAGATTTGAGTGTCCTCAATGTGGTCGACGTCATCCAGGTCAATGTCAAGCAACTGAGATTGGTTGTTTCCAATGTGGTGCACCGAATCATTTCATTTGGGAGTGTCTCAAAATGGTTAAAAGAGAAGTAATACCAAGTGCAAGATCAGGCAATGCCCCCGTTAGAGGAAGATCTCAGAGAAATCCTGGAGTAGGGGCAGGTAAAGGTACATTTAGAGACACAGCAATGAGATCAGATGTTAAAGCACCCACAAGGACTTATGCTATCCGTGCTCGTGAAGAGGCATCTTCCCCCGACATAATTATGGGTACATTTTCTCTTCATGATGTTAATGTTATTGCTTTGATAGATCTAGGTTCAACCCATTCCTATGTTTGGATGAAATTAATGCCTAGTATGAACATGCCCATAGAGTTTACAGAATTTGTGATTAAAGTATCGAATCCATTAGGTCAGCATGTGTTAGTAAACAAAGTATGTAAAAATTGCCATTTGATGATTAGAGGTTACTATTTTTCGGCTGATCTCATGCTATTGCCATTTGATGAGTTTGATGTGATTCTTGGTATGGATTTGTTAACTGCACATTATGTGATAGTGAATTGTGGAAAGAAATTCATTGAGTTGAAATGTGAAAATGGAGAGATCCTTCGGGTTAATTCAGATGAATCAAGTAGTTCAATTTCAATGATTTCTGTTATGTCTGCTCAAAAATGTTTAAGGAAAGGATGTGAAGCTTATCTTACTTTTGTTGAATGCTAAAGATCCAGAGTTGAAAATTGAATCAGTTCCTATGGTAAATGAGTTTCCTAATGTTTTTCCGAAGAACTACCAGGTTTGCCTCCTATCAGAGAACTTGAGCTTGGTATTGAATTGATTCCAGGTACCAAACCTATTTCTATTACTCCTTATAGAATGGCTTCAATAGAATTGAAAGAATTGAAAGCTCAGCCACAGGAATTAACTGATAAAGGCTTTGCAAGACCTAGTTATTCACCATAGAGAGCACCAGTGTTATTTGTGAAAAAGAAGGACGGTTTCATGAGATTGTGCATAGACTATCGGCAACTTGACAAGGTAACCATCAAAAACAAATATCCATTGCCTAGAATAGATGACTTGTTTGATCAATTGAAAGGATCCACTATGTTCTCTAAGATAGATTTGAGATCCGGATACTATCAGTTGCGAGTTAAAGAGTCAGATGTTCCGAAAAAAGTACTTTTCGAACTAGGTATGGTCACTATGAATTTCTTGTGATGCCATTTGGCTTAACCAATGCTCCTGCCATTTTCATGGATTTAATGAACTGAATTTTCAGACCTTACTTGGACAAGTTTGTAGTTGTGTTCATTGATGACATCTTGATTTATTCTCATGATGAGATTGAGCATACAAAGCATTTGAGAACAGTTTTACAGATTTTAAGAGATAATCAACTTTATACCAAGTTTAGCAAAAGTGAGTTCTGGTTACGAGAAGTTTGTTTTCTTGGACATATTGTCTCAGGTGAAGGTATTAAAGTTGATCCGAGCAAGATTTCAGCCATTGTTGATTAGAAGCCTCCCAGGAATATATCAGAAGTCAGAAGTTTTCTTGGTCTTGTCGGTTATTATAGATGATTTGTAGAGGGATTTTCCATGATAGCTACTCCATTGACAAGATTGCTACAGAAAGATGTCAATTTTGAATGGACTGAGAAGTGTCAACAGAGTTTCCACAAGTTAAAGGCATTGTTGATTAAAGTTCCTATTTTAGTACAACCAGAACCGGCTAAAGAGTTTGTGATTTACAGTGATGCATCCTTAAATGGACTAGGTTGTGTACTTATGCAGGAAGGATGGGTAATTGCTTATGCCTCTAGACAATTAAAATGATATGAGAAAAATTATTCGACACATGATTTAGAGCTAGCTACTATTGTATTTGCATTAAAAATTTGGAGACATCATTTGTATGGTGAGAAGTGTCGAATATTCACTGATCACAAAAGTTTGAAATACTTGATGACTCAGAAAGATCTAAACTTGAGGCGAAGAAGATGGCTAGAGTTGATTAAAGATTATGAGCTAGTGATCGATTATCACCCGGGTAAGGCAAATGTTGTTGCTGATGCTTTGAGTAGAAAATCGTTATTTGCCTTAAGAGCTTTGCAGACTAGTTTGGCCTTATCAGATGATGGTTCTATTTTAGCTGAGTTCAGAGCTAAACCGACGTTTCTTGAAGAAATTTGTGAAGCTCAGAAGGATGATGGTGAGTTGCAAGCCAAAAGAGTTCAATGCGAGCTAGGTGTAGAGTCTGATTTTCAGATCGGTTCTGACGGTTGTTTAATGTTCAGAGACAGGGTATGTGTACCAAAGAACGATGAGCTTATTTAAAAGATCTTACAAGAAGCACATAGTAGTTCTTTGTCTATTCACCTAAGTAGTACAAAGATGTATAATGATTTGAAGAAAATATATTGGTGGACAGGAATAAAAAAAAGATATATCAGAGTTTGTTTCTAGATGTTTGATCTGTCAATAGGTAAAGGCCGAACATCAAGTACCTTCAGGTTTATTGCAGCCTGTATTAGTTCCCGAGTGGAAATGGGACCGAGTTACTATGGATTTTATGACAGGATTGCCTTCGACTCTGAGAAAGAAAGATGCAATATGGGTTGTGATTGATAAGCTAACGAAGTTGGCTCATTTTATCCCAGTTCATATGGATTATTCACTTGACAAGTTGGCTGAGTTGTATATTTTAGAGATTGTGAGACTACATGGAGTACCGTTATTGATTATCTCAGATAGAGATCCGAGATTTACTTCACGGTTTTGGAAGAAATTATAGGAAGCTTTAGGTACAAAGTTGAGTTTTAGTATAGCTTTCCATCCTCAAACTAATGGTTAGTCAGAAAGAGTTATTTAGGTACTTGAAGATATGCTTAGATGTTGTGTATTGGAATTTCAAGGTAGTTGGGAGAAATATTTGCCGTTAATAAAGTTTGCCTATAATAATAGTTATCAATCGAGTTTGAAGATGGCACCTTATGAAACTTTGTATGGACGTAAATGCCGCACACTCTGTATTAGACAGAGCTTAAGGAAAATCAGATTTATGGGGTTGATCTAGTCAAAGAAATAGAAGAGAAAGTAAAAGTCATCAGAAATTGCTTGACAGAAGCTTCAGATAGATAGAAATCCTATGCAGATTTGAAAAGAAAAGAAATTGAATTTCAAGTTGGTGATAGGGTATTCTTGAAAGTATCCCCTTGGAAGAAAGTTCTCAGATTTGGCAAGAAAGGCAAATTAAGTCACCGTTTTATTGGACCGTTTAAGGTGATCGAGAGAGTTGGGCCATTAGCATATCGGTTGGCTTTGCCGATTGAGTTAGAGAAGATTCATAATGTGTTTCATGTGTCTATGCTACGTCATTATCGTTTAGATCCATCGCATGTGATTTCGCAAACAGAGGTTGAGATTCAACCATATATGACTTACAGTGAGGAACTGGTAAAAATTCTAGCTCGGGAGGTTAAGCAATTAAAGAACAAAAGTATTGCACTTGTGAAAGTATTATGGAATAGGCATGGGATAGACGAGGCTACATGGGAGCCCGAAGAGACTATGCAAAAACAGTACCCAAATCTCTTTACAAGTAAGATTTTCGGGGACGAAAATCCCTAAAAGGGGGAGAAATGTAACATCCTGAAATAGGGCCTAAACAGAACAGTGGTTGCGAAACCATGAATATGAGCTATAAAAGTTATTACAATTAATTACTATGATTTACCGAGTGATTAAATACATGTGTTAAAGTATTGATAAGAAATTTTATTGATTTTATGCTTAAATTGCCTATTAGGACTTGTTTGCAAAAGTTGCTAAATAGGGGTTCTAATTTATAGAGTACTTGATTGAAATGGGGGTTTGAAGTAGTTGTCCTTAAATGGTAATTAGACCATTATATTTTCATGGACAAAAATGGACATATATAGGTAGAAAGAACCAAAGTTTTTAATGAAGCGTAATTTAGTCATTTGGTAATAAAAAGAAATTAAAAAGGGAAAAAGATTGGAAAATATGCTCATCTTCTTCATTAGGCCGAATTATCAAGTGTTCACCATAGCTAGGGTTTTTTTCAAGCTTCCAAGCTCCATAGTAAGTGATTCCAAGCCCCGTTTTTAATGTTCTTTACATCTTTGAAGCCCCGGTAGCTCGATTTAGCTTATTCTATCAATAATTCATGCTAGGGTTCATATTTGGAAAAATACCCATAGGTGAAATGTGTTTATTTTGATGTTTTATGGTAGAATATGAAGTATGAAATTATGTTAATGTAACAGCCCAAACCCGGCCCAAACGTTGGGACCGAATATGGGTCGTTAATGAAGAAGAAGTTTTGAAACCCATTTTCTAAATCCACTTAAGTTTTGTTGAAAATCGCTCATTTTAAATTATCTTGTTGAAATTATACTTAGTCCAATTTGAACATTTAATTAAGTCAAGTTGTTACACAAATTTTCGGATGTGCTCGATGGCACGATAAAACATTTTCCGTGTTAATTTTGTAAAACGCGTGATTCAAATTTTATAGTACAAATAAAATAGCCAACATATAAAAAAACCAAAGTAAAGTAATATGAGGCCTTATTACATCCAAATAAAACAACCTAATAACCAAATTTAAAATAACTAAAATTAAAGTCTATTTAATTTTAAATCCTCCGCATGGCCTCCTCAAGTCCCTCCCACTCGATGTCCGCGATCTAAGCATCACTGAAAAATTAATGGAGAAGGTGAGTCACAAAGACTCAAGATGTAACCCTTCCCCTTTTTAAAATATTTTCATACACAACATATAACATTTAACATGCAAAATAATGTGTACCCAACCTAGCCAACCATACGCCATCTTTCTCACCCTGCTGTGGTACCAAACCACCGGTGGTGCCAAACCACTGGTGACATATAGTCACAATGTGTTACTAAAACACTGGTGTCCGAGACACAAATCGGTGATGGGGCCAACCCATCGTGTGATACCAAATCACCGCGCATTTATCCCATATCTCAAGTGGGGCCAACCCACTGGTGTTAACCACGTGGATAAGTCGCTATTGAGGTAATTAAACCTCCTGAGGTACCAAACCTCCGTGACTTATAGTCACGTGTGTTACCAAAACACTGGTGCCCGTCGGCACAATAATACCGCCTCCACTCATCAATCCCACAACAAATAAACATACATATATCTCATGCCATCACATTCTTTAAATTTCATGTGTCAATACATCATGCTTACCAAAAGCATTAATAATAATAAATCACATTAATGTACTTACTCAATCACCACTTATACCGATTTGGTATTAATTCCAATGCTACATTAAATAAAATGAGCATTCACAAAGTTAAGCATAGTTAATATATTATATAGTGTGTATGTACACACTGCTACCACGATAGTCTTAAATCCAAGATAATCAATCGCCACACTCTAAGTCCTTGCCCCTATATTCGCCAACTATCAAGGTTAGTAATATGGCCATTCTACCAAATCAAGTAATTTAAAGGGTCATATTTTGCACCCGATCCTTACCTAATCGCTTGAATCCTAGCTTCGCACACCAATCGCAAATCGTTCATAAACTACAGCTTGGTCAATATTAGCAACCATAGCTTTCGGCTTTTCCTAATCATTAGAGGAGTAATCTTTTATAAGTAAACACTTACCACCACTTACCCAAAACCGAATGTCAAAGAATGCCGATCCGATCTCTCTGCTTTTGAGATCCCGGTGTCTATCATCGATTTCAACACCGGTTAGAACTTGCTACTAGTTGCGAAATTTCGCTTCCATTCAATCCCATAAGTCGACAAGAAAAAGAAAATACGTATGAGGGTTCGCCATCCCTTACCTTGATAATCGATTGAATTACAAAGAAGTCCCGAGTATCAATGCCATCAAGACTATTCGCCAAAGTGCAACCAAGGAGGAATGTGAGGTTTCGACTTCAAGAGGGTATTAGATTTGGCTATTTGGAGGTAGGACAATAGGGTTTTGATCTATGAAGAAAAGAAATAGATGGGCTATGGAGATGTGGAGGATTCTGCCAAGGTTTTGGAGAGGATGTAAAAGAAAAGAAAATATAAGATGAGAGGGTTTAGAGATTCTACTAGCAAACTTGGGAAAAGAAAATAAGGTGATCACTTAGGTGCTTACATAAGAATTGGCACTCCTCCCTAGTGTCCTTGCCGCCCACTTCTTCTAACAAAGAGTTTAAGATTCATCAATCTTCCTTGAATCACTCTAGGCCACCCATTCAAACTAATATGATTTAATGGATAATAATAAGTAATAATCTCTTAATAATCCATGTAATATCCCCTATTATCCTTAAAATAAAATCCCTATTATCCTTCTTTAACTTATTATTTATCATCAATCAATAAATAATAATAAGAGTTTAAAGAGAGGAGAAACTCTCCCCCATGTGCCATCAAAATAAAGTGCAAAAGAGGATTTCATGACTCGAACACAAGCTCTCCTTGCTCCTTGGTGGCGTCACATGTAGCTCTTAAGTGGGCTTACTTTGCCACTTAGTCTAGGCTTATTTTATGTCCAAATTATCCCTATTTATTCTTATAACACCCTCTTGCTAAGGCTCCCTACCTTAGAAGTTAAAACTAAAATTTCCTACCAGATCGAGCCAACACAAAAACTTAAATTAATCATGATTATTCCATAAATAATATCTCAAATAGCTTCTTACATAAGAAAATGATTAAGTTCCAATTAACCCCCTTTTGGGATGTTACGCTTCTACCCCCTTAAAATAAATTTCGTCCCAAATTACATAACTAGAACAGATGAGGGTATTGCCACAGATCACATCCTCGTGTTCCCACGTAGCTTCCTCAAAGACCATGGTTCCGCCATAGCACTTTCACTAAGGGCACCGACTTTCACGTAGAACCTTTATATCTCTATCCAAGATCTCAACCTTCCTCCTCAAAAGATAAGTCTGCGTTAACCTCGATTTACATCACGGGCACCACATGTGATGGATCCGACCGATACCGTCTCAAAGATTGATACGTGAAAGACGTTATGTATTTAACTTAACTCGATCGGCGCTCGAAATGATAAGCTACCGGTCCTATTCGCTTAATATCAGATATGGGCCAATGAATCTTGGGCTCGCTTCCCTTTCGTCCAAATCTTAACACCTTCTTCCAAGGCGACACCTTTAGAAAGACCTTGTCTCCTACAAAGATACTCCATTTCCTTATGCTTGAGATCGGCATAAGACTTCGCTTATCCGATGCTTCCTTGAGGCGAGACCGAATCACTTTAACTTTGTCTTCGGCCTCGCTACCAATTCGGGCCCAACACTTGTCGTTCATCCAACTCCGCCCAACATGTTTGAGTTCGCATTTCGCCCATACGTTGCTTCAGATGGTGCCATCTCAATACTCGCTTGGTAGCTATTGTTGTAGGCTAACTTCGGCTAGGGGTAAGAATTCTCCCAACTACCTCTAATTCCAAGACACAACCCTCAAAGATATCTTCCAAGATCTCAGATGACCCTTTTGATCGTCTGTCTGTCGAGGATGAAAAGTCAGGTAAAATCTAACCGCTGCACTCCAACGCTTGATGTAACGCTTCCAAAACCTCGAAGTGAACCTTAGGTCCCTATCCGAGATAACTGACACGGTACACCATGCAATCGACTATCTCGCCACATACAACTTTGCAAGCTTCGAGTGAGTAGTCCATTCTCACCCAGATGAAGTGAGTGATTTAGTCGACGGTTCACGATTACCCAAACCGCATCTTTCTTCTTTGGGCGTAGGGGTAGTCCACGACGAAATCCATAGTGATCCGCTCCACTTCCATTGAGGGATCTTTACGGCTGAAGTAACCCCGATGGTAATCGGTGTTCAGCTTAACTCACCGACATCGCCAAACACTTCCTCTACAATTCTAGATCTCACGCTTCAACCCGCCACCGTAATCGTTGTGAGATCTCCATACATCTTGCTTCCTCCACGATGATAGCGATGGGCTGCTATGAGCATCCCGAGAATTTTCCGCCTCAACTCCATATCTTTTGGCATACAAGGCCGTCCTCGAAAACATAGCACACCATCACCAAATGACTATACCCTTCTAAACCACCATCCCGAACTTGCCTTCTCTTAGCATTTAACCCTTCATCCACCAATTGTTTATCCTTAATCTCCTCGATCCACGTTGGCTTAACTTGAAGTTCGCCAAAAGGCTTCCGTCGTCATATAGGCTCAATCGAGCAAACATTGCTCTTAAATCCGCTTACGACCTTCCTGGCCAACGCGTCGACCACCACGTTAGCCTTACCGGATGATATTCGATGGAACAGTCGTAGTCCTTCAACAGCTCAATCCATCTACAACCGTTTTAGATTCAGGTCCTTCGTGTCGAAGATACCTCAAACTTTTGTGGTCCGTATAAATTACCGACTTCTCCCCATAAAGATAATGTCTCCATACTTTCGTATGCGAAGACGATCATGCTAACTCCAGTCGTGAGTTGGATAGTTAACCTCATACTTGCCTCAAATTGCCGAGACGATAGGCTACTACCTTCCCATCTCGCATCAACACACACCCCAAACCAAAGTGAGATGCATCACAATAGATCGTGAATAATTTCCACCTTACTCGGGTTGTACTAATACCGAGCTTAGTCAAAATTTTCCTTAGCTTATCAAAGCTTTCTTCTTCTCCGTCCATACAAATGGAACACCTTTCCTTAGCAACTTAGTCAACTACACTGCGATCGAGAGAACCCTTCCACAAATCTCCTAATACCTCGCTAATCCCGTAAAACTTCAGATCTACGCGCCACCGACTTAGGCGGTTTCCACTCCAATACCGCTTCAATCTTATGGGATCCACTCTAATCCTTCCACGACACCACGTGACCTAAGAAAGCCACCTCCCTTAGCCAAAATTCGCACTTACTGAATTTGGCATACAACCGTTTTTCCCTCAACACTTGTAGGACTATCCGTAAATGCTTGTCGTGCTCCTCCTCCGTCTTTGAGTAGACCAATATGTCGTCTATGAACACTACGACGAATTGATCTAGGTACTGCTGAAATACCCTATTCATTAAGTCCATGAATGCCGCCGGTGCATTGGTCAATCCGAATGGCATTACTAGAAACTCGTAATGCCCATACCGAGTTCAAAAAGCCGTCTTGTGAGCATCGCCCCTTCACCTTAAGTTGATGGTAACCCACCTAAGGTCTATCTTTGAAAACACCGACGCTTCTTCACCGGTCAAACAAGTCATCGATCCGTGGCAATGGGTACTTGTTTTGATCGTTAACTTGTTTAACTCGACGGAATCGATGCACATTCGCATAGAACCGCCCTTCTTCTTGACAAACAACACAGCGCCCCCACGGAGATATGCTAGGTCGAATAAACCCTTTATCCAGAGCTCACGAATCGAGCCTTCACTCCACCAATTCCTTTGGTGCCATTCGGTGAGGTGCTATAGACACGGTGCGTTCCGTAGCAAGTCTATACCAATTTGACTTCCGATCCGGGGTAGACCCTAAGTTCTTCGGGAACACATCAAGAAATTCCCCAACCGTTCGGACCCTTCCAACTCATCGACTCCTTAGCTTCCAAAGCACGATTCAACCAAATACGCCTTTACAACCCTTCTTGACCATCTTTTCCGCCTTCAAGGCAGACACCACATTGGATAGGTAATTCCTCTATCACCTATCATAACCACTTCACCATTCTCACCGTCTTAAGAACCATGCGCTTAGCCAAGAATCCAAATTCTTTGATACTTAGCCACCAATCCATTCCAGGATCAAATCGAACTCCCGAATGGTAGTTCCATCGAGATCGACCCAATCGACCCTTGGAGTTCTAGGGTACGTCCTAAAAGTTTGTCTACCACTACAGAGTGACCTAACGGACTCACTACACCATCTCCTAGCGGCGCCTCTCGAGTCTAGGTTCAAAGTCCCTACCACACCATCACTACGATGAATGTATAGACCCCACATCAATTAATGCATAATAAGGGAGACCAAAAATCAGAAATGTACCGGTTATGACATCCGGTACGTCACCCTCCTCGCGACACCTTGCCGCATAGACTAAGCCAGTGCTTAGCCTCTCAGGTCGCCTCAACCTCCGCCTCGAGTTCCTCGACCTCGGTTAGGACCATTGCTTCCTCTGCCATTACCACGACCCTCTGCGGTCCCACATTCCCGTCCCGAGTGCACGCGCCCTCAGCCGATTTCGAGCTCGCTTTGGGGATAATCTACGACCGATGTTCTAAAGATCCACACTCAAAACATCCTCTATCGCCGGTCGAACAACCTCCCCAATGGGACTTCCCACGATGACAGACCGAGCCGGCCTCGATTATTAGCTACGGCCTTTCACCGACGGCCCACTCGCCTAGCCTTCTTCTCGATCATTACCACTTTGGATCCAAATGACCCAAATCCTCTTCTTGATTATTCCTACTATAATTCGCCTCACGACCTCCTTGATCCCTCGGCTACTTTAGCCTTTTCCACCGTGGATGAAAACTCACGAACTTGTCATGGGCAATCAAGAACCTCAAGTCATCTCGAGTCCGTCCTCAAAGCGGACACAGCCATCGTGTTCAGAGAGCCACGATGCCTCTTGCATACCTACTTAGTCTCAAAACTCCGCCTCATACTCTACCAATCGACTTAGTTCCTTGTACTAGACCCGAAAAGCCTTCCTCTGCTACGTCGCTGTAGCCGGTGCCCACATACTTCTTCCGAAAGCGGTTTGAAATAATCCTGTGTCAAATCATCTGCCAGTGAGCGCCATCCCGAACTCGTCACCACCACCGACACGCCTCATCCTTTAGAAGCGATACATGCCCTTTCACTTTTCCTCCTCGGTCGGTCAAGATCATCCATTATCCTTTCCAGTAGATTCCACCAATACTACTGCTACACTGGTGCCACTCGACACACCTCGGAACACCTCAAATCCGTTGATCAATCCGCCGGAACAGATTTGAGCTCCTAAATTTCCACCACCTCACCACCAATTCGAGGACTCGCAACACACCATGAGCATCGCCTCCTCCCGTCGATCCTGCCTCCTCCGCTTCTAAAAGTGGAGGTGGTGGTGGCGGTGGTACCTCGCTGTAACCTTGTCCCGACTGACGGGTTCGGATAATCCGCTATCCTACCCTACCAAGTCCACGGCGCCCACGCCCTCTAGAACTCATTCTATCTATCGCGCTTTTAATGCGATTAAGAGAAATTTTATGTATTAGCGATTGTTCCACTTCATTACTCGCGAAGAAATTTTATGAAGAAGTTTTAATTAGGGATTCTTTCGTGCAAACAAGGTTTCAGTCTTCTATCCTAGTTCACACAAAGAAGTTTTTGCATCCATTCCTTAATACTTTCCATACCTATTCGCTTCTGGACATTTACTTACATTTCTAACCCGGGGTATTTTCGCCTTTTTCCTGCTGGGTATTTTCGTAATAAAAGGGATTTTAAAACTTTAGTAAAGTAGGTTGTTTTTGCAATTCCCAACACTGGAGGGTATCATTAAAAATTGATAAGGTTTGAAGTTATGGCATTATTTCAAAACCAGGGGTATTTTGGTAATTTTGTCAATCAGGGGTAATTTCGTAATTTTGACAAATCAAGGGTGTTTTAATAATTGTAAAACTCTGAGGGTCCCTTTTGAGAATTTCTTTTCTTAAAACAGTGATGTTGCAAAAATATTTTGTTTTGGTAATTTTACACGTTGAGGGCGTTTTCGTAATTTTTCCAAAACCAAATATTTTGCTGATGATTTTCAAGGCTAAGTTGTTGAATATTTATAGAATAGTTAAAATTTTTGGACAAAATCATTGATTTGATATTTTATGAACCGAGGGTATTTTAGTAATTTTACCCCTAAGGGCATTTTTGTAATTTTTCCACAAATCAAGTTTTTCAAGGAAAACATTGCAAAAATGATGTTTTCTGATTTGGAAGAGTTGTTACGGAAATTTTGAAATCATTAGGGTTCTTGTTGTTTCGTTCCTTTCAAAACATGGCTAATTCCCTTTCGGGTTTTAGTCATTAGGTTTAGCCTATGACCGAGCCTTCTTGGTCGGGGTGAACCCAAGCTACGCACTGTGCGGGTTTAGTGTGGAGAGGAGGTGAGTCACATGGATCGCTTAAATACCAAGCTCCCACCGAACCTTTCTAGACATGCGCACAGAGGTTACCACACCATCGAGCCTCTCGAGTTAGGGTGAACCCAAGCCACGCACTGTAGGATACCTGCAAGAGGTGGTGAGTCACTCTGACCGCTTAAATACCGAGCTCTTCCTGCCCAATCCTAGACATGCGTGTGGGGTTACCACACCCAGCTCAAGACTAAGTCATAGATTGGTTTAGTTCTTTAAGTCTTATGTTTAGCTTGTGTGTTTGAGTAATCTAATCCTAGGGTTCAAATTCTATAAGTCTATCTAATGTTCCATGCTTCCTACCCTTCTACTGTAATATAATTCACAAAGAGGTTTAGATGTACTTACACAGGCGGATCGGTGCTTGGAGACTCTAGCCATGCCGCTTTAAAATCCAAAACAATTAATAAGGCCTACTAAAACATTTTTGGGCCTTGGGCCCCACAAATTGAAGTTTTGAACTGGCTCGATACCAATTTGTAACACCAAACCCTACCAAACGTTGGGACCGAATATGGGTCGTTATGAAGAAGAAGTTTTGAAACCCATTTTCTAAATCCACTTAAGTTTTGTTGAAAACCGCTCATTTTAAATTATCTTGTTTGAAATTATACTTAGTCCAATTTGAACATTTAATTAAGTCAAGTTGTTACACAAATTTTCGACAGTGCTAGATGGCACGATAAAACATTTTCCGTGTTAATTTTGTAAAACGCGTGATTCAAATTTTATAGTACAAATAAAAATAGCCAACATATAAAAAAACCAAAGTAAAGTAATATGAGGCCTTATTACATCCAAATAAAACAACCTAATAACCAAATTTAAAATAACTAAAATTAAAGTCTATTTAATTTTAAATCCTCCGCATGGCCTCCTCAAGTCCCTCCGGCTCCATGTCCGCGATCTAAGCATCACTGAAAAATTAATGGAGAAGGTGAGTCACCAAGACTCAAGATGTAACCCTTCCCTGCTTTTAAAATATTTTCATACACAACATATAACATTTAATATGCAAAATAATGTGTACCCAACCTAGCCAACCATACGCCATCTGCTCTACCCCTGTGGTACCAAACCACTTGGTGGTGCTAAACCACCGGTGACATATAGTCACAATGTGTTACAAAACACCGGTGTCCGTAGACACAAATCGGGTGATGGGGCCAACCCATCGTGTGATACCAAATCACCGCGGCGATCCCATATCTCAAGTGGGGCCAACCCACTGGTGTTAACCACGAGGATAAGTCGCTATTGAGGTACCAAACCTCTGGAGGTACCAAACCTCTGGTGACGTATAGTCACGGTGTGTTACTAAAACACTTGGTGCCCGTCGGCACAATAATATGCCCCTCCACTCATCAATCCCACAACAGATAAACATACATATATCTCATGCCATCACATTCTTTAAATTTCATGTGTCAATACATCATGCTTACCAAAAGCATTAATAATAATAAATCACATTAACAGGTACTTACCTGAATCACCACTTATACCGATTTGGTATTAATTCCAATGCTACATTAAATAAAATGAGCATTCACAAAGTTAAGCATAGTTAATATATTATATAGTGTGTATGTACACACTGCTACCACGATAGTCTTAAATCCAAGATAATCAATCGGCCACACTCTAAGTCCTTGCCCCTATATTCGGCCAACTATCAAGGTTAGTAATATGGCCATTCGGCCAAATCAAGTAATTTAAAGGGGTCATATTTTGCACCCGCATCCTTACCTAATCGCTTGAATCCTAGCTTGACTTTTGAATCGCAAATCTGTTCATAAACTACAGCTTGGTCAATATTAGCAACCATAGCTTTCGCTTTTCCTAATCATTAGAGGTAATCTTTTATAAGTAAACACTTACCACCACTTACCCAAAACCGAATGTCAAAGAATGCGGATCCGATCTCTCTTTTGAGATCCCGAAGTGTCTATCATCGATTTCAACACCGGTTAGAACTCTTGCTACTAGTTGTCAAATTTCGCTTCCATTCAATCCCATAAGTCGACAAGAAAAAGAAAATACGTAAGAGGGTTCGCCATCCCTTACCTTGATAATCGATTGAATTACAAAGAAGTCCCGAGTATCAATGCCATCAGACTATTCTACCAAAGTGCAACCAAGGAGGAATGTGAGGTTTGACACTTCAAGAGGGTATTAGATTGCTATTTGGAGGTAGGACAATAGGGGTTTTGATCTATGAAGAAAAGAAATAGATGGGCTATGGAGATGTGGAGGATTCGGCCAAGGTTTTGGAGAGGATGTAAAAGAAAAGAAAATATAAGATGAGAGGGTTTAGAGATTGACTAGCAAACTTGGGAAAAAGAAAATAAGGTGATCACTTAGGTGCTTACATAAGAATTGGCACCTCCCTAGTGTCCTTGGTCCACTTCTTCTAACAAAGAGTTTAAGATTCATCAATCTTCCTTGAATCACTCTAGGCCACCCATTCAAACTAATATGATTTAATGGATAATAATAAGTAATAATCTCTTAATAATCCATGTAATATCCCCTATTATCCTTAAAATAAAATCCCTATTATCCTTCTTTTAACTTATTATTTATCATCAATCAATAAATAATAATAAGAGTTTAAAGAGAGAGAAACTCTCCCCCATGTGCCGTCAAAATAAAGTGCAAAAAGAGGGATTTCCGCGACTCGAACACAAGCTCTCCCTTGCTCCTTGGTGGCGTCACATGTAGCTCTTAAGTGGGCTTACTTTGCCACTTAGTCTAGGCTTATTTTATGTCCAAATTATCCCTATTTATTCTTATAACACCCTCTTGCTAAGGCTCCCTACCTTAGAAGTTAAAAACTAAAATTTCCTACCAGATCGAGCCAACACAAAAACTTAAATTAATCATGATTATTCCATTAATAATATCTCAGCAGTTCTTACATAAGAAAAATGATTAAGTTCCAATTAACCCCCCTTTTTGGGATGTTACAGTTAAACAACTTTTGCTAATTGATTGTAAGTGAAAACGAGTAAAACGGCTTAATCGGTAAAAATACCTAATGTTCATAAGTACATGTTAGAGTGAGAATTTGATGTTTTCATTGAAGGAAAAAAATGATCAGCATGTCATAAAACATAACAATAAGGGATAAAGTATAATTGTCGAGCTTTGGGGCAAATGTGTAAATATGTAAAAGTTTAGGGGCAAAATTATAATTTTTCCAAAGGTAGACTTAAGGACTATTTTGATAAATGTGAGTATTAAATAAGCTAAATATCTATTATAGATCAAGAAGAATGAAATTCAGAGTTAGATTGGGGAAAGAAAAAGATAGTTGACTAAATCGATATAGTTTATCGTATTTTGTTTCGAGGTAAGTTTGCGGTAAATAAATGCAATATTCTATTATTTTAATTTGATACTATTAAATTCCAGCATTTACATATTTATTCTATAAATTTATCATTTAAAGACTCATGCATGAATTGACGGAGAAACAATATCAAAATGTCCCGGTTGAACCTTAGGAATGTGTAGGATACAAATGTCATGACATTAGGGTTTAAGGAAATCATGTAAGACAATGTCAAGACATGGCATTGACAAGTTACTATAAGGCAAAGGTCCCATGTAAGACCATGCCAAGGCATGACATTGGTGAATTTATAAGGCAAAGGTCTCATGTAAGACCATGCCAAGGCATGGCATTGGTGAGTTCATAAGGCAATGATACCACGTATGACCATGTCAAGACATGGCAATGGTTAAGTTTCACAAGGAAAGGTACCCGCATATCCTTAGTATTCCAAGTGGTTCAATGGGAAAATTTAAATAGTATACCAAAGGAAAGGTAAGACAAGTTCAAGCTAAAAAGGTACATGTAAGAATTTAAGACTTAAGAATATTAAGTTAAAGGCTTAAATAATTTTGGTAAGAAAAGAATATGATAATGCATTAAGAATGTTATTATTTATTTACATGAAAACTTACTAAGCTTAATGCTTACTCCCATACCTTTCTTTCTTTTCATAGTTTTACAAGACAACTCGGGGATCGTAAGGATGTCGGAGATCGTTACACACTATCAAAGGATTATATTGGTGTTTTGTGACTCGAATGTTTTAAGTTATGGCATGTATAGGGACTTAGCCATTTTGTGTGTTTGATCTTATGATATGGCTTAATATTGGCTTGTAAATGTTTGGTAATGATTAGCTATTAAAATGGTTAATTAAGGACATGGTTTGGATGTTCTGTAATGCCTAGTTGATAGTTATTTTAAGAAATTATGTAATTATATGCAAGGGAATAGTTTGGACAGCAGCAGTGACGTGATTTGGAAAAATCACCAAAAATAGTAGAAATGGAATAATATTTTGCATGAGATATATAATTAAATATTATTGAGTCTATTTTTATATAAAAAATGGTGTAGGAAAAGAATTTTATATTATGAGATAATTGATTTTTAGTGAAGAGAGGTCAGAACTATCGAACTGTGTAACAGGGGAGACTTTAACTAATAAACTGTACTAATTAGCCATGCCAAAAATTCGGAAAAAATTATAGTAAGAAGATATATGAGTCTAGTTTCTAGGAAAATTTACAGATCTATATTTTGATTTTCTTAACTCGAGTTATAGTTATTTAGTGAACATGATGTAGATGGACAGTTTCAATTTTTATGCCCTGATCTAATAAGTTAAGTCTAGTAATGCCTCGTGCTCGACTCCGACAACGGTCTCGGGTAAAGGGTGTTACAGATAGTGTGGTGATGATCCTCGATGATCCTCGAGCTTCCAGTAGCTTCGATAATCTATAAAACATTGAAAACACACACAAAGTAAGCTTTCAAAAGCTTAATAAGCCATATACAAATAAACTTATCATATAGAACAATTATAAACCATTTCATACATATGGTTCATGGCATAACACAATCACAAGTCAGATTTCTCTTATATCTACTTGTTCATAATCACATATCAAATGATCTTATACATACATACCTTTCATTGCCAAATTTCATATACATATATACGTACTAGAATTCGGATGCACATTCGTATACTCATTCATTTCTCGGAATGTCCGTTGAACCATTCGAAATCAAATAAGATACTCGGATAGCTCGGAAAGCTCGTACAATGCCAATGTCCCAGACGTGGTCTTACATGTAATCAATATCGATGCCACTATCCCAGATAGGGTCTTACACAAAATCAAATACGATGTCGATGTCCCAGACATGGTCTTACACATAAATCACAAATTGATGCCAACGTCCCAGATGTGGTCTTACACGATAACACGTGTCAGAATCCTATGTCATGACATACGTATCCTAACTCTTTCCTAAGGTTCGTACGGGACTTTTCGGACGTCATCACATCATCGAAACTTTCTTGGATTTCACATATTCAGGTCAAATTGCCATATATCATAATTCATTCACATATAAACAATAATAATTCAATTCAAACATTTTTATTTGTATATAGAATTACCTCATACGGATTTGAACAGATGGAAACGTCTACTCAACTACTTTCGATTTTCTCTGATCTAATTCTATTTTCTTTGGTTCTTGATCTATTCACATTCAAATTTAGCTTATTCATTCACCAAATCAATCAATTCAATCCATATACACATATTTAGGTTATTTACAAATTAGTCCTCACATCTTCACATTTTGACATTTAAGTCATATTTCATAAAATAACAAAATATACATAGTTTCATGTTACACATGCAAAGTCAAAAGTTTATACACTTCATATAAGTCGATTTATTTCATTTATTTTACATTTTAGTCCTTCAATTTTTCATTTTCACAAATTAGTCTATAATACTCTAATTTATCAAAAATCCAAATACAAAACATGTTAACTGATAAACCATAATTTATACATATTTTGGCCCCATGCTCGGCTTATTTTTGGATGAATTTTCATTAGATTTGATGAATTTGGTTCTCCTAATCCTTTAATTTCATGTTTTACACTTAGGAGAGCTTAGAGAGTCGAAAAGAACGAAAAATAGGCCAAAATGGGACAAAATGGGCCTACCTCAAAAATCAACACGGCCTGGACTATATCACACGAGAAGAACACACGGCCGTGTGTGGCGAGCAGAATCAAGCACGGCCTAAGCTATCGAACACAGGCGTGTCAGACGGGCGTCTCCCTACTGAACCTAAGTCTAATTTCATTCGAAAAATGTTACTTGTAGGCAAAGAAAGGCGCTCCAAAGCCTATAAAAACACCTAAGGAGAGAGCCTAAGGGGACAACCGGAGTAGAAAGTATAAAATACTCGAAGATAGCCATCGGGAGCAACTTGGAAGGAGGATCTCCATCAAAACTGAAGATCTCCTATCAATTTCTCTTGAAGCTTTTGGGTTTTCTTATGTTTTGTAGTTTTCTTTATTTTAAGATGTTTCCCTCTATCAGTATGAACTAAATCCCTTAAATACCTGAGGGGATGATACCTAGACAAATCTTATTACTATTTGATTTATAAGATAAATACTTTTCTTATTCTTAATTGTGAGCTCTTATTCTTGTTTTAATAATTCAGGTTATTGATTCAAGTCGAATGTGCTTATTCAGAGGAGCAAAAGTCCCTGTTTAATAGTAGATAAACACAATTAAGAGGATTTGAATGCAATCCTAGACATAGAATGACGTAAATCTACCGGATTAGAGTTAAATCTAATAAGGGAATCTATAGATCGGGTTAATGCAATAATATGGGTTTTAATTAGAAAGGGATTTCAATTAATCAACCTAGAGTCAGTTGTTTTTAGTCTTGAAAGAGATATTAACATAAATCAAGGATTTCTACGGATTAAGTCAAGTGAATAAATCGTATGAATCAGAACTAATAAGTGAAGTCTATGTGGATTCTTCCTTGGGTATTGCCTCTCTCATAAAGTTGTCTAAAAAAGTATTTTTCCCATTTCATTCTCTGCCGTGCTTTTAATTAATTTTAGTTTAAAAGAAATTACTCTAATTTTTAGGCTAGATAATAAAAAGATAGTAATTACTAGTACTCTTGGTCCTCGTGGATACGATATTTCTTGTCTTACCATAACTATACTATTAAAAGATAGGTGTGCTTGCCTTTATTTTGGTCGTAGTTAGTTAAAGACACATCAAGTTTTTGGCGTCGTTGCCGGGGACTAAGATATTAAGAACACTTAATTTTTATTACTTTAGCCATTCTTATTTTTATTTGCAATTTATTGTTATTTTAACTTGCTAATTTTTCTTTTATTTGCTTCTGGCAGATGATTTTAGTTTATGACTAGAAGAAACCCATCAGGACCCTTGATTTTTGACAGTGAGATAGAACATACCACTTACAGAAATCGTAGGGAGATAAAGCGAAGTCTACAATACATATAAGAAGAGCAAGAGGATGAAACGCATATTACCAAGGAGATGGCTGATAATAATTTGCTACCTTCTGTGGTTGCCGCAAATTCGGCGAATCAAAATCTTGCTCCTCGTACTATGTATGATTATGCTAAGCCTACTTTAATAGGAACTGGATCAAGTATTGTTAGACCAGCTGTTGCTGCTAATAATTTTGAACTGAAACCTAACACTATTCAGATGATTCAGCAATTTGTTTAGTTTCATGGTTTGTAGGATGATGACCCAAACACTCTTTTAGCCAACTTTTTAGAGTTGTGCGATACTTTCAAAATTAATGGCATTTCTGATGATGCCATTCACCTTCGATTATTTACCTTCTTGTTAAGGAACAAATCTAAACAGTGGTTGAACTCGTTACCTTGAGGATCAATCACTACTTGGGAATCGATGACTGAAAAATTCTTATTGAAATATTTTTCACCGACTAAAATGGCTAAGTTGAGGAATGATATCTCTTTTTTTGTGTCGATGGATTTAGAAACACTTTACGATGCATTGGAGAGATACAAGGATCTACTGAAAGATGCCCTCACCATGGGTTACCATTATGGCTACAGGTTCAAACCTTTTTCCAATGGTGTGAACCCCTCAACTAGGCAATTGATTGATGTAGCTACCGGTGGAACCCTAAATAACAAAACCCCTGAAGCAGCTTATGAGTTTATAAAGGAGATGTCACTGAATAACTATCAGTAGCAAGTCATGAGAACAAAGCCAACAAAAGCCGCCAGTTTTTTTTAACCTCGATGTAGTTATCATGCTATCAAACTAGGTAGAGCTTTTAAATAAAAAGATTAATGGTTTGTATGGTTCTTCGCAGGTGCATCTAGTGATGCAGTATGATACAAATGGAAGAGGGACGAACAATACAGAATATCAATCCTACAACCTTGGCATAAAAAGCGAACAGATGACCTATATGGGTAATAATTCTAGACCTCACAATAATTCTTATAGTAACACTTACAATCCAGGCTGGAGAAACCACCTAAACTTCTCATGGGGTGGTCAAGGAAATCAGAGACAACAGCCCCCTCCAGGCTTTCAACAACAACCCTACCCACAGGAGAAGAAGCTGAACCTTGAGGAGATGCTAACAAAATTAATCTCGGTGTCAGAAACCCGCTTTCAAAACACCAAAATAGCACTCAAAAATTAGCAAGCGTCGATTCAAGGGCTTGAGAACCAAATAGGTCAGCTTACCAAGTTGATCTCAGAACGACCACAAGGTAGCTTGCCAAGCAACACTGAAACTAACCCGAATGAGCATGTAACATCCCAGTTTAAACCTTAGTCGGAACAGTAGTGTTGAGACCACAAATTTGAGGTCAGAATGATAATTTAATATTATTTTTTGTGTGAATAGTATGTGATTTAGCCTATGTGAAATTTCTGTGTGATAATTTTATCGACTGTGTGCTAAATTAGAGAAATGACTTAATTGCATAAAGTGCAAAATGTTGTGTGCTAATTTATGAGTAGTTAATTGTTGTTGGATTTTTAAGTGGAGGCCTTATGTTGTTATTAATCAAATTTTAAGATAGTGGATGGTTAAATGACTAGATAACCATAATGTAAATTTGTCTTATATGACTAATAAAAGGGCAAAATTGGCATTTGATTATTAAGTTCATTTATAATAAAACAAAGCATCAAAATAAGCCATTTTCTATCCACCTTTGCACCAAATATTGAAGAAAGAAGAGAGGTTTTAAGTTTTGGTAAATTCGGCCAACATTTGAGCTTGATTGAAGGTATGTTTGAGCTCAATTGTTGTTAATTTTTACGTTTTCGTAATCGTTGCTTCGTGCTCTAGCTAACCCATGTTGAAATTTTGTGAATTGGTGATGTTTTTGAGATGAGACATTGATGAATACTTGAGCTATGTGCTAGTTGATAGTGAAATATGAAGACTTGGTGTTGGGTTAACATAGTTTGTATTGGGATTTTTAGTGAAATTGAGCATTTTAGGCTTAAATGAGAAAATGAGTAATTGAAGGACTAAATTGTGAAATAAATGAAATGTGTGGACTTGTCTGAGTATAGTGAGAATTTGTTTAGGCATGGGTGCAAGCTAATTATGTCTATTTGATGATTTTATGTGTAAATGACTAAAGTGTCGAAATATGAAAATGTGAGGGCTCTTTTATAAAATGCCCTAAATATGTGTGTTTGGACTACAATGAATGATTTGGTGATTGAATGGACTGAATTTGAATGTGTATAGACCAAGAGAGGAGAGGTTCGGATCAAGATCGAGGCAAGGATAAAGTGCTCGATTAATCGACCATTTCGATAGTTCGACGTCCGAGTTAAGTTCGAATATAGTACATGTTGTTAAGTTATTTTCTATGTGATGTGAATTGAATGAGTATATAGACAATTATGAGATTAGAAATGCTATGTTCAGAAATTGAATTAGAGGCACTAAGTGTGCGAAATTTAGAAGCGGGATAGAGATGATTGGCACTGTGTGTGCGAGATGATAAAAGCTTCAGTTTATTGAATTAACACTGTGTGTGCGATATCGATATAAGCTCGGTTTAATGATTTGTCACTAAATGTGCGATGACATTTACGTTTTGTTAACGAATTGGCACTATGTGTGCGAACAAAGCAATAGAATATCAAAGGTGGATCGGAATGTAAAGTCGAGTAGTTGAATAGCATGGTTGGTGAGTAACTAAGTGTTGGCAAAGGTATGTATGATACCTATGTGGTTGATGAGATTGAATGTAGATGAATGGTATGCTATGTGAGTGCTTGTTATGGTTGAATTTGTGTATCAAATGTAAATTACCTATGTGATGGTTTAATATATACATTGGTTTGGTTTGATGAGAAAATTATATTGTGTTTCGAACTTACTAAGCTTTTGAAAGCTTACTGTGTGATTGTTTCTCTGTTTTACAGTGTCAATAAAGCTAGCTCAGATCTGGGGATTGTCAACATCTCAATCACACTATCGGCAATCTATTTTGGTACTTTTGGAAAGATGTACATAGTTGAAATATGGCATGTATAGGCTAGATATGTAAATTATGTATAAGATGTGTAAATAGCCATGTGAGATGGCTAGATAAAAGTTTGAAATATGCTTATGTGGATTTGGTATGTGAAGTGAGTTTTGGTATGTGAAGTGAGTTTTGGGATGTTTTGATGGCAATGGATATGTCTTATAAATGGTAATCTTGGTGATAGATTGATGCTAGTATGATCTAGTGAATTTGAGGAGGAATCATGTTTGGTATTGAATGTGTTCAAGTGGTGAATTTTAGTTTATAAGTTGACTTGATTAGAAATGAGATAGTATGAGATGATATGTCGTTCACTTGATATGAAATTGGTTGCAAAATTGTGTGTGGAATTATGCTTAAATGTGCTTATAGGTTTGACCCTTGTGTGGGTGGCAAATTGGCTTTACATATGTCTTGTTTTGGCAACACGATTATGGCACACAGGCGTGCCAAATGGCCGTGGGAGAATGATAGGATCTAGCCTAATAGTATACGGCCTTGACACGGGCGTGTCAACTAGCCGTGGGCTTATGTTAGTAGCTAGCTTAAGAGCACACGGCCATGGCACAAGGGCATGCTTGGTGGCCATGTGGAGAAGTTAGAATGCTTGCTCTATTTTGGCATGGCCTAGAATCATGGGGGTGTCTAGTGACCGTATGAGGCACACGGCCTGGTGGCACGGGCGTGTGGCCTCAACAGACTTGTTGACTGTTTGAAATTTCTAAAACTTTTGTAAGTGTTCGGTTTAGTCCGACCCCTCTATAGCATGTGTTTGAGGTCTTGTAGGCCTCAACAAGGAACTATTTGATTATGTCTTGATATGTTATGATGATGATTGACTTTGTGTCGTAAATTGGATATGAAATGATTTGATTGTTCGGTAATGCCTCTTAACCCTATTCCGGGGATGATTTCGGGTTAGGGGTGTTACAGAGCAACTTCATGCCATTACTGCTCACGAATTTTAAGGGTTAGACGAACCAAAACTGAGGCAAGAAAACGTGGTAGATAAAGTTAAGGTTGAGGTAAGCCATGATAAACCAAAACTGGTAAGTACAGAGTACAAACCTTGTGTGCCATATCCTAATGCAACGAAGAAAGATCGCACAGATGAACAATTCGGTAAATTTCTTAAACTTTTAAAAAAATTACATATTAACTTACCGTTTATTGAAGCTCTTTCGCAGATGCCCAATTCAGTAAAATTTTTAACAGAGCTTTTTGCGAACAAACGAAAGTTAGACGATGCGTCGCATGTAGAGCTAAATGCAGTTTGTTCAAAAATTTTACAGAATAAACTACCCTGTAAATTAAAAGATCCTAGAAGTTTTACGATTCCTTGCTTAATTGGTGGTTTATCTGCTAATAATGCTTTAGCTGATTTTGGGTCAAGTATCAATGTTATGCCTTATAAAATGTTTAAACAGCTAGGTCTTAGGAAACCCAAACAAACTAGGATGAGCATTCAATTGGCTGATAAAACCATTAGATTTCCTAGGGGTATAATTGAAGATGTGCTAGTCAACATTGATAAATTCATATTCCCAGTAGACTTTGTAACATCCTGAATTAGGGGTTGTTTGCAATTTAATTATTTTTCCCATGCGTGTGCTCGAAGAGATATGTGTGCTTGATTGCTTGACATATTCTAGGGTCTAGTCATAACCCCGGGCTAGGTCTGACTTAGGGCTGAAAATTTCTTTTTAGTGCTTAAGAGGAGGGAGCTAGATGAGATAGGGGTTAAGAGAAAATTTTGGGAGAAGTTGGACATAAGAAACCGATTGGCAGGATGGCTTGGGATGCTACCTTAGGGGCTTGGAGGCTTGCGTCAATGGAGTGTAATGGGGGAAGAGGTTCGAATCATGGTGGTTACAAGGTGGTGTGTTTTATTTTTGGATTTTGCGTCAGGAAGGAAAGTTGGGCCAGAGAGGTCTTAAGAGATGTTAGAGGCACTTTTAGACATAAAGCAGGCCTCGGTAAAGTGGCTTAAGGGCACCACTTAAGGGCCTGGAAGTGACGTCTGGCGCAGGTCTTGGGTTCGAGCTGCTGGAGTGGCGCTTGGGAGTTTTACTTTTTGCGTTATATATAGGGTGATGGGCTAGGAAGGCCTTAAAAATGAATGGTAGGGATTATGGACATGAAAGTCAGATAGGTAAAGTGGCTTGGGACGTGATAAAGGGCTGCGGCATGGGGTCCCATGTTCGAGTAGCATTGGCAGCTTATGGGAGGTTTTTTTTTTTTTTGGCATGCTGGCATGAGGGGAGAGAGCTAATGGACCGTGCATGGACTCTTAAATGGATGAAGATAAGTATTGCTTTTTTTATTTAGTTTAAACGGGTGATAAAGAGATTAGGTAGGAGATTGTTTCGGGATTGGATTAAAGGGAAGGTGGTGGCCAGCCAAAAGGCTCTTTAGGGAGCAAATTAGTACCGAAATTCATCTAGACTTGTGTTTCTTTTTCTTCCAAATTTGTTCCTAGCCGAATTCTCTCTAGTCCACCTTGCCCAAAATCTCCAAATCCCTCTATTCTTTTGTTCCTATTTGGCCGAATCCATCACCCCTCTTCTACTCAAACTCCATCTTCCATCTTGTGTAAGTCGAATCTACTCCATCCTTTTGCCTAAATCTCCATTCTCTTATTAGATCCACTTTGGCCGAATATCAGGTGGGCATAGATTCTCTTCGGGATTTCTTCTTCAAATCAGTTTGTAAGGGTAAGTGATTGCCGAAACCTTCCTTCCATATTATCTTTTTCTCTGACAACTTATATGAAGGGAAAGCCAAAATCCGGCATTTGTTGATGGTTTGGCTAACTACTTTTGAAACTGATTTCTCATAAGGTGCTACGGGATTTTGAAACAGCCGAACTAAGCCTCCGTTCTCTACTAATCGATTTGGTAAGTCTATGGTAAAGAATTCTCCTTAAGCCTATTCATTAGATATTTTGGAAAAGTCGAAGGCTAACTTTTGAAGTGTGCTAGTGTAGCCGAATACAAGGAGGACTTGGTGTGTGTTTTCGGGATTTGGTAGGGGACCAAATCGGCACTAGGGTAAGAAATCAAACTTGTGCGATTCATCCTTCGAGATTATTAGATTTAGTCGAATAAAGCTTTTTGGATACTAACATATAGTGGCCGAATGTAAGGCAATACGGGAATATGTTTCGGGTTTTTGTGATAACATATAGATTCGAGATTTCTCCTTAGATCTTCGGTTAAATAGGTGTGTAAAACTCTTACACACTTATTAGTTGGAATTGCTTATTATGTTACACTTAACTATGTTGATAGTGATTTACCTTGTGGGCTTGTGCATGGATTCCGGGTAAGTCACTTGTGACTCTAAATATGTTATATGATATGATGAGTAAGATGCTATGCCATGACTTATATGCATGATTTATGATAATATGTTAAGCATGTTATGATTATTTTGGTCACGGGATTGAAGAGAGGAGGGGGATTATTCTCTATGGACTGTCACCAGTGGTTTTGACCACACGATGGGTTGGCCCCATCAGTTTAATTGTAACTTCGGTCACCAGTGGTTTTGACCGCACCGTTTATATAAATTGTGACTAAGTTCCAGTGGTTTGGTACCACCAGTGGTTTTGACCACATATTGATAATTGTGACCTATGGTCATCAGTGGTTTTGACCACACGATGGGTTGGCCCCATCACTTGATTTGTGACTCCGGTCACCAGTGGTTTTGACCACCAGTGGTTTTGACCACACGGGGTAGTTAAAGGAGTATGGATGGTTAGTTTTGGGTGCATGTTTGCATGTTTTACTAATATTTCGTGTACGAGTTTGCACTTCTGGGTTGGGGATTTATACACTGAGTCTTGTTGACTCACCCCTTCCAATATCATTTTGAAGATGAGTAGATCGCGGAGATGGAGCCGGAGAGGACTCGAGGCGGCCATGCTTGTTCCTTGGATTTGGAATTTTATTTAGTACAGTTTAAGTTTATTAATTACTAAATTTTCAGTTTAGATTGTAATAAGGCCGCTAATAATTATTTTGGGTGTTTAAGTAGTTGTTTTAATTCATTCCTACTATGCTACTAATGAAACTGTAAATTGTTTAAGTAAACCGGTTAAAAGTGATGTTTTCAAAATGGGAAATCTTTACGAGTTTTCAAAGATGTTACCATCGGGTAGCAAAACTCACCAAGGTAACAATAACTCAGATGGTTCTAAATACTTAAATGATCAAATATTTTCAAAGGCTTTCAACTCAACCAAGTTTTTAAAATCCATTCCACCTGAGTTTTAATAGACACTATTTTATAATTTCAGCAAATTTTTCAGATTTCTATCAGATAATCAAAATCATTCAAAACATTTTTACTCTGTGACATACCAGATCCGGTCGAGGCTCATGGGTTGGGTTTGGAGTGTTACATTTTTGGTATCAGAGCTCGGTTCAAAACTCGGCTGTGGGGGCCTAGGGCCCAAAATGTTTTTGATAGGCCTCTATGAAATACTATGAAATGGTTTTTAGTCCAAACAACATGGCATCGAGTCTCCGGCACCTATCCGCCCAGGTAAGTACTTCTAACTACTGTATGACTATTATCTATAGAGGGGTAGAAATGGAACGTAGATTGTATGATAAGTATATGAACCCTAGGACTAGCTTACCCCAACAATCACATAAGACTTTAAATGCTTAATTAAATAAACCTATGACTAAGTCACCGGGTTAGAATGTGGTAACCCTTGTGCGCATGTCTAGGATTGGATCCGGAAGAGCCTGGTATTTAAGCAGTCCTAGTGACTCACCTCCTCTTTGCAGGAATCCTACCTGGTGCGTAGCTTCGGTTCACCCTAACCAGGAGGACTTATTCTTAGGCTGAACCAATAACTAAAACTCGAAAGGGAACTAGCCGTATTGTTGTAAAAAAAACCTTAGTTTTAAAACTCTTAAAATTACCCTTTTAACTTGCGAGAACTACTTTACAAAATTTTCTGAAAAATGTTCGATTTATGAAAATTACAAAAAAAACCCCTAGTGGTAAAATTACAAAAATGCCCTTGGTTTATGAAATTCCCAAAATACCCACAGTTTTAATCAAAATTTTCATTACTTATAAAATGTCCAAAAACGTTAATTTGCAAAATATCAAAAACGTCATGATTTTGGAAAATTACAAAATTGCCCCTAACTTACAAAATTACCAAAATGACCTTGAATTTCAAAATTTTTGCTATACTATCAAATTGGAAAACAAATTCTCCAAAAAGAACCTTCAAGTTTTAAAAATCCTGAAATACCCTGGATTTATTAAGATTTATAAATTTACCCGAGTAAATTACCGAAATGCCTCAAAATTTCAAAATCCCCGAAATACCCCAAAATTTCAGAATTTTCAAAATACCCTTATTAACAAAAATCACCAAGGAATTTTATTTTGACAAATTATGAAAATACCCCTGTAGGATAAAAGACGAAAATACCCCTAGGTTGAAACGGACAGAAATGTCCGAAGAGTGAATCTGTATGGGAGATACTAAGGAATGGATGTGTTTTTCTGTGAATTAGGATAGAAAACTTGAAACATTGAACGAGCGAAAGAATCCCTATTAAGCTCTCTTCATAAAATTTCTTCGCTAATAACCAGTGAAACAAGTACTAATCCATAAAAGTTCTTAATCGGATTAAAGCGCAGTCGTTAAAAATGAGTTCTAGAGGACATGGCTGTCGTGGACGCAGTAGAGGAAGAATAACCGTGTCAGAACCCGTTAGGTCGGGTCAAGGGTCTGACAATGAGATACCACCGCCACCACCAACCCCAACTTTTGGTGTTGAGCACCGTGATCGACAGGGGTGAGGCGATGCTCGCAGTCAGGTCTTGCGAGTTCTTGAGATGGTGGCTGGAGCAGGTGGAGGTTTGGGAGCTCGAAAATCTGTACCCGAGCGACTCTAAGCCAATGGAGCGGAGGTGTTCCGGGGTGTATCAGGTGTGCTCGGTGTGGCAAGTCTCACACGGGGGAGTGTTGGAGTGGTAATCGGGGATGCTTCAAATGTGGATCCATGGAACATCGAGTTAGGGATTGTCCAAAAAGGCAGCTAGGCTAAGGTCAGAGGGTTAGGATCGTGCACCGAATAGGAGGGATAACCAACAACCACCGAGAGGTCGTGGTCCAATAAGAGGAGGTAATGGTGCTGGCAGAGGTCGTGGGGCACCGAGGGGAGGTACCGATAGTACTGAAGCTAGGCAACCTGGTTTGGTTTATGCCACGAGGTGTCAAGAGGAGGGCGACGCACTGGACGTCATAACCGGTATGTTTTTGATCTTTGGAGTACCCTATAGTACCTTAATTGATATTGGCTCAACCCACTCATACATTGCTAATAGCGTAGTGGAAACTCTGCACTTAGACTCTGAGCTTACTTCTAGAAAGATGACTGTGTTAAGCCCTCTAGGTCACTCTGTAGAAGTAAGTAAACTCGATAGGAATGTACCCCTAGAACTCCAAGGGGTCGTGTTCTTGGCTGACTTGATGGAACTACCGTTTTGGGAGTTCGATCTAATCCTCGGGATTGATTGGCTAGTAAAGTATCAGGCTAGCCTGGATTGCGCAACTAAGCGCATCGTATTAAAGACCGTGGAAGGCGATGAGGTGGTGATGATAGGTAAAAGGAGAGATTACCTATCTAATCTGATTTCTGCATTAAAGGCGGAAAAGATGGTTAGGAAGGGTTGTGAAGCATATGTAGTACATGTCTGTGCTTTGGAAGCTAAGGGTGCAGCTGTGAGGGATGTCCGGACCGTAAGGGACTATGTTGATGTGTTTCCAGAGGAACTCCCGGGTCTACCTCCGGACCGTGAGGTTGAATTTGGTATAGATTTGTTACCCAGAACCGCGCCAGTATCTATAGCTCCATTCGGATGGCGCTGAAAGAATTGGTAGAGTTGAAGGCTCAGATCCAGGAATTGTTGGATAGAGGGTTCATCCGACCAAGTGTATCGCCTTGGGGAGCTCCAGTGCTTTTTGTCAAGAAGAAGGATGGGACAATGAGGATGTGCATAGACTATCGACAGCTGAACAAGCTGACAATAAAGAATAGGTATCCTTTGCCCAGGATTGATGATTTGTTCGATCAACTCAAGGGTGCATCGGTGTTCTCTAAGATTGACCTTAGGTCAGGGTACCATCAGCTTAAGGTGAAGGAGGCTGATATCCACAAGACGGTATTCCGTACTCGGTATAGGCACTACGAGTTTTTGGTAATGCCTTTTGGTTTAACGAATGCACCAGCCGTGTTTATGGACATGATGAATCAGGTTTTCTAACCCTATCTGGATCGGTTCATCGTGGTGTTCATAGACGACATTTTGGTGTACTCGAAGTCAGAAGAGGAGCATGACGCACATCTTTATGTGGTTCTACAAATTCTAAGGGAGAAACAGTTGTACGCCAAATTTAGTAAGTGTGAGTTCTGGCTTAAGGAGGTAACTTTCCTAGGGCATGTTGTTTCAGCTGAGGGAATCAGGGTGGATCCCCGTAAGATTGAGGCGGTATTAGAGTGGAAACCACCAAAGTCAGTTACAGAAATTCAGAGTTTTCTGGGGTTGGCAGGATATTATAGGAGATTCGTGGAAAATTTCTCCTTAATCGCAGCACCGTTGACTAAGCTATTGAGAAAAGGAGTTTCATTTGTGTGGTCTAAAAAGCAGCAAGAGAGTTTCGATAAGCTGAAGAGGATTTTGACAGAAGCACCAGTCTTGATTCAGCCTAAGGCAGGAAAGGAATTCATTATGTATTGTGATGCATCGCATACTGGTTTAAGGTGTGTGTTGATGCAAGAAGGGAAGGTGGTTGCTTATGCGTCACGGCAGTTGAGGCCTCACGAAGGTAACTATTCGACACACGATTTGGAATTGGCTGCTGTGGTTTTTGCCTTGAAGATTTGGAGGCACTATCTGTATGGGGAGAAGTCGGTAGTGTACACGGATCACAAGAGCCTGAAGTACCTCTTGACTCAAAAAGATTTAAATCTGAGGCAGTGGAGGTGGATTGAGTTGCTGAAGGACTACGACTGCTCAATCGAATACCATCCGGGTAGGGCTAATGTGGTAGCTGATGCATTGAGCCGTAAGGTGGTAGCGGATTTGCGAGTAATGTTTGCTCACCTAAGTCTCTATAAGAATGGGAACCTTTTGGCAGAGCTGCAAGTGAAGCTGTCTTGGATTGATGAGGTCAAAGAAAGGCAGATGACCGACGAAGTTTTGAGTACTCGGATGTTACAAGTACAGAGTGGTGAGGCCGAAGGGTTCAGCTTGGGTAGTGATGGAGTATTGTATTATTAGGGCAGAGTATGCATGCCTAAGAATGATGATTTGAGGCAGCGGATCCTTCGAGAAGCTCATAGCAGCCCGTACGCTATGCATCCGGGAGGCAGCAAGATGTATCGGGATTTAAGGGAGCAGTTTTGGTGGCCGAGTCTTAAGTGGGAAGTAACCGAGTTAGTGGGCAAGTGTCTGACATGCCAGCAAGTTAAGGCTGAGCATCAATTACCATCAGGGCTGTTACAACCGGTAAAGATCCCACAGTGGAAGTGGGAGGAGATTACAATGGATTTCGTAAGTGGGCTTCCCTTCGCCCGATGAAAAAGACTCGATATGGGTGATAGTAGACCGGTTAACTAAGTCGACCCATTTCATACCGGTAAGGGCTGACTACTCACTTCAAAGGTTAGCCAAGCTGTATATAGCAGAGATACTGCGGTTGCATGGAGTACCGGTGTCCATTATCTCAGATCGGGATCCCCAGTTCATGTCGAGATTTTGGAAGGCCTTACATTAGGAGTTAGGCACGAAGTTGAATTTTAGCACGGCCTTTCATCCGCAGTCTGATGGACAATCTGAGAGGGTAATCCAAGTGTTGGAAGATATGTTAAGGGGCTGTGTTTTGGACTTCCGTGGTAGTTGGGAGGAGTACCTACCCTTGGCAGAATTTACTTATAACAATAGTTATCAAGTGAGTATTCAGATGGCACCGTATGAGGCACTGTATGGTCGAAAATATCATACTCCTACGTGTTGGACCGAGCCGGGAGAGCGTCAGATGTTGGGTCCGGAGTTAGTGGCAGAGACAGAAAGTAAGGTTAGAGTAATTCGGGCTCGTCTTAAAGAGGCGACGGACAGGCAAAAATCCTACACCGATCTTAAGCGCAGGGATGTGGAGTATGCAGTGGGTGATAAGATCTTCTTGAAGGTATCACCTTGGAAGAAGGTGCTGAGGTTTGGCCGAAGGGCAAGCTAAGCCCTAGATTCATCGGGCCGTACACAGTGTTGAAACGTGTGGGACCGGTAGCTTACCAACTTGAGTTTCCGGCAGAATTGAGCCAGATCCATGACATCTTCCATGTTTCGATGCTGAGGCGCTATCGATCGGATCCATCACACGTAGTGCCGATTGTGAAAATTGAAGTGAACTTGGACTTGTCTTTTGAGGAGGAGCCAGTACAGATTTTGGATTGAGATGTCAAGGTTTTGAGGAGGAAGTTAGTACCGTTGGTAAAAGTGCTATGGCGAAACCATGGTACGGAGGAGGCCACATGGGAACCCAAGGATGTGATGCGGCAGCAATACCCCCAACTCTTCTAATCCAGGTAATTTCGAGGCCGAAATTATTTTTAAGGGGTTAGAACTATAACATCCTGGATTAGGGGTTGTTTGCAATTTAATTATTTTTCCCATGTGTGTGCTCGAAGAGATATGTGTGATTGATTGCTTGACATATTCTAGTGTCTAGTCATAACCCCGGGCTAGGTCTAAATTAGGGCTGAAAATTTCTTTTTAGTGCTTAAGAGGAGGGAGCTGATGAGATAGGGGTTAAGAGAAAATTTTGGGAGAAGTTGGACATAAGAAACCGATTGGCAGGATGGCTTGGGATGCTACCTTAGGGGCTTGGAGGCTTGTGTCAAGGGAGTGTAAGGGGGGAAGAGGTTCGAATCATGGTGGTCACAAGGTGGTGTGTTTTATTTTTGGATTTTACGGCGAGAAGGGAAGTTGGGCCAGGGAGGTCTTAAGAGATGTTAGAGGCACTTTTAGACATAAAGCAGGCCTCGGTAAAGTGGCTTAAGGGCGTTACTTAAGGGCCTGAAAGTGACACCTGGCGCAGGTCTTGGGTTCGAGCTGCTGGAGTGGCGCTTGGGAGTTTTACTTTTTGCGTTATGTATAGGGTGATAGGCTAGGAAGGCCTTAAAAATGAATGGTAGGGATTATGGACATGAAAGTCGGACATGTAAAGTGGCTTGGGACTGATAAGGGACTGCGGCATGGGGTCCCATGTTCGAGTAGCATGGGCAGCTTATGGGAGGTTTATTTTTTTTTTGGCATACTGGCGTGAGGGGAGAGAGCTAATGGACCGTGCATGGACTCTCAAATGGATGAAGATAAGTATTGTTTTTTTTTATTTAGTTTAAACGGTGATAAAGAGATTAGATAGGAGATTGTTTCGGGATTGGATTGAAGGGAAGGTGGAGGCCGGCCAAAAGGCTCTTTAGGGAGCAAGTTAGTGCCGAAATGCATCTAGACTTGTGTTTCTTTTTCTTCCAAATTTGTTCCTAGCCGAATTCTCTCTAGTCCACCTTGCCCAAAATCTCCAAATCCCTCTATTCTTTTGTTCCTATTTGGTCGAATCTATCACCCCTCTTCTACTCAAACTCCATCTTCCATCTTGTGTAAGCCGAATCTACTCCATTCATTTGCCTAAATCTCCCTTCTCCTATTACATCCACTTTGTTCGAATATCAGGTGGGCATAGATTCTCTTCGGGATTTCTTCTTCAAATCGGTTTGTAAAGGTAAGTGATTGCCGAAACCTTCCTTCCATACTATCTTTTTCTCTGACGACTTATATGAAGGGAAAGCCGAAATCCAGCATTTGTTGATGGTTTGGCTAACTACTTTTGAAACTGATTTCTCAAAAGGTGCTACGGGATTTTGAAACCGCCGAACTAAGCCTCCATTCTCTACTAATAGATTTGGTAAGTCTATGGTAAAGAATTATCCTTAAGCCTATTCATTAGATATTTTGGAAAAGCCGAAGGCTAACTTTTGAAGTGTGCTAGTGTAGCCGAATACAAGGAGGACTTGGTGTGTGTTTTTGGGATTTGGTAGGAGACCAAATCGGCACTAGGGTAAGAAATCAAACTTGTGCGATTCATCCTTCGGGATTATTAGATTTAGCCGAATAAGGCTTTTTGGATACTAACCTATAGTGGCCGAATGTAGGGCAATACAAGAATACGTTTTGGGTTTTTGTGATAACGTATAGATTCGGGATTTCTCCTTAGATCTTCGGTTAAACAGGTGTGTAAAACTCTTACACACTTATTAGTTGGCATTGCTTATTATGTTACACTTAACTATGTTGATAGTGATTTGCCTTGTGGGCTTGTGCATGGATTCCTGGTAAGTCGCTTGTGACTCTAAATATGTTATATGATATGATGAGTAAGATGTTATGCCATGACTTATATGCATGATTTATGATAATATGTTAAGCATGTTATGAGCATGTTGGTCACGGGATTGAAGAGAGGAGGGGGATTATTCTCATGGACTGTCACGAGTGGTTTTGACCACAAGATGGGTTGGCCCCATCAGTTTAATTGTGACGTTGATCACCAGTGGTTTTGACTGCACCATTTATATAAATTGTGACTAAGTCCCAGTGCTTTGGTACCACCAGTGGTTTTGACCACATATTGATAATTGTGACCTATGGTCATCAGTGGTTTTGACCACACGATGGGTTGGCCCCATCACTTGATTTGTGACTCTGGTCACCAGTGGTTTTGACCACCAGTGGTTTTGACCACACGAGGTAGTTAAAGGAGTATGGATGGTTAGTTTTGGGTTGCATGTTTGCATGTTTTACTAATATTTCGTGTATGAGTTTGCACTTTCGGGTTGGGGATTTATACACTGAGTCTTGGAGCCGGAGATTGCGGAGATGGAGCCGGAGAGGACTCGAGGCGGCAATGCTTGTTCCTTGGATTTGGAATTTTATTTAGTACAGTTTAAGTTTATTAATTACTAAATTTTCGGTTTGGATTGTAATAAGGCCGCTAATAATTATTTTGGGTGTTTAAGTAGTTGTTTTAATTCATTCCTACTATGCTACTAATGAAACTGTAAATTGTTTAAGTAAACTAGTTAAAAGTGATGTTTTCAAAATGGGAAATCTTTACGAGTTTTCAAAGACGTTACCATCGGCTAGCAAAACTCACCAAGTTAACAATAACTCAGATGGTTTTAAATACTTAAATGATCAAATGTTTTCAAAGGCTTTCAAATCAACCAAGTTTTTAAAATCCATTCCACCTGAGTTTTAATAGACACTATTTTATAATTTCATCAAATTTTCCAGATTTCTATCAGATAATCAAAATCTTTCAAAACGTTTTTACTCTGTGACAATCCAGATCCGGTCGAGGCTCATAGGTCGGGTTTGGGGTGTTATAGACTTTGTTGTTTTAGACATGGATGAGGATAGTGACGTTCCTTTAATTTTAGGACAACCCTTTTTAGCAACTGTTAGGACCATTATTGATGTTGATACAGGGGAATTAATACTTCATGTAGGTGATGACATGATTAAACTCCAAGCACGTGATTATGTCTGAATATCTAGTGATCAAGATATTACAAGTCCTGTTAATGTAAGTGAACTTAATGTTTAATCTTCTTTGCAGGAAATCCATCGGAAAAAGATGACAGAGCCAATGTCTAGCTCTCATATTGAGAACAGAACTGTTAATGAGAAACGAAGGCTCCAGATCGAGGAACTAGATGAATGGAAAACACAGTTTAAGGAGAAATTGAAAGTACACGATGAACCAAAGCGACTCCATGACGAGCCTAAAAACAAAATGAGCCAAATTAAGGTTGGAGACCGAGTTCTAATGGATAATGCAGACCCTCGTATTGCCACTTCTGAACCTAATGGAACAACCCCTTTCACGGTGCTCAATGTTTTCCCATACAGTACAGTCGAGGTAACGCATTCTAAATTTGGTACCTTTAAGGTAAACGGTACTCGTCTAAAACCTTATTTTAACAAAATTGATAGCAGGAATAAGGAATTTAAACTCCTCGAACCACCATGATTATGCGAATGAAAGGTGAGTCGAGCTTAGACTCTAAATAAGCGCTTCTCAGGAGGCAACCCGAGCACTAACCTCATTAATGTCCATATTTTTTATATTTAGCACCTAACTAAAAACTAACCAAATTAATAGGCGTAGGTTTCCCTATCCACACGGCCTTATACACGGGCGTGACTGCGGCCGTGTGGACACCACGAGTAGGTACATCAACATGGCGGAGGCCATTCGAGAATGGGACGAAAACTTTCCCCAAAACATGGGCTGCGACAAAATGCCACGGCTGTGCGATGCAGTCGTGGTCGACACTGACTAAAGAACACGGAAGCAATAAATCCACATGGGCGTGCCTTAAGACCGTGGGAAATACTGAGTGAATGACATGGGCATGCGACACGCCCGTGCCAAGAAATCATGGTTGAAACTAAGTAAGTCACACGGGCGTGCGACATGCCCGTGCCTATAGGACATGGTTGATACTGATTAATTAACACGGGCATATGAACCTATACACGAGCATGGGAAAAGACCCAGACACGCCCTAACTCAACATTTACGAAACACACAGGCTAAATACAAGGCATACAGGCGTGGGCCTCGACCGTGTGCCCCAATCCCTATTTAAACCCCCGTCTCCTGTTCACCTTCTTCTCCAAATTTTCCCCAACCCTAGCCACCATAGCTTTCCCCCTTCCCACTTTCGGCCACCACCAACCAACCTCCTCCTTTTTCTTTCTCCCTCAACCCGAAACTCTTCTCCTTCCCTCTTCTTTCCCTCTTTCTCTCCCCCTTCCCTTTCCCCTTTCTCTTATTCTTTCTTTACACCGCCACCACACTAGCCACCATCCTTGCCACCGTTGCTCACTCTCTTTCCCCTTTATTTTGAATTCATATTTATTTTCCATTATTTATTTTTATTTTCTTTATTATTTTGTTCTTATTATTCATTCCATTTAAATTTAGCTTAGGGTACCATAAGTTTGTATTGTTAATTTAAAAATACTGATTTTTTCTTAACTTTTAAATTCACTATGTTAGGAATATCTTGTTATTTAAGACTATTTCGATATTACTTGTGGTGATGCTTGGATTATCAGCAGATATACCACAATTCCTCATATACCAATTCATGTCGGCTGCTTCATTGACTCGATTTCAAAAGGTTCAAGGTGTTATTGGAGTATCCTCCCCCCATCTTCACCTCTGCCAATTTCATCAGGCTTCTTGTCACAGATTCTATCCAAAATTTAGGAAGTTTCACTTCTCTCCCTATCTTATGATTTTCTTACTATATTGTCATTATCTATCTTTGTACATTGAGGACAATGTACATCGTAAGTGTGGGGAGGTTAATTATAGTCTTATTAGAAAATCCCTGAATCATGTCTTATTCTTAAGTAATTTTCTCATATTACTATTAGAATAAAATTTCTATTGATTTATGATTTTATTGATATGTTTTGGATTAAGTCATAGGTAATAGTGCATTGATGGTTTAAAATTTAAGACATTAAAGAATCAAGCATGATAAGTCTATTTTCAGAATTAAAATTTTTTAGGTCGTTTCCCTAAATTTAAATATTACTTTGCAATTTGAAATTTGCAAGGTTGACATCAAAAACCATAATTTTTGTAAGATTTTGAGCCTTTTTAGAGCATATATTTTTCTTGCTCACTTTTTATTGGTTATGAGTGTGTCAATATTGATGTGTTATTCTATAACTTGTTTCGATTATACATGTTGAGACCACACCTTTGATTTGGTATACTGAGATGATAAAGGCACCTAGGTTTTAACCCACTTATTCCATTAAAAGCCTACCTTCATAATTAACCCCTAGTGAACCCATTTGATCCTAATAAACCGTTTCTTGATATACCCTTAATATTAACCCAAAACTCATTCTTTTTTCTTCATTAAGAATTTTCCCTATTGTATTAATCCCTTTTTGTAGAAATCTGGTTTGGTCAGTTGCCTAACTATGTTCTTTATTTCAGTTGTTAAATTCGTCTCATTATTGTACATGAAAAAAAAAAGTGGAAATATTTATTATTACTAGTTCTTTGTTATTTGAGCTTAAGCAGTTAATTTCACATTTTGAGAAGGAGTTCGTGTCATTATTGATAAGTTTTCAATTGATGTACTTATTCAGTATTAGTTTATTTTTCTAGTTAAGTAAATTGTCAATTCGATCTCGATTTTAACTTTCTTTTTCAGCCTCTATCCACACCTTTAACCCAAGCCCCATTACAACCCTTTTAAGGACCTTTTGATTTGTGTATCATCTCATTTTATAGTGGTGGAGACTTGATTTTCATGCAAGCCTATGGTAATAACTTTTCATGTTTGACTTTTGAGTGCTTAGTTTGAACCTTAAACACTTTGAGTGATTTGAGTGAATTTTTAGTGAGGATGTCAATTCTTGCCGGTTTTGAATCAAAGGTAATTATTTATATAAGGGGAAACACCTATGTTTTCGTCCTATAAAAATTTGAGACTTGGATTGTTTGAATCTTTAGGACTCTTTTAGTTAAATTATCAATGTATGAATTATCTGTAAATTATGATGAATCATTATTGATAAGAATTATGAATAAAGGAAGTTAATTTTAATTGTGAGTTGAGGATTTTGCTTGAGGACAAGCAAATGCTTAAGTGTAGGGATATTTGATAAACCATAATTTATACAAATTTTGAACCCATGCTTGGCTTATTTCTGGATCAATTTTCATTAGATTTGATAAATTCGATGCTCCTAATCTTTTAATTTCATGTTTTACACTCAAGAGAGCTTAGGTAGTTGAAAAGAATGATAAACGGGCCAAAAAGGGACAAAATGGGCCTACCTCAAAATCAACACGGCCTGGACTATAGCACACGGGAAGACCACACGGCCGTGTGTGGCGAGCAGAATCAAGCACGGCCTAAGCTATCGAACACGGGCGTGTCACACTGGCGTGTCCTTGCCGAACCTAAGTCTAATTTCATTCGGAAAAGGTTACTTGTAGGCCAAGAACGGTGCTCCAAAGCCTATAAAACACTTAAGGGAAGAGCCTAAGGGGGCACACGAGTAGAAAGCAGAAAATACTCGAAGACAGCCATCGGGAGCAGCTTGGACGGATGATTTCCATCAAGACTAAAGATCTCCTATCAATTTCTCTTGAAGTTTTTAGGTTTTCTTATGTTTTGTAGTTTTCCTTATTTTAAGATGTTTCCCTCTATCAGTATGAATTAAATCCCTTAAATACCTGAAGGGATGATGCCTAGATCAATCTATTACTATTTAATTTATAAGATAAATACTTTTTCTTATTCTTAATTGTGAGTTCTTATTATTGTTTTAATAATTCAGGTTATTGATTCAAGTCGAATGTGCTTATTCAAAGGAGCAAAAATCCCTGTTTAAGAGTAGATCAACACAATTAAGCGGAGTTGAATGCAATCCTAGATATAGGACGATCTAAATCTACCGGATAAGAGTCAAATCTAATAAGAGAATCCATAGATCGAGTTAATGCGACAATAGGGGTTTTAATTAGAAAGAGATTTCAATTAATCAACCTAAAGTCAGTTGTTTTTAGTCTTGAAAGAGTTATTAACATAAATCAGGGATTTTACGGATTAAGTCAAGTGAATAAATCGTATGAATCAGAAGTAATAAGTGAAGTCTAGGTGGATTCTTCCTTGGGTATTGCCTCTCTCATAAAGTTGTCTAAAAAAGTATTTTCCCAATTCATTCTCTGTCATGCTTTTAATTAATTTTAGTTTAAAAGAAATCACTTCAAGTTTTAGGCT
This sequence comes from Gossypium rotundifolium, assembly GCA_025506655.1. Lineage (NCBI taxonomy): Eukaryota > Viridiplantae > Streptophyta > Magnoliopsida > Malvales > Malvaceae > Gossypium > Gossypium rotundifolium. The sequence continues at coordinate 95,861,978 of CP106732.1, read as the reverse complement.
AGATAATAAGAAGATAGTAATTATTAGTACTCTTGGTCCTTGTGGATACGTTATTTTCGGTCTTACCATAACTATACTATTAAACGATAGGTGCACTTGCCTTTATTGTGATCGTAGTTAGTTAGAGACACATCATTAACCCAACACATATCGTTCATTTTTCATCAATTATTATCACAAAGCTTACAAAACCATCAATGGCATAACTCAAAATTATCACCAAATTCTAAAATTGAGACATGGGCTTGATAGAATACTAAGCAATGATCACAAAAATGTAAAAATCATCGAAAACGGACCAAAACACATACCTTAATCAAAGAACATCAAGGCCGAACCCTAACTTGCTTTCTTTTCTTTATTTTTCTTTCAAATTCGCAAAATAGATGAACATAATGGCCATATTTTATTATTTGTTTTAATTAATGAACATTATTTAATCATTTACCATATTAACCTTTTTAATTAACATATAAAACATACATGTATATATTAAGGCCATTAATGTCCATTATCATTCAAAATGGTCTAATTACCATTTAAGTCCATCATATTCAAAAGCCAACTCAATTAATCACATTAACATATAGAATGTCACTTTTACCTTTTATGCAATTTAATCCTTTTTGCAAAATAATCACACAATTAGAAAAATTAAATCACAGAAATTTCACACATACTAATTCACATACTCATAGCACGGAAAATAATATAAAAATATTTTTCTGACTCGAATTTGTGGTCCCGAAACCACTATTCTGACTAGGGTATAAATCGGACTATTACAACCCTTCAATAAGAGCAAAAGTTTCAAATTGTCCCAATCTACACTTTTTTGACAATATATCTTTCTTGAATATTACGTAGTTGGGCATTTGCTCCAAAGCTTTAACCAACGGTATGTTGATATGGAGTTGCTTCAAGACATCAAAAAATATCTTAAATTATAAATATTGTTTGGACTTCAGGAATAGTTGAGGAAAAGGTGGCGGTGGCCTTCTTTCAGACTACTAATATTGTTTTGTTATGGCATTCAATTTCACCACATGATCTGATTCGGCTGAAACATTCTCTTGTTTGGCCTTTTTAGTGGTATATTATTTTTCAGATGGTTCTACGATCTGTCCTCGATTTTCCTCTTCAGTAATGGCATCTCTAACAACTTCATTCAGCTAAGTACCACTTCTAAGAGTGATAACCTTGCAATACTCCTTCCCTTGTGATCTTGTATTCTTAGTATCACTTAGCAATGCTCATTGAAGTCTCGAATTTAGAGCATTTGTGATCTGTCCCACTTGATTTTCTAAGGCTCTTAAGGATGCAGCTTGACTTTGAATTACAGCGTCATTCTTGGCAATGTATTCTTTCAGCAAAATTTTAATAGATGAAGAGGATGATGCTAAATTTTGTTGAACATTCCGTCGCAACATAGGTTAGTTATAACTAGGCTTTGCACTTGTGGCATTCTGTCTAATAACATTATTGGAGTTTCCCACTCCTTGATTATTCCAGTTAAAGTTTGGGTGTTGCTTCCACCCTAGATTGTAAGTGTTGGAATAAGGGTTATTATTACAGTTGAAATTTCTCATGTAATACACAGAGGCTGGGTTTGATGGACATTCATTAAACACATGATCTTCCCCACGATAGGTACATGATAGTTCAACTAATTTCAACTCTTGAACTGCAGCTGGCCTCTTCATTATTTTGATCATGTTAGCTATAAATGATACCTGGGCTGTTAATGAAGTGATTGCATCAAGCTCCATAGTGCCAGCAGCTCTCTTGCCAATCCAAACTTTTATGGTAGGATATTGATAATCATTATTGGCTATCCTTTCCAAAATTTCATATGCTTCATTATAGGATTTATCCAACAAGGTACCATTGGTAAAAGCATCAACTACCATTCTTGTATGCGCGTTTAACCCATTATAAAACATTTCCATCTATGCCCAATGCTGGAATCCATGCATCAGACATTTTCGAAGCAATTCCTTAAATATTTTTGAAGCTTCATACAAAGTCTCATCCTCTGATTGCCGAAAAGACGTGATTTCATTTCTAAGCTTGGAATTCATATTAGACGGATTATGTAACACCCCTTACCCGAATTCAACGTCGGAATAGAGTTAGGGAGCATTACCATACTTACAACACACTTACACATACTGTTAGCATACATTTTTTCAATACAAACATTCATCATACAATCTCAAATAATATGTCCCTAGTACGAGCCTATAACGCCCTAAACATGCTTTAGAGGTGGTTCAAAACTAAACCGATAACTTTGGAAGTTCTTAAAACACTTAGAAACTTTTTGCAAAAATGAGGACACACGCCCATGTGGCCAGGTCGTGTGTCTCGCACGGCCACCAGACACGCTCGTGTAACAGGCCGTGTGGACATTCAAAATGGGAACACATGGCCGTGTCCCAGCCCGTGTCCTACCCCGTGTCCAAACAAGTGAGCTTACTGACTTGGGTCACACAGCCAACCACACGCCCATGTGTCTAGCCCGAGTGCCCTTCAAAGTGGCCACACACGCCCGTATGCCAGGCCGTGTGCTAGGCCGTGCCATACCTATAGGGTATACTGACTTATGCAACACAGCCAAGTCACACGCTCGTGTGCTAGGCCATGTCTAAATTATGGGGTATACTGACTTATGCCACACGGCCCATCACACGCCCGTGTGTGAGACCGTGTGGAGCATATTGACTTCATTTCAATTTCAACACCAGGGGTCACACGCTCATGCACTTGACGATACACGGTTGTGATACACGCGGTGTCTCTTCCCGTGTGGACAAAAATAAGCTATTTACCAAGCCAATTTCCCACCAAAATTTATATGTACCTACATAACCCAAACTGGTATAAATTCATAACATAAATGAACATCTATTTTAACCACAATCAAAGCTTAATCATACCATTTCCAATACTAACGACCAACATGCTCATAAACTCCTGTTTTACTTTATTAAAACATACCAAACACCAATTACTCAAGCATCAAGATGACCAAATTCAAAGATGCATTATTTGGCCTATTTCACAAGCTTACCAATGTCCACAATTCAACCATTTAAACACTTAAAATACCTATAGCCATCAAGCATCACCCAACCATCATATAATTCCTATCACAAAGTATAAATGCATATGTCAATTCAAGATTCAACCATATAAAAATAATCCCCAAATAAGCCATTACTTAAGGCTATATATACAAACCAAAACATGTACATTTTCAAGCGAATTCAATTGGCCAAAATCATTACGAAAACAAAATCAACATGACTCAAAGTCCCTATACATGCCATATACTTAAAATACCAAAGCTCAAAGGTACCGAGTGATAGGTGGATAGTGTGAAGTGATCTCTGACGATCCCCAAATCTAAGCTAGCCTTGATATCACTATAAAACACGGGAAAATACACAAAGTAAGCAATAAAGCTTAATAAGTTCGTATGAAATAAACTTAATGCAATCACATAAATATAATTCAACAATTTGAATACACCAACAGGTAGCTCACATTGTCTATCAAACCTTCCAAATACTCATTCACAAAACTTTATATTTTCATCATCATTTCTTCAACTCAACGCTAAAATAGTTTAAGCACATACCTGTACCATCTTGTACAAATCTGATACACATTTTCATCTTTCATTTACCCGTTGAACCATTCGGAATAGAAGTCGAACACTCATAGGTCTCACACGATAAGTACCTATACCATGGCCCGAAGCCAAATCAAGGTAACTTATCCTAAATACTAATATCATGGCCCGAAGCCAAATCAGCCAATATGCATGGCCTGAAGCCAAATCGATTTATCTCGCACACAAAGTGCTATATCATGGCCCAAAGCTAACTCACTATATCCCCTAATGACATGTCACTAGTATCCTAAAACATTCCTAAGGTTTAACCGGCATTTCAAACTGTCAAATTATCGTCGAATAATTTCCAAACTTGTCTGTAGTCACATAATCGCAATTTATGCTATATCAAAGCTTATAGAATACATTTGAAATGAAATTATAACATACGAACTTACCTCGGTTTAAAAATGATGAAATTGTCGATTAATCGAGTACTTTATCTTTCCCCGATCCAAGTCCGTATTTCTCCTTTCTTGATCTAAATATATTCAAAATTAACTTATTTTATAAACTATTTATTCAATTAAATCAAAATATACATTAGGGCTATTTTACACATTTGCCCCTAAACTTTCACATTTTTCACTTTAGTCCTTATTTTATAAAATCACAAATTAATGAAATTCCAAATATGCCCATGCTACTGAATTACTATTATGCCACTGGCAGCCCATTTTTTTCATTTATTTCACATTTTAACCACTAACTTTACACATTTTTCAATTTAATCCTTATTTTACATTTTTAATAAAAATCATTTAACAAAACTTGCATATCTATCAACAAGCATTCATAATCTATCAAGAAACTTCAAAACACACATGTATTCATCAATGGCATCATTCAAAATCTTTAACAGTTTTGCAAAATAGTCCCTAGGCTAGCTAGTACTAGATGCAATGATCACAAAAACATAGAAATCATTAAAAACTGAGCAAAATTATACTTACATGCATGAAATCATGTTGGTCGGACCTTAACAACTCCCATGGCTTCTTTATCTTTTAATTTTTGGTGAACATGAACTAAAAATGATGATATTCATGTTTTGTTTCATTTTATTTATCATTAATAATTAATTTTACTATATTAACCTTATAATAAAACCATTAAAACACGCATAAACAATGCCCATAAATGTCCACTCACATTTCAAATGGTTTAATTACTATTTGAGGACCCCCACTTTATGACCCATAGATAATAAACACTTTTAGCTTATAGAACTGTTCTTTTACACTTTACATGATTTAGTCCTTTTTACCGAATTAAGCATTCAAACGATAAAATTTCTTCACGAAACTTTCACACATACATGCTATCATGCTGTAAACACTTAACTAATATTAAATAATTTTTTTGACATCAAATTTGTGGTCCCAAAACCACTGTCCGATTTGAAAAAAATGGGCTGTTACAACTCTCCCTCCCTTAGGGATTTACGTCCCCAAAAATTTTACCAGTGAATAGATTAAGGTACTGTTTTCTCATAACTTCTTCGATTTCCCATGTAGTCTCTTCGACACCGTGACATTGCCATAAGACTTTTACTAAAGCTACGTGTTTATTTCTAAACTCTTTAATCTCATGTGTTATAATTCGGATCGGTTCTTCGTTATCTGACATGTCGACTGATTCTCAACATCTGTTGGAGAAATTATATATGAATGGTCTAATCTCAACATAGATATCTGAAACACATTATAAATATATTCTAACTTTGATGGTAATTCAAGTCGGTATGTCACTAGCCCTCACAACCCAATAAATTACAGAGTCAACTTCTCTTTGAGACCATAACGAAGAATCCTCTTCTAGGGCGATACTTTTAGAAACACTCTATCACCGATCTAAAATCCAATATCTTTACGTTTCAAATCTGCATACCATTTATGTCTATCTAAAGCTGCTTTCAATTTTCACGAATCCAGAATCATGAATGAATTCAACCTCATGTATCTTTTTCTTACTGAGCTCCATCCAATATAACAGAGTTCGTCATTTACAACCACATAAAATTTTGTACAGTACCATCTGATACTCGACTGAAAATTATTATTATACTTGAATTAGACCAACAATACACATTTTTTCCTAGTTACCTTTGAATTCTAAAACATAGTAACGAAGCATATCATCAAGAATCTAATCACTCTCTCATACTTATCATCGATCTGAGGATGAATTGTAGTGCAAAACTACAATCGTATACTCAAACATTCTTGTAGCTTTCTCTATAATCATGATATTGACCTCGAATCTCTATTCGAAATAATGAAGACTGGCACTCTGTATAACCTGGCAATCTCAAAAACACATAACTCAGCAAATCTGCCACGTGAGAAATCTATACGTACTGGAATAAATATGTAGATTTCGTCAAACGATCAATAATAACCCAGATAGCATATTTCTTTTTCAAAGATTAAGGTAACTCCGATACGAAGTCTACTATAACTCTATCTTATTTTCCACTCCAATATCATCATTGTCTATAATAGTCCTGACTACACTTGATATTCGGCTTTAAATTGTTGACAAATAAAATGTCTGAACAGAAAATCAAAAATATTGCTTTTCATACCCGACCATCAGTGCTTCTACCTCAAATCACTATACATCTTATTACTCCCCAGATGAAAAGGAAAGCTAAATCTATGAGCTTCATGCAATATCTTATGTATAAACTCTGGATTCTTCAGTACACAAATTCTACCTCGGAATAATAATAACAATCAATAGGTCTGACCTGAAATTTAGAATCAGAAGTCTATTCACACTATACTGTGTCGCTTGCAATTCACTATCACATTTCTGAGCTTCTCAGATTTGCAATGAAAACATCAGTTATTTTTTAACTCGGCTAATATTGTGCCATCATTTCAAGATCAATCGCATAACCATCATTCACAAAGTAAACAAAAATTTTCTACTCAAGTATCGGCAACTGTACTTGCTTTTCCCCAAAGGTTAATCAATAACTAACTCAGAATCTTTCAATAGTTCAAGCCATCAATGTTGTCTCAGATTCAAATCTTTTTGTGACATCAGCTACTTTAAACTCTCGTGATTAGTAAGAATGTGATATTTTTTGTTGAGCAAATGATGTCGTTAAAATTTTCAACACAACACAATGGCAGCCAACTCTAAGTCGCTTGTCGAATAATTCTTTTAATATGGTTTTAACCGTCTGAAAGCATAAACTACCACTTTACATTCTTGTACTAAAACACATCCCAAACTGTTCAATGACGCATCACGAAAAATCACAAATTCTTTATCCAATTCAGGCTAAACCAGAACTAGTGTTTCGGTTAATAATGCTTTCAACTGTTTAAAACTTTGTTAACAAGTACCAGACCATTCAAACTTCACAAGCACGATAACTTTATCAATCAAAAAAAAATTTAACTCATAATAATGTCTTTCAATTAAAATAAATCTAATAGATATATTTATGTATCATGTTTTCTAGAACATGAAATCTTCATTCAAACTGTTAGTCTATTTTCCCGTGAATGCACAAAATTATTTTCATACCTGAGGATACACTTAAATGCATACAACTCAACTAATTCTTCAACTAATTAACCCGCTCAAGTTTAAAACAACTGAATCGATCTAATCTATCAGATAATAACATTTCAAAGTAATCTCTTCTTCATGTTGTTAGAACAACTCAAACATACAATCTTTCATAATTCCCTCAACATACTAGTCAAAGATCTTTACAAACTGCATCAGCTCAACGAATCATAATATCCCAATTTAACTCATTGACCTTAATCAAGCTTACCTGAGAAAAGAAAACCATTATACAAATTTAAACTTGATCTTCCACCGTCTATACTTTTGTCGATGTTAATCCCTTTCACGAAAACGAGAAAAACCTAAGATCGACATCACCATGTTCCCATGATCAGACTAGAAACTATAACCATTATAAATATAATCATTTTTTATCGCTGAATATCCTTTACAGACGAGCCGTATTTGATACATTAAACAGTAAGAATGATAAGAAAATCGAGCTAATGAAGTCCAAGATGTGAAGCTATACTGAATTTTCGAGAATACAACTCATATTAGATGATAAAGATCTCGATGATATCCCTCAGAAAATCCAGAAGAAGTATACCACTCATAGGAACGGAAATCAATTGTGACAGAAGCAATATAATTTCCATATATATAAAGCAGAGCAAGAACCAGTAGAAATAGAATACTAACATCATATGGATTTTACCGTCAATTTTCTACCAAATGTAATGGAATAGAATACCAAAGAAAGATAAAGCAATGCCGATCATAAACCAACTAAACCCACAATGCTTTCATCTAACAATATGGTTAGTTAGCGTTTTCATAATACAAGAATCTCTTCTGAAAATTAACAGCTACATATATCTCTGAGAATGAATGAACACATAGAATACCTAGAAGAGTTCGTCATAATCTACTCAACTGTAACCACTACACTTGGATATCTTTACAATTCAAACATGATTCCACTGAGTATTACAGTCATCACTAATCCCACATTATTCCATTCACTAACGAAAATTAATTCAGAAGAATTTTAAGTTAATACATTCTTTAGATATTATACCTGATTGAGACGATTATTCAAGACTAAATTCTTCGTTAACATCGTTATCGAGTAATAAGAATAATTTTCAGAGTAATCTGATATCTCTTCTAGAACTTTCTTTACTTGATAACCCATTCTCAGCTCTGACCACATTATAAATCATTCAACTCTTGAACTCTTGATTTCACACTTATGAGCTTATCCAATCTAAATCTTGTGAATTTTATTGTACAATACTATTCTACTGAGTAAAGCCTTAAAATTTGACTCTCATACATACACACATATAATATAACATTTATCATCATCACAATATTATAAACTTTTGTTCTTACCTTAATGAGTTTCAACTCATCATAGACACATTTTTACTCAGATATTTAAGTATCATTTTCAATATCATCGGAACTAGCTCGGTTGAAAAGCATTTCTGTTGAAGTAAGAAAAATCTCATCAAAGTCGGGAGATATCACACTATCATAGGTTATATATGACATGTATAGCTAGACTCTCACATAAGCTACGTTACTCCTAGAATCGACTAAATCGTAGCTCTGATACCAATGAATGTAGCACCCTTCACCCGTATTCAACCCCGAAATAGGGTTAAAAAGCATTACCAAACTTACAACACATTTACGCATACTTTTAGCATACATTTTCTCAATACAAACATTCATCATTTAGACTCAATCAATATGTCCCTAGTATGAGCCTACAATGCCCTAAAGATGCTTTAGGAGTGGTTCAGGACTAAACCGATAACTTTGGTAATTCTTAGAACACTTAGAAATTTTTTTCAAAAATAGGGGACACACGCCCCCGTGTGGCCAGGCCATGTGTCTCACACGGCCACCAAACACGTCCGTGTAACAAGCCGTGTGGATATTCAAAATGGGAACACATGCTCGTGTCCCCGCCCGTGTCCTACCTCATGTCCAAGCAAGTGAGCTTAATGACTTAGGTCACACGGCCACCCACACGCCCGTGTGTTTAGCCCGTGTGCCCTACGAAATGGCCACACACGCCCTTCCGTCAGGCTGTGTGCTAGGCCATGCCAAACCTATAAGGTATACTGACTTATGCAACACGACCAAGACACACGCCCATGTGCTAGGCAGTGTCTAAATTATGGGGTATACTAACTTATGCCACACGGCCGATCACATGCCCGTGTGTGAGACCGTGTGGAGCATACTAGCTTTGTTTCAATTTCAACACCTGGGGTCACATGACCGTGTACTTGACCGTGTGTCACACACAGCTATGACACACGCCTGTGTCTCTGCCCATGTGGACAAAAATAGGCTATTTACCAAGCTAATTTGCCACCTAAATTTGTATGTACCTACATAACCCAAAATGGTACAAATTCATAACATAAATGAACATCTATTTTAACCACAATCAAAGCTTAAGCATACCATTTCCAATAATAACAACCAACATGCTCATAAACTCTTATTTTACTTGATTAAAACATACCAAATACCAATTACTCAAGCATCAAGATGACAAAATTCAACTATGAATTATTTGGCCTATTTCACAAGCTTACCAATGTCCACAATTCAACCATTGACACACTTAAAATACTTATAGCCATCAAGCATCACCCAACCATCATATAATTCCTATCACAAAGCATAAACGCATATATCAATTCAAGATTCAACCATACTAAAATAATCCCCAAATAAACCATTACTTAAGGCTATATATACAAACCAAAACATGTACATTTACATGCCAATTCAATTGGCCAAAATCATTACTAAAACAAAATCAACATGACTCAAAGTCCCTATACATGCCATACATTTAAAATACCAAAGTTTAAAGGTACCGAGTGATAGGTGGATAGTGTGAAGCGATCTCTGACGATCCCCAAATCTAAGCTAGCCTTGATATCACTATAAAACACGGGAAAATACACAAAGTAAGCTATAAAACTTAATAAGCTCGTATGAAATAAACTTAATGCAATCACATAAATATAATTCAACAATTTGAATACACCAATAGGTAGCTCACATTATCTATCAAACCTTCCAAATACTCATTCACAAAACTTTATATTTTCATCATCATTTCTTCAACTCAATGCTAAAGTAGTTTAAGTACATACCTATACCATCTTGTACAAAACTCATACACATTTTCGTCTTTCATTACCCGTTGAACCATTCTGAATAGAAGTTGAACACTCATAGGTCTCACACGATAAGTACCTATACCATGGCCCGAAGCCAAATCAAGGTAACTTATCCTAAATACTAATATCATGGCCCGAAGCCAAATCAGCCAATATGCATGGCCTGAAGCCAAATCAGTTTATCTCGCACACAAAGTGCTATATCATGGCCCAAAGCTAACTCACTATATCCCCTAATGACATGTCACTAGTATCCTAAACTATTCCTAAGGTTTCACCGGTATTTCAAACTGTCAAATTATCGTTGAATAATTTCCAAACTTGTCTGTAGTCACATAACTGCAATTTATGCTATATCAAAGCTTATACAATACATTTGAAATGAAATTATAACATACGAACTTACCTCGGTTTAAAAATGATGAAATTGTCGATTAATCGAGTACTTTATCTTTCCCCGATCCAAGTCCGTATTTCTCCTTTCTTGATCTAAATATATTCAAAATTAACTTATTTTATCAACTATTTATTCAATTAAATCCAAAATATACATTAGGGCTATTTTACACATTTGCCCCTAAACTTTCACATTTTTCACCTTAGTCCTTATTTTATAAAATCACAAATTAATGAAATTCCAAATATACCCATGCTAGCCGAATTACTATTATGCCACTGGCAGCCCATATTTTTCATTTATTTCACATTTTAACCACTAACTTTACACATTTTTCAATTTAATCCTTATTTTGCATTTTCAATAAAAATCGCATTCATAATCTATCAAGAAACTTCAAAATACACATGTATTCATCAATGGCATCATTAAAAATCTTTAACAGTTTTGCAAAATAGTCCCTAGGCTAGCTAGTACTAGATGCAACAATCACAAAAACATAGTAATCATTAAAAACCGAGCAAAATTGTACTTACATGCATGAAATCATGTTGGTTGGACCTTAACAACTCCCAGGGCTTCTTTATCTTTTAATTTTGGTGAACATGAACTAAAAATGATGATATTCATGTTTTGTTTCATTTTATTTATCATTAATAATTAATTTTACTATATTAACCTTATAATAAAACCATTAAAACATGCATAAATAATGCCCATAAATGTCCACTCACATTTCAAATGGTTTAATTACTATTTGAGGACCCCCACTTTATGACCCATAGCTAATAAACACTTTTAGCTTATAGAACTGTACTTTTACACTTTACGTGATTTAGTCCTTTTTACCGAATTAAGCATTCAAACGATAAAATTTCTTCACGAAACTTTCACACATACATGCTATCATGTTGTAAACACTTAAGTAATATTAACTAATTTTTTTGACATCAACTTTATGGTCCCAAAACCACTTTTCCGATTTGACTAAAAAAGGGCCGTTACAACTCTCCCCCCTTAGGGATTTTCGTCCCCGAAAATCTTACCAGTGAATAGATTAAGGTACTATTTTCTCATAACTTTTTTGATTTCCCATGTAGTCTCTTCGACACCGTGACGTTGCCATAAGACTTTTACTAAAGCTACGTGTTTATTTCTCAACTATTTAATCTCATGTGTTATAATTCGGATCGGTTCTTCGTTATTTGACATGTCGACTGATTCTCAACATTTGTCGGAGAAATTATATATGAATGGTCTAATCGCAACATAAAAATCTGAAACACATTATAAATCTATTCTAACTTTGATGGTAATTCAAGTCGGTATGTCACTAGCCCTCTCTCTTAATAAACTAATACAACCCAATAAATTACAGAGTCAACTTCTCTTTGAGACCATAACGAAGAATCCTCTTCTAGGCGATACTTTTAGAAACACTCTATCACCGATCTAAAATCCAATATCTTTACGTTTCAAATCTGCATACCATTTATGTCTATCTAAAGCTGCTTTCAATTTTAACAAATCCAAAATCATGAATCAATTCAACCTCATGTATCTTTTTCTTACTGAGCTTCATCCAATATAACAGAGTTCGTCATTTACAACCACATAAAATTCCGTACAGTACCATCTTATACTCGACTGAAAATTATTATTATACTTGAATTAGACCAACAGTGAACATTTTTCCTAGTTACCTTTGAATTCTAAAACATAGTAACGAAGCATATCATCAAGAATCTAATCACTCTCTCATACTTATCATCGATCTGAAGATGAATTGTAGTGCAAAAATACAATCGTATACTCAAACCTTCTTGTAGCTTTCTCTATAATCACGATATAGACCTCGAATCTCTATTCGAAATAATGGAGACTGGCACTCTGTATAACCTGGCAATCTCAGAAACATATAATCAGCAAATCTGCCACATGAGAAATCTATACGTACTGGAATAAATATGTAGATTTCGTCAACCGATCAATAACAACCCAGATAGCATATTTCTTTTTCAAAGATTAAGGTAACTCCGATACGAAGTCTACCATAACTCTATCTTATTTTCCACTCCAGTATCATCATTATCTATAATAGTCCTGACTACACTTGATATTCGGCTTTAAATTGTTGACAAATAAAATGTCTGAATAGAAAATCAAAAATATCGCTTTTCATACCCGACCATCCGTGCTTCTACCTCAAATCACTATACATCTTATTACCCATTGGATGAAAAGGAAAGCTAAATCTATGAGCTTCGTGAAAAATCTTATGTATAAGATCTGGATTCTTCAATACACAAATTCTACCTCGGAATAATAATAACAGTCAATAGGTCTAACCTGAAATTTAGAATCAGAAATCTATTCACACTGTACTGTGTCGCTTGCAATTCACTATCACAGTTCTGAGCTTCTCAGATTTGCAATGAAAACATCAGTTAGTTTTTAACTCGGCTAAGATTGTGCCATCATTTTAAGGTCAATCGTATAACCATCATTCACAAAGTAAACAAAAATTTTCTACTCAAGTATTGGCAACTATACTTGCTTTTCCCTAAAGGTTAATCAATAACTAACTCAGAATCTTTCAATAGTTCAAGCCATCAATGCTGTCTCAGATTCAAATCTTTTTGTGACATCAGCTACTTTAAACTCTCGTGATTAGTAAGCATGTGATATTTTTCATTGAGTAAATGATGTCGTCAAAATTTTCAACACAACACAATGGCAGCCAACTCTAAGTCGCATGTTGAATAATTCTTTTAATATGGTTCTAACCGTCTGAAAGCATAAACTACCACTTTACATTCTTGTACTAAAACACATCCCAATCTGTTCAATGACGCATCACAAAAAATTACAAATTCTTTATCCGATTCAGGCTGAACCAGAGCTAGTGTTTCGGTTAATAATGCTTCCAACTGTTTAGAACTTTGTTAACAAGTATCAGACCATTCAAACTTCACAAGCACGATAACTTTATCAATCAGAACAACTTTAACTCATAATAATGTCTTTCAATTAAAACAAATCTAATAGATATATTTATGTATCATGTTTTCTAGAACATGAATTCTTCATTCAAACTGTTAGTCTATTTTCCTGTGAATGCACAAAATTATTTCCATACCTGAGGATAAACTTAAATGCATACAACTCAAATAATTCTTCAACTAATTAACCCGCTCAAGTTTAAAACAACTGAATCAATCTTATCTATCAGATAATAACATTTCAAAGTAATCTCTTCTTCATGTTGTTAGAACAACTCAAACATACAATCTTTCATAATTCCCTCAACATACTAGTCAAAGATCTTTACAAACTGCATCAGCTCAACGAATCATAATATCCCGATTTAACTCATTGACCTTAATCAAGCTTACCTGAGAAAAGAAAACCATTATACAAATTTAAACTTGAGCTTCCACTGTCTATACTTTTGTCGATGTCAAACCCTTTCACGAAAACTAGAAAAACCTAAGATCGACATCACCATGCTCCCATGACCAGACTAGAAATTATAACCATAATAAATATAATCATTTTTTATCACTGAATATCCTTTACAGACGAGCCGTATTTGATACATTAAACAGTAAGAATGATTAGAAATCGAGATAATGAAGTCCAAGATGTGAAGCTATACTGAATTTTTGAGAATACAACTCATATTAGATGATAAAGATCTCGATGATATCCCTGAGAAAATCCAAAAGAAGTATACCACTCATAGGAACAGAAATCAATTATGACAGAAGCAATATAATTTCCATATATATAAAGCAGAGCAAGAACCAGTAGAAATAGAATACTAACATCATATGGATTTTACCGCCAAGTTTCTACCAAATGTAATGAAATAGAATACCAAAGAAAGATAAAGCAATGCCGATCATAAACCAACTAAACCCACAATACTTTCATCTAACAATATGGTTAGTTAGCATTTTCATAATACAAGAATCTCTTCTAAAAATTAACATGTAACACCCCAAACCCGGCCTAAACGTTACGATCGGATCTGGCATGTCACATGAAAGGAATGTCTAAAAACTGTGTGTTCATTAAAAAGTTTGTGTTCGCTATATTTGTTGTGAAAAATCGAGTGTAAGTAATTTTGAATAAGAAACGGTTTATTAACATTTTAGGAAAATCCCGTATTAAACATTTAATAACAAGCAGTAACCAAATTAAAAGCTAAAACCAAATAAAATACCAAGGCCTTATTACATTGCAAAATCCCTAAATTAGAAAGTATTTTAAATAGAAACTGAAAGTTTACGAGAAAACAGTGCATGGCCACCACAGAGTCCACCTCGGCTCCAAGTCCTCAAACTAGGATTACCCAAACATTTAAAAGAGGAGGTGAGTTTACGAAAACTCAAAGTGTACAACCCCAATAGTAAGAACATTTATCAACCCATACAAATACAACATATTAAGCATGTATGCAATGCAACCCTGCCCAACCTAAGTATCTAACCTCTACACACCACTGCATTCCGGTCACACACCGTGGGATTACTAAATCGACCCTCCATCCACTACACACCATCGAAGATCGATCGCTGATCAATCGCACATCGCTTCTTATAATTGTGGCATAGCCACGATAATGTGACAGAGTCACCAGATTCATAATATGTGACATAGATCACGGATAATGTGGTAAAACCACGAACACTTCCCTTTATCATTATCACCCATATGCCCATGCAACATACATAATATTACAATTCATGTATGCAGTATGACATGTATGCAATCATATATCAAATAACGTATGAAACGAATTACCATCATAATCAGAATAATAATATACAACATAATCAATCTAACCAACCTCTAAGGGTATAACAGTAATTTTACCTACCAAGGGTATTTTCATAATTTACCCACCAAGGGTATTTTCGTAATTTACCCACCAAGGGTATTTTCATAATTTACCCACTAGGGGTATTTTTGTAATTTACCCACCAAAGGTATTTTTGTAATTTACCTACCAAGGGTATTTTCATAATTTTGCACCTGTAATGGCCCTCCCGGAGGTCTAATGTTACCCTGAGCGACTCGGCTACCATTTTCTCGTCATCAGACTATTGGGCCTAAAACTCGATTCTGGCCCATTCGGGCCCACACGCTCGTGTGTCCCACCTAAAACAAATCCAGCCACGTATATAGGTTCCACCTAGTCTAGTTCACTATATACTATATCATCATACAATTTATTCCAATTGGCCCCACGGCCCATTGGGCTCATTTCTACCATCGCGCTCAAGCAAATTTCAACCCACAAGAATACTATCGATGGCCTCAACTATCGCGTGAAGCCCCACACGCAAGCGCATTCGCTCGTGTAACTACTAATGCCGTGACCGGCACTTCGACATTTGCCACTCTACAACTAGAGTAGAGAGAGTTACAGACCTGATAGGACTTTGGTGCTAAACCGCGCTGCGACCACTCCTGTGCCCAACCCCCACCAAGGTATGTAATCCCTCCTCCTGGCATGCTCTTTATATAGCTAGCTCTTCACCTTCATTCCTTGTATCTTTCGATGTGGGATCCTTCACAAGAGAGTTTAAATTCAATGAAACTCTTATCGTCCAATCCGCAAAATAAATACTCCCTTGCTCCTCATGAGATTCGAACCCAAGCTCTCCCATCAGCCAATTCACGCCACTTGCCACTTTACCAACCAGCTCCTTGTGTCTTAAACCATGCACAACTAAATATAACCCTATGGCCAAGGTCTAAATTCATTTAATAAAAAATTAATCTAAAAGGAATGCAAACGCTACAACTAGAACCTTGGACCTCCTTCCTTCCTTGTGGCGTCATTCCTTTGTCATGTCACTTTGCCACTACACCACACACTCCACTTGTGTCACTTTTCTCCATATTTTCTTCTAAGGCCTACCTGCCAACTTCCAGGGTTTTTTTCACCTAAAACCAAAATTTCCCCAAAGCCAATATTTGATCCCGGGACTTCATAGAAGCCCTCTAACCTTCTAAAATCACTTATCTAAAAGGTCTAACTTGCACTTAAGCCGATCTCCTGTTCTCAAAAATTTTAAATGCTACTACGCCTAAGGCCCATTGAGCTCAATCCTACTAGGCCCAATTTCAGGATGTTACAAATCTACCCTCCTTAAAGAAATTTCGTCCTCGAAATTTCCAACTAACTAATAGTCACACGTCCTAACCTACCACACTACGCTCACGTCACTTTCTCGATCTAATAACACTAATAAACCAAATCTAAAACTTCTTTCTCACAACTAGATATCTAAACACAAAAGCAAATCGATATTTATACATACAATTTCTATATCCAAACCAAAGACACACAAAATAAATACCAAAAATACAGTCATAACATTGTCTTAACAAACATAAAATAAGGGAACTTATGGATTTGGTGCCGGAGACTCGGGTGCCATACTTACAGAAAAGATATATATATATTTTCTAAACCATCCTTTGAAAACATTTTTGAACCCAAACCCACAGCAGAGTTTTTGAACCTTGGCTCTGATACCAAAATTGTAACACCCCAAACCCGACCTAAACGTTACGACCGGATCTGGCATGTCGCATGAAAGGAATGTTTAAAAACTGTGTGTTCGTTAAAAAGTTCGTGTTCACTATATTTGTTGTGAAAAATCGAGTGTAAGTAATTTTGAATAAGAAAGTTTATTAACATTTTAGGAAAATCCAGATAAAACATTTAATAACAAGCAAGAACCAAATTAAAAGCTAAAACCAAATAAAATACCAAGGCCTTATTACATTGCAAAATCCCAAAATTAGAAAGTAATTTTAAATAGAAACCGAAAGTATACGAGAAAACAAAGGCATGGCCACCACAGAGTCCACCTCGGCTCCAAGTCCTCAAATAGGGATTACCCGAAACATTTAAAAGAGGGGTGAGTTTACGAAAACTCGGTGTGTACAACCCCAATAGTAAGAACATGTATCAACCCATACAAATACAACATATTAAGCATGTATGCAACGCAACCCAACCCAACCTAAGTGTCCAACCTCTACACACCACCGTGCACTCGCCAAATACACCGGGATTACTAAACCGACCCTCCATCTCACTACACACTATCGAAGATGATCATTGCAAATCAAGCGCACATCGCCCTTATAATTGTGGCATAGCCACGGATAATGTGACAGAGTCACCAGATTCATAATATGTGACATAGGTCACCGGATAATGTGGTAAAAACCACCAGAACACTTCCCCTTTATCATTATCACCCATATGCCCATGCAACATACATAATATTACAATTCGTGTATGCAGTATGACATGTATGCAATCATATATCAAATAACATATGAAACGAATTACCATCATAATCAAAATAATAATATACAACATAATCAATCTAACCAACCTCTAAGGGTATAACAGTAATTTTACCTACCAAGGGTATTTTCATAATTTACCCACCAAGGGTATTTTCATAATTTACCCACCAAGGGTTTTTTTTGTAATTTACCCACTAGGGGTATTTTCGTAATTTACCTACCAAGGGTATTTTCGTAATTTTGCACCTGTAATGGCCCTCTCGGAGGTCTAATGTTACCTTGAGCGACTCGGCTACCATTTTCAGTCGTCACTAGACTATTGGGCCTAAAGCCCGATTCTGGCCCATTCGAGCCCACACGCTCGTGTGGCCCACCTAACACAAATCTAGCCACGTATATAGGTTCCACCTAGTCTAGTTCACTATGTACTATATCATCATACAATTTATTCCAATTGGCCCCATAGGCCCACTAGGCCCACTTCGGCCCATCGCGCCCAAGCAGCCCCAACCCACAAGAATACTACTGATGGCCTCAACTATCGCATCGAAGCCCCACACGTACGCTCGTACGCTCGTGTGGCTACTAATTCCGTGACCGACACTTTGGCATTTGTCGCTCTACAACTAGAGTAGAGAGAGTTACAGACCTAATAGGACTCTAGTGCTAAACCGCGCTGCGACCACTCCTGTGCCTAACGCCCACCAAGGTATGTAATCCCTCCTACGGCATGCTCTTTATATAGCTAGCTCTTCACCTTCATTCCTTGTATCTTTTCGATGTGGGATCCCTTCGTCAGTAGAGTTTAAATTCAACTGAAACTCTTATCGTCCAATCCGCAAAATAAATACTCCCTTGCTCCTCATGAGATTCGAACCCAAGCTCTCCCATCAGCCAATTCATGCCACTTGACACTTTACCAACCAGCTCCTTGTGTCTTAAACCATGCGCAACTAAATATAAACCTATGGCCAAGGTCTAAATTCATTTAATAAAAAAATAATCTAAAAGGAATGCAAACACTACAACTATAACCTTGGACCTCTTTCCTTCCTTGTGGTGTCATTCCCTTGTCCTTAAGTGGCGTCACTTTGCCACTACACCACACACTCCA
The DNA here is from genome assembly GCA_025506655.1 of Gossypium rotundifolium. NCBI lineage: Eukaryota > Viridiplantae > Streptophyta > Magnoliopsida > Malvales > Malvaceae > Gossypium > Gossypium rotundifolium. The sequence goes on along the minus strand of CP106732.1, from coordinate 95,842,698 downwards.
CTTGTGTCACTTTTCTCCATATTTTACTCTAAGGCCTACCTACCAACTTCTGGGGTTTTTTTTCACCTAAAACCAAAATTTCCCCAAAGCCAATATTTGATCCCGGGACTTCATAGAAGCCCTCTAACCTTCTAAAATCACTTATCTAAAAGGTCCAACTTGCACTTAAGCCGATCTCCTGTTCTCCAAAAATTTTAAACGCTACTACGCCTAAGGCCCATTGAGCTCAATCCTACTAGGCCTAATTTCAGGATGTTACATAATAGCTACATATATCTCTGAGAATGAATGAACACATAGAATACCCAGAAGAGTTCGTCATAATCTACTCAACTAGAACCACTGCACTTGGATATCTTTACAATTCAAACATGATTCCACTGAGATTACAGTCATCACTAATCCCACATTATTCCATTCACTAACGAAAATCAATTCAGAAGAATTTAAAGTTAATACATTCTTTAGATATTATACTTGATTGAGACGATTATTCAAGACTAAATTCTTCGTTAACATCGTTATCGTAAAAAGAATAATTTTCAGAGTAATCTGATATCTCTTCTAGAACTTTCTTTACTCGATAACCCATTCTCAGCTCTGACCACATTATAAATCATTCAACTCTTGAACTCTTGATTTCACACTTATGAGCTTATCCAATCTAAATCTTGTGAATTTTATTGTATAATACTATTCTAGTGAGTAAAGCCTTAAAATTTGACTCTCACACATACACACATATAATATAACATTTATCATCATCACAATATTATGAACTTTTGTTCATATATTTATGAGTTTCAACTCATCATAGACACATTTTTACTCAGATATTTAAGTATCATTTTCAATATCATCAGAACTAGCTCGGTTAAAAAGAATTTCTGTCTAAGTAAGACAAATCTCATCAAAGTAGGGAGATATCACACTATCACAGGTTATATATGACATGTATAGCTAGACTCTCACATAAGCTACGTTATTCCTAGAATCAACTAAATCGTAGCTCTGATACCAATAAATGTAGCACCTTTCACCCATATTCAACCCCGAAATAGGGCTAAAAAGCATTACCAAACTTACAACATATTTACGCATACTTTTAGCATACATTTTCTCAATACAAACATCTATCATTTAAACTCAATCAATATGTCCCTAATATGAGCCTACAATGCCCTAAAGATACTTTAGGAGTGGTTCAGGACTAAACCGATAACTTTGGAAATTCTTAGAACACTTAGAAATTTTTTTCAAAAATAGGGGACACACGCCCCCGTGTGGCCAGGCCATGTGTCTCATACGTCCACCAGACACGTCCGTGTAACAGGTCGTGTGGATATTCAAAATGGGAACACATGCTCGTGTCCCTGCCTGTGTCCTACCTCGTGTCCAAGCAAGTGAGCTTACTAACTTAGGTCACACGGCCAACCAAACACCCGTGTGTTTAGCCCGTGTGCCCTACGAAATGGCCACACACGCCCTTGTGTCAGGCTGTGTGCTAGGCCGTGCCAAACCTATAAGGTATACTGACTTATGCAACACGGCCAAGACACACGCCCGTGTGCTAGGCCGTGTCTAAATTATGGGGTATACTGACTTATGCCACACGGCCGATCACATGCCCGTGTGTGAGACCGTGTGGAGCATACTGGCTTTATTTCAATTTCAACACCTAGGGTCACATGACCGTGTACTTGACCATGTGTCACACATGGCTATGACACATGCCCGTGTCTCTGCCCATGTGGACAAAAATAGGCTATTTACCAAGCTAATTTGCCACCTAAATTTGTATGAACCTATATAAACCAAAATGGTACAAATTCATAACATAAATGAACATCTATTTTAACCACAATCAAAGCTTAAGCATACCATTTCCAATAATAACAACCAACATGCTCATAAACTCCTATTTTACTTTATTAAAACATACCAAATACCAATTACTCAAGCATGAAGATGACAAAATTCAAATATGAATTATTTGGCCTATTTCACAAGCTTACCAATGTCCAAAATTCAACCATTTACACACTTAAAATACTTATAGCCATCAAGCATCACACAACCATCATACAATTCCTATCACAAAGCATAAACACATATATCAATTCAAGATTCAACCATACTAAAATAATCCCCAAATAAGCCATTACTTAAGGCTATATATACAAACCAAAACATATACATTTACATGCCAATTCAATTGGCCAAAATCATTACTAAAACAAAATCAACATGACTCAAAGTCCCTATACATGCCATACACTTAAAATACCAACGTTTAAAGGTACCAAGTGATAGGTGGATAGTGTGAAGCAATCTCTGACGATCCCCAAATCTAAGCTAGCCTTGATATCACTATAAAACACGGGAAAATACACAAAGTAAGCTATAAAGCTTAATAAGCTCGTATGAAATAAACTTAATGCAATCACATAAATATAATTCAACAATTTGAATACACCAACAGGTAGCTCACATTATCTATCAAACCTTCCAAATACTCATTCACAAAACTTTATATTTTCATCATCATTTCTTCAACTCAATGCTAAAGTAGTTTAAGCACATACCTATACCATCTTGTACAAAACTCATACACATTTTCGTCTTTCATTACCCGTTGAATCATTCTGAATAGAAGTTGAACACTCATAGGTCTCACACGATAAGTACCTATACCATGGCTTGAAGCCAAATCAAGGCAACTTATCTGAAATACTAATATCATGGCCCGAAGCCAAATCAGAAGATATGCATGGTCTAAAGCCAAATCGGTTTATCTCGCACACAAAGTGCTATATCATGGCCCGAAGCCAACTCACTATATCCCCTAATGACATGTCACTAGTATCCTAAACTATTCCTAAGGTTCAACCGACATTTCAAATTTTTGAATTATCATCACTATATCCCCTAATGACATGTCACTAGTATCTTAAACTGTTCCTAATGTTCAACCGGCATTTTGAACTATCGAATTATCGTCAAATCATTTCCAAACTTGTCCGTAGTCACATAATCGCAATTTATGCTATATCAAAGCTTATAGAATACATTTGAAATGAAATTATAACATACGAACTTACCTCGATTTAAAAACGATGAAATTATCTATTAATCGAGTACTTTATCTTTTCCCCGATCCAAGTCTGTATTTCTCCTTTCTTGATCTAAATATATTCAAAATTAACTTATTTTAACAATTATTTGTTCAATTCAATCCAAAATATACTTTAGGGCTATTTTACACATTTGCCCCTAAACTTTCACATTTTTCACTTTAGTCCTTATTTTATAAAATCACAAATTAATGAAATTCTAAATATACCCATGCTAGCCGAATTACTATTATGCCCCTAGAAGCCTATATTTTTTATTTATTTCACATTTTAACCACTAACTTTTTGCATTTCTCAATTTAATCCCTATTTTTCATTTTCAATAAAAATCACTTAACAAAACTTGTATATCTATCAACAAGCATCCATAATCTATCAAGAAACTTCAAAATACACATGTATTTATCAATGGCATCATTCAAAATCTTTAAAATTTTTGAAAAATAGTCCCTAAGCTAGCTAGTACTAGATGCAACGATTACAAAAACATAGAAATCATTAAAAATAGAGCAAAATTGTACTTACATGCATGAAATCATGTTGTCCAAACATTAACAACTCCCATGGCTTCTTTATCTTTTAATTTTCGGTGAAGATGAACTAAAAATGATGATATTCATGTTTTGTTTCATTTTATTTATCATTAATAATTAATTTTACTATATTAACCTTATAATAAAACCATTAAAACATGCATAAATAATGCCCATAAATGTTCACTCACATTTAAAATGTTTTAATTACCATTTGAGGACCCCTACTTTAAAAATCATAGCTAATAAACACTTTTAGCTTATAGAACTGTACTTTTACACTTTACCCAATTTAGCTCTTTTTATCGAATTTAGGAATCAAACGATAAAATTTCTTCACGAAACTTTCACACATACATGCTATCATGCTATAAAAACTTAAAATAATATTAAATAATTTTTTGACATTAGATTTGTGGTCCCAAAACCACTGTTCTGATTTGACTAAAAATGAGCTGTTATAGATTATATCGTAGCAAAACCTTTGGCAAAGATCATTCCATGATGCCACCGTCCTTGACGACAAAGCATTCAACCATGCTCTGGCACTATCGCTTAATTAATATGGAAACAGTTTAAGTTGCAAGTCGTCTTCAGGAACACCTTGTTGCCTATCGAGTCACAAACTTCTAGGAAAAGTCATAAATGCAGTCGTGGATCATCAGTAGGCAACCCACTGAACTATTCTACAGTTTGCAACATCTGAAAGATTACCTGTAAAACACAAAAATATCCTTTATAATTATTATCGTATGTTTTTGACACAAATATCTGTCTGCTTCAGTGGTTAAGTGTTCTGGAAATGTCTGAGAAGTCTTGGGTTCAAGCCATAGCTTGGGCAAAAAAAATTTTTAATTGAGTAAACCCCTATCTTTATCCAGTAGGCTTATAAATAAATGTTAGTAAAATAAGTCAAAATGAGCCTACTGGTCTAGTGGATATGTAGAGTGGCAAAGTGTTGGTGGTCTTGAGTTCTAGTCCTGGTATGCGCTAGGGAGTGTTTTATTTTGTTGCTACTATCGTGTGTGTAACAGTCCGGTTTAGACCCTAGTCAAAATAGTGGTTTTGAGACCACAAATTTGAGTCAAAAAATATTTTAATATTATTTTTATGTCTACAGTATATGATTAAGCATGTGTTAAAGTTCTGTGAATTAATTTGATTGTTTGTGTGCATAATTAGAGAAAAGGGCTAAATCGCATAAAATACAAAGGTTGGCTATTAATGTGAAAGTGTTGAATTGTTATTATCTTTATTATATAAAGAGGGAAATATACCATTTTAATGTGGCTTGGATGGCAATGGACTTATGATAGTGATCTGTTAATGTTAATTAATAAAGGTAAATTAGTAATTAAGTTAAAAATATATTATAATAAAATAAAATCATGTAAATAAGCCATTATTATCATCTTAGTGCCAAAATTAAAAGATAAAGAAAAGAAGAAAACAAAGCTAGGTTCGGCCTTTGTTCATCTTGATATAGGTAAGACTTTTGTTCGGTTTTTGATAATTTCTATGTTTCTATGATCGTTGCTTAGTGTTCTTCAAAACCCATGCTTAAATTTTATGAATTGATGAAAGTTTTCAAAAGTTCCATTGATGAACACATGAATTTTGTGATGTTTGAAGATTAATTATGAAAGATATGTGTTTGATTAACATAGTTTGTCTTTGGAGTTTTGTTAATTTTGAGTAATTTGGACTTAATTGAGAAAATAATATTTTTGAAGGACTAAATTATGAAATAACTAAAAAATATGGGTTTCTAGGGACCTATAGGGAATTCGGCTAAGCATGGGTACAAGCAAATTATGTGTATTTTGTGATTTTGTGAAATAGGGACTAAAATGTCAAAATATGAAAATGTAAGGCTAATTTCTAAATTTCCCTAAATATGTATTTTTGGATTGAGTTGAATGATTTGGTGAATAAATGCATTAAATTTGATCAAGAACCGAAGAAAACAAACTTAGATCGTGGGAAATCAAAAGTAATTGAGTAGCCGAGTTTGTTTTTGTTTATCCAAATACGAGGGAAGTCAATATACAAATAAATGTATTTACATTGATATATGTATGTTCATATGAAAATTTATGATGGTGAATGTGTATGAAATAATAAGAACATGAAATCCGAGGATGTGTAGACAATGAATCAGTGTCCGAGAAGTCCCGTACGAACCTAAGAATAGATAGGATTACATATGTCATGACATAGGTGTCCGTTTTGTGATATCGTGAAAGACCACATCTGGGACGTTGGCATCGATATGAGAAATCGTGTAAGACCACATCTGGGATGTTGGCATCGATTTGAGATTTACGTGTAAGACCATGTTCGGGACAATGGCATTGTATTGATTCGTGTAAAACCCTGTCTGGGATAGTGGCATCGATATCTGGTTACATGAAAGACCCTTTCTGGGACAGTGGCATTGATATCTGGTTACATGTAAGACCACGTCTAGGACGTTGGCATTGTATGACTATTTCGAGCATTCTGAGTATCCGTTTTGATTTCGAACGGTTCAAAGGGCAAATCTGATAAATGAAAGTTTACGTGAAATGTATAAACGAATCAGGTACATTTGAATTGTACACTAAGCAAGTGTATGTAAGGTAAGTGTATATATGAACTTACCAAGATGAATATGTGTATGGAATTGATGAGATAATATGTGATTTATGTTTGAATGTGATATAAACATAAGTGATGCTTTAATATGTGTAATGCTAGAAATCTATGACTAAACGAATAAGCCTAAGAACATCTTACGAAATTGCAAATGAGAAGTATTAATGACATTGTATCGATGTGATTATGTGTATTTTATGTTATATTTATTTGTATATGACTTACTAAGCTTTTGAAAGCTTACTCTGTGTGTGTTTGCTCTATTTTATAGATCGTCAAAGCTACTGAGGGCTCGGGAATCATCGAGGATCGTCATCACACTACTCAATCCTATCTTGGTATCTTTTAGAAGTGTCTATACTAAGTATGGCATGTATAGGCTAGTCACTTGAGTTATATTTGGGAATATATGAATAGCCATGTGACATGGCTAGTTAATGATATGTATTGTGAATCAGTTGATGAGCTATGTGATGTGTTTTGTTAAGGATAGAGTATATGGTAATGTTGACTATGTTTTGATGATATATAATTGGTATATTATTGATGGAGTGATGCCATAATGAATTGGTAAGTTTATAGATGAAAATTATTTAGATATACTTGTGATTTAGTTGAGCTAAATGGTGTACAAGTTGTTATGATGAAATGTATTTGAATGAGTTGAAAAGGATGATTATTTGGTATGTTTTTGGTTGCCATTGATGTTTGAAAAGATGCTCAAATGTGGTTGTAGGGATGACCCAAGTGTGGGTGGCATTTTGGCCTTATGAATGGCCTATATTTTCCTACATGGTTGAGCGCACGGGCGTGTGGCTTGACCATGTCTTTCAAGGTTGCAATGCAAAACAAGTCAAACTCGACCACGGGCAAGACACTCGGGCGTGTGATTGGTCGCGTGGTGCAAGTCAGTGTCGACCACAGGTGAGGCACATGGGTGTGTCTCAGGCCGTGTGGACAAGTCAGTATGTATGCCCTGTTTTGACACAAGTTAGACACACAGGCGTGTCTGAGCCCGTGGGAGGCACACAGCCTGCCCACACGGGCGTGTGACCTCTATAACTAAGAAAAAATTTTAAATTTGTGAGAATTTTAGTATGTGTTTGGTTTAGTCCTGGCCCTATTCTAAAGCATGTTAAAGGTCTCAAAGACCTATTTAAGGGACACTTTGATGTGATTTGTCAATATAATATATGAAATTTCTGTAAAATTTTTTGATTGTTCGTTAATGCCTTGTAACCCTAAATCGATGACTATTACGAGTTAGGGGTGTTACAGTGTGCATGTTTTTATTCTAATCAAACTACTAAAGAGTTGGAGTGGAATTTGAATTAGGTGGTTGAGGGAAGGGTGGACGGTTTTGGGGAGTGGATTGAGGGATTTAGGGAGAAAAATAAGGATAGAAGAGTTTGAAGGTAACCAAAATAGGTGGTGGCAAATTTGGCTACTCAACTCATTCTCTCAATTTTTATTTTTTTGCTTTTGGTCTTTCTTTGCTGATTCCTGCATTCTTTTCCCACGTGGTGTCATTTCCCTCCTCTCACTCTCCTAAATTCAGTGCTTTGGCATAGGTTATTTCATTCTTTTTTAATTTTGCTGCCGCACGCACCTTCCTTACTCTCTTAGTTGAATTTTAGCTTTATGCTCTCCCTTTCTGATGCTTTTCTTTATCCCTACTATTCTTTCTCCCTTTTCCCTAGTGCTGTCGAATTGGCCCTTGAATCTTTCTCATCTTTTTGCATCCTTTTCGATTGTTTAAGACAAGGAGTGTGTTCCTCCTTCGCTGGTTATAAGTCAGTAAGTAAGGGGTAGGTTATGATGATTTAGGGTAGTTGTTGCTTGGTGAAAAACCGATTCTTTTTATTTCTTGTGTTTTTGTTAGTGATTACACTTTTCTTTCAGCAGCAAGTTGTGTGGATCGAGACCCTTCAAGTTTTTCTTCGTAAGTAAACCAACTTGAGGCGTTAGGGGTAAGTTTTGATCTCTCTTAAATTGAGTAAGTGGTTGGGTTGGTTTAATTTGGCTATTAAGGTGATTAATGGGGAGTGTGTTGGTCAATTTTTTTTTAGGTATTACCGAGCTCGAAAGAGTTTTGCTGCGAATCCATAACAGGTGTGTAAACACGACTCTGAAAATAGAAATTGACAAAAAGTCAAAAAAGTGAAAACTCGATACTACACGGTGTGCGGCTGCCCGTGTATTAGGCCGTGTGACCGAACACGGGCGTGTGATTGTAGAGGCTGGCCATGTGCGATTCATGGGCTGGGCTAAATTAGAGCGTGTGGGCCCCATACAGATGAACCACACGGGTGTGTGGAATTGTTGGCCCAGGCTGTGTGGGCCACAGGGGCGTATGGGCTTACATAGGCATGTGGGCCCATTTTCACTGTTTGACTGCTAAGGTTGCACAAGGCACCTGAGTCGACTATGAACCTACTGTAGGGTCGGTAAGCTTACCTGACCTCTAATTTACTAAAATGATTGTATGACTGATATGAATAAGCATGATTATGTTCCACTGATTTGATGTTGTATGCTATGATTACATGCATGATATTATGTTATAGCATGTCATATTTGTATATTGCATTGCATTGGGTTAGGGGCTTATTATGATCGGAGGAAGTATACTGAAAGGCCTCGAGCCTAACTTACTGGCAGCTCAGCTACAAACTACTATCTAGTGTCGCATACGGTACTTTTTGGAGTGTATGGATGGGTGGGTTGATTATATCCCCACATAGAGTGTAGGGTTGGATGAAGATGGAGTGTAGAGGCTGGCTGGGTAGGACTTGTATATTGTGTAATCTATCAATGTATTGATTATTGTTACAGTAATGGGCCAAGGCCCAAACACATGACTGCTTCTGTACTGAGATGGGCTAAAGCCCAAGCTGATATTGTTATTGATACTGAAAAGGGCTTAGGCCCAGACTGTGATTATTTTCGTCTGTTTGCTATATATGGGATTACACACTGAGTTTTCGTAAACTCACCCTTCTGACTTGGCTGTACAGGTAATCTTTAGACATAGGCAGATTGTAACTCCCCAAACTCGGCCTAGACGCTATGGCCGGATCTAGCATGTCACATCGCAAGGTTATTTAAAAACTACGCGTTCAAGGAAAAACCCTTCCTCAATTTTAAACTTTCTGCCATTAATAAATCCCAAATTTTATTGTTGCTTACGAAAAAAGATTTGCTTAACATTATTTTCCTTACAAACATAATATTATTTTCAAAAACGTTGTTTGTTGCAAAAGAATGACTTTAAAAGTTGCGGAAACGTGATATTTTCAAAACAATAGTTATTGTTTTAAAAACCCATGTTTAATCTTTTAGCAGTTCATAACTAAAAGAATTACCAAATGAAAGATAAAAGAAAAGAAACCAATGGCCTTATTACATAAATTATTAACCCAAAAATAATATAAAATAAATTAAACCCAAAATTGCTAAGTTTCGTTTAATAACAAATCCGACATATGGCCACCTCCGAGTCCTCCGCAACTCCAAATCCTCTAACGCTAGGGATTACATGCATGGTTAAAAGGAAGGGTTGAGTTACGAGAACTCAGTGTGTAATCCCCTATAACGGTCATAGTCTGGGCCCGAGCCCATACGGTGTCAGTCTTGGCCTAAGCCCTATTCGATAATAAGCTGGGCCTAAGCCCCAAATCAATTCAATGCAATCGATATGTACCCACCCCAATCCAACCAAACTCTCCACTCGTACCAACCAATCTCTCCGTGGGGACCAAGTTGACCCACCCAGCCAAAACTCTCTAATAATGCAGCCAAGCTGCTAATAACGGTATATGTGGCTGAGCCACTAAATAAAGCATATGTGGCGAAGCCACTATAATGGTCTGTGGCCACTAGAATGGTATCTGGCAATGCCACTAAATGGTACTTCCTTCGATCAGCAAACCCAACCCGATGCAATATGTTATGAATGCAGTGTATTATGATTATAAATAGATATACAAATCACAAAATGATGTTTAACTATCACCAAGGGTATAATAGTCATTTTGTCATTTTGGGGGGTGAAACGGTAATTTCACCCTTAGGGTATTTCAGTAATTTACCCACTGAGGGTATTTTGGTAATTTACCCACAGGTATTTTGATAATTTAACCACTAAGGGTATTTCAGTAATTTACCCGCTAAGGGTATTTAGATAATTTATCATCTAGCAGCCTTTCTGAAGGCCCATTGTTGCCTCAGATGACACATGTTCCCTTTTTTTATTATTATGGTATAGTAATATTTGACAAATGGTTAGTCTCAATCTTATCATTGACACACCCTACTAGACAAACTTCACTTACCACAAACGCGATCTCCTTCAGTGCACCAAATACTCGGCCCTATCCTTTGGCTACGAAAATCAAGACCCTAACAAATATTTGGTGAGCGAAAGAGTTGTTAGTAATCATCCCATATTCAGCCAAACCAAATATTATGACAACGTTCTTACCTCACTTGATTGATGAGTCAATGATAAAGGTTTGATTGATTCAAATCACTTGTGCTCCTTCACCCTATTGAAAACCCTAAGCCCAACGATGTCCAAATCATAGAAAAGAACGTATTTTTAGACACAACAAGAAAGGAAAAATGTACGGTTATTAAGGAAGAAACCAAAAGGAAACAGAGTTATTGACAAAGAGAGAACCATAACTTACCGATTGTCAAATCCCTTGTAGAGCCACACTAGGAGAGAACAAAACTATGATTCAGCTAAGGACTAACTCACAAGATGCAATGAGTATGCTCAACACAAAAAGTGATAGAGGTGTTAGGATAAGAGAGTTAAATTGCAAAAATTGAATGATGTGGAAAGAAAAGTGGAAGAGTCAATTGAAGAGTAAAGAAAAGGGAAAAGATTCAGCTATGGAGAGTGAAGAGTAGAAAAGAAGACAGAAAAGAAAAGAAAAGGACTAAGAATTCAGTAAGAGAGAATTGAAGAGGAGATGACCCAAAATGCTAGAGGAAATGTACCCAAAATACAGAAACCCACTAAAGAAAACTAGAGAAAATTTGGCACTCTCCCCACACAAAGCCGAATATGCTACCAATGACCCCTCTTCAGCCGAAATTCCCCTTTAGCTAGACTCCCACTTTCGGCCAACACTTCACAGACCCATCAACTCCTTGATTTTCTCCCTTTTTTCCTCATACACTTGCACTCCTTCATCCATTTGAACCGTTTGACCAATTCTCCAACTCCCATTGAATAGTTTGATCCAAACTCTGCTTCCTCCACTCTCAAGCCACAAAATAAAATCCTTCATTTTCCACCTGAGGGATTCAAACCCCTTCCCTCCTTGCTTTCCACTCAACGCCACACCATCACACCATACGCTCCACTTGTGTTAGTAAAACACACTCAAATATACTTAAGTCCAACCTTAACCACCCTCTCCTCTTAAGGGCCATAAACTAAAATTTTTCCAAAGCTTAGACTCAATCTCAGGCCTCCCTAAAACCCCCAAATACACTCAAATAAACAACGGAGCAAGCACAACATGCAATTATGCAAAAATTTACAACCCTTAACTTTTGGGATGTTACAATCCTACCCCCTTAAAAAAATTTTGACCTCAAAATTTTACCTGATTAAAAGAGGTGAGGGTATTGCTGACGTATCGCCTCTTCAGGCTCTCACGTGGCTTCCTTTGAACTGTGATTACGCCACAGCACCTTGACTAACGGAACGGATTTCCTCCTCAGTACCTTGACATCACAATCCAATATATGCACTGGTTCTTCCTCAAAAGTCAGATCCGGTCTTACCTCGATCTCCTCCACTGGCACCATATGAGAAGGATCAGAACGGTATTGCCTCAGCCTAGAAACGTGGAATACATTATGTAAACGATTTAACTCAGGAGGCAGTTCCAGCTGGTAGGTGACATGTTCCATACGCTTTACTATCTGGTAAGGTCCAATACATCTAAGGATCAGTTCGCCCTTTCGCCCAAACCTCAGAATCTTCTTCAAAGGTGGGACTTTCAAAAAGACAAAATTTCCCACCAAGTATTCAATCTCTTTGCACTTTAAATCAGCATATGACTTCTGCCTATCAGATGCTTCTTTCAACCGACCCCGTATCAACTTTACTTTCTCCTTAGTTTCAAAAATTAGCTCTGGACCCAACAGTCGCCGCTCACCCAATTCTGTCCAACAAGTAGGGGTACGACATCTATGACCATATAATGCCTCGTACGGTGCCATCTGAATACTAGATTGGTAGCTGTTGTTGTAACCGAATTCTACCAACAGTAAATAGTCTTCCTAACTACCTTTGAAATCAATCACACAGCTTCTTAACATGTCTTCCAAAATCTGAATTACCCTTTCCAACTGGCCATCAGTCTGAGGATGAAATGTCGTACTGAAATCTAGCTTTGTACCCAAAGCTTCATGTAACACTCTTCAGAATCGTGATGTGAATCTAAGGTCCCTATCCAAAATGATAGACACTAGTACCCCATGTAATCTCACAATTTTTGCCACGTATAACTTGGCAAACCTCTACCACGAGTAATCAGTGCGAACCGATATGAAGTGGGCCGATTTAGTCAACCGATCAACAATTACCCATACTGAATCTTTCTTAGTAGGCGTCAGGGGTAGCCCACTAGCAAAATCCATGGTTACCCTCTCCTACTTCTAGAGTGGGATTTTAACAGGTTGCAGTAATCAAAAAGGGAGTTGATGCTTAGCCTTCACTTGCTGGCATGTCAAACACTTACTTACAAAGTCGATAATCTCACGCTTAAGCCCTGGCCACCAATACAGTTCATGCAAATCTCGGTATAATTTGTTTCCACTGGGATGCATAGCATATGGGCTACTATGCGCCTCCCGAAAAATGGACTACCGTAAATCAGAATCCCTCGGTACACAAACTCTTCCATGGAAACACAATACTCCTTTACTATTCAGCTCAAAATCCACAGTCTCTCCCTTCTTCACCTATTGGAAACGAGAAACCAACGACTCATCCAATATTTGCTTCTCTTTAATTTGATTAATCCAAGTCGATTTTACTTGTAGTTCAGCCAATAAACTACCATCCTCAAACAGGCTAAGACAAGAAACATTGCTCTTAGATCAGATACCACCTTACGACTCAATGCATCCACCACTACGTTAGCTTTTCCCGGATTATACTCAATCGAGCAATCATAATCCTTCAGCAACACTATCCATCTTCGTTGTCTAAGATTCAACTCCTTCTGAGTAAGGAGGTACTTGAGACTCTTATAGTCGGTATAGATGATCGAGTTCTCCCCATACAAGTAATGTCTCCAAATCTTTAGTGCGAACACCACCGCAGCTAATTTCAAGTCATGAGTGGGGTAGTTCACCTCGTGTAGCCTAAGCTGACGAGACGCATATGCCACAACCTTCCCTTCCTGTGTCAGCACGTAACCCAAACCCGTGTGTGACGCATCATAGTAGACAACGAATACTTTTCCAGCCTCAGGTTGTATCAATATCGGGGCTTCAATCAGAATCCTTTTCAATTTCTCAAAACTCTCCTGCTGTTTATCAGTCCAAACAAATAGTACTCCCTTACACAGTACCTTAGTTAAGGTGCAACAACCAGTGAAAACCTCAATGAATTGTCTATAATACCTGGCCAGACCTAGAAAACTTCAAATCTCAGAAACTGACTTCGGTGGCTTCCAATCTGATACTGCCTCAACCTTCCAAGGATCAACCCTAATCCCTTCGGTAGACACGACATGACCCAAAAATGTCACCTCACTCAACCAAAATTCACATATGCTAAATTTGGCATAAAGTTGATTTTCTTTCAGTATTTACAGAACAATCTGGAGATGTGAATCGTGCTCCTCTTCGGTTCTTTAATATACTAGAATATCATCTATAATCACTACCACAAATCGATCTAAATAGGGTTGGAAGACCCGATTAATCATATCCATGAAAGCAGCTGGTGCATTCGTTAACCCAAACGGCATGACCAGAAACTCATAGTGTCTATAACGAGTCCTGAATGCTATCTTGGACACATCTGCCTCCTTAACCCTTAACTGATGGTACCCCGATCTTAGATCTATTTTAAAGAAAACTGAAGCTCCTCGCAGCTGATCAAATAGATCGTCTATCCTTGGTAACAGGTACTTGTTCTTAATCGTTAGCTTATTCAATTGACGGTAGTCAATACACATGCGCATTGACCCATCCTTCTTCTTCACAAATAGTACCGGTGTTCCCCATAGAGACACACTCAGTCGGATAAATCCTCGATCCAGTAGCTCTTGGATTTGAGCCTTTAATTCAAGCAGCTCCTTCGGTGCCATCCTGTAAGGGGTGATGGACACCAGAGCCGTTCCCGGTAGAAGCACAATGCCCAATTTGACCTCCCAGTTTGGTGGCAACCCTAGAAGCTCTTTAGGGAATACCTCTAGAAACTCCTTTACAGTGCTAACATTCTCGATAGACAAACCTTTAACATCAGATGTGCTAACGTACGCTAGGAATGCCTCGCAACCTTTGCGAACCAGCTTCTCAGCCCTTAATGTTGAGATCAGATTGGATAGATAATCCCTTCGCTCCCCTATCACAACCACATCCTCATTCTCTGAAGACTTCAGTACCATACGTTTAGCAGCGCAATCCAAATTCGCACGGTGTTTCACTAACCAATCCATGCCCAGAATGAGATCAAGCTCACCAAACAATAGTTCCATCAAATCCACGAAAGACAGCCCCTTGGACCTCTAGGGGCACATCCCTAAATAGCTTATTCACTATAACCGACTGTCCTCAAGGACTAATCACTGACATTTCTCTATAAGCTAGTTTGAATTGTATACCCAAAGTTCCAGACACAGTACATGCAACATACAAATGCGTCGACCCAATATCAATTAAAGCAATACATGGTACATTATGAATGAGGAATGTACTAGTTATGACGTCAGGTGCATCACCATCCTCTTGATGCCGAGCAGTATAGACCAATCCTAGTTGTCTCGCCTCTGTATTACCAGCACCTCTGCCCGGTGCTCCATGACCTTGTCCCAATCCATTTCCCCCTCTAGGTGGACCACGGCCTCTCAATGGCTGCTGACCACCTCTCCCTGGCTGAACTAAGCCCTGACCTGCTACTTGCCTCTAGACAGGCTCCCGAGGACAGTTTTTGTACTGATGATCCTTGGACCCACATCTAAAGCACCCCCAGTCCTTTTCCAGCACTCTCCCGAATGAGGTCTCCCACACTCAACACAAGGTTGCAGTTGACTAACAACAATTGGAATCCCAACTCGAGCTGCCCATCAAATATAGGCCTCTTATTAAACCCACCTGAAGAACTTGAGGACCTAAAATCCCTCTTATTTCTGCCCCTTTCCTTTTCTCGATTCTGACATTTAGAGAGTTTTACATCCTCGGTAATCTTTGCCTTTTCAATCAGAGCAATTTGTAACACCCTTAACCCACATCATCATGAATCGGGGTTAAAGGGCATTATTACACATATACTGAATCCTATTAAATATTTACGACACTAATATTCATAATCAAAGACATAATGGGTAATGTAATATCATAATATCCTTAGCATTTTAAAGAAATAAAATAAAATATAAACATATATATATATTATAACCATTTAGCCAATTCACCTAGAAGCATGTTTCATTAAATAAATTTACTCTGCTCATCTAGTCACCCAATATACAATGATCGAATATGCACTGTC
The DNA here is from genome assembly GCA_025506655.1 of Gossypium rotundifolium. NCBI lineage: Eukaryota > Viridiplantae > Streptophyta > Magnoliopsida > Malvales > Malvaceae > Gossypium > Gossypium rotundifolium. The sequence continues at coordinate 95,826,646 of CP106732.1, read as the reverse complement.
CATTATTAAAAACCTAAAGAAATTAACTATCATTCAAAATACACATGCGTAAATATTAAAAATATCTAAAGAGGCGTATGAAATCTCGTAATTGAATTTAACATTTATCAACCATAGTCCCTTTAAAAGAAATTTCTAACATAACAATTTCCAAATGTAATACCTTTCAATTTAAACAGTATTATAAGATCTACCTCCAATTTGCCATCTATTAAACCAAAAGAAAAAGGCATGATATAATATACACGAAAGACATATATATATATATATATAAAATATATACATAATTATGCATACATGCATTAGAGGTTGTGTTTTATAAAGACACAAGCATCCCAGTCAATTACTATCAAGATCCTATTACCATGACTTCACCAATTCATGACCAAACCACTTAAATCGAATTTGATACAAAAGTACCAATGCCATTTATAACCGAATATGCTATATGCATTATAACATTTTCTCTTTGATGTAAACTTGAGTATAACACTTTAATACCTCTTTTCCTGAATTAATAAATCAAACATACTCACATATGTGCAGCAGTTAATTATACATTCATTTACGCATACACATTTTGCAAATTATGCTTACGAAAGATCATGCATTATTACTTTATATATATATATATATATATATATATATTCAAGATAAAAAGTATCTTAACTTAGCCATTTTCTCATGGCTATATTTATATACAAGACAAAATTCATGGTTTTAAAAACTTAGTCTAACCTATACATGCCTTTGATTTAAAAACCAAACTTATAAGTACCAAATAATATGATAGCGTGGATGACTTCACTGATGATCCCCTGAGCTCGTAGCTAGATCAGAATCTATAAAACAAAGTAAACAACACATGAAGTAAGCTACTGAGCTTAGTAAGCCTTAAGCAATTAGAACAATATAATCAACTATTCACCATTATTACATAATCTTAGTTTAAACTCATAGCATACATTAATCATCGAAGCCATATATCACAAATTTAATAGGTACTAGCTTCAACCTAATTCCATGCATTCGAATATACACACAATTATGGGGTTAATTCCACATGACTAATTACCTATCTATAGAATTCCTAATTAGCCGAATATACTTGTATATTCATACTCATAAAATCATCAAATGCTTAAATGTTGATCAACGAACATCATCTAATCAATATCAAATTTCCACATATCCAAGATACCAAATGCATAATACTTTATTTAAAAATCTACTCAATCACAACTTCATATATATATAAACACACACTTAAGTCAATACATACCTTGTGGCCAAAATTATTTAATTTGCTTAATCAAACTTTGACTTGCTCATTTACCACCATCACTTCCCCATTTTGTAAGTTTACGCTCGTATTATAAATCACCAGCATTAAGCCTGCTAGGCAATAAGCCCGCGTAGGTCACCGGCACTAAGCCTGCTAGGCAATAAGCCCGAATATGTCACCGACACTAAGCTTGCTAGGCAATAAGCCGAATATGTCACTGCACACGAGGCACGCTGGGCAATAAGCCCGATTATATCACCCAAGACGAGGCTTGCTAGGCAATAAGCTGATTATATCATCGCACGAGGCCTGCTAGGCAATAAGCCCGATTATATCAACGTGGTCAATCATTCCACACACATTTCATCACTATATTACATAACCAATTCAGCTAAGCTTATTTACTTTAAACAAATAAAATTGTTACGTCTTTGTAAAATCCCACAATTCACATCGAGATACTTATTCATATCACAATATCAAATTATACAAACAATCTAATGTACTTATATGCATTCGGCTAAGACAAAATTATGTACTAAAATTTATCAAACATTACCATTTAATATGTTCATAACAATTCTTTGATCTAATTCAGCTTAAGGACTTACCTCGGTTGTCAATAGTCCGTGCGAATCGGCTATTCGAGAACCTTCGTCTTTCCCCGATCTAATTTTATTTTTCTTTGCTCTTGATCTAATACACATTAAAATTTAGTTCATTCAAATACATTTCATCTCAATTTAGTCCCAAAACACACAAATGGGCAAATTACCATTTTACCCCTACTATTTCAATACTTTACAATTTAGTCCTATTTGCATAAAACTCAAAATACATCAAATTTCCCCATACTCCTTAAGGGCGAATATGTATAAGGACTATACAAGTCTATTTCTTTCATTTATTTTGCAATTAAGCCCTCTAAAATTTTATTTTTACAAATTGTCCCTAAAACACAAATTCACCAAAACTTCCAACACATAATATACTAATTTTTAACCTATCTTTCATCTAACATCATCAAACATCAAAACCTCAAGAATTCATCAATGGTGATTCATATATACACACTAATCTTAGAAATTCTAGCATGGGTGGGTAATATACTAAGCAACGATCTCAAAACGTAAAATTAACAAAAAGAGCTAGATTTCTTACCTAATTAAGCTTGAATAAAATTTGAATGTTTCAAGGCTTTTCTCCCTTTTGCTTTTGTGTTTTTCGGCCAAAAGATGAACAATGCATGGCTTTTATTTTTTGTTTTATTAACATATATTAATTAGTTTATTTTAACATATAATGTAATAATATATATTATAAAAATTCAAACACTATTACATGCATCAAGGTGGCCGATCATTAACCTAAAAAAGGGCTATTTGCCCTTTTAATACCTCACATTAAAAAGCCATGCTCAATGTAACATCCTAAAAAGGGCCTATGCATTTTGGCCTAATTGTACAATAAGACATGTTTTATGTGTTTTGGAATAAATTTGGAATGATTTTGGAAAATAAAGGATGTATGGAAATGTTACGTCGAAAATAGGAAAGTGAACATTTTTGGAAACCTAAGTAAATTAGGAAAGTGAACATTTTGGAAACCAAACCAAAATAGGAAACTAAACATTTTGGAAACCAAACCAAAATAGGAAACTAAACATTTTGGAAACCAAGCCAAAATAGGAAACTAAACATTTTGGAAACTTGGAAAATCTGAGTCAGCGAAAATTTTGGAAACTTAAAATGACCCCGAATGTCGAATTTTAGAGCCCAAAGGGAACTTAGGGCCAAGTGACCCTAAAGATATAAAGTACATGAAATTTGACCCAATAACGGACTTGGAAATGTGGCTGAAGATGCCACCTAAGGCCTTAGGAAATGGCCCAAATGCAAGAGGTTTTGGGCTGAGTTTGAGTCATCTAGGAAGCAAATAAAAGAAGTTTTATTTTGCTTCCATGAGTGGGGAGTTGACGGCACAAGGAATCTAAGAAGAGGAGTTTTATTCAAATAGAACTTTTGGCTAATTAGGAGATTTGATGGAATTTCATAGTTTATAAAATTAAAACTTATCACAAATGAAGAGTTGGCGATTTAGGGACTCTAAGGCTAATAGTTTGACCAAAGAGAGAAAAGTAAAGAGCCATTCTCTTCTCTTCATCTTCTTGCGAAATCTCCTAGTCAAAGTAACAACAATCTTTTCTCTTTTCTTTAGCGAATCCTCCTTGTCAAAACTCTCTCCATCTCTTTTCCTTTCTTTTCTTTTCTTCTACTATCCCTCCACAAAAGCCAAAACTTTGAGATCCAAAATAGTGCCATAGCCGAATATTATAAGATATCATCAAGGATTCAAAAAGCGAGGTAAGTACATCAACATACATTCGCAAAAGGTCCTTCCATAATTGAATAATAGTTCAAATCTAACAAGTGATTTGGCAGAATTAAAAATAAAGATCAACTTGGATTTGAGAACTTCAAGGTAAGTAAGTTTATACATTCGCCAAGGCCAAATCTTAGTCAATTAGATCAAATTGATCAAAAACTAACCTATTCGAGATCTAGGTTTTGGCCGATTATAAGGAAAAGGGAAGGTGAAGTTTTCAGGATTTAAAATCCATAAGGTAAGCACTTGAAAGTATTCGGCCAAGGTTTGTGTGATTACATAGATAAGATCTATACTTATTAAAAAGCCGAAAACTAATTTATGTTGAGATTTAAGGTTGGCCGAATATCAAGTGAAGGAAAACAAAGTTTCCGGGATTTGAATAAACATCAAATCGGCATCAAAGGTAAGCCTCTTTACAAATCCTACTAGGATTTGGATATTATAGCCCAAAATAGAATTTATGCTAAGTAATACATGATAAACCAAATGTAGGAACTAAGGATCTAAACATTAGATCTTGCTTTCGGAATCTCAAGGAATCGCTAAACAAACCAGGTGTGTATTCCACACTAATCTTAATAGTTTTATGGTTCAAATATGTTATATATGTTAATGTGAAAGTGAAAGAAAGTGGCCAAAGTACCATATTGTGGTACAAAGTACCCAGGTACGTTTTCCTACTCCTACTAGGATTTCAAAAAGATGTTATATTTAACATGTGAAAAGTGATGTGAAAGTGAAATAAAATATGATATGCATGATATTTATAATTTGGGGCATTGGTCAATTGAAGAAGGGAAGTGAATGTGATGACTTGGTCTCACTAAGTGAATGTGATGACTTGGTCTCACTAAGTGAATGTGATGACTTGGTCTCACTAAGTGAATGTGATGACTTGGTCTCACTAAGTGAATGTGATGACTTGGTCTCACTAAGTGGTAACCAGTTACATTAAAGTGGTGGCTATGCCACAATATTATCGATGGGCGATGAGCACGTCATTGCAATGACGCCTTCGATGGAGTGTAGCGGATGGAGGGTTGACTTAGTAGTCCCCACGGTGTGTACAAGTTGGTACGGGTGGAGTGTAGCGGATGGCATATAGGTTTGGGTTCGGGTTTGCATCATTACCTTGAAATTTTTTGATTTTTATGGTGTGCCTATTTCTATTATGTTTAGTGTTGGTTACACACCGAGTCTATCGACTCACCCGTTGTGGGAATATGTTTGGTGATGAGCGGTAATGGACCGGACTACGAGAACTTGTGGTGGCCATGATCGACTTGAAGTTCAGTTTAATTTGAATATTTATTTTATTTTAGGTACTGTACAATTTATTATTTTGGGTTTCATTTTATGTAATAAGGCCACCGTGACGAATTTTTATTTCTACTATAATTACTATGTTATGAATTTAGGGCTTTATAAAGAGTAAGCCCACTTAATATGAGATAAGTTTAAATATTTTGTCACTTGAAATAAATGGGTTTTTGTTATAAAAATAAATTTGTTTTCAACTCAAGCCCAACCCACAACAAACTATCTTCCAAAAACACATAGTTTTCAAAGCATTCGAATGAATTTGAACCGGGTTACTTCGAGGAACATACCAGATCCAGTCCATTCTCGTGGGCCGGGTTTGGGGTGTTTCAATTTGGTATCAGAGCCCAGTTCAAACTCTCGGCCTGTGGCCTAAGGCCCAAAACGCTTTTAAAACAAGGCCAAGTGAGTTTTATGAAAATATTTTTACAAATGGACAGGTATAAAGACATGGCCCCTAAGTCTCCGACCCGTAGTCCACCAGGTAAGTACCCCTAACTCTATGAGTGATTCTGTGATCTATGAACTGTATAAAGGTAGGAAAGGCATGGAACATAGAATAGCATGATAGGAACTTGAACCCTAGGATTAGTCTACTCAAACACAGATACATAAGACTTAATACACTAAACAAACCTATGGCTAAGTCAATTGAGTTAGGGTGTGGCAACCATGGTACGCATGTCTAGGATTGGATCCTGAAGAGCTTGATATTTAAGCAGTCCTAGTGACTCACCTCCTCTTCACAGGAATCCTACCTGGTGCGTAGCTTCGGTTCACCCTAACCCAGAGGACTTAGTGGGTGTGGCAACCTCTGTACGCATGTCTAGGAATGGTTTCAGTGGGAGCTTGGTACTTAAGCAGTCCGCGTGACTCACCTCCTCTCCACTCGAATCCTTCCTGGTGGGTAGCTTTGGTTCACCCTGACCAAGAAGGCTCAGTCATAGGCTAAACCCAATAACTAAAACCCGAAAAGGGAACTAGCCATTTTTTTTAAACACTTAATATTAAAATTCTTAAATCACTTTCTTTCTCTTATCCTTAATTCACGAAAACTATTTCTGTACACAATTATTTTCGAAAAAAAAATTTTGATCCATAAAATTACAAAAGTACCCTAGTGGTAAAATTACAAAAATGCCCTTGGTTTATAAAATGTCCAACTACTCAATAGTTTTGCCAAAATTCCATTATGTTATACAAGTCCAAAACCCTAATTTGCAAACTATCAAAAATTCGTGATTTTTGAAAATTACAAAATTGCCCCTAACTTACCAAAATTTCCAAAATGACCCTAACTTCCTAAAATTTTACAACATCCCCATTTTGGAAGGAACAATTTTTGAAAAAAACCCTCAAAGTTTTACAACTTCTAAAATACCCTAATGTATTAAATTTACAAAAGTTACCCTGATTTGTGAAAAAAATTACCAAAATACCCTTGAGGTCGAAAATCACCGAAATACCCCCGGATTTCAAAATTTTTCCAAATTATTCCGAGATTATGAAATCTTCAAGATAATTGTTGAAAAAAACACCAAGGAACGTTTTCTTCTAAAAAATTACGAAAATGACCCTGTAGGAAAAAATTACGAAAATACCCCTGGGTAGTGGAAAATAATAAACAACGAAAACTACAATGTTTCTCTAAATGAACGAAAGTTCATACTTGTTTGATGGATGAATGAATGAATGGAAAAGATCGTGTGTTTGTATGAATACGAAAGAACCACTCTTAAATCCCTTTCCATAAAACTCCTTGTTGATAAATAAGTGGAACAAAGACTAATCCATAAAATTTCTTAATCGGATCTCGGCTAGAAAATGAGTTCTAGAGGACGCGATCGTCAAGGGCGATAGAGGAAGAATAAGCGTGTCGAACCCGTTAGATCGGTCAAGGTTCCGACAATGAGTTACCACCGCCACCACCACCCCCATTGTTAACATCGAGCACCGGCTCGAGACGGGGGATGAGGTCGTGTCATGAGCTATGTTGTGAGTATTGGAAATAGTGGTGGCGGGTGGAAATTCAGAGCTCAAAATCATGCCGGCGACTCGAGCCAACGGGCCGAGGTGTTTAAGTGGAGTGTCCGTGTGGCACCCAGATCTGCCGAGTATTGGTTGGAAGCAATCGAAGCGCATTATGGATGAACTCGACGACCCCGAGGAGAAGTTGAAAGGGATGGTAGCCACATTACGTGATGAAGCATGCCAATGGTGGCTAACTGTTAGTGATGGTGCCACGGCGGAGGATCGGCGTGGGAGTATGCTAAGGAGGCATATCGGAAGAAGTATGTCGGCACTTGGTATATTGATGAGTAGCGAAAGCTTTTCTAGGACTAGTTCGGGGAACAAATCGATGAAGCAACATATGAGGTTTGAATTTACGAGGTTAAGCCGATATGCTCGAGGAGTAGTCGCGACCGAACATGAACAATGTGTCCGTTTGAGGGCGGATTAAGGGATGACCTAAGGTTATTGATAGCTCCACATTAGGGCGGGAGTTCTCCACGTTGGTTGAAAAGGCTAAGGTAGTGAAGGAATCAAGGACTCGACTAGGCGAAACTCGACGGGAATAGACCCAAGGAGGTTATGGATCGTCGGAAAATGTCGAAAAAGGCCCGTAGGCGAGGGTCGAAGGGTCGACAAGTTGATACCGAGGCGATGTCGTCCTTGTGAGTATTGTGGAAAGAAGCACTCGGTGAGTGTTGGAAAAAGATAGGAGCATGTCTTAAGTGTGGGTCTAAGGACCATATGCTCAAGGACCGTCCAAAGATATCGGATGATGATGACCCGACAACCTCGGAATGTTAATCGGTAGGTAGGGAGGACAACCCTCAACGAGGTCGAGGATCGAATATCGAGGTAATAGTCTTTGTAGAGGGCGTGGCGGAGGTGCCACCAATCTTGAGGCAAGACAGCCAGGTTTGGTTTATGCGGTTCACCGTAGGGAGGATGAAGACGCGTCGGACGTCATAACCGCGATGCGTTCCTCATTCATAGTAAACCCTATTATACTTTAATTGATGTGGGCTCGACCCATTCTTATGTTGCCTGTAGTGTAGTTGAGACACTAGGCCTAGACTCGAACTTTCTGATAAGGAGATGACGGTAGTAAGCCCATTAGGCAAAACTATAGTAGTAAATAAGATCTTTCGTAATATATCCCTAGAAATTCAAGGAGTGAGCTTTCGGGCTGACCTAATGGAATTACCCCTCGAGGAATTTGACCTCATACTTGGTATGGATTGGTTAGTAGAACATCGAGCCGTGTTGGATTGTGTGGCTAAACAAATGGAACTAAGGACCCCTGAGGATGAGGTGATCATTATGATAGGAGAGAGAAGGAACTATTTGACTAATGTAGTTTGGTGCTTAAAATTTGAAAGGATGGTGCGTAAAAGGTGCGAGGCGTTCTTAGCCTTTGTAAGTGCGTTGGATGGAAATCGGGAAGGTGTCGAAGGAGTTAGAGCGGTAAGGGACTTGAGGATGTGTTTCGGAGGAATTACCGAATACCCCAAATAGAAGTTGAATTTGGAATAGACCTGCTACCAGGAACAGCGCCTGTGTCAATTGCTCCATACCGAATGGCGCCAAAGGAGTTAGTGGAGCTTAAAGCTCAAATCCAGGAATTATTGGATCGTGGGTTTATTCGGCCCAGTGTATCACCATGGGGAGCACCGGTCCTGTTTGTGAAGAAGAAGGATGAAACTATGCGTATGTGCATAGACTATCGTCAATTGAATAAGTTGACCATCGAGAACAAGTATCCCTTGCCAAGGATCGATGACTTGTTCAATCAGCTAAAGGGAGCCGCAGTGTTTTCGAAGATCGATTTACGATCGGGATACCATCAGTTGAAGGTGAAGGAGGCTGATATCCATAAGACCGCTTTTAGGACAAGATATGGTCACTTTGAGTTTGTAGTAATGCCGTTTGGGTTGTGAACACTCGGTAGCGTTCATGGATATGATGAACCGTGTGTTCCAACCTTACTTAAACAGTTCGTTGTGGTATTCATCGATGATATCTTGGTATATTCTAAGTCCAAGAGGAGCATGATGAGCATCTCCGGATTGTGTTACAAGTATTAAGGGAGAAGAAGCTTTATGCCAAATTCAACAAGCTGTGAATTTTGGCTTAGAAGTTGCTTTCTTAGGACACGTGGTGTCTGCCGAGGAATAAGGGTGGATCCTAAGAAAATCGAAGCGGTGTTGGATTGGAAGCCACCTAAGTCAGTGGCAGAGATTCGTAGTTTCTTAGGATTGGCAGGCTATTACTGAAGGTTCGTGGAAGGATTCTCGTCGATAGCCGCGCCATTAACAAAATTGTTAAGGAAGGAAGTACCCTTTGTGTGGACAGATAAGCAGCGGAGAGTTTTGAAAAACTTAAAAGGTATTAACGAAGCTCGGTGTTGATTCACCTTAGGCGGCAGAAAGGATTTTGTGGTATCTTGTGGCGCTTCACATACGGGGTTAGGATGTGTTCTTATGCAAGATGGAAAGGTAGTAAACTTATGCGTCCGACGATTAAGGCCGCATGAGGTGAACTACCCAACCCATGACTTGGAATTGGCGTGATGGTTTTCGCTCTCAAGGTGTGGAGGCATTATCGTATGGAGAAAGGTCGGTGATCTACACGACCATAAGAGTCTTAAGTACTGTTGACTCAAAAGGAGTTAAACTTGAGGCAACGAAGGTGGGTGGAATTACTAAAGACTATGGTATTCGATAGAATATCATCCGCAAGGCGAATATAGTAGGTGATGCCTTAAGTAGGAAGGTTGTGACGGACCTAAGAGCAATGTTCGCCCATTTAAGCTTATATGAGGATGGAAGTTTGTTGGCGAGTTACAAGTCAAGCCAACATGGTTGAAGGAAGTGAAAGAGGGACAGTTGGTTGATGAAGATTTAAATGTTAAGCTACAAAAAGCACAGAACAGAGAGTTGGAGGACTATGAGATTAATGATGAAGGAGTATTGTGCTACAAAGGGAAAGTCTGTATGCCAAGAGACAAGGAGTTAAGACAAAAGATCCTTCAAGAAGCGCATAGCACCCTTATGCTATGCATCCGGAGGCATTAAGTCATCTGAGAATTAAGAGAACAATTTTGGTGGCGGATCTTAAGCGAGAAGTTCTGAATTTGTGGGAAGATGTCGGACGTGTCGACAAGTTAAGGTTGAACACCAAGTTCCATCGGGATTGCTTCAGCCAATCCAGATTCCACAATGGAAGTGGGAAAGAATTACCATGGACTTCGTTAGTGGGCTTCCCCTTACGCCTACTAAGAAGGACTTGGTATGGGTTATAGTAGACCGTTTGACTAAGTCCGCACATTTCATCCCAGTAAGAATGGACTATCCCCTTCAAAAGCTAGCCAAGCTATATGTGGCAGAAATTGTGAGGTTACATGGAGTACCAATGTTGATCATCTCTGATAGAGACCCAAGGTTTACGTCTCGATTTTGGAGGGCACTTCATCAAGCTTTAGGCACTAAGTTAGACTTCACTACGGCTTTTCATCCACAATCGATCAGACGATCGATCGGGTTATACAAGTGTTGGAGGATATGTTGAGAGGTCGTGTAATGGATTTACGAGGAAGTTGGGAAGATTACTTGCCTTTAGCAGAATTTGCCTACAACAACAGTTATCAGGCTAGCATTCGAATGGCACCATATGAAGCATTATGCGGACGAAAGTGTCGTACTCCTACTTGTTGGACCGAGTTAGGAGAACGTCGAGTTTTGGGACCGAGATAGTGGCGAGAGATGAAGAGAAGGTTGAAATCATTGAACATGGTTAAAGAAGCCTCGGATGACGAAGTCTTATCTGACCTCAAGCGGAAGGAAATAGAGTTTGAAGTAGGAGACCAAGTGTTTCTAAAAGTCTCACCATGGAAGAAAGTGATGAGGTTTGGTCGGAAAGGAAATTAAGCCCAAGATTTATCGGGCCCTATCGGGTATAAAGCGAGTGGGACCAATGGCATACCAATAGAGTTGCCACGGAGTTGCGACAAATGCATGGCGTGTTCCATGTGTCCATGCTACGTCGCTACCGATCGGATCCCTCTCACATAGTACCAGAGAAGAAGTGGAGCTAAGGCTAGACTTAACCTACAAGGAAGAGCCGATTCAGATTCTGGAACGTGACGTGAAAGTACTACGGAGGAAGTCAGTTCCTCTAGTCAAAGTATTGTGGCGCAATCATGGATCGGAGGAAGCTTCGTGGGAGCGAGAAGAGGCAATGAGACAACAATACCCTCAATTGTTTAGTTAGAAAATTTGAGGACGAAATTATTTTAAGGGGTAGAAGCGTAACATCCTAAAAAGGGCCTATGCATTTTGGCCTAATTGTACAATAAGACATGTTTTATGTGTTTTGGAATAAATTTAGAATGATTTTGGAAAATAAAGGATGTATGGAAATGTTACGTCGAAAATAGGAAAGTGAACATTTTTGGAAACCTAAGTAAATTAGGAAAGTGAACATTTTGGAAACCAAACCAAAATAGGAAACTAAACATTTTGGAAACCAAACCAAAATAGGAAACTAAACATTTTGGAAACCAAGCCAAAATAGGAAACTAAACATTTTGGAAACTTGGAAAATATAGAGCCGCGCGAAAATTTTTGGAAACTTAAAAATGACCTGGAATGTCGAATTTTAGAGCCCAAAGGGGAACTTAGAGCCAAGTGACCCTAAAGATATAAAGTACATGAAATTTGACCCAATAACGGACTTGAAAATGTGGCCTGAAGATGCCACCTAAGGCCTTAGGAAATGGCCCAAATGCAAGAGGTTTTGGGCTGAGTTTGAAATCATCTAGGAAGCAAATAAAAGAAGTTTTATTTTGCTTCCATGAGTGGGGAGTTAGACGGCACAAGGGAATCTAAGAAGAGGAGTTTTTATTCAAATAGAACTTTTGGCTAATTAGGAGATTTGATGGAATTTCATAGTTGATAAAATTAAAACCTATCACAAATGAAGAGTTGGCGAATTTAGGGACTCTAAGGCTAATAGTTTTGGCCAAAGAGAGAAAAGTAAAGAGCCATTCTCTTCTCTTCATCTTCTTGCTGAAATCTCCTAGTCAAAGTAACAACAATCTTTTCTCTTTTCTTTAGCCGAATCCTCCTTGTCAAAACTCTCTCCATCTCTTTTCCTTTCTTTTTCTTTTCTTCTACTATCCCTCCACAAAAGCCAAAACTTTGAGATCCAAAATAGTGCCATAGCCGAATATTATAAGAGATCATCCGGGATTCAAAAACGAGGTAAGTACATCAACATACATTCGGCAAAAAAGGTCCCTTCCATAATTGAATAATAGTTCAAATCTAACAAGTGATTTCGGCAGGAATTAAAAATAAAGATCAACTTCGGGATTTGAGAACTTCAAGGTAAGTAAGTTTATACATTCGGCCAAGGCCAAATCTTAGTCAATTAGATCAAATTGATCAAAAACTAACCTATTCAGAGATCTAGGTTTTGGCCGATTACAAGGAAAAAGGGAAGGTAAAGTTTTCGGGATTTAAAATCCATAAGGTAAGCACTTGAAAGTATTCGGCCAAGGTTTGTGTGATTACATAGATAAGATCTATAATTATTAAAAAGCCGAAAACTAATTTATGTTGAGATTTAAGGTTGGCCGAATATCAAGTGAAGGAAAACAAAGTTTCCGGGATTTGAATAAACATCAAATCGGTATCAAAGGTAAGCCTCTTTACAAATCCTACTAGGATTTGGATATTATAATAAAATAGAATTTATGCTAAGTAATACATGATAAACCAAATGTAGGAACTAAGGATCTAAACATTAGATCTTGCTTTCGGAATCTCAAGGAATCGCTAAACAAACCAGGTGTGTATTCCACACTAATCTTAATAGTTTTATGGTTCAAATATGTTATATATGTTAATGTGAAAGTGAAAGAAAGTGGCCAAAGTACAATATTATGGTACAAAGTACCCAGGTACGTTTTCCTACTCCTACTAGGATTTCAAAAAGATGTTATATTTAACATGTGAAAAGTGATGTGAAAGTGAAATAAAATATGATATGCATGATATTTATAATTTGGGGCATTCGGGTCAATTGAAGAAGGGGAAGTGAATGTGATGACTTCGGTCTCACTAAGTGAATGTGATGACTTCGGTCTCACTAAGTGAATGTGATGGCTTTGGTCTCACTAAGTGAATGTGATGACTTCGGTCTCACTAAGTGAATGTGATGACTTCGGTCTCACTAAGTGAATGTGATGACTTCGGTCTCACTAAGTGGTAACCGGTTACATTAAAGTGGTGGCTATGCCACAATATTATCGATGGGCGATGAGCACGTCATTGCGATGGCGCCTTCGATGGAGTGTAGCGAATGGAGGGTTGACTTAGTAGTCCCCACGGTGTACAAGTTGGTACGGGTGAAGTGTAGCGGATGGCATATAGGTTTGGGTTTGGGTTTGCATCATTACCTTGAAATTTTTTTGATTTTTATGGTGTGCCTATTTCTATTATGTTTAGTGTTGGTTACACACCGAGTCTATCGACTCACCCGTTGTGGGAATATGTTTGGTGATGAGCGATAATGGACCGAGGCTACAGAACTTGTGGTGGCCATGATCGACTTGAAGTTCAGTTTAATTTGAATATTTATTTTATTTTAGAGTCTTGTACAATTTATTATTTTGGGTTTCATTTTATGTAATAAGGCCACCGTGATTTAATTTTTATTTCTACTATAATTACTATGTTATGAATTTAGGGCTTTATAAAGAGTAAGCCCACTTAATATGAGATAAGTTTAAATATTTTGTCACTTGAAATAAATGGGTTTTGTTATAAAAATAAATTTGTTTTCAACTCAAGCCCAACCCACAACAAACTATCTTCCAAAAACACATAGTTTTCAAAGCATTTGAATGAATTTGAGCCAAGGTTACTTGAGGAACATACAGATCCATCCATTCTCGTGGGCGGGTTTGGGGTGTTTCAATTTGGTATCAGAGCCCAGTTCAAACTCTCGGCCTGTGGCCTAAGGCCCAAAACGCTTTTAAAACAAGGCCAAGTGAGTTTTATGAAAATATTTTTACAAATGGGCAGTATAAAGACATGGCCCTAAGTCTCAAACCATGATCCACCGGTAAGTACCCCTAACTCTATGAGTGATTACGTGATCTAAGAAGCTGTATAAGGGTAGGAAAGGCATGGAACGTAGAATAGCATGATAGGAACTTGAACCCTAGGATTAGTCTACTCAAACACAGATACATAAGACTTAATACACTAAACAAACCTATGGCTAAGTCAATTGAGTTAGGGTGTGGCAACCATGGTACGCATGTCTAGGATTGGATCTTTGAAGAGCTTGGTATTTAAGCAATCCTAGTGACTCACCTCCTCTTCAGAGAATCCTACAGTGCATAGCTTGGTTCACCCTAACCTGGGGGACTTAGTGGGTGTGGCAACCCCATCGCATCTCTAGGAATGGTTTCGGTGGGAGCTTGGTACTTAAGCGATCCGCGTGACTCACCTCCTCTCCACTCGAATCTCGCACAGTGCGTAGCTTTGGTTCACCACGACCAAGAAGGCTCACCATAAAGCTAAACCCAATAACTAAAACCCAAAAAGGAACTAGCCATTTTTTTTAAACACTTAATATTAAAATTCTTAAATCACTTTCTTTCTCTTATCCTTAATTCACGAAAACTATTTCTGTACACAATTATTTTCGAAAAAAAAATTTTGATCCATAAAAATTACAAAAGTACCCCTAGTGGTAAAATTACAAAAATGCCCTTGGTTTATAAAATGTCCAACTACTCAATAGTTTTGCCAAAATTCCATTATGTTGTACAAGTCCAAAAACCCTAATTTGCAAACTATCAAAAATACCGTGATTTTTTGAAAATTACAAAATTGCCCCTAACTTACCAAAATTTCCAAAATGACCCTAACTTCCTAAAATTTTTACAACATCCCCATTTTGGAAGGAACAATTTTTCGAAAAGAACCCTCAAAGTTTTACAACTTCTAAAATACCCCTAATGTATTAAATTTACAAAAGTTACCCTGATTTGTGAAAAAAATTACCAAAATACCCTTGAGGTCGAAAATCATCGAAATACCCCCGGATTTCAAAATTTTTCTAAATTACTCCGAGATTATGAAATCTTCAAGATAATTATTGACAAAAACACCAAGGAACGTTTTCTTCTGAAAAATTACGAAAATGACCCTGTAGGAAAAAATTACGAAAATACCCCTAGGTAGTGGAAAATAATAAACAACGAAAACTACAACGTTTCTCAGAATGAGCGAAAGTTCATACTTATTTGATGGATGAATGAATGAATGGAAAAGGCGTGTTTGTATGAATACGAAAGAACCACTCTTAAATCCCTTTCCATAAAACTCATTCATTGATAAATAAGTGGAACAAAGACTAATCCATAAAATTTCTTAATCGGATCTCGGCTAGAAAATGAGTTCTAGAGGACGCGATCGTCAAGGACGAGTAGAGGAAGAATAAGCGTGTCGAACCCGTTAGATCGAGTCAAGGTTAGATAATGAGTTACCATCGCCACCACCACCCCATTTATTAACATCGAGCGGCGAGGCTCGACGGGGATGAGGTGTGTCGCGAGCTATGTTGCGAGTATTGGAAATGGTGGTGGCACGGATGGAAATTCGGAGCTCAAAATCATGCCGAGCAACTTCGAGCCAACGGGGTCGAGGTGTTTAAATGGAGTGTCGGTGTGGCACCCAAGATCTGCCGAGTATTGGTTGGAAGCAATTGGCGCATTATGGATGAACTCGACTGACCCACGAGGAGAAGTTGAAAGGGATGGTAGCCTGATACGTGATGAAGCATACCAATGGTGGCTAACTATTCAGTGATGGTGCCACGGCGGAAGGATCCGGCGTGGGAGTATGCTAAGGAGGCATATCGGAAGAAGTATGTCGACTTTTCGGTATATTGATGAAGCGTGAAAGCTTTTTAGGACTAGTTCGGGGAACAAATCGATGCGACATATGACGTTGAATTTTTGAGGTTAAGCCGATATGCTCGAGGAGTAGTCGCGACTGAACATGAACGCAGTGTCCATTTGAGGACGGATTAAGGGATGACCTAAGGTTATTGATAGCTCCACATCAGGAGCGGGAGTTCTCCATGTTGGTTGAAAAGGCTAAAGTAGCTGAAGGAATCAAGGACTCGACTAGGCAGAACTCGGCGGGAATAGACCCAAGAGAGGTTATGGATCGTCGGAAATGTGCGAAAAGGCCCGAATCGAGGGTCGAAGGGTCGACAAGTTGATACCAAAGGGCGATGTCGTCCTTGTGAGTATTGTGGAAAGAAGCACTCGGTGAGTGTTGGAAAAGATAGGAGCATGTCTTAAGTGTGGGTCTAGGACCATATGCTCAAGGACTATCCAAAGATATCGGATGATGAACTGACCAAAAACTCGTAATGTTAATCGGGCACGTAGGGGAGGACGGCTGACCTCAACGAGGTCGAGGATCGATATCGAGGTAATAGTCTTGGCGGAGAGGGCGTGGCGAGGTGCCACCAATCTTGAGGCAAGACAGTAGGGTTTGGTTTATCTGCGATTCGCCGTAGGGAGGATGAAGACGCAGGACGTTATAACCGATCGTTCCTCATTCATAGTAAACCCTATTATACTTTAATTGATGTGGGCTCGACCCATTCTTATGTTGCTGTAGTGTAGTTGAGACACTAGGCCTAGACTCGGAACTTTCTGATAAGGAGATGACGGTAGTAAGCCCATTAGGCCAAACTATAGTAGTAAATAAGATCTTTCGGAATATACCCCTAAAAATTCAGGGAGTGAGCTTTCGGGCTGACCTAATGGAATTACCCTTCGAAAAATTTGACCTCATACTTGGTATGGATTGGTTAGTAGAACATCGAGCCATGTTGGATTGTGCGGCTAAACAAATGGAACTAAGGACCCCTGAGGATGAGGTGATCATTATGATAGGAGAGAGAAAAACTATTTGACTAATGTAGTTTGGTGCTTAAAATTTGAAAGGATGGTACGTAAAGTGCGAGGCATTCTTAGCCTTTGTGTAAGTGCGTTGGATGGAAATTAGGAAGGTGTCGAAGGAGTAAGAATGGTAAGGGACTTCGAGGATGTGTTTCCAGAGGAATTACTAGGAATACCCCCAGATAGAGAAGTTGAATTTGGAATAGACCTGCTACCAGGAACAGCACTTGTGTCAATTGCTCCATACCGAATGGCGCCAAAGGAGTTAGTGGAGCTTAAAGCTCAATTCCAGGAATTATTGGATCGTGGGTTTATTCGGCCCAGTGTATCACCATGGGGAGCACCGGTCCTGTTTGTGAAGAAGAAGGACAAAACTATGCGTATGTGTATAGACTATCGTCAATTGAATAAGCTGACCATCAAGAACAAGTATCCATTGCCAAGGATCGATGACTTGTTCGATCAGCTGAAGGGAGCCGCAGTGTTTTCGAAGATCGATTTACGGTCGGGATACCATTAGTTGAAGGTGAAGGAGTCTGATATCCATAAGACCACTTTTAAGACAAGATATGGTCACTTTGAGTTTGTAGTAATGCCGTTTGGGTTGACGAACGCTCCAGCCGCGTTCATGGATATGATGAACCGTGTGTTCCAACCTTACTTAGACAGGTTCGTTGTGGTATTCATCAATGATATCTTGGTATATTCTAAGTCTGAAGAGGAGCATGATGAGCATCTCCGGATTGTGTTACAAGTATTAAGGGAGAAGAAGCTTTATGCCAAATTCAGCAAGTGTGAATTTTGGCTTAGAGAAGTTGCTTTCTTAGGACACGTGGTGTCTGCCGAAGGAATAAGGGTGGATCTAAGAAAATCAAAGCGGTGTTGGATTGGAAACCACCTAAGTCGGTGGTAGAGATTAGTAGTTTTTAGGATTGGCGGGCTATTACAGAAGGTTCATGGAAGGATTCTCGTCGATAGCAGCGCCATTAACAAAATTGTTGAGGAAGTAAGTACCCTTTGTGTGGACGGATAAGCAACAGGAGAGTTTTGAAAAACTTAAAAGGTATTAACTAAGCTCGGTGTTGATTCACTGAGGCGGGAAAGGATTTTGTGGTATCTTGTGGCGCTCACATACGGGGTTAGGATGTGTTCTTATGCAAGATGGAAAGGTAGTCGCTTATGCGTCCCGACGATTAAGGCGCATGAGGTGAACTACCCAACCCATGACTTGGAATTGGCGGCGATGGTTTCGCTCTCAAGGTGTGGAGGCATTATCGTATGGAGAAAGGTCGGTGATCTACACGGACCACAAAGTCTTAAGTACTGTTGACTCAAAAGGAGTTAAACTTGAGGCAACGAAGGTGGGTAGAATTACTAAAAGACTATGGTATTCGATAGAATATCATCCGCAAGGCGAATATAGTAGGCGATGCCTTAAGTAGGAAGGTTGTGACGGACCTAAGAGCAATGTTAGCCCATTTAAGCTTATATGAGGATGGAAGTTTGTTGGCGAGTTACAAGTCAAGCCAACATGGTTGAAGGAAGTGAAAGAGGACGGTTGGTTGATGAAGATTTAAATGTTAAGCTACAAAAAGCACTGAGCGGAGAGTTGGAGGACTATGAGATTAATGATGAAGGAGTATTGTGCTACAAAGGAAAGTCTATATGCCAAGAGACAAGGAGTTAAGACAAAAGATCCTTCAAGAAGCGCGCATGACCTTTATGCTATGCATCCGGAGGCATTAAGGCTGTCTGAGATTTAAGAGAACAATTTTGGTGGCGGATCTTAAGCGAGAAGTTCTGAAATTTTTGGGAAGATGTCGGACGTGTCGACAAGTTAAGGTTGAACACCAAGTTCCATCGGGATTGCTTGACCAATCCAGTTCCACAATGGAAGTGGGAAAGAATTACCATGGACTTCATTAGTGGGCTTCCCTTACGCCTACTAAGAAGGACTTGGTATGGGTTATAGTGAGACCGTTTGACTAAGTCCGCACATTTCTTTCCGAGAAGAATGGACTATCCCCTTCAAAAGCTAGCCAAGCTATATGTGGCAGAAATTGTGAGGTTACATGGAGTACCAATGTCGATCATCTCGATAGAAACCCAAGGTTTACGTCTTGATTTTGGAGGCACTTCATCAAGCTTTAGGCACTAAGTTAGACTTCACTACGACTTTTCATCCACAATCGATGGACGATCGAATGGGTTATACAAGTGTTGGAGGATATGTTGAGAGGTCGTAATGGATTTACGAGGAAGTTGGGAAGATTACTTGCCTTTAGCGAAATTTGCCTACAACAACAGCTTATCGAGCTAGCATTGAATGGCACCATATGAAGCATTGTATGGACGGAAGTGTCGTACTCCTACTTGTTGGACTGAGTTAGGAGAACGTCGAGTTTTGGGACCAGAGATAGTGGCAGAGAGTAAGAGAAGGTTGAAATAATTCAAAAACGGTTAAAAGAAACCTCGGATGACGGATGTCTTATCTGAGCCTCAAGCGGAAGGAAATAGAGTTTGAAGTAGGAGACCAAGTGTTTCTAAAAGTCTCACCATGGAAGAAAGTGATGAGGTTCGATCGGAAGGGAAATTAAGCCCAAGATTTATCGGGCCCTATCGGGTATATCATGCGAGTGGGACCGGTGGCATACCACTAGAGTTGCCACCGGAGTTGCAACAAATGCATGGCGTGTTCCATGTGTCCATGCTACGTCGCTACCGATCGGATCCCTCTCACATAGTACCAATAGAAGAAGTGGAGCTAAGGCGGACTTAACCTACAAGGAAGAGCCAATTGATTACGGGCGTGGCGTGAAAGTACTACGGAGGAAGTCGGTTCCTCTAGTCAAAGTATTGTGGCGCAATCATGGATCGGAGGAAGCTTCGTGGGAGCCGTAAGAGGCAATGAGACAACAATACCCTCAATTGTTTAGTTAGAAAATTTGAGGACGAAATTATTTTAAGGGGTAGAACGTAACATCCTAAAAAGGGCCTATGCATTTTGGCCTAATTGTACAATAAGACATGTTTTATGTGTTTTGGAATAAATTTGGAATGATTTTGGAAAATAAAGGATGTATGGAAATGTTACGTCGAAAATAGGAAAGTGAACATTTTGGAAACCTAAGTAAATTAGGAAAGTGAACATTTTGGAAACCAAACCAAAATAGGAAACTAAACATTTTGGAAACCAAACCAAAATAGGAAACTAAACATTTTGGAAACCAAGCCAAAATAGGAAACTAAACATTTTGGAAACTTGAAAATCTGAGAGCCATGAAAATTTTTGGAAACTTAAAATGACCCAGAATGTCGAATTTTAGAGCCCAAAGGGGAACTTAGAGCCAAGTGACCCTAAATATATAAAGTACATGAAATTTGACCCAATAACGGACTTGGAAATGTGGCCTGAAGATGCCACCTAAGGCCTTAGGAAATGGCCCAAATGCAAGAGGTTTTTGGGCCTGAGTTTGAGTCATCTAGGAAGCAAATAAAAGAAGTTTTATTTTGCTTCCATGAGTGGGGAGTTGGACGGCACAAGGGAATCTAAGAAGAGGAGTTTTTATTCAAATAGAACTTTTGGCTAATTAGGAGATTTTATGGAATTTCATAGTTGATAAAATTAAAACTTATCACAAATGAAGAGTTGGCGGATTTAGGGACTCTAAGGCTAATAGTTTCGGCCAAAGAGAGAAAAGTAAAGAGCCATTCTCTTCTTTTCATCTTCTTGCCGAAATCTCCTAGTCAAAGTAACAACAATCTTTTCTCTTTTCTTTAGCCAAATCCTCCTTGTCAAAACTCTATCCATCTCTTTTCCTTTCTTTTTCTTTTCTTCTACTATCCCTCCACAAAAGCCAAAACTTTGAGATCCAAAATAGTGCCATAGCCGAATATTATAAGAGATCATCCGGGATTCGAAAACGAGGTAAGTACATCAACATACATTCGGCAAAAAGGTCCCTTCTATAATTGAATAATAGTTCAAATCTAACAAGTGATTTCGGCAGGAATTAAAAATAAAGATCAACTTCGGGATTTGAGAACTTCAAGGTAAGTAAGTTTATACATTCAGCCAAGGCCAAATCTTAGTCAATTAGATCAAATTGATCAAAACTAACCTATTCGGAGATCTAGGTTTTGGCCGATTACAAGGAAAAAGGGAAGGTGAAGTTTTGATTTAAAATCCATAAGGTAAGCACTTGAAAGTATTCGCCAAGGTTTGTGTGATTACATAGATAAGATCTATAATTATTAAAAAGCGAAAACTAATTTATGTTGAGATTTAAGGTTGGCGAATATCAAGTGAAGGAAAACAAAGTTTTAGGATTTGAATAAACATCAAATCGGCATCAAAGGTAAGCCTCTTTACAAATCCTACTAGGATTTGGATATTATAGCCCAAAATAGAATTTATGCTAAGTAATACATGATAAACCAAATGTAGGAACTAAGGATCTAAACATTGGATCTTGCTTTCGGAATCTCAAGGAATCGCTAAACAAACCAGGTGTGTATTCCACACTAATCTTAATAGTTTTATGGTTCAAATATGTTATATATGTTAATGTGAAAGTGAAAGAAAGTGGCCAAAGTACCATATTGTGGTACAAAGTACCCAGGTACATTTTCCTACTCCTACTAGGATTTCAAAAAGATGTTATATTTAACATGTGAAAAGTGATGTAAAAGTGAAATAAAATATGATATGCATGATATTTATAATTTGGGGCATTCGGGTCAATTGAAGAAGGGAAGTGAATGTGATGACTTGGTCTCACTAAGTGAATGTGATGACTTGGTCTCACTAAATGAATGTGATGACTTGGTCTCACTAAGTGAATGTGATGACGGTTACATTAAAGTGGTGGCTATGCCACAATATTATCGATGGGCGATGAGCACGTCATTGCAATGGATCGCCTTCGATGGAGTGTAGCGGATGGAGGGTTGACTTAGTAGTCCCCACGGTGTACAGGTTGGTACGGGTGGAGTGTAGCGGATGGCATATAGGTTTGGGTTCGGGTTTGCATCATTACCTTGAAATTTTTTTGATTTTTATGGTGTGCCTATTTCTATTATGTTTAGTGTTGGTTACACACTGAGTCTATCGACTCACCCCGTTGTGGGAATATGTTTCAGGTGATGAGCAGTAATAGACCGGGACGGCAAAACTTGTGGTGGCCATGATCGACTTGAAGTTCAGTTTAATTTGAATATTTATTTTATTTTAGGTACTATACAATTTATTATTTTGGGTTTCATTTTATGTAATAAGGCCACCGTGACGAATTTTTATTTCTACTATAATTACTATGTTATGAATTTAGGGCTTTATAAAGAGTAAGCCCACTTAATATGAGATAAGTTTAAATATTTTGTCACTTGAAATAAATGGGTTTTTGTTATAAAAATAAATTTGTTTTCAACTCAAGCCCAACCCACAAAAAACTATCTTCCAAAAACACATAGTTTTCAAAGCATTCGAATGAATTTGAACCGGGTTACTTCGAGGAACATACCAGATCCAGTCCATTCTCATGGGCCGGGTTTGGGGTGTTTCACTCAATTTAACACATTACACTTTAGTTGGCAACTTTTACTTTTTACGCGATTAAGTCCTTTTTATCAAATTCAATACTTAAACGATAAAATTTTTCTATGAAACTTTCACACACATAAATACATACATAATAAACACTAAATATAATATTTAAATATTTCTCGGGCTCGGATTTGTGGTCCCAAAACCACCGTTTCGATTAGGGTCAGATTCGGTCTGTTACAGCAGCAAAATTCCTTTCCCTCTGCGGGGCTATCAGTACTCACAACTCATCTCGAAGACCATCCTCAAACCGTATGCAGTGCTCATACTCAGTCACGACTATGCCCCGAGCATACCAGCTCAACTGTAGAAATTTTGCCTCGTATTCCGCTACAGACTTGTTCCCCTATACCAGATTTAAAAATTTCTTTCTCCGGGCATCCACATAACTTGCCCCAACATATTTCCCTTGGAAGGCCGACTTAAAGAAAACCCATGTCAATCGGTCGGCTTGCGTGCTTTCCCTCACGGTAAGCCACCATTGGTATGCCTCATTTCACAGCAAAGACACTGCTCCCTTTAGCTTCTTCTTTTCGTGCAATCAAGGTCATCCATGATTCACTCAACCGCTTCCAACCAATACTCTGCTACGTTCGAGGCTACACAAGAGATGCCCTTGAAGATTTCTACCCCGTTTGACCGGAGTCACTCAAAAATTAACGCTCGAGCCACTAACCCAGTACTCACTCCAGCAACCCTTTCCAAAACCCATAGCATTGCTTGGGACAGAGCATCATCCCCACCGGCATTGGTGATGCTGACGCTTCCCTTTCAAGCATATGCCTTGATGCTGAGGATCCAACCCTAGCTCCACGGCCTCTACCACGGCCTCGTATACCACTTCCACGACCTCTTGTACTCATATCGATGCAACGTATTAATTTGCTTAAGAGTTTTATGAATCAACTTATAGTTCTCAAGATTATTGACAAATGTTTTATAAAAATAGTAATAAGAGTTGTTTTCGCAGATCGAGTTTACTATAGTTTTAGTCTCCTATAGTCTCAGTTTTCCTAACTAAAGAGTTTGATATGCTACTACTATCCCTAGTAGTTTCTCAATGCAGTCATTATAGCATATAACAGAATATAAGGTCAGGAACATACGGATTTAGTGCCAGAGACTCGGTGTGCCATACTATCAGTAACACTATCATTTTCCCAAACTAAAAATTTAAGCAGACTAGAAAAATTTTCAAAACCCATTCCACAGTCGAGTTTTGCAACTGGACTCTGATACCATTAAATGTAACACCCCAAACCCGGCCTAGACGTTATGTTCGAATCTAGCATGTCACATCACAAGGTTATTTAAAAACTACGCGTTCAATGAAAAACCCTTCCTCAATTTAAAACTTTCTACCGTTAATAAATCCCGAATTTTATTGTTTACGAAACAAGATTTGCTTAACATTATTTTCCTTGCAAACATAATATTATTTTCAAAAAAGTTGTTTGTTGCAGAAGAGTGGCTTTAAAAGTTGCGGAAACATGATATTTTGAAAACAATAGTTATTGTTTTAAAAACTCGTGTTTAATCGTTTAGCAGTTCATAACTAAAAGAGTTACCAAATGAAAGATAAAAGAAAAGAAACCAATGGCCTTATTACATAAATTATTAACCCAAAAATAATATAAAAAAAATTAAACCCAAAATTGCTAAGTTTTGTTTAATAACAAATCAATGTATGGCCACCTCCGAGTCCTCTGCAACTCTAAATCCTCTAACGCTGGGGATTACCTGCACGGTTAAAAGGAAGGGGTGAGTTACGAGAACTCAGTGTGTAATCCCCTATAACGGTCATAATCTGGGCCCGAGCCCATACAATGTCAATCTGGGCCTAAGCCCTATTTGGTAACAAGCTGGGCCTAAGCCCCAAATCAATTCAGGGCAATGGATATGTACCCACCCAGATCCAACCAAACTCTCCACCTGTACCAACCAATCTCTCCGTGGGGACCAAGTCGACCCACCCAGCCAAAACTCTCCAATAAGCAGCCAAGCCACTATAACGGTATGTGGCGATACCACTAGAACGGTATGTGGCAATGCCACTAAATGGTACATCCTCCGATCAGCAAACCCAACCCGATGCAATATGTTATGAATGCAGTGTATTATGATTATAAATAGATATACAAATCACAAAAATTATGTTTAACTATCACTAAGGGTATAACGATCATGTTATCATTTAGGGGTAAAACGATAATTTCACCTCTTGGGGTATTTCGGTAATTTACCCACTGAGGGTATTTCGATAATTTAACCATTAAGGGTATTTCAGTAATTTACCCGCTAAGGGTATTTCGGTAATTTATCATCTAACGGCCTTTCCAAAGGCCCACTGTCGCCTCGGACGACATATGTTCCCTTTTTGATCATTACGGTATAATTAGGCCTAAAATCCAATTTTAACCCAAACGGGCCCACACGCTCGTGTGGCCCATCTAGTTCATTTTTTGTCTCGATTTTGTGAACTTTGCAGTCGCATCAATCATTCGCCATTTTCCATCTATTTTGCTCATGTGGGCCCGTTAACCCATTGGGCCCACTTAGCCCGCTTCGGCTCAACAAGGCCCATTACGGCCTTAGTTCAATGTGAGAGTTTGTGACACCCTCAACAGTTTATCACCATCATCAGTGGCTAAGTTTATCTTTGCGAGTGCTCACACGCTTGAGAGATCTCAATTGTCGATACTCCAGCTTTTTGATATTTCGACTTTTGGCCGATTCACAGAACAGCGCATAATAACACAAGCAAGGATTTGCATTACACACCTTGATTACGAGTTTTGGTTTCCACCACTTCCAAGACACCTATAGTAATAGTTGAAAAATGGTTAGTCTCAATCTTTGATAACCTTATCTTTGACACACCCTACTAGACTAACTTCGTTTACCACAAATGCGATCTCCTTTAGTGCACCAAATACTCGGCCCTATCCCTTTCCTACGGAAATCAAGACCCTAACAAATATTTGGTGAGCGAAAGAGTTGTTAGTAATTGTCCCATATTCAGCCAAACCAAATATTATGACAACGTTCTTACCTTACTTGATTGATGAGTCAACGATAAAGGTTTGATTAATTAAAATCACTTGTGCTCTTTCACCCTATTGAAAACCCTAAGCCCAATGATGGCCAAATTACAGAAAAGAAAGTATTTTTAGACACAATGAGAAAGGAAGAACGTACAATTATTAAGGAAGAAATCGAAAGGAAACAAAGTTATAGACAAAGAGAGAACCATAACTTACCGATTGTCAAATTCCTTGCAGAGCCACACTAGGAGAGAACAGAACTATGATTCGGCTAAGGACTAACTCACAAGATGCAGTGAGTATGCCCAACACAAAAAGTGATAGAGGGTGTTCGGCTAAGAGAGTTAAATTGTAAAAATCGAATGATGTGGAAAGAAAAAAAGAAGAGTCAATTGAAGAGTAAAAAAAAAGGGAAAAGATTCAGCTATGGAGAGGAAAGAGTAGAAAAGAAGACAGAGAAGAAAAGAAAGGGACTAAGAATTCAGTAAGAGAGAATTGAAGAGGAGATAACCCGAAATGCTAGAGGAAATGTACCCAAAATACAAAAACTCACCAAAGAAAACTAGAGAAAATTTGGCACTCTCCCCACTCAAAGCCGAATATGCTACCAATGACCCCTCTTCAGCCGATATTCCCCTTTGGCTAGACTCCCACTTTCGGCCAACACTTCCCAGACCCATCAACTCCTTGATTTTCTCCCTTTTTTCCTCCTACACTTGCTCTCCTTCATCCATTTGAACCGTTTGACCAATTCTCTAACTCCCATTGAAGAGTTTGATCCAAACTCTGCTTCCTCCACTCTCAAGCCACAAAATAAAATCCTTCATTTGCCACCTAAGGGATTCGAACCCCTTCCCTCCTTGCTCTCCACTGGACGCCACACCACCACACCACACGCTCCACTTATGTTACTAAAACACACTCAAATATACTTAAGTCCAACCTCAACCAGTACTCTCCTCTTAAAGGCCAAAAACTAAAATTTTTCCAAGGCTCAGACTCGATCCTAGGCCTCCCTATAACCCCTAAATACACTCAAATAACCAGCTGAGCAAGCACAACATGCAATTATACAAAAATTTACAACCCTTAACTTTTTGGATGTTACACGGATCGGTGCGACGGGGGACTCGAAAGGGGCCACACGACCTAAATTGTTTGATTTAGTACCTAGTAATGATTTTTAATTTTATTTTGGGGTATTTTACTGTAATAATGGCCTTTCTAGATTTTCATGGTTAATTAGGATTTCTATTGTTTTGATTCTGCAACTGCCAGCAGTTGGGTTATTCGACTTTTGAAAACATATCAAATGCTTTCACAAAATATACTCAAATACGCAAACTGATTTTAAAAGCTTCTGCAATAAGTAACATTTTGAAAGTTAACAACGTTTTGAAAAAGAATAATTTTGTGATGATGGACTACGTTCTTTTTAACTGAACGATGTATCATAGAATTAACACAAGATTTTGTAAAGTGGTTAAAGAGAAAAAGAGGTTTTTTTTTATGATAACTCATTTATTTCAAAAAACGCTACCATGTGATATCGCCAGATTCAACCGTAACGTCTAGGCCGGGTTTGGGTTGTAACATTTTGTGGTATCAGAGCTAGGTTGCAAAACTCGGCTATGAATTTGAGTTTTGAAATTGGGTTTTCTTTTAAAGCACTGATTTTCAGATGATTTAAATATCTTTCATAGTATGTGTGGTACACCGAGTCTCCAGCGCTGATCTCGTAAGTTCACTGAAACTGTTATATGTTCTAAACTAAAACTACTGTAGATAGTATATACTACGTCTATTATAGATAGACTGCACTGAAGACACTCAGGATAGTGTATACTGATACTGTAGTAAACCCAATAGACACTAATAGACACTGTGTTGTACGAAAATAAACCTTATACTTCTTTATACTGATTTCATAAAATATCTGTTAATAGATAATAGGAACTGTAAACTAACGCATAAAATTGTTAATACAGATAAACCATAATTAGACAATGAGCGCAAGAGGTACTCGTGGACGGGGTACAAGAAGCTGTGGTAGGGGCCGTAGAGGTGCTTGAGTTGGGTCCTCGTCATCTGGCCATATACCTAATTTGGAAACTAGTGAGACACCAGCTTCGCCTGTGACTGAGACTGGGTCTCATGATCGAGTGGCTGGGGACGACGCACTGTCCCAAGCCATGTTAAGGATTCTAGAGTGGGTCGTTGGGCCCAATACTAGAGCTGAAAGCAAGGGTCAGTTACAGAACAACTCTGGTCTAATGGAGTAGAGATTTTTAGAGGTATTGCTGAAGTTTCCCCAATGTGACTGATTACTAGATAAAGGCCACAGAGAGAATTATGGATGACCTAAACTACACCCCCGAGCAAAAATTAAAGGGAGATGTATCGCTGCTACGAGATGAGGCATATCAGTGGTGACTC
Organism: Gossypium rotundifolium; assembly: GCA_025506655.1. Lineage (NCBI taxonomy): Eukaryota > Viridiplantae > Streptophyta > Magnoliopsida > Malvales > Malvaceae > Gossypium > Gossypium rotundifolium. Next base: position 95,798,564 of record CP106732.1, on the reverse strand, counting down.
ACCATTAAGGAGGTCACTCAACCCGACCGACTGACATAGGAGTTTTTTAAGATCACCTTCTAGGGGAAATATGTGGGGGCCAATTACATGGATGCCCAGGAGAGAGTTCCTAAATTTGACCCAAGGTGATAGATCAGTGGCTGAGTGTGAGGCTAAATTTTTACGACTAAGCCACTATGCACGTGGTATGGTGGCGACTGAGTATGAGAGATACATTCACTTCGAGGATGGCTTCAAGGACAATCTGAGGGTACTGATAACTCCATAGAGAGAGACTATGCTACACTTGTCGATAAGGCGAAGATCGCCAAGGAAGTGAAGCGCACTAAGCGCCAAAACAGATAGAGAGGTAGGAATAAGAGGGATTTAAAGCCCTCGAGTTCCATTCAGAGGCCTAAGAAAAAGGCTAGAGTTGATAGACCGATCAGAGTTAGGACTCCTATTGCTGCTACTGGACAGCCGCCATGTATTGACTGTGGTAGACGCCATCAAAGAGAGTGTTGGAAGATAACTGGGGCTTGTTTAAGGTACAGTTCATTAGAGCACCGTATTAGAGATTGCCCACGGAGATCCAATCAGATGCAAGCTTCTGGCATGGGTACTGCACCACCAAGAGTAGTTCAGCAGCCACCAAGAGGCCGTGGTCAGGCCAGGGGTGGTAACGGTCTGGGACATGGTCAGAGAGTACCGGGCAGAGGTGCTGGTCATACTGAGGCGAGGCAGCTGGCTCTAGTCTATGCTACTCATTGTTAAGAGGATGGAGATGCTCCAGACGTTATTATAGGTATGTTCTTTATTTATAATGTACCCTATACTGCACTGATAGATATAGGATCCACCCACTCCTATATAGCTTGTACCGTATCTAAAAACTTGGGTATATTGGTTGAGAGCACTACGAGTGAGGTCACTATACCAAGTTTGTTGGGACAGTCAATAAGAGTTAATAAACTTTTTAGAAATGTTCCTTTAAAGGTTTAATGGGCTATCTTTTGGGCTGATCTGATGGAACTACTTTTTGAAGAATTTGATCTGATACTGGGAATGGACTTGTTAGTCAAACACCAAGTGAGCTCAGATTGTGCCACAAAAAGGGCTGTACTGAGAATTGAGGAGGAGAATAAGGTAGTCATAATTTGGGAGCGTCGAAACTATTTATCGAATATGATTTTTGCATTGAGGGCTGAGAAGTTGGTCCGTAAGGGATGTGAGGTGTATCTTGCCTCCATCAGTGTTTCAGATTCTGGGGATTCTTCAGTTTAGGACTTTTCAGACATTTTTTTGAAGAGCTACCTGGGTTACCTCTGAATCGTGAAATAGAGTTTGGGATTGAGCTCCTTCTTGGTATAGCTCTGGTGTCCATCGCCCCTTATAGAAAGGCACCGAAAGAGCTTGTGGAGCTTAAGGCTCAAATTCAAGAGCTTTTGGATCTTGGGTTCATCCGCCTTAGTGTGTCTCCGTGGGGGGCACCAGTTCTATTCGTGAAAAAGAAAGATGGATCCATGCGCATGTGTATTGACTACCAGCAGCTGAATAAGTTGACCATCAAGAATAAGTACCCTTTACTGAGGATAGATGATCTATTCGATCAGTTCCGAGGAGTTTCAGTGTTCTCTAAAATTGACCTCTGATTAGGGTATCACCAGTTGAGAATTAAGGAAGCTGACGTGCATAATACGGCATTTAGGACTCGTTATAGTCATTACGAGTTCCTGGTGATGCCATTTGGACTGACGAATACTCTAGCAGCTTTTATGGATCTGATGAACCTAATGTTTCACCCCTATCTGGACCGGTTCGTGGTGGTATTTATTGATGATATACTGGTGTATTCAAAGACTGAGGATGTGTACGATGAACACTTCAGAGTGGTTCTACAGATTCTATGAGAGAAGCAACTGTATGCCAAGTTCAGTAAGTGTGAGTTCTGGTTACGTGAAGTAATGTTTCTGGACATGTAGTTTCTGCTGAGGGGATTAGAGTCGATCCTCGAAAGATTAAGGCTATCTTAGAATAGAAGCAGCCTAAGACTGTATCTGAGATTCGTAATTTTTTAGGACTGGCAGGATATTATCGACGTTTTGTAGAGGGGTTTTCACTAATCACCGCACCCTTGACTAAGCTGCTATGTAAGGGTGTGTCATTTAACTGGACTAATTCGCAGTAAGAGAGCTTTGAGAAGCTTAAGACTGTACTGATTAAGGCCCATGTTCGATACAGCCAGAGTCTAAAAAGATTTTACTGTTTACAGTGATGCATCACATGTCAGTTTAAGATGTGTGTTAATGCAGGATGGAAAGGTGGTAGCGTACGCATCTCGTTAGCTTAAGACTCATGAGGCAAATTATCTGACACATGAATTGGAGTTGGCCACTATGGTATTGGCACTGAAAATATGGTGGCATTATCTGTATGGTGAGAAGTATATCATTTACACTGACTACAAGAGCCTCAAGTACCTCCTCACATAAAAGGAACTGAATCTTAGGCAGCGTAATGGATTGAGATGCTTAAGGATTATGACTGTACTATCGAATACCATCCGGGTAAGGCCAATATGGTGGCCAATGCGCTGAGTCGTAGGGCTATGTTTGATCTGAGGGCAATGTTTGCTCACCTCAGTTTATTTGATTATGGTAGTCTGTTGGCCGAACTTCAAGTTAAACCGACGTGGATAGAGCAGATTAAGGGTAAATAGTTGGAGGACGAGTCTTTGGGTCTTTGCTTCTGATAGATTGAGAGTAGGAATACTGTGAATTTTGGATTGAATAGCGAAGGGGTACTCTACTTCCGTGAGAGAATCTGTGTACCAAAGGATACTGATTGAGGCATTGTATACTGTGAAAGGTGCATAGTAGCCCTTATGCTATGTATCCTGGTGAAAAAAAGATGTATCGAGACCTTCGTGAGTTATATTGGTGGCTAGGTCTTAAATGAGAGATTACTAAATTTGTGGCCAAGTGTTTAACATGTCAGCAGGTTAAGGCTGAGCATTAGTTACCTTTAGGATTGTTGCAGCTAGTCAAGATTCCACTTTGGAAGTGGAAGCGTGTAACTATGGACTTCGTTAGTGGGTTACCCCTTACACCCACTAAGAAGGATTCTGTATGGGTCATCGTGGATCGATTGACCAAGCCCGCCCACTTCATACCAATTCGTACTGACTACTTTTTTTAAAAGCTAGCTAAACTGTATATGTCTGAGATAGTTAGACTGCATGGGGTACCAGTTTCAATAATATTGGATAGGGTTCCTCACTTTACGTCTCGGTTCTAAAAGAAGCTACATGAAGCTCTAGGTACAAGGTTGGACTTCAGTACTGCGTTCCATCCTCAAACAGATGGTCAATCTAAGAGGGTGATTCAGATACTAGAGGACATGTTTAGGAGTTGTGTGATTGACTTCCGAGGCAGTTGGGAGGATTACCTGCCACTAGCAGAGTTTGCTTATAACAACAGCTATCAGTCTAGCATTCAGATGAGACCTTACGAGGCACTATATGGTCGTACATGTCGCACACCTTTATGTTGGACTGAGTTGGGCGAGCTACAGGTTTTGGGCCCTAAACTAGTTTCTGATACCGAGGACAAAGTTAGATTGATTTGAGACCGACTGAAAGAAACATCAGACAGAAAGAAGACGTACGCAGATCTGAAGCGTCGAGAGGTTGAGTATTCTTTGGGGGACTTTGTTTTTCTCAAGGCCTCGCCATGAAAGAAGGTACTGAGGTTTAGTCGCAAGGGCAAGTTGAGTCCTAGGTTTATTGGGCCTTACCGCATTCTGCAATGTGTGGGACCAGTTGCATATCAGTTAGAGTTACCTTCAGAGTTAGATCGGATTCACGACGTGTTCCACGTCTTTATGTTGAGGCACTACCACTCTGATCCCACGCATATTGTTCCTATTGAGGAGATCGAGGTTAGGCTAGATCTGACCTTTGAGGAGGAGCAGTCCAGATATTGGATTGCGATGTAAAGATTCTAAGAAGAAAGTCCATCCCACTGGTTAAGGTTTTTTGGCATAATCATAGTTCTGAGGAGGTCACATGGGAGCCTGAGGATGAGATGCGACAGTAGTGTCCTCATCTGTTCTGATCAGGTAAAATTTCGAGGCCGAAATTTTCTTTAAGGGGGTAGAGTATTAACGCCCCAAAAATCCTTTATAATTATTACCGTATGTTTGTGACACAAATATCTGTCTGCTTCAGTGGTTAAGTGTTTTGGGAGTGTTTGAGAAGTCTTGGGTTCAAGCCTTAGCTTGGGCAAATTTTTGTTTTTAATTGAGTAAACCCCTATCATTAGCCAGTAGGCTTATAAATAAATATTAGTAAAATATTTCAGAATGGGTCTGCTGGTCTGGTGGATAAGTAGAGTGGCAAACTACTAGTGGTCTTGAGTTCGAGTCCTGATGTGCGCCAGGGAGTGTTTTATTTTGCTGCTAGTGCCGTGTGGGTGTTTTTAGTCTAATCGAACTACTGAAGAGTTGGAGTGGAAGTTGAATTATGTGGTTGAGGGAGAGGTGGATGATTTTGGAAAGTGGATTAATGGATTTGGGGAGAAAAATAAGGAAAGAAGAGTTTGAAGGTAACCAAAATAGGTGTTGGTAAATTCAGCTACTCAACTCATTCTTTTAGTTTTTTTTTTTTTTTTGCTTTTGGTCTTTCTTTGTCGATTCTTGCATTTTTTCCCCAGGTATTGTCGTTTCCCTCCTCTCACTCGCCTAAATTTGGTGCTTTGGCAATTTTGCTGCCCCACGCACCTTCCTTGCTCTCTTAGCTGAATTTCGGCTTTACGCTCTCCCTTTCTAATGCTTTTCTTTATCCCTACTATTTTTTTCTCCCTTTTTCCTGGTGGTGTTGAATTGGCCCTTGAATATTTCTCATCTTTATGCATCTTTTTCAATCGATCAAGACAAGAAGTGTATTCCTCCTTCGTTGGTTATACGTCGATAAGTAAGGGGTAGGTTATGATGATTTGGGGTAGTCGTTGCTTGGTGAAAAACGATTCTTTTTTTTTATGTTTCGTTAGTGATTACGCTTTTTTTTCAACAAAAAATCGTATGGATCGAGACCTTTCCCATGCTTCTTCGTAAGCAAACTGAGTTGAGGCATTAGGGTTAAGTTCCGATCGCTTTAAATTGAGTAAGTGGTTGGGTTGGTTTAATTCGGCTATTAAGGTGATTAATGGGGAGTGTATTGATCAATTTTATTTTTTAGGTATTATCGAGCTCAGAAGTGTTTTGCTATGAATCCATAATAGGTCTGTAAACACGCTTTGAAAATGAAAATCGGTGAAAAGCTGGAAAACATGAAAAGTCGATGCCACACGGGCATGAGGCCGCCTTTTTGGTATGCCGTGTGACCGAACACGAACATTTGATCATCGAGGCTGGCCATGTACGATTCATAGGTCAGGCCGAATTAGGCCGTGTGGGCCACACGGGCATGTGGGCCTCACACAGGTGAACCATATGGGCGTGTGGAATTATTGGGCTAGGCCATGTGATCCACACGGCCAAGGCCATTTTAGGCTGTGTGGGCCACACAGGCATGTGGGCCAACATGGGCATGCAACATGAGCCTACAGGCCCATTTTCACTGTTTGACTGCTAAGGTTGCACGGGTCACCCGAGTCGACTGTGAACCTACTGTAGGGTCGATAAGCTTACCTAGAACCCTAATTGACTGAAATAACTGTATGACTGATATGAATAAGCATGATGATGTTCCACTGATTTGATGTTGTATGCCTTGATTACATGCATGATATTATGTTATAGCATGTCATATTTGTTTATTACATTGCATTGGGTTGGGGGCTTATTATGATTGGAGGAAGTGTACTGAAAGGCCTCGAGCCTAACTTACTGGCAGCTCAGCTGCAAACTATTGTCTAGTGCCGCATACGGTATTTTTTGGAGTGAATGGATGGGTGGGTTGATTATATCCCCACATGGAGAGGAGGGTTGGACGGAGATGGAGTGTAGAGGCTGGCTGGGTAGGACTTGTATACTGTGTAATCTGTTACTGTAATGGGCCAAGGCCCAAACACATGATTGCTTCTGTACTGAGATGGGCTAAAGCCCAAGCTGATATTGTTACTGATTCTAAAAAGGGCTTAAGCCCAGACTGTGATTACTTTCTGTCTGTTTGCTATTTATGGGATTACACACTGATTTTTTGTAAACTCACCCTTCTAATTTGACTGTATAGGTAATCCCCAGACATAGGCGGATCGGTGCGGCGTAGGACTCAGAGGGGGCCACACGACCTAAATTATTTGATTTAGTACCTAATAATGATTTTTAATTTTATTTTGGGGTATTTTACTGTAATAATGACCTTTTTGGATTTTCATGGTTAAATTGGGATTTCTATTGTTTTGATTTACAACTGCCAGCAGTAGAGTTATTCGAGTTTTCAAAATGAATCAAATGCTTTCACAAAATATACTCAAGTATGCAAACTAATTTTAAAAGCTTCCGCAATAAGTAGCGTTTTGAAAATTAACAACGTTTTGAAAAAGAATAATTTTGTGATAACGGACTACATTCTTTTTAACTGAATGACGCATCCTGGAATTAACATAAGATTTTGTAAAGTGGTAAATAGAAAAAAGAGGTTATTTACGACAACTCATTTATTTTGAAAAACGCTACCATGTGACATCACCAAATTCAGCCGTAATGTCTAGGCTGGGTTTGGGGTGTTACATTACCGATTTCAACTCAAAATGTTGAGCTTGAATAGGTGGTCTGACTATCCCAGGTTCAAATCATCCAGAATTGGTACTATATTCTCATGAATAGGTCTATCGCAGTCATCTATCACTCGAGGAATGTCAACATTATGGCTATTCAGATGCAAAGGATTTTCCATACTTGGATCATTTTCGATCCTAGCCATATCTCGCAAGTCTTTTCTCCTTCTTCGCAAAGTTCTCTCAATCTCTAGATCAAAAAGATATTCTTCGTTAACAAGAATGCCTCTTCTCATGCACTGATGACAAACCTAAAAAAAATTAGAGACAACTAAGTTAGATAAAACAAATGGAATTAGGTAAGCAATAACAAAACCAAATTTCACCAAATTGCCATTCTCAGCAATGGTGCCAAAAACTTGTAGTGTGTAAATATAATCTGCAAGTGTGCAAGTATACACACCGAATCAAGTAATATAAATATAAATAAGATCGTCTCCACATGGACCGGACATGATTAACTTGGTTAAGCTGTCGTTATGAAGTATGTGAATTATGCTAAGGCAAGACAATGTAAAAAATGCAATGGTAATCAAAATAGTAATGATGTGCGCAATATGTAAACAAAAAAATATTTAGAAACATGCTATGGCAAAGATATCAAGTCAAGGATAAGAGGAACAAATCTGTTGAATGAGGATGTTAGGATTACTAGGAATCCACCCTTATAAAACAAAAATGCCTCAACAATATCTTAACCATTTTATTTCTCAGAATGGATCTAAGATAGTCTGCTTCTTTCGAGAGTAGAACCTCAGGTTATCCCACCTAAATTGTTATATGTCTATAGGCCTCAAGTGTGCTTCCTAACACTGATTTATCTTTGTTCTGTACAAACACTGCTCTATGTCTAGAAACTATTATGCTTATTCTATCGAACAACCACTTGTATCATTCAATTTTGATCCAACTAACCTAACCTTTTTAGAATTAGATTATGTTTATAAGAATACTAAACATTCATCTATGACTAGAGTCTGCATGCATGCAATTCAAGAAGAACAAAGTGAATGAAATAGTAAAATAGATCAGATCCAAGCTTCAACATTAATGGAAAATTAGAACATCATCTAGTAATCCCAACCCAATGAGATTTAAATCATGGGTTGGTTAATCAAATCCGAATTCAAAATATCATTCAACATCTTCAACAATTAATTTCGCAAAGAAGCAATTTAGGAAAATAAAGGAAGAACTTTAGGAAGCTTTCTCTGTTCCAGCTTTCAACTCTGATGGCCCAATGTCTTGCGAAGACTAGGTTGACTGCCTTCTTCTTCTCCCTTGTGTTCTTATCTGCTAACCTTTATTTTTACCTCTCGATTCTCTTTTCTCCTCTTTTTTCTCTCTCTTCTTATAGGGTAGATCCCCCTCTCAGCCCACAAATTTTTCTCCCCCCTTTTTCAAGTAGATCTTTTCGGTACAAGTACAGTTGGCTAAAAGTGGCACGAGTTGAATGTTGACTCAGTGTCTTCCTGGAATTGCTATGGCATTAATGTTGGCAGTCTATCCACCCTTTTGTTATGACAAAACTTCATTCATTAATTTCTTTTCCTCATTCTACACCTACCATCAAAACAAATCCTTTCCACCCACAAGTAAAAGTATCATAATAACATTTAAGCACAATCTAAGTTTCATGATGCAATGTCCTAAAATACTAATATAATATCCTAAAATGCAAATAAATTTACTTAAGTGCAAATAATTAACCAAGCCTAGAGGCCTGAAATATAACTTTTTTTTCAAGAGTTATCAAGTACTACTCAGCTTCCTCACCAAAATGGGGTGTTACACTAAACATGATCACGAAAATACCAAATGTACCAAAAAAATTTAGGGTGTTACAGACTATAACCGCAACACTGGAAGAATTCAGAAACAAACCATAGATGCATCAATTTGACCAACCTATTGAAAATTTCATCCTAGCCTACAATCATCTGACCAACTTGAAAATGAACTCTGGTCAATCAAAAAATCATTACCAATAGCCCCAAGAGACCCATTGCATCAATGATGCATAAAAGGCCAAGTCTTAAATAGTCTATCCTCCTCATCATCATTTTGGTTCCAATTTTACAAATATTATCACTGTTCTCAAGTAAGGCCTTCCAAGAAATGTTCTCAATATATCAAGTGACACCCTTACCTTGGTAACTCTCATATATACATTAGAACATGACTAGAAACTAAAAACTAAAACCACCATTTTTTCCAATAAAAAAATGAACAAAATAAAAACCATAATAATGTAAGTTAAAATTAAAAGAAAAAAGAAAAAAAAAACTAGAGAATACCGTTGAAGAAGCCATACCAAACAACTAGTTTAAAGGTTAATACCATTGTTGGCAAAGCAAAGATTTGGTTTGAAAAAAATTAAGCGACTAGAGGGTTTTTTCCTATGGAAAAAGGAATAACATATCATGATTGTTGTATGTAAATTATAAGATCCAAAAAATTAAGCAAGCTAAAGAATTTTCAGAAACTATCTTCAAAATAATTATTTCATTTTTGAACAAGTGATAAATTTTATTCATAGGATAGAATGTCTTTACTTGAAAAGAAAAATCAATAAAATTCTAATTTTTCTTGAATAAAAAGGGAGTAATTAATTAATGGATTTGTACTTTATCAAATTCTCCAATATGGTACCCCTTACATTTCAAATTGTCAATTTTGGCACTTGATGCTTCATTCAATCTACCAATGCGATACTTGACTTCTAATAGTGGTTGTGTTCATTGATGATATATTGATTTGTTCAAAGACAGAGTCCGAACATGCACAACATTTAAGAATTGTATTACAGATTTTGTGGGAGAAACAGTTGTATGCGAAATTCAGCAAATGTGAATTTTGGCTCCATGAAGTTGCATTTTTGGGTCATATTGTATCAGCTGATGGAATCAGAATGGATCCAAGTAAGGTAGCGGCAATGATAAATTGGAAAGATCTGAAGAATGTTACTCAAGTATGGAGTTTTCTAGTGCTGGCAGGTTGTTATCATCGATTTGTCAAAGATTTCTCAAGGATTACCTTACCGTTGACTCGATTATTACAAAAGAATGTTGAATTTATATGGTCAGGTGAATGTCAGCAGTAGTCTAACTTTGAAAAATCACCAAAAATTGTAGAAATAGAATTTAAGGATGAATAAATATGGAATTAAATAGAAGAAACATTGTAAGCAATGGAATTTTAAATCATGAGATATAATAGATTTTTTGAGATAAGGTTAGAATGATTTTGGGTTCCCCTGTTCTAACTTCAAAAAATCATAAAAAATTGGAAGAAAATAATTAGGGGCTTAAAATTATATTTTTAAAACCATGAATGAGTCTATTTTCAATAGAAATAAACGATAACATCATCTGATTCCTGTACAAGGAGATAATTAATTTTTAGATAGCAGAACAAGGGTGACTTTAAAGAATAAACTGTACTTATTGGCTAAACCAAAAATTTTTAAAATTTTATGGTAATAATATATGTGAGTCTAGTTTTAGGTAAAATTAGCGGATCTTAATTTGGAGTTCTTTAGCTCAAGATAAAAATAATATAGCGACTGTGACACGGATGGACAGCTTGAATATCCATATAAGTAAATAGTGAAATTATAAATAATGTTACTCATATGCGGTTATAAACATTAAGGAATCGAAATAGAGTAAAGGTGAAGTCAATACTAATAAGTGAATGATTTTACAATTATAGATCGAGAACCAGAAGCAAGTCGAGGAAAAGAAAAAGTAGCTGATTAGTCCCTGAACTTTTACAAATTCTACAAATCGACCCAAGTAAGTTCATATGGCTGAAATTTAATGATTAAATGTTAATTTCATGAATTATATCATGTATGATGAGATATATTTGTTGATGAATTGATAATAAAATAGAAATGTGAAAACCGAATAAATGATCAAATTGAGCGGAACGTCGAATTTAAGTTCTTCTGATCAGTGACAAGTGATAAGTAGTAGCTTCAGCTAGGGGTGTACAAAATTCGGGTAAAACTGAAAAAATTTGGTTAACCGATCGAATTCGATTAATCGATCGGTTAACTGAATTTTTTCAATCGGGGGTCGATTAATTATTTTTTTAATTTTTTGGTTAACGGTTAATTTGGTTTGAAACCGATCGGTTAACCGAATTTTTTCAATTTAACAGAAAAATTAATAAATAAAATTATAATATATAAAAGGCCCACTATTCACCTAAACCCAATCCAAACTCAAATATCCAACTAAACCCAATTACCCAACCCAACCCAACTATAAAAATTACAAATAATTTAATAAATAAAAATAAAATTCTAACAGTAAAACTAAAACTAAACCCAACTCCCTACTCACAGTGAACACATGGCAGAAAAAAAAATACCTCCTTCAACTTCAAATCCCTAATTGAAAACTTCCAAAATCTCTACCAGGCCAGCCACCTTCCGTCCGGCGCTCCGGCGTCTACCAGGTCACCATCCATCATCGGTGAGTTCAAGTTCAGGTAGGCTTTTACTAGCTCAAGAGTACTTACATATCAGACAAAAGAGAAAACGTCCATTAATACAAGCTCTTGTTTTTTTTTTTTTTAGTTCTTTTTATCTGATTTATCTTGTTTCTGGTTCTTGGGTGTGTTTATTATTTAACATCCTTAGCACGTGTTCATAATAAATTCTTGAAGTGCACTATAGATTCTTAAAATGGAGTTCAAAAATGGAGTGTTCATAATAATGGAGTTGTCAATCATTTATCATTGATTTTGGATTTTAAAAGGCATGTGGATTTGGCAATCACATTATATATCCATTGGTGCACTATCTTTGACTTTTGTTTCTCCTGGATTCTGGAATAAAGAGTTGATGTGTTCATTGCTCATTATGGTCCAAGTCTCTTTATTGGAGGCTTTGAAACCTTTTTTTCCATTGTAGTTCTCATCATGTTTCATTCCCTAGTATACCCTTTTCTTCAATTCCTCTCTTGCTTCATGATTTGTTTATGTCAGTAATTGTCCTATGAACAACAAAGATTTTAGCTTTAGTTGTTTATTTGATTTGATTTGTGATGGAATATATGATTGTTTTTTCAAGGAGGAGAGTGAATTTAAGTGATTTTAATTGGTGAGTATATATACACAAGTGACTATTGTGAAGAGAATTCATTTTTAGCTCAAGTTTTCATTATTTGGTGATAATAGATGCTATGAGAACTTAATTATTGTGAATTTTTATTGAGTGACTTTATGACTTCTAAGGTTTAGCTTAGTGGGGGTTTTGCAATAAAAATAACAGTGAATAAATTATATGAAACCTTAAATTAGTTGTGAAAATATTTATGGTTTGATTTCCTTGTATGTGTTGTGATTGGTTTTGTTAGATGGCACTGCTGCATTTTAAAGTAAGCTTACCTTGTTTTTTCAGCTAGTAATGGTAATGTGGTGCTATTCTTCTATTATTGTAACTGACCCCAAGGGTGTCCCACCGAATTAGAGGCCCCTCACGGATGAGGAGAAAGGTGATGCCGATCCTTTGGTAGGTTCTGGTTATGGAAGTGCACAATTAGACCCCCAAGCAGTCAATTATGGTAGCTGCAAGCCAGGAGATACGTTTCTGTCACAAGTGCAAACAATTTAAACCACCTCGCGCCCATCACTACTCTGTTTGTGAGTCGTCTAGCTACATGAATTCTTCAGGTTGTAGCTTTTGTTGTTATGCCATCTTTTAGTGAAAGATTCCTTGGTTTATTAATTGATTTCAGGTAGGAGGTGTATACTAAAAATGGACCATCACTGTGTTTGGGTTGTCAACTGCGTCGGGGCATTGAACTACAAGTATTTCCTTCTATTTTTGGTTGTTATTTTAATGCGTCTATTACAAGTCTTGTAACTGCACATTATCATTGATGAGGTACTTTGTTAGGCTGATTCGTTTGTTTCTGCATTGTTCTCTTGCCACAACATATTTTCTGCTGGCAGTCGGTAATCATGTGTTTGATTTTCTTGACAATTTTTGTACTTGTTTGTAAAGCTTTGGGTTAATTATGTAGTGGTTCAAAGACTTATGTAATGTTTTTGATTATGTAGTGATTCAAAGACTTATGTAATCTTTTTAATTATATAGTGATTCAAAGACTTACGTAATATTTTTTAATTATGTAGTGATTCATTTCGGGTAATTCGGTTAATTCGGTAATTCGGTTAATTTGGTTAATTCAGGTAATTTGGGTAATTCGGTTAATTTTTAACCAAAAATTAAAAACATATAATTTTCAGTTAATTCGGTTAACCGACCGAATTAACTGAAAAAATTTCAGTTCGGTTAACGGTTAAAAATTTTGAGAAGTCGGCTAATTCGGTTAATGTTAATTCAGGTCGGTTAACCGAATGAACACCCCTAGCTTCAGCTACACTTATTTGATCAGTGACAAATGACAAGTGATAAGTGGTAACTTGAGTTACACTTATCTGATCAATGATAAGTGACAAGTGATAAGTGGTAGCTTTAGCTACACTTATCTGATCTGTGATAAGTGACAAGTGATAAATGTGATCCGTGTAAGACCGTGGCAGAGCTATGGCTTCGAAAAGTGATAAGTGATCATACGTAAGACCATAGTTATATTATGGAAAAGTAGAAGTAAAGTACTCAATTTTTCCGTAACCGTTCCCTAATTTGATTAAGGATGGTAAGTGACAAATGGGCCCAAAGGAGTTAAAGTAAATGGATAAGTGGTAGTAAATTTATACAAGTGGACTCACCAATGATTGTTTGACATGCTGGCTAATAAAATATTTTCACGTGTTGTTTTTGACACATTAATAAGGCCCTCATTTATATTTCTAGAGAACAAAATACAACAAACCCGAAAATTATTTATTTTTAATACAAATTAACCTTTTCTTTTCTTTTCCATCAAAAAGTCTATGCTTCTGTCAACCTTTCCTTCTCCTTCATTGCTGCCGCCGTCACCAATGAAGTTGTTTGGCATCGTTTTTCGGTTCAAAAATGGCATCGGTCAAATTGCCTCAATCCCCTGAACTTGGATCTTACTTTGGTTTCTCTCAAAAGAGTTCCAATGTCCATGAATAGGCTTTGAAGATTTGACCTTGTATATTTTTTATCTTCATTTCAAATCGTATCTTCGTTTTCCTTTAGTCTCCCTTACATAATCAAAATATGTCATCCAAACAAGGGAAGTATTATCTTTTACTTTGATTTTCTTTATTTTTAGGAAATCCAAACATGTCGTAAATTAGGAGATAATGAAAGGAAAGGAAATCTAATAATATTTTGTTTTTAAATATCATTATTATTCTTGGTTTATTTTAATGACTTTTTTTTCTTTACTATTTCTCCTATTAATACATTAAAGTTTTTTTCTATTTTTAATAGTTTATTACTTTTTGTAAATGGTTCTAATTATTTTTAAACTATTCTTTTTTACTTTTAAATTTTGGATCAAATTAACAAACTAACAAAATTATTATTTTTAAAAAATTTGAATTATCAAGGCTATTTTCAAAATTGTATCAAATAAACAATTTTATTAAATTAATTTAAACTTGTTTTTTAACACCTAAAATTATTGTTTATGAAGAACACTGATTTTTAATAAGTTTTAATTTAGTTTAATTACTTTAAGTACAATTATAATTGGAACATTATTTAAGTAAATCATTTACTTTCCTCTTCATCTCTCGACTAAACAAAAAATGTTAAAATTCCTTTCATTTACTTTGTTTTATCAATTTTAGTTATCCTTTATTTCTTTTTAACCTTCCCATCCTTTCCTTTCCTTTCCTTTCTTTTCCCTTCATTTCTTTCCTTTATTACTAATTATCCAAACAGATGGTAAATAAAAATTCCCGAATGGCTAAACCTTTTGGAAGAAAAGAAATCATTTAACTAAATTTTGAAAAAAGATTATCGTTATAAACTGATTGCTAATCCTTATCCAGCCTACATTTTGTTAAAGAAAATGTTTTCAAATAGTTAGAATCTTTTGTATAAAAAATAACATTTTAACTAAAATTTGAAAAATAATGACTATCAAAGACAAACAACTAATCCTAATCTAACTTGCATTTCTTTCTCTCTATAACACCCTATACTCGATCTGGTCATCGGGTTTGAGCTACAGGATGTTGACCCTACATTCGTCACCGAAGCAACTACGATTCAATTTACCCTTTTATATATGTAATTAACAATATTATTCAATCTCAATATGATTTTCCATCATTTTCGGGTTTTATATGAGCTTACAAAAGCTCTTTTGTTAACTAGAGGTCAAATTAGGATCATGTTTTAAAGTTTACAAAATATCAGGTTGACGTTGTGACTTCAAGGGTTCCTTGTCGCAATGTAACTCATTGACGATTTCTAGTTGACGACAAGAGCTCAACATCACAACATATTCGTCTATTTCAAATCCAAATGGTGCCTAATCAAAACATTCTTCCAATTGAATATGCATCCAAATCAACCAATTTAGCATTCTAACTATTTCCATATGCTAAATTTCATCTTGTTGCATCAATACTACTTATATATAACACATTCAACATATGATATTTTCATCATTTCATCCATCTAACCATTTCAATTGGTAATTCATCATATGTTCCATTCTAATTCGCTATTATTCATATATATACATAATTCAAGTAACATGGCTATTCAAACTTTTTATTCTACCAGTTATAACACAAAAACCGACTCAAACCTAGGTATATGTCATATGTTAAACCAAAAGGTTGTATAAACATTGTTGAGTTGAGGATCATTGACTGGATGCTGAATCATACCTCAAAACTTTGAGATTTACCTAAACCTACACACTGAGTAAACAAACCATACATTGAGTGATAAAGCTCAATGGCACTTTTATGATTCAAGTTAGTAAAACATAAGTATTAATCAAATGCAAATAACTAATTGAAGTTTAGTCTTTAACCATACCACACACGCATACATGCCAAAAGCTTCCAATATCATATGAAATATGCATATAACCATTTTGTATATCAATTCATTTGATATTAACATTTAAATTTATCATATCATACCATTCAACATTACAATAGAATTGAACAAATCATACCATTTGTCAAGTGCCAACCTTTATACCATTTAAACAATCAATACCATTAATGTATCTAACATGTATATCTTTGACATTATGTTATTCAATTTTCATGTTCAATTAATACCATTTAACCATTTAACTTACCATTCGAATCTCTTTCTAGAGTCTATTGATTCAATCTATTCAATTCAGCACCTAGGGCTCAATCTTGAACAGATCGCATAATCTTTTATATACTTTCTTATCGTGAATTACATATATGCATTCATATAGTTCCATATTGTCACATACTATTAGAATTGTTAATCCCATAGGTATCATATGTCACAAGACAATACATGCCTCCAAAACACACTAGGGTCTCCATAGAGACAATCAGTAATAGTGGTCTCCACAAAGACAAGACTCGGTAATCCGAAACAAATTTTGGGTTCCGGTTTAAATAGTGAATTCTTCGTCCATCAGTATCATCTCATATCATATCCCGTACAGCAAAAAAATAACCCTATTGGCATGCCAATTGTATCTTATCCTTTCTTACGTTCATCCAGACACATTTAATACATTAGATCATTTCTTTAAAATTCGGTCCATTTCTTACCTTTTTGTACCATTTTATAACCAATTCAAAACAAAAATCACAATATATAATTTAATAATTTAAATACATCCAATACATTTTACAAACATAGCTACACCATATGAACTTACCTAGCAAAAACGATAGTTAGCAAGTTGTCGAGGACTAATCCACAATTTTCTCTTTTCTTCGATTATCTACTGGTTGATTCAAATCTTGATTTATACAATAATTTATTTCAATTTATCAATTTGAATTACCTTATAACATCTTATTCAATGCATATGACCATTTAATTTCATTTTTTAAAAATTTCCCTAAATTTTTACATTTTATTCAATTTAGTCCTTAAAACCAAAACTATAATATCTTTTCACATTTAAGCCCATTTTTGCAATCCAATTTCAATTAGATTCTTTTATAGCCCTCTAATATATATAATTATAGAAACTTCGTTCTAATTTAAAATTATTTTCACTTTAGTCCCTATGCTCAAAACTAGCATTTAAACTTTACCATTTAGTCCCTTTTTCATTTTTAAACTCAAAACTTAACATTTAAACACCAAAAGCTTCAAAAATATCAATGAAACATTAGAAAAATTTAACAGTTTCACAATTTAATACCTGGGCTAGCTAAATCAAACTATAATGATTGTAACACCCCTAACCCGTATTTGTCACCGGAACAGGGTTACAGAGCATTACCGAAACTTTTCAGAACATTTTCAGATAAATCATGTCAATCACTACTCATTAATCGAGATTATATATAACGTCCCTTAGATGGACCCTCGAGGCCCAATACTAGTATTAGAAACAAGTCTGGACTTGATCGAAAACTCTAAGAATTTTTCACGACATTTCAAAAATTTTCCAAGGTGCAGGGCTCACACGCCCGTGTGGTTGAAGGGACACACACGTGTGACCCTGGGACACACCCATGATACAGGCCGTGTTCAACTTCGTGTAACTCTCTGACTTGTGCACACGGCTATGCCACACGCCCGTGTACTCGGCCGTGTGGTTAATTAAAATCTTTCGAAATTAGGTGCAGGTTTCACACGGCCAAGACACACACCCGTGTTCAAGGCCGTGTCTCCCATACGGCTGAGACACAAGCCCGTGTCTCTACCCGTGTGCTCAATTCTGAGCATTCTATTTTCTCCAATTTAAGGTGCAAGGGACACACGGCCAGGACACACACCCATGGGGTAGGTCATGTGTCACACACGGTCTAGTCACAAGCCCGTGTGTCGCCCATGTAGACAGAATAAAGCCATTCCTAGCTTCATTTCTCACCCAAAATCATACTCATGACTTGCACTTAAATCACACATCCAAATACCAACCATTTCAAGCATTCAAATCAGGTAAATTCCATCATTCACCATGGCATATCATTTCATGCATACATGTCTATAATCTTACCTTAGTTTAGTCCATATGTTTGGCATAATTTGAGCAACTACTTAATACAAATGTAGCTACCATAGTATGACGTTACAAATATATCAAAACAAACCATTACTAGCCATTCCAATGGCTAGATTACAAGCATTATTTACATTTACATGCCAATATGGCCAGTATAACCTATACATGCCATTACAACCATAATTGATTTCTCATAATGTACCAACATGGGCCGCTTGACAGTGTAAGTGATCTCCTCCAAGCTTCCAATCCAACGAGCTTCCGATTTAATCTAAAATAGGGAAATAAAACTAAGTAAGCATTACATGCTTAGTAAGTCCGTATAACATGGCACTTAACTTACCATTCATTTTATTTTGAAGTAACTATGTAAGGCATATTCAATAAATTTGACCTCAAGCCCTACACACATCCTCATTGCCCTTGTTAGTCATATATTCTATAATAACATCATAATATATATATGGGCTCAACAACAATCAAGTTTCCAAGCACATATGCTTTCCACAACATGTATTCATTCAATATGCATGATTCATCTCATTATTACAAGTATAATTTCATAATAGCTCATTTTGAGTTTAGATCATTTCATATCAGAAGTTTACTCATATTACTCGGAATATCGAGGTCACGATTAGTACACTCAAGGTGTACAAGTTTATAATCAAGAATTAACATATATTCATCAAATAAAGTCTATGTACAAATATCATCATTTCATGTTTTCATATATCATTTGTCATGTATCATCATTTTCTTGTACTTCAGGCCGATATATGTAATAACTCATTTCTTATTCGTATCTTCACATGTCAAGAACTTTTACCCGTTGAATTTATTCGAAATATCGATGGATACACAGGTAGTACACTCGAGGTGTACAAATTAGAATCCGTCAATTCATGTCCAATGGTACCCATAAGGTACTATTTCAGAGAGTACACTCTCGATCCACATATATAAAAACAACAGGATTACTAGTCCAGGTCCTTTTTATGACATATGCTCTAAAGAGCTTGATCTGGATTACCCGTCCGGGCTAAATCCAATCCATAATATATGCTCAAGAGGACTTATATTAGGATTACCTGTCCAGGGTAAATCTTTTTAGAGATGAGGTCAATAGGATTACTCGATCGAGCTAAATCCCTCTAGCAACAAATGCAGGCCCTCATTTATTTCGAGAAATCACATATCCATCGATTTTTTTTAATTTTTTTCAACCGGGATTTAAACATTTTTCTCAAGCATTATCGGGCATGTGATTATTTCATCCATCCACAACATTCGTATAATTCAAATAAACACATTCCACAACCATTCCAACCATAAAAGCAACATTTTCTTCGTTTATCCTTTACCATCTATCGGGCATTATCGTTTAATTTAAACATTTTTATTTATCGAGCTTGATCGGGTATGCAATAATTTCACATATTCATGAAATTTATACAATTTACATAAACACAATCAATGCAAGCATGTAAATAAACACAATTTAGTTACACGAGCTTACCTCGACAATATTCGTGTACGTAAATTTACTAATCCGACATTTTCCTTTTTTCCTCGTTCTAACTCTGAATTTGGTCTATCCGGATCTATACGGGTAAATTTAATGTCAATTGATCACATTTCATATTCATGTGGACTCATTTTACATCCTAGGAAAAATTACTAATTTGCCCCTAACTTTTCCATAAATTCTCATTTCGTCCCTATGCTCGGAAAATGAAACTTGTGTAATTTACTCCCTATTCCAAGCCTAACCAAAATCCCATTACAAAATTTATAGTGCATATTTTCTATAAATTTTATAATTTTTCATCAACTTTCACCACTTTGCATTTTAGTCCCTAAATCATGTTTTCATCAAAAATCACTTTGTAAAAGTTGTTTTTCTATCAACAACCTTTCATTTTCTACCTTAAATTTCATATTTCCAGCATAGTCATTCATGACCCAAATTTCATTCTCTGATAACTTTTCAATTTAATCTCCCAAATAGATAGATTAGACTATCTCGGTTTCAAAAGTACCAAAATTACTAAAAACATAGCTTGATTACTTACCCAAATAAGCTTGATAAGTCTTCTTCCTCTCTCCTAGGGTTTCCATGGAAATATTTGGGGAAGATGATATGAAATTCTTTTCTTTTTCATTTAATTAAGTTTTCATTTAATAACTTCTCATCTTTTTAATTTAGTCCTTAACCTTTTTATTTTTCCATGGATGAGTCATCTCAAAATATCTACATAATTTCATTAATGGTCTAATTACCATATAAGGACCTCAAGTTTTGAATTTCATAGCTATTTAATCCTTATAGCTACTAAATTTAAATTTTACATTTTTTGTGATTTAGTCCTTCTCGTAATTAAGCACTTAAATAATAAAATTTTCGTATCAAAATTTTCACACGACATGTCTATATTAATACGGGCCATATAATGAAATAAAAAAAACCTTATTTCGGATAGGATTTGTGGTCTGAAAACCATTGTTCCGATTTCACTAAAAATGGGATGTTACAACTCTCTCCCCATAAGGAATTTTCGTCCTCAAAAATTTTAACAGTAAAGAGATTCAGACATTACTCTCTCTCATAGTTTCCTCTAGTTCCTAGGTAGCTCCCTCTATATCATGTCACTATTAGAAACTTTTACTATAGCTACCTTTTTGTTTCCCAGTTTTTCTCTCCAAGTACCAGAATTTCAATCAATCTTTTATTGTAAATCGTGTCAGGCTAATTTAACATTTATCAAAGCAATAACAGTTGATGGGTCTAATCGATACTTTCATAACACATACTCATAAAACATTGTGATTTCTGTAGAACTTTGATAATAGTATTAATCAATACGCAATAGGTCCAATTCTTTTCATAATCTTATATGACCTGATAAACCACAAACTTAATTTGCCTTTACGGCCAAACTGGAGAACTTTCTTCCATGACGAAACTTTTAAAAATATATTGTCACCAATCTAAAACTCTATTTCTTTTCGTCTAAAATTCACATTAGATTTCTGACGATCAAATATTGCTTTTAAATTGTCTCAGATCACTTTCACCTTTCTTGACTTCAAAGAATTAAACCTACTACATGTATCTTTTCTCACTGAACTCCATCCAAAACACTGGAGTTTTACATTTGTGACCATGTAAAGCCTCGTACAGTATAATTTTGTACTTGATTGTTAACTATTATAATAAGCAAATTCAATCCAAGGCAAATATTTTTCTCAGTTACCTTCAAATTCAAGTACACAACATCGAAGCATATCTTCCAAAATCTGAATCATATGTTCAGATTGATCATCCATCTGAAAATGAAATACGGTACCGTATACCCTGAGTTTCTTGTTACTTGTTTCAAAATCAGAATATAAACCGTAGATCTCTATTAGAAATAACAGAAACTAGCACATCATATAATCTGAAAATCTCAAAAACAGATAATTCAAGAAATCTATCAAGTGAGAAATCCATTCATGCCAGAATAGAATGTACAGACTTCGTTAAACAATCAACAATTACTCAAATAGTATCTTTCTTTTTCATAGACAAGGATAATCCCGATATAAAGTTCATAGTAACTTTGTCTCATTTCCATTTCGGTATCTTCGCTAGCTATAATCATCCTGAAAGTATCATCTTTATCTGCTAATACATCTAACATTTAAATACAATTTCAGAATTACCATATTTCATTCTGAGCTACTAATACATCCTTTTCAAATCATTATGCATTTCATAATTCCCCAGATAAATAGACATAGTACCACTGTGATCATTCATGTAAAATTTTCTGTATAAACTCTAAATTCTTCAATACACAAACTCTATTTCTGAATAACATGCATTTATCAATTCTACTCTGAAATTTTGAATCAGAAATTATTTCACACTGTATTTATTTAACTTATAATTCATTAACACTTTTCTGGGTTTCACTGGTCTGTTGTAGAAACATCGGTTTAGCTCTATACTCAACTAAAATTGAGCTATTATCAGGCAATCATAATCAGTATCCATAGCTTTCAATGCATACAGAGATTTTCTACTTAGAATATTTGTAACTACATTCACTCTTTCCGAGTGATATTCAATTATCATTTCATAATCTTTCAACAATTCAAGCCATATACGCTATCTCAAAGTCAAATCTTTTAGCAACATCAGATACCTCAACTTTTTATAATCAGTGAATATATGACATTTTTCACCAAACAAGTATTATTGTCAGATTTCAATGCAAAAACAATAGTCGTCAATTCTAGATCATGTATCAAGTAATTCTTTCCATGTGAATTTTTAACTGTCTGAAAGCACATGCTATTACTTTGCCTTACTGCATCAAGACACTGTCTAATCCCATTCAATAGTACATCATTGTAATAACAAATTTCTTACCCGATTCAGTTGAATTAGTATTAATATTTTGATCAACAGAGCTTCCAGCTAGTCAAAACTTTATCGATATTTATTGGTCCATTCAAATCTTACCTCTTTTCTGTGATAACTAGGTCATCAATGTAGCTATTTCAATTATTACCATTGAAGCTTTGAGTTTTTCCAAAGCCACAAACATCAGATAGATTCAAAACCATAGTGCTATAATTTGACCGACATTTCAACCGTATAGATAAAGCAACATTTCAACATCAATAGGTCACCTCAACTTAAAAGAGGGGAAAGCCGAAAGTGGCCCCAATAATAATCAATGCAGTAATAAAGTTTCTATAATCTATGATCTCTATCAACATACCTCATGGCCGAGTCAATATTTATAATGGTAATGAATGTAATTACCTCCGATCAAAGAATATCTTTCACAAGTAACCCATGTTTACGTAATAAAGAGATTGATGATATCTCAGAGAAAATTTAGAAGAGTAATATCAAGCTTACTCAGTAAAAATAACTGTGATAAAGATAATAATATTTACATATTCGTAATTCAAGGCTTCAATCAGTAGAAGTAGAAAACAACATCAAATGATCCTCATCATCAAGTCTTATATCAATCATGATGAATTAGAAAGCCTAAGTATGATAGATCAATATCACTCATGAATTAACCAGACTTACAATAATTCCATCTATCATAATTTACTAGTCTTTCAATACGATAAATATTGTATCTGAACATGAACAATTTCATATGCCTCTAAGAATAACAGAATTTATAGAGTACCGGAGATGTTGCTGTAATATACTCAATTATAACAACTATATTCGAATATCTTTACAGTTTTATCACTATTCCACTGACCAATAAAGTCATCAATAATCTTACATTATTTAGTTCACTAAAAGAGTCAATTCAGAAGAATTTTCGGCTAATGCGTTCTGTAATTATCATATCTGGATAAGTCAATTATTCATGAATAACTTCTTCCTTAACAATGACATCACATATTCAGAATAATCTTCAGAAAAATCTGATCTCTTTTAATACCGTCTTTACTTACTAACCCATTCTCATTCTAACTACATCATTAGTCAATTAACTTTTGAACTATTTGGTTTCACATTCATGAGATTAATCCATGTAAATCTTATGAATTTCATTATATAACACTATACTAGTAAGAGGGTGGAGATTGTAAGCCTAAAAAATTAACTTTCATAAATATACACATATCACTTAACGTGTACATTTAACATGTTCACTATAAAACATTTATTTTATACCTTTACAAGTCTCATTTCATCATAAGTAATACTTTTACTTGAGCACGTGAGTATCACTTTCAGCAGTGTCGGAATCAGCTCGGTTAGAAAGCATCTCTGCCTATTTGTAAAATAATTTTCATCAGAGTCGGGAGGTATCAGACTATCACATGTTTTATAATGGCATGTATTTCTAGACTCTATATATGCAACGTTCAGTCTGATAATTGTCTAAACCATAGCTCTGGTACCACTAAATGTAACACCCCTAACCCGTAACTATCGCTAGAACAGGGTTACAGAGCATTACCAAAACTTTTTAGAACATTTTCAGATAAATCATGTCAATCACTACTCATTAATTGAGATTATTCATAACATCCCTTAAATGGACCCTCGAGGCATAATACGAGTATTAGAAACGAGTTGGGACTTGATAAAAAACTCTAAAAAAATTTCATGACATTTCAAAAATTTTCCAAGGTGTAGGGCTCACACACACGTGTGGTCCAAGCGACACACCCATGCTACAAGCCGTGTTCGACCCCATGTAACTCTCTGAATTGTGGACACGGCTATGCCACACGCCCGTGTACTCGGCCGTGTGGTTAGTTAAAATCTTTTGAAATTAGGTGCAGGTTTCACACAGCCAAGACACACACCCGTGTTCAAGGCCGTGTCTCCCATAAGGCTGAGACATAAGCCCATGTCTCTGCTCGTGTGCTCAATTCTGAACATTCTATTCTCTCCAATTTAAGATGCAGGGGACACACAGCCAGACCACACGCTCATGGGGTAGGCCATGTGTCACACACGGTCTAGACACACGCCCGTGTGTCTGCCCATGTAGACAGAATAAAGCCATTCCTAGCTTAATTTCTCACCCAAAATCACACCCATGACCTGCACTTGAATCACACATCCAGATACCAACCATTTCAAGTATTCAAATCAAGTAAATTCCATCATTCATCATGGCATATCATTTCATGCATACATGTCTATAATCTTACCTTACTTTAGTCTATATGTTAAGCATAATTTGATTAACTACTTAATATATATGTAGCTACCATAGTATGATGTTACAAATATATCAAAACAAACCATTACTAGCCATTCCAATGGCTAGATTACAAGTATCATTTACGTTTACATGCCAATATGGCCAATATAACCTATACATGTCATTCCAACCATAATTGATTTACCATATTGTACCAACATAGACCGATGGATAGTGTGAGTGATCTCCGCCAAGCTTCCAATCCAATGAGCTTTCGACTTAATCTAAAATAGGGAAATAAAAGTAAGTAAGCATTACATGTTTAGTAAGTTCGTATAACATGGTACTTAAATTACCATTCATTTTATTTTGAAGTAATTATGTAAGGCATATTCAATCAATTTGACCTCAAGCCCTACACACATCCTCATTGCCCTTGTTAGTCATATATTCCATAATAACATCATAATATATATATATATGGGCTCAACAACAATGAAGTTTCCAAGCACATATGCTTTCCATAACATGTATTCATTCAACATGCATGATTCATCTCATTATTACAAGTATAATTTCATAATAGATCATTTCGAGTTCAGATCATTTCATATCAAAACTTTACTTATATTACTCGGAATGTCGAGGTCACGATTAGTACACTCAAGGTGTACAAGTTTATAATCAAGAATTAACATATATTCATCAAATAAAGTCCATGTACAAATATCATCATTTTATGTTTTCATATTTCATTTGTCATGTATCATCATTTTCTTGTGCTTCAGGCCGATATGTGTGATAACTCATTTCTTATTCGTATCTTCACATGTTAAGAACTTTTACCTGTTGAATTTATTCAAAATATCGATGGAAACACAGGTAGTACACTCGAGGTGTACAAATTATAATCCATCAATTCATGTCCAATGGTACCCATAAGGTACTATTTCAGAGAGTACACTCTTGAGCCACATATATAAAAACAACAGGATTACCAGTCCAGGCGAAATCCTTTTGATGACATATGCTCTAAAGAGCTTGATCTAGATTACCCGTCCGGGCTAAATCCAATCCATAACATATGTTCGAGAGGACTTATATCAGGATTACCCATCCAGGCAAAACCCTTTTAGAGATGAGGTTAATAGGATTACTCGGTCGAGCTAAATCCCTCTAGCAACAAATACAGGGCCTCATTTATTTCGAGAAATCACATATCCATCGATTTTTTCATTTTTTTCAACCTGGATTTAAACATTTTTCTCAAGCATTA
Source organism: Gossypium rotundifolium (assembly GCA_025506655.1). Classification (NCBI taxonomy): domain Eukaryota; kingdom Viridiplantae; phylum Streptophyta; class Magnoliopsida; order Malvales; family Malvaceae; genus Gossypium; species Gossypium rotundifolium. The sequence continues at coordinate 95,772,745 of CP106732.1, read as the reverse complement.
TCGGGCATGTGATTATTTCATACATCCACAACATTCATATAATTCAAATAAACACATTCCACATCCATTCCAACCATAAAAGCAACATTTTCTTCATTTATCCTTTACCATCTATCGGGCATATCGTTTAATTTAAACATTTTTATTTATCGGGCTCGACCAGATATGCAATGTAATATCCAGGATTTAGGGGTTATGCATTTTCACTTAAATGTATGTGGTAGCATGCTTGTGTGTGATTTGAATGTGTTTTGGGGGCTTCAGGAACCTTGGGATGTAGGTAGAAGCCTTAGATTCGATTTTAAGCCTAAAAAAGGGAACTAAGGGAGCTAGGCCTTAAAGAGTTTATTGCGTGGCTTAGGACACAAGTAAAGCCTTGGTAAAGTGGCAAAAGGCACCACTTAGGGCCTTGTGAGGTGACGCCACAGGGAGTGTGAAGGGACCTAGGTTCGAGCAGCAAGGGAAGCGTTTTGGAGCTTTTATTTTTTGGCAAGGAGGTGCAGTGATGGATGGCACAGTGACTCTGAATGGATGAAGTGTAGATTGGGTCTGACAGCTTAAAGATTCGGCTAAGTAGGAGTGAAAAGGGGGATTTGGATGAGGGAAGAAAATTTAGCCGGCAGAAGGACTTTGGAGGGGGCATATTCGGTCATGCTTAGGGGGGCTAGTGCCAAAATTTTTTAAGGGGTTTTAGGAACACTTTAGTTTTCTTTTCCTCCCTTAATGTTGTGCCAAAAGTGGTAGTCAGAGAACTTTCAAAACTTTTCTTTTGCATTAGCCAAATTTGGGAAGACCACTAGGGTCACTTTCTTCTTCTATTTTCTTCTTCCATCTCTACCATCTTCAAAGTCGAAACCTTGTGAGTTCTCCTCTTTCTCTCTTCTTTCAAGTGTTTGGCCGAATATCCTTGGCCTTATTTTTTTCTCTTCTCACGTGCTCTAAACCCCATACTCAGTGCCGAATCTATCTCTAGTTAGCTAAATCTTCTAGTAAGTACACTTCCTACTTCTCTTCTCTTCGTGACTGATTTGGTTAGTGCCAAAATCTAGAAATCTAATCCCTCTTATTTTGTTTAGGCCGAACCATGAAGGAGATCTTTCAGGATTCTTATAGCCGACGGTTGAAAGGTGATTTTTTCGAGATTTGAGATCCAAGGTAGCGGGGAGGTAACATTCGCCAAGGGCCATTCTTGTAGATCTTATAAGCCGAATCTTATTTGTCCCTCCTTGATATTTCTTTAATCATTATTAATCGGGATCCTAACTCTTTTCTTGTTCCAAAATGGAGAGGTAGCCGAAATCCCTAACATCACTTAGGGGTGCCGAACGTTGGTGCTTGATAGCCGAATACTGTAGATCTTCGGGATTTGGCTAAACGATTTAGGTAAGGGTTCTAGTGTTTCGGATCTATTTTTTAATCATTCAAAATTGAAGGCTAATCGTTTGTGTGTATTAGTGGTGGGCCGATTGTAAGGGAAGTGCACCACGTAGTTTTGGGATTTGGTTGGAAACCAAATCGGCATAAAGTTAAGATGATATCTCCATGCGACATATCCTTCAGGATTTTCAGTTGAGCCGAATAGGCTTTTGGTTACTAACAAGTGTTGGCTGATTATAGGAATGGGAAAGGCAAACATTTCGGGATCTCGTTAGTTTCGCGTAGTTTCGAGATTTCGCTTAGATCTACGAATAGTCAGGTGTGTAACCCACCCTAAATTCCTGATTAATAATAATATTGTTATGTATATGTGAATAAGGCAATGAATGAATATGGCTAAGGGTACCATTCAATGGTACAGTGCATTCAGGTACGTTACCCCTAACTCTCAGTTAATAAAGTTTATGAACATTGATATGAAAATATGAGAAATATCGTTATTGCCATGGGGTGAGGTATATTGCATGATATTTGTATGATATGTATGTTGCATCGGCATATGGGTGATAATGTTAAAGGGGAAGTGTTTCGGTGGTTTTTACCATATTATATTATGAATCTGGTGACTCTGTCACATTATCTGGTGGCTATGCCATGATTATAAGGGTGATGTGCAGTTGACTGCAGTGACTGCCTTCGATGGTGTGTAGCGGATGGAGGGTCGATTTAGTAATCCCCACGGTGTGATTGGAAGGTACGGGTGATGTGTATAGGTTGGATATCTAGGTGGGTTTGGGTTGCATCATTGCCTATACTTGTCATGTGTGATTTATTATGCCTTAATAGTTTGGGAGTCTGTGTTGGTTGTTACACATTGAGTCTGTTGACTCACCCTTCGTGGGCTAACATTTTGCAGATGATACTCAGTAGATGGACCGGGTCGGCAGGGACTTAGTGGTGGCCATGCTCAGCTCAGTTTTTTTTCGGGATATCTGATTATGTTTTTTTTTTGAATTTATTTCGGGTTTAGTTTTGTTGTAATAAGGCCATTACTATTTAACTATTTTAAGTTTCGCTTTAATTTTTATTCTGATAATGATCAACATTAAACAAGTGGTTAAACGATTTTTCATAAAACAACTTCAAATGTTTTGACACCTAAACACCTACGATTTTCAACTTAATGTTAAGCACTAAAATTCGGCATTTCTTTAAACTTGTAATTTCTAAAATATGAAGATAATGTTTTAATACAAAATTAAATTACAACACGATTTTCAATTTAAGAATAATCCAAATCTATTCTCTTCAATACCACCAAGTTTTTCAAGATGACATAACAAGATTTAACTACGTTTTACTCAAGGAGCATGCCAGATTCGGTCAGGGCTTGTGGGCTGGGTTTGGGGTGTTTCAATTTGGTATCAGATCCCGGTTCAAAACTCGGCCTTGAGGGCTTTTGGACCCCAAAAATGTTTTTTTTTTTAAATTTGAGTTTTACTAAAGGATGAGCAGGTTTTCTGGCATGGCACCTGAGTCTCCGGCCCGAAGTCTACCAGGTAAGTACCCCTAACCACTGTGTGATTTGTATGTGGGTGATACGGGATCGTAGATTAGTAGATTAGGAGCTAATGAACCCTAGGATTAGCTTACTCCAACACAGAATTACATAAAATTTAAAGCCTAATCAAACAAACATGTGAGTGAGTCGCCGAGTTAAGGGTGTGGCAACCGTTGTGCACATGTCTAGGATTGGATTCAGGGGAAGCTTGGTATTTAAGTAGTCTGAGTGTCTCACCTCCTCTTCGCTCGAATCCTTCCTGGTGCGTAGTGACGGTTCACCCTAACCAAGCGGACTTATCACAGGCTAAACTCAATAATTAAAACCTGAAAAGGACTAGCTACACTATTTTATAAAAACCTTAGTTTTAAAATCACTGAATTACCCCTTTGACTTGTAAAAACTATTTTAAATTTTGAAAAAAAAATTTTGAAATATCCCCAGTTTACAAAATTACCGAAATACCCCTGGTTTGTAAAATTACTAAAATACCCTCAGTTTATAAAATTGCCATACTACCCTCAACTTTTATCAAAAAAATTCCTATTTTGCAAAAATACAAAAACCCTATTTTGCAAAATGTCGAGATACCCTGATTTGAAAAATTACTAAAATACCCCTATAGGATAAATTACGAAAATACCCCTGGGTTGGGAACGGACGAAAATGTTTAAGGTGGTGAATGTGTGTAGTAGATAGTATTGAATGAATGCGCTTCTCTGAATTAGGGTAGAAGACTTGAAACGAAAACATTGAAATGACCGAAAGAACTACCACTAAACTTCGTTACATAAAATTTGTTCGTGGATAATTAGTGGAACAGAAAGCTAATACATAAAATTTCGTAAATCAGATTAAATAGCGATCGTAGACATGAGTTCTAAGGGACGTGGTCGTAATGTGCGTGGGTGTGGTAGAGGCAGAATGATCGTATCGGAACCAGTTAGGTCTGGTCAAGGGTCCGAGAATGAGATGCCACCACCACCATTCTTGGTGTTGAATATCGAGATCGACGGGGATGATCTGATGATCGCAGCGATGCTACGAGTTCTTGAGAGGGTGGCTAGAGCGGTGGAGGTATGGGAGCTCAAAAATGCATGCGGCGACTCGAGCCAATAGAGTTGAGGTATTCCGAAGAGTATCTGGTGTGGCGCCCAATACGGCTGAGTATTGCTTGGAGGCAACGGAGCAAATCATGAATGAGTTGGATCTGAATGCTGAGGAGAAATTGAAAGGAGTGGTATCGCTTCTCCGTGATGAGTCATACCAGTGGTGGCTCATGGTTCGGGATGGTGCTGCAGGTAATGATCTCACTTGGGAGTATTTTAAGGTAGCGTATCAGAAAAAGTATATTGGGACTAGCTATATTGATGCGCAGAGGAAGGCATTTTTGTGGCTGGTTCAGGGGAGTAAGTCCGTAGCGGAGTACGAGGTGAAATTTTTAAGGCTGAGCTGGTATGCTTGAGGCATCGTGGCTACGGAGCATGAACGATGTGTCCGATTTGAGGACGGACTAAGGGATGACCTAAGATTGCTGATAGCTCCACAGCAGGAGGGGAGTTTGCCGTGTTGGTAGAGAAGGCTAAGGTAGCTGAAGGGGTTAAGGAATCTATGAGACAGAATTCGAATAAGAATAGGCAGAAGAGAGGTTTTGGATCATCAGGGTCATCCGGGAATGTTTAAAAGAGACCTAGAGTTGATGGGCCGCGAGGTCAGCAGGTTATTACAGGAGGACAGCACCGTACTTGTGCTCAGTGTGGAAAGATGCACCTAGAAGAGTGTTGGAAGAAGACAAGGGGATGTTTTAAGTGTGGATCCATTGATCACATGATTAGGGACTGTCCTATGAAAACAGACGGGAGCCGACCAGCAAGCCAGGGTCTTAATCAGGCTGGAAGAGGTGGAAACAGCCACCGCGGGGTCGTGGTCCAGTTGGCAGAGGTAATGGTTCTGGAAGAGGTCGGGGAACACCGAGCAGAGGTGTTGGTAACACAGAGGTGAGACGCCGGGTCTAGTGTATGCAGTTTGTCGGAGGGAGGATGGTGACGCATCGAACGTCATAATCGGTACGTTCCTTATAGCTGACAAGCCTTACTTTGCTTTAATTGATGTTGGCTCCACTCACTCATATGTTGCATGTAGAATAGCTGAAACATTAGGTGTAGCATCTGAACTGTCTGTTAGGGAGATGACTGTAGTGAGCCTGTTAGGTCAAACGGTAGTGGTGAATAGGATATTCCAGAGTGTGCCCCTAGAGATTCAGGGAGTGGTATTTCCTGCCAACTTGATGGAACTACCTTTTGGGGAATTTGATCTCATTCTAGGCATGGATTGGCTAGTGGAACATCGTGCTAAATTGGATTGCGCAGCTAAGTGAATAGAGTTGAGGACTCCGAAAGATGAGGAGATAATTATGATAGGAGAAAGAAGGAATTATTTGGCTAACGTAGTCTCCGCATTTAAGGCTGATAAGATGCTACCAAAAGGGTACAAGGCATTTCTGGCCTTCGTTAGTGCTTTGGATGAAAAAGAAGAAGGGGCTAGTGGAGTGAGAACAATAAGGGAATTCGTGGATGTCTTTTCGGAGGAGCTGTCTGGGTTACCCCCAGACAGGGAGGTGGAGTTCGGAATTGATTTACTGCCGGGTACAGCTCTTGTGTCTATTGCTCTGTACCGAATGACACCAAAGGAGTTGGTAGAGCTCAAGGCCCAGATCCAAGAGTTACTCGATCGTGGGTTTATTCGACCCAGTGTGTCTCCATGGGGAGCACCGGTCCTATTCGTGAAAAAGAAAGACGGGACCATGCGTATATGCATAGATTACCGGCAGTTAAATAAGCTGACCATCAAGAACAAGTACCCATTGTCGAGGATAGACGACTTGTTCGATTAGCTTAAGGGGGCCGCAGTATTTTCAAAAATTGATCTACAGTCTGGATATCATCAGCTTAAGGTGAAGAAAGCAGATATCCATAAGACAGCTTTCCGGACAAGGTACGAGCATTATGAGTTCTTAGTAATGCTGTTCAGATTGACGAACGCCCCAGCTGCGTTCATGGATATGATGAACCGGGTTTTCTAACCCCACTTGGATCGTTTATTATTGTGTTTATAGATGACATTTGGTGTATTCCAAGTCTGAAGAAGAACATGATAAGCATCTTCGGTTGGTGTTGCAAGTGTTAAGGGAAAAGAAGTTATATGCCAAGTTCAGCAAGTGCGAATTTTGGCTGAAGGAAGTTATGTTCTTAGGGCATGTGGTGTCTGTGGAAGGAATAAGGGTGGACCCTAGGAAGATTGAGGTAGTATTAGATTGGAAATCATCTAAGTCTGTGGTTGAGGTTCGTAGTTTCTTGGGGTTAGTAGGCTACTTCAGGAGATTTGTTGAAGGGTTCTCATCAATAGCAGCGCCTCTGACAAAGTTGTTAAGAAAGGAGGTACCTTTCATATGGGCGGATAAGCAGCAGGAGAGTTTTGAGAAGCTTAAGAGAGTATTAACAGAGGCTCCGATTTTGATTCAGCCGGAAGTAGGAAAAGACTTTGTGGTGTATTGTGATGCTTCCCATACAGGATTGGGATGTGTCCTTATGCAAGACGGGAAAGTGGTCGCTTATGCGTCTCGACAATTGAGGCCACATGATGTTAACTATCCGACGCATGATCTGGAGTTGGCGGCGGTAGTATTCGCTCTAAAAGTGTGGAGGCACTACCTGTATGGAGAAAAGTCGGTGATCTACACGGATCACAAGAGTCTGAAGTATATGATGACTCAGAAGGAGCTGAATTTGAGACAGCGAAGGTGGGTGGAGTTGTTGAAAGATTACGATTGCTCAATAGAGTATCATCCGGGCAAGGCGAATGTTGTGGTAGATGCCCAAAGTTGAAAAATAGTGTCGGATCTGAGGGCGATGTTGGCACACCTTAGTCTTTATGAGGATGAAAGTTTACTAGCGGAGTTGCAAGTGAAGCAAACATCGCTAAGTCAGGTAAAAGAGAAATAGTTGGTAGATGGTGAACTAAGTGCTAAGCTGCTACAAGTACAAAATGGGGAGTTGGAAGACTATGGTGTAAACGGTGAGGGAGCGCTATGTTTTCGGAGCAAGGTCTGTATGCCAAAGGATGAGGAGTTAAGGCAAAAAATTCTTTAGGAATCGCATAGTAGCCCTTATACTATGCATCCTGGAGGAAGTAAGTTATATAGGGATCTACGGGATCAGTTTTGGTGGCCTGGTCTTAAGCGGGAAGTTACAGAATTTGTAGGGAAGTGCTTAACGTGTCAGCAAGTTAAGGCTGAACACCAAGTACCGTCAGGATTGCTTCAGCCGATAAAAATTCCGCAATGGAAGTGGGAGAGAATTACCATGGACTTTGTTGGTGGGCTTCCCCTTACGCCTACTAAGAAGGACTCGGTATGGGTGATAGTAGATCGATTGATAAAGTCTGCACATTTCATACCAGTGCGGGTGGACTATTCCCTGCAGAGATTGGCAAAATTGTATGTAGCAGAAATCGTGAGGCTGCACGGAGTGCCGGTGTCGATTATCTCGGATAGGGATCCAAGGTTTACATCTCGATTTTGGAAAGCACTACATCAAGCATTGGGCACCAGGTTGGACTTTAGTACAGCATTCCATTCGTAGTCAGACGGCCAATCTGAACAGGTAATTCAAGTGCTAGAGGATATGTTGAAGGGTTGCGTGATAGATTTCAGAGGAAGTTGGGAGGAGTTCTTGCCTTTAGCGAAATTGCGTACAATAACAGCTATCAAGCAAGCATTCGGATGGCACCATACAAAGCGCTGTATGGAAGGAGGTGTCACACTCCTACGTGTTGGACAGAATTAGGGGAACGTCATGTTTTAGGTCCGGAGATGGTGGCAAAATCGGAGGAAAAGGTTAAGGTAATTCGGGCACGGTTGAAGGAGGCATCTGACAGGCAAAAGTCATATGCAGATCTTAAGCGAAAGGAGATAGAGTTTGCAGAAGGAGATCAAGTGTTTTTAAAAGTTTCGCCATGGAAGAAGGTGATGAGGTTTGGTCGCAAGGGAAAGTTAAATCCCAGGTTTATCGGACTTTATCAGATTTTGAAGCGGGTTGGACCAGTAGCGTATCAGTTAGAGTTACCTTCAGAGTTGGAGCAGATGCACGATGTGTTTCACGTTTCGATGCTACGTCGTTACCGATCAGACCCACCTCATGTAATACCGGTTGAGGAGGTGGAGCTAAGACCAGATTTGTCCTATGAGGAAGAGCCGATTCAGATTCTGGAATGGGATGTGAAAGTGCTTCGGAGGAAATCAGTTCCTCTAGTCAAAGTGTTATGGCGTAACCATTGATTGGAAGAAGCGTCGTGGGAGCCAGAGGAAGCAATGCGGCAACAATACCCTCACTTATTTTAGCCAGGTAATTTCGAGGTCGAAATTATTTTAAGGGGGTAGAACTGTAATATTTGGGATTTAGGGGTTATGCATTTTCACTTAAATGTATGTGGTAGCATGCTTGTGTGTGATTTGAATGTGTTTTAGGGGCTTCAGGAACCTTAGGATGTAGGTAGAAGCCTTGGAAAAATATTTGATTTTAAGCCTAAAAAGGGGAACTAAGGGAGCTAGGCCTTAAGGAGTTTATTGTGTGGCTTAAGACACAAGTAAAGCCCTGGTAAAGTGGCAAAGAGGCCCCACTTAGGGCCTTGGGAGGTGACGCCACAGGGAGTGTGAAGGAACCTAGGTTCGAGCAGCAAGAGAAGCATTTTGGAGCTTTTATTTTTCGGCAAGGAGGTGCAGTGATGGACGACACAGGGACTCTAAATGGATGAAGTGTAGATTGGGTCTGACAGCTTAAAGATTTCACTAAGTAGGAGTGAAAAGGGGGATTTGGATGAGGGAAGAAGAGTTGGCCGGCAGAAGGACTTTGGAGGGGGCATATTCGGTCATGCTTGGGGGGCTAGTGCTGAAATTATTTGAAACACCACAAACCCAGCCCACAAGTTCTGACCGAATTTGTTATGTTCCTCGAATAAAACATCAATTAAATTTTGTTTTGTTTATTAAGAAAATATGATGGTTTCGTATAAAATAGATTAGCTTAGTGATCGTGTTGAAAATAGCATTGTTAAATAAGTTTGTATCTTCTTAAAACGTTATCTTTATGAGAAAGATTATAAGTTAAAAGAAAACCAAATTTAAAACTTATTATTGTGAAAACCATAGGTGTCAAAAGCAGTTTAAGTTATTTTTCAAATCATTTAATTTATTTAGTAAATATTTGATCATAGCAAATTAAAAATCTAAAACGTAAAAAATAAAAATAAAATAAAGTCCATAGCGGCCTTATTACAAAAATAACATAACCCAAAATAAATCCTAAATAATAAAAGAAAACGTAGCAAGTTTAATTAAAACAAAATCCGATATACTGAATTGAGCAATGGCCACCACGTAGTCCTCGCTGACCTGATCCATCACGCTAAGCGTCACCTGAAAATATATCCCATAAAGGGTGAGTCAACAGACTCAATGTGCAACATTACACTAAAAGCCCAATCGATCATAGTCATTAAGCCCATTTAAAACATATTTAGCCCATAAAACTACCGCTGCTAACTCCAAGTCATGCGTCGGATAGTTAACCTCGTGTGGCCTCAATTGCCAAGACGCATACGCAACTACCTTCCCATCTTGCATCAGAACACATCCTAATCTTGTGTGAGAAGCGTCACAATACGCCACGAAATCCTTCCCTGCCTCAGGCTGAATCAAAACTGGAGCTTCAGTCAAAACCCTCTTAAGCTTCTCAAAGCTCTCTTGCTGCTTATCTGCCCATACGAAAGGTACCTCCTTTCTCAACAATTTCGTTAAAGGTGCAGCTATCGATAAAAATCCTTCGATGAATCTTCTGTAGTAGCCTGCTAATCCCAAGAAACTGCGAATCTCAGCTACAGACTTAGGTGGTTTCCAATCTAACACTACCTCAATCTTCCGAGGATCCACCCTTATCCCTTCTGCAGACACCACATGGCCTAAAAACGCAACTTCTTTCAGACAAAATTCACACTTGTTGAATTTGGCATAAAGCTTCTTCTCCCTTAACACTTGCAACACTATCCGAAGATGCTCATCATGCTCTATCTCTGACTTAGAATACACTAGGATGTCGTCTATGAACACCATGGCGAACTGATCCAAGTAGGGTTGAAAAACCCGATTCATCATATCCATGAACGCAGCTGGGGCATTCGTCAATCTGAACGGCATTATCAAAAACTCATAATGCCCATATCTTGTTCGGAAAACTGTCTTATGGATATCTGCTTCCTTCACCTTAAGCTGATGATACCCCGTTCTTAGATCTATCTTTGAGAATACCGCAGCTCCTTTAAGCTGATCGAACAAATCGTCTATCCTTAGCAAAGGATACTTGTTCTTGATGGTCAGCTTATTCAATTGTCGGTAATCTGTACACATCCACATCGTTTCGTCTTTCTTCTTCACGAACAAGACCGGTGCTCCCCATGGAGACACACTAGGTCAGATAAACCCACGATCAAGCAACTCCTGGATCTGAGCCTTAAGCTCAACCAACTCCTTTGGTGCCATTCTGTACGGAGCGATAGATACTGGCGCCGTACCAGGCAACAAGTCAATCCCAAATTCTACCTCCCGATCCGGATGCAATCCTGGAAGTTCCTCCGAAAAAACATCCACAAATTCACTCACAGTCCTGACCTCTTCAACAGTTGCTTCTTTAACTTCCAAGGCACTAACCAACATCAGAAAAGCTACACATCCCTTTCTTACCAATTTTTCTGCCTTAAGAGCAGATACCACATTTGATAAGTAGTTCCGTCTCTCGCCCATTACCACAACTTCTTTGTCATCAATAGTTCTTAATAACATCTGCTTAGCAGCACAATCCACATTTGCACGGTACTTCACTAGCCAATCCATGCCTAAAATCAGGTCAAATTCCCCGAATGGCAACTCCATTAAGTTAGCCGGAAACTGCGTCCCTTAAACTTCTAAAGGCACTTCCTTAAAGAGGATAGTTCCAGATACTTCACTAGAGATGTATGAATGAGTTGACCCTATATCTATCAAAGCAATAAAGGGCAACCTGAAATCAAAACGCATCGTGATAACATCAGTGCATCACTATCTTCCTCGCGACGAATCGCATATACGGACACTGGCTATCTCACCTCGGTCTACCATTGCCTCGCACTGGGTCCCGCGACCTCTACCAGGACCATTACTTCTTCCATTCGGACCACGACCCTCATCGATCACTCACCACCTCGCGGACCGATTATGACCACGACCTCTTTTGGCGGTTCCTATCTGTATCCATCGGACAATCCTTAATCATATGGTCCTTGGACTCGCATTTAAAACATCCCCCTGTCTTTTTCCAACATTCCTCCGGGTGTATTTTTCCACATTGAGCACAATTACGATATTGTCCACCCGAAGCAACTTGCTGACCTCGCGGCCCATCAGCTCTAGGTCTCTTTTGAAAGTTCACGGATGACCCTTAAGACCCATAGCTCCTCTTATTCTTATTCTGACCTCGGTCTCAGTTCTGTCTCTCAGTCCACTTAACATCTTCAGCTATCCGTGCCCTATCCACTAAGACTGGAAAGTCTCTTTCCCGGTGCAGAGCAATCAACACTCGCAGCTCATCTCTCAGTCCATCTTCGAATTTGACACTCCGCTCATAATCAGTAGCTACTATCCCTCTAGCATATCGGCTAAGCTGCAAAAACTCCGCTTCATACTCAGCTATCGACTTATTTCCTTGCACTAAATTCAGAAACGCCTTTCTTTGAGAGTCAATGTAGCTAGCTCCAACGTATTTCCCTTCAAACTTAACCTTAAAATACCCCCAATCTACTCGATCTGTAGGGCTACTCTCCTTAACAGTGAGCCACCACTGGTAGGCCTCATCACGGCAATGAAATAGCACCTTCGCTTTTTCTCGTGAAGTCAAATCAATCGTCCATGATCCTCTTGACTGCCTCTAACCAGTACTCCGCTACATTCGGAGCTACCCCAGATACTCCCCTAAAAATTTTGGCTCCGTTTGATCTAAGTCTCTCAGCTACTGACTTTTGAGCCCCATTACCCATACTAGCTCCCGCTACTCGCTCTAGAACTCGCAGCATAGCCTACGATACTGCATCATCTCCTCCAGTTTGCTCTTGAAATTCCACCCTAACAGCCGGTGGCTGTGCTTCATTTTCGAAACCCTGACCAGACCTAACTGGTTTCGACACAGCCATTCTGGCTCTACCTCGTCCACGACGACCACGTCCCCTAGAACTCATGTCTACTTCGCGTCTTATCTGTTTTTACGAAAATTTTATGCATTAGACTCTTTTCACTTCTTGTTTAAAGAAAGTTTTATGCAACAGAGATTTATTCAGTGGTTTTTCCGTAAAAGTACAAACATATACCTAGGGTCCATGTCTCTAAAGTATAGTTTCCTTAGGCTTATCAGTTAAAGTATCATACATTCACATCAATTTGTCAATAAAAGAACTTACCTGGTGGACCTGGGCCGAGAACTAGGGTGCCATGCATCTATAAAACCATTTAAACTAAAAGAAAATTTTCAAAAAGTCATTTGGGCCTAATTTTGAAAACGTTGTGGGCTTCAAAACCCAAGGCCGAGTGTTTAAAACTGGGCTCTAATACCAAGTTGAAACACCCCAAACCCGGCCCACAAGTTCTGATCGAATTTGTTATGTTCCTCGAATAAAACATCAATTAAATCTCGTTTTGTTTATTAAGAAAATATGATGGTTTCGTATAAAATAGACTAGCTTAGTGATCGTGTTGAAAATCGCATTGTTAAATAAGTTTGTATCTTCTTAAAACGTTATCTTTATGAGAAAGATTATAACTTAAAAGAAAACCAAATTTAAAACTTATTATTATTGTGAAACCATAGGTGTCAAAACAGTTTAAGTTATTTTTCGAAATCATTTAATTTATTTAGTAAATATTTGATCATAGCAAATTAAAAATCTAAAACGTAAAAAAATAAAAATAAAACAGTCCATAGCGGCCTTATTACAAAAATAACATAACCCAAAATAAATCCTAAATAATAAAAGAAAATGTAGCAAGTTTAATTAAAAGAAAATCCGATATACTGAATTGAGCAATGGCCACCACGTAGTCCTCGCTGACCCGATCCATCACGCTAAGCGTCACCTGAAAATATATCCCATAAAGGGTGAGTCAACAGACTTAATGTGCAACATTACACTAAAAGCCCAATCGATCATAGTTATTAAGCCCATTTAAAACATATTTAGCCATAAGCCCATTTTATAGCAAATCAGATAATAATCGATTAAATGACATGTACATATAAAAATGAAATGCAATCTCGAGCCCACCTAAATATCCATCCGCTACACACCCCTCGTACCTACCAATCACACCGTGGGATTACTAAATCGACCCTCCATCTGCTACACACCATCGAAGGTAGCCGCTGCAGTCAACTACACATCGCCCTTATAAATTGTGGCATGGCCACCGGATAATTGTGACAAAGTCACCGGATTCATAATTTGTGATCGAAGTCACCGGATTCATATATGTGACCGAAGTCACCGGATTATGTGGTAAAAACCATCGGAACACTTCCCCTTTATCAATATCACCCATATGCCCATGCAATAAACATATTATTTCGAAATCATGCCATATACCCCCAAAATCATAACGGAATCATACACATTTCATATTCATGCTTATAGCATTATTAACAAAGTTCTAGGGGTAAACATACCTGAATATCATGTACCACTGAATGGTACCAGCAAACATTATCTTACATATTTTTCTTAACACATACAAATCATTAATATTATCGATCTAATAGAAATTTAGCATAGTGTTACACACCTTGTAATCACGAAGAACGATAGAATATTTAATATTTCTGACTTTAGCCTACAACGTCGACAGTACCTACATAACACTATATGAGAAATCGATTATCACTAAAAAGATATGGCCTTTGGCTGAATATCATTATCTCCTTACCTTGGATTATTCAAATCCCGAATGATCTCCCCCTAAACGTCGGCTACAAAGGAACCCCAAAACTTTTCTTCAAGATTCGGCCAAAGAAACTAGGAGGATTAGAGTCTTGATTTTTAACAATCAGAGAAAGATAAAGAAAGAAAATTGGCCTTAGAAGAGATCCTTACCGAAAAAGAATGACCAAAAACGCAAATGGTCAAATGTTCTTGGCTTTTGATGAAATATGAAAAGAAGAAAAGAAGGGAATGAAGTGTGATGCGAATTGATTTGATGACAAAAGAGAGTTTCGGCTTTAACAACAAAACAAGAAAAAGAAGAGAGAGATAGGAGGTTTATGGTGTTGCAAAAATGGTGAAATTGGAAGAGAGAAGTTTAGGCCTTAGCAAGGTAAAAGAAAAGAAAGAAAGAAGAGAAGAGAAATAGAGATGAAAAATGACCTTAGTGCTATGATGATTTCGGCACTAGAGAGGAGAAAAGAAAAGAGAAAATGTCTTCAAGACTTTTGGTGTTTTCGGCAATAGAGGAAAAGAAACTTGAGAGGATAGGCAAATTAAACCAAAATGGTCAAAATAGAATGGCCAATAGAAAAAAAGAAAAATAAAAGATGTTTACCAAATGCTAAAAATGCATTCGATTAGGAGAGAGAAGATGGAGAGAATGAGAATTTGTTTTTGGGAAAACACAAAATAACCCAATTGTCAAAATGGCTAACTAGCTACTAACCTACCAAAACCTTCATCAAAATTCGGTCACTCCCCCCTAGACCACAAAACCATCCATGTTTATGGACAAGTTGGCTATAAAATAATTTCCAAAACATTCACCTTAACACATGCCTCGTAATCCTCTTCTTTCCCAAGGTTTCAGAAATTCTATCCCTTATTTCCTCCTAATCTTCCTCCTAATCTTCCTCTTTATCCCTTTCAAAATTCAACCAACCCCCTTAGCCCCCTATGCCGTCTACATTCATGGTCAAATGGCCATAGAAAAATTTCCAAAACATCACTCCATACTTCAAGCCTTATGTCCCCTTAACATACCAAAACTTCTTGATTCCATTCCATAACTTAGTACTTACTTTTTTCCTTAGTCTACTATCCATAAAATAAAATAGTCCACTTTACCTTAATTAAAGTTTGACCACACATGTCAAACAAGTACAAAATAAAAAATCACCTTAAGACTATCCATGGGATTCGAACCCAAGACCATTAGCACACTCCACACGCCACTTGCCACTTTACCAATAGATTCCTTGTGATTAAATCCTCATACAAATTCTTCTTGAGGCCAATCTTACTTAGCTCCCTTTAAGACTAAAAATCTAATATTTTTCTAAGGCATTCTCCTACATTCTAAAATTCCCGAAGTCCCCAAAACACATACAGACAACACACAACATGCCACTACACACATTCAAGTGAAAATTCATAACCCCTAAATCCTGGATATTACATTGTTTAAGTTGTTTTAGGAACACTTTAGTTTTCTTTTCCTCCCTTAGTGTTGTGCCAAAAGTGGTAGTCAGAGAACTTTCAAAACTTTTCTTTTGCATTAGCCGAATTTGAGAAGACCACTAGGGTCACTTTCTTCTTCTATTTTCTTCTTCCATCTCTACCATCTTCAAAGCCGAAACCTTATGAGTTCTCCTCTTTTTCTCTTCTTTCAAGTGTTTGGCCGAATATCCTTAGCCTTATTTCTTTCTCTTCTCACGTGCTCTAAACTCCATACTCAGTGCCGAATCTATATCTAGTTAGCCGAATCTTCTAGTAAGTACACTTCCTACTTCTCTTCTCTTCTTGACTGATTTGGTTAGTGCCAAAATCTAGGAATCTAATCCCTCTTATTTTCTTTTGGTCGAACCATGAAGGAGATCTTTTGAGATTCTTATAGCCGACGGTTGAAAGGTGATTTTTTCGGGATTTGAGATCCAAGGTAAGCAGGAGGTAACATTCGGCCAAGGGCCATTCTTGTAGATCTTATAAGCCGAATCTTATTTGTCCCTCCTTGATATTTCTTCAATCGTTATTAATCGGGATCCTAACTCTTTTCTTGTTCCAAAATGGAGAGGTAGCCAAAATCCCTAACATCACTTAGGGGTGCCGACCGTTGGTGCTTGATAGTCGAATACTGTAGATCTTCGGGATTTGGCTAAGCGATTTAGGTAAGGGTTCTAGTGTTTCGGATCTATTTTTTAATCATTTAAAATTGAAGGCTAATCGTTTGTGTGTATTAGTGGTGGGCCGATTGCAAGGGAAGTGCACCACGTAGTTTCGGGATTTGGTTGGAAACCAAATCGGCATAAAGGTAAGATGATATCTTCATGCAACATATCCTTCGGGATTTTTAGTTGAACCGAATAGGCTTTTGGTTACTAACAAGTGTTGGCCGATTATAGGAAGGGGAAAGGCAAACGTTTCGGGATCTCGTTAGTTTCGCATAGTTTCGAGATTTCGCTTAGATCTACGAATAGTCAGGTGTGTAACCCACCCTAAATTCCCGATTAATAATAATACTGTTATGTATATGTTAATAAGGCAATGAATGAATATGGCTAAGGGTACCATTCAATGGTACAAAGGCATTCACTCGTTACCCTAACTCTCAATTAATAAAGTTTATGAACATTGATATGAAAATATAAGAAATATCGTTATGGCCATGGGGTGAGGTATATTGCATGATATTTGTATGATATGTATGTTGCATGGGCATATGGGTGATAATGTTAAAGGGGAAGTGTTCTGGTGGTTTTTACCACATTATCCGGTGACTTATGTCACATATTATGAATCTGGTGACTCTGTTACATTATCTGGTGGCTATGCCACGATTATAAGGGCGATGTGCGATTGATTAGTGACTGCCTTTGATGGTGTGTAGTGGATGGAGGGTCGATTTAGTAATCCCCACGGTGTGATTGGCAGGTACGGGTGATGTGTAGAGGTTGGATATCTAGGTGGGTTTGGGTTGCATCATTGCCTATACTTGTCATGTGTGATTTATTATACCTTAATCGTTTGGGAGTCTGTGTTGGTTGTTACACATTGAGTCTGTTGACTCACCCTTCGTGGGCTAACATTTTGCAGATGATACTCAGTAGATGGACCGGGTCAGCAGGGACTTAGTGGTGGCCATGCTCAGCTCAATTTTTTTCGGGATATCTTATTATGTTTTTTTTTTGGAATTTATTTCGGGTTTAGTTTTGTTGTAATAAGGCCATTACTATTTAACTGTTTTAAGTTTCGCTTTAATTTTTATTCTAATAACGATCAACATTAAACAAGTGGTTAAACAATTTTTCATAAAACAACTTCAAATGTTTTGACACCTAAACACCTACGATTTTCAACTTAATGTTAAGCTCTAAAATTCGACATTTCTTTAAACTTGGAATTTCTAAAATATGAAGATAACGTTTTAATACAAAATTAAATTACAACACGATTTTCAATTTAAGAATAATCCAAATCTATTCTCTTCAATACCACCAAGTTTTTCAAGATGACATAACGAGATTTAACTACGTTTTACTCAAGGAGCATGCCAGATCCGATCAGGGCTTGTGGGTCGGGTTTGGGTGTTTCATGCAATCATTTCACATATTCATGAAATTTATACAATTTACATAAACACAATCAATGCAAGCATGTAAATAAACACAATTTAGTTACACGAACTTACCTCGACAATGTTCGTGTATGTAAATCTACTAATCCGACATTTTCCTCTTTTCCTCGTTCTAACTCTGAATTTGGTCTATCCAGATCTATATGTGTAAATTTTACATTAATTTATCACATTTCATTTTCATGTGGACTCAATTTAAATCCTAGGCAAAATTACTAATTTGCCCCTAACTTTTCCATAAATTCCCATTTCGTCCCTAGGCTCGGAAAATGAAACTTGTGTAATTTACTCCCTATACCAAGCCTAAACAAATCCCATTACAAAATTTACAGCACATATTTTCTATAAATTTTAGAATTTTTCATCAACTTTTACCACTTTGCATTTTAGTCCCTAAATAATGTTTTCTTCAAAAATCACTTTGTAAACGTTGTTTATCTATCAACAACCTTTCATTTTCTACCATAAATTCCATATTTCCAGCATATTCATCCATGACCCAAATTTCATACTTTGATAACTTTTCAAATTAATCCCCCAAATAGATAGATTAGACATCCTGATTTTAAAAATACTAAAATTACTAAAAACAAGGCTTGATTACTTACCCAAATAAGCTTGATAAGTCTTCTTCCTCTCTCATAGGGTGTCCATGGAACTATTTGGGGAAGATGATATGAAATTCTTTTCTTTTTCATTTAATTAAATTGTCATTTAATAACTTTTCATCTTTCCAATTTAGCCCTTAGCCCTTTTTTTTCCACGGATGAGTCATCTCAAAATATCTACATACTTTCATTAATGGTCTAATTACCATAGAAGGACCTCAAGTTTTGAATTCCATAGCAATTTAATCCTTATAGCTACTAGAATTCAACTTTTGCATTTTATGCGATTTAGTCCTTCTCGTAATTAAGCACCTAATCGATAAAATTTTCGTATCAAAATTTTCACACAAAATGTCTATCATAATACGGACCATATAATGAAATAAAAATAAACCTTATTTTCAGATCAGATTTGTGGTCCCGAAACCACTGTTCTGATTTCATTGAAAAGTGGGCTGTTACAATGATATCAAAAAACATAAAATTTACAAAAAATAAGCTCGGTTTGGACTTACATGCAAAGCAAGAAACTTGACTGATTGTTGAAGCATTCAATAATGGCTTCCCTCGTTTTTTTTGTGTAAAAACAGTAATGAAAGAAGAAATAATGAAGATGACCACTTTTTTAATTTAACTTTAACAATATTTTTATTAGAAAACAAGCACTAACCATCCAAAATTATAAAATATGGCATAATTACTACTTAAATCTTCAAATTATTATCATTTGAGACTTTTAACTAATAAAAATAAATAAGGATTAACTTTTATGGTTTTTACAATTCAATCATTGTACCTTAATTGCTAACCATCCAATAAAATTACTGGACTGAAATTCAATATAATACTATAATAGAGTCATAAATATTATATAATAATATTTAAGGACTCGGTAATTGAAAAATGAAGTTTTGAAACCACCGTTTCTAGCACCACTAAAAAGCGGGTTATTATATTATTACTTGAGGAGCATTATTAAGACCAAATATTTCTTTATCATTTAGTGACTCTTGAACTTTCTAATTTGAATCTTTATCAGATCATTTAAGAAATTGTTATATATATTGTTATTCAATACTTATTTCAATTTACACTTTTGTTCATCATCCAACATGAACACCCTAACTTCTACACACAACTTTGTAAAGATGTGTGGAAACCAAAGACCTTTTCTAGCTCCTTGTGCATATACATTTGTGTGTTATGAATCAACCAACATCAATTTTACGTTCCTACAAAACAACGTATAACAATATTTCCGAATCAAAAAGAATTTGTGTGACGTTCTAAGCATTAGTCGAGCATAAATAAAATGCATCTACATCTTTGCAACAACAAACATAATGGATTATTGAAAATACTTAGGGTTCCCATTTTTGTTCAATACCCAAGTTGCTTGCCCTTCATATTGGATTCTTTTATTATAATCTAGATGATTTTATTCCAATTGATCATACTCTTCAGTACATATGTTAGGGGGTTGCACAACCTATTAATATCTTTGGTCGTGACAGAAATGGTACCTCACATACCATTACAATAACATTGACAACATCAAGAAGATTTGCGTAAAATTCATTGATAATTAACAAAATCGCATGTCGATAAAGTTATCTAAAAAGTAATCCATCTCAATCATTCAACCAACATCAGTATTAGCTCATAAAATTGTTGAGTGGTGAAATCAAAATCCTTTTCATGCATTGGAGGCTCATTAGCGAACTTCACATATCACTGCCTAGCCTCATTGGTCATAAACTTATACGATTCATTCTATCATGAAATTGATTAAGAATCGCTATCAACCAATTGTGTTATCATCATTAAAGATCTTTATATTTCCATATGATAAGTATTCTCAACAATAACTAACACACAGATACCAATAAACTCATTAGAAAATCAAACAATAATGAATCGCATTTCTAAACCTAGTAAACAGATCTTCTCAGCAAAAGAGATGACAAGCTTTGAATTTACTACACTAAGAAATTTAGATAATAAGAATGGAACAATTAAAACATGAAATTAACATACATTATTTCATACCCATTAATCAAATTTATGCTTCTCCTAGGCTAGCACATCAAAGGCCATAACTCTAAAATGCTAAACTAAAAAATTAACCGAGTTTAAAGTTTTAAGAACAATATCACCTTGTTGAGAATTAGAAGGACCCACTACTTGTAGAAAATTGTTGCACCAAAAGGCTTAAAAATAAAGGATGACTGAAAAAAAAACAAAAAAAATTAGTTAAGAAAAAAAAAAGAAAGGTAATATATGATTAAGGGAAAGGAAAAAAGTTAAAAGAAAAGAGTATAATGCTATAGTACATATATATTAGAGCTCAAGAAATAAAAATTAAAGAAAGTGATATGAGTAGATGTTAAGAGCCAAGTCATACAGATAAAACGTCTAAACTAAAAATAAAATGTCAGAGAAAACACTGCCATCACGAATAAAACCACTTTTGTTCATCAACTATAAGGGCCAGACGTGAACTAGTACGTTGCAACCACCATTGATTATCTTGTCCTTCCCAAAAAATCACTCTTAGGTTTTGGGAAATGTTTAATCTTTCTAGTCAGACGTAGATAAAAAGGGTCGATCAAGTTCCTACGAGCTTGAGAAATGTGAACCATTGAGGACTTAAAAGAATACAAGTCATCGTCAACTCAAAAAACCTCACTCAAGGGAAGAGGCAACAAAAAATCCTTTGGCCTCATTATTATTTCTAACAATCACTTATCGAAAATAGGTAGCCAAGGAAAGGAACAAATGTAGTGGAGGAAGAAGGAAAAAATGACAGTGAAAGAGATGGATGGTGGAAAAGATAGCAACAAGGAAAGAAGTGATAATGGGGATGAGAAGATGGAAGAGTAGGGGAGAAAGGAGTTGTAGTTAGAGAAAGGAGGAGAAAAATGAGAGAAAAAGGTATGAGGGAAAATGAGAGGAAAATAAAGGGGAAAAGGGAAAGAAGAAGAGAAGAGGAAGGGTGAGGGTAGAATTTAATGGTTGAATGATGACTTTAAGGGCTAGAATAATAAAGAAAGGAAAATGTTTTTTTTTTAATTTTTGGAAGGGTATTATTATTTTTTTTAAATATTCCTATTACTCCATAATATCAGTTCATTTTGCTACAAAAATATTGAAGTCCAAATACTTTTCCTAAATGTGATTTCATAGATTCGAAGTCTCAAACTTTACTTCAAATACATTTTTATCTATAGAGAAGTGTCTGGCAAGTTAAGGGGTCCTCTAAATGTGTTTAAGGTAGAAAAGAGGCATATGTAACATGGTCCAAATATGGAATGATGAATTATTGGTGTTGCGAACTTCAAAATATATGGTTCTTCTAGAACACTTGCAGCTAATGATAGAATGGAACAATTAGCCAACTAGTTAATATGTACATAAATTTCACCATTGGATTCTAAAGCTATATGCAACTTCCATTCTATGAATCAATGGCTAGTGATGTCGCATTAGACAAAAAAGGAGAGAAACAAAGAAAAGCTAGCCATGTTTTTTGTAGGAAAAATTGTCATTGATCCAAATTGAGAAATCTGAAAAACATTTAAAATTCTGAGCTTTCTTCCAAAGTCAAGTTGTTTTGCTTGTGTCCTTTCTATGGGGTCCTCTTTGCTCAGTACAAACTTGCGGGTAAAGTTCAAGTAACTAATCCATTTTTAATTTTCAAACAACCCCTAAGGATGTTGTTGTTAAAAGAGTCTAGACTAGTTTGCTAGAATATAGGTTGTCACAGGCACGAGCTAGTAAGGGCACAGCACAAGCCTCGTCAATGTGGGTAAAAGATGATCTTACTTCTATTCACCATACTTCTATTCACCAAGACATCATGTTAGATTCTATCAATATTTGACAAATGAAATGTTATTTTGAGCATTATGTATGGGAAAATTATTTTGAATTAGATTAATTACTATGGTAGTAATTGCACTCTCTTGTAATTACAAAAAATTGTAATTCCTTAGAGATGATTGGCTAATTGAGTGTAATTACATAATAATTCCTTATGGCATGTTTAGTAGTACAAATTATAATTACGTACTTACACAATTTATATTTAAAATATTAATTATTATAAAAATATTAGTATGATAAAATAATTTCTAAACTAGCAAAATTAAAATTAAATCATGTGAATTATGTTAGTCTAAAAGGTAATTGATAGCACAATTACTAATAAAATAGTAAAAAAATCATATGAAATTTTTAAAATGTTTTAGTGCATTTTTGTTGAATTATTCATCTATTTAATATTTAATTGATGCTCGTTATTATCATCTATTGGTCCTTAACCGGGTTCATCATTGTCTGAATTTGAATATTAATTATTAAGATTATCAAGACCTCCTTCTTTCTAGTACTCTATGAAGTATGAATCATCTCAATTTAACCTATAATTGAAGTTATTAAATATGCAATACGCTAGTACGATCCAATATTATTTTCTTATGCTTTACTAAGTTCATGTTGTTAATATGAAAAATATCTTTTTAGAATAACAAATGTCTTTTTAACCACATTTTGAAGCCTCTAATGTCTTAAATTAAAAAGTTCGTGAGCTATCTATAGTAATTGTGTCTAACGCCTTTCTCTCAAATGATTTCATACCTTACAATATGGTGCAAGAAAACTTTTTTATTTACATAATTAGCATCGACTTTAAAATTTTTGGCTTCACACTCCAAATAATTTGTAGCTTTAATTATAAAACTTAAATAAACTTAACTTGGAGAAAGATTTATACTAGGTTATATTATTTTAATAATACGTAAATTAAGTAAAAATAATATAAAATTTATAATATATAACCTTTATAAAAATAGTTTTATAAATTATCCAAAACATTCATAATATTTTTGTAAAAATATAATTTTTTCTCATAACTTTAGAAAGTTATTTTTATAAATAAGTTATGATAAAAAGAACTATAGCATTTTTTATGAATAAGTATATTATTTTTATAATATATAACATGGGCACATAAATAAGTTATGTCTATACTTGATCATAACTTTTAGAAATAAATATAGAAAAATATCTAAATTATACATGAACTTTAATATTTTATGATTTAACATATGAAATTTTAATTTGATTTATTTTTCACAAATCACTAACAATATTATCAAATTAACACGATTTTATATTGATATATTACATATATAAATAATTATATTAATCAAATATGAAAAATAAATGTGTGTATTTATTTGTTTTAAATGTGTTCAATTGAACCAAAATTAAAATTTTATGTATATAAAAAAAAATGTTAAAATCAAATATTAAGTCTGAAATTGTCAAAATTTTAAAATCGGGAATAATTTGGTAATATGACTGTGTTCTCAAATTCTCCCCAAATTCTCTAAAATTTTGCCAGCTTTTGCCAGCTCCTTTCTATTCATAATTCGTGATTTAGATAATTTATGATTCCCGATAAAATAGTCTGGCTAATTCCTCCATTGCCTGTCACGATTCAACCACTCAAAAAGCATCAGCCAGGTTCACCCTAAACTTCATACAACAACTTTCTCAGCTTACCGCGTGTCTCCTATTGCCTACCTAAAAACACTTGTCGTCCAAGCAAAGGAAGTATCACGGCTTCTTCAAACTTCTCCGGGTTTTCTTGGAGCTGGACCATAAGACACAGCCTCATTTGGCTCACAAATGGGAACGTGTGTGTTAGTTGTTTTCCATTTGTAACGGTTCTTTTTAATTATTTTATTTATTTCTTTATTCTAATTACTCTGTCCCCAATTATTTCCAGAAAACGGCTACTTCTCAGCTAACCCATTAAACAAATGTAATTATTAATTATCCATTTAATTAATGATAAAATCATCTACGGTGTAAACAAAGTATCACCATCAATCACAGCCATTGTGATCTTGACATCTGTTCTGAAAACCCCATGTTTAGACTTAAATCTTTAATTATTCCGAGAAATAATCAAAGAGCTAACCCTAATATAATAAAAACAAATAGATGAGATTATTTGGATCCAGAGTTAATCATGTGTATACAATAGAAATATTCAAAGGGGGTATTGAAGTAATATCACCGACTATTTTGAAGAAGTTGTTGAAAAGTTTAACGCGGAAGGTAGTCTGCTTAGGGAAGAGGGTGACCAATACTTTTATTTTTATACTAGAAAAATATGATGTATTTGTCAGAACCCTCTAATATATAGAAAAGGACATTTTACTTACCTTAAGCAACCGACAATTGCCCAACCCTTTGTGGCATTACACGATAAATCAGCGGCTAAATCCAAAATTTACACCAGTAATTGAGGTTATTAAGTTCATCTAATAAGGGACAGGTGTCCGAATCATAGCCCTTACAGGTTGCCTACAGCTTTTGTATCCGATCTTTGAACAAGCTGAAAAAATAATAATTAGTTAAAAGTGTAAAAATAATTAAACGTGCCTAACGCATTGCTTAGCTAATCCCACCATGTCATATTATGTGCTTGCATGTATGTAATTATAGATGGGATGCTAATAATTAAAACTATATAAATATATTAACATATATTTATATAGTTTTGTATAAACAATCTGAAAGAATCAACTTGCGTTATTGTTTTTGTTATTTCGTCTCTTTTTCCGTGCTGTCCACTTCCACTTTCCCCTCCCTTTTTATATTCCCTCCCTCTTTTCAGTTCCCTCACTACCAAACTCCAAGAGAAAACAAAGAAAAGACTCTTCCTTTTTTCCTTTTCTTTCCTGTCCAAGTTTTTGAGTTTTAAGCCAAGATGAATGCTACCATGTTTAAGGTTTTGATGATGTTGGGTCTTTTGGCCACCGCTTGTATGGCTCAAGCACCAACAGCACCACCCACATCTCCACCACCGCCAGCTGCTACTCCAACCCCGACCCCATCCCCAACCCCAACCCCAACCCCAACCCCAACCCCAACCCCAACCCCGACCCCAACCCCAACCCCAACCCCATCTCCAGCTCCAACCCCATCACCCACCACTTCCCCATCTCCTTCTCCTGAAGCTTCTTCACCTTCTCCTTCAATCGCTTCCCCTCCAGCTCCTACCCCATCAGGTGGAGTTGCTCCAGCCTCCGAGCCCACTGCCGACCAAGGCCCTCCTCCCTCTGCCGCCTCCACCAACGGTGTTTTCATTGGTGCAGCCGCTCTTGCCGCCACTTTCTTCGCTGCTGTTTTGGCTTAAGAAAGTGAAGTGAAGTCCAGCTTTTTTGGGTTTTGGATCATGATTCTTGCGGATCTTTACTTTCATGCTCTCTTTTGTTCTTTCGAGTAGTGTTATTTTCTCTTACTTTATATTTTTCATTGCACCCTACTTTTTGGTTTTTGTTTAATTTATTTGTTATGTATGTTTGATGATGACGATTCTATTATTTTGGGTTCGGATAGTTGATTGTATTGATGGTGTGACACGCGTAAAGACCGGATGGTTGTAAAGATTGGACTGTTGTACATCTAATTACAGTGGAATAAAAACAGTTTGTTATTCTTTAAAAAGAAATGCAACCTCTCCATGTATTGTTCATGTCTAATTACTTTATGCATTATTTGCTTTTTATTTTTTTTTTTATTTAAATTCCCAAGCGATAATCAACTCTAGAGAAATCACCTTTTTGGTTTCTTTTCATTTCTCTTTTCACGTGTGCTAGTGTGTATAATGGCCATTGGAGGCATCCTTGAATGAAAGCACTAAGATAAGTTTTATGTTTAGACGAAAACAGACTTCATTTGTCCCCTTTTTTCTACTTTGATAAGCAAGGATTTGACAACTTAGTCCACGAAATAATTGTTTTACATACGCCAAAAAGGATTTATTTATTTAAAAAGGCTTGGATTTTTATTCAAATTACAACATTAAATTTGGCATCAACCCAACGAGAGATGAAAACAAATTAAAATTTTTGGCCATGTGATTGGATTAACGTTGACTTTAATAATGTCTGAAAAAGAAACATCCAACCATTACCGCCCATGATACAGATGAATATAGCTGTTATTATTTTAGTTAGGTTGGGATAAAATCGGTTAAGCAACAAATATGTAAAATAACGGAGAAATTGAAAAGATCGAATATAAATATTTACGTGAAAAAATCTCTCCGGAGAAGATAAAAAATTACGGGTAAAGAAAAATTCATTATAAAAGAAAAAATGAAGAGTACAAATATGGAGATTAAACTAAACCCTAAAATTTGAAACAAGAACCCTCAAAACGCAAACACAAAATCCTCTGAAAGCTTGTAAAAGCTAATACCTAAATGTGTAATGGGTTGTCCTTCTAGGGTGGAAAAGGGCCTATTTATAGACTAAATTCATAGGTCAAATAATATTAAAATAATATACACTAATCAAAGTTCGATTGGAACAAATAATCGAAATTTGACTGGAAGAAGAAAATCGGAAAATTGCATAGCACATCGTCTTGTCGTGACGTGGCTGCTTCCTTGTCAAAATGTCCTTCATCAGGTCGTCGAGATAAGACGTCTCTTCCTCGTCGAGATGTCAACTTTGTTTTAGCCAAAAAATGTGAGATATATTCTACAAATCTCCACCTAACTCATATTTTCGCAACACCTTCTTTTCCAAAGCCCGCCACGGGCCTATCTCGTATTAACTGAGTCGAAGTTATGCTTAGAAGCTGGAAGACTTCTAGTATTTGGCTTGCGCACTGCCAAATCAAAACTGACCTAGGTCTGATTTCCACGAACGTAGTACCCTATCTTTTCAAAACCTGCATCTAAAAGAGAACTTCGCTTACATAAAACAGTCATACATTTTTCCTTTCTATGACCAAGTTGCCTCCGCTTCAAACAAGTCGACTCATTAACAGATGAGGGACATTTTGTTTCACCAGTCACCGTTGATCCTTCCAGAATATAAAGACTGTCAATCTTTTTACCTTTCATCAAAACGAGAAGCCCCACAAGATTCTTTAATGTCGCTTGACTCGATGTTAATTCTATAACCCTTTGAGTCCAAATTTCCCAAGGAGATAAGATTTCTCTTTAAATCAAGTACATCCCTAACGTTTGATAGTGTCCTGATTGTCCCATTGTGCAACATGATTTGAACAATACCAATATTGATTGCCTTACTAGGTGAACCATTCCCCATATGCACAACTCCACCTTCAACTGAATTGTATGTGGAGAACCAGTCTCTGTTAGGGCACATGTGGAAAGAACACCGCGAATTCAGGATCTACTTGGACGTAAGCTCGGAGCTTTTGCTTGTTAACACCAACAAGAAATCATCATCCTTATCATTGACCAAATTAGCACCAGCTAAATCTTCCTCGTTGCTCTCAGTAGTCGTTTTATTTGTAGTTTGTAACAATCTACCTTGACGTGACCAAACTTCTTACAATAGTAACATATTTTGTCTCGTTTCCTTAATTTTACTAAAACCGAGGCTTGCCTATCTGACTTGCTATTCGAACCAAACTCATTCTTGAGTTTGTCTTTGCTCAACAGATAACCCTTCACATCCTCGAATAGGAGATTATCTCTGCCACAAATCAAAGTCTCCTTGAAAGACTTGTATGAATGGGGTAAAGAGCATAATAATAGCATAGCCTAATCTTCATGATACACACTAGCCTCGGTTAAGACTTGAGCCGTAACTGTTTGCCCGATCGTAAATTGAGTAAGTTGAAGTCTTTTCTTAAAAGGTTAAAAAAAAGGAAGGAATTAAGCTTGAATAGGTTCAATGGGTTATGGAATAATTCAGGGAATAGTGAATGGTATTTGGCTAAGGATTCAAGAATGAACTAACACAATAAAGGTGTGTTAACCCGAGACTTATGTGAACACTTAGGTTGGAAATGTGTTGGTAGAATGGTAAGATAGGTGAATAAAGACCTCGGCCAGCTATCAAAGATGATAGGAACCTCAGTATAGTTTGAACGCCACACTTTGGGTACAAAGTATAAGTTCAGAACAACAAAGACGGGTTGATGCCACAAGGGTTACTTGATAAGTCAGATTTTTCTTTGGAGAACAATGAGAGTTGAAAACAAACTCACAAAGTAAAGAAAGTTTATTAAATTGTTCATTAGCCTCTTAACAAGTGAATTACATAACATATTTATAGTCTTAGCCAGGCTAGCCGAATGTTCCTTTGTAGCATTATATGGGACGGCTCCCTTAAGCCCTAAGCTTTAGGAAACTTCCTAGCATATTCATAAACACATTCTAGAATAATCTTGGCTTAGAAATTCGAAAAGATAGCTTCTAGAATGAGATGATTCGGTTGGACATTGATGGAGAGCTTTACGGACTAGTCTACATTTAGCCTTGGTACTTTAAGATGGCTTAAATGCTTCTTTGGGGAGTGGGACGTTCAACCTTGAAGAAAGAAAACACCAAGCATGTTTTTGGCCAAATGGTTACTTAGAAACACCAACTAGCAGCCCTTTGGTGTTCACGAAATAGCACCAGCTGGAATTTAATTCTTTGTCCATTGATCTCCACGGAAAGGCACATGGGAAAATGAGAAATCAGTAGCTTTTAATGCTATCCATGCATACTCTCTTCAATAGCTCATTAAATGGATGTCCCTTGCATGCTAAACAATTCCTTTAATACCTATTTTTACTGCACATTAAATCTGATCAGCATGCCCCCTTTACTGCTTCTGTTGATCACGAAGAGGTGTCTTTAGTGGCTGCACAAATTCATGCCGTCCATACATGCATCCTAGACAAATTAATTGGCAGCAATTAAATAAGGTTGATACATCTTTAATTCAGCTAAGACAAATTAATTAGCAGCCACTAATAAATTTGTCCTTAAGCTAGACACATTAAAACTATGTCCTTAAACTAGACAAATTTAATTTATGTCTTAACATAAGACATATTAAAAACATGTGCAAACATAAGACATATTTAATACTTGAAATTAAAATGTCCAGATTTTAACACATTTATTTAATTTAATTACTTGAGTTGAATTTAGCTAACAAAACTAGTTAAACTTATTCAAAAATAAATGCATGAAGGAAATAAATAGGCAACCAGCTTTAATAAGCTAGTTAAGTGTCGAATTAAGTTCCCTTGAGCTAGTACAAGTTAAGTCAGCTTGTACAAAAGTG
This sequence comes from Gossypium rotundifolium, assembly GCA_025506655.1. Classification (NCBI taxonomy): domain Eukaryota; kingdom Viridiplantae; phylum Streptophyta; class Magnoliopsida; order Malvales; family Malvaceae; genus Gossypium; species Gossypium rotundifolium. The sequence continues at coordinate 95,743,396 of CP106732.1, read as the reverse complement.
CACATCGAGCTACTTGAGCTAGCCACTTAATGTTCGGCCATTCCTTCGATCCAAACTCGAGTAATGTAGCCTACCATAGCTTCTTGAAATCTCTTGGCACGGCCTTGAGTAATTGGCCACGATGGCAACTCCATAGGTTCGGCATCTAGCTTCATGGGCGAGCTCGTATCATTCCCCCCTCTTCAAGGCGATTCGTCCTCGAATCATCACCTACATCAAAAGGGGAGAAATCAGTAATGTTAAAACTTACACTCACTCCATACTCACCTGGTAAATCGATTTTGTAGACGTTGTCATTGATCTGTTCTAATACTTGGAATAGACCATTACCCCTTGGTAGAAGCTTGGATTTCTTTTGCTCAGGAAACCTTTCTTTACGCATGTGGATCCAAACCCAGTCATCGGGTTCGAATACGACTTATTTGCACCCATTTTTTTCTCCTCAAACATATTGTTTGATTCTCCTCTCGATATTATTCTTGACGTTTTTATGATGTTGTTTAACAAATTCAACCTTTTTTTGCCATCTACATGCACTAGCTCATTAGTAGGCATAGGAACCAAATCAAGAGGGGTAATAGGGTTAAAGCCATATACTACCTCAAAAAGAGAATATTTTGTGGCTGAATGAATAGTTCAGTTGTATGCGAACTCCATATAAGGTAGACATTCTTCCCACATTTTCAAATTCTTCCACAAGATGGCTCGAAGTAAAGTTGTCAGTACTCGGTTAACTACCTCGGTTTGGCCATCCGTTTGGGGGTGGCATGTCGTCAAAAACAGTAATTTGGTGCCTAAATTGCCCCACAACATTCTTCAAAAGTGACTTAGGAACTTTATGTTCGATCGGAGACGATAGTTCGAGGAATCCCGTGCAACCTAACAACTTTCTTGAAAAATAGATTAGCAACGTTAATAGCATCATCAGTCTTATTACAAGGTATAAAATGAGCCATTTTCGAGAAACGATCTACAACGAAAAAAATTAAATCTTTCCATCGTTTGGTTCTAAGAAGGCCTAGAATGAAGTCCATAGAAATGTTAATCCACGGTGCATCAGGAATAGGCAACGGGGTATACAAACCATGCGGTTTAATCCGTTACTTCGCTTTCTTACAAGTAATGCATTATTCACTCTTCCTTATACATCACATTTCATCTTGGGCCAAAAGAAGTGCTCGTGCAATATTGCTAAAGTTTTAGCAACTCCGAAGTGGCCCACAAGTCCACCATTATGGGCTTCATCAACAAGTACGTCTCGTATGGACCCTTGAGACACACAAAGCTTGCCTTCGCAAAAATGATAGCCCTCATGTTGAAAATGCTTTTCATAGGAACCATGCGAACAACACTTATAGACTTCACCAAAATCAGCATCAGACATATAAAGATCTTTTATAAACTCAAAACCAAGCAGTTTAGAACCCAACAAATTGACAAGTGCATACCTTTGTGATAATGCATCGGCTACAATGTTTTTCTTACCTTTTTTTATACTTTATCACATACAGGAACGACTCCAAATATTCTACCCACTTGGCATGACGCTTATTGAGCTTCGTTTGTCTTTTGAGATGCTTTAAGGCCTCATGGTCCGGATGAATTACAAATTCCTTTGGCCATAGATAGTGTTACCATGTCTATAGGACTAAGATCAACACATAAAATTCCTTGTCATATGTTGGATACTTCGTCGTGGCCCCATTGAGCTTTTCCCTAAAGAATTGACAAGTCGTCCATCTTGCATTAAAACAGCGCCAATGCCAATGCTTGAAGCATCACATTCAATCTCGAATGTCTTGTTAAAATCAGGTAAGGACAACAATGGAGCGTTAGTTAGACATTCTTTAATTTTAATAAAGGTATTTTCTTGATCATCAGTCCAAACAAAGGGGGAGTTTTTCTTAATTATACCTGTCAAGGGCATTTCTAAAGAACTAAAATTAGGCATAAACATTCGGTAGAAGCTTGCCAACCCATGAAAACTCCTAACTTGGTTGATGTTAGTTTGACGCGGCCATTCATTGATTGCCTTGACCTTTTCTTGGTCAACTTCTAAGCCACGTGCACTCAAGACAAAACCTAAAAACACAACTTCATTAGTGCAGAAAGAACACTTTTTCAAGTTAGCATAAAGGACCTCTTTTTGCAACACTTCAAGCACCACACGCAAGTGTTGAACATGGTCTTCCAAATTTTTGCTATAAACCAAGATGTCATCAAAATACACAACACAGAATTTTCTAATAAAAGCACGTAGAACATGATTCATTAAATGCATGAATGTACTAGAGGCATTTGTGAGACCGAATGGCATTACCAACCATTCGTACAAATCGTACTTAGTTTTGAACACGATTTTCCACTCGTCTCCCTCCCGCACACGGATTTGATGGTAGCCACTCTTTAAATCGATCTTCGAGAAGAGCTGGGCTCCGCTGATTTCATCTAGCATGTCCTCAAGGCGAGGGATAGGATGTATATATTTCACGGTGATTTTATTGATGGCGCGACAGTCAACACACATTCGCTATGAACCGTCCTTCTTAGGTACCGACAAGACAGGGACTGCGCACGGGCTTAGGCTTTCGCGAATATAGCCCTTTTCCATTAACTCGGCTACTTGCCTTTCCAATTATTTCATTTCCTCGGGGTGCTCGATGCCTCAAATGGGTGGTAACCTGTTCAGCACTTCATTGGGAAATATATCTCTAAATTCCTACAACAAGGAAACAACAGGAGTAGGCAAAGAATTATCAATCTCGTTAGTTTCCAACAAACATTCTTTGTACATAAGTACAAGAATGGGTTGCTTTGTTAACAACAATTTTTGAATCTCTCGTTTTCTTGTAAAAACACTCATTTTTTTTTTTTGTTTTCACACTCTTTTGCTTTTTCTTTTATCACTCGTGTTTTTGACTCACTCTCCTCACTTTTTTATCTCTTTTTCTTTTCAATCCTTTTGTTTTGCTCTTTTTCTTTTTATCTCTCAATAGATTGCTTCATTTTAAGTTGATCTTCATATACTTGCTTCGGTGTGAGAGGGGCTATTTTGACGTTCTTTTCGAAATGCTTGAACGAATAATGATTCGTGTAGCCATCATGGCTACCCGTCGGTCGAACTACCAAGGATGCCCTAACAGAAGGTGTCTCGCATGTATCAAAACGACGTCGCAAATCACCTAGTCTTGGTATTTGCCTATGGAAAATGCCACTTTTGCTTGCTTTGTAACTTTGATTTCACCCCCGTCATTTAGCCATTGTAGCTTGTAAATAGTGGCTAAACCAAGTCTTTCAGTGAGAAAGGAACTAGCGACATTGGTGCAACTCCTTCTGTCGATTATCAAGCTACACAACTTGCCTTGAACGTGGTAGAGGGTGTGAAAGATGTTCTCTCGTTGTTGTTCTTCCTTGACTCCTTTAATCTTTAAACTTCGCTTAACGAGTGTTTCTCCTTCGACGGAAACTCGAGTTCTTCATCTTCATCCGTGGGGATTTTAGGATCCTCCTCCATTTCATCTTCGGATTCAATCTCGCCATTTGGCCGTACCACCATCACCTGTCGGTTGGGACATTGACTAGCAATGTGGCCCCTTCCTTGACGCTTAAAGTACTTTATATCTCAAAAATGATTCGGAAAGGGCTCATTTTTATTCTTGCTAGTTTCGCTACTTGGTTGGTTGGGCTTAGCAACAACGAAAGACTCCTTAGGCTGGATAAGAGCTTTGCTCGTTCCTTGAGTCCACTTATTGGCAGAAGATGCTGGGTAGGTTCGAGTGACCCCTTTCCGTTTCAATTACTTCTCGACCTTTATTGCCATGTGGTCCATATCCATAACTTCAACGTAATGCTGAAGTTTGACGATATTGGCGATATCGCGATTCAATCCGAATAGGAATCTCGCTATCATTGCTTCACGGTCTTCTTTCACATCGGCTCTTATCATAGCAACTTTCATTTCTTTGTAGTAGTCTTCGACGCTACAGTTGCCTTGAGTGAGATTTTGCAACTGCTGATATAAATCTCGATGGTAGTAGGAGGGAACAAAGCGCTTACGCATAACAACCTTTATTTTGGCCTAAGCAGAGATAGGCCTCTCTCCATTCCTCCTTCGGCTAGTCACAAGCTGATCCCATCACACGATCGCATAATCCAAAAATTCAATGGCTGCGAGCTTCAGCTTTTTGATCTCCGAGTAATTATGACACTCGAAGACGAGCTCTATTTTCTTTTCCCATTCTAGGTACGCCTCCAGATCATTTTTTCCTTAGAAGGGAAGTATGGACATTTTGATATTTTTAAGGTTATCGTTAGGATGATTTCTATCTCATTGTCCACAGTTTCTACGATCTTGTTGCCAATCACTTTGAGCAGACGAATGATCACTCTTGTGGTCACTAGGCTCATATAGATCGTCTTGGACTTGTCTAGGTTATCCACACTCTCGACTTTGGTTTTGTGGAGCCCTTACCCATTGAACTTCCTCGCCTAAATGATCCAATTGCTCTTGCATTGGTTCTATTGTTTCTCGGATCATACGCTGAAATTCTTGTATCAACACTTTTTGGCCTAAATCAGGAACTCCTCCACCTTGAGCAACATTACGAACGGGACACAACCCTCCTTCGTCCATTTGACGTCTTTCGGGACTTCTAGACATGAAAATTTTAGACACACAATAAAACTCACAAATCACTCACAAAGAAAAGTCAATCACTTCGGTTGTTATTTCTCTCGGATAGTCTTACTAATCTCTCTTGCCTTTTATAGCTCAGTTTTTGCCTCACAAAGTTCTCCACAAACTAGATAGACAAATCAGTACCGTTTAGGGTCGGCTTACAAAATTGATATGGTTTGGTGGGGAATGATGTTGAGATTGAGGTAGGCTATCAAACAAAATAGAAAGGTTTAAGTGTGGTCGAAGATCTTGTTAGCAACAAAGGAATTTTCGGGCAGAACAATTCATATAACCAACTTCTTTTCTCTTTTTTTTTTATAATTTTTTTGAAATTTTTTGAAATTTTTTGAATTTTTTTCTTCGAATTTTTTTCACCAAATACAATCCTGGGAATGCCAAAAACGCCGATACTTACTTCAATTTTACCAGCTCTGATACCAAATGATACACACTCGCCTCGGTTTAAACTTGAGTCGTAACTGTTTGCCCGATCGTAAATTGAGTAAGTTAAAGGCTTTTCTGAAAAGGTTAAAAAAAGGGAAGGAATTAGGCTTGAATAGGTTCAATGGGTTATGGAATAATTTAGGGAATGGTGAATGGAATTTGGCTAAGGATTCAAGAATGAACTAACATAATAAACCCAAGACTTATGTGAACGCTTAGGTTGGAAAGGTGTTGGTAGGATGGTAAGTTAGATGAATAAAGACCTCGACCCACTATCAAAGATGATAGGAACCTCGATATAGTTTGAACGCCACACTTTGGGTACAAAGTGATAAGTTTGGAACAACAAAGATGGGTTGACGCCACAAGGGTTACTTGATAAGTCTAACTGGTCTTTGGAGAACAATGAGAGTTGAAAACAAACTCACAAAGTAAAAAAAAGTTTATAAAATTGTTCATTAGCCTCTTAACAAGTTAATTACATAGCATATTTATAGTCTTAGCCAGGCTAGCCGAATGGTCTTTTGTAGCATTAAATGGGACGAATTCCTTAAGCCCTAAGCTTTAGGAAACTTCCTAGCATATTCATAAACACATTCTAGAATAATCTTGGCTTAGAAATCCGAAAAGATAGCTTCTAGAATGAGATGATTCGGCTGGACATTGATGGAGAGCTTTATGGACTAGTCTACATTCGGCTTTGGTACTTTAAGATGGCTTAGATGCTTCTTTGGGGAGTGGGACGTTCAACCTTGTAGAAAGGAAACAACAAGCATGCATTTGGCCGAATGGTTACTTGGAAACACCAACCAGCAGCCTTTTAGTGTTCACGAAATAGCACTAGTAGGAATTTAATTCTTCGTCCATTGATCTCCACAAAAGACATATGGGAAAGGGTGAAATCAACAGCTTTTAATGCTATCCATGCATACTCTCTTCAGCAGCTCATTAAATGGACGTCCCTTGTATGCTGAACAGCTCCTTTAATACATGTTTTTGCTATACATTAAATCTGATTAGCATGCCTCATTTAATGCTTTGTTGATCACGAAGAGGTGGCTTTAATGGCTGCACAAATTCATGCCGTCCCTACATGCATCCTAGACAAATTAATTGGCAGTAATTAAATAAGGTTGAGACATCTTTAATTCGGCTAAGACAAATTAATTAGCAGCCACTAATAAATTTGTCCTTAAGCTAGACACATTAAAACTATGTCATTGAACTAGACACATTTAATTTATGTCTTAACATAATACATATTAAAAACATGTGCAAACATAAGACATATTTAATACTTGAAATTAAAATGTCCAAATTTTAACACATTTATTTAATTTAATTACTTGAGTTGAATTTAGCTAACACAACTAGCTAAACTTATTCAAAAATAAATGCATGAAGTAAATAAATAGGCAATCAGCTCAATAAGCTAGCTAAGTGTCGAATTGAGTTCCCTTGAGCTAGCACGAGCTAAGTCAGCTTATAGAAAAGTGCACATCAAGCTACTTGAGCTAGCCACTTGATGTTCGGCCATTCCTTTGATCCAAACTCGAGTAATGTAGCCTGCCACAGCTTCTTGAAATCTCTTGGCATGGGCTCGAGTAATTGACCCCGATGGCAACTCAATAGGTTCGGCATCTAGATTCATGGGTGACCTCACATCACTTCATCATCAATTTGAACATTCTTTAAATCATTCAAAAGAATAATAAATTGACTGTTGTAACCTCTAAGTTTGCAACACCCCGCACCCAAGACCGATACTGGATCTGGATAGGAGACATTACTATGCTTGAACATGTACTTACGAGTTATAAAATTTCGTTTCAACTTAAAATTTTCACTTTTTTAGTCAACACATATATTACAAAGGCCTACGGGGCCTTAAACTCGTGTCTGAAAACTTTCAGAATTAAATTAAATAATTCATTTTTAAAGCAGGGTTCACACGCCCGTGTGACTTAGGGCACGCCCATACCCTCAAACCGTGGGATGTTACTGACTATTTTCGCATGGCTTAGAAACACCCGTGTCTTCCAACCGTGGGAGGCTACTGACTAATTTCACACGGCCCTGACACGCCCGTGGGCTTAGACCGTGTGCTAATCCTTGATATACTGACTAAATCAGCATGGTCTGGGCACACGCCCATGTCCAACCCGTGTGTATAACACGGCCTATACACACAGCCGTGGAATTTACCCGTGGCCTATTCACATTGATCAGCGTACTTAAAGAATAATCATTATGATCTCTAATTCTTCATTCATAACATGAGTAATATTTAATTCATTTTGATGCTAGCTTTGCTTTCTTAGCCCTCTTGTTACCTCATTATTAACCTTACTTGTTTGCCCGATGAACTTCTACGAATACCCGAGGATACTAGATCTCTTCCCACTTAACATGCCACCCAAGCCATATCTTAGGCATGGTCTTACATGGAATTTCTCATCTTGGTTTCAAGGCCATGTCTTGACATGGACTTACATGAAGTATTTCCCTTGATAACTTATTCAATGCCAAGCTTAACTTGGACTTATATGATATCTTGATCAATGCCAAGCTTGCCTTGGACTTACATGATATCTTGATCAATGCCAAGCTTGCCTTGGACTTACATGATGTCTTGATCAATGCCAAGCTTGCCTTGGACTTACATGAAATCTTAATCAATGCCAAGCTTGCCTTGGACTTACATGATGTCTTAATCAATGCCAAGCTTGCCTTGGACTTACATGATGTCTTAATCAATGCCATGCTTGCCTTGGACTTACATGATATCTTGATCAATGCCAAGCTTGCCTTGGACTTACATGATATCTTGTGTGGTATATCGGGTATCCTGGGGAATTCATATTCAATCGGGGCTTGTTCATGTTTAATTTTTTGTTCACAAAAACGATACACATTATAAAATAGCAATGTATATTATACTAAACAATTCAATGATAGTGATCATAAAGCTTAGAAATCATGCAAACTTACTTCATTTTCAAAATGAGTTAGTTCTTCGGTTTAGTCCACGACTTTATCCTTTCCACGATTGAGGTGAATTCTCATCTCCTCTTGCTCTATAATAGCAAATTAGCTCATTTTAATCATTTTATTAATATAAGCATCTCAATAGTCCTACTTAGGCAAAATTACCATTTTACCTCTAGATTTTGGCAAAATGACTGTTTTGCCCCTAGGCTCAGAAATTAATTCTAATCACATTTTTATCTTCAACAAGCCTATAAAAACATTTAATACTCTTAAAGCTATCATCAACAATCAATATTTCACATACTGACTACCAAGTTCATAACCTTTTCATTAAGGTCCTATTTAGTGTCCTCATGCTAACACTCTTTTTAAAAGTTGTTCATCTAACAACTGAGACTCAAGTTCTTCCTTAAAATGTAGCAAACAACTAAAGTATCTCTCATGGTAAAACTCTAAACCTTTCACAACATTGCACAATAGTCCCCTCATTTGAAAGCTTAAGCTTTAGGGATATCAAAAATACAATAATTATTTTCAAGAAAAGTTCACTAGAACACTTACTTGAATGGATGAGAGTTTACTAAAATTTTTGAAGATTTCTACCCCTTATTTGCTGCAAATTTTCGGTGGAGGATGATAGGAGTAAAAGATGATAACTTTTCTCTCCTTATTCTATTATTAAAAGTCAAATTAGTCCACATACTACTACTACTAACTTTGACACTAATTGAAAATTTTGTCTCCCATGCTCTCTTATGGCCGGCCAAGCCTCTTTCAAAGGCTAAATTGCCTTTTAAATACCCCCATTTAACAATCTATAACATTTGGTACTCCTAGCATATAGAATGGAACTTTCGCACTTTATGCGATTTAGTCCTTTTTTCGTAAATTAAACTCAAAAACGTTAAAATTAAAATACCAAAATTTTAATGCTCATATGCTATCATGATCTAACTCATAATATATCATGAAAATAATTTCTCCAATCTCGAAATAGTGATCCCGAGATTACTATTCTGACTAACCCCTAAATTGGGCTGTTATAATTCTCCCTCTTAGAGATTTTTGTCTTCGAAAATCTTACCAGTGAAAAGATTCGGGTATTGATTTCTCATCGTTTCCTCGGACTCCCATGTAGCCTCTTCTATTCTGTGCCTTTGCCATAGGACTTTCACTAGAGCTATGCTTTTATTTCTTAACTGCTTGATTTCACGGGCCAATATTTTGACTGGTTCTTCACCATAAGTCATGTCAGGGCGGATCTCTATTTCTGATGGAGTAATTATATGTGAAGGGTCTGATCTATAGCATCGCAACATTGACATGTGAAAAACATCATGTATCCTCTCTAATTCTGATGGCAACAACAAACGGTAAGCTACCGGCCCAACTCTCTTAGTAATCTCGTAAGGTCCAATAAAACGTGGACTTAATTTGCCTTTGCGGCCAAATCTGAGAACTTTTCTCCATGGTGATACTTTCCAAAAGACTTTATCCCCAACTTGGTACTCGATCTCTTTCCTCTTTAAATTCGCATAGGATTTCTGTCTGTCTGATGCAATTTTTAAACATTCTCGTATCTCTTTTACTTTTTCTTCAGCTTCTTTAACCAAATCAATCCCATGAATTTGGTTTTCCTTGAGTTCAGTCCAAAATAAAGGGGTTCTGCACTTACGCCCATATAGAGCCTCATAAGGCACCATCTTTAAGCTCGACTGAAAGCTATTAATGTATGCAAATTCTACCAATGGAAGAAACTTTTCCCAGCTACCTTGGAATTCCAAAACACAACATCTGAGCATGTCCTCGAGTACTTGAATTAACCTTTCTAATTGACTGTCAGTCTGAGGGTGAAAAGCTGTGCTAAAACTCAATTTTGTACCTAAAGCTTCTTGCAGCTTCTTCCAAAATCTAGACGTGAATCTCGGATCTCTATCCGATATGATCGATAAGGGAACTCCGTGAAGTCTTACTATTTTTGAAACATACAAGTTTGCCAACTTGTCTAGGGAGTAATCCACTCGTACAGGTATAAAGTGGGCTGACTTTGTGAGTCTATCAACCACTACCCAAACAACATCTTTCTTGCTCGGAGACAATGGTAAACCCGTTACAAAATCCATGGTGATATGGTCCCATTTCCATTTGGGGACTAAGATAGGCTAAAGTAAACCCGAAGGCACTTGGTGTTCAGCCTTTACTTGATGACAAATAAGACATCTTGAAACGAACTCTGAAATGTATTTCTTCATTTTCGACCACCAATACTGTTGCTTCAAGTCAGTATACATCTTTGTACACAAATTCTCTGAATAACCTCTCTTTCCTCAGTACACAAATTCTATCTCTAAACATCAAGTATCCATCAGAATTAATCCGAAAGTCGAATTCAGCATCTGACTCGCATTGAGCTCTCTTGATTTGCAAATCACTATCTTCTTTCTGAGCCTCAAAGATCTCTTGATGAAACATTGGTCTAGCTCTTGACTCAACTAAAAGGGAGCCATTGTCGGATAAGGATATCCTTGAATTCAATGCTCTTAAAGTAGATAGAAACTTCCTACTCAAAGCACCGGCGACTACATTCATCTTTTCTGGATGGTAGTCGATGACCAACTCATAGTCTTTTATCAACTCTAACCATCTTCTTTGTCTTGAGTTCAACTGTTTCTACGTCATCAACCACTTCAGACTTTTGTGATCGGTAAAAATCTGACATTTTTCACCATATAAATGGTGTCTCCAAATCTTCAAAGCGAAGACTATGGCAGCCAGTTCTAGATCATACGTCGGATAATTCTTCTCATGAGGCTTCAACTGTCTGGAGGCATAAGCAATCACCTTGCCTTCTTGCATGAGTACACAACCCAATCCATTTAAGGATGTATCACTGTAGACTATAAATTCTTTCCCCGATTCGGGTTGTACTAAGACCGAGCTTCATCATCATCGCTTTCAACTTCTCAAACTTTGTTGGCATCATTCATCCCACTCAAACTTCACATTTTACGCAATGTTTAGTCATCAAGGTTGCGATCATGGAAAACCCCTTGACAAATTGTCTGTAGTAGCCAGCTAGACCCAGAAAACTTCTAATCTCAGTAATGTTCTTAGCCAGCTTCCAGTCCATTATGGCCGAAATTTTACTGAGATCAACTCGGACTCCATCCCTCAAGAAAATATGTTCCAGGAATCCTACTTCCTTGAGCCAAAATTCACTTTTACTGAATTTGGCATACAGCTGATTCTCTTGCAGGATTTGTAAAACTGTCCATAGGTGTTCAGCATGCTCTTTCTCATCTTGGGAATAAATCAGTATGTCGTCAATAAAAATGAATACAAACTTGTCGAGGTATGGTCTAAAGATACGGTTTATTAAATCCATGAACACCGCAGGAGCATTGGTCAACCCAAAGGGCATGACTAAAAATTCATAATGCCCATACCTCGTTCGAAAGGCCGTCTTAGATACATCTGAGTCTTTCACTCTCAACTGGTAGTACCCTGATCTCAAGTATATTTTGGAGAACACAGTCACTCCTTTCAATTGATCGAACAGATCATCGATCCTAGGCAATGGGTACTTATTCTTTCTTTATTACTTTATTGTCGACGGTAATCTATGCACAATCTCATGGTACCATCTTTCTTTTTCACAAATAAAATTGGGGCACCCCATGGTGAACAACTTGATCTTGCAAAGCCCTTATCTGTCAACTCTTGCAACTGTAACTTCAACTTTTTCAACTATGTTGGAGCCATTCTGTAAGGAGTAGTGGATATCGGTACAGTATCGAGAGCTACTTCAATGCTGAACTCAATCTCTCTAACTGGTGGTAGTCCGGGTAATTCTTCAGGAAATACATCAACGTATTCACATACTACCGATACTGACTCAATTTTTAGCTCTGTCACCTTATCATTCATCACGAAGGCCAAATATGATTCATACCCTTTTCTTAAACATCTCCGTGCCATCATATGGGAAATTATCACTGGTGATTTATCTTGTTTATCTGATTCAACATGAAGATTATCCCCATTCTCACATCTCATCTCAATGCATTTCTTCCCACAATTAACAATTACATTATGAGTAGTCAACCAATCCATTCCAAGAATGAGGTCAAATTCATCAAATGGTAATAACATAAGATTTGCTTTAAAGCAATGACCTCTAATCATCAATGGACAATATTTACAAACTTTATTAACTAACACACTCTTGCATAATGGATTAGACACCTTAATTACAAATTCGGTGGTATCTATAGGCACGCTCAAACTGGATGCTAATTTCATGCAAATGTAAGAGTTCGTGGATCCGAGATCTATTAAAGCAATAACTTTAGTATTGTAAAGAGAAAAGGTACTCGTAATAACATCAGGAGAAGACGCCTCTTCGCGAGCACGAATGGCATAAGTCCTTGCAGGCGCTCTACCCTCGGGTCTCACGGCCTAGTCTCTCGAGTTACCTCTTCCACTTGCCCCACTTCTCGGGTTTCTCTGCGGTCTCCCTCTGACCATACTCCCGATTTTGGGTCCTGAGCTCTTCCTTCTTTCGTCATCTCGGGATAATCTTTTATATAGTGGTCTTGCGAACCACATCTAAAACATGTATTTTCATGTGCCCGAGATTCTCCCAGATGGCATTTGCCACACTGTGGGTATTCAGATTTGTCGGATCTAAAATTTCTGACACTTGCAACAGAAGTCATCTGTGTTTTGCTCCCTGAATATTGTTTACTTTTGTCCTTCTTGGAAAACCCAGTGGAAGTAGCCGATCTGGTAGGGAAATCTTTTGACTTCTTGTGTAAAGATTGGAATGACTTATTCCACGGTCTCTTTCTAGAGTCACGAGATTCCATTTCGGACTTCTTCTTCTCTTTTATTAGCTCTTCAGCTTTACAAGATCTTTCCACTAACACGACAAATTCTTTTAATTCCAGGACAGCAACAACCAGTTTGATGTCCTCATTCAACCCATCTTTAAACCTTTTACTCATAATAGCCTCTGTGGATATACATTCACGAGCGTACTTACTGAGTCATACAAACTCACGCTCATAATCTGTCACCGACATCTTGCCATGCTTCAGCTCTAAGAATTCCTTTCTCTTATGGTCTACAAACCTCTGGCTGATATACTTTTTCTTAAACTCTTCTTGGAAGAATTCTCATGTGACCCTTTCTCTCGGTACAACCGACACAAGGGTGTTCCACCATTGGTAAGCAGAATCTCTTAAGAGAGAGATTACACACTTCATGTATTCTTCAGAGGTACATGACAACTCATTAAATACCCTAATGGTATTTTCTAACCAGAATTTAGTACTTTCTGGATCATCCTCTTTTTTGGCCCTGAAGTCTTCTGCCCCATGCTTCCTGATCCTATCAGTTGGGGGTTTACCTCCTCTTACCACCTCTACTACTTGAGGGGCCACTAGAGTAGCTTGTGAAACAGGTGGGGGTGGAGGGGGTTGTGCATTCGGGTTCGTCCGAATGAACTCTGTATACCATGTGTTCATCATGTGGAGGAAGGCTTCTCTAGCCTCTTCTCCTCCCCTTTGACTCACCGTAGTGGGTCTATTCTCATTTTTGCTCGGCAAGTCCCTTCAGCGGGAGCTGGCGCATTACTTTCTATGTCATCCGCCACATTCCCTTCGGAATCCATTTCTATATGTATAAACATAATTTAAAATCATCAGGAGTCGACACACTATCAATTTAGAAACATTCTTACGTATGGCATGTATAGCTAGACTCATGCCCATGCTACGTTAGTCCTAGAACCGACTAAATTGTAGCTCTGATACCACTAAATGTAACACCCCGTACCTAAAACCGATACTGGATCTGGATACGAGACATTACTATGCTTGAACATGTACTTACGAGCTATAAAATTTCGTTCCAACTTAAAAATTTTACTTTCTTAGTCAACACATATATTACAAAGGCCTACGGGGCCTTAAACTCGTGTCTGAAAACTTTTGGAATTAAATCAAATAATTTTGAAGCAGGGTTCACACGCCCGTGTGACTTGGAGCACGCCCGTGTACCCTTAAGCACGCCCATACCCTCAAACCGTGGAAAGTTACTGACTATTTCCGCACAGCTTAGACACACCCGTGTTTTCCAACCGTGGAAGGCTACTGACTAATTTCACGCGGCCCAGACACGCCCATGGGCTTAGACCGTGTGCTAATCCTTGATAAACTGACTAAATCAGCACGGTCTGGGCACACGCCCATGTCCAACCCGTGTGTATAACATGGCCTATACACACGGCCGTGGAATTTACCCGTGGCCTATTCTGATTCATAATACTAAGGTGTAGGGTTAACACAGCCTTGACACACGCCTGTGTGTCCAACCGTGTGGGCATTTATAGGCTATTTACCAAGCCGTTAGCCACCTTGAAATGAAGATCATATCCCTACACAATTCAACAATGCAATAACAACCCAATTTTATGAATAATACTACATGCTTCATTGATCTCAATAAACATAAATACTTAGTCAAATTTGGCCAATCAGTTAGCCATATAAAAAAGAATAATAAATTTGATAGCTTTTACAAAGGCCCTTCTAAAAACACGTCCACAAAATGAATGTTTTCTATACATTCCATACTTAGTAAAGTAACTTGGCTATACCAAAATAATAGTTGATAGTGTGCTACGAGCTTCGACTCCGATGATCCACAAATTAGCTTGGCGGGACTACATAGAAAGAAATAATCAAATACGTAATCATTTAGCTTAGTAAGTTTGAATGTAAAGCATATGTCATTAAGCTTGTTTAATAAAAACCATTTAGCATAACAATAGTATCGTAATTTCAGCTCTAAAGCTTACTTACTCATACTTGGTTCTTACATGTCTCATGATACTCACTATACTCATTTTTGTAAAGTAAACATGATACCTGTGTCACTTGATCACATTGATCAGCGTACTTAAAGAATAATCATTATGATGTCTAATTCTTCATTCATAACATGAGTAATATTTAATTCATTTTGATGCTAGCTTTGCTTTCTTAGCCCTCTTGTTACCTCATTATTAACCTTACTTGTTTGCCCGATGAACTTTTATGAATACTCGAGGATACTAGATCTCTTCCCACTTAACATGCCACCCAAGCCATATCTTAGGCATGGTCTTACATGGAATTTCTCATCTTGGTTTCAAGGCCATGTCTTGACATGGACTTACATGAAGTTTTGCCCTTGATAACTTATTCAATGCCAAGCTTGCCTTAGACTTATATGATATCTTGATCAATGCCAAGCTTGCCTTGGACTTACATGATATCTTAATCAATGCCAAGCTTGCCTTGGACTTACATGATATCTTGATCAAACTTACATGATATTCAATCGGGGCTTATTCATGTTTAATTTGTTTGTTCACAAAAACGATAGGCATTATAAAATAGCAATGTATATTATACTAAACAATTCAATGATAGTGATCATAAAGCTTAGAAATCATACAAAACTTACCTCGTTTTCAAAATGAGTTAGTTTTTTGGTTTAGTCCACGACTTTATCCTTTTCCACGATTAAGGTGAATTCTCGTCTCCTCTTGCTCTATAATAGCAAATTAGCTCATTTTAATCATTTTATTAATATAAGCATTTCAATAGTCCTACTTAGGCAAAATAACCATTTTACCCCTAGATTTTGGCAAAATGACCGTTTTGCCCCTAGGCTCAAAAATTAATTCTAATCACATTTTTATCTTCAACAAGCCTAGACAAACATTTAATACTCTTAAAGCTATCATCAACAATCAATATTTCACATACTTACTACCAAGTTCATAACCTTTTCATTAAGGTCCTATTTAGTGTCCTCATGCTAACACCCTTTTTAAAAGTTGTTCATCTAACAACCAAGACTCAAGTTATTCCTTAAAATGTAGTAAACAACTAAAGTAGCTCTCATGGTAAAACTCTAAACCTTTCACAACATTGTACAATAGTCTCCTAATTTGAAAGCTTAAGCTTTAGGGATCTCAAAAGTACAATTATTTTCAAGAAAAGTTCACTAGAACACTTACTTGAATGGATGAGAGTTTGCTGAAATTTTTGAAGATTTCTATCGCTTATTTGCTGCAAATTTTCAGTGGAGGATGATAGGAGTAAAAGATGATAACTTTTCTCTCCTTATTCTATTATTAAAAGTCAAATTAGTCTACCTACTACTACTAACTTTGACACTAATTGAAAATTTTGTCTCCCATGCTCTCTTATGGCCGGCTAAGCCTCTTTCAAAGGCCAAATTGCCTTTTAAATACCCCCATTTAACAATCCATAACCATTTGGTACTCCTAGCATATAGAATGGAGCTTTTGCGCTTTATGTGGTTTAGTCCTTTTTCGTAAATTAAACTCAAAAACGTTAAAATTAAAATACCAAAATTTTAAAGCTCATATGCTATCATACTCTAACTCATAATATATCATAAAAATAATTTCTCCGATCTTGAAATAATGATCCCGAGATCACTATTCTGATTAGCCCCTATATCGGGCTGTTACAAATGTGCTCATTTTTGTCCACACGAAACATGTATAGACGTTGTTTCAACACCAATTGGTTAGCCATAGAATTTGTCAAATAAAGATTCTAGCCTCTTTCCATAAGGTGAATGTAACACCCCACACCCAAGACCGATACTAGGTCTGGATACAAGCCATTACTATGCTTGAACTCACTGAAACATGTACTTACGGGCTATAAAATTTTGTTCCAACTTAAAAACTTCACTTTCTTAGTCAACACATAAAACAAGGGCCTACGAGGCCTTTAACTCATGACAGAAAACTTTCGGAATTAAATCAATTAACTTATTTTTGAAGCAGGGTTCACACGCCCGTGTGACTTGGAACACGCCTGTGTACCCTTAAGCACGCCTATGCCCTCAAATCGTGTAGAACTACTGACTATTTCCACATGGCTTAGACACGCCCATGTCTACCAATCGTGGAAGGTTACTGACTAATTTCACACGGCCATGACACGCCCGTGGGCTTAGACTGTGTGCTAATCCTTGATATACTGACTAAATTAACATGGTCTGCGCACATGCCCAAGTCCAAACCGTGTGTCTTACCCGGCATACACACATGGCCGTGGGATTTACCCGTGGCATTATGATAAATAATACTAAGGTGCAGGGTTAACACGGTCTTAACACACGCCCGTGTGTCCAACCGTGTGGGCACTTACAGGCTATTTACCAAGCCATTAGCCACCCTGAAATGAAGATCATATCCATACACAATTCAACGATGCAATAACAACCCAATTTTATGAATAATACTATATGCTTTATTGATCTCAATAAACATACATGCTTAGTCAAATTTGGTCAATCAGTTAGCCATATACAAAAGAATAATAAACTTGATAGCCTTTACAAAGACCCTTCTTAAAACATGTCCACAAAATGAATGTTTCCCATACATGCCATACTTAGTAAAGTAACTTGGCTATACCAAAATAAGAGTTGATAGCGTGTTACGAGCTCCGACTTTAATGATCCATGAGTTAGCTTGGCGGGACTGCATAGAAAGAAAGAATCATAACGTAAGCATATAGCTTAGTAAGTTTGCATGTAACAACTCATAACATCATCCTTGCTTAATATAAACCATTTCACATAAACAATGGTATCATGAATTTCAGCTAAGGAGCTTACTTACTCATATAGATTCTTACATGTCTCATGACACTTACTATTATCATACTTGTAAGGTAACCATGATACCTGCATCACTTGATCACATGATCAGTATACTATAATAACAATAATCATGATATCTACTTTCTCATTCACAACATGAATAATACTCAACTTCATCTAACTTCATCTTGATACTAATTTTACTTTCTTAGCTTTCTTACTATCTTCTTTTAGCTTACTCATTTGCCCGATGAATTTCTGTGAATAACCGAGGATACTAAATATCTTCCCACATAATATGATGCCAAAGCCATATCCTAGATATGGTCTTACATGGGTTATCTCATCTTGGTTTCATGGCCATGTCTTGATATGGACTTATATGAAGTCTTGCTCTTGATAACATACTCAATGCCAAGCTTGAGTCCTTGGACTTACATGATAACTTGCTCGTTAACTTGATCAATGCCAAGCTTACCTTGGACTTACATGATATCTTGATCAATGCCAAGCTTACCTTGGACTTACATGATAACTTGCTTGCTAACTTGATCAATGCCAAGTTGCCTTGGACTTACATGATATCTTGCGTGGTAGATCGAGTATCCTGGGAAATTCATCTCCCATCGGGACTTGCTCGTACTTATCATCATGATTTCTTGCTTGAACATAACATGATCATTTCATAATATTATTGTACGTTATATTAAGCAATTTAATGATAATAATCATAAAGCTTAGAAATCATACAAACTTACCTCAATATACAAAATGTTTGTAGATGTGCAATTTAGTCCTCGACTTTGTTCTTGCCTCGGTTTTGGTTCGGGCTTCGTTTTTCTTGATCTATAATCATAAATAGATCATTTAAAAACGATATTGACTAAATTGACTCATAACTCATACTTTGGCAAAATTACTATTTTGCCCTTATACTTTCTAATATTTGTAATTTTTCCCCAATTCTTGTAAAATGATTTTCATGCAACTTTCTTAAACTTCATGCTCAACTGAATCATTTTCTCTTCTATAACAATCATCAATTCTCACTATATCTAGTAGGTATGACCAATTTTATAACTATTACAAAATGATCCCTACTACCATTTTTCATGAAATTCTTTAAGGAAAAGATGTTTATCTAACATCAAACTCTCTTAAACTTCCATAAAACATAATTTAAAAAGCATGTCATTCAAGGGTAGATTTTTGAACATGCATCTTAGCTCATTTTATAGCTAAAATTAGCTAATTCATAATACGGGAACTTAAAAAATACGAAGAATATTAAAAACGGGGCAAAGATGAACTTTCTATGAGCTTAAAAAAATGAAGAACCCTAGCTATGGTGTCTCCCAATTTTCGGCAGCAACAAGGAAGAATATGAGTGAATTTTTCTCATCTTTATCCTATTTTAATCACTAATGAGGCCAAATGACCAAAATGCCCTTCCTCTTAAAAATTTCCATAATAGTCTCTTAAGGCCAATATTATCCAAAAATTAAATTTTGGGCAAATTGCTATTTAAGGGCTCATAATTATTATTCTAAAACTATTTCATGCAAAAAGCTTCTAGAAACTCATATCTTGCAACTTTTGCAATTTAGTCCTTTTTGGACCAATTGACCTCAACTTAATAAAATTGCTTTACAAAAATTTCATACTAACGTGAAAACATGGAATAAACTTGAAAAACTCATAATTTCACCTCGGGTTCGTGGCCTCGCACCACTATCCCGACTAGGCCCTAAATCGGGCTGCTATAATTCTCCCCCTTAGGGATTTTCGTCCTCGAAAATCTTACCAGCAAAAAAGTTTGGATACTGATTTCTCATACTCTCTTCTGATTCTCATGTAGCTTCTTTGATTCTGTGCCTTTGCCACAATACCTTTACTAAGGCAATACTCTTATTTCTTAGTTGCTTAACTTCCCGAGCAAAAATCTTGACTGGTTCTTCACCATAAGTCATGTCGGGACGAATCTTTATTTCTGAAGGGGCAATTACATGTGAAGGGTCTGATCTGTAGCGTCGTAACATTGACACGTGAAACACATCATGTATCTTCTCTAATTCTGATGGCAAAGCCCAACGGTAAGCTACAGGCCCAATTCTCTCCGTAACCTCGTAAGGTCCAATGAAACGTGGACTTAACTTGCCTTTACGGCCAAATCTGAGAACTTTTCTCCATGGTGATACTTTCAAAAAGACTTTATCCCCAACTTGGTACTCGATCTCTTTTCTCTTTAAATTCGAATAGGATTTCTGTCTGTCTGAGGCAGCTTTTAAACATTCTTGAATTACTTTCACTTTCTTTTTAGCTTCTTTAACCAAATCAACCCCGTGAATTTGGTTCTCCTTGGGTTCAGTCCAAAATAAGGGAGTTCTGCACTTACGCCCATATAGGGCATCATAAGGCGCCATCTTTAAGCTCGACTGAAAGCTATTATTATAGGTGAATTCTACCAATGGGAGAAGCTTTTCCCAACTGCCTTGGAATTCCAAAACACAACATCTAAGCATGTCCTCGAGTACTTGAGTTAACCTTTCTGATTGACCGTCAGTCTGAGGGTGAAAAGCTGTGCTAAAACTCAATTTTGTAGCCAAAGCTTCTTTCAGCTTCTTCCAGAATCTGGATGTGAATCTCAGATCTCTATCTGATATAATTGATAAGGGAACTCCGTGAAGTCTTACTATTTCTGAGACATACAAGTTTGCCAACTTGTCTAGTGAGTAATCCACTCGTACAAGTATAAAGTGGGCTGACTTCGTAAGTCTATCAACCACTACCCAAAAAGTATCTGTCTTGCTCGGAGACAACAGTAAACCCGTTACGAAATCCATGGTGATACGGTCTTATTTCCACTCGGGGACCAATTTGGTCTGAAGCAAACCCGAAGGTACTTAGTCCTCAACTTTTACTTGCTGACAAATCATGCACTTGGAAACAAATTCTGAAATGTCTTTCTTCATTTTCGGCCACCAATACTATTGCTTTAGATCATTATACATCTTGGTGCTACCTGGATATACAGATAAACACCCGTTATATGCTTCATCAAAATTCTCTATATAAGCTCCTCTTTTCTTGGCACAAAACTCTATCCCTAAACATTAAATATCCATCAGAATTGATCCAAAAGTCGAATTCAGCACTGACTCGCACTGAGCTCTCTTAACTTGCAACTTACTATCTTCTTTCTTAGCTTCAAAGATCTCTTGAAGAAACATTGGTCTAGCTCTTAACTCAGCTAAAATGGAGCCATTGTCGGATAAGGATATCCTTGAATTCAATGCTCTTAAAATAAACAGAGACTTCCTGCTCAACGCATCAGCGACTACATTCACCTTTCATGGATGGTAGTCGATGACCAACTCATAGTCTTTTATCAACTATAACCATATTTTTTGTCTTAAGTTCAACTCTTTCTGCGTCATCAAGTAGTTCAAACTTTTGTGATCGGTGTAAATCCGACATCGTTCACCATATAAATGGTGTCTCCAGATCTTCAATGCCAAGACTATGGCGGCCAATTCTAGGTCATGCGTTGGATAATTCTTCTCATGAGGTCTTAACTATCTTCAGGCATAAGCAATCACTTTGCCTTCTTGCATGAGTACACAGCCCAATCCATTTAAGGATGCATCGCTGTAGACTACAAATTCTTTCCCTGATTCGGGTTGTACTAAGATTGGAGCTTCTGTCAACATTACTTTCAACTTCTCAAAACTTTGTTGGCATCTATCCGACCACTCAAACTTCATGTTCTTCTGTAACAATTTAGCTATCGAGGTTGCAATCATAGAAAACCCTTTGACAATTCGTCTATAGTAGCCAGCTAGGCCCAAAAAACTTCTAATCTCAGTGATGTTCTTCGGTGGTTTCCAGTCTATTATAGCTGAGATCTTACTTGGATCTATTCGGACTCCATCTCTCGAGACAATATGTCCAAAGAATCCCACTTCCTTGAGCCAAAATTCACTTTTACTAAATTTGGCATACAACTGATTTTCTCAAAGAGTCTGTAAAACTATCCGTACATTATCAGCATGTTCATTCTCGTCTCGAGAATAAATCAGTATGTCGTCAATAAAAATGACTACAAACTTATCAAGGTATGGTCTAAAAATGCGGTTCATTAAGTTTATGAATTCTGCAGGAGCATTGGTCAACCCAAAGGGCATGACTAAAAATTCATAATGCCCATATCTTGTTCAAAAGGCAGTCTTGGATACATCTCAATCCTTCACTCTCAACCGTAGTACCACGATCTCAAGTCTATTTTAGAGAATACGATCGCTCCTCTCAATTGATCAAACAAATCATCGATCCTAGGCGGTGGATACTTGTTCTTCTTCACACTTTATAAAGTCGACGGTAATCAATGCATAATCTCATGGTGCCATCTTTCTTTTCACAAACAAAATTGGGCGCCCATGGTGAACAACTTGATCTTGCAAAGCCTTTGTCTCACAACTCTTGAACTGAACTTGACTCTTTTAACTCTATTGGAGACATTCTATAAGGAGTAATGGATATTGGTACAAGATCGGAGCTAGCTCAATGCCAAACTCACTTCTCTAACGGTGGTAATCTGGTAAGTCCTCGTGAAAACATCCACATACTCACATTCTATCTGCACTAATTCAATCTTTAACTCTGTCTCTTTATCATTCAATACAAAGGCTAAAAATGCCTCATACCCTTTTCATAGATATCTCAGCGCGATCATATGAGAAATTATTACCAACGATCTACCTTGCTCATCTGATTCTACATGAAGAGTATCCCCATTCTCACATCTCATCTCAATGTATTTCTTCCCACAATTTACAATTACATTATGAGTAGTCAACCAGTCCATACCAAGAATTAGGTCTAATTCATCAAATGGTAACAACATAAGATTTGCTTTAAAGCAATGACCTCTAATCATTAATGGACAATCTTTACAAACTTTATCAACTAACATACTCTTGCCTAAAGGATTAGACACCTTAATCACAAAATCTGTGGTATCTATAGGCACACCCAAACCAAGTACTAATTTCATACAAATGTAAGAGTGTGTGGATCCGGGGTCTATTAAAGCAATAACTTTGGTATCAGAAAGAGAAAAGGTACCCGTAATAACATCGGGGAAGATGCCTCTTCATGAAAAGAATGGCATAAGTCTTTGAAGGCGCTCTGCCCTCGGATCTCGTGACTTGCTCTCTGGGGTTACCTCTTCCACTTGCCCCACTTCCTGGGTTCCTCTGTGGTCTCCCTCTGACCATACTCCCGGATCTCGGGTTCTGAGTTCTCTTTTCTTTAGTCATCTCTGGACAATCCTTTATGAAATGGTCTTTGGAACCACATCTAAAACATGCATTTTCATGTGCTCGGCATTCTCTCAAATGGCGTCTGCCACATTGTGGACTTTCAGGTCTGTCAGATCTAAAATTTCCAACACTTGCAACTGAAGTCATCTGTTCTTTATTTCCCAAATATTGCTTACTCTTGTCTTTTCTTAAAAATCCAGCGGAAGTAGCTGTTTGAGTAGAAAAATCTCTTGACTTCTTGGATGACGATTGGAATGACTTGTTCCACTGTCTCTATTTAGAATCGCGAGACTCTATTTTAGATTTCTTCTTCTCTCTTACCAGTTCTTCGGCTTTACAAGCCCTTTCCACTAGTACAACAAGTTATTTTAATTCGAGGACAGCAACAACCAGCTTAATGTCCTCATTTAAACCATCTTCAAACCTTTTACTCATAATGGCCTCAGTTGTAACATCTCAAAATTGGGCCTAGAAGAATTAGGCCCATTGGGCCTTGGGCACAGGAGCGTTTAAAATTTTTGAGAACAAGAGAACGGCTTTAGTGCAAGTTGGATCTAGTAGGTGAGTGATTTTGGAAGGTTAGGAGGCTTCTATGAAGTCCCGGGGTCAAACTTTGGCTTTAGGAAAATTTTGGTTTTAGGTGAATAAAACCCTGAAAGTTAGTAGTAGGCTTTAAGAATAAAATGTGAAGAAAAATGACACAGGTGGAGTGTGTGGTGTAGTGGCAAAGTGACGCCACATAAGAGGCAAGGGGGTGACGCCAAAAAGGAAGGAAGGAGGTCCAAGGTTCAAGTCTTGGCTCTTGCATTTTGGATTTCTTTTTAAATGGACTCTAGAATTTTGCCATAGGGTTATATTTAGTTGCGCATGATTTTAGACACAAGAAAGTGAGTGGTCTAGTGGCAAGGCGTCATTAACGGTGCAAAGGAGCCTGGGTTCGAATCTCATGACAAGCAAGGGAGTATTTATTTTACGGATTGGACAAGAAGAGTTTGAGTTGGATTTAAACTCTGCTGACGGAGGGATCCTACATCGGAAAGATACAAAGAAGGAAGGTGAGAAGCTATCTATATATATAGAGCATTCTATGAGGAGAGTTAATATACCTTGGTGGGCATTTGGGTGCAGACCTAGAGGATAATCGCCAATAGTAGCGAAGGAAGGGCTACTAGAACGTGAGGTACACGATAAGGGTATGGTGAGGTTTTGATTTTTGATAAGTACGCATTAAAGCTTTGGTTAATCGCTAGTAATGTCGATTGTAGGTTCATGACTAAGGGGTGTGCAGCGCGCGTGGTTACCAGGTGTGTACAAACACTACACACATGATATCAGCAATGCCGAAAAGCTGAAAGTGGCTAAATGGGCCCGGTGGGCCCTGAGGCTAAGTTTGATAAAATGCTTTGGTTGTTGTATGAATTAAGTTAGCCATGCTTGATACATGATCTGGATATGCCTTGTGTAACACCCCAAACCCGGCCCATAAGTTCCAACCGGATCAGGTATGCTACGGGTTTAATGTTAAAAACTTTACTTAGAATGGTTTTGACAAACTTAGTCATTCTTGTAGATATTCGTTAAATAGGTGGCACTTGTAGAAAATCTATGTAATTTATTTTTTTTCAAATGGAAGTTATTGAAATCATATTTGAAAATCCCATCTTTTTACTTCCTTTAAAACATAAGTCTTTTTCATAAAATTTGAGAGGAAATAAACACTAACAAATATCAACTTAAACCTCAGCTACAGGGACTTATTACATCAAATAATTCCAACAATTAAAACTTGAAATAAAGCGAAAAGTATAAAACGAATAACTTGATGGCCCTCGAGTCCGTCTCGGCTCCCATGTCCACGATCTCTCGCTCATCCGAAAGAGTAGAAAAAGGAAAGCTTGAGTCACCAAGACTCGGTGTATAAATCCTGAACACACTGACCTAAGGCCCACAAACACATTATGGGCCTTGGCCCATACATAAAGGCAACAATTACAATACATGATAGACAATACATAATGAATGGCCTAACCCATCCTAGAATTCCATCCTCTACACACCAACCCGTACCAACCATCACACCTTAGGGATTTCTACAATCAACCTTCCGTCCGCTACACACCACGTGGCACAGCCACCGA
Organism: Gossypium rotundifolium; assembly: GCA_025506655.1. Classification (NCBI taxonomy): domain Eukaryota; kingdom Viridiplantae; phylum Streptophyta; class Magnoliopsida; order Malvales; family Malvaceae; genus Gossypium; species Gossypium rotundifolium. The sequence goes on along the minus strand of CP106732.1, from coordinate 95,718,125 downwards.
TCACTGTGTGATCTACCATTTAAATTTGGTGGGATTTCTACCATCCGTCACCATGTGACCCATATTTATATTCGTGAGATTTCTACCAGTGGTCACCATGTAACCCTTATTTATATTTGTGGGATTTCTACCACTGGTCACTATGTGACCCATATTTATATTCATGGGATTTCTACCACCGGTCACCATGTGACCCATATTTATATTCGTGGGATTTCTACCACCGGTCACCATGTGACCCATATTTATATTCGTGGGATTTCTACCACCCCACCACCATCGACCCATATTGCACTTCCCTTTCATATTATATTCCCACCCCATGCATACATACACAAAGAGAACATCATACAGGCTTTCATAAGTCTCAATACACATAGAGATTTCCATGGTTGCATACCTGGCATCCTTGCCTAACCCTTTTAGGGTTTTAATCGACTGTCTACATAGCCACTTTCCGGCTTTTTAGCCCACTACAAATAAAATACAATTAGAGAGTGTGTGTTAGAGATCTACACACCTGGTTATCGATAAAACGATACCTTCTATGTCGACGCTATCTGTAGTCGACACAACTGCTATCTGCCTAAGGTGTTGTTCAGAAGCCGGTCCACAACTAAGTGGCTGATCTCGAACGGTAGATACCGCTCGTTTCTTAAACTTAGGGATTCTCTCCTTTCCCTGATCCATATTTAGTTCCATCACAAGTCCTTGACAGAACTACTATCACAATATATGACCGTTAATCCTCATCATAAAGTTTAGATCTTGTATATAATGATCGAATCTAGTAAAGATCTAGGGAAAATCTTCTTACCTTAAAATCCTGAAATTGGAGACTAGCTATTTTCGGCTTTTAGATCTAGACGACCAAGTTTCCTTCAAATCCCAAATTGCCGCCCAACATAGAACCATTAGACTATTAGTTTTTCGGCTTTTGCCTTTCAAAAACCGAGAGAGAGATCTTAAGAGAAATCAAGAATCGACACTTACCTTATTAGAGGGAAATCTGTAACTCCATGGGGATTCTGACTTTTGAGAAAAATCATAAAGAGAAGATGATAAGAAGGAATCTTGAATAGTTTCGACTTTTAGTGGAAGAAATCAGCAAAGAGTAGGGATTGTTCGGCTTTCGAAGAAATAAAAAGAAAAGAAATTAGAGAGGAAGAGTTAAGAATTTCGGCACAGGTTAATAAGAAGAAAGTAGGGTTCAAATGTCGGAGTTGGTGAGCTACTCCCCTCTATTTATAGAGATTTTGGCACCTACCTTAAAAATTCGAGAGTACCCTTCCTGATTACTAAAAGTCAAGCTAATAAAAAGTAAAAATTCAGCACCCCTTCTTCATGAAGTAGCCGAATTCTTCACTTCTCTAGGTGGTGGATTTTCGGCCATCACCTTTCCTTGATAGCTCATATATTTTCTCCATTTTATCTTCTATATTATCACTTATAAATTCCATGTAAATCCTCATATTTTAGAGCCTTGTTGCCATCCACTTCTCCTAACCCTAATGCCAAATTTTAGCTCACTTAAATTAAGAGAATTGGGCTCCCCAAAACTTAAATTTTGGGCCCCTTACACCCTTGTTGTGGCGTCTCCCCTTGCTCCCTTTTAAGTACCGAAAATGACCCAAAAACATGGGCTCCTTGCGGCCAAAACTTGGGCCTCTTTAACTGTTAGTAATGCCACCTTCTAGAGCCACCTATTGTTGGGCCACAAGCCTACGTTGGTATTTTAAACACAATTACCACCTTTTAACTCTATAATGCCCAATCAGATAATTTAACCAAGGCCTTTTTCCTAGTCCTGAGCCCAGTTTGGACCCCTATCACTTAAATTAACATATTAAACATACCCTTACACTAAACGCATAGACCCATTAATTCAGGATGTTACAGTTCTACCCCCTTAAAGAAATTTTGTCCTTGAAATTTTCAACTAACTATCAATTGTACTACTAAAGTCTCACCACTACGCTTTCGCTGCGCACTCTAATTCTAAAAATAACACTCAATATACTACAGTAGGGTACATACCATTATTCGCATCTGGAGCGTCCTCGTCCCATTGGCGATGTACTGCATAGACCAAAGCTGGCCACCTCGCCTTAGCATAATCTACACCTCTACCTGATGCTCCACGACCGCGTTCATTACCAACATCGCCCCTGGCTTGTCCACGGCCCTTTGGTGGTTGCTGACCACCTAACCTATCCTGATCAGAACCTCGTCCCACTGGCTGTGCCTGCTCCACTTGTGGACAGTCCTTAATCATATGCTCCATGGATCCACACCTAAAGCATCCATCGGTTCTCCATCTGCACTCCCTATAATGCACCTTCCCACACGAAGGACATGACCGATTCTGACTCGTCGGAGCACGAGGCCTATTAGACCTAGGCCTTTTCTGGGAATTCTCATATGATTCTGACCACCTAAAATTCCTCTTATTCCTATTCCTATCCTTATCCTTGTTCTGTTTCTTAGTTTGCATAACCTCCTCAGATATCTTAGCTTTCTCAACCAAAACGGCAAAGTCTCTTTCTCGCCATAAAGACTACTAATACCCTCACCATCCTTAATCCATCCTCGAATCAGACGCAACGCTCATAGTCAGTCGCCACAATCCCCCGAGCATAACGGCTCAACCGCAGAAACTTCGCCTCGTATTCAGATACAGACTTACTTCCCTGTACCAAGTTCAGGAATGCCTTTCTCTGTCCATCCACATAACTGGCCCCAATGTACCTTCCTTGAAATGACTCCTTAAAGAAGTCCCAATCAATGCGGTCTGCGAAAGTACCCTCCTTCACCGTTAGCCACCACTGGTAGGCCTCGTCTCGAAGAAGAGACACGACCTCCTTCAACTTCTCCTCCACAGTGAAGTCAAGGTCATCCATTATGCACTCAGTTACCTCTAACCAATACTTAGCTGAGCTCGGGGCTATACCAGAGATTCCCCTAAACACTTCTGTCCCGTTACTCCTAAGTCGCTCTGGTACAGATTCCCGGGCTCCTGTGCCCATATCTGCTCCAGCAACTCTATCCAAAACCCTTAGCATAGCCTGAGATACAACATCATCTCCAGCTATCTGATCTTGAAATTCTGCCTTCACAGCTGGTGGCACTGGTACCTCATTTCCAGATTCGTGGCCAGACCCTACGGGTTTTGACATAGCAATCCTGCCTCTACCTCGGCCACGCACGCCACGCCCTCTAGTGCTCATCCTACCATTCGCGATTTATCTAATTAAAAATTTTATGATTTATTAGTTTTCTTCCACTAATTAACCACGAAAAGTCTTATGAATAGTAGATTTAAAAGTAGTTCTTTCGAGTTCGCAACGAGTTCAATCCTAAGTTTGTAACTCCTAATTCTTAGAGCCACATACATTCTACCAACAACATACAAATAACATCCATGAACTTTCATTCATCACGTAAGGGTATTTTTGTTGTTTTACTACCTAGGGGTATTTTCGTAATTTATCTTATAGGGGTATTTTTGTAATTTTCCATAATAGGGTTCCTTGGTGATTTTGCGAAATACGGGCATTTTGGTAATTTTTGAATCCGGGGGTATTTCGATAATTTTGTCAACTTTGGTAACTTTTGTGAACCAGGGGTAATTTAGTAATTTTTCAACAAGGGTACTTTGGTTTTTTTTCAAACAAGGGTATTTCGATGTTGTTGCTGTCGTGTTGTTATTTTTTTTAAATAGGGGTACATTGGGAAAAATCTAGTTTCATAATTCAGGTTTTTCTTGTAATCATGAGGTTCTTGAGTAAATTTTCAAAACATAGGTTCTTTATAAATTCATGGTTGATTGGAAATTTCCACAAATCAAGTGTATCTCTTTTACAAAACCTGGGTTTTTTTTTTTGAAATAGGGTGGCTGGTCCCTTTCGGGTTTTAAATTATGATGTTTACCCCATCAATAAGTTCTCGTAGCTAGAGTGAACAGTCACTACGCACTAGGTAGGATTCTAGCGAAGAGGAGGTGAGTCACTAGGACTGTTTAAGTACCAAGCTCTTCCTGAATCCAATCCTAAACATGCGTATGCCTGTTGCCACACCCTAACTTATTGACTTGTTCAAATGTTTGTTTAGTTGGATTAAATCTTATGGATTTAGAGAGTGATTTAAACTAAACCTAAAGTCCATCAATGTCTAATATTCTAGCCTATGTCCCTCAAGCCCATTAAGCCCACATGTATGTCACAGCAAAAGTTTAGAATACTTACCTGCGTGGATCGGGTGCTGGTAGACTCGAAGGCCATATCTTCAACCAAATTTTTTTTTCCCAAACTCATCTCATTTTACAAAACATTGCTAAGCCCATTTCACAGTCAGAGTTTTGAACCGGGCTCTGATACCAAAAATGTAACACCCCAAACCTGATCCATAAGTTCCAACCGGATCTGGTATGCTACGGGTTTAATGTTAAAAACTTTACTTAGAATGGTTTTGACAAACTTAGTCATTCTTGTAGATATTCATTAAATAGGTTGCACTTGTAGAAAATCTTTGTAATTTATTCTTTTTTTCAAAATGGAAGTTATTGAAATCATATTTGAAAATCCCATCTTTTTACTTCCTTTAAAACATAAGTCTTGTTCATAAAATTTGAGAAGAAATAAACACTAACAAAGATCAACTTAAACCTAAGCTACGAGGCCTTATTACATCAAATAATTCCAGCATTTAAAACTTGAAATAAAGCGGAAAGTATAAAACCAATAACTTGATGGCCCCTCGAGTCCGTCTTGGCTCCCATGTCCACGATCTACTACTCATCTGAAAGAGTAGAAAAAAGGAAAGCGTAAGTCACCAAAACTCAGTGTATAAATCCTGAACACACTGACCTACGGCCCACAAATGCATTATGGGCCTTGGCCCATACATAAAGGTAACAATCACAATACATGATAGATAATACATAATGAATAGCCCAACCCATCCTAGAATTCTATCATCTACACACCAACCCGTACCAACCATCACACCTTGGGGATTTTTACAATCAACCCTCCGTCTGCTACACACCATGTGGCACAGCCACCGATCACTGTGTGATCTAACATTTAAATTTGGTGGGATTTCTACCACCGGTCACCATGTGACCCATATTTATATTGGTGGATTTCTACCACCGGTCACCATGTGACCCATATTTATATTTGGGATTTCTACCACCAATTAGCATGTGACCCATATTTATATTCACGGGATTTCTACCACCGGTCACCATGTGACTCATATTTATATTCGTGGGATTTCTACAACCGGTCACCATGTGACCCATATTTATATTCATGGGATTTCTACCACTAGTCACCATGTGACCTATATTTATATTCGTGGGATTTCTACCACCGGTCACTATGTGACCCATATTGCACTTCCCCTTTCATATTATATTCCCACCCCATGCATACATACCCAAAGAGAACATCATACAGGCTTTCATAAGTCTCAATACACATAGAGATTTCCATGGTTGCATACCTGGCATCCTTGCCTAACCCTTTTAGGGTTTTAATCGACTGTCTACACATCCACTTTTTGGCTTTTTAGCCCACTACACATAAAATACAATTAGAGAGTGTGTGTTAGAGATCTATACACCTAGTTACCGATAAAACGATACTTTCTATGTCGATGCTATCCGTAGTCGACACAATTGCTATCTACTAAGGTGTTGTTCAGAAGCCGGTCCACAACCAAGTGGCCAATCTCGAACGACAAATACAGCTCGTTTCTTAAACTTAGGGATTCTCTCTTTTTCCTGATCCATATTTAATTCCATCACAAGTCCTTGTTAGAACTACTATCACAATATATGACCGTTAATCCTCATCATAAAGTTTAGATCTTGTATATAATGATCAAAACTAGTAAAGATCTAGGGAAAATCTCTTTACCTTAAAATCCCAAAATTGGAGACTAGCTCTTTTTGGCTTTTAGATCTAGACGACCAAGTTTCCTTCAAATCCTGGATTGCTGCCCAACATAGAACCATTAGACTATTAGTTTTCAGCTTTTACCTTTCAAAAACTGAAAGAGAGATCTTAAGAGAAGTCCAGAATCGACACTTACCTTTTTAGAGGGAAGTCGGCAACTCCTTAGGGATTTCAGCTTTTGAGAAAAATCAAAAAGAGAATATGATAAGAAGGAATCTTGAATAGTTTTGGCTTTTAGTGGAAGAAATCGGCAAAGAGTAGGGATTGTTCGGCTTTCGAAGAAATAAAAAGAAAAGAAATTGGAGAGGAAGAGTTAAGAATTTCGACACAGGTTAAGAAGAAGAAAGTAGGGTTCAAATGCCGGAGTTGGTGAGCTACTCCCCTCTATTTATAGAGATTTCGGCACCTACCTTAAAAACCCGAGAGTACCCTTCCTGATTTCTAAAAGTCAAGCTAATAAAAAGGAAAAATTCGGCACCCCTTCTTCATGAAGTAGCCGAATTCTTCACTCCTCTAGGTGGTGGATTTTCGACCATCACCTTTCCTTGATAGCTTATATATTTTCTCCATTTTATCTTCTATATTATCAATTATAAATTCCATGTAAATCCTCCTATTTTAGAGCCTTGTTGCCGTCCACTTCTCCTGACCCTAATGCCGAATTTTAGCTCACTTAAATTAAGAGAATTGTGCTCCCAAAAACTTAAATTTTGGGCCCCTTACACCCTTGTTGTGGCGTCTCCCCTTGCTCCCTTTTAAGTGCCGAAAATAGCCCAAAAACATGGGCTCCTTGCGGCCAAAACTTGGGCCTCTTTAACTGTTAGTAACGCCACCTTCTAGCGCCACCTATTGTTGGGCCACAAGCCCACGTTGGTATTTTAAACACAATTACCACCTTTTAACTCTATAATGCCCAATCCGATAATTTAACTAAGGCCTTTTTCCTAGTCTTGAACCCAGTTTGGACCCCTATCACTTAAATTAACATATTAAACATATCCTTACACTAAACGCATAGACCCATTAATTCAGGATGTTACACCTTGGGCCTAATAGGCCATACGATGAAATTTGGGCCTAATGGGCCGTAAGGTTGTAATTTGGTTTTGATGGGCTTATGGGGACGTAGACATGTATGTTAGGGTTTATGGGCCTTAGGTCTACTTTGAACAACTCTTAAATTCCATAAGACTTAATTTTCTAATTAAACATGTCTGTGAACAAGTCGCTAGGTTAAGGTGTGGCAACGGGCATACGCATGTTTAGGATTGGATCTAGGGAGAGCTTGGTACTTAAGCGGCCCTAGTGGCCCACCTCCTCTTTTCTAGAATCCTACCTGGTGCGTAGTGTCTGTTCACTTTAGCCGCGAGACTTGTTGATGGGCTAAAGTTTATAGCTAAAACCCAAATAGACCGAAATACCCCCGATTTGTGAAATTACCAAAATAACCCGATTTACAAAATTATCGAAATACCCTCGATTTGTGAAAATTACCGAAATACCCCTAATTTGTGATATTACCAAAATACCCCTAATTTGTGAAATTACCAAAATACCCTCAATTTGAAAAATTACCGAAATACCCCTAATTTGTGAAATTACCAAAATACCCTCAATTTATGAAATTACCAAAGTACCCCCAGTTTGTGAAATTACCAAAGTACCCTAATTTGCAAAATTATCAAAATACCCCTCGATTTGTGAAATTACCAAAATACCCCGATTTGTGAAATTACTAAAATACCCCTGATTTACAAAATTACAAGAATGCCCTTAAAGGGTAGAATTATGAAAATACCCCTAGGTAGTGAAATGACGAAAATACCCCTATGTGACGAATATAAGTTTATGGATGTTACTTGTGTGTTTGATGCATTCATATGATATTCTGCTTAGGATGCATATGGGTGGGAATTATGGTGCGGAGGAAGATTTGAGGATCGCATGGTAGTATGGTATGGATCCACCGCAGCTTTTAGCCACCGAGCGACCATCTTTGCCGATAATGTTCTTGAGGGTGTGTGCCATTAATATGGGCTTCGTCTTTGTAATTATGGGCTTTGTCTTTGTTATTATGGCTTTGTGCAATCATATTTACAGTGGCTATGTGCCTAACATATTTATTGATGACTTTGTGTCAATATTTGAGGACGCATAGTCGTATGGTATGGATCCAGGATCACATGGCCGTATGGTATGGATCCACCGGAGGATTTAAGCCCAATATTTGATTAGCAGCTTTGCTATAATGTTCGGTAGTACCGCAGTCGGGCTACCCTTGGTGTGTAGTGGAGGGGTGGGTCGAGCTAGAATTCCCACAAGAGTCATAAGGTTGGAAGGGAAATGGTGTGTGTAGCGGATGGATTTTGGGGTGGGTTTTACATTATCTTGTGTGCATAAGATGCGTTATGATATGATATGAGGTTATTGTGGGCTAAGGCCAAGACCACCGATTTTGATAGGGCTTAGGCCCAATGTGGATATTTGTAAGTGATTTATTTTCCAAAGGTTATCCACACTGAGTTTCGAAACTCACACCCCTTTAATTTAATGTTTCAGGTAATCCCAAATAGACGACTCGACGTGGGAGAGGACTCGGAGATGGCCACACTACAAGAGGCTTGAATTTTCATTTATTTGTTTCAAAATATATGTTTTATTTACTTAATTTTTAATGGACGTAATAAGACCTTGTACTCTATTTTGACTTTGAATTTAATTTGGGGTTTGAGATTAAATGTTTATTTAATTATTAAACCTAAGTATGCTCTTATGTTCAAACTTGGTTTACTAAACGCTTAAAATAATAAAATGGATTTTTTTATCTTTAATTAATAAGTCTATTAGATTTTGGGCTTTTGGGCCTTAATTTAGTAATTAGAAAATTGTTTTGAATTGTGCCTTTAATGTGATGTTCCAGATTCGGGCCTAACTTCTAGGCCGGGTTTGGGGTGTTACATTAGTGGACACACATTCGTGAGCGTACTTGCTGAGTCGTACGAACTCTCGCTCATAATCAGTTGCTGACATCTTACCTTACTTCAGCTCTAGAAATTCTTTCCCCTTCTGGTATACAAACCTCTGACTGATATACTTTTTTCTTAAACTCTTCTTGGAAGAATTCCCATGAGATCCTTTCCCTTGTACCACCGACACAAGGGTGTTCCACCATTGGTAAGCAGAATCTCTTAAGAGAGAGACTACACACTTCATGCATTCATCAGGAGTGTAGGACAGTTCGTTAAATACTCTGATGGTATTTTCTAACCAGAACTCAGCTCTTTCTGGATCATCATCTTTTCTAGCTCAGAATTCTTCTGCCCCATGCTTCCTGATTCTATCAATTGGAGGTTTACCTCCTCTTACCACCTCTACTGCTTGAGGGGCTACTGGAGTAGGTTGTGGAACAGGTGGGGGTGGAGGGGGGTTGTGCATTTGGGTTCGCTCGAACGAACTCCGTGTACTAGGCATCCATCATAGGGAGGAAGGCTTCTCTAGCCTCTTCTTCTCCTCCTTCTTGACTTACCGTAGTGGGTCTATTCTCATTCTCATACGGCACTGTCCCTTTTGAGGGAGCTGGTGCGTAACTTTCTACATCATCCTCCTTAGCTCTTTCGGGATCCATTTACTATATGTATAAACATAATTTAAGTCGTTAGGAGTCGTCACACTATCATTATAAAAACATTCTTACATATGACATGTATAGCTAGACTCATGCTCGTGCTACGTTAGTCTTAGAAACGACTAAACTGTAGCTCTGATACCACTAAATGTAACACCTCGCACCCAAGACTGATACTGGGTCTGGATACGAGACATTACTATGCTTGAACTCATTGAAACATTTACTTACGGGCTATAAAATTTTGTTCCAACTTAAAAACTTCACTTTCTTAGTCAACACATAAAACAAGGGCCTACGAGGCCTTTAACTCATGTCAGAAAAATTTCGAAATTAAATCAAATAACCCGTGTGACTTGGAACACGCCTGTGTACCCTTAAGCACCCCTATGCCCTCAAACCGTGTAGAACTACTGACTATTTCCACACGGCTAAGACACGTCCATGTCTACCAACCGTGGGAGGTTACTGACTAATTTCACACGGCCATGACACACCCATGGGCCTAGACCGTGTGCTAATCCTTGATATACTGACTAAATTAACATGGTCTGGGCACATGCCCTTGTCCAAACTGTGTGTCTTACCCGGCATACACACACGGCCATGGGATTTGCCCGTGGCGTATTATGATAAATAATACTAAGGTGCAGGGTTAACACGGTCTTGACACACGTCCGTGTGTTCAACTGTGTGGGCACTTACAGGCTATTTACCAAGCCGTTAGCCACCCTGAAATGAAGATCATATCCATACACAATTCAACGATGCAATAATAACCCAATTTTATGAATAATACTACATGCTTCATTTATCTTAATAAACATACATGCTTAGTCAAATTTGGCCAATCACTTAGCCATATACAAAAGAATAATAAACTTGATTGCCTTTACAAAGACCCTTCTTAAAACATGTCCACAAAATGAATGTTTCCTATACATGCCATACTTAGTAAAGTAACTTGGCTATACCAAAGTAAGAGTTGATAGTGTGTTGCGAGCTCCGACTTTAATGATCCACGAGTTAGCTTGGTGGGACTGCATAGAAAGAAAGAATCATTACGTAAGCATATAGCTTAGTAAGTTCACATGTAACAACTCATAACATCACCATTGCTTAATATAAACCATTTCACATAAACAATGGTATCATAAATTTTAGCTAAGGAGCTTACTTACTCAAATAGATTCTTACATGTCTCATGACACTTACTATTATCATACTTGTAAGGTAACCATGATACCTGTATCACTTGATCACATTGATCAGTATACTATAATAACAATAATCATGATATCTACTTTCTCATTCACAACATGAATAATACTCAACTTCATCTAACGTCATCTTGATACTAACTTTACTTTCTTAGCTTTCTTGTTATCTTCTTTTAGCTTACTAATTTGCCCGATGGATTTCTGTGAATAATCGAGGATACTAAATACCTTCCCACATAATATGATGCCAAAGTCATATCCTAGACATGGTCTTACATGGGTTATCTCATCTTGGTTTCACGGCCATTTTTTGACATGGACTTATATGAAGTCTTGCTCTTGATAACATACTCAATGCCAAGCTTAAGTCCTTGGACTTACATGATAACTTGCTTGCTAACTTGATCAATGCCAAGCTTGCCTTGGACTTACATGATATCTTGATCAATGCCAAGCGTGCCTTGGACTTACATGATAACTTGCTTGCTAACTTGATCAATGCCAAGCTTGCCTTGGACTTACATGATAACTTGCTTGCTAACTTGATTAATGCCAAGCTTGCCTTGGACTTACATGATATCTTGATCAATGCCAAGCTTGCCTTGGACTTACATGATAACTTGCTTGCTAACTTGATCAATGCCAAGCTTGCCTTGGACTTACATGATAACTTGCTTGCTAACTTGATTAATGCCAAACTTGCCTTGGACTTACATGATATCTTGATCAATGCCAAGCTTGCCTTGGACTTACATGATAACTTGCGTGGTAGATCGAGTATCTTGGGAAATTCATCTCCCATCGGGACTTGCTCGTACTTATCATCATGATTTCTTGCTTGAACATAACATGATCATTTCATACAATTATTGTATGTTATATGAAGCGATTTAATGAGAATAATCATAAAGCTTAGAAATCATAAGAACTTATCTCAATATACAAAATGTATATAGATGTGCAATTTAGTCCTTGACTTTGTTCTTGCCTCAGTTTCGATCCGGGCTTTATTTTTTCTTGATCTATAATCATAAATAGATCATTTAGAAACCATATTGACTAAATTGACTCATAACTCATACTTTGGAAAAATTACTATTTTGCCTCTATACTTTCTAATATTTGCACTTTTGCCCCAATTCTCATAAAATGATTTTCATGCAACTTTCTTAAACTTCATGCTCAACTGAATCATTTTCTCTTCTATAACAATCATCAATTCTCACTATTTCTAGTAGGTATGACCAATTTTATAACTATTACAAAATGGTCCCTACTACCATTTTCATGAAATTCATTAAGGAAAAGATGTTTATCTAATATCAAACTCTCTTAAACTTCCATAAAATATCATTTAAAAAGCATGTCATTTAAGGGTAGATTTTGAACATGCATCTTAGCTCATTTTATAGCTAAAATTAGCTAATTCATAATCTGAGAACTTTAAAATACGAAGAATATTAAAAGCGGGCTAAGATTAACTTACTATGAGCTTGAAAAAATGAAGAACCCTAGCTATGGTGTCTCCCAATTTTCTAAGAAGAATAAGGAAGAAGATGAGTGAATTTTTCTCATCTTTATCCTATTTTAATCACTAATGAGGCCAAATGACCAAAATGCCCTTCCTCTTAAAAATTTCCATAATAGTCTCTTAAGGCCAATTTTGTCCAAAAATTAAATTTTGGGCAAATTGCTATTTAAGGGCTCATAATTATTATTCTAAAGCTATTTCATGCAAAAAGCTTCTAGAAACTCATATATTGCAACTTTTACAATTTAGTCCTTTTTGGACCAATTGACCTCAACTTAATAAAATTGCATTACAAAACTTTCATACTAACGTGAAAACATGGAATAAACTTGAAAAACTCATAATTTCACCTCGGGTTCGTGGCCTCTCACCACTATCCCGACTAGGCCCTAAATCAGGCTGTTACAATTCTCCCCCTTAGGGATTTTCATCCTCGAAAATCTTACCAGCAAAAAGGTTTGGATACTGATTTCTCATACTCTCTTCTGATTCCCATGTAGCTTCTTCGATTCCATGCCTTTTCCACAATACCTTTACTAAGGCAATACTCTTACTTCTTAGTTGTTTAACTTTTCGAGCCAAAATCTTGACTGGTTCTTCACCATAAGTCATGTAGGGACAAATCTCTATTTTCAAAGGGGTAATTACATGCGAAGGGTCTGATCTGTAGCATCGTAACATTGACACGTGAAACACATCATGTATCTTCTCTAATTCTGATGGCAAAGCCAAGCGGTAAGCTACCGGCCCAATTCTCTCCGTAACCTCGTAAGGTCCAATGAAACGTGGACTTAACTTGCCTTTACGGCCAAATCTGAGAACTTTTCTCCATGGTGATACTTTCAAAAAGACTTTATCCCCAACTTGTTACTCGATCTCTTTTCTCTTTAAATCCAAATAGGATTTCTATATATCTGAGGCAGCTTTTAAACATTCTTGAATTACTTTCCCTTTCTCTTCAGCTTCTTTAACCAAATCAACCCCGTGAATTTGGTTCTCCTTGAGTTCAGTCCAAAACAAGGGAGTTCTATACTTACGCCCATATAGGACCTCATAAGGCTCCATCTTTAAGTTCGACTGAAAGCTATTATTATAGGCGAATTCTACCAATGGGAGAAGCATTTCCCAACTGCCTTGGAATTCCAAAACACAACATCTGAGCATGTCCTCGAGTACTTGAATTAACCTTTCTGACTGACCGTCAGTCTGAGGGTGAAAAGCTGTGCTAAAACTCAATTTTGTACCCAAAGCTTCTTGTAGCTTCTTCCAGAATCTGGATGTGAATCCTTATCTCTATCCGATATGATTGATAAGGGAACTCCGTGAAGTCTTACTATTTCTGAAACATACAAGTTTGCCAACTTGTCTAATGAGTAATCCACTTGTACAGGTATAAAGTGAGCTGACTTCATGAGTCTATCAACCACTACCCAAAAAGCATCTTTCTTTCTCGGAGATAATGGTAAACCCGTTACAAAATCCATGGTGATACGGTCCCATTTCCACTCGGGGACTAAGATGGGCTAAAGCAAACCTGAAGGTACTTGGTGCTCAGCTTTTACTTGCTGACAAATCATGCAATTGGAAACAAATTTTGAAATGTCTTTCTTCATTTTCGGCCACCAATACTGTTGCTTTAGATCATTATACATCTTGGTGCTACCCGTATGTACAACTAAACACTCATTATGTGCTTCGTACAAAATTCTCTATATAAGCTCCTCTTTTCTTGGCACACAAACTCCATCTCTAAACATTAAATATCCATTAGAATTAATCCGAAAGTCGGATTTAGCACCTGACTTGCACTTAGCTCTCTTAACTTGCAACTCACTATCTTCTTTCTAAGCTTCAAAGATCTCTTGAAGAAACATTGGTCTAGCTCTTAACTCAGCTAAAATGGAGCCATTTTCGGATAAGAATATCTTTGAATTCAATGCTCTTAAAATAAACAGAGACTTCCTGCTCAAAGCATCAGAGACTACATTCGCCTTTACTGGATGGTAGTCGATGACCAACTCATAGTTTTTTTATCAACTCTAACCATCTTCTTTATCTTAAGTTCAACTCTTTCTATGTCATCAAGTAGTTTAAACTTTTGTGATCGGTGAAAATCCGACATCGTTCACAGTATAAATGGTGTCTCCAGATCTTCAATGCGAAGACTATAGCGGCCAATTCTAGGTCATACGTTGGATAATTCTTCTCATGAGGTTTTAACTGTCTTGAGGCATAAGCAATCACTTTGCCTTCTTGCATGAGTACACAGCCCAATCCATTTAAGGATGCATCGCTGTAGACTACAAATTCTTTCCTTGATTCGGGTTGTACTAAGATTGGAGATCCTGTCAGTATTGCTTTCAACTTCTCAAAAATTTGTTGGCATCTGTCCGACCACTCAAACTTCACGTTCTTCTGTAACAACTTAGTCATTGGTGTTGCAATCATAGAAACCCCATGACAAATCGTCTATAGTAGCCGGCTAGGCCCAAAAAACTTCTAATCTCAGTGATGTTCTTCGGTGGTTTCCAGTCTATTATAGCTGAGATCTTACTTGGATCTATTCAGACTCCATCTCTCGAGATAATATGTCCCAGGAATCCCATTTCTTGAGCCAAAATTCACTTTTACTAAATTTGGCATACAACTGATTTTCTCGAAAAGTCTGTAAAACTATCCGTAGATGATCAGCATGTTCATTCTCGTCTCGGGAATAAATCAGTATGTCGTTAATAAAAACGACTACAAACTTATCAAGGTATGGTCTAAAAATGCGGTTCATTAAGTCCATGAATACCGCAGGAGCATTGGTCAACCTAAAGGGCATGACTAAATATTCATAATGCCCATATCTTGTTCGAAAGGCAGTCTTGGATACATCTGAATCATTCACTCTCAACTGGTAGTACCCTGATCTCAAGTCTATTTTGGAGAATACAGTCGCTTCTTTCAATTGATCAAACAAATCATCGATCCTAGGCAGTGGATACTTGTTCTTTACTGTCACTTTATTAAGCTGACGGTAATCAATGCATAATCTCATTGTGCCATCTCTCTTTTTCACAAACAAAACTGGAGCGCCCCATGGTGAACAACTTGATCTTGCAAAGCCTTTGTCTGTCAACTCTTGCAACTGTAACTTCAGCTCTTTCAACTCTGTTGGAGCCATTCTATAAGGAGTAATGGATATTGGTACAGTACCGGAGATAGCTCAATGCCAAACTCAACTTCTCTAATTGGTGGTAATCCTGGTAATTCCTCAGGAAAAACATCCACATACTCACATACTATCGGCACTGATTCAATCTTTAACTCTGTCTCTTTATCATTGAATACAAAGGCCAAAAATGCCTTATACCCTTTTCTTAGATATCTCTGCGCCATCATATGAGAAATTATTACCGACAATCTACCTTGCTCATCTGATTCTACATGAAGAGTATCCCCATTCTCACATCTCATCTCAATGTATTTCTTCCTACAATTTACAATTACATTATGAGTAGTCAACCAGTCCATACCAAGAATGAGGTCGAATTCATCAAATAGTAACAACATAAGATTTTCTTTAAAGCAATGACCTCTGATCATTAATGGACAATCTTTATAAACTTTATCAACTAACATACTCTTGCCTAAGGATTAGACACCTTAATCACAAATTCTATGGTATCTATAGACACACCCAAATCGGGTACTAATTTCATGCAAATGTAAGAGTGTGTGGATCCGGGGTCTATTAAAGCAATAACTTTGGTATTGTAAAGAGAAATGGTACCCGTAATAACATCAGGGGAAGATGCCTTTTCGCGAGTGTGAATGGCATAAGTCCTTGCAGGCGCTCTGCCCTCGGGTCTCGCGGCCTGCTCTCTGGCGTTACCTCTTCCACTTGCCCCACTTCCAGGGTTCCTCTGCGGTCTCTCTCTGACTATACTCCCAGATCTTGGGTTCTGAGTTCTCTCTTCTTTAGTCATCTCTAGACAATCCTTTATGAAATGGTATTGGGAACCACATCTAAAACATGCATTTTCATGTGCTCGGCATTCTCCCAAATGGCGTTTGCCACATTGTGGACTTTCAGGTCTGTCAGATCTAAAATTTCCAACACTTGCAACTGAAGTCGTCTGTGCTTTATTTCCCAAATACTGCTTACTCTTGTCTTTTCTTGAAAATCCAGTGGAAGTAGCTATTCGAGTAGAAAAATCTCTTGACTTCTTGGATGACGATTGGAACAACTTGTTGGACTGTCTCTTTTTAGAATCGCGAGACTCTATTTTAGATTTTTCTTCTCTCTTACAAGTTCTTAGGCTTTACAAGCCCTTTCCATTAGTACAACAAATTCTTTTAATTCGAGGATAGCAACAACCAACTTAATGTCCTCATTTAAACCATCTTCAAACCTTTTACTCATAATGGCCTCAGTGGACACACATTTACGAGTGTACTTGCTAAGTCGTACGAACTCTCGCTCATAATTAGTTACTGACATCTTGCCTTGCTTCAGCTCTAGAAATTGTTTCCCCTTCTAGTCTACAAACCTCTGACTGATATACTTTTTCTTAAACTCTCTTGGAAGAATTCCCTTGAGATCCTTTTCCTTGGTACCACCGACACAAGGGTGTTCCACCATTGGTAAGCAGAATCTCTTAAGAGAGAGACTACACACTTTATGCATTCATCAGGAGTGCAGGACAGTTTGTTAAATACTCTGATGGTATTTTCTAACCAGAACTCAGCTCTTTCTGGATCATCATCTTTTCTAGCTCGAAATTCTTCTGCCCCATGCTTCCTGATCCTATCAATTGGAAGTTTACCTCCTTTTACCACCTCTAATACTTGAGGGGTTACTGTAGTAGGTTGTGGAATAGGCAGGGGTGGAGGGGGTTGTGCATTCAGGTTCGCTCGAACAAACTCCGTGTACCGGGTATCCATTATAGGGAGGAAGGCTTCTCTAGCCTCTTCTCTTCCTCCTTGTTGACTCATTGTAGTGGGTCTATTCTCATTCTCATACGACACCGTCCCTTCTGTGGGAGCTGGTGCGTTACTTTCTACATCATCTACCTCAGCTCTTTTGGGATCCATTTACTATATGTATAAATATAATTTAAGTCGACAAGAGTCTTCACACTATCATTATAAAAACATTCTTACGTATGGCATGTATAGCTAGACTCATGCTCATGCTACGTTAGTCTTAGAACTGACTAAACCGTAGCTCTGATACCACTAAATGTAACACCCCACACCCAAGATCGATACTGGGTCTGGATACGAGACATTACAATGCTTGAACTCACTGAAACATGTACTTACAGGCTATAAAATTTTGTTCCAACTTAAAAACTTCACTTTCTTAGTCAACACATAAAACAAGGGCCTACGAGGCCTTTAACTCATGTTAGAAAACTTTCAGAATTAAATCAAATAACTTATTTTTGAAGCAGTGTTCACACGTTTGTGTGACGTGGAACACGCCCGTGTACCTTTAAGCATGCCTACGCCCTCAAACCGTGTAGAACTACTGACTATTTCCACATGGCTTAGACACGTCCATGTCTACCAACCGTGGGAGGTTATTGACTAATTTCACACGGCCATGACATGCCCGTGGGCTTAGACCTTATGCTAATCCTTGATATACTGACTAAATTAATATGGTCTGAGCACATGGCCATGTCCAAACCGTGTGTCTTACCCGGCATACACACACAGCCGTGGGTTTTGGCCTTGGCCTATTATGATAAATAATACTAAGGTGCAGGGTTAACACAGTCTTGACACACGCCCATGTGTCCAACCGTGTGGGCACTTATAGGCTACTTACCAAGCCGTTAGCCACCCTGAAATGAAGATCATATCCATACACAATTCAACAATTCAATAACAACCCAATTTTATGAATAATGCTACATGCTTCATTTATCTCAATAAACATACATGCTTAGTCAAATTTGGCCAATCACTTAGCCATATACAAAAGAATAATAAACTTGATAGCCTTTACAAAGACCCTTCTTAAAACATGTCCACGAAATGAATGTTTCCTATACATGTCATACTTAGTAAAGTAACTTGGCTATACCAAAATAAGAGTTGATAGTGTATTGCCAGCTTCGACTTTAATGATCCACGAGTTAGCTTGGCGGGACTGCATAGAAAGAAAGAATCATAACATAAGCATATAGCTTAGTAAGTTTGCATGTAACAGCTTATAACATCACCATTGCTTAATATAAACCATTTCACATAAACAATGGTATCATGAATTTCAGCTAAGGAGCTTACATACTCATATAGATTCTTACATGTCTCATGACACTTACTATTATCATACTTGTAAGGTAACCATGATACCTGTATCACTTGATCACATTGATTAGTATACTATAATAACAACAATCATGATATCTACTTTCTCATTCACAACATGAATAATACTCAACTTCATCTAACTCCATCTTGATACTAGCTTTACTTTCTTAGCTTTCTTGCTATCTTCTTTTAGCTTACACATTTGCCCGATGAATTTATGTGAATAATCGAGGATACTAAATCTCTTCCCACATAATATGATGCCAAAGCCATATCCTAGACATGGTCTTACATGGATTATCTCATCTTGGTTCCACGACCATGTCTTGACATGGACTTATATGAAGTCTTGCTCTTGATAACATACTCAATGCCAAGCTTGAGTCCTTGGACTTACATGATAACTTGCTTGCTAACTTGATCAATGCCAAGCTTGCCTTGGACTTACATGATATCTTGATCAATGCCAAGCTTGCCTTGGACTTACATGATAACTTGCTTGCTAAATTGATCAATGCCAAGCTTGCCTTGGACTTACATAATATCTTGATCAATGCCAAGCTTGCCTTGGACTTACATGATAACTTGCGTGGTAGATCGAGTATCCTGGAAAATTCATCGGTAGATCGAGTATCCTAGAAAATTCATCTCCCATCGGGACTTGCTCGTACTTATCATCATGATTTCTTGCTTGAACATAACATGATCATTTCATGCAATTATTGTATGTTATATTAAGCAATTTAATGATAATAATCATAAAGCTTAGAAATCATACAAACTTACCTCATTATACAAAATGTATGTAGATGTGCAATTTAGTCCTCGACTTTGTTCTTACCTCGGTTTCGATTCGAGCTTTGTTTTTCTTGATCTATAATCATAAATAGATCATCTAAAAACCATATTAACTAAACTGACACAGAACTCATACTTTGGCAAAATTACTATTTTGCCCATATACTTTCTAATATTTGTACTTTTGCTCCAATTCTCGTAAAATGATTTTCATGCAATGTTCTTAAACTTCATGCTCAACTGGATCATTTTCTCTTCTATGACAATCATCAATTCTTACTATTTCTAGTAGGTATGACTAATTTTATAACTGTTACAAAATGGTCCCTACTACCAATTTTCATGAAATTCATTAAGGAAAAGATGTTTATCTAACATCAAACTCTCTTAAACTTCCATAAAACACCATTTAACAAGCATGTCATTCAAGGGTGGATTTTTGAACATGCATCTTAGTTCATTTTATAGCTAAAATTAGCTAATTCATTATACGAGAACTTTAAAAATACGAAGAATATTAAAAACGGGGCTAAGATGAACTTACTATGAGCTTGAAAAATGAAGAACCCTAGCTATGGTGTCTCCCAATTTTCTAAGAAGAATAAGGAAGAAGATGAGTGAATTTTTCTCATCTTTATCCTATTTTAATCACTAATGAGGCCAAATGATGAAAATACCCTTCCTCTTAAAAATTTCCATAATAGTCTCTTAAGGCCAATTTTGTCCAAAAATTAAATTTTGGGCAAATTGATATTTAAGGGCTCATAATTATTATTCTAAAGCTATTTCATGCAAAAAGCTTTTAAAAACTCATATATTGCAACTTTTGCAATTTAATCCTTTTTGGACTAATTGACCTCAACTTAATAAAATTGCTTTACAAAACTTTCATACTAATGTGAAAACATGGCATAAACTTGAAAAACTCATAATTTCACCTCAGGCTCGTGGCCTCGCACCACTAACTCGACTAGGCCATAAATTGGGCTGTTACAGTGAATGCCATTTTCTCCATCAAAACCTCCTGCAACACATTATTTGTTAGACATAATTGAATTATGGATACAATTTTTTATTTAATCTATCTCATTCTGATTGGTCCATGCATGCATGCTTCTTCTCTGTAAAGACCATCTCAAGATCGCTCTAAGTCAGAACTGTCGTCATCCTAACTCGCCACAAATTGAAATTTGTGATGTCATTGAACTTATCAATATAAATCTTGTTGCTGCTATCTCTGAATGGATTGATTGCGAAAATTGACCAAGCTCTAATACAAGTTTGTTGGGATAAACCCGACTAAGCAACAAATAAGTAAAATAACAAAGAAGTTGTAACATCCTTAAATTGGGGGTCCTGCATTTTGCTTGTGTTGCATGTGATGAATTGTCTATAATGTTCATTTAACATGTTTTGGGGTTTAGTTATAACCCTAAGTTAGGCCTGAGTTAGAGCTAAGAATTTTGTTTTGGCATTTAAGGAAATGGAGCTAAGGGAGAGAGGGCTTAAGAGATTTTATTGGGGAAGTTTGACACAAGAAATCAATGGGAAAAATGGCAAGGAGGCGCCACTAGGGTGTCAGAGGAGTGAGGCCACAAGTAGGTTGGGAGTGCCTGTGTTCGAGCAGCAGGAATTGTACTCCCTGCTTTTTTTTTTGACACCATAAGTTAGAGGAGGAGTGCTCAGGTGGGACTCCTTCGAATGGATGGGGAGGATAAATTTGAGGAGTTTGACCTGTTCAAACAGATTTGAATTGATGGAGGGGAGGAAATATAGGAGTTTGAATATTTTTAAACTCATTTGAAGGTGCTTGACCGGATTTGAACTTTGGGGAAGGAAGTTTCCACCAAAATTGGCAAGGGGTGTTTTGAGCTAAGGGGCAATTGATTTTGGGGTCTTTTGGGTAGTGGCCGAATGTGCCTTGGTGGTCTCTCACCATTTGTGCTGAAACCAAAACACCAAGGTGCTATCATCTTTGATTTTCCTTGTTTAAGTCAAAACCCAATGGGGTCTTTCTTCTCTTTTCTTTTCGGTTCTTTTGGTTAGCCTTTGACAAAATTACCTTTATCCATCTTCTCTTCATCTTCTTTTGCTCAAGGCCGAAACCAATAACCTCACCCCCCCATTCGGCATCTTCTCTTTCAAAACACCTTGTGCCAAAATCTCCTTTCATTCACCTTGCCGAATTCTTCTTTCCCCATTATCTTTCTTTTCTTCATCTTGACTATTCTCAAAAGCTGAAAACACCATACCTATCTCCTTTCCATTTTTGTTTCATCTTTTTCTTGAAAACCTCAATAGCTGAATCTCCTCAGGACTTAATTGAATCTTCTTTTCTTCTCCTATTCGAAACTATCACCCTCTCCCTCTCTTGCGATTTCTCCTATTCTCTTCCTTGTGGATCATAGTCAAAACTCTGGAAAGTGAACTTCCTATCTATTTTTTTTTTCTTGATCAAGGTGGGTAATGCCAAACCCACTTCTCTTCTATCTTCTTTTTCCATTTTAGATCTAAATATTAAAACTCTGTTCTTGTTCTTTGAAGGAAGCCGAAACCTTTAACATCATTTAGTGGTGCCGAACATTGGTGTTTGATTAGCTGAATCTATCATAAAGGTAAGGGTTCAACATTAAGATCTATTTCTTAATTGATCAAAAGCTAAAGGCTAATTGTTTTCATGTGTGCTAGTGTGTGGCCGATTGCAAGGAGGCTCTTTGTGTGGCTTCAGAATTTGGTTGGAAACCAAACCGGCTTAAGGTGTATTATATTTGGGGCGACATATCCTTCGGGATTTCTAATAGAGCCAAATAGGCTTTTTAGTTACTAACAGGGTGTTGGTCGATTGTAGGAAAGGGGAAACAACGCTTCGGGATTTCGTAGTATTGCGTAGTTTCAGGATTTCGCGTTAGATCTACATCTAGTCACGTGTGTAAACGCTTACACACTTTATTAGTTTAATGATGCTTATTATGTTACTGTATAACCTTTGGGATTAGTGACTTTGCCTCGTGGGCATAAGCTTGGATTCCGGGTAAGTCCCCTGTTATGTGATTCTTGGTATACATCATCGTGATCTGTTAAATGCTATGGTATATGTTATTTGCATGATCATTCGATATTATAACACATATGTTATGAACATAATGGTGGGTTTGATGAGAGGAGGGGGATGATTCATTTTGGACTGTCACTAGTGGTTTTGACCACAAGATGGGTTGGCCCCATCATTTGATTTGTGGCTACGGTCACCAGTGGTTTTGACCACATTATTATTATTTGTGACTAAGTCCCAGTGGTTTTGACCACATATGGATATTGTAACTCGTCCCAGTAGTTTGGTACCACAGTGGGTTGGCCCCACATGATTATTACGGGATTGTCATCAGTGGTTTTGACCACACGATGGGTTGGCCCCACCACTTGATTTGTGACTACGGTCACCAGTGGTTTTGACCACACCGATATATTTGTGACTTCGGTCACCAGTGGTTTTGACCACATGGGGTAGAAAAAGGAGATCGGATGGTTAGGTTATGGGGTTGCATGATTTGCATGTTTTGCTAATGATCTGTGTAAGTGGCTAGATTATCGGGTTGGGGATATATACACTGAGTCTCAGTGACTCACCCATTCCCTTATATTTTGCAGATGAGGCATAGATCGCGGATATAGAGCCGGAGAGGACTCGAGGTGGCCATGCATCTTAGTTTGGTTTCAAAACTTTAAACTGCTATTTCGATTTTAT
Organism: Gossypium rotundifolium; assembly: GCA_025506655.1. NCBI lineage: Eukaryota > Viridiplantae > Streptophyta > Magnoliopsida > Malvales > Malvaceae > Gossypium > Gossypium rotundifolium. The sequence continues at coordinate 95,694,931 of CP106732.1, read as the reverse complement.
TTACTTTATTTTTAATTTGGTAATTGGGTTGTAATAAGGCCGCTAAGTTTAATTTTGGGTTTTAATTACTTGCTTCTATTTTGACTATATTGGATTTATGGACTTGTTAAATTAACCGGTAAAAAGCAATGTTTTCAAAACTATAACTCTTTCGGGTTTTTAAATCGTTACCATCGGGTAACACAACTTAAAAGATGATAACAAGGATAACTTGAATGTTTTTACCTAAATTTTCAACCAACTTCAAATACAAAAGGTTTTATACTCCATAATACTCATCACACCTCGTTCTTAACAAGTATCGCATGTTTTCTAAAATTGATAACAACAAGTGGATTTTCAAGCATATGTTTTAAAGAAATCATCACATGATTTTAATATCACCTCGAATGTGGTTTTCTAAACTTCTTAAGATGAAAGGGTTTTTCTTAAAATTTAACCCAGAACTTATGTTTTCCAAATGTTTTCACTCCGTAACATACCGATTCGATCGTGGTGTGTTGACTGGTTTAAGGGTGTTACAATTGTGGTATCGAGCCGCTTTCAATCGCCACCATTTGTGGGCGAGGCCCAAAATGTTTTAAATGGTTTAAGAAAGGCTTTTATGGGAAAAAGGTATAGTGGTGAAGGCATGGCACCGAGTCTCCGGCACCAATCCGCCTAGGTAAGTACCCCGAACTATTGACTGCTGATTATATGATTATGATGATGGCATGATGGTATAGTAGTGGGAACTATTTTAGAGACATGAACCATAGGATAATGTGTACTCGCGGAACAATTCTTTACTAAAACTTTTTCATAAGTTTGTGCTTTAATAGACAGTGGAATAAAGGTCTAACGCATAAAACTTTTAATTAGCTTGAATATATCGGTAGATATAAGTGCACGTGGACGTGGGCGTAACACTCGTGGACGAGGTAGGGGTAGGATGACGGTCTCAAAACTAGTAGGGTCTGGACATGGGTTAGAAAATGAGGTACCACCACCGCCAGCTGTGGGCGCAGAGTATCTGGATCAGATGGGTGGTAATGACTTAGTGTCACAGGCTGTACTGTGGGTGCTGAAAAGGGTTGCGAGTGTAGGAGCAGGAATTGGAGCTAGGAAATCTATGACCGAGCGGCTCAAGGCTAATAGTGCAGAGGTATTTAGAGGTGTGTCTGGTGTGGCACCTAGTACAGTGGAATACTGGTTAGAGGCGACAGAACGTATCTTGGATGACCTGGATTTTTTAGCTGAGGAAAAGCTGAAGGGTATAGTATCTATGCTACGAGATGAGTCATATCAGTGGTGGCTCACAGTTAGGGACGGAGCAATGGCAGATGATCTCACTTGGGAATTCTTTATAATAGCCTATCAGAGGAAGAACATAGGGGCTAGTTATGTTGATGCGCAGCGCAGAGCTTTCTTGAACTTGGTCCAGGGTAATAAGATCGTAGCAGAATATGAGGTAGAATTCCTTCGGTTGAGTAGGTATGCTCGGGGTATTGTGGGTACCGAGCATGAGCGTTGTGTCAGATTTGAGGATGGTCTGAGAGATGAGCTGCGGATGATGATTGCCCCACAGCAGGAATGAGAGTTTCCCGTTCTAGTGGAGAAAGCTTTGGTTGCTGAAGGGGTAAGACAGTCTGTAAGGCGGGATCAGGATGAAGGTTGGAATAAAAAGAGTTCTGGATCATCTGGGTTTTCAGGGAAACAGCAGAAAAGGGTTAGATATAGTGGGCCGAATCAAGCTGCTAGGTCTGCTGCTACTAATACTCAGTGGCCGCCACGGTGTGCTCGGTGTGGAAAGCCTCACACGGGAGAATGTTGGACTGGTAACAGAGGATGCTTTGAGTGTGGCTCGATGGGGCATCAAGTTAGGGATTGTCCACAGAGATCAGCTAGGCTACAGTCTAAGGATCAGAATCGCGCACAGTGTAGGAGGGATAATCAGCAGCCGTAGAGGGGCCGTGGTGCAGTCAGGGGAGGTAATGGCTTTAGTAGAGGCCGTGGAGCACCAGGCAGAGCTGCAAGTGGTATAGAGGTGAGACAGCCTGGGTTGGTCTACGCAGCGAGGAGTCGAGAGGAGGGCGACGCACCGGACATCATAACTTGTACGTTCTTAATTTTTAGAGTACCTTATAATGCTTTAATTGATGTTGGTTCGATGCACTCGTATGTTGCTAGTAGCATAGTGGAAACCATGAATCTAGACTTTGAGATTACTTCTAGGAAGATGACTGTGATAAGCCCTATAGGTCACTCTGTAGAAGTAAGTAAACTATATAGGGATGTACCCCTAGAACTTCAAGGGGTCGTGTTTCTGGCTGACTTGATGGAACTACCGTTTGGGAAGTTCGATCTGATTCTCGAGATGGATTGGCTAGTTAGGTATCAAGCTAGCCTGAATTGTGTATCTAAACGCGTGGTGTTGAAGACCATGGAAGGTGGGGAGGTGGTGATGATAGGTAATAGGAGAGATTACTTATCTAATGTTGTCTCCGCACTGAAGGCTGAGAAAATGGTTAGGAAGGGTTGTGAAGCATTTTTGGTGCATGTTTGTGCCTTGGAAGCTAAGGATGCAGCTGTAAAGAATGTCTGAATCGTAGGAGAATTTACTAATGTATTTCTAGAGGAACTCCCGGGTATACCTCTTGACCGCGAGGTTGAGTTCGGTATAGACTTGTTACCCAAAACCGCGCCCGTATCTATTGCTCCATATAGGATGGTGCCGAAAGAATTGGTGGAGTTGAAGGCTCAGATTCAGGAATTGTTGGATAGAGGTTTCATCCGACCGAGTGTATCACCTTGAGGAGCTCCAGTGCTTTTTGTTAGGAAGAAGGATGGTACGATGCGGATGTGTATAGACTACCGCCAGCTGAATAAGTTGACAATCAAGAACAAGTATCCATTGCCTAGGATTGATGACTTGTTTGATCAACTCAAGGGTGCATTGGTTTTCTCTAAGGTCAACCTTAGGTTGGGGTATTATCAGCTTAAAGTAAAAGAAGCTGATATTCATAAGATGGCATTCCGTACTCGGTATGGGCACTACGAGTTTCTGGTAATGCCTTTCGATTTGACCAATGCACCGGTAGCATTCATGGACATGATGAATCGGGTGTTTCAACCGTATTTGGATCAGTTCGTCGTGGTGTTTATAGATGACATCTTAGTGTATTCAAAATCTGAAAAGGAACATGACGCGCATCTTCGAGTGGTTCTGCAGATTCTGAGGGAAAAGTAGTTGTACGCCAAGTTTAGCAAGTGCGAGTTCTAGCTTAGAGAGGTAACTTTATTGGGTCATATTGTATCGGCGGAGGGAATAAGGGTGGATCCTCGAAAGATTGAGGTGGTACTGGATTGGAAACCACCAAAGTCGGTAGCAGAGATTCAGAGTTTTTTGGGTTTGGCAGGATACTATAGAAGGTTTGTTGAGGGGTTTTCCTTGATCGCAGCACCATTGACTAAGTTGTTGAGGAAAGGGGTTCCGTTTGTGTGGACTGAGAAACAGCAAGAGAGTTTTGACAAGTTGAAAAAGATTCTGACTGAAGCTCTAGTCTTGATTCAGCCCGAGGCAGGAAAGCAATTCACTATTTATTGTGATGCATCACATACTGGCTTAGGGAGTGTGCTGATGCAAGATGGTAAGGTGGTCACTTATGCGTCTCGGCAGTTGAGGCCTCCTAAAGGTAACTATCTGACGCATGACTTAGAGTTGGTTGCAGTGGTGTTTGCCTTGAAGATTTGGAGGCATTACTTGTATGGGGAAAAGTCAATAGTATATACGGATCACAAGAGTCTGAAGTATCTCTTGACTTAGAAGGATTTAAATTTGAGGCAGCGAAGGTGGATCGAATTATTGAAGGACTACGATTGCTCGATTGAGTACCATTTGGGTAAGGCTAACGTACTAGCTGATGCGTTGAGCCGTAAGGTGGTAGCGGACTTGCGAGCGAAGTTTGCACACCTTAGTCTTTATGATGATGGGAGTCTTTTGGCAGAATTGCAAGTAAAGCTATCTTGGATTGATCAGGTTAAGGAGAAACAGCTGGCAGATGAAGTTTTGAGTGCTCGGAGGTTACAAGTACAGAATGGTGAATCTGAGTGTTACGACTTGGATAGTGATGGAGTACTGTGTTTTCAAGGGAAAGTATGTGTGCCTAAGGATGTTGAATTGAGACAGCGGATTCTTTAAGAAGCTCATAGCAGCCCATACGCTATGCATCCTGGAGGCAGCAATATGTACCGTGATTTGAGGGAGCAGTTCTAGTGGCCAGGTCTTAAGCGTGAAGTAACTGAGTGTGTGGGTAAGTGTTTGACATGCCAGCAAGTTAAAGCTGAGCATCAGTTACCATCAGGGTTGTTACAGCCGGTAAAGATCCCATAGTGGAAGTGGGAAAGGATTACGATAGATTTCATCAGTGGGCTTCCCCTTACGCCTAGTAAGAAGGATTCAGTATGGGTAATTGTGGATCGTTTGACTAAGTCGGCTCATTTCATACCGGTGAGGGTTGATTATTCACTTCAAAATTAGCCAAACTATATGTGGCAGAGATAGTAAGGTTGCATGGAGTGCTAGTAAGGTTGCATGGAGTGCCTGTGTCAATTATTTCGGATAGGGACACCAGGTTCACATCGAGGTTCCGGAAAGCTTTGTATCAGGCTTTGGGTACTAGGTTGGATTTTAGCACGGCTTTTCATCCGCAAATCGATGGATGACCGAGAGGTAACCTGATTCGGAAGATATGTTAAGGGGCTGTGTTCTGGATTTCAGTGGTAGTTGGGAGGAGTACCTACCTTTGGCAGAGTTTGCTTATAACAATAGTTATCAAGCGAGTATTCTGATGGCACCATATGAGGCGCTATATGGACGAAAATGTCGTACTCCTACGTGTTGGATAGAACTGGGTAAACGACAAATGTTGGGTCCAGAGTTAGTGGCAGAAACAGAAGATAAGGTTAAGGTGATTCGCGCTCGTCTTAAGGAAGCATCGGATAGGCAAAAATCCTACGCCGATCTTAGGCGTAGGGATATTGAGTATACAGTGGGTGATAAGGTTTTTCTGAAGGTATCGCCTTGGAAAAAGGTGTTGAGATTTGGTCGAAGGGCAAGCTAAGCCCTAGATTCATCGGGCCTTATACTGTGTTGAAGCGAGTGGGACCGATAGCTTATCAGCTCGAGCTATAAGCAGAGTTAAGTCAGATTCATGACGTCTTTCATGTTTTGATGCTTAGGCACTATCGATCAGATCTGTCACATGTGGTACCAGTTGAGGAGATAGAGGTGAGCCCTGACTTGTCTTTCGAGGAGGAATCGATACGGATTTTGGATCGAGATGTCAAGGTTCTGCGACAGAAGTCAGTACCTCTGGTGAAGATATTATGGCGGAACCATGGTATGGAGGAGGCCACGTGGGAACCAAAGGATGTGATGCAATAATAATACCCTCAACTCTTCTGACCAGGTAATTTCGAGGCCGAAATTATTTTTAAGGCGGTAGAATTGTAACATCCTTAAATCGGGGGTTCTGCGTTATGCTTGTGTTGCATGTGATGAATTGTCTATAATGTTCATTTAACATGTTTTGGGGTTTAGTTATAACCCTAAGTTAGGCTTGAGTTAAGGCTAAGAATTTTGTTTTGGCATTTAAGGAAATGGAGTTAAGGGAGAGAGGGATTAAGAGATTTTGTTGGGGAAGTTTGACACAAGAAATCAATGGGAAAAGTGGCAAGGAGGCGCCACTAGGGTGTCAGAGGAGTGACGCCACAAGCAGGTTAGGAGTGCTTGTGTTTGAGCAGCAGGAATTGCACTCCCTACTTTTTCTTTTTTTTTTGACGCCACAAGTTAGAGGAAGGGTGCTCAGGTGGGACTCCTTTGAATGGATGGGGAGGAGAAATTTGAGGAGTTTGACCTATTCAAACAGATTTGAATTGATCGAGGGGAAGAAATATAGGAGTCTGAATATTTTCAAACTCATTTGAAGGTGCTTAGCTGAATTTGAACTCTGGGGAAGGAAGTGTCCAGCCGAAATTGGCAAGGGGTGTTTTGAGCTAAGGGGCAATCAGTTTTGGGGTCTTTTGGGTAGTGGCCGAATGTGCCTTGGTGGTCTCTCACCATTTGTGCCGAAACCGAAACACCAAGGTGCTCTCATCTTTGATTTTCCTTGTTTCAGCCGAAACCCAAGGGGGTCTTTCTTCTCTTTTCTTTTCGGTTCTTTTGGTTAGCCTTCGTCGAAATTACCTTTATCCATCTTCTCTTCATCTTCTTTTTGCTGAAGGCCGAAACCAATAACCTCACCCCCCATTCGGCATCTTCTCTTTCAAAACACCTTGTGCCGAAATCTCCTTTCATTCACCTTGCTGAATACTTCTTTCCCCATTTTATTTCTTTTCTTCATCTTGACTATTCTCAAAAGCCGAAAACACCATACCTATCTCCTTTTCCATTTTTGTTTCATCTTTTTCTTGAAACCCTCAATAGCCAAATCTCCTCAGGACTTAATCGAATCTTCTTTTCTTCTCCTATTCGAAACTATCACCCTCTCCCTCTCTTGCAATTTCTCCTCTTCTCTTCCTTGTGGATTATAGTCGAAACTCTGGTAAGTGAACTTCCTATTCATTTTTTTTCTTGATCATGGTGGGTAATGCCGAAACCCACTTCTCTTCTATCTTCTTTTTCCATTTTAGATCTAAGTATTAAAACTCTGTTCTTATTCTTTGAAAGGAGCCGAAACCTTTAACATCATTTAGGGGTGCCGAACATTGGTGTTTGATTAGCCGAATCTATCATAAAGGTAAGGGTTCAACATTAAGATCTATTTCTTAGTTGATCAAAAGCCAAAGGCTAATTGTTTTCATGTGTGCTAGTGTGTGGCCGATTGCAAGGAGGCTCTTTGTGTGGCTTCGGGATTTGGTTGGGAACCAAATCCGCTTAAGGTGTGTTATATTTGGGGCAACATATCCTTCGAGATTTCTAATAGAGCCAAATTGGCTGTTTAGTTACTAACAGGGTGTTGGTCGATTACAGGAAAGGGGAAACAACACTTCGGGATTTCGCGTTAGATCTACATCTAGTCAGGTGTGCAAATGATTACACACTTTATTAGTTTAATAATGCTTATTATGTTACTGTATAACCTTTGGTATTAGTGACTTTGCCTCGTGGGCATAAGCTTGGATTCCGGGTAAGTCCCCTGTTATGTGATTATTGGTATATATCATCCTGATCTGTTAAATGCTATGGTATATGTTATTTGCATGATCATTCGATATTATGACATGTATGTTATGAACATGATGATGGGTTTGATGAGAGGAGGGGGATGATTCATTTTGGACTGTCACTAGTGGTTTTGACCACAAGATGGGTTGGCCCCATCATTTGATTTGCGACTACGGTCACCAGTGGTTTTGACCACATTATTATTTGTGACTAAGTCCCAGTGGTTTTGACCACATATGGATATTGTGACTCGTCCCAGTGGTTTGGTACCACAGTGGGCTGGCCCCACATGATTATTACGGGATTGTCATCAGTGGTTTTGACCACACGATGGGTTGGCCCCATCACTTGATTTGTGACTACGGTCACCAGTGGTTTTGACCACACAGATATATTTGTGACTTCGGTCACCAGTGGTTTTGACCACCAATGTTTTTGACCACACGGGGTAGAAAAAGGAGATCAGATGGTTAGGTTATGGGGTTGCATAATTTGCATGTTTTGCTAATGATCTGTGTAAGTGGCTGGATTATCGGGTTGGGCATATATACACTGAGTCTCGGTGACTCACCCCTTCCCTTATATTTTGCAGATGAGGCATAGATCACGGATATGGAGCCGGAGAGGACTCGAGGTGGCCATGCATCTTAGTTTAGTTTCGGAACTTTAAACTGCTATTTCGATTTTATTTACTTTATTTTTATTTTGGTAATTGGGTTGTAATAAGGCCGCTAAGTTTAATTTTGGGTTTTAATTACTTGCTTCTATTTTAATTATATTGGATTTATGGACTTGTTAAATTAACCGGTAAAAAGCAATGTTTTCAAAACTATAACTCTTTCGGGTTTTTAAATCGTTACCATCGGGTAACACAACTTAAAAGATGATAACAAGGATAACTTGAATGTTTTTACCTAACTTTTCAACCAACTTCAAATACAAAAGGTTTTATACTCCATAATACTCATCACACCTCGTTCTGAACAAGTATCGCATATTTTCTAAAATTGATAACAACAAGTGGATTTTCAAGCATACATTTTAAAGAAATCATCACATGATTTTCATATCACCTCGAACAAGGTTTTCTAAACTTCTTACGACAGAAAGGGTTTTTCTTAAAATTTAACCGGTAACTTATGTTTTCCAAATGTTTTCACTCCGTAACATACCGAATTCAGTCGTGGTGTGTTGACTGGGTTTGGGGTGTTACAATTGTTGTATCAGAGCCAGTTTTTACAGCTCGACTGTGGGCCCGAGGCCCAAAAATGTTTTAAATGGTTTAAGAAAGACTTTTATGGGAAAAAGGTACAGTGGTGAAGGCATGGCACCGAGTCTCCACACCAATCTGCCTAGGTAAGTACCCCGAACTATTGACTGCTGATTATATGATTATGATGATGGCATGATGGAATAGTAGTAGAAACTATTTTAGAGACATGAACCATAGGATGATGTGTACTCGCGGAACAATTCTTTACTAAAATTTTTTCATAAGACTGTATTTTAATAGATAGTTGAATAAAGGTCTAACGCATAAAACTTTTAATCAGCTTGAATATATCGATAGATATGAGTGCACGTGGACGTGGGCGTAACACTCGTGGACGAGGTAGGGGTAGGATGACAGTCTCAAAACCAGTAGGGTCCGGACATGGGTCAAAAAATGAGGTACCACCGCCGCCAGCTATGGGCGCAAAGTATCAGGATCAGATGGGTGGTAATGACGCAGTGTCACAGGCTGTACTGCGGGTGTTAGAAAGGGTTACGAGTGCAGGAGTTGGAACTGGAGCTCGGAAATCTATAACCGAACGACTCAAGGCTAATGGTGCAGAGGTATTTAGATGTGTATCTGGTGTGGCACCTAGTACAGCGGAATACTGGTTAGAGGCAACAGAACGTATCATGGATGACCTGAATTTTTTAGCTGAGGAAAAGCTGAAGGGTATAGTATCTCTGCTGCGAGATGAGTCATATCAGTGGTGGCTCATAGTTAGGGACGGAGCAATGGCAGATGATCTCACTTGGGAATTCTTTAGAACAGCCTATCAGAGGAAGTACATAGGGCTAGTTATGTTAATCCGCAACGCAGAGCTTTCTTGAACTTGGTCCAGTGTAATAAGACCGTAGCGGAATATGAGGCAAAATTCCTTCGGTTGAATAGGTATGCTTGGGGTATTGTGGGTACCGAGCATGAGCACTGTGTCAGATTTGAGGATGGGCTGATAGATGAGCTGCGGATGATGATTGCCCCACAGTAAGAATGATATCTTACCGTTCTAGTGGAGAAAGCTAAGGTTGCTGAAGGGGCAAGACAGTCTGTAAGGCAGGATCAGGATAGAGGTTGGAATAAAAAGAGTTCTGGATCATCTGGGTTTTCTGGGAAACAGCAAAAAATGGTTAGATATAGTGGGCCGAATCAAGCTACTAGGTCTATTGCTACTAATACTCAGTGGCCGCCACAGTGTGCTCGGTGTGGAAAGCCTCACACGGGAGAATGTTGGACTGGTAATAGAGGATACTTTGAGTGTGGCTCAATGGGTCATCGAGTTAAGGATTATCCACAGAGATCAGCTAGGCTGCAGTCTAAGGATCAGAATCGTGCACAGTTTAAGAGGGATAATCAGTAGCCGCAGAGGGGTCATGGTGCAGTCAGGGGAGGTAATGGCTCTGGTAGAGGCCGTGGAGCACCAAGCAGAGGTGCAGGTGGTACAGAGGCGAGATAGCCTGGGTTGGTCTACGTAGTGAGATGTCGAGAGAAGGGCGACGCACCGGATGTCATAACTGATACGTTCTTAATTTTTGGAGCACCTTATAATGCTTTAATTGATGTTGGTTTGACACACTCGTATGTTTCTAGTAGCATAGTGGAAACCATGAATCTAGACTCTGAGATTACTTCTAAGAAGATGACTGTGATAAGCCCTTTAGGTCACTTTGTAGAAGTAAGTAAACTATATAGGGATGTACCCCTAGAACTTCAAGGGGTCGTGTTTCTAGCTAACTTGATGGAACTACCGTTTGGGGAGTTCGATCTGATTCTCGGGATGGATTGGCTAGTTAGGTATCAAGCTAGCCTGGATTGTGCATCTAAGCGCGTGGGGTTGAAGACCATGGAAGGTGGGGAGGTGGTGATGATAGATAATAGGAGAGATTACTTATCTAATGTTGTCTCCGATCAAGGTCGAAAAATGGTTAGGAAGGGTTGTGAAGCATTTTTGGTGCATGTTTGTGCCTTGGAAGCTAAGGATGCAGCTGTGAAGAATGTCCAAACCGTAGGAAAATTTACTGATGTATTTCCAGAGGAACTCCCGGGTATACCTCCTGACCGCGAGGTTGAGTTCATTATAGACTTGTTACCCGAAATCGTGCCCGTATCTATTACTCCATATAGGATGGCGTCGAAAGAATTGGTGGAGTTGAAGGCTCAGATTCAGGAATTGTTAGATAGAGGTTTCATCCGACCGAGTGTATCACCTTGGGGAGCTCCAGTGCTTTTTGTTAAGAAGAAGGATGGTACGATGCGGATGTGTATAGACTACCGCCAGCTGAACAAGTTGACAATCAAGAACAAGTATCCGTTGCCTAGGATTGATGACTTGTTTGATCAACTCAAGGGTGCATCGATTTTCTCTAAGGTCGACCTTAGGTCGGGGTATCATTAGCTTAAATTAAAAGAAGCTGATATTCATAAGACGACATTCCGTACTCGGTATGGGCACTACAAGTTTCTGGTAATGCCTTTCGGTTTAACCAATGCACCGGCAGCATTCATGGACATGATGAATCGGGTGTTTCAACCGTATTTGGATCAGTTCATCATGGTGTTTATAGACAACATCTTGGTGTATTCAAAATCTGAGAAGGAACATGACGCGCATCTTCGAGTGGTTCTACAGATTATGAGGGAAAAGCAGTTGTACGCCAAGTTTAGTAAGTGCGAGTTCTGGCTTAGGGAGGTAACTTTCATGGGTCATGTTGTATCGGCTAAGGGAATTAGGGTGGATCCTCGAAAGATTGAGGCGGTACTAGATTGGAAACCACCGAAGTCGGTTGCAGAGATTCAGAGTTTTCTGGGTTTGGCAGGATACTACAGAAGGTTTGTTGAGGGGTTTTCTTTGATCGCAGCACCATTGACTAAGTTGTTGAGGAAAGGGGTTCCGTTTGTGTGGACTGAGAAACAGCAAGAGAGTTTTGACAAGTTGAAGAAGATTCTGACTAAAGCTCCAATCTTGATTCAGCCCGAGGCAGGAAAGGAATTCACTATTTATTGTGATGCATTGTATACTGGCTTATGGTGTGTGCTGATGCAAGATGATAACATGGTCACTTATGTGTCTCGGCAGTTGAGGCCTCATGAAGGTAACTATTCGACGCATGACTTGGAGTTGGCTGTAGAGGTGTTTGCCTTGAAGATTTGGAGGCATTACTTGTATGGGGAAAAGTTAATAGTATATACGGATCACAAGAGTCTGAAGTATCTCTTGACTCAGAAGGATTTGAATTTGAGGTAGCGAAGGTAGATCAAATTGTTGAAGGACTATGATTGCTCGATTGAGTACCATCCGGGTAAAGCTAACGTACTAGCTGATGCGTTGAGCCGTAAAGTGGTAGCAGACTTGCGAGCGATGTTTGCACACCTTAGTCTTTATGATGATGGGAGTCTTTTGGCAGAATTACAAGTAAAGCCGTCTTGGATTGGTCAGGTTAAGGAGAAACAGCTGGCAGATGAGGTTTTGAGTGCTCGGAGGTTACAAGTACAGAATGGTGAATCTGAGGGTTACGACTTGGATAGTGATGGAGTACTGTGTTTTCAGGGGAAAGTATGTATGCCTAAGGATGTTGAATTGAGACAGCGGATTCTTCAAGAAGCTCATAGCAGCCCATACGCTATGCATCCTGGAGGCAGCAAGATGTACCGTGATTTGAGGGAGCAGTTCTGGTGGCTAGGTCTTAAGCGTGAAGTAACTGAGTGTGTGGGCAAGTGTTTGACATGCCAGCAGGTTAAAGCTGAGCATCAATTACCATCAGGGTTGTTACAGCCGGTAAAGATCCCACAGTAGAAGTGGGAAAAGATTACGATAGATTTCGTCAGTGGGCTTCCCCTTACGCCTAGTAAGAAGGATTCAGTATGGGTAATTGTGGATCGTTTGACCAATTCGGCTCATTTCATACTAGTGAGGGTTGATTATTCGTTTCAAAAATTAGCCAAACTATATGTGGAAGAGATAGTAAGGTTGTATGGAGTGCCTGTGTCAATTATTTTGGATAGGGACCCCAAGTTCACATCGAGGTTCTGGAAAGCTTTGCATCAGGCTTTGGGTACTAGGTTGGATTTTAGCATGGCTTTTCATCCGCAGTCTGATGGACAGTCCGAGAGGGTAATCCAGATTCTGGAAGATATGTTAAGGGGCTGTGTTCTGGATTTCAGTGGTAGTTAGGAGGAGTACCTACCTTTGGCAGAGTTTGCTTATAACAATAGTTATCAAGCGAGTATTCTGATGGCACCATATGAGGCGCTATATGGACGAAAATGTCGTACTCCTACGTGTTGGACGGAACTGGGTGAACGACAGATGTTGGGTCCAGAGTTAGTGGCAGAAATAAAAGATAAGGTTAAGGTGATTCGGGCTCATCTTAAGGAAGCGTCGGACAGGCAAAAATCCTACGCCGATCTTAGGCGTAGGGATATTGAGTATACAGTGGGTGATAAGGTTTTTCTGAAGGTATCACCTTGGAAAAAGGTGTTGAGATTTGGTCGGAAGGGCAAGCTAAACCCTAGATTCATCGGGCCTTATACTGTGTTGAAGCGAGTGGGATCGGTAGCTTATCAGCTCGAGCTACCAGCAGAGTTAAGTCAAATTTATGACGTCTTTCATGTTTCGATGCTTAGGCGCTATCGATCAGATCCGTCACATGTGGTATCAGTTGAGGAGTTAGAGGTGAGCCCTGACTTGTCTTTCGAGGAGGAACCGGTACGGATTTGGGATCGGGATGTCAAGGTTCTGCGACGAAAGTCAGTACCCCTGGTGAAGATATTATGGCGGAACCATGGTATGGAGGAGGCCACGTGGGAACCAGAGGATGTGATACGGCAGCAATAGCCTCAACTCTTCTGACCAGGTAATTTCGAGGCCAAAATTATTTTTAGGGGGTAGAACTGTAACATCCTTAAATCGAGGGTTCTGCATCTTGCTTGTGTTGCATGTGATGAATTATCTATAATGTTCATTTAACATGTTTTGGGGTTTAGTTATAACCCTAAGTTAGGCCTGAGTTAGGGCTAAGAATTTTGTTTTGGCATTTAAGGAAACGGAGCTAAGGGAGAGAGGGGTTAAGAGATTTTATTAGGGAAGTTTGACACAAGAAATCAATGGGAAAAGTGGCAAGGAGGCGCCACTAGGGTGTCAGAGGAGTGACGCCACAAGTAGGTTGGGAGTACCTATGTTCGAGCAGCAGGAATTGCACTCCCTGCTTTTTCTTTTTTTTTTGATGCCACAAGTTAGAGGAGGAGTGCTCAGGTGGGACTCCTTCGAATGGATGGGGAGGAGAAATTTGAGAAGTTTGACCTGTTCAAATAGATTTGAATTGATGGAGGGGAGGAAATATAGGAGTTTGAATATTTTCAAACTCATTTGAAGGTGCTTGGCCGAATTTGAACTCTGGGGAAGGAAGTGTCCAGCCGAAATTGGCAAGGGGTGTTTTGAGCTAAGGGGCAATCGATTTTGGGGTCTTTTGGGTAGTGGTCGAATGTGCCTTGGTGGTCTCTCACCATTTGTTCCGAAACCGAAACACCAAGGTGCTCTCATCTTTGATTTTCCTTGTTTAAGCCGAAACCTAAGGGGGTCTTTCTTCTCTTTTCTTTTCAGTTTATTTAGTTAACCTTTGCCGAAATCACCTTTATCCATCTTCTCTTCATCTTCTTTTTGCTCAAGGCCGAAACCAATAACCTCACCCCCATTCGGCATCTTCTCTTTTAAAACACCTTGTGCCAAAATCTCCTTTCATTCACCTTGCCAAATTATTCTTTCCCCATTCTCTTTCTTTTCTTCATCTTGACTATTCTCAAAAGCCGAAAACACCATATCTATCTCCCTTTCCATTTTTGTTTCTTCTTTTTCTTGAAAACCTCAATAGCCGAATCTCCTCAGGACTTAATCGAATCTTCTTTTCTTCTCCTATTCGAAACTATCACCCTCTCCCTCTCTTGCGATTTCTCCTCTTCTCTTCCTTGTAGATCATAGTCGAAACTCTGGTAAGTGAACTTCCTATTCGTTTTTTTTCTTGATCAAGGTGGGTAATGCCGAAACCCACTTCTCTTCTATCTTCTTTTTCCATTTTAGATCTAAGTATTAAAACTCTGTTCTTGTTCTTTGAAGAGAGCTGAAACCTTTAACATCATTTAGGGGTGCCGAACATTGGTGTTTGATTAGCCAAATCTATCTTAAAGGTAAGGGTTCAACATTAAGATCTATTTCTTAATTGATCAAAAGCCAAAGGTTATTGTTTTCATGTGTGCTAGTGTGTGGCCGATTGCAAGGAAGCTCTTTGTGTGGCTTCGGGAATTGGTTGGAAACCAAATCGGCTTAAGGTGTGTTATATTTGAGGCGACATATCCTTCGGGATTTCTAATAGAGCCAAATAGGCTTTTTAGTTACTAATAGGGTGTTGGTCGATCGTAGGAAAGGGAAACAACGCTTCGGGATTTCGTAGTATTGCGTAGTTTTGGGATTTCGCGTTAGATCTACATCTAGTCAGGTGTGTAAACGCTTACACACTTTATTAGTTTAATTATGCTTATTATGCTGCTGTATAACCTTTGGTATTAGTGACTTTGCCTCGTGGGCATAAGCTTGGATTCCGGGTAAGTCCCCTGTTATGTGATTCTTGGTATACATCATCCTGATCTGTTAAATGCTATGGTATATGTTATTTGCATGATCATTCGATATTATGACACGTATGTTATGAACATGATGATGGGTTTGATGAGAGGAGGGGGATGATTCATTTTGGACTGTTACTAGTGGTTTTGACCACAAGATGGGTTGGCCCCATCATTTGATTTGTGACTACGGTCACCAGTGGTTTTGACCACATTATTATTATTTGTGACTAAGTCCCAGTGGTTTTGACCACATATGGATATTGTGACTCGTCCCAGTGGTTTGGTACCACAGTGGGTTGGCCCCACATGATTATTACGGGTTGTCATCAGTGGTTTTGACCACACGATAGGTTGACTCCATCACTTGATTTGTGACTACGGTCACCACTGGTTTTAACCACACCGATATATTTGTGACTTCCGTCACCAGTGGTTTTGACCACCAGTGGTTTTGACCACCCGGGGTAGAAAAAGGAGATCGGATGGTTAGGTTATGGGGTTGCATGATTTGCATGTTTTGCTAATGATCTGTGTAAGTGGCTGGATTATCGGGTTGGGGATATATACACTGAGTCTCGGTGACTCACCCCTTCCCTTATATTTTGCAGATAAGGTATAGATCGCGGATACGGAGCCGGGGAGGACTCGAGGTGGCCATGCATCTTAGTTTGGTTTCGAAACTTTAAACTGCTATTTCGATTTTATTTACTTTATTTTTAATTTGGTAATTGGGTTGTAATAAGGCCGCTAAGTTTAATTTTGGGTTTTAATTACTTGCTTCTATTTTGATTATATTGGATTTATGGACTTGTTAAATTAACCGGTAAAAAGCAATGTTTTCAAAACTATAACTCTTTCGGGTTTTTAAATCGTTACCATCGGGTAACACAACTTAAAAGATGATAACAAGGATAACTTGAATGTTTTTACCTAACTTTTCAACCAACTTCAAATACAAAAGGTTTTATACTCCATAATACTCATCACACCTCGTTCTTAACAAGTATCGTATGTTTTCTAAAATTGATAACAACAAGTGGATTTTCAAGCATACGCTTTTAAAGAAATCATCACATGATTTTAATATCACCTCGAATGTGGTTTTCTAAACTTCTTCTACGTAAAGGGTTTTTCTTAAAATTTAACCGGTAACTTATGGTTTCCAAATGTTTTCACTCCGTAACATATCGGATTCGGTCGTGGTGTGTTGACCGGGTTTGGGGTGTTACAGAAGTTGAAAAGATCGAACACAGATATTTATGTGAAAAAACCTCTCCGAAGAGGATAAAAAACCACAGGCAAAGATAATTTTACTATAACAAAACGAAAAGTACAAAGATGGAGATAAACTAAACCTTGAAACTCGAAATAAGAACCCTCAAAACGTAAACACAAAATTATATGAAAGCTTGTAAAAGCTAATACCTAAATGTGTAATGGGTTATCTTTCTAACGTGGAAAAAAGCCTATTTATAGGTTAAATTTTTAAGTCAAATAATCTTAAAATAACCTACACTAATCAGAGTTCATCTGGGACAAATAATTAGAATATGACTGGGAGAAGAAAACCGAGAAAATTGCATAACATTTTGCCTCATTGTGACATGGCTACTGCCTCATTAGGACACCCTTCATTGCGTCGTTGGGACGAGAAGTCTCTTCTCGCCGAGACATTGGTGGTCATGTCTTCCAGACGACGCCTCTTCCTTATCGGGACGTCAACTCTGTTTCGACTAAAAATGCGAGACATACTCTGCAAGTTATAAAAAAGAAGAAGTGAAATTTGAGTTTGATTTGAGATAATCTAATATAATATAAGGTTAATATTTGGTAGTGTGCTTTTTTATTTATTCCATAAGCAGTTTTAATCATTTGTCATGCGTCTCTTTTTTAAATACTTATTTTTTTAATATTTTACTATACCTTATAAAACACTTGTCAACTCTTTAATCTTGTTTGTAGAATTTAAAATTATATTGTCAATCAAGATACCAAATATTTTCCTTAATTATATTAATAATTTTATTAAATTATATAAATACTAAATTGAATAATTAATTAACAAATCTATATAACACTCAAATATTTTATCTCAAATTTATCGTTACCTCAAGTCTCACTATTTAACAAAAAACTTCATTAACTATTTTTATTAAAAAATAATTTTAATAATCAATATTCTATATGATTTCACAAAGCTTTTATATATCTTCTTTATGATTATGAATAGATATTTTGTATTGGTTCACAAAGATGCATTGCAGAATATAAACAAAATAAAACTAGAAACATAAGATCAGAAAAACATTATATTGAATAAAATTTTCTAAGTCCTTTCTCACGTAAATTCCTTTAATTCTGTTTGCTAATAAACTGAACAACTGAAGTCATAAATTTTGTCTTTCCACGTTCACTATTTATTTTAATCATTGTTTGGTTTTTTTTTTCTTTATTTCATAAATTAGGTAATGATCAATGCGTGGTTTGATTTTATATTAAAAGTTTAATAAAATTTTAATATTAAATTAACTAATACTTATGAGTAAAAATATTTTATAAATAAAATAATAATTCAATGAGAATAGTAAATATCTTTAATGATAGTAATTATTTATATTAAAAATAGTAAGCTTATAATAGAGACAGTTTTTAAAGAATTTTTAAAATTGGATAAAATTAAAATTAAAATACTATATAATAAATTTTATTGATTTATAAATAAATTATTTTCAATCATTTTCAAATAGAGTTTGTGGGATTTGATTAATGACACTAAATTTTATTAAAATGTAACAATAGTATATAAATTATATTTATATTTATATTTGAATTAATTATATATTTCATTAAATTTCATACAGCAACAATTGAACTTATCGTCCTTAGGTAATGTTATCATTTGCGGGTAAAATATTCAAAAATACCAAAAAAATAACTTATTTACGGAAAAGGGCCAGTTTCAAAAATATTTACGGAAAAGGGCCGTTTCACCCCAAAACGCGTCCACGTCAGTGCGTTTTGGGGGGATATGACAGCAAAGCGCACCCTTGGGGACGCGCTTTGTGCCACCTCAGCAAAGCGTCGACATGGATGCACTTTATCGAGGTGGCACAAAGCGCGTCCCAATATGGCGCGCTTTGCTGATGAATCACCAGGAAAACGCGATGACGTTGACGCATTTTTGCCCTCTTTCCCCGTCTGATTACAGTATGATATTTTAAGGTTTCTGGGCTAGGATAAAAATATATATAGGGTTTTGGGCAAAATATATTAGCCCAAAAAATTAATTAAATTTTTTTGACAGTTGTATGTGGCAAAATAATTTTGAGAAGACGTTTCTGAACAAACAAAGAAAAAAAAGCTTCAAGAAGGATGCATTTGTCGTCAAGAAGAGTAATCGAAAAGAGCTCCCACGTGGGCGCTCTTTTGCTCTGATGAGTCTCTGGAAAATTATTTTGAGAAGACGTTTCTAAACAAATAGTGGCCAAAACACTTCCAGCAGGGTGCACTGTCATCATGAGTACTGAAAAGGGCTCCCACGTGGACGCTCTTTTGCTACAGTAGTCTCCGGGAAAATTATTTTGAGAAGACGTTTCTGAACAAACAGTGGCCAAAACGCTTCCAGCAGGGTGCACTGTCAGCAAGAGTACTGAAAAGAGCTCCCACGTGGACGCTCTTTTGCTACAGTAGTCTCCGGGAAAATTATTTTGAGAAAACCTTTCTGAACAAACAAGCAAAAACGCTCCAAATAGGTGCATTTGTCAAGATGAGTACTTGAAAAGAGCTCCCACGTGGATGCTCTTTTGCTACAGTAGTCTCCGGGAAAATTAGACTATAAATCAGCCAAATTTCATTCTTAGGTTGCATAAGGGAAATTGAGGCAAAAGAAAAAAAAACTAAAAGTGAGTGAACGTATTAATGCTGTTATTTACTACGATGGTGAGGTTTGTGACACCGAAAATGGTGTTGTTTTCTTATCGGAGAACACAACGCGACTGAGTTTTAATCGAAATGTCGATTTGGTAGAACTTCGCAAAAGAATAAGGCATAAAATATTTAGAACAACGCCAATGAAAGTTCAATCTATTAAGTATAGATTTTGCGCTTCGGTTGATCCGGTGAGATATTGCTCATTCGACATCAAAGGTCCTTGGAGCTTTGAGGCAATGGTGGAGACTTATCTTGCCAGTGGATCACCTTATCTCGAGGTATATTTATAATTTTCATCTCCAAGTGATCTTTCTGCGACCTCAACATCTATTGCTGTTTCAGGAGAATACACGACCCCAAGCTGACACCTGTTAGTAGGAGGCAAATATGAAAAACATAACCCCTGCACGACACTCGGTTGGTGGATGGGATATGCATATCCGTCCTTCAATGTCCGATGATAGAAATACGTATTGGGGGACATCATCAACTTCTAGTGGTTGGCAATCCACATATGATTGGGAACGTTACGAAAGATGTTTAAGGAGGGATAATGTACTCCCCACGACATCCACCGTGAGGGCCCTCGTTTGTTGCATGTTATGGAGGGTCGACGATGAACTGATATGGATCCACCTCGAAGCTCGGGCCCGATGGTGCGAAGTTGGATTATTTTCGAACCGAAGCCTATTCCAATTGTACCTAAAGCTGTTGAGGGTGGTTCAGACGAAGAAGAAGAAGATCCACTATTCAGTATGCATCAGCCTCCAAATTTCCACATGCATAATGTCGATCTATCTCAAGATGATCCATTGAGTTTCCTAAGCTACCACAATGACGCGTGATCAGACAACTTCTTCGTTGGATTCGGACCAATTAGAAGTTGGTAACCAGTTTTCCAACAAGAATACTTTTCTTGCTACATTGAAATAATACAGCATCAGGAACGGGGTTACCTACAACGTGGTTAAATCCAAGCTCGATAAGTATGAGGCGAAGTGTGCAGTGCAAGACGGTACATGTTCATGAAAAATCAAGGCCTCGTTGAGGAAAAGGATAGGCTTGTGGGAGATTAAAAAGTACATAGGTCCACATACATGTCTTGTCGGTACAGTACCACTATGTGTTCAATGTTTTTGAATAATACTAATATTATGTAATGTTGCATTATTTAAAGTACTTCGTTGACAGGTGTTACACAAGATCATCTAAAGATGGATTCAGACATGTTGGCTGACTTAATAATCCTGACGGTGAAGGTCAATCCCAAGACTACGATTTCGGCCTTAATTGGCAATATTCAGCCAATTGGGGTACACGCCCTCTTCTGAAAGGCTTGGATAGCCAAGCAGAAGGCGTTAGAAAAGTTGCATGGTCGATAGAATGCTTCATATAATGAAGTGTAGCGATTCTTTGGAGAGATATGTCCCAGCAAAGATAATGTAACTTCAAAATGTAACCTGTACTACAACGATCGCTTGCTCGTGGATCGCGAGATTCAAGTGTCTGCTCGTCATTTAAGCAATGTCGAGATGCCTTTATATACTGCAAGCCATTGGTACAAATTGACGATACCTTTAAGTATGGTAGATATACGCATCGGCTATTGCTAGCTGTGGCACAAGACAACTGTGGGAGAATCCTTTCGATTGCGTTCGCAATAACACCGGGGGAGTCAGCTGATGACTGGGGCTTCTTCCTATCTAGGTTAAAGAGGCATGTCTGCCTTCAACCTGATATATGCGTTATATCGAATTGGGGCCCTAGAATACTAGCCGCAATAGAGCACTAGGTAAGCCTGTGGCATCGCACACACCATCGATATTGCCTAAGGCATGTTGCATCCAACTACTACGGGCAACATCGATCTAAAAGTTAGCGACGATAAGTGGTCGATATGGGTATGTAATATCTATTAATAAAATTTTGTTTGTAATATTCAATTTATTCTCAATTGAAGAGTGGTATGTAATATTCACTATCAACGTATATTGGTAGGGTACAAGATCAATAAGAACCATTTTTAGGAGATGTTTGCGGGATTGCGTTTAGATAACGAAGAAGGCACAAACTACCTGTGCAATATTCCTTTCGAACAGTGGGCACAAGCATACGACGGTGACCTACGATATGGTCATATGACCACAAACCTGGCCGAATGTATAAATTCTGTTCTAAAAAGAATCCTTGTCATCTACCGATTACATCGGTTGTGTGAGAGACATATTTTCGTTTAGCACACTATTTCCAAAGCGAACAGCGAGTTATAGAGGGCAGATGCAAGGAGGCCATGTATGGAGCCCAAAGGTCTTGCAATAAGTAAATAGGGGGAAGGCACGGACCAACACCATGCACACAGTGTGTCACGATCGCGACAGCCTATGGTTTCGTGTCACGGAGTTTGACAGACTGAACCATGGTATTATTGGCGGGCAGTATCGTGTACACTTGACAAATAGGACCTACGACTGTGGGATATTTGATGCACTTCGTTACCCATGCGCCATGTACTTGCGGCTTGTCAGAATCTCCGTCTTGATCCCATGAGCTATGTCGACGAAGTGTATAAATTAGAAAACATGTACAACGTGTAGAAACACGTATTCCCACCAGTCCCAGATGAACGTAAGTGGCCATCGGTATCGCTTGCACCGTATAAGCTGTTGCAGGCGC
This sequence comes from Gossypium rotundifolium, assembly GCA_025506655.1. NCBI lineage: Eukaryota > Viridiplantae > Streptophyta > Magnoliopsida > Malvales > Malvaceae > Gossypium > Gossypium rotundifolium. The sequence continues at coordinate 95,673,233 of CP106732.1, read as the reverse complement.
AAACCAAAAGGTCGACCTTTCTCGAGTAGAATACGCAACAATATGGATATCCGAAAAACGAGCAACCAAAGTAGGTTGTGCGGATGGTGTAGGAACCCAGGGCATACATCTCACTCGTGTCCAAATCGGAATAGTTGACCGTGTTCTTAGCTTTTTTGTCTCTTCGTGGCTATGTAATTTCTATTTTTTTGATGAAAACGGTGAACTTTTGTACAAAAACTTTTATTTTATTCAAGTTTTAATTTATTAAAAAAATTAAATTACAATAAAAATAAAAAACTATTATTTTGTTAAATATATAAAACTAAATTACAATAAAAAATTAAACCATTTCTATTTTATTAAAGATATTAAAATTAAATTACATTAAAAAAGTAAATTAAATTAAAAATTAAATTACAATAAAAAATAAAAAAAGCATTATTTTATTAAATATATAAAACTAAAGTACAATAAAAAAATTAAACCATTTCTATTTTATTAAAGATATTAAAATTAAATTACATTAAAAATTAAATTACATTAAAAATCAAATTACAATAAAAATAAAAACTATTATTTTATTAAATATAAAAACTAAAGTACAATAAAAAATTAAACCATTTCTATTTTATTAAAGATATTAAAATTAAATTACATTAAAAATAAAATTAAATTACAATAAAAAATAAAAACTATTATTTTATTAAATATATAAAACTAAAGTACAATAAAAAATTAAATCATTTCTATTTTATTAAAGATATTCAAATTAAATTACTTTAGAAAAATTAAATTACAATAAAAATAAAAGCATTATTTTATTAAATATATAAAAACTAAAGTAAAATAAAAAATTAAACCATTTCTATTTTATTAAAGATATTAAAATTAAATTACATTAAAAAATTAAATCACATTAAAAATAAAAATCAAATTACAATAAAAAATAAAAAAGCTGTTATTTTATTAATTATATAAAACTAAAGTACTATAAAAAATTAAACCATTTCTATTTTATTAAAGATATTAAAATTAAATTACATTAAAAAATTAAATTACAATAAAGAAATAAAAACTGTTATTTTATTAAATATATAAAAACTAAATTACAATAAAAAATTAAAATTAAAAAATTATATTACAATTAAAAATTAAAAAAGTCGGTCCGAATCAGTGTTGATGCCAGTCGAAATCAGTGCCACACGGGGGCGGTTGGCGGTTACGCGCTGGATTCCTCCTTCGTCTAGCTTTCGGTGGGGGTCGTGGAACCTCGGGCAGGGATTCCGGTTCCTCCGACACTGGGTCTGGTTGTGGGTGTTGCGAGGATGACCCACCTTGATAAAATAAAGACCTCGGAGGTGTTTGCATAAGCCACGGAGGGGTTGTCTGAATCTGTATGGCGAAGGAGGGTGGTAGAAAGAAGTGCTCCCCGATGACACCTCCTGTGATCCCTCACGTGACGACGGCCTAAAGATCGACTGGACAGCGGGAGTAGTTGGGAACGGACTCGAACCCGGCTATGCATTCCAACCTGGGGTGAGACTGGGAAAAGGAAACATATATGGGTTAGGAGGATACATATAAGGGGTAGGGTACGCACCTGGCATAAAGGGTAAAGGCTGTGATGTCGGTGTTGTTGGCTGAACTGATGGTCCCGATGACTGTGTCGGCACTGCTAATGGCCCTGTCTCATCACCCCTTCTTCTTGGATTTAAAGGGCCCCGACGTTCCCTTCGTTCACGAAGTTGCCGTCGCCTCTCTTCATCTGACAATAGATACGGCTTACCGTGGATCCTAAACCATGGCATGTATTTCGACATGCACGCTAACTCAGGAACAATGATCGGTTCTCAGATAGGTAAATAGTCGTACTGGTTCTCCCACGTCTCGATATGTGCTGACCAAAATCTTGGCCAATCCGTGTGCAGCTGCCTTAAGTCCACTTTGTGCTCATTATCGAACACCTCAGGTGGCATGGGAATCGGTTGCCGGAATCCAAATTATCGCAGAACCCGATCTGACTGGTGCATCTCCAAGGTCGCATAGGTGATCAATGGGACCTTCACGTTCCAACTGTTCGGATTTTGGAAGAACTCTTCCGGAATTACTGCCCGAATTTTTGGATCCTTGTACGGTGTCCATTGAAGCTATATTAACATTACCAAAATATTAGTTATATACATAATACTAGACACTAAATAGGAAATACTAAATTATAAATACGAAATTCAAAACTTACTTGTGATTCCGATCGTTGGTCCAATAGAAGCCGTATATCTTCAAGCGAGGTAGGTATTCCAACATGACTCGCCGAATGGTTCCACCTAATTAAATAAATTTTTAGCATACAATTATACTATAAATCTACGAAATAATTGTAAAATATAATATTAAATTTACCTTGTTATCAGAGGGAATGAATATGGGTGGTCGAGTCGAGGTCGTAAAAATGGAAATCGTAACCATGCCCATGACTACAGTAGTGATAGGCAACCTCTGATTTTAGTCTTACTCGGCCGCGTCACCCTGTACATCTCTCGATACAACCTTGATAGCACGGCAGACCCACAAATCAATTCACCGACTGCTCTAAAATCAACAAGTTTCAACAGCCATCTTAGGTGTACGAGGTGTAACACCCCAAATTCGGCCCAAACACTACAACCGAATCTGGTATGTCACTAAGGAGATTTTAATAAAGCATGTCGCATTTTTGGAAAATATTTTCTTTGAGTTTAACCTTTTATTCGGGAAAAATTAATAGATTGTTAATTTAGATAAGCTATAAATTCTATGAGATGTTTTTATGAATTAAAACCGAAACTTAAATACATGCTTTAGAAAAAAAAATGTAAACCTAAAATGTCTGATAATAATAATAAAAGCCCAAAATTAAAAACTGAACCGAAATATAAAGCTAACAGCCCGTGGCCTTATTACATTGAAATTTAAAACCCATTAAATAAAAATATAAAATAATAAACTAAAGTCTTTTACTGAATCCAAATGTTCTTTTGCATGGCCACCTTGCGCTCCTCTCCAGCCCGGTCTGATGCACTAGGTGCTACCTAAAAAAAATATTAAATAATAGGTTGAGTCGCGAGACTCAGTGTGCAACCCTCGTGCACCATTAGATTGGGCCTTAGCCCCACAAATCAGAATAACAGATATCATATAATAAAATATATGCAAAAACCCAACCCAATCCTAGGTTTCCATCCGCTACACACCACCCTTACCTGCCAATCACACCATTGGAGATTTCTACAATCAACCCACACCGCTACACACCATCGATGGCAGTCATGCTGCTTATCGTCAGATCATGACAATAGCCACTACAATAGATCATGGCAAAAGCCACTACACAGAACACTTCCCCTTTCATCAAACCCAACCCCGTGCAATCACAGAAATCGACATGCTTATAAAACATATCATCTTAACAGGAACATTCACTGAAGAATGACAGAGACTACTAACCTGGTGATTTGCTTTTACCCTCCTCGGGTTTCGAACATTATGCCGGGATTTTGGCAATTAACAGAATATAAGTAGATTTATTAACACATATTAACAGACAATCTAATGGTGTGAAAAGTTACACACCTGATTAATGCGTAGGACTACCCTCTATGTCGGTACTCTCGCTAATCGAATCTACAACTTGCTCAAAAGCAGGAAAAACGCGAAGATAAGGCCTCTCCTATATTCAGCCAAGGGTTAGTATTTTACCCGAATTCATATGCTTAAGTAAATAGATCTCCTTACCTGAATCGATTAAATCCCGAAGTTGTTTGATTCGAATGCTACCGATGAAAATCCTAGGTGATTGGATTTCCTTGAAATCCCGAAATGCCGTAAAAGTAAGAAAACATAAGATCAGTTTCCATGTAGCCATTCGGCTATGGTCTCTAAAAAAATTAGAAAAGACTGAAATCCCATGAATCGACACTTACCCTGAGTTTTCTTCAAGACTCGGCACAAGCAGACACTTTAGAGAGAATTCGACAAACACAGGAGATGAGATCTAGGGATTTCGGCTTTTAAGAAAATCTTGAAAAAGATGAACAAGAGGAAGATTTCGACTACAAGAACAAACAAGAGTGTAGTTTCGGCTTTTAGTGAATGGGAGAAGAATAACAATGGAGATCTGAAGATTCGGCTAATAGGAAATTTCAAAGAAAGAAGAAAGGGTGAAGGAGGTGGTGATTTTCGGCTTTTTGAAAGAAAGTTGACAGAAAATTGTGGAGGGAGAGACTGAGAATTTTAGCACAAAGAATGAAGAAAAAGTAGGGTTCAAATGCCAAAATTGATGAGCTATTCCCCCTATTTATAGAAAATTCAGTACCCCCTATGGCTATTAGAAACCGATTTCTTTACTCCTCTAGGTGATGGAATTTCGGCCAACTCTGCTCTCAGCAGATAGCTCCTAATTTTTCTCCTTTTATCTTCCATATTGTCAACTATATTATCTACATTATCCCATTCACATAAATCCTCCTATTTTTGAGCCTTGTAGCCGTCCACTCTACCTAACCCTAATGCCGAAAATTAGCTAACTTGAATCCAAGGAACTCCCTGGTGTGGCGTCACCTCCTTGTTCCCTAAGTTGCGCTATTGACCACTGGGCCACAAGCCCATTTTGATATTTTAAACACAGGTACTACCTTTTAAGTCCTATAATGCCCAAACAAAAAATTTTAATCAAGGCCTCTACCTAAGCCTGAGCCCAATTTAGACCCTTAACAATTAAATTAACACTTTAAACATATATACACACTAAACGCATAGGCCCAAAAATTCAGGATGTTACAGTTCTACCCTCCTTAAAGAAATTTCATCCTCAAAATTTCCAATTAACTAGTAATCATACTACCTAAGACTCACCACTATGCTTCCACTGCGCACTTTAATTCAAAAGCCAAAATAAACACTTAGTATACTATGGTAAGATACGCATCAAGTTCGTGATCCGAGCATCTCCATCCCTTGGCGATGTCTTGCATAGACCAAAGTCGGTGCCTCGCTCAAAGATAACTTTGCACCTCTACCGATGCTCCACGACCGCGTTCATTACCAACATCGCCCCTGGCTTGTCCACGGCCCTTTGGTGGTTGCTGACCACCTCTCTAACTGATCGAACCTCGTCCCTGAACTCTGCGCTCCACCTATGGATAGTCCTTAATCATATGCTTCGTGGATCCACAGCTAAAGCATCCACCGATTCTCCATCTGCACTCCCTATAATGCACCTTCCCACACGAAGGACATGACCAATTCTGACCCGTCGGAGCATGAGCTAGCCCATCAGACCTAGGCCTTTTTTAAAAATTCTGGATGATTCTGACGACCCAAAATTCCTCTTATTCCTATTCCTATCCTTATCCTTGTTCTGTTTCTCAATTTGCTTAACCTCCTCAGATATCTTAGCTTTCTTAACCAAAACCGCAAATTCCCTTTCTCTTTACGGTGCTACTAATACCCTCAGCTCATCCCTTAATCCATCCTCGAACCGTACACAACGCTCATAGTTAGTCACCAAAATCCCCGAGCATAACGGCTCAATCGTAGAAACTCCGCCTCGTATTCAGATACAGACTTACTTCCCTGTACCAAGTTTAGGAATGCCTTTCTCTGTGCATCCACATAACTGGCCCCGATGTACCTTCCTTGAAACGACTCCTTAAAGAAGTCCCAATCAATGCGGTCTGACGAAAGTACCCTCCTTCACTGTGAGCCACCACTGGATGGCCTCGTCTCGAAGAAGAGACACGACCCCCTTCAACTTCTCCTTCACAGTGAAGTCAAGGTCATCCATTATGTACTCAGTTGCCTCTAACCAATACTCAGCTGTGTTAGGGGCCACGCTAGAAACTCCCCTAAACATCTCCGCTCCGTTGGCTCAGAGTCTTTTGGACACAAACTTCCGAGCTCCTGAACCTGTGCCTACTCCAGCCACTCTTTCAAGGACCCGCAGCATCACCTGAGACACTGCATCATCCGTTTGGTCCTGAAATTCCCCCTCCATAGCTGACAGATCCGGCATTTCATTTTCGAACCCATAGCCAGACCATACTGGTTTGGACACGGTCATCCTACCCCTACCACGACCACGCGGCGGACGTCCTTAACCCCTTGTACTCATTCTTTCGATCGATATTTATCTGATTAGAAATTTTATGATTTATTAGTTTTTCTTCTACTGATTATCCACGAACAGTCTTATAAATAGTAGCTTTAAGAGTGGTGCTTTCGAATTCGCAACATGTCTCGAAATTCAGTCTCAAGTCTACTACTCTAATTTAGAGAATCTCATACATTCACAATCAGCATACAGAGGCATTCACAAACTTACGTTTATCACCTAGGGGTATTTTTGTCATTTCACTACCTAGGGGTATTTTCGTAATTTTAACCTATAGGGTTATTTACGTAATTTTCTAAAATAAGGTTTCATGATTTTGCGAAATAAGGGTATTTTGGTAATTTTACAATCAGAGGGTATTTCGATAATTTTGTAATCTGGGGGTATTTCAGTAATTTTACAAATCGGGGGTATTTTGGTAATTTTACAAATTTTGGTAACTTTCGTAAATCGGGGTAATTCAGTAATTTCCCAACAAGGGTACTTCAAAAAATTTCAAAATAAGGGTATTTTGGTCATTCTGTAAAATCAAGGGTATCTCGGTAAATTTCCTCAACCTAGGGTTTTTGGGATAATTTTACAAAAAATTAGGGTCATATAGGCAATTTTACAAAAATAGGGTACCGATCCCTGTCGGGTTTTAGTTATAAATTTTAGCCTGTCAACAAGTCCTTGTGGCTAAGGCGACAGATCACTACTACGCACTGTAGGATTCAAGAAAGAGGAGGTGAGTCACTAGGACTGCTTAAATACCAAGCTCTCCCTGAATCCAATCCTAGACAGGCGTATGCCTGTTGCCACACCCTAACTTAGCGACTAGTTCACAGGATTTGTTTGGATAAATTAAGTCTTATGAAATTTATAAAGTTGTTTAAACTAGGCCTAAAGTCCATCAAGGTCTAACTAAGATAGTCTACGTCCCTTAAAGCCCATCAAGCCCACATACAAATATATATATCACATAGTGAGTTCAGAGTACTTACCTGGCGGACTTGGGCCAGAGGCGCAGGTGCCATGCCGAGAAAACAACCATGTACTATTTGTAAACATGCATGTTTCAAAAACCCATCTTTAGAAAATGTTTTGAGCCCAAAAACCCCAAAGTCGAGTTTTGAATCGAGCTCTGATACCAATTTGTAACACCCCAAATCCAGCCCAAACACTACAACTGGATTTGGTATGTCACTAAGGAGATTTTAATAAAACATGTCGCATTTTTGGAAAATATTTTCCTTGAGTTTAACCTTTTATTCGAGAAAAATTAATAGGTTGTTAATTTAGATAAGCTATAAATTCTATGAGATATTTTTATGAATTAAAAACTGAAACTTAAATACATGCTTTAGGGGAAAAATGTAAACTTAAAATGTCTGATAATAATAATAAAAGCCCAAAATTAAAAACTGAACCAAAATATAAAGCTAAAGGCCCGTGGCCTTATTACATTGAAATTTATAACCCATTAAATAAAAATATAAAATAATAAACTGAAGTCTTTTGCTGAATCTAAATGTTCTTTTGCATGGCCACCTTGCGCTCCTCTCTAGCCCGGTCCGATGCACTAGGTGCTACCTGAAAAAAATATTAAATAATAGGTTGAGTCACGAGACTCAGTGTTCAACCCTCGTGCACCATCAGATTGGGCCTTATCCCCACAAATCAGAATAATAGATATCATATAATAAAATATATGCAAAAACCCAACCCAATCCTAGGTTTCCATCCGCTACACACCACCCCTACCTGCCAATCACAGCATTGGGGATTTCTACAATCAACCCATACCGCTATACACCATCGATGGCAGTCATGCTGCTCATCGTCAGATCATGGCAATAGCCGCTACAACAGATCATGGCAAAAGCCACTACAACAGATCATGGCAAAAGCCACTACAACATATCATGGCAAAAGCCACTACACAGAACGCTTCCCCTTTCATCAAACCCAACCCCGTGCAATCACAAAAATCGGCATACTTATAAAACATATCATCTTAACAGGAACATTCACTGAAGAATGACAGAGACCACTAACCTGGTGATTCGCTTTTACCCTCATTGGGTTTCGAACGTTATGCCGGGATTTCAACATTTAACAGAATATAAGCAGATTTATTAACACATATTAACAGACAATCTAATGGTGTGAAAAGTTACACACCTGATTAATGCGTAGGACTACCCTTTATGTCGGTACTCTCGCTAATCGAATCTACAACTTGCTTAAAAGCCAGAAAAATGGGAAGATAAGGCCTCTCTTATATTCGGCCAAGGGTTAGTATTTTACCCGAATTCATATGCTTAAGTAAACAGATCTCCATACCTGAACCGATTAAATTACGAAGTTGTGTGATTCGAATGCTACCGATGAAAATCCTAGGTGATTGGATTTCCTTGAAATCCCGGAATGCCGTAAAAGAAAGAAAACATAAGATCAGTTTCCATGTAGCCATTCGGCTAGGGTCTCTAAAAAAAATCAGAAATGACTAAAATCTCACGAATGGACACTTACCCTGAGTTTTCTTCAAGACTCGGCACAAGCAGACACTTCAGAGAGAATTCAGAAAACATAGGAGATGAGATCTAGGGATTTTGGGTTTTAGAAAATCCCGAAAAAGATGAACAAGAGGAAGATTTTGGCCACAAGAACAAAGAAGAGTGTAGTTTCAGCTTTTAGTTTATGGGAGAAGAATAACAATGGAGATCAAAAGATTCGGCTAACAGGAAATTTCAAAGAAAGAAGAAAGGGTGAAGGAGGTGGTGATTTTCGGCTTTTTGAAAGAAAGTTGATAGAAAATTGTGGAGGGAGAGACTGAGAATTTCGGCACAAAGAATGAAGAAAAAGTAGGGTTCAAATGCCGAAATTGATGAGCTATTCCCCCTATTTATATAAAATTTGGCACCCCCTATGGCTATTAGAAACCGATTTCTTTACTCCTCTAGGTGATGGAATTTTGGCCAACTCTGCTCTCAACAGATAGCTCCTAATTTTTCTCCTTTTATCTTCCATATTATCAACTATATTATCTACATTATCCCATTCACATAAATCCTCCTATTTTTGAGACTTGTAGCTGTCCACTCCACCTAACCCTTGTAACACCCCAAACCTGGCCCATGAGTCCTGACCGGATCTGGTATGTTACTGGGTAAAATAATTTGGGCCAATTTGAAAGTTTGGTGAAAATTCGATAAAATTTGGCTAAGGTATTAAAACGGGGTTTGGAAAACTTAGTTGGGCTTTTTACAATACAGTTGAGCTGATAAACCCTTTTGAAAACATTTGAGCTTGTAACATTTTAAAAACATCTAAGTTATTGGTGACTTGGTAAATTTTGTTACCCGATGGTAACTTCTTAAAAAAAAAACCGTAGAAGTTTATTAAGTTTGAAAAAAATTACTTTTAACCGGTTCACTTATCTTTTAAAAATTTCATTTGTAACATAACATAAGTAAAATAAAAAGAACATCCACATAATGAATAGCGGCCTTATTACAAACCCAAAAATAAAACTTAGAAAATAATTAAGTTTAACTAAAGCATGTAAAGACAAATCCAACGACAAGCATGGCCGCCTCGAGTCCTCTCCGGCTCCATCTCCGCGATCTACTCATCTGCAAAATGTTAAGGGAAGGGGTGAGTCACCAAGACTCAGTGTGTAAATCCCCCACCCGGAAAATACAACTCATACACAATTCATTAATAAACATGCACATGCAACCCAACTAGCCATCCATACTCCTTTTCTACCCGTGTGGTCAAAACCATCGATGACTTAAAGTCACAATTTAAATGATGGGGCCAACCCATCGTGTGGTCAAAACCATCGATGACCATAGGTCACAAATAATCAAGTGTGGTCAAAACCACTGGTGGTACCAAACCACTGGGACTTAGTCGCAAATAATCAATCGATGTGGTCAAAACCACTAATGAGCATAGGTCCCAAATAATCTAATGGGGCCAACCCATCTTGTGGTCAAAACCATCGACGATCCCATAAATCATCCCCCTCCTCTCATCAATCCCACCATCACATGCTTTTATATCAATTTTCATATATCATGTCATAGCATTTAATATCATGTGACGGCATGCAAATCATTTAACAAAAGTCACAAGTTAGGGGACTTACCCGAAATCCATGATTATGCCACAAGCTAATCACAACCAAAAGAATAAGGCAAACATTAAAGTCATGTAAATTAATAAAGTGTGTAGAGAGATCTTACACACCTATTTCTACCGAAATTCCTAGATCCTGATGATCCGATATACAACTCTAGATCTTGACCCTATAATCGACCAATCATCACTGTTAGTACCAAAGGCCTATTCGGCCAAACCAAGATTGTACCAAAGGGTTTCACACGAACCTGAAACCTTACCTACACGTCCTTTGAACACTAACCACCTCACAATAAGTAAATCCGTTTCACTTCCCTACAATCGGCAACCATACATATTAGTAGCCTTCGACTTTTCGAACACTAAAAATATAGTCTATTAAAGTAGATCCTTACCACCACTTACCTTAGGAGAATAAATCCCGAAAGTTTCCCTTAATGGCTATGGCTTCCCTACAATCGCTTTAATCGTATTAGTAAGAATCATAGGCCATAACTTTAACTCTAAAAGAGATGATTACCCTTACCACACTTATTGAAAATTTGGCAAGACCTCTTAATGTTGTGAGAGGGGTTCGGCTATCTTCAATGAAGAGAAAGGAACCGAAAACAGCACCCTTTTTCCTTAAGGGAGATTCGGCCAAACTCAAATAGAGGGGCTGGAATTTTCTTCTCAAGAAAGAAGGTAGATTCTGCTAAAAAGGAAGCAAGTGGAGAAGAGAATTTTTGAAGTATTTGACAAGATAGGCTAGGGAGAATTCGGCTTGTAAAAGAAAAGAGAAGCTGGAATTTTTTTGATAATTTGGGCAATGCAACAAGGGGGATTTCGACAGCACAATGAAGAGGAAAAGAAGGAAAGATTTTGCTGGGATTTTGGTACTCCTTTACTGTAAGAAAATCAAATATGGGCAGCCCCCCAAGGACTCTAAATTTCGGCAAACATCTCCTACTTTGTGAAAATTTCCAGCCTCTAATTATCACAAAAAAACAAGATTTATCTTATTTTCTATCCCTTAATCTCCTCTAAGCAATTTAATAACAAATAAACTACCTACAATTACCCCCTTCCAGCTGAAATTGAGAGTCCAAAATTGAGCCAACACTCTCCCATTCACGCCAGTAGCAAAAAGAGAAAATAAAATCAAAGTGCTGCTTCCTTGATTCGAACCAGCGACCTGGTGAAGGCAACAGCAGTAGCACCAGCCTCCCCTAACGCCCCTTTCCAACTCTCCCAATTGACTTTCATGTCAATTTACCCCACCATTTAATTATAAGCCTTCTTCCTGGCCCTTACTCCTTTAACGCCAAAGCCCAAAAAATAAAACTCCTTGCTTCCTTCATGTCTCAAACCCGAGACCTTAAACCAAAACCCCTTTAAGTGGCGCCCCAAGCCACTCCACCTCCTTGACTTTCATGTCCGATCCTTACCCAAAAATTCTTTAAGGCCTTCCTTACTTGGGCCCTTCCTTGAACGCCCTAAAAGAAAAAAAAACATATCCCCTTGTTACTTCCACGGATCGAACCTCCTCCCCTGCAACCCTCCTTAGGCGCACCAAGCCACCACGCCAATTACATTCTTGTGTCATGTTCCTCTTAAATTTTATTTAAGCCCTAACTTCACCTAGCTCCCTCCTTTTTAAGCTTTAAAAAGAGATTTTTAATTCCAAATCTAACCTAAATCGGGGTTATGACTAGACCCTTAAAACATGTCTAGCAATCAAAATATTTATTTCTTGAAGCCCACATGGAAATTTATTTAAATTACAAATAAACCCTAATTCAGGGTGTTACAGTTCTACCCCCTTAAAAAGAGTTTCAGCCTCGAAATTACCTGGATCAGAAGAGCTAGGGGTATTGCTGCCGCATCACATCCTCGGGTTCCCATGTGGCCTCCTCCGTACCGTGGTTCCGCCATAACACCTTTACCAAGGGCACGGACTTCCTGCGGAGAAGCTTGACATCCTGATCCAAAATTTGTACTGGCTCCTCGAAGGACAAGTCCTAGCTCACCTTCCGCTACTGGCACAACGTGTGAGGGATCTGACCGATAATGCCACAGTATTGAAACATGAAAGACATCATGGATCTGGCTCAATTCCACCGGCAGCTCAAGCTGGTAAGCTATCGGTCCCACACGTTTCAACACCGTGTACGGTCCGATGAATCTAGGGCTTAGTTTGCCCTTCCGGCCAAACCTTAGCACCTTCTTCCAAGGTGATACCTTCAAGAAAACCTTATCGCCCACTGCATACTCAACCTCTCTGCGCTTAAGATCAGTGTAGGATTTCTGCCTGTCCGACGCCTCCTTAAGACGATCCCGAATCACTTTGACCTTATCCTCTGTCTCTGCTACTAACTCTGGACCCAACATCCGACGTTCTCCTAGTTCTGTCCAACATGTGGGAGTACGGCATTTTCGATCATACAGCGCCTCATATGGTGCTATCTGAATGCTCGCTTGATAACTATTGTTATAAGTGAACTCTGCCAAAGGTAGGTACTCCTCCCAACTACCACGAAAATCCAAAACACAGCCCCTCAATATATCTTCCAACACTTGGATTACCCTCTCAGATTGTCCATCAGACTGCGGGTGAAAAGCCGTGCTGAAATTTAACTTGGTGCCTAACTCCTGATGTAAGGCCTTCCAAAATCTTGACGTGAACCGAGGATCCCGATCTGAGATAATGGACACTGGTACTCCATGTAACCGCACTATCTCAGCAATGTACAACTTAGCTAGTGGTTGAAGTGAGTAGTCAACCCTCACCGGTATGAAATGAGCCGACTTAGTCAACCAATCTACTACCACCCACACTGCATCCTTCTTACTAGGTGTAAGGGGAAGCCCACTCACAAAATCCATAGTGATCTCCTCCCACTTCCACTGTGGGATCTTTACCGGTTGTAGCAGACCCGATGGCAATTGATGCTCAGCCTTAACTTATTGGCATGTCAAACACTTGCCCACTAACTCGGTCACTTCCCGCTTCAGACCCGGCCACCAAAATTGCTCCCTCAAATCACGATACATCTTACTGCTTTCTGGGTGCATAGCGTACGCACTGCTATGAGCTTCTTTAAGAATTTGCCTCAACTCATCATCCTTAAGCATGCACATTCTCCCCTAAAAGTACAATACTCCATCACCACCCAAACTGAAACCTTCGGCCTCACCATTCTGTACTTGTAACCTTCGAGTATTCAAAGCTTCATCGGTCAACTGCCTCTCTTTGACCTCATTGATTCAAGATGGCTTCACTTGTAATTCCGCCAAAAGGCTCCCAACCTCATAAAGACTTAGATGAGCGAACATAGCTCGCAAATTCGCTACCACCTTTCGGCTCAATGCATCAACTACCATGTTAACCTTCCCCGGATGGTATTCGATTGAGCAATCATAGTCCTTTAATAACTCAATCCACCTCCGTTGCCTCAGATTCAAATCCTTCTGGGTCAGGAGGTACTTCAAACTCTTATGATCCATGTACACCACTGACCTTTCCCCGTACAGGTAGTGCCTCCAAATCTTTAAGGCGAATACCACAGTAGCCAATTCCAAGTCATGTGTCGGATAGTTGACTTCGTGAGGCCTCAATTGCCGTGACGCATAAGCAACCACCTTTCCTTCTTGCATCAGCACACACCCTAGTCTGATATACGATGCATCACAGTACACAGTAAACTCCTTCCCGGCCTCAGGCTAAATTAAAATCGGTGCTTCTGTCAGAATCCTCTTCAGTTTGTCGAAACTCTCTTGCTGCTTCTCGGACCACACAAACGGAACACCTTTTTCTTAGTATCTTAGTCAATGACGCTGCAATCAAGGAGAAGTTTTCCACAAATCTCCTAAAATATCTGGCCAATCCTAGAAAACTCTGAATTTCTGCACCGCCTCAATCTTACGGAGATCCACCCTGATTCCCTCGGCTGAAACAACATGTCCTAGAAAAGTCACCTCCTTGAGCCAAAACTCGTATTTGCTGAACTTAGCGTACAGCTGTTTCTCCCTTAGAACTTGTAGAACCACACGAAGATGTGCGTCATGCTCCTCCTCTGACCTTGAGTACACCAAGATGTCGTCTATGAAGACCACGACGAACCGATCCAGATAGGGTTGGAAAACCCGGTTCATCATGTCCATAAACTCGACCAGTGCATTCTCAAACCAAAAGGCATTACTAGAAACTCGTAGTGTCCATACCGAGTACGGAATGCCATCTTATGAACATCAGCCTCCTTCACCTTGAGCTGATGGTACCCTGACCTAAGGTCGATCTTAGAAAACACCGATGCCCCTTTAAGTTGATCGAATAGATGTCAATCCTGGGCAAAGGATACCGGTTCTTTATTGTCAACTTGTTCAGCTACCGATAGTCGATACACATCCTCATTGTCCCATCCTTCTTTTTGACAAACAACACTGGAGCTCCCCATGACGATACACTTGGTTAGATGAACCCTCTATCCAACAATTCCTGAATCTGCGCCTTCAACTCCACCAATTCTTTTGGCACCATCCGATACGGAGCTATAGATACTAGCGCGGTTCCAGGTAACAGATCTATCCCAAATTCAACCTCACGGTCCGGAGGTAGACCCGGAAGCTTTTCTGGAAACACATCGGCATAATCCCTTACAGTTCGGGCATCTCCCACAGCAACATCCTTAGCTTCCAAAGCACAGACATGCACCACATATGCTTCACAACCCTTCCTCACCATCCTTTTTGCCTTCAAAGCAGAGACCAAGTTAGATAGGTAATCTCTCTTTTTACCTATCATCACCACCTCATCACCCCCTTCGATTTTTAGCACCATGCGCTTAGACGCACAATCCAGGCTAGCCTGATACTTTACTAGCTAATCCATCCTGAGAATTAGGTCAAACTCCTAGAATGGTAGTTCCATCAAATCAGCCAAGAACACGACCCCTTAGAGTTCTAGGGGTACGTCCCTATAAAGTTTATTACTTCTACGGAGTGACCTAGGGGGCTTAGTACAGTAATCTTCCTAGAAGTAAGTTCAGAGTCTAGGTGCAAAGTTTCCACTACGCTACTAGCATTATACGAGTGGGTTGAGCCAATGTCAATCAATGTATTGTAAGGTACACCAAAGATCAGGAACATACCGGTTATGATGTCCGGTGCGTCACCCTCCTCTTGACGCCTCGCAGGCATAGACCAAACCAGTTGTCTAGCCTCGGTACCACCGTAGATTTCCCTCGGTGCCCCACGACCTCTGCCAGCACCATTACCTCCTCTACCTGCACCACGACCCCTTGCTGGTTGTTGATTATCCCTTCTGTTTGGTGCACGAGCCTAACCCTCTATCCTCAGTCTAGCTGCCTTCTTCGGACAGTCTCTGACCCGATGCTCTATAGACCCACATTCGAAGCATCCACGATTACCATTCCAATACTCCCCCTTGTGAGACTTTCCACACCGATCACACCGTGGCGGCCATTGAGAATTAGCAGCAGCAGGCCTAGCAGCTTGATCAGACCCACCAAACTTTGTCCTCTTTTGCTGATTATCCAAAAACTTTGAAGGTCCGGAGCTCCTCTTATTCCAATTCTATCCTGGTTCCGTCTAATGGACTGCCTTACACCTTCAGCAACCTTAGATTTCTCCACTAGGACAGCAAACTCCCTTTCCTGTTGTGGAGCTATCATCATTCTTAGCTCATCTCTTAGGCCATCTTTAAACCTGACACAGCGTTCATGCTCAGTACCCACAATACCCCGAGCATATCTACTTAATCGGAGGAACTCGGCCTCATACTCAGCCACCGTCTTATTTCCCTGAACCAGGTTCAGGAAAGCTTTCCGCTGCGCATCTACGTAGCTACTACCGATATATTTCTTCTGGTAGGCATCCCTAAAGAATTCCCAAGTAAGATTTTCTACCACAGCTCCATCCCTTATAGTGAGCCACCACTGATATGACTCATCCCGAAGCAAAGAGATGATACCCTTTAACTTCTCTTCAGCCGTGAAATCTAAGTCACCCATAATCCTTTCAGTGGATTCTAGCCAATACTCCGCCGCACTAGGCGCTTACTCCGGACACTCCTCTGAATACTTCTGCTCTGTTAGTCCGGAGTCATTCAACCATAGATTTACGGGTTCCTGCACCCGTGCTAGCCTCAGCTGCCCGTTCCAATACCCGTAATACAGCTTGTGATACAACATCGTTACCACCCGTCTGATCTTGGAACTCAGTCTCCGCCGCCGGCAGATCTGGCATCTCATTTTTGGACCCATGACCAGACCTCGCGGGCTCTGACAAGGTCATCCTACCTCTACCACGGCCACGCGGCGGACGTCCTCGACCTCTTGAACTCATTCTAACGATTGCGCTTATCTGTTTAAAAATTTTATATATTAGTACATGTTTCACTGGATTATCCGCGAAGGAATTTTATGATAAGAGTTTTAAGGGTGGTTCTTTCGTAAACATACAAACACACAGTTTTCCATTCATTCATCCAAAGAGACATTGTTGATTTCATGGTGATTGTTTTTCCACTACCCAGGGGTATTTTCGTAATTTGTCCTACAGGGGTATTTTCGTAATTTTTCAAAAATAAAATTTTCGGATGGTTTTGTCAAAAAGCATTTTGAAACTCTTAAATTTCTGATGTATTTTGAGAAATTTTTGAAATCCGGGGGTATTTGGGTAATTTCGAGATTCAGGGGCATTTTGGTAATTTTTTTCACAAATCAGGGTAAATTTGTAAAATTTATCAAATCAGGAATATTTCAAAAGTTGTAAAATTTTGAGGGCTCTTTTTGATAATGGTATTTTCCAAATAGTGATGTTGCAAAATTTGAAAGTCAGGGGTATTCTAGTAATTTTGTAGGTTACGGCAATTTTGTAATTTCCTAAAATTATGACATTTTTGCAATTTAAGGTTTTTGAGCACTTTTTATGTGATGAAATTTTTGATTAAAATCGTGGGTATTTTGGGAATATCATAGGTCAAGGGCATTTTCGTAATTTTACCCCCTAGGGGTATTTTTGGTAGTTTCACATAATCAGGGCATTTTCACAAAATGATTTCCAAAAATTGGGTTCTAGGTGATTCTACAAAGAGGGATATTTTAAAATTCCTATTTGAAAAATTTTCACACGGAGGTATTTTGGTAATTTACAAACTAGGGTATTTTGGTCTCTTTTTAAAAAAACTAAAGTTTTATTTATTTCAAAAATCAAAGCGGCTAGTCCCTTTCGGTTTTAGTTATCAAGTTTAGCTTTGTGAGTTCGTCATCTCATTAGGATGAACAGATTACTACGCACCAAGTAGGATTCAAGTGAGTAGGAGGTGAGTCACGAGGATCGCTTAAATACCGTGCCCCCACCGAATCCAATCCTAGACATGCGATAACGATTGCCACATCCCTTGCTCGGTGACAACTCACGTGGTTTGTTTAAGAAATTATTAAATCTTATGCCTTTGTTGTTGGGGTAAGCTAACCTGAGGTTCAACAGCTTTCTACTCTAGTAGTCTACGTTCCCAATTTACCCTTCTACCCTTCATCAAGGAATTCAGAAAGAAATTGAATAGAGGTACTTAACTGGGTGGATAGGTGCCGGAGACTCGGTGCCATGCTGTTCAAGTCAAAACAGTTCCTCAAAATATCATAATAAGGCCTAGTAACAAAAACAAAACATTTTGGGCCTTGGGCCCCACAAATGAAGTTTTGAGCCTGCTCGATACCAAAAATGTAACACCCCAAACTCGGCCCATGAGTCCTGACCGGATTTGGTATATTCTTGGGTAAAATAATTTGGGCCAATTTGAAAGTTTGGTGAAAATTCGATAAAATTTGGCTAAGGTATTAAAACGGGGTTTGGAAAACTTAGTTGGGCTTTTTACAATCTGATTGGTGATAAACCCTTTTGAAAACATTTGAGCTTGTAACATTTTAAAAACATCTGAGTTATTGGTGACTTGGTAAATTTTGTTACCCGATGGTAACTTCTTTTAAAAAAAAACCCGTAGAAGTTTATTAAGTTTGAAAAAAATTACTTTTAACCGGTTCACTTATCTTTTAAAAATTTCATTTGTAACATAACATAAGTAAAATAAAAAGAACATCCATGTAATGAATAGCGGCCTTATTACAAACCCAAAAATAAAACTTAGAAAATAATTAAGTTTAACTAAAGCATGTAAAGACAAATCCAATGACAAGCATGGCCGCCTCGAGTCCTCTCGGCTCCATCTCCATGATCTACTCATCTCAAAATGTTAAGGGAAGGGTGAGTCACCAAGACTCGGTGTGTAAATCCCCATCCGAAAATACAACTCATACACAATTCATTAATAAACATGCACATGCAACCCAACTAGCCATCCATACTCCTTTTCTACCCCGTGTGGTCAAAACCACTGATGACTTAAAGTCACAATTTAAATGATGGGGCCAACCCATCGTGTGGTCAAAACCACTGATGACCATAGGTCACAAATAATCAAGTGTGGTCAAAACCACTGGTGGTACCAAACCACTGGGACTTAGTCGCAAATAATCAATCGATATGGTCAAAACCACTGATGACCATAGGTCACAAATAATCTGATGGGGCCAACCCATCTTGTGGTCAAAACCACTGACGACAGTCCATAAATCATCCCCCTCCTCTCATCAATCCCACCATCACATGCTTTTATATCAATTTTCATATATCATGTCATAGCATTTAATATCATGTGACGGCATGCAAATCATTTAACAAAAGTCACAAGTTAGGGGACTTACCCGAAATCCATGATTATGCCACAAGCTAATCACAACCAAAAGAATAAGGCAAACATTAAAGTCATGTAAATTAATAAAGTTTGTAGAGAGATCTTACACACCTGTTTCTACCGAAATTCCTAGATCCTGAAGATCCGATATACAACGCTAGATCTTGACCCTATAATCGACCAATCATCACTGTTAGTACCAAAGGCCTATTCGGCCAAACCAAGATTATACCAAAGGGTTTCACACGAACCCGAAACCTTACCTACACGTCTTTTAAACACTAACCACCTCACGATAAGTAAATCCATTTCACTTCCCTACAATCGGCAACCATACATATTAGTAGCCTTCGGCTTTTCGAACACTAAAAATATAGTCTATTAAAGTAGATCCTTACCACCACTTACCTTAGGAGAATAAATCTCGAAAGTTTCCCTTAATGGATATGGCTTCCCTACAATCGCTTTAATCGTATTAGTAAGAATCATAGGCCATAACTTTAATTCTAAAAGAGATGATTACCCTTACCACACTTATTGAAAATTTGGCAAAGACCTCTTAATGTTGTGAGAGGGTTCGGCTATCTTCAATGAAGAGAAAGGAACCGAAAATAGCACCCTTTTTCCTTAAGGGAGATTCGGCCAAACTCAAATGGAGGGGCTGGAATTTTCTTCTCAAGAAAGAAGGTAGATTCGGCTAAAAAGGAAGCAAGAGGAGAAGAGAATTTTTGAAGTATTTGACAAGATAGACTAGGGAGAATTCAGATTGTAAAAGAAAAGAGAAGCTGGAATTTTTTTGATAATATGGGCAATGCAACAAGGGGGATTTCGGCAGCACAATGAAGAGGAAAAGAAGGAAAGATTTTGCTGGAATTTTGGCACTCCTTTGCTGTAACAAAATCAAATATGGGCAGCCCCTCAAGGACTCCAAATTTTGGCAAGTATCTCCTACTTTGTGATAATTTTCAGCCTCTAATTATCACAAAAAAAACATGATTTATCATATTTTCTATCCCTTAATCTCCTCTAAACAATTTAATAACAAATAAACTACCTACAATTACCCCCTTCCAGTCGAAATTGAGAGTCCAAAATTGAACCAACACTCTCCCATTCACGCCAGCAGCAAAAAGAGAAAATAAAATCAAAGTGCTGCTTCCTTGATTCGAACCAGCGACCTGGTGAAGGCAACAGCAGCAGCCTCCCCTAACACCCTTTTCCAACTCTCCCAATTGACTTTCATGTCAATTTACCCCACCATTTAATTATAAGCCTTCTTCCTAGCCCTTATTCCTTTGACGCCAAAGCCCAAAAAATAAAACTCCTTGCTTCCTTCATGTCTCGAACCCGAGACCTTAAACCAAAACCCCTTTAAGTGGCGCCCCAAGCCACTCCACCTCCTTGACTTTCATGTCCGATCCTTACCCAAAAATTCTTTAAGGCCTTCCTTACTTGGGCCCTTCCTTTAACGCCCCAAAAGAAAAAAAACATATCCCCTTGTTACTTCCACGGATCGAACCTCCTCCCTTGCAACCGTCCTTAGGTGCACCAAGCCACCACGCCAATTACATTCTTGTGTCATGTTCCTCCTAAATTTTATTTAAGCCCTAACTTCACCTAGCTCCCTCCTTTTTAAGCCTTAAAAAGAGATTTTTAATTCCAAATCTGACCTAAATCGGGGTTATGGCTAGACCCTTAAAACATGTCTAGCAATCAAAATATTTATTTCTTGAAGCCCACATGGAAATTTATTTAAATTACAAATAACCCCTAATTCAGGGTGTTACAACCCTAATGCCGAAAATTAGCTAACTTGAATCCAAGGAATTGGGCTCCTTGAAAATTAAAATTGGGCCCTTAACTCCCTGGTGTGGCGTCACCTCCTTGTTCCCTAAGTGGCGCTACTGACCACTGGGCCACAAGCTCATTTTGATATTTTAAACACAGGTACTACCTTTTAAGTCCTATAATGCTCAAACAGAAAATTTCAATCAAGGCCTCTGCCTAAGCTTGAGCCCAATTTAGAACCCTTAACAGTTAAATTAACACTTTAAACATATACACTGTTACACGAGGTTTTTAGAAAGGTCCGGCATCAGATAGCCTCCAATTATCTGAAGAATGTATGCCCGAGCATACCGTATTCTTTTTATTTCGATCGAACCCTCATTCGACTCCGGGAATGTGTCTCGTAACCATGCCATCTCGATCCGAGCTCTTTGAATTTTATCCAGAATGGCACCCAGAAGCTCGTAGCATATGGCTCCCCAATCACCAGAAGTTGCGGACCCGGTGACTATCGACCCGTCCATCGACAATCCTAACTGCAATTGCACATCTTTCAAAGTGATGGTACACTCTCCGCATGGAAGATGGAAGTGTGCGTCTCGGGTCTCCACCTTTCTATCAATGCACTGATCAAAGGTGGATCCAACTTGAACCCCCGGCCTATCGTGGCCACATGCCAAAAACCCGCTTCCCGCAGGTAATTCTCGATCAACGGCGATGGGGGACCATGCATGTTGCGAATATAACATTCCAACACCCGATCTACAGACTGTTTAAAAAATTATAAAATAAAAATTAATTAAAATTGCATAGACCTAAAAAATATTAAATAATATTGAAAAATTAAAATTAAAAAACTTACCCTTTGCAATTGCTCGACAGAGATGTGCTTGTTGTCTAGACGAAGTAATTCCCCGACCATTTGTAATACAATCGAAAGTTTTAAAAGTATCAAAAAAATATATTAAAAAAATTAAAAAGGGCTTTTTTTGTAAATATTAAAGGACTATTTCAAAATTTTAGAGGAAGTTTGAAGGACTTAAAGGGAATTTTTAGAAGAATTTGAGAGGAATTTGAGAGAAAAATGAGTAAGGATTAAAGTGTGAAAAAAATAAACGGGTTGGGGGTTTTTATAGGTTTTTTTTTACTGTTGGGCCCTCAATGGTCAAAAAAAATTTGGCTATTTTTTTTACTGTTGAGGGCTAAAGCGCGCCCTTGGGGACTCGCTTTGATGGCATATCCCCCAAAACGCGCTGATGTGGACGCATTTTGGGGTGAAACGGCCCTTTTTCGTAAATATTTTTAAAACTGGGCCTTTTCAGTAAATAATTTATTTTTTGGTATTTTTGGGTATTTTACCCATCATTTGCTATTTTCAATAAAACAAATAAACTAATTTAATAGTTATCTAAAACGACAACAGTTATTTAATTATGTACATAGCAAACTATTTAAGAACCAATATATTATAACATATTTCTACCAAAAAAATGTATATTACAATATATTTTATAATAAACTATAATAATTGCAAGTAATAGTTTATATTTGTTACTATTAGGTGTCTTGCGACTCGATCCAAATGATGACTTGATTAGAGAAATTCGAACATGGTGGCCTGACTTGAAAACCCAAACAATTCACCTTTCCTGCATCCACGGCTCGTCATCCCCCTTTTCGCCTGATTGTCATAGCTCGCCATCTCCTTAGTCATACCACTTCGCTAGCTTACCATTTCACCAGCTCGTCACTTCGTTCCAAACTCGCCACCTTCCCTAGCTTGCCAGTTTGCCAGGTAGTTGATCCATAGTTCACTACTTTCCAACTCGCCTACTTGCAAGGAGGCCCCTCTAGAGATACCTCTGAGGTTACATGTCAAAGCTAGAGGGGTAAAGTGTCATTGTGCATAACACCTAGTTATCCCCAAGCACGTCCCATCAGGGAACTGTGCCTTATAATATGAAGATAACTTCCATGAGGAAGGGACCAGAGAGAAAAACCCTCAACAATTGGTGCAATGAGTGCGGACACATTTTTTACCACTAAAGTAAGCAAAAAAGTTGACATGGCTCACCCGAATGAAAGATTCCCAACCCAACCATTTTCATGCCAAAACATGATAGATGAGACTGACGACTGTCCATAAGAGTTTGATTTTTTTCACTAGATGGTTTGCCAATGTATCGAAAAACATTGATGACTCGAGGCAATAGGACACCCACCGGGCTTTCAACTTGAATTTCCCCTCATATCAAGAAACTCCTAACCCTTTCGACCAAAGAACCTTCCATTAGCAGATTGTAAATTTGTAGGACCAGATATGTATGTTAAAAGAACAAATGTTGCAACAAAATGTGAGGTATGAGCAACAGCAACTTTTTCATTAGCAGCAACTTAGGCAAAATGAGGAAATGATGCGAAAAATGCAACCGAACCATTCCGGCCACCACAACAACATTGTGCCCTTACAGAAGGAGGACTACGGTGTGCATGCAAGGCCATGGCATCAGGAAGTGTGTAACACCCTAAAACTTGACCTAGAATTTCGACCGAATTTTAAAGGTTACATTGGCCACCGAAATGGCCCAAGACAAAACACTACTCAACTCCTTAAATTTTTTTTTGAAAACCACTTTTCCTCGTGTTTTACAGAAACTAGTAAAGGGCTTTACTTAAGTTTTGTAAACATCAATTTATTGTGGCCAAGATTTAATTTAAGGCCATTTTAAAAAAATTCCTTATTAACTTTGCATGTAACAGCCCGATTTTGGGCCTAGTCAGAACAGTGGTTTCGAGACCACAAATCTAACATAATGAAATTTATTTTTATTATATTTTTGGCTCTATAATTTCACGAAACAATTTCGTGAAAATTTCATTCGAAAATTTTGACGTTTGGGCACTCAATTTAGTCAAAAGGACTAAATTATAAAAAGTGTAAAACTTAAGTTCTAGGAGCTAGAGGTGTCAAATTGCTATGAAATTTTAAATTGGAGGTCCTTAAATGGTAATTATACCATTTTTTTAATTTTTTGGACAAAAATGGACACAAAATAGGTGAAATAGAATAATTTTGAGTTAGAGGAATTTTGGTCATTTAGTAATTAAAATGAATTAAAAACAAAATTAAAAGCCAATTTTTGTCCATCTTCAAGCTATGGCCGAAATTACCATGAAGAAACCATGTCTAGGGTTTTTCAAGCTTCCAAGCTCGATTGTAAGTCCGTTTTAGCCCCGTTTTTAATGATTTTTACATTTTTGAAATCCTCGTAACAAGATCTATCTATTTCTACCACTAATTTGAGATATGGTTGAAGTCTAGAGTTTTGAACCATGATGAATATGTGTGTATTTTTGTGTTTAATGGTAGAAAATGCATGTTTATGGTTAGAGAAATGATTTTTACTAAGTGATTTTCGATAAAAATGCCTAAAAGGACTAATTTGTAAAAGTTATGAAATTTGTCATAAAAGTGTGAATTAGTGGAAATTGTGGGCTATTGTAGTTATGAAAATGGTTCGGCTAGGCTTAAAATACAAGGATATTGAATAAAAATAATTTTACGAGCCTAGGGGAAAAAGTGTAAATATGATAAAGTTTAGGGGCAAAAATATAAATTTTTCCAAAATATGAATTTAGGATAATTTGAGTAGCAGGATGAATAAATAAATTAAATGTTTTGTTATAGATCAAGGAACACGAGATTCAGACTTAGAATGGGGAAAAAAATAAAGAGTATGACGAATAAGTCATTTTCACCGAATGTGCTACCGAGGTAAGTTTGTATGTAAATAATACATCATTTTTTATTATTTATGTTTTAATATTTTGTTATATTATATGAGATATAGTTGAATATGGATTAATTATTTGATGTAAATTATGAATTGTGATTGATTATGGATGAATTGGTAAAATGTTGAAAAGTAAGAATTCCCAGTTGACCCTTCGGAATAGAAAAGATACGAATGAGGTAGCTAGGTCACATGTGTGGTACTAAGTGTAGGCCACTATGTGTACAAGAGAGCTACGAGATGATTTTAGGTTATGTGTGTAGTACTAAGTGTAGGCTACTACATGTAACAGACGGATAGGTCGCATGTGTAGTACTAAGTGCAGGCTACAATGCGTACCCGATAGCTTCGATCACATGCGTGGTACTTAGTGCAGGCTACTACGTGCACCAGATAGCTTCAGCTATAAGGGTGGTACTATGTGCAGGCCACCGTGTATCTGTTATTATTCCGATGAGTTCAACGGGAAATTGACTAAGTGAAAATACATGTGATCATGTAACGACTAAGTGTAATTGAATATGATTATGTGATGAATAAGTGCATGTATAGGTGTGAAAATTTGTGAACAATGTGCTCGATATTTGATCGAACCTTCGGTAAGATGAAATGGAGTAAGTGAAATTATGAAAGAGTAAATTTAGCAACCAAACAGTTTTGGACAGCAGCAGTTGTGTGACTTTGAAAAATAAAAAAATGGGGAAATCGAATTGGAGATTGAATAAGATATGAAATTAAAGCTGAATTAGTCTATCTTCACATAAAAGAAATGGTGTAAGCAAAAGAATTTCATATTTTGTGATATTCAAATTTTTGTGAGACAGGGTTAGAATGATGTTGGAATCCCCTATTCCGACTTTGAAAAATCATTAAAAATTATATAAAAATAATTATGCTTTATAATTTATATTATTAAATTTAATAATGAGTCTAATTTCAAGAGATAGAAACGAAAACATTATCCAAATTTTTTATGCTGAGATAATTAATTTTTAGTGCAAAGGGGTCAGAACTATCAAACAACAAAATAGAGGGGAATTTAATGAATAAACTGTACATATTGGCTAAACCAAAAATTCTTAAAATTTTATGGTAATAAGATATATGAGTCTAGTTTTAGGGAAAATTAGCATATCTTAATTTTTATTTTTTTCAGCTCGAGATATAAATAATTTAGTGATTGTGACTCGTGTAGATAGCTTGAGATGAACATGAATAAATAGTGGAACTATGTGCAATTATGATTGTATTATCTTGAGAACATATTGTGAAGATTTATAAAATCCTGTTAATAAATCACTTATTATATACATACCTACTTACTAAGCTATAATGCTTACCCCCTTCATTTCTTTTTTCCTATAGTGTCACAGATGCTAGCTTGAGTTGGAGGTCGTCGGAGATTCTATCACACTAACAAGTTATTGATTGGTATTGTATTAATGATCTTCAAGTATTTTAAGTCTATGGAACGTATAGGGAATTGGTCATTTATGTACATGTTATTATGAGTTGGCCTAGAATATTGGCCTATGCTAATTGAAGGTCATTGTTGTATAAGGCCATTTGATGCGGCCAATATTTATTATGTTATAAGTCTATGATGATGCATTTCAAGGATGTGTATGCTTGCATGTGAATGGTTAAGTGTGTGTGTGCGATTATACATGATGAATGTGGTTTGTAAATGTTATGTGGATGTCTTAGTGTGGATGTTTGAATGCTTAATAATACCATGTTATGTGATGATAAATTTGTATAAATGTATAAGTGTTTTCAGGTGGCAAAAGGCTTGGTAAATAGCCTTACTTGTGGCCACACGGGCAGCCACACTACCATGTGCCCAAGCTGTATGAAGTCTGCACTTGAGTTTCAGAAATTCAGAACGCCATAAGGCCTAACACACAGGCCTGTATCTCGGCTGTGTGAAGGACATGGCCTTGGACACGAGCATGTGCCCCTGTTTTTTAAGAAAATTTTCAGTGCTTTCAAAAGCTTTCAGTTTAGTCTCGAACCACTCCCAATATGCGTTTTGGGTCTCGTAGGCCCGTATAAGGGACAATATGATTATGAATGAAAATTTTTAAATTTGAATGAAAATTTGTGACTCAGAAATGATCGGTTATACGTGATTAAGTTCGCTAATGCCTCGTACCCTATTCCAATGAAGGATACGGGTAAAGGGTGTTACATTTAGTGGTATCAGAGCTATGGTTTAGTCGATTCTCGGACTAACATAGCGTATATGAGTCTAGCTATAAGTGCCATATTACTACTCGTGATAGTGTGATATGTCCCGACTCTGACGAAATTATTTTATTAAGAAAGAGATGACTTCCAACCGAGCTATTTTTCGATAATGCTGATAATGATATTGAAATGATTGAAATGTGCTTATGATGTGTCGAAATTTGGAAAGGTATGAATAGAAGTTCACAATATGTATGTGTTAATTTACGAAATGAGATAACCACAAGTTGAGAAATGTAAAAAGTGGAATGAAATGAAAGTTTATATGGTGATAAGCCCATCTATGTTTGTTTGGCATGCATATGATGTTATGTGCCCAACATATTTGATTAAGTGAAAACGATAAGTAAATTTACTCAAATTGACGGAATGTGTGTTTATGTACACTTGTTTGAATAAGATAATTGAAAAAGTTTGTGTAACATGATTATGTATGTTAATTAACTTAAAGTGAATTATGTAATTGTGATGATATGATGTTGGTGATGAATGCTAAGTCATATATGTGTACTTATAAGAGTTAAATTAGCGGATTTACGACCTCACCCCCTTACCAGTGTTGCTTTATAAAAAAAATTCACGAGAACCATGTGGAATAAGTCCATAAATGTGAAACTAAAGAGTTTAGTGGTGAAATAATTGGTAATGCATAAAAAAATAATAATAGTTTGGAAAGTGGAAATAATTTTGGAAGGATATCAGAATGTTTTAAAAATTATACAGATTATGCAATGTCACAGATAAAGGAGAAGTTAGTCTCGGCTAATTGACTTATTCAGATATGATGTCTAAAGTATGTGTTTGCTAAAACTTTTCCCGAATTGATTTTCGTTATTAAGTGGAATAATACGGGGTTCATGATGACAGAATTAATCAAAGAAATGATATTTGAGTAGTAAAGATGTCTGTGTGTGTGACAGTTACAGTTGAAATGAATATGATGATCTTTTCTGGGTATTCTATATATATTTTTATCCTCAGAGATATGTGTGTGATTGTTTAGTTTCTAATGGAATTCTTATGTTGTGAGAAGCTAACGATGATGTTAGACGAAAGCCCTATTGGTCTCGTCAATTTATGATCTGTATTTCTTTATCTATTCAGAATTCTATTCAAATATGTAGGAATGAAGTCGATGGAAAAAATTTATGTGAGACAATTCTTATATTTCTATTGATTATGGTTTTATATACGGAAAATATATTATCTCTGTTATGATGGAAGTCTAGAGCCGATAAGCATTGTTTTTCTGCTGGGTTTCTCTGAGGAATCATCAGGATCTCTATTATTTTCTTATGAGTTATGTTCTCGAACTTCCAGTATGGTATCGTATCTTGGATTTCTTTATCTCAGTTTTGCTATTATTCTTATTTCGTGAATTATCGACCATGGCTCATCTTGAAATAGTGTTCTTCGACTTGTCATAACTATGTCTATTATTGTTGTATTTCTGGTTTGATCATATGAACTTGGTGACCCAGGTATGTGGATTTCTCTAATTTTCGTGCAAGGAACTGACTTTGGCAATGGTATAAATGATGGAAGCACAAACTCAGATCGTATGATGGATTTCTTTCTTGGGTAAGTTGATTAAAATCATTATATTCAATCGAGATGTCTTTGTTTCTTTGAGCTAATGAGATTGTAAAGGCCTTTGATTAGCATGATAAGAGAATTTTGAAAGATTGTGTGCTTGAGATGTTTTAATAGCACGAAGAAAGAAGTATTTTGAGATGTGTTATTCTATAGTTGAGATCGACTCAGCCGTTTTTATCAGAATGAGTTGATTTGTTGGGATGTGATTTGAGTTATATGTATTTAAGTATGTCTTCAGTTAAGAGAATGAATTTTGTGCATTCACGAGTGTATAAACGGGCAGTCTAAATGAAGAATTGATATTCTTGAAAGCATGATATAGAAAAATACCTATTAGATTTGTTTTAAAAGGGTGATGTTATTCTACATTAAAGCAGTTCTGTTAATAAAGTTATCCTAATTTTGAAAGTTTGAATGGTCTGGGCATGCTAGCAAAGTTAAAGCAGTTGAAGGTATTATGAACCGAAGCTCTGGTTTTGATTTCAGTTGCAATTGAGTAATGAATTTATGATTTTTCAGTGATGCACTAGTGAACGGATTAGAATGAGTTTTATTGCTAAAATATAAAGTGATGCTTCATGTTTTAAGACGGTTAATGTCATATTAAAAAGAACTATTCGAATAGTGATTTAGAGACAGACACTATTATATCTGTAATGAGAATTTGATGACATTGTTTGTCCGACGAAGATTGCCATATGTTGCCTGATCTTAAGAGTTTAATGTATCTAATGGCACAGAAATATCTGAGTTTAAGACAGTGTTGATGACTTGAGCTATTGAAAGATTGTGAGTAATTATTGATTGACCTATGGGGAGGCAAGCGTAGTTACAGATGCTTGTATGGAAAATCCTCATTTATTTTGTGCGAGTTGTTTACTCGATTGATCTTATTTGATGATGGTCTGATTTTAGCTAAATAAAAAGCTAAAGTGATGTTTTCTTTGCAAGTTTGAGAAACTCAAAAATGTGTTAGTGAGTGATAAGCTAAATGAGTACAGTGAGGATCGACTTTTGATTCTGAACTTCAGGGTTAGACCTGATTCATTTTATTATTATTCCAAAATGGAATTTATGTACCAAAGAATCTGGGGCTTATGCAGAAATTTTTAGACGAAGTTCATAGTATTGGCTTGTCTGTTCATCCAGAAACTAATAAACTGCACAATCATATGAAGTTGATGTTCTGGTAATTGCGTATGTTACATGCTATTTTGAGCTTGTGTTCAAATGTCGATTTTTCAACAAGTAAAAGCCGAGTTTCAAGAGTATTCAGGACTATTACAGTCAATGATGATTCTAGAATGAAAATGAGATGGAAACACTATTGATTTCGTATCTGAATTATCTTGATCTCTGAAAAGGAAGATGTTATCAGATTGTTATTGATCGCTCGTGTACACATTTCTTGTTTAACAAACCAGTCGAGTAAGATGTTTGTGGGATTATTCGATTATGCGAAGTATCAGTCTCCATTATTTCAGATTGAGATCCGAGGGTTATATCCCAATTATGGAAAAGGCTACAGGAAACTCTGAGCACGAAACTAAATTAAATTGTCATTATGATAAAAAGTTGAAAGCAACTTCTTTTGGTAAGATTTTCAGGGACAAAAATCCCTAAAGAGGGGAGTTGTAACTGCCCAATTTTGGGCCTAGTCGCAACAGTGGTTTCGAGACCACAAATTTGACATAATAAATTTTATTTTTATTATATTTTTATGGTTTACAATTTCACAAAACGGGATAGTGAAAATTTTGTTCGAAAATTTCAACGTTTGGGCACTCAATTTAGTCAAAAGGACTAAATTGTAAAAAGTACAAAACTTGCTAGAGGTGTCAAACTACTATGAAATTTTAAATTGGAAGTCCTTAAATGGTAATTAGACCATTGGTTAATTTTTTGGACAAAAATGGACATGAAATAGGTGAAATAGAATATTTTGAAGTTAGGGGCATTTTGGTCATTTAGTAATTAAAATGAATTTAAAACAAAATTAAAAACCATTTTTTTCCATCTTCAAATTACCATGAAGAAACCATGGCTTGGGTATTTCAAGCTTCCAAGTTCGATTGTAAGTCCGTTCTTGCCCCATTTTTAATGATTTTTACATTTTTGAAATCCTCGTAACAAGATCTATCTATTTCTACCACTAATTTGAGATATGGTTAGGCTAGGGTTTTGACCCATGATGAATATGTGTGTATTTTTGTGTTTAATGGTAGAAAATGCATGTTTATGGTTAGAGAAACGACTTTTACTAAGTGATTTTCGGTGAAAATGCTTAAAAGGACTAATTTGTAAAAGTTATGAAATTTGTCATGAAAGTGTGAATTAGTGGAAATTTTGGGCTGTTGTAGTTATGAAAATGGTTCGAATAGGCTTAAAATACAAGGAAATTGAATAAAAATCATTTTACAATCCTAGGGGAAAAGTGTAAATATGACAGTTTAGGGGCAAAAATGTAATTTTTCTATAATATGATTTTTGGACTGAATCGAATAGTATAATAACTTCATAAGTCAAATGTGATATTTTAGATAAATAAAAATGAGTTTCAGACTTAGAACGGGGGAAAGATTAATATTGGACTACTCGATCCCTTTCGCCATTTTAAGTCAAGGTAAGTTCGTATGGTTAAAATTAATGTTTATTTGTTAGATTGACGAATAATTTATGAAATTACTCGTATTATTTGTCGAATATTGGAAACAATTGTTAGAATAAGTAAATGCAGTTTGAACTATTTTGTTCAGTGCTAAATGATAATTTAACGGAAAAGACCATGGACAAACCATGGCATACTGTGACAATGTCAAAACTATGTGAAATTGCGACTAAGTGAATCCGGGTGTTGGTCTAGTACGTTCTACCAGTGGCTGGGTATTCCAGTATATTGTGAATACTTGACAGCTTGTGTGAGCAGCACTGAGTAGTTATGTATGACCTAGAGCTTGTGTGAGCCGACTCGAGAATGTAAATGTGAATAGCTCGAGAACGAGCCTTTGTGTGTTATGTGATTATGTGATGTCTGGGTGCTGGTCTTGTACGTCTACCAGTGGCTCGGTAGTCCTAAATATGTTACGGATAATTGATAGCTTGTGTGAGTAGCATTTTGTAGCTACATCTGACTGACAGCTTGTGTGAACAAACCCGTGAATGTTAAGTGATTCCGGTGCTGGTCTTATAAGTTATACCAGTGGCTAGGTAATCCGGCATGTGTTGCAGATACCTGACAGCTTCTGTGAGCAGCACTAAGTAGTTACATATGACTGACAGCTTGTGTGAGCAGACCCAAGAATGTAAATGTGAATAGCTCGAGAACGAGCATATATGTGAAATGTGATAAGAGTTAGCTTCAGCTACATATATGTGGCACATATGTGCAAGCGTTCAGAGTATCCGTTAATATTCTGATGTGTTCAAAGGGAAAATGACTAAAGTGTAAATGAATGTGAATATGTGACAATCAAGTGCAGGTATATGTATCTATACACTCATGAGCAATGTGCTCGGTATGTGATCAAATTTTGGTAAGAATGCAAATGAGTAAGTTATACCTATGAGAATGACCTTATGATTATAAGTCCATGCTTATGATGTATGAATATGTGGGAAATGTGATTGATGATCATGTGTGAGGCTTTTAGGCCAAATTAAATTGAGTAATGATACTTTCAAGCCTTTATTGTTGATGTATACGTTAAATTGGCCAATGAATGACTTGTAAATATTTGATAATGACTAGTTATTGGAATGGATAACCATGGATATACTTTGGTGTTATATGTGTGTAAATGAAAATTAATATAAAGGAAACATGGAAGAGTAAAATTAGCAATAAAACAGTTTAGACATCAGCAATTGTGTGACTTTGAAAAATCACCAAAAAATACTGGAAATTGAATTAGAGGTTGAATGAGATATGAAATTAAAGCTTATTGAGTCTATTTCTACATAAAAGAAATAGAATGAGAAAAACAATTTCATATGGTGAGATATTTGGCTTTTAGTGAGACAGGGTCAGAATGATTTTGGAATCCCCTGTTCTGACTTGGGAAATTCATTAAAAATTGTACAAAAATATTCATGGGATAAAATTTATATGCTTGAATTTATTAATGAGTTTATTTTCAAGAGAAACAAACGAGAATATCATTTCTGTATAACAAGATAAATAATTTTTAGTGAAGAGGGGTCGGAACTATCGGGCAGTGAAACAGGGAAGATTTTAAAGAATAAAATATACTGATTGGTTGAACCAAAAATTCTAAAAATTTTATGGTAAGAGGATAAAAATAATTTAGTGACTGTAATTCGAGTAAATAGCTCAAGATGAACATAAATGAATTGTGAAATTTTATGCAATAATGATGGTATTATCTTGAGAGCTTATAATGAGGATTGTTAAAAGCATGGTAATCAATTGTTTATTATTTACATACGTACTTCCTAAGCTTTATAGCTTACTCCATTGTTTTCTGGGTTTATAATGTACTCAGGTTAGCTCGGGTTGGAAGTTGCCGGAGAACCTATCACACTATCAAGCTTACAATTTAGGTATCGATGATTTTATACTTAAGGTTATGGCATGTATAGGGAACTTGGTCATGTGTATATGTTACTATGAGTTGTCCTAGAATAATGACCCATGATATTCGGAGTTCATTGTTGTATAAGGCCATTTAATGTGGCCAATAAATTGGTTATGCTATAAACTCATGATGATGCATTCCATGGTTGAGTAAATTGTATGCTATGACTTGTTACGTATGTGTGGTGGATGTTTGGTAGCTTTAATATGTCATGAAATGTAACACCCTTAACCCGGCCTAGACGTTATGGTCGAATCTGGCGATATCACATTGAAGTGTTTTTTGAAAACATAGTTTCATTGGAAAACCCATTCTATACTAAATCTCATTTATAATCTTAACGAAAATTTTAAGGTATTCTGTTCATTTAAAACTTAAGTTGTTTTTAGCAGAAGGTTGATCATATTAGTTTGTTACTATACTTTAAAAAATGTTTGATGCGGAATCTTTTATAGTATGTTACAAAAACGTGGTGTTTTGAAAAGCATTTATCTTTTCAAAATACGCGTCCTACTACTCTCAGATATGAAGTAAAATAAGTAAAATCCCAAATTAAAAGTTAAAATTTAAAGAGGCCTTATTTCAAAAACAAATACCCAAATTAAATTTCTTGTAAATAAAAAGTCAAATATAGAAGCAGGTGCGGCTATGTGGCCACCTCCGAATCCCTCACAGCACCGATCCACCTAAGACTGGGATTACCTTTACAGATAAACAGAGGGTGAGTTTACAAAACTCAGTGTGTAACCCCATATAAACAAATAGCCAATCATGCCGTAGGCAAGTACAGTCTGGACCTAAGCCCAAATCAATAACAGTTTAGTTTAGTTGGGGCCTTAGCCTATTACATGTCGATGTCGATGTGGGCTTTAGCCCATTTCAGATGATAATGTGATTCGAGCATGCAATCAGAAATCCTACCCAACCAGCCTCTACAATCCACTCCGTCCAGCCCTACACTCCATGTGGGGATAAAATCAACCCACCTATCTCTACACTCCAAAAATTAGCACCGATTGCGGCACTAAACAGTATTTGCAGCAGAGTTGTAGTACAGTACACATCCTCCAATATAATAATCCCATCCCAATGCAACATATCACACATTATACAACATATATATCGCGGCATGCTCGTGTACAGTCATACATAACATAAATCTTACAGTCATTTAATATCATAGGGGCATAATAGTCATTTTATCAGTTTGGGGTCTAGGTATACTTACTGACCCATCAGTAGATCCACAGTCGTCCTGGACGACTCGTGCAACCTTAACAATCAAATAGTGCAAATGGGCCCAAGGCCTATCATGCGAGCCTATGTGGGCCCACACGCTTGGGCCCAAGGCTTATAATACGAGCCTATGCGAGCCCACATGCCCGTGTGGCCTACATAGCCTAGAAATGGTCTCGACCATGTAAATTACACAGCTTGGCCCAACATTTTCCACACGTTTGTGTGGTTTCCCCCTGTGGGGCCCACAAGCTCGTTGGGCCCACACGGCCCAACATGGCCCAAAACGGTCTAAGGCCATGAAATCGCTCATGGTGGCCTTAATAGTCAAACACCCGCATTTTATGCGTTCAGATTACCATACGAGCGAGCGCACGTTCGTGTAGCATCAATTGTCATATTTTCCAACTTTTGCCGATTTACGATTTGGGCAGTGTTTACACACTTGTTTGCGAAAACGTGTGAATAACCCACGAGCACTAAACCTGCCTTGAGTGAAAAAATGTGGCTTAGCCCTCTTAGACCGCTGATAAAGGTTGATTACACACTCCTTGATGAAAATCTGCGTTACAAGCGAATTTTATTAAATAGAATTATTTATACACATGGCTTAAATCCACATGCGATGACTTACAGCACCATAGAACCCAAAAGTAGGGGAAAGAGCGTTCGACCTACACCCACGAAATTAAGACAAAATACTCAGATTGAACATGCAGATTAAGAATACAGTTACCTTTGATCGATTGATGATAGAAAGGTTTCGAACGCTTCAATACTACTTGCAAACTCTTTCACTCCTCGAGAAGTTCTAAAACCTGAAAGAAACACTACACATAAGTGAAAGAAGCTGAGAATCGGTAATAAGAGAAAAGAGTATTCGGCTTTAAATAGTGTAAAAAAGGGGAGACTTGATACCAATTAAGAGAAAACAAAAAGGAGTCGAGTGTTCTTACTGATTTGTCAGAGAATAATCGCGAAACCCATGATAAAATAGTGATAGAGGGATGCAGTATCCGCCTGGGTACCAACTAGAGAGATATGATAAGAGAAAGCAGTTTACAGGAGAGAAGAGAAGAGAAATATTGGAATATAGGAAGTGTTCAGCTAAAGAAAAGGTTGTCAAATACGAAAGAAGTGAAATAGAAGAATATACAAATGCAACACCTACCACCTTCGACCTTCAAGCAAAAAGAAAGAAACAATTACAAGGCAAAATCGAAAATGAGGAGCATACCCCTCTGGCTGAATTCTTGAGTGTCCCAGAGTCCCATTTCGGCACAACACTCCCTCTCCATTCACTTCCCTTAATTTCCTCCAAAAATCCCTCCACAAATATCTCTACCCGATCACACCTTTCCTCAACAACCTAATTTGAATTCTAC
This sequence comes from Gossypium rotundifolium, assembly GCA_025506655.1. Lineage (NCBI taxonomy): Eukaryota > Viridiplantae > Streptophyta > Magnoliopsida > Malvales > Malvaceae > Gossypium > Gossypium rotundifolium. Next base: position 95,637,573 of record CP106732.1, on the reverse strand, counting down.
TCAACTACTTCAGTGTTTTAGTCAAACCATAACACCCCCACGGCACAGCAGCAAAATAAATACTCCACTGCCCCTACCAAGATTTGAACCTCAGTCCACTGGCATAGGTAACACGCCACTTACCCCCTAGACCAGCAAACTTTTTATGTCTTGCTTTACCCGCAATGATTTAAAAGCCTACTAAAATATGCAAGGGTTTATTCCTTAAAAACAAAACTTTTTGCACATGCCCAGGCTTAAACCCAAGACTTCTCAGACACTCCCAAATAGGGGTGAGCAAAACTCGATTCGACTTGAAAAAATTTAAAAAAAATTTGAATTTCGAGTTAAACGAATCGAGTTATTCGAGTTATTCAAGTCAACTCAATTTTTTTTTGAATTTCGAGTTCGAATCGAGTTGAGTTTTCGAATTCGAATAACTCAAATAATTCTAATAATTCGAATATCAAACTATAATATTTTACATTTTTATCCCAAACTCCCAAACCTTTTTACTTTTCCCCAAAACTTTTACTCCTTCCCACTTTCCCCCCCCAAAACTTTTACTCCCCTCCCATCCCAACCCTCTAATCTACCCAAAATCATTTCCCACCAAAATTTTACTCTCCCATTTACTTTTTCTCAAAATTTTACTCCCAAAAACCTTCAAAACTTTTTATTTCCCCCCAAAATTTTTACTCCTTCCCACTTTTTCCTTAAAACTTTTACTCTCTTCCCATCTCACCTCCCATCTACCCCAACCCATCCCCCCTCCAATTTTTTTTTTTTTAATATTTTCCCTTCAAAATTTTACTCCTCCTATTTATTTTCCCTCAAACTTTTATTCTCCAAAACTTTTATTTCCCTCCTAAACCTTTACTTCTCACCCTTTACTCTCAAATAAAAATCAAAATTATCCAAAAAATCACTAAACATAAATGTAATAATTTTATTTATATCTACTATTTATAATATTAAATTAAATTTCACATTTTATATTATTTATATTATTGAATTATTTAGTTATATTGAATATTTATATTAAAATTGAATTATTAATTATACTATAAAAATATTCGTGTTAAAATTTTATATTGGTATCAATTTCACATTTTATCTTTAAAATAACTTTTATTAAAAATCACATTTTACATTTAATATATTTTTAATTCCAAAATACATAGTGACAAGAATCAAGATAATTGAAAGAACTAAGTAAGCAAATAAGCTAACCCGTATATAAAAGATTAATAAATAAATTATTTGGTGATGAAAGTTAATAAAAAATTTGGTTAAGGTGGACAAATTTTATTACGATGGGTGACAATAGTTACAATGACCCAAAATTATTTTTTAAAATTTAACTCGAACAAATATATTCGATTCGATTTGATTCGAATTCCATCTCACTCGACTCGATTCGAGAAAATTTCAAATGAAATTAGGATGTTAAAATATGATTCGTCAACTCGATTAACTCAAAATTTTTTCATTCGATTCGATTCGATTCGATTCGATCGAACGCTCACCCCTACTCCCAAACACACCCAAATCACTTAACCCCTAAGACAGGAAGATGTTTGTGCTACAAAAATACAAAAATAAATAGTTAGATTTTGGGGCGTTACATGAAATGTGTCATTCAAGTTAATACTCAAGTATGGGCATGATAGGGTAGAAATTGGCTTGGAAAATAGCCAACTCCTTGGCCACAGTGAGAGACACGGCAGTGTCTCGGTAGATGTGGAGGACACGGCACCCCTTACCAAGGCGTGTGACTCTACATAACAAGGAAATTTTTTAAATGTTCCAATAGTTTTAAAAGTTCTTGGTTTAGTCCCGTATCACTCCCAAAGTAAGTTTTGGGTCTCGTAGGCCCGTTTTAAGGACTTGATGATATAAGATAAAAGTTTTAAATTTTAAAAAAAATTTATGCCTTGAATTTGTTTAGTTTCAAGTGTTATTATCCGGTAACGCCTTGTACCATGTTCTAGCATTGAATACGAGTAAGGGGTGTTACAGCTGATGCGAGAGCTACTAGGCGGTGCGTGAAATGGTGGTTGCTAGTGGTGCTGTTGCCAGTTGCCATTGATGGTAGGATGTATTGAGAGGCTGGTTTGACAGATGGTGAGTGGTGTAAATGAGAGATGAAGGTAGTATTTAATGTGATAGAAGGGAGGAGTTTATGTAACATCCAGATTTTGGGTCTAGTTGAAACAGTGGTTTCGGGACCATAAATTTGACGAAGAAAAATTCATTTTTATTATATTTTTATGGTCTATAGTTTTATGGAACGATTTCATGAAAATTTTGTTCGAAATTTTGACGTTTGGGCACTTAATTTAGTTAAAAGGACTAAATTCTAAAAAGTGCAAAACTTGAACTCTATGTATTAAAGCTATCTAATTGTTATGAAATTTTAAATTAGAGGACCTTAAATGGTAGTTATACCATTGGTTAATTTGGTGGACAAAAATGGACATGGTTAGGTATGTTTCTAAAATTTTTCATTAAGGGCATTTTGGTAATTTGGTAATTAAAAAGAATTAAAAAACCAAAATAAAGCCAATTTTTGTCCATCTTCCTCCCATGGCCAAAATTCACAAGGGTAAACCATGGATAGGGTTTTCCAAGCTTCCAAGTTTGATTGTAAGTCTGTTCTAGCCATGTTTTTAATTTTTTTTTAGTGTTTTTGAAATCCATGTAACATGATCTATCTATTTCTACCACTAATTTAAGAAATGATCAAGGTATAGGGTTTGACCAATATTAGACATGTATGTATTTTGATGTTTGATGGTATAAAATGCATATTTGTTACTTGTTAACTGACTTTTGCTAAGTAATTTTCGGTAAAATTGCCTAAAAGGACTTATTTGTAAAACTCTATAAAATGAGTAGAAAAGTGTGAATAAATGAAAAATTTGGGCTGTTATGAGCATGATATAGGTTCAGCTAGGCTTCTGTGTAACGAAATTGAATGAAAATCATTTTACGAGCCTAGGGACTAAAATGTAAACTATCAAAGGTTTAGGGGCAATAATGTAATTTTCACCATTATGTGATTTTGGGCTGATTTGAGTAGTATAATAATTAAACAAGTTAAATGTGATTTTATAGACCAAGAAAAACAAGATTCGAGATTAGAACGGGGGAAGTCATTTTTGCCGTTTTTATGCCAAAGTAAGTTTGTATGTTTAATAAACATTAAATTATATGTGTATAAATGCTTAATTGATATAATTGTGGTAAATGCTACATTATTGAAATGAAATGTTAATGCTATTGAGTACGATACTGCAGAAAAGACCGACGGAGATTCGATACAGTGAAAGTCCCGGTTGAACATTAGGAATAGACAGGATACAAATGTCATGACATTAAGAATAGATCTTTGACTAGCATGTGAGGAAATTTTGAAAGATTGTATATTTGAGTTGTTTTGGCAACATAAAGAAGGGAGTATTTTGATATGATATTATTTGATAGTTGAGATCGACTCAGTTGCTTTTACTTGAGCGAGCTGGTTAGCTGAAAAGTAATTTGAGTTATATGCATTTAAGTTTATCCTCAAGTAAGAGGATAAAATCTTTACATTCATGGGTAAATTGACGAACAGTCTAAATGAATAATTTATATTCAAAAAGGGTATGATATAAGGACATACCTATTAGGTCTGTTCTAATCAAATGATATTATTATGAGTTAAAGTTGTTTTGGTTGATAAACTTATCACATTTGTGAAAGTTTGAATGGTCTGTTGAGTGCTAGCAAAGTTGAAAATAGTTGAAGGTATTATTAACTGAAGCATTAATTTTGAGTTCAGTTTGAATTGAATAAAGAATTTGTGATTTTTCAGCGATGCACTATCGAACAGATTGGAATGTGTTTTAATACAAGAATGTAAAGTGATAGTTTATGCTTTCAGACAGTTAAAGTCACATGAAAAGAATTGTCCGACAGGTGATTTAGAGTCAACCACTTTTTATGTTTGTGTTGAGAATTTGATGACATCGGTTGTCCAGCAAAAAATGTCATATGTTTCCTGATCCTAAGAGTTTAAAGTATCTAATGTTATAGAAAAATTTGAATTTTGGACAACGATGATGGTTTGAACTATTGAAAGATTGTGAACAGTTATCGATTAACTTTTGGGAAAGTGGATATAGTTACAAATGCTTGAATGGAAAACCTTTGATTATTTTGTGAGTATTGGATACATGATTAATCTTATTTGATGACGGTCTGAATCTAGCTAAATTAGAAACTAAAGCGATGTTTTCTTTGCAAGATTTAGAACCTGAGGAATATGATAGTGAGTAGTAAACTAAATGAGTACAGTGTGAGATGACTTTTGATTCTGAATTTCAGGTCGGACCTGGTGACTATTATCATTATTCTGAGATAGAATTTGTGCACTGAGTAGTTCAGAACTTATACTGAAAATTTTGTACGAAGCTCAGTAGTAGCTCATTTGTTCGTTCAAGAAGTAATAAAATGTACAATTATTTGAAATAGCTGTTCTGGTGATCGGGTATGTAACATGATAGATTAGTTGAGTTATATTTTTCAGAGTCTATCCGATCAGAAATCGTACAGAAAGTAAAAGTGATTAGTAGCGGTTTAGAATCCACTTCAAATTGTCAGAAAACGTATGTGAATTTAAAACATGAGGATATGAAATTCCCATTTAGTGATAGCATGTTTCCGAAAGCACTACCTTGGAAAAAGATTCAAAATGTGTTTAGTGTATCCATGTTGCAATGGTATCGATTGGACTCTTTCAATATAAATTTTTCGATAGAGATTGAGATATAGCCGATGTGTTGTATAACGAAGAATCGATCGAATTTTGACACGAGAGTTGAAAGATGGGAAATAAAGGCATAACTTTAGTGTGGGTTCTTTGGCAGTGTCACGAGATATATGAGTATACGTGGAAATCGAAGTTATATTTCGGTAATATTTTCGGGGACGAAAATCCCTAAAGGGTGAGAGTTGTAATAGCCCAATTTTGGGTCTAGTCAGAATAGTGGTTTCAGGACCACAAATTTGACGAAGAAAAAAATCAATTTTATTATATTTTTATGGTCTTGTTTTATGGAATAATTTCGTGAAAATTTCATTCAAAAATTTTGACGTTCGGGCACTCAATTTAGTTAAAGGACTAAATTGCATAAAGTGAAAAACTTGAATTCTATGTGTTAAAGATATCTAATTGTTATGAAATTTTAAATTAGAGGTCGTTAAATGGTAATTAGACCATTGGTTAAGTTGGTGGACAAAAATGGACATGGTTAGGTAACTAAAATTTTTCATTAAGGGCATTTTGGTAATTTGGTAATCAAAAAGAATTAAAAAGCCAAAATAAAGCCAATTTTTGTCCATCTTCCTCCCATGGTCGAAATTCACAAGGGGAAACCATGGCTAGGGTTTTCCAATCTTCCAAGCTCGATTGTAAGTCTGTTCTAGCCCCATTTTTAATGATTTTTATGTTTTTGAAATCCTTGTAACATAATCTATCTATTTCTACCACTAATTTAAGAAATGATCAAGGTCTAGGGTTTGACCCACATTAGACATGTATGTATTTTGATGTTTGATGGTAGAAAATGCATATTTGTTATTTGTTAAACGACTTTTGCTAAATGATTTTTGGTAAAAATGCCTAAAAGGACTTATTTGTAAAAGTCTATAAAATGAGTAGAAAAGTGTGAATAAATGGAAAATGTGGGCTGTTATTAGCATGATATAGGTTCGTCTAGGCTTCGGTGTAATGAAATTGAATGAAAATCATTCTAGAGCCTATGAACTAAAATGTAAATTGTCAAAAGTTTAGGGGCAAAAATGTAATTTTTGCCATAATGTGATATTGGGCTGATTTGAATAGTATAATGATTAAATAAGTTAAATGTGATGTTATAGGTCAAGAATAACAAGATTCGGGAATCGAATAGGGGAAAAACAAGTATTTGACGGTTAGGTAATGTTTGTCGTTTCTATGCCAAGGTAAGTTCGTATGTTTAATAAGCATTAAATTATATGTGTATAAATGCTTAATTGATATAATTGTGGTAAATGCTACATTATTGAAATGGAATGTGAATGCTATTGAGCACAATACTACAGAAATGACCGACGGAGATTTGATACAGTGAATGTCCCGGTTGAACATTAGGAATAGATAGGATACAAATGTAATGACATTAGGGTTACTGTGATTACATGTAAGACCATATCTGGGATATGGCATCGATATGAGACTTCATGTAAGACCATAGCTGGGCTATTGGCATCGATACGAGATTTCATGTAAGACCATATCTAGGATATGGCATTGGTATGATACTATATGTACGAGATTCTCGAGTATCCTTTAGTATTCCAAATGGTTAAATGGGAAATTCAACGAGTATGTCAAAGAAAAGAAAGAGTATGTAAGTATTACGAATTGATACAGGTATGTACGTAAAGTTTATAAACATTAACTTCATGAAACTGTGAGTTCATGATTTCCATGATAATGTTTTTGTGAAAACCTTGTGATTATTAGTCTATACTTGTGATGTATGAAATACATGGTAAATTCAATTGATGGTTATGTGATTGGCTCTTGGGCCAAATTGAGTTATGATGTGGCATGTTTTATTCACACAAATTGTGATTTATTGGATTATTGGATATAAAAAAAGGGAAGATTAGCATAATTGCTTGTTGAAATGGTTATGGAAGTATGAGAAGATAAGAGTTTAGGAAATTGAATGATGTTAAAGTATATGCTTGAAATGTAAATACTCATAATTAATGTACATGGTTACTATGAAGTTTTAAATGATTCGTTATTTGCTGTAATCGATACAAAGGAGAAATTAGGGTTGTTAGGCTAAATCCAAGTTGTGTTAAATTATGCTTATAAGTTGATAGAGTAAACATTATGACTGAATGAAAATTTATAACTGTGAGATTTAAAGCAATTATTATTATCTTATGTTTATATTGTTGGACTCGATGAAAGATTGGTAAGAGTTGCTTATTATTTTCGTACGAACTTATTGAGCTATACAGCTTACCCCCTTCCTTTCCCATGTCTTTTAGGGTTAGTAAGCTAGCTCGGGTTGGAGATCGCCGGAGATCCTATCACCCTATCAAGCTATCATTTTTGGTATAAATTAATCCAAGCATTTTGAGTCTATGGCATGTATAGGGACTTGGTCAATTTGTTCTGTGTGTCATTATTAATTTGGCCATATGTGTTAGCTTGTAATTATTAATGTTTCATCTTATATATAGCCATGAATGATGGCTTATGTTTATCATAAGTTTATTCATATGTTAATGCCCTCTTGTGAATGTGAAATTAGTATGTTTTTAATGGGATAAGTATGTTATGTTTGTGCCTTGAATTGGTGTAAGTGTATGTGCGAACAAGGGTGGCAAATGGCTTGGCAAATAGCCTTTAATTTTGTCCACACGGGTAGACACACAGGCGTATGTCTAGGCTGTGTGTGATACACAGTCTTCCCCATGGGCACGTGTTCCGGCCGTGCATGCACCTTAATTTTGAAAAATAAAATGTCCAGAATTGAGCACATGGGCAGAGACACGGGCATGAGTCTCAACTGTAACACCCCAAACCTGACCTAGACGTTATGGCCGGATCTAGCATGTCAAATCAAAAGGTTGATTAAAACTACATGATCACCAAAAAACCTTCCTCAATTTAAACCTTTCTACCATTTAAAAAAACCTGAATTTTGTTGCTTATCAAAACAAGATTTGCTTAATGTTATTTTCCTTGCAAACATAATATTATCTTCAAAAAACATTTTTTGTTACAGAAGACTGACTTTAAAAGTTGTAGAAACGTGATATTTTGAAAATGAAAGTTACTGTTTTAAAACCCGTGTTTAATTATTTAGCAGTTCATAACTAAAAGAATTACCAAATGAAAGTTAAAAAGAAAATCCCAATGGCCTTATTACATAGATTATTAACCCAAAACTAATATAAAATAAAATAAACCCAAAATTGCTAAGTTCCGTTTAATAACATATCTGACGTATGGCCACCTCCGAGTCCTCCGCAGCTCTAAATCCTCTAACGCTGAGGATTACTTGCACGGTTAAAAGAAAGGGTGAGTTATGAGAACTCAGTATGTAATCCCCTATAAGGTTCATAGTCTGGGCCTGAGCCCATACGGTGTCGGTCTGGGCCTAAGCCCTATTCAGTAACAATCTAGGCCTAAGCCCCAAATCATAACAATGCAATGGATATGTATCCACCCTAATCCAACCAAACTCTCCACCTGCACCAACCAAACTCTCCATGTGGGGACCATGTCGACCCACCCAGCCAAAACTCTCCAATAATACAGCCAAGCTGCTAATAACGTTATATGTGGCTGAGCCACTAAATTAAGAATATATGGCGATGCCACTATAACGGTATGTGGCTGAGCCACTAGAACGGTATGTGGTTGAGCCACTAGAATTGAATGTGGCGGAGCCACTAGAACGGTACTTCCTCCAATCAGCAAACCCAACCCAATGTAATATGATATGTATGCAATGTATTACGATCATATACAGATATATAAAATCACATAAACAATATTTAAACTACCACTAAGAGTATAACGGTTATTTAGTCGTTTAGGGGTAAAACGATAATTTCACCCCTTGGAGGTATTTTGATAATTTACCTATCGAGGGTATTTCGGTAACTTATCCACTAAGGGTATTTCAGTAATTTACCCACTAAGGGTATTTCGATAATTTACCCACTAAGGGTGTTTCAGTAATTTACCCATTAAGGGTAGTTCGATAATTTACCCATTAAGGGTATTTCGATAATTTATCATCTAATGGCCTTTCTGAAGGCCCACTGTCGCTTCGAGTGACACAAGTTCCCTTTTTGGTCACTACGGTGTAATTGGGCCTAAAATCTAATTTTAGCCCAAACGGTCCTACACGCTCGTGTGGCCCATTCAGCTTATTTTTAGTCACGGTTCTGCAGGCTCCGCTGTCGCATCAACCATCCTGTAGTTACCACCGATTTCACTTATGTGGGCTCGTTATCCCATTGGGGCTATAACATCCCAAAGTTGGGCCTAATAGGATTGGGCCCATTAGGCCTTAGGCATAGGAGCATTTAAAATTTTTGGGAGCAAAAGAACGGCTTTAATGCAAGTTGGATCTAGTAGGTGAGTGATTTTGGAAGGTTAGAGGGCTTCTATAAAGTCCCGGGTTCAAACTTTGGCTTTAGGGAAATTTTGGTTTTAGGTGAAAAAAACCCTGGAAGTTAATAGGTAGGCTTGAAGAATAAAATATGGAGAAAATGACACAAGTGGAGTGTGTGGTGTAGTGGCAAAGTGACGCCACATAGGAGACAAAGGGGTGACACCAAAAAGGAAGGAAGGAGGTCCAAGGTTCAAGTCTTGGCTCTTGCATTTTGGTTTTCTTTTTATATGGACTTTAGAATTTGGCCATATATTTATATTTAGTTGCACATGATGTTGGACACAAGGAGCTAGTTGGTAAAGTGGCTAGCGGCGTGGATTATGCTACAGGGGAGCCTGGGTTCGAATCTCATGGCAAGCAATGGGGTATTTATTTTGTGGATTAGACGGGAAGAGTTTGAGTTGGATTTAAACTCTACTGACGAAGGGATCCCACATTGGGAAGATACAAAGAAGGAAGGTGAGAAGCTAGCTATATATATAGCTACCTAGGAGGAGAAGGGGCATGCCTGGTTGGCGTTGGGCATAGTAGTGCTCGAAGCGCGGTTTAGCAGCTTCAGATTCCTATCAGGTGTGTACTTCTCTCTACTCTTAGCTGTAGAGCGGCAAATGCCGAAATGCCGGTCACATGACAATGGTAGCCACACGAGCGTGCGAGCGCACGTATGGAAGCTTTAACGTGATAGTCGAGGCCACCATTAGTATTCTTGTGCGTGTGGGCTGTTGGGCTACGATGGCCCGAAAGGGGCCAAGTGGGCCCAATGGACCCAAGGGCCCATATAAGTAAATTGTATGATTGAGTAGTAGATAGTGAACTAGACTATGAGAATCCCATATATGTGGCTAGGTTTGGGCTGAATGGGCCACACGAGTGTGTGGGCCCACTTAGGCTGTAACATCTAGGATTTAGGGGCTTTGCATCTTTTGTGTTTTCTGCATATTGATGTGTTATGCTTGTTGTTTTGATATGATTGGGGGCGTCGGGAAGTTATGGGGTTAAGTTGGAGCTTTGGTGGAATTTTAGTCTTGGGTACTTTAAGAGTGGATAACCGAATAGGAGTAGGACTTAAGGCTTTTTGTTTGCATTTGGTGACACAATCAAAGTGTTGGTAAAGTGGCAAGGTGACGCCACTTAGCATGTAGGGAGGTGGCGTCACAAGGGGAAGCTGAGAGGGAGAAGGTTCGAAACTCTTAAGCAGCAATAGAGTATTATTTTTGGCTCAGGCAAGGAAGGTGGTTGGATGGCAATCAAACTCTGGAGGAGAGAGGTAGGACTTGGTCAAGCATTTCAAACGAATGGTGGAGAAAAATTTAAGGAGTTTGAATAATTCAAACTGGTTTGAATGAGGGGAAAAGAGGAAAGCAAGGAGAGAATGAAGGTGCGTCATAGTGGGGGAGTGCTAGCCGAAATTTTGAGGAGTGTGAGAGGGATGAGCATTCGATTTTGGGTATTAGGAGTGGTTGCCGAATTTTGGTGGTATTAGGTAGCTTGTGTGTGTAGATTTTCATCATTTGTGAGTGTGCTTTTCATTCTAAGTTACCCATTCTCTTTTGCCGAAATTTACTTAAACAATTTCCACTCTTTTATTCTTTTATGACCTATAGCCGAAACTAGGAGACCAAGGTTGCACATTTCTTTTCATTTTTTTTCTACCCCCTTTTTCAAAAACTCCATAACCGAAAACATAGTTGTTGACTCTTACGATTTTCAGGTTCTTCTTTTTCCATTTTCTTTCTTTAAACCGAAAGCACTATTCTTCTCTTCCTATTCTTTTCCTTATCATTCTTTTCTCTTGATCTTCTTCTCTCTTTGGTGTTGTTTAGTGTGCCGAAAATCCTAAGCCTCCATCAAAGCTTTTCGATTTCATTTTCGGCTTTTGCATTCTATTCTCCTCCATTCTGGTTCATAGCCGAATCATCACCTCTGGTATTGCCGAATCTTCTCTGTCTTGACTGTGGGTGCCGAATCCTGAAGATAATAGAAGGTAGGTAGATGATGTAGTATTTTGGCTGAATGGTGAAAGGAGGGCTCGTGTTCCCTGTTTGGCCGAAAGGCCCTCTCCTTTAACCTATTCTCTTTTCAATCTCATCAAGTATTTGTTTAGGTGCGATCAACATTCTAATCCAAGTCTTCAAACTTCTGGATCCAATCAAATTAGGTAAGAAGATTCTCCTTCTAATTGTTTTAGTAATCGATTATCTATTATTCATCGCCTTAACTTAGTTGGGTGGTTACTCAAAATCGTATCTCTCATAGTGAGTTATTGACGAGGCTTTTAATGGATGCCAGAAACATACAAGTTGGAGAGGGAAGCAAACCTTCAGGTTCGATCCCTAATTTCAAGAAGAGACTGGTGTCTGCTGTTCGAGATTGGCCACCAGTGTGGGCCAGCTTTTGAGCAGAGTAGTAGATAGATAGTCGTGATTCCAGCCAGTGAGAGTGTTGACTTCGATAGTATAGTGTTGTGCGTAATCAGGTTTGTAACTCCTCACACCATCTATAATGTTGTGTTAATATATTAATATATTCTGTTAAATGCCAAAAACTCAGTATAGCTATTAAGATACCCTTGGAGGGTAAAGGCGAGACATCAGGTTAGTGACTTCTGTTATATTGAATAAATGGTTATGATGAGATGATATGATATATGTTATGAGCATCCTATACATACATGCTGAAACCTGTTGCATCTGTGCATTAAAATTATTATGCTTGCATGGGGTTGGGCAAATGTTATTTAATGAAAGGGGAAGCGTTTTGGTGGCTCTGCCACGATCTATTCAGGTGGCTCTGCCATGATCTATTGTAGTGGCTCTGCCAAGATCTGTTCTGGTGACTATGTCACGATTCTGACGATGAGCAGGTAACTGCAGCATGACTGCCATCGATGGTGTGTAGCGGTGAGGGTTGATTGTAGAAATCCACCATTGGTGTGATTGGCAGGTACGAGTGGTGTGTAACAGATGGAAATCTAGGATTGGGATGGGTTCTGCATCATTCTGGCATATGTTGTTCTGTTACTCTGTTCTGTAGGGCTAAGGCCCAATCTAGTGGTGCTTGGGTGTTGCACACTGAGTCTTGTGACTCACTCTGTTGTTGAACATCTTTACAGGTAGAACCTAGTACAATGGACCGGGCTGGAGAGGGGCACAAGGTGTCCATGAATGGTTTTCTTTCGTTTCAGTAAAGAACTCTATCTATCTTTAATAACTGGTTTTGTTTTTACGCTGTAATAAGGCCATTATTAAATTAGGTTTTAAATTTTGGATTATAAGCTTAGTCACTCTAATTTTAAGCAGAATGAATGGTTGTTACATTTTCTTTAAACCAAAGGCAAACAAAGTTTTCATGCTTCTAAATTATTGAGTTAACAAACAGGATCTTTTTCACGACAATTTTTTTTTAGCAACTTGAAAGTATAATATGGGCTTCCAAAAGTCACTTTATTTTAAAACCTTAGCAACCTAAAATTATTTTAACATAAAAGTACTAGGTTTTCTAACTAACCACTAAACTTGATAGAGGAAGTGACTCAAATTTTCTTTTAAGATCGCAAGGTGTTTTTCTCAATTCTTCTTAATAACATACCAGATCCGATCGTGGTGTCTGGGCCGGGTTTGGGGTGTTACATGGGCCGAGAATGGGCCTTAGGCCCATTCGCATCATTATCTCTATTTAGAATACTTGAGTCGTTCGAGGCGACAGTGGGCCTTCTGTTGGGTCGTTAGTACCCTGATTTGTAAAATTATTGAAATACCCCTGGTTTGTAAAATTATCGAAATACCCCCTGGTTTGCAAATTTTTGAAATACCCCCTGGTTTGCAAAATTATCGAAATACCTCTAGTTTGCAAAATTATCGAAATACCCCATGTTTTTGAAATTACCAAAATCCCCCTGGTTTGTAAAATTATTGAAATACCCCTATTTTGCAAAATTATCGAATTACACTTAGTAGGTAAATTACTAAAATACCCTCGATGGGTAAAATTACCGTTATACCCTTAGAGATTGATTAGCGTGATTGTGTGTAAAATTTTGCACTCTGTTATTAATGTGTGTTATTAATTGTTTGGGCTGAAAAGCCGAAGTGACTGGTTAGAAAGTCGTTATACCCTTGTGGGTAAAGCCGAATACCGGTAAGTGATTATAACGTTTTATTAATGGGTATGAAAATGTATCTTTAATCATCACTTTGTTGAGAGCATGTTGCATTCATTTGATATGTATGTTTTGCATGGGTTTGGTATGTGATGCGAAAGGGGAAGTGTTAGAGACTGTCACGATGGTTTGGTACCACAAGTGGGTTGGCCCCACATATATCTGATTCGGTGACCATGTCTCGATGGCTTGGTGCCACGGTGATTTAATGCCACGTATATATATATATATATGATTCAGTGACTCATCCCAGTGGTTTGGTACCACAGTGGGTTGGCCCCACATACATTCATCTGGGATTGTCACGGTGGTTTGGTACCACGGTGGGTTGGCCCCACATATGTTAATAGTGACTCTATCACGGTGATCTAGTATCACGGTAGGTGGTCGAGAACCATGGGTGGCTTGGTGCCCCACATTTTGGTGGCTTTGTCACATTATATCGGCTTTGAACAGTGTGACTATCAGCATGACTGCCAAAGAGGAGTGTAGAGGATGGAGGGTTGATTGTAGAAATCCCCAAAGGTGTGTTGAGGATGGACATATGGAGTGGAGTGTAGAGGATGGAATACTAGGTTGGGCTGGGTTGCATTGCATTCACTATTTATGCCATGTTGTTAGGGCTACAGCCCAGTTTAACTCGTATGGGCTTCAGCCTATTTCATTACTATGAGAGCTAAGGCTCATTGTGCTTCTGTGGGCTTAGGCCCAGTTATCGTTCGTATAGGGATTACACACTAAGTTCTCGTAACTCACCCCTCTGCTTAATTTTGCAGGTAATTCCTAGCTTTGTGGATTTGGAGCCGAGGTGAACTCTGTGGTGGCCATACATCGTAGCTTAATAAATTCCATTTTGCGGTACTATAGATTTTTATTTAAATTTGGGTTTTTGTTTTGTAATAAGGACATTGGTATTTTGTTTTGGTTTAGCTTTTAATTCGGTTTCTGTTTATTAACTTTGAATGCTCAATTTGGGATTTTCTAAAACATTAACAACGGTTTTTTTCTATAATATTAATACACGTTTTACAAACTATAATGGATAAAACTCTAGATTTTCTTAACGTTGATAACTCTTTTCAAAATATCGCATATCTACTTTAATTTAAATGTTGTTTTTTTGAAACTCATTGAGTTGGATTAATTACAAACAAGATCATCAAAAATAGCAACGAAAATGTTTTTGCAAAGAGAACTATAAAACAAATTGGATTTTACACAAAACATGATATTTTTAACGAACGCGTATATTCTTTAACAACCTTTCCATGTGACATGCCAGATCCGGCCTTAACGTCTAGGCGGGTTTGGGGTGTTACAAGGGCCATGTAGCCCACTTTGACCTAACAAGGCCCACTAACACCTCAAACCCACGAGAGAGTACGTGACACTCCCAACGGTCTAACGCCATCACTAGTGGCTCGGTTTATCTCTACGAGAGCTCGCACGCTCGAGTGATCTCAGTTGCCGATACTTTGGCTTTTGGCCGATTCACAGAACATTGCACTATCAGAATAAACACAAGTGTGAGATAACACACTTTGATTACAAGACACGTGATTAGCCCGTCACCTCCAATCTTGTTTGAGCAAACGACCTTAAACACCCAAGATTACTAAGCACACTTAGCTTCACGTCCTTAACATGAATCTGTACCAAAAAGATACTCATAAGTGGGGCTAAATCTGCATACCACACATCACAAACATATGGCACAATTGGCCAAACCAAATATTATGACAACGTTCTTACCTCACTTGATCGGTGAATCAACAATAAAGGTTTGATTAATACAAACCACCTGCTCCCCTTCGCCTTATTGAAATCCCTAAGCTCAACGATGGCCACACCATAGAAAAGAGTGTATTTTAGACACAAAGAGAAAGGAAGAGCACACGGTTATTAAGGAAGAAACCGAATGGAAACAGAGTTATTGACAAAGAGAGAACTATAACTTACCGATTGTCAAATTCCTTGTAGAGCCACACTAGGAGAGAATAGAACTATATTCGGCTAAGGACTAACTCACAAGATGTAGTGAATATGCCAAACAAAAAGTGATAGAGGGTGTTCGATCGACCCAGAATCAACTTTAAGAACCAGAGACGACCGTTGAGACAAAGGGAAGAACATGTTCGGCTATGAGAGTTAAACTGAAAAATCAAATGATGTGGAAAGAGAAGAAGAAGAGTCAATTGAAGAATAAAGAAAAGGAAAAAGATTCGGCTATGGAGAGGAGGCAGTTCATGAGAGGAAAAGAGTAGTGAGAAGAAGGAAAAAGAAACGGCAAGGTGAATTGAGAAGAAGAGAAATGACCCAAAATGCTAGAGAAAACTACCCAAAATGAAAAAATCACAAAAGAAATTCAGAGAAGATTCGGCACACTCTCCCTTTCAAAGTCGAATATGCCACCAATGACCCCTCTTCAGCCGAAATTCCCCCTTAGCTAGATTGCCACTTTCGGCCAACAGTTCCCACAGACATTAACTCCTTGATTTTCTCCATTTTTTCCAACTACAATTGCTCTCCTCCACACATTTGAATTATTTGACCAAGTCTCCACTCCCCTTGATGAGTTTGATCCGAACTCTGCTTCCTCCACTCTCAAGCCACAAAATAAAAGACTCCATTTGGGATCTGTGGGATTCTAACCCCTCCCCTCCTTGCTTTCTACTTGACGCTACACCACCACACCACATGCTCCACTTGTGACTCCTAAATGCACGCGAATTTATTTAAGTCCTACAACCAACAACCCTTTCCACTAAAGGGGCCAAAAACTAAAATTTTTCCAAGGCTCAGGCCCGAACTCAGGCCTCCCTAAAACCCCCAAATACACTCAAATAGCCAACTGAGCAAGCACAACATGAAATTATGCAAATAAATTACAACCCCTAATTTTTGGGACATTACAACTCTTTCCCTCTTAAAAAAAATTTTGGCCCTGAAATTTACCTGATTAAAAGAGATAAGGGTACTGCTGCCACATCGCCTCCTCAGGCTCCAACGTGGCTTCCTCTGAACCGTGATTATGCCACAACATCTTGGCTAATGGAACAGATTTCCTTCTCAGCACCTTAACATCACGAACCAAAATCTGCACCAGTTCTTCTTCAAATGTCAGATCAGGTCTTACCTCGATCTCCTCCACCGGTACTATATGAGAAGGATCCGAACGATAGCGCCTTAGCATAGAGACGTGGAATACATTATGTATATGATTTAACTCAAGTGGTAGTTCTAGTCGATAGGCGACCAATCTCACACGCTTTACTATCTGGTAAGGTCTGATAAATCTAGGGCTCAGCTTGCCCTTCCGCCCAAACCTTAGAATCTTCTTCCAAGGTGAGACTTTCAAGAAGACAAAATCTCCCATCGAGTACTCAATCTCTTTACGCTTTAAATCAACAAATGACTTCGCCTATTAGATGCTTCTTTTAACTGACCCCAGATCAATTTCAATCTCTCCTCAGTTTTAGAAATTAGCATTGGACCCAACAGTCGCCGCTCACCCAATTTTGTCCAACAAGTAGGGGTGCGACACCTACCACCATATAACGCTTTGTACGGTGCCATCTGGATGCTTGATTGGTAGCTCTTCTTGTAAGAAAATTCTGCCAACGGCAAATGGTCTTCCCAACTGCCCTTGAAATCAATCACACAACTTCTTAACATGTCTTCCAAAATCTGCATTACCCTCTTCGACTGACCATCAGTCTGAGGGTGAAATGCCATGCTAAAATCTAGCCTTGTACCCAAAGCTTTGTGTGACACTATCTAGAATCGTGATGTGAATTTGGGGTCCCTGTTCGAGATGATAGACACTGGTACCCCATGTAACCTCACAATTTTGGTCACATACAACTTTACCAACTTCTACAACGAGTAATTGGTGCGAACTGGTATGAAGTGGGCAGATTTAGTCAATCGATCAACAATTACCCATACTGAATCTTTCTTAGTAGGCGTCAGGGGTAGCCCACTAACAAAATCCATGGTTATCCTCTCCCACTTCTAGAGTGGAATTTTCACAAGTTGCAGTAATCTAGAAGGCAGTTGATGCTCAGCCTTCACTTGCTGGCATGTCAAACACTTACCTACAAAGTCGGTAATCTCATGCTTAAGCCCTAGCCACCAGTACAGTTCACATAGATCTCGGGATAACTTGTTTCCACAGGATGAATAGCATATGGACTACTATGCGCCTCTCGCAGAATAGACTGCCTTAGCTCAGAACCCCTCGGTGCACAAACTCTTCCACGGAAACATAATACTCCTTCACTATTCAGCCCAAAGCCACAGTCTCTCCCTTCTCCACTAGTTGAAAATGAGGAACCAACGATTCATCCAGTAACTACTTTTCTCTAGTCTGACTAATCCAAGTCGGTTTCACTTGAAGTTTAGCTAACAAACTACCATCTTCAAATAGGCTGAGACGATCAAATATTACTCTTAGCTGGGATGCAACCTTATGACTCAATGAATCTGCTACTATATTAGCCTTGCCTGGATGATACTCGATTGATCAATCACAATCTTTAAGCAACTCTATCCATCTTTATTGCCTAAGATTCAACTCCTTCTGAGTAAGGAGGTACTTGAGACTCTTATGGTCAGTATAGATGATCAACTTCTCCCCGTACAAATAATGCCTCCAAATTTTTAGTGCAAATACCACTGGAGCTAGCTCCAAGTCATGAATGGGGTAATTCACCTCGTTCGGCCTAAGATGACGAGACGCATAAGCCACCACCTTACCCTCTTGCATCAGCATACAACCCAAACTCGTGTGTGACGCATCACAGTAGACAATGAATTCCTTCCCAGCCTCAGGCTGTATTAGAACAGGGCTTCCGTCAAAATCTTCTTCATTTTCTCAAAACTCTCATGCTGTTTATCAATCCAAACAAACGGTACCCCTTTACGCGTTAACGTAGTTAGGGGTGCAGCAATCAGTGAAAACCCCTCAACAAATCTTCTATAATACCCAGCCAAACCCAGAAAACTTTGAATCTCGGACACAGTCTTCGGTGGCTTCCAACCTAATACAGCCTTAATTTTCTGAGGATCAACCCTAATTCCCTCGGTAGACACTACATGACCCAAAAATGTCACCTCACACAGCCAAAACTCACACTTACTGAACTTGACATAAAGGTGCTTTTCTCTCAATATCTACAGGACAATTCAGAGATGTGAATCATGCTCATCCTCGATTCTCGAATATACCAGAATATCATCTATAAACACTACCACAAACCGATCTAAGTAGGGTTGGAAGACCTTGTTCATCATATCCATGAAAGCAACTGGTGCATTCGTCAACCCAAACGGCATGACTAGAAACTCGTAATGTCCATAACGAGTCCTAAATGCTGTCTTGGACACATCTGCCTCCTTAACCCTTAATTGATGGTATCCCGATCTAAGATCTATCTTAGAGAAAATCGAAGTACCTCGCAGCTGATCAAACAGATTGTCTATCCTTGGTAACGAGTACTTGTTCTTAATCGCTAGTTTGTTCAATTGATGGTAATCAATACACATGCGCATTGACCCATCCTTCTTCTTCATGAACAATACCGGTGCTCCCCAAGGAGACACACTCGGTCGAATGAATCCCTGATCCAGTAGTTCTTGAATTTGAGCCTTTAATTCTACCAGCTACTTCGATGCCATCCTATATAGGGAGATGGACACCGGAGCCGTTCCCGATAAAAGCTCAATGCCTATTCAACCTCACAATTTGGTGGCAACCCTAGAAGTTTTTCAGGAAATACATCTGAAAATTCTTTTACGGTCCTGACATCCCTAACTGACAAACCCTTAACATCAGATGTGCTGCATAAGCTAGGAACACTTTGCACCCCTTGCGAACCAGTTTCTCGGCCCTTAATGTAAATATTACATTTGATAAATAATCCCTTCACTCCCCTATCACGGCCACTTCCTCATCCTCTGAAGACTTTAATACCATCTGCTTAGCAGCACAATCCAAATTTGCACGGTGTTTTACTAACCAATCCATGCCCAAAATGAGATCAAACTCGCCAAACGACAGTTCCATCACATCCACCGGAAAATCAACCCCTTGAACGTCTAGAGGCATATCTCTAAACAACTTATTCACTCTAACCGACAGTCTCAAAGGACTAATCACCGACATTTCTCTATCAAAAGTTTGAATTGAATGCCTAATGTTCCCGACACAATACATGCAACATACGAATGTGTAGACCCAATATCAATTAAAGTTGTAAATGGTACATCATGAATGAGGAACGTACAGGTTGTGACGTCAGGTACGTCGCCATCCTCTCGGCGCCGAGCAGCATAAACCAACCCGAATTGTCTCGCCTCTGTATTGCCAGCACCTCAGCCCGGTGCTCCACGACCTCGTCCTAACCCATTTCTCCCTCTGGGTGGACCACAGCCTTTTGATGGCTGCTGACCACCTCTCATTGGCTGCACATAGCCCTAACCTGCTGCTTGCCTCTGAATAGGCTCCCAAGGATAATTTCTAAACTGGTGATCCTTGGACCCACATCTGAAACACCCCCTAGTTCTTTTCCAGCATTCTCCTGAATGCGGTCTCCCACACTTAACGCAAGGCTGCGGTCGACTACCAACAACTAAAACCCCAGCTCGGACTGGTTTATCAAACCTAGGCCTCTAATTAAACCCACCTAAAAAACTTGAAGGCCCAAAATCCCTCTTATTTCTACCCCTTTCCTTCTCACGGTTTTAACGCTTAGAGCATTTCACATCCTCGGCAATCTTTGCCTTTTCAATCAGAGCAACAAAATCCCTCTCCCTTTTGCAGGGCTATCAGCATTCACAACTCATCTCAAAGACCATCCTCAAACCATATGCAGTGCTCATACTCGGTCGCGACTATGCCCTGAGCATACTAGCTTAATCATAGAAATTTTTCCTCGTATTTTGCTACAGATTTGTTCCCCTGAACCAAATTCAAAAATTCCTTTCTCCGGGCATCCATATAACTTGCCCCAACAAATTTTCCTTGGAAGGTCATTTTAAAGAAGTCCCATGTCACTCGGTCAGCCTGCGTGCCTTCCCTCACAGTAGGCCACCATTGATATGCCTCATCTCGTGGTAAAGACACTACTCCTTTCAGCTTTTGCTCCACCGTGCAGTCAAGGTCATCCATGATTCGCTCAACTACCTCCAACCAATATTCTACTACATTCAGGGCTACACCAGAGATGCCCTTGAAAATTTTTGCCCCGTTCGACCGAAGTCATTTAGAAATTGACCATTGGCTCACTAACCCAGTACTTGCTCCAGTAACCCTTTCAAGAACTCGCAACATCGCTTGGGACAGAGCATCATCCCCACTGGCTTGGTCATGAGCCGTCTCAGTCACGGGTGATGCCAGCACTTCCCTTTCAGGCATATGTCCTGATGCTAAGGACCCAGCCCTAGCACCCCGACCTCTACCACGGCCACGTGTACCCCTTCTGTGACCTCTTGCACTCATATTGATGCAACATATTAATCTATTTAAGAGTTTTATGAATCAGCTTATAGTTCTTATGATTATTAACAAATGTTTTATGAAAAAATAGTAATAAGAGTTGTTTCCGCAGATTGAGTTTACTATAGTTTTAGTCTCCTATAGTCTCAGTTTTCCTAACTAACGAGTTCGGTATACTACTACTATCCCTAGTAGTTTCTAGATACAATCATTACAACATATAACAGAATATAATGTCAGGAAACTTACGGATTTGGTGCCGGAGACTCAGTATGCCATACTTTCAGTAACACTATCACTTTCCAAGTTAAAAATTTAAATAGATTAGAAAAATTTTCAAAACCCATTCCACAACCGAGTTTTGCAATCTGGCTCTGATACCATTAAATGTAACACCCCAAACTCGGCCTAGACGTTATGGTCAGATCTAGCATATCATGTCAAAAGGTTAATTAAAACTACACGATCACCAAAAACCCTTCCTGAATTTAAACCTTTCTACCATTTTAAAAAACCCAAATTTCATTGCTTATCAAAACAAGATTTGCTCAAAGTTATTTTCCTTGCGAACAAAATATTATTTTCAAAAACTTTGTCTGTTGCAGAAGACTGACTTTAAAAGTTGCAAAAACGTGATATTTTGAAAATGGTAGTTATTGTTTTAAAACCCGTGTTTAATTGTTTAGCAGTTCATAACTAAAAGAATTACCAAATGAAAGTTAAGAAAAAATCCCAATGGCTTTATTACATAGATTATTAACCCAAAAATAATATAAAATAAAATAAACCCCAAATTGCTAAGTTCCATTTAATAACATATCCGACGTATGGCCACCTCCGAGTCCTCCGCAGCTCCAAATCCTCTAACACTGGGGATTACTTGCACGGTTAAAAGAAAAGGTGAGTTACGAGAACTCAGTCTGTAATCCCCTATAACGATCATAGTCTGGGCCTGAGCCCATATGGTGTCGGTCTGGGCCTAAGCCCTATTTGGTAACAATCTGGGCCTAAGCCCCAAATCATAACAATGCAATGGATATGTACCCACCCCAATCCAACCAAATTCTCCACCTATACCAACCAAACACTCCATTTGGGGACCATGTCAACCCACCCAGCCAAAACTCTCCAATAATGTAGCCAAGCTGCTGATAATAGTATATGTGGCTGAGCCACTAAATTAAGAATACGTGGCAATACCACCATAACGGTATATCGCAATGCCACTAGAACGGTATGTGGCAAAGCCACTAAAACGGTACTTCCTCCAATCAGCAAACCCAACTCAATGCAATATGATATGTATGCAATATATTACGATCATGTACAGATATATAAAATCACATAAACAATATTTAAACTACCACTGAGAGTATAATGGTTATTTTGTCGTTTAGGGGTAAAACGGTAATTTCACCCCTTGGGGGTATTTCAGTAATTTACCCATCGAGGGTATTTCAGTAACTTATCCACTAAGGGTATTTCAATAATTTACCCACTAAGGGTATTTCAATAATTTACCCACTAAGGCTATTTCAGTAATTTACCCACTAAGGGTGTTTCGGTAATTTACCCATTAAGGGTATTTCGATAATTTATCATCTAATAGCCTTTCTAGTGGCCCGCTGTCGCCTCGAGCGACACAGGATCCCTTTTTGGTCACTATAGTGCAATTGGGCCAATTTTGGCCCAAACGGGCCCACACGCTCGTGTGGCCCATTCAAATTGCTTTTCATCGCACTTCTCGCGAACTTGCAATGATCAACCATCCTACACTTACCATCAATTTCGTTCATGTGGGCCCATTAACCCATTGGGCCCACTTAGCCCACTTCGGCCCAATAAGGCCTACTACCGCCTCAAACTCACTAGAGAGTTCCTGACACTCCCAATGGTCTAACGCCATCACTAGTGGCTCAGTTTATCTCTACGAGCGCTCACACGCTCGAGTGATCTCAGTTGTCGATACTTCAACTTTTCAATATTTCGACTTTTGGCCGATTCACAGAATGTTGCATTATTAGAATAAACACAAGTGTGAGATTACACACCTTGATTACGAGACGCGCGATTAGCCATTCACCTCCAACCTTGATTGAGCAAACGACCTTAAACATCCAAGATTACTAAGCACACTTATCTTCATGTCCTTAACAAGAATCTATGCCAAAAAGATACTCATAAGTGTGGCTAAACCTGCATACTACACATCACAAACATATGGCACATTCGGCCAAACAAAATATTATGATAACGTTTTTACCTCACTTGATCGGTGAATCAACAATAAAGGTTTGATTAATACAAACCACCTTCTCCCCTTTACCTTATTGAAATCCCTAAGCCCAACGATGGCCACATCATAGAAAAGAGCATATTTTAGACATAACAAGAAAGGAAGAGCACACGGTTATTAAAGAAGAAACTGAATGGAAACAAAGTTATTGACAAAGAGAGAACTATAACTTATCGATTGTCAAATTCCTTGCAGAGCCATACTAGAAGAGAACAGAACTGTGATTCAGCTAAAGACTAACTCATAAGATGCAGTGAATATGCCCAACAAAAAGTGATAGAGGTGTTCGGCCGAACTAGAATCAACTTTAAGAACCAAAGACGAGCTTTGAGACAAAGGGAAGAATAGGATTGGCTATGAGAGTTAAATGGAAAAATCAAATGATGTGGAAAGAAAAAAAGAAGAGTCAATTGAAGAATAAAGAAAAGGAAAAAGATTCGGCTATAGAGTGAAGGCAGTCCATGAGAGGAAAAGAGTAGTGAGAAGAAGGAAAAAGAAACGGCAAGGTGAATTGAGAAGAAGAGAAATGACCCGAAATGCTAGAGAAAACTACCCAAAATGCAAAACTCACAAAAGAAATTCAGAGAAAATTTGGCACACTCTCCCCTCTCAAAGCTGAATATGCCACCAATAACCCCTCTTCAACCAAAATTCCCCCTTAGCTAGACTCCCACTTTTGGCCAACACTTCCCACACACATCAACTCCTTGATTTTCTCCCTTTTTTCCTCCTACAGTTGCTCTCCTCCATCCATTCGAATTATTTGACTAAGTCTTCACTCCCCTTGAAGAGTTTGATCCGAACTCTGCTTCCTCCACTCTCAGGCCACAAAATAAAAGCCTCTATTTGTGATCTATGGGATTCGAGCCCCTCCCCTCCTTACTCTCCACTTAACGCCACACCACTACACCATATGCTCCACTTTTGACTCCTAAATGCACACGAATTTATTTAAGTCTTACAACCAACAGCCCTCTCCACTAAAGGGACCAAAAACTAAAATTTTTCTAAGGCTCAAGCTCGAACTCAGGCCTCCCTAAAACCCCCAAATACACTCAAATAGCCAGCTGAGAAAACACAACATGAAATTATGCAAATAAATTACAACCCCTAATTTTTAGGACATAACATCAACCGTGTGTGCTACACGGTCTAGCACACGAGCGTGTGGCACGACCTTGTGGCACAAGTCAGAGAGAACCCTAATTTGAACACGGTCTAAAGAACGACATGTCCTCGGGGTCACACGGGCATGTCCCCTGGACCACACGAGCATGTGAGTCCTACTTCTAGCAAAAAAATTCTAAGTTAAGTTTCTTGAGTTTTTGTTTTAGTCCTGAACCACTTTTAATACTTGTTTTGGGCCTCGTAGGATTGTAATCAGTACTTCATGATCGAATATGAATGGTTTTAATTTGGACGTAAATTTTATGACTCGAAATTATGTGATTGCTTGTGATGTGAGTCCAGTAATGCCTCGTACCCTATTCAACGTCTAATACGGGTAAGGAGTGTTACATTTAGTGGTATCAGAGCTATGGTTTAGTCAACTCTTGGACTAACCTATCATTTGTGATAGTCTTACTATACATGTCATATTACTACCTGTAATAGTGTGATATCTCCCAACTCTAATGAAATTATTTTGTTGAGGCAGAAATGCTTTTCAACCGAGCTATTTTTGAAAATGTTTAAAGTGATACTAAGATATTTGAAAATGTGTTTGTGATTAGTCAAAACTTGAAAAGGTATGAATACGATTTCATGATATGTATGTGATGATGTACAAAATGAAATAACCATAAGTTGAGAAATATGGATAAAATGTCATTGTTCCGAGTGAACGTTGTATTTCGATGGATCATGGTGATTTTATGAAACAGATAAAATGTTCTAAATGTTGCAAAAAGGATTTAGTCTGAAACGACAATCTTTAATTAAGCCCTCTTGGGCATAAGTTATGAAATGGATTTAGCCCGAATTGGTAATCCAGAGTAAGCCCTTTCGAGCATACGGTACTGAAAGGATTTAGCCTAGAATGGCAATCTTATTATATCATATGTAGCTCGAGAGTGTGCCCTATAAATATGTGTTAAAAAGGACACTTTTGAATATGAATTGATGGATTGTTGACATGCATACCTTGAGTATACTACTCGAGTATCCATCAAAATTACAATAGTTCATTGGGAATTATTCTTGAAATATTGAAACGTGAATTGAAATGAAAGTCATAATGTGATAAGCTCATCCATGTTGTTTGGCATTCATATTATGTTATGTGCCTAACTTGTTTGATTAAGTGAATGTGATAAGTAAACTTACACAAAATTTATGGAATGTATGTTTAAGTACACTTGTTTGAATAAAGATGATCAAAAAGTTCGTGTAGCATAAATATGTATGTTAAGTAGCTTGAAGTGAATTATATGATTGTGAAGATATTATGTTGACGATGAATGTTAAGTTATATGTGTGTATTTATGAGAGTCAAGTTAGAGGCTTTACGACCTCACCCCCTTACCAATGTGGTATTTTATAATAAAATTTCATGAGATTTAAGTTGAATGAGTTCACAAGTAAGAGATTAAAGAGTTCAGTAGCAGAATAACTAATAATATGGTCAGAGTTAAGAATAGATTGACAAGTGAATACAGTTCTGGAAAAGATGCCAGGTTATTCTAAAGATCATTCAGTTTTCGCGATGTCACAGTTAAAGAAAAAGTTAATCTCCGCTAATCGACTCATTGAGGTATGATGTCTAAAGTATGAATTTACTGGAATTTCTTTCGAATTAATTTTCGTTAGTGAATGGAATAACGAGATTAGTGATGATAGAATTAGTCAGAGAAATGATATTTGAATCGTAAAGATGTCTAAGTGTAACGTTGTAATTGAATAGATTATGATGATCTCTCCTAGGTATTTTATGTATTCATTTATCCTCAAAGTTATATGTGATTGTTCATTTTCTGATGAAATTCTTATCATATGAGAATGCCAGCTGCTTATAATGTTAGATGAGAGCACTCTTGCTCTGGTTGGTTGATGAGCATCATTTCTTATATCTCTCTGCGGGATTCTATTCTATTATGTTTGGAATATAAGTTGATTGGTGAAAATTTTTTGTGAGGCTATTCTTTTGTTTCTACTGGATGTTGTTTTGTTATATATATATATATATATATATATTTGGAAAATATATAATCTCTATTACTAATAATTCCAGAGCATATGAGCATTGTTTTTCTTCTGGTTTTCTCTGAGGAATCATCAAGATATTTATTATTTATCTTTTGAGTTATGTTCTCGGACTTCTAGTATGGTATCGCATCTTGGATTTCTTTATCTCAGTTTTCTTATCATCCTTATCTTGTAAACTATCAATCATGGCTCATTTTTAAAATGTGTTCTCTGGTTTGTGATAACTATGTCTACTATGGTTGTATTTCTAGTTCGATCATAGGAACGTGGTGATTCTGGTATCAAGATCTCTCTAATTTTCGTGAAAGGAATTGACGTCGACAAAGTTATAGATAGTGGAAGCTCAAGCTCAAATTGTACGATGGTTTTCTTTTCACAGGTAAGTTTGATTAAGGTCAATGAGTTCAATTAGGATATTTTGTTTCCTTGAGCTAATGCAGTGTAAAGATCTTTGACTAGCATGTGAGGAAGTTTTGAAATATTGTATGTTTGAGTTGTTTTAGCAACATAAAGAAGGGAGTATTTTGACATGATATTATTTGATAGTTGAGATCGACTCAGTTGTTTTTACCTGAGCGAGTTGCTTAGGTGAAAAGTAATTTGAGTTATATGCATTTAAGTTTATCCTTAAGTAAGAGGATAAAATCTTTACATTCATGGGTAAATTGACGAACAGTATAAATAAAGAATTTATATTAAAAAAAGGTGTGATATAAGGACATACCTATTAGATTTTTTCTAATCAAATGATATTATTATGAGTTAAAGTTGTTTTGGTTGATAAACTTATCACAGTTATGAAAGTTTGAATGGTCTGTTGAGTGCTAGCAAAGTTGAAAATAGTTGAAGGTATTATTAACTGAAGCATTGATTCTAAGTCCAGTATGAATTGAATAAAGAATTTGTTATTTTTCAGCAATGCACTATCGAACGGATTGGAATGTATTTTAATACAAGAATGTAAAGTGATAGTTTATGCTTTCAGACAGTTAAAGTCACATGAAAAGAACTGTCCGACGGGTGATTTAGAGTTAGCCACTTTTTATGTCAGTGTTGAGAATTTGATGACATCGGTTGTCCGATGAAAAATGTCATATGTTTCCTGATCCCAAGAGTTTAAAGTATCTAATGTTATAGAAAAATCTAAATTTTGGACAATGATGATGGTTTGAATTATTGAAAGATTGTGAACAGTTATCGATTAACTTCTGGGAAAGCGGATATAGTTACAAATGCTTGAATGGGAAACCTTTGATTATTTTGTGAGTATTGGATACATGATTAATCTTATTTGATGACGGTCTGAATCTAGCTAAATTAGAAACTAAAGCGATGTATTCTTTGCAAGATTTAGAACCTCAGGAATATGATAGTGAGTGGTAAACTAAACGGGTACAGTGTGAGACGACTTTTGATTTTGAATTTCAGGTCTGACCTGATGACTATTATCATTATTCTGAGATAGAATTTGTGAATTGAGTAATTCAGAACTTATGCTAAAAATTTTGTACGAAGCTTAGTAGTAGCTCATTTGTTCGTTCAAGGAGTAATAAAATGTACAATTATTTGAAATAGATGTTCTGGTGATCAGGTATGTAACATGATAGATTAGTTGAGTTATATGTTTCAGAGACTATCTGATCAGAAATCGTACAGAAAGTAAATGTGATTAGTGGCAGTTTAAAATCCACTTTAGATCGTCAAAAAAAGTATGTGAATTTGAAACATGAGGATATGAAATTCCCATTTAGTGATAGCATATTTTTGAAAGCACTGCCTTGGAAAAAGATTCAAAATATGTTTTGTGTATCCATGTTGCGATGGTATCGATTGGACTCTTTCAATATGAATTTTCCAATAGAGATTGAGATTCAGCCGATGTGTTGTATAACGAAGAATCGATCAGAATTTTGACACGAGAGATTTGAAAGATGGGAAATAAAGGCATAACCTTAGTGAGGGTTCTTTGGCAGTGTCACGAGATAGATGAGTCTACGTGGAAATCGAAGTTATATTCCGGTAAGATTTTCGGGGACGAAAATCCCTAAAGGGGGAGAGTTGTAATATCCCAATTTTGGGTCTAGTCAAAATAGTGGTTTTGGGACCACAAATCAGACGAAGAAAAAATCAATTTTATTATATTTTTATGGTCTATAGTTTTATGGAATGATTTCGTGAAAATTTCATTCGAAAATTTTGACGTTTGGGCACTCAATTTATTTAAAAGGGCTAAATTGCAAAAAGTGCAAAACTTGAATTCTATGTGTTAAAGGTATCTAATTGTTATGAAATTTTAAATTAGAGGTCTTTAAATGGTAATTAGACCATTGGTTAAGTTGGTGGACAAAAATGGACATGGTTAGGTATGTTTCTAAAATTTTTCATTTAGGGCATTTTGGTAATTTGGTAATTAAAAGGAATTAAAAAGCCAAAATAAAGCCAATTTTTGTCCATCTTCGTCCCATGGTCGAAATTCACAAGGGGAAACCATGGATATGGTTTTCCAAGCTTCCAAGTTCGATTGTAAGTCCGTTCTAGCCCCATTTTTAATGATTTTTATGTTTTTGAAAACCTTGTTACATGATCTATCTATTTCTACCACTAATTTAAGAAATGATCAAGGTCTAGGGTTTGACCCATATTAGACATGTATGTATTTTGATTTTTGATGGTAGAAAATCAATATTTGTTATTTGTTAAATGACTTTTGCTATGTGATTTTCGGTAAAAATGCCTAAAAGGACTTATTTGTAAAAGTCTATAAAATGAGTAGAAAAGTGTGAATAAATTAAAAATGTGGGCTGTTATGAGCATGATATAGGTTCGACTAGGCTTGGCTGCAATGAAATTGAATGAAAATCATTTTACGAACCTATAGACTAAAATGTAAATTGTCAAAAGTTTAGGGGTAAAAATGTAATTTTTTCCATAATGTGATATTGGGCTGATTTGAATAGTATAATGATTAAATAAGTTAAATGTGATGTTATAGATCAAGAAAAGTAAGATTCAGGATTAGAACGAGGGAAAAACAAGTATTTGATGATTAGGTCATTTTTGCTGTTTCTATGTCGATGTAAGTTCGTATGTTTAATAAGCATTAAATTATATGTGTATAAATGCTTAATTGATTTAATTGTGCTAAATTCTACATTATTAAAATGAAATGTGAATGCTATTGAGTACGATACTACAGAAATGACCGACGGAGATTCGATACAACGAAAGTCCCGGTTGAACATTAGGAATAGATAAGATACAAATGTCATGATATTAGGGTTACTATGATTATGTGTAAGACCATATCTGGGATATGGCATCGATATGAGACTTCGTGTAAGACCATAGCTGGGCTATTGGCATCGATACGAGATTTTATGTAAGACCATATCTAGGATATGGCATTAGTATGAAACTATATGTACGAGATTCCCAAATATCCTTTAGTATTCCAAACGGTTCAATGGGAAATTCAACGAGTATGTCAAATAAGAGAAAGAGTATGTAAGTATTACGAATTGATACAGGTATGTATGTAAAATTTATAAGCATTGACTTCATGAAACTGTGAGTTCATGATTTCCATGAGAATGTTTTTGTGAAAACCTTGTGATTATTGGTATATACTTGTGATGTATGAAATACATGGTAAATTCGATTGATGATTATGTGATTGGCTTTTGGGCCAAATTGTTTTATGATGTGACATGTTTTATTCACACAAATTGTGATTTATTGGATATGAGAAAAAGGGAAGATTGGCATAATTGCTTGTTGAAATGGTTATGGAAGTATGGGAAGATAAGAGTTTAGGAAATTGAAAGATGTTAAAGTATATGTTTGAAATGTAAATACTCATAATTAATGTGCATGGGTACTATAAAGTTTGAAATGATTCGTTATTAGCTGTAATCTGATACAAAGGAGAAATTAGGGTTGTTAGGCTAAAGCTAAGATATGTTAATTATGCTTATAAGTTAATAGAGTAAACATTATGACTAAATGAAAATTTATAACTGTGAGATTTAAAGCAATTATTATTATCTTATGTTTATATTGTTGGACTCGATAAAAGATTGGTAAGAGTTGCTTATTATTTTCGTACGAACTTACTAAGCTATATAGCTTACCCCTTCCTTTTCCATGTCTTTTAGGGTTATTGAGATAGCTCAGGTTGGAGATCACCGGAGATCCTATCACACTATCAAGCTATCATTTTGGGTATAAATGAATCCAAGCATTTTGAGTCTATGGCATGTATAGGGACTAGGTCAATTTGTTAGTGTGTCATTATTAATTTGGCCATATGTGTTAGCTTGTAATTGTTAATGTTTCATCTTATATATAGCCATGAATGATGGCTTATGTTGATCATAAGTTTATTCATATGTTAATGCCTTCTAGTGAATGTGAAATTAGTATGTTTTTAATGGGCTAAGTATGTTATGTTTGTGCCTTGGATTGGTGTAAGTGTATGTGTGAACAAGGGTGGCAAATGGCTTGGCAAATAGCCTTTAATTTTGTCCACACGGGTAGACACACGGGCGTGTGTCTAGGCCATGTGTGATACACAGTCTTTCCCACGGGCATGTATTCCGGCCATGTGTCCCCTGCACCTTAATTTTGAAAAATAAAATGTCCAGAATTGAGCACTCGTGCAGAGACATGAGCTTGTGTCTGAGCCGTGTGTGCTACACGGCCTAGCACACAGAAGTGTGGCTCGACCGTGTCGCACAAGTCAGAGAGGACCCTAATCTGAACTGTAACACCCTGGTTTAGGGGCTAGGTAATTTAAGTATAATTCAGGTGTTGGTAGGTTTTTGGGTGTGTTTGGAGGTGTTTTAAAGGTTTTAAGAATGCTCGGGTAAAAGGGGAAGGCTTAGGAAAAGTTTTAATTTTAGGGTTAAGAAATGGAGCTGGGCTTTAGAGGGCTTAAGAAATTTATTTGGAAGGTTAAGGCACATGAAAGGCATTGGCAAAGTGGTTATGCGCTGCTTGGGGGCTTTGGAAGGTGGCGCCTAAGGGAGCAAGGGTTCGAGTTGTTGGGGCAGCAACTTTGTTTTATTTTTGCGTCAAGGGACTGAGCTAAGTATGCCTTAAAATTAATGGTGTGGCTTGGTGTACATGGAAGTCCAATTGGCAGAATGGCTCTTAGGCGCTACTTAGGCGCTGGAGGGAGGAGGTCGCGGTTTCGAGGGCCTGGAGCTGCATTATGGAGTTTTATTTTTGTTGTTTGGTGATGGGCTGAAGTAGGTTGGATTTAAAATAAAATAGTGGGGCTTTATGTCAAGGAATACAAAGTGGCCGAGTGGCCTGGGCGTTGGAGGAAGCAAAGAAGGTTCCGTGTCCGTGTTCGAATCAGGAGTGTTGCATTTGGAATTTTATTTTGTTGTGGTCTTTTTGCAGCAGGTTGGAAGGTGTGGGACGGCACTTGGGTGTTGTATTTGAAGTGTGATTCTTGTTGGACAGCAGCTGGTAGTTTAAGCATTTTTGGATTCGGTTGGAAGGAGTGATAAGGATGAGTGTTGTATTTTGTTTTTTTCAAATTCGGTGGGATAATGGATTAAGATTAGCCTATTTTTATCTTGTATTTTAGATTGAAGGGGCGGTAATGGATAAAAGGTGGGACATTTATATTTTATTTTTTTATTTTGAATTGATTTTTTTAAATGGTTGGCTAGAGAGATTTTAGGAATTGGCAGTATGTTGAGTCTTCAAGGGAGGGGTGCCGAATTCTATAAATAGGGAGAGAGCTCACCTTCGGCCACCCTTTTGGTTCCATTTGCTCTTGCCGAATTTGTTCCACCATTTCTTTTGGCCGAAATTTCAAGACTTAGTCAAATTCTCCATTTGTTCTTCATATTTCACCGAGCCAAACCTCCATTGCATCTCACTCTTTCTTCTTTTGGATCCTTAGCCTAATCACTCACCCTTTCATCTTTCTTTGCTTCCATTTTGTGTTAAACCAAAGTCCACCCCATACCTTTCTCTCCTCTTCTTAAAACCTTTTGGTCAAACTCTTATCTCCTTTCCATTGATTTTCTTTCATTGTTAGTCAATCTACTCCCCACCTTTGTGCCGAATTTCCTTTCTTCAATTTGGTAGCACCTTGGCGAATATTAGCATAGATCTCTTCGGTTTTCGTTGCAATCGTTGTTGAAGGTACTCTAGGATTTTGAGGTATTCGGACAAGCCTCGCCATAGCAATGACTTGGTAAGTGGTGGTAAGGGTTTATCTTGGTAAGTTATGTATTTGGTATTCGATTAATACTAAGGTTGTTAAGTATTTGATGCTAAGGCCGATTGTAGGGAGAAGAGCCTAACGCAGAGACTTTCTTTGGAGTGGTTTATTCAAATAAGTTTGTGGAGCGTTAAGTAGTGCTTCGATCTCAGATTTTGGTAAGGATGTTATTAGGTGATCTAAATTCAATAATAGTAGATTATGACTTGTTGATTAATGGTGTGATTCGATTAAGTGTCGATGGATGCAAGTGCCGACCAAGAGGGAAAGGAAAGCTCCGTCCGAAGTTCAAAAGAGATCGGTTTTCTCAGACGAGATTGGCCACGGGGTGTGGGCGTAATGTAAAACGATAGGCGATAATGATAGTCTCGCTAAACGATAGCGTCGGGATCGAGGGTTTAGAGCTTCAGGTTATAAGGTGTGTGATTAACCCATCGATTTCCGGGTATATGATATGTATGCGATAGGTGTAAGTGTTAAATATGTGTTAATAAGTGCAGTGACTATGTGAACCGGATACCCTTAAAGGGTATGTCGATAAACAGGTTAGTATCTAATTTGTTGAGATGTGGTTATTAATACGTGTATGTGAGTATGTCTATGAATATGAATGTATGCTTGAATATCATGTACATGCTTTATTCATTATGTCATTATATTATGTTACATGTGCATGGGTGGGTTTTGAAAGAAGGTGCGGGTGTACTTGATGCGTGGTTGATGTCGACTTTGTGCTACATCGTGGATTGGCGCTGACTGAGGTCGCGTTGTGGATCTTTGCGATTTAGTTCGCGTGGTTACCTTGATTGATATCGGCTTTATGCCATATCGTGGCTTGATGGATTGCTGTGTGCTCCATCGTGGTTTGATGTTGGCTATACGCTACATCGTGGATGGCATTGGTTGCCTTTTTGGAGGAAAAAGGAGAGGGTGACTCGATGGTCCCCTGGTGTGTGGTAGGCTGGATAAGGGGGGTGTGTAGCGGTTGGACCTTAGGATTGGGTTGGGTTTCATGTTGCATGGTTCCGTTATGAGATGCTATGGAAATGGGCCAAGCCCAGTAATCAGTGGATTAATGAGAAAAGGGCCGAGCCCAGTACTTGAATGTGGATTGAATGTGGGCCAAGCCAGTTGTGTGTAATGTCTAAATGATTATATTTATATATTGCATTTGATAATTGGGTGGATTTGTGGTTAACATGTGGGTGGATATCGTGGTTTAATTACACCTTTGAGTCTCAGTATGACTCACCCAATTATTTATCCAACATCGCAGGTGACTTGTTGATCGGACCGAGTCGGAGAGGATGCAAGGTGACCCATGCAGAAGGAGATTTATTTAATTATTTTTTTAGCAATTTTAATACTAAGTGTTTTGTTTAATATTGGTTGTAATAAGGGCCACTTTTGTTTAAAGTACTCTGTTTATGGATGACAGAATTTATATCGTACTTAGAATTATTTTTACAAATGATTTATCTTTTAATAAAATATAATAAAGTTTTAATTCAAGTCAAGCTTAGATAATTAAATAATTTTTAATGGAATTACTTCCCGAAAATAAATAAAATTTTCAAGTTTTATTCTAAAGACAAAGATTTTCAACATTTTTCCGCAGTGACATAACCAGATCCGGTCATGACTCGTGGGCCGGGTTTGGGGATGTTACAGTTTGGTATCAGAGCCCGGTTCAAAACTCGGCTTTGAGGGTTTTGGGCCCAAAAACATTTTCAAATGGGCTTTTAAAAAAAATATGGGCTTTTAAGAAATTTTTCAGGATTTTCTGGCATGGCACCTGTACCTCCGGCCCGAGTCCACCAGGTAAGTACTTCAGACTTGTGAAGTAATTTGTTATATGAACTGTTATGGGCTTTGTTGGGCTCGTGGATTAGTGAATTAGGATCAGTTGAACCCTAAGGCTAGTCTACTCAAACATGTGCATAAGACTTAAGGTTACTAAACAAACCTGTGAAGTAAGTTGCCGTGTTAAGGTGTGGCAACCTGTGTACGGATGTCTAGGAGTGGTATTCAGTGGGAGCTTGGTATTTAAGCAGTCCGCGTGACTCACCTCCTCTCCACTTGAATCCTACCTGGTGCGTAGCTATGGTTCACCTTAACCAAGAGGACTTGTTCATAGGCTAAACCAATTCTTAAAACCCGAAAGGGATTAGCCTTGCTATTTTAAAATTCTTGGTTTTAAATTTTTTTAAATTTACCCTTTTTTTGGTTTGTAAACCCTAAATCTGATTTTTGAAAAAAAAACATTTTTTTCGATTTACCAAAATTACCAAAATGCCCCTAGGGGCAAAAGTTCAAAATGCCCTCAGATACAAAATTACCACACTACACTCAACTTTTGTTAAAATGATTTTCACTTTGCAAAATATTAAAATCTCTAGTGCTCAAAATATCAATATACCCCGATTTGGGAAAATTTACAAAAATACCCCTGTGTTAAAAATTACTAAAATGCCCCTGACTTTCAAAATTTCTGAGTTAACCCCAACTTTAATAAAATTCTCTCACTTTGCAAAAGTATCTGAATTTTTGTATTTCAAAATAATACCCCAACTTTTGAAATTTACAAAATTACCCTGGTTGACAAAATTACTAAAATACCCCTGGTTTCCAAAATTCTGCTATATCTCTAATTTGACAAATTTTTAGAAATACCCTCCCGATGTGGAAATTTCAAATGTTCTGGTTTATTAAGTTTTAAAAATTTCCCTGGTTTATTATGGAAATGTCCCTGTAGAATAAAATGACGGAAATACCCCTGGGGTAGAAATGGGCAGAAATGTCCGAATAGTGAATGTGGGTGGTAGATACCACTGAGTGTGCCTCTGCTGAGGAATGAATGTGTTTTGATGATGAATGAATGTGTCTTCATTAAGAAATGAAGGTGTCTCTATTGATGAATGTGGAAGTGATTCTTTGAATTAGAATAGCGAATTTGAACTGGAACCTTGTGCGAACGAAAGAACTACTTCTAAAATTTTTCATTCATAAAATATGCTCGCGGTTAAATAGTGGAACAATTACTAATGCATAAAAACTTCTTAATCAGATAAAGCAAGACGATAGAGATGAGTTCTAGGGGACGCAGTAGAGGTAGAATGGCAAGATTTAATCGATAGGTCCTGCCATGGGTCGAAAAGTGAAGTGCCGCCAGAAGAGACGTGAGAGGAGCAAGATCGACAGGAGAAGATGACGCAGATCGCGGGCCATGTTACGAAAAGCTAGAGCGAGTAGCGGGAGTTAGTAGAGGAAATGGAACTCAAAGTCGGTATCGGAAAGACTTAGATCGAACGGAGCCGAGATCTTTAGAGGAGTGTCGGGAGTAGCTCCTAACGTAGCGGAGTATTGGCTAGAAGCAGTCGAAAGAATCATGGACGATTTGGTCGCACCAATGAAGAAAAGCTGAAGGGAGCTGTTTCTTTACATCGCAACGAAGCTTGTCGTTGGTGGCTCACTGTCAAACAAGGTGTACCGGCGGATCGACTGGATTGGGATTTCTTTAAGGCCAAGTTTGAAGGGAAGTATGTAGGAGCCAGTTATTTGGACTCGCAAAGGAAAGCGTTTCTAAATCTAGTGCAAGGGAATAAGTCGGTAGCGGAATATGAAGCTGAGTTTATAGCGACTAAGTCAAGACGCCAAAAGGAATCGTGGCTACCGATTCGAAAGGAGTGTTCGATTTGAAGATGGGCTACGAGATGAGTTGCGGAGTTGATCGCCCGCATGCAGAAAGGGACTTTGCCATTTTAGTGGAGAAAGCTCGGATCACAAGAGGTTAAGAAAACTATAAGGAAAACCGAGAGAAGAATAGGAACGAGAACAAGAGGAATGCTGGACCATCAGTATCGTTTGGTAATGCCCAGAAAAGACCAAGGATCGAGAACCCTGTAAGTGCACTTGTACCAGTGGATCGGAATCGTTCTTGTGCTCGGTGTGGAAGACCTCACACAGGAGAGTGTTGGGGAAATAGTAAAGAATGCTTTCGGTGTGGATCTAAGGCACATCTGGTTAATAATTGTCCTCGAGCGACGAGGGGTCGTGGTTCAAGCCATGGAAGGAATGGTTCTAGTCAGAGTCAACCGAAGATGTGATATCGGGTAAGCTCCTTTGTTTTGGAATATTCTTTAATTGCTTTCCTTGTTTGTAAGTTAGCTCTTTCTTGTATGATCTAGATCTTGAGAGAGAACTTAAAGACGTGGTCTGGGAGTATGATAGACTAAGATCGAGTCTTGTGATGGAGAAGTAGAATAGTGAGTTATGATTATTCGGTAATAAGTAATTTCGAGGATGAAATTATTTTAAGGAGGGTAGAATTGTAACACCCTGTTTAGGGGCTAGGTAATTTAAGTATAATTCGGTGTTGGTAGGTTTTGGGTGTGTTTGGAGGTGTTTTAGAGGTTTTAAGAATGCTCGGGTAAAGGGAAGGCTTAGGAAAAGTTTTAATTTTAGGGTTAAGAAATGGAGCTGGGCTTTAGAGGGCTTAAGAAATTTATTTGGAAGGTTAAGGCACATGAAAGGTATTGGCAAAGTGGTTATCTGCTTGGGGCTTTGGAAGGTGGAGCCTAAGGGAGCAGGGTTCGAGTTCTTGGGCAACAACTTTGTTTTATTTTTGCGTCAAGGGACTGAGCTAAGTATGCCTTAAAATTAATGGTGTGGCTTGGTGTACATGGAAGTCCAATTGGCAGAATGGCTCTTAGGCGCTACTTAGGCGCTGGAGGGGAGGGAGGTCGCAGCTTCGAGGGCACGAGCTGCATTATGGAGTTTTATTTTGTTGTTTGGTGATGGGTGAAGTAGGTTGGATTTAAAATAAAATAGTGGGCTTTATGTCAAGGAATACAAAGTGGCCGAAAGTGGCACAGGCGTTGGAGGAAGCAGCAAGGTTCCATGTAACACCCCAAACCCGGACAAGACACCACGTCCAAATCTGGTATGTTACGGGGAAACATGTTTGTGAGAGGTTAAGTTTTTCGTTAAAAGCCGAGTGAAAACACAATGTATTTTGAAGACAATTAGCGTGAGACTTGTTTGAAATCGATGGTGTATTTGAAACCTGGAGATTTTGAAATCTTAACTGAATGTGTGGTTAAACGAGTTTAAACCATTTAAACCTTAATAGTTTCTTAGTGTTACTTAAAACCTTTTAGACTTAGGAGTAATACAAGTTTGATTTGAAAATCATTTGAGTTTGCTTACTATAAAGACATAGTGTGATACCCGATGGTATGGTTTAAAAACACATTATGTTATAATTTTGAAATCATTATCTTTCCAAGTTTTAGAAAAATTCATACCAACTTGTTTTGTTAAGGCATATTAAAAATCTAATTAAAACATAAACATCACAAAACATAAATTAAAGGCCTTTTACAAATCCAATATAAAACCCAAGTAAAGTAAATAAGCTAAAGTACCCAAAATTCAATAGTCTCGAGCAACACTTTTATTAAAGCATGGCATGTGCACCCGAGTCCATCCCTCAACCCGTGTCCGTCTACAAGTCACCTGAAATGTCAAAGGAGAGGGTGAGTCGAGTGACTCAGTGTGTAAATCCCGCTCCCGAAAAACAACATGCTAACACACATCATACAAAGCAACATAATTAATGCAACCCGATCCTAACCATCCATATCGCCTTTTCTACCCCGTGTGGTACCAAACCACTGGTGGTGCCAAACCACTGTGACATATAGTCACAATGTGTTACCAAAACACTGGTGTCCCAAAGACACAATATCCGTCAATGTGGTGCCAAACCACTGGTGTCCCAAAGACACAATTGTGCTACCAAAGCACTGGTGACCGCAGTCACAAATCCAATGATGGGGCCAACCCATCGTGTGATACCAAATCACTGACGTCAATCCCATATCTCGCAAGTGGGGCCAACCCACGGTGGTGTTAACCACAGGACGAGGCCGAGGTACCAAACCTCTGGAGGTGCCAAGCCTCTGGTGACCCAAAGTCACAAAGTGTGTTACCAAAACACCGGTGCTCGTCAAGACAAAATAACACCGCTCCCTCCACTCGTATCACCCATCAACATACCACACTCATGTAATCATGCATATCATATAATCATGCATATCATGCTAATATGTCTAATCTCATACCCCATGTCACATATATCCACAACCATGGTATCATATAGATCATCAAGAAACTCATAATAATAATCTTGACTTACCTGAAGTCGTAATCATACCCATTAGGGTATCACATCAATCATCACAGTGTTATCAATTATATTACTAAGCGTAAGTCATTAGTTTACACACCGAATTAGCGGAGGTTTTAATACTAAGAACCGGTCTAAGACCCTCGACCACCTTGACAACTTTGATCCTAAAATCAACCAACCAAAGGGTTAGCACACATATCATTCGTACAACCAAATAAATCAAAAGGGTACACGGTTTACCATCTTACCTTAAAGCTGGATTTGGTTTCCTACCAAATCCGAATCCAATGATGGTTCTTTCAAAGAATCGGCTTTCCCAGATTGCTTAACAGAGTAAGAAGCCTCGCCTTGCTTGATTTGAACCCAAGGGACCCTATCTGAAAAACAATTACTTACAAGAAGTTAATACCTTTTTAACCGATACCAAAGTCAGTACTTATCATACCAAAAATCGGTAAAATACTAGAGAAAGGGAAATGGCCATTCGCCTAGTACTTACCCTATACAAGACCGATTGAACACAATCACCCAACAACACCTAATATTCGGTCTACACCAAGAAAGGTTAAAGCTAACACCTTGATCAAGAAAAGAAAGGTTTAAAAAGAAAACGAAGAAGAAAACAACAAGAGTTGTAGTAAAGTTCGACTAATGTGTTTTGGAAAGAGGAAATAGATTAAAGATATGGAGAGGTGCTCTCGGTTTAAAGAAAAAAGAATGGATGATGGTGATTTTGGGGGATGAGTTTGACTTGAGAGAAATGGGTAACACAAATGGTGGCAATGGCTAACAAGTTTAAGAAAAGAAAGTAAGTAAAAGGTGATGAAAAGGGTGGTGCTTTCGGTTTAGAAGAAAAAGGAATGGAGGAAGATCACCTTTGAAAATAAAGTTTCAAGACAAGTTGTAGAGAAAACACAAGGTGGTTTCGGTTTAACACAAATGAAGAAGAAAGAAAAATAGAAGGACATTGACTTCAAAAAAATAATGATGAAAGCAACAAGCGAATTTGGCAAAGATGGAAGCACTTTGGGGTTTCTGGTTTCAAGCATGAGAAGAAAGACAAAATGGTTTCGGCTTAGGCTAATTGCAAGTGAAGAGCTTTGCTAGCTTTTGACTCAAAGAAAAGTGGCTTACCAACAAGGATTTTGACCAAAGAAGAGAAAAGAATAAAAATAAAACGCATACATGCTAAGGGAAAATTCGCACACCACCACAATAGCAACCTGAAGCCACTCTTTTCTTTCCCCAAACTCTCACCAAAAAGCCAACCTCCCCCATTTACTCTCACACCACTAATTCAAATGGCAAAGACCAAGTCTCCTCCTACAATTGCTCTCCATCCACCGCTTGAATATGTTGACCAAGTCCATGGTAGAGTTCAAGTTGCCCACAACCTCTTCCTCCATGCCGTCCAAAATGGGAGCCAAAAGGGTGGGATTCTCATGACTTGAACTCAAGACCTCCCTTGCATTTGACGCCACACACATGCTCCAAGTGGCGCATGCTTTGCCACTCCACCAGCTCCTTCTTGTGTTACAAATTCACTTAAATTAATTATAAACCCCAACACCTTCACTCCTATCCCCAAAGCCCAAAACTAAAATTTCACCACCTACTCGGGCTCACTCCCAGCCTACAACTAAGCCCAAAACACCCAAACAACATCATAGCAAGCAATTAATCATGCAACCAATGCCAAAACAAAATAGCCCTTAACCCGGGATATTACATTCCAGTCCCGTGTTGAATCAGAGTGTTGCATTTGGAATTTTATTTTGTTGTGGTCTTTTTGCAGCAGTTGGAAGGTGTGGGGCAAGACTTGGGTGTTGTATTTGAAGTGTGATTCTTGTTGAATGGAATTGGTAGTTTAAGCATTTTTGGATTCGGTTGGAAGGAGTGATAAGGATGAGTGTTGTATTTTGTTTTTCAAATTCGATGGGATAATGGATTAAGATTAGCCTATTTTTATCTTGTATTTTAGATTGAAGGGGCGG
Organism: Gossypium rotundifolium; assembly: GCA_025506655.1. Lineage (NCBI taxonomy): Eukaryota > Viridiplantae > Streptophyta > Magnoliopsida > Malvales > Malvaceae > Gossypium > Gossypium rotundifolium. Next base: position 95,596,770 of record CP106732.1, on the reverse strand, counting down.
TAATGGATAAAAGGTGGGACATTTATATTTTATTTTTTTATTTTGAATTGATTTTTTTAAATGGTTGGCTAGGAGAGATTTTAGGAATTGGCCGTATGTTGGAGTCTTCAAGGGGAGGGGGTGCCGAATTCTATAAATACGGAGAGAGCTCACCTTCGGCCACCCTTTTGGTTCCATTTGCTCTTGCCGAATTTGTTCCACCATTTCTTTTGGCCGGAATTTCAAGACTTAGTCAAATTCTCCATTTGTTCTTCATATTTCACCTGAGCCGAAACCTCCATTGCATCTCACTCTTTCTTCTTTTGGATCCTTAGCCTAATCACTCACCCTTTCATCTTTCTTTGCTTCCATTTTGTGTTAAACCGAAAGTCCACCCCCATACCTTTCTCTCCTCTTCTTAAAACCTTTTTGGCCGAAACTCTTATCTCCTTTCCATTGATTTTCTTTCATTGTTAGTCAATCTACTCCCACCTTTGTGCCGAATTTCCTTTCTTCAATTTGGTAGCACCTTGGCGAATATTAGCATAGATCTCTTCGGTTTTCGTTGCAATCGTTGTTGAAGGTACTCTAGGATTTTGAGGTATTCAGACAAGCCTCAGTTGCTAGCAGTCGACTTGGTAAGTGGTGGTAAGGGTTTATCTTGGTAAGTTATGTATTTGGTATTCGATTAAGACTAAGGTTGTTAAGTATTTGATGCTAAGGCCGATTGTAGGGGAGAAGAGCCTAACGCAGGAGACTTTCTTTGGAGTGGTTTAGTCAGCGTTTGTGGAAGCGTTAAGTAGTGCTTCGGGATCTCAGTATTTTGGTAAGGATGTTATTAGGTGATCTAAATTCAATAATAGTAGATTATGACTTGTTGATTAATGGTGTGATTCTGATTAAGTGTCGATGGATGCAAGTGCCAGTCAAGAGGGGAAAGGGAAAGCTCCCGTCCCGAAGTTCAAAAAGAGATCGGTTTCTGCTGTACGAGATTGGCCACCGGGGTGTGGGCGTGCAACAAAAAACGATAGGCAGATAGCGGTAGTCTCGCTAAACGATAGCGTCGGGATTGAGGGTTTAGAGCTTCAGTTATAAGGTGTGATTAACCCATCGATTTTCGGTATATGATATGTATCGATAGGTGTAAGTGTTAAATATGTGTTAATAAGTGCAGGACTATGTGAACCGGATACCTTAAAGGGTATGTCGATAAACAAAGTTAGTATCTAATTTGTTGAGATGTGGTTATTAATACGTGTATGTGAGTATGTCTATGAATATGAATGTATGCTTGAATATCATGTACATGCTTTATTCATTATGTCATTATATTATGTTACATGTGCATGGGTGGGTTTTTGAAAGAAGGCACGTGTACTTGAAAGTACGTGGTTGATGTCGACTTTGTGCTACATCGTGGATTGGCGCCGATCGAGGTCGCGTTGGGATCTTTGCGATTTAGTTCGTGTGGTTACCTTGATTGATATCGGCTTTATGCCATATCGTGGCTTGATGGATTGTCGTGTGCTCCATCGTGGTTTGATGTTGGCTATATGCTACATCGTGGATGGCATTGGTTGCCTTTTGGAGGAAAAAGAGAGGTGACTCGATGGTCCCTCGTGTGGTAGGTCGGATAAGGGGGTGTGTAGCGGTTGGACCTTAGGATTGGGTTGGGTTTCATGTTGCATGGTTCCGTTATGAGATGCTATGGAAATGGGCCAAGCCCAGTAATCAGTGGATTAATGAGAAAAGGGCCGAGCCCAGTACTTGAATGTGGATTGAATGTGGGCCAAGCCTGCATTGTGGTAATGTCTAAATGATTATATTTATATATTGCATTTGATAATTGGGTGGATTTGTGGTTAACATGTGGGTGGATATCGTGGTTTAATTACACATCGAGTCTCAGATGACTCACCCAATTATTTATCCAACATCGCAGTGACTTGTTGATCGGACCGAAGTTTGAGAGGATGCAAGGTGACCCATGCGTATGAGATTTATTTAATTATTTTTTAGCAATTTTAATACTAAGTGTTTTGTTTAATATTGGTTGTAATAAGGGCCACTTTTGTTTAAAGTACTGCTTATGGATGATGTAATTTATATCGTACTTAGAATTATTTTTACAAATGATTTATCTTTTAATAAAATATAATAAAGTTTTAATTCAAGTCAAGCTTAGATAATTAAATAATTTTAATGGAATTACTTCCTAAAATAAATAAAATTTTCAAGTTTTATTCTAAAGACAAAGATTTTCAACATTTTTCCGCAAAGGATAACCAGATCCGGCCATGACTCGTGGGCCGGGTTTGGAGATGTTACAGCTTGGTATCGAGTCCTGCTCAAAACTCTATTTGAGGGTTTTGGGCCCAAAACATTTTCAAATGGGCTTTAAAAAAATATGGGCTTTTAAGAAATTTTTCAGATTTTCCGCATGGCACTGCATTCTCTACCGAGTCCACTGTAAGTACTTTGACTTGTGAAGTAATTTGTTATATGAACTGCTATGGGCTTTGTTGGGCTCGTGGATTAGTGAATTAGGATGGCTTGAACCCTAAGGCTAGTCTACTCAAACATGTGCATAAGACTTAAGGTTACTAAACAAACTCAGAAGTAAGTTGCCGTGTTAAGGTGTGGCAACCTGTACGCATGTTCAGGAGTGGTATTCAGTGGGAGCTTAGTATTTAAGCAATCCGTGACTCACCTCCCTCCACTTGAATCCTACCCGTGCGTAGCTATGGTTCACCTTAACCAAGAGGACTTGTTCATAGGCTAAACCAATTCTTAAAACCCGAAAGGGATTAGCCTTGCTATTTTAAAATTCTTGGTTTTAAAATTTTTTTAAATTTACCCTTTTTTTGGTTTGTAAACCCTAAATCTGATTTTTGAAAAAAAAACGTTTTTTCGATTTACCAAAATTACCAAAATGCCCCTAGGGGCAAAAGTTCAAAAATGCCTCAGACACAAAATTACCACACTACACTCAACTTTTGTTAAAATGATTTTCACTTTGCAAAATATTAAAATCTCTAGTGCTCAAAATACAAATATACCCCGATTTGGGAAAATTTACAAAAATACCCCTGTGTTAAAATTACTAAAATGCCCCTGACTTTCAAAATTTCTGAGTTAACCCCAACTTTAATAAAATTCTCTCACTTTGCAAAAGTATCTGAATTTTTGTATTTCAAAATAATACCCCGACTTTTGAAATTTACAAAATTACCTCGTTGACAAAATTACTAAAATACCCCTCGGTTTCCAAAATTTCGCTATATCTCTAATTTGACAAATTTTAGAAATACCTCCGATGTGGAAATTTCAAATGTTCGTTTATTAAGTTTTAAAAATTTCCGGTTTATTATGGAAATGTCCTCGAGAATAAAATGACTAAATACCCTCGGGTAGAAACGCGTAAATGTCCGAATAGTGAATGTGGGTGGTAGATACCATCGAGTGTGCCTCACGAGGAATGAATGTGTTTTGATGATGAATGAATGTGTCTTCATTAAGAAATGAAGGTGTCTCTATTGATGAATGTGGAAGTGATTCTTTGAATTAGAATAGCGAATTTGAACTGGAACCTTGTGCGAACGAAAGAACTACTTCTAAAATTTTTCATTCATAAAATATGCTCGCTTAAATAGTGGAACAATTACTAATGCATAAAACTTCTTAATCGATAAAGCAAGACGATAGAGATGAGTTCTAGGGACGCAGAGAGGTAGAATGGCAAGATTTTAACCGATAGGTCCGCCATGGGTCGAAAGTGAAGTGCCACCAGCAGAGACGAGAGGAGCAAGATCAGACAGAGAAGATGACGCAGATCGCGGGCCATGTTACGAAAAGCAGAGCGAGTAGCGGAGTTAGTAGAGGAAATGGAACTCAAAGTCAGATCGGAAAGACTTAGATCGAACGGAGCCGAGATCTTTAGAGGAGTGTTTGGAGTAGCTCCTAACGTAGTGGAGTATTGGCTAGAAGCAATGAAAGAATCATGGACGATTTGGATCGCACCAATGAAGAAAAGTCAAGGAGTCTGCTTTACTTGCGACGGCTTATCGTTGGTGGCTCACCGTCAAACAAGGTGTACCGGTGGATCGACCGATTGGGATTTCTTTAAGGCCAAGTTTGAAGGGAAGTATGTAGAGCCAGTTATTTGGACTCGCAGGAAAGCGCTTAAATCTAGTGCAAGGAATAAGTCGGTCAGCGGAATATGAAGCTGAGTTTAGGCGACTAAGTCAAGACGCCAAAGGAATCGTGGCTACCGACACGAAAGGAGTGTTCGATTTGAAGATGGCTACTAGATGAGTTATGGAGTTGATCGCCCGCATGAGAAAGGGACTTTGCCATTTTAGTGGAGAAAGCTCTTGATCATCAAGAGGTTAAGAAAACTATAAGGGAAAACCGAGAAGAATAGGAACGAGAACAAGAGGAATGCCGGACCATCAAGATCGCTTGGTAATGCCCATAAAAGACCAAGGACCGAGAACCACCTAAGTGCACTTGTACCAAAGGATCGAATCGTTTTGTGCTCGATGTGGAAGACCTCACAGGAGAGTGTTGGGGAAATAGTAAAGAATGCTTTCGTGTGGATCTAAGGCACATCCGTTAAGAATTGTCCTCGAGCGACGAGGGTCGTGGTTCAAGCCATGGAAGGAATGGTTCTAGTCGAGTCAACCAAGATGTGATATCGGGTAAGCTCCTTTGTTTTGGAATATTCTTTAATTGCTTTCCTTGTTTGTAAGTTAGCTCTTTCTTGTATGATCTAGATCTTGAGAGAGAACTTAAAGACCGTGGTTGGGGAGTATGATAGACTAAGATCGAGTGCAGCTTGAGAAGTAGAATAGCGAGTTATGATTATTCGGTAATAAGTAATTTCGAGGATGAAATTATTTTAAGGAGGGTAGAATTGTAACACCTCGGTTTAGGGGCTAGGTAATTTAAGTATAATTCAAGTGTTGGTACGTTTTTGGGTGTGTTTGGAGGTGTTTTAGAGGTTTTAAGAATGCTCTGTAAAAGGGGAAGGCTTAGGAAAAGTTTTAATTTTAGGGTTAAGAAATGGAGCTGGGCTTTAGAGGGCTTAAGAAATTTATTTGGGAGGTTAAGGCACATGAAAGGTATTGGCAAAGTGGTTATGCGCTGCTTGGGGGCTTTGGAAGGTGGCGCCTAAGGGAGCAAGGGTTCGAGTTGCTGGGGTAGCAACTTTGTTTTATTTTTGCGTCAAGGGACTGAGCTAAGTATGCCTTAAAATTAATGGTGTGGCTTGGTGTACATGGAAGTCCAATTGGCAGAATGGCTCTTAGGCGCTACTTAGGCGCTGGAGGGGAGGGAGGTCGCAGTTTCGAGGGCCTGGAGCTGCATTATGGAGTTTTATTTTTGTTGTTTGGTGATGGGCTGAAGTAGGTTGGATTTAAAATAAAATAGTGGGGCTTTATGTCAAGGAATACAAAGTGGCCGAGTGGCCTGGGCGTTGGAGGAAGCAGCAAGGTTCCAGGTCCTGTGTTCGAATCAGGAGTGTTGCATTTGGAATTTTATTTTGTTGTGGTCTTTTGCAGAGGTTGGAAGGTGTGGGACTAAGACTTGGGTGTTGCATTTGAAGTGTGATTCTTGTTGGACAAAGAATGGTAGTTTAAGCATTTTTGGATTCGGTTGGAAGGAGTGATAAGGATGAGTGTTTTATTTTGTTTTTTTCAAATTCGGTGGGATAATGGATTAAGATTAGCCTATTTTTATCTTGTATTTTAGATTGAAGGGGCGGTAATGGATAAAAGGTGGGACATTTATATTTTATTTTTTTATTTTGAATTGATTTTTTTTAAATGGTTGGCTAGGAGAGATTTTAGGAATTGGCCGTATGTTGGAGTCTTCAAGGGGAGGGGGTGCCGAATTCTATAAATAGGGAGAGAGCTCACCTTCGGCCACCCTTTTGGTTCCATTTGCTCTTGCCGAATTTGTTCCACCATTTCTTTTGGCCGGAATTTCAAGACTTAGTCAAATTCTCCATTTGTTCTTCATATTTCACCGGAAATAAACCTCCATTGCATCTCACTCTTTCTTCTTTTGGATCCTTAGCCTAATCACTCACCCTTTCATCTTTCTTTGCTTCCATTTTGTGTTAAACCGAAAGTCCACCCCCATACCTTTCTCTCCTCTTCTTAAAACCTTTTTGGCCGAAACTCTTATCTCCTTTCCATTGATTTTCTTTCATTGTTAGCCGAATCTACTCCCCACCTTTGTGCCGAATTTCCTTTCTTCAATTTGGTAGCACCTTGGCCGAATATTAGCATAGATCTCTTCGGGTTTTCGTTGCAATCGTTGTTGAAGGTACTCTAGGATTTTGAGGTATTCGACAAGCCTCGGCCATAGCAAATGACTTGGTAAGTGGTGGTAAGGGTTTATCTTGGTAAGTTATGTATTTGGTATTCGATTAAGACTAAGGTTGTTAAGTATTTGATGCTAAGGCCGATTGTAGGGAGAAGAGCCTAACGCAGAGACTTTCTTTGGAGTGGTTTAGTCATTGCCAGGAAGCGTTAAGTAGCGCCGGGATCTCGAGATTTTGGTAAGGATGTTATTAGGTGATCTAAATTCAATAATAGTAGATTATGACTTGTTGATTAATGGTGTGATTCGATTAAGTGTCGATGGATGCAAGTGCCAAGAAGAGGGAAAGGGAAAGCTCCGTCCGAAGTTCAAAGAGATCGGTTTATTGCACGAGATTGGCCATTGGGGTGTGGGCGTGCAATGTAAAACGATAGGCGATAATGATAGTCTCGCTAAACGATAGCGCCGGGATCGAGGGTTTAGAGCTTCAAAGTTATAAGGTGTGTGATTAACCCATCGATTTCCTAGTATATGATATGTATGCGATAGGTGTAAGTGTTAAATATGTGTTAATAAGTGCAGTGACTATGTGAACCGGATACCCTTAAAGGGTATGTCGATAAACAGGTTAGTATCTAATTTGTTGAGATGTGGTTATTAATACGTGTATGTGAGTATGTCTATGAATATGAATGTATGCCTGAATATCATGTACATGCTTTATTCATTATGTCATTATATTATGTTACATGTGCATGGGTGGGTTTTTGGAAGAAGGTACGGTGTACTTGAGTACGTGGTTGATGTCGACTTTGTGCTACATCGTGGATTGGCGCCGACCGAGGTCGCTTGTGGATCTTTGCGATTTAGTTCGCGTGGTTACCTTGATTGATATCGGCTTTATGCCATATCGTGGGCTTGATGGATTGCCGGTGCTCCATCGTGGTTTGATGTTGGCTATACGCTACATCGTGGATGGCATTGGTTGCCTTTTGGAGGAAAAGGAGAGGTGACTCGATGGTCCCCGGTGTGTGGTAGGCTTGGATAAGGGGTGTGTAGCGGTTGGACCTTAGGATTGGGTTGGGTTTCATGTTGCATGGTTCCGTTATGAGATGCTATGGAAATGGGCCAAGCCCAGTAATCAGTGGATTAATGAGAAAAGGGCCGAGCCCAGTACTTGAATGTGGATTGAATGTGGGCCAAGCCCAGATTGTGGTAATGTCTAAATGATTATATTTATATATTGCATTTGATAATTGGGTGGATTTGTGGTTAACATGTGGGTGGATATAAGTGGTTTAATTACACACTGAGTCTGTATGACTCACCCAATTATTTATCCAACATCGCAGGTGACTTGTTGATCGGACCGAGTCGGAGAGGATGCAAGGTGACCCATGCAGAAGGAGATTTATTTAATTATTTTTTTAGCAATTTTAATACTAAGTGTTTTGTTTAATATTGGTTGTAATAAGGGCCACTTTTGTTTAAAGTACTGCTTATGGATGATGTAATTTATATCGCATTTAGAATTATTTTTACAAATGATTTATCTTTTAATAAAATATAATAAAAGTTTTAATTCAAGTCATGCTTAGATAATTAAATAATTTTAATGGAATTACTTCCTAAAATAAATAAAATTTTCAAGTTTTATTCTAAAGACAAAGATTTTCAACATTTTTCCGCAGTGATATAACCAGATCCGGTCATGACTCGTGGGCCGGGTTTGGGGATGTTACATGAACATGGTCTGAAGCACGAGCGTGTCACCGGGGTCACACGGGCGTGTCCCTTGGACCACATGGGCGTGTGAGCCTTGCTTCTAGCAAAAAGTTTTTAAGTTTTATAAAAGTTTCTTGTGTTCTCGGTTTAGTCCCCAACCACTTCCAATACCTATTTTGGGCTTCATAGGCTTGTAGTAGGGACTTCATGATCGAATATGAATGGTTTTAATTTGGACACAAATTTTATGACTTAAAATTGTGTGATTGCTTGTGATGTGAGTCCGGTAATGCCTCGTACCTTGTTCTGGAGTCGAATACGAGTAAGGGGTGTTACAGTTTAACTTGAATTCTTAAAACAAAATAATACTAAATTATTATAAGTCCTAATGTCATATAAAGTAAATAACAATTAATAAATAATATAATGTATATTAATTTATTATTTGCTATTATTTCATTTATTGAAATAAAAACTCTTAAAAAAAATAAAGCAATTTTAATCCTATGTAAAGTTGATAACAATTAATATATATTATATAAAATATAATTATTTATTAGTTATTATCATCTTATTTATTAAAAATTAAATTAAAACTTTTGTTTTAGCTTCTTTTAAAGATATTTACAAAAAGAGACATTTAATTTCAATATTTACAAAAAGAACAACCAAGTTTTGTAAATAATTCAATTAAGTACCTAAACTTAAAGAAAATTTGAAAATTGACTTGCAATTAAAACTTGGATCAAAATTTACCCTTTTATTTGAGAAATAAAAAAATTATTTTGCCATTTAGGAAATAATTTCTCGAAAGATTAACATGATTTTAACTTACCTGGAATGAACCTTAATCAGGAATTGAACAACAAAACTTGTTTACCTACTTTAATTTCTTGGATTCGGATGTGCTTATCATGCCATCTCTTTAATCTCTCCTTAAATAGCTTGGAATTTTCATATTAGAAAGTTCAGAATTCTTCTAACTCGTTAAGCTGAAGCATTCGTAAGCTTGGGATCTAAGTTTAGCTGTTGCAGAGCCCAGTAAGCTTTATGTTCTAACCTTAAGGACAAATGATAGGCTTTCCCAAAGACCAACCGATAGGGAGACATTCCTAAAGGTGTCTTGTATGTTGTCCTGTAGGCTCATAAAGCGTCATCTAGTCTTTTGGACCAGTCTCGTCGGTTTGGAAAAACTACCATCTCAAGTATACCTTTTATCTCTTTGTTTGCTAGTTCAACTTGTCCATTCGTCTATGGATGGTAAGTTATGGCAACCTTGTGCATCACTCCATGTTTATCGAGTAACCATTTCAACCATTTGTTCAGAAAATTGGACTCCTCATCATTGATGATAGCCCTAGGAGTTGCAAACCTTGTGAACACATGTTTCTGCAAAAAACTTCATCACAACCTTGGCATCGTTCGCCAGATATGCCTTGGCCTCAACCCACTTAGATACGTAGTCTACTACTACCAATATATATTTGTGACCAAAAGGAGGGAATAGACCAAGAAAGTTAATACCCCAAACATCGAATAATTCTACCTCAATGATGTTTATTCAAGGCATCTTATTTTTGTTGATGATGTTTCCAACCCTCGGGCATCGATCACAACTCTATATGTAGGCATACACATCTTTGAATAGTGTTGGCCAAAAGAATCGGACTTGCAATAATTTGGCCATAGTATGTGTATCTCAGAAGTGCCCCCCACTTGGAGCTGTGTGACAATGATATAAAATCTTCTGTACCTCATTTTCTGCCACGCATTTCCTGGTCATTTGATCTGCACACTTTTTAACAAGTATGGCTCTTGCTAGAAATAGTACATCACATCATGAAGAATCTTTTTCTTTTGTTGATAAGTAACATCAATCGGCATCAAACCATAAGATAAATAATTAGTAAAATCAGCAAACCAAGGGGTATTATGGACATGATTTATCTTAAGTATGCGCTCGTCTGGAAATGTCTCTTGAATGGGTATAAGTGGAGAATTTCCTTCTTGTGGCTCCAATCTAGATAAGTGATCTACTATTTGATTTTCTACTATTTGATTTTCTACCCCTTTTCAACCTTGAATTTCTAGATCAAACTCTTGGAGTAGAAGTACCCATTGGATTAATCTCGGCTTGGCATCTTTCTTGGCAAGTAAATATTTAATTACCAAATGATCCATATAAACAGTCTGTAAGAGCCCGATTTTAGCTAAATCAAAATAGTGGTTTTGGAACCACAAAATCGATGTCAAAAAATTATTTTTGGTATTTACAGCATGTTATTTGATATGTGTGAAAGTTTCGTGAGCTAATTTTATCGATTGGTTGGTCAATTTGAGAAAAAAAAATTAAATCGCGTAAATTGCAAAAGTGATGTTCTAATCGCTAAAGGTGTCTAATAGCTATGGAACTTAAAAGTGGAGGTCCTTATATTGTAATTAGACCATTAATAGCATGAGTGGACATATATGGGCATATATTAAGGTGTTTTAAATGGTTTTTTATAAGGTTAATATATTAATTTATTAAATAAAGGTTGATTAATTAAAACAAAAAATAAATTTTGTTCATTTATCTTTCTCCCAATTGAAAATAAGAAAGAAAAGAAGCCATTGATGAACTTTGAAGGTTCGGCTATTGCATGCTTCAATTGTAAGTAATTTTGAGCTTGGTTTTTAATGATTTCTATGTTTTTGTAATCGTTGCAGCTCAATCTAGCTAGCCCGTACCTTTACTTTTGAAACTGTTAGAGATTTTGAGAGTTTTCATTGTTGGATCTAAGTGTTCTTTGATGTTTAATGTTGAAATATGAAAGCTTGATGATAGTTTTACATGTTTTGTTAAGTGATTTTTGATGAAAATGCATAATAGGGATTAAATTGTGAAAAGTACAAATTGAGTGGTTGAAATGTGAAATAAATGGAAGTTTTAGGCTGCTACGGACCTATAAATAATTTTTCTAGGCTTGGGTTTATTGAAATTATGGGAATTTAGTGTTTTGTGAAATAAGGACTAAATTGTAAAAGTTGTGAAATACTTGGGGCAAAAGTGTAAGAGTGCTATAAAGTGTGATATGGACTAAATTGAAAGAATATGTGATTGAGTAAGTTAATTTTGAACTCATATAGATCAAGAAAGAAAGAATGATGATTTAGATCGGGAGAAAAGTAAAGTTATTGAATAGTCGATCTGTTTCGTCATTTCCGTATACGAGGTACGTTCGTATAATTGAACTTAATTGTGCATTTGTTTAAGTGATGGATAGAATTAAGATTGTATGTATTCCATTAGTTAAATTTGGAGATATTGAATTTAAATGTACTGTTTAAGCATACGAGTTTGTAACAACCCATTTTTCAGTGAAATCGGAACAATGGTTTTGGGACCACAAGTCTGATCCGAAATAAAATTTATTTTTATTTTATTATGTGGTTCATAATATGATAGGCATACCGTGTGAAAAATTTGACACGAAAATTTTATCGATTTAGTGCCTAATTACGAGAAGGACTAAATCGCATAAAATGCAAAAGTTGAATTCTAGTAGCTATAAGGATCAAATAGATATGGGATTCAAAACTAGGGGTCCTTATATGGTAATTAGACCATTAAGAAAAGTATGTAGATTTTTCTTGGTGACACATCTGTGGAATTATAGAAAAAGACATTGGACTAAATTGGAAATACTAAAATACTTAATTAATTAAAAGATGAAAAGAAATATATCACCTTAGTTTCATCATCATCAGCCTAAAAACTTATGGAAACCCTAGGAGAGAGGGAAAAAAGTTTCAAGGCCTAATTTGGTAAGTTTTCTAGTCTCGTTTTTAGTAATTTTGATATTTTTGGAATCGGGATAGCTTAATCTCTCTATTTGGGGGATTAATTTGAAAAGTTATCAAAGTATGAAAATAAGTCATGGATGTATTATGCTGGAAATTAGAAATTTATGGTAGAAAATAAAAGATTATTGTAGATAAATAGCTTTTACAAAGTAATTTTTGATGCAAACTTGATTAGGGACTAAAATGGTTAGGCTTGGAATAGAGAGAAATTTGCACAAATTTCATTTTCTGCACCTAGGGACGAAAATGGAATTATGGAAAAGTTAGGGGCAAAATGGTAATTTTGCCTAGGATGTAAATTGAGTATGTTTAAATATGAAATGTATGAAATTGATGGTTAAATTAATTTATATAGATCTAGAAAACACAAACTCAAGGCTAGATCGAGGAAAAGAAAAGATTTCGGATTAGTAGACTATTACGCGAACAAGTGTCGAGGTAAGTTGGTGTAACTTAATTGGACATGTAATTAATTTAATTTAATGTTGTGTTGTTTGTAATGTGAATTATGTTAATGTGCAATACTCATAAACTATGATGGAAAATTTGCTACATGCATGAAATGATGATAGGGTTAGTCCTGATTGAATATTGAGTTTCGATGGGTGAATGTGCTTTCTCGAAATGAATAAGGTCCTATATTTGTTGCGGATGGGATTTAGTTAGGACGAGTAATCCTATTGATCTTGTCATATAAAGGATTTAGCCTGGACGAGTAATCCTACCACAAAACCTCTCGAGTAAATGTTATGATTTGGGTTTAGCCGAGAGTAGTAACCCTATTTAAGCTCTTATGAGCACACGTTATATTAAGGATTTAGCCTAGACTGGTAATCCTATTACACGATATATGACTCGAGGGTGTGTCCCATGACTAAGCGCCCTAAGGGGTATCCTTGAATGAGAATTGACAGATTAATGAAACGTACACCTCGAGTGTACTTGTAACACCCCTTACACGTGTCCGACGGCGAGACAGGATACGTGGCATTACTGTGCTTAACCTTACTTGAACATGCATTCTTGGGCTATAAAATTTCATTTCAACTTAAAAATTTTACCTTCTTATTCATAATACATATTATAGGCCTATGAGGCCTTAAACTGATATATGGATGGTTCCGTAGATCAACCGGGAACTTTAACGCTCTTAAAAAATTTTTGCCTCAACAAGGGCCACACGCCTGTGTTGCCCAAGGGACACGCCTGTGTGCCCCTAATACATGCCCTTATTCATCACCCGTGGTTGACAATGACTTATCTCACACAGCTAAGCACACGCCCGTGTCTATAATCGGTGTCCTTCACATGGCCTAGACACACCCGTGTCTCCTACCCGTAGAGCTATATATTTATGGTGTCATCATACTCTTAATAGCACATGGCCAAGACACACGCCCGTGTGCTGGCCCGTGTGACGAATTGTATTCTCATAAATTAGTGCAGTGGACACAAGGCCTACTAACACGCCCATGGGGAGGTCCGTGTGTCACACACGGCCTTGACACACGCCCGTGGGTCTACCCGTGTGGACAATTATATGGCTATTTTCCAAGCCAATTGCCACTCTGAAACATAAACACACTTCTATCATCACAAGCCACTCAATTATTCCATCCATAAAAAGGATTAAATGCATAAACTCGTCATCATGAAGTGTTTATAACTTAACAAATATTGTGAAACACCCCAAACCCGGCCCACAAGCCCTGACCGGATCTGGCATGCTCCTTGAGTAAAATGTAGCTAAACCTCGTTCTGTCACTTTAGAAAAAATTGGTGGTTTTAAAAAAATTGGATTTGAGTTGTGATCAGGTTGAAAACCGTGTTGTTTTTGAAGTTTGTATTGAAACATTATTATCATGTGTTCAAAATTTCAAGTTAAAAGAAATGTCAAATTTTAGATGTTTAAGTGTCAAAACTATTGAAGTTGTTTTACGAAAAATGGTTAATCATTTGTTTGATGTTGTTCATATCATAATAAAAATTAAACCGCAAAATAAAACAATTAAATAACAATGGCCTTATTACAACAAAATAAAACCCAAAATAAATTCAAAAAAAAAAAAACATAATAAGAAATCGAAAATCTTTGAAATGAGCATGGCCACCACTAAGTCTCTGTTGACGGTCATTCTTGAGTATCACACGCAAAATGTTAGCCCATGAAGGGTGAGTCAACAGACTCAGTGTGTAACAACCATCACAGATTCCCAATCGATCATAGCATATTATATCACATACGAACAAATATAAGCAATGATGCAACCCAAACCCACCTAGATATCCAACCTCTACACATCACCGTACACCTAATCACACAGTAGGGATTACTAAATTGACCCTCCATCCACTACACACCATCGAAGGCGATCATTGATCAGCGCACATCGCCCTTATAATTGTGGCATAGCCACGGATAATGTAATGAGTCACGATTCATTATATGTGACACAAGTCACCGGATAATGTGATAAAACCACCGAACACTTCCCTTTATCATTATCACCCATATGCCCATGCAACATCGTAACATACAAATATCATGCAATTTACCTCCCCCATGGCCATATCAATATTTCTTATATTTTCTTATCATAGTTTATAAACTTTATTAGCTGTGAGTTAGAGGTAGCGATACTGAATACCTTTGTACCATTGAATGGTACCCTTAGCCATGTTCTTCATATTTCCATTAACACATATTTAATACTAACACTATTAATCTATCGGGAATTAGTGTAGGGCTACACACCTGACTATTCATAGATCTAAGCGAAATCCCAAAATTTTTGCTTTCCCCCTTCCTATAATCGGTCAACACTAGTTAGTGACCAAAAGCCTATTTGGCTCAACTTAGAAATCCCGAAGGATATGTCACATGAAGATATCACCTTACCTTAATGTCAATTTGGTTTCCAACCAAATCCCAAACTACGTGATGATCCTTCCTTGCAATCGGCCAAGCACTAATACACACAATTAATTATCCTTCGGCTTTTTAATCAATAAGAAACAGATCCAAAAAACTAAAACCCTTACCTAGATCGACCACTGAGTCTCGAAGATCTACCGAATCAGGTTGTACTCCTCCCTAAAATCCATAGTTAGAATCGGTAACCTTTAATAAGTAATATGACCTTTGGCCGAATATCACAACTTTTTTACCTTGGATATCCAAATCCCGAAAGATTTCCTTCTAATCGTTGGCTACAAAGATCCCAAAATCTCCCTTCATAGTTTCGGCCAAAAGAATAAAAAGGAATTAGAGTCTTTAACTTTCAACCAAACAAAGGAAAAGGAAGAGAACTCAACTAACTATTAACCCTTACCAAAATCGATTGAACACCTTTGCTTGGAACACGGAGAGATTTGGCCACAACAGAAGGTTGATTGGCTTTGAGAAAGAAATAGAAAAGGAATCAGTTCAAAAAGGAGTAAAGGTGAAATCGGCTATGGAGAGTGATGGGAAAAGAGGTGAGATTCGGCTTTTGATCTAGTGGACAAATCGGCTTCAAAGGTTAAAGATGCAATTGGCTATGGTCTAGTATGTTTTAGGCATTTTAGTGATAGAAGAAATCATAAGAAGAAAAAGAAAAGAGTTTGAAAGTTGGTGTGGTTCGGCTTTGGTGAGAAAGAGGAAGAAAGAGTGGTGAGAAGAAGAAGAGAAGAGGAATGATGGTGAGGCTCGGTTAAAATTGACAGGGAGTTTAGGCTAGTAGGTGACTAAATTTATCATCATGAAAGTCCCTTGGCGGCCAACTCTCCTTCCTCATCCAAATTCCCTTTTCACTCCTACTTAGCGAATCTTTAAGCTATTTGACCCAATCTACACTTCATCCATGAAGTGTCCTTGTCTGATCCATCATTTGCATCTCTTTGCTGAAAAATAAAAGCTCTAAAACGCTTCCCTTGCTGCTCGAACCTAGGTCCCCTTACACTCCTTGTGGCGTCACTAACTAAGGCCCTAAGTGGCTCCTCCTTGCCACTTTACCAAGGCTTTTCTTGTTTCCTAAGCCACACAATAAACTCCTTAAGGCCTAGCTCCCTTAGTTCCTCTTTTTAGGCTTAAAATCAAATATTTTCTAAGGCTTTAAGGAGTTTACTATGTGGCTTAGGACACAAGAAAAGCCTTGGTAAAGTGGCAAGGAGGCGCCACTTAGGGCCTTAGTTAGTGACGCCACAGGGAGTGTAAGGGGACCTAGGTTCGAGCAAGAAGCTTAGCGCTTGGAGCTTTTATTTTTAGTAAGGAGATGCAAGGATGGATTTGACAAGGACACTTCATGGATGAAGTGTAGATTGGGTCAAATAGCTTAAAGATTCGGCTAAATAGAGTGAAAAGGGGATTTGTATGAGGAAGGAGAGTTGGCTCACCAAGGACTTTCATGATGACAAATTCACCACCTAGTAGCCAAAACTCCCTAAGCCAAATTTTAACTGAGCCTCACCATCATTCCTCTTCTTTTCTTCTTCTCACCACTCTTTCTTCCTCTTTCTCACCAAAGCCGAACCACACCAACTTTCAATCTCTTTTCTTTTTCTTCTCATGATTTCTTCTGTCATTAAAATGCTGAAAATACACTAGACCATAGTCGATTGCATCTTTAACCTTTAAAGCCAATTTGTCCACTAGATCAAAAGTCGAATCTCACCTTTTTTGCCATCACTCTCCATAGCGATTTCATCTTTAATCCTTTTTGAACCGATTCCTTTTCTATTTCTTTCTCAAAGCCAATCAACCTTCCGCTAGGCCAAATCTCTCGTGTTCCAAGCAAAGGTGTTCAATCAATTTTGTAAGGATTAACAGCTAGTTGAGTTCTCTTTTTTCCTTTGTTTAGCCGAAAGTTAAAGACTCTAATTCCTTTTTAATCTTTTGGCCAAACTATGAAGGAGATTTCTGGATCTTTGTTGCCAACAATTAGAAGGAGATCTTCGTGATTTGATATCCAAGGTAAGAAAGTTAGGATACTCTACCAAAGGCCATATTACTTATTAAAGGTTGCCGATTCTAACTATGGATTTTAGGAAGGAGTACAACCTGATTTGGTAGATTTTTGGGACTCGGTGGTCGATCTAGGTAAGGGTTCTAGTGTTTCAGATCTATTTCTTATTCATTCAAAAGCCGAAGGCTAATTGATTGTGTGTATTAGTGCTTGGCCGATTGCAAGGAGGGATCATCATGTAGTTCAGGATTTGGTTGGAAACCAAATCGGCATTAAGGTAAGGTGATATCTTTATGTGACATATCCTTCGGGATTTCTAAGTTGAGCCAAATAGGCTTTTGGTCACTAACTAGTGTTCACCGATTATAGGAAGGGGGAAAGCAAACGTTTTGGGATTTCGCTTAGATCTACGAATAGTCAAGTGTGTAGCCCTACACTAATTCCCGATAGATTAATAGTGTTAGTATTCAATATGTGTTAATGGAAATATGAAGAACATGGCTAAGGGTACCATTCAATGGTACAGTGCATTCAGGTACGTTACCCTAACTCACCGTTAATAAAGTTTATAAACTATGATAAGAAAATATAAGAAATTTTGATATGACCATGGGGGGAGGTATATTGCATGATATTTTTATGTTACGTATGTTGCATGGGCATATGGGTGATAATGATAAAGGGAAGTGTTTTGTGGTTTTACCACATTATCCGGTGACTTATGCACATATAATGAATCTAGTGACTCACACATTATCCGTGGCTATACTACAATTATAAGGGCGATGTGCAAAATGATCGCAAAGGATCGCTTTTGATGGTGTGTAGCGGATGGAGGGTCGATTTAGTAATCCCTACTGTGATTAAGGTACGGTGATGTGTAGAGGTTGATATCTAGGTGGGTTTGGGTTGTATAATTGCTTATATTTGTTCGTATGTGATATAATATGCTATGATCGATTGGGAAGTCATGATGGTTGTTACACAATCGAGTTTGTTGACTCACCCTTCGTGGGCTAACATTTTGCAGGTGATACGCAGTAAATGGACCGGCCTAAGAGACTTTGTGGTGGCCATGCTCAGCTCAGCATTTTCGAATTTCTTATTATGTTTTTCTTAATTTATTTTGGGTTTTATTTTGTTGTAATAAGGCCATTGTTATTTAACTGCTTTATTTTATGCTTAATTTTATTATGATATGAACAACATCAAACAAATGATTAACCATTTTTTCATAAAACAACTTCAATAGTTTTGACACCTAAACATCTAAAATTTGATATTTCTTTTAACTTGAAATTTTGAACACATGATAATAATGTTTCAATACAAACTTCAAAAACAACACGGTTTTCAACCTGATCACAACTCAAATCCAATTTCTTTAAAACCACCAATTTTTTCTAAAGTGACAGAACGAGGTTTAGCTACATTTTACTCAAGGAGCATGCCAGATCTGGTCAGGGCTTGTGGGACGGGTTTGGGGTGTGTCAATTTGGTATCAGAGCCCGGTTCAAAACTCAGCCTTGAAGGCTTTTGGGCCCAAAAATGCTTTTATTTTGAAATTGAGTTTTACTAAAGGATGAGCAGGTTTTCTGGCATGGCACCTGAGTCTCCGGCCCGAAGTCCACCAGGTAAGTACCTCTAATTATTGTGTGATTTGCATGTGGGTATTACGGGATTGTAGATTAGTAGATTAGGAGCTATTGAACTCTAGGATTAGCTTATTCCCACACAAAATTTCATAAAATTTAAATATTAATCGAACAAACCTATGAGTAAGTCACCGAGTTAAGGGTGTGGCAATAGTTATGCGCATGTCTAGGATTGGATTCAGGGGGAGCTTGGTATTTAAGCAGTCCTAGTGACTCACCTCTTCTTCGCTCGAATCCTACCTAGTGCGTAGTGACAGTTCACCCTAACCAAGAGGACTTAATCATAGGCTAAATCCAACAATTAAAACCCGAAAGAGACTAGCTACACTGTTTTATAAAAACCTTAGTTTTAAAATTACCGAAATACCCCCAGATTTCCAAAATCACTGAAATACCCCCAGATTTCCAAAATTACCAGAACACCCCTATTTCACAAAATCACCAAGGACCCTATTTTGAAAAATTACAAAATACCCCTGTAGGATAAAATTACGAAAATACCCCTGGGTAGTGGAAAACAACAACGAAGGCAACCACAACACTTTTCATGATGAACGCAAGTTCATGAATGTTGATGATTGAATGAATGAACTTGAGACTGTAGTGTGTGTATGAATTCGAAAGAACTACTTTTGAGAACTATTAATCATAAGACTGTTCGCGATAAACCACTAGGAAAGAAATAATGATTCATAAAATTCTTAATCAGATAAACGCAACTCAAAAAAATGAGTTCTAAGGGATGTGGTCGTAATGTACGAGGGCGTGGTAGAGGCAGAATGACTGTATTGGAACCCGTTAGGTCTGTTCAAGGGTCCGAGAATGAGATGCCACCGCCACCAGCTGCTGGTGTTGAATATCAAGATCATACAGGGGATGATGCAGTATTGCAGGCGATGCTGTGATTTCTTGAGAGGGTGGCTGGAGCAGGTAGAGGTATGGGAGCTCAAAAATCTGTACCCGAGCAACTCTGAGCCAATGGAGTTGAGGTATTCTGAGGTTTATCTGGTGTGGCGCCCAATACGACTGAGTATTGGATGGAGGCGACGGAGCAAATTATGGACGATTTAGACCTGACTGCTGAGGAGAAATTGAAAGGGATGGTGTCGCTTCTCCGCAATGAGTCATACCAGTGGTGGCTCACGGTTGGGGATGGTACCGCAGCGGATGATTTTACTTGAGAGTATTTTAAGGTGGCGTATCAGAAGAAGTATATTGGGACTAGCTATATTGATGCGCAGAGGAAGGCGTTTTTGAGGTTGGTTTAGGGGAGTAAGTCTGTAGCAGAGTACGAGGCAGAATTTTTAAGGCTGAGTCGGCATGCTCGAGGCATCGTGGCTACGGAGCATGAACGTTGTGTCAGGTTTGAGGACGGATTGAGGGATGACCTAAGATTGCTGATAGTTCCACAAAAGGAGCGGGAGTTTACCGTGTTGGTGGAGAAGGCTAAGGTAGCCGAAGGGGTTAAGGAATCTGTGAGACAGAATTTTGATAGGAATAGACAAAAGAGAGGTTTTGGATCATCAGGGTCATCCGGGAACGTTCAAAAGAGACCTAAAGTTGATGGGCCACGAGGTCAGCAGGCTGTTACGGGAGGACAATACCGTACTTGTGCTCAATGTGGAAAGATGCACCTGAGAGAGTGTTGGAAGAAGACAGGGGGATGTTTTAAGTGTGGATCCAAGGATCACATGATTAGGGACATCCCTATGAAAAATGACGGAGTGACCAATAAGCTAGGGTCTTAATTAGGCCGGAAGAGGTGGGCCAATGCACCATCATGGGTCGTGGTTCGGTTGGCGAGGTAATGGTTCGGAAGGGTCGAGGAACACCAAAGGCAGGTATTGGTAACAGAGGTGAGACAAACAGGTCTCGTGTATGCGCTTTGTCGGAGGGAGGATGGTGACGCACCAACGCCATAACCCAGACGTTCCTTATAGCTGACAAGCCTTACTTTGCTTTAATTGATGTTGGCTCGACCCACTCATATGTTGCATGTAGAGTAGCTGAAACACTAGGTGTAGTATCTGAACTATCTGTTAGGGAGATGACTGTAGTGAGCCCGTTAGGTCAAATGGTAGTGGTGAATAGGATATTTCGATGTGTGCCCCTAGAGATTTAGGGAGTGGTATTTCCTGCCGACTTGATGGAACTACTCTTCAGATAATTTGATCTCATTCTAGGCATGGATTGGCTAGTGGAACATCGTGCTAAATTGGATTGTGTAGCTAAGCGAATGAAGTTGAGGACTCCGGAGGATGAGGAGATAATTATGATAGGAGAAAGAAGAAATTATTTGGCAAACGTAGTCTCCGCATTAAAGGCTGATAAGATTGTTCGGAAAGGGTGCAAGGCATTTTTGGCCTTCGTTAGTGCTTTGAATGCAAATGAAGAAGGAGTTAGTGGAGTGAGAACTATAAGGGAATTCGTGGATGTCTTTTCAAAGGAGCTACTTGGGTTACCCACGGACAGGGAGGTAGAGTTTGGAATTGATTTACTGCCAGGTACAGCTGTGTCAATCATTTCGTATCGAATGGCACCAAAGAAGTTAGTAGAGCTTAAAGCCCAGATCCAAGAGTTACTCGAACGTGGGTTTATTCGACCTAGTGTGTCTCCATGGGGAGCACCAGTCCTATCTGTGAAGAAGAAGGATGGGACTATGCGTATGTGCATAGATTATCGGTAGTTAAATAAGCTGACCATCAAGAACAAGTACCCATTACCGAGGATAGATGACTTGTTCGATCAGCTTAAGGGGGCCACGGTATTTTCAAATATACATCTACGGTCGGGATATCATCATCTTAAGGTGAATGAAGCAAATATCCATAAGATGGCTTTCTAGACAAGGTACGGGCATTATGAGTTCTTAGTAATGTCGTTCGAATTGATGAATGCCTCAGCTGCATTCATGGATATGATGAACTGGGTTTTCCAACCCTACTTGGATCGGTTCGTCGTAGTGTTTATAGACGACATCCTAGTGTATTCCAAGTCTGAGGAAGAACATGATGAGCATCTCTAGGTTGTATTGCAAGTGTTAAGGGAAAAGAAGCTATATGCCAAGTTTAGCAAGTGCGAATTTTGGCTGAAGAAAGTTACGTTATTAGGGCATGTGGTGCCTGTGGAAGGAATAAGGGTGGATCCTCAAAGGATTGAGGCTGTATTAGATTGGAAACCCCCTAAGTCTGTGGCTAAGGTTCATAGTTTCTTGGGGTTAGCAGGCTACTACCGGAGATTTGTTGAAGGGTTCTCGTCTATAGCAGCACCTCTGACGAAGTTGTTATGGAAGGAGGTACCTTTCGTATAGGCGGATAAGCAGCAGGAAAGTTTTGATAAGCTTAAGAGAGTATTGACTGAGGCTCCGGTTTTGATTCAGGTGGAAGCAGGGAAAGACTTCGCGGTGTATTGTGATGCTTCCCATACAGGATTGGGATGTGTCCTTATGCAAGACAGGAAAGTGGTCGCTTATGCGTCTCGGCAGTTAAGGCCACATGAGGTTAACTATCCGACACATGATCTGGAGTTGGCGACGGTAGTTTTCACTCTAAAAGTGTGGAGACACTATTTGTATGGAGAAAGGTCAGTGATTTACACGGACAACAAGAGTTTGAAGTATCTGCTGACTCTGAAGGAGCTAAATTTGAGACAGCGAAGGTGGGTGGAGTTGTTGAAAGACTATGATTGCTCAATAGAGTATCAGCCGGGCAAGATGAATGTGGTGGCAGATGCCCTAAGTCAGAAAGTGATGTCGGATCTGAGGGCAATGTTTGCACATCTTAGCCTTTATGATGATGGAAACTTGTTGCAGAGTTGCAAGTGAAGCCGACGTGGCTAAGTCAGGTGAAGGAGAAACAATTGGTAGATGGTGAACTCAGTGCTAAGCTGCTACAAGTACAAAATGGGAAGCTGGAAGACTGTGGTGTAAATGGTGATAGAGTGCTATGTTTTCAGGGCAAGGTCTGTATGCCAAAGGATGAGGAGTTAAGATAGAAAATTCTTCGGGAATCACATTGTAGCCCTTCTACTATGCATCCTGGAGGAAGTAAGTTATACAGAGATCTATGGGATTAGTTTTGGTGGCCTGGTCTTAAGCGGGAAGTTACAGAATTTGTAGGGAAGTGCTTAACGTGTCAGCAAGTCAAGGCTGAGCACCAGGTACCGTCAGGATTGCTTCAATCGATAAGGATTCCGAAATGGAAGTGGGATAAAATTACCATGGACTTCGTTAGTGGGCTTCCCCTTACGCCTACTAAGAAGGACTCTATATAGGTGATAGTAGATCGGTTGACGAAGTCTTCACATTTCATACCAGTGCAGGTTGACTATTCCCTGCAGAGATTGGCAAAATTGTATGTCGCAGAAATTGTGAGGCTGCACGGAGTGTCGATGTCGATTATCTCGGATAGGGATCCGAGGTTTATGTCTCGATTTTGGAAAGCACTACATCAAGCATTCGGCACCAGGTTGGACTTCAGTATGGCATTCCATCCGCAGTCGGACGGCCAATCTGAGCGGGTAATTCAAGTGCTAGAGGATATGTTGAGGGGTTACGTGATAGATTTCAGAGGAAGTTGGAAGGAGTTCTTGCCTTTAGCGGAATTTGCGTACAATAACAGCGATCAAGCAAGTATTCGGATGGCACCGTATGAAGCACTATCTGGACGGAAGTGTCGCACTCCTACGTGTTGGACAGAATTGGGGGAACGTCATGTTTTGGGGCCAGAGATTGTGGCAGAATGGGAAGGAAAGGTTAAGGTAATTCGAGCACGGTTGAAGGAGGCATCTGACAGGCAGAAGTCATATGCAGATCTTAAGCAGAAATAGATAGAGTTTGCTAAAGGAGATCAAGTGTTTTTAAAAGTTTCGCCATGGAAGAAGGTGATGAGATTTGGTCACAAGGGAAAGTTAAGTCCCAAGTTTATAGGACCTTATCAGATTTTGAAGCGGGTTGGACCAGTGGCATATCAATTAGAGTTGCCTTCAAAATTGAAGCAGATGCACGATTTGTTCCACGTTTCGATGCTACGTCGTTACCGATCGGATCCATCTCATGTAATACCGATTGAGGAGGTGGAGCTAAGACTAGATTTGTCTTATGAGGAACAGCCAATTCAGATTCTGGAACGGGATGTGAAGGTGCTTCGGAGGAAATCAGTTCCTCTAGTCAAAGTGTTACGGCGTAACCATGGATCGAAAGAAGCTTCATAGGAGCTAGAGGAAGCAATGCGACCGCAATACCCTCACTTATTTTAGCCAGGTAATTTCAAGGTCAAAATTATTTTAAGGGGGTAGAACTGTAATATCCGGGATTTAGGGGTTATGCATTTTTACTTAAATGTGTATGGTAGCATGCTTGTGTGTGAATTGAATGTGTTTTGGGGGCTTCAGGAACCTTGGGATGTAGGTAGAAGCCTTAGAAAACATTTGATTTTAAGCCTAAAAAGGGGAACTAAGGGAGCTAGGCCTTAAGGAGTTTATTGTGTGGCTTAAGACACAAGAAAAGCCTTGGTAAAGTGGCAAGGAAACGCCACTTAGGGCCTTAGTCAGTGACGCCACAGGGAGTGTAAGGGGACCTAGGTTCGAGCGGCAAGGGAAGAGTTTTGGAGCTTTTATTTTGTTGCAAAGAGATGCAGTGATGGACAGCACAAGGACACTTCATGGATGAAGTGTAGATTGGGTCAAATAGCTTAAAGATTCAGCTAAGTAGGAGTGAAAAGGGGGATTTGAATGAGGGAAGGAGAGTTGACCGGCCAAGGGACTTTCATGATGACAAATTCGGTCACCTAGTAGCCAAAACTCCCTAAGCTCAATTTTAACTGAGCCTCACTATCATTCCTCTTTTCTTCCTCTTTTCACCATTCTTTCTTCCTCTTTCTTACCAAAGCCGAACCACACCAACTTTCAATCTCTTTTCTTTTTCTTCTCATGATTTCTTCTGTCATTAAAATGCCTAAAACACAATAGACCATAGCCGATTTCATCTTTAACCTTTGAAGCCGATTTGTCCACTAGATCAAAAGCCGAATCTCACCTCTTTTGCCCTCACTCTCTATAGCCGATTTCATCTTTACTCCTTTTTGAACCGATTCCTTTTCTATTTCTTTCTCAAAGCTAATCAACCTTCTGTTGTGGTCGAACCTCTCCGTGTTCCAAGGAAAGGTGTTCAATCGATTTCAGTAAGGGTTAACAGTTAGTTGAGTTCTCTTCTTTTTCCTTTGTTTATCCGAAAGTTAAAGACTCTAATTCCTTTTTATAAAGTTAAAGACTCTAATTCCTTTTTATTCTTTTGGCCGAAACTATGAAGGGAGATTTCGGGATCTTTGTAGCCAACGATTAGAATGAGATCTTTCGGGATTTGGATATCCAAGGTAAGAAACTTATGATATTCGGCCAAAGGCCATATTACTTATTAAAGGTTGCCGATTCTAACTATGGATTTTAGGGAGTACAACCTGATTCGGTAGATCTTTGGGACTCGGTGGTCGATCTAGGTAAGGGTTCTAGTGTTTCGGATCTGTTTCTTATTCATTCAAAAGCCAAAGGCTAATTGATTGTGTGTATTAGTGCTTGGCCGATTGCAAGGAGGGATCATCACGTAGTTCGGGATTTGGTTGGAAACCAAATCGGCATTAAGGTAAGGTGATATCTTCATGTGACATATCCTTCGGGATTTCTAAGTTGAGCCGAATAGGCTTTTGGTCACTAACTAGTGTTAACCGATTATAGGAAGGGGGAAAGCAAAAGTTTCGGGATTTCGCTTAGATCTACGAATAGTCAGGTGTGTAGCCTTACATTAATTCCCGATAGATTAATAGTGTTAGTATTAAATATGTGTTAATGGAAATATGAAGAACATGGAAAGGGTACCATTCAATGGTACAAAGGCATTCAGTATCGTTACCCTAACTCACGCTTAATAAAGTTTATAAACTATGATAAGAAAATATAAGAAATATCGATATGGCCATGGGGGGAGGTATATTGCATGATATTTGTATGTTACGTATGTTGCATGGGCATATGGGTGATAATGATAAAGGGGAAGTGTTCTGGTGGTTTTTACCACATTATCTGGAGACTTGTGTCACATATAATGAATCTGGTGACTCTGTCACATTATCTGGTGGCTATGCCACAATGATAAGGGCAATGTGCAGTTGACTACAGTGACTGCCTTCGATGGTGTGTAGCGGATGGAGGGTCGATTTAGTAATCCCCACGGTGTGATTGGAAGGTACGGGTGATGTGTATAGGTTGGATATCTAGGTGGGTTTGGGTTGCATCATTGCTTATATTTGTTCGTATGTGATATAATATTCTATGATCGATTGGGAATCATGATGGTTGTTACACCGAGTCTGTTGACTCACCCTTCGTGGGCTAACATTTTGCGGTGATACTCAAGAAATGGACCGGCCGGCAGAGAGTTAGTGGTGGCCATGCTCAAATTTCAAAGATTTTCGGATTTCTTATTATGTTTTTTTTGAATTTATTTTGGGTTTTATTTTGTTGTAATAAGGCCATTGTTATTTAACTATTTTATTTTGCGGTTTAATTTTTATTATGATATGAACAACATCAAACAAATGATTAACCATTTTTCGTAAAACAACTTCAATAGTTTTGACACCTAAACATCTAAAATTCAACATTTCTTTTAACTTGAAATTTTGAACACATGATAATAATGTTTCAATACAAACTTCAAAAACAACACAGTTTTCAACCTGATCACAACTCAAATCCAATTTCTTTAAAACCACCAATTTTTTCTAAAGCGACAGAACGAGGTTTAGCTACATTTTACTCAAAGAGCATGCCAGATCCGGTCAGGGCTTGTGGGCCGGGTTTGGGGTGTTTCATATTGACCACTTTCTAAGTAGCCATATACAAAAGAAATGCATAATCTTGATAACTAACCATTTTCTCTCAATATGACATAACTCAAAATGATCAAGTTTCTATACATGCCATGCTCAAAATAAACTAACTTTGCTATACCAAAATAGTGATTGATAGTGTGATTCCGACCTCCGCCGTTCAATGATCCCCGAGCTATCTTGACGAAACTACAAGGAAAAAGGGAAAGAGAGGGGTAAGCATATAGCTTAGTAAGTTTGCATGAAATTCCAAAGCTACATAAATGCTCAAACTATATTCATTCATCTCATGAAACAATGGCAACATACGTTTCAATTACTTGGGCATACTTATTTGTACTTACTCTTTTTCTTACCCATCTCATGATACCTTATGATTTCTTAACTTGTACTTATTCATGGTACCTATATCACTCAATCACATAACTTAGCACATATACTAACATTAACATAAACTCAACACCCCATCATTCTTATCATGAATGAATCTCAAGTCATTCATAAAAAAAAAAAATTTAGCTCTATACCATTTTACATACATATCAACTTTTTCTAATGAACTAAGCAAAATATTGCAGGATATTCGAACTCATTGAGATTAAATCCGGTTACTAATGCCATATCCCTGATATGGCCTTACATGGGATCACCTCTGGATGCCGATGCCATACCCCAGATATGCCTTACGCGGGAGTTTAAAGCTCGATGTCGATGCCATATCCCAAATATGGTCTTATACGAGATCGTACATGAATGTCGATGCCATGTCCCATACATGGTCTTATACGAGATCTTTCTTTGATGTCGATGCCATATCCCATACATGGTCATACACGGAACCTTCTTTATTCATTGTTAACACATGATTACCCTCATTTCTCTGAATCTTTATACTGGATTCACACAACATATTTTCACTATTTCCTCATCAAGGCTTCACCACTCGATTATTCATAGAAATAACATACCTTATCATAATATTAAGTATTTGTAAACATCGAATCATCATGAAACATTAGCTTCATACAAACTTACCTCGAATCTCAAAACATTTATCAGTGCTTGATTTATTCTTCGATTTTGTTCTTGCCTCAGTTTCGATCCAGGATTCGCGTTTCTTGATCTATAATAGCAATTTCACTTGTTAAATAAACATTGACTAAATTGACTCATAATTCATATTTGAAAAAATTACGAATTTACCACAAACTTTTACATAATTACACTTTTTCCCCTAGGCTCGTAAAATGATTTTCATTCAACTTTCTTGAATTTCAAACCTAGCCGAATCATATTCTCAACTATAGCAACCTTCAATTTCCACTACTTCACTCATGTGTGACCATTTTTATAACCTTTACATTTTAGTCATTTTATGCATTTTTCATGAAAATCCCTTAGAAAAATATGTTTATCATACATCAATCTTTCATATTCCTCCATAAAACATCAAAATACATGCATGTCACACATGGTTAAATTTTTTAATATGAACCCTAGCTCAAAATATAGCTAGAAATAGCTAAACCGAGCTATGAGGGTCTCAAAAATACGAGAAACATTAAAAATAGGGTTAGAATGCACTTACTATCAAGCTTGGAAGTTGAACAAAACCCTAGCTATGGCTCCTTGTGATTTTCGGCCAAGAAAAAAGAAGATGGACATGATTTTTGCTTCTTTTTCCCTTTTAATTTTTTTATTAACCAAATGACCAAAATGCCCTTAATGGTCCTTTCTTAAGATTTTTCCTTCCCATGTCCATTTTTGTCCATCATCAAATATAAAGGTCTAATTTCAAAATAAGGACTTCTAGAAATTTTCATAATTTTATTTCATACTTAAATCTTCTAGAATCTCATATTTTCCATTCTTTGCAATTTAGTCTTAGTGGACAATTTAATCACTAATTAATAAAATTCCTTCAAGAAATTTTCAGAAAATCATGCAAATACTTCATAAGCCTCATAGGAATCATAAAACTCATATTTTCTACTTCAGATTTGTAGTCTTGCACCACTATTCCGTCTAGGCCTTAAGTCGGGCCGTTACAATTCTCCCCCTTAGGGATTTTCGTCCCCAAAATCTTACCAGTGAAAAGGTTTGGGTATTGGTTCCTCATAGCCTCCTCGGGCTCCCATGTAGCCTCTTCTACCCCATGTCTTTTCCGAAATACTTTCATATCTTATTTCTCAATTATTTAACTTCCCGTGCTAGTATCTTGACTGGTTCTTCACCATATGTCATGTCGGGTTGAATCTCAACCTCTGTCGGTGTGATCACATACGAAGGGTCTGATCGATAGCGCCGCAACATGGATACATGAAACACATCGTGAATCTTCTCTAATTCGGATGGCAAAGCCAATCTATAGGCTACCAGCTGTATCCTCTCGGTGATCTCATAAGGTCCGATAAAATGCGGACTCAGTTTGACTTTTTGGCCAAATCTAAGAACTTTTCTCCATGGCGACACTTTCAGGAATACTCTATCACCAAATTGATACTCAATCTCTTTTCTTTTTAAATTCGAGTAGGATTTTTGTCGATCAGAAATAGCTTTTAAGCAATTTCAAATCACCTTTACTTTTTCTTCGGCTTCCCTAACCAAGTCAACTCCATGAATCTGGTTTTCCTTAAGTTCAATCTAATATAAAGGCGTTCGACATTTACGCCCATACAAAGCCTCATATGGTGCCATTTTCAAGATTGCCTGATAACTGTTATTATAACCAAATTCCACCAACGGTAGGTATTTTTCCCAGCTGCCTTGGAACTTAAGGACACAACATTGGAGCATATCTTCAAGTATTTATATCAATCTTTCCGACTGACCATCGATTTGAGGGTGAAAGGCCGTACTAAAATTCAACTTTGTGCCCAAGGCCTCTTCCAACTTTTCCAAAATCTGAACGTGAATCTCAGATCTCTATTCAATATAATCGATAAGGGTACTCCGTATAGCCTCACAATCTCAGAAATATACAAGTTTACCAACTTGTCAAGTGAGTAGTCAACTCGAATAGGTATAAAATAGGTTGACTTCGTAAGTCTATCAATTACAACCCATACAACATTTTTCTTACTCGGTGTCAATGGAAAACCTATTACAAAATCCATGGTAAATTGGCCCAATTTCCACTCGGGTACCATTATAGGTTGATGCAAACCCGAGGGTACTTGATGTTCAGCTTTTACTTGTTGACAAATTAAGCATCTTGAAACAAACTCAAAAATATCTTTCTTCATACTTGGCCACTAATACCATTTCTTCAAATCATTATACATTTTGGTACTACCCGGATGCACAGATAGGCATCCACTATGTGCCTCATGCAAAACTTTACGAATGAGCTCATCATTCCTCGGTACACAAACTCAGTTCCTGAACATTAAACATTCGTCTGAATTGATCTGAAAATCAGACTCAATACCTGACTCGCATTTAGCTCTTCTGGCTTGCAAATCACTATCATCTACATTCGCCTTTCCCAGATAGTAATCAACAATTAGCTCATAATCTTTTATCAGCTCCAACCATCTTTGTTGCCTCAAGTTTAATTCCTTCTGAGTCATCAAATACTTTAAACTTTTGTGATCAGTTAATATTCGACATCGTTCACCATATAAATGGCGTCTCCAAATCTTCAATGCAAAAACTATGGCAGCCAACTCTAAATCATGTGTCAGATAGTTCTTCTCATGTGGCTTTAGCTATCTGGAGGCATACGCTACCACTTTGCCTTCTTGCATAAGTACACAGCCCAATCCGTTTAAGGATGCATCACTGTAAATCACAAATTCTTTCCCCGATTTGGGTTGTAGTAGAACTGGAGCCTCTATCAACATTGACTTTAATCTCTCAAAAATCTATTGACACTTTTCCGTCCACTCGAACTTTACATTTTTCTATAGTAGTTTCATCATTGGAGTCGCTATCATGAAAAACCCCTTGATGAACCGTCTGTAATAGCCGCTAGGCCCAAAAACTCCTAACTTCAGATACATTTTTCAGCGGTTTCCAACCAACAATAGATGAAATTTTACTTGGGTCTACTCGGATTCCCTCACCCGAGACAATATGCCCCAAGAATTCAACTTCCTTAAGCCAAAACTCACTCTTGCTAACCTTTCCATACAACTGATTATCTCGTAGAATCTGTAAAAAGGTCCTCACATGCTCGGCATGCTCATGGACATCCCGAGAATATACCAGTATGTCATTAATAAAAACAACAACAAACTTGTTCAAAAACGACCGAAAGATGCGATTCATTAAATCTATAAACATTGCAGGGGCATTCGTCAGACCAAACGACATGACTAAAAATTCATAGTGCCCATATCTTGTTCGAAAAGCCATCTTAGGCACATCTGAATCTTTTACTCTCAACTGGTAGTGTCCCGACCTCAAGTCTATCTTGGAAAACACAGTGGCTCCTTTCAGATGGTCAAAAAATCATCATTCCTTGGCAATGGATACTTGCTCTTCATGGTTACCTTATTAGGCTGTCAGCAATCTATACACAATCTCATGGAGCCATCTTTCTTTTTCACAAACAATACTGGAGCACCCCATGGAGAACAAATTGGTTTAGCAAAACATTTGTCTGTCAACTCTTACAACTATGCCTTCAATTCTTTCAACTCTGTTGGAGCCATTCTGTATGGAGCAATAGATATCGGTATTGTACCGGGAGCTAACTCCATACTGAATTCAACCTCTCTAACCGGAGCTAGTCCTGGTAATTCCTCAGGGAAAACATTTGGGTACTCACATACTATTGGTACTGATTCAATCTTTAACTCAGTTTCTTTGGCATTCATCACAAAAGCAAGATATGCCTCATACCTTTTCCTTATATACCTCTGAGCAGACATATGAGAGATCACAACCGGCGATCTGTCTTGTTCATCTGATTCAACATAGAGAGTGTTCCCATTTTCACATCTCAACTTAATATGTTTCTTTCCACAATTTACTGTCACATCATGAATGGTTAACCAGTCCATACCAAGGATTACATCAAATTCATCAAATGGCAATAACATGAGATTCACCTTAAAACAATGACCTCCAATTATCAACGGGTAATCTTTACATACCTTAACAACTAGTACACTTTTTCCTAAAGGATTAGACACCTTTATCACAAATTCTATGGATTCTATGGGCATACCCATTCTAGATACTAATGTCATGAAAATGTATGAATGGGTAGATCTCAGATCTATTAAAATAATAACTTTAGTATCATAGAGAGAAAATGTACCCGTAATCACATCAGGAGATGATGCCTCTTCGCGAGTGAGAATGGCATAGGTCCACGCGGGCGCTTTACCTTCAGATCTCGCAGCCTACTCTTTATGTGTATTCTTAATACTTGCCCCGCTTCTCAGGTTTCTCAGTGGTCTTCCTCTACAATGCCTCCCAATCTTACATCCTGAGGCTTCTCTTTCTCATCCTCCTCTGGCCTTCTCATTTGCTCGACACTCACCAGAATGACGTCTTCCACACTGCGAGCACTCCAGTACTCGGTCGGGCGTTGCCAACACTAGCAACTGATGTAGTCTGAGCTTTAGACCCTGAGTACTGTTTGCTCTTACTTTTACTTGAAAACCTGGCTAAAGTTGCCGATCGGGTAGAAAAATCTCTCGACTTCTTGGACAAGAGCTGAAATGACTTACTTCACTGTCTCTTTCTTGAATCATGAGACTCCATCTCAGCTTTTCATTTCTCTTTAACTAAATCTTCGACTTTACAAGCCTGGTCCACGAGCACAACAAATTCCTTTATCTCGAGGACAACAACAAACAATTTGATATCCTTATTTAGTCTGTCCTCAAACCTCTCACACATGATGGCTTCAGAGGACACACATTCCCAAGCGTACTTGCTGAGCCTCACAAATTCGTGCTCGTACTTAGTTACTATCATATTTCCTTGTTTCAATTCAAGGAACTCCTTTCTCTTGTGGTCAATAAACCTCTGACTGATATACTTTTTTCAAAACTCTTCTTGAAAGAACTCCCATGTGATCCTTTCCCTTGGTATTACCGATACAAAGGTATTCCACCACTGATTAGCAAAATCTCCCAAAAGAGAAACCACACACTTCATGCACTTTTCGGTGTGCATGATAGTTCATCAAATAGCCTGATGGTATTTTCAAGCCAAAATTCGGCTCTTTCTGGATCATCATCTTTACTAGCCCTGAATTCTTCGGCTCCTTATTTCTGAATTCTATCAACTGGAGGCTTTTCTCTTCTTACAATTTCTACCACTTGGGGTGCTACATTGGTAGGCTGAGGAATAGGCGAGGGTGGAGGAGGTGGAGCATTCAGATTTGCTAGAATGTACTCCGTGTACCAATTACTCATCATACGGAGAAAGGCTTCCTAGGCCTCTTCTCCCTGACCCAAAGTCTCAGGTCTACTCTCTACTGGTACGGTCCCTTTCGTGGGAGCCAGCACATTACTTGCAGTATCATCGGCTACAGCTCGGTCCGGATCGAGATCTATTAACTATATAAAAATACAATTAAAATATTCAAGAGCTGTCACACTATCATTATATAAATACTCTTAGGTTTGGCATGTATGGCTAGACTCATGCTAACGCAACGTTAGTCATAGAATCGACTAATCCGTAGCTCTGATATCACTAAATGTAATACCCCTTACCCGTGTCTGACACCAAGACAAGATACGATGCATTACCGTGCTTAACCGTACTTGGACATACATTCTTGGGCTATAAAATTTCATTTCAACTTAAAAATTTTACCTTTTTATTCATAACGCACATATTATAGGCCTACGAGGCCTTAAATTGACATTTGGAGGGTTCCAAAGATCAACCGGGAACTTTAACGCTCTTAGAAAATTTTTGCCTAAACAGTGGCCACACGCCTGTGTGCCCCTAAGACATGCCCGTGTTTGTCACCCATGGTCGACACTGGCTTATCTCACACGTTTGAGCACACGCCCGTGTCTATAACCCGTGTCCTTTACACGGCCTAAACATGCCCGTGTCTCCTACCTGTGTAGATCTCTATTTATGATGTCATCATACTCTTAATAGCAAACGACCAAGGCACACGCTCGTGTGCTGGCCTGTGTGACGAATTGTATTCTCGTAAAATAGTGTAGGGGACATAAGGCCTACTAACACACACGGCCTAGACACACGCCCGTGTGTCTACCCGTGTGGACAATTATATGGCTATTTTCCAAGACAATTTCCACCCTAAAACATAAACATAATTATATCATCACAAGCAACTCAATTATTCCATCCATACAAAGGATTAAATGCATAAACTTGTCATCATGAAGTGTTTATAACTTAACAAATATTGACCACTTTCTAAGTGGCCATATATAAAAGAAATGCATAACATTGATAACTAACCATTTTCTCTCAATATAAAATAACTCAAAATGATCAAGTTTCTTTACACGCCATACTCAAAGTAAATTAACTTTTCTATACCAAAATAGTGATTGATAGTGTGATTTCGAGCTCTGACTTTCAATGATCCCCGAGCTATCTTGGTGAAACTACAAGGAAAAAGGAAAAGAGAGGGGTAAGCAAATAGCTTAGTAAGTTTGCATGAAATTCCAAAGCTACGTAAATGCTCAAACTATATTCATTCATCTCATGAAACAATGGCAACATACGTTTCAATTACTTGGGCATACTTATTCATACTTACTCACTCTTTTTCTTACCCATCTCATGATACCTTATGATTTCTTAACTTGTACTTATTCATGGTACCTAGATCACTGATGGAAGCTCGAAACAAATATTATTTCGACAAAGACAAGCGCACCTATCGAACAGGAGTCTAGCTATGGTGAGTCCAGAATATCATATCATCAAGGACCAAGAGTACTTAGTAATAACTATCTTTTTACTATCCAGCCTAATAATTAAAGGGGATTTGCTTTTAATCTAAAATTTAACTAACTAATTTAACTAACTTATGAACTTGAAAGGGAGTAAACTGGAAAAATACTTTGGATAACTTTTATGAGATGGACAACACCTAAGGAAGAATCCACCTAGATTTCACTTATTACTTTTGATTCATGCGATTTATTCACTTGACTTAATCCGTAGAAATACCTGAATTATATTAATACCTCTTTCGAGGCTACTAACAACTGACTCTAGTTTGATTAATTGAAATCTCTTTCTAATTAAAACCCCTATTGACACATTAATTCGATCTATGGATTCCCATATTAGGTTTGACCCTAATCCGATAGATTTTCGTCATCCTATTTCTAGGGTTGCAATCAACTCTGCTTAATTGTGTTGATCTACTCTTAAACAGGGACTTTTGCTCCACTCAATAAGCATATGCAACTTGAATCAATAACCTGAATTATCAAAACAAGAATAAAACTCACAATTAAGAATAAGCACAAATATTTATCTCATAAATCAAATAATAATAAAATTTGTCATAGGTTTCATATCCTTAGGTATCTAAGGGATTTAGTTCATACTAGAAGAGGAAAACATCATAAAATAGGGAAAACCACAAAACATAAGAAATACCAAAAACTTCTAAAGAACTTGATGGGAGATCATTAGTCTTGATGGGGATCCTTATCCTAAGCTATTCTCGACGACTATCTTGGAGTATTTTCTTCTTTTTACTCAGCGTCTATTCGACGTCCTGTCAACCCCCCTTTTAAGTTGCCTCCTAGGGTGTTTATATAGGCTTCGGAACACCTTTATTGGCCCAATGAAACTCTTTTTTTCTACGGTAGGGACACACCCATGTAACACGCCCATATGAATCGAGCCCAGGCCATGTTCAAGTCTGCTAAAGTGGCACGACCGTGTGGTGAACTCCAGGCTGTGTGGATTTCTCATGTAGGCTCGTTTTGTCCCTTTTTGGCCTGTTTCTTATTTTTTTGACTTCCTAAGCTCTCCTGAGTATAAAACATGAAATTAAGGGATTAAGAGCATTGAATTCATCAAATCTAATGAATATTCATCCAAAATTAAGCCAAGCATGAGGTTAAAATATCTATAAATTACGGTTTATCAAATACCCCACACTTAAGCATTTGCTTGTCCTCAAGCAAAATCCTCAACTCACAATTAAAATAAACTTCCCTTAGTTCATAATCCTCATCAATAATGTCTTATCATAATTCACAGATAATTCATGCATAGATAATTTAACTCAAAGAGTCCTAAAGATTCAAACAATCTAAGTCTTTAATTTTTGTAGCATGAAAACATTGGTGTTTCCCCGTACCTAAATAATTACCTCGGATTCAAAACTGACACGGATTGACACCATCACTAAAGATTCACTCAAATCAC
This sequence comes from Gossypium rotundifolium, assembly GCA_025506655.1. Classification (NCBI taxonomy): domain Eukaryota; kingdom Viridiplantae; phylum Streptophyta; class Magnoliopsida; order Malvales; family Malvaceae; genus Gossypium; species Gossypium rotundifolium. The sequence continues at coordinate 95,561,064 of CP106732.1, read as the reverse complement.
TCAAAGTGTTTAAGGTTCAAAATAAAGCACTCATCAGTCAAACATGAAAAGTTATTACCATAGGCTTACATGAAAATCACATCTCTACCACTATAAAATGAGATGATACACAAATCAAAAGGTCTTTAAAGGGTTGTAATGGGGCTTGGGTTAAATGTGTGGATAAAGGCTGAATTAAAGGGTTAGAATCGAGATTGAATTGTCAATTTACCTAACTAGAAACAATAAACTGATAATGAATAATTACATCAATAACACGAGCTTCTTCTAAAGATGTGAATCTAACTGTTTAAGCTCATAAAACATAGAACTAATAATGAATGAATTTCAACTTCTTCTTCTTTTTCTTCTTCTTCTTCTTTTCTAAGAATAAGTATATAATAAGAGATGAATTCAATTACTATAATTAGGCAACCAATCAAATCAAATCTCGACAAAAGGGGAATCAAGAAAATGGGATAAATAAGTTAATAACGGGGTTTTAGGTTAATATTAGTGGTAAATCAAGAAACAATTGATTAGGCCAAAAAGTGGTTCACTAGGGGTTAATTATGAAGGTAGGCTTTTTGGTGGAGTAAGTGGGTTAAAACCTAGGTGCCTTTATCATCTCAGTATATCAAATCAAAGGTGTGGTCTCGACCTGTATAATCGAAGCAAGTTCTAGAATAACAAATCAATATTGACACACTCATAATCAATAAAGTGAGCATGAAAAGATATATGCTCTAAAGGCTCAAAATCTCACAAAAAATTAATGGTTTTTGATGTCAACCTAGTAAAATTCAAATTTCAAAGTAGTATTTAGATTTAGGGAAACAACCTAGAAAATTTAATTTTGAAAATAGACTTATCATGCCTGATTCTCTAATATCTTAAAGTTTAAATATCAATACATAATTAACTATGACTTAATACAAAACATATTAATAAAAATCATAAATCGACAGAAGTTTCATTTTAATATGAGAAAATTAATTAAGACAAGATATCATTCAGGAATTTGAGAATAATGCAAAAAGTTAGGAAATTTTGAAATTCACCCCCCACACTTAAGATGTACATTGCCCTCAATGTACAAATATAAATATTCACAATATAGTAAGAAAATCATAAGGTAGGGAGAGAGGAAAACTTCTTGGAGTTTGGGTGGAGTCAAAGAAAAAAAACAGAGGAAATTTAGGCCGAGTTAGAGGAAGAAGAATCGGTGGCGATGGTTACTAGGGTCGTGGTGTTGTGATTCCCAAGCAGCCTGAAGAACTTGAATAAACAAAATTAAAATATAATAATATAGATGTAGCACAAGAGAGATAAAGAGAAGGAAAATAAAGGAGAAGAGAAAAAAAAAGAAAAGTAAATGGACTCAAAGGTCCTTGTCCTGTTGAGTTAATGAAGCGGCCGACATGAACTTATGTAGATCGATTTTGCACAGGAAAACTGTGCTCGGATCCTTTCGCTTCCTTGGCATGATGACGACGGTGTAGATAAAGAGTGAAGGGAAGGGAGACTTGAAGGAAAATTTGAGGGGAAAGCTTCAAGTGGTATGAAAGAAGAGGAAATTGAGGAGTAGGTGAGAAGAGAGGGGTTTTAAATAGAAATATGAGATCTAATACATTCCCACACCCGTGTGTCATGGGCGTGTTATGTCGAACGGCTGTGTGGTGGCTCGTTTATTTCTTACACGCCTGTGTGGAGGTTTATACGCCCATGTAGTTTAATCAGTGTCGTCCATGGCTGCGTTGCACAGCCGTGGCATTTTACCGCAGCCCCTGTTTGGGGAAAATTTTGTCCTATTGGCACACAGTTATGGCCATGCCCATGTACCTACCTGTGGTGGCCACACGGCCACGACCACGGTCGTGTGTAAGGCTGTGTGGGTATGGAAAACCTGTGCCTAAACATGAAAAGAAATAAACTAAACCAATTAGTAGGGTTAGTATTCTGGTTGCCTCCCGAAAAGTGCTCGTTTAAAGTCTTAAGTTTGACTTACCTTTCATTCGTGTTTTCACGGTGGTTTGTGGAGTTGAGTCTCTTCTTTCTCATTATCAATTCTATTAATATTGTATGGTTTGAGTCGAGTGATATTTACCTTGAAAGTGCCGAGATTAGAGTGAGTTACCTCGACCGTTCTGTATGAAAAAATACTATTGAAAGCCTGGGAGGGGTTGTTGTCTCCGATTTCCTTGGCCACCCCATGAAAAGTTTGGATGATTCCTCCAACCTGGATTGTAAGTGTTACTATAACATTATTTTGGGGTGTAGAATTATTTCCCATATAGTTCATCTATTCGTTTCTACTCCAGGGTTGTAGGGTGGGCATTCTATATTATTTGTCCCTCCTCCGTATGTATCGCACTGCATCACTGGGTGTACCTGCGAAGAGCCACACAAACTATCAATCTTTTTATTTAATAGTTCTACCTGATTTAGTAGCATCGTTACTACGTCGAGGTTGAAGACACTGGCGACTTTTGTGGGCTTTGTCCTCGTAACTTGCCACTGATATTTATTTAGTGACATTTCTTCAATGAATTCGTAGGCAGCCTCAAGTGTTTTGTTGTTCAGGGTACCGCCGGCAGCTGAATCGATTAATTGCCTAGTTAAGGGGTTCACACTGCTGTAAAAGGTTTGAACCTGTAACCATAATGTTAACCCGCAGTGAGGGCACCTTCTTAGTAGATCCTTGTATCTCTCCCATGCATCGTAAAGTGTTTCTAAATCCATCTGCACAAAAGAAGATATATCATTCCTCAACTTAGCTGTTTTAGCAGGAGAAAAATATTTTAATAAGAATTTTCGGTCATTTGTTCCCATGTGGTGATTGATACTCGTGGTAACGAGTTCAACCACTATTTAGCTTTGTTCCTCAATGAAAAGGAAAACAAAAAAGACGAATGGCATCATCAGAAACGCCATTTATTTTGAAAGTGTTGCAGAATTCCAGAAAATTTACCAAGTGATTGTTAGGGTCCTCATCCTACAAACCATCAAACTGAACAAACTATTGTATCATCTGTATAGTGTTAGGTTTCAGTTCAAAATTATTTGTAGCAATAGCAGGTCTAACAATACTAGATTCGGTTCCTATTAAGTTAGGTTTAGCATAATCATACATAGTACGAGGAGCAGGATTTTGATTCACCGGGTTTACTGCCACCACAGGAGGTAGTGGATTATTAATAGCCATCTCTTCGGTAGTATCGGGATCGTTTTCTTGCTCTTCTTCTATTTACTATAGGCTTCGCCTTATTTCCCTACGATTTCTATGAATGGTACCTTCTATATCACTGTAAAAAATCAAGGGTCCTGTCGGGTTCCTTCTAGTCATAAACTAGAGGTACCTGCCAGAAACAAATAAAAGAAAAATTAGTAAAGTAAAAAATAAAATATAAATTTCAAATAAATAAAATGGCTAAAGTAATAAAAAATTAGTTTTCCTAATATCTTAGTCCCCGGCAATGGCGCCAAAAACTTGATGGAAGCTCAAAACAACTATTATTTCGACAAAGGCAAGTGCACCTATCGAACAGTAGTCTAGTTGTGGTGAGTCCGGAATATCGTATCCTCAAGGACCAAGAGTACTTACTAATAACTATCTTTTTATTATCTAGCCTAATAATTAAAGGGGACTTGCTTTTAATCTAAAATTTAACTAACTAATTTAACTAACTTATGAACTTGACAGGGAGTAAACTGGGAAAATACTTTGGACAACTTATATGAGATGGACGACACCTAAGGAAGAACCCACCTAGACTTCACTTATTACTTTTGATTCATGCGATTTATTCACTTGACTTAATCCGTAGAAATCCTTGAATTATATTAATACCTCTTTTGAGGCTACTAACAACTGACTCTAGGTTGATTAATTGAAATCTCTTTCTAATTAAAACCCCTATTGTTGCATTAATTCGATCTATGGATTACCATATTAGGTTTGACCCTAATTCAAAAGATTTTCGTCTCCCTATTTTTAGGGTTGCAATCAACTCTGCTTAATTGTGTTGGTCTTCTCTTAAATAGAGACTTTTGCTCCACTGAATAAGCACATTCGTCTTGAATCAATAACCTAAATTATCAAAACAAGAATAAAACTTACAATCAAGAATAAGCACAAGTATTTATCTCATAAATGAAATAATAATAATATTTGTCATAGGTTTCATCTCCTTAGGTATCTAAGGGATTTAGTTCATACTAGATGTAACATCCCGAAATTGGGCCTAGTAGGATTGGGCCCATTGGGCCTTGGGCGTAGGAGTGTTTAAAATTTTGAGAACAAGAGAATGGCATTAATTCAAGTTGGACTTATTAAGAAAGTAATTTTGAAAAGTTACGAGGTTTCTATGAAGTTCCGGGTTCAAGTTGGGCCTTAGTAAAATTTTGTGTTTAAGCCTATTAAGGAGAGATAGTAAGTGACCTCAAAGCCTATGGAAATAAATGAGTAAATTGCTAGCATAAGTGAGCAATTAGTAAAAAGGTTATGGCGCCACATGAAGTACCTTGAGGGAAGAAGTTCAAATCCCATTGTGTGCAAATTTTGACTATTATTTTTGCACCCTTTCCTTAAGTGTCGGCCAAGCATGGAAATAAGGTAAGGTGGACTTTTTATTTTTGGCAAGATGGCTAAGGAGAATAGGAAAGAATGAAGGTGAGGAAAGAAATCAAGAAAAGGGGAAAGTAAGGGGAACAAGTGGCCTTTTTCAAGGGAAATGTTATGGAAAGTTAGGTTGGTAAATTTTTTAATATTAGGGGCATGAATGTGGACGGTTTTGATGGGGAAAAAAGGAGAAGCTGGATTATCCTAGCCTATTTGCAAGTTTGTGCTTGAAAAGCCTATTTTCTCTTTTGAACATTTTTGGTACTCTTTTCCAACCTTTTTCCTTTGTGTTAGCCAAATTACCTAACATTTCTTCTCTTATCTCTTCTCTTCTTTTTATCATTCCTTCAACCTTTCTTCCATTTTCCTAAATCGACATTACCATATGATCAAATCTTCTTTATTATTTTCTCTTCAATAGCCAAATTTCTATCATCTTCTATCTTCCCCATTTTTGTGTGTTGGACATCTCTCTTTGGTTGGATCGGGTAAGGGCTTCATTTTTACTCCTTTCATTTTCTTCTCTTTCAAGCTGAATAGGCATGTCCATCAGTATACAACTATTCCACTTTGTTTCTTATCGAAATATGACTCTCTCCATCACTCTCATATTTGATCAACTCTTTTTTGTAGAGTTCTAGTGGGTTGCCTAATACCAAATCCTTGTCGATTCATTCGTAGTCATAAGCCAATTGGTGGGAATCGAGATTATCATCGATAAAGGTAAGGAGTCTTTTCATAGTCCATTTGATATCACTATTCGGTTATGGTGTTAATCGGATTGAAAGTTTGGCTAATCGATTATGTTGTTAGGCACGAAATCATTCGATACTCTCTACTTGTGGATTTTTCAGAAATAGTGGCAAACTCGAACACCTATCTCTCGTAATAAGAGACTCAGATTTTTGGTAAGTGATATAGATTTTTAATCAATCGCAATACTTGGATGAAGTTGTAAATTGGGTTTTGGACTAATTGTTGACCGATTGTATCTTTAGGTGCCGCGGAGAATATCATGTTACGGATTTCGAATAAGGTGTTTAATCCCAAACCTTTCAAAAACATATTTGAGATGGTGTGTAATCTCACATATCTCTGAAAGTTTGTATGATATGTTTTGTGATTCGGTCGAAATACCAAAGAAAATCAGAAACCGGCATCCGTGGTCACTCGGGAGTGCATATATTCGTAGTAGTAACCATATTTTGTAATAAAATAGTTCCAGTTAGAAATAGTGATGTGTTTTTGAAAAATCATGAAAAATAGGAGAAAGGGAATTAGAAAGTGAATGAGATATAAAATTAAAAATTACTATGTCTATTTTGATATGAAAGAAATGGAGAAGGAAAAGAAATTTTATATTCTGAGATATCTTAATTTTAGTGAGACTGGTTCTGATTAACTTTGTGGTTCCCTAATCTATTTTGGAAAAATCATATAAAATTGTACAAAGTGAATTATGGGTTATAATTTATATGTATGGATTCCTTAATGAGCCTATTTTCATTAGAAACAAATAAGAGCAATATATGAAAACTGTACAGTGAGATATATGAAATTAAGGTAAGAGATGTCAGAATCATTGGATAGTGTAACAAGGGAAATTTTAAGGAATAAACTGTACTAAATGGTTGAGACAAAAATTTTGGAAAAATTTTAGTAAGAAGATATATGAGTTTAGTTTTAGGAAAAATTTACGGATTTAGATTTCGAGATTCCTAACCCAAGTTATAGTCAATTTTGTTAGTACAACGCAGATGGACAATTTAAATTGTTATGCCCAAATTAATAGTTAAGTCTGGATTGCGAAATTATCGAATTACCCTTAGTGGGTAAATTGCCGAATTACGAAAATGCCCCTGATGGGCCGAATTATGAAAATGCCTTGATGGGCCGATTTGATAAGATTTCCTTGAAAGGCTGAAATACGAAAATGCCTTAATGGACCGATTTGTTAATTTGCTATTTGGGCCGATCTGATAATTTGTTATATGGGCCGATCTGATAATATGATATATGGGCCGATCTGTTAATCTGCAATATAGGCCGATCTGATAATTTACTATATGGGCCGATCTGATAATTTGATATATGGGTTGATCTGTTAATTTGCTATATGGTCCGATTTGATAATATGATATATGGGCCGATCTGTTAATTTGCTATATGGGTCGATCTGATAATTTGCTATATGGGCTAATCTGATAATTTGTTACATGGGCCAATCTGATATTTTGCTAAAGGGTCGATCTAATATTTTGCTTAATGGTCCTAATTGATAAATTGTTATAATGAGCCATAATTTTGTAATAAATATCTGAATAAATTATTTTGGTTATATTGTGATATGTTATGCCTTATATACATGATTTGCATGGGATGGGATAATGTTGAAGAGAAGTTCTGGTGGCTCTGCCACATATTTTGGTGACTCTGTCACAATCTATCTGGTGGCCACACCACATATATTCTATTATTCTAGTGGCTTGTCCACAATTAAATTTGTTATAAATGGCTTAATGCCTGCGATTGGTGTGTTGGCGGGGAGGGTTGACTTGATCCCCACAGGTGTGTTTGTTGGTACGGGTGGTGTGTAGCGGATGGAATACTAGGTTTGGTTTAGGAACTGCATTACATACACATGATATAATTGTTACATTATTTTTTAAATGGGCTTCGGCCCAAGTTATTGTTAAATGGGAGCCTAAGTTTTTGCTAAATGGGTTCCGGCCCAGTGGATGACGGTAAGGGGATTATACACTGAGTTCTTGTAACCCACCCCTTTCTTTCTTAATCCCTGTAGGTAATGCTCAGTGACAAGGACTTGGGGCCATGGATGACTCGGTGGAGGCCATACTTCATAAATGATGATTGCAACTATTAGTAAACTACTTTCCGTATTATTTTTTTACCTTTACTATTTCGGGTTTTAAAGTTGTAATTAGGCCTCTAGTTTATTTTATATTGCTTTATGTTTGACGTATTTATATTTTGGTCAAATTACTTTAAATGAGATTTTTTCTAAAATCATAAACAAAGGTTTTTCAAAATAGATTAACAAATGGATTTCATAACAAACCTTTGTAAATATTTTAACTTAGAGATGTTCTCTTAAATTATCAATGACATTTTCAAAAGTTACGGTTAAAGCTCACTACCTCGATTTTTGACTCATCAATCAACCTCTCAAAAATACTTGTATTTTATCTACGTTTCCACAATGTTTTCAAAATGCTTCTGCATCTCTATTTCCAAACGTCATATTTTCGTAAATTGTTTATTTCAAATATGTTTTCGCAACCAAAAAGGTTTTTTTAAAGATAATTACGTTTTCGAGTAGATAAAAATTGCTTAAGTGTTTTGGGTTTTAACAAAGAGGCTATAATTCTCAAACAAGTTTTTAACAATCGCAAAGATGAAAAAAAAAGACTTCCATGTGACACGACAGGTTCGGGCCTAACTTCTAGGCTGGGTTTAAGGTGTTACACTAGAAGAAGAAAACATCATAAAATAGGGAAAACCAAAAAATAGAAGAAAACCCAAAAAATCTAAAGAACTTGATGGAAGATCCTCAGCCTTGATGGAGATCCTTCTCCTAAACTGTTCTTGACGGCTATCTTGGAGTATTTTTTCTTTTTACTTGGTGTCTATTCGACGTCCTGTCAACCCCCTTTTAAGTTGCCTCATATGGTGTTTATATAGGCTTTGGAACATCTCTATTGGCCCACAAGTATCCTAATCTGAATGAAACTCTTCTTTGCTGTGGTAGGGACATGCCCGTGTGACTCACCCGTGTGAATCGAGCCCAAGCCGTGTTTGAGTCTGCTAAAGTGGCATGGCCGTATGGTGAACTCCAGGCAATGTTGATTTCTCATGTAGGCATGTTTTGTCCCTTTTTGGCCCATTTTTCATTCTTTTCAACTTCCTAAGCTCTCCTGAGTATAAAACATGAAATTAAAGGATTAGGGGCATCTAATTCATCAAATCTAATGAATATTCATCCAAAATTAAGCCAAGCATGAGGTTAAAATATGTGTAAATTACGGTTTATCAATCACTCAATCACATAACTTAGCACATATACTAACATGAACATAAACCCAATTCTTCATCATTCTTATGATGAATGAATCTCAAGTCATTCATAAATTTAGCTCTATAGCATTTTACATACTTAGCATCTTTTGCCCATGAACTAAGCAAATTATCATAGGATATTCCAACTCATTGAGCTTAAATCTGGTTACCAATGCCATATCCCAGATATGGTCTTATATGGGATCATATCTGGACGCCGATGCCATATCCAGATATGGTCTTACATGGGATCACTTCTGGATACCGATGCCATATCCCAGATATGGTCTTACATGGGATTTTGAAGCTCGATGTCGATGCCATATCCCATATATGATCTTAATATGAGATCGTACATGAATGTCAATGCCATGTCCTAGACATCGTCTTATACGAGATCTTTCTTTGATTCCGAGGCCATATCCCAGACATGGTCATACACGGAACCTTTTTTATTCAATGTTAACACATGATTATCCTCACTTCTCTGAATCTTTATTCTGGATTCACACAACATATTTTCACTATTTCCTCATCGAGACTTCACCACTCAATTATTCATAGAAATAACATACCTTATCATAATATTAAGTATTTGTAGACATCGAATCATCATGAAACTTTAGCTTCATATAAACTTACCTCGAATCTCAAAATATGTATCAATGCTCGATTTAGTCCTCGATTTTATTCTTACCTTAGTTTCAAACTGGGCTTCGCATTTCTTGATCCATAACAGTAATTTCACTTGTTAAATATACACATTGACTAAATTGACTCATAATTCATATTTTGGCAAAAATTATGATTTTGCCCCTAAACTTTTACATAATTACACTTTTGCCCCTATGCCCGTAAAATGATTTTCATTCAAATTTCTTGTACTTCAAACCTTGCTGAATCATATTTTAAACTATAGCAACCTTTAATTTCCACTATTTCACTCATGTATGACCATTTTTATAACCTTTACATTTTAGTCCTTTTATGCATTTTTCATGAAAATCACTTAGAAAAAGATGGTTATCATACATAAATCTTTCATATTCCTCCATAAAACATCAAAATTCATGCATATCACACATGGGTAAATTTTTTAATATGAACCCTAGCTCAAAATATAGCTAGAAATAGCTAAATCGAGCTACGAGGGTCTCAAAAATACATGAAACATTAAAAACAGGGCTAGAATGCACTTACTATCAAGATTGGAAGTTGAAAAAAAACCCTAGCTATGGCTCCTTGTGATTTTTGGCAAGAAGAAAGAAGATGGACATGATTTTTGCTTCTTTTTCCCTTTTAATTCTTTTATTAACCAAATGACCAAAATGCCCTTAATGGTCATTTCTTAAGATTTTTCCTTCCCAGTCCTTTTTTGTCCATCATTAAATATAAAGGTCTAATTGCTAAATAAGGACTTCTAAAAATTTTCATAATTCTATTTCATACATCAATCTTCTATAATCTCATATTTTCTATTCTTTGCAATTTAGTCCTAGTGGACAATTTAATTACTAATTAATAAGATTCCTTCATGAAATTTTCACACAATCATGCAAAAACCTCATAAGCCTTATGGGAATCATAAAACTCATATTTTCTACTTCAAATTTGTGGTCTCGTACCACTATTCCGTCTAGGCCCTATGTCAGGCTGTTATAATACTATTTGAGCATCCATCAGAATTTTAATAATTCAATGGACATAGAATCCTTGATATGGTATGGAAATTATGTGATCAAATGATAATAACGTGAAAGAATGTTGCATGATGAGCTCATCTATGTTACTTGATTTAAATGAAGATTTTGGTGACTAATATGTTTGATTGAGTGCATGTACTTAGGCAATCTAGCTAAATGGATGGAAAACTTGATATGTATGCTTAGAATTATTAAACAAGATTGGTAAGTTTAGTTTCTGTTATACGAACTTTCTAAGCATGTAATGCTTACTCCTTTTATTTTTCCACTATTTTATAGTGCTCGAAAGCTCGTGAAAGTTGGAAGCTCATTGGAGCATCGTCACACTATCAACTTGCATTTTGGGTATAGTTAGCAAAAATATTTTGGTATAATGCCATGTATAGGCAACTTGGTCATAGTGGCTTGAAAATGTTATTTTGTAACCTAGCCATTGGAATGGCTAGCAATGGTTTATTTTGTTTTATTTTGGTATGCTTAACTAATCTATTGTGATATAAATATATACACTTGTGCTGTGCTAAGTAGATGAGGTTATATGTTTTTATCACCTAAGTTAAATCAAGGTAAGTTTATATACATATGAGTTTGCATTGGTATGCATTGATGAATGAGGGAATTTATGTGGTTTGAATGCTTGAATTGGTTGGTATTGGTTGTGTGTTTCAATTTTAGGTCTTGGGTAAAATTTTGGGTGACAAATGAAGCTAGAAATGGCTTCATTTGGTCAACACGGGGAGACACACGGACGTGTGTTTAGACTGTGTGTGACACACGGCTTGGTGACACGGGCATATGGTTAGGTCGTGTACCCCATATACCTAAATTTTGAAAAATAGAATACTCAGAATTGAGCACAAGGACAGAGACACGGGCGTGTGTCTCAGTCATGTGTACTACACGGCCCAAAACATGAGCGTGTGTCTTGGCCGTGTGAAACTTGCACCTAATTTGAATTAAATTAAATTACCACAATGCCTAACACACGGGCGTGTGGCATGGTTGTGTGGTGTAAGTCAGAGAGCGTCCTAAATCGGACATGGCCTGAGGCACGGCGTGTCTAAGGGTCACACGGGCGTGTGAGCCCTTTACCCTAAAAAAATTTTGAAATTTTGTAAAAAAAATTTTAGAGGCTCTGATTAAGTCCCGACCTATTTTCAATGCTCGTATTGGGCCTAGAAGGTCCATCTAAGGGACGTTTTAAATCATATCGATGAATGAATGGTAATTTACATGAAATATCTGTAAATATTTTTGTATGTTTTGGTAATGCTCTGTAACCCTGTTCGATGATGAATACATGTTAGGTGTGTTTCATTTAGTGGTATCAGAGCTACGATTTAGTCGATTCTCAGATTTGATGTAGCGAACACGAGTTTAGCTATACATGCCATTATATAAATTGTGATAGTGTGATTACTTTTGATCATTTTAAATGTGTTTTTCATATAGTAATGTCATCCAACCGAGTTAGAGCTGAATCCGAGGAAGTTGAGAGCATTGCTTCAGCTTTAGTATAAAGAGTTGCGTCTGCGTCTGGTAGTGAAAGGCCTATATCTGAGGGCCGAAGTGAGTAGGCAAAACAGGCCTTATTTCAAATGATGAATGAATGGTTTACCCAATATCTGAGAACAAACCCTGTTGTACAACAACGTCCCCCACCAGTTCCTCAAAAGGTTTTCGAGGTACCACAGGGTGCTGAACATGTTAGAATTGGTAAGCTTTCAATAGATAAAATCCGCAAACATATGACAGAAGAATTTAGAGCTACCGCAGATGATGATTCAGACAGGGCTGAGTTTTGGCTAGAAAATACCATTCGGGTTTGTAACACCCCAAACCCGGCCCAAACACTATGACCAAGTTTTGTATGTTACAGATGAAAACATTTTGAAAACCCTTGTTTAGCCGATTCAATTTAGGGTAAAAGATATTGTCTTGTTTTAAAAATAGTTGAGGTGTATAAAGAAATCAATACTTAGTTCGTTTTTTAAAAATATATTAAGTCTGGTTGTTACCGATTTTAGATGTACCCGATGGCACAGAAAACATTTTTTTACGTTTAAATTTAAAAAAACTTGTGTAATCATTTTAAAGTCATTAACAGTTTAAATAATTCATCCAAAACATGTAAAATAATAAAAATAATCTTAGGAGGCCTTATTACAACTTAAATAAATAAAAGCAAGATAAAATAAAATAATTCAAAGTTCATCTAGTCCATAATTTCACTGCATGGCCACCTCGAGTCCATCCGGCTCCTCATCCGCGATCTACGAGTCACTTGAAAATGTTAAAGGAAAAGGTGAGTCACCAAGACTCAGCAGGTAACCCTTTTCCTGTTTAGTGCAACAACATACACAATTTATAACAAATTAACATGCACTAAATTATGCACCCAACCTAACCATCCAAACACCTTTCTCTACCCCTGTGGTACCAAACCACCGGTGGTGCTAAACCACTAGTGACTTAAAGTCACGATATTCATCAATAATTGTGGTGCCAAACCACCGGTGGGGCCAACCCACGTGTGATACAAAATCGCTGGCGTCGATCCCATAATATAATCCGTGGGGCCAACCCACTATGGTGCTAAGCCACTGGGACGAGATGCTATGAGGTGCCAAACCTCCGAGGTGCTAAAGCTCGTGACCGTAGTCACGAAATGTGGTACCAAACCACCGTGTCCGTCGACACGAATATCACTTTCCTCCACTCATATATCCCACATCAATCCATGATATTTAACAGAAATCATGCCAACATGCTTATTTAGCAACATACACTGGATTAATCATTAACCATATATTTAAATCACATATACCAAATATGTCATGCTTCCCAAAAGCATCATAAAGAACTCATAATGACAAGGACTTACCTGAATCCTTGCTTATACCGTTATGGCATTAAATCCAAATCTACATCATTCCAGATTAGTACACACAATGTATTTAGCACAGTTATTAATTATAAAGTGTGTATGTACACACCTGATGCCAAAGATAGTTCTAAATCCCGAAGAACCCAATCGGCCACACAAGATTCCCTTGCCCTATATTTGGCCATTACCTAAAGTTAGTACCACGGCCATTCGGCCAAACCAAAGTAATTCCCAAAGGGTTTCTCCTGAACCCAAAACCTTACCTAAACGTCTTTTGATTATCAACCACCACACACTACGTGTGAATCAGCTTCACTTCCCTACAATCGGCATTCACACACCATAACAATAGCCTTCAACTTTTGAATATATATATATATATATATATCAAAGAATTGATGATCTTAAAATGAAGCCTTACCACTACTTACCAAAGTCGACTGCCAGAGTATAGGGCTTAGATCGATTGTTCCAAATATCTCGGAGACCCTACAATATGTCGGTTTCAAAAGAGTATTATCACCCTTGATATCAAATGCCAAAATTGGCACTTACCTTCCTAGAAGTCGATAGAGGAGAGGGAAAAAGAAGAAATAAAATTTGGCCATGCATACATACCTTCCAAAATCGATTAAAAGAAAGCCTCCACTCCTGTTCAATATTCGGCCGACAGTAAGTAAAAGAAAAAGAAGATTCGGCTATGGTTAACTATCACAACAAATCAAGGTTCAGTTTGAGTGGAAAGAAAAAGAATGCTGGAAAATTTTGAGCAATTGCCCATGGAATTTCGATAGCAGCAATGAAGAGAAAGAAGAAAAAGTTGCTGGAATTTTGGGCACTTCTTGCTGTACAAAAATCAATTTTGAACAGCCCTCCAAGGAGTCCCAATGCCGGCCAATTCCTCCCCTTCTATGCTGATAATTTCAGCTCTCAATTATCAAAGATTTAATCAAAGTTTATCTAACTTCTTATCTCCTAGCTACTCTCAACAATTTGAGTGAAAATAAAATTGCAAAAACTGCTCTCCTCCAGCCGAATACATGCAAAAATAAAGCAAATCCATATCCCTTCAAGAGTCCACAAACATACCATCACCTACTCTCCCTTTCACGCTAGCAGCAATAAAAAAAACAAATGCTGCTTCATAGGTTCGAACCTGGAACCTCCAGCCCTCTCCACGCCTCTTCACGCCTCATGCCAATTCTCCCTTAAGACTTTCATGTCAAATACCCCTTTTATTTATTTTATAAGGCCTTCTTCTTGGCCCTCTTCCTTCTAATGCAAAATGCCCAAAATCAAAATGCTTCCTGCGTCCCTCGAACTCGAGACCTGCCTCTCTTAAGTGGCACCCCAAGCCACTCCTACTACCTGGACTTTCATGCCATGAACCTTCACGAATTAATTTTAAGGCCTTCCTACTTAAGCCCATCCCTTCCTAAAAAAAAACAAAACGCAGAATGCTCCTCCTGCCACTCGAACTTGTGACCTGCGCTCCCCCCTTCTCCTCCAACACGCATGAAACCACTTAGCCAACTATCTTCTTGTGTCAAGTTCCTTTTAAAATTTTCTTAACCCCTAACTCACCTAGCTTCCCTCCTTTAAACACCTAAAAATAAATTTTTAACCCTAAGTCAGACCTAGCTCGGGTTTAATTCTAGGCCTTAGAACATGCCAAAAAAATCATAATATTTATTTCAAGCACACATGCACACATGGGAACAAATAATTAATTTTTTTTCAAACAACCCCTAATTCAGGGTGTTATAGTTCTACCCCCTTAAAAATAATTTCGTCCTCGAAATTACTTACTAACGAATAGTCGTACATCTTAACTCACCGCGCTACGCTTATGCTGTGCACTCTGATCTTAATAAAATTATCTTACTTCCTAGGCACAATCTCTAAGTTCACAACCAAGGTTTCAGGCACTTCCCTAGCAAAGCAAGAAAACTCTACAATAATCAAGCAATTAAGGGTATTCCAGAAATAAGGAGCATACCCGTTGTCACATCTGGCACATCTTCCTCATCGCGTTGGCCAATTGCATAAACCAACCTTGGTTGCCTCGTCTTTGCACCTTCAGCACCTCGACCACGCCCGTTACCATTTCCATTACCCTTAACTGAACCTCGACCCCTTTGTGGCTGTTGGTTATCCCTCCTATTCGGTGCATGATCCTGATCCTCAGATCTCAGTCTAGCTGCTTTCTTCAGACAGTCTCTAACTCGATGCTCCAAGGACCCACACTCGAAGCATCCCCGATCACCCTTCCAACACTCCCCCTTGTGAAACTTGCCACACTTATCACACCGTATGCTTATTGAGGATTAGCGAAGAGCCTAGCAGTTTTGATCGGACCCACAAAACTTTGACCTCTTTTGCTGATTACTAGAGAACTCTGATGGTTCCGAGCTCCTCTTATTCCAATTTCTATCCTGGTTCCGTCTAACGGACTGTCTTACTCCCTCAGTAACTTTAGACTTCTCCACAAGGACAGCGAACTCTCGTTCCTGTTGTGGAGCTATCATCATCCTTAATTCATCTCTTAAGCCATCTTCAAATCTGACACAGCGCTCATGCTCGGTACCCACAATACCACGAGCATATCTACTCAATCGGAGGAACTTAGCCTCATACTCTACCACCGTCTTATTACCTTGAACCAGGTTCAAGAAAGCCTTCCGCTGTGCATCTACGTAACTAGTTCCAATATACTTCTTTCGGTAGGCCTCCCTGAAGAATTCCCAAGGTTTTCTGCCACCGTTCCATCCCTTACAGTGAGCCACCACTGATAGGACTCATCCCGAAGCAGAGAGATGATACCCTTTAACTTCTCCTCGGGTGTGAAATCTAAGTCACCCATAATCCTTTCAGTGGATTCCAGCCAATATTTCGCTGCACTAGATGACACTCCGGAGACTCCTCTAAATACTTCGCTCATAGCCCCGAGTCGTTCACCACAAATTTACTGTGTTCTCACTCACCCACCTCAAAGAACTCGTTCTAACACTCATAGCACCGCTTGGGATACTACATCGTTACCACCCGTCTGATCCTGAAACTCAATTTTTGGCGTCGACAGATCTGGCATCCCATTTTCGGACCCATGACCAGACCTCGCGGGTTTTGACAGGGTCATCCTACCTCTACCACGGCCACGGGGCGGACGTCCACGACCTTTAGAACTCATTCTAACGATTGCATTTATTTGTTTAAGAATTTTATGTATTAGTACTTGTTTCACTAATTATTCACGAAGAAATTTTATGATAAGAGCTTTAAGAGTGGTTCTTTCGTAATCATACATGCACACAGGTTTCCATTCAGTCAAAGAGACGTTGTAGTTTCGTTGTGATTGTTTTTCCACTACCCAGGGGCATTTTCGTAATTTGCCTATAAGGGTATTTTTGTAATTTCTCAAAAATACAGGTTCTCGGATGATTTTGTCAAATTTATTTTGAAACTCTTAGATTCTCGGGTATTTTGAAAAATTTTGAAATTCAGGGGTCTTTCGGAAATTTTAAAACTCAGGGGCATTTCGATAATTTTTCACAAAGCGGGGTGAATGTGTAAAATTGATAAATCAGGGATGGTTCAAAAAGTTGTAAAACTTTGGGAGTTATTTTTAAGAATTTATCTTCCATTTTGATGGTGTTGTAAAAATTTTGGAAATTAGGGTCATTTTGGTAATTTTGTAAGTTGAGGGCAATTTCGTAATTTTTCCAAAACCAAAATATTTCTCCTCCTGCCACTCGAACTTGTGACCTGCGCTCCCCCCTTCTCCTCCAACACGCATGGAACCACTTAGCCAACTATCTCCTTGTGTCAAGTTCCTTTTAAAATTTTTCTTAACCCCTAACTCACCTAGCTTCCTCCTTTAAACACTTAAAATAAATTTTAACCCCAAGTCGACCTAGCTCTAAGTTTAATTCTAGACCTTAGAACATGCCAAATAAATCATAATATTTATTTCAAGCACACATGCACACATGGGAACAAATAATTAATTTTTTTTCAAACAACCCCTAATTCAGGGTGTTACAGTGTTTTTGATGAATTATTCTGTACTCCTGCTGAATATTTGAAATGTGCAGTCTCTCTGCTAAAGGATAAACTTGCCATTGGTGGAACACCATAACTTCAGTAGTACCGAGGGAGAGTATTACATGAGAATTCTTCCAAGATGAATTTAGAATGAAGTATGTGAGCCAGAGATTTATGGATCAGAAAAAGAAAGAATTTTTGGAGCTCAAACAAGGGAATATGACAGTGTCTGAATATGAACGAGAATTTGTTCAGCTAAGCAAATACGCCGAGAATGGGTCCAGTTTGAGGCTGAGATGTGCAAACGCTTTGAAGAGGGTTTAAATGAGGATATAAAGCTGTTGATTGGAATCCTTGAAATAAGGGAATTTATTGTGTTAGCCGATCGAGCCCAAAAACCTGAAGAATTGAGTAAAGAAAAGAGACAAGTTGAAAGAGAGACTCGGGTTTCTGGAAAAAGAACTATGAGTAAGTCACAATCATTTACTTTCGAGAAATTAAAGAGGCATTATGATCATGTTACTACCTCTACGGGGTATTCTAAAAGAGAGCGAGGCTCTCAACATTTTAACCCGAGGTCTTCATCTCCGTCTGTGACCAGTGTGGGTAGTGTTGGTAATCACAAACCGAAATGTAAACACTGTAACAAATTTTATCATGGGGAATATCGGTTTAGAAGTGGGGCTTATTTTGGATGTAGTTCGCTTGACCATTTTCTCAGGGATTGTCCCGAAAAAGTTAAAAAAAATTTAAACCAGCTCCAAAATTGAGTAATCCCATTGCTCGAGGCAGACCACCCTGTCACCCCGATAATGTTAGCTGTAGTTAAGGTACTACCAAGGACACAAAATTAGATCCGGCACGAGCACCTACAAGGACTTATGCTATTTGTGCTCGAGAAAATGCCTCTACACTAGACGTCATTGTTGATACATTTTCTCTACTTGATACTGATATTATTGCTTTGATTGGTCCTGGTTCCACACATTCATACATATGCACGAACTTAGTGAATGTTAAAAATTTACCTGTTGAATTCACTAAATTTGTGGTTAAAGTTTCAAACCCCCTGGGCTAGTGTGTTATGGTGGATAAAGTCTGTAAAAACTGTCATTTGATGGTAAAAGGTGTTTGCTTTCTGGCTAACTTGATGTTATTGCCATTTGATGAATTTGATGTGATCTTGGGAATGGATTGTTTAACTTGATATGATGCATTGGTGAATTGTAAATAAAAATATATTGTTTGCAATGTCAAAATGGTGAATTGCTTTGTGTTGAGTCTGATAAACTGAATGGATTACCTAATGTGATTTCAGCAATATCAGCACAAAAACATGTCAGAAAGGGATATGATGCTTATATTGCATATGTGATGGATACTAAAGTATCTGAGGTAACGATTCAGTCAGTGCTGGTTGTACGTGAATTCCCTGATGTGTTTCCAAAAGAATTACTTGGTTTACCACCAGATAAATAAGTGGAATTATCTATAGATCTCATTTCAGGAACGAAATTGATATCTATTGAACCTTACAAAAAGGCTCCCACTAAATTGAAAGAGCTAAAAGTACAGTTATAAGAGTTGATTGACAGAGGTTTTGCTCGACCGAGTTTCTCACTTTGGGGTGCACTAGTTCTATTTGTAAAGAAGAAGGATGGATCGTTGAGGCTGTGTATTGATTACAGATAGCTCAACAAAATTATCATTAAGAACAAGTATCTATTGCCTCGCATTGACGACTTGTTTAATCAGTTAAAATTTTCAACTGTGTTTTCAAATATTGATCTCCATTTTGGTTACTATCAACTACGGGTAAAAGAATCAGATGTGCCAAAGATTGCTTTTAGAACCAGGTATAGACACTATGAGTTTCTTGTGATGCCATTCGGCTTGACAATTGCACCTACAGTGTTTATGGACTTGATGAATAGAATTTTCAGTCCATATTTAGACAGGTTTGTGGTAGTATTTATAGACGATATTTTGGTTTACTCTCGAGATGAAAATGAACATGCTGAGCATTTGAGAATATTAATACAAACCCTGTGGGAGAAACAATTGTACGCCAAATTCAATAAATGTGAATTTTGGCTGCGGGAAGTTAGTTTTTTTGGCCATATAGTATCTACCGAAGGTGTCATAGTAGACTCGAATAAAATATCAGCCATTGTTAATTGGAAGCCATCAAAGAATGTGTCTGAAGTCTGAAGTTTTCTAGGACTACCTGGTTATTATCGGAGGTTTGTAAAAAGTTTTTCAATGATAGCTTCTCCGATGACTCATTTGCTGCAGAAAGATGTAAAGTTCGAGTGGACTGATAAGTGCCAGCAGAGTTTTGATAGATTAAAAGCTTTATTGACTGAAGCTCCAGTGTTGGTTCAGCCAGAATCGGGGAAGGAATTTTTAGTCTATAGTGATGCATGATTGAATGGTTTAGGCTGTGTTTTGATGCAAGATGGTAAAGTAGTAGCTTATGCCACATGGAAGCTAAAGCCACATGAAAAAAACTACTAACACATGACATTGAATTAGCAGCTATAGCGTTTGCATTGAAAATCTAGCGACACTACTTGTTTGGGGAAAAATGTCACATATTCACTGATCATAAAAGTCTGAAATATTTGATGTCACAAAAATATTTGAATTTGTGATTGTGTAAATGGCTAGAGTTATTGAAAGATTACGATTTTGTTATCGACTACCATCCGGGAAAGGCCGATGTAGTGGCAGATGCTTTGAGCAGAAAATCCCTGTATGCCTTGCGAGCAATGAATACTTGATTGTCATTGTCTGATGATGGTTCAATCCAAGCTGAGTTAAAAGCTAGAACAATGTTTTTACAGTAAATTTTTGAAGCCTATAAAAATGATAGCAAGTTGCAAAAAAGACGCGTACAAAGTGAACTGGCTCCTGACTTAAAATTTTAGATCGAGACTGATGGTTGTTTGTTATTCAATGGCAGAGTATGTGTAGTGAAAAGTTCATAATTGATACAGAATATTTTGAATGAAGCTCATAATGGTAACATGTCTATTTATCCCTATAGTAATAAAATGGATAATGATCTAAAAAAAATGTATTGGTGGCCCGGAATGAAATGAGTTATTTCTGAGTTTGTATCAAAGTGTTTGATATGTCAGCGAGTAAAAGTTGAACATCAACTGCCTTCTGGACTATTACAGCCAGTTACGATACTGGAATGGAAATGGGAAAGAATCACTATAGACTTTGTATCGGGGCTACCCCTGTCTCAAAAAAAAAGATGCCATTTGGGTAATTGTTGATCGATTGACATAGTCTGCACACTTTATCCTAGTACGTATGGATTTTTCCTTGGATAGATTGGCTATATGTTTCTGAGATACTTAGATTGCATGGAGTGCCTGTCTCTATTATTTCAGATAGAGATCCTCGGTTCACGTCTCGATTTTTGAGTAAATTGTAAGAAGCTCTGGGTACTCGATTACACTTTAACACTACATTTCATCCCCAAATAGATGGTCAATCTGAACAGGTAATACAGATCATGGTAGATATGCTTCAGTGTTGTGTACTTGAGTTTGAAGGTAACCGGGAAATGTATTTACCTTTGGTTGAATTTGCTTATAATAATAGTTATCAGTCTAGTATTAAAATGGCACCGTATGAAGCCTTGTATGGTTGCAAATGTAGAACTCCATTATACTGGACAGAACTTAATGAGAAAAAGTAACACGGAGTTAACTTGGTTTGAGAGACCGAGGAAAAAGTAAAGATAATTTGAGATAGCTTGAAAGCAGCCTCGGATCGAATAAAGCCTTATGCTGATTTGAAAAGAAAAGAAATAGAATTTCAGGTTGGTGACAAGGTATTCTTGAAAGTGCCACTTTGGAAGAAAGTACTCAGGTTTGGTCGTAAAGGGAAATTGAGTCCATGATTTATTGGACCGTATGAGATCCTAAAAAGAATTAGACCGGTTGTATATCGGTGAGCTCTACCACTAGAGCTTGATTGGATTAATAATGTATTTTATGTGTCTATGCTACGGTGGCACCGATCCGATCTTTCACATGATATCTCTTGGACAGAGGTAGAGATCTAGCCTGATATGACATATGGTGAGGAACCAATCAAAATCTTGGCTCGGGAAACAAAAAAGTTAAGAAATAAAAAGCTAGATTTGGTAAAAGTTCTTTGGTAAGGACTTGGTATTGAGGAAGCTACTTGGGAACCGGAGGATGCTATAAAGAAGCAGTACCCGAATCTTTTTACTGGTAAGATTTTCAAGGACGAAAATTCTTAAAAGGGGGAGAGTTGTAACAGCCCATTTTTTAGTGAAATTAAAATAGTGGTTTCGGGACCACAAATTTGATCCGAAATAAAACTTATTTTTATTTTATTATGTGGTTCATAATATGATAGGCATATCATGTGAAAAAGTTGACCCAAAAATTTTATCGATTTAGTGTCTAATTATGAGGACTAAATCGTATAAAATGTGAAAGTTGAATTCTAGTCTATAAGGACCAAATAGCTATGGGGTTCAAAAATAGAGGTCCTTATATGGTAATTAGACCATTAAGAAAAGTATGTAGATTTTTCTTGGTGACTCATCCATGGAATTATAGAAAAGAACAAGTTACTAAATTGGAAATACTAAAACTTAATTAATTAAAAGATGAAAAGAAATATATCATCTTATTTTCATCATCTTAAACCTAAAAACTTATGGAAACCCTAGGAGAGAGGGAAGAAACTTTCAAGGCCTAATTTGGTAAGTTTCCTTGTCCCATTTTTAGTAATTTTTATATTTTTGGAATCGGGATAGCTTAATCTCTCTATTTGGGGGATTAATTTGAAAAGTTATCAAAGTATGAAAATGGTCATGGATGTATTATGCTGGAAATTAGAAATTTATGGTAGAAAATGAAAGATTATTGACAGATAAACAACTTTTACAAAGTAATTTTTGATGGAAAACTTGTTTAGGGACTAAAATGTAAACTTGTGAAATTGAAGGAAAAATTATGAAATTTTATGTATACATGTGCTGCAAATTTTTTAATGGGGTTTTGGTTAGGCTTGAAATAGGGAATAATTTTCACAAATTTCATTTTCCACACCTAGGGACTTAAATAGAATTTATGGTAATGTTAGGGGCAGAATGGTAATTTTACCTATGACGTAAATTGAGTCTGTTTAAATATAAAATGTATGAAGTTGATGGTTAAATTCATTTATATAGATCCAAAAAACACAAACTCGAGGCTAGATCGAGGAAAAGAAAAGATTTCAGATTAGTAGACTATTATGCGAATAAGTATTGAGGTAAGTTCGTGTAACTTAATTGGACATTTAATTATGTTAATTGAATGTTGTGTTGTTTGTAATCTAAATTTTGTTTATGTGCTTTACTCTTAAACTATGATGGAAAATTTGCTACATGCTTGAAATGATGATAGGGTTAGTTCCGGTTGAATATTGAGTTCCAATGGGTGGATATGCTTTCTCGAAATGAATGAGGTCCTGCATTTGTTGCGGACGGGATTTAGCTTAGATGAGTAATCCTATGTATCTTGTCATATAAAATATTTAGCCCGGACGGGTAATCTTGACACAAAACCTCTCGAGTAAATGTTATGATTTAGGTTTAGCCTGGTTGGTAACCCTAATTAAGCTCTTATGAGCACACGTAAGGATTTCGCCTGGACTGGTAATCCTGTTACACGATATATGACTCAAGGGTGTGTTCTATGATGAAGCGCCCTAAGGGGTATCCTTGAATGAGAATTGGCAGATTAATGAAACGTACAACTCGAGTGTACTATTTGAGCATCCATTAGAATTTTAATAATTCAATGGACATAGAATCCTTGACATGGTATGGAAATTATGTGATCAAATGATAATGACTTGAAAGAATGTTGTATGATGAGATCATCTATGTTACTTGATTGATATGAAGATTTTGGTGACTAATATGTTTGATTGAGTGCATGTGCTTAGGCAATCTAGCTAAATGGATGGAAAACTTGATATGTATGCTTAGAATTATTAAACAAGATTGGTAAGTTTAGTTTCTGTTATACGAGCTTACTTAGCATGTAATGCTTACTCCATTTATTTTTCCCTTGTTTTATAGTGCTCGAAAGCTCGTGAGGGTTGGAAGATCATTGGGGCATCGTCACACTATCAACTTGCATTTCGGGTATACTTAGTAAAAAATATTTTGGTATAATGGCATTTATAGGGCAACTTGGTCATAGTGGCTTGAAAATTTTATTTTGTATCCTAGCCATTGTAATAGCTAGCAATGGTTTATTTTGGGTTATTTTGGTATGCTTAACTAAGCTATTGTGATATAAATATATGCACTTGTGTTATGCTAAGTAGATGAGGTTATATGTTTTTATAACCTAAGTTAAATCAAGGTAGGTTTATATACATATGAGTTTGCATTGGTATGCATTGATGAATGAGGGAATTTGTGTGATTTGAATGCTTGAATTGGCTGGCATTGGTTGTGTGTTTCAATTATAGGTCTTGGGTAAAATTTTGGGTGAGAAGTGAAGCTAGAAATGGCTTCATTTTTTCCACACAGGGAGACACACGGGTGTGTGTCTAGACCGTGTGTGACACACGGCCTAGTGACATGGGCATGTGGTTAGGCCGTATGTCTCCTGCACCTAAATTTTGAAAAATAGAATGCTCATAATTGAGCACACGGGACAGAGACATGGGCGTGTTCTCAATCATGTGTGCCACACGGCCTAGAACACGGGCGTGTGTCTTGGTCGTGTGAAACTTGCATCTAACTCGAATTAAATTAAATTACCACATGGCCTAGCACATGGGCATGTGGCATGGCCATGTGGCATAAGTCAGAGAGCATCTTAAATCAGACACGACCTGAGGCACAGGCGTGTATAAGGGTTACACGGGCGTGTCTCTTGGACCACACGAGCGTGTGAGCCCTGCTCCTTAGAAAAATTTTAAAATTTTGCAAAAAAAATCTTAGAGGCTCCGATAAAGTCCCGACTTATTTTTAATGCTCGTATTGGGCCATGAGGATCCATTTAAGGGACGTTTTAAATAATCTATGTGAATGAATAGTAACTTGCATGAAATATATGTAAATGTTCCTATATGTTTGGGTAATGCTCCGTAACCTTATTTCAGCGATGGATACGGGTTAGGGGTGTTATAGAGTTTCTAAATAAGAACATAGTTGGGCTATGGCATATCATATAATAAGACCATCACCGGGATATGGCATGTGAATATAAGACCATGGCTGGGCCTTGGCAATGTATGTGGAAGACCATAGTTGGACTATGACATCAAAAAATAGATGTACTTATATCGTAAGCATTTATAATCTTGAAGTGATTTGATAAGCGAATTGGTGAGAATAGATATGTATCAGTATAGGTATGTACAGAAAACTATTCAAAAGATGAATTATAAGAAAATGAGAATTTATGAGTTGCTTGGTAGTTAAACTTTATGTTATCCCATTGATTGAGGTTTGAATTTGAATTGCAAATTACGTATATATTTGAAGTGTTAATGAATGATGTTGATTATTTCATACATACATACGAACTTACTAAGCTTTATAGCTTACTTTGTTTATTTTCTTCTATATTGTATAGTAAATCGAAGCTAGCTCGGAACCGGGGATCATGAACTTCACCGCACTATCAAACATCTATTTTGGTACTTTTGAGTTGTGTATATATGGTATATGGCATATATAGGCTTGAGTCATTTTGATATGTTTGATGAACATGTATTTTGGGCCATTTTAGTTGGCTTGTGTTGATGATTTGGTTAATGTATAAAGATGTGTGAATGGCTTTGTTTTGAATTAGGTAAATTGACTTATAATGAATGAATGAGGTTGAATTGATATTGCATATTTGGAATGGTTTTATTGAATGAATCATATATGTGAATTATGTCTAGAAAAGCAAGATGAGTTTATAGGTATTTGAATAGGTAAATGGCATTGAATTTGGTATTGAAATGGTTTAAATGGATATAGTATCATTGTGTATTGATTGATGACTTTTCGCTGTATATTTGCATCTTAAATTGGTACCAATTGAGCTTATGTAGGTACGTGTGAAATAGGTGGCAAAATGGATTAATAAATAGCCTATTTTTGTCCACATGAGCAGAGACACGGGTGTGTGTCTCCGCTGTGTGTGACACACGGTCATGTTACACGGTCGTGTGTCCCCTGGTGTTGATATTAGAACCAAGTCAGCATGCTCCACACGGTTTCACACACGGGCGTGTGACTGGCTGTGTGGTACAAGTAGTATACCTCCTAATTAGCACAAGGCCTAGCACACGGGTGTGTGACATGGCCGTGTTGTATAAGTCAGTAGACCCTACAGGTTTGGCATGACTTAGTAAACAGCTTGAAACACTGGCGTGTGTGGCCACTTCGAAGAGCACATGAGATAGACACATGGGCGTGTGGTTGGCTGTGTGACCCAAGTCAGTATGTATGCCTTGTTTCCACATGGCTTGTGACATGGGCGTGTCTAGAGCCATGTAAGGCACACGGTCTGTTCACACGAGCGTGTGACCTCTGTATGGTTGAAAGTTTTCTAAGGTACCAAAATTTTCATATGTTATAGGTTTAGTCCCGAACCACTTCTAAAGTGTAACAACCCGATTTAGACCCTAGTCAAAATAGTGGTTTTGAGACCACAAATTTGAGGTTAAAAAAATATTTTAATAGTATTTTTAGTGTTTACAGTATGTGATTAAGCATGTGTGAAAATTCTGTGTGAAAATTTTATCATTTGTGTGTCGATTTGTGAAAAGGGACTAAATTGCATAAGATGCAAAAGTTGTGTGCAAATTGTTAAAGTGCTTAAATGCTATGACTTATTAAATGTGAGTCCTTATGTTGTTATTATACCACATGCTTAATGGATGGACAAAAATGGGTTTAAGTTAATGGAAATTTTAATGATAATAGTAAAGGTAAAGTGGTAAAATAAGCATTAATGAATAATTAATAAAACAAAAATAATTTTAAAGCTCATATTCTCATCTTCTTCACCGAAATTAGAGAAAAGAAATAGCTTTTGAAGCATTTAAGGGTTCAAGTATTGATGTTTTTGATTAAGGTATGAGTTTTTTTTTCAGTTTTTGATAATTTTTACGTTTTTGTGATTGTTGCTAGGTATACTATCAAGCCCATGCTTTAATTTTAGAATTTGATAATGATTTTGAGATGTGCCATTGATGAATGCTTGAGCTTTGTGATAGTTGATGATGAAGCATGAAAGATATATGATAGATTAACATATTTTGTCTTTAAATTTTTGATGAATTTGACTATTTTGGGCTAAATTATGAAAATGAGAAATTCAAGGACTAAAATGTGTAATAAATGAAACATGTGGGTTTGTATGAACTAGGGGAAAATTTGGCTAAGCATGTGTAAATGGAAATTATGTGTATTTGATGATTTTATGAAATAGGGACTAAAATGTCAAAATATGAAAATATGAGGGCTAATATGTAAAATGCCCAAAATATGTGTAGTTGGCTTAAATTGAATGATTTTGTGAATGAATAAGTTATATTTGAATATGTATAGATCAAGAAAAGAGAAATTCAGATTTAGATCAAGGCAAGAACGAGGTGCTCGATTGATCGACTTGTATCGTGTTTCTATGTCTGAGGTAAGTTCGGGTATAATACATGTTGTTTAAATGATGTTTTTATGTATTGAAATGAATGGAAATGTGAGTATGAAACTTGGAAATGTGAGGTGTGATTTTAAATTTATATGGCACTAGGTGTGCGTAAATAGGATTGATACTGGGATGATCGACACTGTGTGTGTGAAGTAAAGAGAGCATTGACTATATTAATTGGCACTGTGTGTGCTATACAAAGTTAAATTTGGTTTAATGTAGAGGCACTATGTGTGCGATGATATTAAAGTTTTGGCTAAGAAACTGGTACTAAGTGTGCGATAATATTGTGGCTTTAGCTAATTATTTGGCACTGAGTGTGCGAATTCATCGAATGTTTAAAGATAATTGAATGAGTAATGGCTTGGAGCATTGAATGGTAAATGTTGTCATTAAATATGTGATGGTATAGGTACGTACATAACATATGTGGTTAATGAAGTTGTGTTTGAGATAAATGGATAGTTCTGTGAATGAATGCTGGAATGAATAGGATTAAAACATCTTGTTATATGCTTGTACATTGAATATATAGTTATGCATGAGCGTGAGGAATTGTTATGGATGAAAATTGAGTATTGAGATGAATTGAACTAGGTGTTGGTAATTTTGTTTATTAAAATTGAATTATTGAGTTAATTATGTTATATTACGAACTTACTAAGCTTCAAAGCTTACTATGTAAAGTCTATCTCTGTTTTACAGTGTCATTAAAGGTAGCTCGGATCCGGGGATCGTCAGTGACTCAATCACACGATCGACCATCTATTTTGGTACTTTTGGAAGTTGTATATTTGGTATATGGCATGTATAGGCTAGAGACTATGGTATGTTTGAGATGTATAGTTCTTTCCATATGATATGGCTTGAAAGTTAAATACTTTTTGTATATATATTTTGGGTATGTGAAGATGGTGGTTATAATGTGTAAATGTGGTTGTGTGAATGGTTATTATGGTATGAATTAGAGAAGATGAAAATATATGTTTTATGTTTGAATTGGTTGGTGGAAATGATGGTTAAAATGTATGTTTTGATGTATTTGAGGTATGATTTTGGAATGGTTTGATACTTGTAGGTGTGACCCAAAGTGTTGGTGGCAAATTATCTTTGCAAATGACCTATATTTTCTTACACGGTTAAGCACACGGGTGTGTGGCTCGACTGTGTCTCTTAAGTTTGCAAATCGAAGCAAGTCAGACTCGTACACTAGCTGGACAAACGGGCATGTGACTGGCCGTGTAAAATAAGTCATTGTCGACCATGGATTAAGCACACGGTGTGTTTTCGAAATTGTGGATGAGTCAGTATGTATGCCTGTTTTGACACGGCTTGGGCACACAAGTGTGTTTAAGGCCGTGTATGTGACCTCTGTAACTTTGAAAAATTTTAAGTCTTTGGAAAAATTTTGTATGAGCTCATTTTAGTCCCTACCTCCTTTTAATGCATGTTTAAGGTCGCGTAGACCTTATAAAGGGACTTAGTGACGATGATTGATTAAGATTTAATGTTGTATAAAATATGAAGGTTAAAGGTTATTATTTGATCGGTAATACCTCATAAACCTAGTCCGACGACGGATGCGGTTAGGGGTGTTAAATTTTATTGGTATCAGAGCTACGGTTTAGTCGATTCTAAAACTAACGTAGTCTGTGAGAGTCGAGTTAAAAATTCCATATATTTTCTGTGATAATGTGATGATTCCTGACAGCTAAAAATGTGATTTTATATAGCAAATGGATCCCGATTGAGTAGTAGCTGACGATGTCGAGAGTAATGCACCTACTCCCGCTCAAAGGACAGCGCCCGTTGAATCTAGGTCGATTGATAGTAGTCACAAGGGAGAGGCAAAGCAAGCCTTCTTCTAAATGATGAGTGAGTGGTTTACGGAGTTCATTCTAACGAATCTGGTTGCTCAACAACCTCCACCCCCACAAGTTCTTGTAATGCCACAAGTTTCAGATCTAATTCGATTGAGTAAGCCTCTTGTGGATAAAATCCGAAAGTACGGGGCCGAAGAGTTCAGAGCCACAATTGATGATGATGCTGAGTGAGCTAAATTTTGGCTTGAGAATACCGTAAGAGTGTTTGATGAATTATCGTGTACTCCTGGTGAATGCTTAAAATGTGTTATTTCATTGTTGAGAGATACATCATATCATTGGTGGAAAACATTGATATATGTGGTTCTCAAAAAAAATTACCTGGGATTTCTTTCAAGTTGGATTTCAGAAGAAATATATCAGTCAACAGTTTATACATCAAAAACGTAAAGAGTTTCTTGATCTGAAATAGGGCCGTATGTCTATTACGAAGTACGAGCGAGAATTTGTAAGCTTGAGTCAGTATGCGCGAGAATGTGTTTCGACAGAAACTATTATGTGTAAAAGATTCATCGAAGAATTGAATAAAGACATTAAACTTCTGGTCGAAATTATTGATTTGAATGAATTTATAGTATTGGTTGAAAGAGCCTGCAAAGCTGAAGAGCTTAGTAAAGAAAAGAAGAAAGAGGATTCAGAAGCTAGAGACGAAAGAAAAAGGTTGATGAGCAAGTCGTATCATTCTTCGTCAAAGAGATTCAAAGATGCAACCAATCGCTCAAATGTTTCATTCGGACATTCGAGTAAAGATCGTGTGAAATAGAATACTGGTTTTAAAACTCAAACTCCAAAAGAATCAAGTGTTTGAAGTGTCAGAAGCAATAAGCCTGAGTGTAGACAGTGTGGGAGACGTCATATAGGAGAATGCTGGGGCAAGTATAATAATAGAGCTTGCTATAAATGTGGATCACGTGATCGTTTTATTTGGGATTGTCCAGAGTTAGTTGAGAAAGATAATGTTCAGAGTACGAGGCTGAGTAATAAGATAGCTAGAGGTAGACTACCTAGAAACACCGAAAATATGAGTGGTAGTCAGAGAGGAACATTAGATACAGCTGTACAATCTGAGACGAGAGCACCTGCTCGAGCTTAAGCTATTCGTGCTCGCGAAGAAGTGTCATCTCCAGACATCATTACTGGTACTTTTACTCTTTTCGATACTGATGTGATTGAATTGATAGATCTAGGATCTACTCACTCATATGCGTGTGTGAACCTAGTATCTAGTAAGACTCTACCTGTTGAGTCTATTGAGTTTGTAATTATAGTATCGAACCCCTTGGGCAAGTGTGTTCTGGTTGATAAAGTATGCAAAAATTGTTCGTTGATGATTCGAGATATTTGTTTTTCTCCTAATCTGATGCTGCTACCCTTTGATGAATTTGATATAATTTTGGGTATGGATTGGCTAACTTTGTATAATGCCATTGTGAATTGCAAATGGAAGAGTATTACATTGAGAAGTCAGAATGGTCAGATAGTTCGAATTGAATCCAGTGATTTGAATGGGCTACCAGTGGTAGTATCCTCGATGAAAGCTTTGAATTATGTGAAAAAGGATGTGAAGTCTATCTTACATATGTGATAGATACAAAATTGACAGAAAAGAAAGTTGAATCTATGCTTGTGGTTAGTGAATTTCCTTATGTGTTTCTTGAAGAACTACCAAGATTACCTCTGATACGAGAAGTTGAATTTGGTATTGGCTTAATTCTGAGAACGACTCCTATCTCAATAGCTCTGTACAGAATGGCACCGACAGAATTGAAAGAGTTGAAGTCTCAGTTGCAAGAGTTGACCGATAGAGGATTTGCACGATCGAGTTTCTTGCCCTGGGGTGCTCCTATGTTGTTTTGTGAAAAAGAAAGACGGAACTATGAGAATGTGCATTGACTACAGACAACTTAATAAGGTGACTATAAAGAATAAATATCCTTTGCCATGTATTGATGATTTGTTTGATCAGTTGAAAGGAGCTACAGTATTTTCTAAAATAGATTTGAGATCGGGCTACTATTAGCTATGAGTTAAAGACTCTGATGTACTAAAAATTGCTTTCAGAATGAGGTATGGACATTATGAGTTTTTGGTTATGCCTTTCGAACTTACTAATGCACCGCTATTTTTATGGATTTGATGAATCGAATTTTCAGACAGTATTTGGATCAATTTTTGGTTATGTTCATAGATGACATATTGATCTATTCTTGTGTTGAGACGCAACATGGCAAGCATTTAAGAATTGTGTTACAGACTCTACGTGAGAAGCAATTGTATGAAAAGTTTAGTAAATCAGCTGCAGGAATACGAGTTGATCCGAGCAAGATTTCAGCAATTCTAGATTAGAAACCTCCAAGAAATGTGTCTGAAGTCCGTAGCTTTCTAGGACTAGTGGGATATTATAGACGGTTTGTGAAGGCTTCTCGATGATTGTTACTCTGTTGAGGAAATTGCTACAGAAAGATTGTAACAGCCCGATTTAGGGCATAGTCAGGATAGTGGTTCGAGGCCACGAACCCGAGGTGAAATTATGAGTTTTCCAATTCTATGCCATGTTTGCACGTTAGTATGAAGTTTTGTAAAGCAATTTTATTAAGTTAAGGTCAATTGGTCCAAAAAGGACTACATTGCAAAAATTGCAATATATGAGTTTCTAGAAGCTTTTTGCTTGAAATAGCTTTAGAATAATAATTATGAGCCCTTAAATAGCAATTTGCCCAAAATTTAATTTTTGGACAAAATTGGCCTTAAGAGACTATTATGGAAATTTTTAAGAGGAAGGGCATTTTGGTCATTTGGCCTAATTAGTGATTAAAATAGGATAAAGATGAGAAAAATTCACTCATCTTCTTCCTTGTTGCTACCGAAAATTTGGAGACACCATAGCTAGGGTTCTTCATTTTTTTTTTCAGGCTCGTAGTAAGTTCATCCTAGCCCCATTTTTAATATTCTTCGTATTTTTTAAGTTCCCGTATGATGAATTAGCTAATTTTAGCTATAAAATGAGCTAAGATGCATGTTCAAAAATCTACCCTTGAATGATGTGCTTGTTAAGTGATGTTTTATGGAAGTTTAAGAGAGTTTGATGTTAGATAAACATCTTTTGCTTAATGAATTTCATAAAAAATGGTAGTAGGGACCATTTGTAACAGTTATAAAATTGGTCATACCTACTAGAAATAGTGAGAATTGATGATTGTTATAGAAGAGAAAATGATTCAGTTGAGCATGAAGTTTAAGAAAGGTGCATGGAAATCATTTTACAAGAATTGGGGCAAAAGTGCAAATATTAGAAAGTATAGGGGCAAAATAGTAATTTTGCCAAAGTATGAGTTATGAGTCAATTTAGTCAATATGGATTTTAAATGATCTATTTATGATTATAGATCAAGAAAAACGAAGCCCGGATCGAAATCGAGGCAAGAACAAACTCGAGGACTAAATTGCACATCTTCATACATTTTGTATATTGAGGTAAGTTTGTATGGTTTCTAAGTTTTATGATTTTTATCATTAATTTGCTTAGTATAATGTACAATAATTGTATGAAATGATCATGTTATGTTCAAGAAAGAAATCACGATAAAATGTACAAGCAAGTCCGATTGAAGGTGAATTTTCGTGGGATACTCGATCTACCACACAAGTTATCATGTAAGTCCAAGGCAAGCTTGGCATTGATCAAGATATCATGTAAGTCCAAGGCAAGCTTGGAATTGATCAAGTTAGCAAGCAAGTTATCATGTAAGTCCAAGGCAAGCTTGGCATTGAGCAAAAATCATGTAAGTCCAAGGCAAGCTTGACATTGATCAAGTTAGCAAGCAAGTTATCATGTAAGTCCAAGGCAAGCTTGGCATTGATCAAGATATCATGTAAGTCCAAGGCAAGCTTGGCATTGATCAAGTTAGCAAGCAAGTTATCATATAAGCCTAAGGCAAGCTTGGCATTGAGCAAGTTATCATGTAAGTCAAATGCAAGCTTGGCATTGATCAAGTTAGCAAGCAAGTTATCATGTAAGTCCAAGACAAGCTTGACATTGAGCAAGATATCATGTAAGTCCAAGGCAAGCTTGGCATTGATTAAGTTAGCAAGCAAGTTATTATGTATGTCCAAGGCAAGCTTGGCATTGAGTATGTTATCAAGAGCAAGACTTCATATAGTCCATGTCAAGACATGGCCGTGAAACCAAGATGAGGTAACCCATGTAAGACCATGTCTAGGATATGGCTTTGGCATCATATTATGTGGGAAGAGATTTAGTATCCTTGGTTATTCACAGAAATTCATCGGGCAAATGAGTAAGCTAAAAGAAGATAGCAAGAAAGCTAAGAAAGTAAAGTTAGTATCAAGATGAAGTTAGATGAAGTTGAGTATTATTCATGTTGTGAATGAGAAAGTAGATATCATGATTATTGTTATTATAGTATACTGATCAATGTGATCAAGTGATACAGGTATCATGGTTACCTTACAAGTATGATATTAGTAAGTGTCGTGAGACATGTAAGAATCAATATAAGTAAGTAAGCTCTTTAGTTGAAAGTCATAATACCATTGTTTATGTGAAATGGTTTATATTAAGCAATGATGATGCTATGAGTTCTTACATGCAAACTTACTAAGCTATATGCTTACGTTATGATTCTTTCTTTCTATGCAGTCTCGCCAAGCTAACTCGTGGATCATTAAAGTCAGAGCTTGCAACACACTATCAGTTCTTATTTTGGTATAGCCAAGTTACTTTACTAAGTATGGCATGTATAGGAAACATTCATTTTGTGTACATGTTTTAAGAAGGGCCTTTGTAAAAGTTATCAAGTTTATTATTCTTTTGTATATGGCTAAGTGATTGACCAAATTTGACTAAGCATATATGTTTATTGAGATCAATGAAGCATGTAGTATTATTCATAAAATTGGGTTGTTATTGCATCGTTGAATTGTGTATGGATATGATCTTCATTTCAAGGTGGCTAACAGCTTGGTAAATAGCCTGTAAGTGCCCACACGGTTGAATACACGGGCGTGTGTCAAGACCGTGTTAACCCTGCTCCATAGTATTATTAATCAGAATAGGCCACGGGTAAATCCCACGGCCATGTGTGTATTCCGTGTAAGACACATGGTTTGGACATGGGCATGTGCCTAGACCATGTTAATTTAGTCAGTATATCAAAAGGATTAGCATACGGTTTAAGCCCATAAGCGTGTCATGGCCGTGTGAAATTAGTCAGTAACCTCCCACGGTTGGTAGACATGGGCGTGTCTAAGCCGTGTGGAAATAGTCAGTAGTTCTACACTGTTTGAGGGCATCGGCGTACTTAAGGGTACACGGGCGTGTTCCAAGTTACACGGGCGTGTGAACCCTGCTTCAAAAATGATTTATTTAATTTTAATTCCGAAAGTTTCCTGACAAGAGTTAAAGGTCTCGTAGGCCCTTGTTATATGTGTTGACTAAGAAAGTGATTTTTTTAAGTTGGAACGAAATTTTATAGCTCGTAAGTACATGTTTCAGTGAGTTCAAGCATAGTAATGTTTCGTATCCAGACCCAGTATCGGTCTTGGGTGCGGGGTGTTACAAAGATGTTAAATTTGAGTGGTCAGAAAAATGTCAGCAGGGTTTTGAACAGTTGAAAGTATTGTTGACAGAAGCACCAGTGTTAGTTCAACCTGAACTGGGTAAATAATTCATAGTTTACAGTGATGCATCATTGAATGGTTTAGGCTATGTGTTGATGCAAGAAGTTAAAGTTATAGCCTATGCTTCGAGATAATTAAAATCGCATGAAAAGAATTACCCAACACACGATCTTGAATTGGCAACTATTGTATTTGCATTGAAGATTTGGCATCGCTATTTATTTGGTGAGAAGTGTCACGTTCATACTGATCACAAGAGCTTAAAATATCTGATGACTCAGAAAGAATTGAATTTGAGACAGCCAAGATGGTTCGAATTACTAAAAGACTATGAATTAGTAATTGATTATCATCAGGGAAAAGCTAATGTTGTTGCTGACGCTTTGAGCCAAAAGTTTTGATTTTCTTTACGAGCAATGAGTACCCAGATAGATTTGTGTGATGATGGTTCGATTTTGGCTGAGTTGAAAGTGAAGCCAATGTTTATACGTCAGATTTGTGATGCCCAGAAAATTGATGCCGAGATGATGGCAAAACAAGCTAGTGCGGTTTGAATTCTGATTCAGAATTTTGAGTTGATGATGATGGTTGTTTGAGATTCAGAGATCAGATTTGTATTCCAAAAAATTTAGAATTGATTCAGTTGATTTTGAACGAGGCCCATAGTAGTCATATGTCTGTTCATCCAGGAAGTACTAAAATGTATAATGATCTGAGACAGTTTTATTGGTGGCATGGTATGAAACGAGATATTTCAGAGTTTGTTTTGAGATGTTTAGTTTGTCAGAAAGTCAAATCTGAACATCAGGTTCCATCTGGTTTGTTACAACTGATAATGATTCCTGAATGGAAGGAGAGGATCACGATGGACTTTGTGACGGAGTTGCCTTTATCTCTGAGAAACAAAGATGCAATTTGGGTGATAGTTGATAGATTAACGAAATCAACTCATTTTATTTCGGTGAGAATAGATTATTCGCTTGATAAGTTAGCTGAATTGTATATTTTCGAGATTGTGAGATTGCACGGGTACCATTATCTTTTGTGTATGATAGAGATCCAAGGTTTACTTCGCGATTTTGGAAAAAACTGCAAGATGCTTTAGGTACGAAGCTACATTTTAGTACTGTCTTTCATCCACAAACGGATGGTCAATCCAAGCGGATCATTCAAATTCTTGATGATATGTTGAGATGTTGTATTCTTGAGTTTGAAAGTACATGGGAAAAGTAATCGCCGTTGATTGAATTCGCTTATAATAACAGTTTTCAA
Source organism: Gossypium rotundifolium (assembly GCA_025506655.1). NCBI lineage: Eukaryota > Viridiplantae > Streptophyta > Magnoliopsida > Malvales > Malvaceae > Gossypium > Gossypium rotundifolium. The sequence goes on along the minus strand of CP106732.1, from coordinate 95,525,251 downwards.
TCAAGCATTAAAATGGCCCCATATGAGGCTCTTTACGATCGTAAATGCAGAACTCAATTATATTGGATTGAGCTTAGTGAAAATAAGATTCACGGGGTTGATTTGATTAAAGAGACTGAGCAGAAAGTGAAAGTGATTCGTGACAGCTTGAAAGCAGCATCTGATTGTCAAAAATCTTATGCAGATTTGAAACGGAAAGATATTGAATTTGAGATCGGTGACAAAGTGTTTTTGAAAGTGTCTCCGTGGAAGAAAATACTTCATTTCGGCAGAAAAATGCAAATTGAGTCCGAGGTTCATCGGGCCGTATGAGATTATTGAACGTATTAGGCCGGTTGCTTATAGACTGTTGTTGCCACCTGAGCTAGAGAAGATTCATAATGTATTTCATGTATCGATGCTTAGACGATACAGATCTGATCCATCACATGTGGTTGCTCCTACTGAAGTTGAGATTTAGTTTGAGTTTTCGTATAATGAAGAACAGATTCAAATTCTGGCACATGAAATCAAAGAGTTGAGAAATAAGAAAATTTATTTAGTGAAAGTGTTGTGGAACAAAGACGGTGTTGAAGAGGCTACGTGGGAGCCTGAAGATATTATGAGAGACCGATATCTGAACCTATTTTCTGGTAAGATTTTCGGGGACGAAAATCCCTAAGGGGAAAGTTATAACATCGCAATTTAGACTCTAGTCTGAATAGTGGTTTTGAGATCACAAATTTAAGGTCAAAAAATATTTTAATATTATTTTTAGTGTTTACAGTATGTGAATAAGACAGTGTGAAAATTCTGTGTGAAAATTTTATCGTTTGTGTGTTGATTTGTGAAAAATGACTTAATCGCATAAGATACAAAAGCTGTGTGCTAATTGTTAAAGTGCTTAAATGCTATGCCTTATTAAATGTGAGTCCTTATGTTGTTATTATACAACATTCTTAATGGATGGACAAAATGGATTTAAGTTAATAGAAATTTTAATGATACTATAAAGGGTAAAATGGTAAAATAAGCATTAATGTATAATTAATAAAACAAAACAATTTTAAAGCTCATATTCTCATCTTCTTCATCGAAATTAGAGAAAAGAAATAGCTTTAGAAGAATTTAAGGGTTCAACTATTGATGTTTTTGATTAAGGTGTGAGTTTTTTTCGGTTTTTGATAATTTCAACGTTTTTGTGATAGTTGCTAAGCATACTATCAAGCCTATACTTTAATTTTAGAATTTGATGATGATTTTGAGATGTGCCATTGATGAATGCTTGAGCTTTGTGATAGTTGATGATGAAATATGAAAGATATGTGATAGATTAACATATTTTATCATTGAATTTTTGATGAATTTGACTATTTTGGGCTAAATTGTGAAAATGAGAAATTCAAAGACTAAAATGTGAAATAAATGAAACATGTGGGCTTGTTTGAACTAGGGGAAAATATGGCTAAGCATGTGTAAATGGAAATTATGTGTATTTGATGATTTTATGAAATAGGGACTAAAATGTCAAAATGTGAAAATGTGAGGGCTAATTTGTAAAAAGCCCTAAATATGTGTATTTGGATTAAATTTAATGATTTGGTGAATGAATAAGTTATATTTGAATATTTATAAATCAAGAAAAGAGAAATTTAGATTTAGATCGAGGCAAGAACAAGGTACTCGATTGATCGACTTGTATCGTGTTTCTACGTTCGAGGTAAGTTCGGGTATAATACATGTTGTTTAAATGATGTTTTTATGTATTGAAATGAATGGAAATGTGAGTATGAAACATGGAAATGTGAGGTGTGATTTTAAAATTATATGGCACTATGTGTACGTAAATAGGATTGATACTGGGATGATCGACACGGTGTGTACGAAGTAAAGAGAGCATCGACTATATTAATTGGCACTGTGTGTACGATACTGAGTGAAATTCAATTTAATGTAGAGGTACTAAGTGTGCGATGATATTAAAGTTTTGGCTGAGTAATTGGCACTAAGTGTGCGATAATATTGTGGTTTCGGCTAATTATTTGGCACTGGGTGTGTGAATTCATCAAATATTTAAAGAGAATTGAATGAGTAATGGCTTGAAGCCTTGAATGGTAAATGGTGTTATTGAATACATGTTGGTACAGGTATGTGCATAACCTATGTGGTTGATGAAGTTTTGTTTAAGATAAACGGATAGTTATGTGAATGAATGATGGAATGAATGGGATTAAAACATCTTGATATATGCTTGTACATTGAATATATAGTTATGTATGAAAGTGAGGAATTGTTATGGATGAAAATTGAGTATTGAGATGAATTGAACTAGGTATTGGTAATTTTGTTTATTAAATTTGAATTGTTGAGTTAATTTTTGTTATATTACGAACATACTAAGCTTCAAAGCTTACCGTGTAAAGTCTATCTCTGTTTTACAATGTCATTAAAGATAGCTCGGATCTGGGGATTGTCAAGGACTCAATCACACTATCGGCCATCTATTTTGGTACTTTTGGAAGTTATATATTTGGTATATGGCATGTATAGGCTGGAGACTATGGTATGTTTGAGATGTATAGTTCTTGCCATGTGATATGGCTTAAAAGTTAAATGCTTTTAGTATATATATTTTGGGTATGTGAAGATGGTGGTTATAATGTGTAGATGTGGTTGTGTGAATGGTTATTATGGTATGAATTAGAGAAGATGGAAATATATGTTTTATGTTTGAATTGGTTGGTGGAAATGATGGTTAAAATGTATGTTTTTTTTATGTATTTGAGGTATGATTTTTGAATGGTTTGATGCTTGTAGGTGTGACCCAAAGTGTGGGTGGCAAATTGGCCTTGCAAATGGCCTATATTTGCCCACACAGTTGAGCACACGGGCTTGTGGCTCGATCGTGTCTCTTAAGTTTGCAAATCAAAACAAGTTAGACTCGCACACAGGCTGGACACACGGGCGTGTGTCTGTCCGTGTTAAATAAGTCATTGTTGACCACGAGTTAAGCAGACGGGTGTGTCTTCGGCAGTATGGACGAGTCAGTATGTATGCTCTTTTTTGTCACAACTTTGACACACGGTGTGTTGAGGCCGTTTGAAGCACATGGCCTACCCACACGGGCATGTGACCTCTGTAACTTTGAAAAATGTTAAGTATTTGGAAAAATTTTGTATGAGCTCGGTTTATCCCCACTCCCTTTTAATGCATGTTTAAGGTATCATAGACCTTATAAAGGGACTTAGTGATGATGATTAATTATGATTTATGAACGTTAAAGGTTATGATTTGATCGATAATACCTCATAAACCTAGTCCGGCGACGGATGCGGGTTAGGGGTGTTACATAAAGCATGTTTAAGGCCTCGTAGGCCCTTAGAAAGGACGATGTATTTGTGATTAATTAGTATATGAGTATGAATGCATAAATGTATGAGTTATGTAACAACCAATTTTTAGTCAAATCAGAACAGTGGTTTTGGAACCACAAATCCGAGTTCAAAATATTTATTTTATTAATTTAATAAAGTTTACAGCATGATAGAATTATTTTGTGAAAGTTTCGTGAAGAAATTTTACTGTTTTAATGGTTAATTCGGGAAAAAAGACTAAATCATGTAAAATGTAAAATGCATGTCCTATTAGTTAAAAGTGTCAAATAGCTTTGACTTTTATTATGGAGGCCTTAAATGGTAATTAAGCCATTTGAAAGGTTAGTGGACATTTATGTCCATGGTTTATGTGATACATTAATGTTTTATTTTAAGGTTAAAATGGTAAAATAGTTAATAAATGTTAATTATAACAAATCAAATAGAATTACATGTTATCATCTTCCTTACTAGACGAAAATTTGAAGAAAGGAAGCCATACTTAGGGCTTAAGCATTCAGTCACTTTGTCCTTGAGCATGTAAGTCCATTTTAGCTTGGTTTTAATGATTTTTACGTTTTTGAGATTGTTGCTTCATACTTTAGCTAGCCCGTACCTTAGATTTTGAAATTGTTAAAGATTTATCATGTTGCCATTGTTGAATGCTTGAGTAAATTTATGGTTGATGATGGATTTTTAATAGTTTTTTATAGTTAAACTAGTTTTGTAAAGTGATTTTTGACAAAAATGTCAAAAAAGGGATTAAATTGTGAAATTGTAAAATTATGTGGGTAAAAGTGTGATTAAATAAAAGATATGGGCTACTAGGGACTCCATTAAAATTCGACTTAATTGCATGAATTTGCATTTTTATGAGCTAGGGACTAAATTGTAAAAATGTCAAAATAGTAGGGTAAAAGTGTAATTTTGCCATAAGGTTATTTTTGGGCTAAAATGAATGGAATGAATATTGAATGAGTTAATTTTTATATTATATAGATCAAGATAAGTCGAGATCGAAATTAGATCGGGGAGAAAAAAGTGGACGAATAGCCGATATTTGCTATTCAAGCGATACGAGGTAAGTTCATATAATTAGAATCAAAATTTTAAATACTTGTAATTATTTGAAATGAATGTATGTAATTGAGTAAATGATCCACTTGAAATTTGAATGCCTTATTGATATATTCGGATGGTTACCAAGCCCCGTTTGAACCGTAAGAATTCGTAGGATACGAGTGACATGTCACTAGGGTTACTATTTAGGTTGAGATCTTGCATGTGTTGCGGACTCACTACAACTCGTATGAGCTTACCAATGTATCAGCTTGTAAGAGCTTACTATTTTTAGCTCATTAGAGCTTACTGTTTCAGCCCAATAGAGCTTACTGTCCATCAGCTCAAAAGGAGCTTACTGATCATAGCTCGAAAGAGCGAAAATGATAATAAATTGTTGGATTACTAATTTATATGTTATGTCTATCACCCGAGTATCCCTCGATATTTTAATATGTTCAACAGGCATAAATTATGTTATTGGTTATGTGAAAAAGATTTGTGTTATATAGATGAAGTATTATTATTACGAATGAGTTACTGTTACTATTATTGAATGAATTACTGTTTATATGATTGAGAATGAAATATTATAAATGATGTACATGATATATGTGAATTTCGTATTATAAAATGTATTGAGTATTAAATTGAGATAATGGATGATTACATGTACTTATATCACTAACTTGTTGATAATGCTTGTGTATAGGCATTTGGCAAGTGAATTTGATATACTTTGTTTACTTATTTGATTATGTATAAGGGTAAGCTTAATTTTGAATTATACGGGCTTACTAAGGTTTAAAGCTTACTCTTTTTATTTTCCATGTTTTATAGAGATTCGATAGCTTGCTCGATCCAGATAAAGTCAGAGTTACGCATCACACTATCCAGTTGCTATTGGTACTTTTGAACTATTGGATATTGTAAATATGGCATGTATAGGCTAGTTATAAAGATGATAATTATGGTTAGTTAAGATAGTGATTTTGGTACATGATGTGGTAATAGTTAAAACCATGTGATTTGGCTTAACTTGGTGTAATATTTTTGTTGTGTATAGGTGTTCAAATGTGGTATGTTTTGGTAAGTAGTAGATGGAATGAAAATACACAAATGTTGTCTTGATAAATAGTAGACATATGGATGGTAAATGGATGTTATAAGTTAGGTATTTGAATACTATGTTGAATTAGTAAAAAATGTGTTTGAAATGTTGTGGATTGGCTGCCTATTGGGTTATGAAATGTTGCATAATACACTTGTGCAGGTATATAAAATAGGGTGGAAAAAGGTCTTTGTAAGTAGCCTATTTTTTTCCACACGGGTAGTGACACGGGTAGTGACACGGGCATGTGTCTCAGCCATGTGCGACACACTGTCATATTACACGGCCGTATGCGACACACGGTCATATTACACGACCTTGTGTCCCCTAGTGTTGATATTAGAACCAAGTCAGTATGCTCCACACGGGCATGTGACTGGTCGTACGGTACAAGTCAGTATAGCCCTTAATTGGCACACGGCCTAGCACATGGGCGTGTGACTTGGCCGTGTTGCATAAGTTAGTATACCCTACAATTTTGGCATGGCCTAGCACACAACTTGGCACACGGGCGTGTGTGTCCACTTTGAATGGCATACGGACTAGACACACGGCATGTGGCTGGCCGTGTGACCCAAGTCAGTATGTACCCCCTGTTTTCACATGGCTGGAGACACGGGAGTGTCTGGTGGCTGTGTGAGACACATATTCTGGTCACACGGGCATGTGTCCTCTGTATTGAGAAAAAAATTCAAAGTTTCGTAGAAGTTTTATAAGTTATTAGTTTTCGTAGAAGTTTTATAAGTTATTGGTTTAGTCCCGAACCGCTACTAAAGCATATTTAAGGCCTCGTAGGCTATTGTAAGGGACAAATTGAATGATTGTCTAAAATAGTTGAATGTATGAAAAAAGTACTTATATATGTTAAAAGTCCGTTAATGCTCTGTAACCCAATTCTGGCATTGAATACGGGTGAGGGGTGTTACGTTTATTGGTATCAGAGCTAGGGTTTAGACGATTCAATGACTAACGTAGCATATGTGAGTCTAGCTATACTTGCCATATATATAAACTGTGATAGTGTGATGACTCCTGACATTTTCAAATGTATTTTTATATGTAGTAAATGGATCCTGATCGAGCTGTAGTAAATGAGGTTGAGAGTAATACGCCTGCTTTCGCTCAAAGGACAGCGCCTTCTGATTCTAGACCCATAACAGGTAGCCAGGGAGGAGAGGCTAAAGAAGCCTTCTTCCAAATAATGAATGAGTGGTTCACACAATACATTCGTACGAACCTGACTGCTCAACAACCTGCACCCATACCTATTCCCCAATCGATCCCTGTAGTTTCTCAAGGTATGGATCGTTTGCTATTGAATAAACCACCTGTTGATAAGATACTAAAACATGGGACTGAGGAATTCAGAGCCACTATTAACGATGACCTTGAGAGAGCTAAATTTTGGCTTGAGAACACGATTTGGGTATTTGATGAACTATCTTGCACACCTGAAAATGTTTAAAGTGTGCTATATCACTATTGAGAGATACTGCATATCAGCGGTGGAATACATTGATATTTGTAGCTCCGTGAGAAAGAGTTGCTTGGGAGTTCTTTCAAGTTGAATTTCAAAAGAAATATATCAACCAAATGTTCATTGATCAGAAGTGAAAGGAATTTCTTGAATTGAAACAGGGCCGTATGTCGGTAACAGAATATGAAAGAGAGTTTCTACGATTCAAAAAATATGCTCGTGAATGTGTTTCTTCCGAGGCTATAATGTGTAAAATATTCAAAGATGGATTAAATGGAGAAATCAGACTACTAGTTGGGATTCTTGAGCTGAAAGAGTTTTTCGTTCTATTTGATAAAGCCTGTGAAGCTGAAGATCTTTGCAAAGAGAAAAGAAAAGTCAATTCTAAGGCTAAAGACTTTAGAAAGAGATTTATGAGCAAATCACATCAGTCAGAATCAAAGAAATATTGAGAATATCATCCTCGTTCTACTGCTTCTGAGGGGATTTCAATCAGAGATAGAGATACGAGACATTTCAGCTCTAAACCTCAGATGACATCCGTTGCCAGTGTGGGTAGTGTTAGAAATGTTGGACCTGAATGTAAGCACTGCGATAAGTGACATTACGGTGAATGTAGAATATTGAGCGGAGCTTGTTTTAAATTTGGATTTGTTGATCATTATCTTCGAGATTGTCCAGAAATGTCTATAGTTGAAAGAGACAAAGTAAGTAATACGTCTACTAGAGGGAGACCACCCTGAAACACTGGGAATGCGAGTTGCTTGAGGCGTAAGCACTTGCTTGAGCTTATGCTATCTGTGCACAGGAGGATGCATCATCGTCAGATGTTATTACCGGTACTTTTTCTCTTTTTGATACTGATATAGTTGCGTTGATAGATCCTAGTTCAACCCATTCATACATCTACATTAATTTAGTATTTAAAAAGAGTTTACATGCCAAGTCTGCAGAGTTTGTAATTAAAGTATCGAACCCCTTAGGCAAGTCTGTGCTAGTTGATAAATTTATAAGAATTATCCTTTGATGACTCGGGGTTACTGTTTTCCAGCTAACTTGATGCTTCTACCATTCGATGAGTTTGATATGATTTTGGGTATTGACTAGCTGACTATGCATGATGCAGTTGTGAATTGTAGACGAAAGATTATCAAATTGAAATGTCAAAATGGTGAAATTCTTCGGATTAGGTCTGGTGATTAGAATGAATTACCTACTGTGATATTGTCCATGTTAGCTCAGAAATGTATGAAAAAGGGCTATGATGCATATCTTGCATACGTACTAGATACAAAAGTGTCTGAATCAAAGATTAGATTTGAACCTGTTATTTGTGAGTTTTCGAATATATTTCCAGAAGAGTTACCGGGTTTACCACCTATCAGAGAGGTTGAATTTGGTATTACGCCGATATCAATAGCTCCATACAGAATAGCTCTAATAGAATTGAAAGAGTTGAAAGCTCAGTTGCAAGAGTTGAAAGATAAAGGTTTTGCTAGACCGAGTTTCTTTCCCTGGGGTGCACCGGTGTTATTTGTGAAAAAGAAAGATGGCACAATGAGAATGTGTATAGACTATCGACAACTCAACAAAGTGACGATCAATAATAAATACCCTTTGCCACAAATAGATGATTTGTTTGATTAATTAAAAGGGGCAACAGTGTTTTCTAAAATTGATTTGAGATCGGGTTATTACTAGTTCCAAGTTAAATACTCAGATGTGTCAAAGACTGCATTTAGAACAAGGTATGGACACTACGGATTTCTTGTTATGCCTTTTGGACTAAAAAATGCACCTGCTATTTTTATGGACTTGATGAACTAGATTTTCAGGCCGTACTTAGATCGATTCATAGTTGTATTTATTGATGACATTTTGATTTACTCTCATGATGAATCTGAGCATGCCGAGCATTTGGGAATTGTGTTACAAACTTTGAGAGATAAACAGTTGTTTACAAAGTTCAGCTAATGTGAGATTTGGCTACGAGAGGTTAGTTTTGTAATAGTCTGGTTTAGACCCTAGTCAGAATAGTGGTTTAGAGACCACATATTCGAGCCAAAAAATATTTTAATATTATTTTCTATGCTTATAGTATGTGAATTGACGTGTGTGAAATTTTCGTGATTTAATTTATCCGTTTGTGTGCTTAATTTGATAAAAGGATCTAAGCGTAAAATGTGAAAATGACTAGTTAATTGTTAAAGTGCTTAAGTTCTATGTTCTTTTAATGTGGGGTCCTAATGTTGTTATTATACCATTGAAATATTGGATGGAAACAAATGCCTAAGGTTAGTGGAAATTAAATGATATTAATAAGGCTAAATAAGTAATTTGCAAAATAAAAGATTAATGAAACATAACTAAAGTTAATTTCTATCATCTTTTATGCTTCATAACCAAAAATCACAAAAGAAAAATAGGGTTCATGAGCTTTGAAGCATTCGACCAACATCTAGCTTGATTAAAGGTCTGTTTTTGTTTGGTTTTTGATAATTTTTACGTTTTTGATATCGTTGCTATGAAATCTACTAAGCCCATGTCCTAATTTTTTATTTTGATGATGATTTTGTGTTTAACCATTGATGATAGTTCGTGATTTTTGTTGTTTGGTGATAGAAAATAAAAGATATGCGATATATTATAATGTTTTCTTTGAATTTTTGATGAATTTGAGTAATTTGGGTTAAATTGTAAAAATAAAATTTTTAGGGACTAAAATGTGAAATAAATTAAATGTATGGACTTGTATGAGCATGAGGAAGATTCGGTCTAAGCATGAAGTAGTGAAATTTTGTGTATTTTGCGTTTTGTGAAATAAGGACTAAATTATGAAAAATGTAAATTTTAGGGGATGAAATGTAAAAGGGCCTAAATGTGTGTTTGTGGAATAAATGGAATGAATGTGTGATTAAATTAGTTAAATTTTAATTTATTTAGATCAAGAACGAAAGAAATCATAATTAGATCGGGGGAAGTCAAAAACAGTCGAACAGTCGATTTCATCTGTCCATATCTGAGGCAAGATCATAAGTAAATAAATGTTGTTAGATCCTATTGTATCTATTTTATTAATACCGAATTGAATTATTATCTATGTGGATGAATATGCTGAAATGAATTGAGCATGGGAGAAATATGTACGAGCCTGAAATGATTGAGATAAGATGTCCAAAAGCCCCATACGGACCTTAGGAATAGTTAGTATACATATGTCATGACATAGGATTCTGATATGTGTTTTCATGTAAGACCACATCTAGGATGTTGGCATCGCTTTGTGTTTACGTGTAAGACCATGTCTAGGCATTGGCATCGTATTTGATCTGTGTAAGACCCTGTCTGGGACAGTGGCATTGATATGTGATTACATGTAAGACCACGTCTGGGACATTGGCATTGTACGAGCCTTCTGACTATCCGAGTATCCTTATTAATTTCGGATGGTTCAACGGGCATTATTGAGCTAAGAATGAATGTGAAAACAAGTTAAAAAAGTTGAGGTATGTGCTATGTTATTTGAAAATGAAAGTAAGGTAAGCATACGTATTTGAATTGAATATATAAAGTAAAAGAGAGATATTATATGTGGTTGTGAATATATGAGCATTTTTTTAATGGTTATAAATGTTTCGAATGTTCGATAATGCCTCTTAACCCTATTCTGGCGATGGTTACAGCTTAGGGATGTTACATTTCATTAGTATAAGAGCTACGATTTAGTCGATTCTAGGACTAACGTAGTGCATGTGAGTCTAGCTATACATGCCATATTTATAAACTACGATAGTTAATGATTCCTGACAATTAAATTTTTTTTGTATAGTAAATGGATGCCGACCAAGTCATAGAAGATGACATAAAAAGTAATGTGCCCTCTCCTTCTCAGGGGGCATCGTCGACTTATTCTAGGCCGACTTCGAGTGGTCATGAAAGTGAGGGTAAATAAGTCTTTTATTAGATGATGAACGAATGGTTTACATAATATGTTCGTACAAATCCAACTGTTCCACAACCATCTCCCCCATCGATTCCTCCTCAAATACTCGTTATCCCACAAGTTGTTGATCCAGTACGAATGAGTAAGCCTCCAGTTGATAGAATCAGGAAAAAAGGGGATGAAGAATTCAGAGCCACTGTTGATGATGATGCCGAGCGAGCTGAATTTTGGCTTGGTAATATGATCTGTGTGTTTGATGAGCTATCCTGTACACTTGATGAGTGCATCAAATGTGTTGTATCATTGCTTCAAGATTCTGCGTATCATTGGTGGAATACACTTATATCTGTAGTTCTGAGAGAATGGGTTACTTGGGAGTTCTTTTAGACTGAATTCTGTAAGAAATACATCAGTTAGAGATTCATTGATCAGAAGCGCAAAGAATTCTTCGAGTTGAAACAGGGTCGTATGACTGTAACAAAATATGAATGGGGATTTGTGAGTCTGAGTAGATATGCCCGGGAATGTGTATAAACCAAAGCAATAATGTGTAAAAGATTCAAAGATGGACTGAATGAAGACATTAAGCTATTAGTCGGGATTCTTGAAATAAAAGAGTTTGTTGTACTTGTTGAACGAGCCTGCAAATAGCTCTGAAAAGAGAAAAGAAAAGCTAATTATGAAGCTAGAGATGCATGTAAGAGATTCTCAAATAAGTCTTTTCAATCAGTATCAAAGAAATTCTGAGATGACTATAGTCGTTCAAAGGCTACTATGGGTTATCCTAGACAGGATCGAGATAGACCAATTGTGAGTTCGGGAACTACCTCAGTAGTAAGTGTTGGTAACGTTAGATCAAATCAACCGGGGTGCAAATATTGAGGTAAACGACATCCCGGCAGTTGTAGATTGAATGATTGAGCTTGTTTTAAATGTGGATCGATAGATCATTTTATCCGTGAATGTCCTGAGTTATTTGAACAAAACACATTACAAAATGTGAGACTGAGTAACATGTCAGCTTGAGGTCGACCATCTAGAAATACAGGTAATGTGAGTGGTAGTCAAAGAGGGAGTAAAGACACAACTGTTAGATCCCATGCTCGTGCACTTGCTAGAGCTTATCCTATTCGCGCCTGCGAAAAAGCTTCATCTCTAGATGTGATTACTGGTACTTTCACTCTTTGTGATACTAGTGTTGTTGCTTTGATTGATCCTGGTTCTACTCACTCTTATGTATGTGAAACTTTAGTATCCAGTAAGATTTTGTCTGTAAAGTTTACTGAGTTTGTGATTAGAGTATTGAACCCCCTAGGCTAGTGTGTTTTAGTTGATAAGGTGTGCAAGAATTGTCCATTGATGATTTGAGATTCATGTTTTCTAGCTAATTTGATGTTGTTGTCGTTCGATGATTTTGATATAATTTTGGGTATGGGTTGGTTATCTTTGCATGATGCTATTGTGAACTGCAAATGGAAGACTATTGATTTGTGATGTCAGAATGATGAGATTATTCGGATTGAGTCTAATGATTTGAATGGTTTATCGGCATTGATATCTTTGATGTTAGCACAGAAATATGTGAGAAAGGATTGTGAAGCTTATTTTGCTTATGTACTTGACTCTAAAGTGACAGAAAAGAAGATAGAATCGGTACAAGTTGTGAATGAATATCTAGATGTGCTTCTCGAGGAATTACCGAGTTTGCCACCGATTCGAGAGGTAGAGTTTAGTATTGAGTTAGTGCCGGGGACGACTCCGATATCGATAGCTCTGTACAGAATGGCACTAACTGAATTAAAAGAATTGAAAACTCAGTTGCAAGAATTGACAGATAAAGGTTTCGTACGACCGAGTTTTGCTCCTTGAGGTGCACCCATTTTGTTCGTGAAAAAGAAAGATGGAACTATGAGAATGTGTATCGATTATCGATAGCTAAATAAGGTGACTGTAAAGAATAAATATCCTTTTCCATGAATTGACGACTTATTTGATCAGTTGAAAGGGGCTACAGTGTTTTCTAAGATAGATTTGAGATTGGGTTACTATAAGTTGCGAGTTAAAGACTCTGATGTGCCAAAACTACTTTCCGAACAAGGTATGGACATTATGAATTTCTAATTATGCCTTTCAGACTTACTAATGCACATGCTATTTTTATGGATTTGATGAATCGAATTTTCAGACAGTATTTAGATCGATTCATGTTTGTGTTTATAAATGACATATTGATCTATTCCTGTCATGAATTTGAACATGTTGAACATCTGAGATTAGTTCTACATGCTTTGTGTGATATGCAGTTATATGTAAAATTTAGTAAATGTGAGTTCTGGTTACGAGAAGTTAGTTTTCTAGGACATATTGTATCAGCATCGGGTATTCAGGTTGATCCGAGCAAGATTTCAGCAATTTTAGATTGGAAACCTTCGAGAAATGTGTCAGAAGTTAGCAGTTTTCTGAGATTAGTGGGATATTATAAACAGTTCGTAAAAGGCTTTTCTATGATTGCAACCCCGATGACGTGATTCCTTTAGAAAGATGTTAAGTTCGAGTGGTCAGAAAAGTTTTGATCAGTTGAAAGCTTTGTTCACTGAAGCTCCAATGTTAGTTCAGCCAGAATCGGGTAAAGAATTCTTTATCTATAGTGATGCGTCTTTGAATGGTTTGGGTTGTGTTTTGATACAGGAAGGCAAATTCGTAGCTTATGCCTCAAGACAGATAAAGCTGCATGAAAAGAAGTATCCACCACATGATCTTGAATTGGCAACTATTGTGTTTGCATTAAAAATATGGTGCCACTATTTGTTTGGTGAAAGTTGTCATGTTTATTCCGATCATAAAAGTTTAAAGTATTTGATGACTTAGAAAGATCTGAATTTATGACATCAAAGATGGTTAGAGTTGTTAAAATATTATGAGCTTGTGATTGACTACCATCTGGGAAAGGCTAATGTTGTTGCTGATGTTTTAAGTTGGAAATTGTTGTGTGCTTTACAAGCGATGAATACTTAGTTGACCTTATCAGATGATGGTTTGATAATAGCTAAGTTGAAAGAGAAATCATTATTTATTCAACAAATTTGTGAGTGTCATAAAGTTGATAATGAATTGTTAACAAAACGGGCTCAATGTGAAGTGAATATTGATTCAGAGTTCCAGGTTGATACTGAAGATTGTTTGAGGTTCAAAGATCAAATACGTGTTTCGAGAAACTCAGAGTTGATTCAGATGATGTTAAAAGAAGCTCATAGCAGTCAGTTATCTATTCATCCTAGTAGTAAAAAAATGTATAATGATTTGAAACAACTCTACTGGTGGCCTAGAATGAAACGAGATATCTTTGATTTTGTTTCGGAATGTTTCATCTGTCAGCAAGTCAAAGCTGAGCATTAAGTACCGTCTGTGTTACTTCAGCCAATTATGATACCCGAGTGGAAATGGGACAGAGTCACGATGGATTGTGTATCATGTTTGCCATTGTCACCGAGCAAGAAAGATACAATCTGGGTTATTCTGGATAGATTGACTAAATCGACTCATTTTGTTCTGATTTGTACAGATTATTCACTTGATAAACTTGCTGTGTTGTATATTTCCCAGATTGTGAGATTGCACGGAGTACCTATTTTTGTTGTTTCGAATAGAGATCTGAGGTTCACATCGTGGTTTTGAAGAAACTACAAGATGCACTAGGTAAAAAACTATACTTTATTACTGCTTTCCATCCACAGATAGATGGCTAGTCCGAACGAATCATTCAGACACTGGATGATAAGTTGAGACGTTGCATTCTTGAGTTTGAAGGTACGTGGGAACGATACTTGCCACTGATTGAATTTGCTTATAATAATAGTTTTCAATCGAGTATCAAAATGACACTTTATGAGGTTTTGTACGGTCGTAAATGTCGAACACCATTGTATTGGACTGAGCTCAGTGAAAATAAGATACACAGGGTTGATTTGATCAAAGAAACTGAATAGAAAGTGAAAGTGATTCGCGATAGTTTGAAAGCTGCGTCAGATCGTCAGAAATCATATGAAGATTTGAAACGTAAAGATATTGAATTTCAGATCGAGATAAAGTGTTTTTAAAAGTCTTGCCGTGGATGAAAATAATTTGATTTGGTCGTAAAGGCAAATTGAGTCTGAGATTTATTTGGACGTATGAGATTATAGAGCGTATCAGGCCAGTTGCTTACAAATTGTTGTTACCACCCGAGTTAGAAAAGATTCATAATGTATTTCATGTTTTTATGCTACGACGATATCGATCCGACCTATCACATGTAATTTCTCCATCTGAGATTGAGATCCGATCCGATATGACTTACGAGGAAGAACCGATTCGGATTTTAGATTGCGAGGTGAAAGAATTGAGAAATAAGAAAATCTCATTAGTGAAAGTCTTATGGCATAGACATGGGATTGAAGAAGCGACATGGGAGCCTGAAGATGCTATGAGAGAACGTTAGCCAAACCTATTCGCTGGTAAGATTTTCGAGGACAAAAACCCCTAAGGGGGGAGAATTGTAACAGTTCGATTTAGAGTATAGTCGGAATAGTGGCTTTGAGACTACAGATCTGAGTCAGAAAAATAGTTTAATATTATTTTCCGTGCTTATAGTATGTGAATTTACATGTGTGAAATTTTCGTGATTTAATTTATCCGTTTTGTATGCTTAATTTGATAAAAGGATCTAATTGCGTAAAATGTGAAAATGACTAATTAATTGTTTAAGTGCTTAAGTGCTATGTTCTTTTAATGTGGTGTCCTTATGTTGTTATTTTACCATTGACATATTGGATGGACACAAATGCCTAAGGTTAGTGGAAATTAAATGATATTAATAAGGCTAAATAAGTAATTTGTAAAATAAAAGATTAATTAAACATAACCGAAGCTAAATTCTATCATCTTTTATGCTTCATAATCAAAAATCACAAAAAAAAATAGGGTTCATGAGCTTTGAAGCATTCAGCCAACATCTAGCTTGATTAAAGGTTTGTTTTTGTTTGGTTTTTTATAATTTTTACGTTTTTGAGATCGTTGCTATGAAATCTACTAAGCCCATGTCCTAATTTTTGAATTTGATGATGATTTTGTGTTTGGCCATTGATGATAGCTTGTGATTTTTGTTGTTTGATGATAGAAAATAAAAGATATGTGATAGATTATAATGTTTTGTCTTTGGATTTTTGATGAATTTGAGTAATTTGGGTTAAATTGAAAAATAATATTTTGAGGGACTAAAATGTAAAATAAATTAAATGTATGGTCTTGTATGAGCATGAGGAAGATTCGGCCTACGCATGAAGTAGTGAAATTATGTGTATTTTGTGTTTTGTGAAATAAGGACTAAATTGTGAAAAATGTAAATTTTAGGGGCTAAATGTAAAAAGGCCTAAATGTGTGTTTGTGGATTAAATGGAATGAATGTGTGATTAAATTAGTTAAATTTGAATTTATTTAGGTAAAGAACAAAAGAAATCAGAATTAGATCCAGGTCCATATCCGAGGTAAGTTCATAAGTAAATAAAAGTTGTTAGTGTAACACCCCAAACCTAGCCCAAATGTTACAACCAGATTTGGCATGCTACGGGCTGTTTGTTTAAGATCAAATCCTTTGATCGCTTTGAGGAAAGCATAGTTTTGAAAAAAACTTTCAAGTAGCACGTGGTGTTGAAACCTTTGCTTGTTGATTTTGGAAATCTCAGTTTGTTTAACCGGTTAATCATTAAATGTGAAATTTTTGAAATAAACCTTAGCTTTTGTGTTGACCGTGTTTGAAAAGCGCATTTTTGATTTGCTTTATAATTAAATCTTTGAAAACATAAGTCTATAATCCTTGAACATGGATGACATTAAACCGAAAATTTTAAGCAAAGAGGCCTTATTACATGCTAACAAAAATAACCCAAAATTTAAAACTAAAGGGAAACCCGAAAATCAGTTCACATAATAAAAGTCTTTATGGCCCTTCGAGTCTGCCTCGGCTCCCGTGTCCATGATCTACTGCTCATCTAAAAAGTTGGGAAAAATAAAAGGGCAAGTCACCAAGACTCAGCGTGTAAATCCCGGAATCACATAAACGGCTAAGGCCCAAAAAACACATTCTGGCCTTAGCCCACACAAAACAGCAACAAAACAGATACATGCTGAATGTCCCAACCCAACCTAAAGTTCCATCCTCTACACGCCAACCCTTACCAGCCGTCACACCATGGGGATTTCTACAATCAACCCTCCATCCGCTACACCCCATTTCGATAGCTGTGCTGCCTGTCATAAAGACTGATCACTATGTGACCTTATAATCAGATGTGGCAGAGCCACCGATCGCCATGCGACCTTAAAATATATTGTGGTTTAACCACCGATCACTATGTGACCTATTATTTAATTGTGACAGAGCCATCGATCGCCATGCGACCTTAATAATATATTATTTTTTTAACCACTGATCACTAAGTGACCTATTAACATGCTCTTCCCCTTCATCATATCAATCCCATCCCATGCATGTGCACATGCAAAAGTAAAAACAACATGCCATCTATAGGTTAACAGGTTATCACATATATCGATACACATAGAGAATTTATTATGTTCACGTACTTGGCATCATTAGCCTAACCCCTACGGGTTAATCGACTATCCGCACAGCCTTTTTCGGCTTTTCAGTCCATAATAGGTATAATACAGAAAACTCATGTGATAAAGATCTACAGGCCTGATTATAGACAAGACGATACTTTCTATGTCAACATCGCCAAGAGCAATACGATCGCTATCTCGCCTATTGTTTTGTTCTCAAGTCGGTCCACAACCCTGGCCAATCTCCCACAAAGAGACAATCGCACTCTTCTTAAACTTAGGGGTTGGTTTTACAAATCCAATTCCCTCCTTTGCCTGATCGACATTTGATTCCATCAAAAGACCTTATCAGTTGCTACCACCACAACATATGGTTGTCAATCCTTAACATAGGATTTATATCACAAATACACTAAACAAAACCCGACAAAAATCTAAAGAAACCCTTACCTCGAAATCTCGAAAAGAGATCTAGTTTAGAGACTCGCGATTTTTGACTTTTGGAATCTAGATGATTTGATCTATTTTGGTTCCCAAGATGTCGTCCCCAATAGAAAACGCAAGAAGAAAAGAAGTATTAGACCAATCGACAACCTGAATAACCCAAGTAGCCATTCGGATTTGGCCCCCAAAATCAAAAGAGAAAAAGATCAAAAGAAATTGGCACTTACCAACAGATTCAACTTCTCTTAACAGATTTCGACTTCTGAGAGGATCAAAAGAAACACAGTGCAACAGGATCTATGAAGATTTGGCTATGAAGAAATCGGCAAAAAGAGAATAAAGGAAAGAACAATGATCATTCGGTTATAGGAAAAGAATGGAGAAGAGATGAGTTATGAGTTTCGACTTTTGAAAAAAAATGAAAGATGATTGAGAGAAAAGAAGGAGGATGAAAGGAAAAGTAGTAATAGAGACGGTAAAGAAAAGAGAATTTTGGCAGACTAGAGGTAGGCTCAGCTTTAGCAGAATTTTGAGAAAAGTGAGTGGGAGAATGAAGACTCAAATGCCAAAAATGAAGAGATGTTCCCCTTACTTAATGCAAAATTTTGGCACCCCTTAATCAAATACCAGAAATGCCCATTCCGAATCTCAAAAACTCATCCTATTAATAGGGTAATTTCAGCACCCCTAAAGCCCACTCTAAACCGATCCCTCCTCCCTCTTAAAGTCAAAATTTCGGCCACCACCTAGCCTTCCAGATAATTCCTAAATTTTCTCCTTATCCTCATGTGATCACTCATCCACAATGTCATTGATAACACCACCTCTTCTGCCCTTTATCAGCACATTATCAACCTTATTATCCACATTAAATAATTCCTAATTTCAAACATCCAAGCCGAACTCTACTACTGCTCTTTGCTATTGCCGAAATTAATTAAAATAAAAAGGTATCATACGACTCAAACCTTGGACCTCCTTAACTGCTTGACACGCCACTCCTAGTCCCCGCATATCACCACTGACCACTGGGCCACAAGCCCATTTTTGTGTCTTAATTCACAGATAATATCTTTTAAGCCCTATCCTACCTAACTCTCCACTAGAGTGCCCAAATAGGAAATTTTTGCTAAGGCCTCGACCCAACTTTGAGCCCATTCTGGACCCCTAAAACATTCTAACAGGCATAATAAGCACAACAACACTTCACAGCACGTCAAATGCAAAGCCCCATAAATTCGGGATGTGATAGTTCTACCCCTCTTAATGAAATTTTGACCTCGTAATTACCTGGTAAAAATAGATGCGGTATTGCTGCCGCATTGCTTCCTCTGGTTCCCAAGTAGCCTCTTTAGAGCCATGATTCCGCCACAGAACCTTAACTAACGGAACTATTTTCCTTTGCAATACCTTGACATCATGATCCAGGATTTCTACTGGTTCCTCTTCAAAGGATAGATCAGGTGTCACTTCGATTTCTCCCAAAGGCACTACATGAGATGGATCTGAACGATAGCGTCTTAACATAGAGACATGAAACACGTTGTGAATCTGGCTTAACTTTGAAGGTAGCTCAAGCTGATAGGCTACCGGTTCCACTCATTTCAACACCCGATAAGGTCTGATGAATCTGAGACTATATTTACCTTTTCATCCAAACATTAGCACTTTCTTCCACGGCGACAACTTCAAGAACACCTTGTCACCCACTGCAAACTCTATGTCCTTATGTTTCAAATCAGCATAGGACTTCTGTCTATCCGACGCTTCTTTTATCGAGCTCGAATTAACTCAACCTTCTTTTCCTCTCAGTAACCAATTCTGGCCCCAAAATTTGACGTTCCCCTAATTCCGTCCAATAGGTAGGAGTATGACACTTTCGCCCGTATAATGCTTCATAGGGTGCCATTTGAATACTGGACTGGTAGCTGTTGTCGTAAGCAAACTCGCCAAAGGTGAAAACTCCTCCCAACTACCCTTGAAATCAATGACACAACCTCTCAACATGTCTTCTAAGATCTAAATTACCCACTCCGACTGTCCATCGGTCTGAGGATGAAACGCTATACTGAAATCCAACTTCGTACCTAACGGTTGATGCAAGGCCTTCTAGAATCGCGACGTGAACCTAGGGTCCCTGTCCAATATGATCGATACTGGTACTCCATGCAACCTCACTATCTCCGCTATATATAACCTAGCCAATTTCTGTAGAGAGTAATTGACACGTACAGGTATAAAATCAGCAGACTTCGTCAAGCGGTCAACAATCACCCAAACTGAATCTTTCTTAGTAGGCATGAGCGGTAGCCCACTTACAAAGTCCATTGTGATTCGTTCCCATTTCCACTGTGGAATCTTTATCGGCTGCAACAACCCTGATGGTAATCGATGCTCGCTTTACTCGCCGACAGTCAAACACTACTCGTAAATTTGGTCACCTCTTGCTTGCACTCGACCACTAGAACTGTTCTCGCAAATCCCAATACATCTTACTCCCTCCAGGGTGCATAGCATATGGACTACCATGCGCTTCTAACAAAATCTTGTGCCTCAACTCAGGATCTTTCGACATACAAATTCTTCTTTGAAAACATAATATCCCTTTCTCATTCATATTGAATTCTGTTGATCCATCACTGGATCCTACCTGAAACTTCTCCTTTAGCAACTCATCGGTCTGCTGCTTCTCCTTAACCTGACTAACCCAAGAGGGTTTCACTTGAAGTTCAGCTAATAAACTCCCATCATCATACAGACTAAGGAGAGCAAACATTGCTCTCAAGTCAGAAATTACTTTATGACTCAAAGCATCCGCCACCACATTAGCTTTTCCCGGATGATACTAGATCGAGCTGTTATAATCCTTTAACAACTCGATCTACCTCCGTTGCCTTAGGTTCAACTCCTTCTGGGTCAAAAGGTATTTTAAGCTCTTATGATCTGTATAAATGACGGATTTTTCCCCATACAAATAAGGCCTCCAGATCTTCAAGGTAGAAACCACTGCTGCCAATTCCAAATCATGGGTGGGATAATTTGATTCGTGTGGTCTTAACTATCGAGATGCATATGCAAAAACCTTCCCATCTTGTATTAATACACATCCTAGCCCCGTGTGTGAAGTATCACAGTAAATCGCAAATTCCTTTCTGGCCTCTGGCTGAATCAACACCGAAACCTCCGTCAATATCCTTTTCAACCTTTCGAAACTTCCTTGCTGCTTATCAGACCAAACAAACAGAACTCCTTTGCGCAGCAACTTAGTCAACGGTGCCGCAATCAACGAAAATCCTTCAATAAACCTTCTGTAATGCCTGGCCAGACCAAGAAAACTCTGAATTTTTGCTACGGACTTAGGTAGCTTTCAATCCAACACCGCTTCAATTTTCCGAGTGTCAACCCTAATCCCCTCTATCGACACAACATGGCCTAGAAAAGTAACTTCCCTTAGCCAAAATTCACACTTACTGAATTTAGCATACAACTGCTTCTCCCTCAGAATCTGCAAAACCACTCGAAGGTGTGAATCATGCTCCTCCTTCGATCTTGAATAAACTAGGATGTCATCTATAAATACCACAACAAACTAATCTAAGTAGGGTTGGAATACTCAGTTCATCATGTCCATAAATGCTGCTGGCGCATTGGTGAATCCAAATGGCATTACCATGAACTCGTAATGACCATAGCGAGTCTTAAAAGCCGTCTTATGAATATCCACCTCCTTGACCTTAAGCTGATGGTACCCTAACCTCAGATCTATCTTTGAAAAGACTGAAGCCCCCTTCAACTGATTGAACAAGTCATCGATTCTCGGTAGTGGGTATTTGTTCTTGATTGTCAACTTATTTAACCGACGATAGTCAGTACACATACGCATTGAGCCATCCTTCTTCTTAATGAATAATACCGGCGCTCCCCAAGGCGACACACTTGTTCAAATAAACCCTCTATCCAGCAACTCTTGTATCTGCGCCTTTAACTCCACCAACTCCTTCGGCACCATCCTATATGGGGCGATAGATACTGGCGCTATTCCTAAAAAAAGGTTAATACCAAACTCCATTTCATGGTCCGGAGTTAATCCCGAAACTCTTCTAGAAAACATCAGGAAATTCCTTCACCGTTCTAACATCCCTAACAGATAGTTCCTTGGCTTTTAGAGCCCGAACAAACATTAGAATTGCCTCGCATCCTTTCCTCACCATCCTTTTTGCTCTTAGAGTAGTCACCACATTTGACAAATAGTTCCCCCCTTCACCCATTACTAACACTTCGCCACCCTCGGGGGTTTTTAGGACTATACGCTTGGCTACACAATCTACATTAGCTTGATACCTCACCAGCCAGTCCATGCCTAAAATTAAATCAAACTCCCAAATGGTAATTCAATTAGATTAGTCAGGAAAACTATTCCTTGAACTTCTAAAGGTACCTCTCGATAAAGCTTATTTACCACAACAGAGTGTCCTAACGGGCTAATTACAGTCATCTCTAGGGAAGTCTCAGAATTAATGCCTAAGGTTCCAGACACCCTACTACCAACATATGAATGTGTCGACCTAATATCAACCAATGCAGTGTAAGGTAATCCAAGAATTAAAAATGTACCAGTTATGACATCCGGTGCATCGGCCTCCTCTTGACGTTTGGCAAAGATAGGCTAACTCGGCCGCCTTGCCTCGGTGTTTCGCCTCTACCGGTGCTCCACTAAGATCGACCAAAATTGTTACCACCTCTGGCTAGACCACGACCTCTCTGTAGCTGATGACATCCTCTACTTGGCTGAGCATTTCCCTGCCCTGCAGGCCCTGCATCGCCCCATGCCTGTGGACAGTCTTTAATCTGATGATCCGTAGATCCACACCTGAAACACTTCCCATTGTTTGACCAACACTCACCTGAATGGAATTTTCCACAGCGAACACACCTCCGTGTTGGGCTAGCAGTAGTAGGTCTCTCAACCCAGTTCGGCCCATCCGACCTAGGTCTTTTCTGAGTACGCCCAGCTGCCCTTGACGATCCAAAATTTCTCTTACTTCCACGCCTATCTCTATCCCGATTTAATTTTTCTGTCCGCTTTACCTCCTTAGCTATCTTAGCTTTTTCCATAAGCACATCAAATTCCCTCTCCCGCTGTGGAGCTATCAATACACGCAGATCATCTATCAAGCCATCCTCAAATCGAACACAACACTCATGTCCTGTGGCCACTATCCCTCAAGCGTAACGACTCAAACGCAGGAATTCCACTTCATACGCAGCCACCGATCTACTTCCCTGAACTAGATTCAGAAATACTATACACTACGCATCCACATATCTCGACCCGATGTACTTATTCTGGAACGCCGTCCTGAAGTAACCCCAGGTGATACGATCAACCATCGTACCATCCTTAACCGTAAGCCACAATTGATACACTTTATCCCAGAGAAGAGACACCACTCCCTTCAGCTTTTCTTCTCTCTTGAAGTCGAGATCATCCATTATACGTTCCATTGCTTCCAGCCAATACTCAGTTGTACTAGGAGCTACACCAGAAATTCCCTTAAACACTTCTGCCCCATTGGCTCTAAGTTGCTCCGGCATAGATTTTCGAGCTCTTGTACCCATGCCTGCTCTCGCAACTCCCTCCAACACTCAGAGCATCGCCTGAGACACCGCATCGTCTCCGGCTATTTGGTCCTAATATTTTGCCTCCACAGCTGGTGGCGCTGGTATCTCATTCCCTGACTCGTGACCAGACCCTCCCGATTCCAGCACAAAAATCCTGCCTCTAACTCGGCCACAAACACCACTCCCCCTAGTGCTCATATCTAACGTACGCGATTTATCTGATTAGAAGTTTTATGGATTAATAATTTCTTCCACTGATTAATAACGAACAATCTTATGGGAAGTAGTTTTAATAATAGTTCTTTCAAATTCGAAACTATATCTACAAGGTTCAGTTCTCAAGTCTGTATTTCCTAGCTCTAGAAACCACATTCAATCAACATCCATTTGCATTCCAAGCAAAGCATCACATACATGCATAAGTAACATCCACAAACTCACCTTCGTCACACAAGGGTATTTTCGTCATTTCACTACCCAAGGGTATTTTCGTAGGGTATCTTGGTAATTTTACAAAATAGGGGTATTTTGGTATTTTTGAAAACTAGGGGTATTTCGGTAATTTTACAAACCAAAGGTATTCCGATAATTTTCACAACCTAGGGTATTTTAGTAATTTTTACAAATCAAGGGTATTTTAGTAACTTGACAAAGATAGGGTATTAGTCCATTTCGCGTTTTAGTTATGATCTTTGGCCCATTAACAAGCCCTCGCGGCTAAGTGAACAGAAACTGCGCACCAGGTAGGATTCTAACGAAGAGGAGGTGGGCCACTAGGGCTGCTTAAATACAAGCTCTCCCTAGATCCAATCCTAGACATGTGTATGCCTATTGCCACACTCCAGCCCGGTGACTTGTTCATGGACATGTTTAACTAGAGAAATTAAGTCTTATGGATTCCAAGAGTTGTTTGACTAGGCTTAAGGTCCATAAACTCTAGCCTACTTAGCTACGTCCCCATAAAGCCCATCAAACCCAACATGCATATCTTATCAAGGGTTAGAATACTTACCTGCGTAGGTCCGATGTCGGTAGACTCGAAGGCCTAAAACATTTTCCTACCCTTATATCAATCTATAAAACACTACTAGACCCATTTCACAATCTGAGTTTTGAACTGGGCTCTGATACCAAAATGTAACACCCCAAACCTAGCCCAAATATTACAACCAGATCTGGAATGCTACGGGTTGTTTGTTTAAGATCAAATCCATTGATCACTTTGAGGAAAGCATAGTTTTGAAAAAACTTTCAAGTAGCACGTGGTGTTGAAACCTTTGCTTGTTGATTTTGGAAATCTCAGTTTGTTTAACTAGTTAATCATTAAATGTGAAATTTTTGAAATAAACCTTAGCTTTTGTGTTGACCGTGTTTGAAAAGCGCATTTTTGATTCGCTTTATAATTAAATCTTTGAAAACATAAGTCTATAATCCTTGAACATGGATGGCAGTAAACCAAAAATTTTAAGCAAAGAAGCCTTATTACAAGATAACAAAAAATAACCCAAAATTTTAAACTAAAGGGAAACCCAGAAATTAGTTCACATAATAAAAGTTTTTATGGCCCCTCGAGTCTGCCTCGACTCCCATGTCCACTATCTACTGCTCATTTGAAAAGTTGGGAAAAATAAAAGGGTGAGTCACCAAGACTCAGTGTGTAAATCCCGAAATCACATAAATAGCTAAGGCCTAAAAACACATTCTGGCCGTGGCCCACACAAAACAGCAACAAAACAGATACATGCTGAATGTCCCAACCCAACCTAAAGTTCCATCCTCTACATGCCAACCCTTACCAGCCATCACACCGCGGGGATTTCTACAATCAACCCTCCATCCGCTACATACCATTTCGACAGCTGTGCTGCCTGTCATAAAGACCGATCACTATGTGACCTTATAATCAGATGTGGCAGAGCCACCGATCGCCATGCAACCTTAATAATATATTGTGGTTTAACCACCGATCACTATGTGACCTATTAATCAAATGTGGCAAAGCCACCGATCGCCATGCGACCTTAATAATATGGCAGAGCCACCGATCGCCGTGCAACTTTACTAATATATTGTGGTTTAACCACCGATCACTAAGTGACCTATTAACATGCTCTTCCCCTTCATCACATCAATCCTGTCCCATGCATATGCACATGAAAAAGCAAAAACAACATGCCATCTACAGGTTAACAGGTTATCACATATATCGATACACATAGAGAATTTACTATGTTCACGTACCTAGCATCCTTAGCCTAACCCCTACGGGTTAATCGATCGTCCAAGACAACCTTTTTCGCTTTCAATTTCATAACAGTATAATATGTGAAAACTCATGTGATAAAGATCTACGAGACACGATTACGCATAAGACGATACTTTCTATGTCAACACCATCGAGTCGATACGATCGCTATCTACCTATGGTTTTATTCTGAAGCTGGTCCACAACTCGGTGGCCAATCTCTGACAGCAGACACTGCACGCTTCTTAAACTTAGGGGTTGGTTTTACAAATCCAATTCCCTCCTTTGCCTGATCGACATTTGATTCCATCAAAAGACCTTATCAGTTGCTACCACCACAACATATGGTTGTCAATCCTTAACATAGGATTTAGATCATGAATACACTAAACAAAACCCGACGAAAATCTAAAGAAACCCTTACCTCGAAATCCCAAAAAGAGATCTAGTTCAGAGACTAGCGATTTCTGGCTTATGGAATCTAGATGATCCGATCTATTTCGATTTCTAAGATGTCATCCCCAAAAGAAAAAGCAAGAAGAAAAGAAGTATTATACCAATCGACAACCTCAACAACCCAAGTAGCCATTCGGCTTTGGCCCCCAAAACCAAAAGAGAAAAGATCAAAAGAAATCAGCACTTTCCAACAGATTCGACTTCTCCTAACAGATTTTAGCTTCTAAGAAGATCAAAAGAAAGACAGTGGAACAGGATCTATGAAGATTTGACTATGAAGAAATAGGCAAAGAGAGAATAAAGGAAAGAACAATGATCATTTGGTTATAGTAAAAGAATGGAGAAGAGATGAGTTATGAGTTTTAGCTTTTGAAAAAAAAGAAAGATGATTGAGAGGAGAGAAGTTGGATGAAAGGAAAAGTAGCAATAGAGATGGTAAAGAAAAGAGAATTTTGGCAGACTAGAGGTAGGTTCGACTTTAGCAGAATTTTGAGAAAAGTGAGTGGGAGAATGAAGACTAAAATTCTGAAAATGAAGAGATACTCCCCTTACTTAATGTAAAATTTCGGCAGCCCTTAAACAAATGCCGAAAATGCCCATTCCGAATCTCAAAAACTCATCCCATTAATAGGGTAATCTCGGCACCCGTAAAGCCCACTCTAACTCAATCCCTCCTCCCTCTTAGAATCAAAATTTTGGCCACCACCTGACCTTCCAGCTAATTCCTAAATTTTCTCCTTATCCTCATCTGATCACTCATCCATAGTGTCATTGATAACACCACCTCTTCCTCCCTTTATCAGCACATTATCAACCTTATTATCCACATTAAATAATTCCTAATTTCAAGCATCCAAGCTGAACTCCACTACTGCTCTTTGCTATTGCTGAAATTAATTAAAATAAAAAGGTACCATGCGACTCGAACCTTGGACCTCCTTAACTACTTGACACGCCACTCTTAGTCCCTGCATATCGCCACTGACCACTGGGCCACAAGCCCATTTTTGTGTCTTAATTCACAAATAATATCTTTTAAGCCCTATCCTTCCTGACTCTCCACTAGAGTGCCCAAACAAGAAATTTTTGCTAAGGCCTCGGCCCAACTTTGAGCCCATTCTGGACCCCTAAAACATTCTAACAAGCATAATAAGCACAACAACACATCACAGCATGTCAAATGCAAAGCCCTATAAATTCAGGATGTGACAGTTAGATCCTATTGTATCTATTTTATTAATATAAAATTAAATTATTATCTATATGAATGAATATGCTGAAATGAATTGAGCTTAGGAGTAATATGTATGAGCCTAAAATGATCAAGATAAGATGTCTAAAAGCCCCGTACGAACCTTAGGAATAGTTAGGATACATACGTCATGACATAGGATTCTGATATGTGTTTTCGTGTAAGACCACATCTGAGACATTGACATCGATTTTTGTTTATCTGCAAGACCATGCCTGGGACATTGGCATCCTATTTGATCCGTGTAAGACCCTGTCTGGGATAGTGGCATCAATATGTGATTACATGTAAGACCACGTCTGGGACGTTCGCATTGTATGAGCCTACTGACTATCCGAGTATCCTTATTAATTTCAAATGGTTCAACGGGCATTATCGAGCTAAGAATGAATGTGAAAACAAGTTAAAAAGGTTCAGATATGTTCTATGTTATTTGAAAATGAGGGTAAGGTAAGCAAACGTGTTTGAATTGAATATATGAATTAGGCGTGGTAAAAGAGAGATCTTATATATAGTTATGAATATAAGAGCATTTTGTTAATGATTATAAATGTTTCGAATGTTCGATAAAGCCTCTTAACCCTATTTTGGTGATGGTTACGAGTTAGGGGTGTTACAGGTTTTTTGGGACATATAGTTTTAGCCGCGAATATCCGAGTTGACCCGAGCAAAATTTTTGCGATTATAGATTGGACGCCTCCGAGAAATGTATCCAAATTCTGTAGTTTTTTGGGACTAGCTGTCTATTATAGACGGCTTGTGAAAGGATTCTCGGTGATTGCGACACTGATGACATGATTGCTTTAAAAGGATGTTAAATTTGAGTGGTCAGAAAAGTGTCAGCAGAGCTTCGAGCAATTGAAAGCATTACTGATAAAGACACCAGTGTTAGTTCAACCTGAGTCGGGTAAAGAATTCATAGTTTTTAGTGATGCATTGTTAAATGGTCTGGGTTGTGTTTTGATGTAGGAAGGCAAAGTTATAGCTTACGCCTCGAGAAAGTTGAAGTCGCATGAAAAGATTTTTCTGACTCACGATCTAGAGTTAACTACAATAGTGTACGCATTAAAAATTTGGCTCATTACTTGTTTGGTGAGAATTGCCATATTTTTATCGATCACAAAAGCCTAAAATATCTGATGACTCAGAAAGATTTGAATTTACGACAACGGAGATGGTTAGAATTGCTAAGAGACTATGAGTTAGTGATTGACTATCATCCGGGGAAAGCAAATGTAGTTGCTGAATCTTTGAGCCGAAAGTCCTTATTTGCTTTATGGCTTTGAACACACAATTAGCTTTGTCTTACGACATTTGATAGTAGCCGAGCTGATAGTGAGAAAGTTATTTCTACAGTAGATTTATAAGGCTCAAAAATTTGATAATGAATTGTAAGCAAAAGGAGATCAGTGTGATACAACTTTTGGTTCAGAGTTTCGAATAGGGGCTGATGATTGTTTGATGTTTTGTGATAAAATATCTGTACCAAGAAATTCTAGGCTCATTCGGAATATTCTAAACGAAGCACACAGTTGTTGTTTATCAGTACATCTGGGAAGCACAAAAATGTATAACGATTTGAAACAGCTTTATTGGTGGCAAGACATAAAACGAGATACCTCATAATTTGTTTCTAAATGTATGATTTGTCAGCAAGTCAAAGCTGAGCATCAAGTGCCATCTGGTTTATTATAGCCTATTATGACTCCTAAGTGAAAGTGGGGTAGAGTAACAATGGATTTCCTATTGGGTTTGCCCTTATCTCTGAAAAAGAAAGATGCAATCTGAGTTGTTGTTGACAAATTGACGAAATTAGCTCATTTCATTCTAGTACGTACAAATTTCTCGCTTGATAAATTAGCTAAGTTATATATTTATGAAATGTGAGATTACATGGTGTTCCCCTATCTATTGTTTCGGATAGAGATCCAAGGTTTACATCGAGATTTTGGAAGAAATTACAAGAAGCTTTGCGTACCCGCTGCATTTTAGCAGTGCATTTCATCTGCAACCGGATGGTCAATCCGAACAGGTTGTTCAGATAGTTGAGGATATGTTGCGTTGTTGCATTATTCTGTTTGAAGGTAGCTAGGAGAAATATCTACAGTTGATTGAATTTACTGATAATGATAGCTTCCAATCGAGTATAAAGATGGCACCGTACGAAGCTCTACATGGTCGTAAATGCATAACACAGTTGTTCTGAACTGAGCTTAGAGAAAATAAGATTCACAGGGTTGATCTCATCAGAGAGGCTGAAGAAAAAGTGAAAGTAATTCGTGATAGTTTGAAAGCAGCTTCAGATCGACAGAAATCATACGCGGATTTAAAATGTAAAGAATTTGAGTTTCAAGTCAGGGACCGAGTGTTTCTAAAGGTGTTACTGTGAAATAGTGTTCTTCGATTTGGCCGTAAAGGAAAGCAGAGTCAGCGATTTATCGGACCGTATAAGATCGTCGAAAGAATAGGGCTTGTAGCGTATCGACTAACGTTACCGTCAGAACATGAAAAGATTCATAATGTCTTTCACGTTTCTATGCTACATCGATATAGATCAGATCTATCACATGTGATTTCTCCAGTATATGTTGAGATATAAACTGATTTGACATATAATGAAGAATCGATCAAGATTTTAGCTCGTGAAATCAAAGAATTGAGAAATAGACGCATAGCCCTAGTAAAGGTTCTTTGGCATAAACATGGGATTGAGGAAGCTACGTTGGAACCCAAGGAAGTTATGAGAAAATAGTACCCTAACCTAT
This sequence comes from Gossypium rotundifolium, assembly GCA_025506655.1. NCBI lineage: Eukaryota > Viridiplantae > Streptophyta > Magnoliopsida > Malvales > Malvaceae > Gossypium > Gossypium rotundifolium. The sequence goes on along the minus strand of CP106732.1, from coordinate 95,494,924 downwards.
TTACCGGTAAGGTTTTCGGGGACAAAAATCCCTAAGGGGGAGAGTTGTAACAACCTGTTTTTAGTTGAATCAGAATAGTGTTTTTGGAACCACAAATATGAGGTCAAAATATTTAATTTATTAATTTATTAAAGTTTACAACATGATAGAATTATTGTGTGAAAGTTTTGTAAAGAAATTTTATTGTTTGAATGCTTAATTCGAGAAAAAAGACTAAATCACGTAAAATGTAAAATGCATGTTCCATTAGTTAAAGGTGTCAAATAGCTTTGACTTTTAATTATGGAGGCCTTAAATGGTAATTAAGCCATTTGAAAGGTTAGTGGAAATTTATGTCAATGGTTTATGTGATATATTAATGTTTTATTTTAAGATTAAAATGGTAAAATAGTTAATAAAGGTTAATTATAATTGTAACACCCCAAACCCGGCCCATACGTCATTACCGGATCTGGTATGCTACAGGTTAAATCTTAAAAACTTTGCTTCAATGGGTTTAGAAAAATCTCAATTTTTTTTCATTAATCGTGATATTTGTGAAAAAGTTTGAAGAACTTATCATTTGAGTCGGTTGAGTTTGAAAAGCCTATTTATCATTTCATTTTATTAATAAGACTTTGGAAAGACATAGGTTTATAAGCATGTGATTTATTAAGGGTGAAAATAAAATAAAGCGAGTAACACATAAGTTGGAAACCTAAGTTATGGGGCCTTATTACAAAAATATTCCCAAAAATTTATATTTTAAATGAAAAGTCAAAGATAGTCTATGAAAATAATAATAGTCTTGATGGCCCCTCGAGTCTGCCTCGGCTCCCAGGTCCACGGTCTACGGTCTACTGCTCATCTGTAGGGTGGGGAAAAAACATAAATGGGTGAGTCACAAAGACTCAGTGTGCAAAACTTGAAATCACATAAGAGCCTCGGGCCCACAAACACATTATGGGCCTCGGCCCATACATAATGGCAACAGGATAATTCATGCAATATGACCCATCCCAAAACCTAAGAGTCCACCCTCTACACACCCCCGTACCAACCTTCACACAGTGGGGATTTCTACAATCAACCCTCCATCCGCAACACACCACGTCGACAGCTGTGCTGCCTGTCATAAAGACCGATCGCTAATGCGAACCTCAGAAAATACATTTAGTATTTTGACAACTATGCTGCCTGTCATAAAGACCGATCGTTATTGCGAATCTTTGTGGAAAAGCCACCTATTGCCCCGCGACCTGCTCCCCTTCCATAAAGCCATCCCATGCATACACACATACAAGAATCAAAACATCAAGCCATCTGACAGATCTCATACTTTCACATGCTTCGATACACAAAGAAAAGTTTCTTTGATTACGTACCTGGCATCTTTTGCCTACCCTTTCTGGGTAACATGACTGTTCATACAGTCTCTCTTTTTCGGCTTTTAGCTCATAGCATACATATAACATAACAAAGCTTATGTGTCGAGAATCTATACACCTTATTACGGATAAGACGACACCCTCTATGTCGACACTGTCAGAAGCTGGTCCACAACCCGACGACCAATCTTGAATAGTGGACACTGCTCGTTTCTTAAACTTAGGGATTGGGTTTACGGACCAACCCTCTTCTTTACCTGATCCATATTTGATTCCATCCAAAAAGTCCTTGTCAGAATTACTATAGCGAAATAGGGTTGTTAAACCATGTCATATGAGTTAAGATCTCAAATATGATAGTGAATCTAAAAGAATCTAGAGGAAACCCCTTACCTTGAAATCCCAAAATCGATAAGATACTTAGAGATTAACGGCTTTCGACTTTTTGAGATCTGGATGATTTGATCCACTACGATTTCCTGAAGTGCCGCCGAAATGAACATGTGATTAGAGAAAAAGTTAAACTAAATATGACCTATCAATCAACTAGCCATTCGGCTATAGTCTCAAAATTGAAAAGAAGGGAAAAAGAACAGAAGAAGATTGGCACCTACCTTTACAGGGAATTTGGCAACTTTCAGGAGATTCCGGCTTAATGGAGAAATCAGCACAAGAGAAAAGAATGGAAAAAGAAAGTGAAGTGAGAGGTTTCGGCTTTTGAAGAAAGTGAAGATGAGAGAAAGAATTGAGAGGTTTTGGCTTTTGGAAAAGAAGAGAGAACAGAAATTACAGAGAAAGACTAAGAATTTTGGCACAGAGAATGAGGAAAAGAATAGGGTTCAAATGCCGGAATTGAAGAGATACCACCCCTATTTATAGAGAATTTCGGCACTTGCTTACAAAACCCAAAAGTGCCCTTCCTGATAACTAATGATTAATCAAATAATAGGGGAAATTTAGGCACCGCTTTAACATGAAGAAACCGATTCCTTCCCCCCTCTAGGAGATGGAATTTCAGCCAACTCTGCTCTCAGCAGATAGCTCTTATCCTTTCTCCTTTATCTTGATCTATTCACCTTTAGGAGAGGCCTAAATAGCACCATTTGTCCTTACTATTATCAGCACAATATCCACATTATCCAACAGATAAATCTTCTTATTCTAAAACATCCTAGTCGCCCCCACTCTCCTCTCCTTTTAACGCCAAAAACAATTAAAATAAATAAGTGGGTAATGTGACTCGAACCTTGGATCCCCTTACTGCTTTTCACGCCACTGTCCATGGGCTACTAGCCCATTTTTGTGTTTTAATTCGCGAACAATATCTTTTAATCCCGGACATATCTAGCTTTCCACTAAAATGCCTAAATAGAAATTTTGATTAAGGCCTCAGCCCAAACCCGAGCCCAATCTGAGCCCCTTAAACACTCTAATTATCACATTAAACGTAACACACATCAAATGCAAAGGCCCATTAATTCAGGATGTTACATTTCTGCCCCCTTAAAGGAATTTCATCCTCAAAATTACCTAATCCAAATAGATGCGGGTATTGCTGCGCATCACTTCCTTCTGTTCCCACGTAGCCTCCTTAGAGCCGTTATTCCGCCATAGAACCTTAACCAACGGAACCTTCTTCCTTCGTAATACTTTGACGTCATGATCCAAGATTTCCACTGGTTCCTCTTCAAAGGATAGGTCAGGTCTTACCTTGATTTCCTCCACAGATACCACATGAGATGGATTCGAATGATATTGTCTCAACATAGCTCAGAAGGTAGCTCTAGCTGATACACTACCGGTCTAACTCATTTCAGCACCTGATAAGGTCCGATGAATCTGGGACTTAACTTACCCTTCCATCCAAACCTTAACACTTTCTTCCATGGCTACACTTTCAAAAACATCTTATCACCCACTGCAAACTCTATGTCCTTGAGCTTCAAATCAGCATGGGACTTCTGTCTGTCCGATGCTTCCTTTAGTCGAGCCCAAATTAGCTCAACCTTCTCCTCCGTCTCGGTAACTAACTCCGGACCCAAAATCCATCGTTCCCCTAATTCCATCCAACAGGTAGGAGTACGACACTTCTGCCCGTACAATACTTCATAGGGCGCCATCTGAATACTAGACTGGTAGCTGTTGTTGTACGAAAACTCCGCCAATGGCAGAAACTCTTCCTAACTACCTTTGAAATCAATGGCACAAACCTTTAACATGTCCTCCAATATCTGAATCACCCGCTCAGACTGTCCATCGATCTGAGGATGAAACGCTATACTGAAATCCAACTATGTACCCAACGCTTGATGCAACGCCTTCCAAAACCTTGACATAAACCTAGGATCTCAGTCTGAGATAATTGACATAGGTACTTCATGCAACCTTACAATCTCCGCTATATACGGGTTAGCCAACTTTTGTAAGGAATAATTGACCCGAACCGATACAAAATGAGCGGACTTCGTCAACCGATCAACAATCACCCAAACTGAATATTTCCTAGTAGGCGTGAGAGGTAGCCCACTAATAAAGTCCATTGTGATCCTTTCCCACTTCCACTGAGGAATCTTCACCGGTTGCAACAACCTTGATGGTAACTAATGCTCCACCTTTACCTATTGATAGGTTAAACACCTCACCACTAATTCAGTCACCTCTTGTTTTAAGCCTGGCCACCAAAACTGCTCCCGTAAATCTCGATACATCTTACTCCCTCTAGGATGCATAGCGTATGGACTACCATGCGCTTCTTGCAGGATCCTATGCCTCAATTTAGGATCTTTCGGCATGCACACTCTCCCTTGAAAACATAATAGCCCTTCCTCATTCACACTAAATTCCGTTGATTCATCACTTGCGCCAACCGAAAACTTCTCCTTCAGCAACTCATCAGTCTGCTACTTTTCCTTAACCTGACTGACCCATAAGGGTTTTACTTGAAGTTCTGCCAACAAACTCCCATCGTCGTACAGACTAAGGTGAGTAAACATTGCTCTCAAGTCAGATATCACCTTATGGCTTAGAGCATCTGCCACCACATTGGACTTACCCGGATGATACTGGATCGAGTAATCATAATCCTTAACAACTCGATCCACCTCCTTTGCCTTAGATTCAACTCCTTCTGTGTCAAAAGGTACTTCAAACTCTTATGATCCATGTAAATGAAAGATTTCTCCCCGTACAAATAATGCCTCCAAATCTTCAAGGCAAACACCATCGCCGCAAACTCCAAATCATGGGTGGGATAGTTTGCTTCGTGCGGTCTTAACTGCCGTGATGCATACGCAACCACCTTTCCATCTTGCATCAACACACATCCTAGTTCCGTGTGTGATGCATCACAATAAATCACGAACTCCTTCCCAGCCTCCGGTTGAATCAACACTGGAGCCTCTATCAATATCCTTTTCAACTTTTCAAAACTCTCCTGCTGCTTATCAGACCAAACGAACGGAACTCCTTTCCGTAGCAACTTAGTCAATGGTGCCGCAATCAGAGAAAATCCTTTAACAAACCTTCGATAATACCCAGCTAAACCAAGGAAACTCTGAATCTCTGCCACCGACTTAGGTAGCTTATAATCCAACACCACTTTAATTTTCTAAGGATCAACCCTAATCCCCTCTACCGACACCACGTGACCTAAAAAAGTAACTTCTTTTAGCCAAAATTTGCACTTGTTTATTTTGGCATAAAGCTGCTTCTCCCTCAGAGTCTGCAGAACCACTTGCATATGTGAATCATGCTCCTCCTCCGATCTTGAATAAACCAAAATGTCATCAATAAAAACCACGAGAAACTGATCCAAATAGGGTTGGAACACTCGGTTCATCATATCCATAAGCGCTGCTGGAGCGTTAGTCCACCCAAATGGCATCACCATGAACTCGTAGTGACTATAGCGAGTCCTAAAGGCCGTCTTATGAATATCCACTTCTTTGACCTTAAGCTGATGGTACCTTGACCTTAGATCTATCTTCGAAAAGACTGAGGCCCCCTTCAACTGATCGAATAAGTCATCGATCCTTGGCAACGAGCATTTTTTCTTGATGGTTAACTTATTCAATTAACGATAGTCAATGCACATATGCATTGAACCATCCTTCTTCTTAACAAATAACACCTATGCTTCCCAAGGTGACACACTTGGTCGAATAAACCCTCTATCCAACATCTCCTGGATTTTCACTTTCAATTCCACCAACTCCTTCGGCGCCATTCTATATGGAGCAATAGATACCGATGATGTTCCTGGAAGAAGATCAATTCCAAACTCCACTTCTCGATCTGGAGGTAATCCTGAAAGCTCTTATGGGAAAACATCAGGAAATTCCTTCACCGTTCTAACGTCCTCAATAGTTAGGTCCTTGGCTTCCAAAGCCCGTACAAACACTAGAACTGCCTCGCACCCTTTTCTCACAATTCTTTCCACTCTTAGGGCAGTTACCACGTTTGACAGATAATTCCCCTTTCTCCTATCACCAACACTTCACCTCCTTTGGGGGTTATTAACATCGTACTCTTGGTTGCACAATCTACATTGACCTGATATTTCATTAGCCAATCCATGCCTAAATTAAGTCAAATTCCCCGAATGGTAATTCTATCAGATCTGTCAAAAAAACTACTCCTTAAACTTTTAAGGGTACCTCTCGATAAAGTTTATCTACCACCACAGATTGTCCTAATGGGTTAATTACCGTTATTGCCCTAGGGGTAACTTCAGAATCTAAACTTAAAGTTTCAGACACACTACTAGCAACATATGAATGTGTCGACCCAATGTCAATCAATGCAGTATAAGGCAATCCAAAAATTAAGAATGTATCGGTTATAACATTCAGTGCGTCGGCCTCCTCTCGACGTCTGGCAGCATAGACCAACCCCCGCTGCCTCACCTCAGTGTTTGCTGCCTATTGGCCTAGTGCTCTACGACCTCGATCGAAACCATTACCACCTCTGGCTGGACCACGACCTCTCTGTGGCTGCTGACCTCCTCTACCCGGCGAAGCATTTCCTTGCCTTGCAGGTCTTACCTCATCTCGTGGCTGAGGACAATGTCTTATCTGATGGTCCAAAGAACCACACCTAAAGCACTTTCCACTGCTTTCCCTACACTCGCCTACATGGAATTTGTCACATCGGCCACACCTTCGTGTTTGGTTAGCAGCAGGTCTTTCAGCCCGTCTCGGTCCATCCGCCCTAGGTCTTTTCTGATTACTCCTAGTTGTCCCTGATGATCCAAAATTTCTCTTATCTCTGCCCCTATCTCTATCCTGGTTTAGCTTCTCCGTCCATTTCACCTCCTCAGCTAGCTTAGCCTTCTCCATAAGCACAATAAATTCCTGCTCTCGTTGTGGATCTATCAACACACATAGATCGTCCTTCAGGCCATCCTCAAAACAAACACATCTCTCATGCTCTGTAGCCACTATCCCTCGGGCATTACAGTTAAGGCGTAAGAATTTCGCTTCATACGCCGCTACCAACCTACTTCCTTGAACCAAGTTCAAGAATGCTCTGCTCTGCGCATCCACACAGCTCGTCCCAATGTACTTACTTTGGAACGCCGTTCTGAAGTGATATCAGGTGATATGGTTAGCTACAGTACCCTCCTTAACCGTAAGCCACCATTAACATGCTTCGTCCCAGAGAAGAGACGCCACTCCCTTCAGCTTCTCTTCATTCGTAAAGTCGAGATCATCCATTATCCGCTCCATTGCTTCCAACCAATACTCCGCTGTACTAGGAGCTACACCAAAAATTCCCTTAAACACTTTCGCCCCATTGGCTCTCAGTCACTCTGCATGCACTTCCTGCCTCTGTGCCTATGCCTCGCCTTTACCCTCTCTAAGACTTGTAACATTGACTGAGATATAGCATCATCTCCGGCCGTCTGATCTTGAAATTTTGCCTCCGCAGCTGGTGGCACTGGTACCTCATTCCCTGACTAGTGACCCGACCCTACAGGTTCTGACACAGTAATCCTGCCTCTACCTCGGCCACGCACACCACGTCCTCTAGTGCTCATTCTACCATTCGCGATTTATCTTATTAGAAATTTTATGAATTAATAATTCTTTCTTCCACTGATTAATAACGGACAGTCTTATAAAAAGTAGTGTTAACAGTAGTTCTTTCAAATTTGAATTCTATCTACAATTTTAGTTCTCAAGTCTGTATTTCCTAGTTTTAGGATACACATTCAATCAACATCAAGTAGAGCACCATATACACGCATCAAACACACAAGCAACATCCATTAATTCACATTCATCACCTAGGGGTATTTCCATCATTTCACTACCCAGGGGTATTTTCGTAATTTTAACCTATAGGGGGTATTTTTGTAATTTTTCAAAATAGGTTATCTTGGTGATTTTATAAAATAGGGGGTATTTTGGTAATGTTTACAATATGGGGATATTTTGGTAACTTCCATAAATCAGGGGTAATTTAGTAATTTCTTAAATAAGGGTACTTTGGTAATTTTCAAACAAGGGTATTTCGATAAATTTCCTCAACCTAGGGTGTTTTGGATAATTTACAAAATTAGGGACATACAATTTATTTTACAAAAATAGGTACTTGTCCCTTTCGGGTTTTAGTTATGAATTTTGGCCTATTAACAAGTCCTCGTGGCTAAGGTGAATAGCCACTACGCACCAGGTAGGATTCCAAAAAAGAGGAGGCGAGTCACTAGGACCGCTTAAATACCAAGCTCTTCCTAGATCCAATCCTAGACATGCGTATGCCTTTTTCCACGCCCTAACCCTGTGACTTGTTCACGACATGTTCAACTAGGGAAATTAAGTCTCATGTAGTTTGAAGAATTGTTTAGTCTAGGCCTAAGGTCCATTATCACTATCATACTAGTCTACGTCCATAAGGCCCATCAAACCCAATGTCATACATATCACATCAAAGGTTAGAATACTTACCTTGGTGGATCGGGTGCCAGTAGACTCGAAGGCCATACCTCAACTGCATTTTTCTCAAGCTTATATCATTTTTAAAAATCTCTACTGGACCCATTTCATAGCTCGAGTTTTGAAATGGGCTCTGATACCAAAAATGTAACACCCCAAACTCGGCCCATATGTCATTACCGGATCTAGTATGCTACAGGTTAAATCTTAAAAACTTTACTTCGATAGGTTTAGAAAAGTTTTAGTTTTTTTCATTAATCGTGATATTTGTGAAAAAGTTTGAAGAACTTATCATTTGCGTCGGTTGAGTTTGAAAAGCCCATTTATCATTTCATTTTATTAATAAGACTTTGGAAAAACATAGGTTTATAAGCATGTGACTTATTAAGGGTGAAAATAAAATAAAGCGAGTAACACATAAATTAGAAACCTAAGTTATGGGGCCTTATTACAAAAATATTCCCAAAAATTTATATTTTAAACGAAAAGTCAAAGATAGTCCATGAAAATAATAGTCTTGATGGCCCCTCGAGTCCGCTTCGGCTCCCAGGTCCACGGTCTACTACTCATCTGTAGAGTGGGAAAAACATAAATGGGTGAGTCATAAAGACTCAGTGTGCAAAACTTGAAAACACATAAGAGCCTCGGGCCCACAAACACATTATGGGCCTCGGCCCATACACAATGGCAACAGGATAATTCATGCAATATGACCCATCCCAAAACCTAAGATTCTATCCTCTACACACCCCAGTACCAACCTTCACACCGTGGGGATTTCTACAACCAACCCTCCATCCGCTACACACCACGTCGACAGTTGTGCTACCTCTCATAATGACCAATCGCTAATGCAAACCTCAAAAAATACATTTAGTATTTCGACAGCTATGCTACCTATCATAAAGACCGATCGCTAATGCGAACCTTTGTGGCAAAGCCATTGATCGCCCTGCGACCTGCTTCCCTTCCATAAATCGATCAATCAATCCCATCCCATGCATACACACATACAAGAATCAAAACATCAAGCCATCTGACAAAAATTGCAGAGAAAGACTGAGAATTTTGGCACAGAGAATGAGGAAAAGAATAGGGTTCAAATGCCAGAATTGAAGAGATACCACCCCTATTTATAGAGAATTTTGACACTTGCTTATCAAAATCCAAAAGTGCCCTTCCTGATAACTAATGATTAATCAAATAATAGGGGAAATTTTGGCACCCCTTGAACATGAAGAAACTGATTCCTTCCCCCCTCTAGGAGACAAAATTTTGGCCAACTTTGCTCTCGGCAGATAGCTCCTATCTTTTCTCCTTTATCTTGATCTATTCACCTTTAGGAGAGGCCTAAATAACACCACCTCTCCCTACTATTATCAGCACAATATCCATATTATCCAACAGATAAATCTTCCTATTCTAAAGCATCCTAGCCGCCCCCACTCTCCTCTCCTTTTAACACCAAAAACAATTAAAATAAATAAGTGGGTAATGCGACTCGAACCTTAGATCCCCTTACTGCTTTTCACGCCACTAGCCCATTTTTGTGTTTTAATTTGCGAACAATATCTTTTAAGCCCGGGCCTATCTAGCTTTCCACTAAAATGCCTAAACAGAAAAATTGATTAAGGCCTCAGCCCAAACCTAAGCCCAATCTGAACCCTTTAAACACTCTAATTATCACATTGAACATAACACACATCAAATTGATTAAGGCCCATTACTTCAGGATGTTACAATAATAAAACAAATTCAATTACATGTTATCATCTTCCTTACTAGCCAAAAATTTGAAGAAAAGAAGTCATACTTAGGGCTTAAGCATTCGATCACTTTGTACTTGAGCATGTAAGTCCATTTTAACTCTATTTTTAATGATTTTTACATTTTTGAGATCATTGCTTCGTATTTTAGCTAGCTCGTACCTTAGATTTTAAAATTGTTAAAGATTTATCATGTTCCCATTGTTGAATGTTTGAGCAAATTGATGGTTGATGATGGATTTTGAATATTTTTTTATAGTTAAACTAGTTTTGTAAAGTGATTTTTGACAAAAATGTCAAAAAAGGGATTAAATTGTGAAATTATAAAAATAAAAGATATGGGCTACTAGGGACTCCATTAAAATTCAGCTAGCATGGTTAATGGTCTAATTCATGATTTTGCATTTTTACGAGCTAAGGACTAAACTATAAAAACATTAAAATAGTAGGGGAAAAGTGTAATTTTTCCATAAGGTGATTTTTGGGCTAAAATGAATGGAATGAATATTGAATGAGTTAATTTTGATATTATATAGATCAAGATAAGCCAAGAACAAAATTAGATCGGGGAAAAAGAAAAGTGGACGAATAGCCGATATTTGCTATTCGAGCGATACGTGGTAAGTTCGTATAATTAGAATTGAACTTTTAAATACTTGTAATTATTTGAAATGAATGTATGTAATTGAGTAAATGATCCACTTGAAATTTGAATGCCTTATTGATATATCCTGATGCTTACCGAGTCTCGTTTGAACCGTAAAAATTTGTAGGATACGGGTGACATGTCACAAGGGTTACTGTTTAGGTTGAGATCCTACATGTGTTACGGACTCACTGTAGCTCGTATGAGTTTACCGATGTATCAGCTCATAGGAGCTTTCTATTTTCAGTGCATTAGAGCTTACTGTTTCAACTTAGGAGAAGCTTACTAATCATAGCTCGAATGTAATGCCCTAAATTTTTGGGCCTAGATGAATTGGGCTTTGGGATTTGCACTTTGGGTCTCAGAAAAATTTTAAATGAGCGATAAAATGACAATTGGCATGTGGGCTTTGAGGGTTAATGAATTTGGATTGTCTAGGGGTGTTGGAGATGTTTTGGGATCAAGTAAGGGTATAGGAAAACTTTGGTTTTAGCCCTAAGGGAATTGTGACTTCAGTTAATAGGCCTTTCAAATAAATGAAGAAGAAAAATGACACAAAAAGCTTGTGGTGTAGTGGTAAAGTGGCGGCACTTAGGGAGCAAGGAGGTGTTGTCATTAGCAGGCAAGGGAGTCCAAGGTTCGAGTAGAGGCATGGTATTTTATTGGGGTATTATTTTGCTGTTGGGATGGTTAGAGTTTGTGTTGCAGTGAAAGTCTGATCGATTAGAGGTTTGAAATGGTCATGGAGAGATTGTAGGAGCTTATTTTAGGATGAGATTGAGGAGTTATCAGGGGGAAAAGTTATGATCTAAGAAGTGTGAAGAGTTGGTGTCCTTTTGGGAAGTGTGAAGTGTATAAATTTGGCTTAGAAGGGTGGATGAGTGCCATTTTTGGGTCTTTTAGGGGGTATTACGAATTTTCATTGTGGCTTTTAGCATTTGGAGAGTTTTGCAAATAGGTCAGTCTTTCTTTTCTTTATCGAATATCCTATAGTTACCCTCACACAAGCACACTTGATCTTTTTCTTTTCTTCTTGTTACCATTTCCAATCCCTCTAAAGCCGAATAATTCCACCCTCCCTTTGCTGAAATTCTTTTTATGCCGTCACTATTGCTTCAACCTAGCCGATTATTGTGTAAGTACTTTACTCTTTCAATTGATCTTGCTAGAACCAACTTTTCAATTCCCTTACTCTTTCTAAATCAATTTTGGTAGGGGATTGATATCAAATCTCTGTTCTTCAAATCTTTGCCCAATTACTTTTTATGCGTTTCGAGATTTGGGTAAGTATTCTTCACTTTTGGTTTTGAGGGTTGGCCGAATGGTCGTAAGTAATGTAAGGGTGACTTAAGATGGATATAAGTCACTTACGGTTCAATTTTAATAACTAAGATTGATGTAGATTTAGGAATTACTCGTGATTAGTGATCGAGGAAAAGCTATTAAGGCTTGGTGTTTTAGGATCGTGGCTAAGGAGATCGGAGAGCATTTGTTATCAGGTGTGTACATACACTACACACACATTAGATCAGCAAAAGTGGAAATGTCGAAAAGTTGAAAGTTTTGTATTACAAGTGCGCAAACATTCGTAAGGGAAAATCGATATGTTATTAGAGACCCCATGAGCGATCTCATGGGCTTGGGTCGTGTTTTGGCCAATCGGCCAAAACAAGCAAGATGGGCCCGATGGGTCGTAGGCTCAAAATAGGTGAATTTGGTGAGTTGGAAATAAGTGATGAACTAGTCATGCTGGTTACATGTCTTGGAATTGATTTAGGCAGACGGGCTATATGAATGTGATTGGGCCAGACGAGCCATATGAATGTGATTTGGGCAAAATGGGCCATACGAATGAGATTAGGCCTGGTGGGCCATATGATCGTATGTTAATTTTTTTGGGTTTTGTAACAGTTCGTGGGCTTAGTATTTGGTAAATTGCTTAACCTTGTATAAAACTTTAATAATTAACTAATTGTAACCATGGACAAGTCATAAGGTTAAGGTGTGGCAATGGGTATATGCATGTCTAGGATTGGATCTAGGGAGAGCTTGGTACTTAAGCGATCTTATTGACTCACCTCCTCTTCTCTGGAATCCTACCTGGTGCATAATAAATGTTCACTTTAGCCAACGTGAACTTGATAACGGGCCAAGGTAAGTATGCTCCACACAGTCTCACACACGGGCATGTGACTGGCTGTGTGGTACAAGTCAGTATGCCCCCCAAATTGGCACACGGCCTAGTACACAGACGTGTTACTTTGTCGTGTTGCATAAGTCAATATACCCTATAGTTTTGGCACGGCCTATCACACAGCTTGGAACACAGACGTGTGTGGCCACTTTGAAGGGCACACGGACTAGACACATAGGCGTGTGGTTGGTCGTGTGACCCAAGTTAGTATGTACCCCCTATTTTCAGATGACTTGAGACACGGTCGTGTCTCTCACACGGCCTGGTCACATGGGCGTGTGTCTTCTGTATTGAAAAAAAATGTTCAAAGTTTTGTTGAAGTTTTATAAGTTCTCAGTTTAGTCCCGAATCGCTCCTAAAGAATATTTAAGGCCTCGTAGGCTATTGTAAGGGACAAATTGAATGATGATTGTATGAAATAGTTTAATATATGAGAAAAGTACTGTTATATATGTTAAAAGTTTGGTAATGCTCCGTAAATCTATTTCGGTGTTGAATACAAGTGAGGGGTGTTACAATTTATGTATGTTAAATTAGATGTATTGATCTATAATATCTCGTAATCTGACTTTGGCGACGTATATGGGTTAGGGGTGTTACATTTTATTGGTATTAGAGTTACGATTTAGTCGATTCTAGGAAAACGTAGCATGTGTGAGAGTCTAGCTATGCATGCCATATATAATCTGTGATAGTGTGATGAATCCTGACATTATAAACTATGTTTTCGTATAGTCATTGATCCCGAATGAGCTATAGCAGATAATGGTGTGAGTATTGCGCTAGCTCCTGCTCAAGGGACAGTGCCTTCCTAATCTAGATCCATGTCAAGCAGTCATAGAGGCGAGGCTAAAGAAGCTTTTCTCCAGATGATGAATGAGTGGTTCACTCAATATATTCAGACAAATCCAGCTGCTCAACAACTTCCACCCCTCCTATTCCCTAAACTGTACCTATAGCTCCTCAAAGAGTTGAGATTTTAAGATTGAATAAACCTCCATTTGATAAGATCCATAAACATAAGCCTGAGGAGTTTAAGGCTAATGTTGATGATGACCCTGAGAGAGCCTAGTTCTGGCTTGAAAAGACTATCCAAGTTTTTGATAAACTTTTGTGTATGCCAGCTAAATGCTTAAAGTGTGCTATTTCTCTTCGAAGAGACTTTGAGTATCAATGGGGAATACTTTAGTATAGGTAGTGCCTAGAGAGCGAGTGACTTGGGAATTCTTTCAGACCGAAGTTTCGAAAGAAATATATTAGTCAACGGTTCCTTGATCAAAAGCATAAAGAATTTCTAGAGTTGAAATAGGGCCAGATTATTTTAATACAATATGAAAGATAATTTTTACGATTGAGCAAGTATGCTGAAGAATATGTTTCTACCGAAAAGATACTGTGCAAGCAGTTTGTTGATGGGCTGAACGAAGACATTAAACTTCTAATCAGGATATTGGATTTAAAAGAATTTGTTGTGTTAGTCGAACGTGCTTGCAGAGATGAAGAATTGGGCAAAGAAAAGAGAAAGGCTGATTTGGAAGCTAGAGATTCAAGAATGAGATTAATGAATAAGCCCTATCACTCTTTATCAAAGAAATCCTAAGATTTGTATAGTCTATCAAATGCACTAGTGGAGTACTCTAATAGAGATCGTGGGAAGCAATTTACAGGTTCAAAAACTTTAGCTATGTTAGTGGCAAGTGTAGGTAATGTTAGACCGAACAAACCTGAATGTGGAAGATGTGGAAAATGACATTTTGGAGAGTGTAGATTGAATGATAAAACATGTTTTAGATGTGGTTCACATGAACACTTCATTCGAGATTGTCCTAAGTTAGATGAGAAAGATAAATCTCAGAGTGAAAGATAAAGCAACATGACTGTGAGAGGAAGACCATTCCATAATGTTGGAAATGTGTGTGGTGGTAGAGGTGTGACATGAGATCCTGCTGTGAGATTCGAGGCCAGAGCACCTAGTAGAGCCTACGCTATTCGCCTTAGCAAAGAAGCGTCATCTCCAGATGTTATAACCGATACTTTCACTCTCTATGATACTATTGTGATTGCATTGATAGATCCAGGATCAACTCATTCTTATATATGTATGAATTTAGTATCTAGTAAGACTTTGCCTGTAGAGTCTACTAAATTTGTGATTAGAGTATTGAACCCCTTAGGCAAATTGTTTTAGTTGACAAAGTCTACAAGAATCGTCCGATAATGAATCAAAATTTCTATTTTCCAGCTAATCTGATGTTGCTTCCATTCGATGAATTTGATGTGATTTTGGGTATAGATTGGCTAACGATGCATTATGCTATATTGAATTGTAGACGAAAGACAACTGAACTGAAATGTCAGAATAATGAGACTATTAGAATTGTATCTGATGATCTGAATAGTTTTCCAATTGTGATCTCGTCTACGTTAGCTTAGAGATTTGTGAGAAAAGGGTGTGAAGCTTATCTTATTTATATACTTGATAAGAAAGTGACAGAAACAAATATTGAATTAGTACTAGTTGTGTGCGAGTATCCAGATGTATTTCCTAAAGCGTTACCGGGTTTACCACCTATCAGAGTGGTTGAGTTTGGTATTGAATTAGTGATGGGAACAACACCGATATCGGTAGCTCCGTATAGAATCTCTGATAGAGTTCAAAGAATTGAAAGCTCAATTGCAAGAGTTGACAGATAAAGGTTTTGTTAGACCGAGTTTCTCTCCCTTGGGTGCACCAGTGTTATTTTTGAAAAAGAAAGTTGGCACAATGAGAATGTGTATAGACTACCGGCAGCTCAAAAAAGTGACGATCAAGAATAAATACCCTTTGCCACGTATAGATGATTTGTTTAATCAGTTAAGAGGGGAAACAGTGTTTTTGATAATTGATTTGATATCAAGTTATTACCAGTTACAAGTTAAAGACTCAGATGTGCCAAAGACTACATTTAGAATAATGTAGGGACACTACGAATTTCTTGTTATGCCTTTCGGACTAACAAATACACATGTTGTTTTTATGAACTTGATGAACCAGATTTTCAGGCCGTACTTAGACCAATTCGTAGTTGTATTTATTGATGACATTTTGATTTACTCTCGTAATGAATATGAGCATGCCAGCGTTTGAGAATCATGTTACAAACTTTGAGGGATAAATATTTATTTGCAAAGTTCAGCAAATGTGAGTTTTGGCTACGAGAGGTTCGTTTTCTAGGACATATAGTTTCAGCCGAGGGTATCCGAGTTGACCAGAGCAAAATTTTTGCGATTATAGATTGAAAGGCTTCTCGATGATTGCAATTTTGATGACACGATTGCTTCAAAAAGATGTTACATTTGAGTGGTCACAAAAGTGTCAGCAAAGCTTTGAGTAGTCAAAACATTATTCACAGAGGCACCAGTGTTAGTTCATCTGAGTAGGGTAAAGAATTCGTAGTTTTCAGTGATGCATCATTAAATGGCTTGGGTTGTGCCTTGATGTAGGAAGGCAAAGTTGTAGCTTATGCCACGAGACAGTTGAAGCCGCACGAAAAGAATTATCAGATGCACGATCTGGAGTTAGCTGCGATAGTGTTTGCATTGAAAATTTAGCGTCATTACTTGTTTAGTGTGAAATGCCATATTTATACCAATCACAAAAGCTTGAAATATTTGATGACTTGGAAAGATTTGAATTTACGATAGCGGAGATGGTTAGAATTGCTAAAAGACTACGAAATAGTGATTGATTATCATTTGGGGAAAGCGAACGTAGTAGCTGATGCTTTGAGTCGAAAATCCTTATTTGCTTTACATGCTTCGAACACACAATTAGCTTTGTCTGACGACAGTTTGATAGTAGCTGAATTGAAAGCGAGACCGTTATTTCTATAGCAGATTTATGAGGCTCAAAAATTTGATAATGAATTGTATGCAAAATGAACTCATTGTGAGTCAACTTCTGATTCAGAGTTTCGAATAGGGCCTGATGGCTATTTGATGTTTCGTGATAGAATATGTGTACCAAGAAATTTTGAACTCATTCTGAAGGTTCTAAACGAAGCACACAGTAGTTGTTTATCAGTCCATCCAGGAAGCATGAAAATGTATAATGATTTGAAACAACTTTATTGGTGGCACGACATGAAACAATATATCTCAAAATTTATTTTGAAATGTTTGATTTGTCATCAAGTCAAAGTTGAGCATCAAGTGCCGTCAGGTTTATTACAGCCTATTATGATTCTTGAGTGGAAGTGAGACAGAGTAACAATGGATTTCGTATCGAGTTTGCCCTTATCTGTGAAAAAGGAAGATGCGATTTGGGTTGTTGTTGACAGATTGACGAAATCAGCTCATTTCATTCTAGTACGTACATATTTCTATCTTGATAAATTAGCTGAGTTATATATTCCCAAAATTGTGAGATTACATGGTGTTCCCCTATCTATTATTTTGGATAGAGATTTGAGGTTCACATCAAGATTTTGGAAGAAATTACAAGAAGCTTTTGGTACTCAGCTGCATTTTAGCATTACATTTCACCCACAAACGGATGGTCAATTTGAACGAGTTATTTAGATACTTGGGGATTGTTGCGTTGTTGCATTATTGAGTTTAAAGGTAGTTGGGAGAAATATCTACCGCTAATTGAATTTGCTTACAATAATAGTTTCCAATCGAGTATAATGATGGCACTGTACGAAGCTCCATACGGTCATAAATGTAGAACACCATTGTATTGGACTGAGCTTAGTGAAAATAAGATTCACGGGGTTGATCTAATCATAGAGACGGAAGAAAAAGTGAAAGTAATTTGCGATAGTTTGAAAGCAGCTTTCGGATCGACAGAAATCGTATGCAGATTTTAAATGGAAAGATATTGAATTCCAGATTGGGGATAAAGTGTTTTTGAACGTGTCACCGTGGACAAAGATATTGTGTTTTGGTCAAAATAGAAATTGAGTCCGCGATTGATTAGACCGTATGAGATTACTGAGAGAGTTGGGCCAGTGGCATATTGATTATCTTTACCGTCGGAGTTAGATAAAATACGTAATGTGTTTCATGTGTCGATGCTTTGAAGATACTGATCCGATCCTTTACATGTCATTTCCCCTACCGAGGTTGAAATTAAGTCTGATATGTAACATCCTAAAATTTGAGTTTTTATATGTTGCATTATTTTGGTGCTCAGCTAGTTAAATTATCTAATGTGTATGTTTAAATAGTCTTGAGAAGGCTCAGGATTTATTTGGATTTGTTATAATTTTTGGTATTTAGTACCTTAATGAAATGGAACAAATGACCTTAAAGCTTAAGGTAATTAAGTGGTAAAAAGTTAGCATAAGCGAGCTATTAGTAAAGAGGAGATGGAACCATATGTGTTTCTTGAGGGAAGGAGTTTGAATCCCTTAGTGTACATGTGAGAATTTTATTTTTTTGCTTTCCTTCCTCATAGTGTAGGCCAGGCGTTGAACTTATGGTAAGTTTGACTTTTATTTTTTTATGGCAAGGTGGCTAAGAGAAAAGGCAAGCTTGAACATAGGGAAAGGAATCAAATGGGAAAGGCATGTAGGGGGAACATAAGGCTTATAACAAGGGAGATGTTTTTGGAAAGTTTGGGTGGCTAAACTTTGACCATTTGGCCATGCACTTGGACGGTTTTAGGGGCTAGGGGGGATGGCCGAATTCTTGGTTAGAATTTGGTAAGGTAGGTGCTAGTTTAGGTCATTTTTCATTTTGGCATTTTGGTGTATCAATAGTTTTCCTCTCCAAATTCTTCCCCTAGCCAAATGTGTCTTGAGCAATAGGTAAAATTTGTGTTTTGTTTTGGCGATTTCATTTTGAACATTTCGGTATTACCTTTCATTCTCCCCAAAATCTTTTTCGCTTTGTGCCGAAACCATACAATCTTGAAGGGCATTTTTTCTTTTCTTTTCTTTTCTTCTCTTGCCAAATGCACACTAGGCTCAAGACTTTTTCTTTGTTCATCTTCCATTTTGAAAGAAAACCCGAAACATAAACACCCTATTTTCTTCTTCTTTTCTTCTTGCAAAAACTCTCAAACATCACTCCCTCTTTAATATTTCACCATGGCCCAATGTTATTGATCATCATCCTCTCCAATATTTTCACTATAGCTGAATCTTCCATCTTCCATTTAACCCTCTTTTTCATTCGAGTGGTCATCTTTGAACAATCGGTAAGAACACTCTTTTCAATTCTTTTATTTTTCCTCTATTGCCAAAATTCATATGTTGACTTGGGAGGGTCTTTTCGACCAAAATCATCATCTTTTCTCTTTCAAACAAAACCTTTCTTCTTGTAGTGGTATAGTGGAGTGCCGATTATTTCGACATTGCTTAATCGACTCTAGCCATAGGAAGATCGTGTGAAAAAGGAAAATTCATCGTTCAAGGTCAAGATTTTTTTGAAGGGTTCTATATTACTTTTTATTTGTTAAAGATAGTGTTGATTAACCGATTTTATCATAGGGACTCTATCATTCGATTTTCATCATGTGAACATAAGGATTTTGTGGTAAGCCGACTTCGCTCATAAGATCAATCGGTTATAATAACGAAATATTAGTTTGGACTAATATTTATTTGTTCAATGGAGGCAAACAAGATCGAATCAAAAGGAGTAGTGATTGGTGATCGAAAAAGGAGTGGATTTACGATCCCTTCTAGATTCAGACGAAGGACTGTTTCGGTGATCCAGGATTTTCCACCGGGTTATGGACCCCCATCCGGTGAAAATCAACTATTCAAGGTTGTTCGCAGTTCTGAGCCATTAGATATTCTGTATTTTCCACCGGGTTGTGAACCGTCAACCGGGGAGAATCGGCAAATAGTAGTCATTCGCGATTCTGAGGGTAAAAATTCTAGACTGTTTATCTTAGAGTAGATTTACTATAAGTGTTAATGATCTAATCGAGCGTTAAAAATATTTTTAGGTGTTGACGATCAGGAAAGTGTAGTGCTTATCGTAATCAGGTGTGTAATCTCACACTTTATCTCATGGGTTAAATAACTATATCGTATTAATCGCTTGATTAAATCACAAGTTAGTGAAATCGGGTAAACTGGCATATTTATCAATTTATTGGTAAAGACTATGGAATCGATATTAAGACTGTGAATATTACGAAATTGCCCTTAATGGGCCAAATCGATAAAAGTGACTATATGGACCAAATGTGATATTTGTTATATGGGCCAAATGTGATATTTGATATTGGGCCATGTGTGATATGAGTTATAAGGGCCAAAATGTGATATGGCCAGATTGTGAAAATTTTTATAATGGGCCGTATGTTTGTAATAATTATATAAATGGATTGTTGTAATTGAATATGCATATTATATACATGATTTGCATGGGTTGGGATATTTGACGAAGAGAAGTTCTGGTAGCTTTGCTACAAAATTCTGGTGACTCTACCACAAATCTGAAAAATGGCTATGCCATGTAAACTTTGTAAATTTGGTGGCTTGTCCACAAATTGATATACGGCTAAATGCCTATTTTTGGTGTGTTGGCGGGGTGGGTGACAAAAGCTCCCCACAGGTGTTTGGTTGGCACGGGTGGTGTGTAGCGGATGGAAATTAGGTTTGGTTTGGGAATTGCATATCGCATGCATATTATTTATGATATTATGTTATAATTGTAAATGGGCTTTGGCCCAATAAATGCTTCATTGGATTTTTGGCCCAGTGACAGCAGTAAGTAGGTTACACACTGGGTTCTAAGTAACTCACCCCATTTTCCTTGCCCTTCTCAGGTAATGATCAGTGAGGGAGGCTTGGGCCGCGGACGACTTAGTGGAGGCCATACTACGAATAATGGGTTATTTAAATTTCAGATTTCTTTTAAGTACTTTTATTCAATTTGGTATTCAAGATTTAGTTGTAATAAGGCCTCTGGGTAAATTTTTAATAATGTTTTACTTTTGGGATGGATTTTATAAATTGCTTGAATACTTTAAGTAGGAGTTATCTAAAATTGAAATAAATGTTTTTTCAAAAGAAAGGGATACATTATTAAATATTTTTACTCGAAAAATTTTTGTTAAACAATGTTATAATAATTTTTCCAAAATTATTTTCAAACTCTTGTAAATCTTCTTAAAATATTAATTTAAATTTTCTAAGCTTCATTTTATAAATCCTTTCGTCTCAAATTATTAGATTTAGCAATCAACCTTAGTTTTCAACTTAAAAAAAAACTCCATGTCAAAATGTTTTTGAAAATCCGATTTCTTCAAATCTTTAAAAGACTAGATGTATGTTCATTTTGAGTGACATGTCAAATTTGGTCTTAACGCATAGACCGGGTTTGGGGTGTTACATTTTATTGTATCAGAGCCATGTTCAAAACTCGACTGTGGTTTGAGTTCTAAAACATTTTTTTTCAAAACTGTTTTGAGTTATAGAACATATGTTTCAAAGGTAGTATGGCACCACGAGTATCCGGCACCAAGTTAAGTAACTGTATTGAAATTGAATGATTATTATTATGGTATGACTATAGAAACACTCTAGAACTTTTAGTTTTAGATGTTGAAACTATAGAGATTAAGACGATAGGATGTGTTTAACAACTCTACCTCTTATATCTCATAAAATATCGTCAATAAACACTAAAATAGAATACTAATTCATAAAACTTGTAATCAGATTGAAACGAAATAGTCAATATGAGCGCTAGAGGACGTGGACGTGGCAGACCTGGCCGTGGTAGAGGCTGAGGTGCTAGAGTTGTGTCTGAGGCATCGGGACATATACCGGAAATGGACGCGCCTGCATCACCTGTGTCAGAAAATGGATCACATGACCGTATGAGAGAAGACATTACTCTGTCTCAAGCAATGTTACGAGTTTTGGAAAGGGCTGCTGGGGTTAGAACGGGACCAGTAGCTCGTGGATCAATATCGGCGCCTCAAATCAAATGGTGCTGAGACTTTTAGGCGTATCTCAAGAGTAGCCCCAAATGTTACGGAGTATTGGCTCGAGGCTGTGGAGTGGATTATGGACGAGATGGAGTGTATTGCCGAGTAGAAACTAAGAGGGCCTGTGTCATTATTGAGGGACGAAGCGTATCAATGGTGGCTCACTGTTCGGGAAGGCACTCTGGCCGAACGTATTACTTGGGATTTCTTCATAACTACATTCCAGGGAAAGTATGTCGGGTCAAGTTATGTGGATGCATGGAGGAAAGAATTTCTGAATCTGGTTTAAGGAAATAAGACAGTGGTCACTTACAAAGTAGAATTCCTACGTTTGAGTCGTTATGCTCAGACTATAGTGCCAACTGATCATGAGCGCTGTATGCATTTTGAGGACGGGTTGAATGATGAGTTGCGGGTACTGATAGCCCCACAAAAAGAAAGGACTTTTTCCATGCTTGTGGAGAAAGCCAAAATAGCTAAAGAGACTAAGAACTCGGAGAGGCAAAATCGTGAAAGAGATAGAGGTAGGAACAAGAGGACTTTAGGTATTCGGGTCCTACTAAAAGGTTTCAGAAGAGGCCCAGGAATGATGAGCCAGCTCAAGCTAGAGCACCTGCTGCTACGAATCAAATTCAATCTTATGCTGACTGTGGAAGATGACACCCTAGTGAATGCTGGAAGAGAACTTGTGGTTGTTTCAAATACGGTTCTAAGGACCATCAGCTTAAGAATTGTCCTCAACGGACTACTCCAACACAAGAAGCTCATAACCATGATGCACAGCAACTAGAGGCGCTCAGCAGCCACCGAAGGATCGAGGACGAAGTCAAGGTGGTAATGGCGGAGGACGAAGTCAAGGTGCACCGGGCAGAGGTAATGGTTTTAGGGGTAATGCGGAGGCGAGGCAGCCATGGTTAGTTTATGCGGTTAGACGTCGAGAAGATGGTATGCACCTGATGTGATAACTGGTACGTTCTTCATCCCCGATATACCTGTTACTACTTTGATTGATATCGGATCTACCCATTCGTTTGTTGCTAGTGCTATATCTGGAAATCTGAACATTAGATCTTAGATTTTTGATAAAGAGATGACAGTAATTAGTCCTTTAGGACATTCTGTGCTAGTGAATAAATTGTTTAGAGACGTGCCCTTATAAATTCAAAGCGAAATATTCTTGGCGGATCTGATAGAACTGCCTTTCGGTGAGTTCGACCTTATTTTGGGCATGGATTGGTTGGTAAAGCACCGGGCGCATTTGGATTGTGCTGCAAAGCGGATGTCAAGAAGGACTTTGGAAGATAAGAAAGTGGTGATGATAGGCGAACGGAGAAATTACTTGGCAAATATGGTATCTGCTTTAAAGGCAGAAAAGTTGGTGCAGAAAAGGTGTAGAGTATTCCTACCCTTCATTAGTGCTTTGGATGCCAAGGAATTATCGGTGTAAGATGTTAGAACGGTGAAAGAATATTCAAATGTCTTTCCTAAGGAACTTCCAGGTTTACCTCCAGATCGGGAACTGGAGTTTGGTATTGAGCTTTTGCTCGGGACGGTTCTGGTGTCCATTGCTCTTTATAGGATGGCACCCAAGGTGTTAGCGGAGCTTAAAGATCAAATTCAAGAGTTGTTGGATCGAGGATTTATTCGATCAAGTGTGTCTCCGTAGGGAGCACCGGTCTTATTCGTTAAGAAGAAGGATGGGTCAATGCATATGTGCATTGATTATAGGCAGTTGAAGAAATTGACGATCAAGAATAGGTATCCATTATCGAGAATCGATGACCTGTTTGATCAATTGCGAGGAGCTTCAGTTTGGATATTATGAGTTCTTTGTAATGCCGTTTGGATTGACCAATGCACCAGCTGCATTTATGGACATGATGAACTGAGTCTTTCAACCCTGCTTAGATCGGTTCGTGGTGGTGTTTATAGATGATATCTTGGTATACTCGAAGAATAAAGAAGAGCATGATTCACATCTGCGGATAGTATTGCAAATATTGCGGGAAGAGCAACTTTATGCCAAATTCAGTAAGTTTGAATTTTGGCTGAAGGAAGTAACTTTCTTGGAACATGTTGTGCCAGCTGAAGGAATTAGAGTTGATCCTCGGAAGGTAGAGGCTGTGTTGGATTGGAAACCACCGAAGACTGTGGCAAAATTTAGAGTTTCCTTGGATTGGCTGGTTATTATAGACATTTTGTTGAGGGGTTTTCGTTGATTGCTGCACCCCTAACTAAACTGTTGCAAAAAGGAGTATCATTTGTGTGGGCAGAACAACAGCAAGAAAGTTTTGAGAAACTGAAGAAGATTTTGACGGAAGTGCCAGTACTGATTCAACCTAAGGCTGGAAAAGAATTTATCGTTTACTGTGATGCGCCACACACGGGTTTAGGATGTATGTTGATGCAAGGTGGAAAAGTGGTGGCTTATGCATCTCATCAGTTAAGGCCGCACGAAGTTAGCTATCCTACTCATGATTTGGAGTTAACTACGGTGGTTTTTGCTTTAAAGATTTGGAGGCACTATCTATACGGTGAGAAGTCGATAATTTATATGGACCATAAGAGTCTAAAGTACCTCCTTACTCAAAAGGAGTTGAACTTAAGACAGCGGAGGTGGATAGAGCTATTGAAGGATTACGACTTCTCAATCGAGTATCACCTTGGAAAGGCTAATGTGGTGGCAGATGCGTTGAGTCATAAGGTGATATCGGAGTTGAGAGCGATGTTTGCTCATCTCAGTTTGTATAAAGATGGTAATTTGCTAGCCGAACTTCAGGTGAAGCCTATGTGGTTAGGTTAGATCAAGGAAACGCAATTATCAGATGAAAAGTTGGGTCCCTTACTTCAGCAAGTGGAAGGTGGTGTAATAGGGGATTTTGGATTTGATAAGGATGGAGTACTATGTTTTCACAAAAGAATTTGTATGCCTAAAGATTCAGAATTGAGACAAATGATTCTGCGAGAGGTGCATAGTAGCCCTTATGCTATGCACCCCGGAGAAATAAAATGTATCAAGACCTCCGTGAGCAGTATTGGTGGCCAGGGTTGAAATGGGAAGTTGCTGAATATGTGAGTAAGTGCTTGACTTGTCAACAAGTGAAGGCAGAACACCAATCACCATCAGGATTATTACAACCGGTAAAGATTCCCTTATGGAAATGGGAACGGATAACCATGGGCTTTGTTAGTGGGTTACCTTTATCGCCTACTAAGAAAGATTCTGTTTGGGTAATAGTGGATCGGTTGACTAAGACTGTCTATTTTCTACCTGTTCGTATGATTACTCATTGCAGAAGTTTGCCAAGTTGTATGTAGCAGAGATCGTGAGGTTGCATAGGGTACTAGTGTCTATTATTTCGGACAGAGACCCTAGGTTTACATCACGATTTTGAAAGACTTACATAAAGCTTTGGGAACCAAGTTGAATTTTAGTATGGCATTTCATCCTTAGATGGATGGTCAGTCGGATAGAGTAATCCAGATCCTGGAAGACATGTTAAGGGGATGTGTGATTGACTTCCGAGGGAGTTGGGAGGATTATCTACCATTGGCAGAGTTTGCGTATAACAATAGTTATCAATCCAGTATCCAAATGGCACCCTATGAAGCATTGTATGGTCGTAGGTGTCATACTCCTACTTGTTGGACTGAATTGGGGGAATGATAGTTTTTTGGTCCTGAATTGATATCAGAGACGGAAGAAAAGGTAAAGGTGATTCGACGTGGTTAAAGGAAGCTTCGGATAGACAAAAGTCGTATGCAGATCTAAAACATAAAGAAATTGAGTTTGCTGTGGGAGATCAGGTCTTTCTAAAGGTCTCACCTTGGAAGAAGATCTTTAGATTTGGAAGGAAGGGCAAGTTGAGCCCTCCATTCATCGGGTCGTACCTTGTGTTGAAGCGTGTAGGACCAGTGGCTTATCAGCTTGAATTACCTCTAGAGTTGAGTCAGATTCATAGTGTTTTCCATGTCTCAATGTTGAGGCGTTATCGATCGGATCCATCTCATATAGTACTGGTAGAGGAAGTTGAGTTAAGGCCTGACTTATCATTTGAGGAAGAGCCAGTGAAAATTTTAGATCGAGATGTAAAGGTGCTGAGAAGGAAGACTGTGCCATTATTCAATGTTCTATGGCGTAATCATGGAGTGGAAGAAGCTACATGGCAGCCTGAGGAGACAATCTGACAGCAATATCCTCACATCTTTTAACTAGGCAAATTTCAAGGACGAAATTTTCTTTAAGGGAGGTAGAATTGTAACATTGATCGTGTCAAAACAGTCTAGTTTTAATATTTATAAAAGAGTGATCAAACTTGTAGACTGACTACGAAAATTATAGAGGCAAGCGCACCTATCAAACAGTAGTATAGCTCAGGCAAGAATATCTTATCGAACCTAAGGAACCTAAAAGTACTACTACTCACTTCCTTTCTATTATTTAGCCTAAAATATGGAGTGATTGGTTTATTAATCTAAAACAAATGAAATACTTAAACTTAAATGCAAAGACAAAAGAACAAAACTTTGGGAAAATACTTTGAACAAAACTCAATTGATAAAGACAAAAGAACAAAACTTTGGGAATATCTTATCGAACCTAAGGAACCTATGACTTCAATTATTATCTACCTTTTCAATTCATATGATTTCTTTATTTAGGTTGATCCGTGAGACTCCCTAAACTATATTAAACTTTCTCTCGAAGCGAATAACATCTAACCTTAGGTTAATTAGTGGAACTCTCATTCTCTTATAATAACCCCCTAAGGAAGTAGTAAATCGATCAATGGACTCCCATATTAGGTTTCACCCTAATCCGATAAAATCTTGTAATCCTATCTCTAGGCACCCGATCAACTCCACTTAATTATGCTAGATCTACTCTTAGGCAGGGTCTATTGCTCCTCCACCAAAGCACATCAGATAAATTTAAGCAACATAATTAAGAATAAACTAAGTATTTATCATATAAACCGAAAGAATTAAATAACAAAATTCGTCCTAGGTTTCATCCCCTTCAGGTATCTAAGGGGTTTAGTTCATAACTAAACAAGAAAACATCTCAGTGGAAAAGATAAAACAAAACATAAGAAATCCCTAAAACCCCCTGAAGGAAATGAAAAGGAGATCCTCTGTCTTGAGTAGAACTCTGACTCTTCGAGATGGATCAATTGGCTATCTTCGAGACAATCTCTGACGAGAAAGGCTTGGCAGAAAACTCTGCTCAATCCTCGACCCCTTGAATAGCCACCTTGGGGTGTTTTTATAGACTTTTGAGAGGCTTTACTTATCTCTTAAGTACTCATAATTCAGGTATAATTCATCCTAGGTGTTTGAATAGACTTAGGATTGCGTTTCTTGGGCTCCAAGCACCCTATACCGAGTGAAATTGCTCTTTCCCGCGGCAGGGGCACGGCTAAGGCACGTCCATGTAAATTGAGACTCAGCCCGTGTCTCTATTCTATTAATTTAGGCACGACCGTGGCACGCCCATGCAAGTCGAGGGTCAGTGTGCTTTGGGTCTGCCGATTGGGGCATAGCTGTGCAAATCGGGGATAGGCCATGTTGGGCATTTTGTTGACGAGACACGTCCGTGTAAATTGATGATAGGTCGTGTTCTAGGTGGATAGTAAGGCACGACCGTGTGGAATAAAGCCCAGGTCATGTCGACTTCTTGGGTTGGCCCAATTTGATCCGTTTTAAGCCCGTTTTACGTTCTTTTTATCCTTAGGTGTTCTCCTGAGTATAAGACATGAAAATAAAGGATTAAGAGCACCTTTTTACATAAATCAAGGATAAATTCATCCAAAATCATACTAAATGTGGGGTTAAAATATGTTACTTTTACGGTTTATCAAATACCCCCACACTTAAGCTTTTGCTTGTCCTTAAGCAAAATTCTCAACTTACAATTAAATCGAACATTCCATAATTCATAATTCCTATTAGTAATGCCTCATCATAATTCATAGATAATTTATACATGGATAATTTAATTCAAAGAGCCCTAAAGTTTCAAATGAGATAAGTCATGATTTTGTAGCATGAAAACATAGGTGTCTCCCCTTATCTAAGTAATTTCCTTTAATTCAAAACTGACAAGGATTGACATCCACATAAAAGATTCACTCAAATCACTCGAAGTGTTTAAGGTTCAAGAAATAAGCACTCTAAGTCGAACCTGAAAAGCTAATCCCATAGGCTTGCCTGAAAACCAAATCTCCACCACTGTATATGAGATGATACACAAATCAAAAGGTCTTTAATCAGGGTTGTAATGGGGCTAGGGTTAAAGGTGTGGATACATGCTTAATTAGTGGTTATAATCAAGACTGACTTGACAAATTACTTAACAAGAAACATTGAACTAAATATGAATATTGACTTCGAATGAAAACTAATAATATCACAGTTGATAATTACTCTATAGTAAGGAGTATTTTGATAATACTTCAATACGAGTTTTTTTCAACAATTGGAGTTTAAATGCTCTAAGCTCTTTTATATACTACTAATATTGAATATATACTTGAATTTTTTTTAGGAACAAACAAAAATAAACATAATAGAAGGAACTTTGGTGATTGAAATAACCTAATTCGGCGATTGATCAAATCAATACTTGATAAAGGGGTAGTCAAAGGAATGTTGATAACAAATACAAATGGATTATTGGTTAACATTAGTGGGTGAGTCAATAAAAAGGTTGTTAGGATTCAATGGGGTTCACTAGGGGTTATTTATGTGGGTAGGCTTTTTAGTGGAGTGAACGGGTTAAGACCTAGGTGCCTTTATCATCTCAGAGTATTAAATCACTAATGTGGTCTCGACATATATAAACGAGGCAAGTTCTAGAATAACAGTTCAAAGTTAACACACTCATAATCAATTAAAATGAGTACGAAAAAGAATATATGCTCTATAAGGCTCAAAATGTCACAAAAAATTATGGGTGTTTTGACATCAATCCTTATAAATTTTGGACTTTAAGGTGATACTCAAATTCAGTTCAACGACCCATCAATTTTAATTTTTTAGAAAGTAGGCTTATCATGCTCGATTCTCTAGTATTCTTCAAATTTAATCATCAATGCACAATTAACTATGACTTACTCTAAAACATATCAATAAAAATCATAAATCATTAGAAATTTCATCCTAATTAATAATATGAGAAAAATACTTATGATCAAGACTAATTTCAGGGTTTTAAGAATTATGCAATAAGTTAGGCACTATTACCCCCACACTTAAGATGTATATTGTCCTCAATGTACAAAGATAGATAATGAAATTTATGTGCCAAATCAAAAAGATAAATAGGGAAAGTAATACTCCCTGAAATCTGGATTATCCCGGGCATCTTTGGTGGTGGTGATGGTATTTTCTATAGGCCCGGTGGAGTGGCTACTGAGAAGCAATTTGCTAGATGAAGAAATTGGGTAGCCTGTGAAGATATAGTCAAGAGATCTAGAGAAATAATAATAATATACTAAGAATAAATTTAAAGATTAAGGAAATAAAAAGAAGGAGACTAAGAAGAAAACTGAAATTGAAAGAAAAGACTAATGGACTAAGGAGTCCTTATTGTTGGATGGTTTGCGAAGTGGGTGTGACCTCGAAGGCTGTGGTGTGTGATTCCCTAGTAGCCTTTAGATCCTAAAACCAAGAAACTACTATGAAATAAATTAAATTAAGCAGAAAAGAAGTATAGATAAGGAAAATAAAGGAGACGAGAAAAGAAAAATAGAACCAAAAAGGTTTCCGAGACCCTTGGCCTGTCAATTAAGTGAAACTACCGGCATGAACTCATGTTGAGGTTTCCTCTAATGAGATGATGCTTACATTTCTTCGGCATGATCTTTGTGTTGCTCAAGTGTCTTGGATCATTTCTATGATTAGGGAAAAAAATTTGAAAGAAAAGAGAAAGAAGGAATAAGAAAGAAGATGGGACAAAGAGGATGGGCTGTGGGGTTTTAAATAAAATTTCAAATTTGGCTTGTTCCCATGCCCGTGTGCCGAGGGTGTGTCAATTCACATAGCTGCCTAGCACTGCCGTGGCTAATGGCATGTTGCTTCTTACACACTCGTTTCTTAGTCAGCCACGCCCGTTTCAAGAAAGGCAGTATCCACACACAGTTCAGAGGCACGCCCGTGCTTATTTTGTTAGCACCCGTGCTTCAGGGTGGTTAACTCGTGACGTTGGGGAGTGGTTGGACTGACTTGCACGACCCTGCTCTTGTTAGTGTGGCAGTTTCGGTGGTCCACATGGACACGGCCGTGTGCAAGGCCGTGTGGTCTAGAAATCTACACTTTTGTGTTAGTTTCCAACTAAATACTTAGGAAAGAAAGATGGAAAGAAAAGAAATTGAAAACAAATTTGAAAATAAATAGTGTTAATGTTCGGGTTGCCTCCCGAGAAGTGCTTGTTTATATCTTAAGCTAGATTGTCCTCATGTTTAAAAATTTCAGGGAGGTTTAAAGGTTTGAATATCTTCCCTCATGCTTGCAATTTTATTTTCATGAAAAAGTTGGAGTCGAGAAGAATTTACCTTGTATTTATCAAATTTTGGGTTACTTACCTCGATTGTGTTGTGGGGGAAGATTTCGTATACCTTGGGAAGAATTTCTCCCTTTGCCCTCAAGTCTGTTGAAGTGATGTGAAGATTGGCTTTGTCTAACAGCACCTGGTCTCCTATTTTAAAGTGATTTGATGTTCCTATGAGCTCTTCTGGTGGTTCCTTAGGTTTTACTTCGTGTGGATCTAGTTTTTCTTTGGTGTATATCTTCTACCCTTTTAAATTGTTGATCGTACGCATTTGTGTTGGCTCAGTTTTGATGCTTCGTGATGTTTCCTGCTATGGAGGTTGAATAATTTGATTATCTATTGAAACAACTTTCTTACCTTCATCTTCTGTGGTTCTGGCTGAGTCGAGAGCTTGAAGATTAACTGATTCATCTCCTACACGAAGTATGAGTTCTCCTGTGGCAACATCAATTTTAGTCTAGGCAGTTGCAAGAAAAGGTCTTCCTAAAATTAAAGGGATTGAATTTTCCTCATCCATGTCTAAAACAACAAAATTTACTGGGAAAACAAATTTATCGATTTTTACTAAAACGTCTTTAATAATTCCCCTAAGAATTCTAACAGTTTTATCAGCTAGCTGGATACTCATCCTAGTTTGTTTGGGCTTCCCTAGACCTAGTCGTTTAAATAGTGTATAAGGCATGACATTTATACTTGCCCCTAAATCAGATAACGCATTATCAATAGTTAAACTACCAATTAAACATGGAATCATAAAACTCCCTGGATCTTTTAATTTCTACGGTAGTCGATTTTGTAGCATTGCTAAGCATGTTGCGTTAAGTTCCACATGGTGCTCTTCATCTATTTTCGTTTGTTTGTTAGAGTTGTCTTAAAAATCTCCTTGAGTCGTGCATCTAAAAAAGAGCTTCAAGAAGAGGTAAGTTAATGTGTAATTTCTTTAGAAGTTTTAGAAACTTACCAAATTGTTCATTTGAATCATCTTTTTTCAATGCTTCGGGATAAGGTATTTGAGGGTGGTACTCTTTAATTACCAGTTTTTCTTGTGCTACCTCAATTTTAACTATTTCTTCCTTTGTTTCTTGTACTGGGGTGGGCTTGTCTACCTTTGTATCCTCTTGAGATGTGATGGCTTACATCTGTTCTTTTAGGTTTATTTCTATGTTGCTTGGTAGACGTCCTTGTTGACATTCTAAAACAAGCTTTGTGAGTTGTCCCACGGACCTAGTGATTTCCCCGACTTGTTCCTTGATTTCTTTGATCGATATTCCTTGGTTATCAAGCGTTGTATCAGTTATTTGGAGACGGGCATTTGTGTTTGCCATGAATTTTTTCAACATCTCTTCAAGAATCGGCTTCTTTTCCGGTGGATAAGGTTGATTTTGTAATTTGGAAGAGGTTGCTGCCTTTGATTTCCTTGTCCTCCCCATGAAAAGTTTGGGTGGTTCTTCCAACCTGGATTGTAAGTGATACTATAAGGATTATTATTAGATCTGAAATTGTTACCTATATAGTTTGTCTGGTCATTTTCTGCTCTTGGTTGGTAAGATGGGTACTCAGAATTCGCCACATTCCCGCTCACTTCACATTGCATGACTGGATGTACCTGTGAAGAACATAAATTATCAAGCTTTTTATTCACTAACTCCATTTGTGTTAACAACATTGTCACTGCGTCAATGTTAAAAATTCCAGCTGATTTTGTCAGTTTAGCCCTTGTAATTTGCCATTGATAGGTGTTCAACGACATCTCCTCAATAAAATCGTAAGCCGCTTCAGGAGTTTTATTATTCAGAGTACCACCGGCTGATGAATCAATCATTTGCCTTGTTGGAGAATTCATACCATTGTAAAAAGTTTGGACTTGAAGCCATATAGGTAATCCGTGGTATGGGCATCTCCTTAGGAGATCCTTATATCTTTCCCATGCATCATATAATGTTTCTACGTCATTCTGCACAAAAGAAGATATATCATTCCTAAATTTGGCCGTTTTGGCTGGTGGAAAATATTTTAAAAGAAATTTTTTTGTCATTTGATCCCATGTGGTGATTGACCCTCGTGGTAACGACTTCAACCACTACTTTGCTTTATTCCTTAATGAAAAAGGAAATAACCGAAGACGTATGGCATCATCAGAAACACTATTTATTTTGAAGGTATCATAAAATTCTAAAAAATTAGATATATGAGTGTTTGGATCTTCATCCTGCAAACCATCAAATTGAACAAATTGTTGAATAATTTGTATTGTGTTAGGCTTTAATTCAAAATTATTAGCAGCTATAGCGGGCCTAACAATACTAGATTCTACTCCTGTTAAATTAGGTTTAGCATAATCATACATAGTACGCGGAGCATTCTGTTTTTGCACATTTGGCGGTGGATTATTTTCGTCCATCCCTTCAGTAGGATTGGATCCTTGTTGTTCTCCTCTTTGATAGTCTAGGGCTCGTCTAATTTCTCTGCGATTTCTTCGAGCGGTAGCTTCAATGTCACTTTCGTATTCTAATTGTCCTCTCGAATTTCTTCTAGTCATAAACTAGATGTACCTGCTATGAAAAGAAAGGAAGAAATTTAGCAAAACAAAAATATATGTATAAAAATAAGAGAAATAAAAAATAAAAAATAATGGCTAAAGTAATAGAAATAGAGTTTTCTTAATATTTTTGGACTCCCGGGCAACGGTGCCAAAAACTTGATCGTGTCAAAACAGTCTAGTTTTAGTATGTATAAAAGAGTGATCGAACCTGTAGACTGACTACGAAAACTATAGAGGCAAGCGCACCTATCGAACAGTAGTATAGCTCAGGCAAGAATATCTTATTGAACCCAAGGAACCTAAAAGTATTACTACTCACTTTCTTTCTATTATTTAGCCTAAAATATGGAGTGATTGGTTTATTAATCTAAAACAAATCAAATACTTAAACTTAAATGCAAAGACAAAAGAACAAAACTTTGGGAAAAGACTTTCAAGAAAACTCAATTGATAAAAATGATACCTTCGGGAAGAATCCACCAATGACTTTACTTATTATCTACCTCTTCAATTCATATGATTTTTTTAATTAGCTTGATCCGTGAGACTCCCTAACCTATATTAAACCTTCTCTCTAAGTGAATGACGTCTAACCTTAGGTTAATTAGTGGAACTCTTGTTCTCTTATAATAACCCCCTAAGGAAGCAATAAATCGATCAATGGACTCTCATATTAGGTCTCACCCTAATTCGGCAAAATCTCATAGCCCTATCTCTAGGCGCCCGATCAACTCCGCTTAATTATACTAGATCTACTCTTAGGCAGGGTTTGTTCCTCCTCCACCTAAGCACATCAGATAAATTTAAGCAACATAATTAAGAACAAACTAAGTATTTATCATATAAACCGAAAGAATTAAATAACAAAATCCGTCATAGGTTTCATCCCCTTCAGGTATCTAAGGGGTTTAGTTCATAACTAAACAAGAAAACATCTCAAGAGAAAAGATAAAACAAAACATAAGAAATCCCTAAAACCCCCTGATGGAATTGAAGAGGAGATCCTCTGTCTTGAGTAGAACTTCGACTCTTCGAGATGGATCAATTGGCTATCTTCGAGACAATCCCTGAACGAGAAAGGCTTGGCAGAAAACTCTACTCAATCCTCTACTCCTTGAATAGCCGCCTTGGGGTGCTTTTATAGACTTTTGGGATGCTTTACTTGTCTCCTAAGTACTTATAATGCGGGTATAATTCGTCCTATGTGTTTGAGTAGAATTAGGATTGCGTTTCTTGGGCTCAAAGCACCCTATACTGAGTGAATTTGCTCTTTCCTGCGACAGGGGCATGGCTAAGGCACGCCCGTGTAAATTGAGGCTCAGCCCGTGTCTCTTTTCTGTTGATTTAGGCACGCCGTGCACACCCGCAAGTCGAGGGTCGGCCGTTCTTGAATCTGTCGATTGGGGCACAAACTAGTAAAATCGAGGATAGGTCGTGTTGGGCTTTTTGTCGATGAGACATGGCCATGTAAACTGATGACAGGCCGTGTTCTAGGTGAATAGCAAGGCACGGCCATTTGGAATAAAGCCCAGGCCGTGTCGACTTCTTGGGTTGGCCCAATTTGATCCGTTTTAAGCCCATTTTATGTTCTTTTTATCCTTAGGTGTTCTCCTGAGTATAAGACATGAAAAGAAAGGATTAAGAGCACCTTTTTACATAAATCGAGGATAAATTCATCCAAAAGCATACTAAATGTGGGAATGTGGGATTAAAATATGTTACTTTTACTGTTTATCAAACATTCTAAAATTTGAGTTTTTATATGTTGCATTATTTTGGTGCTCAGCTAGTTAAATTATCCAATGTGTATGTTTAAATAGTCCTGAGAAGGCTCGGGATTTATTTGGATTTGGTATAATTTTTTGTATTTAGTACCTTAATGAATTGGAACAAGTGACCTTAAAGCATAAGGTAATTAAGTGGTAAAAAGTTAGCATAAGCGAGCTATTAATAAAGAGAAGATGGCGCCATATGTGTTCCTTGAGGGAAGGAGTTCGAATCCCTTAGTTATTTTTTTTCTTCCTCATAGTGTCGTCCAAGCATTGAACTTATGGTAAGTTGGACCTTTATTTTTTTATAGCAAGGTGGCTAAGAGAAAAGGCAAGCTTGAACATAGGGAAAGGAATCAAATGGAAAAGACATGTAGGGGGAACTTAAGGCTTATAACAAGGAAGATGTTTTGTAAAGTTTGGGTGGCTCAACTTTGACCATTTGGCCATGCACTTGGAAGGTTTTAGGGCTAGGGGGGATGGCCAAATTTTTGGTTAGCATTTGGTATGGTAGGTGCTAGTTTTGGTCATTTTTCATTTTGGCATTTTGGTGTATCAATAGTTTTCCTCTCCAAAATCTTTCTCTCCAAATTCTTCTCCCTATCCGAATGTGTCTTGAGTAATAGGTAAAATTTGTGTTTTGTTTTGGCCATTTCCTTTTGACCATTTTGGTATTATCTTTCATTCTCCCCAAAATCTTTTCCTCTTCGTGCCGAAACCATACAATCTTGAAGGGCATTTTTTCTTTTCTTTTCTTTTCTTCTCTTGCTGAATGCGCATTAGCCTTAAGACTTTTCCTTTGTTCATCTTCCATTCTTGAAAGAAAACCCGAAACATAAACACCCTATTTTCTTCTTCTTTTCTTCTAGCAAAAACTCTCAAACATCACTCCCCCTTTAATATTTCACCATGGCCCAATGTTATTGATCATCATCCTCTCCAATATTTTCACTATAGCTAAATCTTCCATCTTCCATTTAACCCAGTTTTTCATTCAAGTGGTCATCTTTGAACAATTGGTAAGAACACTCTTTTTCATTCTTTTATTTTTCCTCTATTGCCAAAATTCATAACTTGACTTGGGATGGTCTTTTTGACCGAAATCATCTTCTTATGTAATATCCGAGATTTAGGGGTTATGCGTTTTAACTACAATGTATTTAGTAGTGTGCTTGTGTGCTGTGTGTATGTGTTTTGGGGGGAGCTTCGAAAACCTTGAGGTGTAGGCAAGAGCCTTAGAAAAATGTCTGACTTTAAGCTGATAGGGGGAAGAGCTAGGAGCGCTAGGCCTTAACAAGGTTAGTGTGTGGCTTATGACACAAGAACTCAGTTGGTAAAGTGGCAAAGGAGGCGCCACTTAGAGCACTTATGGTTGACACATCAGGGAGTGAGAAAGGCCTTGGTTCGAGCAACTCTAGTAGCATTTTGGCATTTATTTTGCATCAAGGGGAGTGAAGAGTTGGAGGTGCCATGGAAACTTCATGGATGAACTGTA
Source organism: Gossypium rotundifolium (assembly GCA_025506655.1). Classification (NCBI taxonomy): domain Eukaryota; kingdom Viridiplantae; phylum Streptophyta; class Magnoliopsida; order Malvales; family Malvaceae; genus Gossypium; species Gossypium rotundifolium. The sequence goes on along the minus strand of CP106732.1, from coordinate 95,458,724 downwards.
GATTGGGTCAAACAGCTCAAATTTTTAGCTAAGAAGGGAGATAAGAGTGTGGCTCATTCAAACTCTTTTGAATGAGAGATGAAGAGGAAAAGTAGGAGGAAAAGAGGGGATTTGGGTGAGAGAAGAAGAGTTGGCCGAATGGAGGGGTCTTGGGATGGTATTTTTGCCAAGAGGGAAGTGGCTAGGCTAGGGGCTGTAAGTGCCGAAATAAGGTGAGTGTGTGGCCATTTTTCTCCCTTTTGGAAGTTTCTCTTCATCTCTGCTTCCTGCCAAAAACTTGCATTCTTTTCTCTCCTGACCAAAAGCCGAAAGAACCTTTCTCATTTGCTAAGACTATAGCCGAAACCCCATAAACTCCCCCAACCTTCTCTTTTCTTTTCATTTGCTAGAAGTCGAATAACCCTTTCTATTTCCTTGAGTGTTGGTCAAATCTCTCAAGGTATCTCTTCTCTTAGTTTTTTGCATTCTTCTCCTATCACTCAAACATTTTCACTATTGGCCGAATCTGTCAGACTCTATTCTATCAGATCTAATAGTTTGTAAGGGTTTCTTCTATTTCAATTTCTCTTCCTTCTCTTTTGGTCTGCCGAAATCAGAGGCTTAATCCTATATTTTTGTGTATGGCTGAATCTATACAAGGTTTTGGATTTGTAACTTTTCTTGGAAGCCAACGTTAGGAGATATCTCAAAACTTCCGGGATTTGACCAAGCAAGGTAAGGAGAATGCTATTCGGCCAAAGGCCATATTATTTTGTTTTTAGTGTTGGCCGATTCTAGCCATGGTGTTTTAGGAAGAGTTCGACAGAGATAAAAGAGGAGTCTCCGGGATTCAGATCTATTTCGGTAAGAGTATTTAGATAAGTTATAGATGTGTTTCCGTTTAGATTTTTACGTATCAATTAACCAGGTTTCTAATTAAGTGACATTCGATGGATGCAAGTACTAGTGGAGGAGAGAAAGGGGTAGTTCCTACTCCTAGATTTAAGAAACGCTCGGTTTTTGCAGTACAGGATTGGCCATTGGGGTGTGGGCCAGCATGGGGAAGGGATAAGCAAATCGTTGTGATCCCTGCAAGCGAAAGTGTTAGTATCGAAAGCGTGGTTCTCAGTGTTATCAAGTGTGTAACCCCACCCTAATTCCTGATTATTAATAATATTGTTAAATATGTGTTAATAAGGCTATGAATAACTATGGTTAAGGGTACCATTCAATGGTACAGTGTATTCAGGTACGTTACCCCTAACACTCTGCTAAACAATGGTTTCAAACATTGATATGAAAACATGTGTAATTTCCTTATGGCCTTGGGGTAAGGTGTATCGCATGATATCCGTATATTTTGTGTGTTGCATGGGCATGAGGGTGATAACAAAAAGGGGAAGTGTTCTGGTGGTTTTACCACATTATCCGGTGACTTTTGTCATAATATTATGTATCCGGTGACCTTGTCACATTGTCTGGTGGCTATGCTACGTATTAAGGGTGATGTGCAGTTGACTGCAGCGACTGCCTTCGAGGGTGTGTAGCAGATGGAGGGTCGATTTAGTAATCCCCATGGTGTGATTGGCAGGTACGGGTGGTGTGTAGAGGTTGGATATCTAGGTGGGTTTGGGTTCCATCATTGTTTTTATATACATGTGATTTAATATGCTGTGATATGGGCTTATGGCCCGATAATGATTCCGGATAGGCTTCGCCCAAAATGTTATAATAAAGGCTATAATCGATTGGGAACCTGTGTTGGTCATTACACATTGAGTCTGTTGACTCACCCTTCGTGGGCTAACATTTTGCAGGTGATACACAGTGAAATAGACCAGGTCGGCCATGTTCAGTAAAATTTTAGTTTTTCGAATAATGGATCTCTTTTCGTTTTTCTTTAGTATGTTTTCTTTCGGGATTTATTTTTGGTTTTTAATATGTAATAAGGCCATTACTTAACTGTTTAGTCTCGCGTATTAAATTTTATTTCCATACGGTAATCAACAAACAAGTAATTAAACATTTTTCTTAAAGTAACTTCAAATGTTTTATCACTTACTCAACTCACGGTTTTCAACCTAATGAGTTCTAGAATCCGGCAAATCTTTTATTTTTTGAAATATAAAGGGAGCATTTTAATGAAATCCAAACTTGAACGTAACTTGGTTTTCAACTTGATAAGAATACAAACTGATTTTTATCGTCATATTTTATAAGAAGATGAAATGAAATTAAGCTAAATTTTTCTTAAGGAACATGTCAGATCCGATGGGGGCTTGTGGGTCTGGTTTGGGGTGTTTCATTTTGGTATCAGAGCCGGTTCAAAACTCAGCTTTGAGGGCTTTTGGGCCAAAAACATTTTTTTGCGAAAGTGAGTTTTACTAAAAGATGATCAGGTTTTCTAGCATGGCACCTGAGTCTCCGGCCCAAAGTCCACCAGGTAAGTACCCCTAATCATTGTGTGATTTGTATGTGGAAGAAATGGGTATTACGGGATTGTAGATTAGTAGATTAGGAGCTATTGAGCCCTAGGTTAGCTTACTCCAACACAAAATTACATAAAATTTAAAGACCAATCAAATAAACCTGTGAGTAAGTCGCTGAGTTAAGGGTGTGGCAACAGTTGTGCGCATGTCTAAGATTGGATTCAGGGGGAGATTGGTATTTAAGCAGTCCTAGTGACTCACCTCCTCTTCGCTCGAATCCTACCTGGTGCGTAGTGATGGTTCACCCTAACCAAGAGGACTTATTCATAGGCTAAATTTAATAATTAAAACCCGAAAGGGACTAGCTGCACTGTTTTATAAAAACCCTAGTTTTGAAATCACCGAATTACCCCTTGATTTGTAAAAACTAATTTAGATCTAAAAAAAATTTACCAAAATACCCCAATTTTTGAAATCTCCGAAATACCTATGATTTATAAAGATTTTCGAATTAACCTAATTTATTACTAAAATACCTAGTTTATGAAATTACCGTACTACCATCTATTTTTTTACCTAAATATCCCTATTTTGCAAAAATACCAAAAATCCCTATTTTGCAGAATTACAAGATACCCCTGATTTGGAAAATTACCAAAATACCCCTATAGGACAAATTATGAAAATACCCCTGGGTTGGAACGGACGAAAATGTTCAAAGTGGTGAACGTTTGTAGTAGATACTATTGATGAATGAATGTAATTCACTGAATTAGGGTAGAAGACTTGAAACAAAAACTTTGAATGACCAAAAGAACTACTATCAAATGCATTTACATAAAATTACTTGTGGGTAATCAGTGGAACAATAAGTAATGCATAAAATTTCTAAAACAGATAGGACGCGACGGTAGATATGAGTACTAGGGGACGTGGTTGCAATACGCGTGGAAGTGGCAGAGGCAGAATCACTGTGTCTGAACTATCAAGATCTGGACATGGGTCCGAAAATGAAATACCGTTACCACAGGCTGGAGAAGCAGAATTCCAAGACCAAACTGGAGGAGATGATGTAATATCCCAGGAGATGTTGTGAGTGTTGGAAAGAGTTGTTGGAGCAGGTCTAGGTGGAGGGGTTCAGATGTCAGTACCTGAACGACTACGAGCAGACGGAGCTGAGGTGTTCAGGGGGGTCTCTAGAGTGGCTCCAAATGTTGCTGAATATTGGTTGGAAGCAGTCGAAAGGATTATGGACGACCAGTGTCACTACTTCGGGTGGGGCGTACCAGTGGTGGCTCACTGTTAGAGAGGGCACCCAGGTGGACCGGATTGATTGGCAGTATTTCAAGATGATATTGCAAGGGAAGTACGTAGGAGCAAGTTATGTGGATGCTCAGAGGAAGGCGTTCTTGAATCTGGTGCAAGGGGGCAAATCCATAGCTGAGTATGAAGTAGAATTCCTTTGTTTGAGCCAATATGCCCGGGGAATCGTGTCGACTGATTATGAGCATTACGTACGATTCGAAGATAGGCTTTGAGATGAGTTGAGGGTGTTAATAGCTCCACAATGAGAGAGGGACTTCGCGGTATTGGTTGAAAACGCAAAAATAGCCGAGGAGGTGAAGCGTACCGTGAGGCAGAATCAAGACAGAGGTTAAGGTAAAAATAAGAGGGTTATGGATCATCGGGGTCATCAGGGAGTTTCCAGAAAAGACCTAGAGTTGATGGGCCACGAGATCGGTAGGTTACTGTGAGAGGTCAGTATCATATGTGTGCTCAATGTGGAAAGATGCACCCGGAGGAGTGTTGGAAGAAGATAGGGGGATGTTTTAAGTGTAGGTCCAAAGATCACATGATTAAGGACTGTCCTGTGGAAACAGACACGAGCCGACCAGTAAGTTATGGTTTTAATTAGACTGGAAGAGGTGGACAGTAGCCACGAGGGGTCGTGGTCCAGTTGGCAGAGGTAATTGTTCTGGACGAGGTCGCGGGACACTGGGCAGAGGTGTTAGTAATGCAGATGCAAGGCAGCCTAGTCTAGTGTATGCAGTTCGTCGGAGGGAGGATGGTGACGTACTGGACGTCATAACTGGTACGTGCTTTATAGATGACAAGCCTTTCTTTGCTTTAATCGATGTTGGCTCGACCCACTCATATGTTGCATGTAGAATAGCTGAAACATTAGGTGTAGCATCTGAACTGTCTGTTAGGGAGATAACTGTAGTGAGCCCGTTAGGTCAAATGGTAGTGGTGAATAGGATATTCCGGAGTGTACCTCTAGGGATTCAGGGAGTGGTATTTCCTGCTGACTGGATGGAACTACCTTTTGGGGAATTTGATCTCATTCTAGGCATGGATTGGCTAGTGGAACATCGTGCTAAATTGGATAGCGCAGCTAAGCGAATGGAGTTGAGGACTCCGGAGGATGAGGAGATAATTATGATAGGAGAAAGAAGGAACTATTTGTCTAGCGTAGTCTCTGCTTTGAAGGCTGATAAGATGGTTCGAAAAGGGTGCAAGGCATTTCTGGCCTTCATTAGTGCTCTAAATGCCAGGGTTACCCCCGGACAGAGAGGTGGAGTTCAAATTGATTTATTACCAGGTACAACTCCCGTGTCAATTGCTCCATATAGGATGGTGCCAAAAGAGTTGGTAGAGCTTAAAGCTCAGATCCAAGAGCTGTTGGATTGTGGGTTTTTTTGACCCAGTGTGTCTCCATGGGGAGCACCAGTCCTATTCGTGAAAAAGAAGGACGGGACTATGCGCATGTGCATAGATTACCAGTAATTGAATAAGCTGATGATCAAAAACAAGTACCCATTGTCGAGGATTGACAACTTGTTTGATCAGCTCAAGGGGCTGCGGTATTTTCAAAAATAGATCTAAGGTCGGGATATCATCAGCTTAAGGTGAAGGAAGCAGATATCCATAAGACAACTTTTCGGACTAGATACAGACATTATGAGTTTTTAGTAATGCCGTTCGGATTAACGAACGCCCCAGCTGCATTCATAGATATGATGAATCGGGTTTTCCAACCCTACTTGGATCAGTTTGTCGTTGTGTTTATGGACGACATTCTAGTTTATTCTAAGTCCGAGAAAGAGCATGATGCGCATCTCCGGGTAGTATTGCAGGTGTTAAGGAAGAAGAAGTTATATGCCAAGTTTAGCAAGTGCAAATTTTGGTTGAAGGAAGTTACATTTTTGGGTCATGTGTTGTCTGCAGAAGGGATAAGAGTGGATCCTCAAAAGATTGAGGCAGTGTTAGATTGGAAACCACCTAAGTCTGTGGTAGAGGTTCGTAGTTTCTTGGGGTTAGCAGGCTACTACAGGAGATTTGTCGAAGGGTTCTCATCAATAGCAGCACCTTTGATGAAGTTGTTGAGAAAAGAGGTACCCTTCGTGTGGTCAGATAAGCAGCAGGAGAGTTTTGAGAAGCTTAAGAGAGTATTAACAGAGGCTCCGATGTTGATTCAGCCTGAAGCAGGGAAAGGCTTTGTGGTGTATTGTGATGCTTCTCACACAGGATTGGGAGGTGTTCTAATGTAAGGTGGGAAGGTGGTCGCTTATGCGTCTCGACAATTAAGGTCAGATGAGGTTAACTATCCGACGCATGACCTGAAGTTGGCTGCGATAGTATTCGCTCTAAAAGTATAGAGGCACTATTTGTATGGAGAAAGGTCGATGATCTACACGGACCACAAGAGTCAGAAATATTTGTTAACTCAGAAGGAGCTGAATTTGAGACAGCGAAGGTGGGTGGAGTTGTTGAAAGACTACGACTGTTCAATAGAATATCACCCGGGTAAGGCGAATGTGGTGGCAGATGCCTTAAGTCAGAAAATAGTGTCGGATCTGAGGGCGATGTTTGCACACCTTAGTATTTATGACGATGGAAGTTTGCTAGCTGAGTTGCAAGTGAAGCCGACATGGTTAAGTCAGGTAAAGGAGAAAAAGTTGGTAGATGACGATCTGAGTGCTAAGCTACTGCAACTACAGAATAGGGAATTGGAAGACTATGGTGTAAACGGTGACGGAGTGCTGTGTTTTTAGGGTAAGGTCTGTATGCCAAAGGATGAGGAATTAAGGTAGAGAATTCTTCGGGAATCGTATAGTAGCCCTTACGCTATGCATCCTGGAGGAAATAAGTTATACAGGGATCTACGAGATCAGTTTTGGTGGCCCGGTCTGAAATGAGAAGTTACAAAATTTGTGGGGAAGTGTTTAACGTGTCAGCAGGTTAAAGCTGAACACCAAGTACCTTCGGGATTACTTCAACCAATAAAGATTCCGCAGTGGAAGAATCACTATGGACTTCGTTAGTGGGGTTCCCCTTACGCCTACTAAGAAGGATTTGGTATGGGTGATAGCGGACCAGTTAACAAAGTCTACACATTTTATACCAGTGCGGGTTGACTATTCTCTGCAGAGATTGGCAAAATTATATGTGGTAGAAATTGTGAGGCTGTGCCGGTGTCAATTATCTCGGATAGGGATTCGAGGTTTACGTCTTGGTTTTGGAGAGCATTGCATGAGGCACTGGGCACTAGGTTAGACTTCAGTACGGCATTTCATCCGCAGACAGACAGCCAGTCTATACGAGTAATTCAAGTACTAGAGGACTTGTTGAGGGGTTCCGTGATAGATTTCAGAGGAAGTTGGGAGGAGTTCTTGCCTATAGCGGAGTTTGCGTATAACAATAGCTATCAAGCAAGTATTCGGATGGCACCTACTGAAGCACTGTATGGACGGAAGTGTCGCACTCCTATGTGTTGGACAGAATTAGGGGAACGTCATGTTTTGGGTCCAAAGATTGTGGCAGAATCAAAAGAAAAGGTTAAGGTAATTCGGGCACAGTTGAAGGATGCATCTGACAGACAAAAGTTGTATGCAGTTCTCAAGCGGAAAGAGATAGAGTTTGCAGTGGGGGATCAGGTGTTTCTGAAAGTTTCGCCACGGAAGAAGGTGATGAGATTTGGTCGTAAGGAAAAGCTAAGTCCCAGGTTTATAGGACCTTATCAGATTTTGAAGCGGGTTGGACCAGTGGCGTACCAGTTGGAGTTGCCTTTAGAATTAAAGCAGATGCATGATGTGTTTCTCGTTTCGATGCTACGACATTACCGATCAGATCCATCGCATGTGGTACCAGTGGAAGAAGTGGAGTTGAGACTAAACTTGTCTTACGAGGAAGAGCCGATTCAAATTTTGGAACGGGATGTGAAAATATTACGTAGGAAATCACTTCCTCTAGTCAAAGTGGTATGGCGGAACCATGAATCAGAAGAAGCTTCATGGGAGCCAGAGGAAGCAATGTGACAGCAATACCCTCACCTATTTTAGCCAGGTAATTTTGAGGCCGAAATTATTTTTAAGGGGGTAGAACTGCAATATCCAGGATTTAGGGGTTATGCGTTTTAACTACAATGTATGTAGTAGTGTGCTTATGTGTTGTGTATGTGTTTTGGGGGGCTTCGAAAACCTTGAGGTGTAGGCAAGAGCCTTAGAAAAATGTCTGACTTTAAGCTGATAGGGGAAGACCTAGGAGCGCTAGGCATTAACAAGGTTAGTGTGTGGCTTATGACACAAGAACTCAGTTGGTAAAGTGGCAAGGGAGGCGCCACTTAGAGCACTTGTGGTTGACGCATCAGGGAGTGAGAAGGGCTTTGGTTCGACCAGCTCTAGCAACATTTTGGCATTTATTTTGCGTCAAGGGGAGTGAAGAGTTGGAGGTGCCATGGACACTTCATGGATGAACTGTAGATTGTGTCAAACAACTCAAATTTTTAGCTAAGAAGGGAGATAAGAGTGTGGCTCACTCAAACTCTTTTGAATGAGAGGTGAAGAGGAAAAGTAGGAGGAAAAGAGGGGATTTGGGTGAGAGAAGAGGAGTTGGCCGAATGGAGGGGTCTTGGGATGGTATTTTCGGCCAAGAGGGAAGTGGCTAGGCTAGGGGCTGTAAGTGCCGAAATAAGGTGAGTGTATGGCCATTTTTCTCCCTTTTGGAAGTTTCTCTTCATCTCTGCTTCTTGCTAAAAACGTGCATTCTTTTCTCTCCTGACCAAAAGCCGAAAGAACCTTTCTCAGTTGCTAAGACTATAGCCGAAACGCCATAAACTCCCCCAACCTTCTCTTTTCTTTTCATTTGCTAGAAGCCGAATAACCCTTTCTATTTCCTTGAGTGTTGGCTGAATCTCTCAAGGTATCTCTTCACTTAGCTTTTCGCATTATTCTCTTATCTCTCAAACATTTTCACTATTGGCCGAATCTGTCAGACTCTATTCTATCGGATCTAATAGTTGGTAAGGGTTTCTTCTATTTCAATTTCTCTTCTTTCTCTTTTGGTCTGCCAAAATCAGAGGCTTAATCCTGTATTTTTGTGCATGGCCGAATCTATGCAAGGTTTTCGATTCGTAACTTTTCTTGGAAGCCAACGTTTGAAGATATCTCATAACTTTCGGGATTTGACCAAGCAAGGTAAGGAGAATGCTATTCGACCAAAGGCCATATTATTTTATTTTTAGTGTTGGCCGATTCTAACCATGGTGTTTTAGGAAGAGTTCGACAGAGATAAAAAGGAGAGTCTCCAAGATTCTGATCTATTTCGGTAAGAGTATTTAGATAAGTTATAGATGTGTTTTTGTTTAGATTTTTACGTATCAATTAATCGGGTTTCTGATTAAGTGACATTCGATGGATGCAAGTACTAGTGGAGGAGAGAAAAGGGTAGTTCCTACTCCTAGATTTAAGAAACGCTCGATTTCTGCAGTACGGGATTGGCCATTGGGGTGTGGGCCAGCATCGGGAAGGGATAAACAAATCGCTGTGATCCCTGCAAGCGAATGTGTTAGTATCGAAAGCCTGGTTCTCAGTGTTATCAGGTGTGTAACCCCACCCTAATTCCCAATTATTAATAATATTGTTAAATATGTGTTAATAAGGCTATGGATAAATATGGTTAAGGGTACCATTCAATGGTACAGTGTATTCAGGTACGTCACCCCTAACACTCTATTAAACAATGGTTTCAAACATTGATATGAAAACATGTGTAATTTCCTTATGGCCTTGGGGTAAGGTGTATCGCATGATATCCGTATATTTTGTGTGTTGCATGGGCATGAGGGTGATAACAAAAAGGGGAAGTGTTCTGGTGGTTTTACCACATTATCCGGTGACTTTTGTCACAACATTATGTATTCGGTGACCTTGTCACATTATCTGGTGGCTATGCCACGTATTAAGGGCGATGTGCAGTTGACTGCAGCGACTGCCTTCGAGTGTGTGTAGCGGATGGAGGGTCGATTTAGTAATCCCCATTATGTGATTGGCATGTACGGGTGGTGTGTAGAGGTTGGATATCTAGGTAGGTTCGGGTTGCATCATTGTTTTTATATACATGTGATTTAATATGCTGTGATATGGGCTTATGGCCCGATAATGATTCCGGATGGGCTTCGCACAAAATGTTATAATAAAGGCTATAATTGATTGGGAACCTGTGTTGGTCGTTACACATTGAGTCTGTTGACTCACCCTTCGTGGGCTAACATTTTGCAGGTGATACACAATGAAATGGACCGGGTCGGCAGGGACTATGTGGTGGCCATGCTCAGCAAAATTTCAGGTTTTTAAATAACGAATCTCTTTTCGTTTTTCTTTAGTATGTTTTCTTTTGGGATTTATTTTTGGTTTTTAATATGTAATAATGCCATTACTTATCTGTTTAGTCTCGCGTATTAAATTTTATTTCCATACGATAATCAACAAACAAGTAATTAAACATTTTTCTTAAAGTAACTTCAAATGTTTTATCACCTACTCAACTCATAGTTTTCAACCTAATGAGTTCTAGAATCTGGCAAATCTTTTAATTTTTGAAATATAAAGGGAGCGTTTTAATGAAATCCAAACTTGAACGGTAACTTAGTTTTCAACTTGATAAGAATACAAACCGGTTTTTATCGTCATATTTTATAAGAAGATGAAACGAAATTAAGCTAAATTTTTCTTAAGGAACATGTCAGATCCGGTCGGGGCTTGTGGGCCGGGTTTGGGGTGTTTCATCTTATCTGTTTCAAACAAAACCTTTGTTCTTGTAGTGGTATAGTGGAATGTCGATTATTTCGACATTACTTAATCGACTCTAGCCATAGAAGATCGTGTGAAAAAGGAAAATTCATCGTTCAAGGTAAGGTTTTTTTTTTTTTGAAGGGTTCTATATTACTTTTTATTTGTTAAAGATAGTGTTGATTAACCGATTTTATCATAGGGACTCTATCACTTGATTTTCATCCTGTGAACGTAAGGATTTTGTGGTAAGCCGACTTCGCTCATAAGATCAATCGGTTATAATAACGAAATATTAGTTTGGACTAATATTTATTTGTTCAATAGAGGCAAACAAGATTGAATCAAAAGGAGTAGTGATTGGTGATCGGAAAAGGAGTGGATTTGCGATCCCATCTAGATTCAAACGAAGGTCTGTTTTAGCAATCCTGGATTTTCCATCGGGGTGTGGACCCTCACCCGGTGAAAATAAACTATTTGAGGTTGTTCGCAGTTCTGAGCCACTAGCTATTCAGGATTTTCCACCGGATTGTGAACCGTCAACCGGGGAGAATCGGCAAATAGTAGTCATTCGCGATTTCGAGGGTAAAAATTCTAGACCGTTTATCTTAGAGTAGATTTACTATAAGTGTTAATGATCTAATCGAGCGTTATTTTTAGGTGTTGACGATCAGGAAAGTGTAGTGCTTACCGTAACCAGGTGTGTAATCTCACACTGTATCTCATGGGTTAAATAACTATATCGTTTTAATTGCTTGGTTAAATCACAAGTTAGTGAAATCGGGTAAATTGGCATATTTATCAATTTATTGGTAAAGAATATGAAATCGGTATTAAGACTATGAATATTATGAAATTGCCCTCAATGGGCCAAATCAATAAAAGTGACTATATGGGCCAAATGTGATATTTGATATATAGGCCAAATGTGATATTTGATATATGAGCCAAATGTGATATTTGATATATGGGCCAAGTGTGATATGAGTTATAAGGGCCAAAATGTGATATGGGCTAGATTGTGAAAATTTTTATAATGGGTCGTATGTTTGTAATAATTATATGAATGGATTGTTGTAATTGAATATGCATATTATACACATGATTTGCATGGGTTGGGATATTTGACGAAGAGAAGGTCTGGTAGCTTTGCTACAAAATTCTGGTGGTTCTGCCACAAATTTGAAAAATGGCTATGCCATGTAAACTCTGTAAATCTGGTGGCTTGTCCACGAATTAATATACGACTAAATGCCTATTTTTGGTGTGTTGGCGGGGTGGGTGACTAAAGCTCTCCACAGGTGTGCTGGTTGGTACGGGTGGTGTGTAGCGGATGGATTAGGTTTGGTTTGGGAATTGCATATCACATGCATATTATATATGATATTATGTTATAATTATAAATGCGCTTTGGCCCAATAAATGCTTAATTTGATTTTTGGCCCAGTGATAACGGTAAGTAGGTTACACACTGAGTTCTAAGTAACTCACCTAGTTTTCCTTACCCTTTTCAGGTAATGATCAGTAACGGAGGCTTGGGCCACGGACGACTCAGTGGAGGCCATACTATGAATAATGGGTTATTTAAATTTCTGATTTCTTTTAAGTACTTTTATTCAATTTGCTATTTAAGATTTAGTTGTAATAAGGCCTCTGGATAAATTTTTAATGATGTTTTACTTTTGGGATGGATTTTATAAATTGCTTGAATACTTTAAGTTGGAGTTATCTAAAAATTGAAATAAATGTTTTTTTTTTTCTAAAATAAAGGGGTTACATTCTTAAATATTTTTACTCGGAAAATTTTTGTCGAACAATGTTATAATATTTTTCCAAAATTATTTTGAAACTCTTGTAAATCTTCTTAAAATATTAATTTAAATTTTCTAAGTTTCATTTTATAAATCCTTACGTCTCAAATTATTAGATTTAGCAATCAATCTTAGTTTTCAACTTAAAAAAAAAAACTCCACGTCAAAACGTTTTTGAAAATCCGATTTCTATAAATCTTTAAAAGACTAGATGTATGTTCATTTCGGGTGACATGTCAAATTTGGTCTTAACGTATAGACTGGGTTTGGGGTGTTACATGATATGTCATATGCTGAAGAACCGATTCGAATTTTAACTCGTAAGATCAAAGAGCTGAAAAATAAGAGAATCGCATTAGTGAAAGTATAATGGCATCGACATGGGGTTGAAGAAGCTACATGGGAACCTAAAGATGCTATGAGAAAATAATACCCGAACCTATTCACCGGTAATATTTTCAGGGACGAAAATTCCTAAGGGGGGAGTGTTGTAATAGCCCAATAAATCGGAATGGTGTTTCGAAACCATAAATTCGATGTCAAAAAATTATTTTAATATTATTTTATGTATTTACAGCATGTTACTTGATATGTGTGAAAGTTTCGTGAGCTGATTTTATCGATTGGTTGGTCAATTTGAAAAAAAAAAGGACTAAATCACATAAACTGCAAAAGTGATGTTCTAATAACTAAAGGTGTCTAATAGCTATAGAACTTAAAAGTGGAGGTCCTTATGTTGTAATTAGACCATTAATAGCATGAGTGGACATATTTGGGCATATATTAAGGTGTTTTAAATGATTTTTTATAAGGTTAATTTAGTAATTTATTAAATAAAGGTTGATTAATTAAAACAAAAGACAAATTTTGTTCATTTATCTTTCTCCCAACCAAAAATAGGAAAGAAAAGAAGCCATTGATGAACTTTGAAGGTTCGACTATTGCATGCTTCAATTGTAAGTAATTTTGAGCTCGATTTTTAATGATTTATATGTTTTTGTAATCGTTGCAGCTCAATCTATGTAATACCCCTTACACGTATCCAATGACGAGATAGGGTACAAGGCATTACCAGACTTAGTTGCAAGAAAACATTCAAAACCGAGACATGAAATTCCACTCAAATTTAAAAATTTTCAAAAACATTCATATCATCCCTAAAATGACCTTACAAGACCCAAAACTTACATCGAAAATGGTTCTAGACTAAACCGAGAACTTTAGAAACTTTTGGGAAACTTAGAAAAATTTTCATGTAAAAGGGGTCAGACGCCCATGTAGCTCGGGACACACCCGTGTGACCTTAAGACATGCCCGTGCTTCAAGCCGTGTTCAAATTAGGGGGCACTTTTTTATGATGTCATCATCAAATTAAGATCACACGGCCAAGTCACACGTCTGTGTGCTCATTACTGATCATTCTATTTTACAATTATTTAGGGTGCAGGGGACACATGGCTGGATCACATGCCCGTGGGGCAGACCGTGTGTCACACATGGCCTAGACACACCCCCGTGTGTCTACCCGTGTGGACAATAAAAAGGCTATTTATCAAGCCATTTGTCACCCTTATTCACACATACACTCACATCAATTCAAATGCACATAACATTACATACTTAGGCAACCAAAGCATCCACATTCATGGTTGAAACATATAAACTTTATATGTTTATCTAACATACTCACTGCATTTATTAAGCCCTAGATAAACATACAAATCCCACATTTATTAGGCTTCATTCAATTTCTATCTAGTTACCAAATTAGACTCAAATCCCTCATTTCATCAAAAGGTCACGATTCCAACATTACACAATCATGCCATAAATTACATTTCCAACTATTTCACATTCACCAAGCATACCATGATCATATCACCATAGACATTGACACAAATAAGAATATACTTAGGCTTACAACAATGTTGCCCACATAAGCCAACTTACATGGGCAAAAAGAAAACAAGCCTTTGACGATTACAAGCCAACATATTGGCTACAATCATAAAGACACATATAACCAATTGACTTATTCCCTATACATGCAACTCAAAATACTTGAATTTATGTATACCGAAATGGTAGCTTGATAGTGTGATAGAATCTTCGGTGATCTCCAACTCGAGCTACCTTATTATCCCTATAAGACATGGGAAAGAAAAGGGGAGTAAGCTTTAAAGCTGAGTAAGTTCATATGCAAATAATAAACAACACTAATTATACATTGTCATATGAATAACATGACGTATATTAACATAAATGTCATTAAACTTCATGAGCATAACTTACTCAATCATATGAATAACTTAACTTAAATCAAAATAAATGACATTACACTTAATGAGTACATCTTGCTTAGTCATAAAAATAACATATCATTTTCCACGATCAACAAACCATTTCAAGCCTCCCATAAAACATACACATTAATTATGAGCATTTACATTTCAAGCATAAACTCTTACATCTTTCAGTTGCCTAAACTCTTATCATTCCATGCTTCCATAATCATTTTAATAGGCAATTTTGCCAATCTTTCCTTTATCTCATATCCGATAAATCACAATTTGCATGAATACAACATGCTATGTCATGACTTAATCTAGCACTGTAACACCCCTTACCTGAGTCCAACGCCGGAACCGGTATCCTAACTTAATCATACATTCACGAGACATAAAATTTCGTTCCATTTTAAAACCTTTCCTTCCTTAGTCATATCGTATATATAATGGGCCTACAGAGCCCTAATTGTAGTTTCGGAGGGATTCAAAATTTATCCGAGAACTCAAAGGCTCTTGAAAACCTTTTTGCCTAAATAGGGGCCACACGCCCGTCTGGTTCAAGGGACACGCCCGTGTACCCTTGAGACATGCCTGTGTTCGACACCTGTGGTCGACATTGACTATCTCACACGACCTAGACACGCCCATGTCCTCTGCCCGTGGAGCTCTCTGTTTATGATGTCATCTAACCCTTATTAGCACACGGCCAGGGTACATGCCCGTGTTTATACCCCGTGTGCCGAATCATCTTCTTTGACGGTTGATGCAGGGGATACATGGCCAATTAAAACACCCATTAGTTGACCGTCCGTCACACACGGCCTAGACACACGCGCGTGTGTTGTTTCATGTGGACAAATATAGGCTATCTTCCAAGCCATTTGCCACCCTGAAACATAAGCACATTTATACATCCACAAGCAACTCAATGATTCCATCCATTTCATAAGCTTAAAATGCATAACCTCATCATCATCAAAGGTATAAAACTTATCAAATATTGACCTATTTCTAATGGCTAAATACAAAAAGAATACATGAACTTGATGACTCAACCTTTAGCTCACGACATAACATGGTTCAAAAAGACTAAACTCTTATACATGCCATACTCAAAATAATCAACTTTGCTATACCAAAATGAGGGTTGATAGTGTGATCCAAGCTCTGACGTCCTTCAATCTCCCGAACTAGCTTTGCGAAACTACAAGGAAAGAGGGAAAGGAGAAGGGTAAGCTTATGGCTTAGTAAGCTTGTATCAAATCTTAAGTAACAACATAATTGCTTTAAAGAAACTCATTCATCATAAAATAAGTACACTTAAAACTCATGTACAAAGACTTACTTACTGACACTTACTCTTGTTCATACTTACCCGTCACCTTAGGGTTACCTTATCTTATATTTATTCATAGAACTTATGTCACTCTTTTTATGGTTTAGCATTTAAACTACCATTATTAAAATTTGAATCTTAATATTTCTTAGCTTTCATGAAACTTTTAAGCATTCTCATACAACTTATTTCATCATCAACTTTACTTACTAATCTCATCTATTACCTTTCTTATACTTACTCTTTTGCCTGTTGAATTTATCGAGATAATGGAGGATACTCAACCTTGTCATACATATGCCTTGGTGTCAATGCCATATCCCAGATATGGTCTTACATGGGATCACCTCATATTCCAAAGCTGTATATAAGATATGGTCTTACACAGGATTCCTTACCCCATTATCGATGCCAAGTCCCAAACATAGTCTTACACGAATTCTTTCTTCAGTGCCGAAGCCATGTCCCAGACATGGTCTTACACGGAACCTGCCTCATATGGTGTCAATGCTATGTCCCAAACACGATCTTACATGAGACCTTCCTTATATGATGCCAATGCCATGTCCCAGACATAGTCCTACATGAGACCTTCCTTATTCGAAGCTGACGCCATGTCCCAGATATGGTCTTACACAGGATCTACGTTCAGTGCTGATGCCATGTCCCAGACATGGTCTTATACGGCACCTACATTCCTTGATGCTGATGCCATGTCCCAGACATGGTCTTACACGGGCTTTCCTTAGCTCATGTATGACATAGGCATCCTCGCTATTTCGAGACTTCAATCGGGACTTATACTTGCTTACTCATTCCCTTCACGCTATCATCATAACGTTATTGATTATTTTATGTAAAGAACATACGTTTCAAAAAAATAATAATTATTTCTAAACATAACAAAAAATGTAACCTTAATTTCATACAAACTTACCTCAGTACTTAAAGTGTGTAGAGATGTGCAATTTAGTCTTCGACTTTGTTTTTGCCTCGATTTTGATCCGAGCTTCTCGTTTCTTGATCTATAATGACAATTTAACTTGTTTAATATTCATATTAACTAAATTGACTCATAACTCTTACTTTGGAAAAATTACAATTTTGCCCCTAAACTTTCTCATAATTACTTTTTTCCCCTTGGATCGTAAAATGATTTTCATTCAACTTCCTTACGTTTCAAGCCTAGCTGAATTATTATCCTAGCTATCACAACGTTCAATTTTTACTATTTCACTCACATGTGACCATTTTCATAACTTTCACAATTTAGTCCTTACATACATTTTTCATGAAAATCATTTAGAAAAAGATGTTTACCCAACATCAAACTTTCATAATCTTCCATAAAACATCAAAATACATGCATTTCATACATGGGTAAATTTTTAAACATAAACACTAGCTCAAAATATTGCTAGAAATAGCTAAACTGAGCTACGAGGGTCTAAAAAATATGAAGAATATTAAAAACAGGGTTAGGGAGCACTTACTATCAAGCTTGGAAGATGAAGAAAACCCTAGCTATGGCTTCTTGAAAAATTCGGCCAAGGGGAAGATGATGGACACCATTTGTCACTTCTTTTTCCCTTTTTAATTCGTTAATTTACCAAATGACCAAAATGCCCTTAATGTTCTTTCTTGAGATTTTTCTTCCCATGTCCATTTTTTTCCATCATAACAAATAATGGTCTAATTGCCAAATAAGGACCTCTAGAAATTTTTAGGATGCTATTTCATACTTAAATATTCTAGAATCTCATATTTCCTAATTTTTGCAATTTAGTCCTAATGGACAAATTATTCACTAATTAATAAAATTCCTTCATAAAATTTTTACACAATTATGCAAATACCTCATAAGCCTTGTAAAATCATTTAAACACATATTTCTACTTCAGATTTGTGGTCTCGCACCACTATTATGACTAGGCCCTAAGTTAGGTTGTTACATTTCTCCCTCTAGGGATTTTTATCCTCGAAAATCTTACCGATAAAAATGTTTGGGTACTGATTCCTCATGGCCTCCTCTAGCTCCCAAGTAGCATCTTTTATCCTATGTCTCTGCCATAAGACTTTCACGAGAGCTATACTTTTATTCCTTAATTGCTTGACTTCCCGGGCTAGAATCTTAATTGGTTCTTCACCATAAGTCATTTCATGTTGTATCTCGACCTCCGCCTTTGTAATCACATGCGAAGGGTTTGATCGTTAGCGTCGCAACATAGATACATGAAATACATCGTGAATCTTTTCTAATTCTGGTGGAAAAGCCAATCGATAGGCAACCGGTCCTATTCTCTCAGTGATCTCATATGGTCCAATAAAACGCGGACTCAATTTGCCTTTCCGGTCGAATCTAAAAACTTTTCTCCATAGTGACACTTTCAGAAATACTTTATCGCCGACTTGGTATTCAATCTTTTCCTTTTCAAATCCGAATAGGATTTTTTTAGATCAGAAGCAGCTTTTAAACAATCTCGAATCACCTTTACTTTTTCTTCGGTTTCTTTAACCAAGTCAACTCCATGAATCTGATTTTTCTTAAGCTCAGTCCAATATAAAAGCGTTTGACACTTACGCCCATACAAAGCCTCATAAGGTGCCATTTTCAAGCTTAACTGAAAACTGTTATTGTAGGTGAATTCTACCAAAGATAAGTAGTTTTCCCAGTTGCCTTGGAACTAAAGAACACAACATCTGAGCATATCTTCAAGTACTTGTATTAACCTCTTTGACTAACCATCAGTTTGGGGGTGAAAGGCCACTTTGTACCCAAGGCCTCTTGCAACTTTCTCCAGAATCTGCATGTAAATCTCGGATCTCTATCCGAGATGATCGATAACGGTACTCCATGAAGCCTTACTATCTCTGAGACATACAAGTTTGCCAACTTGTCAAGTGAGTACTCAACTAGAATAGGTATAAAATGGGCCGACTTCGTAAGTCTATCAACTACAACCCATAGAGCATCTTTCTTACTCGGTGTCAACGGCAAACCCGTTACAAAATCCATAGTAACTTGGTCTCATTTCCATTCGGGTACCATTATGGGTTGAAGTAAACCTGAGAGCACTTGGTGTTCGGCCTTTACTTGTTGACAAATCAAGCATCTTGAAACAAACTCGAAAATATTCTTCTTCATACTCAGCCACCAATACCATTTCTTTAGATCATTATACATCTTGGTACTACCCGGATGTACAGATAAACATCCGTTATGTGCCTCATGCAAAACTTTACTAATAAGCTCCCCGTTCCTCGGCACACAGAATCAGTCTCTAAACATTAAACATCCATCTGAATTAATTCAAAAGTCAGACTCAACACTTGAATCACACTGAACTCTTTTAGCTTGTAGCTCACTATCATCTTGCTAAGCTTCGTAAATCTCTTGAAGAAATTTTGGTCTAGCACTCAACTTAGCTAGAATGGAACCATCATCAGACAAGCTCTTCTGTGTGTTCATAGCTCTCAAAGCAAATAGAGACTTTCTACTCAAAGCATCAGTGACTACATTAGCCTTTCTCGGGTGATAATCAATAATTAACTCATAATCTTTTATCAGCTCTAACCATCTTCGTTGCCTTAAGTTCAATTCCTTCTAATTCATCAAATACTTTAGTCTTTTGTGATCAGTGAATATTCGACACTTTTCACCATACAAATGGTGTCTCCTTAATGCAAATACTATAGTGGCCAACTCTAAGTCATATGTCAAATAGTTCTTCTCATGTGGCTTTAATTGTCAAAGACACAGGCTACCATTTTGCCTTCTTGCATAAGTACACAGCCTAATCCATTTAAGGATGCATCCTATAGACTACAAATTCCTTTCTCGATTCTGGTTGTACTAGAACTGGAGCCTCTGTCAACATTGCCTTTAATCTCTAAAACTCTATTGTCATTTTTCTATCCATTCAAACTTTACATTCTTCTGTAATAACTTTGTAATTGGAGTCGCTATCATAGAAAACCCCTTGACAAACCGCCTATAGTAGTCAGCTAGGCCCAAAAAACTTCTAACCTCAGATACATTTTTCAGCAGTTTCCAGTCAACAATAGCTGAAATTTTATTTGGGTCTACTCAAACTTCCTCTCCTGAGACGATGTGTCCTAGAAATCCAACTTCCTTAAGCCAAAATTCACTTTTGCTAAACTTGGCATATAACTGATTATCTCGTAGAATCTCTAGAACGGTCTTCAAGTGCTCAGCATGCTCGGACTCATCTCGGGGGTATACCAATAAATCATTAATGAAAACAACCACAAACTTATCTAAATATGGCTAAAAAATATAGTTCATTAAATCCATGAACACCGCTGGAGCATTTGTCAACCCAAAGGGCATAACTAAAAATTCATAATGACCATATCTCATTCGAAAAGCTGTCTTAGGCACATCAGAGTCTATTACTCTCAACTGATAATACCTCGATCTCAAGTCTATCTCAGAGAACAAAGTGGCTCCTTTCAATTGATCGAACAAATCATCGATTCTTGGCAATGGGTACTTGCCCTTCACCATTACCTTATTGAGCTGCCGATAATCTATACACAGTCTCATAGAGCCATCTTTCTTTTTCACAAATAATATTGGAGCACCCCATGGAGAACAAATCGGCCTAGCAAAACCTTTGTCTGTTAACTCTTGTAACTGCGCCTTCAATTCTTTCAACTCAGTTGGAGCCATCCTATAAGGAGAAATAGATATCGGTACTGTACTAGGGGCTAACTCGATGCCAAACTCAACCTCTCTAACTAGAGGTAATCCTGGCAATTCCTCCGAAAATACATCTAGGCAGTCACATACTATAGGCACTGCCTTAATCTTTAACTCAATTTCCTTGGCATTCATCACAAAGGCAAGATACGCCTCATACCCTTTTCTTACATACCTCTGAGCTGTCATGTAAGAAATCACTATCAGTGACCTGTCTTGTTCATTTGATTCAATACGAAGAGTGTCCCCATTTTCACATCTCAACTCAATATATTTCTTTCCATAGTTTACTATCACATCATGAGTGGTTAACCAGTCCATACCAAGAATAATATCAAATTCATCAAATGGTAATAGCATGAGGTTCGCCCTAAAGTAATGACCTCTAATCATCAATGGACAATCATTGCATACTTTATCAACTAATACACTTTTGCCTAGTGGATTAGACACTTTTATTACAAATTTTGTGGACCCGATGGGCATACTCCTACTAGATACTAATTTTATGCAAATATACGAATGTGTAGACCCCGGATCAATTAAAGCGACAACATTAGTGTCATGAAGAGAAAATGTACCCGTAATTACACCAGGAGATGATGCCTATTCACGAGCGCGAATAGCGTAAGTCCTTGTAAGTGTTCTACCCTCGAATCTTATAGTCTGCTCTCGAGGTGTACCCTTACTACTCGCCCCTCTTCTAGGGTTCATTTGAGGTCTTCCTCTTACATTGCTCCCAGATCTCGCACTCTGAGTTTTCTCTTCTTTCATCATCTCAATACATTCTCTTATGAAATGATCTTGGGAACCACATGTGCTCGGCACTCACTGGGATGTCGTCTGCCACACTATGGGCATTCCGGCATATTAGATCGAATATTCCCAACACTAGCGACTGAAGTAGTCTAAGCTTTATTCCCTGAATAATGTTTACTCTTGCCTTTGTTGGAAAACCCGACTGAGGTAGCTGATCGGGTGGAGAAATCTATTGATTTCTTGGACGAGGACTGGAATGACTTACTCTATTGTCTTTTTCTTGAGTACGTGACGCCATTTCAGCTTTTCTCTTCTCTTTTACTGATTCCTCATCTTTACAAGCCCGATCCGCTAGCACAACAAATTCTTTGAATTCTAGGATAGAGACAAACAATTTGATGTCTTCATTTAGTCCATCCTCAAATCTCTTACACATGATGGGTTCAATGGATACACACTCTCGAGCATATTTACTGAGCCTTACAAACTCACGCTCATACACTGTTAAAGACATTTTACCTTGTTTTAATTCCAAGAATTCCTTCCTCTTTTGGTTGATGAACCTCTAACTAATGTACTTCTTCCTGAATTTTTTTTGGAAAAACTCCCATGTGACCTTTTCCCTTGGTACAACAGACACAAGGGTATTCCACCACTGATATGCAGAATCTCTTAAAAGAGAAACTACACACTTCATACACTCATCGGGTGTGCAAGATAATTCATTAAATACCCTGATGGTATTTTCCAGCCAAAAGTCTACTCTTTCTGGATCATCATCTTTACTAGCTCCAAACTCCTCTGCTCCATGTTTTTGGATCCTATCAACTGGAGGTTTTTCCCTTCTTACCACTTCTACTGTCTGAGGGACTACAGAGGTAGGCTGAGGAATAGGCAGGGTGGTGCATTCGGGTTCGTACGAACGAACTCTGCATACCAAGCATTCATCATGTGGAGAAAGGCTTCCCTAGCCTCTTCTCCTTCTCTCTGGCTTACTATTGTGGGTCTATTCTCATTTTCATTTGGCACCATCCCTTCAGCGGAAGCTGACGTGTTACTTTCTACATCATCATCCTCAGCTCTTTCGGTATCCATTTACTATAAAAAAATACAATTTAAGCTGTCAGGAGTCGCCACACTATCATTACATAATTACACATAGGTATGGAATGTACAGCTATACTCATGCTTACGCTACGTTAGTCCTAGAATAGACTAAATTGTAGCTCTAATACCACTAAATGTAACACCCGTTAACTGAGTCCAACGCTAGAACCAGATAGAGGTATTATCGTACTTATCCTAACTTAATTATACATTCACGGGACATAAAATTTTGTTCCATTTTAAAATCTTTCCTTCCTTATTCATATTATATAATGGGCCTACGGAGCCCTAATTGTAGTTTCGGAGGGATTCAGAATTTATCCGGGAACTTAAAGGCTCTTAAAAACCTTTTTACCTAAACAGGGGCCACACACCGTGTGGTTCAAGGGACACGCCCGTGTGCCCTTATGAGATGCCTGTGTTCGACACTCGTGGTCGACACTGACTATCTCACACGGCCTAGACACGCCCGTGTCGTCCGTCCGTGGAGCTCACTATTTACGACATCATCTAACCCTTATTAGCACACGGCCAGGGCACATGCCCGTGTTTATACCCCGAGTGTCGAATCATCTTTTTTGACGGTTAATGCAGGGGACACAACCAATTTACACACCCATGGGCTGAACGTACGTCACACACGGCCTAGAGACATGCCCGTGTGTCTTTCTGTGCGGACAAACATAGGCTATCTTCCAAGCCATTTGCCACCCTGAAACATAAACACATTTATACATCCACAAGCAACTCAATGATTCTATCCATTTCATAAGCTTAAAATACGTAACCTCATCATCATCAAAAGTATAAAACTTATCAAATATTGACCTATTTCTAATGGCCAACTACAAAAAGACTACATGAACTTGATGACTCAACCTTTAGCTCACGACATAACATGGTTCAAAAAGACTAAAATCTTATACATTCCATACTCAAAATAATCAACTTTGCTATACCAAAATGAGGGTTGATAGTGTGATCTGAGCTCCGACGTACTTCAATCTCCCGAACTAGCTTGGTGGAACTACAAGGAAAGAGGGAAAAGAGAAGGGAAAGCTTATAGCTCAGTAAGCTTGTATGAAATCTTAAGTAACAACATAATTTCTGTAAAGAAACTCATTCATCATAAAATAAGTACATTTAAAACTCATGTACAAAGACTTACTTACTCACACTTACTCTTGTTCATACTTACCCTGTAACACCCCAAACCCGGCCTATGCATTATGCCCAGATTTTGGCATGCCACACAAATTTAACGTACATTCAAATCATTTAACGAAGTAGAAATCAAATTCCAAAACGATTAAGAGAATGACTTTATCAAAAAATCGAAGTTCATTGAAAACCAAAATTAAAAATATAAGAATTTGTCATTTGATCTATAGAGTAGTAATTGATAAAAACTTTGGATTTATTTAGTCGAAATATTTCATCGAAAAGTTTTAAATGAATTTCCTGAGTTTCAATGATATTTAAGAAAAACTTTTATTTTATATGAGAGTTATAGAAAAACATTTATAAAAACTAAACCAATCCAACTTAGGAAAACTAAAACATAATAAAATCCATCCACATAATAAAATCCATAATTAAAGAGGCCTTATTACATCGCCATAAAAATAGTACTTAAAAAATTTATTAAAGAAGTCTTAAAGTTTTATAAACCACCATTTGTAGTATAGCCTCCACACAAAGACATCTCCGACCCAAGCCTCCATCAATTATTATTACATAAGAGGGGTAAAAAAAATTGGGGTGAGTTACTTAGAACTCAGTGTGTAACTCACTTACCATAGTCCACTGGGCCAAAACCATTTAAGCATTTATTTGGGCCTAAGCCCATTACAAATATAATAATTTAGCATGTATGAAATGCAATTGATATGCAATTCCCAAAACCAAACCTAGATTTTCATCTGCTACACACCACCCGTACCAACCAGCACACCTGTGGGGAGCTTTAGTCACCCACCCCGCCAACACACCGAAGTAGGCATTAAGCCGTATTTCAAATTTCGTGGACAAGCCACCATATTCACAGAGTTTACATGGCATTTGCCATTTTTCAGAATTGTGGCAGAGCCACCAAAATTTTGCAGCAAAGCTACCAGAACTTCTCTTCGTCAAATAGCCCAACCCATGCAATCATGTATATAGCATGCATAACAATCCATTCATATAATTATTCTAACATAAGGCCCATTATGAAAGTTATTACAAACTGCCCCATTTCACATTTTGGCCCACGAAATCTCATATCACATATAACCCATTTATCAATTATCATAAATGGCCCAATTATCAATATCACATATGGCCCAATTATCATATATCACATATGGCCCAATTATCATATATCACATATGTCCCAAAGTGTCCAATTATCACTTTTATCGAATTAGCTCGTTAAGGGTAATTTCGTAATTTTCATGATCTTAATACAAATTTCAAAACTTTTATCATTAAGGTGATAAATATGCTATTCTTTCCGATTTCACAAACTTGTGATTTCATCCATCGATGTATACGATATAATCATCTAACCCATGAGATACGGTGTGAGATTACACACCCGATTACGGTGAGAAGTACGCTCTCCTGCTCGTCGATATCTAAACACACATCACGATAGATTAGAACACTAATATCTAATATAAAACTATTCTAACGTTAAGCGATCTAGATCTTACCCTCAGAATCTCAAACAACCACTACTTGCTATTTCTCTCAGATCAAAGGTTCAGAACCATGAGCAAACAATGGTCTGGGGGTACGTACGACTTCGAATAATTGATTTTCGCCAGATAAGGGTCCACAACCCGGTGGAAAATCTCAGATTCCCGAAATAGTCCTTCTCTTGAATTTAGGGGGAATAATGGAACCACCCCTCTTCCGAACACTATTAACAACTCTTTCCGTCCCTATTTTGATTGCCTCCATTGACAAATAAATGTTAGTCAAACTAATATTCCCTTATCACCACCAATTGATTTTAAGAGCGAGATTGGCTTACCACAGGATTCTCTTGTTAAAAAGGTGGAAGTCAATTGATAGAGTCCCTATGATAGAATCGATTAAATCAATACAATCTTATCAAAATAGAAGGATAAAGAAAAATAGAATCCCTTTTTGAAATAATCCCTTACCTTGACTGATGAAATCTCCTTTTTCACCCGATCTATACTAGCTATGATCAACTTAAGATGTAGAAAAGAAATCGGCACTCCCCTATATCACTACAAAGAAAGAAGGATTTGATTGAAGGAGAAAAGATTAAAAATAAAGGAAAGATTCGGCTAAGGTTTTACCATCAACATTCGGCCATGGTGAAATAAAAGGGAGAAAATTGTTTGAGAGATTTTTGTAAGGAGAAAGAGATGAAGAAGGATAAAGGAAAATAAGGTGTTTAGGTTTTGGTTCTTTTCAAGAATGGAAGATGAACAAAGAAATGAATTTGAGGCTTGTGTGCATTCGGCAAGGGTGAAAAGAAAAAAGAAGATGGCCTTCTAAGGTCTTGGTGATTTCGACACTAGGAGGAAAGGTTTAAGAGAATAAACAAAATAAAACCGAAATGGTCAAAACTCAAATGGCCAAAAGAAAAGAAAAGAAAATGGTTTACCTTTTGTCCAATATACATTTGGCTAAGAGGAGAGAATTAGAGCGAAACAAGCTTTGAGAAAAAAAACACCAAATGACCAAAAGAGAGATGTGCACAACTAGCTCCTAATTCATCCAAATGCCTTCAAAATTTCGGCCAACCCCTAGCCCCAAAAATCGTCCAAGTACATTAGTCAAATGGTCAAACTTAATGACCCCAAACTTTCCAAAACATCACCCTTTGTTTTAAGCCTTATGTCCCCCCTACATACCTTTTCCATATGATTCTTTTCCTTAAGTTAACACTTGTCTTTTTCCCATGGTCTTCTTGCCATAAAAAAAATAATCCAACTCATCCTAATTCTTATCCATGACCAACAATTTCTAAGGAACAGCAAAAATAAAAGCTTTCAAATTGCATGCTAGGAGATTCGAACCTCTCCCCTCAAGCAAACATACATGCGCCAACACCACCTTACTACTAGCTCATCTTATGCTAGTTTTTGTCACTTAAATTTACTTAAACCTCAAAGTCACTTGATCCACTTCAAATAAATACTCCTTACTAAAATTTATTCTAATTCCGAGTTCTCAAGTCTTCTCAAGACTATACTAATCATTCAAAATTTAATTATACACAAGTTAAGCACCAAAACATGCATCAAATCAATACTCAAATTTTAGGATGTTACAACTCTACCCTCCTTAAAGAAAATTTCGTCCTCGAAATTTTCCTGGCTAAAAGAGATGAGGATATTGTTGTCGAATTGCATCCTCAGGCTCCCACGTAGCTTCCTCCGCTCCGTGATTACGCCAAAGAACCTTAACCAACGGTACAGTCTTCTTTCTTAACATCTTAACATCGCGATCTAAGATTTTCACTAGTTCCTCCTCGAAAGACAAATCTGGCCTTAATTCCACTTCTTCTACCAGTACTATGTGCGATGGATCCGATCTATAGCGTCTCAGCATAGAAACATGGAAAACACTATGAATTTGACTCAATTTCAGAGGTAAATCAATTTGATAAGCCACTGGTCCTACACGCTTCAACACACGGTACGGTCTAATGAACCTAGGGCTCAACTTGCCTTTCCTTCCAAATCAAAAAAATCTTTTTTCCACGATGAAACTTTCAAAAAGACCTTATCTCCCACTGCAAACTCAATATCTTTACGCTTCAGATCCGCATACGACTTTTGTCTATCCGAAGCTTCCTTTAATCGCGCTCGAATCACCTTTACTTTTTCTTCCATCTCAGATATCAGTTTAGGACCCAACAACTGTCGTTCCCCCAATTCAATCCAACAAGTAGGAGTACGACATCTACGACCATATAATGCTTCATAGGGCGCCATTTTGATACTAGATTGATAATTGTTATTATACGCAAACTCTGCCAACGGCAGAAAATCCTCCCAACTACCTCTGAAGTCGATCACACAACCTCTTAACATGTCTTCCAAAATTTGGATTACTCTTTCCGACTGACTATCTGACTGAGGGTGAAAAGCTGTACTAAAGTTTAACTTTGTTCCCAAAGCCTCATGTAAAGCTTTCCAAAGCGTGATGTAAATCTAAGATCCTGTCCGATATGATGACCTTTGGTACCCCATGCAACCTCACGATTTGAGATACATACAGTTTAGCCAACCGCAACGAGTAATCCGTATTTAACCGGTAGAAAATGAGCAATCTTCGTTAATCGATCTACTATCTCCTGAACAGAATCTTTCTTAGTAGGTGTTAAGGGTAACCCACTAACAAAATCCATCGTTATCCGCTCCCATTTCCATAGAGGAATCTTTACCGGCTGCAATAAACCCAATGGTAATTGATGTTCTGCCTTCACTTGTTGACAAGTCAAACATTTTCCCACAAAATCAGTAACTTCTTGTTTTAACTTTGGCCACCAATACTGTTCACGGAGATCCCGATACAACTTATTTCCTCTAGGGTGCATAGCATAAGGGCTGCTATGCACCTCAAGAAGAATCATTTGCCTCAAATCTGAATCCTTGGGCATACAAACCCTTCCACGAAAACACAGTACACCATCTTTGTTCAAACCAAAATCTCCTATTACACCACTTTCAGCTTGTTGTATTAAAGGACCCAACTTTTCATCGAATAATTGCTTTTCTTTAATTTGCTCCAACCACAGAGGCTTCACCTGAAGTTCCGCTAGCAAATTGCCATCCTCATACAAACTGAGATGAGCAAACATTGCTTTTAACTCCGATACAACCTTACGACTCAACCCGTCTGCTACAACGTTAGCCTTTCCAGGATGATACTCGATTGAGAAATCATAATCCTTTAACAGCTCCACCCATCTCCGTTGTCTTAAATTTAACTCCTTTTGGGTAAGGAGATACTTAAGACTCTTATGATCCGTATAAATGATTGACTTCTCACTGTAGAGATTATGTCTCCAAATCTTTAATGCAAACACCACTGAGCTAACTCCAAATCATGAGTAGGATAGTTGACTTCATGCGGCCTCAACTGTCAAGAAGCATAAGCTACCACTTTTCCACTTTGCATCAGTACACACCCTAAACCCGTGTGTGACACATCACGATGAATCAAACTCTTTTTCACCTCTGGTTGAATCGATCTTGGCTTAGTTAGAATCTTCTTCAATTTCTCGAAACTTTCTTGTTGTTTATCGGTCTATACATACGGTACTTCCTTTCGCAACAACTTAGTTAGGGGTGCAGTAATCAACATAAACCCCTCAACAAAGCGTCTGTAATAACCAGCCAAACCCAAGAAACTCCGAATCTCAGCTACTAACTTCGGCAGTTTCCAATCCAACACAGCCTCTAGCTTTCGAGGATCAACTCTTATTCCTTCAGTTGACACTACATGACCCAAGAAAGTCACTTCCTTTAACCAAAATTCACACTTACTGAATTTGGCATATAGTTGCTTATCTCGCAAAATTTGTAACACAGTGCACAAATGAGAGTCATGCTCTTCTTCATTCCTCGAATATACCAAGATGTCATCTATGAACACTACTACGAACTGGTCTAAATAGGGCTGAAAGACTTGGTTCATCATGTCCATAAATGCAGCTTGTACATTAGTCAAACCAAATAGCATAACTAAAAACTCATAATGTCCATAGCGAGTTCGGAATACCGTCTTATGAATATCTGCCTCTTTCACCTTGAGTTGATGATAACCTGATCTCAAATCAATCTTGGAGAAAATTGAAGCTCCTCTTAATTGATCAAACAGGTCAACAATTCTCGGCAATGGATACCTAGTCTTGATCGTCAACTTATTCAACTGCCTATAATCAATGCACATATGCATCGACCCATCATTCTTCTTGACGAACAAAATCGGTGCTCCCCACGGAGACACACTTGGCCGAATAAATCCCCGATCTAGCAGTTCTTGAAGCTTTAAGCTCTACTAACTCCTTCGGCGCCATTCTATAAGGAGCAATGGACACCAGAGCAGTTCCGGGCAAAAGCTCAATGCCAAATTCTACTTCTCGATCTGGAGGTAGACCCAAAAGTTCTTCGGGAAAGACATCTAAAAATTCTTTCACCGTTCTCACACATTCTACCGATAATTCCTTGGCATCCAAAGCACTGATGAATGCTAGGAATGCTCTATTCCCTTTTCGTACCAACTTTTCTGCCTTCAAAGCAGATACCACATTTGCTAAGAAATTTATTCTTTCCCCTATCATTATTACTTCCTCATCATCCACAGTCCTAATTGACATCTGCTTTTCAGCACAATCCAATTGTGCCCGATGCTTCACCAACCAATCCATGCCCAAAATAAGATCAAACTTGCCTAAAGGTAATTCCATCAAGTCCGCTAGAAATACCTCTCTTTGAATCTCTAAGGGCACATCTCTAAATAATTTATTCACTATTACCGACTGTCCTAAATGACTAATTACCGTCATCTCTCTATCAGTAATTTTAGATCTAATATTTAGGTTTCCAGATATAGCACTAGCAACATACGAGTGGGTAGACCCAATATCTATCAAAGCAGTAAAAGGTACATTAGAAATGAAGAACGTACCAGTTATCACATCAGGTGTATCGCAGTCCTCACGACGCCTAACAGCATAGACCAATCTTGGCTGTCTTGCCTTCTTGTTACCTCTAACGCCATTACCTCGACCCAGTGCACCTTGTCCATGTCCGTTACCATTACCACCACGACCTGATCCACGACCTCTCAGTGGCTGCTGAGTACCTCTAGTTGGCTGAGCATCAGGGTTACGAGCTTTCTGAGTCGTATCAGTCTGTCGAGGACAATTCTTAAACTGATGATCATTGGATCCACATTTAAAATAGGCTCTAATTTTCCTCCAACATTCTCTGGGATATCGTCTTCCACAGTCGGCACATTCTCGACTCTGATTGGTAGTCACAGGTGCCCTAGCTTGAACTGGCTCATCATTTCGTGGCCTCTTTTGAAACCTTTTAGAAGAACCAGAGTACTTAAAATCCCTCTTGCCTCTTATTTTTTCCCGGTTTTGGCATTTTGAATTCTTAGCCTCTTCGGCTATCTTAGCTTTTTTTACAAGCGAGGTAAAAGTCCGTACTTGTTGTGGGGCTATCAATACCCGCAACTCATCATTTAGAGCATCCTCAAAGCGTACACAGCACTCATGATCAGTCTACACTATTGTACGAGCATAACGACTCAAATGAAGAAATTCTGCCTCGTAAGTTGCTACAGTCTTACTTCCTTGAACCAAATTCAGGAATTTCTTCCTCCGGGCATCTACATAACTTGTCCCGACGTACTTCCCTTGGAAAGCAGCTTTAAAGAAATCCCAAGTAACCAATGCAATTCGGTGCCTTCTCGAACAGTAAGCCACCATTGAAACGCCTCGTCTCTTAGTAAAGATATGGCTTCTCTCGGTTTACATTGACGGTACCTCGAGATCATCCATAATTCGTTCTCTGACCTCAAGCCAATATTCGCCACATTTGGAGCTACACCGAGACACCTCTAAAAACTTCGCACTACTAGACTTGAGTCGTTCCAATATTGATCGGAAGTTCTTGGCCTAGTTACGCCCCAGCTACTCTTTCTAAGACTCGCAACATTGCTTGAGTCAAAGTATTATCCTCATTCGCATGATCATGAGATCCAGTTTTGCTCTCGAATGATGCAATTGCATCAATTTTTGGTATATAACCCGGCGCTTTAGACGCAGCACCTCGTCCTCTACCACGACCATGTCTACCGCGTCCACGACCACGTCCTCTAGTGCTCATATTGACTAATTCACTTTTAATCTGATTACAAGTTTTATGAATCAGAATATTATTTCAGTGTTTATTAATGATATTTTATTAGATATAAGAGATAGGGTTGTTTTCGCAATCAGATCCTATAGTCTCGATCTTTATCGTTTTCAACACCTAAAGCTAGAAGTTCTAGAGTGTTCCTAAGGTTTCATCACAATAATAAACATTTAATAAACAAATACTTACTTGACTTGGTGCCAGATGCTCGTGGTGCCATACTACTTTTAAAACGTAAAGTCTAGAAAAATTAAGTAGTTTTTAAACAAAATCATTGTTGAACCCAAACCACAACCGAGTTTTGAAACTGGGCTCTGATACCATAAAATGTAACACCCCAAACTCGGCCTATGCATTAAGCGAATTTTGGCATGCCATACAAATTTAACGTACATTCAAATCATTTAACGAAGTAGAAATCAAATTTCAAAACGATTAAGAGAATGACTTTATCGAAAAATCGAAGTTCATTGAAAACCATAATTAAAAATACAAGAATTTGTCATTTGATTTATAAAGTAGTAATTGATAAAAACTTTGGACTTATTTAGTCGAAATATTTCATCGAAAAGTTTTAAATGAATTTCCTAAGTTTCAATGATATTTAAGAAAAACTTTTATTTTATATGAGAGTTATAGAAAAACATTTATAAAAACTAAACCAATCCAATAAGGAAAACTAAAACATAATAAAATCCATCCACATAATAATTAATTAAAGGGCCTTATTACATCGTAAAAATAGTACTTAAAAAAATTATTAAAGAAGTCTTAAAGTTTTATAAACCACCATTTGTAGTATACCCTCCACACAAAGACATCTCCCACCCAAGCCTCCATCAATTAGAGGGTGTAACTCACTTACCATAGTCCACCGGGCCAAAACCATTTAAGCATTTATTTGGGCCTAATCCCATTACAAATATAATAATTTAGCATGTATGAAATGCAAGTGATATGCAATTCCCAAAACCAAACCTAGATTTCCATCCGCTACACACCACGCACCAACCAAAGACACCTATGGGAGCTTTAGTCACCTACCCCGCCAACACACCAAAGTAGGCATTAAGCCGTATTTCAAATTTTGTGGACAAGCCACCATATTCACAGAGTTTACATGGCATTTGCCATTTTTCAGAATTGTGGCAGAGCCACCAAAATTTTGTAGCAAAGCTACCAGAACTTTTCTTCGTCAAATAGCCCAACCCATGCAATCATGTATATAGCATGCATAACAATCCATTCATATAATTATTCCAACATAAGGCCCAATATGAAAGTTCTTACAAACTGGCCCATTTCACATTTTGGCCCACGAAATCTCATATCACATATAACCCATTTATCAATTATCATAAATGGCCCAATTATCAATATCACATATGACCCAATTATCATATATCACATATGGCCCAAATTATCCAATTATCACTTTTATCGAATTAGCTCGTTAAGGGGAATTTCGTAATTTTCATGATCTTAATACAAATTTCAAAACTTTTATCATTAAGGTGATAAATATGCTATTCTTCCCGATTTCACTAACTTGTGATTTCATCCACCGATTTATACGATATAATCATCTAACCCATGAGATATGATGTGAGATTACACACCTGATTACGGTGAGAACTACACTCTCCCACTCGTTGATATCTAAACACACATCACGATGGATTAGAACACTAATATTTAATATAAAACTATTCTAATGTTAAGCGATCTAGATCTTACCCACAAAATCTCGAACAACCACTACTTGCGATTTCTCTCCGATCAAAGGTTCAGAACCACGAGTAAATATTGGTTCGGGGGTACGTACGACTTCGAATAATTGATTTTCACCGGATGAGGGTCCACAACCTGGTGGAAAGTCTCGGATTCCCGAAACAGTCCTTCTCTTGAATTTAGGGGGAATAATGGAACCACCCCTCTTCCGAACACTATTAACAACTCTTTTCGTCCCTATTTTGATTGCCTCCATCGACAAATGTTAGTCAAACTAATATTCACTTTTCACCACCAATTGATTTTAAGAGCGAGACTGGCTTACCACAGGATTCTCTTATTAAAAATGTGGAAGTCAATTGATAGAGTCCCTATGATAGAATCGATTAAATCAATACAATCTTATCAAAATAGAAGGATAAAAAAAATAGAATCCCTTTTTGAAATAATCCCTTACCTTGACTGATGAAATCTCTTTTTTCACCCGATCTGTAATAGCTATGATCAACTTAAGATGTAGAAAAGAAATCGGCACTCCACTATATCACTACAAAGAAAGAAGGATTTGATTGAAGGAGAAAAGATTAAAAATAAAAGAAAGATTCGACTAAGGTTTTACCATCAACATTCGGCCATGGTGAAATAAAAGGGAGAAAATTATTTGAAAGATTTTTGTGAGGAGAAAGAGATGAAGAAGGATAAAGGAAAATAAGGTGTTTAGGTTTCGGTTCTTGTCAAGAATGGAAGATGAACAAAGAAATGAATTTGAGGCTTGTGTGCATTCGGCAAGGGTGAAAAGAAAAGAAAAGATGGCCTTCTGAGGTCTTGGTGATTTCGGCACTAGGAGGAAAGGTTTGAGAGAATAAACAAAATAAAACTGAAATGGTCAAAACTCAAATGGCCAAAAGAAAAGAAAAGAAAACGGTTTACCTTTTGTCCAATATAAATTCGGCTAAGAGGAGAGAATTAGAGAGAAACAAGCTTTGAGAAAAAAAACACCAAATGACCAAAAGAGAGATGTGCACAACTAGCTCTAATTCATCCAAATGCCTTCAAAATTTCGGCCAACCCCTAGCCCCAAAAACCATCCAAGTACATTAGTCAAATGGTCAAACTTAGTGACCCCAAACTTTCCAAAACATCACCCCTTGTTTTAAGCCTTATGTCCCCCCTACATACCTTTTCCATATGATTCTTTTCCTTAAGTTAACACTTGCCCTTTTCCCATGGTCTTCTTGCCATAAAAAAATAATCCAACTCATCCTAATTCTTCTCCATGACTGACACTTGCTAAGGAAAAGCAAAAATAAAAGCTTTCAAATTACATGTTAGGAGATTCGAACCTCTCCCCTCAAGCAAACATACATGCGCCAACACCACATTACTACTAGCTCATCTTATGCTAGTTTTTGTCACTTAAATTTACTTAAACCTCAAAGTCACTTGATCCACTTCAAATAAATACTCCTTACTAAAATTTATTCTAATTTCGAATAGTTCTCAAGTCTTTTCAAGACTATACTAATCATGCAAAATTTAATTATACATAAGTTAAGCACCAAAACATTCATCATATCAATACTCGAATTTTAGGATGTTACATACCCGTCACCTTAAGGTTACCTTATCTTGTATTTATTCATAGAACCTGTGTCACTCATTACATGGTTTAGCATTTAAACTATCATTATTAAAATTTGAATCTTGATCTTTCTTAGCTTACATGAAACTTTTAAACATTCTCATACAACTTATCTCATCATCAACTTTACTTACTAATCTCATCTATTACCTTTCTCATACTTACTCTTTTACCAGTTGAATTTCTCGGGATAACGGAGGATACTCAACCTTGTCAAACATATGTCTTAATGACAATGCTATATCCCAGATATGGTCTTACATGGGATCACATCATATTCCGAAGCCATATCCCAGATATGGTTTTACATGGGATTCCTTAGCTCAATATCGATGCCATGTCCCAGACATGGTCTTACACGGGACTTGCCTCATATGGTGTCAAAGCCATGTCCCAAACATGGTCTTACATGAGACCTTCCTTATATGATGTCAATGCCATGTCCCAGACATGGTCGTACATGATTCCTTCCTTATTCGATGCTGACACCGTGTCCCAGACATGGTCTTCCATAGGGTTTCCTTAGCTCATCTGACATAAGCATCCTCGCTATTCCGAGACTTCAATCAAGACTTATACTTGTTTACTTATTCCCTTCACTCTATCATCATAAAATTATTGATTATTTAATGTAAAGAATATACGTTTCACAAAAATAATTAAACATAACAACAAATTTAACCTTAATTTCATACAAACTTAGTTCGATGCCCAAAATGTGTAGAGATGTGAAGTTTAGTCCTCGACTTTGTTTTTGCCTCAGTTTCGATCCAGACTTCTCGTTTCTTGATCTATAATGAAAATTTAACTTGTTTAATATTCATATGAACTAAATTGACTCATAACTCTTACTTTGGCAAAAATTACAATTTTGCTCCTAAACTTTTTCATAATTACACTTTTTCCCCTAGGCTCGTAAAATGATTTTCATTCAACTTCCTTACATTTCAATCCTAACTGAATTATTATCCTAACTATCACAACCTTCAATTTCTACTATCTCACTCACATATGACCATTTTCATAACTTATACAATTTAGTCCTTGCATGCATTTTTCATGAAAATCATTTAGAAAAAGATGTTTACCCAACATCAAAATTTCATGATCTTCCATAAAACATCAAAATACATGCATGGGTAAATTTTTAAACATAAACCCTAGCTCAAAATATAGCTAGAAATAGCTAAACCGAGCTACGAGGGTCTAAAAAATACGAAGAATATTAAAAATGGGGCTAAGGGGCTCTTCCTATCAAGCTTGGAAGATGAAGAAAACCCTAGCTATGGCTTCTTGAAAAATTCGACCAAGGGGAAGATGATGGACACCATTTTTCACTTTTTCCCCTTTTTAATTCATTAATTTACCAAATGACCAAAATGCCCTTAATGTTCTTTCTTGAGATTTTTCCTTCCCATGTCTATTTTTGTCCATCATAACAAATAATGTTATAATTGCCAAATAAGGACATCTAGAAATTTTTATGATGCTATTTCATACTTAAATCTTCTAGAATCTCATATTTCCTAATTTTTTTGCAATTTTGTCCTAATGGACAATTTATTCACTAATTAATAAAATTCCTTCATAAAATTTTCACACAGTTATGCAAATACCTCATAAGCCTTGTAAAATCATTTAAACACATATTTTTACTTCGAATTTGTGGTCTCGCACCACTATTCCAACTAGGCCCTAAGTCAGGCTGTTACAAGCCTGAAAGCCAATCACAAAATCGTCAATCAAATTTACTAAGTATTTCATACATCACAAGTATAAACTTATAATCACAAGGTTTTCATCACATATCGAGCTCATTAAGCATGAGTTTTATGTACAAACCTGTACCAACTTGTAACTTACCATAATCTTTCACATTATATCATAGTCTTTCACAACTTAAACTTTGCCGTTAAGTTTCCCGTTGAACCACTTGGATTACTAAAGGATACTCGGGAAATCTCACACACGTAGTACTATACTAATGCCATATCCCACATACGATTTTACATGGGATCTCATATCGATGCCAATAGCCCAGCTGTGGTCTTACACGAAATCTCATATCGATGCCATATCTCAGATATGGTCTTACACGAAATCTCAAATGACCCTAATGTCATGACATTTGTATCCTATTTATTCCTAATGTTCAACAGGGATATTTTTCACTTGTCGAAACTTTGTCGAATCACATTTAAAGAGTAAATCACAATTCATGCAATACTAAAGCTGATCGATTGTCTTTCGAGTCTTAAAAATTTATAAAAAGAATGATCAAACCTGGAAACTAACTAAGACAACGATGGAGGCAAGTGCACCTATCGAACAGTAGTATAGCTAGCGATAAGACCGGATTGTTGAACCCAAAGGAACCAAAAGTACTAATATTAACTCTCTTTCTATTATTTAGCCTAAGAATTAAGGGATTTTTATCTAATCTAAAATTAATTATTTAACTAAGCTAAAGGTGCTAGGACAAAGAAGAAATTGGGGAAAAGACTTGAGAGAAAACCGATTGACTTGGACAATGTAACACCCCTTGCCCGGGTTCTATGCCGGAACCAGGCTTGAGGCATTACCGTACTAAAACCTCATGACGCCATTTAGGCTTATTTTGACTACTCACTTAAGCCACCTTTACAACTTCATTTTTGACTTACGAAGTCTCACTCATATTTTTAAGGGCTCTCGAGGCTATCACGGAGCTTTTTTTCTATTATTAAATTTTTCTCTTTTATTATGGGTTCACACGCCCATGCATGTTGAAACACGCCCGTGTGTAGACAAACATACGCCCATGTCCCCAAACCATTCTTAAAACTCAAGCATTCTGCCAAATGCTCCACGACCAAGGCACATGTCTGTGTTTGTCCAGGGGCACGCCCGTGTACAGCTAAGGCACCCCCGTGTCTAATGCCCGTGGGGAGCTACTGACTTGGTCCACACGACTGGGGCACACGCCCATGCTCAAACCGTGTGTCTTACACGGCTCATGTACACGGCCGTGGGATTAACCTGTGGCCTATTCTATCTAATAATAATAAGGTGCAAGGTACGCACGGCCTAAACACACGCCCGTGTGTCTAACCGTGTGGGCACTCAGAGCCTATCTACCAAGCCTTCTACCACTCTCAATTGCATACATACATATACTAATTCAATGGGAACTTACATCACCAACTAAAATACATGAATTTATACATTTGATTCATGAAAATAAGGTTTTCCTCCCATACAGTTACAACAACTTAAGCCATCCGCAATGGCCACACACATTTAAACTATAAACCCTCTTAGGCCAACACAATTAAGCACACTAACAACAACTCAATCAACCTTAAATTCTAGCCCTATACATGTCATGACTCAATAGGACTTGATACCTCATACCACGGGTTTGTTCGATAGTGTGAAAACATCTCCGGTGATCTCCAATCCGAGCTAGCTAAGATAACCTATAAGAGATGAGGAAAGAAGATGAGTAAGCAATAATGCTTAGTAAGTTCATCTGCATAAACTGACAAACACTGATATTCATTGAACATACATGACTACAAATTATTATAATAAGCTTTTCTCATGAGGTCATGGTTACTTACTCAACCATTATTGAAACTTACTCATTCAATATTTCACCACACTCTTACCCTATCACGAGCCAACTGCTCGTGCTGAATAGCATTCATTCCTGCAGTGATCACTATTTGATCGTATGAAACAACGCATCAACCATCTAGATAAATCGCTCATACTACTAATCTTTCAGTGGTTTCGCACTTAGCCCACAACTGAATCTCTAATGGGGTGGTATCGCACACAGCCCACCATTCATAAATACTCATGGTGATTTTGCACTTAGCTCACCAATCATTTAAAAGCGATGGTATCGCACACAGCCCATCGATTTTGAATGTATCAGGTGGTAACGCACACAACCCACCTATGGCAATATAATTGATGGTATCACACACAGCCCATCAATTAATAGTTTATCAGGTGGTAACGCACACGACCCAATTAATAATAATGTTGATGGTAACGCATACGACCCATCAACAACTATCAATGAGGTGCATTTGCACAAGCTCACCGTTACTATACATTCACAAATATTTACCCTCATACATTTCTAAAATTCAATTTATTCATCCGTGAACATCCTCACTTACTATCATTCTTCCGTGAACATCCTCACTTACTATCATTCTTACTTGACTTTCTACGATACTCATTCTCATTCATGCAGTACAACAATAAATCAATCTCATGCAACTAAGGTACATTAATAACACATATCCCACTAGGTGTTCATCATATATTGAATTCATCTCAATTCAGTTCTAACACTAACTTGTACTTCTCATGGTAGAACCACTTACATTCAAATTGTTAAATAACTCTCTTGAGTCTCATACACATAATTCTCATCGACATCATACCCCCAATAGGGTCTTTCACATATTAACATATCGATGACATGTCCTTGCCATGGTCTTATACGAACTCCTACACTAAGACCATATTCCAATATAGTCTTACTCAAGACTTTAACCATCATCATATCATTCTATATACACTTTCCATTACTCTTAAATTCAATTCTCTTGAAATCTCATCAAGGATGTTTCATACATTCACAATGTAAATCTACTTTCCATACAACATTGTAATATTAAATTATCTCATATATAGTCGCAATAATAACACATGAACTTACCTCGATGTCGAAAGGGCCGAAAAGGACTATTTGCCCACATCTCTTTTTTATCTGTTCTAGGTCCGAAACTCAATTTCATTGACCTAGAACAATGAAACATAATGATTTATTCATTTATAAATCATAAAATATCATAATACACACTTTAGGCAAAATTAACTATTTTTCCCCTACACTTTGGCCAAATTATGATTTTGCCCCTAGGCTCATAAATAAATTTTCATCACATTTTCTAATTAAACAATCCTAGATGAACATTTAATCCTCTTACAACTATCTCCAATTCCAACTATTTCATGCTTAATGAACAATTTACAACTTTTGCATTTTAGCCCAAATTAGGTGTTTTCATAACAACACCTTTCACAAAAGTTGTTTATCATCATCCTGCCATTCATTTTCTCCCATAAAAATTGAGCAACCAGCATAAACTCTCTCATGGCAAGTTCCTAGACTCTCAACCATGTTACAAATTAGTCCCCTCATTAGCTAGTTTAAGCTTTGGGGACTCCAAAAGTACAATTTTTATCAAGAAAAATTATCAAAATCACTTACTATAGAGGAGGATTGCTTGCTGAAATTTTAAGCTTCAAAAACCCCCTTGTTGCTGCCCATTTTCGGTGGAGAGAAGATGGAGAAATGATGATAACTTTCTTTTCTTTATTTTTCCCTTATTTTATTCCTTTAGTCAACTAATGTTACCAACCCTTGTCAAATTTTAAATTTCTTGTCCCCTTGACCATCCATCACTAATAGGAAGGCATAATTGCACTTTAAGGACCTCCAATTCACACTCTATAACTATTTGGCACTTCTAGCAAATAAAATAAGACTTTCGCACTTTATGCGATTTAGTCCTTTTTCACAATTTAGCTAAAAACTGTTAAAATTAAGGCACCAAAATTCTCATGCATCCTTGTAAACATGTTATAACACATAAAATAATATCAAAATATTTTTCTTCAACCTCGAATTAGTGGTTTCGAGATCACTGTTTCAACTAGCCCCTAAATCGGGCTGTTACAAACAATACCTAATGAAGAATCCACCTAGACTTCACTTGTTATCTTACTCTGAACCAGACAATTTTTTCATTTAACTTGATCTGTAGGATTCCCTAATTTATATTAATCTCTCTCTTCAAGACTACTAACACCTAACCCTAGGTTGATTAATTGAAATCTCTTTCTAATTAAAAACCCTAGAAATGCATTAACTCAATCTATGGACTCCCATATTAGGTTTGACCCTAATCCGAAAAAATTTCATCACCTTATCTCTAGGCGCGTGAGCAACTCTGCTTAACTATGCTAGATCTACTCTTAGAAAAGGTCTCTTCCTCCTCTGCCTAAGCATCACACTTGAATTAATATCCTAGAAATACCAAAACAAAAATTAAGAACACATAGTTAAGAACAAATCAAATATTTATCATACAGCTCAGATAACAATAACAAGATCATCCCCCTCAAGTATCTGAGGGTTTAGTTCATAATTGTAAAAGAAAACATCTCAGAACAAAAGATAAAAAAACATAAGAAATCCCTAAAACCTCTGAAGGAATTAAAGGAGAGATCCTCCGTCTTGAGTATGATTTCAGATTCTTGACATGAATCAACTAGCTTTCTTTGAGTAAATCCCTAAATTTAACTGCTCTGGCTTGGCTCTTTGGCCTAGTTGAACGCCCCCTTAAAGGTTGGCCTCTATGGTCTTTATATAGGCTTTTGGAATATGTTTCTTTGCCTCTAAGTACCCTAATCCAAATAAAATTCTTATTTCCTACGACAGAGACACGCCCATGGCACACGCCCGTGTAAATCGTGGCCAGGCCGTGGTCAATCTTGTTGATGAGGCACGACCATGTATTTTGAGGTCCAGGCCGTGGTCGAATTTTCTTGGGAGGCACAGCCGTGTGGTCTTGGGCCCAGGCTGTGTGGATTTCATGCTTTGGCCCATTTTCTCCATTTTTTGCCCGTTATTCGTTCTTTTCATCCTTCGGTGCTCTACTGAGTATAAAACATGAAAATAAAGGATTAGAAGCACCTATTTCCATAATTAAAGGGAAAAATCATCCAAAAGTTTGCTAAATGTGGGATTAAAATATGTTACTATTTCAGTTTATCAAACACCCCCACACTTAAGCTTTTGCTTGTCCTCAAGAAAAATTCCCAACTCATAATTAAAACGAACTTCCTCAATTCATAATATTCATCCACAATGTCTTATCATAATTCATAAATAATCTATACATGGACGATTCAACTTAAAGAGTACTAAAGATTTAAACAATCAAAGTCATGAGTTTGTAGCACGAAAACATAGGTGTTTCCCCTTACCTAAATAATCACCTCAAAATTGACAAAAGTTTACATCCTCATAAAAGATTCACTCAAATCACTCAAGGTGTTTAAGGTTCAAAAATTAAGCTCTCAAAAGTTAAACATGAAAAGTTATTACATAGGCTTGCTTGAAAATCGAATCTCCACCACTGTAAAATGGGATGATACACAAATCAAAAGGTCTTTAAAAAGGTTTGTAACGGGGCTTGGGTTAAAGGTGTGGATAAAGGCTGAATTAGAGGGGTTAGAATCGAGATTGAATTGACAATCACCTAACTAGAAAAAATGACTAATAACCTGAATAATTAAATCAATTGAAAACTTGTAATACTAATAATATGAGCATCTTTTTCAAGATGTTGAAATTAAATGTATAGGCTCGCTTAATCACATAACTAATAATGAATATACTTTGAATTTTTGATTGATTTTGATTTTTTTAGGAACAAATCAAATTACAATAGAACTTTAACAACTGAAATAATCTAATTAGGCAACAAATCAAAAAAAAATCTCGATAGAAGGGTAATCAAAAGGAATGGTGATAATAAATACAAGATGGGTTTCGGGTTAATATTAGTGGGTTGAGTCAATAAAAAGGATTGTTAGGATAAAAGGGGTTCACCAGGGATCAATTTATGAAGGTAGCCTTTTAGTGGAGTAAGTGGGTTAAATCCTAAGTGTCTTAATCATCTCTGTATATCAAATAAATAGTATGGTCTTGACATGTATAATCGAAGCAAGTTCTAGAATAACAAATCAATATTGACACACTCATAATCAATAAAGTGAGCATGAAAAGAATGTATGCTCTAAATGTTCAAAATCTCACAAAAATTATGGGTATTTTGATGTCAACCTCGTAAATTTTAAACTTCAAGGTAATAATTTAGATTCAGGTAGACAACCTAACAGAATTTTAATTTTTTGAAAATAGACTCATCATGCTTGATTTTCTAGTATCTTAAATTTTAAATCATCATTGCACAATTATCAATGACTTAATCTAAAACATATCAATAAAAATCATGAATCAATAAGAATTTCATTCTAATTAGTGATATGAGAAAATTACTTTAAGACAGAATATTATTCAAGTGTTTGAGAATAATACAAAAAGTTAGGCACTTTTTCTACTAAACTTTCACCCCCACACTTAAGATGTACATTGTCCTCAATGTACAAAGATAATAATAATCATATAGTAAGAAAATCAAAAGAGGGTGAGAGAGGTGAAACTTCATGAATTTTTGGATGGATTCCTTGAGTTGGAAGTGTGGAAATTTGATTCGAAGGTTAAAGATAAGTTGGAGGGAGTGCCTCTAATTCCTGTGCTAGATGAAGAAAATGGATAACTCGTGAAAAATTAGCCTTATTGGTAGAAAGTCCTTATTGGTAGATGGTTCATGAGGTGGGTGTGGTGTCTAAGGTCGTGGTGTTGTGATTCCCTAGCAGCCTTTAGAACCTAAAACCAAGAAACTAAAATAAGATAAAATAAATTTAATGTATGAAAAATATAGAAAAGGACAATAAAGGAGAAGAGAAGAGTAAAATAGAAGTTAAATGGTCTCAAAGACCCTTGGCTTATCGAGTTAATAAAGCGGCCGACATGAGCTTATGTTGATTTGTCTCGCATAGGGAGACGGGACTCGGATCTTTCTATTTCTTTGACATTGTTGAAGCGTAGATTGAGACTTTTATAGAATGAAGAAGGAAGAAAGTGAGGATGGAAGGAAGTAGGGGGTGGATGGGGAATGGATGAGAAGGGGCTAGAAATTTTCAGTTCTGGTACATCCCCACGCCCGTGTATCATAGGTGTGTCATGTCACACGGCCATGTCGCATGGCCGTATGGTGGTTCAATCGCTTCTCCCATGCCTAATATTTAAGTCACCATGCCCGTGTTGGTTCATTAGTGTCGGC
Organism: Gossypium rotundifolium; assembly: GCA_025506655.1. Lineage (NCBI taxonomy): Eukaryota > Viridiplantae > Streptophyta > Magnoliopsida > Malvales > Malvaceae > Gossypium > Gossypium rotundifolium. The sequence continues at coordinate 95,414,966 of CP106732.1, read as the reverse complement.
CACGGCTATGTCGCACGACCGTGGTGTTAGGTGAGTCCGTGATTCAAAGATATTTTTCTCGTCATGTCTCGTACTATCTCTGCCATGTCAGTACGAAAATCTGTAGCATCCACACGGCCACGACCACGGCCATGTGTAAGGACGTGTGATGTGACGATATGTGCTTCATTAACTTGGTTAGTCTGTAGTTTAGGTGCCAAAAGAAAAATAAATGAAAATAAATGGGTTAGTGCTCAGGTTGCCTCCCAAGAAGTGCTCGTTTAAAGTCTTATGCTAGACTTACCTCTCATTCGTACCTTCACGATGGTTTAAGGAGTGAAAAATCCTTTTTCGTGCTATCATCATATAATTTGAGTCAAGTAGATTTTACTTTAAAAGTACCGAAAGTAGAATTAGTTACCTCAACTGTTCCGTAAGGGAAAACATTAAGTACTGTAAAGGGGATTTCTTCGATTATCTTTAGGTTTGATGTGGCGATTCACGGGTCTATTCTATCTTATGTACTTTATCTTCTATTTTGAAGTGATTTGATATCTGTTTAAGTTCTTCTGGGGTTTCTTTCGGTTTCACTTCGTGTGGGTTTGATTCCTCCTTGAAATGTGTCTCCCACTCATCTAGCTCATCGATCTAAAGCCGTTGTTCCTCATGAGATATTTCCTTATTAGTGCGAGCTATAGGATCTGGCTCGTAGTGTGATTCCGTAGTGTTTCCTGGAAAGGATGTTTAATTGAATGCTTATCAAGGGAATTTATGTCCTTACCTTTCTCACTCGATGTCCTAGCTGAATCGAGAGCTTAAAGACTGATTGATTCGTCACCTATAAGGAGTATGAGTTCACCTATGCTAACATCAATTTTAGATCTGGAAGTTGCTAGAAAAGGTCTTCCTAAAATTAAGGGGATACTATTGTCTTCATTCATATCTAAAACCACGAAGTCTACGGGGAATATGAATTTGTCAACTTCAACTAGTACATCTTCAATTATACCCTTAAGGATGTGAATAGTTTTATCAGCTAATTGAATACTCATCCTAGTTTGCTTGGGTTTCCCTAGACCTAGTTGTTTAAACATTTTAGATGGCATAACATTAATGCTTGACCCTAAATCAGCTAAAGCATTATCAACAGATAAACTACCGATTAAACATGGAATTGCAAAACTCCTGAATCTTTTAATTTTTATGGTAATCTGTTTTGTAACATTGTTGAGCATACTGCGTTTAGTTCCACATGCGACTTCTCGTCTAACTTTCGCTTGTTTGTTAAAAGCTCTTATAAAAATTTCCTTGAATCTGGCATCTGCGAAAGAGCTTCAAGAAATGGTAAGTTAATATGTAATTTCTTTAAGAGTTTAAGGAACTTACCAAACTGTTCTTTTGTGTCGTCTTCCTTTATTACATTGGGGTAAGGTATACGAGGTTTGTATTCTTTAACTACCAGTTTTGGCTTTTCTTCGCTTTCCTCGACCTTGCCTTCACTTACCACAGGTTCATGCCTTGGCTCAGATTCAAATTCTGCTAACCCTTCACTGTCATGAGCTGATATGGCTTGAATTTGCTCTTTTGTATTAGTCTCATTGTTACTTGGCAAGCTACCTTGTGGTCGTTCAGAGATCAGCTTTGCGAGTTTCCCTAACTGGTTCTCGATTCCTTTAATTGATGCTTGTTGATTTTTAAGTGTTGTCTCTGTGTTTTGAAAGCGAGTTTCAGACACCACTATGAATTTTGTCAGCATCTCTTCAAGGTTCGACTTCTTTTTTTGTGGGTTGAGCTGTTGTTGGAAGTTTGGAGGGGGTGTTTGTTGTCTCTATTTCCTTGGCCACCCCACGAGAAATTGGGGTGGTTACTCCAACCTGGATTATAAGTATTACTATAGGGATTATTTTGAGGTCTAAAATTGTTACCCGTATAGTTTAATTATTCACTTTCCATGCCCGGATTATAGGGTGGGTACTAAGGATTCTCCACGCCTCCTAGATTCAAGTCACATTGCATTACTGGGTGCAAAGAACCACACAAAGCATCAATCTTTTTATTCATCATCTCTACCTGATTTGATAGCATGGTGACTGCATCGAGATTGAAAACTCTGGCTACTTTAGTTGGCTTTGTCCTCGTAACTTGCCACTTATAGTTAATCAGTGACATCTCTTATATAAACTCATAAGCTGCTTCAGGAGTTTTGTTATTAAGTGTTCCACCAGCTGCTAAGTCAATTAACTACCGGGTTGAGGGGTTCACATCGTTGTAAAAACTTTGGACCTGTAACCATAAGGGTAAGTCATGGTGTTGGCACGTTCTCAACAAATCTTTGTATCTCTCCCATGCGTCGTATAATGTTTCTAAATCCATCTGCACAAAAGAAGAGATATCATTCCTCAATTTGGCCATTTTGGCCGGTGGAAAATATTTTAGTAGAAATTTTTTGGTCATTTGGTCCCATCTATTGATTGATCCTCGTCGAAAAGAATGTAACCACTGTTTAGCTTTATTCCTCAAAGAAAAGGAAAATAACCGAAGGCGAATGACATCATCAGAAACGCCAATTATTTTGAAGGTATCACAAAATTCTAGAAAATTAGCTAAATGATATTTGGTTTTTCGTCCTACAAACCATCAAATTGAACAATCTATTGAATCATTTGTATAGTGTTTGGTTTTAATTCAAAATTATTAGTGGCTATAGCAGGTCTAATAATACTTGATTCAGCTCTTATTAAATTAGGTTTAGCATAATCATACATAGTTCGAGGAGCATGATGGTTGGCCATATCTTAATGTGACAGATTATTCTCAGCCATCCTTTCAGTGGTATTGGTTTCATCCTCTTTCTCTTCTTGTATGTAATCTAAGCCTCACCTTACTTCTCTACGATTTCTGCGTACGGTTCCTTCAATATCAACGTCAGAAGTAGTGGTCTGTCAGGTTCCTTCTAGTCATAAACTAGAGGTACCTAGGAAAAGAGAAAAGAAAAGAAAATTTATAAAATTAAAAAAATAAAATTTAATTGTAAAAAAAATAGAATATAATATTGCTAAAGTAATAAAAATTGAGCGTTCTTAATATTTTAGTTCCCCGGCAATGGCGTTAAAAACTTGATCGATTGTCTGTTGAGTCTTAAAAAATTATAAAAAGAATGATCGAATCTGGAAACTAACTAAGACAACAATGGAGGCAAGTGCACCTAATGAATAGTAGTATAGCTAGCGGCAAGACCGGATTGTCGAACCCAAAGGAACCAAAAGTACTAATATTAACTCTCTTTCTATTATTTAGCCTAAGAATTAAGGGAATTTTTATCTAATCTAAAATTAACTATTTAACTAAGCTAAAGGTGCTAAGACAAAGAAGTAATTGGGGAAAAGACTTGAGAGAAAACCGATTGACTTGGACAATACCTGAGGAAGAATCCACTTAGACTTCACTTGTTATCTTACTCTAAACCAGACGATTTATTCATTTAACTTGATCCGTAGGATTCCCTAATTTATATTAATCCTTCTCTTCAACTCTACTAATGTCTAACCCTAGGTTGATTAATTGAAATCTCTTTCTAATTAAAAACCCTAGAATTGCATTAACTCGATTTATGGACTCCCATATTAGGTTTGACCCTAATCCGGTAGATTTCTATCACCCTATCTCTAGGGGCACGAGCAACTCCGCTTAACTATGCTAGATCTACTCTTAGACAGGGTCTCTTCCTCCTCTGCCTAAGCACATCACACTTGAATCAATATCCCGGAAATACCAAAACAAGAATGAAGAACACATAGTTAAGAACAAATCAAATATTTATCATACAGCTCAGTTAACAATAACAAGATCCGTCTTAGGTTTCATCCCCCTCAAGTATCCGAGGGTTTAGTTCATAATTGTAAAAGAAAACATCTCAGAAGAAAAGATAAAAAAAACATAAGAAATCCCTAAAACCCCCTGAAGGAATTGAAGGAGAGATCCTCCGTCTTGAGTATGATTCTAGCTACTCGAGATGAATCAACTGGCTTTCTTCGAATAAATCCATGAATTTAACAGCTCTGGCTTGGCTCTTTGGCCTAGCTGAACGCCCCCTTAAAGGTTGGCCTCTAGGATTTTTATATAGGCTTTTGGAATATTTTTATTTGCCTCTAAGTACCTTAATCCGTATAGAATTCTTATTTCTTACAACAGAGACATGCCCATGGCACACGCCCGTGTAAATCGTGGCCAGGTCGTGGTCAATCCTATTGATGAGGCACGGCTATGTATTTCAGGGTCCAGGCCGTGGTCGACTTTTCTTGCGAGGCACGGCCGTGTGGATTTCATGCTTTGGCCCATTTTCTCCGTTTTCCGCCCGTTATTTATTCTTTTCATCCTTTGGTGTTCTACTGAGTATAAAACATGAAAGCAAAGGATTAGAAGCACCTATTACCATAATTAAAGGGGAAAATGATCCAAAAATATGCTAAATGTGGGATTAAAATATGTTACTATTTTGGTTTATCAAAAGCAATTAAAATATAAAAACGATGCATTATTTACATATGAATTTAACTCGGCATCAAAATGGCAAAAGGACTTAATCGTCAATTACTCATTTTTCCTCCATTCTAGGTCCGAACCTTTTTTTTATCTATAATATCACATTTAACTCATTTATTATTCACATTATTCAATTCAGTCCAGAAATCATATTATGGCAAAATTACGTTTTTGCCCTTAAACTGTGACATATTTATATTCTTGCCCCTAGGCTTGAAAAATGAATTTCATTCAATTTCCTCACACCCAAGCCTAGCCAAAACTATTTTCATACTCATAACAGCCCACATTTTTCATCAAATTAGATTTTTATTACCCATTTTACAACTTTTACAAAGAAGTCCTTTTTGACATTTTTACCGAAAATCATTTAGCAAAAGTCGTTTATCATACATTAAGCTTTCATTTTCTACCATAAAACATGGAAACACATGCATGTCATACATGGGTAAAATTTTAAACATGAACCCTACTTCACAACAATGGTTGAAATAGAAAGATCGGGTGAATACGACTTTAAAAACATAAAGACCATTCAAAACGGGGCTAGGATGTACTTACAATCAAGCTTGAAAGTTGAAGAAAACCCTAGCTATAGTGTCTTGAAATTTTAGGCCAAGGGGAGAAGATGGACACCAATTTTGACTTGATTTTTCCCTTTTTATTCTTTTATTAACCAAATGACCAAAATGCCCCTAAAGCCTTTCTTTGAAATTTTTCCTAAACATGTCCATTTTTGTCCATAAAAATAGAAATTGATCAAATTTCTATTTAAGGACCTCTAACTAAGAATCCATAACTATTTCATACTTAAAGCTTCTAGAACACACATTTTGCAACTTTTGCAATTTAGTCCTAAAAGTCAAATTTGACACTTTACCAACAAAATTTCTCAACAAAACTTTCACACAATCAAGCAATCATATCATGAACCTTAAAACAATCATAAAATAAAATATTTCTACTTGGATTTGTGGTCTTGAACCTATTATTTTTACTAGACCCTAATTCAGGTTGTTATAACTCTCCCTCTTTAGGGATTTTCGTCCTCGAAAATCTTACCAGAAAATAGATTAGGGTAACATTCTCGTAGTTTCTTCTACCTCATCGAGGACTCCTTTTCGAGGGGAATACTTCTAGAAGCACTCTGTCATTGATCTGGAATCCCAATATCTTACATCGCCAAATCTGTATACTACTTATGTCAGTCTAAAGTTACTTTCAACTTTCATGAATCACTTATACTCTTTTCCTCAGAATCACAAATTAATTCCACCTCCTATATCTCTTTCCAATCACCTTTGAACAATGGAGCATAGTGTCAGAGCATAACGTCAAAACTCTGAATTACTCTCCCAAGCTTACCATTAATATAAAGATGAATTACCTAGCCAAGATGCAACTACGTACTCAGATTATATTCCCGATCATCAAATCATCTATTTCAAATAACTATACATTTCATTACTCCCTGACTAAACAAACGAGCTGCTACTGAGTCTCGTATAACCTTTTTTGCATAAATTATGGATAATTCATTGCACGAATCTCAGAGTAATAATAATAGAAATCACAATCAAAAGTCATTTCACACTGTACTCATTCAATTTACCACTCACTATCACATTCCTGAGGTTTTCAATCTTGCAAAAAAAACATCGTTTTACCTTCTAACTTAGCTACATACAGACTGTCATCAATTAAGATTAATCATGTATCCAATACCCACAAGATATTCAAAGGCTTTCCATTCAATCATCCGCAACTATATCTACTTCCTCAAAGGTTAACCGTTAATTATTCACAATCTTTCAATAATTCAAGCTATCAACATTGTCTAAATTTTAGATTTTCTGTAACATTAGATACTGTATACTCTTGGGATCAAGAAGCATATGATTTTTTTTGTCGAACAAAGGATGTCATCCATCTCTCAACACAGACATACTAGCGGCTAACCCTAGGTCACTTGTCGAACAATTGCTTTAATGAGACTTCAATAATCTGAAAGTACAAACTGTCACTTTACATTTTTGTATTCCAATCCATTCTATAGTGCATCACTGAAAATTTACGAATTCTTTACTCAATTCAAATAGAACCTAGAGCCAGTGCATCGGTTAACAATACCTTCAACTATTTTCTACTTTGCTAATACCCAACAGACCATTTAAACTTTCACAAATACGATAACTTTATTAATCGGAACAGATTTAACTCATAATAACATCATTTGATTAGAACAAATCTAATAGGTATATCTTCGTATCATACCTTCTAGAATATGAATTCTTCATTCAAACTATTTGTCTATTTACCCATGGATGTACGAAATTCATTTCCATTCCTGAAAATAAACTTAAATGCATATAACTCAAATTACCTTTCAACTGGCCAGCTCGCTCAGATAAAACAACTGAGTCGATCTCAACTATTAAATAATATCATATCAAACATTCCCTTCTTCATGCTGTTAAAACACCTCAAACATACAATCTTTCAAAATTTCCTCACAAGCTAGTCAAAAGATCTTTACAATCATATTAGCTCAAGAAAACAAATATCTTGATTAAACTCATTGACCTTAATCAAACTTACCTGAGAAAAGAAAACCATCATAAAATTTGAGCTTGAGCTTCCACTATCTATACTTTTGCCAATGTCAATTCCTTTCACAAAAACTAAAGAAATCCTGATACCAGAATCACCATGTTCCCATGATCGAACTAGGAATACACTCATAATAGACATAGTTATTGTAATATCCTGAAATTGGGCTTATGCATTATTGTTAAAATGTGTGAAATAGCATGTCATTGTGAGTTTGAATGTGTATTTATGAATGTTTGTGAACTTAAGAATAATAGGAAAATACTTTAGAAAATATTAAGTTTTAAGTTTTAAGAGGAAGCTAGGTTGATAGGGCCTTAAGAGAAAATGTACGGAAAATATGACACACAAATGGGCTTGGAAAAGTGGCTTGGAGGTGCCACTTAGGGCCTCTGAAAATGACGCCATGGGCTATGAGGAAGGACCTAGGATCGAGTCACAAGGGAAGCAAATAAAAGTTTTATTTTTGGTACAAGGTAGATAGTGTTGGACGGCATTAAGGCACTAAAGGGAGGAGTTTAATCCTTTTTAAAATTCGGCTAGATAAGGGGATAAATGATGGATTAATTGTATTAATTTTTTAATAAAGGGATAAGGAGAAAAATAAGGGATTTGATGAGGAAAGGGGGAGTTGGCCGAATAGGGGACTCTTGGGGGTAGTAATTTCGGCTGAAAGGGGAAAATAAGGCCATTCATCATTCTTTCTTTCTTCCCTTACCTTTTCCGAATTCTCTAGTGCATCTCCTCTTCTCCTTTTATTTTTCCAAAGCTGAAATACCCTTGTGATAGCCGAAACTTTAACCATCTCCATTGCCAAAAGTGATCAACTTATTCTCTTCTTTTCATAATCTTCCAAAAGCCGAAAATAAGTCCCTTCTAGCCTTAGTCGAAATTCCTTTGAGGAGTTAAGCAAAGGTGCTGTCAACTTGGTGACTAAGGGTAAAATCAAGTTTGATTTCCATTCTATTTCTTTTAGGCCTATCGAAATTCAGGAACTAATCCCTCATATTATTTTATGGACAAAACTATGAAGGTCATACGGGTTTTTGGCCTATTGTCGATTTCTAGGAGGAAGATCTTCGGGATTTCAAGGATTTAAGTCAAGTGGTGTTTTCGGGATTTGAGAATCGTAAGGTAAGTGTACTTACACATTCAGTCAAGGCCTAGTTTGGTATCTAGATCTATTTCTTATTTGTTTAAAAATCCGAAACTAACTAGTTCAATGGTTAAGGGTATAGCCGATTGCAATAAAGAAGCATAATAAAGTTTTGGGATTTGTTTGAGAAACAAATCGGCAGCAAGGAATTGAGATCTAAATCAGTAGATCGGGTTTTTGGGATTTAAGTAAATCGCTAAGTGTATCAGGTGTGTACCCCACACTATCTTTTAATAAGATTTATGGCAATATTTAATATGATCATGTTTATAAGAATATGAATATGGCTAAAGTACCATGCTATGGTACAAAGTACTCAGGTACGTTTCCCTACTCTTACTAGGATTATGATAAATATCTGTTTTGACACACATATGAAACTATAAGAATGTGAATTAAGAATTTGGCATGTTTTGTATGACATGGGCATACGGGTAATTGTGAAAGGGGAAGTGAAAGTGGTGGTAATGCCACGATATCTGAATGTGGTGACATCGGTCACATTATCTGAATGTGGTGACTTCGGGCACAATTATTTAATCTGGTGGCTATGCCACGAATTTTATAAGGTCGATGAGCACATCGACTGCAGTGACTGCCTTCGATGGTGTGTAGCGTATGGAGGGTTGACTTAGTAGTCCCCACTGTGTCCGGATGGTACGGGTGATGTGTAGCGGATGACATATAGGTTTGGGTTCGGGTTGCATCATTATTTCCTATCTGTTATATGAATTGTTAAATTTTAGTGTTGGTTACACACTGAGTCTATTTGACTCACCCCGTTGGGGAACATTTTCTTCCAGGTGACGATCAGTGATGGGCCGGGTCGGCAGGAGCTTAGTAGAGGCCATGTGAAGTTCAGATTTTACTTTTTTTGGACTCTTTTTATTTTAAGTACTTTGAATTTATTTTTGGGAATTATTTGATGTAATAAGGCCATAGTTGAATTATTTTATTTTACTTCCATTTATCATGCTACAAAATATATTTTTTTAAAGACTAAGTAAATTTATCGTAAATTAAAATCTAAATATTTTGTCACCTAAAATCAAGGGATTTCAAGTATAAAATTAACTTGTTTTAAACTCGAGCCCAACCCAAAAACAATCTTTCTTTCAAAACACATCGTTTTTCCAAAGTCACAAAAGAATTTTGAACCGGATTACAACGAGAAACATACCAGATCCAGTCAAGGCTCGTGGGCTAGTTTTGGGGTGTTTCAGCTTGGTATCAGAGCCCAATTTTAAACTCTCGGCCTTGGGTTTAAGGCCCAAAACGTTTTCAAAGTTAAGCCCAAAAGAAATTTTGTGAATTAAGCAGGTTTTTCTGGCATGGCACACTAAGTCTCCGACCCGAAGTCCACCAGGTAAGTTCCCCTATCTCTTGTGTGATTTATGATATGAATTGTAGAAGGGTAGAAAGGGAACGTAGATTAGCATGATAAGTACTTGAACCTTAGGACTAGGTTACCCCAACGAAAATACATAAAACTTAAATGCCCAACTAAACAAACCTGTGGTTAAGTCACCGAGTTAGGGTGTGGCAATCATTGTGCGCATGTCTAGGATTGGTATTCGGTGGGAGCTTGGTATTTAAGTAGTCCGCATGACTCACCTCCTCTCCACTCGAATCCTACCTGGTGCGTAGCTTCGGTTCACCCTAACCAAGAGGACTTAATCACGGGCTAAACCCCTAACTAAAACTCGAAAGGGAGTAGCCGTATTTTTATGGAAACCCTAGTTCTAAAATTACTAAATTACCCTTTTGATTTGTAAAAGCTATTCTATAAAATTTTTCTGACATATTTTTTTTAAAAAATTACAAAAATACCCCTAGTGGTAAGATTACCAAAATGCCATTGGTTTATAAAATGCTCATATTACCCACAGCTCTTATCAAAATTTCATTACTTTGTTTAAAAACCTTAAATTTACAAAATATCAAAATACCTTGATTTTGGAAAAATTGCGAAATTACCCCTAACCTATAAATTACCAAAATACCCTCGAGTTACAAAATTACCAGAATGACCCCCGATCTTCAAAAAAATTTCTGCAACAACACTGATTTGGAAAACAAATTCTCAAAAACAACCCCCAAGTTTTGTAAATTCCAAAATACCCTTGATTTATTAAGATTTACAGATTTACCCAGGTTAATTTCTAAAATACCCCCGGGAATGCAAAATTACCAGAATACCCTTATTGACAAAATCACCAAGGAACCATTTTTAACAAATTATGAAAATACCCCTGTAGGACAAATTACAAAAATACCCCTGGGATAGGAACGGACAAAAAAAAATGTTCGAAGAGTGGGAGATACTAAGAAATGGATGTGTTTTCTTTGAATTAGGATAGAAGACTTGAAACTTTGAATGATCGAAAGAACCCCTATTAAACTTCCTGCCATAAAACTTCTTTATGGATAATCAGTGGAATAAAGGCTAATTCATAAAATTTTTTAAACTAGATTAAAGCGCAATCTTAGAAATGAGCTCTAGGGGAATGGTCATAATGTACGAGGATGCGGTCGAGGTAGAATGACCGTGTCAGAACTCGTTAGATCGGGTCAAGGATCTGAGAATGAGGTACCACCGCCACCACCACCACCAGCTGTTGGTGTTGAGCAATAAGATCAGACGAGAAGATGCTATATCGCAGGCTGTGCTGCGAGTTCTTGAAATGGTGGCTGGTGCTAGAGGGAGTATGGGAGCTCAAAAATTTATACCCGAGCGACTCTGAACCAACAGAGCTGAAGTGTTCCGTAGAGTATCTGGTGTGGCACCAAGTATAGCTGAATATTGGTTGGAGGCGATCGAGCGCATTATGGATGAGCTCGATCTGACCCTTGAGGAGAAGTTGAAGGGAATGGTGGCACTACTACGCGATGAAGCGTATCAATGGTGGTTAACAGTTCGGGATGGTGCCACCATTGAGGATCTAACCTAGGAGTATGTTAAGATAGCGTATCAGAATAAGTATGTGTGAACTAGATATATTGATAAGCAGAGGAAGGAATTTCTGGGGCTGGTTCAAGGGAATAAGTCTGTAGTAGAGTACGAAGCTAAATTTTTGAGGCTGAGCCGGTATGCTCGAGGAGTGGTGGCAACAGAGCATGAGCGATGTGTCCGGTTTGAAGACAGACTAAGGGATGACCTGAGGTTGTTGATAGCCCTACACCAGGAGCAGGAGTTTGCCACATTAGTAGAAAAGGCTAAGGTAGCCGAGGGAATTAAGGACTCTGCAAGGCAGAACTCTGATCGAAATAGAAATAAGAGAGGTTTTGAGTCATCTGGATCATCTGGGAATGCTCGGAAAAGGCCTAGAGTTGATGGGCATGAGGTCGAAAAACCTGGTCATGGAGGGCAATATCGTACTTGTGAGCGGTGTGGGAAGAAACACTTAGGCGAATCTTTGGAAGAAGACAGGTGGATGTTTCAAATGTGGGTCAAAGGACCATATGATTAAGGACTGCCTGATGAGACCAGATGGGAATCGACCAATAGCTCAGAATGTTAATTAGACTGGTAGAGGTGGACAACAGCCTCAGCGGGACCGTGGTCTGAATAACAGAGAAAATGGTGCTGGTAGAGGACGTGGAACATCGGGCTGAGGTGCTGCTAATACTGAGACAAGGCAGTCGGGTTTGGTTTATATAGTTCACCGGAGGGAGGATGGAGACGCGCCAACATCATAACCGATACATTTCTTGTATTTGGAAAGCCTTATTATGCTTTGATTGATGTGGGCTCGACCCATTCTCATGTTGCATGTAGAGTAGTTGAAACTCTAGACATAGCCTCTGAACATTCGAATAGAGAGATGACTGTAGTAAGCCCACTAGGTCAAACTGTAGTGGTAAATAAGATCTTTCGGAGTGTACCTTTAGAAATTTAAGGCGTAGTATTTTCTATCGACTTGATGGAACTTCCCTTTCAGAGAATTCGATCTCATACTTGGAATGGACTGGCTAGTGGACCATCGGGTTGTGTTGGACTGTGCAGCTAAGCGAATGGAGTTAAGGACCCCGGAGGATGAGGTGGTCATTATGATAGGAGAAAGAAGAAACTACTTGTCTAATGTAGTTTCGGCGCTAAAGGTTGAAAAGATGGTTCGTAAAGGGTGCAAGGCATTTTTGACCTTTATTAGTGCCTTGGATGGAAAAGAAGGGGGAGTTAGTGGAGTAAAAGCTGTAAAGGATTTTACGAATGTTTTTCCAGAGAAATTACCTAGAATAGCCCCAGACAGGGAGGTTGAGTTCGGAATTGACTTATTACCGGGTACAGCTCCTATGTCCATTGCCCCATACAGAATGGCACCAAAGGAGTTGGTTGAGCTCAAGGCCCAAATCTAGAAATTGCTAGACTGTGGGTTCATCCGACCTAGTGTGTCTCCATGGGGAGCACCGATCTTGTTTGTGAGGAAGAAGGATGGAACTATGCGTATGTGCATAGACTATCGTTAGTTGAATAAGCTGACCATCAAGAACAAGTATCCTTTGCCAAGGATTGATGACTTGTTCGATCAGCTTAAGGGGGCGGCAGTGTTCTCAAAGATCGACTTAAGGTCAGGATATCATCAGTTGAAGGTGAAGGGGGCAGATATCCATAAGACAACCTTTAAGACAAGATACGGCCACTATGAGTTTGTGGTAATGCTGTTCGGGTTGACAAACGCCCCAGCCGCGTTCATGGATATGATGAACCAGAGTTTTCAACCTTACTTGGATCGATTCGTCGTTGTGTTCATCGACAACATCCCCGTATACTCCAAGATTGAGGAGGAGCATGATGAGCATCTCCGGATTGTACTATAAGTGTTAAGGAGAAGAAGCTCTATGCCAAATTCAGCATGTGTGAATTTTGGCTTAAGGAGGTTACATTCTTAGGGCACGTGGTGTCTGCTGAAGGAATAAGGGTGGATCCTAGAAAGATTGAAGTAGTGTTGGATTGGAAACCACCTAAGTCGGTGGCAGAGATTCGTAGTTTCTTGGGATTGGCAGGCTATTACAGAAGGTTTGTAGAAGGGTTCTCGTCAATAGCAGTGCCTTTGACAAAGTTGTTAAGGAAGGAAGTACCCTTTGTATGGACGGATAAGCAGCAGGAGAGTTTTGAAAAACTTAAGAGGGTATTGACGGAAGCTCCAGTGTTGATTTAGCCTGAGGCAGGAAAGGATTTTACAATGTATTGGGACACTTCCCATACAGGTTTGAGTTGCGTATTGATGCAAGACGGGAAGGTAGTCGCATATGCGTCCCGACAGTTGAGGCCACATGAGGTGAGCTACCTGACGCATGACTTGGAATTAGCAGCAGTGGTCTTCGCTCTTAAGGTATGGAGGCACTATCTTTATGGTGAAAAGTCGATGATCTACACAGACCACAAGAGTTTCAAGTATCTATTGACTCAGAAGGAGTTGAATCTGAGGCAGCGAAGGTGGGTGGAATTACTGAAGGATTACGACTGTTCTATAGAGTATCACCCGGGCAAAGCAAATGTAGTGGCGGATGCCCTAAGCTGAAAAGTTGTGTCGGATCTGAGGGCAATGTTCGCACATTTGAGTTTGTATGATGATGGAAGCCTGTTGGCAGAGTTGCAAGTCAAGCCGATGTGGTTGAATGAAGTGAAAGAGGGACATTGGCTGATGAGGACCTAAGTGCTAAGCTACAGAAAGTACAGAATGGAGAGTTGGAAGATTCTGGCATTAATGGCGAATGAGTGTTGTGTTTCAAGAGCAAGGTCTGTATGCCTAAGGATAAGGAACTTAGGCGAAGGATTCTTCAGAATCTCATAGTAGCCCTTATGTTATGCATCCCGGAGGCACTAAGTTGTCTGAGACTTAAGAGAACGCTTTGGTGGCACAGTGCGAAAAAGGAAGTTCGAAATTTGTCAAGAATCGCTTGACGTGTCGACAAGTTAAGGTGAACACCAAGTTCCGTCAGGGTTGCTTCAGCCAATCAAGATTCCACAGTGGAAGTGGGAGAGAATTACCATGGACTTCGTGAGTGGGCTTCCCCTTACGCTACTAAGAAGGACTCGGTATGGGTAATAATGGATAGTTTGACCAAGTCCGCGAACTTTATTTTGGTGAGAGTCGATTATTCTTTGCAGAAGTTGGTAAAGTTGTATGTGGCAGAAGTCGTAAGGTTGCATGGAGTATCGGTGTCGATTATCTCAGATAGGGACCCAAGGTTTACTTCTCGGTTCTGAAAAGTGTTACATCGGCTTTAGGCACTAAGTTGGATTTTACTACGGCTTTTCATCCACAGTCGAACGGGCAGTCTAAATGGGTAATCCAAGTGTTGGAGGATATGTTGAGGGGCTATGTGATGGATTTCAAAGGAAGTTGGGAGGAATATTTGCCTTTAGCGGAATTTGCCTACAACAATAGCTATCAGGCTAGTATTCGGATGGCACAGTATGAAGCGTTGTATGGTCGAAAGTGTCGAACTCCTACGTGTTGGACAGAGTTAGGAGAACGTCGAGTTTTGGGTCCAGAGATTGTGGCAGAATCAGAAGAGAAGGTTGTGATAATTCGTACACGGTTGAAGGAAGCATCGGATAGGCAGAAGTCATATGCAGATCTCAAATGAAAGGAAATAGAATTTGATGTGGGAGACCAAGTATTCCTTAAGGTTTCGCCTTAGAAGAAGGTGATGAGATTTGGTCGGAAAGGGAAGCTAAGCCCAAGGTTTATAGGACCCTATCTTGTGTTGAAGCGAGTTGGACTAGTGGCATATCAGTTGGAATTGCCACCCGAGTTGAAGCAGATGCACGACGTATTCCATGTGTCCATGCTATGCCGTTACCGATTGGATCCATCTCATGTAGTCCCGGTTGAAGAGGTGGAGCTAAGGCCAGATTTTTCCTATGAGGAGGAGCTGATTCAGATCTTGGAATGAGATGTGAAAGTGTTGCGAAGGAAATCAGCCCCTTTGGTCAAAGTGTTGTGGCGTAACCATGGATCGGAAGAAGCTTCTTGGGAGCCAGAATAAGCAATGCGACAGTAATACCCCCACCTATTCTAGCCAGGTAATTTCGAGGATGAAATTATTTTTAGGGGGTAGAGCTGTAATATCCTGAAATTGGGCTTATGCATTATTGTTAAAATGTGTGAAATAGCATGTCATTGTGAGTTTGAATGTGTATTTATGAATGTTTGTGAACTTAAGAATAATAGGAAAATACTTTAGAAAATATTAAGTTTTAAGTTTTAAGAGGAAGCTAGGTTGATAGGGCCTTAAGAGAAAATGTACGGAAAATATGACACACAAACGGGCTTGGAAAAGTGGCTTGGAGGTGCCACTTAGGGCCTCTGGAAATGACGCCATGGGCTATGAGGAAGGACCTAGGATCGAGTCACAAGGGAAGCAAATAAAAGTTTTATTTTTGTTTCAGGGTAGATAGTGTTGGACGGCATTAAGGCACTAAAGGGAGGAGTTTAATCCTTTTTAAAATTCGGCTAGATAAGGGGATAAATGATGGATTAATTGTATTAATTTTTAAATAAAGGGATAAAGAGAAAAACAAGGGATTTGATGAGGAAAGGGGGAGTTGGCCGAGTAGGGGACTCTTGGGGGTAGTAATTTTGGCTGAAAGGGGAAAATAAGGCCATTCATCATTCTTTCTTTCTTCTCTTACCTTTGTCGAATTCTCTAGTGCATCTCATCTTCTCCTTTTATTTTTCCAAAGCTGAAATACCCTTGTGCTAGCCAAAACTTTAACCATCTCCATTGCCGAAAGTGATCAACTTATTCTTTTCTTTTCATAATCTTTCAAAAGACGAAAATAAGTCCCTTCTAGCCTTAGTCGAAATTCCTTTGAGGAGTTAAGCAAAAGTGCTGTCAACTTGGTGACTAAGGGTTAGATCAAGTTTGGTTTCCATTCTATTTCTTTTAGGCCTATCGAAATTCAGGAACTAATCCCTCATATTATTTTATGGCCAAAACTATGAAGGGTCATTCGGGATTTTGGCCTATTGTCGATTTCTAGGAGGAAGATCTTTGGGATTTCAAGGATTTAAGTCAAGTGGTGTTTTCAAGATTTGAGAATCGTAAGGTAAGTGTGCTTACACATTCGGCCAAGGCCTAGTTTGGTATCTAGGTCTATTTCTTATTTGTTTAAAAAGCCGAAACTAACTAGTTCAATGGTTAAGGGTATAGCCGATTGCAATAAAGAAGCATCATAAAGTTTCAGGATTTGTTTGAGAAACAAATCGGCATCAAGGAATTGAGATCTAAATCAGTAGATCGGGTTTTCGGGATTTAAGTAAACCGCTAAGTGTCGTGTAAAATGTACCCACACTATCTTTTAATAAGATTTATGGCAATATTTAATATGAGCATGTTTAAAAGAATGTGAATATGGCTAAAGTACCATGCTATGGTACAAAGTACCAGGTACGTTTTCCTACTCTTACTAGGATTATGATAAATATCTGTTTTGACACACATATGAAACTATAAGAATGTGAATTAAGAATTTGGCATGTTTTGTATGACGTGGGCATACGGGTCATTGTGAAAGGGGAAGTGAAAGTGGTGGTAATACCACGATATCTGAATGTGGTGACTTCGGTCACATTATCTGAATGTGGTGACTTCGGTCACAATTATTTAATCTGGTGGCTATGCCACGAATTTTATAAGGGCGATGAGCACGTCGACTGCGGTGACTACCTTTGATGGTGTGTAGCAGATGGAGGGTTGACTTAGTAGTCCCCACGGTGTGCCGAATGGTACGGGTGATGTGTAGCGAATGGCATATAGGTTTGGGTTCGGGTTGCATCATTATTTTCTATCTGTTATATGAATATGTATGTGATATGAGAATGTATGCCCAATTGTTAAATTTTAGTGTTGGTTACACATCGAGTCTGCTTGACTCACCCCATTGGGGAACATTTTCTTCGGTGTGACGATCGGTGATGGGCCGGCCTAGGAGCTTAATGGAGGCCATGTGAAGTTCAGATTTTACTTTGTTTTGGACTCTTTTATTTTAAGTACTTTGAATTTATTTTTGGGAATTATTTGATGTAATAAGGCCATAGTTGAATTATTTTATTTTACTTCCATTTATCATGCTACAAAATATTTTTTTTAAAGACTAAGTAAATTTATCATAAATTAAACTCTAAATGTTTTGTCACCTAAAATCAAGGGATTTCAAGTATAAAATTAACTTGTTTCCAACTCGAGCCCAACCCAAAAACAATCTTTCTTTCAAAACACGTCGTTTTTCCAAAGTCACAAAAGAATTTTGAGCCGAATTACAACGAGAAACATACCAGATCCGGTCAAGGCTCGTGGGCCGGGTTTGCTGTGTTTCAGTTATCACAAGACAAAGAACACATTTTAAAGATAAGTCATGATGGATAATTTACGACACATGGATGATAAGAAAATCGAGATAAAGAAATCCAAGATGCGATATCATACTGGAAGTCTGATAACATAACTCATAAGAAAATAATAAAGACCTTGATGATTCTGTAGAGAAAACCAGAAGAAAAACAATGCTTATACACTCAGGAATCAATTGTAACAGAGAAAATATATTTTCCAAATATATATAAAACAAAACAACATCCAGTAGAGTCAGAAGAATAGCCCCACATAAATTTCACCAACAACTTTTATTCTCAACATAATAGAATAGAACCCCAAAGAGATATAAGATATGATGATCATAAACCAACCAGACCGATAGTGCTTTCTTCTAACATTAGAGTTAGATAGCATTCTCACACGATAAAAATTTCATCAGAGAATTAACAATTACATAAATCCTAGAGGACAAATGAATATATATAATACTCAGGAGAGATCATCATAATCTATTCAATTACAAATGTTACACTCAGACATCTTTACGATTCAAATTTTATTTTTCTGACTAATATCGTCATCACTAATCCCGTATTATTCCATTTACTAACAAAAAACCAATTCGGAAGAAATTCTAGCAAATATATACTTTAGACATCATACTTGATTGATTCGATTAGCCGAGATTAACTTTTTCTTTATCCGTGACATCGCGAAACCCAATTGATCTTTAGAATAACCCGGCATCTTTTCCAGAACTATATTCACTTGTCACACTATTCTTATCTCTGCCCGTATTAATAATTACTCTACCACTGAGCTCTTTAGTTTCACACTTGTGAGCTTATTCAATATAAATCTCATAAAATTTCATTATAAAATACTACATTGGTAAGGGGTTGAGGTCGTAGAGCCTCTAACTAGACTCTCATATATACACACATGTGACTCAACATTCATCATCAACACCATATCTTCACAATCATATAGTTCACTTTAAGCTAATCAATATACTTATTTATGTTACACGGACTTTCCAATTATCTTATTCACAGAAGCGCACTTATACATACATTCCATGGATTTTGAGTAAGTTTACTTATCGCATTCACTTAATAAACAAATTAGGCACATAACATCATATGAATGCCAAATAAACATGGATGAACTTATGACAATATAAACTTTCATTTCATTTCACCTTTAATATTTCAAGAATAATCCCCATTGAACTATTGTAATTTCGATGGATACTCGGGTAGTATACTCAAGGTAAACATGTCAACAATCTATTAATTCATATTTAAAAGTGCCCTTTTTGTAACACATCTAACCCGTAACCATCGCCAGCATAGGGTTAAAAGGCATTACCAAATAATTAGAAACTTTTACGTACATTTCATAATATAATTTCAACCAAACAAGTCAAAGAGTCCCTTAACTAGATCAACAAGACCTTTAACAAGATTTAGAATAGGGTCAAGACTAAATCGAATACATAGAGAAATTCTTGAAAATTTAAAATAAATTTTAAGTTACAGAAGTTGCACGCCTGTGTGGGCAGGCCATGTGCCTTCCACGGCCTCAGACACGCCCGTGTGTCTAAGCCGTGTCAAAATAGGGCATACATATTGACTTGTCCACAAGGTCGTGGACACGCCCGTGTGTCTCACCCTTGGTCGACACTGATTTACACCACACGGCCAGTCACATGCCCATGTGTCCAGCCCTTGGTCAAGCCTGACTTGTTTTGAAATAAAACCATGAGGGACACAGTCGGGCCACACGTCCGTGTGCTCAACCGTGTGGGCAAATATAGGCCATTTACAAGGCCAAAATGCCACCCACACTTGGGTCATCCCTACAAGCACATACAAGCATATTTCTAAATTCATTTGGCAACCAAAAACACACCAAATGATCATCATTTCATCCCATTCAATCTCATTTCTAAGCATACCAACTTATATTCCAAATAGCACAAATAATTGACAAATAAACTAAGCATAATTCACCCATAACTTATACTCATTTTGCATAAAAAATCTTACCATTACCATGACCATTTCACAACCATGGAATCAGACCAAAACCAAACATCATATAGCATGACTCTTCATTCATAAAACGACCATTTAACTAGCTAAATCACATGGCTTTACACATATTTCAAACATAACTCAAGGTAACTAGCCTATACATACCATATTTAGCTATATACACATTTTCGAAGGTACCAAAATATGATTGAGTAGTGTGATGATTATCCTCGATGATTCCTCGAGCCTTTAGTAGCTTTGACAGTCTATAAAATAGAGCAAGCACACACTTAAAGTATGCTCTCAAAAGCTTAGTAAGCCATATACAAATAAACACAACATAAAATGTACGTAATCATATTAATACAATGTCATTATTTTTCTCAGTTGCAATCTCATAATATGTTCTTTAGCCCATTTGTTTATCCATAGAATGCCAACATATCACATCCCAAAGCTTCACTTATGCTCACAACAAATTCAAGCAAATATCACATATTAACCCATCACATCCATATACATATTCACTTTGGTAAGTTCATATATACACTTTCCTTTTATACACATACATAGTGTACCTTTTAGACGTACCTGACTCGTTATTATATTTCACGTAGTCTCTTATTTCTCGGATTTACCCATTAAATTGCTCAAAATCAAATTGGAAGCTCGGAATACTCAGAATGATCATGCAATGCCAACGTCCCATACATGGTCTTACATGTAACCAGATATCGATGCCACTGTCCCAGACAGGGTCTTACACGAATTAATACGATGCTAATGTCCCAGACATGGTCTTACACTTAAATCTCAAATCAATGCCAATGTCCCAGACGTGGTCTTACACGACTTCAAATATCAGACAACTATGTCATGACATATGTAGTCCTATCTATTCCTTGGTTCGTACGGGGCTCCTCGGACATTGTTACACTATCGATACTTCCTCGAATTTCATATAATTATCATTCTCGTACGCAATCATCACAATGAAATTTCACAAGAACATACATAAATCAACACAAATACATTTATTTGTATATAGACTTACTTTAGATTCGGATATCCAGAAACGAACTCGACTACTCAATTACTTTCGTTTTCCCGCTATCTATGTCTATTTTCTTCAGTTCTTGATGTATACATATTCAAATTTAGCTCACTTATTCACTAATTCATTCAATTCAATCCAAAAACACATATTTAGGGTAATTTACAAATTAGCCCTCATATTTTACATTTTGACATTTTGGTCCCTATTTCACAAAATCACAAAATACACAAAATCTCAATATACCCATGGTTAGCCGAATTCTTTATAGGCCCCTAAAAATCCATATTTTTCATTTATTTTACAATTTAGTCCTTCAAAATATTATTTTCTCAATTAAGTCCAAAATACTTAAATCCATAAAAAATTCAAAGACAAACTATGTTATTCTAACACATATCTTTCATAATTCATCTTCAAACATCATAAAATTCATGCGTTCATCAATGGAACATTTCAAAATATTCATCAATTCACAAAATTGAAGCATGGGTTTTGAAGAATGCTAAGCAACAATTACAAAAACGTAGAAATTGTTAAAAACCAAAGTCAAACATACCTTGAATTGAGCTTAGTAATGGCCGAACACCATGAAAACTTAAAACCTTTCCTTTCTTTTCTATATTTGGTGATGGATGATGAAAATATAACATATTTTTATCTTTTTCTTTTACTTAATATTACTTATTTACTATTTTACTTACTTAACCCTTATAATTAAATAAGAAAACCATTTAAATTATGCCCAAAACCATCCATTAGCCATCCACTATCTTATAAAAATGGCTTAATTACCACATAAGGCCACTACATTTAAAAGCCAACTCAAATAACCACTTTACATATAGAATGTCACTTTTATCTTTTTCACAATTTAGTCCTTTTCTCAAATTAAACACACATACGGACAAATTAATTCACGAAACTTTAACATATGCTTACTAATATAATACGGACAAAGAAAATAATATTAAAATATTTTTTGACTCAGATTTGTGGTCCTAAAACCACTATCCTGACTAGGGTCTAAACCGGACTGTTACACTTTTGACACATTCATGGAGTACATTCTCGAGCACATATGACATAACAGGATTGCCAATTCAGGCTAAATCCTTTCGATTACGTATGCTCTAAAGGCTTACTCTGGATTACCCGTTTAGGCTAAATCGATTTCATAACATATGCTCGAGAGGGCTTAATTTAGGATTACCGTTCTGGGCTAAATTTTTTTTTGCAATATTTAAAACATTTTATCTGTTTCATAAAATCTCCATAATCTATCGAAATACAACATTCAACCGGAACAATGGCATTTTATCCATATATATCAAATTATGGTTATTTCATTCTATACATCATTCACATAGACATCATGAACTCTTATTCATACCTTTCCAAGTTCTGACTCATCACAAACACTTTTTCAAATATTTTAGTATCGCTTTCAGCGTTTTCGAAAATAGCTCAGTTGGAAAGCATCTCTGCCTTAACAAAATAATTTTGTCAAATTTGGGAGATATGTAACACCCCGTACTCAGCCTAGACGTTATGGCCGAATCTGGTGGTGTCACATTGAAGTGTTTAGCGTAAAACTTGTTGTCGTTGAAATCCTCAAAATCAATTAATCATTTTTATTATTAAACGGTAATTCCAAAACGGGTTGTTCATTTCCAAAATGTGCATCATTAAAAGCTAATCACTTTTAAAACATTACTAATTTTCAAAATCTTATTTATTGCAAAAATTTTAGGAAATGTTGCGAAAACGTGGTGTCTTTGAAAATAGTTACCTTTTGAAAACACGTCTTTTTCTACAACTAGCAATTTATATCAAACTAAACAAAAAAAAAAACCCAATTTAAAGTTTATAACTTTAAAGAGGCCTTATTACATAAAAGTACCCAAATTCAGTTACTTATAAATCAAAAGCTAAAATGAAAGCTAATGCGGTTGTGTGGCTATCATCGAGTCCCTCAGAAGACCTACCAACCTACGATCGGGATTTTACGATAGTTAAATAGAGGTGAGTTTATGAAAACTCGAGTGTAATCCCTAACAAGCAACCATCAATTAAATAGTAGATAAATGCGCTTTGTGCTCGAGCAGTTAAGATAACATTCCAGTTCAGTGTGGGCCTAAGCCCTTTCCTGTAATAGTAAATTATTTGGCTTGAGCCCATCACAACGCCAGTAGTCAGTAGGGCATTTTCCCAATTTTAGTAATAGTATCAATGGAGCCTTGGCCCATAACAGTAATAGATATCAGTCATGCAGAGAACAATATGTAATAGCATTAATCGATGCAGTAATAGTACAAAATCATTAATCAGTGCAAATATGTAGTTAGAAATCGTACCCAATCTAGCCTCTACACACCACTCTGTCCCGCCAAACACACCATGTAGGGATAAAATCGACCCACCCAACCAGACACACCAAGATTAGCACCGGTTGTGGCACTAAATAGTATTGCAGCAAAGCTGCCAATAAAATAAATGGCATATAGCCATCAGTAGGTCCGCATTCGTCTTGGGCGACCCGTGCGACCTTATCAGTACAGTACACTTCCTCCAAATATAACAACCCATCCCCATGCAATATGTTGTGACATAATATCATATGTGTATGCACAATGTCATGCTCAATCATAGTCATACATATCATAGAACAAATCAATCATACATAACATAAGGCCATAACAGCCATTTCATCTCTTAGGGGTATAACAGTCATTTTACCCTATGGGGTATTTTGGTCATTTTATCTTATGGGGGTATTTCGATCATTTTACCCTATAGGGGTATTTTAGTCATTTTACCCTATAAGAGTATTTCGGTCTTTTTACCCTATGGGGGTATTTCAGTCATTTTATATTAGTTTGGGGGTCTAGGTATACTTACCGACCTATCAGTAGGTTCACAGTTTTCTTGAGCAACCTGTATAACCTTAACAGTCAAACATTGAAAATGGGCCCAAGGCCTATAATGCGGGCCAATATGGGCCCACACGCTCGTGTGGCCCACATAGCCCAGAATTGGTCTCTGTCATGAAAATTATACAGTTTGGCCCAATAATCTCCACACGTTCGTGTGGTTTATAGTGTGGGGCCTACAAGCTCATTGGGCCCACACAGCCCATTTTAGCCCAACATGGCCCAAAATGGCCTAAGGCCATGAGATCGCTCATGGTGGCCTCCATAGTCGAATGCCCATGTTTTTGCATTTCGATTGCCACACAAGTGAGCGCACGCTCGTGTAGTGCCAACTGTCATATTTTTCAACTTTTGTCGATTCACACTTTAGGTAGTGTTTACACACTTTGTTTCTGTTTGTTGAGAAAATCGCCCACACCTTTGAAACCTACATTTTATCAATAATTCCAAATTAATCTTTTAAACATTTACTCAATTGAATACAATAAGATCCCAATCGATAAACTTCACACCATGTTACCTTTGATTGAGTAAATAGGGAAGTTTCGCTTATCCAATCGGTGATTATAAACCTTCTACCCTTCGACAGGTTTCTAGGCACAAATTGAATATGGGTAAGCAGTTAGTCGATCAGCAACAAGATTACATTATACTATATTCACTTACCAATAATGCTGAAGGGAGAAGAAGCTCTATGCCAAATTTAGCAAGTGTGAATTTTGGCTTAAGGAGGTTGCATTCTTAGGGCACGTGGTGTCTGCTGAATGAATAAGGGTGGATCCTAGAAAGATTGAAGTAGTGTTGGATTGGAAACCACCTAAGTCAGTAGCGGAGATTCATAGTTTCTTGGGATTGGCAGGCTATTACAAAAGGTTTGTAGAAGGGTTCTCGTCAATAGCAGCGCCTTTGACAAAGTTGTTGAGGAAGGAAGTACCCTTTGTATGGACGGATAAGCAAAGAAGAGAGTTTTGAAAAACTTAAGAGGGTATTGACTAAGCTCTAGTATTGATTCACTGAAAGGTGAAAGGATTTTGCGTTGTATTGTGACGCTTCCCATACAGTTTTGGGTTGCGTATTGATGCAAGACGGAAGGTAGTCGCATATCGTCCCGACATTGAGGCCACATGAGGTGAGTCACGACACATGACTTGGAATTAGCAAAGATGGTCTTCGCTCTTAAGGAATGGAGGCACTATCTTTATGGCGAAAAGTCGACGATCTACACAGACCACAAGAGTCTCAAGTATCTATTGACTCAGAAGGAGTTGAATCTGAGGCAGCGAAGGTGGGTGGAATTACTGAAGGATTACGACTGTTCTATAGAGTATCACCCGGGCAAAAGCAAATGTAGTGGCGGATGCCCTAAGCTGGAAAGTTGAGTCAGATCTGAGGGCAATGTTCGCACATTTGAGTTTGTATGATGATGGAAGCCTGTTGGCAAAGTTGCAAGTCAAGCCGAGTGATTGAATGAAGTGAAAGAGGGACAGTTGGCTGATGAGGACATAAGTGCTAAGCTACAGGAAGTACAGAATGGAGAGTTGCAAGATTATGGCATTAATGGCGAAGGAGTGTTGTGTTTCAAGAGCAAGGTCTGTTTGCCTAAAGATAAGGAACTTAGGCGAAGGATTCTTCAGGAATCTCATAGTAGCCCTTATGCTATGCATCCTGGAGGGACTAAGTTGTACAGAGACTTAAGAGAACAGTCTTTGGTGGCTTGGTCTGAAAAAAGAAGTTACAGAATTTTTCAGCAAGTGTTTGACGTGTCAGCAAGTTAAGGCTGAACACCAAGTTCCGTCAGGGTTGCTTCAGCCAATCAAGATTCCACAGTGGAAGTGAGAGAGAATTACCATGGACTTCATGAGTGGGCTTCCCCTTACGCCTACTAAGAAGGACTCGGTATGGGTAATAGTGGACCATTTGACCAAGTCACGCACTTTCTTCCGGTGAGAGTCGATTATTCTTTGCAGAAGTTGGTAAAGTTGTATGTGGCGAAGTCGTAAGGTTACATGGAGTGCCGGTGTCGATTATCTCAGATAGGGACCCAAGGTTTACTTCTCGATTCTGGAACGCGTTACATCGGCTTTAGGCACTAAGTTGGATTTTACTATGGCTTTTCATCCACAGTCGGGCGGGCAGTCTGAACGGGTAATCCAAGTGTTGGAAGATATGTTGAGGGGCTGTGTGATGGATTTCAAAGGAAGTTGGGAGGAATATTTGCCTCTAGCGAATTTGCCTACAACAACAGCTATCAGGCCAGCATTCGGATGGCACAGTATGAAGCGTTGTATGGTAGGAAGTGTCGAACTCCTACGTGTTGGACAGAGTTAGGAGAACGTCGAGTTTTGGGTCCAGAGATTGTGGCAGAATTCGAAGAGAAGATTGTGATAATTTGTGCACGGTTGAAGGAAGCATCGGATAGGCAGAAGTCATATGCAGATCTCAAATGAAAGGAAATAGAATTTGATGTGGGAGACCAACTATTCCTTAAGGTTTTGCCTTAGAAGAAGGTGATGAGATTTGGTCGGAAAGGGAAGCTAAGCCCAAGGTTTATAGGACCCTATCGAGTGTTGAAGCGAGTTGGACCAGTGGCATATCAGTTGGAATTGCCACCCGAGTTGAAGCAGATGCACGACGTATTCCATGTGTCCATGCTATGTCGTTATCGATCAATCCATCTCATGTAGTCTCGGTTGAAGAGGTGGAGCTAAGGCCAGATTTGTCCTATGAGGAGGAGCCGATTCAGATCTTGGAACGAGATGTGAAAGTGTTGCGAAGGAAATCAGCACCTTTGGTCAAAATGTTGTGGCATAACCATGGATCAGAAGAAGCTTCTTGGGAGCCAGAAGAAGCAATGCGACAGTAATACCCCCACCTATTCTAGCCAGGTAATTTCGAGGATGAAATTATTTTAAGGGGGTAGAACTGTAATATCCTGAAATTGGGCTTATGCATTATTGTTAAAATGTGTGAAATAGCATGCCATTGTGAGTTTGAATGCGTATTTATGAATGTTTGTGAACTTAAGAATAATAGGAAAATACTTTAGAAAATATTAAGTTTTAAGTTTTAAGAGGAAGCTAGGTTGATAGGGCCTTAAGAGAAAATGTACAGAAAATATGACACACAAATGGGCCTGGAAAAGTGGCTTGGAGATGCCACTTAGGGCCTCTGGAAATGACGCCATGGGCTATGAGGAAGGACCTAGGATCGAGTCACAAGGGAAGCAAATAAAAGTTTTATTTTTGCTACAAGGTAGATAGTGTTGGACGGCATTAAGGCATTAAATGGAGGAGTTTAATCCTTTTTAAAATTTGGCTAGATAAGGGGATAAATGATGGATTAATTGTATTAATTTTTAAATAAAGGGATAAGGAGAAAAACAAGGGATTTGATGAGGAAAGGGGGAGTTGGCTGAATAGGGGACTCTTAGGGGTAGTAATTTCGGCTGAAAGGGGAAAATAAGGCCATTCATCATTCTTTCTTTCTTCTCTTACCTTTGCCGAATTCTCTAGTGCATCTCCTCTTCTCCTTTTATTTTTCCAAAGCCGAAATACCCTTGTGATAGCCAAAACTTTAACCATCTCCATTGCCGAAAGTGATCAACTTATTCTCTTCTTTTCATAATCTTCCAAAAGCCGAAAATAAGTCGCTTCTAGCCTTAGTCGAAATTCCTTTGAGGAGTTAAGCAAAGGTGCTGTCAACTTGGTGACTAAGGGTAAGATCAAGTTTGATTTCCATTCTATTTCTTTTAGGCCTGTCGAAATTCAGGAACTAATCCCTCATATTCTTTTATGGCCAAAACTATGAAGGGTCATTCGGGATTTTGGCCTATTGTCAATTTCTAGGAGGAAGATCTTCAGGATTTCAAGGATTTAAGTCAAGTGGTGTTTTCGGGATTTGAGAATCGTAAGGTAAGTGTGCTTACACATTCGGCCAAGGCCTAGTTTGGTATCTAGATCTATTTCTTATTTGTTTAAAAATCCGAAACTAACTAGTTCAATGGTTAAGGGTATAGCCGATTGCAATAAAGAAGCATAATAAAGTTTCGGGATTTGTTTGAGAAACAAATCGGCAGCAAGGAATTGAGATCTAAATCAGTAGATCGGGTTTTCGGGATTTAAGTAAACCGCTAAGTGTATCAAGTGTGTACCCCACACTATCTTTTAATAAGATTTATGGCAATATTTAATATGAGCATGTTTATAATAATGTGAATATGGCTAAAGTACCATGCTATGGTACAAAGTACTCAGGTACGTTTTCCTACTCTTACTAGGATTATGATAAATATCTGTTTTGACACACATATGAAACTATAATAATGTGAATTAAGAATTTGGCATGTTTTGTATGACATGGGCATACGAGTCATTGTGAAAGGGGAAGTGAAAGTGGTGGTGATACCACGATATCTGAATGTGGTGACTCCGGTCACAATTATTTAATCTGGTGGCTATGCCACGAATTTTATAAAGGCGATGAGCACGTCGACTGCGGCGACTGCCTTCGATGATGTGTAGCGGATGGAGGGTTGACTTAGTAGTCCCCACGATGTGCCGGATGGTACAGGTGATGTGTAGCGGATGGCATATAGGTTTGGGTTCGGGTTGCATCATTATTTCACATCATTATATGAATATATATGTGATATGAGAATGTATGCCTGAATTGTTAAATTTTAGTGTTGGTTACACATCGAGTCTGTTTGACTCACCCGTTGGGAACATTTTCTTCTAGGTGACGATCGGTGATGGGCCGGCCTGGCGGGAGCTTAGTGGAGGCCATGTGAAGTTCAGATTTTACTTTGTTTTGGACTCTTTTTATTTTAAGTACTTTGAATTTATTTTTGGGAATTATTTGATGTAATAAGACCATAGTTGAATTATTTTATTTTACTTCCATTTATCATGCTACAAAATATTTTTTTTAAAGACTAAGTAAATCTATCATAAATTAAACTCTAAATGTTTTGTCACCTAAAATCAAGGGATTTCAAGTATAAAATTAACTCGTTTTCAACTCGAGCCCAACCCAAAAAAAATCTTTCTTTCAAAACACATCGTTTTTCCAAAGTCACAAAAGAATTTTGAGCCGGATTACAACGAGAAACATACCAGATCCGGTCAAGGCTCGTTGGCCGGGTTTGGGGTGTTTCAGTTATCACAAGCCAAAGAACACATTTTAAAGATAAGTCATGATGGATAATTTACGACACATGGATGATAAGAAAATCGAGATAAAGAAATCCAAGATGCGATATCATACTGGAAGTCTGATAACATAACTCATAAGAAAATAATAAAGACCTTGATGATTCTGTAGAGAAAACCAGAAGAAAAACAATGCTTATACACTCAGGAATCAATTGTAACAGAGATAATATATTTTCCAAATATATATAAAACAAAACAACATCCAGTAGAGTCAGAAGAATAGCCTCACATAAATTTCACCAACAACTTTTATTCTCAACATAATAGAATAGAACCCCAAAGAGATATAAGATATGATGATCATAAACCAACCAGACCGATAGTGCTTTCTTCTAACATTAGAGTTAGATAACATTCTCACACGATAAAAATTTCATCAGAGAATTATCAATTACATAAACCCTAGAGGACAAATGATTATATATAATACTCAGGAGAGATCATCATAATCTATTCAATTACAAATGTTACACTCAGACATCTTTACGATTCAAATTTTATTTTTCTGACTAATATTGTCATCACTAATCCCGTATTATTCCATTTACTAACAAAAACCAATTTGGAAGAAATTCTAGCAAATATATACTTTAAACATCATACTTGATTGAGTCGATTAGCCGAGATTAACTTTTTCTTTATCCGTGACATCGCAAAACCCGATTGATCTTTAGAATAACCCGGCATCTTTTCCAGAACTATATTCACTTGTCACACTATTCTTATCTCTGCCCGTATTAATAATTACTCTACCACTGAGCTCTTTAGTTTCACACTTGTGAGCTTATTCAACATAAATCTCGTAAAATTTCATTATAAAATACTACATTGGTAAGGGGGTGAGGTCGTAGAGCCTCTAGCTAGACTCTCATATATACACACATGTGACTCAACATTCATCATCAACACCATATCTTCACAATCATATAGTTCACTTTAAGCTAATCAATATACTTATTTATGTTACACGGACTTTCCAATTATCTTATTCACACAAGCGCACTTATACATACATTCCATGGATTTTGAGTAAGTTTACTTATTGCATTCACTTAATAAACAAATTAGGCACATAACATCATATGAATGCCAAATAAACATGGATGAACTTATCACAATATAAACTTTCATTTCATTTCACCTTTCATATTTCAAGAATAATCCCCATTGAACTATTGTAATTTCGATGGATACTCGGGTAGTATACTCAAGGTAAACATGTCAACAATCTATTAATTCATATTTAAAAGTGCCGTTTTTGTAACACCTCTAACCCGTAACCGTCGCCAGTATAGGGTTAAAAGGCATTATCGGATAATTAGAAACTTTTACGTACATTTCATAATATAATTTCAACCAAACAAGTCAAAGAGTCCCTTAACTAGATCAACAAGACCTTTAACATGATTTAGAATAGGGTCGAGACTAAATCGAACACATATAGAAATTCTCAAAAATTTAAAATAAATTTTAAGTTACAGAGGTCGCACGCCCGTGTGGGTAGGCCATGTGCCTTCCACGGCCTCAGACACGCCCGTGTGTCTAAGCCGTGTCAAAATAGGGCATACATATTGACTTGTCCACAAGGTCGTGGACACGCCCGTGTGTCTCACCCTTGGTCGACACTGATTTACACCACACAGCCAGTCACATGCCCGTGCGTCCAGCCCTTGGTCAAGCCTGACTTGTTTTGAAATAAAACCATGAGGGACACGGTCGAGCCACACGCCCGTGTGCTCAACCGTGTGGGCAAATATAGGCCATTTGCAAGGCCAAAATGCCACCCACACTTGGGTCATCCCTACAAGCACATACAAGCATATTTCTAAATTCATTTGGCAACCAAAAACACACCAAATGATCATCATTTCATCCCATTCAATCTCATTTCTAAGCGTACCAACTTATATTCCAAATAGCACAAATAATTCACAAATAAACTAAGCATAATTCATCCATAATTTATGCTCATTTTACATAAAAAATCTTACCATTACCATGACCATTTCACAACCATGGAATCAGACCGAAACCAAACATCATATAGCATGACTCTTCATTCATAACACAACCATTTAACTAGCTAAATCACATGGCTTTACACATATTTCAAACATAACTCAAGGTAACTAGCCTATACATACCATATTTAGCTATATACACATTTTCGAAGGTACCAAAATATGATTGAGTAGTGTGATGACTGTCCTCGATGATTCCTCGAGCCTTCAGTAGCTTTGACAGTCTATAAAATAGAGCAAGCACACACTTAAAGTAAGCTCTCAAAAGCTTAGTAAGCCATATACAAATAAACACAACATAAAATGTACGTAATCATATTAATACAATGTCATTATTTTTCTCAGTTGCAATCTCATAATATGTTCTTTAGCTCATTTGTTTATCCATAGAATGCCAACATATCACATCCCAAAGCTTCACTTATTCTCATAACAAATTCAAGCAAATATCACATATTAACTCATCACATCCATATACATATTCACTTTGGTAAGTTCATATATACACTTACCTTTTATACACATACATAGTGTACCTTTTAGACGTACCTGACTCGTTATTATATTTCACGTAGTCTCTTATTTCTCGAATTTACCCATTAAATTGTTCAAAATCAAATAGGTAGCTCGGAATACTCAGAATGATCATACAATGCCAACGTCCCATACGTGGTCTTACATGTAACCAGATATCGATGCCACTGTCCCAGACAGGGTCTTACACGAATTAATACGATGCTAATGTCCCAGACATGGCCTTACACTTAAATCTCAAATCAATGCCAATGTCCCAGACGTGGTCTTACACGATTTCAAATATCAAACAACTATGTCATGACATATGTAGTCCTATATATTTCTTGGTTCGTACGGGGCTCCTCGGACATTGTTACACTATCGATACTTCCTCGAATTTCATATAATTATCATTCTCGTACGCACTCATCACAATGAAATTTCACAAGAACATACATAAATCAACACAAATACATTTATTTGTATATAGACTTACCTCAGATTCGGATATCCAGAAACGAACTCGGCTACTCAATTACTTTCGTTTTCCCGCTATCTATGTCTATTTTCTTCAGTTCTTGATGTATACATATTCAAATTTAGCTCACTTATTCACTAATTCATTCAATTCAATCCAAAAACACATATTTAGGGCAATTTACAAATTAGCCCTCATATTTTTACATTTTGACATTTTGGTCTCTATTTCACAAAATCACAAAATGCACAAAATCTCAATATGCCCATGGTTAGCCGAATTCTTTATAGGCCCCTAAAAATCCATATTTTTCATTTATTTTATAATTTAGTCCTTCAAAATATTATTTTATCAATTAAGTCCAAAATACTTAAATTCATAAAAAAATTCAAAGACAAACTATGTTATTCTAACACATATCTTTCATAATTCATCTTCAAACATCATAAAATTCATCCGTTCATCAATGGAACATTTCAAAATATTCATCAATTCACAAAATTGAAGCATGGGTTTTGAAGAATGCTAAGCAACAATTACAAAAACGTAGAAATTGTCAAAAACCAAAGTTAAACATACCTTGAATTGAGCTTAGTAATGGCCGAACACCATGAAAACTTAAAACCCTTCCTTTCTTTTCTATATTTGGTGATGGATGATGAAAATATAACATATTTTTAGCTTTTTCTTTTACTTATTATTACTTATTTACTATTTTACTTATTTAACCCTCATAATTAAATAAGAAAACCATTTAAACTATGCCCAAAATCGTCCATTAGCCATCCACTATCTTATAAAAATGGCTTAATTACCTCATAAGGCCACTACATTTAAAAGCCAACTCAAATAACCACTTTAACATATAGAATGTCACTTTTATCTTTTTCACGATTTAGTCCTTTTCTCAAATTAAACACACATACGGACAAATTAATTCATGAAACTTTAACATATGCTTACTAATATAATACGGACAAAGAAAATAATATTAAAATATTTTTTCGACTCAGATTTGTGGTTCGAAAACCACTATCCTGACTAGGGTCTAAACCGGACTGTTACACTTTTGACACATTCATGGAGCACATTCTCGAGCACATATGACATAACAGGATTGCCAATTCAGTCTAAATCCTTTCGATTACGCATGCTCTAAAGGCTTACTCTGGATTACCCGTCTAGGCTAAATCGATTTCATAACATATGCTCGAGAGGGCTTAATTAGGATTACCGTTCTGGGCTAAATTCTTTTTGCAACATTTAAAACATTTTATCTTTTCATAAAATCTCCATAATCTATCGAAATACAACGTTCAACCGGAACAATGGCATTTTATCCATATATATCAACTTATGGTTATTTCATTCTATACATCATTCACATAGACATCATGAACTCTTATTCATACCTTTCCAAGTACTGACTCATCACAAACACTTTTTCAAATATTTTAGTATCGCTTTCAGCGTTTTCAAAAATAGCTTAGTTGGAAAGCATCTCTGCCTTAACAAAATAATTTTGTCAGAGTCAGGAGATATGTAACACCCTGTACTCAGCCTAGACGTTATGGCCGAATCTGGCGGTGTCACATTGAAGTGTTTAGCGTAAAACTTGTTGTCGTTGAAATCCTTAAAATTAATTAATCATTTTTATTATTAAACGGTAATTCCAAAACGGGTTGTTCATTTCCAAAATGTGCATCATTAAAATCTAATCACTTTTAAAACATTACTAATTTTCAAAATCTTATTTATTGCAAAAATTTTAGGAAATGTTGCGAAAACGTGGTGTCTTTGAAAATAGTTACCTTTTGAAAACACGTCTTTTTCTACAACTAGCAATTTATATCAAACTAAACAAAAAAAAAAACCAATTTAAAGTTTATAACTTTAAAGAAGCCTTATTACATAAAAGTACCCAAATTCAGTTACTTATAAATAAAAAGCTAAAAACGAAAGCTAATGCGATTGTGTGGCCATCATCGAGTCCCTCGCAGCACCTACCCTCCTACGACTGGGGATTTCCTGTATAGTTAAACAGAGGGTGAGTTTACGAAAACTCAGTGTGTAATCCCCTAACAAGCAACTAGTCAATTAAACAGTAGATAAATGCAGTTTACGCTTGAGCCCGTTAAGATAACATTCCAGTTCAGTGTGGGCCTAAGCCCTTTCCTGTAATAGTGAATGATTTGGCTTGAGCCCATCACAACGCCAGTAATCAGTAGGGCATTTGCCCAATTTTAGTAATAGTATCAGTGGAGCCTTGGCCCATAACAGTAACAGGTATCAGTCATGCAGAGAACAATATGTAATATCATTAATCGATGCAGTAATAGTACAAAATCATTAATCAGTGCAAATATGTAGTTAGAAATCGTACCCAATCTAGCCTCTACACACCACTCTGTCCTGCCAAACACACCATGTGGGGATAAAATCGACCCACCCAACCAGACACACCAAGATTAGCACCGGTTGTGGCACTAAGCGATGTGCAAAGAAAGTCGCTAGTAAAATAAATGGCATATAGCCATCAGTAGGTCCACATTCGTCTTGGGCGACCCGTGCGACCTTATCAGTATAGTACACTTCCTCCAAATATAACAACCCATCCCCATGCAATATGTCGTGACATAATATCATACGTGTATGCACAATGTCATGCTCAATCATAGACATACATATCATAGAAAAAATCAATCATACATAACATAAGGCCATAACAGCCATTTCATCTCTTAGGGGTATAACAGTCATTTTACCCTATGGGGTATTTTGGTCATTTTATCTTATGGGGGTATTTCGATCATTTTACCCTATAGGGGTTTTTTTTACCCTATGGGGGTATTTCAGTCATTTTATATCAATTTGGGGGTCTAGGTATACTTACCGACCCATCAGTAGGTTCACAGTTGTCTCGAGCAACTTGTATAACCTTAACAGTCAAACATTGAAAATGGGCCCAAGGCCTATAATGCGGGCCGATATGGGCTCACACGCTCGTATGGCCCACATAGCCCAGAATTGGTCTCGGTCATGAAAATTATACAGTTTGGCCCAATAATCTCCACACATTCGTGTGGTTTACCAGTGTGGGGCCCGTAAGCTCATTGGGCCCACACAGCCCATTTTAGCCCAACATGGCCTAATGGCCCAAGGCCATGAGATCGCTCATGGTGGCCTCCACAGTCGAATGCCCATGTTTTTGCATTTCGATTGCCACACAAGTGAGCGCACGCTCGTGTAGTGCCAACTGTCATATTTTTCGGCTTTTGTCGATTCACACTTTAGGCAGTGTTTACACACCTTATTTCTGTTTGTTGAGAAAATCACCCACACCTTTGAAACCTATATTTTATCAACAATTCCAAATCAATCTTTTAAACATTTACTCAATCGAATACAACAAGATCCCAATCGATAAACTTCACACCATGTTACCTTTGATTGAGTAAAGAGGGAAGTTTCGCCTATCCAATCGGTGATTATAAACCTTCTACCCTTCGATAGGTTCCTAGGCACAAATTGAATATGGGTAAGCAGTTAGTCGATCAGCAACAAGATTACATTATACTATATTCACTTACCAATAATGCGAGAATAGGACCCACTATGAAGTGTACGGCTATCGGCAAATAAAGACTGATATCCAGAGCAATAGAGAAGGGAAAGCAGTCGCCTTCAAGGGAAAGGCAAGAATCAACAACAAGAAATGAAAGGAGAAGGATGAAAAGAAAGAAGGAGATTCGGCCAAGGGGAGAACAATGTGGAAAATGTTTGCTCACTATACAGTAAGAGTAGAAGAACTAAACAAGTAATTAGCGATAAAGGAGGAAACGTTTGTGGTGAAGAAGGACAAAATCGAAAAGGACAAAGTTCAAAAAAAGATGAAAGAAGGAGAGACGAAAGGCTTGAGAGCAGGTGAAGCAATTGCCAAAAGAGGGAAAAATAAGAGAAAGGAGGTACAAGAAGAATTTCGGCCAAAAGGGAAAGGGAGTTGCCGTTCAACTTGGGAACAAATGAGAAGCATTTCTCTCTTAGCTGATTTCCTGAGTGCCAGAGTTCAATTTCATTATAACGTTCCCTCCCCTCTCTCTTCCCTTGATTTTCTCCTATTATCTCTCCACAACAACAACCTCCCCAAATCCCATATTCTGTCCTCAAATCTCTCTAAATATCCTCCTCAATTCTCTTTATTACTAGTTCAAACTCAATTCAGTAGTATTTCAATCCAACTCTACCACCTACACGAATTAGGTCGCAAAATAAATACTCCCTTTTTAATGCGCCACCACTCGAACCTTAAACCCCATGTACACTCCACACACCCCTTACCACTAGACCAACAACTCCTTTGTATCATATTTTAACCACAATAATTTAAGAAACTACTATCTAGATCCAATGATTTTATTCACTTAAAATAAAAAATTTGCATAAGCCAAGGCTTGAACCCCTGACTTCTCAGACACTTCCAAACACTCCTAAATCACTTAACCACTGAAGCAGACATTCATTTATGTCACTTTCTTACACAACTAAATATTTATGTGCAGTCTCCTAACTGTTCCCTTATTCAAAACTTATTTCTTCTAGGCCCAAAATTTTGGGCTTTACAAGATATCACACTATCACAGGTAGTAATATGGCATGTATAGCTAGGCAATCTCACATGCTGGGTTAGTCTGAGAATTGACTAAACCATATCTCTGATACCACTAAATGTAAAACCCCTTACCAGTTTCTAATGCCGAGATAGGGTACTAGGCATTACCAAACTTATTCGTAAGAAAACATTCAAAACCAAGACATGAAATTCCACTCAAACTTAAAACTTTTCAAAAACATTCATATCATCCCTAAACGAGCTTATGAGGCCCAAAAATACATCGAAAGTGGTTCGAGACTAAACCGAGAACTTTAGAAACTTTGGAAAACTTAGAAAATTTTTCATGTAAATGGGTCACACGCTCGTGTGGATTCGGGACACGCCTATGTGACCCTAAGAAATGCTCATGCTTCAGGCCATGTTCAAATTAGGGAGTATTCTGTTTATGATGTCATCATCAAATTAAGGTCACACAGCCAAGTCATATGCCCGTGTGCTCATTACTGAGCATTATGTTTTGTAATTATTTAGGGTACAGGGGACACACGGTCAGATCCCATGCCCGTGGGGCAGACCGTGTGTCACATACGGCCTAGACACATGCCCGTGTGTATACTCGTGTGGACAATAAAAAAGGCTATTTATCAAGCCATTTGTCACCCTTATTCACGCATACACTGTAACGCCACTAACCTATAACAGTCACCGGAATAAGGTTAAGAGGTATTACCTGACAATCGAAACATTTCATATCCATTTCACAACACAAAGTCAATCATCAACCAATAACATTCAAATATAAACATATAGTCCCTTAATGATGTCTACGAGACCTTAAACACATGTAAGAAAGAGGTCGAGACTAAACTGAGCACATACAAAAAATATTCAGAAAGTTAAACATTTTTCAAAACTGCAGAGGTCACACTCCCGTGTTGGTAGGTCGTGTGCCTCACACAGCCTAGGACACGCCCGTGCGTCAAAGCCGTGGAAAATAGGGTATACATACTGACTTGTCCACACGGCCTGAGACACGCTCGTGTGCCTCACCCGTGGTCAACATTGATTTGCACCACACAGCCAACCATATGCCAATGTGTCTAGCCCATGGTCGAGTCTGACTTGAGTCTAATTACAATCTAGAAGACACGGTCACGCCACACGCCTGTGTGCTCAACCGTGTGGAAAATTATAGGCCATATTCAAGGCCAAACTTGCCTCCCACACTTAGTATCACCTACATACCTCAAATCACATGCATTTATACATCAAATGGCAACTAAAGCATGCAAATTCACACACCAACTAATCAATAACCATATCATCTATATCTATACTCAAGTTCCACTCAAATAATTTCATTTCCAAAATACTAATTTCATGTACCAAAACATATAATACAAGCATCATGTTATGAATACCACAAGATCACATTCAAACCACAAAACTCAACAACCATTTAAGCATAATCATACCATTTCCATTTTCACTACCTGATGCCATATTCATCATTCATATACTCCACACATGGACTCCAACACCATTCAACTTTTAGACCATATCACATGGCAATCTTATACACATAAAAAGCATGCCCTATCCACTAGCCTATATATGCCATATACCAAATATATACATCTTTTAAAAATACCAAAATAGATAGCCAATAGTGCGATTGAGTCGTTGATGATTCCCGAATCTGAGCTGGCTTTACTGACACTGTAAAACAGAGAAACAATTTACACAGTAAGCTCTAAAGCCTTCATCTCCGACCCAAGCCTCCATAAATTATTATTACCTGAGAGGGGTAAAAAAAATTGGGGTGAGTTACTTAGAGCTCAGTGTGTAACTCACTTACCATAGTCTACTGGGCCAAAACCATTTAAGCATTTATTTGGGCCTAATCCCATTACAAATATAATAATTTAGCATGTATGAAATGCAAGTGATATGCAATTCTCAAAACCAAACCTAGATTTCCATCCGCTACACACCACCCGTACCAACCAGCACACCTATGGGGAGCTTTAGTCACCCACCCCGCTAACACACCGAAGTAGGCATTAAGCCGTATTTCAAATTTCGTGGACAAGCCACCATATTCACAGAGTTTACATGGCATTTGCCATTTTTCAAAATTGTGGCAGAGCCACCAAAATTTTGTAGCAAAGCTACCAGAACTTCTCTTCGTCAAATAGCCCAACCCATGCAATCATGTATATAGCATGCATAACAATCCATTCATATAATTATTCCAACATAAGGCCCATTATGAAAGTTATTACAAACTATCCCATTTCACATTTTGACCCACAAAATCTCATATCACATGTAACCCATTTATCAATTATCATAAATGGCCCAATTATCAATATCACATATGGCCCAATTATCATATATCACATATGGCCCAAATTGTCCAATTATCACTTTTATCGAATAAGCTCGTTAAGGGCAATTTCGTAATTTTCATGATCTTAATACAAATTTCAAAACTTTTATCATTAAGGTGATAAATATGCTATTCTTCCCGATTTCACTAACTTGTGATTTCATCCACCGATTTATACGATATAATCATCTAACCCATGAGATACGGTGTGAGATTACACACCTGATTACGGTGAGAAGTACACTCTCCTGCTCGTCGATATCTAAACACACATCACGATGGATTAGAACACTAATATTTAATATAAAACTATTCTAATGTTAAGCGATCTATATCTTACCCTCAGAATCTCGAACAACCACTACTTGTTATTTCTCTCTGATCAAAGGTTCAAAACCACGAGTAAACAATGGTTCAGGGGTACTATGACTTTGAATAATTGATTTTCATCGGATGAGGGTTCACAACCGGTGGAAAGTCTCAGATTCCCGAAACAGTCATTCTCTTGAATTTAGGGGGAATAATGGAACCACCCCTCTTCCGAACACTATTAACAACTCTTTTCTTCCCTATTTTGATTGCCTCCATTGACAAATAAATGTTAGTCAAACTAATATTCCCTTATCACCACCAATTGATTTTAAGAGCGAGATTGGCTTACCACAGGATTCTCTTGTTAAAAAGGTGGAAGTCGATTGATAGAGTCCCTATGATAGAATCGATTAAATCAATACAATCTTATCAAAATAGAAGGATAAAGAAAAATAGAATCCCTTTTCAAAATAATCCATTACCTTGATTGATGAAATCTCCTTTTTTGCCCGATCTATAATAGCTATGATCAGCTTAAGATGTAGAAAAGAAATCGGCACTCCACTATATCACTACAAAGAAAGAAGGATTTGATTGAAGGAGAAAAGATTAAAAATAAAAGAATGATTCGACTAAGGTTTTACCATCAACATTCGGCCATGGTGAAATAAAAGGGAGAAAATTGTTTGAGAGATTTTTGTAAGCAGAAAGAGATGAAGAAGGATAAAGGAAAATAAGGTGTTTAGGTTTCGGTTCTTTTCAAGAATGGAAGATGAACAAAGAAATGAATTTGAGGCTTGTGTGCATTCGACAAGGGTGAAAAGAAAAGAGAAGATGGCCTTCTAAGGTCTTGGTGATTTTGGCACTACGAGGAAAGGTTTGAGAGAATAAATAAAATAAAATCGAAATGGTCAAAACTCAAATGGCCAAAAGAAAAGAAAAGAAAATGGTTTACCTTTTGTCCAATATACATTTGGCTAAGAGGAGAGAATTAGAGAGAAACAAGCTTTGAGAAAAAAAACACAAAATGACCAAAAGAGAGATATGCACAACTAGCTCCTAATTCATCCAAATGCCTTCAAAATTTTAGCCAACCCCTAGCCCCAAAAATCGTCCAAGTACATTAGTCAAATGGTCGAACTTAGTAACCCCAAACTTTCCAAAACATCACCCCTTATTTTAAGACTTATGTCCCCCCCGCAGACCTTTTCCATATGATTTTTTTCCTTAAGTTAACTGTAACAGTCCGAATTTGACCCTAATTGGAACAGTGATTTTGGGACCACAAATCTGAGTCTGAGAAATATTTAAATATTATATTCCGTGCTTATACTGTGTGAATTAATTTGTGTGAAAGTTTAGTAGAAAAATTTTATCATTTGAGTGTTTAATTTAACAAAAAGGATTGAATAGATAAGTAGTAAAAGTAGTGTGCATGGAATTAAATAGGTAATTGAATTGTTTTATTTAATGCAAGGGCTTGCATGTCAAATTTCCACTTTTTATGTAAGTGGACGGCAATGATGATGGGGGAGGATTTCTTTTATTATTTTATAATGTTAAAGTTATATTTTATGAAGGATAATATGAATTATATGGTATAATAAAATAACTATAAAGAAAAAAATTCATTTTTTTTCTCTTCCTTTGTTTCATCTTCTTCACCGAAATTCTCTTGAAAGAAAGGAAGAAATCCATCCTCCCTCATTCGGCCTTGCATGTGGTGTTAAGGTAAGAATTTGAGTTTTAAATTAGAAAAATTATGTGTAAATGGGTGGGTTATCTTGAGCATTGCCGAAAGCAGGCCAAAATTTTGGATGTTAGGCATGATGAGATTCGGGCATGGGAGATAATTTATAACTTGTTGTGTTAATGAATTTAGATGAAATGGAATGAAGTAGTTTAAGCTTGTAGGAAGATTGTTTTAATTTATGCATGATGATGCCCTTATATTCGGCCGAATGTTGAGATGACCATTCATGAATTTTTCTCTTGTTTTGATGTTCGGTATTATATATATAGTGTAATTGGCCATGGATGAATGGTTATATTTAGATATGGTTATTGGGTGAATTAAGTACGAAGAGTTAATTGCCTAAATTAAATAGTGGAAGGGTTAAAATGATAGAAGGAAGGTTTATGGAGACTCGTAGGGACCTAGTGACCATTCGGCCATTGAGCAGAAATCTCAATTAGTTGTATTTTGTATTGTGGTGCATTATGGATTAAATTGAATAGGTTGTAAAGGTCAAGGGTAAATTGGTAAATTGCATGATTTTGTATATTTGTATTTAATTGAATGGAAATGTAATTAAAAAAAGGGGTTCAATTTGATATTCTAGATCAAGATCATAAAGAATCGGGTTTTGGATTGGGGAAAAACGCAAGTTCACGGATAACCGGTCTTCGTCGTCCGACGAAATCTGAGGTAAGTCCTTAAGCTAGATTATATTAAAGAATGAATTATGAATGTGTTTAATGACAAAGTTTGATAAATTTGGGCATATTTTTATGTGATAGCCGAATGTAAAGGTATTACATTGAATTGGATATGTTTTGTTAATACCATGTAAAG
This sequence comes from Gossypium rotundifolium, assembly GCA_025506655.1. Lineage (NCBI taxonomy): Eukaryota > Viridiplantae > Streptophyta > Magnoliopsida > Malvales > Malvaceae > Gossypium > Gossypium rotundifolium. The sequence continues at coordinate 95,373,207 of CP106732.1, read as the reverse complement.
GTGTATAATCGATATGATATGCAGAGTGTACAATGATGTAATGATTTCATTTAGAAAATGTGAATAAGCTTAGTTGAGTTTGAAATGTGATAGAATTATGAAATTTAAGTGATTTAATTGGATACGGTATTATTGAAATGTGCACTGAAATGTTGAAAATGTTGATATCTCGGGCTATTAGCCTAGCAGGCCTTGTGCCGGTGATTTAATTCGGGCTTTGTGCCTCGCAGGCTTAGGCCGGTGATATATCCGGGCTTCGTGCCTAGCAGGCCTTGTGCCGGTGTACTATTTCGGGCTTATTGCCTAGCAGGCCTTGTCTCGGTGAATCATTTCGGGCTTATTGCCTAGCAGGCCTTATGCTGGTGTACTATTTCGGGCTTATTACCTAGCAGGCCTTGTGTCGGTGTAGTATTTCGGCTTATTGCCCAGCAGGCTAAATGCCGGTGTTCAAATTTTAGACTTCAGGTCTAGCAGGCTTAAGGCCAGTGAAATGCTATAAATGGAGAAATCGAAAATTTAACTAATGTGACACATATATGCAGTGATATGTGCTAAAAGCTTGGGTAAGAGTTGGCCTACTATATTAGCAAAGAATAAAGTAAGTTAATTTATTATCGTTTTAGTTAAGTTCGATGTGATGTAGTGGATGACTCTATAAGTATGTTTCTTTGTAATGATGATGCTCATCATTAATGTGAATGAATATTATATGCGTATGGAATTGATATATATATATATATATATATACATATATATATGCTTATTACATTGAAGACTTCGATTACAAATGGAAAGATCAATGGTAAAAGAGTTTGAAAAGGGTTTTATATATGTATAAGTAGACATATGAGATTGATTTTTAAGATGTGTTCTTGTGACTCGGAATATACGGTTAAATACAATAATTATGAGTTTTTGATATTATATGTTCAAGTTGATATAGTTATAATATTTAAATTATGGGAATAACTAGTATTGCTATGTACATTGTTTTTACATATTGAAGAATTTATGTTCAATATTATAAGTATGAAGACTTAAAATGTTTGAGTGTATCCTTGTAATTATATTTGCTTGAGACTTACTTAGCTAGTGAGCTTACTTTGTGTGTGTTCATTGTTCGTTTTATAGATTTTAGTCATGCTACGGGCTAGAAGGATCGTTGGTGAAGTCAACCACACTATCATCCCATTTTGGTACTTTTAAGCTAGTTATTTTTGAATCAAAGGCATGTATAGGCTAGCTAAATGTTGGAATGATGTTATGTTTATATGTATATAAAATAGCCATGCGAAAATGGCTTAAACATACATTATAAGTTTGGTTTTTATTTGTTTTTGACAATGTGGTTACAGTGTTCGATTTCAACAGTTTGGTCATGGTTGTTCTTTACTTTAATCTTATGCATTCTATATGATTACTTGCGTGTAAAACCCACGTTTGTGTTAAATTAGTCAGGTGGATTGGCATTTAAGTAAATCTTCGCATGCCTAAGTCAAGGTAGATATATGCTAGTTGAGTATTATTCGAGAATTGTATAAGCGTGACAACTTCAATAAATTTGTTAAGTAGGAATTATGTGAGTAATGCATGTATGTGTATTCGGCCAAACCTAGGTGATAGTTGCAAATGTAGTTAACATGTTTAATGAATTATTTGTTTAGGCTCATAGTCGAATATAGAAGATGTTTATAACCATGATATATAAATATTTTGCTTGTGAAGTCACTTATTAAATTTGAGTACATGAAATTACCAAACTTGGTTTGTGCTAGGGAATCAACATGAAATGTTGTAAATGAGGTCTTGTATATTCGACCAAATTATAAGCATGTATGTGTTGTGTATTAAGTTGCATATTTTCGGTTATGTGGAAATAGGTTTATGCCTTATGAAATAGGTATTAATAGGAAGTATATTGCATGAAATCTGTATTGTTAAGTGACAATGTTGTAGTATACATTGTTTAGTCATTTTAAGTTCATCGATGATTATACTGTATATGACTTAGATTGATGTATCAAGTATGTGTTACACATGTGAAATTGTTTGTTTATTATTATTAAAACATTGATAAAGATGAACGATTAAGTTTCAATCGAGTGAACTGAAGTTTTTTTTTTTACTTACATGATAACACCCGTAACCCTAATTCGGCAATGAACATGGGTCAAGGGTGTTACATTAACACTTGCCTTTTTCCTATGGTCTTCTTGCCATAAAAAAAATAATCCAACTCATCCTAATTCTTATCCATGACCGACATTTGCTAAGGAAAAGCAAAAATAAAAGCTTTCAAATTGCATGCTAGGAGATTCGAACCTCTCCCCTCAAGTAAACATACATGCGCCAACACCACCTTACTACTAGCTCATCTTATGCTAGTTAAAGAAAAAGGGTGAGTTACTCAAACTTAGTGTGTAATCCCTTTATTACTACCACAATTTGGGCCCAAGCCCATACAGTATCAATCCGAGCCTAAGCCCTATTTAGTAACAGACTGGGTCGAAACCCTATTCAGTATTAGTCTGGGTCGAAGCCCTATTTAGTAATAGTCTGGGCCGAAGCCCTATGATATGCAAAACAAATATGTACCCAACCCCAGTCCAACCAACACACCACCCGTACCAACCGACACACCTGTGGGGATCAAGTCAACCCACCTAACCAGCACACCAATAACGCAAACTAGCTACTAAGAACAGTATACGTGGCTGAGCCACTAATTAGGTATAACGTGGCTGAGCCACTAGTACAGTGCTTCCTCAAAATCCATAACCCAACCCATGCAGTATGTCATGTCATATTAAACCAATGCATACATCTCTAGAACTACCCCTAAGGGTATAATAGTCATCTGATCGGTTAGGGGTAAATGGTAATTTAGCCCTCGGGGGTGTTCCAGTAATTTCACTCCACAAAGGCGTTTCAGAAATTCCACCCTTTAAGGGTATCTCAGCAAATCCACCCACCGAAGGTATTTCGATAATTTTACCCACCGAGGGTATTTTGGTAAATATACCCACCGAGGGTATTTCAATAATTTTTAGTCATCTAGCGGCCTTTCTGAAGGCCTACTGTTGCCTCGAGCAACATAGGTTCCTTTTCTGGTCAATACAGAGTAGTTCGGCCTAAAATCCAATTTCGGCCCAAACGGGCCCACACTTGTGTGGCCCATTCATCTCATTTTTGGTCTCAGTTTTACGGACTTCGCAGTCGCATCAATCATTCGGTACTTACCATCGATTTCGCCCCTATGGGCCCATTCGCCCACTTAGCCCACTACGGCCTAACACGGCCTATAACAGCCTAAGCCCACAAAAGAGATCGTGGCACTCCCATAGGTCCATCGTCAATGTTCGTGGCTCAGCTTTTCACTATGTGCGTTCGCACGCTCGAGCGGTCTCAGATGCTGATTATCCTACTTTTCGGTATTTTAGCTTTTAGCTGATTTACAGAAACATCATATATCAAATTAAGCAGTGGTGTGAGATTTCACACCTATTATGGGTTGTAGGTTGAAGCCCCCAAAAATAGCACCTAAGAAAACAACAGTTCCAAATGATTAGCCTCAACCTTTGTTAAGACATCCTCACAAAATTGAAACCATTAAATCAATCTACACTATTTACCACCAAACAAGTTATCTCCTACAAGGAAAGGGTAATCGGCCCTAAACCTTGGGCTAAGAATGACGAGTCCCTAGCAATATTCAAAGAAAAAGGAAGGTGTTAGCGATAACCATCTTCATGGTAACAGGAATGAGAGCCTTTTTGGCTAAAGAAAAACACAACAAAACAAGAAGGACACCAACTCCAGATTCGACTATAGACACACTTACCAACCATTACACGACAACAATCGACAGTTGTCTAACCACAAGATGGAAAAGGGTGAGTAGATTCGAGATGGAAAAGGGTGAGTAGATTCGTCCTAGACAACAAGGAGTCAATGTTAAGAGTTTCGGCTTTAGCTATGTAAGGAGAGGGAACAAAAAGGATGAGAAGCATTACCTCTAACTAGAGAAGAACCGAATGGAGAAAAGAGCTTCGGCAGCAAAGAGAAGCAACTGCGAAATGTTTTTGCAAAGTGAAAAGAATAGTGTGAAGGGAAAAGAAAAGAAAATGAAGGTGGAGGCTTAACACTTCGGCAATTAGCAAGAAAATGAAAGAGAAAGAAAGATGAAAAGTGAATAGCTATAGGCAAAAGAATGAAAAGTGCACCAAAGGTAGAAAAGTGCACGAAGAGGAAAAATAATGCACAAAAAATTCAAAGGAGAAAGACCCGAAATGAACCAAAAGGGAGTACCACAACACAGAGGGAATTTGATTTGCACTCACACTCAAATGGCCAAAATTGCTACCAAATGCCACCCCCTATCTGAAATCTTCCCCTTAGGCAGACTCCCAAATTTGGCCACTACTCCCTCACTCCTCAACTCCTTGATTTTCTCCACCACACTCTCCTTGAATCACTTCTGGCCTCCTATTCAAATTTGTTGACCAAGTCTTCAACCAACCTTGTAGAGTTTGATCCCAACTATACCTCTTGCTCTCCCAAATCACAAAAAAAAAAAGCCTCTAGTTGCCATCTGTGGGATTCAAACCCCACCCCTTCATGCCTTCCAAATGACGCCACAGCCACCTTGCCACATGCTCAACTTGTGTTAGTAAAACGGACTCAAATTACTTAAGCCCTACAACTACCAACCCTCTTCACTTTAGGGTCAAAAATCAAAATTTTTCCAAGGCTCAAACGTAAACCCAGGCCTCCCTAGAACCCCCAAACACCCTCAATTAACCAGTTGAGCAAGCACAGCATACAATTAAGCAAAAAAATTACAACCCCTAACTTTCGGGGCATTACAACTCTACCCCCTTAAATAAATTTCGGCCTTGAAATTTACCTGGCTAGAAGAGATGAGGGTATTGTTGATGCATTGCCTCCTCAGACTCCTACGTGGCTTCTTCTGAACTGTGATTACGCCAAAGCACCTTGACTAATGGAACAAATTTCCTCCTCAGTACCTTAACATCATGATCCAGTATCTGCACCGGTTCTTCCTCAAACTTCAGATTAGGTCTTACTTCGATCTCCTCTACTGGCACTATATGAGAAAGATCCGAACGGTAGCGCCTCTGCATAAAGACGTGGAATACATTATGTATACGACTTAACTCAAGAGGCAGTTCCAGCTGATAGGCAATTGGTCCCATACGCTTTACTATCCAGTAAGGTTTGATAAATCTAGGGCTCAGCTTGCCCTTCCGCCTAAACCCCAGAATCTTCTTCCAAGGTGAGACTTTCAAGAAGACAAAATCTCCCATCGAGTACTCAATCTCTTTATGCTTTAAATCAACATATGACTTTTGCCTATCAGATGCCTCTTTTAACCGACCCCGAATCAATTTCACTTTCTCCTCAGTTTCAAAATTTAGCTCTGGACCCAACAGTCGCCGCTCACCCAATTCTGTCCAACAAGTAGGGGTATGACACCTACGACCATATAACGCTTCGTACGGTGCCATCTGAATACTAGATTGGTAGCTGTTGTTGTAAGAAAATTCTGCCAATGGCAAAAAGTCTTCCCAACTACCTTTAAAATCAATCACACAGCTTCTTAACATGTCTTCCAAAATTTGAATTACCCTTTCCGACTGACTATCAATCTGCGGATGAAATGCCATGCTGAAATCTAGCCTCGTACCCAAAGCTTCATGTAACACTCTCCAGAATTAGGATGTGAATCTAGGGTCCCTGTCCGAGATGATAGACACTGGTACCCTATGTAACCTCACAATTTTTGCCATATATAGCTTCGCCAACTTCGCAATGAGTAATCAGTGCGAACCGGTATGAAGTGGGCAGACTTAGTCAGTCGATCAATAATTACCCATACCGGATCATTCTTAGTAGGCGTCAGGGGTAGCCCACTAACAAAATCCACGGTTATCCTCTCCCACTTCCAGAGTGGGATTTTAATAGGTTGCAGTAATCCAGAAGGCAGTTGATGCTCAGCCTTCACCTGTTGGCATGCCAAAATTTACTTACAAAGTTGGTAATCTCACGCTTAAGTCCTGGCCACTAGTACAGTTCGCATAGATCTCGGTATAACTTATTTCCACTAGGATACTTAGTGTATGGGCTACTATGCGCCTCCTGTAGAATCGACTTCCTTAACTCAAAGTCCCTCGGTACACAAACTCTTCCACGGAAGCATAATACTCCTTCACTATTCAGCCCAAAATCCACAGTCTCTCCCTTTTTCACTAGTTGAAAATAAGGAATTAAAGATTCATCCAACAACTACTTTTCTATGATTTGACCAATCCAAGTCGGTTTTACCTGAAGTTCAGCTAATAGACTACCATCCTTAAATAGGCTGAGACGAGCAAACATTACTCTTAGATCGAACACAACCTTACGGCTTAGTATATCTGCTACCACGTTAGCTTTTCCCGGATGATACTCAATCGAGCAATCATAATCTTTAAGCAACTCTATCCATCTTCGTTGCCTAAGGTTCAACTCCTTCTGAGTAAGGAGGTACTTGAGACTTTTACGGTCAGTATAAAGGATCGACTTCTCCCCGTACAAGTAGTGTCTCCATATATTTAGTGCGAAAACCACCGCAGCTAATTTCAAATCATGGGTAGGATAATTCACCTCGTGCGGCTTAAGCTGACGGGACGCATATGCCACCACTTTACCCTCTTGCATCAGCACACAACCCAATCCCGTGTGTGACCCATCACAGTAAACAATGAATTCCTTTCCAGCCTCTGGCTGAATTAGTAACAGGGCTTCAGTCAGAATCTTCTTCAATTTCTCAAAACTCTCCTACTGTTTATCAGTCCAAACAAACGGTACTCCCTTATGTAATAACTTAGTTAGGGGTATAGCAATTAGTGAAAACCCTCAAAGAACTGTCTGTAATACCTTGCCAGACCTAAAAAACTTTGAATCTTAGATACCGACTTCGGTGGCTTCCAATCTAATACGGCCTCAACTTTTCGCGGATCAACCCTAATCCCCTAAGCAGAAATGACATGCCCCAAAAATGTCACCTCTTTCAGCCAGAACTCGCACTTGCTAAATTTGGCATAAAACTGCTTCTCTCTCAATATTTGCAGAACAACTCAGAGATGTGAATCATACTCCTTCTCGGTTCTTGAATACACCAGAATATCATCTATAAACACCACCATGAACCGGTCTAGGTAGGGTTGGAAGACCTGGTTCATCATATCCATGAAAGCAACTGGTGCATCTGTTAACCCAAACGACATGACCAGAAACTCGTAATGTCGATAACGAGTTTGGAATGCAGTCTTGTACACATCTGCCTCTTTAAACCTTAGCTGATGTTACCCCGATCTAAGATCTATCTTGGAGAAAATCATAGCTCCTCGCAGCTGATCAAAAAGATCGTCAATTCTTGGTAAAGGGTACTTGTTCTTAATCGTCAGTTTATTCAATTGACGATAATTAATACACATGTGCATTGAACCATCCTTCTTCTTTAAGAACAGTACCGGTGCTCCTCATGGTGACACACTTGGTCGGATGAAACCTCGATCTAGCAGCTCTTGGATCTGAGCATTTAGTTCTACTAGCTCCTTCGGTGCCATCCTATAAGGGGTGATGGACACCGGAGCCATTCTTGGTAGGAGCTCAATGTCAAATTCAACCTCATGGTTTGGAGGCAACCCCAGAAGCTCTTTAGAAAATACATCTGAAAGCTTTGTTATTGTCCTGACATCCCCAAAAGACAAACTCTTAACATCAGATGTGCTGACATACGCTAGGAACACTTTGCAACCTTTGCGAACCAGCTTCTCGGCCCTTAATACAGAGATTACATTGGATAGATAATCCCTTTGCTCCCCTATCACAACCACCTCCTCAACCCCTGAAGACTTCAATACCATACGCTTAGCAGCGCAATCCAGATTTGCACGGTGTTTCACTAACCAAACCATGGAAAAAAATGAGATCAAACTCTTCAAACATCAGTTCCATCAAATCTGCCGAAAAGACAACCCCTTGAACCTCTAGGGGTACATCCAGAAAAAATTTATTCACTCTAACCGACTGTCCCAGTGGACTAACCACTGTAAGTTACCTCTCAACAAGTTTAAACTGTATGCCCAATGCTCCCAACAAAATACATGCAACATACGAGTGCGTAGACCCAATGTCAATTAAAGCTGTAATTGGCACATCATGAATGAGGACTGTACCAGTTATGACATCAGGTGCGTCGCCATCCTCTCGACGCCAAGTATCATAAACCAACCCTGGTTGTCTTGCCTCTGTATTATCGGTACCTCTACCCAGTGCTCCCCAACCTCGTCTAAACCAACATCCCACTCTGACTGGACCACGGCCTCTCGGTGGCTGCTGACCACCTCTCCCTGGCTGCACATAACCTTGACTTGCAGCTTGCATCTAAACGAGCTTCTGAGTGCAGTCTCTAACCTGATGATCCTTGGAGCCATATCTGAAACACGCCCCAGTTCTTCTCCAACACTCCCCAAATGAGATCCCCGACACTCAGCGCAAGGCTACGGTCTGACTATAGCATTAGAAACCCCAACTCGGGCTGGCCCATCAAACTTAGGCCTCTTCCTAGGCTCACTAGAAGAACTTGAAGGCCCAAAATTCCTCTTACCTCTGCCTCGATCCTATTCACGGTTCTGATGCTCAAAGTGTTTCACATTCTCGGCAATCTTAGCCTTCTCAACCATGGCAACAAAGTCTCTTTCCCTCTGTAGGGCTAACAGTACTCGTAACTCATCTCGAGGCCATCCTAAAATCACACGAAGCACTCATATTCAATCACAACTATGCCCTAAAAATACCGACTTAATCGCAGGAACTCTGCCTCACACTCCGCTACAGATTTATTCCCCTGAACCAGATTCAAAAATTCCTTTCTCTCGGCGTCCACATAACTTGCCCCGACATACTTCCCTTGGAAGGCTGCCTTAAAGAAGTCCCAAGTCACACGGTCGGCTTGCGTGCCTACCCTCACGGTAAGCCACCATTAGTATGCCTCATCTCGCAGTAGGGACACTGCTCCCTTCATTTTTTCTCTACAGTGTAGTCAAGATCATCCATTATTCACTCTACTGCCTCCAACAAGTATTCTACTACATTCGGGGCTACACTAGAGATGCCCCTGAAGATTTTCACCCATTTTGACCAGAGTCACTCAAAAATTAACCCTCAGGCCATCGACCCAGTACTTGCTCTAACTTCCCTTTCCAGAACCCATGGCATAGCTTGAGACAGAGCATCATCCCCTCCAGCTAGGTCATGAGACACTGTTTCAGTCACTGGTGATGCCGGTGCTTCCATTTTAGGCATATGTCCTGATGCTGAGGACCCAGCCCTAGCACCTCGGCCTCTACCACTGCCATGTGTACCCCTTTCGCGACCTCTTGTGCTTATATCGATGTAGCATATTTTTTGGTTAAAAAGTTTTATGAATCAGCTTTTAGCTCTCATCATTATTAACATGTATTTTATGAAAAAGCAGTAATTAGAGATGTTCTCGCAGATCGCATATACCACAGTTTCAGTCTCCTATAGTCTCAGTTTCTATAACTAAGGAGTTTCAGTATACTGCTACTATCCCTAGTACTTTTCTCAGTACAATCACATCAGCATATAACAAAGTATATAGTTAGAAATCTTACAAATTTGGTGTTGGAGACTCAATGTACCGCACGTTCAGTAATATAACTACTTCTCTAAACCAGCATTTAAACAGATTTGGTAAAATTTTCAAAACCCATTATACAGTCGAGTTTTGTAACCTGGCTATGATAGCACTAAATGTAACACCCCAAACCCAGCCTAGACGTTATGACCGGATCTAGCGTGCCACATCAGGTGTTGTTTGAAAACTTTGTGTTCGTTCGAAAACTCATCTACAAATCAAAACTTTCAACCGTAAAAAGAAAAATCTCGATTTTTGTTGCTTATTAACAAAATAAGTTTTACCCAAAATTATTCCTTTTTAGAAATAATATCAATCATCTATTATTCGATTATAAAACCTTTTCTGTTGCAGAATTTAAGTTTAAACAGTTTAGAAAACGTGATATTTTTAAAAAACAATAGTTATTGTTTAAAAACCGTGTTTAATAAATTAGCAGTTTGTAATGAAAACTACATAAAAATTAAAAACAACTCCAATGGCCTTATTACAGAATTTATTAACCCAAAATTTAGAATAAAGTAAACTAAAATAAAGTAGCTAAATTATGCCCAAGAATATGCAAGACGTGTGGCCACTTCTAAGTCCCTCGAGCTCCAAATCCTCTAAGGCTGGGGATTACCTGCACAGTTAAAGAAAAAGGGTGAGTTACTAGAACTCAGTGTGTAATTCCCTTACTACTATCACGGTTTGGGCCCAAGCCCATACAGTATCAATCTGAGCTTAAGCCCTATTCAATAGCAATTTGGTAGAAGCCCTATTCGATGTCGATGCAGGTGAAGCCTATTCAAGAATGTGACCAGGGCGAAGCCCTATGATATGCAAGACAAATATGTACCCAACCCAAGTCCAACCAACACACCACCCGTACCAACTAACACACCTGTAAGGACCAAGTCAACCCACCCAACCAGCGCACCAATAACGCAGACTAGCTACTAAAAAAAAGTATACGTGGCTGATCCACTAAATCAATATAACGTGGAAGAGCCACCAGTACAGTGCTTCCTCCAAATCCATAACCCAATCCATGCAGTATGTCATGTCATATTAAACCAATGCATACAGCATATCATACCAATATCAATTAAATAGATTAGAAATACATCTCTAGAACTACCCCTAAGGGTATAATAGTCATCTGATCGGTTGGGGGTAAAACAATAATTTACTTCTTGGGGTATTCCAGTAATTTCACCCAACAAAGGCATTTCAGTAGTTCCACCCTTTAAAGGTATCTCAGCAAATCCACCCTCCGAGGGCATTTCGGTAATTTTGCCCACTAAGGGATTTTCGATAATTTTTACCCACCGAGGGTATTTCGATAATTTTTAGTCATCTAGCGGCCTTTCCGAAGGCCTACTGTCACCTCAATCGACACAGGTTCCCTTTTTGGTCACTACGGTGTAGTTGGGCCTAAAATCTAATTTCGGCCCAAACGAGCCCACATGCTCGTGTGGCCCATCCAGCTCATTTTTGGTCTCAGTTCTGTGGACTTTACAGTCGCATCAATCATTCAGCACTTACCATCACTTTTTCCCTTATGGGCCCATTTGCCCACTGGGCCCACTACGACCCAACAAGGCCCATAATGACCTAAGCCCACGAAAGAGATCGTGGCACTCCTATAGGTCCACCGTCAATGTTCGTGGCTCTATCTATCACTACGTGCACTCGCACGCTTGAGTGATCTCAGATGCCGATTATCTGGCATTTTGGTATTTCGACTTTTAGCCGATTCACAGAAACATCGCATATCAGATTAAGCATTGGTGTGAGATTACACACCTGTTATGGGTTGTTGGTTGAAGCTCCTAAAAATAGCACCTAAGAAAACAACAGTTCCAAACGATTAGCCTCAACCCTTGTTAAGACATCCTCACAAAATTGAAAATGTTAAATCAATCTAACTACTTACCACCAAACAAGTTATCTCCTACAAGGAAAGGGTAATCGGCCCTAAACCTTGGGGTAAGAATGACGAGTCCCTAGCAACATTCAATGAAAAAGAAAGGTGTTAGCGATAACTATCTTCATGGTAACGAAAATGAGAGCCTTTTTTGCTAAAGAAAAACAAAACGAAACAAGAAGAACACCAACAACAGATTTGAATATAGAGATTCGACTAGAGACACACTTACCAACCATTGCACGACAATAATCGACAGTTGTCTAACCACAGGATTCGGCCCTCACAATGGAGAACAAAAAGGATTCGAGATGGAAAAGGGTGAGTAGATTCGGCCTAGAAAACAAGTAGTGAATGTTAAGAGTTTTGGCTTTACCTATGTAAAGAGAGGGAACAAGAGGAAGAGAAATGTTACCTTCAACTAGAGAAGAACCGAATGAAGAAGAGATGTTCGGCAGCAAAGAGTAGCAATCGCGAAATGTTTTTGCAAAGTAAAAAGAATAGTGTGAAGGGAAAAGAAATGAAAGTGGAGGTGGAGGCTTAACACTTCGACAATTAGCAAGAAAATGAAAGAGAAAGAAAGATGATGAAAAGTGAATAGCTATAGGCAAAAGAAAGAAAAGTGCACGAAGAGGAGAAAATAATGCACCAAAACTTCAAAGGAGAAAGACCCGAAATGAATCAAAAGGGAGTAGCACAACACAGAGGGGACTCGATTTGCACTCACACTCAAGTGGCCGAAATTGCTACCAAATGCCACCCCCAGCCAAAATCTCCCCCTTAGGCACACTCTTAAATTCGACCACTACTCCCTCACTCCTCAACTCCTTGAATTTCTCCACCACCCTCTCCTTGAATCACTCCTAGCCTCCCATTCAAATTTGTTGACCAAGTCTTCAACCAACCTTGTAGAGTTTGATCCCAACTCTACCTCTTGCTCTCCCAAGTCGCAAAATAAAAGCCTCCAGTTGCCATCTGTGGGATTCGAACCCCATCCTTTCATGCCTTCCAAATGACGCCACAGCCACCTTGCCACATGCTCAACTTGTGTTAGTAAAACGCATTCAAATTACTTAAGCCCTACAACTGCCAACCCTATTCACTTTAGGGTTAAAAATTAAAATTTTTCCAAGGCTCAAACTCGAACCCAAGCCTCTTTAGAACCCCCAAATACCCTCAATTAACCAGCTGAGTGAGCACAACATACAATTAAGTAAAAAAATTATAACCCCTAACTTTTGGGGCGTTACACTTGCCTAAGGTGTTCGATACTCTAATCACAAATTTAGTAGACTCAACAGGTAGAGTCTTACTTGATACTAGATTCATACACACATAGGAATAAGTAGAACCTGGATCCATCAATGCAATCACATCAGTATCAAATAGAGTAAAAATACCCATAATAACGTCTAGAGATGACGCTTTTTCTTGTGCATGTATAGCATAGGCTCGAGTAGGTGCTCTCGCCTCGGATCTCACAGTTGTATCTGTTGTCCCTTTTTGACTACCATTTACATTTCAGTGTTTCTAAGAGGTTACCCCTAGCTGTCATGTTACTCGGTCTCGCACTCTGAACATTGTCTTTTTCAGCTAACTCTAGGCAATCTCGAATAAAATGATCTCGGGATCCACACTTATAACAAGTTTTATTATTGTATTTACCCCAGCATTCTCCAACGTATTGCCTCCCACACTGTCTACACTCAGGTTTGTTGCTTTTAGCATTTCCAGCACTTGATTCATTTAGAATTTGAGCTTTTGGACCAACACTTTGTTTCACACGATCTCTACTTGAATGTCCAAACGAAGTATTTGAACGATTGCTTGCATCTCTAAATCTCTTCGTCGAAGGTTGGGACGATTTACTCATCAATCTTTTTCTTTCATCTCTAGCCTCAGAATCTGCTTTCTTCTTTTCTTTGCTCAACTCCTCGGCTTTGCAGGCTCTTTCAACTAGTACAACAAATTCATATATATCAAGTATTCCTACCAACAATTTAATGTCTTCATTCAGCCCTTCAATGAAACGTTTGCACATAGTAGCTTCAGTCAAAACACATTCACGTGCATACTGAGTCAACCTCACAAACTCGTGTTCATACTCAATAATGGACATGTGGCCTTGTTTCAGCTCTAGAAACTCTTTACTTTTGTGATCTATAAATCGTTAACTAATATACTTCTTTCAAAATTCAGCTTGAAAGAAATCTCAAGTGATTCTCTCTCTCAGAACCACTGATATCAATGTCTTCCACCAATTATATGTTGTATCTCTCAATAAGGAAATAACACATTTAGTGCATTCATCAAGAGTCAACAACACCTCATCAACGGATGGTATTCTCGAGCCAAAACTTAGCTCACTCGGTATCATCATCAGCTGTGGCCCTAAACTCTTCAGCCCTATACTTTCTGATTTTATCCACAGGAGGCTTATTCAATCGGATCAGATCTATCACTTGTGACATAATAGGTACTTGTGGGGTGGAGGTTGTGGAGTAGCCAGATTCGTTTGAACGAACTCCGAGAACTAGTCACTCATCATTCAGAAGAAGGCTTTCTTAGCCTCTCCCTCTTGACTACTATCATTCGACCTAGATGTGGTCGGCGTTGTCCCTTGAGAAGGAGCAGGCGCATTACTCTCAACATCATCAGCAACTGCTCGATCGAGATCCATTTACTATATGAGAATACATTTTCAACTGTCAGGATTCATCACACTATCGTAATTATATATATGGCATGCATATCTAGACTCACACGCACTACGTTAGTCCTAGAATCGACTAAATCGTAGCTTTGATACCAATAAAATGTAACACCCCTAACCCGTAACCATCGCGGAATAGGGTTAAGAGGCATTACCTGACAATCAAAACATTTCATATCCATTTCACAATAAAAAGTCAATCATCAATCAATCATAATCAAATATAAACATGTATTCCTTAATGAGGTATACGAGACCTTAAACACGTGTTAGAAAGAGGTCGTCACTAAACCAAGCACATACAAAAATATTTAGAAATTTAAACATTTTTAAAAACTGCAGAGGTCACACGCCCGTGTTGGTAGGTTGTGTGCCTCACACGGCCTCGAACACGCCCGTACGTCCAAGCCGTGGCAAAACAGGGCATAAATACTGACTTTTCCACACGGCCTGAGACACGCCCGTGTGCCTCACCCATGGTCGAAACTGACTTGCACCACACGGCCAACCACACGTCCGTGTGTTTAGATCATGGTTGAGTCTGATTTGAATCTAATTATAATCTCGAAGACACGGTGGATCCACACACCCTTGTGCTCAATCGTGTGGGCAATTATAGGGCATTTTCAAGGCCAAACTTGCCTCCCACACTTAGTATCACCTACATACCTCAAATCACATGCATTTATACATCAAATGGCAACCAAAACATGCCAATTCACACACCAACTAATTAATAACCATATCATCTATATCTAAACTCAAGTTCCACTCAAATAAGTTCATTCCAAAAGTACTAATTTCATTTAACCAAAACATATAATACAAGCATCCTGTTATGAATACCACAAGATCACATTCAAACCACAAAACTCATCAACCATCTAAGCATGATCATACCATTTCCATTTTCAGTACCTCATGCCATATTCATCATTCATATAATCCACACATGTATTCCAACACCATTCAACTTTCAAACCATATCACATGGCAATCTTATACACATCAAAAACATGGTCTATCCACTAGACTATACATGCCATATACCAAATATATCATCTTTCAAAAATACCAAAATAGATAGTTGATAGTGTGATTGAGTCGTTGATGATCCCCGGATCCGAGGTTGCTTTACTGACACTGTAAAACAGAGAAACAATCACAGTAAGCTCTAAAGCTTAGTAAGTTCGTAACATAATACATTCCATTTAATGAATCAAATACAATAAACCAAAAGAATCCATCACATAGATTAACTTTCAGTTATTCACACCATATCATCCATAGCTAAAATACTCACTCAACCATTCATAAATCCATTTACAACTTCATCAACCACAAAGGTTCAATTCATACCTTAGCCAACACATAGTTATTCACCATTCATGCTACTCAATGCTCGATATTACATCTAGAGCAACCTTTGTTATTCATTTGATTTCATCGCACACTAAATGTATGTACTTTAAATCAAACTTATCTCGGTATCGCACACACAATGCCAAATCAATAAGCATATCGCACACACAGTGTCAAATCAATAAGCTAAAGCTTCTATTATTTCGCACACACAGTGCTAATCATATCGGTCTCATTTCTAATATCGCACACTTAGTGCCTCATTACTCAATTTCATATATAACATTTCTATTTCATTAACTATATAATTCATTCATTTCTCATCATATAGATATAAATTAAACAACTTGTATTATATCTGAACTTACCTTGGACATCGAAATACCAAAACTAGCCGATCAATCGAGTACTTTATCATTGCCTCAATCTCGATCAAAATCTCTCTTTTCTTGGTCTATACATATTTAAATTTAACTCATTCAATCACCAATTCATTCAATTTAATCCAAACACACATATTTAGGGTATTTCACAAAATAGCCCTCACATTTTCACATTTCGACACTTTAGTCCATATTTCATAAAATCATCAAATACACATAATCTCATTTCACCCATGCCTAGCTGAATTCTTCTTATGCTCATACAAGCCCATATATTTCATTTATTTCACATTTTAGTCCCTCAAAATATTATTTTCTTAATTAAGTCCAAATTACTCGAAATCACCAAAAACTCAAAGACAAACTATGTTAATCTAACACATATCTTCAATATTTCACCAACTAACAACACAAATCTCACATATTTATCAATGGCATATCTCAAAAACACCATCAATTTCTAAAATTTAAGCATGGGTTTGATAATACACTAAGCGACGATCACAAAAACGTAGAAATTATCAAAAATCGAGCTCAAAACATACCTCAATCAAGATCAAAATGTGCCGAACCCTTATATTCTTTCTCTTTTCTTTTTTTGCTTATATTCGGCCAAAGATGATGATTAAATGGCCATTCTTTTTATTTTATTAAAGTTATATTAACATAATTATTAAATACCAATTTTAGCCCTTTTTTATAACATTTAAAATCCACTAACATTAGGCCATTTTTGTCCATCCTATCTATTAATGGTCTAATATCAATTTAAGGACCTTTCATTTAATAATCCATGCTAAATAAACATTTTGACAATCAGCTACAGAACTTTTACATTTTATACAATTAAGTCCTTTTTCATAATTCTACACTCAAACTATAAAATTTTCGCACAAAATTTTCACATATGCTTAATCACATATTATAAACATAAAAAGTAATATTAAAATATTTTTTTGACCTCGAATTTGTGGTCCCAAAACCACTATTCTGACTAGGGTCTAAATCGGGCTGTTACATACAGTGACATCAATTCAAAGGCACAGAACATTACATACTTAGGCAGCAAAAGCATCCATATTCATGGCTAAAACATATAAACTTTATATGTTTATCTAACATAATCACTAATTTATTAAGCCCTAGATAAAATGTAACACCCCAAACCCGGCCTAGAAGTTAGGCCCAAATCCGGCGTGTCACATTGAAGTGTTTTGCGAAACCTTGTTTTCGTTGAAAACCCTTTTAGAGAAAAGTTAAGTAAAATCCATTTTTCTTTCAAAATGAGGTGTATCCAAAAACCATTTCCTTGTTACTATGTAAAAATTTTCTTTGACAGCGGAAGCTCGTTCTTAAAAAAAATTATTTCCAAAAAAATTGAAATATACTTAGAGGAAATCAATCTAGGTTCCATTTCAAAACTATAATGCATAGTGGAAGTAATGGAATAATAACTAGAAGGAAAACCCTATTACAATCCAAAATAAAATAACTTAAAATAAATAACTTAAAATCTAGAATTTAGATATTAAGAAAAACAGGTTTAATCGTCTTACTAGTTGGCTACCTCTGAGTCCCTCCATTCGTCGAACCGCCTACTGAAGAACACTTGAGAAAAATAAAAGAGGGAGTGAGTTTTTGAAAACTCAATGGTACGACCCTCATCAAATAAATAGCATACATATCATATTGTTAACATAATAATACCATACATGCAATGCTGTGCAAACCCTCCCCAAATAATCCATCCGGTACACTTTGTCTCCGTCCAACCGAAACCCTTCTGTGGGGATTTCTAAATTAACCCACCCATCCGGTACACTTCAATGGTAGCCCGGTTGCGGTACCACCTAACGTTATAGCAAAGCTGCTAATTATATAATAGGCTTAAAAATCCATCGGTGGATCCACAGTTGTCAAGCAATCAGGCGATCCTCATATACTTCCTCCATTCCATAATTCCCATCCATATGCATCCTAAACAAAATATCATATAAATCCAGCAAATATACGAGTAACATCCATAAATCTTACATTCAACACATAGGGGTATTTTAGCCATTTAATAAATCAAAGGTATTTCGGTAATTTTGCAATTTAGGGATATTTCCCTAATCCCACCCTACAGGGGTATTTTAGTAATTCTTAATAGTATGGGTCTTAATTACGAACCTTGGCCCGTCAACAAGTCCTCGCGGCTAAAGTGAATAGACTCTACGCACTAGGTAGGATTCCAGAAAAGAGGAGGTGGGTCATTAAGACCGCTTAAGTACCAAGCTCTCCCTAGACCCAACCTAGAAATGCATATGCCCGTTGCCACACTTAAACCTTATGACTTGTTCACAGTCACACTTAATAGGTTATTAAAGTTTTATGTAAGGTTAAACAATTCACCAAATACTAAGCCCAAGACCCCTTACAAAGCCCAAACAAATTCACATACGTTCATATTTCCCACCATGCCCAATCTCATTCATATGGCCCATTACGCCCAAATCACATTCATATGGCCCACTAGACCCAAATCAATTCCAAGCCATGTAACCAGCATGACTAGTTCATCACTTATTACCAAATCATCAAATTCACCTATTTTGAGTCCACGGCCCATCGGGCCCATTTTGCCCATTCTGGCCCAATTGGCCACAACACGACCCAAATCCATAAGATCGCTCATGGGGTCTCTGTTATCGATTCCATTTCTCTCATACAAGTGTTCACACACTCGCAAGACTACCAAAGCCAAACTTTCGGGATTTCGAGATTCCCCAATCCATTGTGTGTGTATAGTGTATGTATACACCTGATAACAAAATGCGTTGTGATCTCCTTAGCCACAATCCTACAAACGATGTCACTCAATGATTAATCACATATACTTATCGAATACTTACCAAAAGCCGAAGTCTCACCTTAACCTTACTTGAAACACCAAGCCTTAATAGCTTTTCCTTGATCACTAATCACGAGTATTTCCTAAATCTGCATCAATCTTAATTATTAAAAACTGAACAATAAGTGACGTATATCCATCTTAAGTCACCCTTACAATACTTACGACCACTCGGCCAATCTTCAAAACCAGAAGTGAAGAATACTTACCCCAAATCCCGAAATGCATAAAGAGTAATTTGAAAAAGATATGAAGAACAGAGATTCGATATCAATCCCCTACCAAAATCAATTTAGAAAGAGTGAGGGAGAGGAGAAATCGGTTCTAGCAAGATCAATTAAAGAGAAAAGTACTTACACAAGACTCGACTAGGTTGAATAAATGGTGACGGGACAAAAAGAATTTCGACAAAGGGAGGGGGAATTATTTGGATTTACAGGGTTTGAAAAAGTAACAAGAAGAAAAGAAAGAAGATCAATGTGCTTGTGTGAGGGTAACTACAGGATATTCGGTAAAGAAAGAAAGGCTAACCTATTTGCAAAACTCTCCAAATGCCGAAGCCACAATGAAAATTCGTAATACCCCCTAAAAGATCCAAAATGACACTCATCTACCCTCTTAAGCCGAATTTATACACTTCCCACTTCCCAAAACGGCACTAACTCTTCACACTTCTCAGCTCTTAACTTTTCTCCCTGATAACTCCTCAATCTCATCCTAAATTTTCTCCAAGAGAAGCTCCTACAATCTATCATTGATTTCCTCCACAACCATCTCACAAGACCAATTAAAACTCTCCAAAGCTAGAATTCAAATCCAACACAAACTCTGGCCGTCCAATCTGTAAAATAAATACCCCAATAAAATACTATGCCACTACTCGAACCTTGAACTCCCTTGCCTGCTAATGATGCCACCTCTCTGCTCCCTAAGTGGCGCCACTTTGCCACTACACCACTTCTCTTTTGTGTCATTTTTTTCTTTATTTATTTAAAAGACCTACTAACTGAAGTCATAGTTCCCTTGGGCTAAAACCAAAATTTTTCTTATACCCTTACTTGATCCCAGGACATCTCCAGCACCCCTAGACACTCCAAAATCATTAACCCTCAATGCCCATATGCCAATTATCATTTTCTCGCTCACTTAAAAATTTTCTAAGTCCCAAAGCCCAAGGCCCAATAGGCCCAATTCTATTAGGCCCAAAAATTTGGGGCACTACAACTCTACCCCCTTAAAGAAATTTCGTCCTCAAAATTTTCAACTAACTATTAATCGCACCGCTCAAGTCACACCACTATGCTTTCACTGTGCACTCTGATTTTAATAACACTAACACACTTTAACTCTAATTGAACCCTTTACACTTACCCCAAAAAAACCTACCCACTGAAGTAGATAAACATTGCACGCATACAGTTTCTATACCCAAAATATCGTATCCACACAAAACATACCCAACTTAATGGTGATTGAACAATCTCGAGCCTGATGCTCCTCAGACCCGCATCTGAAACACACTCCTGACTTCCTTCAGCATTCACTCGGATGACGCCTTCTATAATATTCACAAGCCGAAAAGTTTTGACGTACCTAAACATGCTTCACAGAACGAGATTGCAGCCCTAAAGAACTGCGATCTCTTTTTTTCTTACAGTGCACGTACCTAACCCAAAGTGTTTCACCAATTTCTTTAACCTCCTGTAGTACCTTCCTTACTAGCTGGGTCAGCACATCAGTAACGAATTCTGGGTTACCACTACTCGAGGTTAGTGGCCTCACTCTGACATCTGTCTCCTGGACCATCTCATGCTCTGGTGAAGCCGGTGCCTCCCCAGCAGATGTGTGGCCCGATGCTGATGATCCAGCCATAACACTTTCACGGCCTCTACCGTGACCTCTTACACCTCTTCTAGCACTCATCGTTGATTCTCATATTATCAGAATTAGGAATTTTATAAAATTTTAGTTAGTTTCAGTAATTAAGCCGATGCTTTATGATAGTATTAAGTAAAGAGGTTGTTTTTGTAAATCCTCTACAGTTTCAAGTTCCCACGGGCTTTAGTTTCACTCTAACTAAAAAGCTTTAGTATAATCATCTAAAGTATCCCACTAACTATCTATAATATATCAAGTTAAACAAGCTTAATAATAAGAGAACTTACTTGGTTCGACGTCGGAGACTCGGTGTGCCACATCACAAGAAAAACACCCCAAACCCGGCCTAGAAGTTGACCCAAATCTGGCGTATCATATTGAAGTGTTTTTGCAAAAACCTTGTTTTCATTGAAAACCCTTCTAGAGAAAAGTTAAGAAACATCCATTTTACTTTCAAAACGAGGTGTAGCCAAAAACCATTTCCTTGTTACTATGTAAAAATTTTCTTTGACAGCAGAAGCTCGTTCTTAAAATACAATTATTTCCAAAAAAACTTGAAATATGCTTAGAGGAAATCAATCCGAGTTCTGTTTCAAAACTATAATGCATAGTGGAAGTAATGGAATAATAACTAGAGGGAAAACCTTATTACAATCCGAAATAAAATAATTTAAAATAAATAACTTAAAATCTAGAATTTAGATATTAAGAAAAACAGGTTTAATCGTCTTGCTAGTTGGCCACCTCTAAGACCCTCCATTCGTCGAACCGCCAACTAAGGATCACCTGAGAAAAAAAAAAAAGAGGGAGTGAGTTTTCAAAAACTCATTCTGTACGACCCTCGTCAAACAAATAGCATACATATCATATTGTTAACATAATAATACCATACATGCAATACTGTGCAAACACTCCCCACATAATCCATCCAGTACACTTTGTCTCTGTCCAATTGAAACACTTCTGTGGGGATTTCTACATCGACCCACCCATCCGATACACTTCAAGGGTAGCCAGGTTGCGATACTACCTATCGTTGCAATAAAGCTGCTAATCATATAATAAGCTTAAAAAGCCATCGGTAGATCCACAGTTGTCAAGCAACCATACGATCCTCATATACTTCCTCCGTTCTATAATTCCCACCCATATGCATCCTAAACAAAATATCGTATGAATCCAGAAAATATATGAGTAACATCCATAAAGCTTACATTCAACACATAGGGGTATTTTAGCCATTTCACAAATTAAGGGTACTTGAAATTTTACAATTTAAGGGTATTTCTCTAATCCCACCCTATAGGGGTATTTCAATAATTCTTAACAGTATGGGTCTTAATTACAAACCTTGGCCCGTCAACAAGTCCTCACAGCTAAAGTGAATAGGCACTACGCACCAGGTAGGATTCCAGAAAAGAGGTGGTGGGTCATTAACACCGCTTAAGTACCAAGCTCTCCCTAGATCCAATCCTAGACATGTATATGCTCGTTGCCACACTTAAACCTTATGACTTGTTCATAGTCGCACTTAATAGATTATTAAAGTTTTATGTAAGGTTAAGCAATTTACCAAATACTAAGCCCAAGACCTCTTACAAAGCCCAAACAAATTCACATACGTTTATATGGCCCATCAGGCCCAATCTCATTCGTATTGTCCATTACACCTAAATCACATTCATATGGCCCGTTAGACCCAAATCAATTCCAAGCCATGTAACCAGCATGACTAGTTCTTCACTTATTACCAAATCATCAAATTCGCCTATTTTGAGCCCACGGCCCATCAAGCCTATTTTGCCCATTCTTGCCTAGTTAGCCTCAACAAGACCCAAGTCCATGAGATCGCTCATGAGGTTTCTATTATCGATTCCATTTCCCTCATACAAGTGTTCGCACACTCACAAGACTACCGAAGCCAAACTTTTAGGATTTCGAGATTTCCCAATCCATTGTGTGTGTATAGTGTATGTCCACACCTGATAACAAAATGCATTACGATCTCCTTAGCCACGATCCTACAAACGATGTCACTCAATGATTAATTACATATACTTATCGAATACTTTACCAAATGTCAAAGTCTCACCTTAACCTTACTTGAAACACCAAGCTTTAATAGCTTTTCCTCGAACACTAATCACGAGTACTTCCTAAATCTGCATCAATTTTAATTATTAAAAATTGAACCATAAGTGATGTATATCCATCTTAAGTCACCCTTACCATACTTACGACCACTCAGCCAACCTTCAAAACCAGAAGTGAAGAATAATTATACAAATCCCAAAACGTATAAAGAGTAACTCGGTAGAGATCTAAAGAATAGAGATTCGATATCAATCCCTTACCAAAATCGATTTAGAAAGAGTGAGGGAGAGGAGAAGTCGGTTCTAGCAAGATCAATTGAATGGGTAAAGTACTTACAGAAGACTCAGCTAGGTTGAAGAAATGGTGACGGCACAAAAAGAATTTCGGCAAAGGGAGGGTGGAATTATTCGGCTTTAGAGGGTTTGAAAAAGTAACAAGATGAAAAGAAAAAGATCAAATGTGCTTGTTTGAGGGTAACTATAGGATATTCAGTAATGAAAGAACGACTGACCTATTTGCATACCTCTCTAAATGCCGAAGCCATAATGAAAATTCGTAATACCCCCTAAAAGACCCAAAAATGGCACTCATCTACCCTCCTAAGCCGAATTTGTACACTTCCCACTTCCCAAGATGGCATCAACTCTTCACACTTCTCAGCTCCTAACTTTTCTCCCTAATAACTCCTCAATCTCATCCTAAATTTTCTCTAAGATAAGCTTTTACAATCTCTCATTAATTTCCTCCACAACCATCTCACAAGACAAATTCAAACTCTCCAAAGCTAGAGTTCAAATCCAACACAAACTCTGGCCGTCCAATCTGCAAAATAAATACCCCAATAAAATACTATGCCACTACTCGAACCTTGGACTCCCTTACCTTCTAATGGTGCCACCTCTCTGCTCCCTATGTGGCGCCACTTTGCCACTACACCACAAGCTCTTTTGTGTCATTTTTCTTCTTCATTTATTTAAAAGACCTACTAACTGAAGTCACAGTTCCCTTGGGCTAAAACCAAAATTTTTTCCTATACCCTTACGTGATCCCGGACATCTCCAACACCCATAAACACTCCAAAATCATTAACCCTCAAAGCCCACATGCCAATTGTCATTTTCTCCCTCACTTAAAAATTTTCTGAGACCTAAAGCCCAAGGCCCAAAGCCAATAGCCCCAATTCTACTAGGCCCAAAAATTTGGGGCGTTACATCAAACATACAAATCCCACATTTATTAAGCTTCATTCAATTTCTATCTAGTTACCAAATTATACTCAAATCCCTCATTTCATCGAAAGGTCATGATTCCAACATTACACAACCATGCCATAAGTCACATATCCAAATATTTCACATTCACTTAGCATTCCATGATCATATCACTATAGAGATTGGCACATATAAAAATATACTTAGGCTTACAACCATGTTGCCCACATAAGCCAACTTACATAGCCAAATAGAAAACAAGCCTTTGACGATTACAAGCTAACATATTGGCTACAATCATAAAGACACATATAATCAATTGACTTAGTCCCTATACATGCCATAACTAAAAATACTTGAATTTATATATACTAAAATGGTAGCTTGATAGTGTGATCGAATCTCTGGCGATCTCCAACTCCAGCTACCTTTTATCCCTACAAGACATTGGAAAGAAAAGGGGAGTACGCTTTAAAGCTTAGTAAGTTCATATGCAAATAATAAACAACATTAATTATACATTGTCATATGAATAACATGACGTATATTAACATAAATGTCATTAAACTTCATGAGCATAACTTACTCAATAATATGAATAATATAACTTAATTCAAAATAAATGACATTACACCTAATGAGCACATCTTGCTTAGTCATAAAAATAGCATATCATTTTCCCCGATCAACAAACCATTTCAAGCCTCCCATAAAACATACACATTAATTATGAGCATTTACATTTCAAGTATATACTCTTACATCTTTCAATTGCCTAAACTCTTATCTTTCCATGCTTCCATAATCATTTTAATATGCAATTTTACTAATCTTTCCTTTATCTCATATCCAATAAATCACAATTTGCATGAATACAACATGCTATGTCATGACTCAATCTAGCCCGAAAGCCAATCACAAAATCGTTAATCGAATTTACTAAGTATTTCATACGTCACAAGTATAAACTTATAATCACAAGGTTTTCATCACATTTTGAGCTCATTAAGAATGAGTTTTATGTACATACATGTACCAACTTGTAACTTACTATAATCTTTCACATTATACCATAGTCTTTCACAACTTAAATTTTTTCGTTAAGTTTTCGATTGAACCACTTTGAATACTAAAGGATACTCGAGAAATTTCACACACGTAGTACTATACCAATTCCATATCCCAGATATGGTCTTACATGAGATCTCATACCGATGCCAATAGCCCAGCTATGGTCTTACATGAAATCTCATATCGATGCTATATCCCAGATGTGGTCTTGCACAAAATCTTATATCGATGACATATCCTAGATATGGTCTTACACGAAATCTCATATCAATGCCATATCCCAGATATGGTCTTACACGAAATCTCATATCGATGCCGTGACATTTGTATCCTATCTATTCCTAATGTTCAACCGGGATATTTCTCACTTGTCAAAACTTTTTTGAATTACATTCAAAGAGTAAACCACAATTCATACAATAGTAAAGTAATTAAAGCATAAATAACGATGCATTATTTACATACGAACTTACGTCGACATCAAAATGGCGAAAGGACTTAATTATCAATTACTCGTTTTTCCCTCGTTCTAGGTCTGAACCTCATTTTTCTTGATCTATAATATCACATTTAACTCATTTATTATTCACATTATTCAATTCACTCCAAAAATCATATTATGGAAAAATTACATTTTTGCCCTTAAACTTTGACATTTTACATTCTTTTCCCTAGACTCAAAAAATGAATTTCATTCAATTTCCTCACACCCAAGCCTAGCCGAAGCTATTTTCATACTCATAACAGCCCACATTTTTCATCAGTCATATTTTTACTACCCATTTTACAACTTTTACAAAAAAAAGTCATTTTTGACGTTTTTACCAAAAATCACTTAGCAAAAGTCGTTTATCATACATTAAGCTTTCATTTTCTACCATAAAACATGAAAAAACATGCATGTCATACATGGGTAAAATTTTAAACATGAACCCTACTTCAAAACAATGGTAGAAATAGAAAGATTGGGTGAATAAGACTTCAAAAACATAAAAAGCATTAAAAACGGGGCTAGGATGTACTTACAGTCAAGCTTGAAAGTTGAAGAAAACCTAGCTATGGTGTCATGAAATTTTTGGCCAAGGGGAGAAGATGGACACCAATTTTGACTTTATTTTCCCTTTTTATTATTTTATTAACCAAATGACCAAAATGCCCCTAAAACCTTTCTTTGAAATTTTTCCTAAACATGTCAATTTTTTCCATAAAAATAGAAATTGGTCAAATTACTATTTAAGGACCTCTAACTAAGAATCATAACTACTTCATACTTAAAGCTTCTAGAACACACATTTTGTAACTTTTGCAATTTAGTCCTAAAAGTCAAATTGGACATTTTACCAACAAAATTTCTCAATGAAACTTTCACACAATCAAGAAATCATATTATGAACCTTAAAAAATAATAAAATAATTATTTATACTTCAAATTTATGGTCTCAAAACCACTATTTTGACTAGACCCTAATTCGGACTGTTACAATCTAGCTAGCCTGTACCTTGAATTTTGAAATTGTTAAAGATTTTGAGAGTTTTCATTGTTGAATCTAAGTGTTCGTTGTTGTTTAATTTTGAAATATGAAAGCTTGATGATAGTTTTACATGGTTTGTTAAGTGGTTTTTGATGAAAATACATATAGGGATTAAATTGTGAAAAGTGCAAATTGAGTGGTTGAAATGTGAAATAAATGGAAGTTTTGGGCTGCAAGGGACCTATAAATAATTCAGCCAAGCTTGGGTTTATTAAAATTATGTGAATTTTGTGTTTTGTGAAATAAGGACTAAATTGTAAAAGTTGTGAAATACTTAAGGCAAAAGTGTAAAAGTGCTTTAAAGTGTGATATGGACTAAATTGAAAGAATATGTGATTGAATAAGTAATTTTTTAATTCATATAGATCAAGAAAGAAAGAATTCAGATTTAGATAGGGGGAAAAGTAAGGTTATTGAATAGTCGATTTGTTTCGTCATTTTCGTATATGAGGTAAGTTCGTATAATTGAACTTAATTGTGCATTTGTTTAATTGATTGATAGAATTGAGATTGTATGTATTCCATTAGTTAAATTTAGAGATATTGACTTTAAATGTACGGTTTAAGCATACGAGTTGCTGAATAAGACCATAGTTGGGCTATGGTAAATTGGATAATAAGACCATAATCGGGTTTTGGCATGTGAATATAAGACCATGGCAGAGCCTTGGCAGTGTATGTGTAAGACCATAGTTGGACGGGCATTAGAAAATAGATGTACTTATATCGTAAACATTTATAAAGTCGAAGTGATTTGATAAGTGAATTAGTGAGAATAGATATGTATCAGTACAGATATGTATAGAAAACTGTTCGAATGATGAATTATAAGAAAATGAGAACTTATGAGTTGCTTGGTAGTTAAACTTTATGTTATCTCATTGATTGAGGTTTCAATTGCAAATTATGTATCTATTTGGAATTGTTAATGAATGATGGTTATTATTTCAAATATACATACGAACTTACTAAGCTTTATAGGTTACTTTGTTTATTTTCTTCTATGTTTTATAGTAAATCGAAGCTAGTTTGGAATCGAGGATCTTCAGGAGCTTCATCGCACTATCGGATATCTATTTTGGTACTTTTGAGTTGTGTATATATGGTATATGGCCTGTATAGGTTTGAGTCATTTTGATATGTTTGATTAACATGTATTTTGGGCCATTTAAGTTGTCTTGTGTCGATGATTTGGTTAATGTATAAAGATGTGTGAATGGCTTTGTTTTGAATTAGGTAAATTGACCTATAATGAATGACTGAGGTTGAATTGATAATGCATATTTGGAATGGTTTTATTGAATAAATCATATATGTGAATTATGTCTAGAAAAGAAAAATGAGTTTATAGGTATTTGGATAGGTAAATGGCATTGAATTGAGTATTGAAATGGTTGAAATGGATATAGTATCATTTTGTATTGGTTGATGACTTTTGGCTTCATATTTGTGTCTTAAATTGGTACCAATTGAGCTTATGTAGGTATGTGAAAAATGGGTGGCAAAATGGCTTGGTAAATAGCCTATTTTTGTCCACACGGGCAGAGA
The DNA here is from genome assembly GCA_025506655.1 of Gossypium rotundifolium. Classification (NCBI taxonomy): domain Eukaryota; kingdom Viridiplantae; phylum Streptophyta; class Magnoliopsida; order Malvales; family Malvaceae; genus Gossypium; species Gossypium rotundifolium. The sequence goes on along the minus strand of CP106732.1, from coordinate 95,344,886 downwards.
CACGGGTGTGTGTCACAACCGTGTGTCACACACGGTCATGTTACATGGACGTGTGGCCCTTGGTGTTGAAATTGAATTGAAGTCAGTATGCTCCATACGGTCTCACACACAGGCGTGTGACTGGCCGTGTGGTACAAGTCAGTATACCCCTTAATTGGCACATAGCCTAGCACACGGGCGTGTGACTTGGCCGTGTTGCATAAGTCAGTAAACCCGATAGGTTTGGCACGGCCTAGTACACGGCTTGACACATGGGCATGTGTGGCCACTTCGAAGGCCACACGTGCCAGACACACTATAACACCCCTAACTCATATCCGTCGCCGAACTTGGGTTACGAGGCATTACCAATCCAATTACAACCCAGAACAAACATTCATCATTTTTTTACATGCTTTATATATTAACATATCTAAACAAATATTTTGTAAGCTAATTATTGAACATATTACTTCAATACATGTGTATATTAAATCGAATAATCCATATCACACAGCTTATTGTCCTTTAATGTGTCTAACATAAACAACTACACAAAATGGTCAAGTAAGGATTTTAAACATCATAGTGATACGCACATTTAGCATTATCATATATGAATCATTTCCAAACTTCAATAATAAGTTAAAATATACCTAAGTAAATCATATTTAAACATAATTAATTCAATCATACAAAGAGCTTTCAATTTGGTCATCAAATAGCCTTAACATTCGTACTAAGTTTCTCCATTCAATAATAAGCAAATCATACTATTTCATTTTCGAATATCACATATATCATGTCTAAACATCATTCAATATAACATTCAAGAAACTAAATAAAAATTTGAACCTAAATAGCCAACTATTCAAGCATAATATATGTATATACTTGCTTACACAAACCGAATCAAAATGGCCAAATATAATCATGCATTGTAGAACTTAATTCTTATCTAACAAGTAACCAAATCAAATACACACATACATAGCATGAACAGTACTTAACTAATATATCACATACTATAATTTAAATATGCAACCATCATTTACTTCATTGCCTAAACCAATATTACATCATGATTACCATTATTCATTTCCCAAAACAGATATCCAAACACCAACAAATATATATACCATGTATTAAACTCATCAACATGAACTAATTTATAAGTTATTTATGTCATAACCAATTAAAATATATAACCGAATTCACAAAAGTCCTAAGTATCAAGATTTAGCCATTTTCGCATGGCCTAATTTATATACATAACCCAAAACAATCCTTTCAAAATATAACCCAGCCTAACATGCCATAATTCAAAAATTTAATTTATAAAATACCTAAGTTAGTCGATAGTGTAATAGACTTTGACGATGATCCCGAGCTCGTAACTAGACTTCAAAATCTATAAAACAATACAAACAAACACACATAGTAAGCTATTATAGCTTAGTAAGTTATAAGCAATTTCACAACAACAATGCATTATATCATTGTATAAATAAAATCAAATTAATATAATCACTACCAAGGTTTATAACCATAACTATAATTTATATCACCTTTCGAAAACTTTCACTTTTCATACCCCAAAGGCCGAACATCCAAGCCTTCGATAATAGATTTCACACGCATATTTTACTTACCGAATTTATACTTGCATATCAAACTCATATAACTCACATATTCAAGATCAAACCTAATCAAATTAACTCCTTATACAAAATTCCTCATGGCCAAATTACATTATATAATTCATATAGTAATCAATGAGATTTTGTAAGGATTTCCCCATATCGACCTATATCAACCGAACTATATATTTAATAAATATATTCCATCCAAACCAAATTGTCACACATACTTGACTTCAAATAATAGCATCTCATAATATCAACTTACCATATTCAATCCAAACTATAAAAATTAATCTCACACTTAGTGCTCTTTATCCGATTTCGCACACTTAGTGCTTGGTATTTAAAAATTCGCACACTTAGTGCATAACAACCGATTTCGAACACTTAGTGCTTGGTATTTAAAAATTCGCACACTTAGTGCTCAGTGTCGAAATTTCTCATTAGTGCATCTCTCAAACTTATTCCTTATTCATATATATACACATAAACTTATAATCAACCATATATATATTTATAAATTTCAAATCAACTTATTCATCTCACAATTCCTTATCACATTCGGCAATATTCATTACATATATATATATATATATATATATATATACTTCCATTTAAATTACTCACATCATTATAAATAAATTTCAATTCAACTCAATTGCATAAAAACTTACCTCGAGTATCGACGGACTATGTTTCCCGACTATTCGATCAACTTCATTTTTCCCCGATCCAATCCTGATTCTTTTTGTTCTTGATCTAATAAATTTCAAATTAAGCTCATTCAAACATATTTTCATTCAATTTAATCCAAAACAAATAAATGGGTAAATTACATTTTTACCCCTAATATTTTACAATTTCACAATTTAGTCCTTATTGCACAAAACACAAAATATTCAAAATTTGACTATATCATGCTTAGGTCGAATGTTCCATACACTCATACAAGTCCATAATTTCATTTATTTTACATTTTAGTCCCTAAATTTATTATTTTTGCAATTTAGTCCTAATAACTCAAAATCATCAAAAACTCCAATACAAAACATATTAATCCAAAACATATCATTCATAATTTATCATCAAACATCACAAAACAAAAACATTCATCAATGGCATAACTCAAAATATTCACCAAAATAAAAAATTCAAGCATGGGTCGAGTAGTACTCGAAGCAACGATCTCAAAAATATAAAAATTATCAAAAACCAAGCTAAAACTTACCTTTAATCAAGTTCCAAAAATGGCCAAACCTAAGGAACTCTTGTTTCTTCTTCTTTTCTTTTTTATTCTGTCATGCAAAATAAGAAACCATTGCTTTTAATTATTTTATGTTTTATGTTATATAACATTATTAACTAAATTACGTATATAACCTTTATAAAATAATGAAAAAACCATATAATGGTTGTCTTTCACCGTCCATTACAATATATCATGGGTAATTTGCAACTTACAGCCTCCAAATTAATAGAACAACCACTATTCAGCCCTTTTACAAAAAACCACTAAATTTTTATTTTACGTGATTAAGTCCTATTATTAAATTAAGCATACAAACAATCAAATTTTCACACGAAACTTTCACACATGCAAATTCAAAGATAATAAACACGAAAAATAATATTTAAATATTTTTTAACTTGGATTTGTGGCCCGAAACCACTGTTCCGATTATGTTCAAAAAAATCAGGCTATTACAACTCTCCCCCTTAGGGATTTTCGTCCCGAAAATCTTACCGGTGAGTAGATTAGGATAACATTCTTTAATTGAATCCTCAAGCTCCCAAGTTGCTTCCTCAACCCCGTGCTTATGCCACAGTACTTTCACCAACGAGATTTTCTTATTACGCAACTCTTTCACTTCGCAAGCCATAATACGAATCGGTTCTTACTCATATGTCAAATCAGACCGAATCTCAATCTCCAACAGACTAATCACATGAGTAGGATCGGATCTATATCGTCGAAGCATCAAAACATAGAAAACATTGTGGATCTTTTCTAACTCAGGTGGCAACATCAATCTGTACGCAACCATCCCGATACGCTCAATAATCTCGTACGGCCCAATAAATCTCGAACTAAGCTTTCCCTTGCGACCAAATCTAAGTATTTTCTTCCACTGTAAGTCTTTCAAGAATACTCGATCACCAATCTGAAACTCTATATCTTTACGTTTCAAATTTGTATAGGATTTCTGACGGTCTGACGCTGCTTTCAAACTTTCACAGATCACTTTTACTTTCTGTTCAGTCTCTTTGATTAGATCAACCCTGTGTATCTTGCTTTCACTTAGCTCGATCCAATATAGAGGTGTATGACATTTACGACCGTACATGTGACATCCCGAAATTGGGCCTAGTAAGATTGGGCCCTGGGCATAAGAATGTTTAAAATTTTCGAGAATATGAGAATGGTGTTGTTACAAATTGGACTTATTAGTTAAGTGAATTTGGAAGGTTACGGGGTTTCTACGAAGTCTCGGGTTTAATTGGGCCTTAGGAAAAATTTGGTATTTTAGCACTTTAAGGAGAGATGGTAAGTAGCTTCAAGGCTTATAGAAATAAACGAGTAAATTGTTTGCATAAATAAGCAATTGGTAAAGAGGATATGGCACCACATGAAGTACCTTGAGGGAAGAGGTTCAAATCTCATTGTGTACAAATTTTTTATTTATATTTTTGCATACTCCCCCTAAGTGTCGGCCAAGGTGTAATTATGGCAAGGTGGACTTTTATTTTTATGGCAAGATGGCTAAAGAGATTAAGGAAAGGTTGAGGTTGGGGAAAGGAATCAAGAAAAAGGGGAAAGTAAGGGGAACAAGTGGCTTATTTCAAGGAAGATGTCATGGAAAGTATGGGTGGCAAATTGTTGACCATTTTAGCTATGTATGTGGATGGTTTTGTGTGTTAGGGGATAGCCGAATTTTTCCTTGGTGTATTCATGAAAGTTTTGGTTTTTGCTTGTGGTCAAAATTCCTTCATGCAACATTGGTGTCATTTTTTCTTTCTCTCTAAATTTTCCTTCTTACAGATTCATCAGGCCATTGGTGAACATATTCTCATCTTTTCTTTCTTTTGATGCCGAATGTACCCAAATCTATGAGACCAAAGTTTGTTCACTCATCACCTTTTTGAAAACTGAAACTAGTGAACACCCATCTTCTCTTTTTCTTTTCTTTTAATCATCCTTTCAACCCTTCTTCCATATATTAAAATGAAATAAAGCTTTATTTTGAATCAAATCCTTCTCTTTTATTCATTTTCTTTATAGCCAAAACACTCCAAACACCTTGATACATCTTCTCCTTTCTTTTAATCATTTCTACTCATTTGTGTTGACACTCACTCCTTTGATCAATCAAGTTATAGGGGAAGGCCAAAACTTTGACTCATCCGTAGCCATTGTACAATCTTTAGAAATCAAAACTAATATCGTTAAGGTTAGGGATTCATCATGGTTCTTTTTGGATCTTTTCATTGACTGGTTATTTTGTTTAACAAGATAGTGGTTGTGACTAATCGATTATGTTTTAGGGGCTAAATCGCTCGATCTATACCTCGTAATAAGAGACTCAGATTGTTGGTAAGTGATATAGATTGTTAATCAATCGAAATATTTTTTTGAAGTGGTAAATTGGGCTTTGGGCTAATTGTTGATTGATTGTATCTTTAGGTGCCGCGGAGAATATCGTGTTACGGATCCCGTAATAAGGTGTGTAATCCTGTACCTTATAAAAACATGTTTGAAATGGTGTGTAATCTCACATATCTCAGAAAGTTTGTATGATATGTTTTGTGATTCAGTCAAAATACCGAAGAAAATAGGAAACCGGCATCCGTGATCACTCGGGCGTGCATATGATCATAGTGGTAATCATATTTGTAATAAAATAGTTTTGGTTAGAAATAGTGACGTGTTTTTGAAAAATCACCAAAAAATAGGAGAAAGGGAAATATAAAGTGAATAAGATATCGAATAAAATCTTACTGTGTCTATTTTGATAAGGAAGAAATGGAGAAGGGGAAGGAATTTTATTTTCTGTGATATTCAAATTTTAGTGAGACTGGTTCTGAATGACTTCGTGGTTCCCTAATCTTCTTTGGAAAAATCGTATAAAATTGTACAAAGTGAATTGTAGGTTATAATTTATATGTATGGATTCCTTAGTGAGCCTATTTTCATTAGAAACAAGTGGGGAAAATATATGAAAACCGTACAGTGAGATATTTGAAATTAAGGTAAGAGAGGTCAGAATCGTTGGATAGTGTAACAAGGGAAATTTTAAGGAATAAACTGTACTAAATAGCTAAGTCAAAAATTCTGGAAAATTGTAGTAAGAAGATATATGAGTCTAGTTTCAAGGAAAATTTATAGATTTAGATTTCGAGTTTCCTAACCCATGTTATAGTCAATTTAGTCAGTATGACGCAGATGGACAATTTCAAGTTTTATGTCCCAAATTAGTAATTAAGTCCGGGGTTGCAAAATTATGAAAATACCCTTGGAGGGTAAATTATCGAAATACCCCTGAGTTACGAGATTACTGAATTACCCTTAGTGGGTAAACTTATCGAATTACGAAATTGCCCTTATGTGCCGAATTACAAAAATACCCTTATGGGTCGAATTACGAAAACGCCCCTAATGGCCGATTTGATAGATTGCCTTAATGGGCCAATTTGATAGATTGCCTTAATGGGCCGATTTGATAGATTTCCTTAATGGGCCGATTTGATAGATTGCCTTAATGGGCCGATTTTGATATATTACTTAATGGGCCAATTTGATATATGGCTAAATGGGCCGAATTTGATATATGGCATAATGGGTCGATTTTGCAAAGTGTTAATGGGCCAAATTATTTGTAATAAATCTATGATGTTGTTAATTATTGTTGTTATATTGTAAATATCATAATTTGCTATGAATGTTGCATTCATATATGAAACACCCAAACCCTTACCCACGAGAATGGACTGGATCTGGTATGTTCCTTGAAGTAACCCGGTTCAAATTCATTCGATTGTTTTGAAAACTATGAGTTTTGGAAGATAGCTCGTTGTGGGTTGGGCTTGAGTTGAAAACAAATTTATTTTTTTTTATAACAAAAACCCATTTGCTTCAAGTGATAAAAATATTTAAACTTATTTCATACTAAGTGGGCTTACTCTTTATAAAGCCCTAAACTCATAACATAGTAATTATAGTAAAAATAAAAAAATTCGTCACGGTGGCCTTATTACATAAAATGATACCCAAAATAATAAAATGTATAGTACTTTAAAATAAAATAAATATTCAAATTAAATCGAACTTCAAGTCGATCATGGCCACCACAAGTTCTGTAGTCGGGTCCATTCTTGCTCATCACAAAACATATTCCCACAGCGGGTGAGTCGATAGACTCGATGTGTAACAAACACTAAACATAATAGAATTAGGCACACCATAAAATCATATGCATACAAAAAATTCAAAATCATGATGCGACCGAACCCAAACCTATATGCCATCCGCTACACTCCACCGTACCAACTTTGCACAGTGGGGACTACTAAGTCAACCCTCCATCCGCTACACTCCATCGAGGCGATCATTGCGATCGGCGTGCTCATCATGCCCATGATAATATTGTGGCATAGCCACCACTGTAATGTAACCGAAGTTACCACTTAGTGAGACCGAAGTCATCACATTCACTTAGTGAGACCGAAGTCATCACATTCACTTAGTGAGACCGAAGTCATCACTTTCACTTATAACGTTGGTGAGACCGTAGTCAACACCTTCTTCCCTTTCACATAAATCCCGAATGCCCCAAATTATAAATATCATGCATAACATATTTTTATTTCACTTTCACATCACTTTTCACTTGTATAACATTTATTTACGTAATCCTAGTAGAAGTAGGAAAGCGTGCCTTAGCACTTTGTACCATAATATGGCACTTTAGCCACTCTCTTTCACTTTCACATTAACATATATAGCATATTTAAACCATAAAACTATTAAGAATAGTGTGGAATACACACATTACCTTAGCCATATTCTTACACTTTCATATTAACACATATAATGAATTAAAGCGTAAATCTATCAAGATTTAGTGTAGAATACACACTGATTTGTTTAACGATTCCTTGAGAAAGCTAGATCTAAAGTTTAGATCCTTAGTCCCTACATTTGATTCATCATTTATTACTTAGCATAAATTCTATCTGGCTATGATATCCAAATCCTAGTAGGATTTGTAAAAGACTTACCTTTGATGCTTGGGTTTGGTGTTTATTCAAATGCCAAAACTTGGTTTTCCTTCACTTGATATTCGCCAACCTTGAATCTCAATATGGGTTAGTTTTGGCTTTTTAATAATTAAAGAACTGATCTAGATAATCATACAAGCCTTAGCGAATACTTTTAGGTGCTTACCTTGTGGATTTTAAATCCCAAAATTCACTTAGAATAACTAGGAACACGTGGCCTATGGTGTACCTTCGGAAAGAATTTCTTCTTCCATGATTAAGCCAAGATTAATAATCGAAATTAGTCTCTAAATTTCAATAAGTCTAGAATATAAAGAATGGAAAACTAAACTTGGATCTTACCCTTATTTGAAGGAATCGATTGCACCTTCACTTCAACCTTGAGATTGACTTAGAGACTTGATGAACAATCGGCTATGATTCCCTTATGTATTTGGTTTCAAAGATGAAAGAAGAGAGGAATAATAGGCTTAGAAGGAAATCGGCTAGGAGGCTAAAGAAAAGAAGAAAAAGAGCGGATGCTCAAGAAGAATATTTGGCGGAGGAAAAGAGAGGAGAATGAATAATGAATGGCCTAGTCTCATCCTTTTATAGCCGAAATTACTAGGCCAAGAATCCTTAACTTGGCCACCACTCTTCCTTATTTTCCTAATTAAAGAATAATTCTTCATTTATCTCTTATTATTCACATATTTATGTGAATAAAACTCCTTTATTATCTCTTATTATTCACATATTTATGTGAATAAAACTCCTTATTTATCTCTTATTATTCACATATTTATGTGAATAAAACTCCTTTATTTATCTCTTATTATTCACATATTTATATGAATAAAACTCCTTTATTTCTCTCTTATTATTCACATATTTATGTGAATAAAACTCTTCCTTTTCTAGAAACCCATGCCGTCCACCTCATTATACAAGCGAAATAAAGCCTTCATTATTTGCTTCTGGATGACTCAAACTCAGGCCCAAAACCTCTTGTATTTGGGCCATTTCCTAAGACCTTAGGTGGCATCTTGAGCCACATTTCCAAGTCCGTTATTGGGGCAAATGTCATGTCTTGTATATTTTTAGGGTCACTTGGCCTAAGTTCCCTTTGGGCTCAAAATTCGACATTCGGGGTCATTTTAAGTTTCCTAAAATTTTCATGCGACTCTGTATTTTCCAGGTTTCCAAAATGTTCAGGTTTCCAAAATGTTCAGGTTTCCAAAATGTTCAGGTTTCCAAAATGCTCAAGTTTCCAAAATGTTCAGGTTTCCAAAATGCTCAAGTTTCTAAAATGTTCAAGTTTCCTATTTTGGCTTGGTTTCCAAAATGTTCACTTTCCTAATTTACTTAGGTTTCCAAAATGTTCACTTTCCAAAAATGTCTAAGTTTCCAAAAGTGTTCATTTCCATTTCCATTTCCATTTTCATTTCTATCTTCATTTTCATTTCCATTTTCCTTTCCATTTTCATGCATTTCTAGATTTCCAAAAGTATCAAAATTTATTCATAGTACTTGAAACTTGTCATTTCATACAATTAAACTGAAATGCATAGGCCCTATTCAGGATGTTACATTTCTACCTCCTTAAAAATAATTTAGTCCTCGAAATTACTTCTTGACAATCGTACAATCTTTCTCACCTTTACTATGCTTCTGCTGCGCTTTCGATCTTAATAGAACCATCATACTTTCTAGGCACAATCTCTTAGTTCACATCCCTTAGAACTCATTTTCTAACGTCATGATTTAATCGATTTAAAGTTTTATACATTAGTACTTGTTTCACTTTATTACTCATGAAGAAATTTTATGAAAAAGAGTTTAGGAGTGGTTCTTTCGTATTCATACATGAACACGATCTTTTCATCCATTCATACATCCATCAAACAATTATGAACCTTAGTTCATTCGGAGAAACGTTGTAGTTTTTTCCTTTGTTGTTGTTTTACCACTACCCGGGGTATTTTAGTAATTTGTCCTACAGGGGTATTTTCGTAATTTGTCAAAATAAGGTTCCTTGGTGTTTTTGTCACAAAGTATTTTGGAAATTTTAAAGTTCTCGGGGTATTTTGGAGAATTTTTGAAATCCGAGGGTATTGCGAGAAATTTTTGGACCTTGGGGGTATTTTGGTAATTTTTCCTGGCGGGGTAAATTGTAAAATTTTAATAAATCGGGGATATTTCAGGAGTTGCAAAATTTTGAGGTTCTTTTTGAAATTTATTTTCCAAAATGATGAAGTTGCAAAAATTTTGGAAATTAGGGTCATTTTGGTAATTTTGTAAGTTAGGGGCAATTTTGTAATTTTCCAAAATCAAGGTATTTTGATATTTTACAAATTAGGGTTTTGAATGTTTATAAAATAATGAAATTTTGGTAAAATTTGTTGAGTAGTTGAACATTTTATAAACCAAGGGCATTTTGTAATTTTACCACTAAGGGTATTTTAGTAAATTTGTAAATCGAAATATTTTAGGAAAATTTATAAAATATTCTTTTCAAATCAAGAGGGTAATTTAGAAATTTTAAAATTAGGGTTTCCATAAAAATCGGCTAGTCCCTTTCGGGTTTTAGTTATTGGGTTTAGCAGTGACTAAGTCCTCTTGATTAGGGTGAGCAGTTACTACGCACTGGTAGGATTCGAGTAAAGAGGAGGTGAGTCACTAGGATGCTTAAATACCAAGCTCTTTAGGATCCACTCCTAGACATGCATACCATGGTTGCCACACCTAGCTTAATTGACTTAGTCATAGGTTGGTTTAGTGCCTTAAATCTTATGTGTTTGTGTTTGAGTAGTCTAATCCTAGGGTTCAAGTTCCTATCATGCTATTCTACGTTCCATGCCATTTCTACCCTTATATAAATCACGAATCACACATAGAGTTAGGGGTACTTACAGGTGGATCATGGTTGGAGACTTAGGGCCATGTCTTTATACTGTCCCTTTGTAAAATACTTTCATAAAACTCATTTGGCCTTGTTTTAAAAGCGTTTTGGGCCTTAGGCCACAGTAGAGAGTTTGAGCTGGCTCGATACCAAATTGAAACACCCCAAACCCGGCCCACGAGAATGGACTGGATCTGGTATGTTCCTTGAAGTAACCCGGTTCAAATTCATTCGATTGTTTTGAAAACTATGAGTTTTGGAAGATAGCTCGTTGTGGGTTGGGCTTGAGTTGAAAACAAATTTATTTTTTTATAACAAAACCCATTTGCTTCAAGTGATAAAATATTTAAACTTATTTCATACTAAGTGGGCTTACTCTTTATAAAGCCCTAAACTCATAACATAGTAATTATAGTAAAAATAAAAAAATTAAATCACGGTGGCCTTATTACATAAAATGATACCCAAAATAATAAAATGTATAGTACTTTAAAATAAAATAAATATTCAAATTAAATTGAACTTCAAGTCGATCATGGCCACCACAAGTTCTGCCGTCCGGTCCATTCTTGCTCATCACACGAAACATATTCCCTAGCAGGGGTGAGTCGATAGACTCGATGTGTAACAAACACTAAACATAATAGAATTAGGCACACCATAAAAATCATATGCATACAAAAAATTCAAAATCATGATGCAGACTAGAACCCAAACCTATATGCCATCCGCTACACTCCACCATACCAACTTTGCACACCGTGGGGACTACTAAGTCAACCCTCCATCCGCTACACTCCATCGAAGGCGTCATTGCGGTCGGCGTGCTCATCGCCCATGATAATATTGTGGCATAGCCACCATGTAATGTAAAGAAGTTACCACTTAGTGAGACCAAGTCATCACATTCACTTAGTGAGACCGAAGTCATCACATTCACTTAGTGAGACCGAAGTCATCACTTTCACTTATAACGTTGGTGAGACCGTAGTCAACACCTTCTTCCGCTTTCACATAAATCCCGAATGCCCCAAATTATAAATATCATGCATAACATATTTTTATTTCACTTTCACATCACTTTTCACTTGTATAACATTTATTTCGTAATCCTAGTAGAAGTAGGAAAGCGTGCCTTAGCACTTTGTACCATAATATGGCACTTTAGCCACTCTCTTTCACTTTCACATTAACATATATAGCATATTTAAACCATAAAACTATTAAGAATAGTGTGGAATACACACATTACCTTAGCCATATTCTTACACTTTCATATTAACACATATAATGAATTAAAGCTAGTAAATCTATCAAGATTTAGTGTAGAATTACACGATTTGTTTAACGATTCCTTGAGAAAGCTAGATCTAAAGTTTAGATCCTTAGTCCCTACATTTGATTCATCATTTATTACTTAGCATAAATTCTATCGGCTATGATATCCAAATCCTAGTAGGATTTGTAAAAGACTTACCTTTGATGCCGATTTGGTGTTTATTCAAATGCCAAAACTTGGTTTTCCTTCACTTGATATTCGGCCAACCTTGAATCTCAATATGGGTTAGTTTTCGGCTTTTTAATAATTAAAGAACTGATCTAGATAATCATACAAGCCTTAGCCGAATACTTTTAGGTGCTTACCTTGTGGATTTTAAATCCAGAAATTCACTTAGAATAACTAGGGAACACGTGGCCTATGGTGTACCTTCGGGAAAAGAATTTCTTCTTCCATGATTCGGCCAAGATTAATAATCGAAATTAGTCTCTAAATTTCAATAAGTCTAGAATATAAAAGAATGGAAAACTAAACTTGGATCTTACCCTTATTTGAAGGAATCGATTGCACCTTCACTTCAACCTTGAGATTCGACTTAGAGACTTGATGAACAATCGGCTATGATTCCCTTATGTATTTGGTTTCAAAGATGAAAGAAGAGAGGAATAATAGGCTTAGAAGGAAATCGGCTAGGAGGCTAAAAGAAAAGAAGAAAAAAACGGATGCTCAAGAAGAATATTTGGCGAGAGAAAAGAGAGGAGAATGAATAATGAATGGCCCTAGTCTCATCCTTTTATAGCCAGAAATTACTAGGCCAAGAATCCTTAACTTGGCCACCACTCTTCCTTATTTTCCTAATTAAAGAATAATTCTTCATTTATCTCTTATTATTCACATATTTATGTGAATAAAACTCCTTTATTATCTCTTATTATTCACATATTTATGTGAATAAAACTCCTTATTTATCTCTTATTATTCACATATTTATGTGAATAAAACTCCTTTATTTATCTCTTATTATTCACATATTTATATGAATAAAACTCCTTTATTTCTCTCTTATTATTCACATATTTATGTGAATAAAACTCTTCCTTTTCTAGAAACCCATGCAGTCCACCTCGTATACAGGCGAAATAAAGCCTTCATTATTTGCTTCTGGATGACTCAAACTCGGGCCCAAAAACCTCTTGTATTTGGGCCATTTCCTAAGACCTTAGGTGGCATCTTGAGCCACATTTCCAAGTCCGTTATTGGGGCAAATGCCATGTCTTTGTATATTTTAGGGTCACTTGGCCCTAAGTTCCCTTTGAGCTCAAAATTCGACATTAAAGGGTCATTTTAAGTTTCCTAAAATTTTCGCTGACTCTGTATTTTCGGGTTTCCAAAATGTTGAGTTTCCAAAATGTTCGAGTTTCCAAAATGTTCGGGTTTCCAAAATGCTCAAGTTTCCAAAATGTTCAGGTTTCCAAAATGCTCAAGTTTCTAAAATGTTCAAGTTTCCTATTTTGGCTTGGTTTCCAAAATGTTCACTTTCCTAATTTACTTAGGTTTCCAAAATGTTCACTTTCCAAAATGTCTAAGTTTCCAAAAGTGTTCATTTCCATTTCCATTTCCATTTTCATTTCTATCTTCATTTTCATTTCCATTTTCCTTTCCATTTTCATGCATTTCTAGATTTCCAAAAGTATCAAAAATTTATTCATAGTACTTGAAACTTGTCATTTCATACAATTAAACTGGAAATGCATAGGCCCTATTCAGGATGTTACAATATAATTCTGCATGGGTTTGGGATATTGATGATTGGAGGAAGCTATTTGGTGGCTCTGCCACATATTTTGGTGACTCTGTCACAATCTGTCTGGTGGCTATGCCACATAAATTCTGTTATTCTGGTGGCTTGACCACAACTAAATTTTCTATAAATGGCTTAATGCCTACGATTGGTGTGTTGGTGGGGTAGGTTGACTAAAGATCCCCACAGGTGTGTTGGTTGGTACGGGTGGTGTGTAGCGGATGGATTACTAGGCTTGGTTTGGGAATTGCATTTCATGTACATGTTATATTTTGATATATTATTATTGTAAATGGGCTTAGGCCCAAATAATTGCTTGATGAGATTTTGGCCCAGTGGACAGCGGTAAGTGGGTTACACATTGAGTTCTTGTAACTCAACCCCTTTCTTTCTTAATCCCTGTAGGTAATGCTCAATGACGAGGACTTGGGGCCATGGATGACTCGGTGGAGGCCATACTTCATAAATGATGATTGCAACTATTAGTAAACTACTTTCCGTATTATTTCGTTACCTTTACTATTTTGGGTTTTATGTTGTAAAAAGGCCTCTTGAGTATTTTATTATTTGCTTTATGTTTGATATATTTATTATTTTGCTTAAATTGTTTTAAAAGGGAATTTTCTAAAAAAATAAATAAAGGTTTTCTAAAATCGATTAACAAATGGATTTCAAAATAAACTTTTACAAATATTTTTAACTAGGAAATTGTCTTTCGAATTATGAACGAAATTTTCAAAAGACTCGGATTCTCTTTCAAATTTTCAAACGTTGTTTTCAAAAGTCACGGTTTTATAAGAGCATTAGTTCAAATTTATCATTTTATCAATCAATCTTCTAGATTAGTAGTATTTTATCGAATGTCTCAAATCAAACTTGTTTTTCTTGATTTTAACAAAACCTATTTTAGTACGAATCTCAAATCCTTTATACGTTTTCTTCAATGTGACACACCAGATTTAGGCCTAACTTCTGGGTCGGGTTTGGGGTGTTACAATACAAAGCTTCGTAACGTTCCATTTTGATACTCAATTGAAAGCTATTATTGTACGCATATTCAATCAAAGGCAAGTATCGTTCCCACATACCCTCGAACTCGAGAACGCAACATATCAACATATCCTCAAGTATTTGAATAATTCTCTCAGATTGACCATCCAATTGAGGGTGGAAAGTGGTGCTAAAATGCAATTTAGTACCCAATGCTTCTTGCAGTTTCTTCCAAAACCGCGATATAAACCTCGCATCTCTATCCGAAACAATAGAAATAGGTACTCCATGTAATCATACAATTTGAGAAATGTACAATTCTGCTAGCATATTAAGAGAGTAATCTATACGGACTGGAATAAAATGAACCAACTTCATCAATCTATCAACAATAACCCAGATTGCATCTTTCTTGCTCGGTGTCAACGGTAACCTAGATATGAAATCCATCGTGACTCGATCCCATTTCCATTCGGGTATCATAATCGGTGAAGCAATCCAGATGGCACCTAATGCTCGACTTTTACTTGCTGACATATCAAACATTTCGACACAAATTTTGAAATATCTCGTTTCATACCATGCCACCAGCAATGCTGTCTCAAATCATTATACATTTTTGTGCTACCCGGGTGAACAGATAATCTACTATTATGAGCTTCATTACAAATCATCCGAATCAACTTAGGATCCTTTGGTACACATATTCGGTCCCTGAACAACAAACATCTCTCAGCATCAACCTGAAATTTTGAGTCAGCATTTGAACCACAATGATTCATTTTTGCTATCAAATTATCATCCACCTTTTGAGCTTCACAAATCTGTTGAACAAATAATGGTCTCGCTTTCAATTCTGCTATAATCGCACCATCATCAGTCATAGTCATTTCTACATTCATTGCACGCAGAGCAAACAGTGATTTTCGACTTAGAGCATCAACAACCACATTAGCTTTTATCGGGTGATAATCAATCACAAGCTCGTAGTCTTTTAACAATTCCAACCATCGCCATTGTCTCAGATTCAGATCCTTCTGAGTCATTAAATACTTTAGGCTTTTATGATCAGAATAGACATGGCATTTTTCATCGAACAGATAGTGGCGCCATATCTTCAACACAAAGACTATAGCAACAATTTCGAGATCGTACGTCAGATAGCTCTTTTCATACAGTTTTAACTATCTTGATGCATATGCTACAACCTTACCCTCCTGCATCAAAACACAACCCAAACCATTCAAGGATGCATCACTGAAGATAACAAACTCTTTACCCGACTATGGCTGAATAAGCACTAGAGCTTCAGTCAATAGAGTTTTCAACTGATCGAAACTCTTTTGGCACTTCTCTGTCCAATTGAATTTAACATATTTTTGAAGTATCTTTGTCATTAGAGTTGCAATCATCGAGAATCTTTTTACAAAGCGTCTATAATAACTGATAAGTCCCAGAAAACTCCAAACTTCGATAATATTCAGTAGGGGCCTCCAATCAAGTATAGCTGAAATCTTACTCGGATTAACCCGAATCCTGATGCTGAAACAACATGCCCCAAGAAGCTAACTTCGCGTAACCAAAACTCACATTTACTGATGCTGAAACAACATGCCCCAAGAAGCTAACTTCGCATAACCAAAACTCACATTTACTAAATTTCGCGTATAACTGCTTATCACGCAAAATCTGTAATACAAGTCTCAAGTGTTCGGCATGCTCGGTTTCATCGCGCGAGTAAATTAGAATATCATCTATAAACATAACTATGAACCGATACAAATACTGTCTGAATACCCGATTCATCAAGTCGATGAAAATATCAGGGGCATTAGTTAGTCCAAACGGCATCACCAAAAACTCGTAATGTTCGTATCTGGTTGGAAAGTAGTCTTAGGTACATCAGAGTCTCTAACACACAACTGATAATAGCCCGATCTTAAATCAATCTTTGAGAATACTAAGGCTCCCTTTAGCTGATCAAATAAATCATCAATACGCGGCAACAGGTATTTATTCTTTATGGTCACTTTATTTAGCTATCGGTAGTCGATGCACATTCTCAAAGTTCCATCTTTCTTCTTCGCGAATAACACTGTTGCACCCCAAGGAGAGAAACTTGATCGAGCAAAACCTCTATCTGTCGATTCTTGCAAATGAGCTTTCACCTCTTTTAATTCAGTCGGTGCCATTCAATACGGAGCTATCGAGATCGGAGTCGTCCCTGGCACTAACTCAATACTAAACTCTACTTCCCAAACAGGTGGCAAACTCGACAATTCTTCCAAAAACACATCCGGATACTCACATACAATAGGTACAGATTCAATCTTCTTTCGGTCACTTTACTATCTATCACATAAGCAAAGTAAGCTTCGCAACCCTTTCTCAAATGCTTCCGAGCCAACATCGAGGATATCACTGCTGGTAATCCATTTAAATCAGTAGACTCAATTCAAATTATTTCATTATTCTGGCACCGTAAATCAATAGTCTTTCGTCTACAATTCACTACTGCATCGTGCACGGTTAACCCAGACATACCGAGGATGATATCAAACTCATCAAATGGCAGTAACATCAAATCAGCCAGAAAACATGAATCTCGAATTATCAAAGGGCAATTCTTGCACATCTTATCAACTAGCACACACTGGCCCAAGGGGTTTGAAACCCGAATCACAAATTTAGTAGACTCAACAGGTAAAGTCTTACTAAATACTAATGTTTCACACACATAGGAATGAGTTGAACCGGGGCCAATCAGAGCAATTACACTAGTATTAAAGAGAGTAAATATACCGGTGATGACATCTGGAGATGAAGCCTCCTCTCAAGCACGAATGGCATAGGCTTTGGTAGGCACTCGAGCTTCTAATCAAATAGTTGTATTCGAAGCCCCTCTTTGAGTGCCGCTTCTACCTCCCGTATTTTTGGGTGGTCTACCTCTAGCTACAACACCACTCGGTCTCGCACTCTGAGCATTATTTTTCTCAGCTAACTCCTGGCAATCCCGAATGAAATGATCTTGCGAACTACACTTGTAGCAAACTCGATTGTTGAACTTGCCCTAACATTCACCAAAATGTCTCCTACCACACTGCTGACACTCAGGTTTATTCGGTCGAGTATTGCCAACACTAGCTATAGAAATGGCTCGTGAACTCACTGATGGTCGCTCTTGTATAGAAAACCCATCATTAGTCTTGGATCGGTTATTGTCATTTTAAACTTCTTCTATGCCGATTGAGAAGTTTTTCTCGGTAATCTCTTACAAAAATCTCTAGCTTCAAACTCAACTTTTTGTTTCTCTTTTCCTAGCTCTTCGGCTCTGTAGGCTCGCTCGACAAGTACTACGAACTCTTTTATTTCAAGTATGCCGACAAGTATTTTATGTCTTCATTCAGTCCTTCCTCGAATCTTTTATGCATAGCATCCTCGGTTGCAACACACACTCGATCATATCGGCTGAGTCTCACAAACTCACGCTCATAATCAGATACAGTCACACAACCCTATTTTAACTCGAGAAATTCTGTGTTTATGATCAATGAATCACTGCCTGATATACTTTTTGTGAAACTCCGTCTGAAAGAAATCCCAAGTGACCCATTCCTTCGGAACACCGAAACCAAAGTGTTCCACCAATAGTAGACAGAATCCCGTAATAATGATATAGCACACTTCAAGCACTCTTTGGGTGTACAAGATAGTTCATCAAAAACAAGAATAGTATTATCAAGCCAAAATTCAGCCCGCTCAGCATCATCAGTAGCTCTGGCCCTAAACTCTTCAGCTTTGTATTTTCTGATTTTATCAACAGAAGGCTTATTTAATCTCTCAGGATTAATGATCGAAGTTATCACATGCACTATAGGTGGATTATTCGAATTCGAGGGTTATTGAACAGTCGAATTTGTCCGGCTATACTAATTAAACCAATCATTCATTATGCTAAAGAAGGCTTGCTTAGCCCCCTCATTTGGGTTACTCGTAGCTGGTTGAGATTCAACTGGCGCGGTCCCTTGCGCGGGGGCAGGAGCCACACTCTCAACATCATCTACTCTGGCTCTTTCAGGATTAGGATCCATTTACTATAAGAAAGAAGAAAGACATATTTCCTAGTCAGAAGTCATCACACTATCATAATAAAAATTATGGCATGTATACCTAGACTCACACGCGCTATGTTAGTCCGAGAACTGACTAAATCGTAGTTCTGATACCAATCAAATGTAACACCCCTAACCTATACTCGTCACCGAACTAGGGTTACGAGGCATTACCAATCCAATTACAACCCAGAACAAACATTCATCATTTTTTTACATGCTTTATATATTAATATATCAAAAAACAAATATTTCGTAAGCTAATTATCGAACATATTACTTCAATACATGTGCATATTAAACCGAATAATCCATATCACACGGCTTAAAGTCCTTTAATGTATCTAACATAAACAACTACACAAAATGGTCCAGTAAGGATTTTAAACATCATAGTGATACACGCATTTAGCATTATCATATATGAATCATTTCCAAACTTCAATAATAAGTTAAAATATACCCAAGTTGCATATCAAAATCATATTTAGACATCATTAATTCAACCGTACAAAGAGCTTTCAATTCGGTCATCAAATATCCTTAACATTCGTACTAAGTTTCTCCATTCAATAATAAGCAAATCATACTATTTCATTTGCCAAATATCACATATATCATGTCTAAACATCATTCAATCTAACATTCAAGAAACTAAATAAAATTCAAACCTAAATAACCAACTATTCAAGCATAATATATGTATATACTTGCTTATACAAACCGAATCAAAATAGCCAAATATAATCATGCATTATAGAACTTAATTCTTATCTAACAAGTGACCAAATCAAATACACACATACATAGCATGAACATTACTTAACTAATATATCACATACTATAATTTAAATATGCAACCATCATTTACTTCATAACCTAAACCAATATTACATCATGCTTACCATTATTCATTTCCCAAAACATATATCCAAACACTAATAAATATATATAACATGTATTAAACTCATCAACATGAACTAATTTATAAGTCATTTATGTCAAAACCAATTAAAACATATAACCAAATTCACAAAAGTCCTAAGTATCAAGATTTAGCCATTTTCGCATGGCCTAATATATATACATAACCCAAAACAATCCTTTCAAAATATAACCCAGCCTATACATGCCATAGTTCTGAAAATTTAACTTATAAAATACCAAAGTTAGTCAATAGTGTAATAGAGTTTGACGATGATCCCCGAGCTCGTAACTAGACTTCAAAATCTATAAAACAATACAGTAAGCTATTATAGCTTAGAAGTTATAAGCAATTTCACAACAACAATGCATTATATCATTGTATAAATAAAATCAAATTAATATAATCACTACCAAGGTTTATAGCAATAACTATAATTTATATCACCTTTCAAAAACTTTCAATTTTCATATCCCATAGGCCGAACATCCAAGCCTTCGATAATAGATTTCACACATATATTTTACTTATCGAATTTATACTTGCATATCAAACTCATATAACTCACATATTCAAGATCAAAACTAATCAAATGAACTCCTTATACAAAATTCCTCATGGCCGAATTACATTATATAATTCATATAGTAATCAATGAGATTTTGTAAGCATTTCCCCATATCGACCTATATCAACCGACCTATATATTTAATAAATACATTCCATCCAAACCAAATTGTCACACATACTTGATTTCAAATAATAGCATCTCATAATATCAACTAACCAAATTCAATCCAAACTATAAAAACTAATCGCACACTTAGTGCTCTTTATCCGATTTCGCACACTTAGTGCTCGGTATTTAAAAATTCGCACACTTAGTGCAAAAATGACCGATTTGGCACACTTAGTGCTCGATGTCAAAATTCTCATTAGTGCATCTCTCAAACTTATTCCTTATTCATGTATATACACATAAACTTATAATCAACCATATATATATATATATATATATAAATTTCAAATCAACTTATTCATCTCACAATTCCTTATCACATTCAGAAATATTCATTACATATATATATACACTTCCATTTAAATTACTCACATC
Source organism: Gossypium rotundifolium (assembly GCA_025506655.1). NCBI lineage: Eukaryota > Viridiplantae > Streptophyta > Magnoliopsida > Malvales > Malvaceae > Gossypium > Gossypium rotundifolium. Next base: position 95,323,886 of record CP106732.1, on the reverse strand, counting down.
ATTATAAATAAATTTCAATTCAACTCAATTGCTTAAAAACTTACCTCGAGTATTGACAAACTAGGTTTCCTGACTATTCGATCAACTTCGTTTTTCCCCGATCAAATCCTGATTTGCTTTGTTCTTGATCTAATAAATTTCAAATTAAGCTCATTCAAACATATTTTCATTCAATTTAATCCAAAAACACATAAATGGGTAAATTACATTTTTACCCCTAATATTTCACATTTTCACAATTTAGTCCTTATTGCACAAAACACAAAATATTCAAAATTTGACTATATCATGCTCAGGCCGAATGTTCCATACACTCATACAAGTCCATAATTTCATTTATTTTACATTTTGTCCCTAAATTTATTATTTTTACAATTTAGTCCTAATAACTCAAAATCATCAAAAACTCCAATACAAAACATATTAATCCAAAACATATCATTCATAATTTATCATCAAACATCACAAAACACAAATATTCATCAATGGCATAGCTCAAAATATTCACCAAAATAAAAAATTCAAGCATGGGTCGGGTAGTACTCGAAGCAACGATCTCAAAAATATAAAAATTATCAAAAACAAAGCTAAAACTTACCTTTAATCAAGTTCCAAAAATGGCCAAATGTAAGGAACTCTTGTTTCTTCTTCTTTTCTTTCTTATTCTGTCATGCAAAATAAGAAACCATGGCTTTTAATTATTTTATGATTTATGTTATATAACATTATTAACTAAATTACATATATAACATTTATAAAATAATGACAAAACCATATAATGGTTGTCTTTCACCGTCCATTACAATATACCATGGGTAATTTGCAACTTAAAGCCTCAAAATTAATAGAACAACCATTATTCAGCCCTTTTACAAATAACCACTAATTTTTTATTTTACGCGATTAAGTCCTATTATTAAATTAAGCATACAAACAATCAAATTTTCATACGAAACTTTCACACATGCAAATTCAAAGATAATAAACATAAAAAATAATATTTAAATATTTTTGACTCAAATTTGTGGTCTCGAAACCACTGTTAAAAAAATTAGGCTGTAACACACACGGGTGTGTTGTTGGCTGTGTGACCCAAGTCAGTATGTATGCCCTGTTTCCACACAGCCTGTGACACGGGCGTGTCTGGAGCTGTGTGGCACATGGCCTGTTCACACGGGCATGTGACCTCTATATGGTTGAAATTTTTCTAAGTTACCAAAATTTTTAAATGTTATCGGTTTAGTCCCGAAACACTTCTAAAGCATGTTTAAGGCCTCATAGGCCCTTAGAAGGGACGATGTATTTGTGATTAAAAGATATATGAGTATGAATGCATAAATGTATGAGTTATGTATGTTAAATGATGTGTATTGATTGATAATACCTCGTAATCCTACTCGGGCGACGGATACGGGTTAGGGGTGTTACACAGTCACTTTGGTACCTATAAGATAAGATCAAACTTGTCAAAAGAAAATACAATAGTAAGTAACTCTTTCTCTATTATTGTATATTTCAATTGAGCTCCTGTCAGGGTTCAACTTGAATAGTAGATGGGATGAAAAACTTTGTTCATTCGTTGGCCCATCACAGCTTCTATCGTGAAGTCACTTGCGTTACACATCAACACAAATGGAAAATCCCAATCTGGTATGATGATAATAGGTGCTGAAAGTAATCGATTCTTCGGATCATTAAAATCTTTCAAACATTTTTCATCAAAATTGAATATCGTGTCCTTCTCTAATAATTTGCATAAGGGTTTAGCGATTTGGCAAAGTCCTTGATAAATCTTTGATAGAATCTGGCATGTCCCAAAAAGCTCCTAACACCCTTGATAGATGTTGGAGGTGGGAGTTTCTCGATAACAGGTTTTTTTCTTCACACCGCCTTAGTACCTTGGCTAGATTGGCTAACCAATCATCATAAGTGTCTCCAAACATTGAAAAATCATCCATAAAAACTTCCAAATACTTTTCAACCATGTCAGTAAAAATAGCTATCAAACATCTTTGAAATGTAGCAAGTGCATTACATAAACCAAATGGGATGTGTTTAAATGCACATGTACCGTACGAGCATGTGAATATTGTTTTGTGTTGACCCTCTGGTGCTACTGTAATCTGATTGTATCCTGAGTAACCATCAAGAAAAGAGTAATAGTCTCGCCTCGTAAGTTTATCCATTATCTCGTCCAAGAACGGCAAATGAAAATGATCTTTCCTATTCGTATTGTTCAACTTTCGATAATCTATGCAAATTCTCCATCCCGTAACAGTTCTAGTCGATATTAATTCATTATTTTTGTTCTTAACGACCGTAATACCTCTTTTCTTTGGCACGCACTAGACTAGACTTACCCATGAACTATCTAAGATGGGTTAAATTATACCCGCATCTAACCACTTTATGATCTCTTTGTTTACCATATCCTTCATAATGGGGTTTATTCTTCATTTTCCATCAATCGTTCCTTTCTTGTCATCATCTAAGATAATTTTATGCATGTAAATGGATGGACTAATATCACATTTGTCGACTATGGTCCATCCGATGGCCTTCTTAAATTGTTTCAACACTAAAATGAGTTTCTCTTTCTGCTCTTCAGTAAACTTTACTTAAATAATCACAAGCAAAGTAGAAGCGTTACCTAAATAAACATATTTTAAGTGTGAGGGAAGTACCTTAAGTTCTAATGTAGGTGCCTCCTCGATTGGCACTTTTTGTTGAACATAATATTTTCTTTCTAATTCCAAAGATTCAAAACGAGATTGCGGACTAAATCTGTAACAGCTCGATTTCAGCGAAATCAGAACAGTGGTTTCAGGACCACAAATTCTAACCGAAAATAAAATTTATTTTTATCTTATTATATGGTCCATAATATGATAGAAATGTCATTTGAAAATTTTGAAAAGAAAATTTTATCGATTATGTGCTTAATTATGAGAAGGACCAAATCGCATAAAATGTAAAAGTTGAATTCTAGTAGCTATAAGGATTAAATAGCTATGGAATTCAAAAATTGAGGTCCTTATATGGTAATTAGACCATTAATAAAAAGTTAGTATATATTTTTGGATGATTCATCCATGGAAAATTAGAAAAAGGCTAACGACTAAATTGGAAAACTAAATTATTAAAGATGGTAAATTATTTATATAGAAATAAAAATCATTTATATCATGTTCTTCCCCAAAATAATACATGGAAACCCTAAGAGAGAGAGATAGAAGAAACTTTCATGGCCAAATTGGGTAAGTTTCCTTGGCAAGTTTTTAGTAATTTTGATATTTTTGAAATCGGGATAGCTTAATCTATCTATTTGGGGGATTAATTTAAAAAGTTATCAAAGTATGGAAATTAGGTCATGAATGTATATGCTGAAAATTTAAAATTTATGGTAGAAAATGAAAGGCTATTAATAGATAAACAACTTTTACAAAGTGATTTTTTATGAAAACATGATTTAGGGACTAAAATGCAAAGTGGTGAAAATTGATGAAAAATTCTTAATCTTATAGAAAATATGTGCTGTAAATTTTATGTTGGAATTTCGGTTAGGCTTGGAATAGGGAGTACATTGCATAAATTTCATTTTTCGAGCCTAAGGACAAAATTGAAATTTATGGAAAAGATAGGGGCAAAATGGTAATTTTGCTTAGGACGTAAATTGAGTCCACACGAATACGAAATGTGATAAATTGATGTTAAATTTACTTATATAGATCCAGATAGACCGAATTTGGAGTTACAACGAGGAAAAGAGGAAAATGTCGGATTAGTAGATTTTACATACACGAACATTTATCGAGGTAAGTTCGTTTAACTAAATTGTGTATTTTATATGCTTGAATTAGATGTTGTGTTTGTGAATTGTATAAATATCACATATGTATATGACATTGAAAATATACCTGGCAAAGCTCGGTCAACGATAATGCCTGATAAAGGATAAACGATAAAAAAGTTACTTTTATGCTTGGAATGAATGTGGAATGTGATCATTTGAATTATATGAATTATATATATGTATGAAATAATCACATTCCAGGAAATGCTTGAAAATGTTAAATCCCTATTGAATAAATGAAAATAGATGGATATGTGATTTTTCAAAATTAATGAGGCCCTGAATTTGTTGCTGGTGGGATTTAGCTCCGTCGAGTAACCTTATTGACCTCATTTCTAAAAGGATTTAGCCCGAACGGGTAATCCTGATATAAGTTCCCTCGAACATATGTTATGGATTGGATTTAGCCCAGACGGGTAATCCAGATCAAGCTCTTTAGAGCATATGTCATAAAAAGGATTTAGCTTGGACTGGTAATCCTGTTGTATATATGTGTGGCTCGAGAGTGTACTCTCTGAAATAGTACCTAATGGGTACCACTGAATATGAATTGCGGATCTTGATTTGTACACCTTGAGTGTACTACCTGTGTATCCATCAGTATTCCGAATAAATTCAACAGGTAACATGTAATATCCTAAATTAGGGGTTATGCATTTGGAGCATAACTCAAGTATTAGTAGGCTTTAAGTGTGTTTGGTGATGTTTTAAGAGTTTTTAGAACCCAAGGATGAAGGGGAAAGCTTTGGGAAAATGTTGGATTTTAAGTATAAAAGGGGGAGCTGGGTGAAGGAGCCCTTAAGGAAAAATTTGGGAGTTTTTGGACATGGAAGGAGGCTTGGTAAAGTGGCTTAAGGCGCCACTTAAGGGCACTGAAATGACGCCTTGATCGGGGAGGTTCGAGTGCAGGTGAGGGCATGGGAGTGTTTTATTTTCCTTTTGCATCACAAGTAAAATTGGGCTAAGAAGGCCTTAAAATAAATGGCAAGGTTCTGAGACATGAAAGTCGGAGTGGTAAAGTGGCTTGGGGCCGCCACTTAGGGCCTTAGTGAATGCCGCCCCAAGTAGGAGGGGGGACTCAAGTTCAAGTCACGATGGAAGCACAAGGTGTGTTTTATTTTTGTTCTGGCGTTAAGACAAGGGGAAGCTTAGGAGGGAGCTCTTAAAAGGAATTGTAGGGAGTTCATATCACAAAAAATGCCTTGGCAAAGTGGCTTGGGGCGTTATCTGTAAGCCTATACCAGCAGGTCCCATGTTCGAGTAGCGTGGGCAGCAAATGGGTGGTTTATTTTTGCATGCTGGCGTGAAGGGAGAGAACTAGTGGTCTGCACATGGACTCTCAAATGGGTGAGGATAAGATTGATGTTTGCTTTTAAATTCGGCTGGAAGAGTAGAATATTATTATTTTATTTTTTTATCTATTTGAAGAGGTGATTAAGAGATAGGATAAAAGATAAATATTGTTTTTTTAATTTAGTTTAAATGGGTGATAAAGAGATTAGATAAGAGATTATTATGGGATTGGATTGGAGGGAAGGTGGTGGCCGGCCAAAAGGTTCTTTGGGGAGCAATTAAGTGCCGAAATTCATCTAAACTTGTTTTTCTTCCTCTTCCCAATTTGTTTCCTGGCTGAATTCTCTCTAGTCCACATTGCCCAAAATTCTTCAAACCCCTCTCTTCTTTGGTTTCTACTTGGCCGAACCTATCACCCCCTTTCTACTCAAAACTCCATCTTCCATCTTGTGTAAGCCGAATACCATACAAATCTTTCTTTTTCTTTCCTTTTTGTTTTACCCGAATCTTTATTGCTTCTCTCTTCTCCATGCCGAAATCTTCCTCTTTCTTATAGTTCCATGTCTGGCCGAATATCAATCAAGAGTGGATCACTTTTTGGTTCTTCTCCAATCGATTTTTGAAAAGGAGTAAGGGTTCTTGACCGAAACTTCACTCTCATTTATTCTTCTTCTCTGTCGACAACCATAGATAAAGCCTAATCCGATTGGTTATTAGTAGTGTTAACTATTATTGGGAATCGATTTCTTATAGGGCCTTCGGGACTTTGGAAGTAGTCGTTCTAAGCATCTTCTCTCTGTTGATCAGATACGGTAAGTGGTGGTAAGGACTCATTTTAGTAGTCCATTCTTTTTATTATTCGAAAAGCCAAGGCTAACTATTATGTGATCTCAAGGTGTGGCCGATTACAAGTGGTGTGTGTGGCTTCGGGATTTGGTTGGAAACCAAATCGGTTTAGGGTAAGTGCCACAAATGAGCCTTCGGGATTTAGTTATTATAACCGAATAGGCCTATGTCACTAATTTTGATGTTGGTTGAATATAGGTTCAAAGGATCTAGCACAGTAGATCGGATCTTCGAGATCTAGGACTCACGATAGTAATAGATGTGTACTTACACACTTCATAACTAATAAATTGTTAATAAATTGTATGTGTTAAACCGAAATTGTAGATCTAGATTTGATACCGTGAGGGTATGAACAAAGATTCAAGCAAGTCTGTTTCAATATGAGCTTTGCTATATGATGCATGTTGATGCATGACATATTTGGTATATGTAATACCTGTGAAAGTATAACCTATGATAAATTCAGTATATATGGATATTTAAGCATGATTGGCATGATTTTTATATGCATATTATTGAGGTGATATGAGTGGAGGGGAAGTGATATCCGTGTCTTTGGGACACGGAGGTTTCGCACCTCCGGTGGTTTGGTACCACATATTTCGTGACTTTGGGTCACGGAGGTTTGGCATCTCATAGCGACTTGTCCCAGTGGCTTAGCACCACAGTGGGTTGGCCCCACGATTGATATTACGGGATCATCGCCAGTGATTTGGTATCACAAAGTGGGTTGGCCCCACATATGGATAATTGTGACCTTGGGTCACCAGTGGTTTGGCACCACCAGTGGTTTGGTACCACACGGGGTAGAAAAAGGAGTTATGGATGGCTAGGTTGGGTGCATGTTATACTTAGCTATGATTTGTGTAAGCTATTGCATTAATCGAGAGAGGGGTTATACATTGAGTCTTGGTGACTCACCTTCTCCCTTAACTTTTTCAGGTGACTCGTAGATCGCGGATGAGGAGCCGAATGGACTCGAGGTGGCCATGAAATGGAAAATTTGATTTAAATATACTGTGGTTTATTTTCATTTTATTTTTATTTTATTGTTTGAGTTGTAATAAGGCCATTAAAGTATTTAAGTATTTTAATTAAGTATCTTTATTAGTATGTTTTATTGTGGATTGACAACTGAGATATTATTTGCAAATGGTTTTATTTTTCCTAAATTTATATATAATAAAGTTTTGAATCCGGTATTTTTATAACAACCTAATTTTTACTTGGAATATTTTAAGTCACGAAAATGTTTTATTAAAGGCAACAAATTTTTAACGGTTTTTACTTTTAAGTAAGAATATTTTTAAACGTTTTTCGCAGTGGCATTTCAAATTCGATCGTATCGAATGGGCCGGGTTTGGGGTGTTACATAACAATTCAGACATGAGAAGATATGAATAATAAAATAAGTTATTACACATATCTATCTGAAATACAAGAAAATGATGATACATGAAAAGTGATATATGAAAGTATGAGATGATTATATTTGTACATGGAAATTATTTGATGAGAACGTTCATCCTTGATTATGGACTTGTATACCTTAAGTGTACTACTACTCGTGTGACCTTGATGTTCCGAATGATATGTGTAAAGTTCTAACATGAAATAATCTGAAATCGAGATGAACTATCATGAAATTATACTTGTATTATAAAGAGAGATGATTTATACAATGCACATGGAAACTTGATTGTTGTTGAGCCATATATGTTTTTGATGTTATTATGGAATATATGACTAACAAGGGCAATGAGGATATATGTTGGGCTTAAGATCACATTGATTGAATGTGCCTTACATAGTTACCTCAAAATAGAATGAATGGCAAGTTAAGTACCATGTTATATGAACTTACTAAGCATGTAATGCTTACTTAGTTTTATTTCCCTATTTTATAGTAGATCGAAGGCTCGTTGGATTGGAAGCTTGGCGAAAATCACTCACACTATCCATCGACCTATATCGGTACACATGGTAAATCAATTATGGTTGTAATGGAATGTATAGGTTATATTGGCCCTATGGGCATGTAAATGTAAATGATGCTTGTAATTTAGCCATTGGAATGGCTAGTAATGGTTTGTTTTGATATATTTGAAATGTCATGCTATGGTAGCTACATATGTGTTAAGTAGTTGATCAAATTATGTCTAACATATGGACTAAACCAAGGTAAGATTATAAACAAAAATGCATGTAATGATATGCCATGTTGAATGATGGAGTTTGCTTAACTTGAATGCTTGAAATGGTTGGTATTTGGATGTGAGTTTAAGTGCAGGTCATTGGTGGGATTTTGGGGAGAAATGAAGCTAGAAATGGCTTTATTTCGTCCACACGGGCAGACACACGAGCGTGTGTCTAGACTATGTGTGATACACACACGACTTGGTACATGGGCGTATGGTTAGGTCGAGTGTCCCCTACACCTTAAATTTGAGAAACAGAATGCTCAGAGTTAAGCACACGGGCAGAGACACGGGCGTGTGTCTCAACCATGTGTGCTACAAGGCCTAGAACATGGGCGTGTGTCTCAACCGTGTGTGCTACATGGCTTAGAACACGGGCGTGTGTCTTGGCTGTGTAAAACCTGCATATAATTTCGAAATGAATTAATTAACCACATGGCCTATCACATGGGCGTGTGGAATGGCCGTGCACAAGTCAGAGAGTTGCATAAGGTCAAACACGGCCTATAACACAGGCGTGTCCCTTGGACCACACGGGCGTGTAAGCCTTGTAACTTGAAAAAAAAATTGAAATGTTGCGAAAAATTCTTAGGGTTTCCAATTAAGTCTCGACTCAATTCCAAAGCTCATATTGGGCCTCAAGGGTCCATTTAAGGGACGTTATGAATAATCTCAGTAAATGAATAGTAATAGATGTAAATTATTTGAAAATGTTCTAAAAATTTTAGTAATACTCCGTAACCCAGTTCCGACGACATATATGGATTAGGGGTGTTACAAAATCCCTTCTCATTAGCTTCTAGCAAAACTAGGTTCCCTCCCCTCTACATCACTTAGAGGGTCTGACATCAAAACTTGTTCCAATGGGTCCTCAACAAAGTTGAGTCCCATTCTTTCGCTAAATCCTTTAACTTAGGTACTGCAGAATAATTATCAACCGTGTCAGGGAATCACATAGACTTAAAAACATTAAAAGTTACCTGATTGTCCTAAACATGCATAGTAAGCTCGCCCTGCTGCACATCAATAAGGGTCCTTCCGGTTGCTAGGAAAGACCTTCCTAAGATGATTGACACCTCTTTATCTACTTCAAAGTCTAAAATAACAAAGTCAGCAGGTAAAATAAATTTTTCTGCACATACCAATACATCCTCATTTTTTTCTTTTTGAATGTGCTAAATATCGATTTGCTAATTGAAGTGTAACCGTAATTGTAACACCCCTAACCCGTGTCCGTCGCTGGAACAGGATTTCAGAGCATTACTGGAACATTCAGAAACATTTACAAATAATTCATGTGAGTTACTATTTATTAACCGAGATTATTTATAACGTCTCTTAAATGGACCCTTGAGGCCCAATACAATCATCTAGAATGAGTCGGGAATTAATCGGGACCTCTAAGAATTTTTTTGCAAAAGTACAAAAATTTTATAAGTTCTAGGCTCACACGCCCGTGCTACAGGCCGTATTCGACCCCATGTAACTCTCTAACTTATGCACACAGCCATGCCACACGCCCATGTGCTAGGCCGTGTGGTTAATTAATTCAATTCAAAATTAGGTACAGGTTTCACACGGCCAAGACACACGCCCGTGTCTCTGCCCGTGTGCTCAATTTTGAGCATTCTGTTTCTCAAAATTAAGGTACAAGGGACACACGACCTGACTACACTTCCATGTACTCGGTTGTGCAGACAAAATAAAGCCATTTCTAGCTTCATTTTTCACCCAAAATCACACCTAAGACCTACACTTGAAACACACATCCAATACCAACCAATTCGAGCATTCAAATTGAACAAGTTCCATCATTCATTAAGGCATACCATTACAAGCACAATTGTTTAAAAACTTACCTTGGTTTAACTTATGCAATAACCACATTTAATCCCATATACTTAACATAACACATGTGTATATATATCATAATAACCTACTTATTCATACCAAAATGAACCATTACTAGCCATTCCAATGGCTAGGTTATAAAACATCATTTTCAAGCCACTTATGGCCAAGTTTTCCTATACATGCCATTATACCAAAATGATTTTACTAAGTATACCAAAATGACTAGTTGCTAGTGTGACGATGCTCCAATGATCTCCAACCTCTGCGAGCTTTCGAGCACTATAAAATAGAGAAATAAAAATAGAGTAAGCATTACATGACTAGTAAGTTCGTATAACGAAAACTAAACCTACAAATCCCGTTTATTAAGTCTAAGCATACAATATCATGTTTTCCATCCATTAGCAATATTACCTAAACACATGCACTCAATCAAACATGTTAGTCACCAAAATCTTCATATCAATCAAGTAAACATAGATGAGCTCATCAAGCAATATACTTTCAAGTCATTATCATTTCATCTTATAATTCTCATGCCGTGTCAAGAGTTGTGTCCGTTGAATCATTGAAATTTCGATGGATGGTCAAGTAATACACTCGAGGTGTACAATTTTATAATTCATCAATTCTTATTCAGGGGTACCAATTAGGGCACTTAACCAAGGAACACACTCTCGAGCCACATATCGTATAACAAGATTACCAATCCAAGCTAAATCCTTTATATAACGTATACTTAGAGAAGCTCGATTAGGATTACCAGTCCAGGTTAAACCCTAATCATAATGTATACTCGAGAGGTATTATATTAGGATTACCTATCCGAGCTAAATCCTTTCTATAATGAGGTTTGTAGTATTTCTCGTCCGAGCTAAATCTATCAGCAACAAATGTAAGACCTCATCCATTACGGGAAAACACATATATTCATCGGAGTTCAATATTCAATCGGGACATAACCCTTTTTCACCATTTTCAAGCATGTATTAATTTTCTCATTATAGCATTCAAGTAATGCACATCAATATAAGTCACATTCCGTACAAGCACAACATTCAATTAAACACATTTACATGCCCGATTAAGTTACACGAACTTATCTCGACACTTGTTTGCGTATTAAATCTACTAATCCAAAACGTTTTCCTTTCCTCGATCTAACCTCAAATTTGAGTTTCCTGTATCTATATAAATAGATTTAATCATCAATTTCATACATTTTATACTCATTGGGACTCAATTGACGTCCTAGGCAAAATTACCATTTTGTCCCTTACTTTTTCCATAAATTCCATTTTCGACCCTAGGCTTAGAAAATGAAACTTGTGCAAATTACTCCTATTCCAAGCCTAACCAAAGCCCCATTACAAAATTTACAGCACATGTATTCATAAAAATTTAGAATTTTTCATCAAATTTTACAACTTTACATTTTAGTCCCCAAAACATGTTTTCATAAAAAGTCACTTTGTAAAAGTTATTTATCTATTAACAACCTTTCATTTTCTACCATAAATTTCTAATTTTCAGCACATACATCCATGACCCATTTTTCATACTTTGATAACTTTTCAAATTAATCCCCAAAATAGATAGATTAGACTATCTCGATTTCAAAAATATCAAAATTACTAAAAACATGACAAGAAAACTTACCCAATTAGGACTTAAAAGTTTATTCTCTCTCTCCTAGGGTTTCCATGTATTTTTAAGGTTGAAGACGACAAAAATAAGATGATATTTCTTTTTATCATCTTTTAATTAATTAAATTATTTTAATTTCCAATTTAGTCTTTGCCCTTTTTTTATATTTCCATGGATGAGTCACCAAGAAAATCTACATACCTTTCTTAATGGTCTAATTACCATATAAGGACCTCTAGATTTGAAATCCATGGCTATATAATCCTTATAGCTACAAGAATTCAACTTTTACATTTTATGCGATTTAGTCCTTCTTAAAATTAAGCACTTAATCGATAAAATTTTTGTATCAAAATTTTCACACGACATGTCTATCATAATACGGATCATATAATCAAATAAAAATAAACTTTATTTTTGAATCAAATTTGTGGTCCCAAAACCACTATTCCAATTTCACTGAAAATGGGCTGTTACGGTCTAACTTTACCTATCCCCAACTTCCTAAATATAAACATGGGCATCAAGTTGATTCTTGCACCCAAATCACATTGTGCCTTACCACAATAAGTTGCTCCAATGTTGCAAGGCATGGTAAAACATACAAGGTCTATCTTTGGGGGTAGTTTATTTTAAAGGTATGCATTGCATTCCTTTGTCAGAGCTCCCGTATCAAAATTTCCATGTCACCATTTCTTGGACAGGATATCCCTTATGAATTTGATGTAATTAGGCATGTAACATCCCAAAGTTGGGCCTAGTAGGATTAGGTGCATTGGGCCTTAGGCGTAGAAGCGTTTAAAATTTTTGGGAACAAGAGAACGACTTTAATCCAAGTTGGATCTAGTAGGTGAGTGATTTTGGAAGGTTAGAGGGCTTCTATGAAGTCCTGGGTTCAAACTTTGGCTTTAGAGAAATTTTGGTTTTAGGTGAAAAAAAAAAACCCTAGGAGTTAGTAGGTAGGCTTTAAGAATAAAATGTGGAGAAAATGACACAAGTTGAGTGTGTACTGTAGTGGCAAAGTGACGCCACATAAGAGGCAAGGGGGTGACGCCAAAAAAAAAAAGAAGGAAGGAGGTCCAAGGTTCAAGTCTTGGCTCTTGCATTTTGGTTTTCTTTTTATATAGACTTTAGAATTTGGCCATAGATTTCTATTTAGTTGTGCATGATGTTGGACACAAGGAGCTAGTTGGTAAAGTGTCTAGCGGCGTGGATTATGCTACAGGGGAGCCTGGGTTCGAATCTCATGACAAGCAAGGGAGTATTTATTTTACGGATTGGATGGGAAGAGTTTGAGTTGGATTTAAACTCTACTGACGAAGGGATCCCACATCGGAAAGATACAAAGAAGGAAGGTGAGAAGCTAGCTACACATAGAGTTGCCTAGGAAGAGAAGGAGCATATCTGGTTGGCGTTAGGCATAGGAGTGCTCGGAGCACGATTTAGCAGCTTTAGATTCCTATCAGGTGTGTACTCTCTCTACTCTAGCTATAGAGTGGAAAATACCGAAATGCCAGTCACACAGCGATGGTAGTCATAAGAGCGCGCGAGCACACGTGTGGAAGCTTTGACGCGATAGTCGAAGCCACCATGAGTATTCTTGTGGGTGTGGGTTGTTGGGCCACGACGGCCCGAAAGGGGCCAAATGGGCCCAATGGGCTCGGGGGCCTCTATGAGTAAATTGTATGATTGAGTAGTAGATAGTGAACTAGACTATGTGAATCTCATATATGTGGCTAGGTTTGGGCTGAATGGGCCACACGAGTGTATGGGCCCACTTGGTCCAAGATGGGCCTTAAGCCCATTCGCATCATTATTTTTGTTTAGAGTACTTGAGTCGTTCGAGGCGACAGTGGACCTTCTGTTGGGTCGTTAACACCTTGGTTTGTAAAATTACCAAAATACCCCTGGTTTGTAAAATTACCGAAATACCCCTAGTTTGTAAAATTATCAAAATACCCCTGGTTTATGAAATTACCGAAATACCCCTGGTTTGAAAAATTACTGAAATACCCCCAGTTTATGAAATTATCAAAATACTCCCAAATTTTAAAATTACCAAAATACCCCCAATTTGTGAAATTACCAAAATACCCTCGGTTTGTGAAATTACCAAAATACCCCTAGTTTGTGAAATTATCAAAATACCCTTAGTTTGCAAAATTACTATTTTTACCCCTAAACGACAAAATGACCGTTGTACCCTCGTGGTAGTACTGGCGTTTTATGTGTTAATTGTATGATTGATTATGTTTGAGATACATTGCATACAGGAATTAGTTATGAGTAGAATTATCGAACTACCCCTAAAGGGTAGGATTACCAGAATACCCATACAGGGTAAAATGACCGATTTACCCTTGTAGATAAGTGATTTGCTTGTGCTATGATATGACCGGTTTAGCTATGGTTGTATGATTGATATGCTTTTATTGCATGTTTAAATGATTGTTATTGATCATGGCCATTCTACATACACGTGTAATGATTGAGCATGATATACACGACATATTACATGGGGTTGGGTTATTGATGATCGGGGAAGTGTATATCAGTGGCTCTGCCACATTCTGTATAATGGCAATATGCCAACCTAAATATGGCTCTGTGCCATCTTGATTATGGCTTTGTGCGAATCGTATTTACCCAAGGCTGTGTGTCGATTATATTACCGTCGCTGATGGCTATGTGCCAAGCATAATACAATTATTGATGACTCTGGGTCAATCATATTTACCCAGGGCTGTGTACCGATTATATTATTATTTTGGTGGCTCTGCCATATATATCGGTGACATTGTCACACTAAAGGATGGCTTGGTGCCTTATTATCGTATCGGTGATTTGATCACATGTTGATCGATGGCTAGACCACGTTATATTGACTTTGAGCAGTGTGACTGTCAGCATGACTGCCAAAGAGGTGTGTAGAGGATGGAGGGTTGATTGTAGAAATCCCCACAGGTGTGTTGAGGATGGACTTATGGAGTGGAGTGTAGAGGATGGAATACTAGTTTGGGCTGGTTTGCATTGCATTCACTATTTATGCCATGTTGTTAGTGCTACGGCCCAGTTTAGCTCATATAGGCTTTGGTCAATTTCATTACTGTGAGAACTAAGGCTCAATGTGCTTATGTGGGCTTAGGGCCAGTTATCGTTCTTATAGGGGAATACACACTGAGTTCTCATAACTCACCCCTCTGCTTAATTTTGCAGGTATTTCCTAGCTTTGCAAATTTGGAGCCGAGATGAACTCTGTGGTGGCCATACATCGTAGCTTAATAAATTCCGTTTTGCAGTACTATAGATTTTATTTAAATTTGGGTTTTTGTTTTGTAATAAGGCCTTTTGTATTTTGTTTTGGTTTTAGCTTTTAATTTGGTTACTGCTTATTAATTTTGAATGCTCAATTTGGGATTTTCTAAAACATTAATAACGGTTTTTCTATAATATTAATACACGGTTTACAAACTATAATGGATAAAACTCTGGATTTTCTTAAAACTCTTTTCAAAATATCGCATGTCTATAATAATTTAAATGTCATTTTTTTGAAACTCATTGAGTTGGATTAATTATAAATAAGATCATCGGAAATAGCAATGAAAATGTTTTTGCAAAGAGAACTATAAAACAAATTGGATTTTTCACAAGCAACAAAACTTGATATTTTTAACGAACGCGTAGATTCTTTAACAACCTTTCCATGTGACATGTCAAATCCGATCGTAAAGTCTAGGCTGAGCTTGGGGTGTTACAAGGCATCTGCTCAAGTGCTTATACCAACGGAATGTTGATATGAAGTTGCTTGAAAGTCTAGGACTTTCTTGAATTGGACTTTCTGCTTCTGCTTTGAAGTCTTTAAGGGTAAGGTGGTGGATGATTTTTAACTTGAACTGGCTAATTTTTCTTTTGTGGCAATTCTTCATCTGACGAAGTTGTTAGCTAGATAGAATTTACTGGTTTAGAAGTTACCTTATCGGGTTTTGTAGATTCTGGTTCCAGTGAAGCAAGGATTTCAACACTTGGTTGGAATTCCACTGAATCTTGAGCATCAGCTGGCTCCTCTTCAACTCCGACAATGATGGGCTCTAATATCTTTGCACTCTTCAATGTCAATGCTTTATAATGCTCTTTCCTTAGATTTCTTGGATTTTTCATATCACTAGGCAGAGCATCTTATGGTCGATTCCTAAGTTCAGTAGCAAGTCGACCCACTTGATTCTCCAAATTCCTTAAAGTGGCGTCATTCTTTGCCATATATGCCTTCAATAGGTTCTCTAAGCCATTGAAAGGTTTAGCTTGAGTTGGTTTCTAAACTTGTTGGGTAAAAACAGGTGGCTTGGTCAGTCTAGGTTGTGCATAAGTGTTACTGGTTCCAGGCTCTTGGTAACTCTAAGAAAAATTAGGGTGGTTTCGCCAAGATGGGTTATAAAAATTGGATTGCAGACCTTGCTTTTCTCAGTTTGGTTTTGGTTACCCATGTAATACACGGATTCTGGGTTTGATGGACATTCTTCGAACAAGTGCCCTTCCTCACAATAAACATAGGCTATAGTCTCAAATTGATTCGGTGGTTGAGCTACAAAATTATTAAACCCATTAGTAGTAAAGTTTTTAAGCATTGAGGATATCGAAGATACCTGAAATGCAAGTGAAGTGAGAGCATCCACTTCATGTACTCCAACGACTCATCTTTCAGATGCTACTGGATTGGTTGGTCATTGATAATTGTTGTTGGCAATCCTCTCGATGATTTCAAAAGCCTCGTTATAAGACATAGAAAGGATAGCACCATTAGCAAAAGCATCTATTACCATCCTCGTGTGAGCATTGATACCGTTATAGAATGTCTCTAATTGGATGCAATGAAGGATTCCATGATGAAGGTATCTTCGTAATAGTTCTTTAAACCTTTCCCATGCCTCATACAAGGACTCATCATCCATCTGCTGGAAGGTAGTGATCTTATTCCTCAACTTAGCATTCTTGCTATGTGGGAAGTACTTCATAAGGAATCGATTCTGCTAACTCTTGCCATATGGTAATGGAATTTGGTGGCAATGAGTTTAACCAAGCTCGAGCTCTATCCCTTAGTGAATATGGGAATAACTTTAATCGTAATGCATCTTCTGGTACTTTAGCTAATTTGAAAAAATCACCCACCTCCATAAACAATCTTAAGTGAAGGTGAGGATCTTCGGTAGGCATTCCACTGAATTGGCCCACTATCTGAAGCATCTGAAACATGACTGGCTTCAGCTCAAATTATTGTGCCTCAATTTTGGGTCTTCGAATATTCAGATTAAGCTCATGAAACACTGGCATGACATACTATCTTAGAGCTCTATCCCTATCATCAACAATAAGGATAGGATTTTGAGAATGGTTTGCTCCATTTCCTTGATTAGAATTTTCAAAGTTCATCTCTTCGGTCCTTCTCTAATTTGCTTCTTCTTTGTTGAAAAATCCTTTCAATCTTATGGTCTACAGGGAGTAAGTCAATAATTTTATCAATACTCATAAACACCTAAAACAATCATAGAAAAATAATGGAATTAAAATTAAACTAAAAAGTAAACCAAAATTCAAAATTAACATATTCACAAACAATGACTTTTAAAACAGTCCCTGACAACGATGCCAAAAACTTGGAACGACAGAAAATGTGCAAATGTACATAATCACAACAAGTAATAAAGTGACAAGTAAATATCCAGTGTGTGTCACATGGCCGTGTGATAGCCTGTGTCCCAAGCCGTGTGAACCCAAAATTTACCTAAAAATGAAACCATTTCATACCTAATCATTCAAATCATTTAGGCACACATTCAAGGGGTTCAAACACCATTCAAACATACATAAACATGCCATTTCAATCATCTTAATTTGCCTAACCAATATGCCATTCAAGACACCACAATTGCATCCAAGCATCATTTACCTAAACATGTAAAAAATTACCATATTTCCAAGCACAATAGCATAGTTCAAGTAACTACCAAACATACCAAAAGTGTCTATTATCAAGCCATTTCAACCATACCAAAAGAACTTTATATGCATGCACACAAAAGAGACCAAAATGACATAACTTGTAACAACCCATTTTTTAGTGGTGTTGGAAATAGTCGTTTTAAGGCCACAAATCTGACGAGTAAGCTTGTAAATATTATTATTTAAGGTTTACAAGTCAAATATGGTTTTGAAAAGATTTTGGATATGGTAATTTATGTTCTATGAACTATTAATTGGGTTCAAGTGGTATAACTCTAAAGTCAAATGGTTTTAGAAAATGAGGTATCAGGATCTCGTTTCTATAAACCAAGCTATATATATATATGGAGTATTATTAAGGTTGTATTAAGATTTCATTAAGAAATTTTAATGTTTAGATGGTTAATTAAGTAAAAGGACTAAATTGTAAAAAAATGTGAAAGTTGAATTCTACTAACTAAAAGTGTTTAATATTTATGAAAAGTAAATTCACAGACCAATATGGTAAGTATACCATATTATAAATGAGTGAATGGTTGGTGATTATTATTATTTAGTTTATATGATATATATTAATATTAATAAATTTTATAATAAGTAATAACTAAAATAAAAGAAAGGTAAAAACGTATATTGTTATGTTCTTCTTTTTGAGCAAGAGAAACTCCATTTTTAGAGTATGGGAGGTTCAGCCAAACAATATTTGATGCATGTGGGAGATTTTGAGGTCCGTTTCTAACAATTTTTACGTTTTTGAGATCATTGCAATTAGGTCCAACTAGCCCGTACATTCGTTTTTGAAACTGTTAAAGATTTTGTATGTTGCCATGGGCGTGTGTCTTAGCTGTCAGTGACACACGACCATGCGACACGGTCGTGTTTCCCCTGTAGGTTTTAAAGGCATTCAAGTCAGCCAGTTGCACGACCTAGCACATGGCCTGGCACACGGGCATGTGGCTCGGCTGTGTGACGCAACTCAAAGAGTTACACGGGCACGAACACAGACTGGGACATGATCGTGTGTCCCTATTTCAATTGTTACATGGCCTAAGACATGGGCATGTGTCTCAGCCGTGTGCATCACACGGCCATGTGCCTCCTGCAATTCAATTTTTCTAACAATTTCACAAATGTTTCAAATGTTTTTGATTTAGTCCTGAATCATTTCTAAAGTGTTTCTAAGGCCTTGATGACTCGTTTAAGGGATGATATGGATGTATATGAAAGGTTTATATCATATTTATGTTGATATGTGAAATGTATATTTTAAAGTTATGTTCTCACGGTAATTCTCCTTAACCCTATTTCGGCGACAGATATAGGTCAATGGTGTTACATTTAGTGGTATCAGAGCCATAGTTTAGTTGATTCTCAGATTGAACGCAGCATGTATGAAGTCTAGAAATACACGTCATTATATAACCTGTGGTAGTGTGATGCGTCCTGACTCTGATGAGATTTTTTTCACTTATAGACAAAGATATTTTCCAACCAAGCTAATTCCGATAATGCTGCAAGTGATACTCAAGTATCTGGTTAAAAAGTTGTTATTGATGGGTAGACACTCATAAAGGTAAGAGTAGAGGTTCATAAAGTTATGTTGATAATCAAAATTATGTTTGATGTGCATATATGAGAATTAGATTTAAAGGCTTTACGACCTCCACCCGCTCACCCTCAAAGTCTTATACAATGGAATTTAAACAAGATTTATGTTGTTTAAGTTTGCAAAAAAAGAGAACTGAAGATCTTAGCAGTTAATTGAGTAATAATGTGGTCAAAGTCGAAAATTGGTTAACAAGTAAAGAAGAAGTTATTCATTGGTAATCAATTTTGTCAGGGATGGTATCTAAAATGGGTTAACCGAGATTTCTTCTAAATTGGTTTCTTTAGTGGAACAAGATAATGTGGGATCATCAATAACTTTAGTAGTCAGTGAGATAGTGTTTAAACTGTAAATATATTTGAATGTAGTTGTTATGGCCGAGTATCTTACAACGATCTCCTTTGGGTATTTTTTATGTTCTTTTATCTTTAGAGACAAACGTTAGCCAGAGTTATTGTTAGTTTGGTTGATTGATGATAAACATTGCTCTATTTTTCTTGGGAATTCTATTTCATTATGTTTGGTAGAAGATTCGACGATAAGACTCATATGATGCTATTTTTCTACTTCTATTGGTTGTTGCTCTGCTTTATATATTTGTTCAATTTATGTTGTCTCTGTCACAACTGGTTCTAGTGCGTATGAGCGATATTCTTTTTCTGGATTTTCTTTGGGGTATCATCGATCACTTTATCAATTCATATGGGTTATATTCTCAAAAATTCAGTAAAGTTTTACATCTTAGACTTCATTATCTTGGATTTCTTATCGTTCTTATTATCTATTTTATCAAATATAGTTCATCTGTAAAGGATATATATTGGCTTGAGATAATTATATCTATTACGGTTATAATTCCTGGCTAGATCGTGGGAGCATGTTGATACAAATTTTAGCTTTATAGATGACATGTTGTCGCACTTATTTTTGTTGGAATTATATTGAGTTTTCTTATTTGCTTCGGGGTGCATTATTGGTACTTGAGACATTGTTTTAGCTATATGGTTGTACCATCTATCTTATTAGATAACAGGGCTCAGTTTGAAGAAGGTTTTCAAAGGAATGAGCAAAATAATTCTTCTAATTCATCTAATGGCTATGGATTCGGTATGGTTCAAAGCTTTGATGTTAATAATTGAAATAGTTTCATTATATATCCCATTTCTAGCTTTCATGAAGGGGATAGGTAACGACAAAACTATAGACGGTTGAAGATCGAGCTTAACCTTGAATATTGGTTCTCATTACTCAGGTAATCTCGAATTATATCAACGATTCATAATGGGTGACATATTTTGAGTGAATTAATACAATTTGTGGTGATCTTTGGTTGGTATTTTGAGGAAAGTATGATAGATTGTATGTCTGGGTTATCTTGACAACAAGAAAAAAAGATTTATCTTAAAACGTTATTATCCTATTATTAAGATTGACTCATTTGTTTTAGTCAGAACGGATTAATCACTTGAAAAGTTAGTTGAGTAGTATGTATTTGAGTTCATTGTACGAATTCACAGGCAAATGGATGGATAGTCAAGATGGAAAATTCATATTCTAGAATACATGATACATTGATATATCAATAAGATCAGTTATAATAAAAAAAATGTTATTATGGGTTAAAGTCATCTCGATAGTTGCAGCTATCACCCTTGTATTTAAATGATATTGTTTGAAGCTTTTCATGAAATGGAACGTTTATCAATTGAATGTTACAGATGCCGATGTATTGGAAACATCAGTTAGAGTCTGTTATGAAAATTACGAACATTAACTAAACGCTATGAATTGTCTAATGTGCTTGAAATCTGATAATCTGGGTTTTCAGTTATGTTTCGACATATAATTGCTGAGAATTTCTCAGTAATTATGCTACTAATGATAAAGTTATGACAGGAGAGCATCATAGATGTTCTGTTAAGTCAAGGTATAGTATCTAATTCTGATATGTGTTGTAACGCCCCGAATTTGGGCCTAGAAGGACTGGGCCTTGAGTGTGGGATCAGCTAGGAGACTGCACATAAATTTTTTTGTGTGCAAGAAAATGTCACAAAATACTTGTTTGCTTTAATGGCTAAGTGATTTGGGTGTGTATGGGAGTGTTTGAAAAGCCTAGGTTCAAGTTTTGGCTTTTGCAAAATTTTAGTTTTTCTCTTAAATAAATCTAGACACTGGCATATAAGCTTTATAAATAATGATGCCTGTTTATGACACAAGAAGAGCTTGTGGTCAAGTGGCAAGGTGGCGTGTTGTGTAACTGAGAGGTCTAAGGTTCAAGTCCTGGGTTACGGTGAAACACCCCAAACCTGGCCCACGAGCCTCGACCAGATCTGGTATGTTCCTTAGGAAAAATCAGTTCAAATTCATTTGTTCTTTGGAAAAGCTTGAGTGATTTTGGCAGAAAACCCGAATTGTGTTGGGCTTAAGTTGAAAACTGGTTTAATATTGAAATCAGGGTTTATTTAAAATTTTACTTTCAAACTTAGAAGACATGTCGATTCCTTTGTCTTAGGTTTTATCTTTAAAATTGGAATTCATATTGTTTTAGGTGTCAAAGCATTTATAGATTTATTTTGAAATAAAATTTACTTAACTTTAAATTTGGTAAAATTTGTATCGTACTGAAATAAATGGCATGCATGCATGAAATAGTTCGTACTAGGGCCTTATTACATCAAACAATCCCAAAATAAATTAAAGTACTTAATAAAATAAAAATCCAAATTAAATAAATTCCTTGCTGTGCATGGCCACCTTTTAGCTCCTGCCGACCCGGTCCATTACTGATCGTCACCTAAAAAAGGTTCCCACAACGGGGTGAGTCAAACAGACTCAATGTGTACACAAACACTAAGTCTTAACAAATTCAGGCATAACAAATCATATTCATACATATCATAATTTACATTTAATGATGCATTCCTGAACCCAAGCCTATATGCCATCGGCTACACATCACCCGTACCATCCTACACACCGTGGGGACTACTAAGTCAACCCTCCATCCACTACACACCATCGGCGCGTTGCGCAATCGGCGTGCTCATCGCCTTGATAAAATTCGTGGTATAGCCACCAGATACATACTTTTTGTCATGAGACACCATATTCAGATATCGTGGTCTTAGGTCACCACATTCAGATATCGTGGTCTTAGGTCACTACATTCATCCCTTTTTCATAATATCCCATATGCCCATGTCATACAAAATCATGCAACATAATGCCTTAGGCCCGATTTCACATTCTTATCATATTCATATAACAAGTCTTATCATACTCATAGTAGGAGTAGGAAAACGTACCTTAGTACTGTATACCATAGCATGGTACTTAGCCATATTTTCCACATTCGTATAACATACATACATATTAAACAGTGCCTTAAACTTATTAAGAAATAGTGTGGGGTACACACCTGATATTAATGCCTTCCTGAAACCCAAAATTCGATGTAACACTTTAGATCCTTAACTCCTACATTCGGCCAATATTAAAATTTTAATGAAAACCCATTCGGCCACAAATCCAAATCCCAATAGGATTATTACACTTAAAAACTACCTTGTTGCCGATTGACTTAAGAATCAAGTCCCGAAATCTTTGCTATACTCCTCCTTGTATTCGGCCAAGCACTAGATCTCTACATAGGTTAGTTTTTCGGCCTCCAAGATAATAAGGAATAGATCTAAGTATCAAAACAAGGCTATAGTCGATTGTCCATAGCGCTTACCTTGTGGTTTTGAAATCCCGAAATCAGCCCCCTAACCAAGGAGATGTCGAATTACCTATAGTCATAGGTTAGATTTAAATCTAATCTTTAAATCACATAATAATGGCCTATGGCCGAATATCACTTTATTGCTTACCTTAAAACTTGAGATCCCGAAAAGATCCTCTTCCAAAGTCGACAATACTTAACTCCCGAAGCACCCCTTCATAGATTCGGCCAAAGAACAACATGAGGGATTAGATCTTTAGTTTTTGACAAGCCTAAGAGTAGAAGAATGAAAATCGAATTTGATCTTACCCTTATTGAAGAAATTGACAGCAACTATGTCAGTCACCTCTGAGTTATTCGGCTTTGAAACTTGAAGAAAAAATCCGTCTGGAAGTCCCTTATATAATTGGCTCTTGAAAAGGGTAGCAAGGATTATGGATTCGGCTTCCACAAGGGTCACAAAAGAAAAGGTATGAGGTAGTAACGGCAATGGTGAAAATCTTTGAAGAAGAAACGATGGAGAAGTCGGCTAAGCTTTCTTGAGTATTCGGCTTTGGCAAAATAAAAGAGAAAGGAGAGAGTTTGCTAGAGACTTTCGGTAGAGACTTAGAAAAGAATGAATAATGGCCTTATTTTCTCCTCTTTGCCAAAATTATCACCAAAGGAACCCCCTATTCGGCCAACACTAGCCAATTCTTAGCTTTTCTCTTATCCCTTTATTTAATAATAGAATTAATCCCTCAATTATCTCTTATCACTTAAAAAAAATACCAATAATTATCCATCACTTATCCATCTATTTGCCGAATTTTAACAAAAATAAAACACCTCCCTTTTAGTGCCTTAATGCCGTCCACTTCTCCCTCTTAATGCCGAAAAATAAAAACTCCTTTTGTTTACCTTATGGCTCGAACCTAGGCCCATTTTCATAACTTGTGGTGTCATTTACCTGGGCTTTAAGTGGCACCCTATAGCCACTTTACCAAGCCTATTTGTATGTCATATTTCACATACATTTTCTTTTAAGGCCCTATTCACTTAGCTCCCTTAATAAGACTTAAAATCTAAAAATTTCTAAGGTATTTCCCTACGTTTCAAAGTTCACGATATTCATAGATCACATTCAGAACATTCATAAACATGATATTTCATATAATTAAGCATGAATGCACAAGCCCATTTCCAGGATATTACAATTCTACCCCCTTAAAATAATTTCATCCTCGAAATTACCTGACTGAAATAAGTGAGGGTATTACTGTCGCATTGCCTCTTCTGGTTCCCACGAAGCTTCTTCCGATCCATGATTTCTCCATAACACTTTGACTAAAGGCACTGATTTTCATCGTAACACTTTCACATCTCGTTCTAGAATCTGAATCGGCTCTTCCTCGTAGGACAAGTCTGACCCTAGCTCCACCTCTTCGATTGGTACTACATGAGATGAATTCGATCGATAGCGATGTAGCATGGACACATGGAATACGTCATGCATCTGCTTTAACTCGGGTGGCAATTCCAACTGATATGCCACTGGTCCAACTCGCTTCAACACTCGATAGGGTCCTATAAACCTTGGGCTTAGCTTCCCTTTCCGACCAAATCTCACCACCTTCTTTCAAGGCGAAACCTTAAGGAATACTTTGTCTCCCACATCAAATTCAATTTCCTTCCGTTTAAGATCTGCGTACGACTTCTGTCTATTAGATGCTTCCTTCAACCGTGCACGAATTATCTCAACCTTCTCTTCAGATTCTGCCACTAATTCGGGTCCCAAAACTTGACGTTCTCCTAATTCTGTCCAACACGTAGGAGTTCGACACCTCCGACCATACAACGCTTCATACGGTGCCATCCGAATACTGGCCTGATAGCTGTTGTTGTAGGCAAACTCTGCTAAAGGCAAATACTCCTCCCATCTTCCTCTGAAATCCATCACACAGCCCCTCAACATGTCCTCTAAAACTTGGATTACCCGTTCGACTGCCGATTTGTGGATGAAAAGTCGTAGTAAAATCCAACTTAGTGCCTAGAGCCTGATGTAACGCTTTCCAGAACCGAGAAGTAAACCTTGGGTCCCTATCTGAGATAATCGACACCGGCACTCCATGCAACCTTACAACTTCTGCTACATATAACTTTGCCAACCTCTATAAAGAATAGTCGATTCTCACCAGAATAAAGTGCGCGGACTTGGTCAAACGATCCACTATTACCCATACTGAGTCCTTCTTAGTAGGTGTAAAGGGAAACCCACTACGAAGTCCATGGTAATTCGCTCCCACTTCCATGCGGAATCATGATTGGTCAAACAATCCCGACGGAACACGGTGTTCAAATTTTTAACTTGTCGACACGTCAAACACTTACCAACCAATTCTGTAACTTCCTTTTTCAGACCAAGCCACCAAAACTGCTCCCTCAAGTCTCTGTACAACTTAGTGCCTCCAGGATACATAGCATAAGGGCTATTATGCGATTCCTAAAGAATCCTTCGTCTAAGTTCCTTATCCTTAGGCATACAGACCTTGTTCCTGAAACATAACACTCATTCGCCATTAATGCCATAATCTTCCAACTCTCCATTTTGTACTTGCTGTAGCTTAGCACTTAGGTCCTCATCAGCCAACTGTCTCTCTTTCACCTTATTCAACCACGTCGGCTTGACTTACAATTCTGCCAACAGGCTCCCATCATCATACAAACTCAAGTGTGCGAACATTGCCCTTAGATCCGACACAACTTTTTGGCTTAGAGCATCCGCCACTACATTCACCTTGCCCGGATGGTACTCTATTGAACAATCATAGTCCTTCAGTAATTCAACCCACCTTCGCTGCCTTAAGTTTAACTCCTTCTGAGTCAGCAAATACTTAAGGCTCTTGTGGTCTGTGTAGATCGTCGACTTTTCACCATAAAGGTAGTGCCTCCATACCTTAAGAGCGAAGATCACTGCTGCCAATTCCAAGTCATGCATTGGGTAGTTCACCTCATGTGGCCTCAACTATCGGGACGCATATGCGACTACCTTCCCATCTTGCATCAATACGTAACCCAAACCTGTATGGGAAGCGTCACAATACACCGTAAAATCCTTTTCTGCCTCCGTGGCTGAATCAACACTGGAGCTTCCGTCAATACCCTCTTAAGTTTTTCAAAACTCTCCTATTGCTTATCCGCCCATACAAAGGGTACTTCTTTCCTTAACAACTTTTTCAAAGGCGCGGCTATTGACGAGAACCCTTCTACAAACCTTCTGTAATAGCCTGTCAATCTCAAGAAACTACAAATCTTTGCCACCGACTTAGGTGGTTTCCAATCCAACACTGCTTCAATCTTTCTAGGATCCACCCTTATTCCTTCTATTGACACCACATGCCCTAAAAAGGCAACCTCCTTAAGCCAAAATTCACACTTGTTGAATTTGGCATAGAGCTTCTTTTCCCTTAACACTTGCAGCACAATCCGGAGATGCTCATCATGCTCCTCCTCAGTCTTGGAGTAAACAAGGATGTCATCGATGAACACAACGACAAATCGATCCAAGTAGGGTTGAAAAACCCAGTTCATCATATCCATGAACGCAGCTGGGGCGTTTGTCAAGCTAAACGGCATTACCACAAACTCATAGTGGCCATACCTTGTCCTAAAGGCTGTCTTATGAATATCCACTTCCTTCACCTTCAACTGATGGTATCTAGACCTTAAATCGATCTTGGAGAAAATCGTTGCTCCCTTAAGCTGATCGAACAGGTCGTCTATCCTTAGCAAGGGGTACTTGTTCTTGATGGTCAGCTTGTTCAACTTACGATAGTCTATGCACATACGCATAGTTTCATCCTTCTTCTTCACAAATAGGACTGGTGCTCCCCATGGAGACACACTGGGTCGGATAAACCCACGATCAAGTAGTTCTTAGATTTGATCCTTGAGCTCAACCAACTCCTTTGGTGCCATTCTATAAGAGGCAATTGACACAGGAGCTGTTCTCGGCAGCAAGTCAATTCCAAACTCCACCTCCCTGTTTGGGGGTATTCTTGGTAATTCCTCCGAAACACATTTTCAAAGTCCTTACAGTTTTAACTCCACTGACACCTCCTTCCTTTCCATCTAACGCACTTACAAAGGCTAAGAACGCCCTGCACCCTTTACGAACCATCTTTTCAGCCTTTAGCGCCGAAACTACATTAGACAAGTAGTTTCTTCTTTCTCCTATCATAATGACCACCTCATCCTCTGGGGTCCTTAATTCCATTCGCTTAGTTGAACAGTCCAACACAGCCTGATGTTCCACTAGCCAGTCCATTCCAAGTATGAGATCAAACTCTCCAAAGGAAATTCCATCAGGTCGGCAGAAAATACCACGCCTTAAATTTCTAAAGGTACACTTTGAAAGACCTTATTCACCACTACAGTTTGACCTAGTGGGCTTCCTACAGTCATCTCCCTACTAGAAGGTTCAGAGGCTATGCCTAGTGTTTCAACTACACTACAGGCAACATAAGAATGGGTCGAGCCCACATCGATCAAAGCATAATAAGGTTTTCTACATACAAGAAACGTACCAGTTATGACGTCCAGCGCGTTTCCATCCTCCCCTAGAGCTCATTTCTACAATCGTGCTTTAATATGGTTTAAGAAATTTTATGCATTAGCCATTGTTTTACTAATTATTCGTGAAGAAGTTTTGTGAAAAGAGTTTAGCAGCAGTTCTTTCGATCAATCAAAGTTTCAAGTTTTCTATCCAAATTCACAGAAAAGCACATCCATTCCATAGTATCTCCCATACGCATTCACTCTTTGGACATTTCTGTCCGTTCCTATCCCAGGGGTAATTTTGTAATTTGTCAAAATAAGGTTCCTTGTGAATTTTTTTCAATAAGGGTATTCTGGTAATTTTGCATTCCCGGGGGTATTTTGGGAAATTTTGAAATCTGAGGGTATTTTAGTAATTAACCCGGGTGAATTTGTAAATCTTAATAAATCAAGGATATTTCGAAATTTACAAAACTTGGGGGTTCTTTTTGAGAATTTTACTTTCCAAATCGGTGATGTTGTAAAAATTTTGGGTTTCGTGGTTTTTTGATAATTTTGTAAGTTAGGGCAATCTCGTAAATTTTCAAATCGAGGTATTTTGAATTTTCACAAGTTAGGCTTTTATGGATACCTTTGCAAAATAGGAAATTTTATAAAGTAAAGAAGTTTTGATAAAGCGTGGGTAAGATGAGTATTTTATAAACCAATGGCATTTTGGTAATCTTACCACTAGGGGCATTTTAGTAATTTTGAAAAAATATTTGGAAAAATTTTATAAAGTAGCTTTTACAAATCAAAAGGGTAATTTAGTAATTTTAAAACTAGGGTTTCCATAAAATACTGGCTAGTCCCTTTCGGGTTTTAGTTAGGGTTTAGCAGTGATTAAGTTCTTTTGGTTAGGGTGAACCAAGGCTACGCACTGTAGGATTCGAGTGGAGGAGGTGAGTCACTAGACTTGTTTAAGTACCAAGCTCCCACCAAACCAATCCTGAACATGCGTACCATGGTTGCCACACCCTAACTCGGCGACCTAATCATGGGTTTGTTTAGTTAGGCATTTAAGTCTTATGTTTTCGTTGGGGTACACTAGTCCTAGGGTTCAAGTACTTAATCTCTATTCTATGTTCCATTTCTACCCTTCTATAAATCATAATAAAAATCACACAAGAGATCGGAGTACTTACCTCGTGGACTTCGGGTCGGAGACTTAGTGTGCCATGCCAGAAAAACCTGCTTAATTCACAAAAATTCCTTTTGGGCTTAACTTTGAAAACGTTTTGGGCCTTAAACCCAAGGCTGAAAGTTTAAAACTGGGCTCTGATACCAAGCTAAAACACCCCAAACCCGGCCCACGAGCCTCGACCAGATCTGGTATGTTCCTCAGGAAAAATCGGTTCAAATTCATTTGTTCTTTGGAAAAGCTTGAGTGATTTTGGCAGAAAACCCGAATTGTGTTGGGCTTAAGTTGAAAACTGGTTTAATATTGAAATCAGGGTTTATTTAAAATTTTACTTTCAAACTTAGAAGACATGTCGATTCCTTTGTCTTAGGTTTTATCTTTAAAATTGGAATTCATATTGTTTTAGGTGTCAAAACATTTATAGATTTATTTTGAAATAAAATTTACTTAACTTTAAATTTGGTAAAATTTGTATCGTACTGAAATAAATGGCATGCATGCATGAAATAGTTCGTACTAGGGCCTTATTAAATCAAACAATCCCAAAATAAATTAAAGTACTTAATAAAATAAAATCCAAATTAAATAAATTCCTTCTTTGTGCATGGCCACCTTTCACTCCTGCAGGCAGGTCCATTCTTGATCGTCACCTAAAAATGGTTCCCACAACGGGGTGAGTCAAACAGACTCAATGTGTACACAAACACTAAGTCTTAACAAATTCAGGCATAACATATCATATTCATACATATCATAATTTACATTTAATGATGCATTCCCGAACCCAAGCCTATATGCCATCCGCTACACGTCACCCGTACCATCCTACACACCGTGGGAACTACTAAGTCAACCCTCCATCCGCTACACACCATCGAAGGTAGCCACTGCAGTCGACATGCTCATCGCCCTTATAAAATTTGTGGCATAGCCACCAGATACATACTTTGTGTCATGAGACACCATATTCAGATATCGTGGTCTTAGGTCACCACATTCAGATATCGTGGTCTTAGGTCACCACATTCACTTCCCCTTTTTCATAATATCCCATATGCCCATGTCATACAAAATCATGCAACATAATGCCTTAGGCCCGATTTCACATTCTTATCATATTCAAATAACAAGTCTTATCATACTCATAGTAGGAGTAGGAAAACGTACCTTAGTACTGTATACCATAGCATGGTACTTAGCCATATTTTCCACATTCAGTATAACATACATACATATTAAATAAAGGCTTAAACTTATTAAGAAATAGTGTAGGTACACACCGATATTAATGCCTTCCTGAAACCCGAAAATCTGATCTAACACTTTAGATCCTTAACTCCAACATTCGACCAATATTAAAATTTAATGAAAACCCATTCGCCGTAAATCCAAATCCCAGAGGGATTATTACACTTAAAACCTACCTTGTTGCCGAATGACTTAAGAATCAAGTCCCAAATCTTTGCTATACTCCTCCTTGTATTCGCCAAGCACTAGATCTCTACATAGGTTAGTTTTTCGCCTCCAAGATAATAAGGAATAGATCTAAGTATCAAAAGCAGGCTATAGCCGATTGTCCATAAGCGCTTACCTTGTGGTTTTGAAATCCCAAAATCGCCCCTAACCAAGGAGATGTCGAATTACCTATAGTCATAGGTTAGATTTAAATCTAATCTTTGAATCACATAATAATGGCCTATGGCGAATATCACTTTATTCTTACCTTAAAACTTGAGATCCCGAAAGATCCTCTTCCAAAGTCGACAATACTTAACTCCCGAAGCACCCCTTCATAGATTCGGCCAAAGAACAACATGAGGGATTAGATCTTTAGTTTTCGACAAGCCTAAGAGTAGAAGAATGAAAATCGAATTTGATCTTACCCTTATTGAAGAAATTGACAGCAACTATGTCAATCACCTCTGAGTTATTCGTCTTTGAAACTTGAAGAAAAAATCCGTCTGGAAGTCCCTTATATAATTGGCTCTTGAAAAGGGTAGCAAGGATTATGGATTCGGCTTCCACAAGGGTCACAAAAGAAAAGGTATGAGGTAGTAACGGCAATGGTGAAAATCTTTGAAGAAGAAACGATGGAGAAGTCGGCTAAGCTTTCTTGAGTATTCGGCTTTGGCAAAATAAAAGAGAAAGGAGAGAGTTTGCTAGAGACTTTCGGCAGAGACTTAGAAAAGAATGAATAATGGCCTTATTTTCTCCTCTTTGCCAAAATTATCACCAAAGGAATCCCCTATTCGGCCAACACTAGCCAATTCCTAGCTTTTCTCTTATCCCTTTATTCAATAATAGAATTAATCCCTCAATTATCTCTTATCACTTAAAAAAATACCAATAATTATCCATCACTTATCCATCTATTTGCCGAATTTTAACAAAAATAAAACACCTCCCTTTTAGTGCCTTAATGCCGTCCACTTCTCCCTCTTAATGCCGAAAAATAAAAACTCCTTTTGTTTACCTTGTGGCTCGAACCTAGGCCCATTTGCATAGCTTGTGGCGTTACTTACCTGGGCTTTAAGTGGCGCCCTATAGCCACTTTACCAAGCCTATTTGTATGTCATATTTCACATACATTTTCTCTTAAGGCCCTATTCACTTAGCTCCTTTAATAAGACTTAAAATCTAAAAATTTTCTAAGGTATTTCCCTACATTTCAAAGTTCACGATATTCATAGATCACATTCAGAACATTCATAAACATGATATTTCATATAATTAAGCATGAATGCACAAGCCCATTTCCAGGATATTACATGCGGAATGGGGTATTTATTTTGCTGCATGAGATGTGTAGGTAATAGAGTTGGACTGAAACACAGCTAAAAGGAGTTTGAATAGATTGAAGGTGTTTGAACTGGTCATGGAAAGATTTAAGGGGGGATAAGGGGAGAGAATCAAGGAGTTTGAGGGAGAGGAGAGTTGTGCCGATTTGGGTGTCTAGCTACTCAGATTTTTGTAGTGATTTCTTTTAGGTATAGTCCTTGTTCAGCTCTTTCTTTTGGTATTTTTGTTTTATTCTTTTTGTTCTCTCTGGCTGAATTGTCCTTTTGGGTCTTGGCATAGTAAGTTATTTGGTCGATTCCTAGTAAGTTAAGTGCCTCTCAATACTTTTTTCGATTCCTTTTTCCTCTGCTATTTTTCATTTCAGCCGAATTTATTCTTCTTTCATACTTCTCCTTCACTTCTTCTCAACTGTTCTCATTTCCTCTTTGACTAAGTGGCTCTCTCTCTTTTTCTTTCTATGTTCTACTAGTCAGTTTGGTAGTGGGCGACGATCTCTTATCCTATTCATAACACTGTGGTAAGCCAAATCTTACATCTCCTTTTTTCCCCTCTCTATTTTGTTTCTCTACTTTTCCAATATAGACTGAATGTCGTAAATCTTGTCTTGTTATTTCGAAACCCTGTGGATGATGGTCTCTGACAATCGTAGAGCATCAACTACCTTACTTCTCTGCACATCTCTGCCTTCCGCTTCGAATACCTCTTTGGCCGAATACTGTGGGGTATGTAGATTATTTTGTAGTATTGGCCAAATACCCAATCTGCTCTAACTCTAACTATTTGGACTATGGGCATCAATTCAAGCCTTATATTACACGAGTATCGCTAATGAAATCTGTCTTATACGCAGTGAATCGAGAAGAAGGGTGTGATTGTTTTCAACCAACGATATAAGAGTAAAAATCGCATAACTTTCGGTCAAGGTAAGTGGTGATATCGGTTTGGGGCTCTAGTGTTAATGATCTAAAGGATGAGAGATTGATTGTGTTGGGATGATTGTAAGTTGATCGCGTGTGGGGAAATCTGTTCATTGTGCAAACAGGTGTGTAATCACACCCCTCTCTACTATGAACCGGTGAAAGCTGAAAAGCTGAAACTTCAGCATTTGAGGCCTCACGAGCGTGCGATCGTTCGTGTGGTAAAATGAGCCCACAAATCGTGGGCGATAAACTATAGAGGCCACCATGAGTGTTCTCGTGCTCTTGGGCCGACATGGGCCTCGTTCGACTGAAATGGGCAATGTGGGCCCAATAGGGCTTGTAGGCCCCACAGGGATGAAATCCACGATAAGTGGCAAATACTGGACTAGGCTATGTAGTTCGCATAGTCGTGACTAAATTTGGGCTAAATGGGCCACATGAGCGTGCGAGCCCAGGTGGGCCGAATAATGGGCCTTGGGCCCATTTACACCGTTATGACCACTTAGGTTATCTGTATCACTCGAGGCAACTATAAACCTTCAAGAGGTCGTTATCTGCACCGACACCCAAAAATAAGTAAAATGACCAAAATGCCCCCACATGGTAAAATGACCGAAATACCTCCATAGAGTGCAATGACCGTAATGCCCCCATAGGGTAAAATGATCGAAATACCCCTATAGAGTAGAATGACCGTGACACCCCTAGAGGGTAAAATTGACCGTAATGCCCCTGTAGGGTAAAATGACTATAATGCCCCTGTAGGGTAATTGACCGTAATGCCCCGGTAGGGTAAAATGACCGTAATGCCCCTATAGGATAAAATGATCGTAATGTCCCTATAGGGTAAAATGACTGTAATGCCCTTGTAGGGTAAAATTGACCGTAATGCCCCTATAGGGTAAAATAACCGTAATGCCCCTATAGGGTAAATTAAACGTAATGCCCTTGTAGGGTAAAATGACCGTAATGCCCCTGTAGGGTAAATTGATAGTAATGCCCCGGTAGGGTAAAATGACTGTAATGTCCCTATAGGGTAAAATGACCGTACTGCCCCTATAGGGTAAGATGACCGTAATGCCCCTGTAGGGTAAAATGATCGTAATACCCTTGTAGCGTAAAATGACCATAATACCCCTAAAGGGTAAATGACTATTTTACCCCTCGAGGGTAAATAATTGATTTGTTTGTGATTTAAATGACTGATTTGGCTGTGATTTAAATGACTGATTTGTCTATAATTTAAATGACTGATTTGGCTCTGATTTAAATGACTGATTTATCTTTGATTTGTATGACTGATTCTCAGCATGGCATTCTGCATACACGACATACTGCATGACGTTGAGGTACAATTATAGAGGAAAAATACTGTACTGTTGGGTCACACGGGTCGCACATGACGACTGTGGACTTACTAATGGCTTCGTGTCGTGCATATTACTGCTACTGATGGCTTGGTACCGATCATATTACAGCTACTGATGGCTTTGTGCCATTTATATTACAGCTATCGATGGCTCTGTGTCGATCATATTACAGCTACTGATGGCTTTGTGTCGATCATAGTACAACTACCAATGGCTCTGTGTCGATCATATTATAGCTACTTATGGCTTTGTGCCAGTCATACTATAGCTACCGATAGATCTATGCCGGTTATATTATAGATACTAATGGCTTTTTAGCCATCCTATTTATAGCTTATAGCTATCCTATTTATGGCTCTTAGCCATACTATTACTAGCAGCTCTGCTGCGTTATTATTACTGGCAGCTATGCTACGATATTGGTGTGCTGGCTGGTTAGGTCGATTTTATCCCCACATGGTGTGTTGGTTGGTACGAGTGGTGTGTTGGCTAGATTGGGGTGGGTTGCATATTCGCATCGTACAGATGCTGTATTGGGCTTAAGCCTACATTATTACTGTAATGGGCTATGGCCTACACTATATTGTTACTGAGTAGGGCCAAGGTTTAGGTTGTTACTGCATATATTAATACTGACTGACTGATAGGAGATTACACACTAAGTTTTCGTAAACTCACCCATTCTTTTAACTGTATAGGTAATCCCCAGCCTTAGACAATTTGGAGCCGTGAGAGACGTAGAGGTGGCCACACGATCACTGATGTTATGCTTTATACTTATTTATTTAAATTTATTTTTCGGCTATTGATTCTGTAATAAAGCCTCTTAAACCTAAGTTATGTTATTTTTGCTTTATTTATTTGATACTTAACAGATAGTCACAGAACGTTGGTTTTAAAAAAGATTAACTGGTTTCAAAACACTGCGTTTTCACAACATTTCGAATATTGCTTCCGCAACAAACAATGTTTTTATAGTAAAGATGTTTAAATTGGTTTGTAAATGGTTAAAATGATTTTAGTTTTAACAAATAGATTTCAACTCAGAAACAAATTTCTACCAACAAGTCTAATTTTTGAAAGACGCATCAACGTGACACGCCAGATTCGACCATAACATTTAAGCCGGGTTTGGGTGTTACATTTAGTGGTATCAAAGCCTAGTTTTAAAACTCAGATGTGGAATGGGTTTTCAAATTTTAGAATTCAATAAGTTTTTTTCAGTATGTGAAGTCTTTGAGATATTTCTTCTGTAGAGTGTGTCATACCGAGTCTCCACGCCGAGTCTGTAAGTTTTTTGAGTACCTTTGTTTATTTAGAAACTAAAATATAGTAAGTTAGGAAGTAATGTGGCTATTTTAGAAATTAGATCATACCACTCTAGATAGAACAAACTAAAATTATAAGGGACTGAAGCTATATTGAGCCTACGACGGTGACAACAAAACCCTAAACTTCTACTGCTCATAAACATCTGTTTAATTACTGGACCTATAAACAAATGTGCTTAAAATTTTTAATTCTGATAATACGCATAGTGATAATGAGCACAAGGGGTACTTGCAAATGAGGTACAAGGGGCCGTGGTAGAGGCCGTAGAGGTACTCGAGTTGAGTCCTTGTTGTCTGGCCATATACCTAAATTGGAATTAGAGTGCGCAGTGGGAGCATGGTGGTAAAGTCTGTGTGATGCGACTATTCTGATAGCTGGAAATTTCGAGGATGAAATTTTGTAAGGAGGGGTAAATTATAACACCCCAAATTTGGGCCTAGAAGGAATGGGCCTTGAGTGTGGGATCAGCTAGGAGGCTGCACTTAAATATTTTTGTGTGCAAGAAAATGTCACAAATAACCTATTTGCTTTAATGGCTAAGTGATTTGGGTGTGTATGGGAATGTTTAAAAAGCCTGGGTTCAAGTCTTGGCTTTTGCAAAATTTTTAGTTTTTCTCTTAAATAAATCTAGACACTGGCATATAAGCTTTATAAATAATGATTCTTGTTTATGACACAAGAAGAGCTTGTGGTCAAGTGGCAAGGTGTCGTGTTGTGTAACTGAGAGGTCTGAGGTTCAAGTTCTGGGTTGCGCAAGGGGGTATTTATTTTGCTACATGAGTTGTGTAGGTAGTAGAGTTGGACTGAAACACAGCTAAGGGGAGTTTGAATAGATTTGAATAGTGTTTGAACTGGTCATGGAAAGATTCAATAAGGGATAAGGGGAAACAGTAAAGGAGTTTGGGTGAGAGGAGAGTTGTGCCGATTTGGGAGTCTGGCTACTCAGATTTTCAGCAGTGATTTCTTTTGGATATAGTCCTTGTTCGGCTCTTTCTTTTGGCATTTTTATTTTATTCTTTTTGTTCTCCCGGGCTAAATTGTCCTTTTTGGCCTTGGCATTGTAAGATATGTGATTGATTCCTGGTAAGTCAAGTGCCTCTCAGTACCTTTATGGATTCCTTTTTCCTCTGCTATTTTTCCTTTCAGT
Source organism: Gossypium rotundifolium (assembly GCA_025506655.1). Classification (NCBI taxonomy): domain Eukaryota; kingdom Viridiplantae; phylum Streptophyta; class Magnoliopsida; order Malvales; family Malvaceae; genus Gossypium; species Gossypium rotundifolium. The sequence goes on along the minus strand of CP106732.1, from coordinate 95,287,584 downwards.
CGAATTCATTCTTCTTCCTTATTTCTCCTTCACTTCTTCTCAACTGTTCTCCTTTCCTCTTTGACTGAGTGGCTCTCTCTCTTTTTCTTTCTCTACTATACCAGTCATTTGGTAGTGGGCGACAATCTCTTCTTCTGTTCATAACACTGTGGTAAGCCGAATCCTACATCTCCTCTTTTCCCCTCTCTCTTTTGTTTCTCTGCTTTTCCAATATAGACTAAATGTCGTAAACCTTGTCTTGTAATTTTGAAACCCTGTAGATGATAGTCTCTGACAATCGGTGGAGCATCGACTACCTTACTTCTCTGCACATCTCTGCCTTTTGCTTCAAATACCTCTTTGGCTGAATATTGGGGGGTAAGTAGATTGTTTTGTAGTATTGGTCGAATACCCAATCTGCTCTAACTCTAACTCTTTTGACAATGGGCATCAATCCAAGCCTTGTTTTACACGAGTATGGCTAATGAAATCTGTCTTATACGTAGTGAATCGAGAAGAAAGATGTGATCATTTTCGACTAGTGTTCTAAGAGTAAAAATATAGTAACTTTCGATCAAGGTAAGTGGTGATATCAGTTTGGGCCGTTAGTGTTAATGATCTAAAGGATGAAAGATTAATTATGTTGGTATGATTGTAGGTTGATCGCGCGTGGGGAAATCTGTCTATTGTGCAAACAGGTGTGTAGTCACACCCCTCTCTACTGTGAATCGGCGAAAGCCAAAAAGCCAAAACTTCGGCATTTTAGGCCTCACGAGCGTGCGGTCACTCGTGTGGTAAACCAAGCCCACAAATCGTGGGCGATAGACTGTAGAGGCCACCATGAGTGTTCTCATGCTCTTGGGTCGACATGGGCCTCATTCGGCTGAAATACGCCGTGTGGGCCTAATAAGGCTCGCGGGCCCCACACAGATAAAATCCATGATAAGTGGCAAATACTGGACTAGGCTATGTAGTTCGCATAGCCGTGACTGAATTTGGGCTAAATGGGCCACATGAGCGTGTGGGCCCACATGGGCCAAATAATGGGCCTCGGGCCCATTTACACCGTTATGACCACTTAGGTTATCTGTGTCGCCAGAGGCGACTGTAGACCTTCGGAGAGGTCGTTATCTGTACCGAGACCCAAAATAAGTAAAATGACCGAAATACCCCTATAGAGTATAATGACCTTAATGCCTTTGTAGGGTAAAATTGATTGTAATGCCCTTATAGGTAAAATGACCGTAATGCCCCTGTAGGGAAAAATGACCGTAATGCCCTTTTAGGGTAAAATGACCGTAATGCCCCAGTAGGGTAAAATGACTGTAATGCCCCTATAGGATTAAATGATCGTAATGTACCTGTAGGGTAAAATGACCGTAATGCCCCTGTAGGGTAAAACTGACCATAGTACCCCTATAGGGTAAAATGACCGTAATGCCCTTGTAGGGTAAATTGACCGTAATGCCTTTGTAGGGTAAAATGACCATAATGCCCCTATAAGGTAAATTGACCGTAATACCCCAGTAGGGTAAAATGACCGTAATGCCACTATAAGGTAAAATGACCATAATGCCCCTATAGGGTAAAATGACCATAATACCCTTGTATGGTAAAATGACCATAATACCCCCAAAGGGTAAAATGATTATTTTTGCCCCTCGAGGGTAAATGACCGATTTGTTTGTGATTTAAATGATTGATTTGGATGTGATATAAATGGCTTATTTGTCTGTAATTTAAATGACTGATTTGCTTGTGATTTAAATAACTAGTTTGTTTGTGATTTGTATTACTGATTCTGAGCATGACATTCTTTATACACGACATATTGCATGGGGATGAGGTACTATTACGAAGGAAGAGTATTGTTCTGTTGGGTCACACGGGTCACACAAGATGACTGTGGACTTGCTAATGGCTTCATGCCGTGCATATTACTGCTACTAATGGCTTGGTACTGATCATATTACCGGTACTGATGGCTTCGTGCTGTTCATATTACAACTACCGATGGCTCTGTGCCGATCATATTACAGCTACTGATGGCTTTGTGCCGATCATAGTACAGCTACTAATGGCTCTATGCCAATCATATTACAGCTACTAATGGCTTTGTGCCGATTATACTACAGCTACTGATGGCTCTGTGCCAATCATATTACAGCTACTGATGGCTTTTTAGCCATCCTGTTTATAGCTTATAGCTATCCTATTTATGGCTCTTAGCCATACTATTACCGGCAGCTCTGCTGTATTATTATTACTAGCAGCTATGCTACGATATTGGTGTGCTGGCTGGGTGGGTCGATTTTATCCCTACATGGTCTGTTGGTTGGTATGGGTGGTGTGTTGACTAGATTGGGATGGGTTGCATATTTGTACTGTACTGATACTGTATTGGGCTTACTGTTACTGTAATGGGCTATGGCCTACACTACACTGTTATTGTATAAGGCCAAGGCCCAGGTTGTTACTGCATATATTGTTACTGACTGACTAATAGGGGATTACACACTGAGTTTTTGTAAACTCACCCTTTCTTTTAACTGTATAGGTAATCCCCAGCCTTAGACGATTTGGAGCCGCGAGAGACTCGGAGGTGGCCACACGATCGATGATGTTCTACTTTAGACTTATTTATTTAAATTTCTTATTGGGCTATTGATTCTGTAATAAGGCCTCTTAAACTTAAGTTATGTTATTTTGGCTTTATTTATTTGATACTTAACTGATAATGATAGAATGCTGGTTTTAAAAAAGATTAACTGGTTTCAAAACATCGTATTTTCACAACATTTTGGATATTGCTTCCGTAAGTAACAATGTTTTTATAGTAAAGACGTTTTAATTGGTTAGTAAATGGTTAAGATGATTTGAGTTTTAACAAAGAGATTTCAACTTAGAAATGAATTTCTACCAACAAGTCTAATTTTTGAAAGACACATCAACGTGACACGCCAGATTCGGCCATAACGTCTAGGCCGGGTTTAGGATTTTACATGTGTTCTGATTGGAGATGAGTTGTGATTTATTTTGTTTATGGACTATCATTAAAAAGGTGAGAGAAAGACTCGACCTGATGGCTATTATCAGGTGAGAAATTTTGAGGGCGAAATTTTCGTATGGGGAGGGAGTTGTAACATCCCATTTTTAGTGGTGTCAAAAATAGTAGTTTCGGGGCTACAAATCCGATGAGTAAGCTTGTAAATATTATTATTTAATATTTACGAGTCAAATATGGTTTTAAAAAGGTTTTGGATATGGTAATTTATGTTATATGAACGATTAATTAGGTTCAAGTGCTATGACCCTAAAGGCAAGTAGTTTTAGAAAATGAGGTATCGGGACCTCGTTTTTATAAACCGAGCTGTAAATATTTTTATAAATATTTATAAAGTATTATTAAGATTGTATTAAAGTTTCGTTAATAAATTTTAATTTTGGATGGTTAATTAAGCAAAAGGACTAAATTATAAAAATGTGAAAGTTGAATTCTACTAACTAGAGGTGTTTAATAGATATGAAAAAGTAAATTCCTAGACTAATATGGTAAATGTACCACATTATAAATGAGTGGACGGTTGGTGATTATTTCTTTTAGTTTATATGATATATTTTAATATTAATAAATTTTATAATAAGTAATAAATAAAATAAAAGAAATGTAACAACATATTCTTCTTCTTGGATGAGAGAAACTCCATCTTTGGAGCATAATAATCTTTTATGCATGTGGGAGATTTTTAGGTCCGTTTTTAATAATTTTTATGTTTTTGAGATTTTTACAATTAGGTCCAGCTAGCTCGTACCTTCATTTTTGAAATTGTTAAAGATTTTGAATGTTTCCATTGATGAATATTTGTAATTTTAGATGTTAAATGATGAATTTGAGGTATTATTTTTTATTTGTAAGTATTTTGTTAACTATTTTTGATGAATTTAACGATTAGGGATTAAATTGTTGAAATAATAAAAATACAATGACTTGGTGTGAAATTGTTACAAAAGTGGGCTGTAATGGATGCTTTTAACATTTGAATGGTATGAATTTTCAATAAAATTGGTTTATTTGCATGATTAGGACATAGGGACTAAATTGAATAAAAATGAAAAGTTGAGGGGAATTTTGTAAAAATGTTAAAAATGACTAAATTGCACAAATTTAATTGGTTTTTCTGTCTAAATTAATGGATTTGATTAAATTGTTAATTTAGATCAAGAACAAGTGGAAAATCAAGGAGAAAAGAAAATTACCAAATAGCCACTATACTTAGTCATTTCTGCAATTTAGCCAGGTAAGTTCATATGAACTATAATCACTTAAATGTTGATTAAATTGAATGTTTAATGTGTTGTTCTAATGTAAATGAATCAATATATATATGATTATGTCCACATTTTGATGGATTGACGGTTATGGGGGCCGCTTTTGAACATTAGGAATTTGTAGGATACAAATGACATGTCATTAGGGTTTTCATGTTTCGAGTGCTGGTCATGTGAGCAGGCCTATGTGTAGCTTACATTTTTTGCGAATAATACATAGCTCATGTGAGCAGCATGTGTAGCTTACATTACGACTTACAGCTCGAGTGAGCAGGCCTATTTCACAACCCGTGTGAGTAATGATGTAAAGGAAAGGAAAGACTACGGTTATAAGTTTAGCACACTTAGCGTGAGCTTTTCCCACAAATCCAATGATATTCTAAATGGTTTGTAACACCCCTAACCTGTATCCATCGCTGGAATAGAGTTTCAGAGCATTACCGAAATTTATAGATCAAACAGACAGAAATTTCAAACATTTCACAACATATAATGTTCAGATCAAAATCTAATCAAATTCAGACATATTGTCCCTTATTTAAGCTCTTGAGGCCCAAAATATGCGCTAGAAATAAGCCGGACTAATTCAAAAATTGAGAAAAAATTTCAATGCTATAGGGTTTATACGGCCAATAGACACGTCCATGTCTCAGGCTGTGTAGGCATTCGAAATAGGGACACACGGTTGTATCCCAGCCCGTGTAACTTTCTGACTTGGGTGACACGGCCAAGCCACATGCTTATGTGCCAGGCTGTGTACCCCTTTCGAAATGGCCTCACGCGCTCGTGTGTTAGCCGTGTGTCTCACATGGCCAAGTTAGACGCCCATGTGTCTGGCCGTGTAGACTTAAAATGTGCTTTAAACAACAAATTTATCATTCCCTATATGCTTGGACATTAATCAACTCAAAAACCATTCGCTTAACTAGTTCAAAACACAATCAAATACATTCAAAACATGTCAAAACAATCACCCTAGGTGCCTAACCAATGTACCCTCATTGGTACCACATTCATATCATCTATTCATATCATCAAAGCATCATTCAAATCCAATTTCTAAGCACTTAAACACCAACTTAATTTCACATGCACATATCTAGATTTGGTTCAATTTACCATGCCATAATATGGCTTCAAACACAAAAACATGATTATATATATACCAAACCAATATTAAACTTATAACCTTATTTATATTCCATCCACAAAATAACTATTATTTAGACATCCTAGGTACATGCCAACACAAAAGATAGACATCACCACATTTGAGTTTGGGATTGTTGTTGGATGTTGAATCGGTGATCAAAAGTTAAGTACATAACCTGCACACGGAAAACAAAATTGTACGCTGAGTAAAACTCAGTGGTATTTCTATAATCCAAAATTTTAAAGACAAGATAATATAATATACACATAATAATTATAAGCACAATTGAATATTTAAAACCACACTTATTCATACAATGGCATTAGCCATTCAATACTCATAAATTCATCATTTTATACCAGACTCAATTCTCATAATTTGCTATATAATAGCTTTTCACAATTTGATCCACATATTACTTAAACAATAACATTATCCAATTCATGAATACATAATTCATGTATCTCATTTTCATGTTTCAATTCACTATCTATAACACCCCAAACCCGGCCCAAATGTTATGGCTGAATCTGGCGATATCACATTGAAGTGTTTTTTGAAAACATCATTTCTTTAGAAAATCCATGCTTATTATTAAACCTCATTTGTGTATCCTAATAAAAAAATTAGGGTATCTTGTTCTTTTAAAACTTAAGTTATTTTAGTAGAACGTTGATCATATTAGTCTGTTACTATACTTTAAAACCAAGATTGATGCGGAAGCTTTTATTATAAGTTACGAAAACGTGGTGTTTTGAAAACCAATTATCTTTTCAAAAATCGCGTTCTACTACTGCTCAGATGTAAATTAAAATAAGTAAAAATCCTCAAATTAGAAGTTAAAAATTAAATAGGCCTTATTACATAACAAAAACCCAAATTAAATTTATAGGAAATAAACTTAAATATATAAATAGGTGAGGTTGTGTGGCCACCTCCGAATCCCTCGCAGCACTGATTCGCCTAAGACTGGGGATTACCTATACAGATAAATAGAGAGGTGAGTTTACAAAAACTCAGTGTGTAACACCATGCAAGTAAATAGCCAATCATGCCTTGAGCAAGTATAGTCCGGGCTTAAGCCCAATTCAATATTAGTTTAGTTCAATTGGGCCTTAGGCCATTACAGTATCAATATTAGTGTGGGCCTTAGCCTAAAACAGTATCAATGTGGGCCTTAGCCCATAACAGTATCAATAACAGTCTAAGCATGCAATCAGAAATCGTACCCATCCAGCCTCTACACACCACTCTGTCCAGCCCAGTACTCCATGTAGGGATAAAATCACCCACCCATCCCTACACTCCAAATATTAGCAGCGGTTGTAGCACTAAGCAGTATTTGCAACAGAGCTACTAGTGCAGTACACTTCCTCCAATCATAATAATCCCATCTCGTGCAACATATCACACATGGATGCAACATACATATATATATCATGGCATACTCATATACTGTCATACATAACATAGGGGCATAACAATCATTTTATCAGTTTGGTTCTATGTATACTTATCGACCCGTCAGCAGGTCCACAGTCGTCTCGGGCGACCCGTGCAACATTACCAGTCAAACAGTGAAATTGGGCCCAAGGCCCATAATACAAGCCCATGTGGGCCTACACGCCCGTGTGGCCTACATAGCCCAGAATTGGCCTCGGCCATGTAAATTACACATCTTGGCCCAAAAATCTCCACACGTTCATGTGATTTACCTGTGTGGGGACCATAAGCTCGTTGGGCCAACAGAACCCATTTCGCCCAACATGGCCCAAAACGGCCTAAGACCACGAAATCGCTCATGGTGGTCTCAACAAATTAATGCCTACGTTATATGCATTTGGTTCACACGAACGAGCACACGCTCGTGTAGCATCAATTGTCATACTTCTTTAGCTTTTGTCGGTTTACTATTTGGTAGTGTTTACACACTTGGTTTTGATTCGTCACGATCAGTCGCTTAAGCACTCACCAACCTAAATTTGGTCAATCAAAAACCACCATCAGTCCTACTTTACGGTTAATAAGAAACCTGAAATCAATAATCCATTCCCAGAGTAGCGTTACCTTCAATCGAACCACGGTGATTCCCCACGAGTCTTTGTCTTCAGCGATTGATTAGGAGTTTCAAAGTCTTTCCTTAACAGCCATACAATTGTTATCAGTTAACACCTAAGGCAGAAGAAGAAAGGGAATGATGATTCTTTTATAGAACTTACCAAAGGAGAGCAAGAGAACCAAATAGGGGATGGATTTGGCACTAGCACAGCCTTTCACCTTCGATTTATAGCTGTCAACCACAGTTAAACAATACCCCACTTTAGTAACTCAAAAGCTGAAACTTCCAGTGACATACTCACTTATCGAAAAGAAAGGAGTCAATTGCTAGAAGAAGAGGACTGGTTTCAGCAGTAATCAGAACTAAAATTGGGAGCATCACCTTTGAGGGAGAAGAGGAGAATCGGTTTAGGGGAGAAGAGAGAAAAGAAATCGAATGAGGCAACTAAGGTCTATTCAGCCAACATAGAGGAAAGAAGAAAAGAAAAGATGAAAAGAAAAGAAGGATGTATTCGCCCAAGGAGAAAGATTGTCAAAAAGTGCAAACACCCTTACCACATTCGGCTAAAGAGAGAAAACATTGCAAAAACCAAAAATGGGGAAAAGAGATTTCGGCAGAGAGCACAACACTTAACAAGCAAAATCGAGACTGAGAATCCCCCTCTAGCCAAATTCTTGAGCGCCAGAGCCCACTTTCGGCACACTTCTACCTCTCCCCTCACTTTCTTGATTTCCTCCTAAAATCCCTCCTACAATTTCTCCACCTGATCACACCTCCCCTCAACCATTCAATTCGAATTCACCTCAACCACATCAGTGTTTCAATCAAACTCTAACACCTCCATGGCGCAGCAGCAAAATAAACACTCCCTTGCCTTCAGCGATTCGAACCTTAGACCACTTCCATAGGTAACACACCACTTACCTCCTAGACCGGCCAGCTCCTTATGTCATGCTTCACCCACAATTATTTAAAAGCCTACTAACAAAAGGAAATGGTTTTATTCCCTAAAAACCAAAATTTTGCACAAGCCCAGGCTTGAACCCAGGACTTCTCAGACACTCCCAAACACACCCAAATCACTTAGCCACTAAAGCATATAGGTATTTGTGATACAAACATGCAAAAATAAATACTTAAATTTTGGGGTGTTACACTATCCCATTTTCAATTCACATCCACTATCATCCAATATCAATCATAGTACCATTTTATTTAATTACCCCTATTAACACGACTCAGACTCGAACGGATACACAGATCTAACCAACACACTAGTTTGGCACCTAGTGCCTAATTGGATAAATCCGAAGTAGTATCTGCGCCCAGCGCGATATAAATTTGACACCCAATGTCTCATCGATTAATCTGAAGTAAATTGGCACCCAGTGCCTCATCGACTCGAGGTCGAAGAAATCCCTGAACTTTTCTTATCCTATGGCATGCCATTTATATCTGACTTAGCCCAATACAGTTAATAGGGTTACATTTTACTTTTCAAATATAACAATATCCAATATCAAATTTTCATATAATCACATATATACATATGAATTCAATTCAATTCATGTAAATTCAATAAATTCATCACATACCGAATCAATCCATTTCAATTGTAAAACACAATGATTCTCACCTCCAATACTTACCATATACAAGAAATTAAAATGCAATATTTTTACAACTTAGTTCGAATGATAAAAATACAAACCAGGAATTCCGAGCTATTGGACTTCGACTTTATCTTTCCCCTTTTTAGTCGAGGATTTCGGCACAACGTTAGCTACGAAATTAAAACAATTAAAATTCATCAATATAACACAATTCAATTTCATATTGAATATTTAAATTTTGACTCAATATTTTCCCAAATTTCAATTTAGTCCCTAAACCGAGACTGATTTTTATTCTTCACAATTAATCTTATATTTTCAAACAAATTCCACTTTAAACTAAATTTAACTCCTTATTTTACTTAAATCCCTAAATTTTAAATTTTTCACAATTTAGCCCTATTACTCAAAATTTACAATTTATTCTACAATTTAATCCTTTTTCACTTCTAGCTTAAAAATCTATCAATTTAATCCTTAATACTAAAATTATTCAACATTAACAACATTTAAAAACTCAATCAATGCTAAAATTTCAACATGGGTCGGATAATACTTAACACTAAGATTCCAAAAACATAAAGATTACAAGAAAAAGGGGAGTAAATGGACTAACCAATTAAACTTTGAAATTTTGGAGCCCTTGGCCGTGAGTTTCTTCTTTCTCCCTTTCTTTCTTTTTCTTTTTCTTTCTTTCTAATTTTATTTGGCTTTTATCTTTCTTTTTCTTTTACTTATTCATTTTTTTATTTAATTATACAATATATATACTTAATACTTAAGATAACTTTAATTATTATAATATATAATAAATTTAGAAATATTTTACCTAGTGCCATCCTACTAAAGAGACAATGGTATAATTGCCTTTTTAGTCCATTTAATTATTCTTTAATCTATAATTTAACTTTCACTTTATATTCATTTAGTCCTTATAACTAATTACTCTTAATTCGAGCAAATTCACTTAACTAAAACCTAATTAACTACACAACTAGCTTACAAGTTCGATTTACGCGAATTGAGTCCCAAAAATACACTTTTCAACACCCGTGACTATCGGGTCGTTACATGGTTCAACAGGCATGAAAAGGAAATTAACGATAGATATTCAAATGAACTCTATCATGTGTTTATGAAAAGGATTGAAAAGGTAAGCTTTCGCTTGGCATTATGCTTATGTTAATGGAAAGGTTAAATGATTCAAATGAAATATGTTCACATGAAAATGGATCATCATATGTTTAATTCAAGTGAATTATGAATTGATGCACTAACAAGTGTTGTTGATGATGCTTAGGCTTGTGCCAAGCTTATGGTTGGATTACATCAGGCTTAATCTTAGTAATATATGATAAGATATAAAAGTAACATATTTTAATCCCATTCTTAATGCATTTTTGGATGATTAATTATGCAAATTACTGAATTTGATGCTCATAATCCTTTAAATTCATGTTTCTGTACTTAAGAGATCATTTGGGAGTGAAAGGAGCGAAAAATAAGCCAAAATCATACAAATAGAGTTATTTTCAAGATCCACATGGCCTGGACATTTCCACACGGTCTAGACACATGCTCGTGTGTGCCACACGAGCTGGTCATATGCTTATATGCCAGCCCATGTTGATATCACACCCTACTTCCCAAATACATAAAAAAACCCAATTCAGGCTTTTTGAGCATTCTAAAGTCTATAAATACCAATTAGAAGAAGACGTAAGGGGGCAATCAGAGAAGATCAAAGAAAACACTCGAAAAATGCCATCAGATCCAACTCAAAAGCAGATCTCCATCAAGATTTAAGATCTCTTTTTAATTTATTTCAAATTTTTATTGAGTTTCTTTATGTCTTGTGATTATTCTAACTTTAAGATGTTTCTATTCAGGATTATGAACTAAATTTCATAGATACCTAAGGAAGATGAAACCTATGATGAATCTTATTATTTGATTTCTAATTTACATGATAAATACTTGATTCTTGTTCTCAATTATGTATGCTTATTTCTTGTTTTAATATTTTTGGGATATTATTTCATCTTTAATGTGCTTAATTCAGTGAGAAAAAGTTTCTGTTTAAGAGCAGATCTAGCATAATTGAGTGGAGTTGCATGTAATTTTAGAAATAGGACAACATTAATCTACCAGATTAGAGTCAAATCTAATAGGGGAATCCATAGATCAAGTTAATATGATGATAGGGGTTTTAATTAGAAAGTGATTTCAATTAATCAACCTAGAGTCAGTTGTTCTTATTCTCGAAAGAGATATTAACATAATTTAGGGATTTGAACGAATCAAGTAACAAGTGAATAAATCATTTAATTTAGATTCATAATAATAGGTGAAGTCTAGGTGGATTCTTTCTTGCGTATTGTCTATCTTATTGGTAATATTTGATTATTTCCTCGATTCATTCTCTGTTGCGTTCTTAGCTAAATTAGTTTAGTAATTTTAGATTAAAACACATCACCCTAATTTGTCGACTAGATAATAAGAAGATGGTAATTACTAGTACTTTTAGTCCTCGTGGATATGATATTCCCTACTCACCATAGCTATACTATTATTCGATAGGTGCGCTTGCCTTTGCCGTATTTATTGTTAGTTTAGTGACCATCAATATGCATTGAAACGGTAAGTGTCTAGATAGAAATATGCTTACGTGCATGAAAAGGTTGTATGAATTAAAATATATATTTTCTTATGAAATGGCTTATCATGTGGTTGATCCCAAATGAGTTATGTATAAATGCACTAACTTGTGTATTGATGATGATTTTTAGGCTTGTATCCAGCTTGTGTAATTGGATGGTGTTTATGCTTATGTTTTGTATTATGCAAAGAAACGGGTAAGAAAAGGTAATGAAATGGTAAGTTCAAAATTGAGATGTAATATGATGGAAAAAGGATTTTTGAGTTGAATGACATACTTATATGTGAGAAATCATGTATGATATGGATGAATTTACCTATGTCATGAATAAATAAACAAATTCGTGAATTGATGTTGTTATTTAAGTTTATGCTAAGTAAATGGAATGGAAAGTAAGTAAAGGGAGTAGTTCATAGTCTTATGAAAAGGTTAATGATAATGTAATATGTCTTATAAAATACTATTATGTTAGGAATGAAAAATTATATATGGTGTTGATAGACTTACTCAGTGTGAGTTGATGGTTATATAGTTTGATAAATCTTGTGGCATTAGTATAGGTTTATATTTACTTTATAAAGTTCATTATTGAAATGGAATATTATGCTTAAAGTTTATACGAGCTTACTAATCATTCATTGCTTACGTAATTACTTTCCTTTACTTTTCAGGTTATCGAAAGCTCTATCAGTTTGAAAGCTTGTCAGAGATCTATCATACTATCTAGCAATTATATCGGCAGTCTTTGGTGTTTTGGCTAAGGTTATAATGGCATGTATAGGTGGACTAGTGTTGGTATTTAACTGAATGTTAATTGATGATGTTGGCATGTATAAGTTTTTTTGGTACCATTTGATCTTAGTTGGTTAGTGTCATTTTCGTACTTATAGATGCCTTATTAGTATGTGCTAAATTTGGCAATATGTTGATGCATGTTTGAATGGCCAAAGTATTAAGTGATGAATTGATCTCAATATGGTCAAGTTGCAATATGTTTTGGAAATGGTATTGAACTAGATGTTTATGATTGTAATGTGGTCAAGCATATACATACATTTAGATACCTTTGAAAGTTGCAAATGAGGTGCCTAATATGGCATATTGGTTGAATGGATTTGGTCTTTTCAGTTGGTCATTTCATGCATGTTTTGGTAAGGTTTTGATGCTTTGATCATATGCACAAAATGCTTTTAGGTATATGCTTGAATTGGTGATGGAAATGGCTTAATTTTGGTTAATTTCATGTCCACACGGCCTAAGCCACGAGCGTGTGTCTCAGCTATGTGACACATGGCAATGCAACATGGTCGTGTTTTCCCTGTAGGTTTTAAAGACATTCAAATCAAGCAGTTACAAGGCCTAGCACACGGCCTAGCATATGGGCGTGTGGCTTGGTCGTGTAACCCAACTTAGAGAGTTACAAGGGTACAGACATGTGTTGGGACATGGTCGTGTGTCCCTATTTCAATTGTTACACGGCCTAAGACACGGACGTATGTCTAAGTTGTGTGACCCCTGTAGTTTAATTTTTCTAACTTTTTCATAAATGTTTCAACTATTTCTGATTTAGTCCTGAATTGTTTCTAAAGTGTTTCTAAGGCCTCGAGGGCTAGTTTAAGGGACGATATGCATGTATATGAAAGGTTTATATTATGTTTATGTTGAGATGTGAAATGTATGTATTAAAGTTATGTTCTCATGGTAATGCTCTGTAACCCTATTCTAGTGACGGATACGAGTTAGGGGTGTTACATTTAATGGTATCAAAGCTATGATTTAGTCGATTCTCAGACTGAACATAGCATGTATGAAGTCTAGAAACACATTTCATTATATAACCTGTGATAGTGTGATGCCTCCTGACTCTGATGAGATTTGTTTCACTTATAGACAGAGATGTTTTCCAATCGAGCTAATTCTAACAATGATGAAAGCGATACTCAAGTATCTGATTAAAAAGTTGCTATTAATGGGTAGAAAGTCATAAAGGTAAGATTAGAGGTTCCTAAAGTTATGTTGATGATGAAAGTTATGTTTGATGTGTATATATGAGAATCAGATTTAGAGGCTTTACGACCTCCACCCACTCACCCTCAAAGTCTTATACAAAATAAGATTTATGTTGTTTAAGTCTACAAAAAAGGGAACCGTTGCGCTCAACGGTTAGTTGAGTAATAATGTGGTCAGAGTCAAAAATTGGTTAACGAGTAAAGAAGAAGTTATTCATTGATAATCTATTTTGTTAGGGATGGTATCTAAAGAACGGGTTAACCAGGATTTCTTTTGAATTGGTTTCTTTAGTGGAACGGGATAATATGGGATCATCGATGACTTTTATAGTCAGTGGGATAGTGTTTGAACTGTAAATATATCTGAATGTAGTTGTTATGGCCAAGTATCTTACAATGATCTCCTCTAGGTATATTCTATATGTTCTTTTATCTTTAGAGACAAACATTAGACAGAGGTATTGTTAGCCTGCTTGATTATTGATCGGCATTGCTCTATTATTCTTGGGAATTCTATTTCATTATGTTTGGTAGTAGATTCAATGATAAGACTCATATTATGTTATTTTTCTACTTCTACTCGGTGTTGCTCTGCTTTATATATATGTGCAATTTATGTTGTCTTTGTCACAATTGGTTCCAGTGCGTATGAGCAATATACTTTTTCTGGATTTTCTTTAGGGTATCATCATTGATCTCTTTATTATTTAATATGGGTTATATTCTCGAAAATTCAGTAGAGCTTTACATCTTGGACTTCATTATCTTGGATTTCTTATCATTATTATTGTCTATTATATCAAATATAGTTCATCTGTAAAGGATATATATTGGCTTGAGATAATTATATCTATTACGGTTATAATTCTTGGCTGGATCATGGGAGCATGTTGATACATATCTCAGCTTTATAGATGAGATGTTGCTGCACTTATTGTTGCTGGAATTATATTGAGTTTTCTTATTTTCTTCGGGGTGCATTAGTGGTACTTGAGACATTGTTTTAGCTATATTGTTGTACCATCCATCTTGTTAGAGCACGCAGCTCAGTTTGAAGAAGGTTTTCAGAGGAAGGAGCAAAATAATTCTTCTAATTCACCTTATGGTTATGGCTCCGATGTGGTTCAAAGCTTTGATGTTAATAATTGAAATAGTTTCATTATATATCCCATTTCTAGCTTACATGAAGGGGATAGGTAATGGAAAAAGTATAGACGGTGGAAGATCAAGCTTAACCATGCATATTAGTTCTCATTACTTAGGTAATCTCGAATTATGTCAACTAGTGATAACAGGATGTCATATTTTGAGTGAGTTAATGCATTTTATGGTGATCTCTGGTTGGTATTCTGAGGAAAGTATGATAGACTGTATGTCTGGGTTATCTTGACAACAAGAAGAAATAATTATCCTAAAATGTTATTATCCTATTATTAAGATTGACTCATTTGTTTTAGTCAGAATAGATTAATCACTTGAAAAGTTAGTTGAGTAATATGTATTTGAGTTCATTGTACGAATTCACAAGCAAATAGATGGATAGTCAAGATGGAAAATTCATATTCTAAAAGACATTATACATTGATATATCAATAAGATTAGTTATAATTAGTAAATGTTATTATGGGTTAAATTCATCTCAATAGTTGTAGCTATCACACTTGTATTTAAATGATATTGTTTGAAGATTTTCATGAAATGAAACGTTTATCAGTTGAAGGTTATTGATGCAGATGTAACAGCCCAATTTTGAGCCTAGTCAGAATAGTAGTTTCGGAACCACTAAACTGAGGTTGGAGAAATTAGTTTTAATATTATTTTATGTGTTATAGCATGATTATATGGATGTATGAAATTTTTGGTACATTTATTTTAGCGATTGCATGCTTAATTATGAAAAAAGACTAAATCGCATAAATTGAGAAAGTGTTGTTCTACAAGCTAAAGGTGTCTAATATCTATAGATTATTAATTGGAGGTTCTTAATGTGCAATTAGACCCTTAGGAAAGGGTTGGCTGGCCATAGGGGACAAAAAATGTCAAAATTGGTCAAGTTGGTGGATTAGGTGGATTAAATTGAATGAAATAAATGAAATAAAAAAGATGACATCACCCTATTCATTCATCTTCTTCCAACAGAAATATCAGCCAATGAGGGGTTTTGGAAGCCTAAAATTTTCAGCAACTTCTCACCCTTGAAAGTAAGTGAATTTGGTGGTTTTTTTATAATTTTTGTACTTTTGAGACCTTTGTAGCATGATCTAGCTAATGAGAGGACTATTTTGCAAAATGGTTAAGAGTATAGGGTTTTTCCATGTGAGTATCCATGTTGATTTCTGAAACTTTATGGAATAAAATGAATCTTAGTTGTTAAATAAACAACTTTTGTGAAAGGGGTTTCCTTGAAAACACCTAAAAGGACCTTTTTGTAAAGGTTGTAAAATAGGTGGTAAATGTGTGAAATAATTGGTATTGTGAGTTTCTATAAGAGTAATAAATTTTTATCTAGGCTTGTTAAAGGAGGAAATTTGATTAGAATCGATTTTCGAGCCTAGGGGCAAAAGTGTAGATATGACAAAGTTTAGGGAAAAATGTAATTTTGCCATAGTATAATTTTTGGGTCACAATAAATAATTGGACTAATGAAAAAGTTAAATGTGATGTTATAAATCAAAGAAAATGAGATTCGGACCTAGAATGGGGGAAAGAGAGAAATTAACGATTAGGTCCCTTTTTGCCTTTTTGATATCGAGGTAAGTTCGTGTGCAAATAATGCAACCTTATTCGATGTATTTGATATTTTGATATTGTATGAATTGTATATTGTCTTTATGAAATTTATTATTTACGATTTTGATGAGATGTCAAGGAATGAAAATCTTCAATTAAACTTTAAGAATGGATAGAATACAAATGCCATGATAGTAAGGTTATTAAGGTCCCGTGTAAGACCATATCTGGAATATGGCCTCGGTATGAGATTTCATATAATACCATGTCAAGGACATGGCGTCGATATGATATTTCATGTAAGACCATATCGAGGATATTACGTTGATACAAAACCATATGTATAAGACTAACGAGTATCTTTTAGCATTTCAAGTGATTCAACAAGTATGTTGAAAACGAGAAAGTATGTGACTATGTCACGGGTGGTATAGGTATGCACCTAGAACTCATGTGAAATAAATTCGGTATATGATGAATTCATGGTAAGAGTGTACAAATGAGTTATGTTTGTGAGATATTAATAACCTTGGGTCAATAATCTCCATTTATTATGAATCGATGTATGACAAGATTTGATGGTGATCATATGTTAGGCTTATGAGCCTAATTTGGATTATGATATAGATTAATGTATATGATTAAATTGTGATTCATTGAGTATGAGAGAGAGAAGAAAGGCAGGCACAAATGCCGAATAAAGTCAATATGAGAACATAGTATAATACTAGCTTGACAAATGAAGTGGTGATTAAACCATATGTTGAAACTAAGATCACTAATAAATGATGCGCATGTGAATAAGAGGATGGAAATAACTTCCTTAAGAATGTGACAAGATATAATGAAGAGACTATGGTGTTATGGTTAATGCCAAGGCACGCAAAGGGTATTTATAAGACAAAAGAGTAAGCATTATAAATGATTAAGTGGTAATCATGAGATTAAATGCCAATTGCATTATAATACCATTAGGGTTGAGTAAAATAAATGAATGTCAATACTTTTTATTGTTTGCATATGAACTTACTAAGCTTTATTGCTTACTCCCCCTTCCTTTCCTATCTCCAATAGGTTAATTTAGCCAGCGCGGGTTGGAGATCGCCAGAAATGCTTCACACTATCAAGCAGTCACTTTGGGTATAAGTATTCAAGCCTTCTTGAGATATGGCATGTACAGGGATCTTATCTTTTAATTAATTAAGTCATTGTTAATGTAGCCAAATATGTTGGCCTAAGATGGTTTATGGTTTAATAGTATATAGCCATGGATGATGGCTTATGTCGGTTTTATATTTATGCATGTGTTAGTGGTCTATCGTGAATATGAAGCTAGTACGGTTACATGGACTAAATGTGATGATTAAGTATTATAAATGATACGTCATGTTGTGTGAATGTGTACAAGTGTGGTTGCTTTGTAGGGTGGCAATTGGCTTGGAAGATAGCCTTATAATTGTCCACACAGGTAGACACACGAGCGTGTGTCTAGGCCATGTGTGACACACGATCAGCCCCATGGGCATGTTGCTAGGCCGTGTGTCCCCCTGCATGCTAGGTTGGCAAGTCAGAATGCCTAGTAGTAAACACACGGGATGAGACATGGCCATGTGTCTCAACCGTGTGGAAGACACGGCCATACAACATAGGTGTGTGCCCAGGCCATGTAAAGTCTGCACCTGAATTTAGGAATTTAATTTACCACATGGTCTAAGGACACGGGTATGTGCCTTGGCCGTGTGACCTTAATGAGATGATGATGTCAAAAACAGAATGTCAAGGTTTTCTCACACAAGTTAAGACACGGGCGTGTCATAGCCGTGTGAGAGACACGGGCCATAGACAAGGGTGTGTGCCAGGTTGTGTGAAAACCCCTATAGGTTTGAAATGAAAAATAAAATCCACATGGACAAGGGACATGGGCGTGTGAGACGACACGGCCAGCCACACGGGTGTGTCCCTATCCACACGAGCATGTAGCCCTATTTTGAGTAAAAATTTTCTAAGTATTCATAAGTTTTTGGTTCAGTCTCAAATCACTCCATGTTTATGTTTCGGGTCTAGTAGACCCATAATAAGGACGTTATGAATACGAATGAAAGGATTTAAGTTTGGACGAAGATTTATGGCTCAATATTACATAATGAAGTATGTTAAGTATGGTAATGCCTCGTACCCGACTTCGGTGTTGAATACGGGTAAGTGGTGTCACAGTAGATGTATTGGAAACATCAGTTAGAGTCTGTTATGAAAATTACGAACTTTAGCTAAACTCTATGAATTGTCTAATGTGCCTGGAATCTGATAATCTGGGTTTTCGGTTATGTTTCGACAGATAATTGTTTGGAATTTCTCAATAGTTATGCTATTGATGTAATAGCTCGGTTTAGACCCTAGTTAGAACAGTGGTTTTAAGACCACAAATTTGAGGTCGAAATAATATTTTAACGTTATCTTTGGTGTTGATTCTATGTGACATAGTCTGTGTGAAGATTTTATTGACTGTGTGCTGAATTAAGAAAAAGGATCTAATCGTATAAGATGCAAAAGCTGTATGCTGATTTATAAGTACCTAAGTGTTGTTGTCTTTTAAATATGAGGGCTTTATGAGGCAATTAGCCCATTAATAAAGATGATGGATAACCATGGACGGTTATGCCCTTAAGTGAATAAGTTTAAAATGTTTTAGTAAAAAGGTTAAATTTGTAAATGAACTAATGATGTTAATTCATAACAAAACAAAAGAAAATTTATAGTGGAAGTATTCATCTTTTTCCACCGATTTGAGAAAGAAAAAGAGGGGTTTTAAGCTTTGGTATTTTCGGGTAGAAGTTGGCTTGATTTAAGGTTAGATTTTGTTCGGTTTTTGATAATTTCTACATTTTCGCGATCGCTGCTTCGTGCTCTGACTAACCCATATTGTAATTTTGTGAATTGATGATTTTTTTGTGATGAGTCATTGATGAATGTTTGAGCTATGTGTTAGTTGATAGTGAGATATGAAAACTTGGTGTTGGATTAACATAGTTTGTTTTGGGATTTTTAGTGAAATTGAGTATTTTGGACTTAATTGAGAAAATAAGAAATTAAAGGGTTAAATTGCGTAACAAATGAAATGTATGAGCTTGTATTAGCATGGGAAGAATTTGGCTAGTATATGTGTTTTGAAATTTTGTGTATTTGATGATTTTGGGAAGTAGGGACTAAAGTATCGAAATGTGAAAATGTGAGGGCTATTTTGTAAAATGTCCTAAATGTGTGTGTGTGGACTAAATTGAATGATTTGGTGATTGAATAGATTGAATTTGAATGTGTATAGACCAAGAAAGGAGAGGTTCGGATCGAGATCGAGGCAAAGAGTGCTCGATTAATCGACCGTTTCGATAGTTTGACGTCCGAGGTAAGTTCGGATATAATACATGTTATTAAGATATATTTTAGTATTATGGAATGAATATGTATATGATTATGAGATTTGAGATGCTATGTGCAAAATTAAATTAGATGACACTAAGTGTGGGAAATTGAAATCGAAACAGAGGTGAATAGCACTGTGTGTGCGATGTTATGAAAGCTTTGGCTTATTGATTTGGCACTGTGTGTGTGATACCAAGATAAGTCGGTTAAAAGAATAGGCACTAAGTGTGCGATGACGAATATGCTTCGATCATGTATATGGCACTGAGTGTGCGATTAAATTAAACGAATATCAAGGATGATCGGCATGTAATATCGAGCATTGAATAGCTTGGAACTTGAATAACTATGTGTTAGCTAAGGTATGTATTGAACCTTTGTGGTTGATGAGTTTATAGATAAAGCTATGAGTGGATGAATGAGTGTTTTAGCTATGGATGATATGATATGAATATGAGAGAATTGATCTATGTGATGGTTTATTATATACATTGGTTTGATTTGATGAGATAATTGTATTGTTTTTTAAACTTACTAAGCTTTGGAAAGCTTACTGTGTGATTTGTTTCTCTGCTTTACAGTGTCAGTAAAGCTAGCTTGGATATGGGGATCGTTAGCACCTCAATCACACTATCGGCAATCTTTTTTGGTACTTTTGATAAGAAGTACATAGTTGAAATATGGCATGTATAGGCTAGATATGTAAATTATGTATGAGATGTGTAAATAGCCATGTGAGGTGACTAGATAAATGTTTGAAATATGCTTGTGTGGATTTGGTATGTGAAGTGAGTTTTGGTATGTTTTGATGGCAATGGTTATGTCTTATAAATGGTAAATCTTGGTGATAGATTCTTGCTAGTATGATCTAATGAATTTGAGGAGGAATCAAGTTTGGTTTTGAATGTGTTCAAGTGGTGAATTTAGTTTATAAGTTAACATGGTTATAAATGAGATTGTATGAGATGTTATGTAGATCACTTGACATGAGATTTGTTGCCAAATTGTGTGTGGGATTATGCTTAAATGTGTTAGTAGGATTTACCCTTGTGTGGGTAGTAAATTGGCCTTGTATATGGCCTGTTTTGCCAACATGGTTGTGGCACACGGGCGTGCCTAATGGCCATAGGTGAATGGCAGGATCTAGCCTAATAGCACATGGCCTTAACACGAGCGTGTCAAACAACAGTGGGCATAAGTCAGTAGCTAGCCTAAGAGCACACGGCCATGGCACACGGGCATGCTTGGTGGCTATATAGAGAAGTCATAATGCTTGCTCTGTTTTGGCCCGGCCTAGACACATGGGAGTGTATGGTGACCGTATGAGGCACATGGCTTGGTGGCACGGGTGTGTGGCCTCAACAGACTTGTTGAATGTTTGAAATTTTTAAAACTTTCATAAGTGTTCGGTTTAGTCCCAACCCCTCTCTAGCATGTGTTTGAGGTCTTGTAGGCTTCAATAAGGGACTATTTGATTATGTCTTGATGTGTTATGATGATGATTGACTTTGTGTCATAATTGGGATGTGAACTGATTCGATTGTTCGGTAATGCCTTTTAACCCTATTCTGGTGATGGTTTCGGGTTAAGGGTGTTACACCTGATGATAAAGTTATGATAGGAGATTATCATAGATGTTCAGTTAAGTCAAGATATAGTATCAAGTTTTGATATGAGTACTGATTGGAGACGAGTTATGATTTATTTTGCTTATGGACTACCATTGAACTGGTGAGAGAAAAACTTGACTTGATGACTATTATCAGATGAGAAATTTTGAGGACAAAATTTTCATAAGGGAGAGAGTTGTAACAATGCATTTTTCAATGGTGTCGAAAATAGTGGTTTCAAGGCCACAAATATGACAAGTAAGCTCATAAATATTATTGACCTTAGAGGTCGAATGAGGCCTAAGGGTGAGCTAATGCACTTTTTGAATGTGTAGGGACCATTAAAAGGCATGCTAAACCAGTACTGATCACTATGTCGCAACATGGAGGGTTCAATGTTGCAACATAGGGAGCAGAACGGAGAAATCACGAAACTGCCTTCGATGTCGCGACACAGACTAGTGGTGTCTGACTTACCCTGAAACACCCCAAACTCAGCCCACGAGCTTTGACCGGATCTGGTATGTTCCCCGGTGTAAACCGTTTCAAATTCTTTGTTTACTTAGGAAAAACTTGTGTGATTTGGAAGAAAAATTGTTTTGGGTTGGGCTTGAGTTGAAAACAAGTTTGTTTCATTATTAAAACCCTTTACTTTAGGTGACAAAATGTTTGGGCTTTATTTTAAAAATAGATTTACTTAATCTTTTAATAAATAAAAGTTTGTAAACTTAATAAATAAAACAGAATAAAATAGTTCTACTAAGGCTTTATTACATCAAATAATTCCCAAAATTTAAATTCAAAATACTTAAAGTAAAATAGTCCAAATAAAAAAAATTTGAACTTCACATGGCCTCCACTAAGCATCTACCGGCCCGGTCCATCACTAATCGTCACCTAAAAATAATCCCACAAGGGGTGAGTCAAACAGACTCAATGTGTAACCAACACTAAAATTTAACAATTTAGGCATGTGTTCACATATTACATGCACATTCATATAACAGATAGGAATTAATGATGCAACCCAAACCCAAACTTATATGCCATCCACTACACGTCCCCCGTACCAACCTGTACACCGTACGGACTACTAAGTCAACCCTCCATCCACCACACACCATCGAAGGCAGTCGCTGCAGTCGACGTGCTCATCGCCCTTATAAAATCCGTGGTCTTAGGTCACCACATTCAGATATCGTGGTCTTAGGTCACCACATTCAAATATCGTGGTCTTAGGTCACCACATTCAGATTTCGTGGTCTTAGGTCACCACATTCACTTCCCCTTTTCATATAACCCATATGCCCCATATCATACATAACATGCATTAAAATGCCAAATTCTTATTTCACATTCTTATCATTTTTCACATGTTAAAAATAACATATATTCATAATCCTAGTAGGAGTAGGAAACGTACCTGAGTACTTTTGTACCATAGTATGGTACCTTAGCCATATTCACATTCTTATAAACATGCACATATTAATTAATGCCATAAATCTTATTAAAAAGTAGTGTAGAATTTTTTGATTCGCTTAACAATTCCAATGAAATCCCAAATTCGATCTTAGATCTTTAACTCCCTACATTCGCCCATATTAAAGATTTAATGAAAAACTCATTCGGCCATAATACCAAATCCTAGTAGGATTTGTGCACTAAAACTTACCTTAATGCCGATTTGTTTATCACTCAAATCCCGAAAACTTTGCTATTCTCCTCCTTGTATTCGGCCAAACATTAAATCATACCACAGGTTAATTTCGGCTTTTTAAACAATTATGACAGAGATCTAGTTATCAAAACAGGCCTATGGCCGAATATATTTAGGCACATACCTATTTATTTTCAAATCCCGAAACTCATCGAATAACTAGGAAACACGTGGCCTATGGTGTACCTTCGGGAAAAAAACTTCTCCTTCTTGTAGTTGACTTAAACAAATCCCGAAAGATCTCTTCAAAGTTTCGGCAACAAGATATTAATGGGGTTAGTCCTAGATTTCGGCAAATCTTAAAAGAAAAAGGATGAAAATTGAATGATAACTAGTTCTTACCCTTAATACAGAAGTCGACAACCCCTTGTTTGAAGTCTCAAAACTATCGGCTATGGCCTTGATTTTAGCAAACTTTCAGCTTTTGGAAGATTATGAAAGAAGAAGAGAAAAGAGTTTGAGCAATTTGGTAATGAAGTTTCGGCTACACAAGGTGTATTTTCGGCTTGGCAAAACGATGAACAAAGGAGATATTTGCTAGAGAGAATTCGGCAGAGAGAGAGTTAGAAGAAAGAATGAATGGCCCTCTTTTCCTTTTATAGCCGAAATTACTAACTTAGAATCCCTTACTTGGCCATCACTCTTCTATTTTGATAGCTTTATCTCTTTAATTAAAATTAAAGAATAATCCTCAATTATCTCGTTGAAAATAATCTAAAATAAATCATCATTTATCCACCTATTTAGTGAGTTTTAAGGGAATTAAACTCTTCCCTTAAGAGTCCCTATTTTTGTCCATTGTTTCCTCTTTAAGTAATTAAATAAAATCACTTAAAGTCTTAGCTAGATGTCGTCCATCCCTTCCCTTGATGAGCCAAATTTAAACTTATTCTATTGGACTCCTTGTGGCCATCGAGGCCCAAATTATCCACCTAAGTGGTGCCTCCCTATGATGAGTTTAGCTTTAATAACGAATTGGGTCGCAAGCCCAATTCAGACGCAAAAACACTCTCGAAATCTTGTCATTGTTTGCTCGAACCTAAGCTTGCACACATGTTGGTGGCGTCATTTATGGGCTTTAAGTGGTGCCTCCTTGCCACTTTTCCAAGCCCTGTTCTTGTGTCAAATTCCTCCTATTAATTTTCTTAAGGCCACCTTGCCTTAGTTTCCTCTCTTTAAACTTAACATTTTCATACATTTCCAGGTTTCCAAAATGTTCACTTTCCTCTTTTAACTTAAGTTTCCAAAATGTTCACTTTCCTCTTTTTGAGACTTAACATTTCTAAATCATTTCTTACATTTCCAAGTTTCCAAAAATGTTCATAATACATTCATAACACATAAGACATGCCATTTCGTATAATCAAAAGAAATGCATAGGCCCATTTTCAGGATGTTACATACCCCTAAAGATATCCCATAAGGAGTACACTGACTGCTATGTCTCTACATTGGTCTTGTTGTGTCGTGACATCGACTCTGGAATGGAAATTAATTACGAAATAGGGGCATTTTGGTCTACACAATCAAACTTAAAGTTCAATAATGTCAGCTAACCTAAGATTAAGGATGACAGCCACTTAGAATCTATAAATAAGCTCCTTTGGCACATGTTATGGACACCATTCACTTAGTCTAGAATATTTCCTTTAATTTCAATATTAATTTTCTCTTTTCTTAGGTTTTAGTTTTATTTTGTCTTGTGTTTTCTTTCAAGACCCTGAATTGTGAAGACGATCAACTTCTGTGGATTCGCGTTTAAATTTAATACAATCAGGCTCTTTTGTAAACTCTATATTGTTGATTTATTTGATATGCTTTATCTTTACATCGATTTTTCTGCTGTCTATGAAAGCCATGAAGAACTAATCCTTCTATAGGAGATTAGCGAGTGAAGGTATGATCTATTAATTGTTTTGTAAGGTTACTCAACAGATCAGCTATTTGGGAAAGGAAGAACGTGAAACAAACCCTAGGCCTGACAGCCCTGAGAAGTCATCAAGGTGAGAATTAACCCAAAATTTGTATGGCCCATCCGTTAACACCTTCATCCCAAGCTAGTTTGGACTGTGAGGTCGAAAGATAAGTAGTACTTGCTGATTCGTTATGTCAATAGAAGATCGGATGATCCTGCTAGGGTATCAACTAGTTATTTGACGAGGAACCAGACACGACAGTTGGTTGGAATTGCCTAAGAGAGCTAATCACCCATAATAAGATTTGACTTATTCTACCTTTTTATCTCTTGAAATTTATCCTTTAATGTTATTTTTTCATTATTATTACTCTAAAAACCCTAAAACAAACTTTTTTATGTTTATTCGTAACATAGTTTATTTAAAGTAGTAATTAGATCTATTGGCATTTAGGTTAGAATTAATTTAGTACTAGTCTCCCTTGGGTACGATCCTCAGATTAATTACAAAGTGTTTCATTGTAAACAAACTATATTACAACCTGAATCGTATACTTATGGACACCTCCTCAAATTCCATTTATTTTGTAGCAGTTTTTACACTCTGGACGTTAGTACATCCAGAGGCGGTCAATAAACCTTAATTCATTTCCCTGTGCATTATGCATTGCTGGTACGTCATCTCCCGTGACTATTTATTGCTGGGTTACTACCAATATTCCCTACTGATTTCCACGACTACTATTATAGCTGTCTTTTTCCACTCCCATTACGTTTCTCATTCATTAGCGGATTCCTTCAGCCGCTGGCTTACTATTTTGCCCTATGCTTCCACTTTCCTTTTAACCCTTTTTCCTTATTTGCAAAATTTCTCACGAATATTATCCTAATTGACTACCCATGTTTATTGCCCCGACAGACTACACCATGTTTTGTGTGCTGGCGGACTCCACAAGCTACCATAGTCGAGATATGGTCTTACACCTCATAATCCCTGTGTATCCTCTCCCAGAAGACTACACCGTGTCTACCGTCCTGATAGACTACCTCGTTTCCATAACCGAACTATGGTCTTTGTAACACCTCAAACCTAGCCCAAATGTTACGACCAGATCTAGCATGCTACGGGTTGTTTGTTTAAGATCAAATCCTTTTATCGCTTTGAAGAAAGCATAGTTTTGAAAAAAAACTTTCAAGTAACACGTGGTGTTGAAACCTTTGCTTGTTGATTTTGGAAATCTCAGTTTGTTTAACCGGTTAATCATTAAATGTGAAATTTTTGAAATAAACCTTAGCTTTTGTGTTGACCATGTTTGGAAAGCCCATTTTTAATTCGCTTTATAATTAAATCTTTGAAAACATAAGTCTATAATCCTTGAACATGGATAACAGTAAACCAAAAATTTTAAGCAAAGAGGCCTTACTACATGCTAACAAAAATAACTGAAAATTTAAAACTAAAGGGAAACCCAAAAATTGGTTCACATAATAAAAGTTTTATGGCCCCTCGAGTCCGCCTTAGCTCCCGTGTCCACGATCTACTGCTCATCTGAAAAGTTGGGAAAAATAAAAGGGTAAGTCACCAAGACTCAGTGTGTAAATCCCGGAATCACATAAACAGCTAAGGCCTAAAAACACATTCTGGCCTTGGCCGACACAAAACAGCAATAAAACAGATACATGCTGAATGTCCCAACCCAACCTAAAGTTCCATCCTCTACACGTCAACCCATACCAGCCATCACACCGTGGGGATTTTTACAATCAACCCTCCATCTGCTACATGCCATTTCGATAACTGTGCTGCCTGTCATAAAGATCGATCACTATGTGACCTTATAATCAGATGTGGCAGAGCCACCGATCACCATGCGACCTTAATAATATATTGTGGTTTAACCACCGATCACTATGTGACCTATTAATCAAATGTGGCGAGCCACCATCATATCGACCTTAATAATATATTGTGGTTTAACCACCGATCACTAAGTGACCTATTAACATGCTCTTCCCCTTCATCATATCAATCCCATCCCATGCATATGCACATGCAAAAGAAAAAACAACATGCCATCTACAGGTTAACAGGTTATCACATATATCGATACACATAGAGAATTTACTATGTTCACGTACTTGGCATCCTTAGCCTAACCCCTACGGGTTAATCGATGTCCTTTGACCTTTTCACCTTTTGACCGATAACAAGTATAATACAGAAAACTTATGTGATAAAGATCTACACACCTGATTACAGACAAGATGATACTTTCTATGTCAACAGTGTCAGTAGCCCATACGACTGCTATCTACCTATGGTTTTGTTTCGGAGCTGGTCCACAACCCGGTGGCCAATCTCTGACGGTAGACACCACACGCTTCTTAAACTTAGGGATGGTTTTATGGATCCAATTCCCTCCTTCGTCTGATCGACATTTGATTCCATCAAAAGACCTTATCAGTTGCTACTACCACAACATATGGTTGTCAATCCTTAACATAGGATATAGATCACAAATACACTAAACAAAACCCGACGAAAATCTAAAGAAACCCTTACCTCGAAATCCCTAAAAAAGATCTAGTTCAGAGACTAACAATTTTTGACTTTTGGAATCTAGATGATCTGATCTACTTCAATTCTCGAGATATCGTCCCCAAAAGAAAACGCAAGAAGAAAAGAAGTATTAGACCAATCGACAACCTCAACAACCCAAGTAGCCATTTGGCTTTGGTCCCCAAAACCTAAAGAGAAAAGATCAAAAGAAATTGGCACTTACCAACAGATTTGGCTTCTCTTAACAGATTTTGGCTTCTGAGAAGATCAAAAGAAAGACAGTGCAACAGAAACTATGAAGATTCGGTGATGAAGAAATCGGTAAAGAGAGAATAAAGGAAAGAGCAATGATCATTCGGTTATAGGAAAAGAATGGAGAAGAGATGAGTTATGAGTTTCGACTTTTAAAAAAAAGATGATTGAGAGAAGAGAAGTAGGATGAAAGGAAAAGTAGCAATAGAGACGGTAAAAAAAAGAGAATTTTGGCAGACTAGAGGTAGGTTCAGCTTTAGCAGAATTTTGAGAAAAGTGAGTGGGAGAATGAAGACTCAAATGCCAAAAATGAAGAGAAATTCCCCTTCCTTAATGCAAAATATTGGCACCCCTTAAACAAATGCCGAAAATGCCCACAGGGTAATTTTGGCACCCCTAAAGCCCACTCTAAACCGATCCCTCCTCCCTCTTAGAGTCAAAATTTTGGCCACCACCTAGCCTTTCAGATAATTCCTAAATTTTCTCCTTATCCTCATCTGATCACTCATCTGCAGTGTCATTGATAACACCACCTCTTCCTCCCTTTATCAGCACATTATCAACCTTATTATCCACATTAAATAATTCCTAATTTCAAACATCCAAGCCGAACTCCACTACTGCTCTTTGCTATTGCTGAAATTAATTAAAATAAAAAGGTTTCTTTGACTCGAACCTTGGACCTCCTTAACTGCTTGACACGCCACTCCTAGTCCCTGCATATCGCCACTAACTACTGGGCCACAAGCCCATTTTTGTGTCTTAATTCACAGATAATATCTTTTAAGCCCTATCCTACCTGACTCTCCACTAGAGTGCCCAAACAAAAATTTTTGCTAAGGCCTCGGCCCAACTTCGAGCCTATTTTGGACCTCTAAAACATTCTAACAAGCATAATAAGCACAACAACACATCACAACACGTCAAATGTAAAGCCCCATAAATTCAGGATGTGATAGTTCTACCCCTTTTAAAGAAATTTCAGCCTCGAAGTTACCTGGTCAAAAATAGATGTAGGTATTGCTGCCGCATTGCTTCCTCTGGTTCCCAAGTAGCCTCCTCAGAGCTGTGATTCCGCCACAGAACCTTAACTACCGGAACCGTTTTCCTTTGCAATACCTTGACATCATGATCCAGGATTTCTACTGGTTCCTCTTTAAAGGATAGGTCAGGTCTCACTTAGATTTCTCCCAAAGACACCACATGAGATGGATCTGAATGATTGTGTCTTAACATAGAGACATGAAACATATTGTGAATCTGGCTTAACTCTGAAGGTAGCTCAAGCTGATAGGCTACCGGCCCCACTCGTTTCAACACCCGATAAGGTTTGATGAATCTGGGACTTAATTTACCTTTCCGTCCAAACCTTAGCACTTTCTTCCACGGTGACACCTTCAAGAACACCTTGTCACCCACTGCAAACTCTATGTCCTTACGCTTCAAATCAGCATAGGACTTCTATCTATCCGACGATTCCTTTAGTCGAGCTCGAATCAACTCAACCTTCTTTTCCGTCTTGGTAACCAATTCTGGCCCCAAAATTCAACGTTCCCCTAATTTCGTCCAACAGGTAGGAGTACGGCACTTCCACCGGTATAATGCTTCATAGGGCGCCATTTGAATACTAGATTGGTAGGTGTTGTTGTAAGCAAACTCTGCCAAAGGTAAAAACTCCTCCCAACTACCCCTGAAATCAATGACGACCTCTCAACATGTCTTCTAAGATCTGAATTACCCGCCGATCCGTCCATCGATGCGAGGATGAAATCTTATCTCGAAATCCATCTTCGTACCCAACGCTTGATGCAAGGCATTCCAGATTCGTGACGTGAACCTAGGGTCCCTGTCCGATATGATCGATACTGGTACTCCATGCAACCTCACTATCTCTACTATATATAACCTAGCCAATTCCTGTAGAGAGTAATTGACATGTACAGGTATGAAATGAGAAGACTTCGTCAAGCGGTCAACAATCACCTAAACTGAATCTTTCCTAGTAGGCATGAGAGGTAGCCCACTTATAAAGTCCATTGTGATTGGTTCCCATTTCCATTGTGGAATCTTTATTGGCTACAACAACCCTGATGGTAACTGATGCTCCGCCTTTACCTGCTGACAGGTCAAACACTTATTCACAAATTTGGTCACCTCTTGCTTCAGACTCAGCCACCAGAACTATTCTCGCAAATCTCGATACATCTTACTCTCTCCAAGGTGCATAGCATATAGACTACCATGCGCTTCTAACAAAATCTTATGCCTCAACTCAGGATCTTTCGGCATACAAATTCTTCCTTGAAAACATAATAGCCCTTCTTCATTCATACTGAATTCTGTTGATCTATCACTGGATCCTACCTGAAACTTCTCCTTTAGCAACTCATCGACTGCTGCTTCTCCTTGACCTGACTGACCCAAGAGGGTTTCACTTGAAGTCCAGCTAATAAACTCCCGTCATCGTACAAACTAAGGTGAGCAAACATTACTCTCAAGTCAAAAATTACTTTACAACTCAAAGCATCCACCACCACGTTAGCTTTACCCAGATGATACTCGATCGAGTAGTCATAATCCTTTAACAACTCGATCCATCTCCTTTGCCTTAGGTTCAACTCCTTCTTGGTCAAAAGGTATTTTAAGCTCTTATGATCAGTATAAATGACAGACTTTTCCTCGTACAGATAATGCCTCCAGATCTTCAAGACAAAAACCACTGCCGCCAATTCCAAATCATGGGTGGGATAATTTGATTTGTGTGGCCTTAACTACCGAGATACATACGCAACAACCTTCCCATCTTGCATTAATATGCATCCTAGCCCCGTGTGTGAAGCATCACAATAAATCGTAAATTCCTTTCTGGCCTCTGGCTGAATCAACACCGGAACCTCTGTCAATATCCTTTTCAACCTTTCGAAACTTCCTTGCTGCTTATCAGACCAAACATGTAACATCCTGAAATGGGGGCTATTGTGTTTAAATTGTTTTTGCATGGGTATGGCTTGATTGTGGTAGTAATTAAGGTGCTTTAAGATCTAGGTATAAGCCAAGGGTAGGCCCGAGCTGTGGGAAAATTTTTGTTTTAAGTTTTAGTAAAAGGGAGCTAGGAGAGTTAGGGGTTAACAGAAATTATTGGGAGTTTTAGACACAAGAATACCAGTGGAAAAGTGGCAAGGAGGTGCCACTAAGGTGTCTAAAAACTGATGCCATATGCAGGGGAGGAGAACTCAGGTTCGAGCAGCAGAAATTTCACTTTCTACTTATTATTTTGACGCCACAAGCAAGGAAGAAGAGTGCTCAGGAGGGACTCTCTTGAATGGATGAGGATGTGATCATCGAATTTGAATTGGATAGATAAAGGTGATGAAAGTTAGAAGCTTGAATCTTATCAAACTCATTTGGGAAGAGTTGGTCAAATGGTGGACTATGGGCAAGGGGGGCTATCGGTTTTGAGGAGCTTTTGGTGTAGCTGAATGTCCCTCTAAGTTCTTTAATTTTATTTTATTTCTTTTTTTTTCCTTCTCAAAGTGCTTGGCCGAATCTTCTTCTCCCACATCTCTCTCTCTTTTTCTTCTTCTTATTCTTGCTCAAAGCCGAAACCATCTTAGTCCACTTCACCTTTTCCTTTTCTCAAACCCTTATGCCGAAATCTTCATCCTCTTCCCTTACCGAATCTTCCCTCTCCCATTCCATATTTTCTTTTCCATTCTCTTCTTTTCGCTTTAGCCGAACCCCATTGTTTCTCTTCTATCAACCATAGCTGAATCTCCCTTCATCACTCAACTCTTTGTTGAATTTTCCTTCTTTCTTCTAGTGTTATTTTGGCTGAATATCAACCAAGAGTAGATCTTCTTCGGGTTCTTCTCTAATCGATTTGAAGAGGGTAAGTGTCCATGGCCAAAATCTTATTACTTCTTTTCTCTCTTCTCTCTGTCGACTCTCATGAGAGCAAAAGCTAAATTTCGGCATTTGCTGATAAGCAATGCTAATCATCTATAGGGACCGATTTCTTTTAGGACTTCGGGGTTTTGAAGCAATGGATCTGAGCCCTCTATTCTCTGACAATCGAATTCGGTAAGTCAGTGGTAAAGATCCATGTTAGTTCAGTCTTTCCATTAGATATTTGAAAAGCTAAAGGCTATTGAAATGAGTGTTAATGATTGCCGATTGTAGGGGAAGGCTCAATCTCATATACTTTGGGTGGTGGCTAGTATTCAAAGAGTCAAGGTAAGGTTTGGGGTTCCATGCGTTAACCCTTTGGGATTTGTTGGTGTGGCTGAATGGCCTTGTTACTGATTTTGGGTTTGGCCGAATGTAGGATCAAGAAGATCTGGTGCAGTAGATCGGGTCTTCGGGATTTAGTGATAGCATTAGTAACAGGTGTGTAATGCTTACACACTTTATTAGTATAATATGCCTATTATGTTACTGTTTTAGCCAATGAAATCAGTGGTTATGCCTTGTGGATGTGTGCCTGGATTCTGGGTAAGTCCCCTGTTATGTGATTTTTGATATACATCATCATGTTATTGATATATGCTATGCTATGTGTTATTGCATGATACATGATATTATGTCACGTATGTTATGGACATGATGATGGGATTGATGAGAGGAGGGGGAAGGAATATTTGGACTGTCACCAGTGGTTTTGACCACACGACGGGTTGGCCCCGTCTTTGATATTATATTTGTGACTAAGTCCTAGTGGTTTTGACCACCAGTGGTTTTGACCACATATGAATATTGTGACTCGTCCCAGTGGTTTGGTACCACAGTGGGTTGGCCCCACATGTTGATTACAGGATTGTCATCAGTGGTTTTGACCACACGATGGGTTGGCCCCATCACTTGATTTGTGACTTTGGTTATCAGTGGTTTTGACCACACCGTTATATATTTGTGACTACGGTCACCAGTGGTTTTGACCACCAGTGGTTTTGACCACACGGGGTAGTTAAAGGAGATTAAGTTGGTTAGGTTATGGTTTGCATGATTTGCATGTTTTACTGATGATTTGTGTGAGTGCTTGCACTATCGGGTTGGGGGTTTATACACTGAGTCTTGGTGACTCACCCCTTCCCTTATATTTTGTAGATGGGGCGTAGATTGCGAATATGGAGCCGGGGAGGACTCGAGGCGGCCATGCATGCTAGTTTGGGTTTTGATTTCTTTTCAGTTACTATTTTAATTTTTTTATTTACTTAAATTTGGTTTTGGTTTGTAATAAGGCCGCTAAGTATTATTTTGGGTTTGTATCATTTGCTTTTATTTTGATTATATTATACCTATGTTGGATATATGGACTTGTTAAATTAACCGGTAAAAAGCAATGTTTTCAAAACCATAACTCCTTCGGGTTTTTATACGTTGCCATCGGGTAACATCACTTATAAGATGATAACAAAGGTAACTTGTATGTTTTCTAAAACTTGCAACAACCAGTAGGTTTTTCAAGCATGAGTTTTGAAGTAGCCATCACACGATTTCAAAATCATCTTAAACAAGGATTTCTAAACTTTTCATACTACAAAAGGGTTTTCTAGGAAAATTATCTGACAAACTTTTTGTTTAAAAAGGTTTGCACTCCGTAGCATGCCAGATTCGGTCGTGGTGTGTTGACGGGGTTTAGGGTGTTACAATTTTGGTATCAGAGCCAAGTTCAAAAGCTCGGCTGTGGGCTTGAGGCCCAAAATGTTTTAAAGTAGGGTTTTGAAAAGTTTTGGAAAAGGTACATGGTTTGAACAGCATGGCACCGAGTCTCCAGCACCAATCCACCCAGGTAAGTATCCCTAACTATTGTGTGAATTGTATGTGGGGAAAATGGGTATTTTGGGATCATAGAATAGTAGATTAGGAGTTATTGAACCCTAGGAATAGCTTACTCCAACACAAATTACATAAGACTTAAAGATCCACTAAACAAACCTGTGAGTTCGTCACTGAGTTAAGGGTGTGGCAACCGTTGTGCGCATGTCTAGGAATGGATTCAGGGGGAGCTTGGTATTTAAGCAGTCCTAGTGACTTACCTCCTTTCCACTCGAATCCTACCTGGTGTGTAGTGACGGTTCACCCTAACTGAGACGACTTATTCACAGGCTAGATTCAATAACTAAAACCCGAAAGGGACCAGCCATCTTATTTTGGTAACACTTTAAACCTTGGTTTTGAAATTACCACAGTATCCTTGATTTAGGAAATGACCAAAATACCCCTAATTTGAAAAATGACCAAATTACCCTTGAGTTGTGAAAATTACCAAAATACCCTCAGTATGGAAAATTACCGAAGTACCCTCGAATTGAAAATTTTCAAAATACCCTTATTTTGTAAAATCACCTAGAACCATATTTTGTAAAAAATTACAAAAATACCCCTGGCTTATGAAATTACGAAAATACCCCTGGTTTATGAAATTACCAAAATACTCTCGATTTCTAGAATTTATAAAATACCTACGATTTGTAAAGGTTTCCAAATTAACCCTGTTTTATTACTAAAATACCCCAATATGTTAAATTATGGAAATACCCCCTGGTAGTGAAATGACGAGAATACCCCTACACGTGGAATGTAGGTGGATGAGGTTATTGATGAGTAAATGTGATTCACTGAATTAGGGTAGGAAATTGAAATGAAAACTTTGTGATGATTGAAAGAACCACTACCAAACTACTTTGCATAAAACTTACTCGTGGGTAATAAGTGGAACAGAAGCTAATTCATAAATTTCTTTAAGCAGATAAATCGCGATTTAGATATGAGTACTAGGGGACGTGGTCGTAATGTGCGAGGACATGGTAGAGGTGAAATAATCGACGGAACCCGTTAGGTCCGGTCAAGGGTCCGAGAATGAGATACCACCACCACCACCTTGGTGTAGAGTATCGAGATCAAACAGGGAAGATACTGATGTCGCAGCGATCTTGCGAGTCTTTGGAGAGAGTGGCTAGAGCGGTGGGGTACAGAGCTC
Source organism: Gossypium rotundifolium (assembly GCA_025506655.1). Lineage (NCBI taxonomy): Eukaryota > Viridiplantae > Streptophyta > Magnoliopsida > Malvales > Malvaceae > Gossypium > Gossypium rotundifolium. Next base: position 95,252,600 of record CP106732.1, on the reverse strand, counting down.
GAAAATCCATATCCGAGTGACTCAACCAATGGAGTCAAGTATTTCGAGGTGTATCGGTGTGGCACCCAATACGACTGAGTATTGGTTGGAAGCGACAGAACGAATCATGGATGATTTGGATCTGACGGCTGAGGAGAAACTAAAAGGAGTAGTGTCGCTTCTCCGAGATGAGTCATACCAGTGGTGGCTCACGATTTGGGATGGTGCTGCAGCGGATGATCTCACGTGGGATTATTTCAAGGCAGCTTATCAAAAGAAGTATGTCGGGACCAGTTATATTGATGCGTAGAAAAAGGCTTTTCTGAGGCTGGTTCAGGGAAATAAGTAGACTATATAGGGATGTACCCTTAAAACTTCAAGGGGTCGTGTTTTTGGCTGATTTGATGGAACTACCATTTGGGGAGTTTGATCTGATTCTCGGGATGGATTGGCTAGTGAAGTACCAGGCCAGTTTGGATTGCGCGGCCAAGCGCATGGTGTTGAGAACAATGGAAGGTAGGGAGGTCGTGATGATAGGTAATAGAAGGGATTGCTTATCTAATGTGGTCTCTACACTGAAGGCAGAGAAAATGGTAAGGAAGGGTTATGAGGCCTTCATGGTGCATGTTTGTGGTTTGGGAGCCAAGGATGCAGCTATAGAGAGTGTTCGAACTATAGGGGAATTTGTGGATGTATTCCTAGAAAAACTTTCGGGTCTGCCTCCAAATCGGGAAGTTGAATTCGGTATAGACCTGTTACCTAGAACAACGCCAGTGTCTATAGCCCCATATAAAATGGCACCAAAGGAATTGGTGGAGTTGAAGGCTCAAATTTAGGAGTTATTGGACCGAGGTTTCATTCGACCAAGCATATCTCCTTGGGGAGCACCTGTGCTTTTGTGAAAAAAAAAAGACGGTACAATGCGAATGTGTATAGACTACCGCCAACTGAACAAGTTGACGATCAAAACCAAGTATCCGTTGCCCAGGATTGATGACTTGTTTGATCAACTTAAGGTGCATCAGTTTTCTCGAAGATAGATTTTAGGTCGGGGTATCATCAACTTAAAGTAAAGGAGGCTGATGCTAATAAGACGGCATTCCGTACTCGGTATGGGCACTACGAGTTTCTGGTAATGCCGTTCGAGTTAACCAATGCACCGACAGCATTCATGGACTTGATGAATCGGGTGTTCCAGTAGTACTTGGACCAATTTGTCATAGTATTCATAGACGACATATTGGTGTACTCAAGGACTGAAAAGGATCATGATACGCACTTGCGGTTGGTTTTGCAAATTCTGAGGGAGAAGTAGTTATTTTCCAAGTTCAGTAAGTGTGAGTTCTGGCTTAGGGAAGTGACTTTCTTAGGTCACGTAGTGTCCGCTGAAGGGATTAGAGTGGACCCTCGCAAGATTGAGGCGGTGTTGGATTGGAAATCGCCTAGGTCGGTTGCAGAAATTTAGAGTTTTCTAGGTCTGGCGGGGTATTACCAGAGATTTGTGGAAAGATTTTCTCTGATCGCGGCGCCGTTAACCAAGTTATTAAGGAAAGGAGTTTCATTTGTGTGGTCAGAGAAACAAAGAGGAAAGTTTTGACAAGTTGAGGAAGATTCGACGGAGCTCCGTTCGAATGTACTGAGGCAAGAAAGGTATTCACGGTCTCTTGTGATGCATCACATCTTGGATTGGGATGTGTCTTGATGCGAAGGGAAAGTAGTGGCATATACGTCTCGACAGCTGAGACCGCATGAGGTTAACTATCCGACGCATGATCTGGAGTTGGCTGCAGTGGTTTTCGCCCTAAAAATATGGAGACACTATTTATATGAAGAGAAGTCGATAGTCTATACGGACCACAAGAGTCTGAAGTATCTTTTGACGTAAAAGGATTTAAACCTGAGACAGCAAAGGTGGATTGAGTTGTTGAAGGACTACGACTGCTCGATTGAGTATCATCCGGGCAAGGCTAACGTAGTGGCTGATGCGTTGAGCCGTAAGGTGGTAGCAGACTTGCGAGCGATGTTTGCTCACCTTAGTCTGTATGACGATGGGAGTTTGTTGGCAAAATTGCAAGTAAAGCCGACTTGGGTGGAGCAGATTAAAGAAAAATAGTTAGTGGATGAGGGTTTGAATGCTCGGAGGTTGCAAGTACAGAGTAATGGTATGGAAGGTTACAGCTTGACTCACGATAGAGTGTTGTGTTTTCAAGGGAGAGCTTGTATACCGAAGGACGTCGAGTTTAGGCAAAGGATTCTTCAAGATGCACATAGCAGCCCATACGCTATGCATCCTGGAGGTAGCAATATGTACTAGGATTTGCGAAAGCAGTTCTGGTGGCCAGGATTCAAGCAAGAAGTGACTGAGTTTGTGGGTAAGTGTCTGACGTGTCAGCAGGTCAAAGCTGAACATCAGCTGCCGTCAGGTTTACTTCAGCCGGTGAAGATTCCTCAGTGGAAGTGGGAAAGGATCACTATGGACTTTGTTAGTGGGCTACCCCTTACGCCTATCAAGAAGGACTCAGTCTGGGTGATTGTGGACCATTTGACTAAATCAGCTCCTTTCATACCGGTAAGGGTTGATTATTCGCTTCAGAAGCTAGCTAAGTTGTATGTGGCCGAGATAGTAAGGTTGCATGGTGTGCCAGTGTCAATCATCTTAGATAGGGATCCTAGGTTCACGTCGAGGTTTTGGAGAGCTTTGCATTAGGCTTTGGGAACGAGGTTGGATTTTAGCACGGTTTTCCATCCGCAATCTGATGGACAGTCTGAAAGAGTAATCCAATTTTAGAGGATATGCTAAGGGGCTGTGTTCTGGATTTTAGTGGTAGTTGGGAGGAGTATCTACCATTGGCGGAGTTCGCTTATAACAATAGTTATCAAGCGAGTATCCAGATGGCACCATACGAGGCACTGTATGGACGAAAATGTCGCACTCCTACGTGTTGGACAGAGTTGGGTGAACGGTAGATATTAGGCCCGGAGTTGGTGGCAGAAACTGAGGATAAAGTTAAGGTGGTTCGAGCTCGTCTTAAGGTAGCGTCGGACAGGCAGAAGTCTTACACTGATCTTAAACGTAGGGATATAGAGTATGCAGTGGGTGATAAGGTTTTTCTAAAGGTACTACCATGGAAGAAAGTGCTGAGATTTGGAAGGAAAGGGAAGCTAGCCCTAGGTTTATCGGGCCGTACACGGTGTTGAGGAGAGTGGGACCAGTAGCGTATCAGCTCGAGTTGCCAGCAGAGTTAAGTAAGATTCACGACGTCTTTCATGTTTCGATGCTTAGGCGATATCGTTCAGATCCGTCACATGTGGTACCAGTTGAGGAGATAGAGGTGAGCCCTAACTTGACTTTCAAAGAGGAACCGGTGCAGATTTTGGATCGAGATGTCAAGGTCTTGCGTAGGAAGTCAGTACCCCTGGTGAAAGTTTTATGGCAGAATCATGGTACAGAGGAGGCCACATGGGAGCCAGAGGACGTGATGCGGCAGCAATACCCTCAAATCTTCTGACCAGGTAATTTCGAGGCCAAAATTATTTTTAAGGGGGTAGAACTGTAACATCCTAAAATGGGGGCTGTTGTGTTTAAATTGTTTTTGCATGGGTATGGCTTGATTGTGGTAGTAATTAAGGTGTTTTAAGATCTAGGTATAAGCCAAGGGTAGGCCCGAGCTGTAGGAAAATTTTTGTTTTAAGTTTTAGTAAAAGGGAGCTAGGAAAGTTAGGGGTTAAAGGAAATTATTGGGAGTTTTAGACACAATAATACCAGTGGAAAAGTGGCAAGGAGGTGCCACTAAGGTGTCTAAAGAGTGACGCCATATGCAGGGGAGGAGAACTCAGTTCGACGGAGAAATCTCACTTTCGCTTATTATTTTTGACGCCACAAGCAAGGAAGAGGAGTGCTCAGGAGGGACTCTCTTGAATGGATGAGGATGTGATCATCGAATTTGAATTGGATAGATAAAGGTGATGAAAGTTAGGAGCTTGAATCTTATCAAACTCATTTGGGAAGAGTTGGCCGAATGGTGGACTGTGGGCAAGGGGGCTATCGGCTTTGGGGAGCTTTTAGTGTAGCCGAATGTCCCTCTAAGTTCTTTAATTTTATTTTATTTCTTTTTTTTCCTTCTCAAAGTGCTTGGTCGAATCTTCTTCTCCCCCATCTCTCTCTCTTTTTCTTCTTCTTATTCTTGCTCAAAGCCGAAACCATCTTAGTCCACTTTACCTTTTCCTTTTCTCAAACCCTTGTGCTGAAATCTTCATCCTCTTCCCTTGCCGAATCTTTCCTCTCCCATTCTATATTTTCTTTTCCATTCTCTTCTTTTCACTTTAGCAGAACCCTATTTTTTTCTCTTCTATCAACCATAGCCGAATCTCCCTTCATCACTCAACTTTTTGCCGAATTTTCCTTCTTTCTTCTAGTGTTATTTTGGCTGAATATCAACCAAGAGTAGATCTTCTTCGGGTTCTTCTCCAATCGAATTTCAAGAGGGTAAGTGTCCATGGCCAAAATCTTATTACTTCTTTTCTCTCTTCTCTCTGTCGACTCTCATGAGAGAAAAAGCCAAATTTCGACATTTGCTGATAAGTAATGCTAATCATCTATAGGTACCGATTTCTTTTAAGACCTCCGGGGTTTTGAAGCAGTGGATCTGAGCCCTCTATTCTCTGACAATCGAATTCGGTAAGTTAGTGGTAAGGATCCATGTTAGTTCAGTCTTTCCATTAGATATTTGAAAAGCCGAAGGCTATTGAAATGAGTGTTAATGATTGCCGATTGTAGGGGAAGGCTCAATCTCATATACTTTGGGTGGTGGCTAGTATTCAAAGAGCATCAAGGTAAGGTTTGGGGTTCCATGCATTAACCCTTCGAAATTTGTTGGTGTGGCTGAATGGCCTTGTTATTGATTTTGGGTTTGGCCAAATGTAGGATCAAGAAGATCTGGTGCAGTAGATCGAGTCTTTGGGATTTAGTGATAGCGTTAGTAACAGGTGTGTAACGCTTACACACTTTATTAGTATAATATGCCTATTATGTTACTATTTTAGCCAATGAAATCAGTTGTTATGCCTTGTGGATGTGTGCCTGGATTCCGGGTAAGTCCTCTGTTATGTGATTTTTGATATACATCATCATGTTATTGATATCTGTTATGCTATGCGTTATTTCATGATACATGATATTATGTCACGTATGTTATGGACATGATGATGGGATTGATAAGAGGAGGGGGAAGGAATATTTGGACTGTCACCAGTGGTTTTGACCACACGATGGGTTGGCCCCGTCTTTGATATTATATTTGTGACTAAGTCCCAGTGGTTTTGACCACCAGTGGTTTTGACCACATATGAATATTGTGACTCGTCCCAGTGGTTTGGTACCATAGTGGGTTGGCCCCACATATTGATTACGGGATTGTCATCAGTGGTTTTGACCACACGATGGGTTGGCCCCATCACTTGATTTGTGACTTTGGTCATCAATGGTTTTGACCACACCATTATATATTTGTCACTACGGTCACCAGTGGTTTTGACCACCAGTGGTTTTGACCACACGGGGTAGTTAAAGGAGATTCGGTTGGTTAGGTTATGGGTTGCATGATTTGCATGTTTTACTGATGATTTGTGTGAGTGCTTGCACTATCGGGTTGGGGATTTATACACTAAGTCTTAGTGACTCACCCCTTCCCTTATATTTTGTAGATGGGGCGTAGATTGCGGATATAGAGCGGGGAGGAATCGAGGCGGCCATGCATGCTAGTTTGGTTTTGATTTCTTTTAAGTTACTATTTCATTTTTTTATTTACTTAAATTTGGTTTTGGTTTGTAATAAGGCCGCTAAGTATTATTTTGGGTTTTTATCATTTGCTTTTATTTTGATTATATTATACCTATGTTGGATATATGGACTTGTTAAATTAACCGGTAAAAAGCAATGTTTTCAAAACCATAACTCCTTTAGGTTTTTATACGTTGCCATCGGGTAACATCACTTATAAGATGATAACAAAGGTAACTTGTATGTTTTCTAAAACTTGCAACAACCAGTAGGTTTTTCAAGCATGAGTTTTGAAGCAGCCATCACACAATTTCAAAATCATCTTAAACAAGGATTTCTAAACTTTTCATACTACAAAAGGGTTTTCTAGGAAAATTATCCGACAAACTTTTTGTTTAAAAAGGTTTTCACTCCGTAGCATGCCAGATTCGGTCATGGTGTGTTGACCGGGTTTAGGGTGTTACAAAACAAACGAAACTCTTTTCCGCAGCAACTAAGTCAACGGTACCGTAATCAATGAAAATCCTTCAACAAACCTTCTGTAATACACGGCCAGACCAAGAAAACTCCGAATTTCTGCTACGGACTTAGGCCGCTTCCAATCCAACACCACTTCAATTTTTTGAGGGTCAACCCTAATCCCCTCTATCGACACAACATGGCCTAGAAAAGTAACTTCCCTTAGCCAAAATTCACACTTACTGAATTTGGCATACAACTGATTCTCCCTCAGAATCTGCAAAACCACTCAAAGGTGTGAATCATGCTCCTCCTTCGATCTTGAATAAACCAGGATGTCATCTATAAATACCACAACAAATCGATCCAAGTAGGGTTGGAATACTCAGTTCATTATGTCCATAAATGCTGCTAGCGCATTGGTCAATCCAAATGGCATTACCATGAACTCGTAATGACCATAGCGAGTCCTAAAAGACGTCTTATGAATATTCGCCTCCTTGACCTTAAGCTGATAGTACCCTGACCTCAGATCTATCTTTGAAAAGACTGAAGCCCCCTTCAACTGATTGAACAAGTCATCGATCCTCGACAGCGGGTATTTGTTCTTGATTGTCAACTTATTTAACTGGCGATAGTCAATATACATACGCATTGAGCCATCCTTCTTCTTAACGAATAATACCGGTGCTCTCCAAGGCGACACACTTGGTTGAATAAACCCTCTATCTAGCAACTCTTGTATCTGCACCTTTAACTCAACCAACTCCTTTGGCGTGATCCTATATGGGGCAATAGTTACCGGTGCTGTTCCCGGAAAAAGGTCAATACCAAGCTCCACTTCACGGTTCGGAGGTAATCTCATAAGCTCTTTGGGAAAACATCAGGAAATTCCTTCATCGTCCTAACATCCCTGACAGATAGTTCCTTGGCTTCTAGAGCTCGAACAAACTTTAGAATTGTCGCGCATCCTTTCCTCACCATCCTTTCTGCCCTTAGAGCAGTCACCACATTCGACAACCAGTTCCCCCTTTCACCCATTACCAACACTTCACCACCCTCGGGGGTTTTTCGCACCATATGCTTGGCTGCACAATCTACATTATCTTGATACCTCACTAGCCAGTCCATGCCTAAAATTAAATCAAACTCCCCGAACGGTAATTCCATCAGATTAGTTAGGAAAACTATTCCCTGAACTTCTAAAGATACCTTCCGATAAAGCTTATTTACCACCACAAAGTGTCCTAACGAGCTAATTACAGTCATCTCCCTAGAGGAAATCTCAAAGTCTATGCCTAAGGTTCCAGACACCCTACTAGCAACATATGAATGCGTCGACCCCATATCAACCAATGCAGTGTAAGACAATCCAAGAATTTAAAATGTATCGGTTATGACCTCCGGTGCGTCAGCCTCCTCTCGACGTCTGGCAGCATAGACTAACCCCGGCTGTCTTGCCTCAGTGTTTCTTACCCCTCGGCCTGGTGCTCCATGGCCCCGATCGAAATCGTTACCACCTCTGGCTGGACTACGACCTCTCTGCGACTATTGACCTCCTCTACCCAGCTTAGCATTTCCCTACCCTGCGGGCCCTACATCGCCCCATGGCTGTGGACAGTCTCTAATCTGATGATCTATAGATTCACACCTGAAACACTTTCCATTGTTTGACCAACACCCACCTGAATAGAATTTGCCACAGCAAACACACCTCCATGTCAGGCTAGCAGTAGGAGGTCTCTCAACCTGGTTTGGCCCATCCGACCTAGGTCTTTTCTGAGTACACCCAACTGCCCCTGACGATCCAAAATTTCTCTTACTTCCACCCCTATCTCTACCCCGTTCAGTTTTTCTGTCCACTTTACCTCCTCAACTATCTTAGCTTTTTCACAAGCACAGCAAATTCCCTCTCCCACTGTGGAGCTATCAATACACGCAGATCATCCCTCAGACCATCCTCAAATCGAACACAACGCTCATATTTTGTGGCCACTATCCCTCGAGCGTAACGACTCAAACACAGGAATTTCGCTTCATACGCAGCCATCGACCTACTTCCCTGAACCAGATTCAGAAATGCTCTACGCTGGGCATCCACATATCTCGACCCGATGTACTTATTCTGAAACACCGTCCTGAAGTAACCCCAGTGATACAGTCAGCCATCGTACCATTCTTAACCGTAAGCCACCATTGATACGCTTCATCCCGGAGAAGAGACACCACTCCCTTCAGCTTTTCTTCTTCTGTGAAGTCGAGATCATCCATTATACGTTCCACTGCTTCCAGCCAATACTCAGCTGTACTAAGAGCTACACCGAAAATTCCCTTAAACACTTCTGCCCCATTGGCTCTAAGTTGCTCCGGCACAGATTTTAGAGCTCCTGTACCCATGCTTGCTCCCGTAACTCTCTCTAACACTCGGAGTATCACCTGAGACACCGCATCATCTTTGCCCATTTGGTCCTGATATTCTGCCTTCACAGCTGGTGGCGCTGGTATCTCATTCCCTGACTCGTGACCAGACCCTACAGGTTCCGACACAGCAATCCTACCTCTACCTCGGCCACGCACACCACGCCCCCTAGTGCTCATATCTAATGTTCGTGATTTATCTAATTAGAAGTTTTATGGATTAATAATTTCTTCTCACTGATTAATAATGAACAATCTTATAGGAAGTAGTTTTAATAATAGTTCTTTCGAATTCGAAACTATATCTATAAGGTTCAGTTCTCAAGTCTGTATTTCCTAGCTCTAGAAACCACATTCAATCAACATCCATTTGCATTCCAAGTAGAGCATCACATACATGCATCAAACACACAAGTAACATCCATAAACTCACCTTCGTCACACAAGGGTATTTTCGTCATTTCACTACCTAGGGGTATTTTTGTAATTTTACCCTACGGGGGTATTTTTGTAATTTTGTAAAATAGGGTATCTTGGTAATTTTACAAAATAGGGGTATTTTGGTATTTTCACAAACTAGGGGTATTTTGATAATTTTCAAAATAGGGTATTTTAGTAATTTTCACAAATCGAGGGTATTTTAGTAACTCTGCAAAGAAAGGGTATTGGTCCCTTTCAGGTTTTAGTTATGATCTTTGGCCCATTAACAAGCCCTCGCGGCTAAGTGAATAGACACTGCGCACCAGGTAGGATTCTAGCGAAGAGGAGGTAGGCCACTAGGGCCGCTTAAATACCAAGCTCTCCCTAGATCCAATCCTAGACATGTGTACGCCTGTTGCCACACTCTAGCCCGGCGACTTGTTCATGGACATGTTTAACTAGAGAAATTAAGTCTTATGGATTTCAAGAGTTGTTTGACTAGGCCTAAGGTCCATAAACTCTAGCATACTTGCCTACATCCTCATAAAACCCATCAAACCCAACATGCATATCTTATCAAGGGTTAGAATACTTACCTGCATGGATCCGGTGCTGGTAGACTCGAAGGCCCAAAACATTTTTCCTACCCCTATATCAATCTATAAAACACTATTGGACCCATTTCACAGTCTGAGTTTTGAACCAGGCTCTGATACCAAAATGTAACACCCCAAACCTGGCCCAAACTTTACGACCAGATCTGGCATGCTACGGGTTGTTTGTTTAAGACCAAATCCTTTGATCGCTTTGAAGAAAGCATAGTTTTGAAAAAAAAACTTTCAAGTAGCATATGGTGTTGAAACCTTTTGCTTGTTGATTTTGGAAATCTCAGTTTGTTTAACCGGTTAATCATTAAATGTGAAATTTTTGAAATAAACCTTAGCTTTTGTGTTGACCGTGTTTGGAAAGCCCATTTTTAATTTGCTTTATAATTAAATCTTTGAAAACATAAGCCTATAATCCTTGAACATGGATAACAGTAAACCAAAAATTTTAAGCAAAGAGGTCTTATTACATGCTAACAAAAATAACCCAAAATTTAAAACTAAAGGGAAACCCAGAAAACGGTTCACATAATAAAAGTCTTTATGGCCCCTCAAGTCTGCCTCGGCTCCCGTGTCCACGATCTACTGCTCATCAGAAAAGTTGGGAAAAATAAAAGGGTAAGTCACCAAGACTCAGTGTGTAAATCCCGGAATCACATATACGGCTAAGGCCTAAAAACACATTTTGGCCTTGGCCCACACAAAACAGCAACAAAATAGATACATGTTGAATGTCCCAACCCAACCTAAAGTTCCATCCTCTACACGCCAACCCTTACCAGCCATCACACATTGGGGATTTCTACAATGAACCCTCCATCCGCTACACGCCATTTTGACAGTTGTGTTGCCTGTCATAAATACCGATCACTATGTGACCTTATAATCAGATGTGGTAGAGCCACCGATCGCCATGCAACCTTAATAATATATTGTGGTTTAACCACCGATCACTAAGTGACCTATTAACATGATCTTCCCTTTCATCATATCAATCCCATCCCATGGATATGCAAATGCAAAAGCAAAAACAACATGCCATCTACAGGTTAACAGGTTATCACATATATCGATACACATAGAGAATTTACTATGTTCACGTACCTGGCATCCTTAGCCTAACCCCTACGGGTTAATCGACTGTCCGTACAGCCTTTTCGGCTTTTCAGCCCATAATAGGTATAATATAGAAAACTTATGTGATAAAGATCTACACACCTGATTACAGACAAGACGATACTTTCTATGTCAACACTGTCAGTAGCCAATAGACTGCTATCTGCCTATGGTTTTGTTCTGAAGCTGGTCCACAACCCAATGGCCAATCTCTAACGGCAGACACCGCACACTTCTTAAACTTAGGGGTTGGTTTTACATATCCAATTCCCTCCTTCGCTTGATCGACATTTGATTCCATCAAAAGACCTTATCAGTTGCTACCACCACAACATATGGTTGTCAATCCTTAACATTGGATTTAGATCACGAATACACTAAACAAAACCTGACAAAAATCTAAAGAAACCTTTACCTCGAAATCCTAAAAAGAGATCTAGTTTAAAGACTAACGATTTCTAGCTTTTGGAATCTAGATGATCCGATCTATTTCGATTCCCAAGATGTCGTCCCCAAAAGAAAATGCAAGAAGAAAAGAAGTATTAGACCAATCGACGACCTCAACAACCCAAGTAGCCATTCGGCTTTGGCCCCCAAAACTAGAAGAGAAAAGATCAAAAGAAATTGGCACTTACCAACAGATTCAGCTTCTCCTAACAGATTTTAACTTCTGAGAAGATCAAAAGAAAGACAGTGCAATAGGATCTATGAAGATTTGGCTATGAAGAAATCGGGAAAGAGAGAATAAAAGAAAGAACAATGATCATTCGGTTATAGGAAAAGAATGGAGAAGAGATGAGTTATGAGTTTCGGCCTTTGAAAAAAAAGATGATTGAGAGAAGAGAAGTAGGATGAAAGAAAAGTAGAAATAGAGACGGTAAAGAAAAGAGAATTTCAGTAGACTAGAGGTAGGTTCAGCTTTAGCAAAATTTTAAAAAAAGTGAGTGGGAGAATGAAGACTCAAATGCCAAAAATGAAGAGATATTCCCCTTAATGCAAAATTCTGGCACCCTTTAAACAAATGCCAGAAATGCCCATTCCGAATCTCAAAAACTCATCTTATTAACAGGTAATTTTGGCACCCCTAAAGCCCACTCTAAACCGATCCCTCCTCCCTCTTAGAGTCAGAATTTCAGCCACCACCTAGCCTTCCAGATAATTCCTAAATTTTCCCCTTATCCTCATCTGATCACTCATCCATAGTGTCATTGATAACACCACCTCTTCCTTCCTTATTCAGCACATTATCAACCTTATTATCCACATTAAATAATTCCTAATTTCAAGCATCCAAGCCGAACTCCAATACTGCTCTTTGCTATTGCTGAAATTAATTAAAATAAAATGGTTTCTTTGACTCGAACCTTGGACCTCCTTAACTGCTTGAGACGCCACTCCTAGTCTCTGCATATCGCCACTGACCACTGTGCCACAAGCCTATTTTTGTGTCTTAATTCACAGATAATATCTTTTAAGCCCTATCCTACCTGACTTTCCACTAGAGTGCCCAAACAGAAAATTTTTGCTAAGGCCTCGGCCCAACTTCGAGCCCATTCTGGACCCCTAAAACATTCTAACAAGCATAATAATCACAACAACACATCACAGGACGTCAAATGCAAAGCCCCATAAATTCGGGATGTGACAGTCTTACATGTTATGTAACAGACTGAATTTGACCCTAATCGGAACGGTGGTTTTGGGACCACAAATTCGAGTCTGAGAAATTTTTAAATATTATATTTTGTGTTTATTATATGTGAATTAATGTGTGTGAAAGTTTCGTAGAAAAATTTAATCGTTTATCTATTTAATTTAGAAAAAGGACTTAATCGTAAAATGTAAAAGTTGCAAACTAAAGTGAAATGTGCTAGAATGATAGTGGTTTTTTAATATGAGTCATTAAAAGGGTAATTAACCCATTTTAAAGGGTAGTGGGTGGCATATGTCAAGAATAACCTTATGATATATGTTATGAATATTATTGTTTAAAGGCTAGTATGGTAATTTAAAAAAAATAAATAATATATGTTATAAATTACTAAAACAAAAGCATTATCATCTTCACTTCTCTCATGGCCGAATGCTAGATAAAGAAGAGGGGTTAGAGAAGCTTTGATTTTCGGCAACCATTTGGCTTAATTAGGAATGAATTTTAGCTCGGTTTTTGTTAATTTTGACGTTTTTGAGACCGTTACTTCGAACAGTAGCTGACCCATGTTAGAATTTTTAAAACTAAGCATGTTTGATGTTCGGCCATTGAGATGTTCATGTGGTTTTTGATGTTTGATGATTTTATATTAAATATATGTTAAAGATTAGTATGTTTTGTATTGAAAGTTTTGGTGAAATTGAGTATTTAGGGCTAATTTGTAAAAATAAATTTTTAGAGGGGCTTATTTGCAAAATAAATGAAATAAATGGACTTGTATAGTCCCTAGGAGTATTCGACCCATGAGTAGTATTGAGAAATTTTGTGTATTTTGTGTTTTATGCAAATAGGACTAAATTGTAAAAATGAGAAATAGTAGGGGTAAAATGGTAATTTGCTTATTTATGTGCTTAGGGACTAAATTGAGATGAAATGTACTTGAATGAGCTAAATTTTAATGTGTTTAGATCAAAGACAAAGAAAAACAGATTTGGATCGGGGAAAGACAAAGGTTATCGAATAGCCAATTTATACGGTCCGTCGACAGTCGAGGTAAGTCCTTAAGCAAAAGTATATTAAAGAATTAGTTATGAATATGTCAAATGATAATATTTGTTAATTTTGGATATAAATTCATGTGTTAGCCGAATGTTAAGGTATTAAATTGTATTGTGTTAATGTGATATGAAAAAGCCTATTCGGTTCAATATGTGAAAATAATATGAAGTATATGAGATGGTTGTGATTTTAGCCCTAAGTGATGTGTATGGAAATGTAAAATTGGTGATTTAATTCGGGCTTCGAGCCTAGCAGGCCTCATGCCGGTGATCTATTTCAAGCTTAATGCCTAGCAGGCCTCGTACTGGTGATCTATTTCGGGCTTAATGCCTAGTAGGCCTCGTGCCGGTGATCTATTTCAGGCTTAATGCCTAGCAAGCCTCGTGCCGATGAATATATCGGGCTTAATGCCTAGCAAGCTATATGCCGATGTTTTAACTTTTGGACTTTGAGTCTAGCAGGCCTGGTGCCGGTGTGTGAAATTCGGGCTATTGCCTAGCAGGTTTTAACCGGAGAGTTGCCATTCCAAGCTTAGATCATATACTAATAAAGTCAGGAAATGAATTAAGTATGCTTAAGCATGTGGAAAACAAATTTGTTAATGTGGCTACAAGGTATGTGTTATTCATACTCATGTGTTATATGCATATATATATGTATATATATATATGTATGTATGTGTGATGCTAATATGTAAATGAAATTATGAGAGAAATGTAATACACAATTGGTAGATGAGAAAAGGAATATGGACTTTGTTATGAGGAAATTTGGTTATATGAACGCATAAGTGGTTAAAGGTATTGATAAAGGTATATGGATATGTATGATTTATGTTATAATTATTTGTATATGTATACATATTCAGAAATGGTGTATCTTGGTGAGTAAATGGAAGTGGACAGATTAAATGAGGTAAAATATTCGGCTATAATGCATTTATAAATTAAGCTATGTTTATTCAATGTTATGAATTGGCTGTCTAAACTGCTTGGTTAATTTAATGTTTAAATACGGTTTCTTAAGACTTACTAAGCTAGTAAGCTCACTCTGTGTGTTCAATGATCTATTTTATAGATTTTGGTCAAGCTACGAGCTCAGAGGATCGTCGATCAAGCTAGTTATTTTTGAATCAAAGGCATGTATAGGCTAGCTAAATGTCAGAATGATGTTATGTTTATATATATAATAGCCATGCGAAAATAGCTAATTGTCAAATGATAAGGTTCGATGGTGTACTCTATCTTTGATGTAATTGGTGTGTGCTTTGTTTGGATGAAAATTGAGGTTATGGTATGAATGTTCACACTAAATAGCTATGTTACTATAGGGTAAATGATATGAAGCCTTTTAGTATGTGTCTTGTTAACTTTTGAAAAGTTGACATAAGTAGGGAAATGTCAGGTATGGGATGCGTTTTGATATGCAAAACTTTCAAATGTATACCATAAAATGTCATTAGATGAACTAGAGTATGAATAAAGGTTAAATGTTTAAGTCAATGTAGGTATGTGTTAGCTGAGCATTATCTGAAATTTATGTGTGTGTATCAACTTTAGTTGAATTACGAAAAGAGATTTACATTATGTATTGTATGTATATTCGGCCAAGTTTATGTGCTATAGTCAAACGTAGTTAACATGTTTAAAGAACTAGTTGTTTGGCCTTGTATTCGAATATGGAAATATGCAAAATATATATATGTACTTGGCGTGTGAGATTGTTTAATTTAATTAAGTATATTCGATCAAATAAATGAGTGTATATGTAATGTGTAATGAGTTTGCATTTAATTGGCTATGTGGAAGTAGGTTTCAAGCTAAAAGAATTCGGTCTTAATAGGAAGTCATTATGAGATGACATTTTGATCATGCTTATTTATATCTATTAGACACAAATAGTTTAATGGTTCAGGTATTTTATAAATTTTTAAAGATAGGACAATTGGGGTTTATAATATTATATTATTAGTATGTAATAATAATATGTTCATGATCGTATCTCTTGTTAAGCATGTTTGAGTAAGATTGATTGTCTGAATAAGGGTTGTGACTTTTCTGGTAATGCCCGTAACCCTAATCTGGTGACAGATATGGGTTAAGGGTGTTACATGTTAGACCTCTTTTGAGGTCTCACCCTAAAGCACCCTACAGTTGTTGTGGTGTTGCCTCGAAGGACTTTACAACTATCACGGTGTTGCCCCATAGTGCCTGTCTATGGCCCTCGCAATGTTGCTCTATGGAACCTTATAATTGTCTGTATTGATTTTTCTTGTATCTACCTTGATGCTCGAACACCGTAGTGTCCCCTCCACAAGGCCTGGAGCTTCACACATCATGGTTTACTCCTGGAAAACCCAAATGAAAAAATCTTAATGGAATTCAACTTTCTCCTATTCCTCCACCCATTCCTCCATCTCATCATTCCTAACCTTGATGCTTGAGCACCTCAATGTCTCCTCCGCAAGGTCATGAGCTTCACAAATCACGGTTTGCACACAACAACGCTATATAGTGGTATTTAACAAAAATTCCCATTTCCAAAATCCTAACTTCATCTAAACCCTTCAAAAATTCTCGTTCGTATTACATAACAGATACAAATAGGCATTTCATACAATTCATAATCATTTGAACATGGTTGATGCTACTTTACAAGCATAAGGCTACAACCTTTTCTTTCATAACAACATACTAATGGATACCTATAAATCTACCCAACTTTACATACACAAGCATTTTCAAACAACAGAGATTATGCATCATCATGGAACTCATACTAAATTTAACACACTCTTGCCAAACAAACAACATCTCAGAGTTGGAGTGTAAACACTCACCTAATGTTTCCTTACCTATTCAGCTTAGTCATTCCTGAACACTAGAGCTTCTATTCTATTGGTAACTAAGCATTACAACCAAGACCATAAATTAAACTTAGCATTTTTCAATGTAAAATTTAGTTTTCCAAAATCATGCAAAATGCCTAAAATGGTTTTGAAATCCCTTAATCTTGTTTACTAAACCTTACGTACACCGAGGGACTTAGAACCTTACCAACTTTATGGTTCTCTACTTTTTCGACTCAAAATTCATGATTGCTGCTCCATACAGAGTTTCCCATAACTATCTCTTCTTTGAGGCAACCCAAGGAAAATGATGAGGAAGAGAAGAAAATGAAATAGAAGGGGGAAGAATTCTCCCCAAGAAGTCATTTCTCAGCTATTTATAACTCTTTTCATTCAGCGTCAACCCCATAGAAACCGTCCATTTAGAATCATTTTGTCTCCCACAAAGGAAACCGTTGGTTCTAATTCAACCAAACCATACTTGGATATCAACCGTATACAATTTCAGTTACTAACTTTTCCTGATTTTCTAGTAGAGGCTGCCAACTTACGGCTTTCTTCCAATTTAACCCCTCAGTTGTTTCAAATTTATGGGTTTAAAGGAAACTAGGTGTGACATATTGTAACTCTTTTAAGGTCAGTAAAAGCATATGGAAGTTGATTTGTGATATTTTACAATTAAATTATCTTTTGAATTTTTAGTATATATTTTTTTGTTCAAGGATCTAAATGAGATAATAATAGATCATCCCATGTAATTTCCTTTTCCAGTTGTTTCCCCCCCAATGTTGGGATCATTGTTTCATCAAAATGAAAATTGATAAATAGTGTAGCAAACAGATTTCTTGTCATTGGTTCAAGATACTTAATTATAGAAGGGGATTCATACGCAACATATATTCCCAACCTTCTTTAAGGACCCATCTTTTTTGTTGTGGTAGAGTAATTGGAACATATACCACACAACAAAAAATTCTAGGATGAACAATATTTGGCTCCTGACCAAAAGCCGATTATAATAGGGAGTATTTATGATAACTACTTGGCTCAATGTGTGCAAGGAGTGCAACATGTAAACTCACTAGAATTATCAAGATGAATTGTTTTAATTACATAATTTGGAAATTGTGCCCTTAATTTAATTACTTGCATAAGTAATCTTACGAATGCCAGATTAGAAGTTGACAATAAGCACACACTTGACCATCTTGTAGAAACATCTATCAAAACCATAAAATATTCAAATGGTCCACATGTTGGATGAATGGGCTCGCATATATCACCTTGAATATATTCCAAAAATACATGGGATTTTATCCCAATCTGATATGGTGATGCTCTCGTAAGAATTTTCCTTAATAACAACACCACATGAGAATTCCTTAAATTGAAGAATCTTTTGGTTCTTCAATGGATGACTATGTGAATTCTCAATTATTTTTTGCATTATAGATGAATCGGGATGGCCTAACTGGTCATGCCAAATAGTAAATACATTTCGATTTATGAGCTTCTAGTTTATTGCAACATGTGTTTCAATTGTATGAATAATTGTCTAGTACAAGCCTGATGACAAGTGTAACACCCCACACCGACCCGATCACCGGTTCGAGCTACAGGATGCCACATTAGTTGTTGGAGCAACTACAGTCAACTATTTGGAAAATAAATCATTCAAACATCCAATTATAACATGAACACATTCACATCATGATATACAATCTTTTGCATGTCTCAATCAAGCTTACGAAAACTCTTTTGTTGGCCCAAGCATGAAATAGGACCAAATTGTAAAGTTTCAAAATTTTGGATCAATGGCATGATGTGACATACTGACTTGGCCTCGTTGGATGACATGGTTCCTCGTTACGTCATGGCCTGAAGTCCAGAGCTCGTCGCGGCATGGACTCTATTTTGGTACAAATCAGGCAATTTGGTACCTATCTCTTAGCCATCATTCAAACTTACTAATCGGTGCATATTTGCACAACCTCTCTTGCACAAAAACATACCAAAACAGATTCCCAACATTAAATTTAACCATTTCCAATCAACCAATCTAAGATACCTCAATTTGGTACCAAATCATATCAATTCAACTTATTGAATCACAAACCAATCAAGCATGCATATAGCCATCCAATACCTTCATCTTAACCTATAGCCATTCAATACCTTCACCTTAACCATGTAAATTCATACTCAACTATGCCATTTCAAGTGCCATACATATAGCTCAAAATGTTACCAAAACATTCATGTGTAATAGGCATTAACTTTATTAAAGGTCAAACATTATAAAGGATTCAACCATATCAACTTCTAAGTTAAAAAAAGCCTAACACCTATATGCATGCCACAAAACTGAGCTTCAAAATTATTAAAAGACTACTGAATCGATAATAGGATAGTGTGAGTTTCTCGACAATCCACTTGACATGTTTTGCAAATTGGCAATCTATAGGGAAAGGGAAAACAAGGTGGTAAGCAGTGTGAGCTTCTCGACAATCCAGTTGACATGTTTTGCAAATTGGCAATCTATAGGGAAAGGGAAAACAATGGGGTAAGCATTTCGAATGCTTAGTTAGTACATAGGCATTAAACAACAACTTACCTCCATTTATAATTTAATATGATAAGCTACTAGCTTGACAAGTTTACCTAAACATGGCAACCACATATCAAAAAAGTATTTCAACATATAACCATATCATATAGTAATTCAAACATATAACATTCCAATTCACTGATAATCAACATTACAATGACATTCACAAAATCAACAAACATTTAATCAATTCAATATCATATTTATACCATTTTCCTAATTGAATCAATTGATTCGCTAAATCCTCATATCAGTCCTCTAGACTTGTTTATCAAGTTTGCAAAATCTTTTGTATACTATTGAAATTCATATATTTTAACTCTTCTTTTAAGAATTATTTCACTATATCAATTCAATTGATATACCATTATCAACTTTACATTTTATATCCCTATTAACCTTACTCAGACTCAAACGGATACATGAATCCAACTAACACACCAATTTGACACCTAGTGCCTCATCGAAAAAATTTGAAGTAAATAGTTTGCACCCAGCACTCATCAGTATAGCCGAAGTAAAATTTGTGCCCAACACTCATCGAAACATAGTCAAAGTAACTCTACTCTGTCTATCCTATGGCATGCCAACTATATCTGACTCTGCTCGAACAGTTAATAGGGTAACCAATAATCCAATTTCATTATAAGTTTTATTCTCATTCTATCAATACCAATAGCATCAATTCATCAATCAAAATATCAGTTCATACATAGCATAGCATGATTCGTCTCAATTCCAAGCAAATTTCACAATTTTACCAAGTTATACTATTTTTAATTTTATTCAATTGAATCCTTTATCTCGATAATCAATCAAATTCATACTAATATGATCCAATCAATCATAAAAAACTATAAATTCATTAGATATCTCAAATTTCAATTTACCATATTCAATTTATCAGTCAATTTATCATTTCTTTACGATTTAGCCCATATCTCACATTTTTACCAAATTGCAAACAATTCAAATTACTATCGAACATTCAAAATTCGTAATTAAAATATATAACAATATAAATACAATCATATCATATGAAATTACCTGAAAAATTAGCAATTAAATTGGAAGTTCAAGGACTATTCAACAATTTTGGCTTTTCTCTAATTATTTCGATTTGGTCCAATTTCCTATCTATACAATTATTCAATTAAATTTATCAATTCTAAATATTTTATAACATCTTTTATAAGTATGAATCATCTCAATTTTCATTTTTGAATGTCCCTAAATATTTGAATTTTATTCAATTTAGTCCCTAAAATGGAATTTACAATATCTTTCAAATTTCATGTTCAATTTCAAAACTAATCTCAATTACATTCTTCTAAAACTCCCTACTATCAATAATTATGGAAATTTTAGAGCAATTTTGAAATTTATACACTTTAGTCCCTTTGTTAAAAAACTAGCAATTAAAACTTACAAACTAGTCTCTTTTCACTTCTAAACTTAAAATCTAACAATTTAGTACCAATTTTTTCAAGCATTCATGAACTTTTAGAAACTTTAAAAGTTTTTCAAATTAGTTCATTGGCTAGCTAAATAAGCTCCCATGACCTCAAAAACATAGAAATTACAAGAAAAAGAAATAAAATTAACTTACAATTGAATGACCAATTGTTGAACCTTACGAAAGCTTTTCCCTCCCTCCCCCCTTTTTTCTTAAAGTTTCGGTGAAAGATATGAAGAAATAAGATGACATTCATTTTTTCAATTTTTATAATTTGATTAATAATTAATTAATCATAATTAACTTAATTTACTTTGAATTAATTAACATTAAGTGTAACACCCCTGACCCTTATCCGTTGCCAGAACAGGGTTACAGAGCATTACTATACTTTACAAACTGATTTACGAATATTTCATTATCTTTATTATACAGATCAAGAACCATTCATATTATACTCATATTATTCCTTAGATGGGCCCTCGAGGCCCAAAATACACTTTAGAAGTGAATCGAGACTAAACCAGACACTCAGGGAATTTTTCCCAAAATCTTAATTTTTTTCTTAGGAACAGAGGACACACGCCCATGTGATTAGGCCGTGTGGCTCACACAGCCTGGTGACACGTCCGTCTCTTAAGCCGCATAGGCATTCGATGTGAGGCACACGGCCGTGTCCCAGCCTGTGTTCAAATTAGGGTAGCTACTGGCTTGGGTCACACGGCCAACCACATGCCCGTGTGCTAGGCCGTATGTAAAAACCTAGGCATTCTGTTTTGAAATTTTAAGGTGCAGGGGACACACGGCCAGACTACACGCCCATGTCTCTGTCGGTGTGGATGAAAAATAGGCCATTTTAAGGCCACTTTTCTCACCCTTTTTTTACATCAACCTACACACGATATTTCAATACATCAAATAGCCCCAATCAAATAATCAACACAAGCCAAAATCATATTTTTAAACATATATATCATCACAAACTCAATAACCTAAACTTACCAAAGTAACTCCATTCATTGATTCACCAAAATCTATTACTAAATACATACATACTAACATATATACGTGTGTGTGTGTGTGTGTGTGTGTGTGTGTGTGTGTGTGTGTGTGTGTGTGTGTGTGTCATTCACAACCATACTTCAAATTTAACTTTTTTCCACCCCAACCCTATACATGCCATATAAACCACAAAATGTACAACAAAAATCTACTGGAGCAATTTGGATAGTGTGACCGATGTGTTGATCTAATCCCCTGAACTTCTTGAAAATCTACAAAGAACATTAAACGACACAAGTAAGCTTAATGAAGCTTAGTAATTTTATTAGGTTAAACATTGATCTTACCGAACTTAGTATAATAAACTAAATTGTAAATAAATTATATATTCTCCCTGTCAAACACAACATAAATCAATGAACATACTTCCATCATATCAATAACATTATTAATCAATATATTTTTCAATTCATTCACATAAGTCTTTTGCCAATTCTTACTGAATCGAGGAACGACTTACGGATGTGAGTACATCTTATTCTTTATGCCATATTCCAACTATGGTCTTACACATGTATTGCCATGGCCCAACCATGGTCTTACTTTCATAGTGCCATAACCCAGTTATGGTCTTATCATCAGAATGCCATAGCCCAGCTATGGTCTTATATTTAATCATTGTCATGGTCCAACCATGGTCTTACGTTTGTAATGCCATAACCCAGTTTTGGTCTTATCTGTCAATTCATCCTTTCCATTAATGCCATAGCACCAGCTATGGTCTTACATATAAACATGCCATATTCTAACCATGGTCTTATCCTTCAATTCGTCCTTTACCATAGAACGAATGTACTCAATCCCGCGTTCCACTCGTTTTGAACATTTATTTAAATTTTATAATTCAACGATAATTTTATTTTCAACATTAGATATGAATAAATACATAATAACATTCACCAATGTAATAAATAAACATTAAATTTTAACCATATAAACTTACCTGGGTAGATTTGTAACACCCCTAACCTGTATCATTCGTCGAAATAGGGTTTCAGAGCATTACCTAAATTTACAGATCATTTAAGAAAAATTTCACTTCATATAATATTCATAGCTGAAATCAATCAAATTTAATCATAATGTCCCTTATGTGAGCCATCGAGGCCCAAAATATACATTAGAAACATATTGGGACTAAACAGAAAATTAAAAAAAAAAATTGAATTTTCAATACTGCAGGGGTCACATGGTAGTGTGGCTCACAAGTGACACGCTAATGTCTTAGGCATGTGGGCTTTCATTTTGCATAAATTAGAAGATCATGGACATCAATTGTGTCATCTGTCAGTGTCACACACAATGAACACACCATCTCTCTATTTTGAACGAAATAGGTCATTTTTCCTAGCCTCATTTCTTACCCATCTTGTCATCAAACTAACCAAACATTTTAGAATATCATCATTGTAAGGCAAATTGTGCACATACCAAAATACCAAAACACATATAGGTTAAGGTTTAATCAAAATAACCTATACATGCCATTATAACCAGAATTAGATTATCCAAAATTACCAATAGAACTGATGGATAGTGTGATATAGCTCCGATAAGCTTCCAACCCATTCGAGCTTCCAATAATCTGTATGGTAAATATAAACAAATACGTAAGCAATGAATGCTTAGTAAGCTCGTATAATCTTTGATCATAATACTTCTTTTCAAATATAAATTTTATTTATATCAAGAATAATCCATTATTGATACCACAATACTCATGAAGTTATATTTAACAACTCACCAAGTGAATAATCTACAATATCACTTATACATATTATTTCTAGCATGGTAGGATTTTAAGCAACTTTAACTCTTCCACATTCCTACCGTATGCATAACACACCAGTCATAAGCATATCATTCCATCATAGCTACAAGCTAGTGCATTTAAACATAGACCTTTTTCGAATTAATGACATGATAAGTCATTTCATAAGAAATTGCACAATTTAAGCCTTACCACTCTTTCATTAGCATATTTTCTCTTGAGTACTTACCATTTCAATGCTTCATATAAATAAACATATTACCATTCAACCAATAGCTTGGCGCTTGCCTAAGCATCAACAACAACACTTGTTAGCGTACTTGCACATATTTCATATAAATTCAACATTGATAAACTTATTTTCTCGACATGTCACATTTGAGTTTATTACTCATCTCAACTTACATAATTTCCTTGTATCAACATATCAAAGATGGTCACATATTTACATGTCATGATACATACCATTCTCTTGCCGTTTCTTCATAAACATATATCATTCATTTCATTATATCAATATTTCATATACCATCATTTTCATGAATTTCATATATATTTATTCCAGAAACAGTTCATAATCATGAATATACATAATTATCAGGCAAGTTTCATACAAATTTATTTTCCATGTCATGTTTCAATATATCAAATAAATATCATTTCCATGTATTTAAGGGATATTTAAGAAATAAATTACATTAAAATCATATTTTCTGACATCAGGAGTTTTGTCCGTTGAATCATTGAAATATCGATGGATACCAGGTAGTATATACGAGGTATACAAATCAGTAATCCATCAATTCATATTCAGGGGTACCTTTTAGGGCACATAATCAGGAAGCACACTCTCAATCTGTATAATAGGATGCTCAGATGAGCCATGTAATTGGTCACTTATCCGGGCTAAACAGGAAACTCATAAGAGTTTGGAACAGGAAGCTCATTGAGCTTAACAAGTAACTCCGAAGAGTTATTAACAAGGAGCTCCAGATAGCATAACAGGAAGTTCAAGCGAGCCATATCAGGAAGCTCAAATAGAGCCTATATCAGGACGCTCACGAAGAACTGTGTTTGTGTCTGCAATATATGCAGGATCACAACCGATCATGTAACAGGACGCTAGCTGCGGTAGTGCACAACACATGCAGGATCACTACCGATCAAGATGCTTGCAGGAACTATATAACAGGACACTAGAGAGGGCTTATAATAAAATTGCTCGTCTGAGCTATATTCTATCTACAACATATGCAAGACCACATTCAATACGGGAGATCATGTATCCATCAAATTTCGTTATTCAAACAGAACTTAAGATTCTCCAAACATTAACGAACATGTGACTATTTCATACATTATAACATTTATATAATTCACATAAGCACGTATCACACTTAATTCAAGCATAAAAATAAATACAATTTAGTTACACGAACTTACCTAGCTAAATTGCAGAAAATCAAAATTTAGGGGCATTTTAAAAATTTTCTATTTTCCTCTATTTTCCTCTATTTTACACTCGGTCTTGATCAAAATTAATAATTTCATTCAATTTATTAATTTAAATAATAAAACAATTCATTTCATGCAATTTAGTCATTTTGACATTTTTTACAAAATTGCCCCTAAAGTTTTACTTTTATTCAATTTAGTCTTTGAGCCTAAAACATGAAAATTAGCCATTTTTAATATAAACTCATGCTAGATGAATATTCATATATTTTCCTCCTCCTCCTCTCCATTCCACATCCTTAATGTATATATAATTCTACTATTTACTTATATGTTCATATCAAGCTATCCACTTGAGTCATAGTCATTAAATTATTTATATCTTAAGCTACAGAATTATAAATTAAGATCCGCTTAATATTTTTGAAACTAGAATCAAATATATTTCTACCATAAAAATTTTAGAAATTATAATTTATCCAATAAGTACAAGTAAAATCTTCAAATTTATCCATGTTCTCTTGTTTGACACTTGACCTTTCTTTACTAAAAATTAATTATCTCTTGGTACGAAGTTTGAATGATGTTTCTATTTATTTCTCTTGAAAATAGACTCATTAAAAATTTAAAAATATAAATTTAATCCCCTAAGTATTTTTTTTACAATTTTTAATGATTTTCCAAAGTCAGAACAGGGGAACCCGAAATCTTTCTGAACTTGTCTTACAAAATTTATTATATATCATAATTTACAATTCCATTTCTTACAACATTTCTTCTATGAAAAACTAGACTCAATAAAATTTAATTTTGATATTTTATTCAACCTATAATTTGATTTCTACAATTTTGGTGATTTTTCAAAGTTATACTACTGCTGCTGTCCAAAACTGTTTTAGTGCAAAATGTTGATTACCAAGTTTATAACACCCTTATTTCCTTTCTCTACAATATTTCCCATCACTTCCTCTTATTTCCCTTCACTAACATATCAAGAAAATAGAACATTTAAAAAAACTCTACTTTAACATCATTTTCATGCTTTTTCAATAATATCAACTTAAAAAAAATATGTTGGAGTCTTGATCCTTTTTTATTTCAATCTTTAACTTGATTTTTTCTCTCCTCTAGCTTCTATTTCTTAAATCTAACTTGATATTTTAGCTCCCCATAGTCTCGTTATTATCTTTCTCTCTCGATGGCTATGGAAATTTTTTTTATTTCTAAGTGAAAATGGTGAATTTTTAGTGAAACGACCAAATTGTAAGAAAAGAAAATTTATTTATTTCTTTTCTCTTTCTCACGTTGGTTGCATGAAAGATGAAGAGAATTCTTCATCTTTCTCTCCTTATATATTAAATAAAATAATAATAAAATATATCATTAAAATATTAATAAACTAATATTTATTTATTTATTTAATCTAAAATATCACCAACATCATCATTGCCTTCTAGATTTCTATCTCTTTCTAATTGACCATTTTGCCCCTTATGATCTTTTAAAATTCCATCCTTGAGTCATCAGTTAATTTGGTAAAATTGCGATTTAGTCCCTCATAATTCTTCACCTATTCAATTTGGTCCTAATTCATCCATTTTCCTTAGTTTCTAGATCATTCCACCCTTAAAATATTTGCACTACTGGTCCTTCAAATTTTCATATTTATAATTTAACCCCTCAAGAATTTACTCTTGGGCAACAAAACTTTTCTCACTTTTACGATTTATTCCTTTCTTGAATTAATATAACACAATCTACTTCCCAATGTTGACATAACTCAAAATGTCCCTTTTTGTCACTTTTTCTTGTTTTACTATATCAAGGATAATATCTTATTTTCTTACTATAGTAATTTTCGGGATATTACAAGATTTGTTGAATTTGTAGTAGTTAGGGACTATTCTGCTAATTTCCTTTTTTTCTCGTTGATCTACAGGTTCTTGATCTAAAACGTAAAATTAATCATTCATTAGGACATATTTCAATTCTAATTCACTTTAGAATTCATACCTTTCAATTTTCAAAATTTCACAAATACTCCAACTTTTACAATTTTTACAATTTAGTCCCTCATCAATTAGCCTATCAAATAAGCTATTTTTTTCTCAATTAACACCTTATCTAAATATTTTAAGCTATTACACAGCCTTTGATAAACATAATTTAATACCAAACCCTAGGATTAAATCTTTTCACAATTTGGTCCTAAAATCAATTTCTATTAAAATTATTTGATAAAATCATCATATAACAAAATTAAAGCTTCAATTCCATGTTAATTTATCATAAAAATCCAGCACTCATCAATTGTAACTTTCAAAACCACCCATAAAATAAAAAACTAATGAAATAGATAGTTGGACTTAATTGTAAAAGTCTCAAAAACATAAAAAATTTCAAGAAAAGAGCATAAATTGAACTCACATGATGCAAAAATATGAAAACCAGCTTCTAAGGACCTTCTATGGTGTTTTTTGCTGAAGAAATATGTAGAAATGTCTAGAGATTCAATTTAGTCCAATTTTAACTATTTAATTTTATTTCTTTTCCAATTTTACCCCTTGTTCACACTAATTCTTTGATTTTTTTCTGCTTATGCCGCCCAAGCCTTCCACTTTGGGCTAATTTTCCCTTTTAGTCCTCCCTTATTAAACACTTAAGCTATTTAATCACTTTAGCAAATTTTGCACCTTTTTCAATTTAGTCCTTTTTAATTAATTAACTATCAAAACGTTAAAATTTTCTAACGAAATTTTAATACTAACCTATTGGCACTCCGTAAATATTTTTATAAATATTTACGGCTTAATTTATGAATCGAGGTCTCAATACCTCGTTTTCAAAACCACTTTTCCTAATAATTTCTTCTAAAACACAAACCACCAAATCAAAAATCTTTCTAAAATCATATTTAACTCATAAATAATAATTAAATAATAAAATTTTTGAACTCACTCGTCGGATTTAGTGATCTCGAATCACTGTTTCCGACACCATTGAAAATTAGGCTGTTACACTAGGCATAATTAACCAATTTGGTGGATTATTGTGTATTGTTGCATTCACTCTTGGGAATAGAGCAAAACCAGTAGAACAACTTTCATGATTTTTTTATTAATAGCTCATTATTTTTCTCAACTACCAAAAGGAATGAGATTAATTTGGAGTATTTTTTAAAACCCTTTTCATAATATTGTTATTGCAGGAGCACATTAGATGTGTGAAAAGATGAGAAAGTTTTCTCCAATGAGTCCTCATCATATTTTTCTCCACATAATTTTAATTGAGAACTTATTTTAAATATTGTAGAATTATACTCACTGTTTTATATTCTTGCAATCTCAAGTGCATCTAATAATAACGAGCTTTTGGTAAAATTATTGTTTTTTGATGGTTGTATCTTTCTTTTAATCTATTCCACAATTCAAGTGGATTATTTATAGTTAAATATTATGTTTTCAATCCTTCATAAAAATGATGACGGAGGGAAATTATAGTTTGAGTTTTATCTTGTTTAGATGTCACAAAACCTTGCATAATTGTATTTCCAAGACCTTTAGTGTCTATGTGAATTTCGAGATGTAACACCCATAACAAATAATTCTTACCTGATATGTTAAGGGTCGTAAATTCACGTTTTTCAAGGTTTGACATGGTGATGCTTAATATAAAACAATGATGACCATTAGCTTATAAAATGAACCAATAGCAAAAAAAAATTTCAAAATTGCATATATATATATATATATATATATATATATTTATATAAGTTTGTATTATCATATAACTTTTATTATTCATTACAAGATTACAAATGTGATGGATTCATTGTATAATGGTATAAAATTTGCTATGTTACTCGCATTCTATTAATATTTGATTAATTATTCTAATAGTATACAATGCTTTAATTACCAATATTGTTAATATCCTATTAATGATGTGCAGGTTACATGAAATTAAGACATAAAGATGATTAATTATTAATTATTAAGCATGTATTTCAATTATATTTATGATATTTATATAAAAAACTTTTAATTAATCATTCAAAATAATAAATAATAAGGGTAAATAACAATCAAATATCAATTTTACGTATTTACAAGAATATGTATTTTATCTTAGAGTTGCTTCTTCGACAAAAATGTTGCACGGTCAAACTATTCTATCTTTAATAAGAAGAAGGATTATTAAGCAAGTCATGTTGATAATGTATTATAAAATTATCAAATAAAAGTAAACAACAAATAAAATTAAATAAGAATTTTCTCATATCATCACTTTTCACTCTCAAAAGGTTCTATTTATAAGCTCTTATTATTTAATGCAATATAAATAAATAAAACTTACTAAAGTGCTTCATTAACACATATATTAAGTAACTTGTATATTTATTTTTATAAAGGAATGAAAGTTTTATTTAATAAATAAAATGGTTAGAATATGAATATCCACATTAACAGGTTTGTAACATCTTTCATTTATTTGGATTATATATGCTTTCTTTCAATTTTAAAGCTTTCTAGAGAATAAAGAAGCACCTCTACAGTTTTTTTTTTTTTTATCTCTCGTTTCCAAGAAAAAGATTTGAGGGTTGTGAGACAATGATAATTGATCATTTCTTCGAAAGGGTCACTCCACTGCCTTAACTTTGTTTTTTTTTTTTTTTTTAAATATTCCAGAGACGGTTAAAAAGAAAATGATAACCCTCTTTTTTAAAAAAATTACTTCAAAGAGATAACACTTTAATTTTTTTAAATAATTAAACATCAGAGTTCAAAACATTTTTTCTAAGAGTTTTTTTGGGGCAAAAGGTTTAGTGTAGTTTTGGGGAAAGGGTTGATATTTATTTATAAGCAATAAATAAGTATTGATGGTTAAATTGATAAATTTTGTAAATATTAAAGATTAAATTTATTGAATTTTTAGAATTTAAATTAAAATGACAAATTTTATAAACATCAAGGATTAAATTTGTAGAGTTTTATATTTAAATCAAATTGATAGAACGTGTAAATATTAAAGGCTAAATTTATTATTACATCAATAAAAAACCCACGTCGACCTTGTGTCTCGTATTTAACATCAACTAATAGGAGTGACTAAAATATTTAATTTTGAAAAGTTTAATAATTAAATAAAAATTAATAATTGAATAACCAAAATAGAAGAAAATACATAGTTACGTGATATTTTATAGTTTACCCTAAAATCTAATTATATATTTATTAAGTTTTCTTACAACTTAAATAAAATGCATTGTCATAACAGAAAAATATGCAACTTACAAATACATAAATATTAAAAAGTTGTTTTGTTTTGATACTTTTAGGATCATTCCATAGCAAAGCATCACAACTGAATAGGTTGAGAGTGATGTCTCAAATTATTCCTCAACTTTATGCTATATCATATTCCAATATATGTTTTGAAATTGATGACCAAATTATTGACCTACTATATTCTTGAACAAATTCATATATCTTGAATTACTTGATACATATTTTTTCTTGCTAAGTATTTTTCTTTACAGTACTAACGATGATGGCTTTAGAAAAACAAATTTTCAAAATTGTTTATGCCTATGGTTTTCTCTCACCATAAAATATCTCCAGCTCTACATTTCCTAATCATATATATGAAGTTTATCTTCTTCTTTTTTCTTAAGAATCAAATGTGTCACTAATTTCTATTTTAGGTCGTCCTAATATCTAAAATATAATTCTCAAACAATAAGAAGCCACGAGAAAATATAAGAACCAAAAGATTCTTTTATCAAAATAAATAAAAGATAAAATCAAAGCAAAGGCTTGAATGCATGAAAATAGTGAGGCTGATGTAGAGCCTTGAGATAATAGTTTTAAATTTCAAATCTTAACCATTCAAATTTGGTCCTAAGTCTCACTCCATGCATCCATGTACATGAAAAAAGCTATTAACCAACGTACTAAAGAATGATATCACATCTTTTTATAGTAAATAAAAAAAATAGAAAAATAAATTATCCAATAGAATATTATACCCTAAACCTTTACACGTACGTTGTCATGGTGACGTATTATTTGATCCACAAAAATTAATCACAATTATCAAATATTGATAAACCCGTAAGAAATGAATTACGAGACAACCTACGGTCTCAAAGAAGAAATATTTTTTTCAAAATAGACATTGAAATATCATGCTTCACCATGTTATTTGGCCTACAAAATTTAAAATGAATTATCAAATGTTGACAAACTAATGATAAACGAGTTAAATTAGTATATATGAGAAACTTTAAAATTATGGTCTCAAAGAATAAATCTTTTCCAAAGAGAACATTGAAATATTAAGCACAACTAAAAAGGAAAAATAATATATTTCATCTTCTATGTTTCCTAGAAAAAGTTACGATGAAAACTATTTCCTTCAGAGATTCGTAACTCATATCCATTGAAATACTTGGATATCTTGTGAAGACAATTATGAGAAAAGAAAAAGTATTAGATAATAAAATATATTGAATAAACTTACCATTCAAAAAAAATTGTTTATATATACAAACATGAAAAGACTCCTTGAAACCTATTTGGAAAAAAAAAATTTGGTGAAAGAAAAAATATTAGAAAGAACTACTTAGAGATATATCCACGCCTTTCGAAAAATTGAAAGCCACTATTATAACCAAGAATCATTTTCGCTAGCCTATAAATATCTTTGTTGAATTATCTAGAAACATGATGAATTGGCCAATCCACCATTTTAGCCAATAACAGTCGGATTCTTCTAACCAAAGTAGAATTCGAACTCTTTGTAGAATTGCTCTGTAAAGCTTGTACCACCTCTTAACTATTTGAAAAGATTATCAATCTATCGAATCCTCTATCGAGTGCAAATATCAGACAATTCCAAATACCCCATAATTCCGCATCTAAGATAGAATAGATTCCCAAACACTGATTATAGTCAAGAATCCAACTCTCGTACCTATCTTGTAAGACCTTCCCAATCGTGGCAAACCTGGAATCCTCTTTTACTGCACCATTAGTGTTCAATTGAATCCAAATCTCAGATAAAGGTTGGGACTGAGTTTGAAACTTTCCATTTAGATACATTTACCTTATGGTACAAGGTATATTGTTTATCCCAACTGTATGAAACTTTAACCAGCTCCTCTGCACCCTACGTTATTCCATAAAAAAATAAGTTACGATTCTTCCAAATACGACAGGCAACCATACCAAATAAACATTGCCAATCCACCCATTTCAATTGCATTCTAAGTTTATTCTATAAGTTGGCAGCTAACCACTCATGCAAACCCCCAGAGAAAAAAAACATTAAACTTGTCTGCTGGTATTATCCGAGACCATATATCCTTAGTTCAAGGAAAATCACGAATGATGTGTAAGATATCTTTAGAGGCCCATCCACAAAAAATACAAGACCATCTGATCTAATCCCTCTCTTCAAACGCTCCAAGTTAGAAAGTAACATTGTTTGAGAATGAGCCAAATGAAATATCTAACCCTCTGAGGACCTTGAAACTTCTATAGGAATTGCCAAATGGCATCCTTCAAATTCCATGACACCTCTTGAATTTTCCAATAAGCACTTTTTATGGAAAATGATCCATTTGAAGACCCAACCCAAATGATTATACTCGAACCTGTTTTATGATGGGGTGGAAGAATACCCATTATATGCCTAGTCACATCTTTTGAAACCCATAAATGAAATAGATCAAGATTCCAAGCGCCTTTCTTCGTAACCATTTCACAAAGCATGCACTCCCTTTCCATATTTGGATGTGCAAGGATATGATTAATCAAAAGACCATAATTCATAATCCAAGGATCCTGCCAACAATTAATTAAATTACTATTCCCAATTGACCATAAAAGATTTTCTTTGACAAGTGGCCGAACTTTAGAAAGACTTCTTTAAAGAAAGAGCATCGCCCCGGATTAAGAAGTCTGACAATCCATTTGGAACCCTATACTTCAACTTTAGGCCTCGAACCCATAAAGTATTTGAGTTGGACACAATATTAAATCCAAGCTTCATCATAAATGACGTATTTTGATATTTAAAATGCCTAAAACCAAGATATCCACAAGATCGTGGATGACAAACAATTTCCCAACTAATATGTGTCATCTTTCTTTCCCCTCTCGATGAAACCCAAATGAATTGATGAATCAGTTGCTCTATTTCCTGACAATGACCTTTAGGGATCATCATCGATTGCATAAAAGTAACTGGGTATTGTTAATAGAACTAACTGAGCTAGGGTGGCCTTGCCAGCTAAAGACAATTTCCTTGCCTCCGAACTTTGCAATTTATTACGAACTCGATCTACCACGAACCTCAAAGTGCTATTAGTCACCTTATCATGAAGGAAAGGAACTCCCAAATATGAACCAAGGTTTTGTACCTTGCAGAAGCCCAAAATCTCACTAAGGTGTCTCCCTAGTTCTTCACGAACACTTTTAGAGAAAAAGATGTTAAATTTCCTCGCATTCACCATATGACTAGAAAAATCAAAAAAATCTTCCAAAATCCCATTAAGCAACTTGGCTTGATATTCATCTGCTTTCTCAAAAATAATAAGGTCATCAACGAAAAAAAGATGAGAGATAGATGGACCTGAACAACACAAACGGATAGGATGCCATCGACCAGACTGAATTATTGAATGAATGTTGTGACCAAGCCACTCTATACACATAACAAAGAGATATGAGGATAACAGACACCCCTGACGAATACTCCTAGCTGGTTGAAAAAATTGAGTAGGAATGTCATTCCATAAAATTTACAAAGTAGAGTTAGTGATAGAAGAGATGATAACATTTCTTAGAAGGTCAAGGATACCTGTAGCTTTGAGAGAAGCATCAATAAATTCCCAACGTACATGATCATAGGCTTTCTCCAAATCAATCGTTACAACCATCCATTTCCTATTTTTCTGCTTACTTCTCATATAATGGATAACTTCTTGAGCAATAATGATATTATTAATAATGTTACGTCCTAATATGAACCCCACCTATTCCTGCACAACGATCTTTGGAAAAACAACTTTGACTCGGTTAGCAATGACCTTCATAACTAGTTTATACAAGACAAAACACAAATTGAGGCCTAAACTAAGAAAAATTTTGAAGGCCATGGATCTTGGGTAACAGAATAATTAAAGTATTATCCAAAGTTGGGTCAATAATTTCCCTATCGAAAATATTTTTAACCTAATCACATAGAACTACCAATTTGATCCCATTAGCTTTGGAAGAAATGTTCACGAAATCCATCACTTCTCGGATCCTTTAAATGAGCCATATCAAATAGAGTCGTCATAATTTCTTCATCTATTAATTTCTTGAAAATTGGACTTCCCCATGAGAAAGTTAAGGAAATGAGTTGTGAGGTAACCCCCTCATAGGTTGTGGTTTCTCACCATATAATCGTTGAAAAAAATTAACCGCCTCAATTTGAAGAGCATTACCATCATAAATCCAATCCTTTTTGTCATTCTTAATAGCAGTAATATTATTTTGTTTTCTACGCTGAAGAGTGCCCTTATGGAAAAACTTAGTATTTCAATCTCCCATTTGAAGCCAACCACACCTAGCCTTCTGCTTCCAAAAAAGTTCCTCATGATGAATGACATTTTCTAATTCTTCCAGCACTTCCATTTTAGTGTGAAGCAAAAATTTTGATTTCGAATGATCCAACTCCTTTTGGATACCAACTAATTTTTGCATTAAGAGTTTTTTGCGAGTGTCAATATGCCCGTAAATGCTCATATTCCATTGCTTTATATTATTTGAAAGTTGTTCAATAGATTCACCCATATTACCATTAAAACTCCAAGAATCCTGTAAAATTTAAAAAAAAATTTGGATGCTCAACCCAATTAGAAAGAAACCTAAAAGACTTACCTTTTTTCTTTTTAAAGTGGTATTATACATTGGAGAAAGAAGAAGGGGCCAATGATTTGATTTGAGTCTAGGAAGATGGGTCACTTAACAATTTGGGAACTCAACACTCCATGCATCATTATAGATGGCTCTATCAAACCTCTCAAAGATCCCGCCTATCTACCAAGTAAAAGATGTATCTCTGAATCCTAAGTCTTGTAGTTGTGCAGGTTCAATAAAATTTTAAAAATTTTGGGAATCTTTTCCCTTCCCTCTGCCCTTCCCTCTTCTCACTAGAAGAAAGAATGGCATTGAAATCCCCTATCACCAACCAAAAAATGACATTAGAAGGTAGAATAAAATTCAGCCCCTCCTAAAGAAACTTTCACTTTCGCTTATTCAGGCTTCCATATACAAAGGAAACCAAAAGTCGGTTAGATAAGAATTATCTAAAATTCGAATCAAAATAAATTGAGGATGACTGTAGACCATATCAAATCAAACATAATCCTTCCATGCAACCCAAATACCTCTAGAAAACACATCAGCCTCAACTCGATGAGAATATTGAAATCCCAGTTTAGCAATAATTGTATCAGCCTTACCACCACTGACTCTCGTCTCAAATAGCCCTCAATATTTGGTTTAAATTCCAAGTTATATTCCCAAAAAATATAGGGAAACTTACTACCAGCACAACCCTGACAATTCTAAGATAAGATAGACAAATTCATAAATCCTAAAAAAAAAAAAAGAATGAAAAGACCAACCTCTACTGACTAGAATGAGTCCCAACACCCTGTTGCTTGCTTACTGGGATTGTTATGGGCTTACTAGACCCTATTTCAATCTGAGTATTAATGAGTTCCACCATACAATTTATCGTATCTAACAATGTAATTTGGTGTTTTTAGTAGTCTTGAATCGCTCTCCATAATCCCTTATAATTTTATTTACAACCCTACCTTTTCGAACGGAAGTACCTTTACCAATTGAACCACACACCTTTGAAGATGATAAACAGAAAGTAGAATTCACCGAATCTTTGGCCTCCAAAAGACAAATAGCATTTGTTCCAAGATTTCTTTAAAAATAACTACTTAGTGTTTCCAAGGGTCTAACAAATTGGAATTTAAAATTACTCCCGTTTCAACCAGACCCTCAAAGGTTGGGTTAAAAAAGCAAAGTAGCTTTTAATTGAAAACCTCAAGTGATGTTGGACCCTTTCTTGAAATTTTCCACACAATCTTCTATATATGCAAATAGCCAACATTTTTATTAACCCACTTTTTTCATGAATTGAAAGAGACTTACCAATTACACTGACAAGCCATTAACCATTTTGAGGTTGCCATCAAACTAGCCATAGCCTCCTAAAATTGGCCCAGCAAAAGCAACCTTTTTTTCATCATTAAGAACCCCTATAATCGCTAAGGTGATATCTACTTTAGCCACCCTATTCGGCCTAACTCCAAAATAATCAGAATCCACATTATTGGACTGCCCCTAAGCCTAGAATTGCACCTATGGCCCGTCTTATCCAAACCCACTTTTCAAGAACCGGCCCAACAACCTTAGGCCTTTCCCACTTTCATCATGTTTAATGAACTTAATAAAATTCCCTTTCCTAAAATTAACCTCCGATAAATCAGCCATCATATCTTTTTTCCCCAAATTAACCATCCAGACTGCCCCAAGCCCAAAATTCACATTTTCGGACTACCCCAAGCCCAGAATAGCATCTATGGCCCTTCTTATCTAAACCCATTTCTTTAATAACCAACCCAACTTTAACCCTTTTCCCATTTTCATCATGTTTAATGAACTTAATAAAATCCATTTTCTCAAAATTGACCTCTGATAAAACAGCCATTGTATCTTTTTTTCCCCAAATTGACTAGAAAATCCAAAACCATTTTCGTCACCACTAGAAATTTTAGCCGTCAATTTATGCGAATCTTTGAGATTCCAACGAGACCACTTCTCCATGATCATCCAATGACCAAACTTTATCGCCTCTTTCACCAAACCTCCTGTCATAGGCTCAACCTCCACCGAACCCTTATTTTCTCCAGCTTTCCTTTTGGAACCGGCCGAGAATGAGCACAAATCCTTAACATAGTCGTAACGCTCGCATGAGAAACATATGGTCGATAAGGACTTGTACTCAACTCTCTGTGGTTTGTCGTTAACCAATTTGGTAAAATTTAAAGCTTATCCAGGTTATCAAATATTTCCAATCGGGCAAATTGTCTCCTCAACCTCTTATCAGAGTTAAAATCAAGCTTCACTACTCTCTCAACCATTCCCCCTATCTCCTCCAGAATCTTCTTATTATAAAGATGTCTAGGGAGACCTGACAGCTAAATCCAAGTCATAACAATCGTCAGGAAAGGTTAGAGTGGATTAAATTTCAATGACCATGATTGGACCGTGAGATATTAACCGAAGACAGTCCAAGGTCCCTAAGTAAGCACTTTCTCATAATCCTTTTTACTTTGAAATTTGACGAAAAAATAGCCATTTTCCATATCCCTAAGTTGAAACCGCTTAGAAGACCTCCATAAACTTGGAATTCTATTATAGAGAGTAGCATATCCAATGCTCTGCCCTAGAAGTTTAACTACAATGGTGGTATTCATTCCCTTAAATAGGTATTTCTATACCCGGTTGAAAAAAATCAATCGCGGGTATTCAATTAACTATGGTCCAAGTGAAATCTCCTTATTTAAAATCAAAATTTTCCTTATCGTCTCCCCCAATTCCTTCCATCGATGCAACATAATTCTCCAGGAGAAAATCTTTCCAAGATACAGTTTGTGTCAGCACTAAATATACTATCATTTCGATGCTATTGTCTTCGTTTTCCTTAAACCAAACTATTTTGGTATTGCGACCATTAGTCGGACAAGTCACACAGTTACCAGAAGTTGACATCCCAAAACACTCCAAAACTACCCAAAAAGGAGAAAGATGCACGTAAGGCAAATACATTTAGGCTTTTTTTTAACTCTACTTGTATTTACATTAGCATAGGGCACACTCATCTTCGCAACAAATTTGCACAAAAACCTACTTAAGAATTAAACCTAAAAAATGTAATAATAAAATAATTTTAAAAATATTACAAATTCAATGATAATCGAATGTTCATATTGTAACACCCCTAAACTATATTCGTCGTCAAAATAGGGTTTCAAAGCATTACCGATGTTTACCGATCAAACAGACATAAATTTTAAACATTTCCTATCATATAATATTCAGATCTGAAAACAATTAAATTCATACACACTGTCCCTTGTTTGAGCCCTCGAGGCCCAAATACGTGTTAGAAATAAATCGAGACTAATTTGAAAACTCAGAGAATTTTTTTGAAAAATATTAAAAATTTTCAAAGCTGCAGGGTTCACACACCATATGGTCAGGCCATGTGACTTACACGGTTAGGAGACACACTCATGTCTTAGGCCGTGTGGGTATTTGAAATAGGGACACACGGCCATGTCCCAGGCCGTGTCTATAGCCGTGTAATTCTCTGACTTGGGTCACATGGCCAAGCCACATGCCCGTATGCCAAATCGTGTGCCCCTTCGAAATGGCCTCGCACACCCGTGTGTTAACCGTGTGTCTCACACGGTCCAGCCACACGCCGTGTATCTGACCATGTGGACTCAAAATGTACCTTAATCAAGAAGTTTACCATTCCCTACAAGCTTGGACAATAAGCAACTCAAAAATCATTCATTTAACCAATTCAAAACATGATCAAACACATCCAAAATATATCAAAACAATCATCCTAGGTACCTAACCAATGTACCCTCATTGGTACCACAATTATATCATTAAAACATATCAATAAAACATCAATCAAATCCAATTTCTAAACATGTCAAATTCAATCTATTTTTCCTAATTCATGTTCATTCAAACATTAAATCAAACATGCCATAATATAACCTCAAACATAAACACATATTTATATGTGTATAACCAACCAATATTAACTTATAATCTTATTACAATTAATTCACAAAATAACTATTAATAAGACACCTTAGGTACATGCCGACACAAAAGGATAAACATTACCACGTTTGAGTTCAAGACCGTTATTGGATGCTAAATCGGCAATTAAAAATAACAACCTAACTTGAGCACGGAAAACAAAACCGTACGCTAAGTAAAAACTCAGTGGTATTTCTATAATCTGAAAATTTAAAGATAAGAAATTACAAATATACGACTGAAATATAAACAAATATTAATATTTATTTATTATAACAACATATCATATTTCATTTGTTTCACAAATATCTCAATTCACATACTTGCTATATAAATAGATTTTCACAATTCATTTCACATTTCTTTATACAATTGCATTATCCTTTCTATATTCATTTCATGAGTATATAACTCATATATTCCATATATTTGCAACATATTTCACATTTTATTTTCAATTCACTATTTCACTTCCATTTCTCATACCATTGCATTTCAATATCTATTATAAAACTTTATTATCCATTTACCCCTATTAACACGACTCAGACTCGAACGGATACATGGATCCAACCAAAACACACCAGTTTGGCACCCAGTGCCTTATCGGATAATTCAAAGTAATAATTTGACACCCAATGTCTCATCGGCTAAACCAAAGTAAATTGGCACCCAATGCCTCATCGAATTAATCCGAAGTAATAAATTGACACACAGTGTCTCATCGACTCGAAGTCGAAGAAATCCCTAAACTCTTCTAATCCTATGGCATGCCATCTATATTCGACTCAGCCCGATATAGTTAATAGGGTTTAATTTCACTTTTCAAATACAACCAATATTCATTTCAATTCAACTAATCAATATATTCAATATATATATACCAATTCAATCAATATAAATTCAATAAATTCATCACATACTAAATCAATTCATTTCAATTGCAAAACACAATAATTCTCATCTCAACGTTTACCATATACATTAAATTGAATTATAAAAATTAACAACTAAATTTAGATTATAGAAATACAAACTAGAAATTTTGAGCTATTTCGAAGTAATAATTTGACACACAGTGTCTCATTGGCTAAACTGAAGTAAATTAGCACCCAGTGCCTCATCGAATTAATCCGAAGTAGTAAATTGACACCCAGTGTCTCATCAACTCGAAGTCGAAGAAATCCCTGAACTCTTCTAATCCTATGGCATCCATCTATATCTAACTCAGCTCGATACAGTTAATAGGGTTTAATTTCACTTTTCAAATACAACCAATATTCATTTCAATTCAAATAATCAATATATTCAATATATACATATCAATTCAATCAATATAAATTCAATAAATTCATCATATACTAAATCAATCCATTTCAATTGCAAAACAAAATAATTCCCACCTCAACGCTTACCATATACATTAAATTGAATTATAACAATTAACAACTAAATTCGGATTATAGAAATACAAACCAGAAATTTCGAGCTATTCCTTGTCGACTTTATCTATCCTCTTTTTAGTCGAGGATACCGGTACAACGTTAGCTACGAAATTAAAACAATTAAAAATCATCAGTACAACACAATTCAATTTCATATTGAATATTTCAATTTTTACTCAAATATTTCCTAAATTTCAATTGAATCCCTAAACCGAGACTAACTTTTATTCTTCACATTTAATTCTTTATTTTCATGCAAATTCCACTTTAGACTAAATTCAACTCCCTATTTTCACATAAATTCCTGAATTCCTAAATTCCCTATTTTCACTTGGAACTTTAAAACCCCTAAGGCCCTTCGTCTTTCTCCTTTCTCCCTTTTCTTTTTCTTTCTTTCTTTCTTTTCTAATTCGTATGGCTTTCTCTATTTCTTTCTTTTTCTTTTGCTTATTTTTTCATTCATTCTTTATTTTTTATTATAATATAATATAATATAATATAATATAATATAATATAATATAATATAATATAATATACTTAATTCTTAAGGTAAATATATTATAATACTTTCATCCTTATGCCACCTCATTTAAAGACAATGGCATAATTGCTTCTTTGGCCCCTTTAATTTTTCTTTAATCTATATAATTCAACTTTTACCCTATATACAATTTAGTCATTTTACCTAATTACTCTTAATTCATGCAAATTCACCTAACCAAAACCTAATTAACCACACAACTAACTTTGGAAATATTTATTAGAAATATTTACGAGTCTGATTTACGAAAACGGAGTCTCAAAAATACCTTTTCCGACACCTGTGACTATCGAGTCGTTACACATATAACTCCCAAAACCCCCCACTTCATTCTCTTGTAACTCTTGTAACCTCTAAAGAATTTATGGGGTGCTTTAATGTTGAAACATTTTCAAAATATATATAGTGTTATAAATAACCAAAAGTTATGTGACTTGGTTATTAACCAAAATTTATTACTATTTATAATGATGAGTTATATCTCTTAAATTCAAAAGTATGTCATTTGATTGTTAACAAATAGTCATAATTATTCAAGTAGATATGTATTAAATAATTGTGTTTATTACTAAAGATATGATTATCCATTTGGGTAATTATGTCCCTATAAAGAGACATGAGGCCTCTTTAAATGAGAGTGAACTTTCAATTTGCATGACACACCCAAAAACATAGAAACAAAGTTTCTTTCTATTCTCCCACCTTCTTTTATATTCATAGATTGTTCTATAAAGAATTGCTACAAAAATTCTTTATAGAAACTAATAGATAGGGGCGAAGCCCAGGACAATTGGTAGGGGCCTTGACCCCCCCTAAAATGAAAAATTTCACCTTTAGTCTTTTTATAATTTTTAAAATTTCAAATTAGTATATAGTAAAATTGCACTTTGGCCCCTCAAAAATGAGAAAAAAATGATTTAATCTTTTAAAAATTATAAATATAGAAGCAATTAAAATGGTGAAATTTCATTTTTACTATTATGAATGTGACACCCCAAGCCCGACCTCGACAAACCGGTCCGAATTCGAAGCGTTACATTAGCCACCTAAGTGACTCCCCGGCTAACAACCTCCCAAGACACACCTCGACCTTATAACACCTCAATCTTATCCATTTATTAGTTATTAATTAAAGCAGAAGCAATTTGTCAACCAATTTTAAACTTTTTATAAGTAATTTAACCTAAGGGCATTTTTGTCATTTTACTTAAACTAACCCGAATTTAGATCTAAACATTTAGCAACCCTCTTTTAGTCAATTTATGAAAGCCCTAAAAATTTCAACTTAATCTAAGTTTATTTTCTATGTAATTCAAGTTTTATCATTAAGGACTAAATCGTAACAATTTCAAACTATCAGTGCTATAACCGAATATTAAATTGAGTGTGTTTCTAACAAACTTTATCAATTACAATTCTAATCCTAAAATTTTATCAAGTTTCCTTATCATTTAAGGCTCTACCTAGACTTATCAAGTTACAAGACTAATTTATAATTTAGGCTCTGTTTGTTTCACTGAAAATGATTTCAGAAAAATAATTTTAGAAAATAATTTACTTTTCCAGAAAAACTAATATTTTCTGATATTTGGATGAATCTATGTAAAATATATTTTATCATCTATTATTTGTAATTTTATAGATTTCGGGGTCTAAAGAAAATTATACCATTTTTTGGAGTGGGAACCATGACCTTGTGGATGTAATTATTTTTAAAAATTTATACAATTAAATCAAAATCAAATTTTATCAAAATTACAATAAAAACATTCAGTGTAATTGTTTTATATTAAAATTATATATTAAATTATACATTAAACCGAATTTAATATATTTATCACAACACTAAAGCTTGATTTGTGATAATAAATTGTTTTCAAAATTAGCAAATCTAGGTGATTATTATTATAGGTAGCATAGGTCCTTTCTCTCAATACACCTAGGGGTTTTAGTTAAATAATAATTTAATTATGTAAATTACCAACACAGAAAGCATAAAATGATAGTTTCAAAAATAAAAAATCCCCGTGCGGCCACTTTCCACTCTCCGCCGTGGCTCGAGACCCTTTTATCCTTTCCACGTCTTAACGTTCTTCCAAATCTCATAAACAAATTATTTTCAAAAATAATATATTAATAATTTTATAATACACATTTTTAAGGTTTTCAAAAATAAATTCAACAGATTTCAATAAACTCTATAAATGGGTTGCGTTGGTTTTTTTTTACAATTACTTTTTTAATTTTAACATTTAATTCTTTTATATAGTAAAATCCAACTTCCAAGTCATTTTGTCCTATTGCATGTGAGGGTAAGAAAGCTAATGTCATGGACCATTGTGAAGATTTTCATCTACATGATCCAACAGTGATGAACTTAACATTGATCTACTACACTCACACTAACATGTAAAGGCGAACGATGTTATATGAGGAACCTTCTTGGAAGCTAAGTGGAATTTGTTCTCCCTCCATGTCGTCTATATATACACAAACCAACCAAAATTTATTTACAGTTGGAGGGGAAAAAAATAATACAAACCTCATATGGAGTATTGTGAAGCAGAGCATAGATGTAAGAAGCACTCAATTCACCAGGAAAAGCTAGGTGTTTGCCCATCTTGTCTTAGAGAAAGATTATCTTGTCTTGCTCTTTCATACAAAGAAGCTTCACGGGTTAGTTCTTCACTCTATTTTTGTCCTGCTCATTACTCTCTGGCTTCAAACCCTGACTCCCCGGCTCGACATAGTCATTCCCATATGCGGAACAGTTCCGGGGTGATGGGAATCATGGGGATGTCCTCGTCTTTCGGGGTAAAGCTTGGTGCCTCTAATGGTTTGAAGAAGAGTAGATCGATTGCTTTTGTACCAAGAAACTTGGATGATGACGACGAAGAGACCAAAAAAGGGAAAAAGAAAAAAGGGTTTTGGTCCAAGTTAGTACATTTCAAAGGCAAGAAGGACGCTTTCAACAAGTATGAGATTAACGATTGGAAGAGTGAATTAGTTTCCTAGGATTCAATTTCAATAAAAATGTGCATTTCTTTTTCTTTTCCTATGTTACTTGTTCATGCGATGGGAAAGAATATTCTAGCTTGAATCCTGTTGTTATTGGCATTTTATAAATGTTGGTTCTTTAATTAAAAAAAAAAAAAAAAGAAGAGGAGGCTTATGCATCAACTAGGGTTTTTCAGATGCTAGAATTTATCTTCAAAAGAGAGATGCTTTATAGATTGTATCACGAAATGATTATATTATATATCACGTATAAGAAGCTGAATGCCTAAATGTTCAATTCAAATTACAATTAGCTGGAATCATACAGCCAGGGAATAATTATTTTTCCCATATTGTATCAGTCTGAAATTTCCTGCTGCTGACCCCAAACATCTTTCAT
Source organism: Gossypium rotundifolium (assembly GCA_025506655.1). Lineage (NCBI taxonomy): Eukaryota > Viridiplantae > Streptophyta > Magnoliopsida > Malvales > Malvaceae > Gossypium > Gossypium rotundifolium. The sequence continues at coordinate 95,208,609 of CP106732.1, read as the reverse complement.
ACAGGACTGTAAAAATTCAATGAGCTCTGTACATTTCGTATCACAGTTTCCACGACAGCAACGGGCACATTTTTTTCCGAATGAATTTGATATCATCTTGTAGACTTCGTTTCTGTGTCGTTCTCATTTTCATTCTCGTCACTGTGGTCTACTGACGGTCGTTTCAATCTCTGGAATATCTCATCAAGGGACTCAGAATCGGATGAGTTGACATGGGAAATGAGTGTGGCTTCCTGATTCTGGCGAACAGGAAGAAACTTTCTGACCTCAATATTTGCTTTAAAATTTTGAAAACCAGATTTCATTGATCGCCATGTCGAGGCCAGTCCAGCAGATGGCCCACCCTTGAGGTTATCAGGATGCGAATTGCCTACTTCAAGCAATGAGACCTTAGCAGAGGTTATGTTATTCTCCAACGGTTTTGGATTTGATATTTGTCGACTTTGTTCTCTCATGGCAGCATACTTGTTGCTCATGACTTCTCTGCTTGTGCCATATTTATGGGTCTCTTCTTTCGCAGGCCTTGAGGGAGATCCTTTCACACCACCAGTGGCTGAAGTGGTCGCTGCCTTCATTTCAACAACAGTACGATCCTGAGCATTTCACATCAAGTTAGAAATTGAACATAACCATAGGTTTTAGATGAAAAAAAAGGACAACATTTTGCAGACTAGCAGGAAATCATATATAATTCATAAAAATGATTAGTTACATACTGTAATATTGTGGCCATACTCAATATCAGCACCATTGAAATTTCTCGCCAATGGAATTACTTGTTCACCAACTTGGCGTCCTTGTTCAAGCCAAGATCGCTCTGTAAAGAGGAAAATTCATTAAATCCTGCTCATACATCTAAAATAATTCTTAGCAAGGAATTTAAACCATGATAAAAGAGTAGACATTTGCAGTATTCACAAATCACTGCTACCCCATAATAGTACTTCTGTCATTGCCAGACTCAGACTAATTATTTATTTTACTATCGTAACCCTATCATGCAAATGTTTAAACTGAGACTAGAAATTACCAAACATGCAGCAAACAATTTAGAAGAATTAAGTATTGACACCCTTACCCTTTTGCAGGATAATTAGTCCTGAGGGATCAAATCCATCCATATCATCAGCCTCAGTTTGAAATCTAAGTCTCTTCCAGTTCCCAAAGAAACCAACTACACGATCAAAGAAATTGCTAGCAACTAACAAGGTGTAAACAACCATGATAAGTGGATAGATGTTGTTGAATCCTTGTCCAAAGAAAGGTACAGCATCATCAATGTTCCCCATACGCTGCAACGAGAAGTTCAAAGATTAAATACTATACAGGGAAAGGGAAAAAAAAAAATAGCACACATGTCTAATTTGATAATGAAGCACCAAGGTTCCAGTTTTTGACCAAAGTGAAAGATAAAAATTAAACATAAAAAAGTGAACCAAATATGACAACAGTGCACTATATTGGTCTTGCAAAATTTGGAAACTAGAGGTCCCCCGTTGCATGGCTAATAGTGAGACACCAAATAAGCAAAACCAAACTAGACATACTTCCCCCTACAATCCAAAAAATGTAACATTTCGAAACAAATGGAGAAGATAATTAAATTGTCAGATTTAATTTTGGCTAATAGTGACAGACTCTGAACCAGCAATCTAAGTACACACACTAACAGTACTATTGCCTCACTCTAAACCAAAACGGTTGAATATTTAGATACAGGTTAAGAAGAATTGCTGCTTCATTCCAATTACTTCGTCCATAGCATATGATACGTGAAAAGCTAAACTTGTAATCAACAGGGTCATGCCATATTTTTCTTGCCTTTCTTGTCAATTTTCTATAAGCACCGGAACTACTGATGTAAATGTTTGACAGCCAAAGAATGCCGGAAGAGAATTACCTTTTCAAATATGGTCTTTTTACCACCAAGGCTAATGAGATTGAGAAAGTTGTACGAAATTGGGGGAGCATATCGAGCAACCATCCTAGTAGAGATATTTGTGAGTAATTTGACTTTCAAAATTAAAAAAATAAAGAAAAAGAAATAAAGAAGGCCAGAAACAATAGATCTCCAAGGTAAACTTACGAGCATATCATCAGCAGGCTGACTGAGCTAGTCTGTCGTGGTGTTAATGAGTAAAACATCAACATTCCTACCTTGAACAAGGAATAATATGTGCACATGCACATATACATCAAAGGTACAAAAGCAAAGGCCTGGAAGAAAAAGTAATCAGCAGAAAAGAGGGGAAAAAAAAAAAGGGTTGTCCACACATGTTATATAAGGAAATATCAAACAAAAGATAAGATGTTAATGGCGATAATTATCAACTCCATAAAATTGTTAGGCAATTCTGGAGTGGAAACAAGCACAAGGCAAGAAGGCTAAAGACTATAGACAGCCAAATTGAAAATTTCTAGACCTAATATATCTAGCTCAATCAAGTAATGAAATCAAGAATACAGAGTCTCTATGAAACTACAAGATTTGAAACTCTCCAAAGGAGAAAATGCAAAATCTTTACCTGGACAAGCACCTCATCCTTCTTTACTGAGTTTATAAGGATAGAGAAAAGAGACAAATCGACTCCTCGAGGTAAAAGGGTAGCCTCAGCTAAAAGAATTGCAGCAGACATGATGCCAAGTATAATAGCCAAGCCCTTCTTTAGTTGTTTCCATAGGATGCATCGCCAAATAAATTCTGCAAAAGAATAATCATTTGCAGTTAAAAACCCATTACATAATACAATTTTTATTCATGGATTTAATAGCATTATATACGTCCCTCAAGGACCCAGCCCACATCCAAGAAACAAGCTGCTTTCTTTCAGAAGACGGTCAATAATATTACTTAAAAACCAAGCATAAACATCATTATAAACCAGAAAACTAAGAAGATTATTTAGAATATTGACTTCAAATTATGGCTCCAAACAAAAGCTTTTGGGTCTCACAATCATGAAATAAGGGGTACACTACTTCTACAGCACAAAATCAATAGAGGTCTACTTACCTATTGTATCTAAGAGTGTTCCTGTCTGCCCAGAGCGACCAGGTCTGAAACTAGATACATATTTCCTGAAATAGCATCATACATGAACATTAAAAGTTGAGGAAAAGCAACTAGAATATTGGAAAAATAGAATAGACAGAAAAAAACATGGTTAGAAGAAAACCATCCAGTTGAACTGCGACGTTCATAATTTCTTATTGTATCTTCAAGCTGAAGTGCCTCAGAGACATAGGCCATGTACTCACTGCAAAAAAAAAAAAAACTACCATGTTTCAGATATAAAGAAGCAAAAGTTTCAAAAACAAAGTCAGATTGAAAGTTTATATACAAACTATTCAAATCTAGGAATGAAAGAAAACAGTACTTACTCCCATAGGATATCAACTAAAATTACTACAAAAATAGTGGATTAAAATCACCATTTTCCAGCACATTTAAAGCAGTCTGAAGATGATATACAACTTGGATTTAAGTGAACAATAAAACAAACTGAAAAGTGTAAAATTGGCATCCAGCTTACCTTTTGTACCGATAATATTCTTCTCGAGCTAGTCTAAGATGACGCCTGAGTGTTGCCATTGATTTCTCATCTGAATCGTAGTCCATATCATTTTCTCCCAGCTGACCACCTTGTGGCTTAAAGGATGGGTCTTCCCTAAACTGGAGAATAAATGAAGCACACAAAGTGATGCACTATTCCATAGAAGAGATCCTTGTTCATAGAATATTTTGCAAATAAACACAAAGAAAATACCATTTGAGCCAACATATTATCAATGACATCCATGTATGGTCTCAAAGGATCACGCTTAGACATCTGGTTGGATGTTGCTTGGGCAACCTGATAAAGCAAATGAATAGTTAAACAAAACAATCCATTATAATTAACATAAAAATAATCAAATAATGTTTAGCCATGGAGGAACAACGAGAGAAATAGAAATTGCTAATAGATTGATTGATTGATAATAGCATGTTAAAACTTCAAAGCATTTCAATTGCAAGAATGTAAAATGAGCGAATATGAGTATTCTGCAAGCAACTGAGAATGAAAGACAGATCTTGAAACCATTCATTATTCTACTAGGATACACTTCCATATGCGTATAATCATTTGAAAGGAAGTAGGTCAGAAGATGGGAAAGAATTTATAAAAATATAATCAGGAAAGCAAAATACCACAATAGCATTTGAAAGTTCCTGATGAGCTTCATCGAGCTTCACAGCCATTTTGGCAACTTTATGAGAGAGAACTTTTTGGCGGATGGTCCAATCTGCATTTCTCCAAAGGCTCTTTGGAATTTCACTCAAGCCAAAGCCAAGAAGAAATGCTCCTGTAACAAGCCCAAACGTATTCGACAAGGCCATAGCTAAACCAAGGATACCACCACTCCTGTCAACAACAAATTACCAGGTAGCAAGATATAAGAACAATGTGTCAGCTGACATACAAGGAAATTTCTGTTATGTCCAGTTTTCTATAATAATTTCTAGAACCCATCAGTTAGAAAGCATAACAGTGAGGCAAAAAATGCCAGATACTTGAGAGAAGATATATGAACTTGAAACAACAATCCAATATAATCCTAATCTTTATGAGACAACCAAGATTATATCAGATAGAGACTATTAAACCAAAGAAAATCAGTAATTTATAAAAATAAAATAAAATAATAGGAAGAGTTTACCAGTTCCTGTTCATTGTAATGAGGAGAATAAGTCCCACAAGGCCTATAGAACCCACGACTGAATAGAAGACTAAATTGACATGCACGCTAGTCTTCAACCTTTCAGTCACAGAGAAGTCTCCAGCATCTTCAAAACCCTGAATAAGGGGCACTACAGCCCTGCTTAGAGATAACATAATTAATTATATGAGGAAATGCACAACAATCTGGAAAACCAACTACAAAAACCATCTCTACTTACAAGAAAATCATCCCTCAACAATAACATACCGGACCATCCAACAAAAGGATAAATACACCTTAAGTCATCGACATTTCAAACCCGCCCAAAGAAATGGCAGCAAGATAACAACAGTATGGATACAGACTTTAGCCTTTTAACATTCAAGGGGAGAACAAAAAGGAAATCTAAGAAATATATCCATCCAAATAAGTAATTTTTTTTTCTCAATTTATAGAAAATTTAATCAAATGTTACACTAAACAAACTAATCTACAAAACAGTAAATTTGCATGTCCGCAAGAATTTCAGTATCAAATAGACATCAATTAACGAACTGTAAATAAGCTACAGCGTCGATAAAGAAAAATAAAACCGTACCAGGTGAGGAGAAAGGTACCCCAATAAGACCAACTCCAGAAGAATGAAATTCCTCCATTTTCATTATAATTTCCCGGCTTCGATATTGTCTGCACAAAATTAACATAAAATTTTCAAATTCTGTCAGCCCTATCTTACAAAAAAAGAAAAGGCCGATGAATTAAGTAAACCAAATATTCGAAAAGACTAACCGTCCAAATATCGGCGGGCACAAGAATGATGATGGAGAGAGAACAGAACCAAGCGTATCCGACGGTAAAAAGAACATAACGAGGGACATCAGGGCCAGCGAAGTACCTCAAGGTGAAAACAACCATGCCTAGGGTTAAAGGCAACGAGATCAGGTAAAATACCCACATCTCTCCTTGCCTTTAAAATCGAATTAACGCCGATCGCGGTCAGTGACGGTGGTGGCTTGTATTGCGCCCGATGAGTCGCTTGCGCTGAGGTTGGGGAAATAGGAGGCTTGTTTGGCGTTTGTATGAAAAAGGGAAATTGGAGAAAAATACCCAACACAGAGCTAAACCTCTTTTTTTTTCTTTTGAACGAATAACAGAGAGACTAAAACACCCAAAAAAGGAGAGAATGTACAAAGTAGAGATGGTTTTTCTTTTCTTAAACTGTTAATTGAAAGTCCATCTCTTTTTAACGCTTAAGCAATTTGATACGTTCGATTTTGAACTTTTCCTTTTCTTTTTTTTTTTTTTTTAAATTGAGTCCAATTTTACAATCATTTTATATACAATCAGTTTATATATAATTAATAAATGAAGTTTTGATTATATAAAAATTTAAAATAATCAAAAATTTAATAATATAATTTTGTAAGTACAAAATAATTAAAATAATATAATTTTGTAAAGTAAGGATATATTTATTGGTGCTTGTCACTAAAGAGTTTAATATTATATGAGATAATCAAACTACGTTCACCTAGCTTTATTCATCCATTTTATTTATTTTTAATTTTCTATTTTTATGTAATACTATAAAAATTCTATCTAGAAATAAAACATCTACTTTTACATTAGAAAAAGGATTATTATCTTATACACGATTAGTGGACAAAAACAACAGGTTTAGAATGACATGCTTACCATGTGTTTATTTTGCTATGTTTTGTAGTTAATTGAAGGCTCGTTCGGGTTGAAAAGTCGTCGAAGACTATCACACTATCCATCGGCTATACCAGTAGATTTTGACATTTTTAAGTCTTGGTTATAATAGCATGTATAGGTACTTTGGTTAATGTTTGGCCTATGTGTTTTGGCTTGTGAATTTGGTATTTTGAGTGTTTGAAATGGTTGAACATGTTGCTATTTGTATATGGCCTTATAATGGCTGAAATTGTAGTTTTGTGGATGTGTAGATTATGGAAGTATAGTCATTTTAGTATGAAATGTGATTGGCATGAATGAGTTATGATGCTATTTGTCATATGGTAATTTTGGTACTTGTAGATGTGAAATTGTTATGTGAACAAAGTGTTAGATTTTGGTTAAATGATGTTGATAAACCGTAAAAGTAACATATTTTAACCCCATATTTAGCATACTTTTGGATGATTTAGCCCTTGATTTATGTAAAAATGTGTTTTTAATCCTTTCTTTACATGTTTTACACTCAGGAAAGCACCCATGGACAAAAAGAACAAGAAAAGGGCTTAAAACGGGCCAATTTTGGGCAAAGTGGAAATCGACACGGCCTGGACTTCAAGCCACATGACTGTGCCTCGTCAATTACCTTGAACACGGCCTAACCACGATTTACACGGCCGTGCCTCAATCAACAAAATCGAAACACGGCCTGAAGTCGACTTACACGGGCGTATGCCATGGCCGTGGCCCTGTCATGGAAAAGAGGAATTTCACTCGGAAAAGGATACTTAGGGAGAAAGAAACGCATTCCAAGAGTCTATATAAAGACCCTAAGTGTAACCTGAAAGAGGGCAGTCAGTTAGGCACTCAGCTAGGCCAAGAAGCCGAGCCAGAAGGCCAGATTCGTGGGAATCACTCGAAGATAGCTAGTTGATCAATCTCAAGAAGCCGAAATTTTACTCAAGATGGCGGATCTCTCCTTCAATTCCTTCAGGGGGTTTTAGGGATTTCTTATGTTTTGTTTTATCTTTTCTCTTAAGATGTTTTATTTTATCATTATGAACTAAACCCTTTAGATACCTGAAGGGGATGAAACCTAGATGAAACCTGTTATTGTTTTCTGAACTATATGATAAATACTTAGTTTGTTCTTAATTATGTGTGCTTAATTCTTATGTTAATATTTCCAGGATATTGATTCAAGTTGAATGTGCTTAGGTGGTGGAGCAAAAGTCCCTACTTAAGAGTAGATCTAGCATAATTAAGTGGAGTTGTTCGCGCGCCTAGAGATAGGGTGACGAGATTTTGTCGGATTAGGGTGAAACCTAATATAGGAGTCCATAGTTCGAGTTAATGCGATTCTAGGGGTTTTAATTAGAAAGAGATTTCAATTAATCAACCTAGGGTTAGACGTTATTCGCCTCAAGAGAGGGTTTAATATAAATTAGGGAGTCTTATGGATCAAGCTAAGTGAATAACTCATCTGGTTCAATGTTAGATAACAAGTGAAGTCTAGGTGGATTCCTTCTAGGGTATCGTCGTGATCAACTGAGTTTTTCTAAAAGTTATTTCTTCAATTTGCTCTTTTTTTCTTTGCGTCTTAGTTTAGTAATTAGTTAGTTTTTAGTTTAATCAATCAATCACTTCATATTTAGGCTAAATAATAGAAAGAAAGTGAGTATTAGTACTTTTAATTCCCTTGGGTTTGACAATCCGGTCTTGCTTAAACTATACTACTGTTCGATAGGTGCACTTGCCTTAAGCTGTTGTCAGAGTTAGTTTTCAGGTTCGATCATTCTCTTTATAAATTTTAAAACTCGACAATTCTAGACGATCAAGTTTTTGGCGCTGTTGCCGGGGAATTAAAATATTAAGAAAACTCTATTTTTATTACTTTAGCTATTTTTTTATTTTTCGCAATTTATTTTATTTTATTTTTTTTGCTAATTTTATTTCTTTCTTTGCCTAGCAGGTACCTCTAGTTTATGACTAGAAGGAACCCGATAGGACCTCTAATATACGATAGTGATATCGAAGCTACCGCTCATAGGAATCGTAGAGAAATCAAGCTAGCCTTAAATTACCAAGAAGGCGAATCCAATCCTACTGAAGGGATGGATGAAAATAATCCACCACGAGATGTGGCAGATGCTCCACGTACTATGTATGATTATTCTAAATCTAATTTAACAGGAGCAGAATCTAGTATTGTTAGGCCTGCTATAGTTGCTAATAATTTTGAATTAAAGCCTAATACTATACAAATGATTCAACAATTTGTTTAATTTGATGGTTTGCAGGACGAAGACTCGAATACTCATATAGCTAATTTTTTAGAGTTCTGTGATACCTTCAAAATAAATGGCGTTTCTGACGATGCCATACGGCTTCGGTTATTTCCCTTTTCATTAAGGAATAAAGCTAAACAATGGTTAAACTCGTTACCACGAGGATTAGTAACCACATGGGATCAAATGACCGAGAAATTTTTATTGAAATATTTCCCATTGGCCAAAATGACCAAATTACGGAATGATATCTCTTATTTTGTGCAAATGGATTTAAAGACATTACACGACGCATGGGAGAGATACAAGGATTTCTTGAGGAGATGTCCACACCACGGATTACCTTTGTGGCTACAAGTCCAAACTTTTTACAATGGTGTAAATCCCTCAACGAGACAACTAATAGATTCAGCCGCCGATGGAACTCTAAATAACAAAACTCCTGAAGCAGCCTACGAATTCATTAAAGAGATGTCGCTGAACAACTATCAGTGGCAAGTTACAAGGACAAAACCAACAAAATCAGCCGGAGTTTTCAACCTCGACGCAGTAACCATGCTATCAACACAGGTAGAGATGATGAATAAAAAGCTTGATAGTTTGTGTTCTTCGCAGGTACATCCAGTAATGCAATGTGACGGAAGTGGAACTATGGCAAATCCTGAGTACCCACCCTACCAACCAGGCACAGAAAGCGAATAGATGGACTATATAGGTAATAATTTCAGACCTAATAATAATCCTTATAGTAATACCTATAATCCAGGTTGGAGGAACCACCCAAATTTTTCGTGGGGAGGTCAAGGAAATCAAGGAAATCAAAGACAACAACCTCCTCCAAATTTCCAAAATCAACCATATCCACAAGAAAAGAGGCCAAACCTCGAAGAGATATTGACAAAATTCATGGCAGCCACAGAAAATCATCTTCAAGACACTGAGGCAACACTTAAAAATCAACGAACATCGATGGAAGGGATCAAGAACCAAGTTGGGGAACTTACTAAGTCAGTCGGAGAAGTTACAAAGTCAGTTGGACAACTTGCCAAGTTAATGTCCGAACGACCACAAGGGCGTCTACCAAACAACACTGAAATTAACCCAAAGGAGCAAATCCAAGCCATAACAGCCCAGGAAAATGTAAGGCTAGATGAACCCAATTCAATACAAGAAAGTGAGGTAGAGGAAGGTAAAATTGAGGTAACCAAGAAAAGCTAAAACCGGTAATCAAAAAGAACCAACCTCGCATACCTTATCCCGAAGAGTTAGAGAGAGACGATACCGAGGAACAGTTCGGTAGGTTTCTTAAACTTTTAAAGAAATTACATATTAACTTACCGCTTCTTGAAGCTCTGTCACAGATGCCAGATTCGAGAAAATTTTTAAAAAAACTCAATTAATAAGCGTAAGTTAGAAGAGGAACCACATGTGGAACTGAACGCAATATGCTCAGCAATGTTGCAAAATAAACTACCATGAAAGCTAAAAGATCCAGGGAGTTTTACAATTCCATGTTTAATTGGTAGACTAACTGTTGATAATGCATTAGCTGATTTAGGGTCAAGCATCAATGTCATGCTTTATAAAATGTTTAAACAGCTAGGTCTAGGGAAACCCAAACAAACTAGGATGAGTATACAATTGGCTGATAAAACTGTTAGAATTCCTAGAGGTATTATCGAATATGTTCTTGTAAAAATTGATAAATTCATTTTTCCAGTAGATTTTGTTGTCTTAGACATGGATGAGGACAATTTGATCCCTTTAATTTTAGGAAAACCCTTTTTAGCAACTGCCAAAACTAAAATTGATGTTGGTGTAAGAGAACTTATACTCAGTGTAGGTGATGAATCGATCAGATTACAAGCTCTTGACTTGGCCAGGACATCGAATGATGAAGGTGAGAAAGTAAAATTAGTTGATAACAATTCTATTCAAATTTCACCACAGGAAAAAGCACAAAGCTACAAACCTGAGCCGGATCATAAACCTCCTCCCAACAAAGAAGAAATATATGAGAACGAAGCCTTGAGTTCGACAAACTAAGTAAGTGGAAGACCCACTTTAAAAAAGAACTAGTACCACACGAAGTAAAACCGAAGGAGCCTCCAGATGAACTCGTAGGGACATCGAATCACTTCAAAATAGGAGATCAGGTACGGTTAGATAAAATAGATCCTCACATCACCACACCAAACCTGAATTCAAACGTAGACATCCCTCTCGAGGTATGAAATATCTTCCCATACGGAACAGTCGAGGTAAGTAATCCCATATTCGGCACTCTTAAGGTAAATGCTTCCCGACTTAAAATTCATCATAAATATAAAACCGACAGCATGAGGGAAGATGTTTAAACCTTCAAACCACCATGATTATACAAACGAAGGGAAAGTCTAGCTTAAGACTTTAAACAAGTGCTTCTTGGGAGGCAACCTGAGCACTAACGCTATCTCTTTATTTCTATTTTTGGTTATTTCTTTTCTATTTTTATTTTCTCCTTCTCCAGAATTTTAATGAATTAAAAGTGCATATTCCCAGACCATGCGACCTAGCACACGGCTGTGGCTGTGGCCGTGTGGGTACTCCAAATCACCGTACTGACATGGCAAGGATGGTACGAGTCAGAACGAATTAATTTTTCGAAGTCACGGACCCAACCACCACGCTACAGCCGTTCGATGTGGCCGTGGCCGACACTGAGAATTCATACACGGCCGTGGCAAACTACATATGGGCATGGGCAAAATGATATGCCCTACACCACGGTCGTGTCACGTGGCCGTGGACGACACTAACTTGTCAAACACAGGCTGGACACGCCCGTGCTACCCAACCGTGCCAACATATTGGCTTTTCACCAATGGGCGTGGCTTACTGAAAAACGAGCATGAAGAATCAACACGCCTAGACACATAGACGTGCGAGGCGATCGTGTGAAATGACACGCCCTCGGGCCACGGACGTGGGAACGTACCAGGATTGAGCCCTTATTTAAACACCAACCCCATCCTTCCCATTCTTCTACTTTCCACCTCTCTTCTCCCTTCCCATTACCAGATTTCTCTCCTCTCCTTACAAATTCTCTAGACCTTTAAGCTATATCATGTCAAAGAAGCATAAGAGGCCAACCACAATCTCCTCAAAGGAGACTGATTCATATGAGTTGATGCCGACAGCTTCAGCTACTCAACACGCCAAGGGTCTTCGAAACCTTTTCGATTTTATTTTTCTTTTCTCATCCCTTTTATTTTCCTTCCCTTGGACTATCTTATGCTTATTTTAGCTTATTTTATTCTAGTTTCTTTATTTTAGGTTCTAAAGACTGCTAGGGAATTATGCACCACAGCCTTAGAAATCACCCCCACCTCGCGAACCATCTATCAATAAGGACTCCTTAGTCCATTAATCTTTTCTTTTAACTTCAGTTTTCTTCTTAGTCTCCTTCTCTTTATTTTTCTTGTCCTTAATTATATTATTAGTATATTTATAACGTTTCTTGAGATTTCCTGGTTATATCTTTCCAGGCTACCCAATTTCTTCATCTAGCACAATGCTTGTCGGTAGCCACCTCACCTGGGCCATAGAAAACTCCACCACTGCCCCTCCTACAATTTGACAAGGGAACAAGAATTCATCCAAAAAAATTCAGGAAGTGTCATTCTCCCCTTATCTTTTGGTTGTATTATTACATGGTTATTTATATATCTTTGTACATTGAGGGCAATGTACATCTTAAGTGTGGGGGGTAAAAGTACCTAACTTTTTGCATTATTCTCAAAACCCTAAATTTTATCTAGTTTTTAAGTATTTTTCTCATATTACTAATTAGGGTGAAATTTCTGATGATTTATGATTTTTATTAATATGTTTTGGATTAAGTCATTGATAATTGTGCATTGATGATTAAATTTAAAGAACACTAGAGAATCAAGCAGGATAAGTTTATTTTTTAGAATTAAATTTTTTTTAAGTTGTTGAATTGAATTTGAATATTACTTTGAAGTTTGAAATTTATAGCGATTGATGTCAAATACCCATAATTTTTGTAAGATTTAAGCCTTATAGAGCATATATTCTTTTCTATGCTCACTTTATTAATTATGAGTGTGTCAACACTGAATCGTCATTCTAGAACTTGCCTCGATTATACATGTCAAGACCACATTATTGATTTGATATACTGAGATGATAAAGGCACCTGGGTTTTAACCCACTCACTCCACTAAAAAGCCTACCTTCACAATTAACCCTTAATGAACCCCGTTGATCCTAACAACCCTTTTTATTGATTCACCCACTAATATTAACCAAAAAAACCCTTTGTATTTGTTATCACCATTCTTTTTTACTACCCTTATATCGAGAATTGATTTGACTAGTTGCCTAATTAGTTTATTTCAGTTGATAAATTTCTCTCTTTATTATGTATTCATTTTAGTTTGTTCTTAAAAAAAATAAAAAAAAAATCGAAGTATGTTCAGTATTAGTAATATAAAAAGTGAGCTTGTACATTTAAATTTCAATTATCGAAGAAAAAGCTCGTATTATTAGTTTCAAAGTTTCAATTGATGTAATTATTAATTTTCTAGTTCATTAGTTTTAGTTAGGTGATTTGTCAATTCAATCTCGATTCTAACCACTCTAATTTAGCCTTTCTCCACACCTTTAACCCAAGCCCCGTTATAACCCTGTTAAAGACCTTTTGATTTGTGCATCATCTCGTATTACAGTGGTGGAGATTTGGTTTCCAGGTAAGCCTGTGGGATTAACTTTTCAGGTTCGACTCGTGAGTGCTTTTTCTTGAACCTTAAACATTTCGTGTGCTTTGAGTGAATCTTTAGTGAGGATGTCAATCCTTGTCGGTTTTGAATTAAAGGTAATTATTTAGATAAAGGGAGACACCTATGTTTTTATGCTACAAAATATATGACTTAGAATTGTTTGAATCTTTAGGAGTCTTTGAGTTAAATTATCAATGTATGAATTATCTATGAATTATGATGAGGCATTGTTGATGAGAATTATGAATTGTGGAAAGTTCGTTTTAATTGTAAGTTGAGAATTTTGCTTGAGGACAAGCAAAAACTTAAGTGTGGGGGTATTTGATAAACCGTAAAAGTAACATATTTTAACCCCATATTTAGCAAACTTTTGGATGATTTAACCCTTGATTTATGTAAAAAGGTGCTCTTAATCCTTTCTTTTCATATTTTATACTTAGGAAAGCACCCGAGGACGAAAAGAACAAGATACGGGCTTAAAACGGGCTAATTTAGGCCAAAGTGGAAATCGACATGGCCTGGACTTCAAGCCACACGCCCGTGCCTCGTCAATTACCTAGAACATGGCCTAACCATGATTTACACGATAGTGCCTCAATCAACAGAACCGAAACACGGCCTGAAGTCAATTTACATGGGCGTGTGCCATGGCCGTGGCCCTGTCGTGGAAAAGAGGAATTTCACTTGGAAAAGGATACTTAGGGAGAAAGAAACACATTCCAAGAGCCTATATAAAGACCCTAAGTGTAACTTGAAAGAGGGCAGTCAGTTAGGCAGTTAACTAGGCCAAGAAGCCGAGCCAGAAGACCAGATTCGTGGGAATCACTTGAAGATAGCCAGTTGATCAATCTCAAGAAGCCGAAATTTTACTCAAGACGGCAAATCTCTCATTCAATTCCTTTACGGGGTTTTAGGGATTTCTTATGTTTTGTTTTATCTTTTCTCTTGAAAATTTTTATTTTATCATTATGAACTAAACCCTTTAGATACTTGAAGGGGATGAAACCTAGATGAATCTTGTTATTTTTTTTCCGAACTATATGATAAATACTTAGTTTGTTCTTAATTATGTGTGCTTGATTCTTGTGTTAATATTTTTGGGATATTGATTCAAGTTGAATGTGCTTAGGTGGTGGAGAAAAAGTCCCTGCTTAAGAGTAGATCTAGCATAATTAAACGGAGTTGCTCACGCACCTTAAGATAGGTGACGAGATTTTTCCAGATTAGGGTGAAACCTAATATGAGAGTCCATAGATCGAGTTAATGCGATTCTAGGGGTTTTAATTAGAAAGAGATTTCAATTAATACGTTATTCGCCTCGAGAGAGGGTTTAATATAAATTAGGGAGTCTTACGGATCAAGCTAAGTGAATAACTCATTTGGTTTAGTGTTAGATAACAAGTGAAGTCTAGGTGGATTCCTTCTAGGGTATCGTCGTGATCGACTGAGTTTTTCTAAAAGTTATTTCTTCAATTTGTTCTTTTTTTCTTTACGTCTTAGTTTAGTAATTAGTTAGTTTTTAGTTTAATCAATCAATCACTTCATATTTTGTCTAAATAATAGAAAGAAAGTGAGTATTAGTACTTTTTATTCCCTTGGGTTTGATAATCCGGTCTTGCCTAAACTATACTATTGTTCGATAGGTGCACTTGCCTTAAGTCGTTGTCAGAGCTAGTTTCCAGGTTCGATCATTCTCTTTATAAATTTTAAAACTCGACAATTCTAGACGGTCAGATGCATATGGCTATATATGCTTAAATGTTGTTTTTGAGGTGCCTATAGGGCATATTAGTTGTGTGCTTATAAACCACATTTGAATAGCTTGATTATGCATGGTCTTGATATATTTTGATGGCTTGTTGAATGGTACAAATGTGATTTTAGCTACATGTAACAGCCCGTTTTTAGTAAAATTGGAACAGTGGTTTCAGGACCACAAATCCAAAGTCAAAATAATTATTTTATTATTATTTTATTATTTTAATGTCTACAACATTAAAATATGTTTGTGTGAAAATTCTGTTGAGAAATTTTATCGTTTGAATGCTTAATTTAATAAAAATAACTAAATCGCGTAAAGTGAAAAAGTAATGTTCTAATAGCTAAATGTGTCAAATAGCTATAGAACCTTTAATTAAAGGTCCTTATGTGGTAATTAGCCCAATTGTGAGTTAGTGGATGATGTTTGGTTTGGCATTTGTGTAAATATGAATTTTTTAGTGGCAAATTAGTAAAAAGATAAATAATGTTTAATTAAATAAAAGAAAAACAAAATTTCATTTTTTATTTTCTATTCTCCACCGATTGTAGAAGAAAACCTAACCATTTTTGGCAATCTCATCTTCTTCAATTAAGGTAAGATTTTTGTCCCGTTTTTAATGATTTCTACGTTTTTGAGATCGTTGCAACTAGGTCTAGCTAGCCCAGGGACTAATTTGCAAAATTGTTAAATATTTTGAATGTTTCCATTGATGAATAATCATGTATTTTGAAGCTTCTTGATAGATTATGGATGCTTGTTGATAGATATACAAGTTTTGTTAAGTGATTTTTAATGAAAATGCAAATTAAGGGCTAAATTGTGAAATGTGTAAATTTAGGGGTTAAATGTGAAATAAATGAAAAATTTGGGCTGCTATAAGCATGATAAATATTCGACTAGGCTTGGGTTGTGATGAAATTTAATGAATTTTGTTTTACGACCATAGGGACTAAATTGTAAAATTATTAAAATATTAGGGGCAAAAGTGTAAATGTGCTTTAATGAGTGTTTTGGATTAAATTGAATAGAGAGATAATTAAATGAGCTAAATTTGATATTATATAGATCAAGAAAAGTAAAATTTGGAATTAGATCGAAGGAAAAACAAAGTTTCGGATTAATCAGTGTATTTCATCATTTTTGAACCTGAGGTAAGTTCGTATATTATAAGTTTTGCTACATATGTATTACATATGCTTTGATGTTGCATAAATTGTGAATACGAGACTATGGATATGATCAATGGTGATTTGACGACGATTCGACATTTGAAATCCCAATTGAACTTTAGGAATAGTTTAGGATACTAGTGACATGTCATTAAAGGATACATTGAGTTGGCTTCGGGCCATGATATTAGCATTTCAAGTGTGAGTTATACCGATTTAGCTTCGGGCCATGAATATCGGCTGATTTGGCTTCGGGCCATGATATCAGTACTTCGGATATAAGCTACCTTATAGGTACTTAGTGTGCAATACTCTTGAGTATCCGACTTCTATTCCGAATGGTTCAACGGGTAAACGAAAAATGTGATTGAGTATGAGAATGATATGAGATGGTACAAATACGTACATGAAATGTATAAGCTTTGGTTCAAAGAAACGTGTGAAGAATGTGATTGATATCATAATTATGTAAATGAAAGGTTTGTTAGCTAATATATGCTAAATGTTTATTTATTCAAATTGTTGAATTTTAATCTTGAGATTGAATTAAGTTTATTGTATACGAGCTTACTAAGATTTATAGCTTACTTTGTTTATTTTTTCGTGTTTTATAGTGAATTCAAAGCTAGCTCAAATTTAGGGATCGTTGGAGATTTCGTCACACTATCCTACTTTCGATTTGGTATTTTTAAGCTTTCTTTTTGAGTATATGGCATGTATAGGGACTTTGGTTATGTTTTGGTAATGATTTTGGCCATTTGAATTGGCTTGTAAATGTATATGTTTTGGTTTGTATATATATATATATATATAGCCATGAGTGATGGCTTATTTTGGGTTACTTTGATATGGTTGAATCATGTATTGATATATGAGTCTATGCTTTGTAATATGAATTGGTTGATGATTGTGTGATGTTTGATGGCTATAGGTATTATGAGTGTCAAATGGCTGAGTTGAAGATAATGGTATGCTTGTGAAATTAGGTTTGATAGTGCATATTTGAGTTTAGCCATTTTTGCTAATTTAAGAAAGTAAATTTTGGTACAAATGGTATGGTATATTTTAGTGATTTGTGTATATGTAGAATAGAAGTGTAGAATGTGCAATATTTATGTTTGAATTGGCTGGTTTAAATGATTAGATATGCTATATGTTGGTGCCAAATGATGTGGTGTAGGTACATGTAAGTTTGGGTGGCAAATTGGCTTGGTAAATAGCCTATTTTTGTCCACACGTGCAGAGACAAGGGCGTGTGCCTTAGCCGTGTATGACACACGATTTTATTACACGACCGTGTGTCCCCTGGTGTTGAAATTAAAACTAAGTCATTATGCTCCACAAGACCTCGCACACAGGCGTGTGATTTGGCCGTGTGGCATAAGTCAGTATACCCTATAGGTTTGGCACGGCCTAGCACACAGTCTGACACACGGGCATGTATGGCCATTTTTATGGCACACGGGCTAGCCATACGCGCATGTGTGTTGACCGTGTGACCTAAGTCAAGGAGTTACACGGGGTCGGACACGGGCTGAGACACGGCCATGTGCTCCTATTTCGAATGTCCACACGGCTTGTAACACGGGCATGTCTAGAGGCCGTGTGAGACATACGGGCTGGCCATATGGGCGTGTGTCCCTTGTTTTTGAGAAAATTTCTTAAGTGTTCAAAAAGTTTCCAAAGTTATCGGTTTAGTCCCGAACCACTCCCAAAGCATATTTAAGGCCTCATAGGCTCGTTTAAGTGAGATTATGATTGGTTAGGGTTGAATTATATTTGAATTGGAAAATTGTATTTGAAATGTATGTTCAAATTTGTTGTAAGTCCGGTAATGCTCTGTACCCTATTCCAACGTTGAATACGGGTGATGGGTGTTACAGTACATGTAAGAATGGGTGAGAAAAATGGCTTGGTAATTGCCTATTTTTAGTCCACACTGGCAGAGACATGGGCGTGTGTCTCAGTCTTGTGTGACACACGGTCGAGCAGCACGGCCGTGTGTCCCCTGTAGTGTTAAAAGGGTTGCAAGTCAGGCTGTTACATGGCCTAGCACATGGCCTGGCACACGGACGTGTAAGTTTATTTCGAATGGTACGCGGCCTTGCACACGAGTGTATGGCTTGGCCGTGTGACTAAGTCAATGAGTTACACGGGCAAGGGACATGGGTTGGGACACGACCGTATGTCCCCACTTCGAATGTCTACATGGCCTAAGCCACGGGCGTGTCTCTTGGTCGTGTGAGTCACACAGCCTGGCCACACACCCATGTGAAAATTTTATCTTCTTTTGAAAATTTTATATGTTTTTTATTTGGTCTCGACTTATTTTTAATGCGTTTTTAGGGCCTCGAGGGCTCGTTTTAGGGACGATTTGCGTGTTATTGATTGGATTAGCTATGATTATTGACATGAATTTAAATGTTTAAATTTTTATTTATTTTTAATTGAAAACTCTGGTAATGCTCTATAACCCTATTCTGGTGACAGATACGGGTTAAGGGTGTTACATTTATTGGTATTAGAGCTACGATTTAATCAATTTTCAGACTGAATGTAGCGTGTGTGAGTCTAGATATACATATCATTATATAACCTGTGATAGTGTGATAACTCCTGACCATTTTGAAACATGTTTTCATATAGTTATGAAATCCAACCGAGTCGACTCCGATGAAGTTGAAAGTAACGCGCAAGCCTTTATTCATGGAGTAGCGTTAAGTGGTTCAAGGCCTATATCTAAGGGCCATGGAGGAGAACCTAAAGAATCTTTCTTCCAAATGATGAGTGAGTGATTTACTGAGTTCGTATGAACAAACCCAGTGGCTCAACGACCTCCACCCCCACCTGTTCCCCAACTGGTTCCTATTGTTCCTCAAGGCTTGGAAATAGTGCAAGCTAATAAATCGCCAGTTGAAAAAATTCGTAAATATAGGGCTGAAGAATTTAGAGCTACAATTGATGATGATCCTGAGAGAGCTAAATTTTGGTTAGAGAATACTATCAGAGTTTTCGATGAGTTATCCTGTACACCAACTGAATGTGTAAAGTGTGCAGTATCTCTACTAAAAGATTCAACATATCAATGGTGGAATACCTTGATTTTGGTTGAGCTGAGAGAGCGTATCGACTGGGAATTCTTTCAAACCTAGTTCAGAAAGAAGTATATAAATTAGAGATTCCTTGATCAGAAACGTAAAGAATTTTTTGAACTTAAGCAGGGTCGTATGGCAGTGTCAAAGTATGAATGAGAGTTTTTCAGATTGAGTAAAAATGCCTAGAAGTGCATTCCGACCGAGATTGTGATATGTAAACTGTTCGAGGACGGGTTGAATGAGGATATAAATCTTCTAGCCGGGATTCTTGAGCTGAAAGAATTCGTTGTTTTAGTTGATAGAGTGCATAAAGCCGAGGAGCTTAGGAAAGAGAAAAGAAAAGCTAATTTTGAAGCTAAAGACTCAAGAAAAAGATTGGCTGAAAAGTCGTATCAGTCACAATCGAAGAGATTGAAAGAACACCATAATCGTTCGACTGCTTCAGTGGGATACCCTGATAAAGACCGAGGCAAACATTATGCAGGTTTAAAGACACAAGCTACGTCTGTAGCTAGCGTAGGTAGTGTTAAAGATAATAAATCAGATTGCCAAAGGTGTGGGCGCTGACATTTTGGTGAGTGCTGGGTGAAAGATGGGGTAAATGTGGTTCATATAAGCATTTTTTCGTGATTTCCTAGAAATATTTGAGAACGAAAAAGTTCAGAATGTTCGATGCAGCAATACTTCCATGAGGTGTAAACCACCTCGTAATCCTGGAAATGTGAGTAGGAGCTATGGTAGAGATCTGAAGCACGAGCACCAACTAGGCTTACGCTATTTGCGCACGAGAGGAAGCTTCTGCACCAGATGTTATTATTGGTACTTTCTCTATCTTTGACACTGATATTACTACTTTGATTGATCCCGAATCAACCCATTAGTATGTATGCACGAATTTAGTATCAAGTAAGAATTTACCTGTTGAGTCCATTGAATTCGTGGTTAAAGTATTGAAACCTCTAGGTCAGTATGTGTTAGTTGATAAGGTTTGCAAGAACTGTCCTTTGATGACTCATGGTTACAGTTTCCAATTGATCTGATGCTATTTCCATTTGATAAATTTAATGTGATTTTAGGTATGGATTGGATGACTCTACATGATGCTATTATGAATTGTAGATGAAAGCTTATTGATAAACCGTAAAAGTAACACATTTTAATCCCAAATTTAGTATGCTTTTGGATGAATTTATCCTTAATTTATGTAAAAAGGTGCTCTTAATCCTTTCTTTTCATGTCTTATACTCAGGAAAGCACCCAAGGATAAAAAGAACACAAAACGGGCTTAAAACGAACCAAAGTGGGCTGACCCTAGAAGTCAACACGGCCTGGACTTCATGCCACACAATTGTGCCTCGATAGTCATCTAGACCACGGCCTTACCTCGATTCACACGGTGATTTTTCGATCGATAAAGTCCACGCACGGGCGTGCCTAGTGATCTATACAGCCGTTCCCAAAATGGCAGAATTGAAGCACGGCCCCTACCCATATATTGCACGGGCGTGTCATAACCGTGCCTAAATCAACAAGATGGAGACATGGGCTAGACCACGATTTACACGGGCGTGTCAAGGTCGTGCCCTTGCCGCAGAAAAGAGTAATTTCACTCTGAATTGGATGCTTGGAGCCCAATAAATGCAATCCTAAGTCCACTCAAACACCGACGATGAATTATACCCGAATTACGAGTACTTAGGAGCGAAGTAAAGCATCCCAAACATCTATATAAACAAATCGAAGGTAGTAATTCAAGGGCGTCAAGTTTTAGCAGAGTTTTCTGCCAGAGCTTTACTTGTTTAGGGAATTACTCGAAGATAGCCAATTGATTCTCGAAGAGTCAAAATTCTACTCAAGATGGAGGATCCCCTCTTCAATTCTTTCAGGGGGTTTTAAGGATTTCCTATGTTTTGTTTTATCTTCTCTCTTGAGATGTTTTCTTGTTTAATCATGAACTAAACCCCTCAGATATCTGAAGGGGATGAAACCTATGATGGATTTTGTTATTTAATTCTTTCGGTTTATATGATAAATGCTTAGTTTGTTCTTACTTATGTTGCTTAAATTTATCTGATGTGCTTAGGTGGAGGAGGAATAGACCCTGCCTAAGAGTAGATCTAGAATAATTAAGCGGAGTTGATCGGGCACCTAGAGATAGGGTTACGAGATTTTATTAGATTAGGGTGAAACCTAATATGGGAGTCCATTGATCGATTTACTGCTTCCTTAGGGGGTTATTATAAGAGAATGAGAGTTCCACTAATTAACCTAAGGTTAGACGTTATTCGCTTCGAGAGAAGGTTTAATATAGGTTAGGGAGTCTCACAGATCAAGCTAAGTAAAAGAAATCATATGAATTGGAAGTTAGATAACAATGAAGTAATAGGTGGATTCTTCCCGAAGGTATTGTCTTTATCAATTGAGTTTTCTTCAAAGTCTTTTCCCAAATTTTTATTTCTTTTGTCTTTGCATTTAGTTTAAATATTTCAGTTGTTTTAGTTTAATAAACCAATCACTCCATATTTTAGGCTAAATAATAGAAAGAAAGTGAGTAGTAGTACTTTTAGGTTCCTTGGGTTCGATAAAGATATTCTTGCCTGAGCTATACTACTGTTCGATAGGTGCGCTTGCCTCTATCGTTGTCGCAATCGACCTATGTGTTCGATCACTCTTTTATAAATATTAAAACTAGACTATTTTGCAGCGATCAAGTTTTTGGCGCTGTTGCCGGGGAACTTCTAAAATATTATGAAAGCTTTATTTTTATTACTTTAGCCATTATTATTAATTTTACTTTGCTAACTTTTCTTCTTTTTTTTTTTTACAGATAATTCAAGTTTTTCAAGGGAATGACACTGAATAATTATCAGTGGCAAGGCATGGGGATAGTTCCTACTAAAGCAACTAGTGTCTTCAACGTCGACGTGGTCACCAGGTTATTTAATCAGTTTGAAATAATGAATAAAAAGATTGATGGTTTGAATAATCTCTCACAGGTACACCCAGAAATGCAATATAACTCGAATCTGAGAAGCGTGGCGAATCCTGAATACCCACCCTACGGATACGGCATGGAAAACAAACAAGTCCACTATATAGGGAACTACTCTAGATGTAAAAATAATTTTTATAGTGACACTTATAATGCAGGATGGGGGTACCATCTCGATTTCTCATGGAATAATCAAAGACAGGATTTTCCTCCAAATTTTCAACAACCTTATCCACAGGAAAGGCAATCAAACCTCGAAGAGATTATGACAAAATTGGTGACAAACTACAAACTCTCGCCTTCAAAAGGTGAAGAAACACTCGATGATCAACAAAGATCAATCGAGGAATCAAGATTCAGTACAATAAATCATCACGTCGCTTGGACTACTTATTGAAACATTATGTGAAATAAGGACGAGATTTTCTCAAAAGACGACATCGTAGTAAAAGCAAGCACACTAAGGAGTGGCAAAGAGTTAATTGAACCACAAAGAAAGACACCACATGAAATTACCAGGAAAAAGAGTGTAGAAGGTAAGAACGATAATCCATTGCCTACAGAGAATAAACCACAATTTCCATATCCAGTAAAATTGAAGAAAGAACAATTGGATGCTCAATATGGTAAGTTCCTCAAACTCTTTAAACAAATACATATTAACTTACCTTTCGTTGAAGCTATTTCACAGATGCCGAAGTATGCAAAATTCTTAAAGGAACTTCTTATGAACAAAAGAAAGCTTGAGGAGGTATCCATGGTAGAGCTTAACGAAGAATGTTCAGCCCTTCTCCAAAATAGACTACCATTGAAGTTAAAAGATCCAGGGAGTTTCAATATTGCTTGCTTAATCGGTAGTTTAAACATCAAGAAAGCATTAGCAGACCTAGGCGCTAGTATTAATTTAATGCCTTACAAATTATTTAAACGGCTAAATCTAGGGGAACCAAATCCCACTAGGATGAGCATTCAATTAGCCAATAGATCTATTAAATATCCTAAGGGAATTATTGAAGATGTCTTGGTGAAAATTGATAAATTTATTTTTCCTGTTGATTTCGTTGTGTTAGACATGGATGAAGACATTAATGTTCCTTTAATTTTAGGACGTCCTTTTTTAGCCACTGCTAGAGCTATTATTGATGTAGGTAATGGTAAACTAGCTCTAAGAATAGGTGATGAAGAAATTATCTTTCAACTCTATGGTGCCATGCGATATTCTAAAGAACAAGATGATTTCTGTTATTTTGTCGACACTACTGATCATATTATAGAGAATTCATTACATGAAATTATACAAGGTGACATATTAGAATTGTGTCCAACTCAAGAAAAGAGGGAAAAGGATGAAGACAATGAGTTGAATTTGAAAATATCATCATATGAAAAACATAAAGAAGAAAGCATCGAGAATGATAATGAAATTAAACTAAAACCCTCCATCGTAGAGCTACCCAAATTGGAACTCAAACAGTTACCAAAACACCTTGAATACGCATCCCTTGGGGACAATTCTACACTATCAGTAATCATCTCCTCAGAATTAAAATCCAAAGAGAATGAGGAACTGATAAAAGTACTAAAAGAACACAAGAAACCATAGCTTGGAAAATTTTCGATATCAAAGGAATAAGCCCCACATTCTACACCCACAAAATTTTGATGGAAGAAGAATATAAACCATGTGTGCAATCGCAGAGACGTTTAAACCCCAACATGAAAGAAGTGGTCAAAGCCGAGGTAATTAAACTTCTAGATGCAAGAATAATTTATCCTATTTCTGACAGCATTTGGGTAAGTCCTGTGCAGGTAGTCCCAAAGAAAGGAGGAATGACTGTAGTACCCAATGAAAAAATGAGTTAATTCCCACAAGAACGATTCTGAGGATGGAGAGTCTGATAGACTATAGAAAGTTGAATGATGCCACCGAAAAGATCATTTTTCTTTGCCTTTCATAGATCAAATGCTAGAAAGATTATACGGGCATATGTATTACTGCTTCCTGGATGGACTCTCTGGCTACTTTCAAATCCCCATAGCTCCTGAAGACCAAGAAAAAACAACATTTACATGCCCATATGGTACGTTTTCTTATCGTAGAATGCCCTTTGGATTATGTAATGCTCCTGCTACTTTTCAGTGTTGCATGTTGGGAATCTTCGACGAATTCGTGGAGGACATCATGGAGGTATTTATGGATGATTTCTCGGTATTCGGTAATTCTTTCCATCTTTGCCTTAGAAATTTAAAACGAGTTCTAACGAGATGTGAAGAAACAAACCTTGTTTTAAATTGGGAGAAATGCCATTTTATGGTTAGAGAAGGGATTGTATTAGGACATAAGATTTCTAGTCAAGGAATTGAGGTAGATAAAGCAAAAGCTGAAACCATAGAAAAATTACCTCCCCCTAGCTTAGTCAAGGCTATTAGAAGTTTTTTAGGACGCGCAGGTTTTTATAGAAGATATAATAAGGATTTTTCTAAAATAGCTAAGCCTTTGACAAAATTATTAGAAAAAGATGTTCCTTTTAATTTCAATTAGAAATGTTTAGATGCATTCAATATCCTTAAGGATAAATTAGTAAATGCACCGATTATAATTGCACCTGATTGGAACTTACCCTTTGAATTAATGTGTGATGCAAGTGACTTTGCAGTAGGTGTAGTTTTGGGACAACGAAGAGACAAGCATTTTCAGCCAATCTACTACGCTAGCAGAACATTAACACCCGCACAAGAAAATTACACCATGACTGAGAAAGAATTGCTAGCTGTAGTTTTTGCTTTTGACAAATTTAGACAATATCTAATATTGTCTAAAGTTGTTGTTTACACTGATCATTCAGCTCTTCATTATCTTTTAAACAAACCTGATGCAAAACCTAGACTAATACGATGGATTTTACTCTTACAGGAATTTGATTTGGAAATACAGGATAAGAGGGGAGCTGAGAATCTCGCGGCAGATCATCTTTCAAGACTCGAAAATCCACATACCAAAGAGCTTGATGAACATGAAATAAATGATTCGCTTCCAAGAATGCTCTTTTCTATAACACATTCTAGTACCGGTTTGCAAATATTGCAAACTATTTAGCAGCTAACATCCTACCAAAAAAAATTACACATCACCAAAAGAAGCGATTCTTTGCTGATGTGAAAAATTATTTTTGGGAAGATCCCTTTCTTTTTCGTATATGTGCAAATCAGGTAATTCGAAGATGCGTTACAAGGACAGAGGCAAGCAAAATCCTGAAACATTGTCATTCAGGATCATCAGGAGGACACTACAGTGGTATTAAGATAGCATACAAAATACTTGAATAAGGTTTTTACTGGCCCACTCTATTTAAAGATGCCAATAAGTATGTTACCTCGTGTGACAAATGCCAAAGAACAGGTAATATCTCTAAACGTGATGAAATGCCTTAAACATATATGCTGTCATGTGAAATATTTGATGTATGGGGTATAAATTTTATGGGACCATTCCCTAGTTCCTTTGGACATAAATACATCTTAGTAGCAGTTGATTACATGTCAAAATGGGTAGAAGCAGAAGCCTTACCTACCAATGATGCTAGGATAGTAGTCAAATTTCTCAAGAAACTATTTTCCCGATTCGAAACACCTAGAGCCATCATCAGTGATAGGGGTACTCATTTTTGTAATACACAATTTGAAAAAGTTCTAAGGAAATATGGAGTATACCATAAAGCAGCCACCCCATATCATCCTCAAACTAATGGACAAGATGAGGTAGCAAACCGAGAGCTTAAGCGCATTCTAGAAAAAACGGTGGTATCAAATAGAAAAGATTGGGCAGTTAAGGTAGATGATGCTTTATGGGCTTATAGAACAGCATTCAAAACACCTATAGGAACATCCCTTTACAAGCTCGTATACGGGAAAAGCTATCATCTACCATTCGAGTTAGAACACAAGGCTTTCTGGGCAACAAAATTTTTAAATACTGACCTCAAAATTGCAGGAAAGAAACGAATGATGCAGATAAACGAGCTAGATGAATGGAGAACGGAAGCCTATGAGAACTCAAAGCTATACAAGAAAGCAACAAAGCGACGTCACGATGCTCGCCTCAAGAGATCAAAACATTTTGAAGTAGGGGACCTAGTCCTACTATACAATTCAAGGCTTAAACTATTCCCTGGGAAGCTAAAATCCAGATGGTCAAGACCATTCATGCTCAAAACAATATTTCCATATGGAACCATTGAGGTAACTCATCCCACTAAAGGCACGTTCAAGGTAAATGGTCACCGACTTAAAATTTATAATGGTGCAGATTTTGGAGATATGAAAGAGGAGTTTATGCTCCATGAGCCTTCCTTTAGAACTGAAAATAGGGAGAGTCTAGCTTAAGACTATAAACAAGCGCTTGTCGAGAGGCAACGCGAACACTAACCACATTAACATTGTTTTGTAAAAATCTAAACAAAAATGCAGGATCCTTAACACGGCCTGTAACACGGGCGTGCCGATGACCGTGTACAAACAGGGAAAACCTCTCTTCTTCAACACGGGCTATGATAAAAAGACACGGTCGTGCCTCATAACCGTATGAGGCTACTGACATATTAAGCACAGCTGGACCACGGGCGTGCAAAGTGACCATGTGAACATGCTGACTTACGAAGAACGGGCATGTCAAATTATCACACGGGCATGCTAAAAACTCTGAATCGCACCTAATTCTAAGTAATCTCGAAAAGCATGGGCATTTCAAAATTCACACGGCCATGTCGAGTGGCCGTGTTCTACTCTCTTATATAAGGAAATTAACAGGAAGTCCCCCATTTTAAACCCTAGACACAATTCTCAGCCTCCTTCCCCAAAAATTTCCACTATACCCATACCCTCCACCACCCAAAACTATCTCTCCCTAACTTCCCAAAGCATAACCAATCAAAACCAAGACGCACGCCTGCAACACAACCGTGCTACCACACGCCACGCCGCTGCCACCGCTGTGCCCTACCCGTGTTCATCGCATACAACCATCCCTAGTTTTTTCTCCTGCAAATTTTCAATCATTTCCTCTTTATTTAAGAGTTCTATTTGATTTTAGACTCAAAAATCTGATTCATTTTGTTTAGTTTTCTAGTATTTTTACTTTCATCTTTCTCTTGATTGATTTATTAATGGTTTTATTCCAAGTCTTTTTCATATATTCTCTGTGTTAACATTAGTTTTCTTTTATGGTCATTGTAGACTTGATATTCTATTTGCTAAATATTGTTACCTTTGTTAATGTATTCAGTACTTAATTATGGTTTTAGTTAAGAATTGTTCTAAATGAATAATGAGTGTATGATTTCAGTATTTATTCTTCAAAAAAGCATCTATATAGGGCTATTAACTTTAATTATTATTAGGAAATTCATGGTTATATAAAAGGAGGTGTATATCCTTTGATTATGTTACAGGAAATATGTCATCATCACGTACAAAAAAGTCGTTCCAAGCAAAAAGAGGAAAGGGCCTGGATCATCATCCAGAACTACCGAAACTGAACTCCGACATCCCTTTCTCAAGTTTTCCCAAGCAACACAAGAAGAGCGTTACATACAAATCAGAAAGAGACCTATTGGTACCGGTAGGTGCATTGATTGGGATGCCCTGGAGCAAGTCGGACTTGATGGGGATGTTCGAGCTCTCATCTCAACAGAACCATGGGAAAGATTTTTTACGATCATAGAGCCCACATACTTGGAACTCACTCTCGAGTTCTGTACCACATTCACCTTACAGACGGTCATGACATAATTTGATGACCCCGACACAATCCAGTTCCGCCTAGAGGGCAATGTATGTCGACTGAGCGTGCCTCAATTCAGATCGGCACTTGGACTCTATACGCCAGAATTTATAGAGGAAAACCCACTGGACGACTTGAACCGAGAGCTCCACTGTACCCCTATCACATGTTGGCGCAGCCTAAAACCAGCCAAACACGATTACAACCCGAGTCGCTCCAAAGCGACTGCCCTCTTCCCCGCTCTCAGGTACCTTCATGCCATTCTTGCTCATACTATTACAGGTCGCAAAGATAGCACCGGTGTCGTCAACAAGCAAGATGTTTATTTCTTGTCATGCATGTCTGAGGGACATGTCTTCGACGTAGCATATTTCATTGTATGCATAATGCAGCATCAAACAGTAGCACCGAAAAGGAATCCTATCAATGGCCCCTTACATCACGAGACTAGCTCGGCATTTCAATCTCCTAAACACTGACAATCAGATTGCACCTCTCACACTGATAGGGAATATGGCACCACAAGGCATCTTGCTGATGCTCCACATGAAGATGATCAAGCACCAAAGAGGCACCGATCCTCCTCAATACCGATTAGTGACACCTACAGCAGAAGAGAAAGCTGAGGACATTCCTGATAAGCACAGACTCAGTACCACCAATATCGAGCAACACTTTCACTTTCAAACATAAATGCTCGCCTCGACCAGTTCGAGTTTTATTTTGCTGAGAATGCTCGGCGCCTAGATAGAATGGATGCCACCCTTCAACAAATCTGTCATCACTTTCACATATCACCACCAGTACCACCACAGGATCCAGCTACTGATGAGGACCTTTGAGTTCCTCCTAGTACATAACATTTAACTTTTATTCACCATTTCGTTTTGTTTTTATCCTTACTTTTATTTTTATTTTTAGTCATATTTTTTATGTTTTAAATTAGAATTGCTCTTTATAGTATATTATCTTCAACTGGTTATCTAATCTTCGAGTATGCCTAATTTACATTTCATGGCAGCACTAAGTTATTTCAATAATGACTTCAAAGCTACAAACACACACTCCACCTACATAGCATTAGGAGTAAATCACTACTCTCAAAAATAACCAATGCTAAATACCAGAGCCATCTAAAAATTCAAGAAAGTGTCATTTTCCCCCATATCTTTTTGATTTGGCACATAAATTTCATTATCTATCTTTGTACATTGAGGCAATGTACATCTTAAGTGTGGGGGGTAATAGTGCCTAACTTTTTGCATAATTCTTAAAACCCTAAAATTAGTCTTGATCTTAAGAATTATTCTCATATTATTAATTAGGATGAAATTTCTAATGACTTATGATTCTTATTGAAATGTTTTAGAGTAAGTCATAGTTAATTGTGCATTGATGATTAAATTTGAAGAATACTAGAGAATCAAGCATGATAAGTCTATTTTTCAAAAATAAAAATTGATAGGTTGTCGAACTAAATCTGAGTATTACTTTGAAATTTGAAATCTATAGGGATTGATGTCAGAAACACCCATAATCTTTGATGAGATTTTGAGCCATATAGAGCATATATTCTTTTTCTTGCTCGCTTTATTGATTATGAGTGTGTCAACTTTGAACTGTTATTCTAGAACTTGCCTCGTTTATACATGTCGAGACCACAATAATGATTTGATATACTGAGATGATAAAGGCACCTAGGTTTAACCCATTCACTCCACTAAAAAGCCTACCTTTACAAATTAACCCCTAGTGAACCCCGTTGAATCCTAATAACCTTTTTATTGACTCACCCACTAATATCAACTCAAAATCCCTTTATATTTGTTATCACCATTCTTTTGACTACCCTTTAATCGAGGTTTGATTTGATTAAATTACCGAATTATATTAGTTCCGTAGTTACATTTATCATTTATGATGTAATGTTTCAGTTTGTTCTTTAAAAAAAAAATCAAAACCAAAGTTTAGAGCTTATGTATCTAAATTTCAATTGTTGAAGAAGAGCTTGTATTGAAGTATTATAGTATTCCTATTAGCTTTTAATTGATGTCAGTACTTATATTAGTTCATTATTTCTAGTTAGGTAATTGGTTAATTCAATCTCGATTCTAGCCTTCTAATTCAGCCTTTATCCACACCTTTAACCCTAGCCCCGTTACAACCCTAATAAAGACCTTTCGATTTGTTTATCATCTTATATACAGTGGTGGAGATTTGATTTTCAGGCAAGCTTATGGGATTAACTTTTCAAGTTTGACTTAGAGTGCTTATTCTTGAACCTTAAACATTTTTGAGTGATTTGAGTGAATCTTTAGTGAGGATGTCGGTCCTTTTCGGTTTTGAATCAAAGATAATTACTTAGATAAGGGGAGACACCTACGATTCCAGGTTATAAAGGTATGACTTATCGTAATTGAAACTTTAGGGCACTTCCAGTTAAATCATCCATGTATAAATTATCTATGAATTATGATGAGACAATATCGATAGGAATTATGAATTATGGAAAGTTTGTTTTAATTGTAAGTTGAGAATTTTGCTTGAGGACAAGAAAAAGCTTAAGTGTGGGGGTATTTGATAAACTGTAAAAGTAAGACATTTTAATCCCACATTTAGTATGCTTTTGGATGAATTTATCCTTAATTTATGTAAAAAGGTGCTCTTAATCCTTTCTTTTCATGTCTTATACTAAGGAAAGCACCCAAGGATAAAAAGAACGCAAAACGGGCTTCAAAAGACCTAAAGTGGGCTGACCCAAGAAGTCAGCACGGCCTGGACTTCATGCCACACGACTGTGCCTCGATAGTCATCTAGACCACGGCCTTACCCCGATTCACACGGCCATTTTACCATTGATAAAGTCCACGCACGGGCATGCCTAGTGATCTACACGGCCGTACCCCAAATGGCAAAATCAAAGTACGGCCTCTACCCATATATTGCATGGGTGTGTCATAGCCGTGCCTAAATCGATAAGATGGAGACACAGACTGGACCACGATTTACATGGGCGTGTCAAGGCCATGCCCCTACCACGGAAAAGAGTAATTTCACTCAGAATAGGATGCTTGGAGCCCAAGAAATGCAATCCCAAGTCCACTCAAACACCTAGGACAAATTATACCCGAATTACGAGTACTTAGGAGCGAAGTAAAGCATCCCAAACGTCTATATAAACAAATCGAAGGTAGCAATTCAAGGGCGTCAGGTTTTAGCAGAGTTTTCTACCAGAGCTTTACTCATTTAGGGAATTACTCGAAGATAGCCAATTGATTCTCGAAGAGTCAGAATTCTACTCAAGATGGATGATCTCCTCTTCAATTCCTTCAGGGGGTTTTAAAGTTTTCCTATGTTTTGTTTTATCTTCTCTCTTGAGATGTTTTCTTGTTTAATCATGAACTAAACCCCTCAAATACCTTAAGGGAATGAAACCTATGATGGATTTTGTTATTTAATTCTTTCGGTTTATACTAAACCCCTCAGATACCTGAAGGGAATGAAACCTATGATGGATTTTGTTATTTAATTCTTTCGGTTTATATGATAAATACTTAGTTTGTTCTTAATTGTGTTGCTTAAATTTATCTGATGTGCTTAGGTGGAGGAGGAATAGACTATTCCTAAGAGTAGATCTAGCATAATTAAGCAGAGTTGATTGGGCACCTAGAGGTAGGGTTACGAAATTTTGCCGAATTAGGGTGAAACCTAATATGGGAGTCCATTGATCAATTTACTGCTTCCTTAGGGGGTTATTAATTAACCTGAGGTGAGACGTTATTCGCTTCGAGAGAAGGTTTAATATAGGTTAGGGAGTCTCACGGATCAAGCTAAGTAAAAGAAATCATATGAATTGGAAGTTAGATAATAAGTGAAGTCATAGGTGGATTTTTCCCGAAGGTATCATCTTTATCAATTGAGTTTTTTTCAAAGTCTTTTCCCAAAGTTTTTTTTCTTTTGTCTTTGCATTTAGTTTAAATATTTCATTTGTTTTAGTTTAATAAACCAATCACTCCATATTTTAGGCTAAATAATAGAAAGAAAGTGAGTAGTAGTACTTTTAGGTTCCTTGGGTTCGATAAAGATATTCTTGCCTAAGCTATACTACTGTTCGATTGGTGCAGTTGCCTCTATCATTATCGCAGTCAGTCTACAGGTTCGATCACTCTTTTATAAATATTAAAACTAGATTGTTTTGTAGCGATCATTTATTGCATTGAAATGTCAGAACGGTGAAACACTTTAGGTTGAATTAGACAGTTTGAATGGGTTGCCTATTATTATTTTAGCTATGTTAGCGCAGAGATATGTGAGAAAGGCTTGCAATGCTTACCTTGCATATGTACTAGATTCTAAAGTATCTAAGTTGAAAATTGAATCAGTGCCAGTGGTTGCGAGTATTCTGATGTGTTTCCAGAGGAGTTACTTGGATTACCGCCGATCAGAGAAGTTGAGTTTGCTATTGAATTAGCACCGGGTACATCACCAATATCAATAACACCTTATAGAATGGCTCCTACAGAGTTGAAACAGTGGAAAGCATAGTTTCAAGAATTGATAGATAGGGGTTTTGCTCGACCTAGTTTTTCACCTTGGGGTGCAACGATTCTATTAGTTAAAAAAAGGATGGATCGATGAGATTGAGTATTGATTACCGTCGTCTCAACAAGGTTACAATCAAGAATAAGTATCCACTCCTCAAATTGACAATCTATTTCACCAGTTGAGAGGTGCAACAGTGTTCTCAAAGATTGATCTTCGTTCTGGTTACTATCAGCTACAAGTTAAAGATTTAGATGTGCTAAAACCACATTTTGAACCAGGTAAGGACACTATGAAATCTTGTGATGTCATTTGGTTTAAGTAATGGACCTGTGGTATTTATGGATTTGATGAACAGAATCTTTAGACCATATTTGGATAGATTCGTTGTGGTTTTTGTTGATGATATTTTGATTTATTCACAAGATGAGTTTGAGCATGCCGAGCATTTGAGAATTGTGTTGCAAACCCTGCATGATAAAAAATTATTTGTCAAATTTAGAAAATGTGAGTTTTGGCTCTGAAAAGTCAGTTTTCTGGGACATATAGTATTGGCCAAAGGCATCAGTGTTGATTCGAGTAAAATTTTAGTAGTTATGGACTGGAAACCACTGAGAAACGTATTCAAAGTTAGATGTCTTCTGGGATTAGTTGGTTATTACAAAAGATTCATCAAGGGATTCTCGATGATAGCTATGCCGATAATGAGATTATTATAAAAAGATGTGAAATTTGAATGGTCCGAAAAATGTCAACAAAGTTTCAATCAGTTGAAAGCACTGTTGACCAAGGCACCAGTACTAGTTCAGCCTAAATTGGGTAAAGAATTTGTGATTTTTAGCAATGCATCTTTGAATGGTTTAGGCTAGGTTTTGATGCAGGAAGGCAAAGTAATAGCTTATGCTTCTAGACAGTTAAAGCCGCACGAAAAGAATTATCCGACACGTGATTTAGAACTGGCAGCTATTGTGTTTGTGTTGAAGATTTGGCGTCACCATTTGTATGGTGAAAATTGTCATATCTTTACTGATCATAAGAGTTTGAAGTATCTGATGACGTAGGAAGATTTGAATCTAAGACAACACAGATGGCTCGAGCTATTAAAAGACTACAATGTAATTATTGATTATCATCCGGGTAAAGTGAATGTGGTTGCTGATGCTCTAAGTAGGAAGTCTTTATTTGCTTTACGATCGATGAATACTTGACTAACATTATCTAATAATGGTTCAATTTTAGCTGAGTTGAAAGCTAGACCAATGTTCTTACAACAGATCTATGAGGCTTAAAAGTGTGATGACGAGTTGATAACTAAACGAACACAAAGTGAGTCAACTTCTAATTCAAAATTTCATATTAGACCCAATGATTGCTTATTATTCAGAGGCAGAATTTGTTTCCTGAAAAATCTAGAACTCATCCGTAGGATTTTACAAGAAGCTCATAGTGGTGGCTTGTCCGTTTATCCGGGAAGTAATAATATGTACAGTGATTTGAAATAGATAAAACATGAGATTTCTGACTTTGTATCGAGATGTGTAGTATGTCAGCAAGTTAAAGCTGAACAGTAGGTACCTTCTAGATTATTACAGCCAGTGATGATACTAGAATAGAAATAGGATCGAGTTTCTATGGACTTTATATCGGGTTTACCCTATCTCTGAGAAAGAAAGATACAATTTGGGTTGTCGTTGATCGTCTGACGAAATCTATACATTTTATTCTGGTATATATAGATTACTCCCTTGAGAGATTAGCTGAGTTATACACATATGAGATTGTCAGATTGCACGGGGTGGCAGTTTCTATCATTTCGGATAGACACCCACGGTTTACATCACGATTCTAGAAAAAGTTACAGGAAGCTCTAGGTACACGGTTGCATTTTAGCACTGCATTCCATCCTCAGATCGATGGTCAGTCTGAGTGAGTAATTCAGGTCTTTGAGGATATGCTTCTTTGTTACGTATTAGAGTTCGAAGGCAACTGGGAGAAATATTTATCGTTTTTTTGAATTCGCGTATAATAACAATTATCAAGAAAGCATAAAAATGGCACTGTATGAAGCTCTGTATGGTCGTAAATGCCAAAATCCGTCATATTTGACTGAGCTTAGTGAGAAAAAGATTTATGGGGTTGATTTGATTCGGGAGACTAAAGAAAAAGTAAAAGTGATTCAAGATATTTTGAAAGATGCTTCAGATCATCAGAAATCGTATGCGGATTTGAAATGTAAAGACATTGGATTTCAAATTGGCGATAGAGTATTCCTGAAAGTATCGCCCTGAAAGAAAATTCTTTGTTTCGTCGTAAAGGAAAATTAAGTCCGCGATTTATCGAGCTATATGAGATTATCGAAAGAATCAGACTAGTAGCGTATCGATTAGCTTTGCTGTCAGTATTAGAAAAGATTCATAATGTGTTTCACATATCGATGTAACGACGATATTGATCTGATCCTTCGTATGTTATTTCATTGAAGGATGTGAAGATTCAGCTTGATATGTCGTACAGCGAAGAACCAATCAGTATTTTGGCTCGAGAGGTTAAAGAATTGAGAAATAAGAACATAAATTTAGTAAAGGTTCTTTGGCAACATCATGGGATAGAGGAAGCCACCTGGGAACCCGAGGAAGCTATAAGAAAACAATATCCGAACCTCTTTTCTGGTAAGATTTTGGGGACAAAAATTCCTTAGGGAGGAGAGTTGTAGCAGCCCGTTTTCAGTGAGATCAAAACAGTGCTTTCGACACCATAAATTTGACATGGAAATATTAATTTTATTATTATTTTATTGTTCAAAGCATGCTAGTATTACCATATAAAAAATTCGTTAAGAAATTTTACCGTTTGCATGCTTAATTTGATAAAAAGGACAAAATTGCATAAAGTGCAAAAGTTGAGTTCTAGTAGCTAAATGTATTAAATGGCTATTGAACCTTAAAGTATGAGTCCTTAAGTTGCAATTAGACCAATTTTTATTTAATTGGACAAATATGGGCATTAAATTAAGTGATTTGAATGTTAATTAAAAAGGTTAAAAATGTAAATTAATAAAACAACTTAAAATAAACTAAAGTAAAGAAAGATATTATCTTTCTTTTCTTCATCATCAACCGAAACTAGGTCATAAGGAAGCCATAACCAAGCTTCAACTTTCGGCTAGCATTAAATCCCTTGCATGTGAGTATTTTTCATCTTGTTTTTAATGATTTTTCGTTTTTGAAGTCGTTGAGCTTAATCTAGCTAGCCCGAAGACTAATTTGTAAAATTTTTAAATTATTAGATTTTTTTCCATGAATGAATGTATATGAGTTTTGATGTTTTATGGAAGAAAATGGTTAGTTGTTGTTAGATGAACAAATTTTGTTAAGTGATTTTTGATGAAATTTTCAAATAAGGATTAAATTTAAAAATAGAAATTATACATGGTGAATTTGTGAAATAAAGGAAATATAGGGTTTATTAGGGACCTATATGAAATTCAGCTATAGTGGGTTAAGCATGAATTTCATGAATTTATATTTCTATGAGCTAGGGCCTAAATTGAAAAGAAATCAAAATTATAGGGGTAAAAATGTAATTTTACTAAAATATGAGTTTGGGTTGAATTCAATAAAATAAGTATTGAATTGAGCTGAATTTATTACTTTAGATCAAGATAGACCACATACAACTCTAGATTGAGGCAAAGAAAAAGCTTCAGATTAATCGATTTTATTTCTATGTTTATCGTCGAGGTAAGTTTGTATGTTTAAATAGCGTTTTCAATTATGATTTAAATGCTATTATTGGATGATATTAAATTGTGCTTTAACAGAAAAATCCAACGGTGTATCGGCGATTATCGACGAATGAAAAGGGATTGCTTTGGATATCGAATATGGAAAGGGATATCTTCGGCTATCGATTATGAAAAGGGATGGTGACGACCATCGAACTATGAAAAGGGATGGCTTCGGCTATCGAATCATGAAAAGGGATAGCTTTAGCTATCAAATTATGTAAAGGGATGATGACGACCATCAACAATGAAAAGGGATGGTGACAACCATAAAAATTATGAAAAGGGATAGCTCTGACTGTCAAATTATGAAAATGGGTGGTGTCAACCATCGTGTTAGTACTTTGTATGAGCTTCGGTAAGAGTTTCAATTTGATTTACCTTATTATGATGGAAGGTAAGAATTCTGTATTAGTGTGACAATGAATGTCATAAATTCATATGTTTAAGCTAAGTATTAACTTTTATTATGTTGGATTGAATTATATGTGTCATGAGAACGTGTTATGAATTACAAATTTATATTACATATTTTGCGAACTTACTAAGCATGACATGCTTATCTTGTGTTTATTTTTTCTGTGTTTTGTAGTTAATCGGAGGCTCGTTCAGGTTGGAAAGTCGTCAGAGACAATCACACTATCCATCGGCTATACTTGTAGATTTTGACTTTTTAAGTCTTGGTTATAATACCATGTATATATATTTTGGTTAATGTTTGGCCTATGTGTTTTGGCTTGTGAGTTTGATATTTTGAGTGTTTGAAATGGTTGAACATGTTGCTATTTGTATATGGCCTTATAATGATTGAAATTGTAGTTTTGTGGATGTGTAGATTACGAAGTAAGTATAGTCATTTTAGTATGAAATGTGATTGGCATGAATGAGTTATGAAGCTATTTGTCATATGGTAATTTTGGTACTTGTAGATGTGAAATTGTTATTTGAACAAAGTGTTAGATTTTGCTTAAATGTTGTTTTTGAGGTGCCTATGGGGCATATTAGTTGTGTGCTTATATACCACATTTGAATAGCTTGATTATGCATGGTCTTGATATATTTTGATGGCTTGTTGAATGGTACAAATTTGATTATAGGTATATGTACGAATGTGTGAGAAAATGGCGTGGTAATGGCCTATTTTTTGCCCACACAGGTAGAGACACGAGCGTGTGTGACACACGGCTGGGCAGTATGGTCGTGTGTCCCCTGTAGTGTTAAAAGGGTTACAAGTCAAGCTGTTATGTAACACCCCTTACCCCTATTCTACGCTGAAACCAGATACGAGGCATTACTGTACTTAACTCACATGGTCATACAGCTTTAGGCTATCAAATTCCATTCCAAATTAAAAATGTAACACCCCAAACTCGGGCCAAAACACCACGGCCGAATTCAGAATGTTACTGGGAAAAGTGTAAAAAGAGTTCTGTTTGGAAGTGAAAATAAGATTTTGGTTTTCTAAATCAAAACGTCGTTTTTAAAGATAAGGGTTTCTCGTTCAGAATTTGCAATTTGTCGGTGAATAAAATTTTGGGTTATTTAAAGTTCAAAACATGATTCATGCTTGAGTTAAAATTTTTGCTTATAGGTGATCCAAGATTTTGAACAAAAACTTTCATTTGTTACCCTTACGTTAAAAATATCTTAAAACCGTCTTTTAATTAATCAATGGATAGGAAAAACTAACTTAAACCCATAATAATAATCCCAAAACATTTAAAGCGGCCTTATTACAATAAAAATATCCCAAGGAAATAACCAAAAGTTCATAATGTACTTAGAAATAAAAATAGCTTCTGCATGGCCACCCTGAGTCCACTCCAGCCCGGTCCAATAGACTACGAATTACCTACATTGTTGGAAAAGCAAGGTGAGTCACCAGACTCAGTGTGCAATTAGCCCACATATATCCACAATTGGTCTTGGCCCTAACCCACATTAAACCACATACCACTTATAGTGATGCAAAAATGTTAACCCAGACCAACCTAATATCCAACCATTGCACACCAGCTGTATCCAACCACCACACACCTGGGGATTACTAAATCGACCCTCCATCTACTACACACCTCTTTAGCAGTCTGTATCGATGGTACAATGCTCAAGTCCACTTAGTGGTCTAGCCACTGATCCACGTGATTGAAATCACAAATATCCACGATGAGACTCATGGTCGTCATCAATCCACGATGAGGCTCGAGGCCATCATCAATCCACGTACATAAATGTACACACTTCCCCTTTAACAGTATATATCCCAAAGCCCATGCACGTGTAGCATAATACGATAGAATGGTAACATAACATATGAACATACCAAATATACATATATGACATGCTTACATAGATCCACAATTACTAACCACATCC
Source organism: Gossypium rotundifolium (assembly GCA_025506655.1). Taxonomy (NCBI): domain Eukaryota; kingdom Viridiplantae; phylum Streptophyta; class Magnoliopsida; order Malvales; family Malvaceae; genus Gossypium; species Gossypium rotundifolium. Next base: position 95,169,639 of record CP106732.1, on the reverse strand, counting down.
GTAGCATGGGTAGTATATTAACCTAATTACCGGATTACCCAACATGAGTAATAACACCACCACAGCTACTGTTTCGGCTACCATACACAATACATTTATTTAAATTAAAGTAGATAAATAACCAGTGTGTTAATTACACACCTGATAACCCGTAATACCACGCCCTCCATGTCGATGCTATCCCTAACCAGCACTACTGCTATTTGCCTACGATCCTATTTCGACGCTGGCCCACCCCCAGGTGGCCAATCCCGAACTGCTGAAACTGACCGCCTTTTGAACATAGGGGTAGGGACTACATGTCCAACCCCTTTCTCTCCTTGGCTGGTACTCACATCCATCAAATAATAACTTAATCAGAAGACCCGGGTAAACGTTAAATTAGATCCAAACGAGACTAAATAATCATGTTAATTGAATAACCTTACCAAAGTCGATCCAAATCCCGAAGGTTCTCACTTGTACTTGAAAGCTGTCGAAATCCCTACATAAATCAATATCAGATTCAGCCTAACACCGATTGTCCAAAAGAAATGGCCCTTTGGCAGAACCAAATATCTTCTTACCTTGCTTGGTCAAATCCTGAAAGATCCTTAATACTCCTAACGCTGGCTTACACAGAGAACTCAAAATCCCTCCTTCATAGATTCGGCCATACAAGAAAATAGGATTAGTCTTTTGATTTCGACACACCAAAAAGAAAGAGTAGTATTCAAATAAAAGAGAACCCTTTACCACAACACTAGAACCGATTGGGAGATTGATAGGAGATGAACAACGACGCCCCCTCTATAGGCTCTGACAGATTCGGCCAAAAGATAAAACTTGAGAAATAAACACAATAAAAGAGGAAAAGAGAGAATAGAGATGAGCAAGAAGAGAATAATGATGAGTAGAAGATTCGGCCACCAAGAGAAGAGATGTAAAGATGAAATATTCGGCTTTTGCAAAAGTAATGAAGGTTTAAGGTTGTCAAAGTGAAAAGAAAAGAGGAGAAGGAGAGTTATGATTCGCTAGAGTGACTTCAAGATAATGAACTCAAGATGAAAAAGAGAGAAAATGTGACACTTTCGGCTTTTAAAGAGTGAATAGAAGAGAGGAGAAAGGGTTGCAAAGAGAAGAGCAAAATGCACAAAAATGGTCTCTCACATTCGGCTTTTGGTCATATGAAGAGAAAACAATTGAAGAGCCTTGACTAACACTTTTCAGACAAAACTAGAGAAGGAAAAAACGCAAATGATGCACCCTACAGCCACTAAGCAAATTCGACACCCACTCCCCTCTAACATGATCGAAATTTCCACCCTATAGCATCCTACATTCGGCCAACTCTTTAACCTCACTCCTCATCCCTTCTTTTCCTCTTAACTTTCCTCCCATTCACTCATTCAAACTTATGTGAATGATTTAAACTCAAGCCTTACTCTCTACCACCTATTTGAAATCCTTGGCCCGTTCAAACTTCCACCTTTCAAGTGCCCATGCCGAATACAACTCCCCACTCCCCTTTACGCAAAAACAAACTCTAAAAATGCCGTCCATGTTGCTCGAACCTCCTCCCCCTTTGAACTCTTTGTGACGCAAACACTCCCCTTGCTCCTAGGCATTACCTTGCCACTCCACCACTTCCTTTCTTGTGTCATAAACCCCGCATTAATTCCCTTAAGGCTTAACACCCCTAGCTTCCCCCTAAAGGCTTCAAACCAAAATTTTCACTAAGGCTAAGACTTAACCCCAAGGTTCCCCGAAGCCCCCAAACACACTCAAACAAGCATACAAAGCATACTAGCACACAAATATAAGGTAAAATGCGAGACCCCTAAATCTCGTATGTTACAGTTCTACCCTCTTAAATAAATTTCGGCCTCGAAATTACCTGGTCGAAATAGGTGAGGGTATTGCTGTCTCATCGTCTCCTCTGGCTCCCACGACGCTTCTTCTAAACCATGGTTCCGCCACAACACCTTGACTAGAGGGACTGATTTCCTCCGTAGTACCTTCACATCTCATTCCAAAATCTGAATTGGTTCCTCCTCGTAAGACAAATCTGGTCTTAATTCAACTTCTTCAACTGGCATCACATGCGATGGATCCGAACGATAACGTCATAATATCGAGACGTGAAACACATCATGCATCTGCTTCAACTCTGAAGGCAACTCCAACTGGTACGCTACTAGCCCCACTCACTTCAAAACCTGATAAGGTCCTATAAACCTGGGACTCAGCTTATCCTTACGTCCAAACCTCATTACCTTCTTCCACGGTGAAACCTTCAAAAGTACCCGATCATCCACTGCAAACTCTATCTCTTTTCGCTTAAGATCTGTATACGATTTCTGTCTGTCAAATGCCTCCTTCAATTGAGCTCGGATTACCTTAACCTTCTCCTCTGATTCTACCACTATCTCTGGACCTAGCACATGACGTTCACCTAACTCTGTCCAATAGGTGGGAGTGCGACACTTTCGCCCATACAAAACTTTGTATGGTGCCATCCGAATACTTGCTTGATAACTGTTATTGTACGCGAATTCTGCCAGAGGTAAGTATTCTTCCCAACTACCTCTGAAGTCGATAACACATCCCCTCAACATATCTTCTAATACCTAAATTACCCTTTTAGACTGGCCATCTGTCTGCGGATGAAACGCCGTGCTAAAGTCCAACTTGGTACCCAAAGCCTGATGCAACGCTCTTCAAAACTGCGATGTAAATATAAGGTCCCTATCCGAGATGATCGATGCTCGGTACCCCACGTAGCCTCACAATTTCTGCCACATACAGCTTCGCCAACCTCTACAGAGAGTAATCAACATGAACAGGTATGAAATGAGTGGATTTTGTCAATTGATCCACGATCACCCATACCGAGTCCTTCTTAGTAGGCGTAAGGGGAAGTCCACTAATGAAATCCATCGTGATTCTCTCCCACTTCCACTGCGGAATCTTTACTGGTTGCAGCAACCCCGAAGGCACTTGGTGTTCAGCTTTGACCCGCTGACACGTCAAACACTTCCCACAAATTTCAGAATCTCCCGCTTCAATCCAGGCCACCAAAACTGATCCCGTAAATCTCTATATAATTTACTCCCTCTAGGGTGCATAGCATAAGGGCTACTATGCAATTCCCAAAGAATCTTCTGCCTCAATTCCATATCTTTTGGCATACAAACCCTACCACGAAAACACAAAACTCCATCGTTGTTCACACTGTAATCCTCTAATTCCCCATTCTGTACTTGCAGTAGGCGAGCACTCAAAACCTCGTCCACCAACTGTTTCTCTTTTACTTGACATAACCATATTGGCTTCACCCGCAGCCCAGCTAATAAACTCCCGTCATCATATAGGCTAAGATGAGCGAACATCGCCTTAGATTCGATACTACCTTCTGACTTAGCACATCTGCCACCACATTCGCTTTCCCCGAGTGATATTCAATCGAGCAGTCGTAATCCTTCAACAGCTCCACCCCACCTTCACTGTCTCAAGTTCAACTCTTTCTGAGTTAGTAGATGCTTTAAACTCTTATGGTCCGTATAGATCACCGACTTCTCCCCATACAGATAATGCATCCACATTTTCAAAGCGAAAACCACTACAACCAACTCTAGGTCGTGCGTCGGATAGTTAACTTTATGGGGTCTTAATTGTCGAGACGCATAGGCGACAACCTTCCCTTCCTGCATCAGTACACAACCCAACCCCGTATGAGAAGCATCACAATACACCACAAAATCTTTCCCTGCACTCGCCCCAGCCACTCGCTCTAGCATACGCAGCATTACCTGAGACACTGCATCGTCTCCCCCTGTCTGACCCTGAAACTCCGCTTCTACAGTTGGCGGTAATGGTGCCTCATTTCCTGACCCATGACCAGACCCTGCTGGTTCCAATATAACCATCCTACCTCTACCACGCCCTCGCGTATTACGTCCACGTCCCCTACCACTCATCTCTATAATAGCGTCTTAATCTGATTTAAAGAAAATTTTATGCATTAGAATTCCTTTTCACTTATTAATCACGAACAATTTTATGAAAAGTAATTTCGATAGTGGTTCTTTCGAACTTGAACCTACCTATAGTTTCAGTTTCAGGCTTATTTCCTAATTCCAAAAACCACATATACTCATCAATCATTACACAAATAGCATCCACGAATTCACATTCATCACAGAGGGGCATTTTAGTTATTTCCCTACCTAGGGGTATTTTAATAATTTTATCCTACAGGGGTATTTTCATAATTTTCCAAAATAAGGTTTAGGGTGATTTTCCAAAATAAGGGTATTTTGGTAATTTTCAACTCAGGGGTATTTCGATTATTTTTAAAACTAGGGTATTTTTTACGAATCAGGGTAATTTGGGAATTTAAAAACTAGGGTTTACCTTAGGATTTTACAAAACAGGGTGGCTAGTCCCTTTTAGGTTTTAATTATAAGGTTTAGCCTATCAACAAATCCTCATGGTTAGAGTGAACAGTCACTACGCACCAGGTAGGATTCCAGCGAAGAGGAGGTGAGTCACTAGGACTGCTTAAATACCAAGCTCTCCCTGAATCTGATCTTAGACATGCGTATGCTTGTTGCCACACCATAACTCGGCGACTAGTTCATAAGTTTGTTTGCTCGGTTTAAGTCTTATGATTTCTAAGAAGTTGTTCAAACTAAACCTATAGTCCATCAGAATCTAATTAAAATAGTTTACATCCCATGAAACCCATCAATCCCACTAATATATATCATACAAAGATTTGGAATACTTACAGCGGACTTGGGCGGAGACAGCAGTGCCATGCTTCCACAAAGCCATTTCCCAAAAATTTTCTTTTAAACCAATTTCAAAGTTTAAAAATGTTGTGGGCCTCAAAACCCCAAAGGCGAGTTTAGAACCTGCTCGATACCAAATTGTAACACCCAAACCCTACCCAAAACACCACTATTGAATTCAAATATTCTTGAAAAGTCTAAAAGAGTTACATTTGGAAGTGAAAATAAGATTTTGGTTTTCTAAATCAAAACGTCATTTTTAAAGATAAGGGTTTCTCGTTCAGAATTAGCAATTTATCGGTGAATAAAATTTCGAGTTATTTAAATTTCAAAACATGATTCATGCTTGAGTTAAAATGTTTACTTATAGGTGATCCAAGATTTTGAACAAAAACTTTCATTTGTTACCCTTACATTAGAAATATCTTAAAACCGTCTTTTAATTAAACAATGGTAGGAAAAACTAACTTAAACCCATAATAATAATCCCAAAACATTTAAAGCGGCCTTATTTCAATAAAAATATCCCAAGAAAATAACCAAAAGTTCATAATGTACTTATAAATAAAAATAGCTTCTGCATGGCCACCCCGAGTCCACTCTAGCCCGGTCCAATAGACTCCGAATTACCTGCATTGTTGGAAAAGCAAGGTGAGTCACCAGACTCAGTGTGCAATTAGCCCACATATATCCACAATTGGGCTTGGCCCTAACCCACATTAAACCACATACCACTTATAATGATGCAAAAATGTTAACCCAACCCAACCTAATATCCAACAGCTACACACCACCCTATCCAACCACCACATGCCTAGGGATTACTAAATCGACCCTCCATCCGCTACACACCTATTTGGCAGTCTGTACCGATAGTACACTGCTCAAGTCCACTTAATGGTCTAGCCACTGATCCACGTGATTGAAATCACAAATATCCACGATGAGACTCATGGTCGTCATCAATCCATGATGAGGCTCAAGGCCACCATCAATCTACGTACATAAATGTACACACTTCCCCTTTAACAGTATATATCCCAAAGCCTATGCACATGCAGCATAATATGATAGAATGGTAACATAACATATGAACATACCAAATATACATATATGACATGCTTATATAGATCCGCAATTACCAACCACATCCGTAGTATGGGTAGTATACTAACTTGGTTACCGGATTACCCAACATTAGTAATAACACCACCACAGCCACTGTTTCGGCTACCATACACAATACATTTATTTAAATTAAAGCAGATAAATAACCAGTGTGTTAATTACACACCTGATAACCCGTAATACCATGCCCTCCACGTCGACGCTATCCCTAACCGACATTACTGCTATTTGCCTATGATCCTGTTCTGACACTGGCCCATACCCTGGTGGCCAATCTCGAATTGCTGAAACTAACCGCCTCTTGAACTTAGGGGTAGGGACTATGTGTCTAACCCCTTTCTCTCCTTGTCTGTTACTCACATCCATCGAATAATAACTTAATTAGAAGACCCGAGTAAACGTTAAATCAGATCCAAATGAGACTAAATAATCATGTTAATTGAATACCATACTAAAGTCGACCCAAATCCCGAAGGTTCTCACTTGTACTTGAAAGATGTCGAAATCCTTACGTAAATCAATATCAGATTCGGCCTAACACCGATTGTCCAAAAGAAATGGCCCTTTGGCCAAACCAAATATCTTCTTACCTTGCTTGGTCAAATCCTGAAAGATCCTTAACACTCCTAACACTGGCTTACACAGAGAACTCAAAATCCCTTCTTCTTAGATTCGGCCATACACGAAAATAGGATTAGTCTTTTGATTTCGACACACCAAAAAGAAAGAGTAGTATTCAAATAAAAGAGAACCCCTTACCACAACACTAGAACAGATTAGGAGATTGATAGGAGATGAACAACGACGCCCCGTCTATAGGCTCTGACAGATTCAGCCAAGAGATAAAACTTGAGAAATAAACACAATAAAAGAGGAAAAGAGAGAATAGAGACGAGCAAGAAGAGAATAATGATGAGTAGAAGATTCGGCCACCAAGAGAAGAGATGTAAAGATGAAATATTCAGCTTTTGCAAAAGTAATGAAGGTTTAAGGTTGTCAAAGTGAAAAAGAAAAGAGGAGAAGGGAGAGTTATGATTCGGCTAGAGTGACTTTAAGATAATGAACTCAAGATGAAAAGGAGAGAAAATGTGACACTTTCGGCTTTTAGAGAGTGAATAAAAGAGAGGAGAAAGGGTTGCAAAGAGAAGAGCAAAATGCACAAAAATGGTCTCTCACATTCGGCTTTTGGTCATGTGAAGAGAAAACAATTGAAAAGCCTTGACTAACACTTTTCAGCACAAAACTAGAGAAGGAAAAAACGCAAAAATGCACCCTATAGCCACTAAGCAAATTCGGCACCCACTCCCCTCTAACATGACTGAAATTTCCACCCTCTAGCATCCCACATTCGACCAGCTCTTCAACCTCACTCCTCATCCCTTCTTTTCCTCCTAACTTTCCTCCCATTCACTCATTCAAACTTATTTGAATGATTCAAACTCAAGCCTTACTCTCACCACCTATTTGAAATCATTGACCCATTCAAACTTCCACCTTTCAAGTGCCCATGCCGAATCTAACCCCCCACTCCCCTTTACGCAAAAACAAACTCCAAAAATGCCGTCCATGTTGCTCAAACCTCCTCTCCCTTGGAACTCCTTGTGACGCAAACACTCCCCTTGCTCCTAGGCATTACTCTGCCACTCCACCACTTCCTTTCTTGTGTCATAAACCCCGCATTAATTCCCTTAAGGCCTAACTCCCCTAGCTTCCCCCTAAAGGCTTCAAACCAAAATTTTCACTAAGGCTAAGACTTAACCCCAAGGTTCCCCGAAGCCCCCAAACACACTCAAACAAGCATACAGAGCATACTACCACACAAATACGAGGTAAAATACGAGACCCCTAAATCCTGAATGTTACAAAAAACTTTTCCATACAAACCTCTAATATCCTTATAATGGGCTTACGAGGCCCTAACTATGCTTCCAGAAGGTTTTAGAGATAAATTTGAAACTTTTACGTGCTTAAGGAAAATTTTACCTAAACAGGGGCTATACACCTGTGTGAAGTGGGACACGCCCGTGGGGAAGGCCGTGTGGTCACACACACGCCCATGTCCCTCACTCGTGGTCGACACTAACTTATTTCACATGACTGGACACACACCCGTGTCCCTGGCCCGTGTCCCTCACACGGCTAATCGCTACAGAATAATCTAGTTTTAATATTTATAAAAGAGTGATTGAACCTGTAGACTGACTGCGACAATGATAGAGGCAATCGCACCTATCGAACAGTAGTATAGCTCAGGCAAGAATATCTTTATCGAACCCAAGGAACCTAAAAGTACTATTACTCACTTTCTTTCTATTATTTAGCCTTAAATATTGAGTGATTGGTTTATTAATCTAAAAATAGATGAAATACTTTAACTTAAATGTAAAGATAAAAGAACAAAACTTCGGGAAAAGACTTTAAAGAAAACTCAATTGATAAAGACGATACCCTAGGGAAGAATCCACCTATGACTTCACTCCTTATCTAACTTTTCAATTCATATGATTTCTTTTACTTAGCTTGATCCGTGAGACTCCCTAACCTATATTAAACCTTCTCTCGAAGTAGATAATGTCTAACCTTAGGTTAATTAGTGAAACTCTCGTTCTCTTATAATAACCCCCTAAGGAAGCAGTAAATCAATCAATGAACTCCCATATTAGGTTTCACCCTAATCCAACAAAATCTCATAACCCTATCTCTAGGCGCCCGATCAACTCTGCTTAATTATGCTAGATTTACTCTTAGGCAGGGTCTATTCCTCCTCCACCTAAGCACATGAGATAAATTTAAGCAACATAATTAAGAACAAACCAAGTATTTATCATATAAACCGAAAGAATTAAATAACAAAATCCATCATAGGTTTCATCTCCCTCAAGTATCTGAGGGGTTTAGTTCATAACTAGATAAGAAAACATCTCAAGAGAAAAGATAAAACAAAACATAAGAAATTCCTAAAACTCCCTAAAGGAATTGAAGGAGAGTTCCTCCGTCTTGAGTAGAATTCCATCTTCTTGAGATGGATCAATTGGCTATCTTCAAGTAATTCCCTAACGAGTAAAGCTCTGGAAGAAAATCTCTACTAAAAACTTCCCCCTTTAAATTGCTACCTTGAGTTGTTTATATAGATGTTTGGGATGCTTTACTTGGCTCCTAAATACTCGTAATTCAAGTGAAATTTGTCCTAAGTGTTTGAGTGGACTTAGGATTGCGTTTCTTGGGCTCCAAGCATCTTATTCTGAGTGAAATTACTCTTTTTCGCGGTAGGGGCACGACTTTGACATGCCCGTGTAAATTGTGGTCCAGCCCGTGTCTCCATTCTGTTGGTTTAAGCACGACCATGGCATGCCCGTGTAGTATATGGGTAGAAGCCGTGCTTCGGGTCTGCCAATTGAGGCATGGCCGTGTGCAATGGGGTTCAGGCCATGTTGGGCTTTTTGTTGAGTAGACACGATCATGTAAACCAGGGTGTGTTGACTTCTTGGGTTGGCCCAATTTGGTCCGTTTTAAGCCCGTTTTATGTTCTTTTTATCCTTAGGTGCTTTCCTGAGTATAAGACATGAAAAGAAAGGATTAAGAGCACCTTTTTATATGAATTAAGGATAAATTCATCAAAAGCATACTAAATATGGGATTAAAATATGTTACTTTTACGGTTTATCAAATACCCCCACACTTAAGCTTTTGCTTGTCCTCAAGTAAAATTCTCAACTTACAATTAAAATAAACTTTCAATAATTCTTAATTCCTATCGACAATGCCTCATCATAATTCATAGATAATTCATACATGGATGATTTAACTTGAAGTGCTCTAAAGATTCAAACGAGATAAATCATGATTTTGTAGCATGAAAACATAGGTATCTCCCCTTATCTAAATAATTACCTTTGATTCAAAATCGACAAGTATCGACATCTTCACTAAAGATTCACTCAAATCACTTAAGGTGTTTTAAGGTTCAGAATAAAGTAATCAAAGTCGAACCTAAAAAGTTAATCCCATAGGCTTGCCTGAAAATCAAATCTCCACCACTGTATATGAGATAACACACAAATCAAAAGGTCTTTATTAGGGTTGTGACAGGGCTAGGGTTAAAGGTGTGGATAAAGGCTGAATTAGAGGTTATAATCGAGATACCTAATCTAAAAACAATGAACTAAATATGAATATTTACATTGAATGAACAGTAATAATACCACTATTGATAATTAAAGAGTATTTTCTTCACTTTAAAATTTGATAATACTTTAATACGAGCTTTTCCTTTAACAATTGGAGTTTAATTACTCTAAGCTCTTTTATGCTCCTAATATTGAATAAACTTGGATTTTTTTATCTAAGAACAAACCATATAAACATAGTAGAAGAGACTTTGAAATAACCTAATTCGGTAATTGATCAAATCAATTCTCGATCAAGGAGTAGTCAAAAGAATGTTGATAATAAATACAAAGGGATTTTTGGGTTAATAATAGTGGGTGAGTCAATAAAAGGGTTTTTAGGATTCAATGGGGTTCACTAGGGTTATTTACGTGGGTAAGCTTTTTAGTGGAGTGAACGGGTTAAGACCTAGGTGCCTTTATCATCTCTGTATATCAAATCGAAAGTGTGGTCTCGACATGTATAAACGAGGCAAGTTCTAGAATAACAGTTCATAGTTGACACACTCATATTAAAAGTGAGCATGAAAGAATGTATGCTCTAAAAGGCTCAAAATCTCACAAAAATTATGGGTATTTTGATGTCAACCTTGTAAATTTCAAACTTCAAGGTAATATTCAAATTCAGGTCAACAAATTTTGATTTTTTAGAAATTTGATTTTTTAGAAAGTAGACTTATCATGCTTGATTCTCTAGTATCCTTCAAATTTAATCATCAATGCACAATTAACTATGACTTAATCCAAAACATATCAATAAAAATCATGAATTAACAAAAATTTCATCCTAATTAGTAATATGAGAAAAATACTTAAAAACAAGACTAAATTCAGGGATTTTGAGAATTATGCAAAAAGTTAGGCACTATTACCCCTACACTTAAGATGTACATTGCCCTCAATGTACAAAGATAGATAATGAAATTTAAGTGCCAAATCAAAAAGAGAAGGGGGAAAGTAATACTCCCTAAAATCTGGATGATCTTTGGCGCCTTTGGTGGCGGTGATGGTGTTTTCTATGGGCCTGGTAGAGTGGCTACCGGGAAGTAACTTGCTAGATGAAGAAATTGGGTAGCTTGTGAAGATATAGCCAAAAGATCTAGGTAAATAGTAATAGTATATTAATACTATTCTTAAAGATTAAGGAAATAAAAAGAAGGAGACTAAGAAGAAAACTGAATTTGAAAGAAAAGACTAATAGACTAATGAGTCCTTATTGTTGGATGGTTTGTGAAGTGGGTGTGAACTTGAAGGCTGTGGTGTTGATTCCCTAGTAGCCTTTAGAACCTAAAATCAAGAAACTAATATGAAATAAATTATATTAAGTAGAAAAGAAGTATAGATAAGGAAAATAAAGGAGACGAGAAAAGAAAAATAGAGCCGAAAAGGTTTCGGAGACCCTTGGTGTGTCAATTAAGTGAAGCTGCCAGCATGAACTCATGTGGAGGTCTCCTCTGAGGAGACGTTGCTTACGTTTCTTCGGCATGATCTTTGTGTCGCTCAAGAGTCTTGGACCTCTTCTATGAGTATGAAGAAAAATTTGAGAGAAAAATAAAGAGAGGATAAAGAAAGAAGATGGGAAAAAGAGGAAGGGCTATGAGGGTTTTTAATAGGATTTTAAGTCTTGTCATGTTCCCACGCCCGTGTACCAAGGGAGTGTCGGTTCACACGGCCGCAGTGCACGGCCGTGTTTTGGGGTGTGTTGTTCTTCTACGGCCATTTTGTTGGTTTGCACGCCCATTCTTAAAAGGCCAGGATGTGAGCAGGGATGGACTGCACGGGAGTGGGTTGCCCGTGCTCCATAAGTTAGTGTCTAGGCATGGTCGTGAGGCACGGCCGTGCTATTTTTTTGTTGGTGCCCGTGCTGTGGGTGGTTGGATCCATGAGAGGGGGTGGTTGGACTGACTTGCACGGCTTTACTCTATCAGAATGGTGGTTCTGGTGGTCTACACGGCCACGGGCACGGTCGTGTGGCCTGGAAACCTGCATCTTTATTTTAAATTTCAACTAAATACTGAGGAAAGGAAGATAGAAGAAAAAGAAACTGAAAATAGAATTGAAAATAAATAGTGTTAATGTTCGGGTTGCCTCCCGAGAAGCGCTCGTTTTTAGTCTTAAGCTAGACTGTCCTTATGTTTGAAAATTTCAGGGAGGTTTAAAGATTTGAATATCTTCCCTCATACTTGTGATTTTATTTTCATGACAAAGTTGGAGTCGAGAACCATTTACCTTGGTTTTATCGAATTTTGGTTTACTTACCTCAACTGTTCTGTGGGGGAAGATTTCGTGTACCTCATCTTTTGTTTTAAAGTGATTTGATGTCCCTTTGAGTTGTTCTGATGGTCCCTCTGACTTTACTTTGTGTGGATCCGTCCTTACTTGTGTCCTCTGCTCTTCTAATTTGTCGACCTTAAGTGTATGTGATTCTTCTATGTCGACTTCATCTTTTATGGCTCTGGCTGAGTTGAGAGCTTGAAGATTTATTGATTCATCTCCCACGTGAAGTATGAGTTCTCCTGTGGCAACATCAATCTTAGTTCTAGCAGTTGCTAGAAAAGGCCTTCCTAAAAATCAAGAGGATTGAATTATCCTCATCCATGTCTAAAACAACAAAATCTACTGGGAAAACAAATTTATCGATTTTGAATAAAACATCTTCAATAATTCCCTAGGGATTCTAACAGCTTTTATCACCTAGTTGAATACTCATCCTAGTTTTTTGGGCTTCCTAGACCTAGTTGTTTAAACAAAGGCATAAGGCATAACATTTATACTTGCCCTAAATCGCCTAACGCATTATCAATAGTCAAACTACCAATTAAGCATGGAATCGTAAAACTCCTGGATCTTTTAGTTTTTTTGGTAGCTTGTTTTGTAGCATTGCTGAGCATGTTGCGTTTAATTCCACATGGTGCTCTTCATCTATTTTGCGTTTGTTCGTCAAGAGCTTGCTTAAGAACTTCCTTGCATCGGGCATCTGAAAAAGAGTTTCTAGAAGAGGTAAGTTAATATGTAATTTCTTCAAGAGTTTTAGAAACTTACTGAATTGTTCTTCTGAATTATCTTTTTTCAATGCTTCGGGATAAGGTATGCGAGGTTGATATTCTTTGATTACCGATTTTGGCTTTTCTTGGGCTACCTCGGTCTTATCCTTCTTTTCTTGCATTGATGTGGGTCTATCTACTTCTGTACCCTCTTGAGTTATAATTCATTGGATTTGCTCTTTTGGGTTTATTTTTGTGTTGCTTGGTAGACGTCCTTTTTGGCATTCAGAAATTAGCTTTGTGAGGTGTCCCACTGTCCTAGTAAGTTCTCCAACTTGTTCCTTGATTTCTTTGATCGATATTCCTTGGTTATCAAGTGTTGTATCAATTCTTTGGAGACGGGCATCTGTGTCTGCCATAAAATTTTTCAGCATCTTTTCAAGGCTCGGTTTCTTTTCCGGTGGATAAGGTTGATTTTGGTAATTTGGAAGAGGTTGCTGTCTTTGATTTCCTTGTCCTCCCCACGAAAAATTTGGGTGGCTTCTCTAACTTGGATTGTAAGTATTACTATAAGGATTATTAGATCAAAAATTATTACCTATATAGTTTATCTGCTCATTTTCTGCTTCTGGTTGGTACTCAGAATTCGCCACATTCCCGCTTGCTTCACATTTCATGACTGGATGTACCTGTGAAGAACATAAATTATCAAGCTTTTTATTCATGAGCTCCATTTGTGTTGACAGCATTGTCATTGCGTCTATATTGAAAACTCCGGCTAATTTTGTCGGCTTTGCCCTTGTGATTTGCCATTGATAAGTGTTCAATGACATCTCTTCAATAAAATCGTAGGCCGCTTCAGGAGTTTTGTTGTTCAGAGTTCCACCGGCTAATGAGTCAATCATTTGCCTTGTTGAAGAATTCACACCATTGTAGAAAGTTTGGACTTGAAGCTACAAAGGTAATCCGTGGTGTGGGCATCGTCTTAAGAGATCCTTGTATCTTTCCCATGCATCATATAATGTTTCTGCATCATTTTGCACAAAAGAAGATATGTCATTCCTAAATTTGGCCATTTTAGCTGGTGGAAAATATTTTAAAAGAAATTTTTTGGTCATTTGGTCCCATGTGGTGATTGACCCTCATGGTAACGAGTTCAACCACTGCTTTGCTTTATTCTTTAATGAAAAAGGAAATAATCGAAGACAAATGGCATCATTAGAAACGCCATTTATTTTGAAAGTATCACAGAACTCTAAGAAATTAGCTATATGAGTATTTAGATCTTCATCCTGCAATCCATCAAATTGAACAAACTGTTGAATCATTTGTATTGTGTTAGGTTTTAATTCAAAATTATTGGCAGCTATAGAGGGCCAAACAATACTAGATTCTGCTCCTGTTAAATTAGGTTTAGCATAATCATACATAGTACGTGGGGCATTCTGATCTTGCACATCAGGCGGGTTATTTTCGGCCATCCCTTCAGTAGGATGGGATCTATTTTGTTGTTCTTCTCTTTGGTAATCTAGAGCTCGTTTAGTTTCTCTGCGATTTCTTCGAGCGGTAGCTTCAATATCACTTTTGTATTCTAATGGTCCTCTGGGGTTTCTTCTAGTCATAAACTAGAGGTACCTTGCAAGTTTAATAAAGAAGGAGAATTAGTGAAATTAGAGATAAAAATTAGAAATAATGGCTAAAGTAATAAAAATAGAGCTTTCGTAATATTATAGAAGTTTCCCCGGCAACGGCGCCAAAAACTTGATCGCTGCAAAACAGTCTAGTTTTAATATTTATAAAAGAGTGATCGAACCTGTGGACTGACTGTGACAACAATAGAGGCAAGCGCACCTATCGAACAGTAGTATAGCTCAGGCAAGAATATCTTTATCGAACCCAAGGAACCTAAAAGTACTATTACTCACTTTCTTTCTATTATTTAGCCTTAAATATGGAGTGATTGGTTTATTAATCTAAAAATAGATGAAATACTTTAACTTAAATGTAAAGACAAAAGAACAAAACTTCGGGAAAAGACTTTAAAGAAAACTCAATTGATAAAGACGATACCCTCGGGAAGAATCCACCTATGACTTCACTCATTATCTAACTTTTCAATTTATATGATTTCTTTTACTTAGCTTGATCCGTGAGACTCCCTAACCTATATTAAACCTTCTCTCGAAGTGGATAACGTCTAACCTTAGGTTAATTAGTGGAACTCTCGTTCTCTTATAATAACCCCCAAGGAAGCAGTAAATCGATTAATGGACTCCCATATTAGGTTTTACCCTAATCCGGCAAAATCTCGTAACCCTATCTCTGGGCGCCCGATCAACTCCGCTTAATTATGCTAGATCTACTCTTAGGTAGGGTCTATTCCTCCTCCACCTAAGCATATCAGATAAATTTAAGCAACATAATTAAGAACAAACAAAGTATTTATCATATAAACCGAAAGAATTAAATAACAAAATCCATCATAGGTTTCATCTCCCTCAGGTATTTGAGGGGTTTAGTTCATGACTAGATAAGAAAACATCTCAAGAGAAAAGATAAAACAAAACATAAGAAATTCCTAAAACTCCCTGAAGGAATTGAAGGAGAGTTCCTCTGTCTTGAGTAGAATTTCGTCTTCTTGAGATGGATCAATTGGCTATCTTCAAGTAATTCCCTAACGAGTAAAGCTCTGGCAGAAAAACTCTGCTAAAAACTTCCCCTTTAAATTGCTGCCTTGGGTTGTTTATATAGATGTTTGGGATGCTTTACTTGGCTCCTAAATACTTGTAATTCAAGTGAAATTCATCCTAAGTGTTTGAGTGGACTTAAGATTGCGTTTCTTGGGCTCCAAGCATCCTATTCCGAGTGAAATTACTTTTTCCCGCAGTAGGGGCATCGCCTTGACACGCCCGTGTAAATCGTGGTCCAGCTCGTGTCTCCATTCTGTTGGTTTAAGCACGGCCATGACACGCCCGTGTAGTATATGGGTAGAGGCCGTGCTTCAGGTCTACCAATTGAGGCACGGTCGTGTGCAATGGGGTTTAGGTGGGTTGGGCTTTTTGTTGAGTAGACATGGTCATGTAAACCAGGGCGTGACCGTGTTTTAGGTGGAACATAAGGCGCGGCCGTGTGGAATAAAGCCCCGGCTGTGTTGACTTCTTGGGTTGGCCCAATTTGGTCAGTTTTAAGCCCTTTTATGTTCTTTTTATCCTTGGGTGCTTTCCTGAGTATAAGAAATGAAAAGAAAGGATTAAGAGCACCTTTTTACATAAATTAAGGATAAATTCATCCAAAAGCATACTAAATGTGGGATTAAAATATATTACTTTTACGGTTTATCAATGGCCATGATACGCCTGTGTCTTAGCCTGTGTGCCAAAACCATGGCATTCTGTTTATGACATCATCATCTCAATAAGGTCACATGGCCAAGGCACACACCCGTGTCCTTAGACTGTGTGTCGAATTAAATTCCAATTTCAAGGTGCAGACTTCACATGGCCTGGGCACATGCCCATGTTCGTGGCCGTGCCTTCCACACGGCTGAGACACATGGCCGTGTCTCTGCCCGTGTGTTTACTACAAGGCTTACTAACTTGTAAAACTAACATGCAGGGGACACACGGCCTGGTCACACACCCATGGGACTAACAGTGTGTCACACACGGCCTAGACATACGCCCATGTGCCTACCCGTGTGGACAGGAACAAGGCTATTTGCCAAGCTCTTTTGTCACCCTATCCCACATTACAAGATCCCATACAACAAATCATCAAGAAAATCAAATTTATTCAAAAAACACTTTCTTGAATAACCTCATATTTCATAAATTAATCATAATGAGCCATCAACTATGGAAATATACAAAAAGGTTAATCCATAAAGGAGCCAATACACATTTGGCCAAAATAACAAAACTATTCACCAAGTCTAGCCCCTATACATGCCATACTTAACATGCTAATTCTAGATATACCGAGATTTACTGATAGTGTGGGTGAACTTTCAATTAGCTTCATATCCTGACCCGGCTCTTTGACTCTATAAAGCAAGGGAAAAGAAAAGGGAGTAAGCTTTAAGCTTAGTAAGTTTACATGTAAACAAATAACATCATAGTATGTGCTAAACAATAAATAGCATTACATACTAAGCCAGAACAATCCACATTCATAATAATGCTTACTCATTTCCTCCCTTACCACATTCTAACCATATCACAAGCTTAATGCTCACATTCATTAACATGTATCCCTATATTTAACACCATAAAGTCACATGATACAACACATCATAATTTCTCAATAAACCATTCATAATACCAATTACTCGGTGGTTTCACACTTAGCCCACCATCAAAATTTAATAGGGTGGTATCGCACATAGCCCACCAATAAGGATAGTTACGATGGTATCGTACATAGCCCACTAAATGATAAATAGATGATGGTATCGCACACATCCCATCGTAATTAAGTAATAAGGTGGTTTCGCACTTAGCCCACCATTAAGAGTTGTTATAGTGGTATCGCACACAGGCCACTATTTATTACTACGGATGTTATTTCACATTTACATATCTATTTTGTCATTCATACGAAAATTATTAAATAACTACCAAATTCAATCCACTTAAATCATACATGTTCTCAATCATACAATGCACCAATTAGTAACATATGTGTATATAAAATGCATTGTTTACACATAAACTTACCTCGGTGCAAAACGCGTTAATCGACGGTCTATTCTGTAACCTTGCCTTTTCCTCGGTCAAGGTTGATTCCATGCTCATCTTGGTCTATAACAACAAAATTCACTCATTTAAACATCTTATGATCATAATGCCTCAAAATCTATACTTAGTCAAAAATGACCATTTTGCCCTTACACTTTGGCAAAATTATGATTTTACCCCTAGGCTCGTAAACCATTTTTCAACACATTTTCTCATTAAACAAGCCTAGCTGAAAATTTATTTCTCTTATAACTACTCTTAATTTCATCTATTTCATGCATTTATTACAAAACCACAAACTTTACAACTTGGTCCCATTTAGGTGTTTTCATGACTACACCTTTCACCAAAGTTGTTTCTCATCTCTCTAACATCCATTTTCTTCCATAAAGCCTCAGCAAACAACATAAAAATTCTCATGGAAAGTCCCTAGACTTTCAACCACATTGCAAATTAGTTCCCTCATTAGCTAGCTTAAGCTTTGGGGACTCTAAAAGTACAAAAATTATCAAACAAAACCACCAAAATCACTTACTTGGATGAGGATAAGTTGCTGAAATTTTCAAAGCTTTCAAAACCCCCTCTAAGCTGGTATTTTTTTCGTTAGTGGTGAAAAATGTTGAAGAAAAGATGATATCACTCTTTTCGTTATTTTATGCATAAAAAGTAATTAGTCACCTATTTCTACCTAACCAATTGACCCATTTTATAATCTTGTCCCTATGGCCCTTTTATATATCAAGATTAAATAAATATAATAATGTTTTAACCGAAAATTATCAAACACAATACCAACTATGTTTCATTCCGTTCATTTCAACCATAGGGTGTGACCTCAGAGGTTCTTGTAACGTTAGTAGTAATACTAGAACGATTCTAATGTCACAAACAATGAGTGGCATCTAGCAATGCATCATTGCTACCTAAGATACAAGAAGTCATGATTCGACATAACTTTTGTGATTAACTTTTCATGCATTAATCCTTAAGTCTTTTATCTCTGAATAGATACAAGTCATGGAATAGTCACACTTGTATAGTCCATCCCATGTTTCTTGATATCTTGAGTAGACTATGATATACAAATTAGTATGACATCTCATGTCAACTTATTTCAGATGGCCATGCATTTCTAGTCTCACTCAATCAAGTGGCCTAAGATATTACTCCCATTATGTGGGAGGACTTATCTATATTGATCAAAATATCCTCTACATTGATTGTGATATATCCAACATCGCCTTTATAGAACAACCGATTCCATTGCACGCTTGATCGTATCAAAATATCGACTCACGATGTTGGGATAATGATTATCTCAAGTCTAAGGATCATATACATATTAATCACTATGAGTAATGTTGTGACAATTACATAATAATCCAAGAAACATACTCATAGCGAATCAGGTCAATATGTTGTTCTCTAACACACATATTCATGCATTGATTTTGACACTCCATATCAATGATAACTCTTTATCATCAATCAACTACATGTTAGTCTTAATGCATTATTGTTGTCCTAGTCAACAATAATACTTGACTAAGGATATTTTAAGAATAATCATATTATTCTCGGGACATTATTATAAAAAAGTTTATTTGTACACGGTAGGAAAAACTCAAATAATAATGACAACGCTTTATATTAATAAACATGGTAGATCAAGTATGTTATTACAACCATCTCATGATTGATCTTTGGGCATACTCTTACAATCTCCCACTAGCACTAAGACCAATCAATCATATATCTAATACCAAGAGACTTAGTGTGACGATCATGCTTCCGCTATGTCGAGGCTTGGTCAAGGATCAAGAATGTTATCATCTGTAGGTACTCTACATATCTCAACATCTCCTCGATCGATAATCTCGAATAAGATGATAGCGCCTAAGTATATGTTTGGATCATTTGGTGAGATCTGGGTTCTTTAGCTTGTGCAATAGCTCCATTGTTATCACATCGAGTTCTATAGCATCCGATATGCTAGGCACAACCCTAGTCCAAGAATGAACTTCTTGATCCAAACCGCTTCTTTTGCCTCACTTGGTCGCAATATACTCAACCTCTGTTGTAGAATCGACATCGTACTTTGCTTTGAACTCTTCCACTCACAAAGACCACCATTAAGGCAAAACACAAATCCGATTGCGATCGAGAATCGTCCTTGTCGGTTTGAAGTCGCATCGGTGTAACCTTTACACTTAGCTCTTCCTCACCTCCATATATTAGGAACGTATCCTTAGTTCTTCTCAAGTACTTAAGGATATTCTTGATCAGTAGTCCGATGACCTTCACCGGATCTACTTGGTACCGCCGTCATACTTAAGGCATACGAGACATCTGGACGGGTACATAACATGGCATACATGATAGATCCAATAGCGAGAAGCATATGGAATTTTACTCATGCGTCTCTCTCTTGTGGAGTTGAAGGACACATTTCCTTGAGAGTGAAATACCATGTCTCATAGGTAGAAATCCTCTTTAGATTCTTCCATACCAAACCTTTTCGATTACTTTATCTATGTATGTACTTTGGCTTAGACCTAGTAGTCGTCTTGATCTATCTCTATAGATCTTGACTCCTAAGATGTAAGTAGCTTACCAAGTCCTTCATAGAAAAACAACTTCCTAACCAAGTCTTAATAGACGCAAGGTAGGTATGTCATTTCCCATGATAAGTATGTCATCCACATATAGTACCAAGAATGTGATAGTGCTCCCACTAACTTTCTTGTAAACACATGGTTCATCTTCATTTTGATAAAACCAAACTCTTTAATTGCATCGTTAAAGCGAAGATTCCAACTTCAGAAGCTTGCTTTAATCCATAAATGGATCTTTGTAGCTTACAAATCTTTCCAGCATCCTTTGGATTGACAAAACCTTTAGGTTGTGTCATGTACACATCCTCTTCAAGTTTCCGTTAAGGAAAGTCTGTTTTGGCGTCCATCTGCCAGATTTCATAATCATGAAATGCAATTTATGGCGAGCAAGATCTCGATGGATTTAAACATAGCTACAGGAGAAAAGGTTTCATCATAGTCAACACCATGAATTTGGCGAAAACCTTTAGCGACTAATCGCCCTTGTATGTTTGTATCGTTACCATCCATGTCGGTTTTCTTTTGAAAACCCACTTGCACCCTATAGGTTTAACCCCTTCGGGTGGGTCAATCAAAGTCCATACTTGATTTTCATACATGGAATCCATCTCAGATCTCATGGCCTCAAGCCATTTCTCAGAGTCTGGGCTCGTCACCGCTTCTTGATAAGTCCTAGGCTCATCTTGATCTATAAGAAGAACGTCACCATGTGTTGTAATGAGAAATCCATATCTCTCAGGTGCATGGCGTTCTCTTAAAGATCTTCGTGGTGGTTGTGTTTCTACAGCAGTTACTTGTTCCTCAATTTCTTGTGGAATTTGCTGTTGTTCTATCACTGGTTCAGTGGTATCTTGTGATTCTCGAATTTCTTCAAGTTCAATCTTTCTCCCACTTCCTTTTCTAGAAATAAATTCTCTCTCTAGGAAGACACCAGTCCGAGCAACAAACATTTTGTTCTCAGTGGGATTAAAGAAATAATAACCTTTGGTTTCTTTCGGATACCCCACAAAAATACACTTTTCAGATTTAGGTTCAAGCTTAGTAGACGCCGGCGCTTAACATAAGCTTCACAACCCCAAATTTTCATAAAAGACATACTGGGACGTTTTCCAGTCCACATCTCATATGGCGTCTTTTGAACCGATTTAGATGGAACACGATTTAGTGTGAAAGCAGCTGTCTCAATTGCATGTCCCCAAAAAGAAGTCGGTAGATCAGCATGACTCATCATGGATCGAACCATGTCTAATAAAGTTCGATTTCTTCTCTCAGAAACTCCATTCCATTGAGGAGTAGCAGGAGGAGTAAGTTGTGAGACAATCCCACATTCCTTCAATAGATCATCAAACTCTAGGCTCAAATACTCTCCACCTCGATCGATCAAAGTGACTTGATAGTTTTGCCTAGTTGATTTTGTACTTCATTTTGAATTCCTTGAACTTTTCAAGAGACTCGGACTTATGGCGCATGAGATAAACATACCCATATCTCTGAAATCATCGGTGAAAGTAATGAAGTATTGAAATCCACCTCGGCTGGTATTTATTGGTCCACATACATCGTAATGTATTAGGCCCAATAAATCACTAGCTCGCTTCACTTTTACTAGTGAAAGGAGATTTAGTCATTTTTCCCAATAAGCAAGATTCACATACTTCAAATTGTTCAAAAACAAATGAATCTAAGAAACCATCTTTATGGAGTATGGATATCGTCTATCACTTATGTGGCCCAAACGACAATGCCAAAGATAAGTTTGATTTGAGTCATTTATTTTAGATCTTTTAGTATTTATGTTGTAAATAGGGTTCATTTGATCTAAAATATAGAGGCCATTAATCAATTGTGCCGAGCCATAGAAAACATTATTGAGATAAAAGGAACAACAATTATTCTTAATAATTATCTCAAAACCAATTTTGTCTAAACAAGAAACTGAAATAATGTTTTTAGTCAAACCGGGCACAAAATAACAATCCTCTAAAATTAAATCAAGTCCACTAGGCAAAGATAAAGTATATGTTCCCACACTAATGCAAAGAACCTTTGCTCCATTTCCAACTCGCAGTCCACATCTCCTCTAGCCAACGTCCTACTCCTTTGTAGTCCCCATGCATGTAGTACAAATATGAGAACCACAACCAGTATCTAATACCCAAGAAGTAGTAGTTGATAAATTAATATCAATAACATAAATACCAAGCGTACATTCCGCTTGTTTTGGCTTTCTTGACTTCCTCAAGATAGATAGGGCGATTCGCTTCAATGTCCATCACACCACAATGAAAGCGCTTTCCTTCCTTAGACACTCCACCTTTAGGTTTCATTGCAGCCTTTCCTTTGCCGGGCTTGGGCTTACCTTTACCCTTGGGCTTTGTCTCGAACTTTGGCCTTTCCTTGCCCTTGTTGTTACGGACCATCAAGATGGGCTTGGGTCCAACTTTTTCATGTTACCTTCATTTCAGTAACATACCGAGTAATCGTGGCGTAGTCTTGTCAATTTCATTCATATTGAAATTAAGGACAAACCGGTCAGTAGCTATCCGCAACGATTGCGAGAATAACATCGGTGGCCAACTCTTGGCCCAATGGAAAACCAAGCTTAGATGGACTTTCAATATAGCCAATCATCTTAAGGACATGAGGTCCTACTGGGCTTCCTTCAGCCAACTTACATTGGAATAGGGCTTTAGAGATATCGAACCTCTCTTGCCGTGCTTGCCCTTGATAAAGTTCTTTCAGGTGCTCGATCATATCATGAGCAACCATGTCCTCATGTTGCTTCTGAAGCTCAGGATTCATAGTGGCAAGCATAAGGCATCCAACATCTACCATGTCATCGAGATACTTCTTGTAAGCATCTTTATCGCTTCGAGGCATTAATAGGTGGTTCATTAGGAAGTGGTTGTTCAATGACATACAATTTCCGTTCTTGTTTGAGGACAATCCTCAAGTTACGGAACCGAATCAAGAAAATTCAAACCATTCAATTTGTCCTTCTCAAGGACCGATCGCAATGATAGTGTGCTAGTATTTGCAGCCATAATATATCTACAACAATTAAATATGCGTGTGAGTAAATTTACCAAGTTTATATAAATCATTAAAAGACTTTATTAAATGATGATCCCACTATTTTATTTCAAAATTAATAACCCCATATATTAATT
The DNA here is from genome assembly GCA_025506655.1 of Gossypium rotundifolium. NCBI lineage: Eukaryota > Viridiplantae > Streptophyta > Magnoliopsida > Malvales > Malvaceae > Gossypium > Gossypium rotundifolium. The sequence continues at coordinate 95,146,065 of CP106732.1, read as the reverse complement.
TCGAAAAACTTTCTCCAAAGTATTTCTAGTGGGTTAAGGACCCATATTTCACCTCCTCTTAAGTCACTTTGGCTTTACTCTCAAGACTATGGTTATTTAGGTAAGCAACTTTTGCTAATTACATCATATGTAACTCCTAATATTTGATGAACAACTCTTGTTCTAATCATCTTATGATTTATCCAATTTAATTGCCTCTAGGTTTCTAATCCTATTAGAGTAACCTAGTTAAGTCATTAACCAATTTTTAACCAGCTAATATCACTTGTTTATTCTTCGCGTTTAACCAAGATAAATACTAGTACTTTGCTTTGGCATAACCTACATAGTATTGATCGAGGCCTTAACGAGGGCAAAATTGGAAGGCCATGTTGACTTAATATTTTAATAGAGGGATTTTATTAAGGATGTTCCATCTCACCAATTATGGTCTAATTTAGTCCATTTAGTCTTTTAATTGATCTCATCAATTAATTGGGTTTATTATTAAATTTTAATATATAAAATTGGCATGCTTTAAACATCCATAGCATCTCATACATGAATAAATAAAGCAATAAATAAATGCAATAGTTATAGCCCATAAACTAAGGTGATTCAACCCAAGCCAATGGGAGAACCAAAAGGAAACCTAAAGGTGTAAGCGGTTTCATAAACTATCATTCTTCAATAGTTGTCCCAACTTCCTTCTCGTCTGCCCATAGCAACTTTTGCAAATTACAATATGCGTAAACTCGCTTTTACATACGAGGAGTAAGATGAGAAGAGAAATACAAGAGAATAGTAGTAAGGCACGACACGCAGTCGTATTTATAAAATTACAACCTTTTATCAAATGGGTCATCAGGCTATAACTATGCATTTCAAACACGTGCATGTCAAAAAATAGCATACATAATTCAATGCTCTTTTGCTAAGGTGAATTATAAAATATCCTTTCAACCTTATGTGGCCCATCAAGTTTATATATATTTCTTTTATTAACAAAATATACTATAATAAGAAATGGGGTCCGAGGCGGTCGGAGGAAGCGGGTCGAAGGCCCGCGACCGAGCCGTCCTCGATCCCCATCCTCAAAATATGAGAGGGATGTTACGGTAGGATTCAAAAGTGCAGGCGGAGCCCCAAATGATGGACCGGTGGTACAAATCGCATACCCAGTCAAATGAAACCTCACGATTTGATAACTTTTATCAACGGAATCGTGTTTTCGATTTTAATCCTTGAGGTTCATATCGGAACAACCCTTGTTCCACAAGCCGATTAACCCTCATCGAAATCAGAATTCCACCGTCGCAATATTACAGATTTGTTAATAATTAAGAATAACATAAGATCGAATAGGCCACAACACCATGATTAACATTTAATCAATTATCGAAAGGAACAGTTATCGGGTTATGCTTAAACGATTTAAACAACCAAAACGTAATAAAATAAAAGCATGCATCTCATACAATTGCATCACCCAAGTATTTAAACCCGAGTCCGTATCACACAAGTGGCTCGATACCATCATTGAACGCCAAGACCCCATGGCGCAATGAAATAAAATTAATCCGGCGATCCAAACCATGAATCCATGTGAGAGAACTAATCGGGTGAAATAAAGGTTTCAAATTACCAAAGTTTCAATCAATAGATTATGATACCTCGGCGACAAGATATCGATCTCATCGTCAACCAAGCCACAACCTTTACGATGTCGGCCTCACGTAATCCACCGGTTTGACTATGAACGCGAAATCTCCAAAACTATTTTTCGTAGAGGTGTTTTGCTTGACGGTACGCTAGACCTTTTAAGCAAAATTCTTAGGTTTTTCTTCACATATTACCCTTTTATATATCAAGATTAAATAAATATAATAATGTTTTAACCGAAAATTATAATTACATTAATTATACCCAAAAGTTATAATTACATTAGTTATAACATGGATTTGATAAACTATATTTATTTAAATTTATATAGGAACCAAATTCATATATTAATTCTCATATTGATCAAAATATCCATCCCTTCTTCAATGGCTTATTTGCACTTTAAGGACCTCTAATTTAATATTCTATGGCTATTAGACACCTCTACCTTGAAAAAAGAACTTTCACACTTTATGCGATTTAGTCCTTTTTCCCTTCTTCAATGGCTTATTTGCACTTTAAGGACCTCTAATTTAATATTCACAATTACCTTGAAAAAAGAACTTTTACACTTTATGCATGCTATTGCTCAAATTGAAGTACCAAAATTTCCACATAGTCATATATCAATGCCATAACACATAAAATAACATCAAAATAATTTTCCTCAATCTCTGATTAGTGGTCTCAAAACCACTATTCTAACTAGGCCTGAAATCGGGCTGTTACATATTACATGGCCTAGTACATAGCCTGGCACACGGGCGTGTAAGTTCATTTCTAAGAGTACAGGGCCTGGTACACGGGTGTCTGGCTTGGCCTTGTGACCCAAGTCAGTGAGTTACACGGGCATAGACTCGGGATAGGACACGGCCATGTGTCCCCACTTCGAATGTCTACATGGCCTGGCCACACCCCATAGTTGAAGGACCTAGGGCGTTTTACTATCCCTTGCTCAATTGGAAATCATTATGTTGGTAAGGTATTATGTGATTTAGGAGTAAGTATAAATTTAATACCTATGTCTATCTTTAGGAAGCTGGGAATTGGTAAGGCAAGACCTACCATAGTCACGCTGTAACTGGCTGATCGATCTTATGCACATCCATAAGGTAAAATTGAAGACATGCTGGTAAGAGTAGATAAATTTATTTTTCCAGCTGATTTTATTATTTTAGAATGTGAGGCTGACAAAGATGTGTTGATTATTCTTGGAAGACCTTTTCTTGCTACAGGTAGAACATTAATTACTGTGCAAAAAGGTGAGTTAACAGTGAGGGTAAATGATTAGCAAATTACTTTCAATGTATTCGATGCCTTGAAATGCATCGATGAAAAGGAGAAGTGTCATGCCATTGGGTTGATTGAAACCGTAGTGGAGGAGGAGTTTGCAAAATTTTGTCATAGCAATTTTGATTATGATTAAGATCTATCTGAGCTAAGTGAAGTAGACACGCTTGTAAAATCAGTGAAATCATGGAGACCAAGCAATTGATGCATAGACCAAGGAAGAAGTTTGAATCCTTGGATTTATCAGATCATTCTTTTAAACCTACTAAACTTTCTATAGAGGTACTTGCCAAACTAGAGTTAAATCTTTTTCCATTGCATTTAGAGGATGCCTACTTGGGAGACAACAACACTCTGCTAGTAGTTATATCTGTAGAATTTACACCTGATTAAGAGGTCAAGTTGCTAGATGTTCTGAGGAGATCTAAGAAGGCGTTGGGATGGACAATTGCCGACATCAAGGGAATCAACCCTACTATCTGCATGCATAAGATTTTGTTGGAAGATTGCCATACTGATTCTATTGAACACTAGAGAAGGTTGAACCCAATCATGAAGGAAGTTGTCAAGAAGGATATTCTCAAGTGGCTCGATACTAGAATTATATACCCTATTTTAGTTAGTTCATGGGTGAGCCCTAGACAATGTGTACCCAAGAAAGAAGGTGTCACAGTCGTTAGCAATGAAAATAATGAGCTGATACCAACTCGTACTGTCACGGGATGGAGAGTATGTATGGACTATCACAAGCTTAACAAGGCAACTAGGAATGACCATTTACCTTGCCATTCATCAATCAAATGTTGGATAGATTAGTTGGGAAAGCCTTCTACTGTTTCTTGGATGGGTATTCAGGGTATAACCAAATGCCCACAACTCCTAATGACCAGGAGAAGACCACTTTCACATGTCCATAGAAGACTTTTTCATTTAGAGAATGTCATTTTGTAACACCCCTAACCTGTATCCGTCACTGGAACAGGGTTACAGAGCATTACCGAAGATTTTGAAAACAATCACAGATAATTGTGATATTTACTGTTCATAACAAAACTATCCACTTGAGTCATAGTCACTAAATTATTTATATCTTGAGCTAAAAAATTCTAAATTAAGATCCGCTTGATTTTTTCGGAACTAGACTAAAATATATTCCTACCATAAAATTTTTAGAATTTATGGTTTAGCCAATAAGTACAGTTAATTCTTCAAATTCATCCTTGTTCTGCTGTTTGACAGTTTCGACCTTTCTTCACTAAAAGTTAATTATCTCTTATTACGGGATTCGGATGATGTTCCTGTTTGTTTCTCTTGAAATTAGACTCATTAAGAAATTAAAAATATAAATTTAAACCCCAAGTATTTTTTTGTACAATTTTTAATGATTTTCCAAATTCAGAATAGGGGAACCCAAAATCATTCTGACCTTGTCTTACAAAAATTAAAATATCTCATAAAATGAAATTATTTTGCTTACACCATTTATTCTATGTAAAATTAGACTCGATAGGCTTTAATTTCATATTTTATTCAACCTCTAATTTGATTTCCACAATTTTTGGTGATTTTTCAAAGTTATACTACTGCTACTGTCCAAAATTGTTTTAATGCTAATTTTACTCTTTCAAGATTTCTTTGTATTAACTTTCATTTCGACATAAATAACACCAAAGCATATCTATAACTAGCCATTGCAATAGCTAGTCATTATACAATATTTACATATATGTCATCATAGTTTCATAGGCATAACTTACTCATTTTCAATCTTACCAAAAGTTTATCACATACCAAGCTCATTCATATGAATTTTTTGTACATACCTGTACCAACTCGTAACATATCATAATCTTTCTCATCTTTGGCATAATCTTTGAACTACCCGTTGAACCACTTGGAATACTAAAGGATACTCGGGAATCTCATACACAATGTACCATACCAGCGCCATATCCCAGACATGGTCTTACATGGAAATCTCATATTGATGCCAATAGCCCTGCTATGGTCTTACATGAAGTCTCATATCGACGCCATATCCCAGATATGGTCTTATATGAAATCTCATAATGATGCCATATCCCAGATATGGTCTTATATGTAATCTTAGTGACCCTAATGTGATGACATTTGTATCCTATTTATTCCTAATGTTCAAACGGGATTTTCTCATTTGTCATATCACCGTCGATTGTATCCACATTGTGATTTATAAAATTCATATATTAATAAAACATTTAAAATACAATTGTAACATTGCATTATTTACACATGAACTTGCCTCGACACAAGAATGGTGAAATGGGCCTAATCGTCACATACTTTATTTTTCCCCCGTTCTAGGTTCGAACCTCGATTTTATTGATCTATATTATCACATTTGACTTATTTAATCATTATACGGTTCAATTTAGCCCAAAATCATATTTTGGCAAAATTTACATTTTCCCTTAAACTTTGTCATATTTATATTTTAGTCCCTAGGTTCGTAAAATGATTTTCATTCAATTTCTTTGTACTTTAAGCCTAGCCGAACCATTTTCATGCTTATAGCAGCCCACATTTACCATTAAAATAGATTTTTACAACACTTTTTATACTATTTTACACATAGGTCCTTTTTATGCATTTTCATCAAAAATCACTTAGCAAAAGTTGTTTATCTAACATTAAACATCAAAATACATAAATTTCTAACATGGGTCAAACCCTAGACCTTCATCATATCTCAAATTAATGGTAGAAATATATAGATCATATTACAAGGATTTCAAAAACATGAAAATAATTCAAAACGGGGCTAGAACGGACATACAATCGAGCTTGAAAGCCTAAAAAACCCTAGCCATGGTTTCCTCATGCAAATTTTGGCCAAGGATGAAGATGGACAAATTTTTGGGTTTTTTATTTTGTTTATTAAATCATTTAATTACTAAATGATCAAAATGCCCCTAACTTAAAAATATTCTATTTCACCTATTTCATGTCCATTTTTGTCCAACAAATTATCCAATGGTATAATTACCTTTTAAGGACCTCCAATTTAAAATTTCATAGCAATTAGACACCTCTAGCTTCTAGAACTCAAGTTTTGCACTTTTTATGATTTAGTCATTTTAACTAAATTAAGTGCCCAAACATCAAAATTTTTGAACGAAATTTTCACGAAATCATTTCAAAAACTGTAGATCATAAAAATATAAGAATATTAAAATTTTTCTCGTCAAATTTGTGGACCCGAAACCACTGTTCCGACTAGACCCAAAATTAGGCTGTTACATATTTGGGTTGTGTAATGCCCTAGCAACATTTCAGCATTGCATGTTGATGATATTCTCAGACATGGTGGAAAAATTTCTGGAAGTTTTCATGGACGATTTCTCTGTGTTTGACAGCACCTTCGAGAGCTGCTTGAAGAACTTAAAATTAGTTCTTTGTCGGTGTGAAGAAACTAATCTTGTTTTAAATTGGGGAAAATGCCACTTTATGGTTCATAAAGGCAATTTTCTGGGACATAAAATATCACAGCGATGGATTGCAGTGGACAAATCCAAAATTGAGGTGATAAAAAAATTGTCACCTTCGACCACTGTAAATGGTATCACGAGTTTCTTAGGCCACGTGGGATTTTATAGAAGATTTATTAAGGATTTCTTGAAAATATCCAAACCCCTGTGTGTTTTGTTAGAGCATAATAGACCATTCAATTTTGATGAACCTGGCTTGCAAGCATTTGAAGAATTGAAGAAGCAATTGGTGACAACACCGATTGTAGTACCACCAAAGTGGACATTGCTATTTGAACTTATGTGTGACTCCAACGACTTTGCTGTAGGTGCAGTGTTAGGGCAAAGGAAAAAAAAGTATTTCATGCTATATATTACACAAGTAGGACCTTGACAGATGCACAACTCAACTAAACTACCACTGAAAAAGAGTTCTTAGCTGTGGTATTCACGTTTGATAAATTCAGATCTTATTTAGTTGGTACCAAGGTCACAGTTTATACAAACCACTTTGCTATCATGTATTTAGTGAACAAAAAAGATGCTAAACCAAGGTTGATCCGGTGGATACTTTTGTTGTAGGAATTTGATCTAGATATTAGAGATAGAAAAAGTATTGAGAATCAATTGGTTGGTCACTTGCCGAGATTGGAAGCTAGACTTGAAGATGACAATATTAAAATCATTAAGGAAGACTTCCCAGATGGGCAATTGTTAGTTGCCATGGCATTAGTTTGGTATGCCGCTATCATGAACTTATTAGTGAGTGGGTGGATGCCCCCTAATCTTAATAGCCAAAGAAGAAGGAAATTTCTTTATGATGCTAGACACTATTATTGGGATGAGCCTCTATTATTCAAACATTGTACTGATTAAATAATTCGGATAAGTGTCCCTGATAATGAAATTCAAAGCATTTTGCAACATTGTCATTCAACTATTTACGGAGGACATTTTGGAGGCATGAGAACTGCTGCCAAAGTTCTCTAATCTGGCTTTTATTGGCTGAACATGTTCAAGGATGCTCATGAATTTTACCATGCATGTGATCATTGTCAAAGGATGGGCAGCCTCTCTAGGAGGCAAGAAATGCCACTACAAAATATCATGGAGATTGAGTTGTTTGGACTAGACTTTATGAGTCTATTTCCACCCTCCTAGGGAAATTTATACATACTTGTGGCAGTTGACTACGTATCAAAGTGGATTGAAGCTATAACTTTCCCTACTAATGATGCCAAATCAGTGATGAAGTTCTTACACAAAAAATATCTTCACAAGATTTGGTACACCTTGCACACTTATCAGTGATGAAGGCTCTCATTTTGATTGCAAATTCATTGCTAATGCCTTGCACAGGTTGTAACATCCCCAAACCCGACCCATTCACTACGACCGAATCTGGTTATGTCACTGCGAAAAGACGGTCACAAATCTTTTTGACTTAGAATAAAACGTGAGAATTTATTAACTTTTAAAAACCATGTCTATTTAAAAGTATAAGTAAAACTGTGTGGTTATAAAATGTATGAATTAAGAACTTTAGAGGGTTAACGCTAAACCCTTACCTTGCAAATGATTTGGTTTCCTACCAAATCCCGAACCAACCAATGGTTCCACAGACAATTGGCCTCCCCCAATCGACCAAACGAAGGTGACTGCTTCACTTGATCGCCACCAAAATCCAAAGGCCCTATAAAGAAATCGGTTACCAAAACAAGAGATTAACACCTTTCCAAACAAAAGCCAAAACCAACTCTTACCCATGCAGAAAACGACAGAGAACAGAGGACAGAACATAAGGCATTCGGCCTTACCTATTTACCTTTTCTAATGATTGGAACTGAAACCCCAAAATGATCCACACTACACCTACTATTCGGCCAAAGTGCAAACTAAAAGAGGAGAGAGAGATTCGGCAACACAAGGGAGAGAGTCGACTAGAAAACAAAGCAAGTTTCGGTACAAGTTTTAAGAAGAAAGAAAAAGGTACGAGAGGAAGAAGATGACCATTCGGCTTAGCACAAGGAGAAAAGAGAAAAGAATGGTGAGAAGGTGTATGGTTCGGCCAAAGAGCAAAAGAGGTAAAAGCTTGAGGGCTCAAAAGCATTCGGCTACAACACTTTAGGAGACACAAATGCAAACTTTCGGCAAGGTGAAAGTTACTTGGGATTTTTGGTTTTGGCTACAAAGAAAGAAGATGAAAAGAAAAAGGGTTTTCTTTGTCTCACTTTCGGCAAAAGACTAGGGGAAGACTCAAAGGAATTCGGCACCAAAAGGAATGGAGAAACAATTTCGGCAAAGGGAACAAATGGGAAGAAAAAAAACCAAAAGGGTGAGCACCCCCTACTTATACCACTAAGGTTTCGGCATCCACCTAACTCCCTCCAACAAAGCCGATATTGCCCTCCTTAAGCACCCCAAAATCGGCCACTAGCTCACCTCCTCCTAAATCCTAAAATCTCCTCCTACTTTTCCTCCCTGACACTCATTCAAAAAGGTTTGAATGAGTCAACCTATATCCCACCTTCCTAGCTGAATTCAAAAACACAAAAGACCAAGTCTTTCCTCATCTTTTGAAGAGTCTTCTAGCCATCCAACACCTCCCTCCATGACGCCAAAAATAAAGGCCAGAATTGCTCCTTAGCAGCTCAAACCTGAGACCCCCAAAGCACCTTGAGGCGTCACCTTCCAAGCTCTTAAGTGGCGCCTCCTTGCCACTCTTCCAAGGAGATTCTTGCGTCAAAACCCTCCCAAGTATTCTCTTAAGACCCCCAAAAGCCAAGCTCCCTCTTTTAACCACTAAAACCAAAAATTTCCTAAGGCATTCCCAACCTTCCAGGGTTCTCCAAACCCCCTAAAAACTTGCCCAAGCACACAAGAAGCCTATCATCACATGAGTTACGACTAAATGCATAACCCTAGAACCGGGGTGTTACAATTCTACCCTCCTTAAAATAATTTTGTCCACGAAATTACTTGGCTAAACTAACAAGATCCTATGCTATCACACAAGACTCGATCTTAAAGAACTATCACCTTTCTAGGCGTACTTTCTCAATCTATACCCAAGGTTCCAAATACCTTACCAGCAACCAAACAACAGCCACCAAAATGAACAAAACAACATACAATATTCCAGACATACGAAACCTACCCGTTGACATATCCGGCACATCATCGTCCTCCCTCTGACGAGATGCAAAGACCCGTCCTGGCTATCTTGCCTCAGCGCTACCACTACCGCGACCTAATGCTTCACGACCTCTACCGAAACCATTTCCTCCATGGTTCGGACCACGACCTCTTGTCCCCTGCTGACTACCTCTGCCCGGCTGCACATAACCTTGATCTACTGACCGAGTCCTTTTGGGATCCAGGGGACAATGCTTAACCAGATGAGACTTGGACCTACACCGAAAACATTCTCGAACACGATTCCAGCACTCGCCCACATGGTACCTTCCACACTGAGCACACGGATGATCTGGATTCCCAGCAACTGGCTTAGAAACACGAACAGATGTCTCGACCCTCGATCTCTTGTGAATCCTCTCAAACGATTCTGACGATCCCGAGCTCCTCCTATCACGGTTCTTTCCTTTAGCTTCATCCTGCCTCTCAGTCCTTTTGACCTCCTCCGCTAACGAAGCTTCCTCCATGAAAATAGTGATACCACTGACCACATTGGCTCCTGCCACTTGCTCGAGCACCCACAACATAGCCCGCGATACTACATCGTCTCCTCCGGTCTGATCCCGATGTTCAGCCTCAGCAGCTGGTGACGGCACAACGCTCTCTGTCCCACGGCCAGACCCAACCGGTTCCGATACTGCCATCCTGCCTCTACCACGTCCACGAGTATTGCGACCACGCCCCCTAGAACTCATATCTAGCGTCGCGATTTAATCTGATTAAAAAAAATTTTATGCATTAGAAATTCTTGTTCCACTGTTTTATCCACGAGCAAGTTTTATGAAAAGAAGTTTCCGAGAGTGGTTCTTTCGATCAATCAAAGTTTCACTCCCCACCTAGGGGTAATCTCGTCATTTTCCTATAGGGGTATTTCGGTAATAACTCAGGGTCAATTTTGAAAATAGTTTTCCAACTTAAAGATATTTCAAAATTTACAAAATCTCAGAGGTCATCTTGAAAATTTGTTTTTTTCAAACAAAATGTGTTGCTAAAATTTCAGAAATCAGGGTTGTCTCAGTAATTTTGGAAGTTAAGGGCATTTTCGTAAATTCTCCAAATCAGGATATCTTGATATTTGTAAACCAGAAGTTTTCGGTATTTTTGTAAAGTAGAAACATTTTAGTAAAAGTCGAGATAAATATGAAAATTTAGAAACCAAGGGCATTTTGGTAATTTTATCAACCAGGGGTATTTTCATAAATTTCCACAAATCAGAGTATCTTGATATTTTTAAAAACTCGAAATTTTGGTATTTTGCAAAGTAAAAATCATTTTATCAAAAGTTCAGGGTAATACAGTAATTTTACAACACAGGGGCATTTTTGTGATTTTGCAAGTAGGGGTATTTTAGTAATTTTTTAAATCAAGAAAACGTCTTTCAAAATCAAATTTAGGGTTTCACAAACCAAAGGGTCAATTTGAAAACAAAATTAAAGGTTTTAAAACAAGAAGGCTAATCCTTTCGGTTTTAATAATTGGTTAAGCTATGAACAAGTCCTCTTGGTTAAGGTGAACCAGTAGCTACGCACTGGTAGGATTCAAGTAAAGAGGAGGTGAGTCGCTAGGACTTCTTAAATACCAAGCTCTTACTGAATACCATTCCTAGACATGCGTACCATGGTTACCACACCTTAACTCGGTGACTTACTTCACAGGTTTGTTTAATAGCTTTAAGTCTTATGCATATGTGTGAGTAAACTAATCCTAGGGTCCAATGGTCCTAATATTCTAATCTACGAGCCCAAACTAAGCCCATAATAAATCACACAAACAAATCACTTCAAGAGCTAGAAGTACTTACAGTGGACTTGAATTGAGGTACAAAAGCCATGCCAAAATAACCTAAAAAAAACTTTTTATAAAAGCCCACATTTCAAAAAGCCCATTTTAAAAACATTTTTGGGCCCAAAAACCCTCAAAGTCGAGTTTTGAACCGGGCTCTGATACCAAACTGTAACATCCCCAAACCCGGCCCATTCACTACGAATCGAATCAAGTTATGTCATCTGGAAAGACGGTCACAAATCTTTTTGACTTAGAATAAAACGTGAGAATTTATTAACTTTTAAAAACCATGTCTATTTAAAAGTATAAGTAAAACTGTGTGGTTATAAAATGTCTGAATTAAGAACTTTATTAAACATGTTGAATAGGTTGCCAATAATAAAATCATTTTCATATAGAAATTTTATGTTAATCTAGCCATAATTAAAATAGTACCAAAAATAATAAAAGGCCCTTATTACAACCCAATATTTAAACAAAGTACTTAAAATCGAAAGTGCATGTGGTTATCAAAATATCATCTTCTCGCATGGGCCACCTTGTCCTCTCGATCCCGATCCAAATTTACGCAACACTGAAAATGTTAAAGGAAAAGGTGAGTCACCAAGACTCGATGTGCAACCCTTTTTCCCGGTTTAGTAAAACACCATACATAATTCATAATCAAGCTTAACATGCACAAAGTTCAATATGCACCTAACCTAGCCATCCGAACACCTTTCTCTACCCCGTGTGGTACCAAACCACTGGTGGTGCCAAACCACTGGTGACCCAAAGTCACGATATTCATCAATGTGGTGCCAAACCACTGGTGACCCAAAGTCACGAATAATCCATCTGTGGGGCCAACCCACGTGTGATACCAAATCACTGGCGACGATCCAGTTTCTCAAAAGTGGGGCCAACCCACGGTGGTGTTAAACCACAGGGATGAGTCGCTATGAGGTGCCAAACCTCTGGTGTCCCAAAGACACAAATGTGATACCAAATCACTGGTGACCGAAGTCACGAATCCAATGATGGAGCCAACCCATCGTGTGATACCAAATCACTGGCGTCAATCCCTCAATATCATCTTGTGGGGCCAACCCACTGTGGTGCGAAACCACGGGGACGAGATGCTATGAGGTGCCAAACCTCTGGAGGTGCCAAACCTCTGGTGACCCAAAGTCACAAAATGTGGTACCAAACCACTGGTGCCCGTCGGCACGAATATCACTGCCCCCTCCACTCGTTAACCCACATCAATCAATGATATGCATTTTAACAGAAACATACTGACATGCTTGCTTAGTAACATACATAAGATTTATCATCAACCAATTATTATAGCACATATACCAGATAGGTCATGCTTACCAAAAGCATCATAGAGAAAACTCATAACAACAGGGACTTACCTGATCCCTTGCCTCATACATTAATGGTATTTAATCCACCTTTTATAGATTCAATCAACATACAATATAGTAAGCACATTTATCAATAGAAAAGTGTGTAAGTACACACCTGCAAGCCTTAACCAAAGAACCAATCTAAGACCCTCGATAACCTCGATAACCTTACTCCTATAATCGGCCAACATAGACATTAGAACCAAGACCATTCGGCCAAAGCAAATAACTCTAGAGGGTTAACGCTCAACCCTTACCTTGCAAATGATTTGGTTTCCTACCAAATCTCGAACCAACCAATGGTTCCACAGACAATTGGCCTCCCTCCAATCGACCAAACGAAGGTGACTGCTTCACTTGATCGCTACCAAAATCCAAAGGCCCTATAAAGAAATCGGTTACCAAAATAAGAGATTAACACCTTTCTAAACAAAAGCCAAAACCAACTCTTACCCATGCAGAAAATGACAGAGAACAGAGGATAGAACATAAGGCATTCGGCCTTACCTATTTACCTTTTCTAACGATTGGAACTGAAACCCCAAAATGATCCACACCACACCTACTATTCGGCCAAAGTGAAAACTAAAAGAGGAGAGAGAGATTCAGTAACACAAGAGAGAGAGTCGACTAGAAAACAAAGCAAGTTTCGATACAAGTTTTAAGAAGAAAGAAAAAGGTACGAGAGGAAGAAGATGACCATTCGGCTTAGCACAAGGAGAAAAGAGAAAAGAATGGTGAGAAGATGTATGGTTCGGCCAAAGAGCAAAAGAGGTAAAAGCTTGAGGGCTCAAAAGCATTCGGCTACAACACTTTAGGAGACACAAATGCAAACTTTCGGCAAGGTGAAAGTTACTTGGGATTTTCGGTTTTGGCTACAAAGAAAGAAGATGAAAAGAAAAGGGTTTTCTTTGCCTCACTTTCGGCAAAAGACTAGGGGAAGAGTCAAAGGAATTCGGCACCAAAAGGAATGGAGAAACAATTTCGGCAAAAGGAACAAATGGGAAGAAAAAAAAACCAAAAGGGTGAGCACCCCCTACTTATACCACTAAGGTTTCAGCATCCACCTAACTCCCTCCAACAAAGCCGATATTGCCCTCCTTAAGCACCCCAAAACTGGCCACTAGCTCACCTTCTCCTAAATCCCAAAATCTCCTCCTACTTTTCTTCCCTGACACTCATTCAAAAAGGTTTGAATGAGTCAACCTATATCCCACCTTCCTAGCCGAATTCAAAAACACAAAAGACCAAGTCTTTCCTCATCTTTTGAAGAGTCTTCTAGCGTCCAACACCTCCCTCCATGACGCCAAAAATAAAGGCCAGAATTGCTGCCTTAGCAGCTCAAACCTGAGACCCCCAAAGCACCTTGAGGCGTCACCTTCCAAGCTCTTAAGTGGCGCCTCCTTGCCACTCTTCCAAGGAGATTCTTGCGTCAAAACCCTCCCAAGTATTCTCTTAAGACCCCCAAAAGCCAAGCTCCCTCTTTTAACCACTAAAACCAAAAATTTCCTAAGGCATTCCCAACCTTCCAGGGTTCTCCAAACCCCCTAAAAACTTGCCCAAGCACACAAGAAGCCTATCATCACATGAGTTACGCCCTAAATTCATAACCCCTAGAACCAGGGTGTTACACAGGTATAAGGTGAAACATAAGATTGCCACGACATATCATCCCCCCAAAAAATGACCAAGCTGAAGTTTCTAATAGAGAAATTAAGCAGATTTTGGAGAAAGTGGTGAACCCAACTCGCAAGGATTGGCCATCCAGACTAGATAAAGCTTTGTGGGCTTATTGTACTACGTTCAAAACACCATTAGGGATGTCACATTTTAAGCTGGTTTATTGAAAGCCTTGCCATCTACCTGTTGAGCTAGAACATAAAGCATTTTGGGCTATTTAAGAAATTGAACATGGATCGGATCACTGTTGGACGTAAATGATTATTAGAGCTGAATGAAATGGATGAATTCCAAGCTCAGGCATATGGGGACGCTCAACTATATAAAGAAAAGATAAAGCAATGGCATGAAAAAAAAATTATGCCACGACAATTTGAACCCAGATAGAAGGTGTTGTTATTCCGCTTTAGGCTCAAATTATTTCCAGACAAATTAAAATCTTACTGGTCAAAACCTTTTGAAGTAGCCCATGTATATCCTCATGGACCTATGGATGTTAAATATGTTAAGACTGGGCTCACATTCAAAGTCAATGGACAATTCTTGAATCATTATTGGGGTGCTACTGTGACTCGAGATAAATAGTTCATTGATCTCTAATATGTTTAACTTCAGTGTCTCGATGATTTCTTTTTGTTTTTATTTTTGCTGATTTTTTTCTCTCTTATCTATTCCATTTATTTGGTTTATATAAATTTTATTTTGTCTTCCCAATATTTTCATTTTTGATGGTAATAGAGGGTTCGGGGCCTGCATTACTCTTTGGCTCACTAGTAATTATTTCCCAAATATTTGGCCTTCCAAATATATATTTTTTATTTTTTTCTTTTCCCTTCAATTTCAATCACACCACAATCAGGCCATCATTACCGCTCATCCACTCGCCCACGTCACCCCATTACTTTGTCACTGTGTTATTTTTCTTTTACCCTAATCGTTTCATCTTCTTTTATAGGTAACCTAAGTTTTCTTTTTCTCCAAACTTGTATTTCTTTTACTTCTACAAGTTTTCACCTTTTTCATCTACCATTTGCTCTACCTTCTCCTAATGGTCAGATGTTTTACTCTGCAACCATCTGCTCTACTACCAAGCACATTTTTCAACCAAATAGCGGAAGACCAGTGCATGCACAATATCTCCAAGCGTCCTTTTTGCATGGAAAAAGGCTTCCTTTTTTAGGACGAGCCTTTTTTGGGATATGATGAGTCTATTTCTTCTGTGGTAAAATAACATGGTTGACATATTTTCTATTTGCATCCGAGGATATTTTGGCAAAGGTGGTTTTTGAGTTCTATGCTCATCTTACTTCTCCCAACAATGCTTTTATTTATGTTTAAGGAGCCATGATACTGTTTGATGAAGATGCCATCAATACGTAGTATGACCTTTCTGCTGTTCAAGATGAGCATAACCAATTTGCCACTACAATCACTATAGATGGTCTGAATCAAATTCTTCAAGACCTATGTATAGTAGGTACTAAATGGACGGTGTCAAGATAGGACTGTTACACTGTGGAGAAAGCCTCTTTGAAACCTAACTGTAGGGTTTGGTACCATTTCCTTCAAACACGCCTAATTCCTTCCACACATAACTCCAAGATTTCTAAGGAGAGGATGTTGCTACTCCATTCCATCATAAAAGGAAGGAAGATAAATGTGAGAAAAATCAAACTCAAAGAAGTCCACCAGTGAGTCTAGAAAAATGCAGGGAGCCTTAATTTTCCCTCTCTCATCACCACGCTGTGCCATCATGTAAATGTCTCTGTCCAGGCCATAAAGATGTTACTCCAAACAAAGGGGCCATTACAAAGCAAATTGTTGTGAAGTTTTCAGGGGAGGATTTGCCATGACATCCACCTCCTGGTTTTTCTTCTACCACTTCTAGCCCAACCTGTGCTACAATAACCCCCTCCACCTCAAATAGTGTCTTGGAGCAGCAAGTGCTCATTTCATTCGAAAAGTTGCAAAGGCAGTTCACTCTATTTAAGACCCAGCAACTGAGGATTGCTATAGACTTGGGCACGGGCATAGAAACAAATGGCCATCTTCTGGACCTATGTGGAAATGAGAGACACTACGATAAAGAGGTCTCTGCAAAATAATTTCCCCAAGCCTATACCTGCATTTCCTAGCTTCCCCAAGGAACTACACTCAGATGTAAATGAAGAGGAAGGTGAAGTAGAGGCCAGTGAGACAAACCCTACACCTACACACCCTATTAGTGAAGGACAAAAAGCAAAGGAACTTATGAAGGATGACAACATTGAATCAGTTGGTATTGCATCTGATAATGATAAAGAATAAGCAACTAACCCACCTTCTACACTACCTGAGGATGGCATTGCAGCTGTCTCACCTCCATCAACTGAACAAAAGATAGAGCAAGATTGTGAGATCAACATGATTATTGATGACTTCACCAAATCTTATAATGCAAAGGATGATGTGCCAATCAATTAATTGAAATGGAAGACACGCTACAAGCATGCTGCGCACAAATCCACTCGCTCCAATTAAAGTAAAAAAAATTACTCTAAGCATTCAATTTTTTATGCCATTTGTTTCTCTTTTCATTCCATCATGCCTTCAATATTTGTATCATATCATTTTCTGTATATATATATATATGTATGTTTTTGCATTTATGATTCTTCTCTGTTTATGTATTGAGGACAATGCATCCCTTAGGTTTGGGGTACGTTATGCAAATGTGTTGTGCATATAGAATGCATTAGATATTTAGTTATGTAACACCCCTTACCCGTGTCCAACGCCAGGACAAGATACGAGGCATTACTGTATTTAACCTTACTTGATCATGCATTTTCTAGCTATAAAATTCTGTTCTAACTTAAAACTTTTCCTTCTTAATCATAATGTGTACATTATGGGCCTACGAGGCCTTAAACTTACTTCTGGGAAGTTTCAGAGTTCATCCGAAAACTTTGGTACTCTTTGAAAATTTTTACTCAAATAGGGGTCACACGCTCGTGTGACATGGGACACGCCCGTGTGGGCAAGCCGTGTGATCTCACACGCCTATGTCCCTATCCCATGTGGAATTTGTTTTCTTTTCGAACCTACAGGTATTTTTACACGCCCGGACACATGCTCGTGTCAATAGCCCGTGTCCCTCACATGGCCTAGACACGGGCGTGCCCTTCACCTGTGGAGCTCTCTGTTTATGATGTCATCACACCTTTAATAACACACGGCCAAGGCACACGCCCGTGTGACGAATCAAATTCTCACAATTAAAATGCACGGGACACACAGCTCATCAACACACCTATATGAGTTGACTGTGTGTCACACATGGCCTAGACACACCCGTGTGGACAATTAGGGGCTATTTTTCAAGCCTCTTTGCCACCTTGAAACTTAAAATTGTTTATTTCATAACAAGAAGAACATAATATGACAATATCAAACTATGAAGAACCCTTAAGTTATCACTCATTTCATCCACATCTTACTCAATATCTTGCATGAATATTCATTTCATTATATCCATCAAACTTGGAACATGAACTTGAAAATATTGGCCAATTCAACATGGCCATTTACAAAAATGAATGTGGAGCATTAATAGCCAACCCTTTGGCCTTCATACATAACATGACACAAAATTATCAAGTTCCTATACATGCCATACTCAAAATGAATTAACTTTACTATACTGATAGAACGGCTGATAGTGTGATCCGAGCTCCGACATTCTATAATCCCCGAGCTAACTTAACAAAACTACAAGGAAAAAGGGAAAAGAGAGGGGTAAACATATAGCTTAGTAAGTTTGCATGAAATTCTAAAGCAACATAATTGCTTAAACCAAATTCATCCTTTTCAAGAAACAATAGCAACATATGTCTCAAAAGCTTAAACATACTTACTCACATTCATTCTTACCTATTTCATATCACATTATGATTTAGTAACTTGTACTTACTCATAGTACCTATATCACTTAATCATATGACTTAGCACATAAGCTAACATAAACATAAAATCAAATCTTCATCATTCTTATTATGAATGAAACTTAAGGTCATCCATAAACGGATTTGGCTGTATACCATTTCACATACTTAACGCTTTTGCCCATGAACGAATTAGATTATCGTAAGATATTTGAACTCATCATGCATAAATCTTGATGCCAACGTCATATCCCTGATATGGTCTTACATGGGGTCACCCCTTGATGTCGATGCCATATCCCAAATATGGTCTTACACAGAATCTTATAGCTCGATGTCAATGCCATATCCCATATATGGTCTTATATGAGATCTTCTTTTGGTGCCGAGGCCATATCCTATACATGGTCTTACATGGGACCTTCTTTATTCAATGCTAAACATGGGTAACCTCATTATTCTAAATCTTTATTTGGGATTTCACATAATTTATTTTCACCATTTCCTCATCGAGGCTTCATCACTCTATTATTCATAGCAATAACATACATTGTCGTAATATTAAGTAGTTTCAAACATCCAAACATTATGAAACTTCAACTTCATACAAACTTACCTCGATTCTCAAAATGTGTATCGATGCTCGATTTAGTCCTCAATTTTATTCTTGCCTCAGTTTTTTTTGAGCTTCGCATTTCTTGATCTATAATAATAATTTTTTTTAAATGCACACATTGACTAAATCGACTCATAATTCATATTTTGGCAAAATTATAATTTTACCCCTAAATTTTTTACATAATTACCCTTTTGCCCCTAGTCTTATAAAATGATTTTCATTCAACTTTCTTGTATTTCAAGGCTAGCCGAATCATATTATCAACTATAGCAACCTTTAATTTCTACTTTTTCACTCATGTATGACCATTGTCATAACTTTTACAATTTGGTCCTTACATGCATTTTTCATGAAAATCACTTAGAAAAAGATGTTTATCATACATCAAAATTTCATATTTCTCCATAAAACATCAAAATACATGCATGTCACACATGGGTAAATTTTTGAACATGAACCTTAGCTCAAAATATAGCTAGAAATAGCTAAACCGAGCTACAAGGGTTTCAAAAATAAGAACTTTAAAAACGAGGCTAGGATGCACTTACTATCAAGCTTGGAAGTTGAAGAAACCCTAGCTATGGAGAGCTTGAGAATTTCAGCTATGGTGAAGAAGATGGACATCAATTTTAGCTTTATTTTCCCTTTTAATTCTTTTATTAACCAAATGACCAACATACCCTTAATGGTTCTTTCTTGAGATTTTTCCTTCCCATGTCCATTTTTTTCCATCATCAAATATAATGGTCTAATTGCTAAATAATGACCTCTATAAATTTTCATAATTCTATTTCATACTTAAATCTTCTAGAATCTCATATTTTCCATTTTTTGCAATTTAGTCCTAACGGGCAATTTAATCACTAATTAATAAAATTTATTCATGAGATTTTCATACAATCATTAAATCACCTCATAAACCTTATAGAAATAATAAAACTCATATTTCTACTTTGGGTTTGTGGTCTCACACAACTATTCCGACTAGGCCCTAAGTCGGGCTGTTACAAGTTAAGTATATTCATTTTAGTATTTTTGTTCATTTTGTCATTCATTTTGCCATAACATACATAAATGGAAAAGATTGTTAGACTGTGATGGGTATAGTTTTGCTTATGATGTTCAATGAGGAGTTTAATTCTTCATTAAACCGAGAAAATTGTGACAGTGAATTAGGTGAGTTTAGCTTAGGATAGTTGCTTAAAAATTGACCCTTAAAAGTAGAATGTCCTAATTCCTATTACAATTAGTCTATAGTAAGTTCCTTGTAATAAACTTAGAGATTCTTGAAGCTAAGTTCAGTGAAATGGTTGTACTCAATAATGAATAAAATGACAAAGTTTAAGTAAAATCAAGAGAAAAATCAAAGAAATGCAATGAAACACTCCAATAGTCCAATGCTTGAAAATGTCGAATAGGTCAACAACATTTTGTTTGCTTCATTGTGTTTTTGATTCATTTTGATTCATTTTATTGTTCTCGGTATTATTTTAGAAAAACAGTTTGCTTGTCGCTTTTCTTTAAAAAACAACTCGAAGTTAAACTAATGCAACAGATAAACCATTTTTCAAGTCATTTTGGAAAATTAGTTGCCTTATCGATTTGTTTTTCAAAAATAGTTCCTTTGCAATGTAGTGGAAACTAGGGAACAATATCAAATTTTACCTAAGCCCGATATCGTGCATTATCTAGTTATTATGCTTGAGTAATTCATGCATGCAAAAATCACCAAAAGAAAAGTTACCAAGCCACAGACCATAAATAATTAAAAATTACAACCCAAAACCAACAAAGACTTAATAATACTCAATTAAAAAATAATAATTTGAGGTCAAAGTTTATTCTCTGAATGTAGAGTCTAGTCCTAATTTTGAGGTTTACCTAAAAACTTAAACACTATTGGGGGTGAACTTATGAAAAGCTCAGTGTGAGTCGAATAATTATTTAAACGGGCAAAAACATCAAATACAGTGAAACATATTAGCATTAACAGAAGAAAATAGAACCATCATAGGAATTTCATGTCATTACATAGCCATTATCAAATTGATGTCAAACGGTGTATGAGCATGGGCATTCATTCTGTAACATCCTAGATTAGGGGTTATGCGTTCGTGCATAATTCATGAGATAGTGGGATCGATGGGTGTGTTGAATGTGTTACGAAGAGTTTCAAGAACCCTAAGATGAAATGAAATATAAGAAAATGTAAGGAAATGTAGGAAATGTAAGGAAATATAAGGAAAATGTAAGGAAATGAAAGGAAATGAAAGGAAATGAGAGAAATGAAAGGAAATGAAAGGAAATGTAAGGAAATGTATGGAAATGTATGGAAATGTATGGAAATATATGGAAATGTAAGGAAATGTATGGAAATGTATGGAAATGTATGGAAATGTAAGGAGATGTATGGAAATGTAAGGAAATGCTTTAGAAATGTTAAAGAAACTAAACTAAAATAGGAAAGTGACCATTTTGGAAACCGAAGTAAATTAGGAGAGTGAACATTTTGGAAACCAAGCCAAAAGAGGAAACTAAACATTTTGGAAACCAAGCCAAAATAGGAAAATAAACATTTTGGAAACCAAACCAAAATAGGAAACTAAACATTTTGGAAACTTGGAAAATCTGAGCATGCTGAAAATTTTAGGAAACTTAAAATGACCTGGAATGTCGAATTTAAGAGCCCAAAGGGAGCTTAAGGCCAAGTGACCCTAAAAATATAAAGAACATAAAATTTGACCCAATAACGGACTTGGAAATGTGGCCTGAAGATGCCACCTAAGGCTTTAGGAAATGGCCCAAATGCAAGAGGTTTTGGGCCTGAGTTCAAGTCATCCAGAAGCAAATAAAAGAAATAAAATTTTGCCTCCATGAGTGTAGAATTGACGACACCTAACTAAATCTTTAAGTGATTTTTTTTATTTAATTACTTAGAGAGGAAGCAATGGGCGGCAATAGGGACTCTTAGGAGAAGAGTTTTATTCCTTTAAATTTCGACTAAATAGGTGGATAAATGAAGAATTATTCTTTAATTAGGAGAATGAGGGAAGAGTGGTGGCCAAGCAAAGGATTCTTGGCCTAGTAAATTCGACTATAAAAGGAGGGACTAGGGCCATTCATTATTCATTCTTCCTCTCTTTTCCTCTGTAGAATATTCTTCTTGAGCATCCATTCTTTTCTTCTTTTCTTTTAAGCCTCCTAGCGATTTCCTTCTAAGCCTATTATTCCTCTCTTCTTTCATCTTTGAAACCGAATACATAAGGGAATCATAGCCGATTGTTCATCAAGTCTCTAGCCAGATCTCGAAGGTTGAAGTGAAGGTGCAACCGATTCCTTTAAATAAGGGTAAGATCCAAGTTTAGTTTCCATTCTTTTATATTTTAGACTTATCGAAATTTAGGGACTAATTTTGATTATTAATCTTAGCGAATCATGGAAGGAGAAGTTCTTTTCCAAGGTACACCATAGGCCACGTGTTCCTAGTTATTCGGTGAATTTGGGATTTAAAATCCACAAGGTAAGCACCTAAAAGTATTCGGCCAAGGCTTGTATGATTATCTAGATCAATTCTTTAATTATTAAAAGCGAAAACTAACCCATATTGAGATTCAAGGTTAGCGAATAACAAGTGAAGGAAAACCAAGTTTTGGATTTGAATAAACACCAAATCGGCATCAAAGGTAAGTCTTTTACAAATCCTACTAGGATTTGGATATCACAGCCAAATAGAATTTATGCTAAGTAATAAATGATGAATCAAATGTAGGGACTAAGGATCTAAACTTTAGATCTAGCTTTTCGGAAACTCAAGGAATCGTTAAACAAATCAGGTGTGTACCCTACACTAAATCTTGATAGATTTACTTCAATTCATTATATGTGTTAATATGAAAGTGTAAGAATATGGCTAAGGTACAGTGTGTATTCCACACTATTCTTAATAGTTTTATGGTTTAAATATGCTATATATGTTAATGTGAAAGTGAAAGAGAGTGGCTAAAGTGCCATATTATGGTACAAAGTGCTAAGTCGTTTTCCTACTTCTACTAGGATTACTGAAATAAATATTATACAAGTGAAAAGTGATGTGAAAGTGAAATATAAATATGTTATGCATGATATTTATAATTTGGGGCATTCGGGATTTATGTGAAAGGGAAGAAGGTGTTGACTACGGTCTCACCAGCGTTATAAGTGAAAGTGATGACTTGGTCTCACTAAGTGAATGTGATGACTTGGTCTCACTAAGTGGTAACCGGTTACATTACGATGGTGGCTATGCCACAATATTATCGATGGGCGATGAGCACGTCATTGCAATGACGCCTTCGATGGAGTGTAGCGGAAGGAGGTTGACTTAGTAGTCCCACGGTTATAAAGGTTGTACGGGTGGAGTGTAGCGGATGGCATATAGGTTTGGGTTGGGTTTGCATCATTACCTTGAAATTGTTATATGCATATGAGTTTTATGGTGTGCCTATTTCTATTACGTTTAGTGTTGGTTACACTGAGTCTATCGACTCACCCGTTGTGGGAATATGTTTGGTGATGAGCGATAATGGACCGAGACGTGAGAACTTGTGGTGGCCATGATCGACTTAAAATGCAGTTTAATTTGAATATTTATTTTATTTTAAAATCTTGTACAATTTATTATTTTGGGTTTCATTTTATGTAATAAGGCCACCGTGGCAATTTTTATTTCTACTATAATTACTATGTTATGAGCTTAGGGCTTTATAAAGAGTAAGCCCACTTAATATGAAATGAGTTTAAATATTTTATCATTTGAAATAAATGGGTTTTGTTATAAAAAATAAATTTGTTTTCAACTCAAGCCCAACCCACAACGAGCTATCTTCCAAAACTCACGATTTCAAAATATTGAATGAATTTGGGTGAGTTACTTGAGGAACATAATCCATCCATTCTCGTGGTAGGGTTTGGGGTGTTTCACATTCATTCGAGTAACAATCATTAATTTTGATACCATTCGATAAAACAAAATACAACACATATCATAAATCAATAGCATTTGAATATTTCATGAGCATTATGCAATGCAAAAAGGTTCCTACCCATACCATCCGCTACACACCACGAGTTTCCTAAAACCCGTCATCCGAACTCCAAAACATTATGGGCTTAAGCCAGTTATGGTTAAAACAACTGATAACTATAAAGAAAATTTTGCCAGTAAGAATGCAGACAAGCTGCCAGTAAAAATGTGATAAATTTCCATTCCTCCATCGATACTCCAGGTGCAATGCACTGACTACGAATAATGCGGACTTAATATGCCGTCGGTACTCCATGAAACTCCTCCATCAACCAAAAAAATCCCAACCCAATGCATATGCAATATGTCACACAATCTCATACATAATCATATCTCAATACTTTTCACATTCATTTGACATGCTCATCATGTCCTCAATAATCACATACTTTTAGTAAATGGAAACAGTGTTCCAATCTTTCAAATTACCATTGTATTGGTATAAATCAATATTGTTCAATTTCACATACTTTATGGATTTTCATTATGCATAAATAGCACCCTTTTCAGTACACAATATAACAAATATCTCATGCGTTTAAATCATACATAAGCTTAATACCTCAACACATTATACCATTCATTCAAACATTCTCATATCTCATAACTCAAATATGCAATTACAAACTCAATCAAACATTCATACTATCAAACTAACAATTTTGCCAATATGTCAACCTTTTAAGGCTCGGAACATACCTGGTTCGACCACTAAAAAAATCAATAATTTGGGTATTAAGCCAATCCAATCAGCAAGCTAATTTATCAAATATAACATGATAGTTAACATTTTCAAACAATTTTATGAGTTTAGGACCCACACCTTATTTGTTGCTTCCTCGTAGCACACTAACAAATCTTCCAATTTTTGTTAATAATTCCTTAAACGAACCAAAACCAAAATTCAGTATAAATTCAATCAATTTACCACTAAACCAGCACCCAAACACCCACTTAGTAGTTCAAGCCAATCGTTGAAATTATAACTATTTTATGAATCCAAACTAGTTAGATTCCTTACATTGTATTGATGCGAACCATACGTACAATCGTTCTTCGCCTTTACGGATGATTTGGGGTGTTTGGGTCTGCACCTAATTTAATAATATACTGGAAAATCAGTAGCTAATTAATGATTAAATTCCTTCATTTAATCAATTCATAAACTTTACCCAACAACTATGTCAAAATAACAAACTAGTTACCCATAATTACACTTATGCTTCACGATTTGTGGGATCCGAATGACCAATCGATCAAGAACGTTTTCTCCTAATTGAAATGGGTCTAATAGCTGATTAGGAGGGTTCAAGAACTCAAATTAATGCTGGAAAAATATAGGCAAGAACCAAGAAACAAAACAACCCCCTTTCTTGCACATAGGTGCACGCACCACCACCCATGGTGGCCAAAATTAGTGTTAAATTTTAAAACGGTTTGAGATCTCATTAAATTCTGGAAAAATACCTTTGAAATAATTTTAAAACCCCCAAATTATAGATATAGAAATTTAGATTTTTAATGGACAAGATTAATTAAGAAATTGAAGAGAGAAGAGATTTTACCTAAGCTAGTTGAGAGAAACGACAATGGCACTTTCTTGGAAATGTTTAGGATCAATCTTGGAGTTCAAGATTTTAGATTTGGGGTTGATTTTAATGATAAAAAATGACAGAAATATGGTGGAGAATATGTTAACAAATCTTGTGGCAAAAAGAAAAAGAAAATAGATGGTAAATTAGGTATAGGCGATGACAACAATGGAGGAAAAGAAAAAAAAAATAAAATCAAAGAGAAAGAGAGGAGAAGAGGAATGGCTAGGGAACTGAGGAGGAGGATTAAAGGCTAATTATTAGTGAAAAATTAATATTTATACCTAGGTTAACTAGGCTTGGATGGCCCACACATTAAAACAAGGGGTTTTTGTCAAAAATTTTAATTATTTGCATGAGAAGGGAATTGAAGTTAGGATGTAACAGCCCAATTTTGGTGAAATCGGAACAGTGGTTTTGGGACCACAAATTCGAGCTGAAAATAAAATTTATTTTTATTTTATTATATGGACCGTATTATGTTAGAAATGTCATGTGAAAATTTTTGAAAAGAAAATTTTATCGATTATGTGCTTAATTACGGGAAGGACCAAATCACATAAAATGCAAAAGTTGAATTCTAGTAGCTATAACGATTAAATAGCTATGGAATTAAAAACTTAAAGTCCTTATAAGGTAATTAGTCCATTAAAGAAAAGTATGTAGATATTATGGTGACTCATCCATGAAAAATTAGAAAAAGGGTAGAGACTAAATTGAAAAGTGAAATATTTTAATTAATTAAAAGATGACAAAAAGAAATATCATCTTATTTTAACATATTATTCCCCAAAATACATGGAAAACTTAGGAGAAAGAGAAAAAACTTTCATGCCCAAATTGGGAAAGTTTCCTTGGCTCGTTTTTGTAATTTTGATATTTTTGAAACTAGGATAGATTAATCTATCTATTTGGGGGATTAATTTGAAAAGTTATCAAAGTACGAAAAATACGTCATGGATAAATATGCTAAAAAATAGAAATTTATGGTAGAAAATGAAAGGTTGTTGATAGATAAACAACTTTTACAAAGTGATTTTTGATGAAAACATGATTTAGGGACTAAAATGTAAAGTTATGAAATTTGGTGAAAAATTCTAAAATTTATAGAAAACATTGCTGTAAATTTTATGATGGAATTTTGGTTAGGCTTGGAATAGGGAGTAAATTGAAAAAATTTCATTTTTCGAGCCTAGGGACGAAATTGGAATTTATGGAAAAGTTAAGGGCAAAATGGTAATTTTGCCTAGGATGTAAATTGAGTCTGCATGAATATGAAATGTGATCAATTGATGTTAAATTTACTCGTATAGATTCTAATAGACCAAATTCAGAGTTAGAACGAGGAAAAGA
The DNA here is from genome assembly GCA_025506655.1 of Gossypium rotundifolium. Taxonomy (NCBI): domain Eukaryota; kingdom Viridiplantae; phylum Streptophyta; class Magnoliopsida; order Malvales; family Malvaceae; genus Gossypium; species Gossypium rotundifolium. The sequence continues at coordinate 95,119,025 of CP106732.1, read as the reverse complement.
GAAAAATGTCGGATTAGTAGATTTATGTACACGAACATTTGTCGAGGTAAGTTTGTGTAACTAAATTGTATATGTTTTTATTCTTGAATTCAATGTTGTGTTTGTGAATTGTATAAATGCCATAAATATGTGAAATAATCACATACTCGTTAAAGCCCAATAAAGATAATGCCCGATAAATGATAAATGATAAAAATGTTTCTTTTACGCTTGAAATGAATGCGAAATGTGTTTATTTGAATATTGTGAATATTACAAATGTATGAAATAATTACATGCTTGATAATATATGAAAAATGTTGAATCCCGTTTGAATAAATGAAAATCGATAGATATGTGATCTCCTGTAGTTGAATATGGTCCGGTATATGTTGCAGACGGGATTTAGCTCGGACGAGTAATCCTATTGACCTCATTTATGAAAGGATTTAGCTCGGATGGGTAATCCGGATATAACTCCTCTCGAGCATATGTTATGAATTGGATTTAGCCCAGACGGGTAATCTAGATCAAGCACTTTAGAATATATGTCATAAAAAGGATTTAGCCTGGACTGGTAATCCTGTTGTTTATATATATGTGGCTAGAGAGTGTACTCTCTAAAATAGTACCCTATGGGTATCATTAAATATGAATTGACGGATCTTGACTTGTACACCAATAATGTACTACCTGTGTATCCATCGATATTTCAGATAAATTCAACGGGTAAAAGTTTTTGACATGAGAAGATATGAATAAGAAATGAGTTATTACACATATCAGCCTAAAATATGTGAAAATGACGATACGTGATAATTGATTTATGGAAATATGAAATGATGATATTGTACATGGAATTTATTTGATGAGTATGTACATCCTTGATTATAGACTTGTACACCATGAGTGTACTAATCGTGACCTTAATATTCCTAGTAATATAGGTAAAGTTCTGATATGAAATGCTCTGAGCTTGAGATGAACTATTATGAAATTATTCATAAACCATAATATACACATATTTTAATCCCACATTTAGCATACTTTTGGATGATTTATCCCTTTAATTATGGAAATAGGTGCTCCTAATCTTTTGTTTTCATGTTTTATACTCAAGAGAGCACCAAAGGATGAAAAGAACGAGAAACAGGTTGAAGACGGAGAAAATGGGCCAAAGTACGAAATGCACAAGGCCTGGACCCCGAGTCACACAGTCGTGCCTCTTTAGCAAGACCGACCATGGCCTATAACTCAAATTACACGGACGTGGCACACGGGCATTCCCTGCCGTATCAAAGAAGAGTTTCATTCGGATTAGGGTACTTAGAGGCAAAGAAAGACATTCCAAAAGCCTATATAAACACCCTAAAGGCCAACCTTCAAGGGGGCGTTCAGCTAGGCCAAAGAACCAAGCTAGAGGGGCCGAATTGTGGGATTCACTTGAAGAAAGCAAGTTGATTCATCTCAAGAAGCTAGAATCATACTCAAGACTGAGGACCTCTCCTTCAATTCCTTTAGGGGGTTTTAGGGTTTTCTTTATGTTTTGTTTTATATTTTCTTTTGAGATGTATTGTTTTATGATTATGAACTAAACCCCTCAAATACTTGAGGGGGATGAAACCTAAGATGGATCTTGTTATTATTTTTTGAGTTGTATGATAAATACTTGATTTGTTCTTAACTATGTGTTCTTAATTCTTGTTTTGATATTTCAGGATATTGATTCAAGCATTTATGCTCTTAGGCAGAGGAGGAATAGACCCTATCTAAGAGTAGATCTAGCATAGTTAAGCGGAGTTGATCGCAACCCTACAGATAGGATGACGAAAATCTGTCGAATTAGGGTCAAACCTAATATGGGAGTCCATATATCGAGTTAATGCAATTCTAGGGGTTTTAATTAGAAAGAGATTTCAATTAATCAACCCAGGGTTAGATGTTAGTAGCCTCGAGAGAGGTATTAATATAAATTAGGGAATCCTACGTATCAAGTCAAGTGAATAAATCGTCTGGTTCAGAGTTAAATAACAAGTGAAATCTAGGTGGATTCTTCCTCGGGTATTGTCTCAATCAATTGGTTTTTCCCACATGTATTTCCCCAATTCAATCTCTTTGTCTTAGCGTCTTTAGCTTAGTAGTTAGTTAATTTTAGGTTAAACAACAATTACTTTAATTCTTAGGTTAAATAATAAAAAGAAAGTTAGTATTAGTACTTTTGGTTCCTTTAGGTTTGACAATCTGGTCTTGCCACTAAACTATACTACTGTTCGATAGGTGCGCTTGCCTCAAGTCATTGTCACAGTTAGTTTTTAGGCTAGATCATTCATTATATAAATTTTTAAGACTCTGACACAAAATCAAGTTTTTGGCACCGTTTCCAGGGAACTGAAATATTAAGATACCTAAATTTTTATTACTTTAGCCATATTTTATTTTTGCAATTAAATTTTATTTTTACTTTTGTAATTTTATTTTTCTTTTTATCTGTTCCTTGTAGGTACCTCTAGTTTATGACTAGAAGGAACCTGACAGGACCCTTAATTTATGACAGTGAAATAGAACATACCGCTCGCAGAAACTAAAGAGATGTCACTGAATAATTATCGGTGGCAAGTCATGAGGACAAAGCCTACTAAAGCAGCCGTTGTTTTCAACCTTGACGCGGTCACCATGTTATCTAACTAGGTAGAGATTTTAAATAAAAAAATTGATGGTTTGTATGGTTCTACACAGGTACATCCGGTAATACAGTACGATACAAATGGATGAGGGATGAATAACACAGAATATCTATTCGACAACCCCAGCACAGAGAACGAACAAGTCAACGATATGGGTAACTATTCTAGCCTTAAAATAATCTTTATAATAACACTTATAATGCAGGTTGGAGGTACCATCCCAATTTCTCATAGGGTAGTCAAGGTAGTCAAAGACTGCAACTTCCTCTAGATTTTCAACAACCACCTCACCAGTAGGAAAAGAAGCCGAACCTTGAGGAGATGCTGATGAAATTTATCTCGGTGTCAGAAACATGCTTCCAAAACAATGAAACCACGCTAAAAAACCAACAAGCATCGATTCAAAGGATCAAGAACTAATTAGGGCAACTTGCCAAAGCCATATCTGAACGACAACAAGGTAGCTTGCCAAGAAACACTGAGACTAACCCAAAGGAGCAACTTCAAGCCATTACGGCTCAAAATAGTGAAGGGTTAGTGGAATCTGAATCTGAGCCAAGGCAAGAACCTGTGGTAGAGGAAGGTAAAGTTGAGGTTCTTGACACGGCTAGGACATCGAGTATTAAAGGTGGAACCAATCACATCAATGTTGGGGACCAGATACTATCAGATGCAACTGACCTTCGAATAGCCACTTCAGAGCTTAATACAAATGGTGCGACTCCTTTTACGATACTTAAGGTCTTTCCATATAGAATAGTCGAGGTAACACATTCTAATTTTGGCACTTTTGAGGTAAATATTACCCGACTCAAACCATATGTTGATAGAATTGATAGTAAGAAAAAAAAGTTTTGACTTTGTGAACCACCATGGCCATACGAATAATAGGTAAGTCTAGCTCAAGACTTTAAACGAGCGCTTCTCGGGAGGCAACCCGAGCACTAACCCCATTAATTTTTATATTTTCAAATTTTAGCATCTAACTAAGAACTAACCAGACTTTTAGGCGCATGTTTTCATACCCACACGGCCTTGCACACGGCTGTGGCCGTAGTCGTGTGGCCACCACAGGAAGGTACAAGGGCATGGGCAACAACCAAATCCATGATTTCTATTTAATCCCCTTCTTCTATTCACTTTCTTCCCTAATGTCTTCTTCCCTTTTCCCCTTTCTCTTTGAACGCATATCCACTTTTCATTATTTATTTTTATTCTTCTTTCTATATTTATTTTTATTTTCTTTATTATTTTCTTCTTATTCTTCATGCCATTTAGATTAAGCTTAGGATACAATAAGATTAGACCGACTACTTCAAGGATCCAATTTCAAATGGTTCGAGGCACTCCCCCATTTCTTTCTAAGGATTTCATCCAAAATTTAGAAAGTTTCACTTCTCTCCCTAACTTATGATTTTCTTACTATATTATGAATATATATATATATATTTGTACATTGAGGGCAATGTACATCTTAAGTGTGGGGGGTGAATTTTATGCCTAACTTCTCAAATCCTGAATGATATCTTTTCTTAAGTAATTTTCTCATATCACTAATTAGAATGAAATTTCTATTGATTTATGATTTTATTGATATGTTTTAGATTAAGTTATAGATAATTGTGCATTGATAATTTAAACTTTAAGATACTAGAGAATCAATCATGATAAGTCTATTTTTTAGAATTAAAAATCTGTTAAGTTGTCTACCTAAATCTAATTATTACCTTGAAGTTTAAAATTTACAAGGTTGTCATAAAAAACCCATAATTTTTTGTGAGATTTTGAACCTTTTAGAGCATACATTTTTTTCGTGCTCACTTTATTGATTATGAGTGTGTCAACATTGATTTGTTATTCTCGAACTTGCTTTGATTATACATGTCGAGACCACATCTTTGATTTGATATACAGAGATGACAAAGGCACCTAGGATTTAACCCACTTACTCCACTAAAAGTCTACCCTCACAATTAACCGCTAGCGAACCCCTTTGATCCTAACAACCCTTTTATTGATTCACCCACTAATATTAATCTAAAACCCATCTTGTCCTCTTGACTACCCTTCTATCGAGACTTGATTTAATCAGTTGCCTAATTATTTTATTTCAGTAGTTGAATTCTTCTTATATTTATTAATTTGTTCTTAAAAAAAATTTGATGTATATTCATTATTAGTTCCATAATTAAGTGAGCATATACATTTAAATTCAACATCTTGAAGAAAAAGCTCGTATTATTAGTATTTCAAGTTTTCAATTGATGTAATTATTCAGGATTAGTTCATTTTTCTAGTTAGGTAATTTGTCAATTCAATCTTGATTCTAACCCTTTAATTTAGCCTTTATCCACACCTTTAACCTAAGGCCCGTGACAACCCTTTTAAAGACCTTCTGATTTGTGTATCATCTCATTTTATAGTGGTGGAGATTTGATTTTCAGGCAAGCCTATGGGATTAACTTTTCATGTTCAACTTATGAGTGCTTTATTTTGAACCTTAAACACCTTGAGTGATTTGAGTGAATCTTTAGTGAGGATGTCAGTCCTTGTCAATTTTGAATTAAAGGTAATTATTTAGATAAGGGGAAAAACCTATATTTTTCGTGCTACAAACTTGTGACTTTGATTGTTTTAATCTTTAGGACTCTTTGAGTTAAATTATCCATGTATAAATTATCTATGAATTATGATGAAACATTATCGATGAATATTATGAATTGAGAAAGTTTGTTTTAATTGTGAGTTGCGAATTTTGCTTGAGGACAAGCAAAAGCTTAAGTGTGGGGGTATTTGATAAACCATAATATACACATATTTTAATCCCACATTTAACATACTTTTGGATGATTTATCCCTTTAATTATGGAAATAAGTGCTCTTAATCCTTTGTTTTCATGTTTTATACTCAGGAGAGGACCAGAGGATGAAAAGAATGAGAAACAGGCCAAAAATAGACAAAATGGGCCAAAGTACAAAATGCACACGGCCTGGACCCTGAGTCACACGACTGTGCCTCTTTAGCAGGATCGACCATGGCCTATAACTCGAATTACACGGGCGTGGCACACGGACGTGTCCCTACCGTAGCAAAGAAGAGTTTCATTCAGATTAGGGTACTTAGAGGCAAAGAAAGACATTCCAAAAGCCTATATAAACACCCGAGAGGCCAACATTCAAGGGCCATTCAGCTAGGCCAAAGAGCCAAGCCAGAGGGACCGAATTGTGGGATTCACTCAAAGAAAGCCAATTGGTTCATCTCAAGAAGCCGGAATCATACTCAAGATTGAGGATCTCTCCTTCAATTCCTTCAGGGGTTTTAGGGTTTTCTTTATGTTTTGTTTTATATTTTCTTCTGAGCTATAAGATAAATACTTGATTTGTTCTTAACTATGTGTTCTTAATTCTTATTTTGATATTTTAGGATATTGATTCAAGCATTTATGCTCTTAGGCAGAGGAGGAATAGACTCTATCTAAGAGTAGGTCTAGCATAGTTAAGCGGAGTTGATCGCAACCCTAGAGATAGGATGACGATAATCTACTAGATTAGGGTCAAACCTAATATAGGAGTCCATAGATTGAGTTAATGCAATTCTAGAGGTTTTAATTAGAAAGAGATTTCAATTAATCAACCTAGGGTTAGACGTTAGTAGCCTCGAGAGAGGTATTGATATAAATTAGGGAATCCTACGGATCAAGTCAAGTGAATAAATCGTCTGGTTCAGAGTTAAATAACAAGTGAAGTCTAGGTGGATTCTTCCTCGGGTATTGTCTCAATCAATTGGTTTTTCCCACAAGTATTTCCTCAATTCATTCTCTTTGTCTTAGCATCTTTAGCTTAGTAGTTAGTTAATTTCAGGTTAAACAACAATTCCTTTAATTCTTAGGTTAAATAATAAAAAGAAAGTTAGTATTGGTACTTTTGGTTGGGTTCGACAATCCGGTCTTGCCACTAAACTATACTACTGTTCGATAGGTGCGCTTGCCTCAAGTCATTGTCACAGTTAGTTTTTAGGCTAAATCATTCATTATATAAATTTTTAAGACTCTAACACACGATCAATTATACTTGTAATATAAAGAGATGATTTATACATGTTAAATGAATACATGTTATAGAAATCATATGTGCATGGAAACTTGATTGTTGTTGAGCCCATATATGTTTGTGATGTTATTATGGAATATATGACTAACAAGGGCAATGAGGATATGTGTAGGGCTTGAGGCAAATTGATTGAATATTTCGTACATAGTTACCTCAAAATAGAATGAATGGTAAGTTAAGTACCATGTTATACGAACTTACTAAGCATGTAATGCTTAGTTTTATTTCCTTGTTTTATAGTAAATCGAAAGCTCGTTAGATTGGAAGCTTACTAAGCATGTAATGCTTACTTAGTTTTATTTCCCTATTTTATAGTAAATCGGAAGCTCGTTGGATTGGAAGCTCAGCGGAGATCACTCACACTATCCACCAGCCTATATCGGTATATATAGTAAATCAATTATGGTTGTAATGGCATGTATAGGTTATATTGGCGCTATTGGCATGTAAATGTAAATGATGCTTGTAATCTAGCCACTGGAATGACTAGTAATGGTTTGTTTTGATATATATTTGTAATGTCATACTATGGTAGTTACATATGTGTTAAGTAGTTGATCAAATTATGTCTAACATATGGACTAAACCAAGGTAAGATTTTTAACATGAATGCATGTAACACCCCAAACCTGACCCATCCGTTAAGGCCAGATCTGACATGTCACATAAGAAAAATACTACTAAGTCCTTTTTCATAAATAGATCAATTAAAATGACTCCCATTTAAAAATTTGAAAAAAATATTATTGAATAAAAGATCGATTGATAATTTAATTGATAATTTAATAAATTTGAGATATGAAAATCTTATAAGTCATAGCTTTAAAAATATCGTTAATGGTTTGAGAAAATTTGAAAATAATTTTGAAAAGCATTGATAAAAAATTAAGAGAAATTTTTGAGTTAAAAATATGTTTATAAAAGTTTACTATTAAACCCTTTTTATTTATTCATTTTAGGAAAATGTTTATTTAAGATTTTAGAAAAAAATTCCATTTGAAATACTTTGAGCAAATTATAAATTCGTCAAACAATAAACAAAACAAAAATAAATCCAGAGGCCTTATTACAACCTTAACTCAAATAGCAAAGTAATTAAAAGTACTAAAGAAATCCAAATTTCCAAATTAAACCGTTTTTGTAGTATGGCCTTCACCGAGTCATCCACGACCCAAGTCTTCATCACTGATTATTACCTGAAAAGGATAAGGAAAAATGGGGGTGAGTTACTAGAACTCAGTGTGTAACCTACTTACCGTTGTCCACTGGACCAAAATCTCATTAAGCAATTATTTGGGCTAAGCCCATTTACAATAACAATAATATATCAAAATATAACATGTATATGAAATGAAATTCCCAAACCAAGCCTAGTAATCCATCTGCTACACACCACCCGTACCAACCAACACACCTGTCGGGATCATCAGTCAACCCACCCCGCAAACACACCAATCACAGGCATTAAGACATTTATAGCAAATTTAGTTGTGGACGAGCCACCAAAATAACAGAATTTACATGGCATTACCACTATACCAATTTGTGGCAGGGCCACCAAAATTATGTAGCAGGGCTACCAAAACTTCTCTTCATCATTATCCCATCCCATGCAATTCATGTATGTAATGCATAACGAATCAAAATAATTTATTCAGATATTTATTACAAAAATTATGGCCCATTATAACAATTTATCAAGTTGGTCCATTGAGCAGAGAATCATCTTAGCCCATTTCGCAAATTTTCAGATTGGCCCACATATTCATATATCAATCGGCCCATTTACCAATTATATCGATTTGGCCCACATAAAAAAATATATCAATCTGGCCCACATAGCAAAATATATCGATTTGGCCCATTAAAGGTATTTTCGTAATCTTTCACTGTATTAATACCGATTTTATCAATTTTATCAAATAATGAGATCTAAGCCAATCTTTTTCTGATTTCATCAAGATACGACTTAATCAAGCGATTTACTACCAATATGATAATAGTATTTAACCATAGAATACGATGTGAGAATACATACCTGATTACGGTAAGCACTACGCTTTCTTGATCATCGTCACCTAAAATTTTATAACGCTTGATTAGTCGACATACGCGATTTAATAAATCTACTTTAAAACAAACGATCTAAAATTTACCCTCAAAATCGTGAACAACTACAATTTGTCAGTTTTCCTCGGATGACGGTCCATAACCCGGTGGAAAATCCCGAATCGCTGATGCCTCAAAATTGCGAATGACCTCAAATAGTTGATTCTCACCGGATGAGGGTCCACAACCTGTTGGAAAGTCTCGAATCGCCGAAACATCCCTTCGCTTGAATTTAGGAGTTGGGATCGTTAATCCACTCCTTTTGAGATCTCCACTCGACTTTCCTTTCGAATCGGTACCACAAGCCTCCATTCGATTAGATCTTATATAGATCGATATTACGATAAAAATGATTGTCCAAGGGTGAATGATCGACTTACCACAAATTTTCCTAGTGATCAACGAGTGGATAGATCAAACGATTTAGTCCCTATAGTTAAAATCGGTTAATTATCACCATACTAATAACATCTTAATGAATAAAGAGTGATTATAGAATCCATGAAGAACTCTTACCTTAAATATTTTAGGATCGATATCTAGCGATTATACGATGACTTCAGAAAATCCAAGTTTCGGCCTTCCACTATATCTCTACGAGGCAGAAAATCATTTCGAATGAAAGAAAATAAGGTGATGGTCTCGGTCAAAATAACCATCCAAAAACCAAAGTATGGATTCGGTCATAAGAGAAAAGAAAATAAAAAGTTGAAAAGAGTACTTATCGATTGATCAAGGGATGAGTGACAACTCGAATGAAAAAGAATGATTAATAGAGAGATGAAAAGGTTTCAGCTATGGAGAAATAATGAGCACAAAATTCAGCTATGGTGAAAAGGATTAGAGTAGAAGAGATGCTTGAAGGGTTTTGTGAAAAATAAAAGAAGGAAGAAGAAAAAGAATGGTTCACTAGCTTGGTTTTCAAGCAAGAAGAAAGAACAAATTTTGATCTCAATTGTTGGTGTACATTCGGCAACAAGAAGAAAGAAATAAGAGAATATGCACAGTCAAGTTGAAGATTCGGCAAGAGGGAAAATTTGGAGAGAAGAGAAAAATGTCACAAAAGTTGCAAAATGAAATTTTGGCCAAAACAATACCCAAAACTCTTACCAATTGCCCAAGACAAAATCAGCTAAGAGAATAGATTTTTTTTTTTGAGAAAAAGGCACACTTGATGCTAATGGAAATGACCAAAACTAGCACTAAAGCCTTACCAAGACACTAACAAAATTCAGCTACCACCTCTTTAGCCCCAAAAACCATCCACATTCATAGCCATAAGGGTCAACATTTTGCCAACCATACTTTCCATAGCATTCTCCATGAAATAAGCCACATGATCCCCTTACTTGCCTTAATCTTTTGATTCCTTTCCCCAACATCAACCTTTCCTTATTTCTTAGCCACCTTACCAAAAATAAAAAGGTCCAACTTGCCATGTATACCTCTTGGCCGACACTTTAGGAAAGAGTGCAAAAATATTAGTAAAAAATTTACACATAATGGGATTTGAACCTCTTCCCTCAAGGTACTACAAGTGGTGCCATATCCTCTCTACTAATAGCTCATTTATGCTAACCATTTACTCATTTATTCCCATATGCTTTAAGGTCACTTACTCTATCTCCTTAAAGTGCTAAATGCCAAAAATTTTTACTAGGTTCAAATAAACCCCGAGCCTTCTCAGGACCTCCTAAACATACAAAATTAATAATTTAACTAACTTAACACCAAAATAATACAACACATAAAATTCCAAATTTTAAGGTGTTATAATGCATGTAATGAAATGCCATGTTAAATGATGGAGTTTGCTTAACTTGAATGCCTGAAATGGTTGGTATTTGGATGTGAGTTTAACTGTAGGTCATTGGTGTGATTTTGGGTGAAAAATGAAGCTAGAGATAGCTTTATTTCGTCCACACGGGCAGACACAAGTGCATGTGTATAGACCGTGTATGACACATGGTCGGGTACATAAGCGTGTAGTTAGGCCATGTGTCCCCTGCACCTTAAATTTGAGAAATAGGATGCTTTGAGTTGAGCACATGGGCTTATGTCTCAGCCGTGTGAGAGACACGGCCTTGAACACGGGCATGTGTCTTTGCCATGTGAAACTTGCACCTAATTTTGAAAGAATTTAATTAACCACACGACCTAGCAAACGGGCGTGTGGCATGGCAGTGTGCACAAGTCAGAGAGTTACATAGAGTCGAACATGGCCTGTAGCACGGGCGTGTCCCTCGGACCACACGGGCGTGTGAGCCCTGCACCTTGGAAAAATTTTTAAATTTCACAAAAAATTCTTAGAGTTTTCGATTTAGTCCCAACTCGATTATAATGCATATATTGGGCCTCGAGGGTCCATTTAAAGGATGTTATGAATAATCTTAGAAAATGAACAATGATTGACATGATTTATCTAAAAATGTTTTGAAAGTTCTGGTAATACTCCATAACTCTATTCCGACGATAGATACGGGTTTGGGGTGTTACATAGGACCTCAAGGATAAATTCACTAATGTTTAACCATCAAACCAATAAATCATTCTTGATATAATTTGAAATAATTATTTTAAAAAACAAGACATGTCATATACTAAGGTTTAAGGAAAGATTTGCAATATAATAAAAGTGATGTGAAAGAAGGGATTTGAACTTGGGTTTCAAGAATCATTTCACTAACACTTAACTAACAAAGAGATACCTCATTTATTTCCTAAAAATGCATAGATAATCTAAAAAATTAAGGCATGACCACTCTTTTTCGATTCACAAACCCGATTCTACAAACCCCCGATTTTTGGGATGTTATAGCTGAGCAATAGAGCAAAACATGAGGAAGAAGAAGGCAATCAACTTGGTCTTTGCAAGACATTACGTCACCGGAGTTTAGGGTTGGATCAATGAAAGCTTCCTGAAGTTCTTCCTTTATTTTCTTAAATTGCTTCTTTGCAAAATTAATTGTTGAAGATGTTGAATGATATTTTGAATTTTGATTTGATTAACCAACCTATGAGTAAAATCTCATCGGGTTGGGATTACTAGATGATACATGGATTTCATCTATTTTACTGTTTCATTCAGTTTCTTCTTTCGAATTGCATGCATGCAAGCTCTAGATAAAGATGAATACAAAATATGATTATAAACATACTCTAATTCTAAAATGGCTAGGTTAGTTGGACCATAATTGATTGATACAAGTCGGCGTTCGATAGAATGCCTATAACAAACTCTAGACATAGAGCAGCGTTTGTACATAGTGAAGAGTAACCAATATTAGGAATCACATCTGAGGTCTATAGATATATATTTCCTTAGGTGAGGTATCCTAAGGTCTTGCACTCAAAAGAAGCAGACCATTTCAAATCCATTCTGAGTAGTAAGTTGGTTATGAATTTGTCGAGGCATTATTGTTTATAAGGGTAGATTCCTAGTAATCTCAACCTTCCCATTCAATAGTGTAGACCCTCTCACTTTTGTCTTGGTATCTTTGCCATAGCATATTTTTATATTTGTTTGTTTAATTTTGCATACATCAACATCATTTTAATTACCATTACATTTATGTCACTATTTTTCCACAACGTAATTCATACACTTTATAGTAGTAACATAACCAAATTAATCCTAACCGATCCCTGTAGAGACGATCTTACTTATCATTATATTACTTGATTCGATGTATATACTTGCACATTTTGCATACTATATCCACAAGGAACACAAATACAATAGACAACTTCAATGGCTAGTATTGGAGGTTCTAGGAAGAAATCTATTATTGTAACACCCTTAAACCGGGGCCTTTGCATTTCATGTGGTTGCATGTGTATTTTATGTTAGGTATGTTAGTTGGACTATTTTAGGGTCTAGGCTTGAGCCAAGAATAGGTCGGTGTCTCAGCAGCAAATTGCGTTTTGGGCTTTAGAAGGGGGGAGCTTTTGGCATTTGGTGTTAAGAGTATTTGGTGGAGGATTGTGTCGCAAGAGATGCCTTGGTAAAGTGGTTGGGAGGCGCTACTTGGGAGGCAAGGGAGTGATGCCTCATGTGGCTTGGAGAGCCTTGGTTCGAGTTGCAGCAATCTTCTTGGTGTATTTCTTTTGACCTTGACAACAAGAATTACACTCAGGAAGGACTCCGGTGGATGAGTGTTGAAAGGGTCAACGAATTTGAATGTGTGGAGGGGAGAGATCTTAGGAAGTTGACTCATTCAAATCTGTTTGAAATAGTGGTAGAGAGAAATTCAAGGAGACAAAAGGGGGGCGACATAGTGTTTGAGGGGAGTGGGGGATGTGTAGCCGAATTTGGATCTGGTTGGATTCGGTTTTGAGTGCTTAAGGGGGGTGGCCGAATGTGCTTGGGGTGTTGAGAATTTCAGCTTGCTTAGGGGATTTCTTTTCTCTTTATTTCTTTTTGGTCAAAATCGAATTGCTTAGAACATATTATGCCACTTCTTTTAAACTTCTCCTCATCTCTTCTTCTTTTTACTTCTTCAGTGCTTAGTCAAATCCACCTTGCTCACCACACAATAGTTGCGATTTATTCTTTTGCCAAAACCATAAAAACCAAAACCTCATATATCACTTCTCCTTTTTCATCTTTTTCACTTTTATTCTGTTATTGGCCGAAACTACATTCTCCTATTTTTCCCATCCATCTTTTTTTCACTTTTCGATTGCTCATATTATTCTAAGCACCTTACTTGAAGCCTTTCTTTTATGTGTTACTAAAGCCGAAATTTATTTTTCCATTTGAGTCTCTCATTCGGTTCTTTTGCAGTGAGATAAGTGTTCATCTTTTTCTCGGTAGTTCTATTCTTTATTGGTTTTCGACTAAGGGTGTTGATTCCATTTTCTGGTTTGGCCGAATCTCCCTGGCACACTCACATCTCTCTATTCTTTTCTTTCTATTTCATTTGCTATGGTAAGAGAAGCCAAAGTCGTTGGCACTCAACCTACTTGTTGGACTTCCGTTTGCAGTGGATCATTATTGTTGATCAGTTGTCTCTTCCAATCGGGTTTGTAGTGTGGGGTAAGTGTTCTACCATTTTGATATTCTTTATTGCGTTAAGTACCGAAGGCAGGGATCTAGTGATTGTTTGATGCTTGGCCAAATGCAGGGTGTAACATCCTGATAATTAGGGGCTATGCATTTTACTTAATTGAATGATGTTGCATGTTTATTTATTAAGTGCAACTTTGGAAGTTATTTGAGCTTCATTTATTAAGTGAATGCTTTGCTAAAATTTAATTTCTATTAATTAGAGAGAGAACTAAGCTAATAAGGCCTTAAGAATTGATGATAAGAAGTTCTAGTATAAGTTAAGTAATTGGCAAAGTGGTTAAGATGCATGGATGTATGCTTAAGGTGCAAGGTTCGAATCTCCTAGCTAACATTAGGGAGATTTTTAATTTTTTTGTTTTCTTCCTTGTAAGTGTCGGCCAAGAATATTCTAGAGTGGATGAGCTTTCATCCATTTTGGCTTGTTGACCATGTGAAAAAGGAAGTTAAAGAACATAAGGCATGGAATCACAAATTCATGATAAGATGAGGGGGACAATGGCATAATAAAGGGCTATGTTTTGGGGATGTGTTCATGGTCATTTGACCATGAACCTAGACGGCATGAAGGCTAAAGGGAGAGGCCTAGTTGTGTAGTAAATTCTTTGGATATGATGGGGAAGAAACAAGGAGGAAAAAGGGGGATATGTTGGCATTGATGTGGCCGAATTTATGCTTTGCCATTAGGGGGGAAAAGTTAGCCAAAAGCCTTGGTTGTCCATCTTTTCTCATTTTCTCCAAAAATTCTCTCCTAGCCGAATTTGCCATAGAGTTTAGGTAAAAACCCTCTTTTGTTTTAGCTTTCATCTTTTTGACCAATTTTCTTCATTTTGGCCGAATGTACCTTAGCCATTTTGGTACATTTTCGCTTTTGATTTAGCCTCAATTGCTTGAACCAAATACAACCTTCTTTCTCTCATTTAGTTTTCATTTTGAAACCAAAAATCACAAAGATTAAGCACCATTATTCTTCTTCATTTTCTCTCCTCTTGCCGAATGCATCTAAGTTCCATAGTCAATCTCTCTTCTCTTTGATCATATTCTCTTTTCTTTTCTTTTCATCTTATTCTTCTCTTATCTTTCTCTCATTGTCAAATCACCATTATCATTTTCTTCTTCTCTTTCTCTTACTTCCTTCTCTTTTCATTCTCTTCTTCTTTCCTTCAAAACTGAAACCATTATATTGAAGCCACCATTTTTATTCTTTTATTTTGTGAAGGCCGAATCATCATTTTCTTTTCTTCTTTTTCAAAGCCGAACCTCCAAGTGATCAAAGTAAGACTTTATCAATTATTTTCATCACTTCCTTTCACTTGAGTAAGATTGGAAATCATAATCTTTTATTTCTCTCTTAGGCCAAATCTCTTGAAAAGTTTTTGAAAGGAACTTTGTTGAGGACAACCCTTAAGTGACCATTCGAATCATCAAGGTAAGACTACTATTTTAGATAATATCAATTTCTTTAGATGGATTACTAATCTAAGTTATTTTTAGGAGCGATTTAAGATCATCAAGATAGGTAAGAAAAGAGCCGTTCGAAGTGTTTGGAAGAGAGGAGGTATTCCTTTACCATCGAACTACAAACGAAGAGCAGTATCGGGGGTTAGAGACTTTCCACCCGGTTGTGGACCCTCGCAAATGAGGATCGATTATTCAAGTAGTGCGTATAACCAACCACTTTACGTTGGTGGAATATCGACGGGTTTTGATCCATCTAGTGGAGAAAAACCGCAAATAACTCGCTATTCGTGAATCCGAGGGTAAGGATTTAGATCCATCGTTTATAAGTATAGTTTTTGCTAACAATAGTTTATACTAACCGAGTGTGTTAATCATTTAGGTGTGGACGAGCTAGAGAGTATTGTTCTCACTGTTACTAGGTGTGTAACCATACATTAAAATTTCCATAGATTTATATTATTAAAAAGTGATTATATATAATATGTTTGTTTATGGATACCAATCATTGGTATACAAAATTCGTGTATGTTACCCAATATTCCGCTTTATTTTGATATATGCATCAATATGAAATAAGCATGACTATATTATGATTTGTGGGTACATAGCATGAAAATCGATTTGATATGTATGTGCATGGGCATATGGGTATGTTTAATAAAGGAGGAAGTATTCGGTGGTTTTACCACAATTGGTGACTTGGTCACATATGTGAAATTGGTGGCTTGGTCACATATTTGACTCGGTGGCCGGTCACATATTTGACTCGGTGGCTTTGGTCACATATTTGACTCTGTGGCTTTGGTCACATATTTGGCTCTGTGACTTGGTCACGATTTGAAATTTGACTTGATCGTGTGACTTGGTCACATTCTGTTTTGGTGGCTTTGCCACAATAAGGGCGATGTGCATGTTGACTGCAAAGAATCGCCTTCGATGGTGTGTAGCGGATGGAGGGTCGATTTAGTAATCCCACTGTCTTTGGTTGGTACGGGGGTGTGTAGCGGATGGATATTTAGGTTGGTAGGGCTTGCATCTCATTTCATATACATATCCATGTAACATTGTATGATTATTATTTGATCCGCTATAAAATGGGCCTTTGGGCTAAATTTGAGTAAAATGGGCCTTTGGGCTAAATTTGAGCTAAAATGGGCCTTTGGGCCAAATATTTGATCAAATGGGCCTATGGCCATATGTGAAATTTTGGGTTTGAAAGCATAAAATGGGCTTTTTAGTGTATGTGTTATACATTGAGTTTATGACTTACCCATTTTTATGGGATAACTTTTCAGATAATTCAGAGTGCGATGGATCGAATTGAGAAGGAATTGAGGTGGCCAAAGCTCAAACAATGACGTTTGGAAATTTTCCTACTTGAACTTTTAAGTTAATTTTATTTAGACTTTATTTTGGGTTTGCCGGTTTTATGTAATAAGGCCACTATAAATTATCTTTAATTTTATGTTTGGATTTATTTTAAATTCGCCATGAATAATTATCAAATATCTAAATGGCTTTTTCGATAAATTATTGAAAATGTGTTTGTTACTATTATATAAATGTTTTCAAAGAAATTTTCTTAAGTATGGTTTCCTATGATTTTATTAATTCCTTCTAAAAATAATGTTTCCGCTAAAGTTTTACTTGAGGAACATACCAAATCCGGTTGGGCTTTTTGGGCTGGGTTTGGGGTGTTTCACAGGGGGTACTTTGACGCCATCTTGTGAAACTTCCAGGATTTATTGGCGGTGAATCACGTTTAGAGCCTTGGGTTCTTATCAATTTAGGTAAGGGTTCTAACTTCGGGTTTAGTTTCTTACGTTTCGTTTCACTGCTTTAACCTGAGTTAGTTACTAAGGTGTGTTATGGACTCGAAGGCTAACCAATCATTGGGAGGGGTTGGATCTGAGACCTCAGTCCCTAAGTTCAAAAAGAGGCGTGTCGGTGTTCGCGATTAGCCACACCGGTGTGGGCGAACACCGAGCAGCGTAGTAGTCAAATAACGGTGGTGTCGATTAATGACAGTACCGACGTAGAGAGCGTCATTTTACGAGTAATCAGGTGTGTAACTCTTACACACTTCATTTGTTAATATGTTATATCATGAAATTGCTAAATGCTGGAATAACTGTTGAAATGGTATGTTACCCTTGTGGGTAAAAAGTAAGGACTCCAGGTAAGTCCATTCTGTTTGGCTAATGTTAAATGCCTGTTAAAATCTGTATATGCCATGCCATGTGATCTCTAAGTGTTAAGCATGATATTTATGCCATGAAAAGTACGTACATTAATGGGTATGATGAGAGGAGGCAGAAGGATGATTTAGACTGTCATCAGTGGTTTTGACCACACAGTGGGTTGGCCCCGCTCTCGATATTATCTGTGACTAAGTCTCAGTGGTTTTGACCACCAGTGGTTTTGACCACATATTTCTATCTTTGTGATTTGTCCCTGTGGTCTAGCATCACCGTGGGATGGCCCCACATATGGATATGGGATTGTCATCAGTAGTTTTGACCGCAAGGTGGGTTGGCCCCACCATATTATTTGTGACTACGGTCACCAGTGGTTTTGACCACACTGATATTATTTGTGACTATGGTCACCAGTGGTTTTGACCACACAAGGTAGATACTGGAGTACGGATGGTTAGGTTTTGGGATTGCATGACTTGCATGTTGACTTATGAAATCGTGAACGAGCATTGCTATTTTTGGGATGGGGGTTTACACACTGAGTCTCTATGACTCACCCCAATGTTTAATTTTGCAGGTAACTCTTAGATCGCGGATTCGAAGCCGGGGTAGACTCGAGGTGGCCATGCTCATTGTTTTTTTCGAGTTTTGTTTTAGACTATTACTGTGGTTTACATACTTTAAATTTGGTTTTTAAGTTGTAATAAGGCGCTAACTTTAATTTGGGGGGTTTTTTTGATTGGTTTTACTTCTTTTCCACGGATGATTTTATATAAATTAAACAAATCTGCATGCTTTAAAATGAGTGTTTTCTAAGGTTGCTCAAACTATTGGGTTTTCTAAAACTTTACCACCGGGTAAAAACCAACAAGTAGTATAAATAAGTTAACACGCTTTCTTTAAAAATTCAATTGGATTCGGTGTCGACAATCAAACTGAAACTGTTTCTACTTTTGAAATGAAACGATTAGCTTACTTGCAATAGGAGACAATAAAGTCTTTTTGAATCAGTTAGAAAACAATCGGTTTTAAATAATGACCCCCTTCCTATTTCAAAATTTAATTCTTAACCTATTTTCCTAGAAATCTTTTTCTCATGTGACACTCTGATTCGGTCGTGGTGTGTTGACCGAGTTTGGGGTGTTACAATTATGTCGTGCGAGCACTATGAAAAACCTTATTTGGGTGAGTATCAATTGATTTCCTAAGCTTGTTTTCAATGTGGCTCTAAGGATCATATGATTTGGGATTGCCCAAAATTGTTAGAGAATATAGTAGAACAGTTAGTGAGGGGTTGTGAAAGGGAAAAAATTCTGGAATTGTTAGTGGTAGCAGAAGTGGTCAAAGGTCAAAAAGGGAAATAGTGGGCAGAGTGGAAGATTGGGTACCCCACACATACGCTATCAGAACTTGAGAGGAAGGAGATGCATTTGATTTAATCACTGGTAAATTTTATTTATTTATTTGTAATTGCTTTGATTGATCTTGGTTCTATACATTCATATATTTGCATGACATTAATCAAAGAAAAATAATTACCAGTAGAATTTATTAAACATTAGGTTATAGTAATGAATCCTTTCGAGCAAAGTGAAAGATTAAATAGAGTATATAGGCTTCAGAATTGTAAATCTTCATCTGATCTTATGGCATTGCCATTTCATGAATTTGATATTATTTTGGGTATGGATTTGTGATTTGAATACAGAGCTGTAGTTGATTGTAAATGAAAAAGAATTTGTTTGAAGTCACCACAGGGACAAAATGTGATAACAATGGGTGAAGGATTTGGTGTGATGTGAAATACAATATCATCTATGGAAGCATTTCGAATAATTAGAAAAGGGCATGATGCATTCCTTGCCCATGTTTTTGACACACGAGCGACAAATTCGAAAAATAGAAGATATACCGACTGTCCACGATTATTCTAGTGTATTTCTTGAGGAGTTGCCTAGATTGCCCTTGGAAAAAAGAAGTAGAGTTTTCTATTGAGTTGATTCCTAGTACAATATAAATTTTAATTGCACCCTACCAAATGATTCCCACTGAAGTAAAGTAATTGAAGACACAACTGCAAGAGGTATTGGACAAAGGTTTTATACGTCCAAGTGTTTTTCTTTAGGGTGCACTGGTATTGTTTATTAAGAAGAAAGATGGGTCGCTGAGGTTGTGTATAGACTATTGTCAGCTAAAAAAAAACAACATTGAAGAATAAATATCCATTGACGAGAATTGATGATTTCTTTGATCAATTGAAAGGTGCTAGTGTATTTTGTAAGATTATCTCAAGTTAAGATATTATCATTTGCGAGTAAAGGATGCTGATGTTCCAAAAATAGCTTTCAAAACTCGATATATCCATTATAAATTTTTGGTCTGCCTTTTGGGTTGACAAATGATGCAATAGGCTTTATGAACTTGATGAAAAGAACTTCCAATCATATTTGGACAATTCGTTGTCGTGTTCATAGATGACATCTTGGTGCATTCAAAAGATGAAGTAGAACATGATAAACATTTATGAACTGTGTTACAAATTTTGAGAGAAAAGTAGTTGTATGCCAAGTTGAGCAAGTGTGAATTTTGGTTGAGAGAAGTATCTTTTCTAGAGCATATTTTGTGTGACACCCCAAACTAAACTGGGACGGACCAACCTGAATTCGAAATGTTACATTAGCCAGCTAAGTGACTCTCTGACTAACGACCTCCCAAGACACACCCCGACCTTATAACACCTCAATTTTATCCATTTATTAGTTATTTATTAATGCAGAAGAAATTTATGAACCAAATTTAAACTTTTTATAAGTAAATTAACCTAAGCGCAGTTTTGTCATTTTACCACCTATGGTTAAACTAACCTGAATTTAGATCCATACATTTACCAACCCTCTTTTAGTCAATTTATTTTATCCCTAAAAAAATTAGCTTAATCCGAGTTTATTTTCTATGCCTAATTCAAATTTTATCATTAGGAACTAAATCATAATTTCAAACTATCAGTACTATACCTGAATATTAAATTGAGTGCATTTCTAACAAATTTTATCAAGTTTCCTTATCATTTAAGACTCTATTAGACTTATCAAGTTATAGGACTAATTTGTAATTTAAACGGACTAGAGAACAAATTTAAAAAGACCAGAATGCAAACCCCAAACACTCCACTACAGTTTTTTGTTCAAAAATTTTGATTTTAAACCCAATTTTGAGTATTTTAATTTCCAATTTAACCCAATTTAGCTAAAATTAAATATCATACATATTCATACACCTTCAATTGAATTTATTAATACCAATTAAGCCTCAATTAAATAGAATTAAACATTCAATTTCATGCATATCACCCACCCGTTAATTCAAACAAGTGACATACCTTAGTATCTAGTAAACCACTCCATGGAAGCTTTATTTAAACAATGGTTAGTGTAAACATCATGCCTCACACACCGTGTTATCAAGCAACAATACACCTTAAATTATTCAATAATCAAACTCAAACATACATATATGATATTATAAAACCATTTAAAATTAAAAATGTCCAATGTTCAAGTCCAATTACATCCAAAATTAAAATAAGTCTTGGAAGTTCCAGAATGCCCGATTAACATCTCTAA
Source organism: Gossypium rotundifolium (assembly GCA_025506655.1). NCBI lineage: Eukaryota > Viridiplantae > Streptophyta > Magnoliopsida > Malvales > Malvaceae > Gossypium > Gossypium rotundifolium. The sequence goes on along the minus strand of CP106732.1, from coordinate 95,097,793 downwards.
AATGTGTAACTAAATCTCTTGGAATTCTCTTGCTTGGCTCCTCAGCTCCTCAATCATGCCAGTTAACTGCATGAACGTGAGGGTGTGAGCTTAAAAAGCTCAATGAATGTTAATAAAACGATAAGTAAATTAGCAACCAAATCATGCTTAAATTGAATCCAATCAAATACAAATTTTCAGTCACAATATCAATCCATAATAGTTCAATGTCATATGCTCAACCATGTATCAAAAATCATAATTAATAATGGCATATAATCATCAATTTAGCATGTAAAATTTCATTCATTTATATTGGCATATATAATCATGGCTTAATCGAGTGATCATACATTGGAAAAATGGATCTCCTTACTCCCAATCAAAATTAGAATCAGTCCTAGATTGAGTGGTCCAATGCCACATGCTCCCTTTTGTCACCTCAAATCAGTCCCATTGAGTGGAGACACAAGCTCAACACTCTCTTATCTACTCTAAATCAGTCCACCTAGAGCCTTATTGCGACAAATAACTTATCAATTTGGTGAGTACTCTCAAATCCTATAGCATACCAACAATATCCAATGGATCCACCATGCTATAGTGCCAATATAATCAATCAATCAAAACATAATTTTAGTCAATAATGTGCTCAATTTAAAGTGCCAAAATGCATATGTGAATCATTTAACATAGCCATTTTAACATCAAATTAAATCTAACATACCGATTACCTGTTATCAATGTTTATTTATCAATTGAAAAATCAACATACCATGAACCAAAACCCCCATCATACTTGCTTAGTTCACCATTATAATCAATCGAATCAAGCACATAAAATCACTAGATGCTTGTAACACCCTGTTATCCGAGACCGAAGCCAGGTCTAGATACGAGACATTACCATGCTTGAACTCACTTAAACACGTACTTATGGCTATAAGATTCATTCCAACTTAAAATTTTCACTTTCTTAGTCAACACATACTTTACAAGGGCCTACGAGGCCTTAAACTCGTGCCTGAAAACTTTCAAAACTAAATTGAATAGTTCATGTTTGAAGCAGGGTTCACATGCCCGTGTGACTTAGAACACTCCTGTGTACCCTTAAGCACGCCCATGTCCTCAAACCGTGGGGAGCTACTGACTATTTCCACATGGTAATGACACGCCCGTGTCTTTCAGCCGTGGGAGGCTACTGACTAATATCACACGGCCATGACACGCCCGTGGGCTTAGGCCGTGTGCTAATCCTTGATATAATGACTAAATCAACACGGTCTGGGAACACGCCTATGTCCAAACTGTGTGTCTTACACGGCACACACACACAGCTGTGGGACCTATTCTAATTAATAATACTAAGGTGCAAGGTTAACACGGCCTTGACACACGCACGTGTATCAAATCGTGTGGGAACTTATAGGCTATTTACCAAGCCGTTTGCCACCCTGAAATGAAGATCATATCCATATACAATTTAATGATGCAATAACAACCCAATTTTTATGAATAATACTACATGCTTCATTGATCTCAATAAACATACATGTTTAGTCAAATTTGGCCAATCACATAGCCATATACAAAAGAATAATAAACTTGATAGCCTTTACAAAGGCCCTTCTTAAAATATTCCACAAAATGAATGTTTCCTATACATGCCATAGAAAATAAGGTAACTTGGCTATACCAAATTGTAAATAGATAGTGTGCTACGAGCTCCGACTTCGATAATCCACAAGTCAGCTTGGCGGGACTACTTAGGAAGGAAAAATTTGAAAACGTAAGCATTTAGCTTAGTAAGCTTGCATTAAAACATATATCAATAAACTTGCTTAATGAAAACCAATTAACATAACAATAGTATCGTAATTTCAGCTCTAAAGCTTACTTACTCATACTTGGTTCGACATGTCTCATGATGCTCACTATACTCATTTTTGTAAAGAAAACATGATACCTGTATCACTCGATCTCATTGATCAGTGTACTTAAACAATAATCATTATGACTTCTAATTCTTCATTCATAACATGAGTAATATTTAAATTCATTTTGATGCTAGCTTTGCTTTCTTAGCCCTCTTGCTACCTCATTATTAACCTTACTTATTTGCCCGATGAACTTCTACGAATACCCAAGGATACTATACCTCTTTCCACTTAACATGCCACCAAAGCCATATCTTAGACATGGTCTTACATGGAATTTCTCATCTTGGTTTCAAGGCCATGTCTTGACGTGGACTTACATGAAGTTATTCCCTTGATAACTTAATCAATGCCAAGCTTGCCTTGGACTTACATGATACCTTGATCAATGCCAAGCTTGCCTTGGACTTACATGATACCTTGATCAATGCCAAGCTTGCCTTGGACTTACATGATATCTTAATCAATGCTAAGCTTGCCTTGGACTTACATGATATCTTCATCAATGCCAACCTTGCCTTAGACTTACATGATATCTTGATCAATTCCAAGCTTGCCTTGGACTTACGTGATATCTTATGTGGTATATCGAGTATTTTGGGGAATTCATATTCAATTGGGGCTTGCTTGTAACACCCCAAACTCGGTCAATACACCACGACCGAATTTGGTATGTTACAGGGAAAAAGGTATTTGAGAGGTTTAGGTTTCGTTTAAAAGTTGATGAAAACTCTTTCGTATGTTTTGTTCTTGTAGAAAACTTGAGCATGATTGTTTAAAAGCGATAGTGTATTTGAAAACCCAGAAATTTTGAAAACTTAATCAGTTATGTAAATAAAACAAGTTTACCTCACTTAGAAATTTAAGTAATCCTTGTTGTTGCTTAAACACATTTTTTTTTCAAGTTAATAAGAAATCACATTCAAGTTTGGGAGACCATTGAGTTTCATTTAATTTGAATTACAGCGTGATACCCGATGGTAAAGTTTAAAACATATCGCTTGTAGTTTTGAAAACCTTATCTTTCCAAGTTTTATCGAATATTACCCAGTAATTTGTTAAGGCATATTTGAAATCCAATCTAAGCAAGTAATTAACAAAATATAAGTTTAAAATTTTTAAAGAGGCCTTTTACAATCCCAACATAATAAAATGAAATTAAATAAGGTAAAGTACCAAGTTTGGAAATTAGTGCAAGTCCGAATTTATTTTTGGCATGGTCACCTCGAGTCCATCCTGGCTCCAAGTCCGCGGTCTACGTGTCACCTGAAATGATAAGGGAGAAGGTGAGTCGCAAGACTCAGTGCATAAATCCCTCTCCCGGTATAACATGCTAACACACATCATAACAAGGCAATGCAAGTAATGCACCCGATCCTAACCATCCATAACACCTTTTCTACCCCGTATGGTACCAAACCACTAGTGGTGCCAAACCACTGGTGACCCAAAGTCACGATATCCTGATATGAATAATATTATGAATGTGGCTAAGTACCACACATGTGACAAAAAGTACCAAGGCACGCTTTCCTACTTCGATAGGATTGTGATAAAATGTTATTTTAATAACATGCTAATATATGAATATGAACATGAAATTAAGTTATGCATAATATATGAATTTTGGGCCATTTGGGATTTATGTGAAAGGGGAGAATAGGTGTTGACTTTGGTCTCACCAACAAAATATGTTGACTACTATCACATTGCTAAATTTAGGTGTTGACTTCAGCCTCACCAACTAAATATGTCGACTACGGTCACATTGCGTAAATTTTGTAACTTCTTGTTACAATAGTGTCTAATGACACAACGTGGAGAGTAAATGGAAGGAGGGTCGACTTAGTAGTCCCTACTGCAGTGTGTTGGTACGGTGGAGAGTAGTGGATGGCTTATAGGTTTGGGTAGGGTTGCATCATGAATTCTATTATTATATGGACTTGATGATTTAAACGTGAATGCCCGAATTATTGATTGATAGTATTGTGTGCACATTGAGTCTGCTGACTCACCCCATTGTGGGAATTATTTTTTTTCAAAGCGATGAAAGGATTTTGACGGGCCAGAGACCATGAGGAGGCCATGCATCACTTGAAGAATTTATTCGTAAATTTGGACTTTATTTAATTTTAATATTTTAATTTTATTTTGGGTTTATTTGATGTAATAAGGCCATAAGGCCCAAGGATTATTCTTTGTTTTTACATTACTTTTAGTATTTTGCTAAGATCTATTTTGGACACATTACCTCAAATTGGATTTACAAGATTAAACAAATGGGTTTACAACCTAAGCCCAACTCAAAACAATAGTTTTTCTAAAATTTACAAATTTTCTAAGTAACGAAAAATGTTTGGAACCGTTTACTTTAGGAACATACCAGATCCTGTTCATTCTCGTAATGGTGTGGGGTGTTTCATGTTGGTATCGAGCCCGCTTTAAACTTCCTACTGTGGGCTCAGCCCAAAACGCTTTCAAAGCGAGCCAAATGATTTTCTTTGAACATAAGGTGCTTTTGGCATGGCCTCTAAGTCTCCAAATTCATCCACTAGGTAAGTACCCTAACTATATGTGTGATTTTGTGATTTATATAAGGGTAGAAAAGGCATGGAACGAGAATAGAATGATAGGAACTTGAACTTTAGGATTAGACTACTCAAACACAAACACATAAGACTTAATGTACTAAACCAACCTATGGCTAAGTCATCGAGCTAGTGGTGTGGTAACCCTTACGCGCATGTTCAGGATTGGATCCTAAGAGCTTGGTATTTAAGCAATCCTAGTGACTCACCTCCTCTTCGCAGAATCCTACCTCAGTGCGTAGCTTCTGGCTCACCATAACTCGTAGGCTCAAGTGTGTGTAACCTCTCAGACGCATGTTCAGGAATGGTTTCTGGGAGCTTGGTATTTAAGCAATCATGGACTCACCTCCTCTCCACATGAATCCTTCCCAGTATGTAGCTTTGTTCACCCCGACCAAGAGGGCTCTACATAGGCTAAACATAATGACTAAAACCCGAAAGGGAACTAGCCATGTTTTGAAAAAAAAAAGAGAGAACAAAACAACAAACCCTAGTTTTATTCAAACCCTTAAAACTTTTCTTTTAAATCTGAGAAAATTATTTTCCAACATTTTTTTTGAAAACCTCTTGATTTACGAAAATTACAAAAATGCCCTTAGCAGTAAAATTACCAAAACGCCCTTGGTTTGTAAAATGTTCAACTACTCAACAACTTTACCCAAAATTTCAACATTTCATAAACATTCAAAAACCCTAATTTGTAAAATACCAAAATACCGTGATTTTGGAAAAATTACAAAATTGCCCCTAACTTACAAAATTACCAAAATGACCCTAACTTCCAAAATTTTTGCAACATCCCCATTTTTGAAGGAACACTTTTCGAAAAGAACCCTCAAAGTTTTACAACTTTTGAAATACCCCAAATTTATTAAATTTTTCAAATTTACCCTGATTTGTAAAAATTACCAAAATACCCCTGAGGTCAAAAAATTACCGAAATACCCCCGGTTTAAAAAAAAATTTCAAGTTACCCCTAGACTTTGGAAGTTTTCAAAATAATTCTTGACAAAAACATCAAGGAACCTTATTTTGACAAAATTACGAAAATGCCCTCAGAGGACAAAATTACGAAAATACCCCTGTAGTGGAAAATACCAACAAACAACAAAAACTACAACGTTTCCAATGAACGGAAGTTCATATTTGTTTGATGGATGAATGGAGGAATGGAAAAGACTGTGTTGTATGATACGAAAGAACCACTCTTAAATTCTTTTTCATAAAACTTCTTCGATAAATAAGTGGAACAATGACTAATACATAAAATTCCTTAATCGGATCTCGTCGCTAGAAAATGAGCTCAGAGGACGTGGCCGTCGTGGTCGAGGAAGAGGAAGGATGACCGTGTCGAACTCGTTAGGTCGGGACAAGGTCCGACATGAGATGCCACCGCCACTACCACCCCAACCGCCAACGCTGAGCAAGCAAGAAAGAAGACGGGAAGAGGTCACGTCGCAGTCGCTCTGTGAGTTTTGGAATTGGTGGCGGTGCAGAGGAATGGAGGAAATCTAAGTCGGACCGAACGACTCGAGCTAATGGAGCGAAATGTTTCGAGGAGTATCCAATGTGGCACCTAGATACCGAAAATAATCGTTAGAAGCAACGGACGCATCATGGATGAGCTTGATCTCGACCGGGAAAAACCAAGGATGGTAGCATTGTTACGCGATGAAGCGACGATGGTGGTTGACTGCTCGCGATGGTACCAGAAATAAAATCGACCGGGAATTTGTTAAAGAGGCCTTTCGTAAGAAGTATGTAGGAACCGTGTATACGATGAGCAGAGGAAGGCTTTTCTAGGGTTAGTCCAAGGAGTAAGTCCGTCGCAGAATATGAGGCGAATTTCGAGATTGAGCCGCTATGCTCGAGGGTAGTGGCGATCGAGCATGAAATAGATGTGGTGCCAAACCATTGGTGACCCAAAGTCACGAAAGATCCATTTGTGGGGCCAACCCGTGTGATACCAAATAATGGCGGCGATCCCATATCTCAAAAGTGGGGCCAACCCACGGTGGCGTTAACCATAGGGACGAGTCGCTATGAGGTGCCAAACCTCGGTGTCCCAAAGACACAAGTGTGATACCAAATCACTTTGGTGACCGCGATCACAATTAAAATGATGGGGCCAACCCATCGTGTGATACCAAATCACTAGCGTCAATCCCGTATAATCAACCGTGGGGCCAACCCACTGTGGTACTAAGCCACTGGGATGAGACGCGGAGGTGCCAAACCTCTGGTGACCCAAAGTCACAATAATCAATCTGTGGTACCAAACCACTGGAGGTGCCAAACCTCTGGTGTCCCAAAGACACGGATATCATATCCCCCTCCTCTCATATCACCCAATAACATATCATACTAATGCAAAGTCGTGCAATCATGCTATCATGCTCACATGCTTAATATGACATCTCAATATACATACACCAATAAATCATGATATCACATATCATCACATATCTCGTAATGAAACAGACTTACCCGAATCCGTATCCATACCTCATTGGGTATTAAATCAGTCAACCACACTGTTTCACTTACACAATCAGGTTATTAATACATTACTCAGTTAAGAAGGTGTGTTAGTTTACACACCTGATAGATCGCACGCCTAATCCCGAAGAACCGGTTTAAACCCCTCGATTATTTGCTCCTAAAGTCGGCCAAACACAGGATTAATCACTTAAAACCACTCGGCCAGAATAGATAAACCAGAGGGGTTTGCGTTAAACTTTTACCTCGTGAATGGTTTGGTTTCCTACCAAACCCGAACCAACAATGGTTTCCTTACCAAACGGTCACACCCTAGAAATGAAAACGATTAATCTCTTAATAACTTGACTTAAAGAAACTAAATGAAACCGACTAAAAGAACTCGTTCTTACCACCACTTACCGATTGCTTAACAGAGAAAGAAGGCTCCTCACGAACGTTCCCAAAATTCGGATGTCCTACACTGAAATCGGTTTAGACACAAAAGATTAATTCCCTTCAACAAAAGCCCAAAAATCGGCCACATAAACAAACCCAAACCGAATAAGAACATGAGAGAGAGAAGATAACCATTCGGCCAAACTCTTACCTATCCCACCGACTGACAACGAAAACGCAACAAGGTCAACCCTCCTCAATATTCGGCAATGAAGAACTATAGGAAAAAGATTCGGCTAGCACCCTTAATCAAAATGGAAAAGGAGGTTCGGCCCTAAGAGAGATGGGAAGAACGATTAGGAACAAAAAGGCTAAGGGGTTTTGGAAAAGAAGAAAATAAAATGATGAATGGAGGGGTGCTTTCGGTTTAAAGAAAAAGAAGATGGAGGATGAAGTTTTTGGAGGATAGAGTTTCGACAAGAGGATATTGAGAGAGGAAGAAAGTATGAGAGAAAGAGAAGCTAGTTTCGATTTACACAAGATGCAAAAGAGAAGAAGAAATGAGAACAATATTCGGCCACACACACACCAAGTTAAGAGATGCAAAGCAATTTTTGGCAAAAAAATACTTGGACTTTCGGTTTAAGGAGAACAAATGGAAAAAGAAGAAAGCACTTGGGGTTTCGGCTTGTTTTGACAAAAGGTGAATTTGCTTCCAAAAAAAAAATGCTTTTTGACCAAAAAGAATGCACAAAATCAAGAAGGAGTTTTGGCACTCCCACTCTCTCACATACCAAACCGTCCACTCCCCCCCAACATCTCTCCAAAATCCGGCCACAACTCCCCCAAACACTCCAAGCCTCCCATTCAAACTAGTTTGAACTAGTCTCCCTCCTACTTTCACTCTCCATCCATCGTTTGAACTTTTGACTTGGTCCAAGGCAGAGTTTGAACTGCCTACAACTCCTCCCCTCCATGCCGTCAAAATAGAACCCAAAATAGAGCACTCTGCAGCTTGAACACAGGACCTCCTCCCTCCCGCAAGTGGCGCCAATCCAAGCTCTTAGTGGCGCCTTGCTTGCCACTCCACCAGCTCCTTTCTTATGCTAAAATTCACCTAAAATATTTATAAACCCGGCTCCTTGACTCCTCCCACCTAAGCCTCAAAACAAAATTTTTTCCTACCACTCAGGCTTACACCTAGCTTATAACTAAGCCCCAACAACATCAAAATAACAACATAGCACACCATGCACATGCAACAAAACCAAAAATAAAATAGCCCATAACCCGGGATATTACATTGTTCATGTTTAATCTCTTTGTTCACAAAAATGATAGGCATTACAAAATAGCAATGTATATCATACTAAGTAATTCAATGATAGTAATCATAAGCTTAGAAATCATGCAAACTTACCTCGATATACAAAATGTGTAAAAATAAACAATTCAGTCTTCGACTTTGTTCTTGCCTCGGTTTCGATCGGGGCTTCGTTTTTCTTGATCTATAATAATGAAATTCATTCATTTAGATTTCCTATGATTACATTACATCAAATTCTTCACTTGGGCAAAATTACCATTTTACCACCTAGATTTTGGCAAAATGACCGTTTTGCCCCTAGACTCTAAAATTAATTTTAATCACATTTTTATCCTCAACAAGCCTAGGAAAACATTTAATGCTCTTAAAGCTATCATCAACAATCAATATTTCACTTACTTACTATGAAGTTCTTAACCTTTTCATTAAGGTCCTATTTGATGTTGTTCATCTAACAACTAAGACTCAAGTTCTTCCTTAAAAATGCAACAAAAAACTGAAGTAGCTCTCATGGTAAAACTCTAAATCTTTCACAACATCGTACAATAGTCCCCTCATTTGAAAGCTTAAGCTTTAGGGATCTCAAAAGTACAATTATTTTCAAGAAAAATTCACTAGAAGGCTTACTTGAATGGATGAGAGTTTGCTGAAATTTTTGAAGGTTTCTACCCTTATTTGCTGCAATTTTCGGTGGAAGATGATAGGAGAAAAAGATGATAACTTTTCTCTCCTTATTTTATTAGTACAAGTCAAATTAATCCACCTACTACTACTGACTTTGACACTAATTGACAAATTTTGTCTCCCATGCTCACTTATGGCCAGCCAAGCCTCTTTCAAAGGCTAAATTTCCTTTTAAATACCCCCAATTAACAATCCATGGCCATTTGGTACTCTTACCATATGAATGGAACTTTCGCATTTTATGCGATTTAGTCCTTTTTCGCAATTAAACACGAAAACGTTAAAATTAAAGTACCAAAATTTTAATGCTCATACGCTATCATGTTCTAACTCATAATATATCATGAGAATAATTTTTAAAATCTCAAAATAGTGATCCTGAGATCACTATTCTGACTAGCCTGTAAATCGGGCTATTACAATTCTCCCCCTTAAGGATTTTCGTCCTCGAAAATCTTACCAGTAAAAAGGTTTGAATATTGGTTTCTCATGCTCTCTTCTCGTTCCCATGTAGCTTCTTCTATTCCGTGCCTTTGCCACAGAACTTTCACTAAGGCAATACTTTTATTTCTCAGTTGCTTGACTCTTGAGCTAAGATCTTGACTGGTTCTTCACTGTAAGTCATGTCGGGACGAATCTCTATTTCCGATGGAGTGATTATATGTGAAGGGTCTGATCTGTAGCGTCGCAACATTGGCACGCGAAAGACATCATGTATCTTTTCTAATTTCGATGGCAATGCTAAACGGTATGCTACCGGCCCAACTCTCTCAGTAACCTTGTAAGGTCCAATAAAACGTGGACTTAACTTGCCTTTACGGCCAAACCTGAGAACTTTTCTCCACAGTGATACTTTCAAAAAGACTTTATCCCCAACTTGGTACTCAATCTCTTTTCTCTTTAAATCTGAATAGGATTTCTATCTATCTGAGGTAGCTTTTAGACATTCTCGAATTACTTTCACTTTCTCTTCAGTTTCTTTGGCCAAATCAACCCCGTAAATTTGGTTCTCCTTGAGTTCAGTCCAAAACAAGGGAGTTCTGCACTTACGCCCATATAGGGCCTCATAAGGCGCCATCTTTAAGCTCGACTGAAAGCTATTATTATAGGAAAATTCTACCAATGGGAGAAACTTTTCCCAACTACCTTGGAATTCTAAAACACAACATCGAGCATGTCCTCGAGTACTTGAATTAACCTCTCTGACTGACCGTTAGTTTGAGGGTGAAAAGCTGTGCTAAAACTCAATTTTGTACCCAAAGCTTCTTGCAGCTTCTTCCAGAATTTAGATGTGAATCTCGAATCTCTATCCGATATGATCGATAAGGGAACTCTGTGAAGTCTTACTATTTCTGAAACATACAGGTTTGCCAACTTGTCTAGGGAATAATCCACTCGTACATGTATAAAGTGGGCTGACTTCGTGAGTCTATCAACCACTACCCAAACAACATCTTTCTTACTTGGAGACAACGGTAATCCCGTTACGAAATCCATGGTGATACGGTCCCATTTCCATTTGGGAATCAAGATAGGTTGAAGTAAACCAGAAGGTACTTGGTGTTTAGCCTTTACTTGATGACAAATCATGCACTTGGTAACAAATTTTGAAATGTCTTTCTTCATTTTCGGCCACCAATACTATTGCTTTAGATCATTATACATCTTGGTGCTACTCGGATGTACGGATAAACATCCATTATGTGCTTCATACAAAATTCTCTATATAAGCTCCTCTTTTTTCGGAACACAAACTCTATCTCTAAACATCAATTATCCATCAGAATTAATCTGAAAGTCAGATTTAGCATCTGACTCACATTAAGCTCTCTTGACTTGCAACTCACTATCTTCTTTCTGAGCCTCAAAGATCTCTTAAAGAAACATTGGTCTAGCTCTCTACTCAACTAAAAGGGAGCCATTGTCGGATAAGGATATCCTTGAATTCAATGCTCTTAAAGTAAATAGAGACTTCCTGCTCAAAGCATCGACGACTACATTTGCCTTTCTTGGATGGTAGTTGATGACCAACTCATAGTCTTTTATCAACTCTAACCATCTTCTTTGTCTTAAGTTCAACTCTTTCTGTGTCATCAAATACTTCAAACTTTTGTGATCGGTAAAAATTTGACATCGTTCACCGTATAAATGGTGTCTCCAGATCTTCAATGCGAAGATTATGGCGGCCAATTCTAGGTCATGCATCGGATAATTCTTCTCATGAGGTTTTAATTATCTTGAGGCATAAACAATCACTTTGCCTTCTTGCATGAGTACACAACCCAATCCATTTAAGGATGCATCACTATAGACTACAAATTCTTTCCCTGACTCGGGTTGTACTAAAACTGGAGCTTCTGTCAACATTGCCTTCAACTTCTCAAAACTCTGTTGGCATCGTTCTGTCCACTCAAACTTCGCATTTTTCTGCAATAGTTTAGTCATCGGGGTTGCGATCATGGAAAACCCCTTGACAAATCGTCTGTAATAGCCGGCTAGGCCCAGAAAACTTCTAATCTCAGTAATGTTCTTAGGTGGCTTCTAGTCCATTATGGCCGAGATCTTACTGGGATCAACTCAGACTCCATCCCTCGAGAAAATATGTCCCAAGAATCCTACTTTCTTGATCCAAAATTCACTTTTACTGAATTTGGCATACAGCTGATTTTCTCGCAGGATCTGTAAAACTGTCCGTAGGTGTTCAGCATGCTCTTTCTCATCTTGGGAATAAATCAGTATGTCGTCAATAAAAACGACTACAAACTTGTCGAGGTATGGTCTAAAGATGCGGTTCATCAAATCCATGAATATCGTAGGGGCATTGGTCAACCCAAAGGGCATGACTAAAAATTCATAATGCCCATACCTCGTTCGAAAGGCCGTCTTGGATACATCCGAGCCTTTCACTCTCAACTGGTAGTACCCTGATCTCAAGTCTATTTTGGAGAACACAGTCGCTCCTTTCAATTGATCGAACAGATCATCGATCCTAGGCAATGGGTACTTGTTCTTTCTTATTACTTTATTGTCGATGGTAATCTATGCATAATCTCATGGTACCATCTTTCTTTTTTACAAATAAAACCGGGGCACCCTATGGTGAACAACTTGATCTTGCAAAGCCCTTATCTGTTAACTCTTGCAACTGTAACTTCAACTCTTTCAACTCTATTGGAGCCATTCATAAGGGTAATGGATATCGGTGCAGATGAGGAGCTAATTCAATGTGAACTCGCCTCTAAGCTGGCGATGGTCCGGTAATTCTTCAGGAAATATGTCCACGTATTCACGTACTACCGGTACTGACTCAATTTTTAGCTCTGTCTTCTTATCATTCAACACGAAGGCCAAATATGATTCGTACCCTTTTCTTAAACATCTCCGTGCCATCATATGGGAAATTATCATTGGCGATTTATCATGTTCATCTGATTCTACATGAAGAGTATCCCCATTTTCACATCTCATCTCGAAATATTTCTTCCCACAATTTACAATTACATTATGAGTAGTCAACCAGTCCATTCCAAGAATGAGGTCGAATTCATCAAATGGTAATAACATAAGATTTGCTTTAAAGCAATGACCTCTAATCATCAATGGACAATCTTTACAAACTTTATCAACTAATACACTCTTGCCTAATGGATTAGACACCTTAATTACAAATTCGGTGGTATCTATAGGCATGCTCAAACTGGATGCTAATTTGATGCAAATGTAAGAGTGCATGGATTTGAGATCTATTAAAGCAATAACTTTAGTATTGTAAAGAGAAAAGGCACCCGTAATAACATAAGGAAAAGACGCCTCTTCACGAGCGCGAACTACATAAGTCCTTGCAGTGCTCTACCCTCGGGTCTTATGGCCTGCTCTCTAGGGTTACCTCTTCCACTTGCCCCACTTCCAGGGTTCCTCTGCGGTCTCCCTCTGACCATACTCCCGGATCTCGAGTTCTGAGTTCTCTCTTCTTTAGTCATCTTTGGACAATTCTTTATGAAATGGTCTTGGGAACCGCATCTAAAACATGCATTTTCATGTGCTCGGCATTCTCCCAAATGGCGTCTGCCACATTGTGGACATTTAGGCCTGTCAGATCTAAAATTTCCAACACTTGTAACTATAATGGTCTGTGCTTTATTTCCCGAATACTGCTTACTCTTGTCCTTCTTGGAAAACTCGGTGGAAGTAGCATATCAAGTAGGGAAATCTTTAGACTTTTTGGGTGAAGATTGGGATGACTTATTCCACGGTCTCTTTCTAGAGTCATAAGACTCCATTTTAGACTTCTTCTTCTCTTTTATTAGCTCTTCGGCTTTACAAGCTCTTTCCACTAACACGACAAATTCTTTTAATTCTAGGACGAAAACAATTTGTTTGATGTCCTTATTCAACCCGTCTTCAAACCTTTTACTCATAATGGCCTCTGTGGATATACATTCACGAGCGTACTTGCTGAGTCATACAAACTCACGCTCATAATCTGTCATTGACATCTTGCCTTGCTTCAGCTCTAGGAATTCCTTTCTTTCTGGTCTACAAATCTCTAGCTGATATACTTTTTCTTAAACTCTTCTTGGAAGAATTCCCATGAGACCTTTTCCCTTGGTACCACCGACACAAGGGTGTTCCACCATTGGTAAGCTGAATCTCTTAAGAGAGAGACTACACACTTCATGCATTCATTAGAAGTGTAGGATAGTTCGTTAAATACTCATATGGTATTTTCTAACCAGAACTCAGCTCTTTCTAGATCATCATCCTTTCTAGCTCGGAATTCTTCTGCCCCATGCTTCCTGATCCTATCAATTGGAGGTTTACATCCTTTTACCACCTTTACTACTTGAGGGGCTACTAGAGTAGGTTGTGGAACAGACGGGGGTGGAGGGGGTTGTGCGTTCGGGTTCGCCCGAATGAACTCTATATACCATGTGTCTATCATGTGGAGGAAGGCTTCTCTAGCCTCTTCTCCTCCCCTTTGACTCACCGTAGTGGGTCTATTCTCAATTTCGCTTGGTACTATCCCTTTAGCGGGATCCGGCGCATTACTTTCTACGTCATCTGCCACATTCCCTTCAGAATCCATTTCTATATGTATAAACATAATTTAAAATCATCAGGAGTCGTCACACTATCAACATGGAAACATTCTTACATATGGCATGTATAGCTAGACTCATACTTGGGCTACATTAGTCCTAGAATTGGCTAAACCATAGCTCTCGTACCACTAAATGTAACACGCCTTAATCGAGATCGAAGCCATGTCTAAATACGAGACATTAACATGCTTGAACTCACTTAAACACGTACTTATGGCTATAAGATTCGTTCCAACTTAAAAATTTCACTTTCTTAGTCAACACATACTTTACAAGGGCCTACGAGGCCTTAAACTCGTGCCTGAAAACTTTCAAAACTAAATCGAATAGTTCATGTTTGAAGCAGGGTTCACACACCTGTGTGACTTAAAACACGCCGTGTACCCTTAAGCACGCCCATGTCCTCAAACCGTGGGGAGCTACTAACTATTTCCACACGATAATGACACGCTCATGTCTTTTAGCTGTGGGAGGCTACTGACTAATATCACACGGCCATGACACGCCAGTGGGCTTAGGCCGTGTGCTAATCCTTGATATACTGACTAAATCAACACGGTCTGGGAACACGCCCACATCCAAACAATGTGCCTTACACGGCACACACACACGATCGTGGGATTTGCTCGTGGCCTATTCTGATTAATAATACTAAGGTGCAGGGTTAACACGGCCCTGACACACGCCCGTGTATCAAATTGTGTGGGCACTTATAGGCTATTTACCAAGCCGTTTGCCACCTTGAAATGAAGATCATATCCATACAGAATTTAACGATGCAATAATAACCCAATTTTTATGAATAGTACTACATGCTTCATTGATCTCAATAAACATACATGTTTAGTCAAATTTGGCAAATCACATAGCCATATACAAAAGAATAATAAACTTGATAGCCTTTACAAAGGCCCTTCTTAAAATATGTCCACAAAATGAATGTTTCCTATACATGCCATAGAAAATAAGGTAACTTGGCTATACCAAATTGTAAGTAGATAGTGTGATATGAGCTCCGACTTCGATAATCCACAAGTCAGCTTGGCAGGACTACATATGAAGGAAAAATTTGAAAAAGTAAGCATTTAGCTTAGTAAGCTTGCATTAAAACATATATCAATAAACTTGCTTAATGAAAACCATTTAGCATAACAATAGTATCATAATTTCAGCTCTAAAGCTTACTTACTCATACTTGGTTCTTACCTGTCTCATGATGCTCACTATACTCATTTTTGTAAAGAAAACATGATACCTGTATCACTTGATCACATTGATCAGCGTACTTAAACAATAATCATTATGACTTCTAATTCTTCATTCGTAACATGAGTAATATTTAAATTTATTTTGATGCTAGCTTTGCTTTCTTAGCCCTCTTGTTACCTCATTATTAACCTTACTTATTTGCCCGATGAACTTCTACGAATACCCAAGGATACTAGACCTCTTTCCACTTAACATGCCACCAAAGCCATATCTTAGGCATGGTCTTACATGGAATTTCTCATTTTGGTTTCAAGGCCATGTCTTGACGTGGACTTACATGAAGTTTTTCCCTTGATAACTTACTCAATGCCAAGATTGCCTTGGACTTATATGATATCTTGATCAATGCCAAGCTTACCTTGGACTTACATGATACCTTGATCAATGCCAAGCTTGCCTTGGACTTACATGATATCTTATGTGGTATATCGGGTATCTTGGGGAATTCATATTCAATCGGGGCTTACTAATGTTTAATCTCTTTGTTCACAAAAATGATAGGCATTAAAAAATAGCAATGTATATCATACTAAGCAATTCAACGATGTAATCATAAGCTTAGAAATCATGCAAACTTACCTCGATATACAAAATGTATGAAAATAAGCAATTCAATCTTCAACTTTGTTCTTGCCTCGATTTCGATCGGGGCTTCATTTTTCTTGATCTATAATCATGAAATTCATTCATTTAGATTTCCTATGATGACATTACATTAAATTCTTCACTTGGGCAAAATTACCATTTTACACCATAGATTTTGGCAAAATGACCATTTTGCCCCCAGGCTCGAAAATTAATTTTAATCACATTTTTATCCTCAACAAGCCTAGGCAACCATTTAATGCTCTTAAAGATATCATCAACAATCAATATTTCACATACTTACTACCAAGTTCTTAACCTTTTCATTAAGGTCCTATTTGGTATTCTCATGCTAACACCCTTTTTAAAAGTTGTTCATCCAACAACTAAGACTCAAGTTCTTCCTTAAAAAATGCAACAAACAACTAAAGTAGCTCTCATGGTAAAACTCTAAACTTTCACAACATCGTACAATAGTCCCCTCATTTGAAAGCTTAAGCTTTAGGGATATCAAAAGTACAATTATTTTCAAGAAAAATTCACTAGAACACTTACTTGAATGGATGAGAGTTTGCTGAAATTTTGAAGGTTTCTACCCCTTATTTTCTGCAATTTTCAGTGGAAGATGATAGGAGAAAAAGATTATAACTTTTCTCTCCTTATTTTATTATTACAAGTCAAATTAATCCACCTACTGCTACTAACTTTGACACTAATTGACAAAATTTGTCCCCCATGCTCTCTTATGGCCGGCCAAGCCTCTTTCAAAGGCTAAATTGCCTTTTAAATACCCACAATTAACAATCCATGGCCATTTGGTACTCTTAGCATATAGAAAGGAACTTTCACACTTTATGCGATTTAGTCCTTTTTCACAATTAAACACGAAAGCGTTAAAATTAAAGTACCAAAATTTTAATGCTCATATGCTATCATGTTCTAACTCATAATATATCATGAGAATAATTTCTAAAATCTCAAAATAGTGATTCGATATCACTATTCTGACTAGCCCCTAAATCGGGCTATTACAATGCTCACTTACCAACATTTAACAAAAAATTCATCATTTAAACATATATCAATAATCTTGCAAAACTAACCAACCAAAACTCAATTAAATATTTTTAATTAATAACTAATCATCCAACTAAGCATAATTGAGGGTCAATTTACCTAATCGCCCTTTAATAACACTCACCACACAACTAACTCAACCACAACCAAGTGATCAACCAAGCAAATCCAAGATTCAATTTTGATTAGCTCGATCCTCTTCAAGATTTGGAGCTTCAACAGAGATAAAATAGCTATTACCACCTTTCAAAACATATAATAAACACAAATTTTCATCAACTACGCTACACAAAATTCTCACTCAAAGTTACCTTACTGGATTTGTATCATCAAGTCGAAAACTCGATTCCTCACAAAATCGATCACTCCAACCCTCCTAATCACTTCCAAACATCAATACTAGACCAAAAAATATACTAACTATGAATTTCATATTTAAATCAAGTTCACAAAAATCTGGAAAATTAGTTCATGAAGATGATGAAATTCAAATTTCTTTAAATTACCTTACAAAACATGTTTAATCTTGATAAATAAGATCAAAAACTTTCTAATAGATCTATTTTGAGTTGGAACATCCATTTATTTGTGTATTTTCTCTCAAAATTCAAGATCCACCATTAAAGCACCTTAAGTTTTTGAAGAAGATGACATTGATAGAAAAATCAAGCAATTATCACTTAAATCATGTAAATATTCTTCTAATCATCATAAAAATAAGTTTAGAGATAATAGTTACCTTTGATTCGTTCTTAATCCTTTGATTGAAAATCTTGATTCAAGAATCTTGAGAAATTTTAGAATATTTTTGGTTACTTTTGTGAATAATTTCAGGTGAAATGAGAGAGCACTTTGATAAGGAAATTTGTTGAATCTATTCTCTGATGATAGATGTTTAAAACCATGGAAAGAAAATAAATTTTATAGCTCTACAATCTGATGTAAATAGTGTGAAAATTAGGCTAGATACATTGTGTTTTAAACTAAAACTACCCACCAGAAATTTAAAAATTGGGAAATTTGCCCAACGACCACTCCCATATTTCCCTTACTTTACCAATTAATCATTTCCCTCCAAAATTTCCCTTATTTTACAATTAAATACAATTTAATTAATATTTAAATTTAACTCAAATTAACCCCCAATAAAAATTATTTTAAAATTCTTTTTTTGACCCAAATTAATTATTTTCACTAATAATTATTTAATTACTTTAAAATTAATTTTTTGAAAATATTTTTTTTTTTTTTCCAGATTATTATTTAATCGATTTTAGATGTAATTGATCTCCTAAATTAAATTAAAAATTACTATTAACCCGATAAATTCCAAAATTCACACTCAGAAGCCAAAAATATACCTGAAAGTACTAGACTCGGTTTAGGGATATTATATTCTGTCTATAACAGTCTGGTTTAGACCCTAGTCAGAATAGTGGTTTCAAGACCACAAATCTGATCAAAATAATATTTTAATAATATTTTCTGTGCCTGCAGTAAGTGATTTAGCATGGGTGAAAGTTTCGTATGAAAATTTGTCTGTTTGTGTGCTTAATTTGAGAAATGGGATAAATCGCATAAAAGGTAAAATTGACCTTTTATTTGAATAAGTACTGAATTGCTATTGTTCTTATTATGTGAAGTCCTTAAGTGGAAATAAGCCATAAATAAAGATAGTGGAAGGCAATGGATGATTATGCCATTAATTATATAAGTTATATATGTTTTGTATTAATGTTAATTTTGTAAATGAAATAATAACATGATATTTAATAAAACCAAAAGTATGAAATTAGCTAAGGTCACCATCTTCTTGTCGAAAATCAAAAGAAAATAAGGGTTTAAAAGCTTTCACACATTCAGCCATTGGTATTCCTTGATTTAAGGTATGTTTTGCTTCGACTTTTGATAATTTCTATGTTTTTGCAATCATTGCTTCGAGAACTATAAAACCCATGTCTTAATTTTGAGAATTGATGATGTTTTTGAAATGAGCCTTTGATGAACTCATGTGTTTTGTGATGTTTGATAGTGAAAAAGATAGGTGTTTGATTATCATAGATTGTCTTTGGAGTTTTGTTAAATTTGAGTATTTTGGATTAAATTGAGAACATGAAATTTTGAAGGACTAATTTGTGAAATAAATGAAATATATGGACTAGTATGAAACATGTGAAAATTTGGCTAGTCATGGGTAACTTGAAATTATGTGTATTTTGTGATTTTGTGAAATAGGGACTAAATTGTCTAAATGTGAAAATGTGAGGGCTAATTTGCAAATTACCCTAAATATGTGTTTTTGGATTAAATTGAATGTTTTTCTGAATAAAAGGGTTAAATTTGAATATGTATAGATCAAGAACCGAAGAAAACAGACTTAGATCATGGGAAATTGAAAGTGGTCGAATAATCGAGTCCGTTTGTTAATCCGAATTCGAGGTAAGTCTATATACAAATAAATTTATTTGAATTGAATTATTTGTACATATATGAGATTTGAATTTTTATGAATATCCATTAAGATGGAATGCATATCAACCCCATGTTATGCATATATCGACAAGTTATTAGTGTTTGAGAAGTCCCGTATGAACCTAGGGATCGATAGGATAGTATATGTCATGACATAGGTGTCTGATATGTGATATCATGTAAGACCATGTCTGGGACGTTGGCGTTGATTTGAGATTTCATGTAGGACCACGTTTGGGACGTTGATGTTGATTCGAGATTTTGTGTAAGACCACGTCTGAGACGTTGGCATCGATATGAGATTTACGTGTAAGACCATATCTGGGACATTGACATCGTTTTGATTCATGTAAGACCCTGTCTGGAACAGTGGCATCGATATCTAAGTGCATGTAAGACCTCATCTGGGACGTAGGCATTATATGACTATTTCTAGCACTCTGAGTATCCTATTTAGTTCTGAACGGTTCAACGGGCAAGTCCGAGAAATGAATGAATATGTGAAATGTACATATGTTTCAGGTACGTTGATATATATGCTTAGTATAAGCATGAAAGATGAGTATGTATGTGCATTAATGCAAATGAACATTTGAGATATATGTATGTTTGAGATATGAGCAAATTAGATATTTGAGATATGATGATTTGGTAAGCAATGGCAAACCAAGTGAGCCAAAGAGTTTGTTTATGTGCTTGAGTTGAAGATATGTTAATGAATTCAAATAGCTATGCTTATGAATGATAATGTTAAGTTTATTTGTATATGGCTTACTAAGCTTTTGAAAAGCTTACTTTGTGTGTGTTTGTTCTGTTTTATAGATCGTTGAAGCTATGAGAGGCTCGGGGACTATCGAAGATCATCATCACACTACCTAAACTTAATTTTGGTACTTTTGAAAAGTGTGTATAGTTAAATATGGCATGTATAGGCTATTTATTTTAGGACATGTTTATGATGTGTAAATAGCCATGAGATGTGGCTAGACAAATGTTGGTATTATGCATGAGTGACTTTGGTATATGATGTTTGATTTTGGTATGGATTCATGGTTTTAATATGGTCATATAAATAGTGAGTATAATGATGCAATATGAGTATATATGTTTGAATAATGAGGTGGTTAAATGAATGTGGCAAATTGAGAATGAAATATGATTGGTTTTATATGTAAATTAGTTGTGCATATTGGCATATAATTTGGCATGATTAGAGATGAGATTGTTTGGGATGATATGCTGATCTTAGGACATGATTTTGGTTGCCAATTGTGTATGGGATATTGCTTGTTTGAGCTTGTAGGTATGACCCTTGTGTGGGTGGCATTTTTGCCTTGAAAATGGCCTATAATCACCTATACAGTTGAGAACACGGGCATGTGGCTCGACCATGTCCCTCGTGGTTGTAATTCAAAACAAGTCAGGATTGACCACGGGTTGGACACACGGGCATATAACTGGCCGTGTAGTGCAAGTCAGGATCGACCACGGGTAGGGCACACGGGCGTGTCTCAGGCCGTGGGGAAAGTTAGTATGTATGCCCTATTTTGGCACGGCTTTGACACACGAGTGTGTTTGAGGCCGTGGGAGGCACACGGCCTGCCCACACTAGCGTGTGACCTCTGAAACTTAGAAAAATTTTTAAATTTTTGAGAATTTTCATATGTGTTCAATTTAGTCCCGACCCTATTCTAAAGTATGTGTAAGGTCTCATTGACCTATTAAAGGGACTCTTTGATTGGATTAGATGGTTTATGATATGAAATGTCCGTAAAAGATTCTGATTGTCCGGTAATACCTCTTAACCCTAATCCGACAACGGATATGGGTTAGGGGTGTTAAACTGTCAACATATAGTATCCGGGTTGTCTCGAATAAGATAGAAGCAATACTTTAGTGGAAAGTATGTGACTGAATTAAGTAGTTTTCTAGGATTAGTCAGTTACTATCAAAGATTTTTCAAAGGATTTTCTATGATTTCTCTGCCATTAACTAAATTGTTGCAAAAATATGTGAAGTTTGAATTGACTAAGAAATGTCAACAAAGCTTTGAAAGATTGAAGACAAGTAGATCCAATATTGAAGCAGCTCGAATCAGGTAAAGAATATGTTGTGTATAGTGATGCTTCCTACAATGGTTTATGATATGTAATGATGCAAAGTGGTAAAGTGGTTGCATATGATTCGAGATAGTTGAAATCACATGAAAGAAATTACCCAACTCATGATCTAGAGTTAGCTACAATGGTGCTCACACTAAAAATCTTGAGGCATCATCTTTATGGAGAAAAATGCTACATTTACACCGATCATAAAAGCTTGAAATATATGTTGACATAGAAATTGTTGAATTGTTAAAAGATTATGGTTGTGTTATAGATTATCACCCGAGAAAGGAAAATGTAGTAACAAATGTATTGGCTTAGAAATCACTCTTGACTTTCAAAGCATTGAGTGGTCATCTGAAGTTAAAAAAAATTAGAGTATTGATAGCATAATTAAAGGTTAAACCAACCTTGTTGCAACAAGTGAAAGATGCTCAAAATGAATATGAAAAAATATTTTCAATCAAGAAACAAATTGAATATGGGAAAAGTAATGAATTTAAAGTTGGAAAAGAAGGATATTTGAGACTTCAAGGTCAAATGTGTGTACCTGATAGAGAAGAGTTGAAGCAAAGTATACTTTGAGAAGCATATTGTGGTACCTTTTTCATGCATCTGGGGAGTAATAAAATATAATAGGATCTAAAACAATTTTATTGGTGGAAGAGGATGAAAAAGGATATCGTAGAATATGTTTCCAAGTATTTGGTCTGTCGGCAAGTGAAAGTAGAACATCAAGTTCCTTTAAGACTATTACAATTAATAACCATACCGAACTTGAAGTGCAAGAGAGTGGCTATGGATTTCATAGTTGGGTTGCCACTCATTAAAAAGAAGAAGGATGTCATATAGGTAATTGTAGATAGGTTGACAAAATTTGCTCATTTTCTGCCAGTTTGAATAGATTTTTCAATCGAAAAGTATAAAGAATTGGACAAAAGTGAGATAGAAAGGCTACATGGGGTATTGTAACAAATTATAACGTGTTTACGCAAGTGTACGTAGTCGTTCAAGTAATAAGTAAGTAAAAATGAGTTATCGTCTCCACAGGGACTGTATAAGCTTAAATAGTTAATTGCAAAATTATAATTAACAATTTGATGTAAAAAACTCAATAAATTTGGATAGTGATGATTAGATTAATTAAATGCAAGAGTGATCCCTAATGCAATTTCTAATCTAAATGCAATTTAACTAAGTGTATGAATGAAGGCTTTAGTAACAAAACCAATCAACATTAAATGGGCTAGGATAATTATATTAATCAAATCAACTTACTTTCATCATACTAACATGTTCAAAATTACTTCCATGGAAACTCAATCTCTTATGGGTTTGGAAACCAAATTAAGTCCTCTCAGATATTTTACTTAGTAAATATGCATGTTACTGATCATATTAGACTAAGGGTTTCTTAGCATTTATGCAAGGTCACAAGGACATTTATGTTTGCAACAATTTAATTACATAAATCTAATAACCATGCAAGAAAATAAAGTTAACTAAAGATATTATGAACCTTAACTTAGTCGGCTCTAATGACCTAAATTAAGCATTACACTTTTCAGTTATGCATTTACTAGTTGTCGTCTGGTTAGGATTGTTCAGCTAATCTGAGTGCACACTAATCATGTATGAATGAAATGCATCATGATATTAATTGAAAACATAATTGACTGAGGTACAAAACACGTTAACATGAGTTACATAAATCTCATTATCTTAATATAATTATCCTAGCAGATAGGAATTAAAAATTCATAGTTGATGTCAAAAACATAAAACTCAAAGCAAACATGTTAAAATAAATAATCAAGAGGAAAGAGTAGACTCAGTTCAGTAGCCTTTCGGATCTATTCTGACTAAAGAGCTCCCTTGTTTTGATTGAAGCTTCTTTTGCTAAAGGTTTAAAAGGTAGTTGACTAAAGCTTTTGAGGCTAAAGATGGTAGAAGGGATGGACGGCTATGCAAGGGGAAAAGGAATTGAAAGAAAACTAGAGTGAGTGAGAGAGGAATGTTGACTGATGAGGCATGATGGAAAAGTGAGGAACGGCAATGTATTTATGGGTGAAGGTAAGGGTTCAAGTTTACTAAAAATAGGTTTAAAATTCCTTCATTCCCTCTCTCATGTGGCTGGCCATGCTTCAAGGAAAAGGGATGACCAAGTCTTCTTAATTTGAATTTGAATTTCAAGCTAAAAATAGCTTTGTAGTGGACTGTTTCAACATGGAAGTTGTTGGGCTGGATTTTCATTATTTTTCAACTATAGGGACCTTCAATTATACCAAAACATATTTTGGGCAGCCATCTTTATGTGCAGAAATTGGGCTTTTAATTCCCCTTGATGGATGGTTTTTCAGTCCAATAACTTAGCAGATATGTCTATCTTTTATAACCTTTTTTTACTGGGTCAAGTAGTCAACCCTATGCCAAAAATTGCATGGTCTTGCCGTCCACGTGGATAATTTGGGAATGACCATCTTTTATTTATTTAAATCATGTCTGCAATGGACCTCCTACATAGTGAAAAATACATACATTAATAAATTAACATGAATTAATATAAAATATGCATGAAAATCATGTAATTAAGCATAATTTCACATACTTTCCAAATTCATGTCTAAAATTACTAATTAAGTAAAATTCACTTATTTCAATAATAGTTACTTGAGGTAAACATAATAATTAAGTAAAAAGGTGGTAAAAGCATATAAAAAAACCCTATATAATTTCGATTTTACACACCCCCAAACTTAAACCATTTCTCGTCCTGAGTAATGTTCATGCACAACACAATTTTTACTAAGGCAATTTTACAAAAATGATAAAGCATCATCAATCTTTGCACATAATCATGCTTCAATAAAATCATGCTAAAAAATTATTCTTTATTCATAAGTAGCTCGAATAAAAATATTATTTCCAAACTTTATACTAAGTACATCATAATGTCAACATGAATTATAGTTTGCATGCATTTTCAAAGTGATACATAGCATTCAGCAATCAACATGCTTTCCTTATCAACTAAACATAGCAATCCCAAGGTTTAATTAGTGTCTTCATATGTTGAACTTAGTAATTCCTCTCAACGAATGTAGTGGGTATAATCATCCAATCAATAGGTCTTTTATTAGGTTGTAATGGGCTAGGCTAAAGGTAAGGATAAAGAGAAGTGATTTTTAGGTTGAAAACATCTTTGGAACCCTAACCTTGTCTTGGATCCTTCTGTGTCACAACCCTCATAAACTTGGATCTTTGGAACACCCCCAACCTTATTTTGAACTCATGCTTGACTTTTTTTTTCAAACTTTGAGGAAACTTTGCTATTTATTTTTGAGTCTTTGAACACTCTTTTATTTTCTCTTATTTTTCTAAATTTTAGCAAACTTTTCTTTGCGCTATATTTGTTTTCTCTCATTTTTTTTTAAACATTAGAAGAGCATGTACATCTTCTCATAATTTTCCTTAAACTTTGATCACCAATAAATTTTTTTGGTTAAGATAGGTGCAAAAGAAAAGGATAAAAATAAAAAAGATGTAATGTGTCCTATAAAGTAGGTAATTTTAAATAAACATGCCATTCAGCTAAAAAACTAAGTTTCAAGGGTCAACTTAATAAGGTCAGCTTGAAAGGCTCAAATGATCCAAAGGAAGTGTGCCTATATCATATTAGATTCTTATACCTCCTAGGATTTCGCCTCAAGAAATTTACTAAGTCAATTCTAAATACTTAAACCTTCATACATGTCTATTTTTGAAGAAATCAAATTTTCATGACAAATAAGACGTAAGACTAAGATCATACAAGCATTCCATTATTCAATGATAACATAAGAATAACTTAGATAAAATAAAAAATCATGCTTGCAATTGAATAGACTCATGAACAACAATTATTTCTAAATATTCATTTATTTCAACATACTTAAGTAAAAAGATTGAAACATACTTTAAAGTTGATGTGAAATTGCCTTACCCCCTTTAAAAAGAAGTAATGTCCTCATTGCGAAAACAAAGTAATGAATGAAAACTGAACACCAGGTTAATTTTTCTCACTATCCAATCCTAGACATGTTCGTTCCTATTACCATATCAATTAATTTTTCTATTGAGAGGCATTGATTTTATTTTATTCATGCTTCCTAATTTATTATGCGAAAGCAAAATACTAACTAAGAAATAAAAATAAACACCTAAAAGAAATAAAAACTAAAAGAAAAAAAACTCCCCCTTTTTATTTATTTGACTTATTGTAATAGCCCGATTTTGGGACTAGTTGGAACAGTGGTCTCAAGACCACTAAACCGAGGTTGAAGAAAATTATTTTAGTATTATTTTATGTATTATGGTATTAATATATGGCTATATGGAAATTTTGGTGCTTTAATTATAGCAATATCATGCTTAATTGTGAAAAAAAGACTAAATCGCATAAGATGCGAATGTTCTATTCAATAAGATAAAGGTACCTAATAGCTATAAAATGTAATTTGGAGGATTTTAAAGTGAGATTAGGCCATATTGAGGGTGTTGGCCGGCCATAGGAAGCTAGGGGGACAAGTGCATTAAATTTTGGTCAAATTTGATGATGTAAGGTGGCAAATAAATAAAATAAGATGAGTAAAAGATGTTATCATCTTTCACTATTCACCCTCCTTCTTCCCATCGAAAATTGAAGAGAAAATAGAGCTTTTGGGGGTTCAAACTTTTAGCCAAGCTAATAGAGCTTTTGGGGGTTCAAACTTTTAGCCAAGCTATCTCCTTACTAGTAAGTGATTTAGGTGGTTTTAATTGATGATTTTTGTATTTTTGGAGTCCCCAAAGCTTAAGCTAGCTAATGAGGGGACCAATTTGCAATATGGTTTAAAGTCTAGGGAATTGCCATGGGAGTATTTTTTATGTTAACTGAGTTTTTATGGGTGAATATGGAAGTTAGGGAGATGAGAAATAACTTTTGTGAAAGATGTTTGCATGAAAATACCTAAGTAGGACTTAAATGAAAAGAGTGAGATTGTGTCATAAATGCATGAAATAGTTGGAATTTTGAGTAGTTGTAAGAGAAATAAAAGTTCAGCTAGTCTTGTTTAATGAAAAAATGTGTTGAAAAATAAATTACAAGCCTAGGGTAAAAATCATAAATTTGCCAATGTACAATGGCAAAATGGTCATTTTTCCCAAGTGTAGAAATTGATATATTATGATTATAGAATGATCTAAACGAATGAATTTCATTTTTATAGATCAAGAAGAGCGTGGAATCAACCTTGACCATGGGAAAGGCAAGGTGATTGAGTAAATCACCAATTAACACGTTTTGCATTAAGGTAAGTTTATGTGTAAACAATACAATTTACTTATATACATTGTGCTGCTAATTGGTTTATGACATGATTGAGAACATATATTGTTCAAGTGGATTGAATGTGGTAGTCATTGAATAATTATTGTATGAATGAAGGAATAGTCGTATAAAAGTGTAAAGACAACATTTGATGGTGGGCTAAGTTTGATACCACCTTATTGCTTAATTACGATGGGCTTTGTGCGATACCATCGTCTATTTATCTTTTGGTAGGCTAAGTGCGATACCACCTTATTGCTTAATTACGATGGGCTTTGTTGGATACCATTGTCTATTTATCATTTGGTGGGCTAAGTGCGATACCACCTTATTGCTTATTTACGATGGGTTTTGTACGATACCATTATCTACTTTTCATTTGGTGGGCTATGTGCGATACCACCGCAACCAACCTTTTGGTGGGCAAAGTGCGTTACCACCCCAATAAAAACTAATGGTGGGCTAAGTGTGGAACCATCAAATAAGTTGACTCTAAGTAATAGACTAAGAGATTGTGATGTGCTGTATATTGTAACATTGTGATTATAAGTGCAGGGGAACCTGTCAATGAATGTATGCATTATGCTAGTGATATGGTTGGAATGTGTGAATGCAGGAAATGAGTAAGCATGATCATGAATGTAGATTTTTTATTGCGTAGTATATAAAGCTATGAAATTGTTGAATACATGTGAAAATGTTATATTGTTTACTTGTGAACTTACTAAGCTTAAAGCTTACTCCCCTTTCTTTCCCTTGTTTTATAGAGCTAAAGAGCCGAGCCAGGATACGTCGATAACCAGGAGTCCGCCCATACTGAAACAACCCAAACCAGGCCCACAAGCCCTGACCGGATCTGGCATGCTCCTTCAGTAAAACGTAGTTAAGCCTCGTAATGACATTTTGAAAATCTTGGTGGTTTTTGAAGAAAATAGATTTAGGATTGTTCTCAAGTTAAAAATTGAGTTGAAATTTAATTTTGTACTAAAACGATAATTTCATATTTCAAAAGTTACAAGTTAAAGAAATGCCGAATTTTTAAAGTTTATTATTATTATTAACTTGAAAATCGTAGGTGTTTGAGTTTCAAAATAATTGAAGTTGTTCGTATCATAGTAGAAATTTAAAACACATAAATAAAAGCAGTTAAGTGATAATGGCCTTATTACATCAAAATATATCCCAAAATAAACCAAAATAAACTTAATAAGAAAATCAAGAAAAATTAAGTCGTGCATGGTCACCACTAAGTTCCTGCCGACGGTCCCGAGTGCCATCTGCAAAAGTTAGCCCAAGGTGAGTCAGTCAATGACTCGATGTGTAACAACCATCACAGACTCCCAAAACATATAAGGCATGTCATATCACATACGAGCAAATATAAGCAATGATGCAACCCAAATCCACCTAGATATCCATCCCCTACACATCACCCGTACCTACCAATCACACCGTGGGGATTACTAAATCGACCCTCCATCCGCTACACACCATCGAAGGCAGTCGCTGCAGTCAACTGCACATCGCCCTTATAATTGTGGCATGGCCACCAGATAATGTGACAGAGTCACCACATTCATAATATGTGACATAGTCACCAGATAATGTGGTAAAAACCACCAAATCACTTCCCCTTTAACATAATCACCCATATGCCCATGCAACATACAAAACATGCTATTATCATGCAATTTACCTTACCCCCAAAATCCAACGGAATACCACATATTTTCACATCAATGTTATTAAACATTATTTACGAGTGTTAAGGGGTAACGTACCTGAATACACTGTACCATTAAATGGTACTCTTAGCCATGTTTATTTTTCACTTCACTAACACATGATTAACATAATCATTATTAAACTATCGGGAACTCAGTGTAGGGCTACACACCTAATTTCTAACGCGATTACCAAATCCTGAAAGTCCCGATCTAATGCTCTAGATCCCTTTTTCCTACATTCGTCCAACACTAAGCATATTAGCAAAGAGCCATTCGGCTACACATCAAATATCGAAGGGTTAACACGACCAAAATCCTTACCTTGCTGCCGATTTGGTTACCACCCAAATCTCGAAACTACGTGATAAGCCCTCCTTGAAATCGGCTAAGCACTAGTATATTCAAATAGTTAGCTTTCGGCTTTTCAGATAACTAAGAGATGAATTGAATCAGTACGAAACCTTACCACTAACTTACCGAAACTATTGACAAGGAAAAGATGGTCCCGATCTACTGCTTCAAAATCCCGAAAATCCTAAAAGAAAACCAATTTCATGGTAGATTAAAAGTCAAGACAAATGCTGAAATTCGGCTTTTGTTCTACACATGTCGACAGAGAGGAAATAAGGAAGAATGGTGGAGATTCAGACTTACCTATCCCCAAACCGATTTGAGAAGAGATCAAGGGAGATCTCTGCTTGGTTGCTATTAGGCCAAAAACTGAGAAGGGATGAGGTTGAAAGATTTCGGCAATGGCTTTAGGAAAACAATGGAGGTGCAGCCAATAGTGAAAGGAGGGAATAGGAGAAGGATGAATGGTATTCGGCTTTTAATGATTGTGAGAAGAAGAAAAAGAATGATATGGAGGCTCAGTTATGATTCGGCTAAAGTGAGAAAGAAGAAGAAAGAATTGAGAGAAAAAAAGAATAAAGAAAGTGATGGTGACACAAATTCGGCTTAGGGGATTTTGGCTACTAGTGTAACACCCCAAACCCAGTCTATGCATTAAGACTATATTTGGTTTGTTACACAGATCGAACTATCTTAATAATTACAAATGAATTGGTATTTCAAAACCCCTTTTTAAAATTTGAGTTTAATAAAACCAAGAGAAATAATTTTAAGTTTGATGTATTTGAGAAATAAGAATAGTTAAAATTTTCGTATGTTTGAAACCCAATTTATTTTAAGTAAACATTATATAAAAATCATAAACCCATATTAAAATATCCAAAACAAAATTTTAAACCAACCACACATAAAATCCATCAAAGAATAATAGAGGCCTTATTACATCATACCCAAAATAGCAATTTAAAGAAAGTACTTAGTAATAGTTCAAAGTTTATTAAACTCATGTTTGCGAGATGGCCTCCACGAAGTCATCCTCGCCCAAGTCCACGTCAATTTCCATTACGAGATGAAAAATTTGAGGAGTGAGTTACTCGAAACTCGTGTATAACTTACTTACTTTATCCACTGGGCCAGATTATCAAGTCATAATTTTGGGCTTGAGCCCATTAACAGGATTAACAATATAAATAATGGAATGCATGAAAATAATGAAATTTCCCACCCAAACCTAAATTTCCATCCACTACACACCTCCCGTACCAACCATCACACCTGTGGGGATCAAATCAACCCACCCCGCCAAACACACCAATCGTAGGCATAAAGCCATTTTATATTTGTGGCAGAGCCACCGAACTAGATTGTGACAAAGTCACCGAACTAGAGGCATTGAGCCATTAAAATAATTATGGCATATCCACCGAACTAGAGGCAATGGGCCATTTAAATTATTTTGTGGCAGAGCCACCGAACTAGATTCTAGCAATAGGCCTTTCTTCTCTTCATCGTTAATCCCAACCCATGCAACAAGTATGCAAAATAGTCTATGCACATATGATGATTTTATCAAAAAGGCCCAATTTACATATGAGTCAATATTTCAAGTTTTTATTAAGGCCCAAAATTTCAAAATAATAATTAGCCTATTTAGCAATTTAGCATCTTAGGTCCAATTAACGATCTAGCAAAGAGTTCAGCCCATTTAACAATTTGTCAGGGTTTTCGGCCCATTTAACGATCTAACATAGATTTTGGCCCATTTATCGATCTAGCAGAGATTTTGGCCCATTTATTGATCTAGCAGAGATTTCGACCTATTTTACTAACTAGCATATTTATCGGCCCATTTTACTAACTAGCAAACTTATTGGCCCATTTTACGATCTAACACATCTTTGGCCCATTTACACATGAGACATTTAATATACATTTTACCATCTATTCATCGAGGGCGTTTTCGTAATTTTCACATTTTTATCCATTTTCATGAAATTTTGCCAAAATACCAATTATTTCGTATTTTACCGATTTTGTCGTTTTTACGATTTTGCTCAATACTACGGTATGACATCCAACCTGAGATAAGTGTGAAGTTACACACCTTAATATCGTGAGTACTAAACCTTCCCATTCGTCAACACCTAGACATAATACGAACCATTAGAACACTATCATTTATCAAAAATACACTGTTGGTATACGATCTAAATCCTTACCCCTTTGATTTTGAACCACTTCTATTTTTGGTTTCTCCTCGTTTATTGGTTCGTTGCCCGATGAGAATCCACGAACGTACAAAGGCTCGAGAGTACGAATAACCTCGAACAATTGATTCTCCTCGGTTGAAGGTCTGTAGCCCAGTGGAAAATATCAAATTCTCGAAACAACCCTTCGTTTATAATTAGGGGGATTTGCAGAACCGCCCCTCTTTCGAAGGCTATGGACTGCCCTTTTCTGCCCTATCTTGAATGTCTCTAAAGACATAAGATTATTATTAGTCCGATTTATTAGTATCAAAATATGACTAACATTTATAATATTTTAGATTTGGCTTACCACGATTTGTCTTCGTTCCACGAGAATCGATCGAGCGATTGTGTCCCTAAAACGAAATCGATTAATAACTGACAATACTAACTGAATAAGAATCCTTAAAAGAAAATCACTTTACCTTGATTCTTGAATCGATTCCAAAGTTCCAAAAATACTCAAGAAAACCTTGAGTTTCTACCCTCCAAAATCTCACTAATGCTCACGATTGGAAGAAATTGTGTGAGAAGAATTCGGTTTTAATTAAGAAAATGAAAGAAATTTTGGCACAAGTACAAGTTAACATTCGGCCATGAGAGAGATTATTATGGAGATTTTTAATTGAGAGAAAAGCAAAAGAATGGAACAAAGGAGATAGTATGATTCGATTTCAAGTGAGAAAGGGAGAAGGAAAGAAAAAGAAAGGAGAAAGAAAAGAGAAGAAAAAGAATTGGGTTTTTGGAAGGATTGTGTAATCGGTTTTGTGAAGAAGAACGAAAAAGAGTGGCCTTTTTGGTGTGTTGATGGTTTCGGCACTAGGAAGAATGATTGGCAAAGAAAATGATCAAATGATCAAGAAGAAAGAATGGTAAAGAAAATTGCTATAGTTTCCTCAAGGGGTTT
Organism: Gossypium rotundifolium; assembly: GCA_025506655.1. NCBI lineage: Eukaryota > Viridiplantae > Streptophyta > Magnoliopsida > Malvales > Malvaceae > Gossypium > Gossypium rotundifolium. Next base: position 95,065,210 of record CP106732.1, on the reverse strand, counting down.
GGTAAAAATCGGCTAAGGGAGAGAGCAAACTTTTGAGAGAAAAATTTGATGAACAAGTAACAATTGACCAAAAAGAATTGTTCTCCCAATGTCCAAGCTTGCAAATGCAAACACAAAACCGACCATCCCCCTTAACCTCAATGCCGTCCAAATACAATGGTCAAAAGGCCATTAGGAAGTTTCCAAAACATCTTCCTACACTTAAGCCTTTTTCCCCTCTTTTTTCCTTAAGTTGATGAAACACAATCCCCCATTTCAAGCCCTTATCCTTAGCTTTCCAAAACCTTAATCTTCTTACCAAAATAAAAACAATACAACTCACCCTATCCTTATCTCCTTGCCGACACATGTATAAACTAAAGTAAAAATAAAAATTCCTAATTGCATGATAGGTGATTCGAAATCCTTCCCTCATGTCCAACTTATGGCGCCATCACCACTATGCCATTAACTCATCTTATGCCATCTTTTTAGTACTTAATTAATTTAAGTCTCAAGATCACTTAATTTCTTTACTCTAAATTACACTTAACTAATATTTTTATTCTAACTCCAAGTAAACCCGAACTAACATTTAACAACATAATGATACTCAAATATTTAGGATGTTACAATTCTACCCCCTTAAAAGAAAATTTCATCCTCGAAATTTACCTGGTTAAAAGAGGTGAGGATATTGCTACCGAATAGCTTCCTCAGGCTCCCACGTAGCTTCCTCCGCTCCGTGATTACGCCATAAAACTTTGACCAACGGCACAGTCTTCTTTCTTAGCACTTTAACATCCCGGTCTATAATTTCCACTGGTTCTTCTTCAAAAGACAAGTCTGAATTTAATTCCACTTCATCTACCGGTACTATATGAGATGGAGCCGATCTATAACGTCTCAGCATGGAAACATGGAAAACGTTATGAATTTGACCCAACTCCGGAGGTAATTCAATCTGATAAGCCATTGGACCAACACGCTTCGTCACACGATATGGCCCGATGAACCTAGGGCTCAACTTACCCTTCTTTTCGAATCTGAAAATTTTTGTCCAAGGTGAGACCTTCAGAAAGACCTGGTCTCCCACAGCAAACTCGATATCCTTACGCTTCAGGTCTGCATACGACTTCTGTCTATCTGAGGCTTCCTTTAACCGTGCTCGAATAACTTCTACCTTTTCCTCTGTTTTAGATATTATCTCAGGACCCATCATCTGCCATTCGCCCAATTCAGTCCAACAAGTAGGAGTACGACACCTACGACCATACAATGCCTCATAGGGTGACATCTGAATGCTAGACTGATAGCTATTGTTATATGCGAATTCTGCCAATGGTAGAAAATCCTCCCAACTACCTCTGAAGTCGATCACACATCCCCTTAACATGTCTTCCAATATCTGAATTACTCTTTCCGACTGACCATCAGACTGAGGATGAAAAGCCGTACTGAAATTCAACTTTGTCCCCAAGGCTTCATGCGAGCTTTCCAAAATCGTGATGTAAATCTAGGATCCCCGTCGATATAATGACACCTTTGGTACCCCATGCAACCTCACGATTTCAGATACATACAACAGCCAATTTCTATAATGAATAATCATGCGAATCAGAAGAAAATGAGCGGTCTTCACAAACGATCAACTACTACCCATACGAAATTTTTCTTAGTAGGTGTTAAAGGTAACCCACTAACAAAATCCATAGTTATCCGCTCCCATTCCCAAAGAGGAATCTTTACCGGTTGTAACAAACCTGACGGTAATTGATGCTCCACCTTCACTTGCTGACAAGTCAAACATTTTCCTACAAACTTAGAAATCTCACGCTTTAACCCTGGCCACCAATACTGTTCACGGAGATCTCGATACATCTTATTTCCGTCGGGGTACATAGCATAAGGGCTACTATGCGCCTCCCGTAGAATCATTTGTCTCAATTCTGAGTCTTTAGGCATAAAAACCCTTCCACGAAAGCACAGTACTCCATTCATGTTTATACCAAAATCCTCTATTTCACCCCTTTCAACCTGCTGAAATAAAAGTCCCAACTTTTTATCTGATGTTTGATTTTCCTTGATTTGTTCCAACCACAGAGGCTTCACCTGAAGTTCTGCTAACAAACTACCATCCTCATACAAACTTAAATGAGTAAACATTGCTCTTAAATCAGATACCGCCTTATGACTTAACGCATCAGCTACCACGTTAGCCTTTCCAGGATGATATTCGATTGAGAAATCATAGTCCTTTAATAATTCCACCCATCTTCTTTGTCTCAATTTCAACTCCTTTTGGGTAAGGAGGTACTTAAGACTCTTGTGATCCGTGTAAATGATAGACTTCTCACCGTAGAGATAGTGCCTCCAAATCTTTAAAGTAAAGACCACTGCAGCTAACTCCAAATCATGAGTAGGGTAGTTTACTTCGTGCGGTCTCAATTGACGAGAAGCATAGGCCACCACCTTTCCATTTTGCATCAGTACACAACCCAAACCCGTGTGAGACGCATCACAATAAACAGTAAATTCCTTTCCAGCCTCCGGCTGAATTAAAACTGGTGCTTCCGTCAGAATCTTCTTCAATTTCTCGAAACTTTCTTGTTGTTTTTCAGTCCAAATATACGGAACTCCCTTCCGCAATAGTTTAGTTAGGGGTGCAGCAATCAACGAAAACCCTCAACAAAGCGTCTATAGTAACCACCAATCCTAAGAAACTCAATTTCACTACCGACTTTGGTGGTTTCCAATCCAAGATCTGACCTCAATCTTCCGAGGATCCACCCTTATTCCTTCACTGATACCACATGACCCAAAAAAGTCACTTCTTTTAGCCAAAATTCACATTTGCTGAATTTGGCATAAAGTTGCTTATCTCGAAGTAGCTGTAATACAAAACACAAATGCGTGTCATGTTCCTCATCATTTCTTGAATAAACCAAAATGTCATCTATGAACACCACCACAAACCGATCTAAATATGGTTGAAAGACTCGGTTCATCATGTCCATGAATGCGGCTGGTGCATTGGTTAATCCAAACGGCATCACTACAAACTCATAATGTCCATAACAAGTTCAAAATGCCGTCTTATAAATATCCACTTCTTTCACCTTAAGCTGGTGATAAACCGATCTCAAATCAATTTTGGAGAAAACTGAAGCTCCCTTCAATTGATCAAACAGTCATCAATTCTCGGCAAGGATACCTATTCTTGATCGTTAATTTATTCAATTGTCTGTAATCAATGCACATACGCATCGATCCATCCTTCTTCTTCACAAATAAAACTGGTGCTCCCCACGGAGACACACTCGATCGTATAAATCCCCGATCCAACAATTCTTGAATTTGAGCTTTAAGCTCCGTCAACTCCTTCGGTGCCATTTTATAAGGAGCAATAGACACTCGAGCCATTCCGGGCAAAAGCTCAATTCCAAATTCTACTTCCCGATCTGGAGGTATACCAGGAAGTTCATTGGGAAATACTTCTGGAAATTCCTTTACCGTTCTCACATCATTCACGAATAACTCTTTGGCATCCAAAGCACAAATAAAAGCTAGTAATACTCCATACCCTTTTCGTACCAACTTTTCTGCCTTCAACAACGATACCACGTTTGCCAAGTAATTCCTTCATTCACCTATCATTATTACTTCCTTATCATCCGAAGTTCTTAACGACATCTGCTTTTCAGCACAATCCAAATGTGCTCGATGCTTAACCAACCAATCCATGCCCAGAATGAGATCGAACTCGCCGAAAGGCAATTCCATCAAATTTCCAAAAATACCTCCTCTTGAATTTCTAAGGGCACGTCTCTAAACAGTTTATTTATAATTACTGACTGTCCTAAAGGACTAATTACTGTCATCTCACTATCGGTAATTTCAGATTCCAGATTCAGGTTTCCAGATATGGCACTAGCAACATACAAATGGGTAGAACCAATATCTATTAAAGCAGTAACATGTGCATCAAAGATGAAGAACGTACCAGTTATTACATTGCCATCCTCGCGGTGTCTAACTGCATAGACCAGTCCTGGCTGTCTTGCATCCGTGTTACCTCTAGGACCATTGCCTCGACCGGTGCACCTTGACCACGTCCAGCCCCATTACCACCACGACCTAGTCCACGACCTCTCGGTGGCTGCTGTGTACCTCTGGCTGGCTGTGCATCAGTATTACGAACTTCCTGAGTCGTATCCATACGTCGAGGGCAATTTCTATAATGGTGATCCATTGAACTGCATTTGTAACAAGCGCCCGTTTTTCTCCAGCACTCTCCAGAATGCCTTTTCCCACATTCAGCACAATCTCGACCTTGATTATTAGTTACAGGTGCTCTACCTTGAGCTGGTTCATCATTTCGAGGCCTCTTCTGAAACCTTTTTGAAGAACCCGACTACTGTATATCTCTCTTGTTTCTAAATCTTTCCGATTCTGACGTTTTGAGTTCTTAGCCTCTTCGGCTATCTTGGCCTTCTCCACAAGTGTGGAAAAAGTTCTAACTTGTTGTGGGGCAATCAGAACCCTCAACTCATCATTCAGCCCATCCTCGAATCGCATACAATGTTTATGATCCGTTGAAACTATTGTCCAAGCATAGCGACTCAAGCGTAAAAACTCAGCCTCATATGCTGCCACTGTCTTACTCCCTTGTACAAGATTTAGAAATTCCTTCCTTCGGGTGTCCACATAACTTGTTCCAACATATTTCCCTTGAAAGGCAGCTTTAAAGAATTCCCAAATAATCAGTGCAGCCTCGGTGCCTTCCCGAACAGTAAGCCACCACTGATACACCTCGTCTCTTAGCAAGGACACAGCTCCTTTCAGTTTCTGCTCAACTGTGCATTCCATATCATCCATAATCTGCTCCACAGCTTCGAGCCAATATTCAGCCACATTCAGAGCTACACCGGAGACTCCTCTAAAAACTTCTGTATTATTTGACTTGAGTCGTTCCGAAATTGACCCACGAGTTGTTGGCCCAATCCTAGTTCCAACGACCCTTTCTAGGACTCGCAGCATTGCTTGTGTCAAAGCATTATCTTCGTCCATATGATCTTGTGATCCCGTCTCACTTACAAGTGATGCAGGTGCATCCATTTTCGACATATGATTTGGTACTTGATTCAAAGACCTCGTCCTCTACCACGCCCACGCTCTGCGTCCACGACCACGTCCTCTAGTGCTCATGATGACTAATTCGATTTAATCGATTACAAATTTTATGAATCAAAAATTGTTTCAAAGTTTATTAACGATGTTTTATGAGATTTGAGAGATAAAGTTGTTTTTGTAACACATCCTATAGTCTCAATCTCTCGATTTTAACATCTAAAACTAAAAGTTCTAGAGTGTTCCTATGATCATCATAATAATCATTAAGTAATAAATACTTACTTGACTTGTTGCCGAATGCTTGTGGTGCCATACTGATCTTTAAAACATAATTGAAATAATTTTATACAGAAATTATTTATTGAACCCAACCATAGCCGAGTTTTTGAAACTGGCTCTGATACCATTAAATGTAACACCCCAAACCCGATCTATGCATTAAGACTAGATTTGGTTTGTTACACAGATCGAACTATCTTAATAATTACAAATGAATCGGTATTTCAAAACCCCTTTTTAAAATTTGAGTTTAATAAAAATCAAGAGAAATAATTTTAAGTTTGATGTATTTGAGAAATAAGAATAGTTAAAAATTTTCGTATGTTTGAAAACCCAATTTATTTTAAGTAAACATTATATAAAAATCATAAACCCATATTAAAATATCCAAAACAAAATTTTAAACCAACCACACATAAAAATCCATCAAATAATAATAGGGGCCTTATTACATCATACCCAAAATAGCAATTTAAAGAAAGAACTTATTAATAGTTCAGAGTTTATTAAACTCATGTTTGCAGTATGGCCTCCACGAAGTCATCCTCGGCCCAAGTCCACGTCAATTTCTATTACCTGAGATGAAAAATTTGAGGGAGTGAGTTACTCAGAACTCAGTGTATAACTTACTTACTTTCTCCACTGGGCCAGATTATCATGTAATAATTTTGGGCTTGAGCCCATTAACCTAACAATATAAATAATGGAATGCATGCAAATAATGAAATTTCCCACCCAAACCTAAATTTCCATCCACTACACACCTCCCGTACCAACCATCACACCTGTGGGGATCAAATCAACCCACCCCGCCAAACACACCAATCGTAGGCATAAAGCCATTTTATATTTGTGGCAGAGTCACCGAACTAGATTGTGACAAAGTCACCGAACTAGAGGCATTGAGCCATTAAAATAATTGTGGCAGAGCCACCGAACTAGAGGCAATGAGCCATTTAAAATATTTTGTGGCAGAGCCACCGAACTAGATTTTGGCAACAGGCCTTTCTTCTCTTCATCGTTAATCCCAACCCACGCAACATGTATGCAAAATAGTCTATGTACATATGATGATTTTATCAAAAAGGCCCAATTTACATATGAGTCAATATTTCAAATTTTTATTAAGGCCCAAAAATTTCAAAATAATATTTAGCCTATTTAGCAATTTAGCATCTTAGGCCCAATTAACGATCTAGCAAAGAGTTCGGCCCATTTAACAATTTGTCAGGGTTTTCGGCCCATTTAACGATCTAACAGAGATTTCGGCCCATTTATCGATCTAGTAGAGATTTTGGCCCATTTATCAATCTAGCAGAGATTTCGGCCCATTTATCGATCTAGCATAGATTTCGGCCCATTTATAAATCTAGCAGAGATTTCGGCCCATTTTACTAACTAGCATATTTATCGGCCCATTTTACTAACTAGCAAACTTATCGGCCCATTTTACGATCTAACACATCTTTGGCCCATTTACACATGAGACATTTAATATACATTTTACCATCTATTCATCGAGGGCGTTTTCGTAATTTTCATATTTTTAACCATTTTCATGAAATTTCACCAAAATACCAATTATTTCGTATTGTATCGATTTTATCGTTTTTACGATTTTGCTCAATACTACGGTATGACATCCAACCCGAGATAAGTGTGAAGTTGCACACCTTGATATCGTTAGTACTAAACCTTCCCGCTCGTCAACACCTAAACGTACTACGACCCATTAGAACACTATCATTTATCAAAAATACACTATTGGTATACGATCTAAATCTTTACCCCTTTGATTTTGAACCACTTCTATTTTTGGTTTCTCCTCGTTTGTTGGTTCATTGCCCGATGAGAATCCATGAACGTACAAAGGCTCGGGAGTACGAATAACCTCGAACAATTTATTCTCCTCGGTTGAAGGTCCGCAACCCGGTGGAAAATCCCGGATTCCCAAAATAGCCCTTCGTTTATAATTAAGGGGCTTTGCGGAACCACCCCTCTTTCGAATGCTGTGGACTGCCCTTTTCTACCCTATCTTGAATGTCTCTAAAGACATAAGATTATTATTAGTCTGATTTATTAGTATCGAAATATGACTAACGTTTATAAGATTTTAGATTTGGCTTACCACGATTTGTCTTCATTCCACGAGAATCGATCGAGCGATTGTGTCCTTAAAATGAAATCGATTAATAACTGACTATACTAAATGAATAAGAATCCTTAAAAGAAAATCACTTTACCTTGATTCTTGGAATCGATTCCAAAGTTCCAAAAATACTCAAGAACACCTTGAGTTTCTACCTCCAAAATCTCACTAATGCTCACGATTGGAAGAAATTGTGTGAGAAGAATTCGGTTTTGATCAAGAAAATGAAAGAAAATTTGGCACAAGTACAAGTTAACATTCGGCCATGAGAGAGATTATTGTGGAGATTTTTAATTGAGGGAAAAGTAAAAGAATGGAACGAAGGAGATAGTATGATTCGGTTTCAAGTGAGAAAGGAGAAGGAAAGAAAAGAAAGGAAAAGAAAAGAGAAGAAAGCAAATTGGGTTTTGGAAGGATTGTGTAATCGGTTTTGTGAAGAAGAAAGAAAAAGAGTGGCCTTTTTGGTGTGTTGATGGTTTCGGCACTAGGAAGAATGATTGGCAAAGAAAATGATCAAATGATCAAGAAGAAAGAATGGTAAAGAAAATTACTATAGTTTCCTCAAGGGGTTTGGTAAAAATCGGCTAAGGGAGAGAGCAAACTTTTGAGAGAAAAATTTGATGAACAAGTAACAATTGACCAAAAAGAATTATTCTCCCAATGTCCAAGCTTACAAATGCAAACACAAAATCGGCCATCCCCCTTGACCTCAATGCCGTCCAAATACAATGGTCAAAAGGCCATTAGGAAGTTTCCAAAACATCTTCCTACACTTACGCCTTTTTCCCCTCCTTTTTCCTTAAGTTGATGAAACACAATCCCCCATTTCAAGCCCTTATCCTTAGCTTTCCAAAACCTTAATCTTCTTACCAAAATAAAAACAATACAACTCACCCTATCCTTATCTCCTTGCCGACACATGCATAGACTAAAGCAAAAATAAAAATTCCTACTTGCATGCTAGGTGATTCGAACTCCTTCCCTCATGTCCAACTTATGGCGCCATCACCACTATGCCATTAACTCATCTTATGCCATATTTTTAGTGCTTAATTAATTTAAGTCTCAAGATCACTTAATTTCTTTACTCTAAATTACACTTAACTAATATTTTTATTCTAACTCCAAGTAAACCCGAACTAACATTTAACAACATAATTATACTCAAATATTTAGGATGTTACAACTAGGTGACCGAATTTGTCATCCTAGAAGTCCCTTGGCCGGCCAACTCTCCTTCTTTCCACTCAATCCCCTTTTCACTCTACCTTAGCTGAATCTCTAAGCTGTCAGACCCAATCTATACCTCCTCCATCAGAGTTCTTGCACCGCCCACCACCGCCCTTCCTTGCTGAAAAATAAAACTCCAAACGCTTCCTTCTTGCTCGAACCTAGGCCCTTCTCACTCCTGTGGCGTCACCTTTCAAGGCCCTAAGTGGCGCCTCCCACCTTACCACCGGGTTATTTGTCTCCTAAACCACACAATAATTCCTTAAGGGCTAGCTCCTTAGTTCCCCTTTTGGGCTTAAAATCCAATAACTTCTAAGGCTCCTACCTACATCCCAAGGTTCTTGAAGCCCCAAATCACATTCAAATCATACTCAAGCATGCAATTACATACAATAAGTAAAATGCATAACCCTAAATCCAGTATATTACAGTTCTACCCTTAAAATAATTTCGACCTCGAAATTACACAGCTAAAATAAGTGAGGGTATTCTTGTCAGATCTTTTTTCCTCTGGCTCCCACGAAGCTTCCTCTGATCCATGGTTACGCCATAACACTTTGACTAAAGGAACTGATTTATTCCGAAGCACCTTCACATCCCGTTCTAGAATCTGAACTGGCTTCTCTTTATAGGACAGATCTGGTCTCAGCTCCACCTCCACAACCGATATTATATGAGATGGATCCGATCGATAACGACGTAGCATCGAAATGTGAAACACATCGTGCATCTACTTCAACTCTGAAGACAATTCTAACTGATACGCCACTGGTCCAACCCGCTTCAGAATCCGATAAGGTCCTATAAACCTAGGACTTAACTTTCCCTTGCGACCAAATCTCATCAACTTTTTCCATGGCAAAACTTTGAGAAACACATAATCTCCCACGAAACTCAATCTCCTTCCGCTTAAGGTCTGCGATATGACTTTTACCGGTCAGATGCCTCTTTCAATCGCATCCGAATTACCTTAACCTTTTCTTCCGATTCGGCCACCATTTTGGACCCAAAACACGACGTTTCTCCCAATTACATCCAACATGTAGGAGTGCGACACTTCCGTCCATACTGATAACTTCTGCGGTGCCATCTGAATACTTGCACGATAGCTATTATTGTGCACAAATTTCGCTAAAGGCAAGAACTCCTCAACTCCTCTCAAGTCTACCACGCAACCTCTCAACATATCCTCTAGCACTTGAATTACCCGCCAGATTGGTCGTCCAGATACGGATGGAATCTCAGATTAAAGTCCACTGGTGTCCAAAGCTTGATGTAATGCTTTCCAAAATCGAGGCGTAAACCTCGGATCCTATCCGAGATAATCGACACCGCACTCAAATGCGACCTCACGATTTACGCTACATACAACTTTGCCAATCACTGCAATGAATAGTCAACCCGCACTGGTATGAAATATGCAGACTTCAACTAATCTACTATCACCCATACCAAGTCCTTCTTATTAGGCGTAAGGGGAAGCCCACTAACGAAGTCCATGGTAATTTTCTCCCACTTCCATTGCGGAATCTTTATCGGCTGAAGCAATCCTGACGGTACTTGGTGTTCAGCCTTGACTTGCTGACACGTTAAACACTTCCCTACAAATTCTGTAACTTCCCGCTTAAGACCAGGCCACCAGAACTATTCCCGTAAATCCCTGTATAACTTACTTCCTCCGGGATGTATAGCATACTATACGATTCCTGAAGAATTCTCTACCTTAACTCCTCATCCTTCGGCATACAGACCTTGCCACGAAAACATAGTACTCCATCACTGTTTACACCATAGTCTTCCAACTCCCCATTTTGTACTTGTAGTAGCTTAACACTCAGTTCACCATCTACCAATTGTTTCTCCTTTACTTGTCCTAACCACATCGGCTTCACTTGCAACTCCGCTAGCAAACTTTCATCATCAAAAAGGCTCAAATGTACAAACATCGCCCTTCACTCTGACACCACTTTTCGACTTACGGCATCTGCCACTACATTCGCCTTGCCCGGATGATACTCTATCGAGCAATCGTAGTCCTTCAACAACTCCACCCACCTACGCTGTCTCAAATTTAGCTCCTTCTGAGACAGTAAATATTTTAGACTCTTGTGGTCTGTGTAGATCACCGACCTTTCTCCATACAAGTAGTGCCTCCACACTTTTAGAGCGAAAACTACCGCAGCCAATTCTAGATCATGCGTCAGATAATTAACCTCATGAGGCCTCAATTGCCGAGACGCATAAGCGACCACTTTCCCGTCTTGCATAAGAACACACCCCAATCCTGTATGGGAAGCATCACAATATACCATGAAGTCTTTCCCTGCTTCTGGCTGAATCAAAATCGGAGCCTCTGTTAATACTTGCTTAAGCTTCTCAAAACTCTCCTACTGCTTATCCGCCCATACGAAAGATACCTCCTTTCTTAGCAACTTCGTCAAAGGTGCTGCTATTGATGAGAACCCCTCAACAAATCTCCTATAATAGCCTGCTAACCCCAAGAAACTACAAACCTCAGCCACAGACTTAGGTGGTTTCTAATCCAATACTGCCTCAATCTTCCGAGGATCCACCCTTATTCCTTCGGCAGACACCACATGCCCATAAGAACGTAACTTTCTTCAGCCAAAATTCGCACTTTCTGAACTTGGCATATAGCTTCTTTTCCCTTAACACTTGCAACACAACCCGAAGATGTTCATCATGTTCTTCCTCAGACTTGGAATACACCAAGATATCGTCTATGAACACAACGATGAACCGATCTAGGTAGGGTTGGAAAACCCGGTTCATCATATCCATAAACGCGGCTGGGGCATTTGTCAATCCGAACGGCATTACCAAGAACTCATAATGCCCGTATCTTGTCTGAAAAGCTGTCTTATGGATATCTGCCTCCTTCACATTAAGCTGATGATATCCTGACCTTAGATCTATCTTTAAGAATATCGCGGCCCCCTTAAGTTGATCGAACAAGTCATCTATCCTTGGCAATGGATACTTGTTCTTGATGGTCAGCTTATTCAGCTGCTGGTAATCTATGCACATGTGCATAGTCCCTTCCTTCTTCTTCACAAATAGGACCGGTGCTCCCCATGAAGACATACTAGGTCGAATAAACCCACGATCAAGTAACTCTTAGATCTAGGCTTTAAGCTCTGCTAACTCCTTTGGTTCCATTCGGTATGGAGCAATTGACACAGGAGCTGTACCCGGCAGTAAATCAATTCTGAACTCCACCTTCCTATCCGGGGGTAACCCAAGCAGCTCCTCCAAAAGACATCCACAAATTCCCTTACTATTCTAACTCCTCCTACAGCTGCTTCCTTAGCCTCCAAGGCACTAATCAACATCAGAAAAGCTACACACCCTTTTCTCACCATCTTCTCTACCTTAAGGGTAGATAGCACATTCGACAAGCAATTCCATCTCTCGCCCATCACCACAATCTCCTTGTCGTCAGGAGTTCTTAACGACATAAACTTAGCAAGACAATCCACATTCGCATGCTACTTCACTAACGGTCCATGCCAAGATTAGATCAAATTCCTCAAATGGCAACTCCATTAAGTCACCGAATTTAGCCCTCGAACTTCAAAGGTATCGCCTAAAGAGTTTATCTAATTCTACTGATTGCTCTAAAGGACTAAGTACAGTCATCTTCCTAGGTACAGTCTCAAAGTTCACATGCAGAGTTCCAGACACCTTACTAGCAATGTATGAATGAGTTGACCCAATATCTATCAACGTAATAAAGGGTAATCCAAAGATAAGGAACATACCCGTTATGACATCAGGTACATCACCATCCTCCCTTTGACGAACTGCATATACTAGACCTAGCTATCTCGCCTCCGTGTTACCAACACCTCTGCCCGGTGTTCCTCGACCTCTTCTAGAACTATTACCTCGCTTCATGGGACCACGACCCATGGTGGTTCTTTGCCCACCTCTTCCACTGATTAAGACCACAGCTTACTGGTGGCTCTGTCTGCATTTTCATAGGCGCCCCTAATCATGTGATCCTTGGACCCACACTTGAAACATCCTCCCGTCTTCTTCCAACACTCTCTCAAGTGCATCTTTCCACACTGAGCACAAGTATAGTACTGTCCTCCAGTAACGACTTGCTAACCTCGCGGCCCATCCGTTCTAGGTCTCTTTTGGACATTCCCAGATGACCCTGATGATCCAAAACCTCTCTTTTGCCTATTCTCGTCCGTGTTTTATCTTACAAGCTCCTTAACTCCTTCGGCTACCTTAGCCTTTTCTACCAACACGGCAAACTCTCACTCCTGCTGTGGAGCAATCAACAATCTCAGGTCATCCCTCAGTCTGTCCTCAAATCGGACACATCATTCATGCTCCGTAGCCATGATGCCTCGAGCGTATCGAATCAACCTTAGGAATTTCACCTCGTACTCCACTACAGACTTATTCCCCTGGACCAGCCTCAGAAACGCCTTCCTTTTCACATCAACATAGCTAGTCCCAATATACTTCTTCTGATACGCTACCTTAAAATACTCCCAAGTGAGATCATCTGCTGTAGCACCATCCCGAACCGTGAGCCACCATTGGTATGACTCATCACGGAGTAGCGACACTACCCCTTTCAATTTCTCCTCAGCAGTCAGGTCCAAATCATTCATAATTCGCTCTGTCGCCTCCAACCAATACTCTGTCGTATTGGGCGCCACTCCAGATATACCACAGAAAACTCAGCTCCATTGGCTCGGAGTCGCTCAGGTATAGACTTCCGAGCTCCCAGACCTCCACCTACTTCAGCCACCCTCTAAAGAACTCGCGATATCGCTGCGTCTTGTCATCCCCGTCGATCTCGATATTCAACACCAAAGCGGTGGTGGTGGTGGCATTCATTTTGGACCCTTGACCGGACCTAACGTGTTCCAAAGACGGGTCATTCGGCCTCTACCACGGCCATGCTCATTTTGACCACGTCCTCTAGAACTCCTTCTTCTGAATTGTGTTTATATGGTTAAGAATTTTATGAATCATTATTTCTTTCCACTGATTTATTGGGAACAGTCTTATGATTAATAATTTTAAAAAGTAGTTCTTTCGAATTCATACACACACTACAATCTCAAGTTTATTCATTCGATCATCACTATTCATAAACTTACGTTCATTACAGAAAAGTGTTTTGGTTGTCATTATTGTTGTTCTCCACTACCCAAGGGTATTCTCGTAATTTGTCTTATAGGGGTATTTTGGTAATTTTTTGAATTAGGGTATTTGAAAATTTTGTAAAATAAGGATTTTTGGCATTTTTTTTGCAAAATAGGAATATTTTGATAAGAAGATTCGAGGGTAATATGGTAATTTTATAGACTGAGGGTATTTTTGTAATTTTACAAACCAAGGACATTTCGATAATTTTGTAAAATATGGATCCAAGTGATTTTACAAAATAAGGGTATTTTAAAAATTTTCAATTTAGGGTTACTTCAGCAATTTTCCACACCGTGGGTATTTTAGTAATTTTACAAGTTAGGGGTAATTTGGTCAATTTGCAAATCAAGGGTATTTTGGTCATTTTTAAATCAAGGGTACTTTGGAAGTTTTATAACCAAAGATTTTAGGATTGTACAAAACAAGGGGATTGGTCCCTTTCGGGTTTTAATTATTGAATTTAGCTTTGTGATTTAGTCCTCTTGGTTAGGGTGAGCCGTCACTATGCACGGTAGGATTCAAGCGGAGAGGAGGTGAGTCACTAGGACTGCTTAAATACCAAGCTCCCCAGATCCAATCCTAGACATGCGCATGCGGTTGCCACACCCTTAACTCGGTGACTCACTCACGAGTGTTTGTTTGGTTAGACTTTAAATTTTATGTATTTGATGTTGGAGTAAGCTAATCCTAGGTTCAATAACTCCTAATCTACTAATCTCGTCCCTTAATACCCACATACAAATCATACAGCAGTTAGGGTACTTACCGTGGATCAGTGGTAGGAGACTCAGTGCCATGCGGAAAACCTGCTCATTCTTTAATAAAACTCAATTTCAAAATAAAAATACGTTTTGGGTCCAAAAGCCCTCAAGGCCGAGTTTTGAACCGGGCTCTGATACCAAATTGAAACACCCCAAACCCGGCCCACAAGCCTGACCGGATCTGGCATGCTCCTTGAGTAAAACGTAGTTAAGCCTCGTAATGACATTTTGAAAATCTTGGTTGTTTTTTGAAGAAAATAGATTTGGGATTGTTCTCAAGTTAAAAATTGAGTTGAAATTTAATTTTGTACTAAAATGATAATTTCATATTTCAAAAGTTACAAGTTAAAGAAATGCCAAATTTTTAAAGTTTATTATTATTATTACTTGAAAACCGTAGGCATTTGAGTTTCAAAACAATTGAAGTTGTTTGTATCTTAATAGAAATTTAAAACACATAAATAAAATAGTTAAGTGATAATGGCCTTATTACATCAAAATATATCCCAAAATAAACCAAAATAAACTTAGTAAGAAAACAGAAGAAAAATTAAGCTGTGCATGGCCACCACCAAGTTCCTGCCGACCCGGTCCTGAGTGCCATCTGCAAAAAGTTAGCCCACGAAGGCTGAGTCAATAGACTCAGTGTGTAACAACCATCACAGACTCCCAAAACATATAAGGCATATCATATCACATACGAGCAAATATAAGCAATGATGCAACCCAAACCCACCTAGATATTCATCCTCTACACATCACCCGTACCTACCAATCACACTGTGGGGATTACTAAATCAACCCTCCATCCGCTACACACCATCGAAGGCAGTCACTGTAGTCAACTGTACATCTCCCTTATAATTGTGGCATAGCCACTGGATAATGTGATAGAGTCACCAGATTCAATATATGTGACATAATCAATAGATAATGTGGTAAAAACCACCATATCACTTCCCCTTTAACATAATCACCCATATGCCCATGCAATATACAAAACACGCTATTTATCATACAATTTACCTTACCCCCAAAATCCAACGGAATACTACATATTTTTCATATCAATGTTATTAAACATTATTTGCGAGTGTTAAGGGGTAACGTACCTGAATACACTGTACCATTAAATGGTACCTTTAGCCATGTTTATTTGTCACTTCACTAACATATGATTAACATAATTATTATTAAACTATCGGGAACTCAGTGTAGGGCTACACACCTGATTTCTAACGCGATTACCAAATCCTGAAAGTCCCGATCTAATGCTCTAGATCCCTTTTTCCTACATTCGACCAACACTGAGCATATTAGCAAAGAGCCATTCGGCTACACAGCAAATCCCAAAGGGTTAACGCAACCAAAATCCTTACCTTACTGTTGATTTGGTTACCACCCAAATCCTGAAACTACGTGCTAAGCCTTCCTTGAAATCGGCTAAGCACTAGTATATTCAAATGGTTAGCTTTCGGCTTTTCAAATAATTAAGAGATGAATTGAATCAGTACGAAACCTTACCACTGACTTACCAAAACTATTGACAAGGAAAAGATGCTCCCGATCTACTGCTTCAAAATCCCAGAAATCCTAAAAGAAAATCGATTGCATGGTTGATTAAAAGTCAAGACAAATGCCAAAATTAGGCTTTTATTCTACACATGTCAACAGAGAGGAAATAAGGAAGAATGGTGGAGATTCAAACTTACCTATCCCCAAACTGATTTGAGAAGAGATCAAGAGAGATCTCTGCTTGGTTGCTATTCGGCCAAAAACTAGAATGGACGAGGTTGAAAGATTTCGGCAATGGCTTTAGGAAAACAATGGAGGTTCGGCCAATAGTGAAAGGAGGGAATAGGAGAAGGATGAATGGTATTCAGCTTTTGATGATTGTGAGAAGAAGAAAAAGAATGATATGGAGGCTCAGTTATGATTCGACTAAAGTGAGAAAGAAGAAGAAAGAATTGAGAGAAAGAAAAGAATAAAGAAAGTGATGGTGACACAAATTCGGCTTAGGGGATTTTGGCTACTAGGTGACCGAATTTGTCATCCTAGAAGTCCCTTGGCCAGCCAACTCTCCTTCTCTCCACTCAATCCCCCTTTTCACTCTACCTTAGCTGAATCTCTAAGCTGTCAGACCCAATCTATACCTCCTCCATCAGAGTCCTTGTGCCGTCCACCACTGCCCTTCCTTGCTGAAAAATAAAACTCCAAAACGCTTCCCTTGCTGCTCGAACCTAAGCCCTTCTCACTCCCTGTGGCGTCACCTTGCAAGGCCCTAAGTGGCGCCTCCTTGCCACCTTGCCACTGGGTTATTTGTCTCCTAAAACACACAATAATCTCCTTAAGGCCTAGCTCCCTTAGTTCCCCTTTTTGGGCTTAAAAATCCAATAACTTATAAGGCTCCTACCTACATCCCAAGTTTCTTGAAACCCCCAAATCACATTCAAATCATACTCAAGCATGCAATTACATACATTAAGTAAAAATGCATAACCCCTAAATCCCAGATATTACACACACTATCTGCTCACCTTGGTATATTTAGTGATTGTGTGTATCACATGTATAGAGGCTAGACTAATTAGATTATTTTGTTATTTTGGCCAAAGGTGTATTGGTTCTTGTTAAGACAATTATTTTGTAAATTGCCGAGGTTGATGGCTCACCTTATCATTTATGAAATTATGAGTTACTTATGGGAGTTTATATTGAAATTATGAATTGTTTATTAGTATGAGGAATAAAGTTATGTGATATGAGCTAGGGGAATGTAAAGAACTTGGCAAACAACCTCGTTCTCGTCCACATGGGTAGGCATACAGGCGTGTGTCTAGGCCATGTGTGGCACACGGTCAACCCACAGGCATGCAACTTGGTCGTGTGTCCCCTACATGTTATCATTTTAAGTCAGGATAGACCACGGACTAACCACACGGGCGTGTCTAAGCAGTGTAAATTTTGTCAGTGTCGACCACGGGTGGAAGACACGGGCATGTCTTGAGGGTACACAGGCGTGTCTTATTCCACATGGGCGTGTACCCCAGCCGTGGGACTTTGGTAGAATGATGAGGTTTTTAGGCACGGTTTGGGCACATGGGCGTGTGAGACTACAAATGGGCTTGTATGTCTTCTAACACGGGCGTGTACTCCCTGTTTAGTTGAGAAAAAAATTTTATGGATCGTAGGAGTTTTCGATATAGCCTCGAGAGCCCTCGTATGTAGAGTGAGGTCTCGTAAGTCAAAAATGAGGTTGTTGTAGTGACTCAAGGAGATTAGTCGCGTTGAGCCTAAGTGGCGATCAAGTAGTTTTGTGCTGTAACACCTAGTGCCCTATTCTGATAGGGATTACGGGTAAGGGATTTTATATTTAGTGGTATAAAAGCTATGGTTTAGCCGGTTCTAGGACTACCGTAGCGTGTGTAAGAGTTTACCTATACATGCAATAAGCATATGATGATAGTGTGGTGACTTCTGATGATTTTAAATTTGTATTATGTAGTATATGGATCCCGATCAGTCGGCTACTGATGATGCATCTAGTAATGCATCGGCTCCCACGTAAGGGACCGTGCCTTTGTAGAGTGAACCCAAGACTAGGGGTCAAGGAGAAGAGGCTTGGGAAGCCTTTCTTCAAATAATGAGTAACTAGTACACTGAGTATGTACAAGCAAACCCCAATGCTCAACCTCCTCCACCTCCTCCTATACCTCAACCCGTACCTGTGGCTCCCCAAGGTGTAGAAATGGTGAAGACAACCAAGCCCTCGGTAGACAAAATTCATGTAACAGTCTAGTTTATACCCTAGTCGAAATAGTGGTTTCGGGACCACAAATCTAAGTCCGTATAATATTTTAATATTATTTTTTATGCCGTTGATATGTGAATTAGCATGTGGTAAATTTTCGTAAGCAAATTTGTCTGTCTGTGTGTTTAAATTTAATAAAAAGATTGAATTGCATTAAATGTGAAAGTTGCTTGCTATATGTTAAAGCACTTATATGTTGTGACTTTGTATAAATGGAGGCATTATATGGAAAATATGCCACCATTGAGATAGTGGATGATGGAATGACTAAATAACCATAGTATTAGTTTGTTCTATGTGTTTAATGGATAGGCATTTTAGTAATTGAATAAATGATATTGGATTAAAGAAACAAAAATGAGTGTTCTTCTTTCATTTTTCTCTTCATTGATCGAAAAACACTAAAGAAATAGAGAAAAATTTTGGCTAAACATTCGGCACTTACAAGCCAAAATCAAGGTATGTTTTGCTTTGATTTTCGATAATTTCTATGTTTTCGTAATCGTTGCTTTGTATATTTCAAAACCTATGCTCCAATTTTGAGAATTGATGATGATTTTGAAATGTGTCTTTGATGAACACATGAGCTTTGAAATATTTGATGATGAAATATGGAATATATGTGTTTGATTAGCATATTTTGTATTTGAGTTTTTGATGAATTTGAGTATTTTGGACTTAATTGAGAAAATAGTAATTTGAAGGACTAAATAGTGAAATAAATGAAATGTATGGACTTGTATGAGTTCATGAGAATTTAGCTAGGCATGGGTAACTTGAAATTATGTGTATTTTGTGATTTTGTGAAATAAAGACTAAATTGTCTAAATGTGAAAATGTGAGGGCTAATTTGCAAATTACCCTAAATGTGTATTCTTGGATTGAATTGAATGAGTTGATGAATAAATGGATTAAATTTGAATATGTATAGATTAAGAACCGAAGAAAATAGACTTAGATCGGGGGAAATCGAAAGTGATTGAATAACCGAATCCGATCAAATATCCGAACCAAGGTAAGTTGATATACAAATAAATGTATTTGATTTGAGCTATTTATGTATTTATGAAATTTAAATGGCTATGAATAATGTTCGAGATGGAATGTATGTGAATCAGAAGATATATTGACAAGTTATAAATGCTCGAGAAGTCCCGTACTAACCTAGGAATAGATAGGATAACGTATGTCATGACATAGGTATCTATTCTGTTTTATCATGTAAGACCACGTCCAGGACGTTGGCATTGATTTGAAGTTTCGTGTAAGACCTCGTCTGGGACGTAGGCATCGATATGAATTATATGTAAAAGACCTCGTCAGGGATGTAGGCATCGATATGAACTTTATGAGTAAGACCATGTCTGGGACATCAGCATCATATTGACTCGTATAAGACCACATTTGGGACATTGGCATCGTTATGATCTGTACGTGTAAGACCCTGTCTAGGACAGTGGCATCTATATACGAGTGCATGTAAGACCTCGTCTGGGACGTTGGCATTGTACTACTATTTCGAGCTTTCTGAGTATCCTACTAGTTTCCTAAGGGTTCAACGGAAAGTCTGCAATATGAATGGTATATCCGAGTTATGATCAATTAAGTGAATGAATATTCGATTTAGGTACGTTGAATGTGCATTAAGTATGCATGAATGGTAAGTATGCATATGACTTTGGTTTGAAGAAAGGTACGTTTGAATAGGATAATGTGAATGAGATGCAAGGAAGATTGTGAATGAGCTATGTGCTTCAATTGAGTTTTGAATGGATAAATGTGACCAATGTAGTCATAAGTATGAATCAAGCATATACATGATAAATTGTTGAGTGAATGAGATGTGCAAATGTATCAAATTGCATTTATGCTTTTTATGCAAAGTTTATTTGTATATGAATTACTAAGCTTTTGGAAAGCTTATTCTGTGTGTGTGTTTTCTCTGTTTTATAGGTCGTCAAAGCTATTAAAGGCTCAGGATTGTCAAGGATCGCCATCACACTACTAAACTTATTTTGGTACCCTTTTGAAAATGAATATGGTTAATTATGGCATGTATAGGCTAGATAGGTGTATATGTTTATGAAATGAGCATGGCCATGTGTATTGGCAAGCTTTTGAGTTGATAAATGTTTGAATGAATGAGTTATGAAGAATATATATTTGGTATGTCTTGATGCATATGGAATGGTTAAGTTTTGGTTAAGCAAATGGATGATGCATGTTTGAAATGAGGTAGGATTTAGTTTGCAATTTGGTATTGGATGTATGGATGAAGTGAACCATTTGATATGTTTTGGTTGCCATATATGCATATTATGTTTAGGTATATATATTGCTTGTAGGAAGACCCAAAATGGGTGGCATATTGGCCTTGTAAATGGCCTATAATGTCACACGGTTGAGGCACATGGCGTGCCTAAAATCATGGGTAAATTGGTAAAATGTGGCTTAAATTGCACATGACCTCAACATGGGTGTGCTTAGTGGCCGTGTGAGAAATGGCAGTATGTGATCTAGTAGTACACGGCCTTAGCACACGGGTGTGCTTGGTGACCATGTTGAATTTGGCAGTATACCACCACGGGGAGGACACATAGGAGTGTCCAGTAACCGTGGGTGAGGCACGGCCTACCCCCACGACCGTGTGTCCCTTGTATGTTAGAAAAGTTTGAAATTTTTTGAAATTTCTTATGTGTTTTGGTTTAGTCCCGACTCGGTTTATAAGCATGATTAAGGTCTCGATGACCTACTTAAGGGACATTATGATTGATATTGATGAATGGTTGTACGATTAATTCTATAAATGTTTTTGATCTGTATGGTAACGCCTTTAACCCTAATCTGGTGATCGGACACGGGATATGGGTGTTACAATTCAGAAGCAAGGGATGACGATTTTCGAGCTAATATAGATGATGACCCGAGTGGGTGGAGTTCTGCTTGAGAACTCAATGAAGGTTTTTGATGAACTCTCCTTTACACTTGATGAAAGCTTAAAGTGTGCTGTGTCTTTGCTGAGGGACTCGGCATACCATTGGTGGAAAACATTGACCTCAGTGGTTCCTAATGAGAGGGTAATGTGGGACTTCTTTTTGGAGGAGTTCAGAAAGAAGTATATAAGTCAACGGTTTGTGGATCAGAAACGTAAGGAATTCCTTGAGCTGAAGCAAGGAAAAATGACTGTGGTAGAATATAAGCGTGAATTTATTTGGCTTAGTAGGTACGCACAAGAATGTGTGTCCACGGAAGCTATCTTATGCAAGAGATTTGAAGATGGGTTGAATGAAGATGCCAAACTCTTAGTCGGGATTTTAGAGCTAAAGGAGTTTGTGGTATTGGTGGATAGGGCCAGTAAGGCCGAAGAATTGAGTAAGGAAAAGAGGAAGGCCGTGAGTGAGGCCCGGGATGTGAGAAAAAGATTGATGAGTAAATCTTACCAAGCTCAATCTAAGAGGTCCAACGAAGTGAACCCTTGGGTGACTACATCAGTCGGGTATTCGCAAAGGGAGCGAGGCAACAATTACTCGGGTTCAAGAGTTCAGGCCACCTCGATGGCAAGTATGGGCAATCCAAAGTCCAGACCGGAGTGCCCAAGTTGTGGCAGACATCACACTTGGGAGTGTTAGGGAAACAATCAAAATTGTTACAAATGTGGTTCCCCCGACCATTTCATCCGAAACTGCCCTAAAAATGATGATAAAGAGAAAAAGCAAGAGGTGAGATCAAGCAATGTATCCTCTAGAGGTAGGACATAAAAGAACCCGGTAGTTGGGACTAGTGGAGGAGGTGTATCACGAGACTCTACTGCGAGGTTAGAGGGCTGGGCGCCACCAAGAACCTATGCTATTCTTGCTCGAGAAGAGGCATCATCGTCAGATCTAATAACGGGTACTTTTTCTCTTCATGACACTTTTGTTATTGCTTTGATTGACCCAGGGTCGACCCATTTTTATATTTGTATGAGATTGGCATCTAGTTTGAATATGACTATTGAGTCTACTAAATTTGTGGTAAAGGTGTCCAACCCGTTAGGAAAACATGTGTTAGTGGACAAGGTTTGTAGGAACTGTCCCTTGACAATTAGGGGTCATTATTTTTTGGCAAACCTTATGTTGTTGCCGTTTGATGATTTTGATCTGATTCTTAGTATGGATTGGTTGAATACCCATAGTGTTTTAGTGAATTGTGGTAGTAAATTCATTGAATTGAAATGTAAAAATGGAGATGTTATTCGAGTTGAATCAGGTGAGTCAGATAATTTATCGATGATGATCTCTTCCTTGGTGGCTGAAAAATATTTAAGAAAAGGATGTGAGTCATATCTCGCTTTGTATTGAACACCCAAGAGTCTACAGCGAATATTGAAACAGTGCCGGTTGTATGTGAGTATTTGGATGTATTCCCAGAAGAGTTACCTAGATTGCCCCCGGTTAGAGAAGTCGAGTTTGGAATTGAGTGGGTTTTGGGAACGGCACCTATTTTCGTTGTTTCGTATAGGATGGCCCCACTAGAGTTGAAAGAACTGAAGGTTCAGTTGCAAGAGTTAACGGATAAGGGTTTTGCAAGATCGAGTTATTCACCGTGGGGTGTTCCAGTACTTTTTGTATGGGACGATGAGATTGTGAATGGACTATAGACAGCTCAACAAAGTAGATGTGAAGAACAAGTATCCTTTATCGAGGATAGATGATCTATTTGATCAACTAAAGGGGGCTACGGTGTTCTCTAAGATTGACCCGAGATTCGGTTATTACCAGTTGAGGGTTAAGGAGCAAGATGTTCTGAAAACAACATTTCGGACGAGGTATGGCCATTATGAGTTTTTGGTCATGCCGTTCAGTTTAACGAATGCTCCTGCGATTTTTATGAACTTAATGAATCGTGTCTTCCGACCGTATTTGGAAAAGGTCGTACTTGTTTTTATTGATGACATATTGGTTTACTCCTGAGATGAGAGTGATCATGCGGAGCATCTAAGGATTGACTTACAGATTTTGAGAGACAAGCAATTATATGCTAAATTTAGTAAGAACGAGTTTTGGCTTTGAGAGGTTGGATTCTTAGGATACATTGTGTCGGGTGAGGGTATTAGATTTGATCCGGGAAAGGTCTCGACTATTGTAGAGTGGAAACTACCGAGGAACATGTTAGAAGTCGAAGCTTTTTGGGTTTAACGGGTATTATAGGCAATTCGTGAAAGGATTCTCTATGATTGCTACTCCGATGATGAAACTATTGCACAAGGATGTTATGTTTGAATGGACTGAAAAATGCCAACAGAGTTTTGAGAGATTGAAAACGTTGTTGAAAGAGGCACCGATTTTGGTACAACCTAAGTCGGGAAAAGAGTTTATTGTTTACAGTGACGCATTGTTAAATGGTCTCAATTGTGTGTTGATGCAAGAGGGTAAGGTAGTCACTTATGCTTTGAGACAGCTAAAACCACATAAGAAGAATTACCCGACTCATGATTTGGAGTTGGCCACGATTGTTTTTGCGTTGAAGATTTAGTGACATTACTTATACAGTGAGAAGTGTCGAATCTTCATGGATCATAAAAGTTTGAGGTATTTGATGAATCAAAAGAAGTTAAATTTACGGCAACGACGATGGCTTGAATTATTGAAGGACGACGAGCTAGTGATCGATTACCACCCGAGGAAAGCGAATGCAATTGCGGATGCTTTAAGTAGAAAATCCTTGTATGCTTTGAGAGCTATGAACATGAGTTTGTCATTATTCGATGATGGTGCTATACTGGCCAAGTTGAGAGCTAGACCACTATTTGTTCAACAAATATGTGAAGCTCAAAGGAATGATAGCGAGATACTAGCTAAAAGGGCTAAGTGTGAATCGGAGCTGATTCTAAATTTCGGGTAAGTTCGGATGGTTGCTTAATGTTCCATGATAGAATTTGTGTACCCATAGATGACGAGTTAATTCGAAAAATTTTACAAGAGGCACATAGTAGTTATTTATCAGTACACCCGAGTAGTACAAAAATGTACAATGATCTGAAGAAATTTTATTGGTGGTCGGGATTGAAAAGAATTATTTTGGAGTATGTAACAAAATGTCTAATTTGTCAACAAGTGAAAGCTAAACATCAAGTGCCTTTGGGATTACTTCAACTAGTGATGGTTCACGAGTGGAAGTGGGATCTGGTCACCATGGATTTGTGACGGGGTTGCCTATGACTCTGAAAAAGAAAGATGTTGTGTGGGTTATCGTTGATAGATTAACGAAGTCAGCTTACTTTATACCGGTGCATATTGATTATTCACTGGAAAGGTTAGCTGGGTTGTATATTGCAGAGGTAGTAAGGTTACATGGAGTGCCTGTATCTATTATCTCGGATAGAGACCCAAGATTTACTTTGAGGTTTTGGAAGAAGTTACAGGAGGCCTTGGGTACAAGATTGAACTTTAGCACTGCATTCCATCTTCAAACTGATGGTCAATCTGAGAGAGTAATTTAAGTTCTTAAACATATGCTCCGATGCTGTGTGTTAGAATTCGAAGGTAGTTAGGAAAGATACCTACCATTGGTCAAATTTGCATACAACAAAAGTTATCAGTCGAGCATACGGATGGCATCGTATGAAGCCTTATATGGTCGTAAGTGTCGGACTCCTATGTATTGGACCGAGCTGAGTGAGAAGCAAATCCATGGGGTTGATTTAGTTAAAGAGACTGAAGGGAAAGTGAAGGTTATTCGGGATAGTCTAAAAGTTGCTTCAGACCGACAAAAGTCGTACGCGAATTTGAAATGAAAAGAAATTGAGTTTCAAGTGGGCGACAAAGTATTTTTGAAAGTGTCCCCATGGAAGAAAATATTGAGATTTGGTCCAAAGGGTAAATTGAGTCCGAGATTCATAGGGCCGTATGAGATTACCGAAAGGATTGGGCCAGTGGCATATCGGTTGGCTTTACCAACAGGGTTAGAGAAAATCCACAACGTGTTTCATGTATCAATGTTAAGGCATTATCACTCTGATCCTTCGCATGTGATTCCTCCAACAGAAGTTGAGATGTGACCGGATATGACATATGAGGAAGAGCCGATTAAAATCTTAGCTCAAGAAGTGAAACAATTGAGGAATAAAGTCATAGCCTTAGTAAAAGTGTTGTGGCAAAGACACGGTGTAGAAAAGGCTATGTGGGAACCGGAAGAAGCCATGAAGAGCAATATCCAAGCCTCTTTACCATTTAGATTTTCGAGGGCAAAAATCCCTAAAGGGGGAGAGTTATAACAACCCGATTTTGGGACTAGTCGAAACATTGGTCTTGGGACCACTAAACTGAGGTTGAGGAAAATTGTTTTAGTATTATTTTATGTATTATGGTATTAATATATGACTATATGGAAATTTTGGTGCTTTAATTCTAGCAATAGCATGCTTAATTGTGAAAAAGGACTAAATCGCATAAGATGCGAAAGTTTTATTTTATAAGATAAAGGTACCTAATAGCTATAGAATGTAATTTGGAGGATGTTAAAGTGCAATTAGGCCATATTGAGGGTGTTGGCCGGCCATAGGAAGTTAGGGGGACAAGTGCATTAAATTTTGGTCAAATTTGATGATGTAAGGTGGCTAATAAATAAAATAAGATGAGTAAAAGATGTTATCATCTTTCACTATTCACCCTCCTTCTTCCCACCAAAAATTGAAGAGAAAATAGAGCTTTTGGGGTTCAAAATTTCAGCCAAGCTATCTCCTTACTATTAAGTGATTTAGGTGGTTTTAATTGATGATTTTTGTATTTTTGGAGTCCCCAAAGCTTAAGCTAGCTAATGAGGGGACCAATTTGCAATATGGTTGAAAGTCTAGGGACTTGCCATGGGAGTATTTATGATGTTAACTGAGTTTTTATGGGAGAAAATGAAAGTTAGAGAGATGAGAAACAACTTTTGTGAAAGATGTTTGCATTAAAACACCTAAGTAGAACATAAATGTAAAGAGTGAGATTGTGTCATAAATGCATGAAATAGTTGGAATTTTGAGTAGTTGTAAGAGAAATAAATGTTTAGATAGGCTTGTTTAATGAGAAAATGTGTTGAAAAATAAATTACGAGCCTAGGGGCAAAATCGTATTTTTGCCAATGTACAAGGGAAAATGATCATTTTTCCCAAGTGTAGAAATTGATGTATTATGATCATAGAATGATCTAAATGAATGAATTTCATTATTATAGATCAAGAAGAGTGCGGAATCAACCTTAACCATGGGAAAGGCAAGGTGATTGAGTAAATCGCCAGTTAACACGTTTTGCATCGATGTAAGTTTATGTGTAAACAATACAATTTACTTGTATACATTGTGTTGCTAATTGGTTTATGACATGATTGAGAACATATATGATTCAAGTGGATTGAATGTGGTAGTCATTGAATAATTATTATATGAATGAAGGAATAGTCGTATAAAAGTGTAAAGACAACACTTGATGGTGGGCTAAGTGCGATACCACCTTATTGCTTAATTACTTTGGGCTTTGTGCGATACCATCGTCTATTTATCTTTTGGTGGGCTAAGTGTGATACCACCTTATTGCTTAATTATGATGGGCTTTGTGCGATACCATCTTCTATTTATCTTTTGGTGGGCTAAGTGCAATACCACCTTATTGCTTATTTACGATGGGCTTTGTGCGATGCCATCGTCTACTTATCATTTGGTGGGCTATGTGCGATACCACCGTAACCAAACTTTTGGTGGGCTAAGTGCGTTACCACCCCATTAAAAACTAATGGTGGGCTAAGTGTGGAACCATCAAATAAATTGACTCTAAGTAATAGACTAAGAGATTGTGGTGTGTTGTATATTGTAACATTATGATGCTAAGTGCAGGGGAACTTGTCATTAAGTGTATGCTTTATGCTAGTGATATGGTTGGAATGTGTGAATGGAGGAAATGAGTAAGCATGATCATGAATGTAGATTGTTTCTTGCTTAGTATATAAAGCTATGAAATTATTGAATACATGTTAAAATGTTATATTGTTTACCTGTAAACTTACTAAGCTTAAAGCTTACCCCTTTCTTTCCCTTGTTTTATAGAGCTAAATAGTCGAGCCGGGATATGTCAATAACCAGAAGTCCACCCACACTATTTGCTCACCTCGGTATATTTAGACTTAGTGATTTTGTGTATGGCATGTATTGGGGCTAGACTAATTATATTATTTTATTATTTTGGCAAAAGGTGTATTGGTTCTTGTTAAGACAATTATTTTGTAAATTGCCAAGGTTGATGGCTGATCGTTGTTTTGCCAAGTTTTAAAATTTATAGAGAGAAAGATCGAACCTGAAAACTAACTCTGACAATGATTAAAGGCAAGTGTACCTATCGAATAGTAGTATAGCTTAGGCAAGACCGGATTGTCAAACCCAAAGGAACTAAAAGTACTAATACTCACTTTATTTTTATTATTTATACTAAAATATGGAGTGAATGGCTAATTTAATCTAAATTAACGACTACTAACCTAAAGATACAAAGACAAAAAGAACGACTTGGAGAATAACTTGAAGAAAACTCAATTGATCACGACTATACCCTCAGGATGAATCCACCTAGACTTCACTTGTTACTTAACACTTAAGCATATGATTTATTCACTTAGTTTGATCTGTAAGACTCCCTAACGTATATTAAACCCTCTCTCGAGGCGAATAACGCCTAACCCTAGGTTAATTAGTGGAGCTCTCGTTCTCTTATAATAGCCCCCTAGAATAGCAGTAAATCGATCTATGGACTCCCATATTAGGTTTCACCCTTATCTGGCAAAATCTCGTCACCCTATCTCTAGGCGTGCGATCAACTCCGCTTAATTATGATAGATCTACTCTTAAGCAGGGTCTATTCCTCCTCCGCCTAAGCACATCAGATTTGGATTAAACATGCATAATTAAGAACAAACTAAGTATTTATCATTTAATTCAAAATTCAATAACAAGATTCATCTAGGTTTCATCCCTTGTGTTTCAAGGGTTTAGTTCATAATGAATAAAGAAAACATCTCAAGAGAAAAGATAAAACAAAACATAAGAAATCCTAAAACCCCTCATGAAATAGAAGGAGAAATCTGTCGTCTTGAGTAGAATTTTGGCTCCTTGAGATGGATCCACTGGCTATCTTCGAGTAATTCCCACAAATCTGGCCTTTCTGGCTCGACTCCTTGGCCTAGCTAATCACCCCGACAAAAGCCCTAGTAGAAGGCTTCTGCCAAACTCCCTCTTAAGTTGCACCCTTGGGTGTTTATATAGACTTTGAGATCCTTACTTGGCCCCTAAGTATCCTAATTTAAGTATAATTCCTACTCAGGTGTTTGAATAGGCTCTGGAATGTGTTTCTTTGCCTCAAAGTAACTTATTCTGAGTAGAATTGCTCTTTTCTGCGGCAGGGACATGACCATGGTACACACCCGTGTAAATCATCTTCAGGCCGTGTCTCGATTCTGTCGATTGGGGCACGACCGTGTAAATCGTGGCATGGTTGTGTCTTAGTTAATTGTCGAGGCACGGCCGTGTGGCTCGAAGTCCAGGCCATGTTGATTTCCTCTTTGGCCCAAATTGGCGCATTTTAAGCCCGTTTCTTGTTCTTTTCATCCTCGGGTGCTTTCCTGAGTAAAAACATGAAAAGAAAGGATTAAGAGCACCTTTTTACATAAATCAAGGGCTAAATCATGCAATTTAGAACAAACCCATGCTTAGCCGAATTTAATACAAGTTATTAGCAGCCCATATTTTCAATTTATTCACACTTTTAACCACCACATTTCACATTTTCTCAATTTAATATCTTTTTGTCATTTTTGTCAAAAATCACTTTACAAAAGTTATTAATCTAACATTAAACTTTCCAAATCTATCATAAATCATCAAATTACTCAAGCATTCAAAAATGGAAACCTGATAAATCTTTAAAAGTTTCAAAATCTAGGGTACGAGCTAGCTAGAATACAAAGCAACGATCTCAAAAACGTAAAAATCATTAAAAATCGAGCAAAAATCACTTACCAAATCAAACTTCAAAGTGACCGAACCTTCAAAGTGTAACACCCCAAACCCAGCCTAGAAGTTAGGCCCGAATCTGGCGTGTCACATTGAAGTATTCTTCAAAAACCATGTTTTCAGTGAAAACCCTTCTTGTTTAAAAACTTAAGTAAAATCCCAGTTACGTCAGTTTGTTTTTAAAACGTGGTACAATGGAAAATTATAAATTTTATTCCTGAAATATCTTTTTAGTTGCGGAAGTTAATTTTGAGAGTAATCGATTTACGAAAAAGATTAAGTCATGAAACCATTTCGAAAATGTTGCAGAAATGTAGTGTTGTTGAAAATAGTTATTGTTTTGGAAAACCGTGTTCTACTTCTAATAGATATAAACCAAAGTAAATAAAAACCCAAAATTAAAATCCAAAAACTTAAAGAGACCTTATTGCAACCCCAAATCAAAATACTTGAACGTAAATAATCAAGATGGAAAACATAAGTAATGTGTGCCCTTGTAACACCCCAAACCCGACCCAAACTTTACAACCAAATCTGGTATGTTACAGGGTAAATTGAAAACGATCTTTTAGTAACTTTGGGAAAAACCATAATTTTAAAAGAACTTTTCGGTTAAAGCGATGACTTTGTTTATAAATAATCAGATTCAAACGACTTTCAGGAAAAAGGTTATTTTAAAAGAACTTTTTGGTTAAAGTGATGTGACCTTATAATTAGATGAGGCAGCACCACCGATCACTATGTGACCTTATAAACGAATGTGGCAGAGCCACCGATCACTATGTGACCTTATAACAAATGTGGCAGAGCCACCGATCACTATGTGACCTTATAATCAACACTTCCCCTTTATCATCATCCATATCCCATGCATAATATACGTATCATAATGAATGCAACATACCATCATCCATGTAATAGACTATCACATACACACAAGCTCATAATAGATTGTTATAGTTACATACCTGGCACTCCTTGCCTTACCATACAAGTATTGCGACTGTATACACAGCCTTTTCTGGCTTTTCAGCCCAACCAATTAATATTATAGTTAAAATAAAGTCTGTTAGGGATTACACACTTGGTAACACGCAAAACAATACTCTCTACGTCGACACTATCAATACCAAAAATGACCGCTATCTGCCTACGACTCTGTTCTGAAGTTGGTCCACAACCGGTGGCCAATCCCGAACAGCAGACACCGCGCGCTTCTTAAACTTTGGGGCTGGGATTACGGGTCCAACCCCCTCTTTAGATTTGCTGGCATTTGAATCCATGAACGATCTTTGTCAGAAGATACTATATTTAAACAATGATCGCTTATCGAAATATTGGGTTAAGATACGAAGAACAGAAGGAAAACCTGATCGAATAATCTAGAGAGAAAACTCTTACCTTGAGATCCCGAAAGGAGAGGTAGGGTTCAAGATTGACTGATTCCCAAACTCAGAGCTCAAATGATTCAGCTAGAAAGGTTCCCTGGAATAGGAGCCCCCTAAAGAGGAAAAGAGATAAAAGAGTGTGAGTCCAACAATAGCATTATCAAGCCATTTAGCCATACGGCTATGGCTACCCAAAATCGATAAAAGAACAGAAAGCTGATAGAGTCCCCCTTACCTTAACAACCCAAAACGATAAGATAAATGCAGCAGATTCCTATCACCTTGCTCCTACGTATTAGGCTAAAACTGTTAATGTCACAAAGACCTTTAATGATCAAACCCGAAGAGGAAAATGATCGATAATAAGGGCTTAGTTTCCACCAAAATGACTACCAGTTAGAAAAGAAAAAGATGAGATAAGGAATATTTGTCTTTATCATGAAATAGAGAAGAATAATAGAGGTTTTGGCTTTATATAAATGTGAAAGAATCGAAGGATGAAGCTCCAAGGTATAGGCTGGAAATTCTGCTTTAAACGTAAATGAAAAGAAAAGAGAAACAAAAGATAGTTTCAGTTTAAGAGGGGAAGAGAAGGAGAATGAAAAAAAAAAAGAAAAACAAGGATATGGTGAATGGAGTGAAGCTAAGGTGCGGCTAAAGAGTCTAAAATAGAGAAAAGAAAGTGAATAGAAAATGCACTTAATGGCCTCTCAAATTCGGCTAAAGAGCAAAAGAAGGGAAAATGAAAGTTAATCAAAGCAATTTGGCACACCAAGAAAATGGACTCAAACAATAAAAAAAAGGGAACTAAAACCCCTTAATGCATTTCGACAAATTTACCCCCCTTAGCTCCCAAAATCGAAATCTCCCTCCTTTCATCCCGCAAAATTCGGCCACCAACTCTCCACAGGCCACCACCCCTTGATTATCCCCTAAACTCACTCTCATTCACCCATTTGAAAATGTGTAACCCATTCAAATCACACCTTCTTCTCTTGGCCAACCATTGAAATATCTTGACCAGTTCAACATCAACACTCCAAGGTTCCCAATCGAATCCAACACTACCCCCCGTTACTGCCAAAAAGAAGTTCACAAAATGAAGATTTTGTGACTCGAACCTGCTCCCAACTCCTCTAAGCTTCCCTTTGTGAGGCATCAACTTCCCCTTACTCTTAGGCGTCACCTTGCCACTCCACCACCTCACTTTCTTCATCAACAAACCACAAGAAAAACCCTATAAAGCCTACCCTAGCCAGCTCCCCCCTAAAGTGTCTAAAATAGAAATTTTCAACAAGGCTTAGGCTTAACCCCAAGCCTTCCTAGGACCCTTAAACCCACCAAAACAATGAACAAAGCATAGCATACACACCTAACACATATTAAATTAGAGCCCCAAAATCCAAAATGTTACAGGCCTTCTCCAAGTCCCTCGCAGCACCGATCCTCCTAACGCTGAGGATTACCTGCACAGTTAAAAATGGGGTGAGTTTACGAAAACTTAGTGTGTAATTTCCTTACTAGAGTAACAGTCAGTAAACAAAAACAAAAACCAAAATAGTCTGGGCTAAAGCCCTTTAACATTAACAGGACAGTCTAGCCCACTACAATATCATTTGGGTCACAGCCCATAACAGAATCAATTGGCCGCAGTTCAAACAAATAATAGAACAAGTGGGCGTAAGCCTAGTAGAGTGACAGATCTCATAAACAAATATGCAGCAGTATGAGGATGCATCCCACCCTGATCCAGCCAACACACCACTCATACCAACCCTACACTTACGTGGGGATAAAATCAACCCACTCAGCCAGTACACCAAGGTTAGCACCGATTGCGGCCTTAACCGTAATTGCAGCAAAGCTGCTAGTACATATATATGTGGCTCTAAGCCTTCAGTAGCGGTATTATAATTGTTACAAAGCCATCAATAACTGTATTATGTTTGGCACATAGCCATCAGCGACGGTAATATAATCGACACACAGCCTTGGGCAAATATGATCGACACAGAGTCATCGACATATATGTTAGGCACACAGCCATGGGTAAATACGATTGGCACAAAGCCATAATCAAGATGGCATAGAGCCATAATTATGTTGGCACAGAGCCATAATCAGATTACATGGCTTTAAGCCGTTCGTCAGTCCACAGTCGTCTCATGCGACCCGTGCGACCTTAACAGATCAATAATGGATCCATAGTCGTCATGCAACTCGTGCGACCCTATCAGAGCTTTCTCCGTATCAATGTTCCAACCCCATGCAATATGTCGTGTATGTCATGCTCAATCATTACACTATATGCAAAATGGCCATGCTCAGTAACAATCATTTCAACATATATTAACAGAATATCAGTCACACGCCCATAGTTAAGTTAGTTAAAACACAATCTAAGTCAGTCATTTACCCACAAGGGCAAAATAGTCATTTTACCCTAGAAGGGTATCTCGGTAATCCTACCCTTCAAGCGTATTTCAGTAATTCTACCCTACAGGGGTATTTCGATAATTTTACAAATCGGAGGTATTTTGATAATTTTGTGAACTGGGGGTATTTTAGTAATTTTACAAATTAGGGGTATTTCAGAAAATTTTCAAATCGAGGGTATTTTAGTAATTTTGCAAACTGAGGGTATTTTGGTAATTTTGTAAATCGAGGGGTATTTTGATAATTTTACAAATTGGGGGTATTTAGGTAATTTTACAAATTGGGGGTACTCCAATAATTTTGAAACTCGGGCATAACAACCCAACGAAAGGTCCACAGTCGCTTTAAGCGACTTAAGTAACCCAAATAGTTACAACAGTGTAAATGGGTCTAAGGCCCATTATTCGACCTAAGTGGGCCCACATGCTCGTGTGGCCCAATTAGCCCAGAAATAGCCATAGTTATACAAACGTCGCAGTCCAAACAACACTTACCACAACACACACATTTTATCCGTGTGGGCCCACACAACCCACTTCGGCCCAACGAGGCCCAGAACTACCTAAGCCATGTGCGTGACATGACAAGTTTATCTACATCTCACGTAACAGTGAAGATTCAATAGAATTAGAAGATGATTATAACCGGGAGGTGCATTGTGGATATTTTGTCTTGCAACATTGTCTGCACTCCCCGCACTTTTATTTTTCCAACTAAAATTTGGGTGCTACTTCCACCTTGGATTGTAAGTTTTGGAATATGGATTATTTTTTTGGTTAAAATTACACATGTAGTATGCAGATGTTGGCGTTGATAAGCATTCGTCAAACACAAGATTTTCACTACAAGAAACACATGAAAACTCGGCTGGTTTCATCTTATGGCTTGTACTTGACTTTTCATTGTTTTACTCATATTAGCTAGGGAAGATACATGGGTTGTCAATGAAGTGATTGCGTCAAGCTCTATGGTACCAGTAGCTCTCTCACCTGTCCTAACTCTTATTGACGGATATTGATAATCATTGTTGGTAATTTTTTTTCCAAAATTTCATATGCTTCATTATAAGTTTTATCCAACAAAGTACCATTGGCGGAGGCATCAACTAACATCCTCTTATGCACATTCATTCCATTATAAAATATCATCATCTGTGCCCAATGCTAGAATCCATGCATTGGGCATTTTCGAATTAAATCTTTAAATTGTTCCCATTGTAACAACCCATTTTCGGTGAGATCGGAAGAGTGGTTTCGTGACCACAAATTCGAGCCCAAAAATAAAATTTTAGTTTAGTTTATTTTATTTTATGACCGGTATTACAATAGGAAGGTCATATGTAAATTTTGATATGAAAATTTTATCAATTGTGTGGTTAGCTAGGTAAAGGACTAAATTGCATAAAATGAAAAAGTTAGATTGTAGTAGCTATAGGTATTAAATAGCTATGGAATTCAAAAATTAAGGTCCTTGTATGGTAATTAGACCATTAAGAAAAGTATGTAGATTTTCCTTGGTGACTCATCCATGGAAAAATCAAAAATGGCTAGGGACTAAATTTGAAATCAACAAATTAAAAAGATGATAGAAAAATAAAAAGAAATTATCATCTTTTCTATTTATCTTCTTCCCCAATATTTTTCTATGGAAACCCTAGGAGACAGGAAGAGAACTTTCCATGCTTGAAAAGGTATGAAATCAAGTCATGTTTTTAATGATTTTTATATTTTTAGAATCGAGATAGCCTAATCTTTCTATTTATGGGATTTATTTGAAAAGATAACAAAGTGTAGAAACTTTGCCATGGGTGTTAATTTTGGAAATTTGAAATTTATGTTAGAAAATGAAAGACAGTTAATAGATAAACAACTTTTACAAAGTAGTTTTTCATGGAAACTTGATTTAGGGACTAAAATGAAAAAGTGGTAAAACCCATGGAAAATTTTGAATTTTTTGAAATGTGTGTACTATAAAATTTTTTATTAAATCTTTGTTAAGCTTGGAAAGAGGACTAGATTGCATGAATTTCATTTTTTGAGCCTAGGGATGAAATTAGAATTTTTGAAAAGACTAGGGGTAAAAGAGTAATTTTGCCTAGAATGTAGTAGAATGCAAATGTATGCAAAATATGATGAGTTAATAATTAAATTTGCTTATATAGACTCGAAAAGACCAACTAAGGAATTAGATCGAGGGAAACAAAAAGTTTTGGTTTAGTTGGAATTCAAACCCGAACAATTGTCAGGGTAAGTTTGTGTAAGTTAAATATGTGTATTAAATGCTTGAATTGAATGGTATGATTGTGTTGATATGTATGAGATGATATCCGTAATGAAATAATCATAAGTGTGAAATATGGACAAATTGTCGTGTTCCGAGTGAATGTTGAGAATTCGATGGAATAAGGTGACGAGAATAACATTACACATGTTGTATAAAGGATTTAGCTTGGACGCGTAATCCTAAATATAAGCCCTCTTGAGCATATACTATAAATTGGATTTAGCCCGAATGGGTAATCCAAATTAAGGTCCCTAAAACATGTGCAACGGATAGGATCCAACCTGGACGGCAATCCGGTTGTGAAAAATGTGGCTCAAGAGTATGCCTTTTATACGTGCCCTAATGGGTTATATTGCACATGAAAAATACTACTCGAACATCTATCGAAATCTCATTAGTTCAATGGAAAAGACTATTGAAATATGGAAGGTAGAATTAATGGAAGTTTGTATGTAATGAGCTCATTTATGTTTTACTTGAAATTCATATGAGATTATTTGACTAACTTGTTTGAATAAGTGACAGTGCGTTTAGGTAACTTACCCAAAATTGATGGATTTGTGTTTTATGTATGCTTGTATTAATAAGTATAATCGGTAAGTTTATTTCTTGTTATACGAACTTACTAAGCATGAAAATGCTTACCCCGTTTAATTTTCCCTTGTTTTATAGTGCTCGTAAGCTTACGAAGGTTGGAGGATTGGTCGGAGCATAATCACACTATCCATTATCTCTTTTTTGGTATACTTAGAAATCTCATTTTGGTATAATGGCATGTATAGACTTAGTTGGTCAAATGATGACTTCTAAGTGATGTTTTGTAATCTAGCCATTGGAATGGCTAGTAATGACTTATTTGGGATGTTTGTAAGTTATCTCATGTTCAATATTTATATGTTAACTATGGATGAATAGAGTATGTTTATCTTGAATATGCACTAAAAGTATAATTATAAACATGAATGGCATGTGATATTATGCCATGATAGATGTTAGTTGAGGCTTGGTGTTAATGCTTGATCTGGCTGGTATATTCATGCAAGTATTGGTGTAGGTTGTTGGAAAAATTGGGTGAGAAAATAAAGCTAAGAAATGGCTTCATTTTGTCCACACGGGCATGTGTCTAGGGCTGTGTGTGGCACACGACCGAGTACATGGGCTATAGCCAGGCTGTGTGTCCCCTGCACTTTAAATTTGAGAAAATAGAATGCTCAAAATTGAGCACACGGGCAGAGACACGGGCATGTGTCTCAGTCGTGTAGGAGACACGGCCTAGAACACGGGCGTGTGTCTTGGATGCGTGAAACCTGCACCTAATTCAAATTAAATTAATTATCCACACGGCCTAGCACATGGGCATATGGCATGGCCATGTGGCGCAATTCAGAGAGCACCCTCAATCGGACATAGCCTGTACCTTAGAAAAATTTTGTAATTTTGCAAAAAATTCATAGAGGTTATGATTAAATCCTGATTTGATTCTAATATTTGTTTTGGCCCTTAAGGGCCCATTCAAGGGACAATAAGAAAAACTTGGAGTATGAATATTATGTTTAATACAAATTGCATGAGAATGTTTGGTGAACTATGGTAATACTCTATAACCTTGTTTCGGTGACAGATACGGGTTAGGGGTGTTACATTTAGTGGTATCAGAGCTACGATTTAGTCAATTCTCGAACTAACATAGCAACTACGAGTCTAGCTATACATGTCATTATTTAAATCATGATAGTGTGATATCTCCTGACCATTGTTAAATGTATTTTCATATAGTAATGTCTTCCAACCAAGCTCGAGATGAGTCTGAGGAAGCTGAGAGCACTACTTAAGCTTCTGTGCAACGAGCTGCAACTAGTAGTAGTAAGAGGCCCATGTCTGAGGGCTATAAAGAGGCAAATGCTGCCTTCTTTGAAATGGTGGATGAATGGTTTAGTGAATATGAGAACACGCCCTACTGTTCAACAACCTCCCCCACCTGCTTTACAACCCGATGAAATGCCATAGGGTACTGGACTTGTCAGAATTAGTAAGGCTCCAGTTGATAAGATTAGAAAATATGAGGTTGAAGAATTTAGGGCTAGGCTGACGATGATCCAGAGAGGGCTGGGTTCTGGCTGGAAAATACTATCCAGGTTCTCAATGAATTGCCATGTACTCCCACCGAGTGTTTGAAATGTACGGTATCCTTATTGAAAGATATAGCTTACCATTGGTGGAAAACCATATCTTCTGTTGTACCATGAGAAAATGTTACGTTGGAGTTCTTCCAAAACGATTTCAAAATAAATATATTAGTTAGAAGTTCCTAGAATTAGAACTCAAACAGGGAAATATGACAGTAGCCGAGTATGAACGAGAGTTTGTTAGACTGAGCAAGTATGCTATTGAATGGGTTCAAACTGAAGTCGATATGTTCAAACAATTTGAAGAAGGACTAAATGAAGAATTTAAGCTGTTGATTGGGATTTTGGAATTAAGGGAATTTGCAGTATTGGCTGAAAGAGCCCACGAGGCTGAGGAATTTAGCAAGAGAAGAGGCAAGCCGAAAGAGAAGCTCGGGTTCTGAGTAAAATATTTATGAGCAAGATGTAATCATCTACCTCAAAGAAATCAAGAAGTTACCAAGAATGTTCTATCTCATCAGTGAGATATTCGAGAAAGGAAAGAAGTTCTAAATGCTCCAACCCGAGGTCTTCATCTCCGCTAGTAACCAGTGTTAGGAGTGTTGGATGCAATGTCTATAGCAAATTGCATTTTGGAGAGTGCCAGATGAGAAGTGGAGCATGTTTTAAGTGTGGTTCTCTTGACCATTTTATTAAGGATTGCCCAGAAAGGGTTGAGAAAGATATTGAACAGGCTTTGAAGCTGGGTTATCACGTCTCAAGGGGTAGACCACCACGATATCCTGAAAATGTCAATGGTAGTTACACTGCTTCAAAAGATTAAACGGCTAAATCTGAGGCATGGGCTCTGGCGAGGACATACGCCATACGTGTAAGGGAAGAGGCCTCGGCACTAGATGTTATCACGGGTACATTCTCTTTACTTGATACTTATATTATTGCTTTGATTGATCCTGGTTCAACGCATTCATATATATGCAAGAAACTTGTGACTGTTAAAGATATGATTGTTGAATTCACCGAATTTGTGGTTAAAGATTCAAACTCCTTGGGTCAGCATGTTATAGAGGATAAAATCTGTAGAAATTGTCCATTGATAATCGAGGGTCATTATTTTCTAGCTAATTTGATGTTATTACCTTTTGATGAATTTGATGTAATATTGGGAATGGATTGGTTAACCCAACATGATGCAGTGGTAAATTGTAAGTATAAATACATTGAATTGAAGTGTCAAATTGGTGAGCTTACTTCGAGTTGAATTTGAGAAAATGGATCGGCTATCTAATGTGATTTCAGCAATATCAACATAGAATATATTAGAAAAGGGTATGAGGCTTATCTTTCTTACGTGTTGGATACCAAAGTGTCTGAGTTAAAAATCCCGTCAGTGTCGGTTGTTTGTGAGTTTCCTGAGGTATTTCTAGAAGAATTGCCTAGTTTTCCACCATCTAGAGAGGTGGAATTTTCTATAGACCTTGAACAAGGGACGGTACTGATATCGATAGCACTATCTAGAATGGCTCCTACTGAATTAAATGAGTTGAAAGTGTAGCTGCAAGAATTAATTGATAAAGGATTTGCTTGACCCAGCTTTTCATCGTGGGGTGCACCAGTATTGTTTGTAAAGAAGAAAGATGGATCATTGAGACTATGCATCGATTATAGAAAGCTTAATAAAGTCACAATAAATAATAAGTACCTGTTGCCTCGTATAGGTGAGTTGTTTGATCAATTAAAAGGTGCCACTGTATTTTCAAAAATTGATCTACGATCTGGTTACTATCACCTACGAGTAAAGGATTCGGATGTGCCGAAGGCAGCTTTCAAAACTAGTGTAACATCCAAAACCCGTATCCATCACCGGACTAGGGTTACGAGGTATTACCGGTCAAATCATAACATTTATACCATGATGGCTCAAACATCAATACATCAAAGTAATCAATAACAAAAGTCCCTTTAATAGGTTTAAGAGACCTTAAACATGCTTTAAAGAGGGTTCGAGATTAAACCGATCTCATACAAAAACTTTACAAACATAGAAAATTTTTCTTCTAAAACAGGGCACACACCCATGTGGATAGACCATGTGCCTCACACGACCATGCCTTAGACCATGTCAAACCCCGTGCACAACTCTGACTATAGTCACACGATCTGTCACACGCCCATGTGTTTGGCCAGTGTGCAGCACTAACTTGGATCACACGGCCTATCACATGCCCGTCTGTTTGGCCCATGTGCAAGTCTGTCTTGCTACAAAAAATAGGCAGTGAAGAACACAGTTGAGACACACACCCGTATGCTCACCCGTGTGGGCAATTATAGGCCATTTGCAAGGCCATTTTGCCACCCATTTTGGGTCATTCCTACATGCTCAATTTCAACATCAATAATATACATTTC
This sequence comes from Gossypium rotundifolium, assembly GCA_025506655.1. NCBI lineage: Eukaryota > Viridiplantae > Streptophyta > Magnoliopsida > Malvales > Malvaceae > Gossypium > Gossypium rotundifolium. The sequence continues at coordinate 95,025,009 of CP106732.1, read as the reverse complement.
AATCACCATTCTCAACTACCAAATCAAGTATGAAATATACCATTTCAATATCACCAAAGCATACCCTAATGGCCATTCACACAAGACCATATTCACACATTACTTACAGTATCATCACAAAGAAAAATATGTACCAAAATCATTCCATGTCCTTACTAACCTATACATGCCATATACCATATATACAACTTCCAAAAAGGTACCAAAATAGATGTCCGATAGTGTGATTGAGTCGCTGACAATCCCCAGATCCGAGCTAGCTTTAATGACACTGTAAAATAGAGAAATATTTCACACAGTAAGCTTTAAAGCTTAGTAAGTTCGTAATATAACACAATTAACTCAAAAATTTAGATTCAATAACCAGGATTAACTATCATTTGATTCAATTCACATCACTACTCAATCTCATCCCTAGCTATTTCTCACTTCCATACCATATCTATAGATTCAAGTACAAGCATTTTTAATGCTACTCAAACCATATCTTTTTCATCATTCATTCTCATATTCATCTATTGATCTCATACACAATATCATCAACCACATATGTCCTGTACATACCTGTACCATCATGTATTTATATATCACATTTACCACTCAATGCTCCAAGCCATAATTTGTTCGGTCCTATTTAAACATTCGATGAACTCGCACACTCAGTGCCATTTAATTAGTCAGAGATACAATAGTATCGCACACTTAGTGCCATCACATTAAACCGAAGATGTCTTAGTATCACACATACAGTGCCAACTAATATAGCCGATACATTGCTTTATCTCACAATTCATCGCAGTAACTATTCTTTTCATACACACTTACGCCACATATCTTTGATCTCACATTTCGCATTATTAACTCCACAATCACATTCCCATTTATTTCTTATCATATGAACATTGTTTAAACAGTACGTATTATACACGGACTTACCTCGGATATGGAAACAATGACACTAGTCTATCAATCGAGCACTTTGTTCTTGCCTCGATCTAAGTCTGAATTTCTCCTTTCTTGATCTATATAATATCAAACTCAACTCATCCAATTACATTATCATCCAAAACAATCCACAATACATAGTTAAAGCATTTTACACTTTAGCCCCCATAATTCCACATTTTAACATTTTAATCGCTATTTTATAGTTACACAAAATTCACATAATTTACTCACACCCAAGCTTGGCCGAATTTCACACTAGTCCATAGCAGCCCATATCTTTCATTTATTTCACATTTTAACCCTTCAAAGTTTCATTTTCACGAATTAGCCCTTGATATCCAATTTCATCAAAAATTCCAAATACAAAATATGTTTATCATCCATCAAGCTTTCGTATTTCACCAACTATCAACACAAAGCTCACATATTCATCAATGACACATCTTAAAATCATTATCAAATTCAGAACTTGAGGCATGGGCTTGATAGAACACAAAACAACGATCAAAAAAATGTAAACATCATAAAAAAACAGAATAAAAAATACCTCAATAAATAACAACAAGAACGAACCCTAAAATGCTTCAATGGTTATTTCTTTTCTCTAATTTGGTGAAAGAGATGAGAATATATGCTTAAAAATTATTTTTGTTTTATTTATTATACATTAATACATATTTTACCATTTTACCCTTGGTTATTAAACCATTTATTCATCAAATATATGCCCATTTATGACCATTTCCACTATCAATGGTCTAATTACATAATAAGGACCTTTTAATTAATAATTCATGGCAATTAGGCACTTTTAATAACTAGTACACAGCTTTTACATTTTACGCAATTAGATCTTTTTTCACAAATCGGCACACAAATGATAAAATTTTCGCACAGAATTTTCACACATACTTTATCACATACTGTAAACACAAAAAATAATATTAGAATATTTTTTGACCTAAGATTTGTGGTCTCGAAACCACTATTCCGACTAGGGTCTAAACCAGGCTGTTACAACTTTCCCCCCTTAGGGATTTTCGTCCTCGAAAATCTTATTAGTGAACAGATTTGGGTATTGCTCTCTCATTGCATCCTCTGGCTCTCACATAGCCTCTTCAACCCCGTGTCTATGCCATAACACTTTCACTAAAGAAATTTTCTTATTTCTCAACTCTTTGATCTCACAAGCCAGAATTCTAATCGGCTCTTCACTATACGATAGATCAGATTGAATCTTAATTTCAGTAGGGGCAATCACATGCGATGGGTCAGATTTGTATCATCGAAGCATCGATACGTGAAATACCTTATGAATCTTATCTAACTCAGGTGGCAACAACAATTTATAAGCAACTGGCCCGATACGTTCGATAATCTTATATAGCCCAATGAATCTCGAATTTAACTTGCCTTTTCTGCCGTAATAGAGTACTTTCTTCCACAGAGACACTTTCAAAAACACTTTATCCCCGATCTCAAACTCAATATATTTTCGTTTCGAGTCTGCGTATGATTTTTTTGATCAGGTGCTGCTTTCAAACTATCACGGATCACTTTCACTTTTTGTTCAGTCTCTTTTATCAATTCAATCATGTAAATCTTATTCTCACTAAACTTGCCCAATACAATGGAGTTCTGCATTTACGACCGTAACGAGCCTCATATGATGCCATTTTAATGCTTGATTGAAAGCTATTATTATATGCAAATTCAATCAATGGTAGGTACTTTTCCCACATACTTTCAAACTCAAGAATACAGCATCTCAACATATCTTCAAGAATCTAAATAATCTGTTCGGATTGACCATCCGTTTGCGGATGAAAAGTAGTACTGAAGTGCAACTTCGTACCTAAAGCCTCTTGCAGTTTCTTCCAAAATCGCGAAGTAAATCTCAGATCTCTATCAGACACAATAGATAATGGTACTCTGTGTAATCACACAACCTCAGAAACATATAATTCAGCTAACTTATCAAGCGAGTAATCCATTCTCACAGGAATAAAATGATCTAATTTTGTTAATCTGTCAACTATCACACAGATTGCATCTTTCTTTCTTAGAGACAGGGGTAATCCAGACACAAAGTCCATCGTAATTCTCTCCTATTTCCACTCAAGAATCAAGATCAGCTGTAATAAGCCTGAAGTTACTTGATGTTCAGCTTTGACTTGTTGACAGACTAAACATCTTGAAACAAAATCAGAGATATCTCTTTTCATTCCAGGCCACCAATAAAACTGTTTCAGACCATTATACATTTTCGTACTTCCCAATTGAACAGACAAATGACTACTATGAGCTTTATTCAAAATCAACTGAATCAACTTTAAATTTATCTAAACACAAATCCGATCTCAGAATCTCAACCAATTATCATCATCAACTTAAAAATCTAAATCAAGGTTCAAATCACACTGAGTTCGTTTCGCTAGCATCTCATTGTCAACTTTTTGAGCTTCGCAAATCTGCTGTAAAAACAACGGTCTTGCTTTCAATTTGGCTAAAACCGAACCATCATCACACAAATTTATCTGAGTATTTATTGTTCGTAAAGCAAATAAAGACTTTTGACTCAAAGCGTCAGCAACCACATTAGCTGAAACACCCCAAACCCGACCCACGAGCCCTGACTGGATCTGGCATGCTTCTTCAGTAAAACATTTCAAAACTTGTTTGTTACTTTGGCAAAATTTGTGTGATTTTGAAGAACATTTGAGTTATGTTGAGTCTAAATTGAAAACGGTGTTGTTTTTGTAAATAATAAGTTAAAAGTATTGTCGGGTTTTTAGAGTTTAACAACAAATTGAAGATTGATTGTGATTAGGTGTCAAAACATCTAAAATTTGATTTTAAGAAAAATTTGTTTAACATTTGATTTGATAATGATCGTATCATGATAAACCGAATTAAACACATACTTAAAACAATTAATAAGAATGGTCATATTACATCATAGCAAAACCCAAAATAAATCCAAAACTTAAATGATAAAAACCAAGAAAAATATAATAACTCTGAGCTGTGCATGGCCACCATTGAGCTCCTGCCGACCCGGTCCATTACTGAGTGTCTCCTGAAAAATATCCCACAACGGGGTGAGTCAAACGAACACAGTGTATAACCACCAACACAAAGTCCCAACGATTTGGGCATATTAGTTCATACATATATTTATAGCAATTATAGATAATGATGCAATCCCGAACCCAAACCTAGATAACCATCCGCTACACATCACCCGTACCAACCATCACACCGTGGGGACTACTAAGTCGACCCTCATCTGCTACACATCATCGAAGGCGCGTCATTGCATTTACTTGCACATCGCTCTTATAAATTCGTGGCATAGCCACCAGATAATTGTGACAAAGTCACCAGATGATAATACGTGACATAAGTCACCTCATTCAGATTATGTGACATGAGTCACCAGATATTGTGGTATAAACCACCAGATCACTTCTCCTTTTCATAATCACCCATATGCCCCATGTCATACAAATCATGCAAGTAACATGCTATATGTCTTATTCCATGTTCATATCAATACTCACATATGTGCCATATTCCAAATGTTCACAACATTTGTTAACATAATGTTAAGGTTACGTGCACTGAGTACTGTACCATTATATGGTACCTTTAGCCACTTTTTCCGATTCTCATTAACATATACTGAAATATTAGTACCATAAATCTATTGAGAATAGTGTAGGGCTACACACCGGTTTATTAACGAGTTCACTTGAGATCCGAAAATCCCGATCTAATACTCTAGATCCTTAGTTCCTACATTCGCCAACACTTAGCTTTTTGGCAAGAAGCCTTTCGGCTAAATAATCAAATCCCGAAGGATTATCACAACCCAAAATCCTTACCTTGCTGCCGATTTGATTACTACTCAAATCTCGAAACTTTGCGATGTTCCCTCTTGCAATCGGCCAGACACTAAATCACTTAACTAGTTAGTTTCGGCTTTTGAACGTATAAGAAACAGATCTGAATCACTAAATATGGCCTTGGCCGAATGTGCATGTTCACTTACCTTGCGAATCTTAAATCCCAAAATTACTACTTGCTCTTAGTGATGTCGAGATCCCTATAGATATATGTTAGATTTGGTTCTAACTCTTAAACACAATAAAATGGCCTTTGGCCTAAAACCACACTCGCTTACCTTAGATCTTGAAATCCCGAAGACCTCCTCCCTTGTAGTCGACAATAGCAAAATCCTGAAACCCTCCTTTAGAGTTTCGACCAAAGTACATTAATAGGATTAGTTCTTAAGTTTCACTAAAAGAAAAAGAAAGAAAATCGAATAGCACTTGATCTTACCCTTACTACAGAAATCAACAGCACTCTTGCCTGACACCACTGAGAGATTCAGCTACAAGCTAGATGTTGATCAATAGGTTTTGGCTTTTGAGGTCTTCATGGGCAATCGGCTAGGGGTTATTGGTATATTCGGCTTTGAGTGGATTTGCAAAAGAAGAAGGGAAGGTTGATGATGGAGATTCGGCCTCAACAAGAATGGAAAGAAAGAAAGGAGCTTTCGGCTTTGACAAAATAAAAGAAGAAGAGAAGAGTTGCTTTCAGTTTTTAGTCAACAGAGGAAAAGAGTTTCGGCGGAGGCTCAATTGGAAAAAAAAGAAAACAAAAGGCCTCACTCTCCCCTCTTTGGCCGAAAATACCACCAAAAGAGTCCTTTGGCTGGCCAACACACACCCCCTCCTCAAATCCCACCTTTTCCTCCTTATTTTTCACTTTATCACCCATTCAAAATAATTGAAATAATTCAACACTTATCCTCCCATCTTAGCCGAATTTTAAAAGGAATTAGACCATATCTAAAGCTCATCCAATCAGTCTCCCCATGCCGTCCATCACTGCCCATCTTAGCTGCAAAATAAAACTCCTCTTTGCGTCCCTTGCTACTCGAACCAAGGCCCTTTCCCCTTGCTTGTGGCGTCACTTACTAAGGCCCTAAGTGGCGACTCCTTGCCACTTTGCCAAGCCCAATCTTATGTCCAATTTCCCCTACAATTTCTTTTAAGGACTATCAGGCTTAGCTCCCCTTTAAAACTAAAAATCAAATAATTTCTAAGGCATTTTCCTTCTCTCTAAGGTTCTCAAAAATTCGTATAACACATTCAAACACACTTAGGCATGCTACTTCATACAATTTAACAATTATGCACAAGCCCTAATTCCAGAATATTATAGTTCTACCCCCTTAAAATAATTTCGACCCCGAAATTACCTGGCTAGAATAGGTGGGGGTATTGCTGTCGCATTGCTTCTTTCGGCTCCCAAGAAGCTTCCTCCGATCCATGGTTACGCCATAGCACTTTGACTAGAGGGACCGATTTCCTCTGTAACACTTTCACATCTCGTTCCAAAATCTAAATTAGCTCATCCTCGTAGGACAAATCTGGCCTTAGCTCCACCTCTTCAACCGAACTACATGAGATGGATCCGATCGGTAACGACGTAGTATAGAAGCATGGAATACATCGTGCATATGCTGCAATTTCGAAGGCAACTCTAACTGGTAAGCCACCGGTCCAACTCGCTTTAATACCCAATAAGGTCCTATAAACCTGGGACTTAACTTCCCTTTGCGACCAAACCTCATCACCTTTTTCCACGGCGAAACTTTAAGGAACACTGAATCTCCCATGGAAAACTCAATCTCCTTCCGTTTAAGATCCGCGTATGACTTTTGCCGGTCAGATGCCTCCTTCAACCGTGTTCAAATTATCTTAACCTTTTCCTCTGATTCTACCACAATTTTTGGACCCAAAATCTGACGTTCTCCGAATTTCATCCAACATGTGGGAGTGTGACACTTTCGTCCATACAGTGCTTCATACGATGCCATCCGAATACTTGCCTGATAGCTGTTATTGTACGCAAATTCCGCTAAAGGAAAATATTCTTCCCAACTTCCTCTGAAGTCTATCACACAACACCTCAACATATCCTCTAACACTTGAATCACTCGCTCAGACTGGCCGTCCGACTGCGGATGAAATGACATACTAAAGTCTAATCTGGTGCCCAAAGCTTGATGTAGTGCCTTTCAAAATTGAGACATAAACCTCGGATCCCTATCTAAGATAATCGACACCGGCAGTCCGTGCAGCCTCACAATTTTTGCAACATACAACTTAGCTAACCTCTGGAGAGAATAGTCAACCCGTACTAGAATGAAATGCGCGAACTTTGTCAGCCAATCCACTATCACCCATACTGAGTCCTTCTTAATCGGCGTAAGGGGAAGCCCACTAACGAAGTCCATGGTAATTCTCTCCCACTTCCACTGTGGTATCTTAATCGGCTGAAGCAACCCTGACGGAACTTGGTGTTCAGCCTTAACTTGCTGACACGTTAAGCATTTCCCTACAAATTCGGTAACTTCCCGATTATGACCAGGCCACCAAAATTGTTCCCTTAGATCTCTATACATCTTACTGCCTCCAGTATGCATAGCACAAGGACTACAATGCGATTCCTAAAGAATTTTCTGCCTTAGCTCCTTATTCTTAGGCATACAAACCTTTCCCTTGAAACACAATACTCCCTCGTCATTAATGCCATAATCTTCCAACTCCCCATTCTGTATTTTTCGTAGCTTAGAACTTAAATATCATCAGCCAACTATCCCTCTTTCACCTCATTCAACCATGCCGGCTTAACTTGTAACTCTGCTAACAAACTTCCATCGTCATAGAGGCTCAAATGTGCGAACATTGCCCTTAACTCCGTCACTACTTTCTGACTTAAGGCATCTGCCACCACATTCGCCTTGCCTGGGTGATACTCTATAGAGCAATCATAGTCCTTCAATAACTCCACCCACCTTCGCTATCTCAGGTTCAGCTCTTTCTGAGTCAGCAAATACTTCAGGCTCTTGTGGTCCGTGTAGATGACTGACTTTTCTCCATATAAGTAGTGCCTTCACACTTTAAGAGTAAAGACCACTGCTGCCAATTCCAAATCGTGCGTCGGGTAGTTAACCTCATATGGCCTTAATTGTCGAGACGCATAAGCAACTACCTTCCCGTCTTGCATAAGGACACCTCCCAATCCTGTATGGGAAGTATCACAATACACCACGAACTCCTTTCCCTCCTCCGGCTGAATTAAAACTGGAGCTTCAGTCAAGACTCTCTTAAGCTTCTCAAAGCTCTCCTGTTGCTTATCAGTCCATATGAAAGGTACCTCCTTCCTTAGTAACTTTGTCAAAGGCGCTGCGATCGACGAGAACCCTTCTACGAACCTTCTATAATAGCCTGCCAATCCCAAGAAGCTACGAACCTCTGCCACAGACCTGGGTGGTTTCCAATCCAATACTGCCTCAATCTTCCGAGGATCCACCCTTATTCCTTTGGCAGACACTACATGTCCTAAAAACGTAACTTCCTTCAGCCAAAATTTGCACTTGCTGAACTTGGCATATAGCTTTTTCTCCCTTAACACTTGCAACACGACTCAAAGGTGCTCATCATGTTCTTCCTCAGACTTCGAATACACTAAAATATCATCTATGAACATAACAATGAATCGGTCCAGATAGGGTTGGAAAACCCAATTCATCATGTCCATGAACGCGGCTGGGGCATTTGTCAATCCGAACGGCATTACCAAGAATTCATAATGCCCGTACCTTGTCTGAAAAGCTATCTTATGGATATCAGCCTCCTTCACATTAAGTTGATGATACCCAAACCTTAGATCTATCTTTGAAAATACTGCGGCCCCCTTCTATTCTCATAGGACAGTCCTTAATCATGTGGTCCTTGGACCCACACTTGAAACATCCCCCTGTCTTCTTCCAACACTCTCTTAAGTGCATCTTTCCACACTGGCCGTAAATGCAGTCGTCCTTCCAGTGCACCTCTTGACCTCATGACCCATCAACTCTAGGCCTCTTTTGCACATTCCCAGCTGACCCTGATGGTCTAAAACCTCTCTTTTGCCTATGCTGATCTATATTCTGCCTCACCGAGTCCTTAATCCCTTTGGCTACCTTAGCCTTCTCCACTAATACGACAAATTCTTGCTCCTATTGTGGAGCTATCAACAACCTCAGGTCATCCCTTAATCCGTCCCCAAATCGGACACACTGTTCATGCTCCGTTGACACAATACCTCGAGCATATCGGCTCAGCCTCAGAAATTCTACCTCATATTCTGCTACGGTCTTATTCCCCTGAACTAGCCTCAAAATGTCTTCCTCTCCGCATTCACATAACTAGTTCCAATATACTTCTTCTGATATGCCACCTTAAAATATTCCCAAGTAAGATCATCAGCGGTAGTACCATCCCAAACTGTCAGCCACCATTGATATGACTCATCACGGAGTAGCGACACTACCCCTTTTAGTTTCTCCTCGGCAGTAAGGTCCAAGTCATCCATAATTTGCTCCGTCGTCTCTAACCAATACTCAGCCGTATTGGGTGCCACACCAGATACTCCACGAAAAAATTCAGCTCCATTAGCTCGAAGTCGCTCAGGTACCGACTTTCGAGCTCTCATGCCTCCACCTACTCTAGCCACCCTTTCCAAAACTCACAACATCGTATGTGATACTGTATCTTCCCCCGTCTGGTCCTGATATTCCACATCAGTGGCTAGTGGTGGTGGCATTTCATTTTTGAACCCTTATCCTGACCTAACGGGCTTCGACACAGTCATTCGACCTCTACCACGGCCACGCACATTACGACCACCTCCCCTAGAGTTCATACTTCTAAATCGCGTTTATCTGATTAAAGAATTTTATGAATTAGTTTTGTTCCACTGATTTCTTACGAATAGTCGTATGTTAAATAGCTCTAAGGAGTAGTTCTTTTGAACTCATACACATACAGTCTCAAATTCATTCAATCATCACAATCATGAACTTGCGTTTATTACAGAAAAGTGTTGTAGTTGTCGTTGTTGTTTTCCACTACCCAAGGGTATTTCCATAATTTTATCCTATAGGGGTATTTTGGTAATTTTTTAAATTAGGGTATTTGAAAATTTCGCAAAATAGAGATTTTTGATTTTTTTTTACAAAATTGAACTACTTGGTAAGAAAATTTCAAGGGTAAAATGGTAATTTTATAATCTGAGGGTATTTTTGTATTTTTTCAAACTAGGGGCATCTCGATAATTTTTTTTTTGCAAAATATTATTCCTGGTGACTTTTCAAAATAAGGGTATTTTTAATTTTTTTTAATTTAAGGGTACTTCAGTAACTTTCCACACTGAGGGTATTTTGGTCATTTGTATAGGTTAGGGGTAACTTGGTCAATTTTGCAAATCAGGGTATTTTGGGTCATTTTTAAATCAAGGGTACTTTGAAATTTTAAAATCACGGTTTGACTTTAGTATTTCACAAAACCAGGTGACGGGTCCCTTTCGATTTTTAATTATTGAGTTTAGCCTGTGACTGAGTCCTCTTGGTTAGGGTGAACCGTCACTACGCACTGGGTAGGATTCGAGCGGTGAGAAGGTGAGTCACTAGGACTGCTTAAATACCAAGCTCCCCAGATCCAATCCTAGACATGCGACAATGGTTGCCACACCTTTAACTTGGCAACTCAAATATAGGTTTGTTTGGTTAGACTTTAAGTTTTATGTATCTCGGTGCTGAAGTAGGCTAACCCTAGGGTGTAATTCCTAATTTACTAATTTATGTCCCCATAAGTCCCACATACAAATCACAAAAGAGTTAGGAGTACTTACCTGGTGGACTTCGGGCCGGTGACTTAGGTGCCATGCCAGAAAACCTGCTCATTTCTTAGTAAAATTCAATTTTAAAAGAGAGAAAATATTTTGGGCCCAAAATGCCCTCAAGGCCGAGTTTTGAACTGGGCTCTGATACCAAACTGAAACACCCCAAACTCAGCCCACGAGCCCTGACCAAATCTAGCATGCTTCTTGAGTAAAACATTTCAAAACTTACTTGTTACTTTGGCAAATTTTGTATGATTTTGAAGAACATTTGAGTTGTGTTGAGTCTAAATTGAAAACAGTGTTGTTTTTGTAAACAATAAGTTAAAAGTATTACCAGTTTTTTAGAGTTTAACAACAAATTGAAGATTGATTGTGATTAGGTGTCAAAACATCTAAAATTTGATTTTAAGAAAAATTTGTTTAACCTTTGATTTGATAATGATTGTATCATGATAAACCGAATTAAACGCATACTTAAAACAGTTAATAAGAATGGCCATATTACATCATAGCAAAACCTAAAATAAATCCAAAACTTAAATGATAAAAACCAATAAAAATAAAATAACTCTGAGCTGAGCATGGCCACCACTGAGCTCCTGCCGACCCGGTCCATTACTGAGTGCCTCCTAAAAAATATCCCACAACGGGGTGAGTCAAACGAACTCAGTGTATAACCACCAACACAAAGTCCCAACGATTTGGGCATATTAGTTCATACATATATTTATAGCAATTATAGATAATGATGCAATCTCGAACCCAAACCTAGATAACCATCCGCTACACATCACCCGTACCAACCATCACACTGTGGGGACTACTAAGTCGACCCTCCATCCCCTACACATTATCGAAGGCAGTCGCTGCAGACGACTTGCACATCGCTCTTATAAATTCGTGGCATAGCTACCAGATAATTGTGACAAAGTCACCAGATGATAATATGTGACATAAGTCACCTCATTCAGATTATGTGACATGAGTCACCAGATATTGTGGTATAAACCACCAGATCACTTCCCCTTTTCATAATCACCCATATGCCCCATGTCATACAAATCATGCAAGTAACATGCTATATGTCTTATTCCATGTTCATATCAATATTCACATATGTGCCATATTCCAAATGTTCACAACATTTGTTAACATAATGTTAAGGTTATGTACCTGAGTACTCTGTACCATTATATGGTACCTTTAGCCACTTTTTTCCAGATTCTCATTAACATATACAAAATATTAGTACCATAAATCTTTGAGAATAGTGTAGGGCTACACACCTAGTTTACTTAACGAGTTCACTGAGATCCCAAAAATCCCGATCTAATACTCTAGATCCTTAGTTCCTTCATTCAGCCAACACTTAGCTTTTTAACAAGAAGCCTTTTGGCTACATAATCAAATCCCGAAGGATTATCACAACCCAAAATCCTTACCTTGCTGCCGATTTGATTACTACTCAAATCCCAAAACTTTGCGATGTTCCCTCTTGCAATCGGCCAAACACTAAATCACTTAACTAGTTAGTTTTGGCTTTTGAACGTATAAGAAACAGATCCGAATCACTAAATATGGCCTTGGCCGAATGTGTATGTTCACTTACCTTGCGAATCTTAAATCCCGAAATTGCTACTTGCTCTTGGTTATGTCGAGATCCCTATAGATATATGTTAGATTCGGTTCTAACTCTTAAACACAATAAAATGGCCTTTGTCCTAAAACCACACTCACTTACCTTAGATCTTGAAATCCCGAAGACCTCTTCCCTTGTAGTCGACAATAGCAGAATCCCGAAACCCTCCTTCAAAGTTTCGGCCAAAGTACATTAATAGGATTAGTTCTTAAGTTTCGGCTAAAAGAAAAAGAAAGGAAACCGAATAGCACTTAATCTTACCCTTACTATAGAAATCGACAGCACTCCTCCCTGACACCACTGAGAGATTCGGCTACGAGCTAGATGTTGATCAACAGGTTTCGACTTTTGGGGTCTTAATGGACAATCGGCTAGGGGTTATTGGTATATTTGACTTTGAGTGAATTTGCAAAAGAAGAAGGGAAGGTTGATGATGGAGATTCGGCCTCAACAAGAATGGAAAGAAAGAAAAGAGCTTTCGGCTTTGAAAAAATAAAAGAAGAAGAGAAGAGTTGCTTTCAGTTTTTAGTCAACAGAGGAAAAGAGTTTCGGCAGAGGCTCAATTGGAAAGAAAAGAAAACAAATGGCCTTACTCTCCCCTCTTTGGCTGAAAATGCCACCAAAAGAGTCCCTTGCCTGGCCAACACACACCCCCTTCTCAAATCCCACCTTTTTCTCCTTATTTTTCTCTTTATCACCCATTCAAAATAATTGAAATAATCCAACACTTATCCTCTTATCTTAGCCGAATTTTAAAAGGAATTAGACCATATCTAAAGCTCATCCAATTAGTCTCCCCATGTCGTCCACCATTGCCCATCTTAGCTGCAAAATAAAACTCCTCTTTGCGTCCCTTGCTGCTCGAACCAGGGCCCTTTCCCCTTGCTTGTGGCGTCACTTACTAAGGCCCTAAGTGGCACCTCCTTACCACTTTGCCAAGCCCAATCTTATGTCCAATTTCCCCTACAATTTCTTTTAAGGCCTATCAGGCTTAGATTCCCTTTAAAACTTAAAATCAAATATTTTCTAAGGCATTTTCCTTCTCTCTAAGGTTCTCAAAAATTCATATAACACATTCAAACACACTTAGGCATGCTACTTCATGCAATTTAGCAATTGTGCAGAAGCCCTAATTCCCGGATATTACATTAGCTTTTCCTGGATGATAGTCAATTACTAATTCATAATCTTCTAACAATTTTAACCATCTCTGCGCTGTCGTAAATTCAATTCTTTCTGAGTCATTAGATATTTCAAGCTCTTGTGATCAGTATAAATGGGACATTTCTCATCAAATAAATAGTGAAGCTAAATTTTCAATGTAAATACAATAGCTACTAATTATAGATCGTGTGCGGATAGTTTTTTTTATGCGATTTTAACTGTCTCGAAGCATAGGCCATAACTTTGCCTTCTTGCATCAACACATAGCCTAAACCAGTCAACAATGAATCACTGTAAACTATGAATTCTTTACCTGATTCAGGTTGAACTAACACTGGTGCCTCTGTCAACAACGCTTTCAACTGTTCAAAACTCTGCTTACACATTTTTGTCCACTCAAATTTAACATCTTTCTGTAGTAAATTCGTTAACAGAGTTGCAATCAATGAGAAGCCTTTCACAATCCGTCTAAAATATCCTTTTAGTCCCAAAAAACTGCAGACTTTAGTCACATTTCTTGGAGGTTTCCAATATAAAATTACTGAAATCTTGCTCGGATAAACTCGTATTCCTGCAGTTGATACTATATGTACCAAAAAACCAACCTCGTGTAGCCAGAACTTACATTTACTAAACTTTGCATACAATTACTTATATCGAAAAATCTATAACACAATTCTCAAAGGCTCGACATGTTGCGTCTCATCACAAGAATAAATCAAAATTTCATCAATAAAGACAATGAAAAATCAATCCAAGTACGGTTTGAATATCCAGTTCAACAAATCCATAAATATTACAGGAGCATTTGTTAGTCTGAGAGGCATAACTAAAAATTCATAATGCCCGTACCTCGTTTTGAAAGCAGTTTTCGGCACATCTAATTCTTTGACTCTCAACTGATAATAGCATGATCTCAAGTCTATTTTTGAAAATAATTTAGCACCTTTCAACTGATCAAACAAATAATCTATTCACGGTATTGTCACTTTATTCAGCTGTCGATAATCAATACACATCCTCATACTACCATATTTCTTTTTCACAAACAATAGATGAGCACCCTAGGGTGAGAAACTTGGCGTACAAAATCTCTGTCTGTCAACTCTTGCAACTGAGATTTCAATTGTTTCAATTTTGTTGAAGCCATTCTATAAGGTGCTATTGAGATAGGGGTCGTCCCCGAAACTAACTCACTGCCAAACTCTACTTCTCGTATCAAAGGTAATCTCAGTAATTCTTCAGGAAACACATCAAGGAACTCACAAACTACAAGTACAGATTCAAGTTTCTTTTCTGTCACTTTTGTATCTATCACATATGCGAGATAAGCTTCACACCCCTTTTTCACATAATTTAAAGCTTTCATCAAAGATATTACAACCGTTAGCCCATTCAAATCACTAGATTCAATTCGAACTATCTAACAATTCTGACTTCTCAAATCAATACTCTTCCGTTTGTAATTCACAATATCATTATACAAAGTTAGCCAATCCATACCTAGAATTATATCAAATTCATCAAAGGGTAATAGCATCAGATTAGTGGGAAAACAAATATCTCGAAACATCAATGGACAATTCTTGCACACTTTGTCAACCATAACACACTTGCTTAAGGGGTTCGATACTCTAATTACAAACTCAGTAGACTCAACAGAAGAATCTTACTAGATACTAGGTTCACACACACATATGAATGAGTAGATCTTGGACCTATCAATGCAATCACATTAGTATCAAAAAGAGTAAAAGTGCCAGTAATGACGTCTGGAGATGATGCTTCTTCTCGGGCGCAAATAATGTAGGCTCGGGCAGATGTTCTTGGCTCAGATCTCATAGCTGTATCCGTTGTTCCTCTTTGACTACCACTCATATTTCTGGTGTTTCTGGGTGGTCTACCCCTAGCTGTCCTGTTACTTAGCCTCGTACTCTTAGCATTATCTTTCTCAACCAACTCTGGGCAATCCCGAATGAAGTGATCTCATGATCCACATTTATAAAAAAATCTATCATTATACTTGCCCCAGCATTCACCAATATGACGTCTCCCACACTGTGTACACTCAGGCTTATTGCTTCTGACACTGCCAACTCCTGATTCCATTGGATTTTGAGCTTTAGAACTCATAAATTGTTTCACACGATCTTTACACGAATGTCCAAACAAAACATTTGAGCGATTGGTTGCATCTCTGAATCTCTTTGACGATGAGTGATACGACTTATTTATCGACCTTTTTCTCTCATCTCTAGCTTCTGAGTCTGCTTTCTTCTTTTCTTTATTAAGCTCCTTGGCTTTACAAGCTCTTTCAACCAATACCACAAATTCATTCAAGTTAAGAATTTCGACCTGAAGTTTAATGTCTTCATTCAACCCTTCGATGAATCATTTACACATAGTAGTTTCTTTCAAAACACATTCTTGTGGATACTGGCTCAATCTCACAAACTCTCGCTCGTATTCTGTAACAGACATACGACATTATTTCAGCTCAAGGAACTCTTTGTGTTTCTGATCTATAAATCGTTAACTAATATATTTCCTCCAGAATTCCATTTGAAAGAAATCTCAGGTGATTCGTTCTTTCGGAACCACAGATATCAATGTTTTCCACCGATGATATGCTGTATTTCTCAACAATGAAACAACACACTTAAGGCATTCATCAGGAGAACATGATAATTCATCAAACACTCTAATTGTATTTTCAAGCTAGAATTCAGGTCACTCGACATCATCATCAACTGTGGCCCTGAACTTTTTGGCCCTGTACTTTCAAATTTTATCAACTGGAGGTTTACTCAACTGGATCGAGTCTATAACTTGTGGCACTACAGGAACTTGCAGGGGTAGAGGTTGTTGAGTAGCCTAATTAATTCGAACAAACTCCATAAACCGCTCACTCATCATTTGGAAGAAGGCTTGCTTTGCCTCTCCTTCGTGACTACTAGCAATCGGCCTAGATTCAGTCGACGTTGTCCTTTGAGTCGAACAAGCGCAGTCCCTCGAGCGGGAGCAGGCGCAGTCCCTTGAGCGGGAGCAGGCATATTACTCTCAACATTATCAGCAACTGCTCGATCAGGATTCATTTACTATAAAAAAACATTTTAACTGTCAGGAATCATCACACTATCGCAATTATATATATGGCATGTATAGCTAGACTGTCACGCGCTACGTTACTCCTAAAATAGACTAAATAGTAGCTCTGATACCAATAAAATGTAACACCCATAACCCGTATCCATCGCCGGACTAGGGTTACGAGGTATTACCAGTCAAATCATAACATTTATATCCTCATGGCTCAAACATCAACACAGCAAAGTAATAAATAACACAAGTCCTTTTACTAGGTCTAAGAGGCCTTAAAAATGCTTTAAAGAGGGTTTGAGATTAAACAGATCTCATACAAAAACTTTACAAACTTAGAAAATTTTTCTTCTAAAATAGGGCACACACCCGTGTGGATAGACCGTGTGCCTCACACGACTATGCCTCAGTCCCTGTCTTACCGAGTGCGTAACTCTAACTATAGTCACACGACCTATCACACGCCCGTGTGTCTAGCCCGTGTGGAAGTCTGGCTTACTACAAAAATGGATAGTGAAGAACACAAGTGAGACACACGCCCATGTGCTCACTCATGTGGGCAATTATAGGCCATTTACAAGGCCATTTTGCCACCCATTTTGGGTTATTCCTACATGCTCAATTTCAACATCAATAACATACATTTCAATCACCATTATCAACTGCCAAATCAAGTATGAAATATACCATTTCAATATCACCAAAGCATATCCTAATGTCCATTCACACAAGATCATATTCACACAATACTTATACCATTATCACAAAGTAAAATATGTACCAAAATTATTTTGCAACCTTACTAGCCTATACATGCCATATGCCATATATACAACTTGCAAAAAGGTACCAAAATAGATGTCTGATAGTGTGATTGAGTTGCTGACGATCCCCGGATCTGAGCTAGCTTTAATGACACTATAAAACAGAGAAATATTTCACACAGTAAGCTTTAAAGCTTAGTAAGTTTGTAATATAACACAATTAACTCAACAATTTAGATTCAATAACCACAATTAACTATCATTTGATTCAATTCACATCACTACTCAATCTCACCCCTAGCTATTGCTCACTTTCATGCCATATCTATAGATTCAAGTACAAGCATTTTTAATGCTACTTAAACCATATCTTTTTCATCATTCATTCTCATATTCATCCATTGATCTCATACATAATATCATCAACCACATAGGTTCTGTACATACCTATACCATCACATATTTATATGTCACATTTACCACTCAATGCTTCAAGGCATAATTTGTTCGGTCCTCTTTAAATGTTTGATGAACTCACACACTCAGTGCCATTTAATTAGCCGAAGATACAATAGTATCCCATACTTACTGTCATTGTAACATCCTTAAAATAGGGGTTTGGCATTTTTGCGTTATTGCATGTGTTGTGCTTGTTAAGCTTGTTATTTGGGTGTGTTTGAGGGTCTTGAGGAGGCTTGTCTTTGTGAATTTGGAGTAACGATTTTGGCTTATGCTCCTTTGTTAGGGACCCAACTTCGTAATCGAAGGAAGTAACCTAGCGTTCTAGCATAATAAGTACTTGCCATTGGGGTTGGTAAGTATGGTGGTTCGTTATCAATCTCAATTTTGGGGGAAGTATTGTGGATTAAGATTAACCGTTAGCTATTGTGATCTCAGGTGTTTGGGAAGTACCGAGTATCGCAAACTCATTAACAGGTGTGTAATCTCACACCCATTTTGATGAATGGTTGTGATGTGAAATGGCCAAAAACTAAAAAGTCAAAAAGCCGGCAACTGTGACCACTCGAGTGTGTGAGCGTTCGTAGTGGTAAATCAAGATACGAATCATGACGTTAAGTTGTTGAGGGTGTCACGAACACTTTCGCGATACTGGGGCTGAAAAGGGCCTAACCGGGCCAAATAGGCCCAACGAGCTATCTGGCCCACTTGGGTAAAATTATTGGAAAACTAGCAAAAGATAAGCCCGAATGCAAAATCTACAAATCTAAAACCAAAACCATGTGTTTTAGGCCACACGAGCGTGTGGGCCCGTTTGGGCCTAAAATGGATTTTGGGCCCAATAGTTTCGTAGAGACCCAAAGAGGGTTCTGTGTCGCTCGAGGTGACATTAGGCCTTCAAAGAGGCCGTTAAATGCGTAATTACCAAAATACCCCTAGAAGGTAAATGACCGTTATACCTCTAGTGGTAGTTTAAGTAATATGTGTGTGATATTTATATGATTGATTATGATTATGACATACTGCATACACGAATTATTTATGTCACGACATCATGCATTAGATTGGGTTTGATGATCGGAGGAAGTATATTATGGTGGCTCTGCCACATATTCTGGTGGCTCTTCCACAATCAGTATAGTGGCTATGCCACGTATATTCTGTTATTCGGGTGGCTTTGCCACAAATTCTATGATTACCAGCTTGTCTACCTTATTGGTGTGTAGCAGATGGGTGGGTCGATTTAGAAATCCCCACAGGTCTGTTGGGCTAGTACGGGTGGTGTGTAGAGGATAGATTATTAGGTTGGGTTGCATACTCTATTGCATTATCATGTTTACAGGGCTAAGGCCTAGATTGTTACAGAATAGGGCTTCGCCCATCGCTTCAGTATGGACTTGACCCGGTCTATTCTACATGCAGCTCAGCCCAATTAATTGACCGAATAGGGGATTACACACTGAGTTCTCATAACTCACCCCACTACTTTAACCTTGCAGGTGATCCCCATCGTTAGAGGATTTAGAGTGGCGGAGGACTCTATGGTGGCCATACATCGGGAATATTTCTCGTGAACTCAGTATATTTAGTTTTCCTTATTTCAAGTTTATTTATTTTGGGTTAATATTTTGTAATAATGTCGTTAGTTTATTTTCTTTTAAGCTTTCATTAATAACTGCTAAACTTATAAATACGTGGTTTTCATGAAATGACAACTATTTTCAAATTATCACATCCTCGCAATTCACTGAATCTAATTTCTATTATAAGCAAGTTTTCAGAAATCATAACAATAACATTTTTACAAGAAAACCATAAAGACAAATCAAATTTTCACAAACAACAAAGCTTAAAGTTTTAAAGAGAATATGAACTTTTAAACGAACTCGTAAGTTTTTAAAATAACCCTTCTATTTAACATGCTAGATCCAGTCATAACATCTAGGTCGGGTTTGGGGTGTTACATTTTATGGTATCAGAGCCTGATTATAAAACTCGGTTGTGGAATGGGTTCAAAAATGTTTTCAAATTGCTTTGAAATATGATTTAGAAAATGAATATCTTTATTGGATGTATGGCACCCGATTCTCCGGCATCAAATCCGTACGTCCTCTTATTTTATGTCTGATGTTATGATGAAATGACTGTAGGGAGAAAACTACTAGAGCTAGTGGTAGTACCCTAAAACTGTTAGCTATAGGAGCTAAGACTATAGAGACAGAGACATTAGGAATTTGATCGGCAATAACAACTTTTATACCTGTTTTCATAAAACACTTGCTAATAAACATTAGAATTATATACTGATTCATAAAATTCTTAATCAGATTAATACGATTTCATAATATGAGTACAAGAAGACATGGACGTGGTACATACGGCTGTGGTAGAGGCCGAGGTGCTAGGGCTGGATCTCCAGCATCAGGGAATATGTCTAAAATGGAAGCACCTGCATCACTAGTGACCAAAACAGGGTCTCATGACTGAACTGAGGGGGACGACACTCTGCCTCAAGTAATGTTGCAAGTCTTGGAACGGGTTGCTGGGGCGAGTACGGGGTTAGCAGCTCGTGGTCTATTTCTAAGCGACTCAGGTCGAATGGGGCCGAAGTTTTTAGGGGAATCTCTGGTGTAGCCCCTAATGTGGTGGAATATTGGATTGAGGCTGTGGAATGAATTATGGATGATTTAGATTGCACAGCTGAACAGAAACTGAAAAGGGTAGTGTCCTTACTGAGAGTGAGGCATATCAGTGGTGGCTCATTATGAGGGAAGGCACACAAACGGAGCATGTAACCTGGGACTTCTCCAAGACATCTTTCCAGGGAAAATATGTTGGGGCTAGCTATGTGGACGCCCGGGGAAAAGAATTTTTGAATCTGGTACAAGGGAATAAAATTGTGGCGGAATACGAGGCGGAGTTTTTACGTCTAAGCCGGTACACTCAGGGGATAGTCTCGACTGATTATGAACGCTGTGTGCGGTTTGAGGATGGTTTGCGAGATGAGCTATGGGTACTGATAGCTCCGTAGTGAGAAAGAGATTTTGCCACTTTCGTTGAAAAAGCCATGATTGCTGAGGAGGTAAAACGTTCTGAGAGGCAAAACTGACATAAGGAAAAGGCAAGAATAAGAGAGGTTTTGGGTCGTCAGGTTCCTCTAGGGGTTTTCAAAAGAGGCCTAGAATGGATGGGCCAGCTCGAGTTGGGTGCCAATTGCTGGGGGTCGATTGCAACCTTATGTGCAGTCTGGGAAGATACATTTGGGGGAGTGCTAGAAAAGAACTGATGGGTGTTTTAGATATGGGTCTAGAGACCATCAAATAATGTATTATCCTCGGGAGCCTGTTAGGGCACAAAAAGTAGGTTAGAGATTTGTGCAGCCAGGGAGAGGTGGTCAGCAGCCACCGAGAAGTTGTGGTCCACCTAGAGGGGAAATGGGTTTGGACGAGGTTGTGGAGCACCGAGCAGAGGTGCTAGTAGTGCAGATACAAGACAGCTGGGATTGGTTTATGCAGCTAGACGATTGGAGGATGGCGACAGACCGGACGTCATAACCAGCACGTTTCTTATATTTGAAGTGCCATTTATAGCTTTAATTGATATTGGATCAACATATTCATACGTTTCTTGTATGTGTCTGGGACTCTAGGGATACAACTTGAGTTTGTTGATAGAGACATGTCGGTAATTAGTCCCTTAGGACAATCTGTGGTAGTAAACAAGCTATTTAGAAATATGCCTTTAGAAGTGCAAGGGACTGTATTCCCGACGGATTTGATGGAACTGCCGTTCGGTGAGTTTGACCTTATACTAGGCATGGACTAGCTAGTTAAGATGCGTGCGAACTCGGATTGCACTGCTAAGCGTATGGTATTAAGGACTCCAGAGGATGAGGAAGTGATTGTGATAGGAGAAAGGAGGGATTATCTGTCCAATGTGATTTTACCACTAAAGGCCAAGAAGATGGTGCATAAAGGGTGTAGGTGTTATAGCCATCACATTAAATCGATGATGTCTCAGTATCACACACACATTGCCAACTAATATAGCCGATACATTTCTTTATCTCGCACACCTAGTGCAATTCATCGCAATAACTATTCTATTCACTCACACATAGTGCCACATATCTTCCATCTCACATTTCGCATTACTAACTCCACAATCACATTCCCATTTATTTCTTATCATATGAACATTGTTTAAACAATACTATTATAATCACGAACTTACCTCAGATGTAGAAACAATGACACTAGTCGATCAATCGAGCACTTTGTTCTTGCCTCGATCTAAGTCTGAATTTCTTCTTTCTTGATCTATATAATATCAAATTCAACTCATTCAATTACATTTTCATCCAAAAAAATCCACAACACATAGTTAAAGCATTTTACACTTTAGCCCCCATAATTCCACATTTTGACATTTTAATCCCTATTTCACAATTACACAAAATTCACATAATTTACTCACACCTAAGCTTGGATTAATTTTGCACTAGTCCATATCAGCCCATATCTTCCATTTATTTCACATTTTATCCCTTCAAAGTTTCATTTTGAAGAATTAGCCCTTAATAACCAATTTCATAAAAAATTCCAAATACAAAATATGTTTATCATCCATCAAGCTTTCATATTTCACCAACTATCAACACAAAGCTCACATATTCATCAATGGCACATCTCAAATTCAGAAATTGAGGCATGGGCTTCATAGAACACAAAACAACGATCACAAAAACGTAAAAATCATCAAAAACCGAATAAAAAATACCTCAATCAAGAACAACAAGAGTCGAACCCTAAAATTCTTCAATGGTTATTTATTTTCTCTAATTTTGGCGAAAGAGATGAGAATATAATCTTAAAAATTATTTTTGTTTTATTTATTATACATTAATACATATTTTACCATTTTACCATTGGTTATTAAACCATTTATTCATCAAATATATGCCCATTTATAACCATTTCCACTATCAATGGTCTAATTACATAATAAGGACCTTACATTTAATAATTCATGGCAATTAGGCACTTTTAACAACTAGCACACAACTTTTGTATTTTACGCGATTAGATCTTTTTTCACAAATCGGCACACAAATGATAAAATTTTTGCACAGAACTTTCACACATACTTTATCATATAATGTAAACATGGAAAATAATATTAAAATATTTTTTTGACCAAAGATTTGTGGTCCCAAAACCACTATTCCGACTAGGGTCTAAACCAGGCTGTTACAACCATATATAGGCATTATGAATTTTTGGTGATGCCATTTGAATTAAATAATGCCCTGGCAGTATTTATGGATTTAATGAACCAAATTTTAGACCGTACCTGGACAGGTTAGTGGTTGTTTTTATTGATGACATTTTGGCTTATTCTCGGAATGAAAATGAGCATGCTGAACATTTGATAATTGTATTGCAAACTCTGCATGAGAAGCAATTGTATGCCAAGTTCAATAAATGTGAATTTTGGTTAAAGGAAGTTAGTTTCCTTGGACATGTTGCATATGCAGAAGGTATCCGGGTGGATTCGAATAAAATTTTAGCTATTGTAAGTTGGAAGCCACCGAGGAATGTTTTCAAAGTCCAAGGTTTTATGGGGCTAGCCAAATAATATCAGAGATTTGTTAAAGGGTTTTGAATGATAGCTTTTCTGATGACTCGATTACTGCAAAAAGATGTGAAATTGGAGTGGAGCAACAAATGTCAACAGAGTTTTCATAGATTGAAATACTTACTGACGGAAGTGCCCGTACTAGTCCAACCTGAATCAGGTAAAGAATTTGTAGTATACAATGATGCCTCATTGAACGGTTTAGGATGTGTATTGATGCAAGATGGTAAAGTGGTGACTTATGCATCTAGGCAGCTAAAACTGCATGAAAGAAATTACCCGGTACATGATCTTGAGTTAGCAGTGATTGTGTTTGCACTGAAGATATGGCGGCATTATCTCTTTGGTGAAAAGTTTCATATCTTTACGGATCATAAAATTCTAAAGTATTTAATGACACAAAAAGAAACGAATTTGAGACAACGTAGGTGGTTGGAATTATTGAAGGATTATGATCTCGTTATTGATTACCATCCGGGGAAAGCTAATGTAGTGGAGGATACCTTGAGTCGAAAATCTTTGTTTTCCTTGTGGGCATTGAACGCCCAATTGTTCTTGTCTGATGATGATTCAATCATAGCTGAGTCAAAATCTAGACCAACGTTTCGACAACAAATCTGTAAGGCTCAGAATAATGATGATAAGTTACAAGCCAAATGAGTGCGAAGTGAGTCAGATCCTGATTCAGAGTTTTAGATTGATTCAAATGGTTGTTTATTGTTCAGAGATAGAATATGTATACCGAAGAACTCAAAACTAGTACAGATGATTTTACATGAAGCGCGCAATAGTATTATGTCTATACACCCAGTAGCAACAAAATGTATAATGACTTGAAGAATGTACTGGTGGCCGGGAATGAAAAGAGATATCTCCGAATTTGTATCTAGATGCTTGATATGTCAACAAGTAAGGTTGAACACTAAGTACCTTTGGGATTACTGCAGCCAATTACAATACCGGAATGGAAATGTGAAAGGATTACCATGGACTTTGTATCGGGATTACTCTTGTCACTGAAAAAAAAAATGTTGTTTGGGTAATTGTTGACCGCCTAACGAAGTCAACACACTTTATCCCAGTACGTATGGACTTTTCATTGGATAGATTGGCTGAACTATATGTTTCTGAGATTGTAAGACTACACGGAGTGCCAATATCTATTATTTCCGATAGAGATCCCCGGTTTACATCCCGATTTTAAGCTCTGGGCACTCGTTTACACTTTAGTACTGCATTCCATCCTCAAACAAATGGAAAATCTGAACGTGTGATACAGATTTTAGAGGACATGCTTCGGTGTTGTGTACTTGAATTTTGCGGTAACTGGGAAATGTATCTACCTTTGATTGAATTTACTTACAATAATAGTTATCAGTCCAGTATTAAAATGGCACCGTATGAGGCTCTATATGGTCGTAAATGTAGAACTCCATTGTATTGAATAGAGTTAAGTGAGAAAAAGGTACACGGAGTTGACTTGATCCGTGAAACTGAGGAAAAGGTGAAGATAATTTGAGACAGTTTGAAGGCAGCCTCAGACCGTCAAAAGTCTTATGCAAATTTGAAAAGAAAAAAGATAAAATTTCAGGTTGGTGATAAAGTGTTCTTAAAAGTATCACCATGGAAGAAAGTTCTCCGATTCAGTCGTAAAGGGAAATTGAGTCCACGGTTCATTGGATCTTATAAAATCATTGAAAGAATCGGGCTGGTTTCATATTGGCATTACCACCTGAGCTTGATAAGATTCACAATGTTTTCCATGTATCCATGTTACGACGATATAGATAGAACCCTTCACACATTATTACTCCAAAAGAAGTTGAGATTCAGCCTGATATGACCTACAATGAAGAACCGATGAAAATACTTACACATGAGACAAAAGAGCTAAGAAATAAAAATGTGGCATTAGTAAAAGTGCTCTGGCAGCAGCATGGTTTAGAGGAAGCTACCTAAGAGCCAGAGGATACTATTAGAAAGCCGTACCCTAACCTCTTTTCTGGTAAGAATTTTTTAGGACGAAAATTTCTAAGGGGGGAGAGTTGTAACAGCTAATTTTCGGTGACATTGGAATAGTGGTTTCACGACCACAAATTTGAGCCCAAAAACAAAAATTTATTTTAATATATTTTATTTTATGGCTGGTATTATGATAGGAACGTAACATGTAAATTTTGATACGAAAAATTTATCGATTGTGTGGATAATTAGGTAAATGACTAAATTGCATAAAATGCAAAAAGTTGGATTCTAGTAGCTATAGGTATTAAATAGCTATGGAATTCAAAATTTAAGGTCCATATATGGTAATTAGACCATTAAGAAAAGTATGTAGATTTTTCTTGGTGACTCATCCATGGAAAAATTAAAAATGCCTAAGGACTAAATTGGAAATCAACAAATTAAAAAGATGATAGAAAAATAAAAAGAAATTATCATCTTTTCTATTCATCTTCTTCCCTAATATTTTTCTATGGAAACCCTAGGAGAGAGGAAGAGAACTTACCAAGCTTGAAAAGGTATGAAGTCAAGTCTCGTTTTTAATGATTTTTATATTTTTAGAATCGAAATAGCATAATATTTCTATATATGGGATTTATTTGAAAAGATAACAAAGTGTAGAAACTTTTCCATGGATGTAAATGCTGGAAATCTAAAATTTATGGTAGAAAATGAAGAAATATGATAGATAAACAACTTTTACAAAGTAACTTTTCATGGAAACTTGATTTAGGGATAAAATGAAAAAGTGGTAAAATCCATGGAAAATTCTAAATTTTTTGAAATGCGTGTGCTATAAAAATTGTTGTTAAATCTTGGTTAGGCTTGGAAAGAGGACTACATTGCATGAATTTTATTTTCCGAGCCTAGGGATGAAATTGGAATTTTTGAAAAGAGTAGGGGAAAAATAGTAATTTTGCCTAGGATATAGTGGAATGCAAATGTATGTAAAATGTGATGAGTTAATAATTAAATTTGCTTATATAGACCCGGAAAGATCAACTACTGAATTAGATTGAGGGAGACAAAAAGTTTTAGATTAGTTAGAATTCAAACCCTAACAATTGTCAAGGTAAGTTCATGTAACTTAAATATGTGTATTAAATGCTTGAATTGAATGCTATGATTGTGTTGATATGTATAAGATGATATCCATAATGAAATAATCATTAGTGTGAAATGTGGACAAATTGTTGTGTTCCGGGTGAATGTTGAGAATTCGATGGAATAAGGTGATATTCTCGGACGAGAATAACATTGCACATGTTGTATAAAGGATTTAGCCTGCATGGGTAATCCTAATGTAAGCCCTCTTGAGCATATACTATAAATTGTATTTAGCCCAGTCGGGTAATCCAAATTAAGGTCCCTAGAGGATGTGCTACGGATAGGATTTAGCCTGGATTGGCAATCCGATCGTGGAAAATGTGGCTCAAGAGTGTGCCTCTTATTACGTGCCCTAATGGGTTCTATTGCACATGAAAATACTACTCGAACATCTATCGAAATCTCATTAGTTCAACGGAAAAGACTCTTGAAATATGGAAAGGTAGAATTAATGGAAGTTTGTATGTAATGAGCTCATCTATGTTTTACTTGAAATTTATATGATATTATGTGACTAACTTGTTTGACTAAGTGATTGTGTGTTTAGGTAACTTACCCAAAATTGATGGATTTGTGTTTGATGTATGCTTGTATTAATAAATATAACCGGTAAGTTTATATTCCGTTATACGAACTTATTAAGCATGAAAATGCTTGCCTCGTTTAATTTTCCCTGGTTTTATAGTGCTCGTAAGCTTGTGAAGGTTGGAGGATCAGTCGAAGCATAATCACGCTATCCATTATCTCCTTTTTGGTATACATAGAAATCTCATTTTGGTATAATGGCATGTATAGGCTTAGTTGGTCAAGTGATGACTTGTAAGTGATGTTTTGTAATCTAGCCATTGGGAATGGCTAGTAATGACTTATTTGGGATATTAGTAAGTTATCTCATGTTCAATATTTATGTGTTAAATGTGGATGAATAGAGTATGTTTATCTTGAATATGCACTAAAAGTGTGATTATAAAAATGAATGTCATGTGATATTATGCCATGATAGATGTTAGTTGAGGCTTGGTTTTAATGCTTGATCTAGCTGGTATATCCATGCAAGTATTGGTGTAGGTTGTTAGCAAAATTGGATGAGAAAACGAAGATAAGAAATGGCTTTATTTTTTCCACACGGGTAGACACACGTGCCTGTGTCTAGGCCATGTGTGACACATGGCCAAATACATGGGCCTGTAGCCAAGCGGTGTGTCCCCTGCACCTTAAATTCGAGAAAATAGAATGCTCATAATAGATAACACGGGCAGAGAAACAGGCATGTGTCTTGGCCATGTGAAACCCCCATCTAAATCGAATTAAATTAATTATCCACACGGTCTAGCACACGGGTGTGTGGCATGGCCGTATGGCTCAAGTCAAAGAGTACCCTAAATCGGACACGGCCTGTAGCACGGGCGTGTCCCTTGGACCACATAGGCGTGTGAGTCCTGTACCTTAGAAAAAATTTTGTAATTTTGTGAAAAATTCATAGAGGTTCCGATTAAGTCCCGATTCGATTCTAATACTCATTTTGTGCCTCGAGGGCCCATTCAAGGGACAATAAGAAAAATTTGGAGTATGAATAGTATGTTTAATACAAATTGCATGAGAATGTTTGGTGAACTATGGTAATACTTTGTAAACCTGTTCCAGCGACAGATACGGGTTAGGGGCGTTACACCCAAGATTTATATAGTGTTTCTGTAACACCCCTTACCTGTATTTGACGACGGAATAGGGTACGAGGCATTACCTATCTTAAACACAAGCATACCCACAAATTCGAATCATAAAACTCCATTCAAATTTAAAACTTTTCAAACTTCCTTTTAACATCTTTAATATGGGCCTACAAAGCCCAAAACACACATTAGAAATGTTTCAGGATTAAATCAAGTTCTTTGGAAAACCTTGGAAATTGTCATTAAAAATAGGGGCACACGCCGTTGTGGAAAGGGTGACACCCCCGTGTAACTTGATAACATGGTCATGTTGATAGATGTGTGATCCACATAGCCTAAGAACATAAGGACAAACCCGTGCCCCTCGCCCATGTGGATTTATTTCTCAATTCAAACCTACAGGGGTTTTCACACAGCCTGACACATGCCCGTGTCCCTCACACGGCTTTGACACGCCTGTGTCTTAGCCCTGTCCAAAAAACTTGACGTTCTATTTTTGACGTCATCAACCTAATAAGGTCACACGACCAAGGCACATGCCCGTGTCCTTAGATCGTGTGGCGAATTAAATTCCTAAATCTAGGTGGAGGCTTCACACGGCCTGGGCACACGCCCATGTCCTATGGCCATGTCTTCTATACGGTTGAGACACACGACTGTGTCTCAGCCCCTGTGGTTACTATTGAGCATTTTGTTTTACCAATTTAGAATATAGGGGGACACACGGCCAAACCACATGCCCATGGGGCAGACCGTGTGTCACACACGGCCTAGACAGACGCTTATGTGTCTACCCGTGTAGACAAGGACAAGGTTATTTGCGAAGCCCTTTCTGCCACCCTTACTTGCACCATCATAAACCATATTAAGCAACCTATTTATTCATGTATAACTATACCATTTACTCAATCATGCAACTTGCAAATTCATGAAAAACATCATCACTTCATATATTAATAAGAAATAACCATCAACTATGTCCATATACAAAAGAATTCATCTTCAAATAAGCCAACATATTGGTCAAAACATTTTGACATTCAATAAAATACTAAGTCTCTATACATGCCATGCTCAAAATGCTAAATAGTGTGGGTGATCCTCCGACTATCTCCGTATCCCGAGCTGGCTCTTTGACACTATAAAATAAGGGAAAAGAGAATAGAGTAAGCTTTAAGCCTAGTAAGTCTATATGTAAACAATAAACATCATACCACATACTTTTCAATCAAGAACATTACATATTAATCAAGAACAATTTAGATCCTCGTAATTGTACTTGCTCATTTCAAATCTTACCACATCGCAAACACCTATCATAAAACATTGCTCACATTTATTTTCACTTATACCCTGCACTTATTACCACAAAGCCACATGTAATTCCATTTAGACAAAGTTTCTCGATGAACACTTCGGAATAATACTAAATACACGGTGGTTTTGCACACAGCCCACCATTAATAAATAAAAAGGTGGTATCGCACACAGCCCACCAATAATCACATGTTCACGGTGGTATCACACACAACCCACCAATAATAATAAATACGGTGGTATAGCACACAACCCACCAATAATAATATGACCACGGATGTTTATAGTATCTTTTTTTTCCTATTCTGAAGGTTCATCCAAGAATTTCCTCACTTTCTATCATTTTAATAAATATTAATAACATTCATTCACATTTCACACCATGCATTAATATGTAAAAACATAAGTAAAATGAATGTATCATTTACACATAAACTTACCTCGATACAAAATATATCAATTTGCAATTTCGTCTGAAACCTTGTCTTTTCCTCAGTCAAGGTTTATTCCATGTTCTTCTTGATCTATAACAACATATTTAGCTTACTAAATAATCACATTAATCAAATTACTCCAAAATTCCTATTTTGGAAAAATTACCGTTTTGTCCATCGACTTTTACAAATTTACAATTTTGCCCTTAGGCTCGTAAAATGAAATGTGTTCATTTTTCACACACCCAAGCCTAGCCAATTCATATTGCCTCTTATAGCAACTCACAATTCTAATTATTGCACACATTTACCACCTATTTTACAACATTTACAAAAAAGGTCCTTTTAGGTGTTTTCATGGAAAACCATTCACAAAAGTTGTGTATTTAACAACCAAGATTTATTTTCTTCCATCAAAATTTCAGAAATCAACATTAATATTCACATGGCAAAACCCTAGACTCTCAACCATTTTGCAAAATAGTCCCCTCATTAGCTAGATTGTGCTACAAGGGTTCCAAAAGTACAAAAATCATCAAGAATGGTCACTAAAATCACTTACTTGCAAGGAGTATAAGTTGCTGAAAATTTCAAGTCTCCAAACCCCTATTCTTGTTGATATTTACAATGGAAGAAGGAGAAGAAGCTGGAAATATGATAGCTTTTTATTTTTTTATTACTCAATTAAGTCACCAAATACTACCTAACCATTGACCATGTCCTTTCTTTGTCTCTATGACACTCCCCTAAAGGCCTAATTGCACATTAAGGACCTTCAATTTAATATTCTATAGTTATTTGACACCTCAAATTAGTAGAACACAAATTTTGCCTTTTATACGATTTAGTTCTTTTTCGAAATTAAGCAAGTAATCGTTACAATTAATTCACCAAAATTTTCATGCACTCATATAATAATGGTATAACACATTAAAATATTATTAATGTAATTTTCTTCGACCTCGAATTAGTAGTTTTGAAAACACTACTTTGACTAGACCCAAAATCGGGCTGTTAGAACTGTCCCCTATTTAGGGATTTTTGTCCTCGAAAATCTTATCGATAAAAAGGTTTGGGTACTGTTCTCTCACGGCTTCTTCCGGTTCCCACGTAGCCTATTCTACACTATGTTTTTCCACAACACTTTCACCAAGGCTATACTTTTATTCCTCAGCTATTTAATCTTTTGAGCCAAAATCTTAATTGGTTCCTCTTTATAGGTCATATCCGGTCGTATCTCAATTTCGGTCGGAAGAATTACATGTGAAGGATCGAAACAATATCGTCCAACATTGACACATGGAACATGTAACACCCCAAACCCGACCTTGAAGTTAGGCCCAAATTCGGAATGTCACATTAAAGGCACAATTCAAAATAGTCTTGCTAATTAAAAGTTTAAAGCCCAAAAGCCCAAAAATCTATGAGTCTTATTAAGTAAAGATAAAAAACCATTTCATTGTTTTAAGTATTTTGGAAACCAAGTTTAAACATAAGAGCTTACTTCACTTTAATAATTAAATAAACAATTAACCTCAAAACCCAAAATAAATCTGAAGTCAAAACGGAGTACAAGGCCTTGTTACATCCACCGAAAAGAAAGTAATAAAAGCATGTATTTTGAAACAAATAAATGAAAATTCAAACATCTTGTAGTGTGGCCATCTCCTAGTCCTCCCACGTCGAGTCGTCTATTCGGGATTACCTAAAACATTAAATTAAAGGGTGTGAATTTCGAAACTCAGTGTGTACAACCCTTGGAAATTAAATCGCACACAAATTTTTACATTGGGCCTAAGCCCTATCAGAATCGGTGGTCTTGGGCCTTAGCCCATATTGACCTCATATCATATCATAATGCATCACATACACACAAGATAATGCAAAACCCA
Organism: Gossypium rotundifolium; assembly: GCA_025506655.1. Taxonomy (NCBI): domain Eukaryota; kingdom Viridiplantae; phylum Streptophyta; class Magnoliopsida; order Malvales; family Malvaceae; genus Gossypium; species Gossypium rotundifolium. The sequence continues at coordinate 94,993,131 of CP106732.1, read as the reverse complement.
CCCCAAAAATCCATCCACTACACATACCATCTCCCTTTCAACCTTATGACTCTTGTGGGGAATTCTAGCTCGACCCACCCCTCTGCTACACAACAAGGGTAGCCCGGTTGCGGTACTACCGAACATTGCAGCAAAGCTACTAATCATATATTGGGCGTAAAGCCTCCGGTGGATCCTACCATATGGCCATGCGATCCTCAAATCTTCCTCCTACCTTAATTCCCACCCATATGCATCCTAAATAGAATATAATATGAATGCATCAAACACACGAGTAACATCCATAAACTCATGTTCGTCACATAGGGGTATTCTCGTCATTTCACTACCCAAGGGTATTTTCGTGATTCTACCTTATAGGGGTATTTGGTAACTTGGCAAAATGGGGGTATTTTGGTACTTTTGCAAAAACAGGGGTATTTCGGTACTTTTGCAAAACATAGGTATTTTGGTAATTTACAAATCTAGAGGTATTTCGGTAATTTTACGATTATAAAGGTATTTTGGTAATTTTACAAATATAACGGTATTTTGGTAATTTTACAAATATAAGGGTATTTTAGTAATTTTTCAAATATAAGGGTATTTTAGTAATTTTACAAATATAAGGGTATTTTAGTAATTTTACACATATAAGGGTATTTTAGTAATTTTACAAATAGAAGGGTATTTTAGTAATTTTACAAATATAAGGGTATTTGGTCCCTCTCGGGTTTTAGTTATGAACTTTGGGCCATCAATAAGTCATCGCGGCTAAAGTGAACAGACACTACGCACCAGGTAGGATTCCAGAGAAGAGGAGGTGGGCCATTAGGACCGCTTAAGTACGAAGCTCTCCCTAGATCCAATCCTAGACATGCGTATGCCTGTTGCCACACCCTAACCTAACGACTTGTTCACAGACATGTTTAATTAAGTTAAGGCTTATGAAATTTAAGAGTTGTTCAAACTAGGCCTAAGTCTATGAACCATAGCATACTTGTCTACATCCCTATAAGCCCATCAAGCCCAAATTACAACCTTACGGCCCATTAGGCCCAAATCTTATCAAATGGCCTATTTGGCCCAAAATAAATCCAGATCGTGTATCATGCGTGACTAACTCAATTCGTATAACAAACCAAACCATTCCATCAAACTTAGCCTCAAGGACCATCGGGCCCACTTAGCCACTTTCAGCTTTTCGGCTTTTCGGTATTGCCGATTTCATTTGTGTAGTGTTTGTACACACCTGGTAACCTCGCATGCTACAAACCCCTTAGTCACAAACCTACAATCGACATTACTAGCGATTAACCAAAGTCTTAACACATACTGATCAAAAATCGAAACCTCACCGTACCCTTACCGTTTACCTCACGTTCTAGCCGCCCTTCCTTTACTACTATTGGCTTTTATCCTCTAGATCTGCACTCAAACACCTATAAAGTCAAAACCAAATGACCCATATTGTTCATAAGAAACCCCTATGAGCCACTATAGATTCGACCATTTACTAAACCGTGATTGAGTCGAGAATGCTTACTGCCTTAATAACAATCCTTACCCACCACGCTTGCGATTGTTGAGCCACACCTTTGTTAATACATGTTATTGGAAGAGAGGGGTTAGATAGCCCTTCGATTTTTAATAAAACACACTAAAAGCTGAACTAAGCTCTTACCGAAATCTTCCTTTAATCCTACGGCTTAAGTCTAGCTTTTGCGACTAGTAAGGTGACAGAGGCAATTCGACAACACTAGGGAGAATAAGAAAAGAGGTGATTCGGTTAGAACCAAGTGGTGAAACATAAAAAGAATTTTGGGAAGGGAGAGTAAGAAGGATTTGGCAAAGAGGGATGATAGAATTTTTGGTAATGGATGGAATTTTACTTAGCAAAATTTCGGTAAAAGGGAGAACCCAATTGAGGGGGGAAAAATACAACTAGAGAATGCTCAAAGAAACTTTCAGCATTCGGCCCCCCTCCTTTTGAATCCTCAGGTTGAACACTCCCCTCCCTTAGAGTCCAAATCGACACCACTATATCCACCTACCAATCCCTATCTTCACCTAAAATTTCTCTCCTGAACACTCCCTTCCAGAGTCCCATCCAACGCCAACTCATTTTGTTCAGGCACAAAATAAAACTCCTTAATTTTCCCCTCCTAGGCCTCGAACCTTAGACCTCCTTAACTGGTTAACACGCCACCTCATAGGCCCTGTATGACACCACTTTCTACTGGACCACAAGCCCATTTGTGTCCTCTCTTCTCTTAATCTATTTATGAGGCCTCATGCCTAAGACTAGGGTCCACTAAGTAAGAAAAATATTTTTTTCCCTATGGTCACCCTTAACTCTAAGGCTTCAAATAATCTCAATACTACTTTAATAAAATTATTCTATGTGCTACACATACATATGTACAGAAATTAGGGTTTCAAGATTTTTAGGGCGTTACAATCCTACCCCTCTAAAAAAATTCTGCCTCAAATTTTACCTAATAGAAACAAATGAGGGTATTGTCGACGCATTGCCTCCTCAAGTTCCCAAGTAGCTTTCTCGTATTTTGGTTACGCCAAAGTACCTTGACTAAAGGAACGGACTTCCTTCTTAGTACCTTGACATGTTGATCAATTATCTAAATCGGCTCCTTCTCAAAAGTTAGATCTGGTCTAACCTCGATTTCCTCGACTAACACAATGTGAGAAGGGTCTGAGCGATAACGTCTTGGCATTGACACATGGAACACATTGTGTATTTGGCTCAATTTCGAAGGCAATTCCAGCTGATAGGCTATTAGCCCAACTCACTTCAACACTCGGTAAGGCCCAATGAACCTTGGGCTTAATTTGCCTTTCCGACCAAACCTTAACACCTTCTTCCAAGGGAAAACCTTTAGAAAAACCATGTCCCCCACTACATATTCAATCTCTCTTCCCTTGAGGTCAGCATACGACTTCCACCTATTTGTCACCTCCTTCAATCGATCCTGAATCAACTTTAGTTTATCTTCTACGTCTACTACCAACTCCGAACCCAAAATTCATCGCTTCCCCAACTCAGTCCAACACGTCGGAGTACGACATCTTCGTCCATACAGTGTTTCATAAGGTGCCATTCCAATACTTGCCTGATAACTATTGTTATATGCAAATTCAACTAACAGCAAGTAATCCTCCCAACTTCCTCGAAACTCAGTCACACAACGTCTAAGCATATCTTTCAAGACTTGAATTACACTTTTCGACTTACCATGAGTCTAAGGGTGAAATGCCGTACTGAAATCCAACCTCGTACCTAGCGCTTCATGTAGCTTCTTTCAAAAGCAAGACCTAAACTGAGGATCTCTATTAGATATGATCGAGACTGAAACTCCATGCAACCTCACAATTTCCGCTACATAAAACCTTGCCAATTTCTGTAGCGAGTAGTCAGTGCGTACTGGTATGAAATGGGCAGACTTAGTTAACCAATCTACAATGACCAACAGAGTCCTTCTTAGCAGGCGTCAAGGGTAGCCCACTAACAAAATCCATAGTAACCCGCTTCCACTTCCATTGTGGGATCTCAATCTCCTGAAGTAATCCCGATGGCAACTGATGCTCTGCCTTCACTTGCTGACATACCAAACATTTGCCCACATACTCCGTAACCTCGCATTTCAGTCCCGGCCACCAATAAAGCTCTCGTAAATCTCAGTACATCTTGTTACCTCCGGGGTGCATAGCATAGGGACTACTTTGTGCTTCCCGTAGTATAAAATTCCTTAGCTCTTCGTCCCTTGGCACACAAATTCTACCACAAAAACACAATAACCCTTCACCATTCACTCCAAAATCCACCGTTTCCCCATTCTTAACTTGCTTGAATTGAGAACTCAGAGTTTCATCCAATGACTATTTAGCTTTAATTTGCTCAACCCACAGTGGTCTCACTTGCAAATCGGCTAACAAACTCCCGTCAGAGAGACTCAATCTAGCGAACATTGCCCTCAAATCCAACATAGTCCTACGGCTTAGCACATCAGCCACTACATTTGCTTTGCCCGGTGATATTTGATCGTACAATTGTAGTCCTTTAACAGCTCAATCCACCTATGCTGTCTCAAGTTCAACTCCTTATGAGTCAAGAGGTACTTCAGACTCTTGTGATCTGTATAGATGGTGCACTTCTCTCCATACAAGTAATGTCTCCAAATCTTGAGTGCGAATACTACTACTGCCAATTCCAAATCGTGGGTTGGGTAATTTCTTTCATGAGTCTTAAGTTGGCGCGATGCATAAGCAACCACCTTCCCTTCCTGCATCAAAACACAGCCCAAGCCTACGTGCGATGCATCGCTATAAACCGTAAACTCCTTCCCATGCTCCGACTGAATAAGAACAGAAGCGTCCATTAAAACCTTCTTAAATTTCTTGAAACTTTCCTACTGCTTATCCGTCCATACAAACGTCACCCCTTCCGTAGCAGCTTGGTCAAAGGTGCCGCGATTAGGGAAAACCCTTCAACAAACCACCTATAGTGTCCTGCCAGGCCTAGAAAACTCTGAATATCTGACACTGTCTTAGGTCGTTTCCAATCCAACACCGCTTCTACCTTCCGAGGGTCAACCCTAATTCCCTCAGCGGAGACTACATGTCCTAAGAAATTGACTTCCCTTAGCCAGAATTCGTACTTGCTAAACTTAGCATACAGTTGCTTCTCCCTTAGAACTTGCAACACAATTTGTAAGTGTGCATCATGATCCACCTCTGTTCTCCAGTATACCAGGATGTCATCTATGAAGGCTACTACAAATCGATCTAGATACGGTTGAAAGATCTAGTTCATTAGATCTATAAAAGTGGTCGGTGCATTTGTTAACCCAAACGGCATCACCAAAAATTCATAATGTCCATAACGAGTTCTGAAGGCTGTCTTATACACATTGGCTTCCTTAACCCTCAATTAATGGTACCCCAACGTAAATCAATCTTTGAGAAAACTGAGGTTCCTCTAAGTTGATTGAAAATGTCATCTATCTTAGGCAGAGGGTATTTATTCTTAATGGTTAACTTGTTCAGCTGCCTGTAATCGACGCACATTCTCATGGATCCATCCTTCTTCTTTACGAATAATACCGAGACTCCCCATAGAGACACACTTAGACTGATAAACCCGCGATCCAACAACTCCTGAATTTGAGCCTTCAACTCCACTAGCTCCTTCGGTGCCATCCTATAAGGTGTGATAGACACTAGCGCCGTACCCAGTAACAACTCTATCCCAAACTCCACCTCTCTGTTGGGGGTAATCTCGATAATTCCTTTGGGAAAACATCATGGAATTCTTTTACTATTTCCAATTCCTTCACAGTAACACTCTTCGACTCTGAATCACTGATATAAGCTAAGTAAGCTTCACAGCCCTACATTGGTGAAGCCGGAGCTTCCCCTACTCCTACATTGGGCATATGGCCGGACATAAACAATCCTGCCCTAACACCTCTACGGCCTCTGTCGCGGCCTCTTCCACCTCGCCTAGTGCTCATCGTTGCGTAGCTCTGAATTAAGAATTTTATGCTATTAGTACTTAGTTCCACTTGTTTAAAACACATGTATTATGTAAGTAATAACAATTTTCTTAAAGTTATTCCGCGATCGAGAATTCAATACAGGCTTAGGTTCCCTACGGGCTTTAGTCTCTAAAAGCCTATCTTTAAGTAGCCCATTATCTACACAGTTCAGTACCTTAACCAAATGTAGTACAAAGAACTTACTTGGCTAGACGTCAAAGACTCGGTGAACCACGCTTTAAGAATCCTACAAAAAACTTTTTAAAATAAAAAATCTAAGGCCCATTCACAGCCCGAACTTTGCAACCGGGCTCTAATACCATTAAATGTAACACCCCAAACTCGGCTAGAAGTTAGGCCCGAATCTGGAATGTCACATTAAAGGCACAATTTAAAATAATATTGTTAATTAAAAGTTTAAGGCCCAAAAGCCCAATAATATATAAGTCTTATTAAGTAAGATAAAAACCCATTTTATTATTTTAAGTATTTCGAAAACCAAGTTTAAACATAAGAGCTTACTTCAATTTAATAATTAAATAAATAATTAACCTCAAAACCCAAAATACATCTGAAGTCAAAATGGGGTACAATGCCTTATTACATCCACCGAAAATTTAGTAAATAAAAACATGTATTTTGAAACAAATAAATGAAAATTCAAACATCTTGTAGTGTGGCCATCTCCGAGTCCTCCCACGTCGAGCTGTCTATTCGGGATTACCTGAAACGTTAAATTAAAGGGTGTGAGTTTCGAAACTTAGTGTGTACAACCCTTGGAAATTAAATCACACACAAATTTTTAATTGGGCCTAAGCCCTATTAGAATCGGTGGTCTTGGGCCTTAGCCCATATTGACCTCATATCATATTATAATGCATCACATACACACAAGGTAATGTAAAACCCACCCCAAAATCCATCCGTTACACACACCATTTCCCTTCCAACCTTATGACTCCTGTGGGGAATTCTAGTTTGACCCACCCCTCCGCTACACACCAAGGGTAGCCCGATTGCGGTACTATCGAATATTGTAGCAAAGCTGCTAATCATATATTGGGCTTAAAGCCTCCGGTGGATCTATACCATACGACCATGCGATCCTTAAATCTTCCTCCGTACCATAATTCCCACCGATATGCATCCTAAGCAAAATATCATATGAATCCATCAAACACACCAGTAACATCCATAAACTCATGTTCGTCACATAGGGGTATTCTTGTCATTTCACTACCCAGGGGTCTTTTTGTAATTCTACCCTACAGGGGTATTTTGGTACATTGGCAAAAATAGGGGTATTTCAGTACTTTTGCAAAATAAGGGTATTTCGATAATTTACAAATATACCGGTATTTTGGTAATTTTATAAATATAACGGCATTTTGGTAAATTTGCAAATATAAGGGTATTTTACTAAATTTACAAATATAAGGGTATTTTAGTAAATTTATAAATATAAGGGTATTTTAGCAATTTTACAAATATAAGGGTATTTTGGTAATTTTACAAATATAAGGGTATTTTAGTAATTTTACAAATATAAGGTTATTTTAGTAATTTTGCAAATATAAGGGTATTCGGTCCCTCTCGGGTTTTCATTATGAATTTTGGCCCATCAACAAGTCCTCGCGGCTAAAGTGAACAAACACTACGCACCAGGTAGGATTCCAGAGAAGAGGAGGTGGGCCATTAGAACCTCTTAAGTACCAAGTTCTCCCTAAATCCAATCCTAGACATGCCTATGCCTGTTGCCACACCCTAACCCAGTGACTTGTTCACAGACATGTTTAATTAAGTTAAGTCTTATGAAATTTAAGAGTTGTTCAAACTAGGCCTAAGTCCATGAACCTTAGCATACTTGTCTATGTCCCCATAAGCCCATCAAGCCCAAATTACAGCCTTACGGCCCATTAGGCCCAAATCTTATCAAATGGCTTATTAGGCTGAAAAAAATCCAGATCGTGTATCATGCGTGACTAACTTAATTCGTATAACAAACCAAACCATTCCATCAAACTTAGCCTCAGGGCCCATTGGGCCCATTTAGCCACTTTCGACTTTTCAGCTTTTCGACATTACTAATTTCATTTGTGTAGTGTTTGTACACACCTAGTAACCTCGCATGCTTCAAACCCCTTAGTCACAAACCTACAATCGGCATTACTAGCGATTAACCAAATTTTTAACACATACTGATCAAAAACTGAAACCTCACCGTATCCTTACCGTGTACCTCACATTCTAGTAGCCCTTCCTTTGATACTATTGGTGTTTATCCTCTAGATCTACACTCAAACACCTAATGTCAAAACCAAGTGACCCATATTGTTCATAAGACACCCCTATGAGCCATTGTAGAATCGACGATTTCCTAAACCGTGACTGAGTCGAGAATACTTACCATCTTGATAACAATCCTTACCCACCACGCTTGCGATTGTTGAGCCACACCCTTGTTAATAAATGTTAACAGCAAAGAGGGGTTAGATAGCCCTTTGGCTTTTAATGAAACACACTAAAAACTCAACTAAGCTCTTACCAAAATCTTTCTTTCATCCTACGCTTAAGTCCGACTTTTGCGACTAGTAAGGTGATAGAGGCAATTCGGCAACACTAGGGAGAATAAGAAAAAAGGTGATTCGGCTAGAACCAATTGGTGAACCAAAACATGAATTTTGGGAAGGGAGAGTATGAAGGATTCGGAAAAGAGGGATGATAGAATTTTTGACAATGGATGGAATTTTACTTAGCAAAATTTCGGCAAAAAGGGAGAACCCGATTGAGGGGAAAAAATACAACTAGAGAATGCTAAAAGAACTTTTCAGCATTCGGCCCCTTCTCCTTTTAAAGCATCAGGCCGAACACTCTCTTCCCTTAGAGTCCAAATCGGCACCACTATATCCACCTACCAACCCCTATCTTTTCTCCCTTATCTTCACCTTAAATTTCTCTCCTGAACATTCCCTTCCAGATTCTCCTCCAATGCCAACTCCTTTTGTTCAGGCATAAGAATAAAACTTCTTAATTTTCCCCTCCTACGCCTCGAGCATTAGACATCATTAACTGCTCAACATGCCACCTCATACCCCATATATGACTCTATTTTCCATTGGACCACAAGCCCATTTGTGTCCTCTCTTCACTTAATCTGCTTATGAGGCCCCATGCTTGAGACTAGGGTCCACTGAGTAAGAAAAATAATTTTTCCCTATGGTCACCCCTAACTCTAAGGCTTCAAATAATCCAGATACTACTTTAATAATATTATTCTATGTGCTACACATACATATGTACAGAAATTAGGGTTTCGATATTTTTAGGGCATTACAAAACACGTTGTGTATTCTCTCCAACTCCGTCGGCAAAGCTAACCAGTAAGCTACTTGTCTAATCCTTTCAATAATCTCATATGGCCTAATGAATCGTGAACTCAATTTGCCCTTTCAACAAAATCTCAATATTTTCTTCTACAGGGATACTTTCAGAAATACTTTATCGCCCACTTGAAACTCAATTTCTTTTCTTTTCAAATCTGCGTATGACTTTTGTCGATCTGAAGTAGCTTTCAGACTATCACGGATCACTTTCACTTTCTTTTCGATTTCTCTAACCAAACAACCCCGTGAATTTGCTTCTCACTAAGCTCGATCCAATACAAAAGAGTTTGACACTTGTGACCATATAATGCTTCGTACGGTGCCATCTGTATACTCGACTGATAACTGTTGTTGTAGGTAAATTCTGTAACAGCCTGATTTAGACCCTAGTTAGAATAATGGTTTTCAGACCACAAATCTGAGGTCAAAAAAATATTTTAATATTATTTTCTGTGTTCATAATATATGATTAAGTCTGTGTGAAATTTTTGTGTGAAAATTTTATTGTTTGAGTGCTTAATTAGCAAAAAGGACTTAATTGCGCAGAATACAAAAGTTGTGTGCTAATTGTTAAAGCATCTAATTGTTGTTGGCTTTTAAATGAGGATGCCTTAAGAGGAAATTAGCCTCTTATTTAGATAGTGGATGGTAAATGGACAATTATAACCAACCATGATCAGCTTAAATGTTTATTTCAGTAAGGATATAATTGGAAATCAATTATAAATGTCATAATAAACAAAATGAAGTCAAAATGCTCATCTTTTTCATGTATATTTCCACCAAAAATTGAGAAAGAAAATAGGTTTTGAGGCTTTCATGGTTTTGGCACACTCGTAGCTAAATTGAGGCAAGAGTTTTGTTTAGTTTTTGATAAATTCAATGTTTTCGTGATCGTTGCTTTGTGCTCTAGCCAACCCATGCTTTAATTTTAGAAATTGATAGATATTTTGAGATGTGCCATTAATGAACATATGAGATTTGTAATGTTAGTTGGTGAGATATGAAAGTTTGGAGTTGGGTTAACATAGTTTGTATTTGAATTTTTGGTGCAATTAAGTATTTTGGGCTAAATTGTGAAAAGTGTAAATTGGAGGACTAAATTGTGAAATAAATGAGATGTGTGGCTTGTATGAACACAAGGGAAATTCAGATAGGCTTATATGAAAAGAAATTATGTGAATTTGATGATTTTGTGAAATAAGGACTAAAGTGTCAAAATGTAAAAATGTGAAGGCTATTTTGTAAAATGCCCTAAATAAGTGTGTGGACTAAATTGAATGAATTGTGATTGAATGGGTTGAATTTGAATGTGTATAGACCAGGAAAGGAGAGGTTCGGATCGACATCGAGGCAAGGACAAAGTGCTCGATTAATCGACCGTTTCGGTATATCGACGTCCGAGGTAAGTTCGAATATAATACTTGCTATTAAACTAGTATCTATGTGATGAGAAATGAATTAATGTATATTAATGGAATAGAATGTGTTGTGTATGAGTTGATACAGAGTTGATTAGCACTGTGTATGTGAAACGATAGAAGCTATGGCTTTAATGATTAGTACTGTGTGTGAGAAAAGATAGAAGCTTTGGCTTATCGAATTGGCACTGTGTTCGATATCGATATAAGTTCAGTTTAACATATTGGCACTAAGTGTGTGATGACGACTATGTTTCGGCTATGAAATTCACACTAAGTGTGCGAATAAATCAAAGGAATAGCAAAGTTTGAATGAGAGGTAATATCGAGTAATTGAGTAGCATGAATGGTGAGTAACTATGTGTTGATTAAGGCACATTTTAACCAATGTGGTTGATGATAGATTTAAGAGATGAATTAATAGATATTTAAGTATGTGGTTGAGATTGATATTGTGCCTATTTGTGTCTTTATCTATGTGATGGTTGGATAGCATGGTTGGTGAGTAACTAAGTGTTGGCAAAGGTATGTATGATACCTATGTGGTTGGTGAAATTGAAAGTAGATGAATGGAATGCTATGTGAGTATTGGATATAGTTGAATTTGTGTATTATTGGTAAATTATCTCTGTGATGGTTTAATTTGTACATTGATGTGATTCAATGAGTTAATTGTATTATACTACGAACTTACCAAGCTTTGAAGCTTACTGTGTGATTTGTTTCTCTATTTTACAGTGTCAATAAAGCTAGCTTGGATCTGGGGATCGTCAGCATTCCTATCACCCTATCACCAATCTGTCTTGGTAACTTTGAAGATGTGTATATTTGAATATGTCATGTATAGGCTAGTTGTTTTGAAACATATTGGAAATGTGTAAATAGCCATGTGATGTGGCTAGATATATGTTCGCTATATGCATGAGTGGATTTGGTATATGATGCATATTATAGTATGACTTGATGGTAATGAAAATGTTTTATGAATGGTAGGCTTAGTGATGGATTAAAGCTATTATGATCTAGTGGTATTGAGGATGAATCATACTTGGTAATGTATATGTTTTAGTTGTGCAATTTGGTTTATAAGTTGACATGATTAGAAATGAGAATGGATGGTATGATATGTTGATCATTTGAAAATGATTTTGGTTGCCAAATTGTGTGTGAAAATATGCTAAAATGTGCTTGTAGGGTTAAGCCTTGTGTGGTGGCAAATTGGCCTTAAAAATGACCTATTTTGCATATATGGCCAAGAGACACGGGCATGTGTCTCTGCCGTATGGTTTAAGGATCACTTCTAGGTGTGTCTGGATAGGTTACACGGCCATGGTCCATGGACGTGCATGGTGGCTGTGTGATCAAGTTAGTAGCTAGCCTAATTTCACACGGCCATGGCACATGGGCGTGTCTAGTGGCCGTGGGAATAAGTCAGTATGTATGCTCTGTTTTGGCACAGCCTGGACACATGGGTGTGTCTGGTAGCCGTGTGAGGAACACGGCCTGACTGCACGGGCGTGTGACCTCTACAGTGTTGAAAAGTATTTAAGTTTCTGAAAACTTTCATAAGTGTTCGGATTAGTCCCGGCCTCTTTCTAACATGTGTATAAGGTCTCGTAGACCTTGATAAGGGACTATATGTTCGTATTTGAGCATTTTGATTGATGATTGACTTTGTGTCATGAAATGGATGTGAAATGTTTTGATTGTTCAGTAATGCCTCTTAACCCTATTCTGGAGACGGTTTCGGGTTAGGGGTGTTACAAATTCGACCAAAGGTAGATATTTTTCCCAACTATCTTCGAACTCTAAAACACAGCATCGAAGCATATCTCAGAGAATTTGAATCACCCTATTGGATTGACCACCAGTTTGTGGATGGAACGTTGTACTAAAATTTAATTTCGTACCCAAGGATTCTTGCAACTTTTTCTAAAACCTCGAAGTAAACCTCGGATCTCTATCTGAAATAATAGACATAAGCACCCCATGAAATCTCACAATTTCGGCAATATATAGCTCAGCCAACTTGTCAATCGAGTAATCAGTACGTACTGGTATAAAGTGAGCCGATTTCGTTAATCTATCAACAATAACCCACATGGCATCTTTTTTTTCGGGTCATGGGTAATCCTGTTACAAAATTTACCGTTATTCGATCCCATTTTGACTCGGGAACCATTACTGGCTGAAGTAAACTCGAATGTACTTGGTGCTCGGCTTTCTCTTGTTGACAGATCAAACACTTTGTAACAAACTCGGAGATGTATCTTTTCATACCCAGTCACCAATACAACTTCATCAAATCATTATACATTTTTGCATTGCCCAGATGTATTGACAAACAACCATTGTGTGCCTCATGTAAAATTTTCTGAATCAACTCATCATCCTTCCGTACACATACCCTATCTCGAAACATTAAACAATCATCTGAACCGACCTAAAAATCAGAGTTACTTCCTGATTCACAGTGAGCTCTCTTAGCTTGCATTCCACTATCATTCTTTTGAGCTTCACAAATCTGCTGAAGAAAAAATAGTCTAGCCCTTAACTCGGCCAAAATTTAACTGTCGTCAGAAATGTCAAACTCGAACTCATAGCTCTCAAAGCATACAGGGATTTTCTGCTCAAGGCATCTGCGACCACATTCACTTTCCCTGGATGATAATCAATCACCAGCTCATAATCTTTCAATAATTCGAGACACCTCCATTGACACAGATTCAAGTTCTTTTGGTTCATCAGGTACTTCAAACTTTTTTTATCGGTAAAGATTTGGCATTTCTCACCATACAAATAATGATGCCAAATCTTCAAAGCAAAGACGATAGCAGCCAATTCCAAATCGTGCGTCAGATAATTCTTTTCATGTAGTTTTAGTTGTCTCGAGGCATCAGCTACTACCTTCCCCTCTTGCATCAACACACAACCAAGAACATTCATTGACGCATCACTATAGATTACAAACTCCTTTCCCAATTCAGGTTGCACCAAAACTGGGGCTTCAGTCAACAATGCTTTCAGTTTCTCAAAACTCTGTTGGAATCTCTCTGTCCATTTGAACTTGACATCTTTATGTAGCAACCTCATCATCAGTGTATCAATCATGGAGAACCCTTTAACGAATCGTCTGTAGTAACCCGCTAAGCCAAAAAAGTTCCTAATCTCTGACACATTCCTCAACAGTTTCCACTCAACAAAAGCCGAGATCTTACTCAGATCAGCTCTCATTCCATCACCAAACGCGATGTGTCCTAAGAATCTGACCTCTCTGAGCCAAAACTCACTTTTTCTAAACTTAGCATGCACTTGCTTATCTCTTAAACTCTGCAAAAGAGTTCTTAAATGCTCTGTGTGCTCACTCTCATCCCGAGAATAAATTAATATATCATCGATAAAAATAACTATAAACTTATCCAAGTATGGTCAAAAAATACGATTAATTAAATCCATAAATATGACAGGAGCATTCGTTAAGCCAAAGGGCATGACGAGGAACTTGTAATGGCCATATCTTGTACAAAATGCAATTTTTGGCACATTTTGTTCATTAACTCTCAATTGGTAATAACCCGACCTCAGGTCTATCTTAGAAAACATTGTGACTCTTTTAATTGGTCAAACAAATCGTCAATCCTTAGCAAAGGATATTTGTTCTTAATTGTAATCTTATTGAACTGTCTGTAGTCTATACATAACCTCATCGACCCATCTTTCTTTTTCACAAAAAGTACTGGAGCACCCCACAGAGAATAACTTGGTCTTGCAAAACCTTTATCCGTCAACTCTTGTAATTGAGCCTTCAATTTTTTAATGCCAACAGTGCCATCCTATACGGGGTAACTAAAATAGGTGTCGTACCAGGTACCAACTCAATACCAAACTCAACCTCCCTAACTGGAGGCAATCCAGGTAACTCTTTTGGAAACACGTCCGGATACTCACATACCACAGGCACTGATTCAATATTTACTTTCGACTCTTGGGTATTTAACACAAATGCAAGATAGGACTCATACCCTTTTCTTATACATTTCTCAGCTGCCATAGAGGAAATCACTACATGCAAGATATCCGATTCACCTTATTCAACCCGAATAATATCTCCATTTACACATATCAATTCAATAAACTTACTACCGTAGTTTACTAACACATTATGAACAGTCAACCAATCCATGCAAGGAATTAGGTCAAATTCATCAAACGGTAGTAGCATGAGGTTAGCCATAAAAGAAATGGCCTCTAATCACCAAGGGATAGTTTCTACACACATTGTAAACTATCACATGCTTGCCTAATTGGTTTGACACTTTTATCACAAATTTTGTAGACTCAACAATCATACTCATGCTAGACACCAATTCCATACAAACATACGAATGAATAGACCCCGAGTTAGTCAAAGTAACAATAGAAATATCATGAAGAGAAAAGTACCCGTAATCACATCTGAGGATGATGCCTTTTCGTGAGCGCGAATGACATAAGTCCTTGCAGGCGCTCTTGTAAGAGTATGCCCAAAGATCAACCATGAGATGGTTGTAATAACATACTTGATTTACCATGTTTATTAATATAAAGTGTTGTCATTATTTTTAAGTTTTTCCTTCTGTGTGTACAAATAAACTATTTTATAATAATTTCCTGAGAATAATATGGTTATTCTTAAAAGATCCTTAGTCAAGTATTATTGTTGATTAGGACAACAATAATGCATTTAGACTAACATATAGTTGATTGATGATAAAGAGTTGTCATTGATATGGAGTGTCAAAATCAATACATGAATATGTGTGTTAGAGAACAACATATTAGACCAATTCGCTATGAGTATGTTTCTTGGATTATTATGTAATTGTCACAACATTACTCATAGTGATTAATATGTATATGATCCTTAGACTTGAGATAATCATTATCCCAACATCATGAGTCGATATTTTGATACTGATCAAGCGCATAATCAGAATGGCGGTTGTTCTATAAAGGCTGATGTTGTATATACCACGATCTATGTAGAGAGATATTGTTGATCAATATAAGATAAGTCCCTCCCACATAATGGGAGTAATATCTTAGGCCACTTGATTGAGTGAGACTAGAACTGCATGGCCATGTTCAAATAAGTTGACATGAGATGCATACTAATTTTTATATCATAGTCTACTCAAAATATAGAGAAACATGGGATGGGCTATACAAGTGTGACTATTCCATGACTTGTATCCATTCCAGAGATAAAGGACTTAAGGATTAATGCATGAAAGGTTAATCACAAAAAGTTATGTCGAGTCATGACTTCTTGTAACTTAGGGAGCAATGATGCATTTCTAGATGCCACTCATTGTTTATGGCATTATAATCGTTCTAGTATTACTGCTAACGTTACAAGAACCTACAGGGTCACACCCTATGGTTGAAATGAATGGAATAAAACATAGTTGGTATTGTGTTTGATCGTCACATAAATTAAATTAATTAAAGAATTAATTTAATTAGGCAATCAAATATTGAATATATTATATGTACAAGGATGTTGTACACATAATGAGAATTAATATATGAATTTGGTTTGTATATAAATTAAAATAAATATAGTTTACCAAAATCCATGTTATGATTAATGTAATTATAACTTTTGGGTATAATTAATGTAATTATAATTTTCGGTTAAAACCTTATTATATTTATTTAATTTTATAATTCATAAAAGATATACCGATTATAAAAGGTAATAAGTGATAAAAAACTTATTAAGAAAAACCCTAAGAATTTGCTTGAAAATGTCTAGCAGCCGTCAAGCAAATAAAAACCTCTAAAATTGTTTTGGAGATTTCTGTTGTTCATAGTCAAACCGAGTGGATTACGTAGAGGCTGAAATCATAAAGGTTGCGGCTTGGTTCAAAAGTAGATCAGAACTCTTGTTGCCGAGGCATCGCTGTCTACTCAGATTGAAATTTTGGTAACTTCGAAACCTTTATTTCACCCCGATTCGTTCCTCACACATGGATTCATGGTTTGGATCGCCGAGATTAATTTTATTTTGCTGCGCCATAGGGGTGCCAGTGTTCCAACAGCTCTACCCTCTGATCTCACAGCAGAATCTCTAGGCACACCTCTAATGCTAGTCTCACTTCCCGGGTTCTTTTGTGGTCTACCCTTTGAAGGTACGTTACTCGCTCTCACTTCTTGTTTTCTATCTTTCTCATCCATCTCAGGACAGTTTCAAATGAAGTGGTCTAGTGAACCGCACTTGTAACAAGGTCGATTGTATCCCCAAGATTCCCCAATATGTTGTCTACCATAATTATGATACTCGAGTTTATTTGACTTCGTATTACCTACAGTTTCCATCGAGGTAGCTTGAACTCTAGAGCTCGAATACGTTTTACCACGATCTCATTGTAAGTACCTAGCTGAAGCGGTCATCTGAGGGTTCGTTTCTTTGGACCTCTTTGATTGAGATTGGAACGACTTACTCATCGACCTCTTCTTTGCATTTCAGGCCTTTATCATAGCTTTTCTCCTTTCCTTATTCACCTTTTCAGCCTTACAAGCTCTATCGACCAATACAACAAATTCTTTCAACTCTAAAATCCTGACTAACAATCTAATATCCTCGTTCAGACCATATTCAAATCTTTTACACATAATAGCTTCAGTGGATACACACTCTTGAGCATACTTACTGAGTCTGGCAAATTCATGTTCATACTTTGCCACAGACATTTTGCCTTGCTTCAATTCAAGGAACTCTTTCTGTTTTTGATCGATGAACCGCTGACTTATGTATTTCTTTCGAAATTCCTCTAAGAAGAAATCCCATTTCACTCTCTCCCTTTGAACTATAGATGTTATCATTTTCCACCAGCGTATGTCGAGTCCCTCAGTAATGATACAGCACATTTTAAGCATTCTTTGGGCATGCAAGAAAGTTCATCAAACACCCGTATAGAATTCTCAAGCTAGAACTATGCTTTTTCAGGGTCATCATCTATGTTGGCTCTAAATTTCTCATCCCCTTACTTTCGAAACTTATCGACTGGAGGTTTAGTCAGTCTTACCAAATCGATACCTTGATGAGCTACGGGGACCGATTGAGGTATAGGATGGGGTGGAGGAGGTTGAGCAATAGGATTTGCTCGATCAAAGTCAATATACCAGTTACTCATTATATGGAGAAAGGCTTCCTGAGCCTCTTCTTATTAACACAAGGTCTCAGGTCTACTTTCTACTGGCGCGGTCCCTTGCGCGAGGGCCGGTGCATTACTAGCAGCATCATTAGCAATAGCTCAGCCAGGATCCATTGAAACACCCCAAACCCGGCCCACGAGCCCTGACCGGATCTGGCATGCTTCTTGAGTAAAACATTTCAAAACTTGTTTGTTACTTTGGAAAAATTTGTGCGATTTTGAAGAACATTTGATTTGTATTGAGTCTAAATTGAAAACGGTGTTGTTTTTGTAAACAATAAGTTAAAAGTATTGCTGGGTTTTTAGAGTTTAACAGCAAATTGAAGATCGATTGTGATTAGGTGTCAAAACATCTAAAATTTGATTTTAAGAAAAATTTGTTTAACCTTTGATTAGATAATGATCGTATCATGATAAACCGAATTAAACGCATACTTAAAACAGTTAACAATAATGGCCATATTACATCATAGCAAAACCCGGAATAAATCCAAAATACTTAAATATAAAAACAACTAAAATAAAATAACTCTGAGCTGAGCATGGCCACCACTAAGCTTCTGCCGACCCGGTCCATTTACTGAGTGTCACCTGAAAGGATATCCCACAATGGGGGAATCCAACAGACTCAGTGTATAACCACCAACACAAAATCCCAACGATTTAGGCATATCAGTTCATACATATATATATAGCAATTATAGATAATGATGCAATACCGAACCCAAACCTAGATAACCATCCGCTATACATCACCCGTACCAACCATCACACCGTGGGGACTACTAAGTTGACCCTCTATCTGCTACACATCATCGAAGGCAGTCGCTGCAGATGACTGGCACATCGCCCTTATAAATTGTGGCATAGCCACCAGATAATATTTTGTGACATAAGTCACCACATTCAGATTACGTGACATGAGTCACCAGATTTCGTGGTAAAAACCACCAGATCACTTCCCCTTAAAATAACACCCATAAGCCCCATGTCATACAAATCATACAAATATCATGCTTTATGCCTTATTTCACATTCTTATCAATATTCACTTATGTGCCATATTTCACATGTTCATAACATTTATTGACGTAATATTAAAGATTACGTGCACTGATGTTCTATACCATTGTATGGTACCTTTAACCACGTTCACATACTTTCATTAACACATATATTAAAACATTACCATAAATCTATTAAGATTTAGTGTGGGGCTACACACGATTTATTAACGAGTTCATTTGAAATCCCAAAATCCTTGTACACCACTGTCGACTGCCTCTAAATAACCATAGTTAGATTCGGCTAACATAATGACCAATATGGCCGAATATTCGCTCTCACTTACCTTGTGATTCCAAATCCCGAAAATAGTCACTTGACTATGAAGATGTCAAAATCCTACATGGTATATACCAGGGTCAACCTTTTTGTACAAATCTATGAAAATGGCCCTTGGCCGAATACCACATATGGCTTACCTTGGATTCTTAAAATTCCAAAGATCTTCTCTTATAGTCGACTATAGGCAAATCTCGAAACCTCCTTCATAGTTTCGGCCAAAGAACATTAAAAGAGATTAGTGCCTTAATTTATCGTCAGTTAGAGAAAGAAAAGAATAAGAGTTCAGCCAAGATAGATCCTTACCAACTCAATCGAATATCCTAGCTTGAAACAGAGAGATTCAGCTCCTGCTTAAATGATCAAGTCGACACCAAAAAGGGGTAGAGGAGCATTCGGCTATGGCCACCAAATATAGGATTCGGCTTAGGCAAAAGTGAACAATCGATTAAGGGTCTCTTGTGTATTTGGCTTTGATTGAATTTGCAAAAGAAGTAGAAAAGATTGATGATGGAGATTCGGCCTCAACAAGATTGGAAAGAGAGAAAGGAGCTTTCGGCTTTGACAAAATAAAAGAAGAAGAAAAGAGTTGCATTTGATTTTTAGTCAACAGAGGAAAAGAATTTCGGCAGAGGCTCAGTTGGAAAGAAATGGCCTTACTCTCCTCCCCTTGGCCAAAAATACCACCAAAAGAGTCCTTTGGCCGGCCAACACACATCCCCTTCTCAAATCCCACTTTTTCCTCCTTATTTTTCTCTTTATCACCCATTCAAAATAATTGAAATAATCCAACATTATCATATGCCCTTAGCCAAATTTTAAAAGGAATTAGACAATATCTAAAGCTCATCCAATCAATCTCCCCATGCCGCCCACCACTGCCCATCTTAGTGGCAAAATAAAACTCCTCTTTGCGTCCCTTGCTGCTCGAACCAAGGCCCTTTCCCCTTGCTTGTGGCGTCATTTACTAAGGCCCTAAGTGGTGCCTCCCTGCCACTTTTCCAAGCCCAATCTTATGTCCAATTTCCCCTACAATTTCTCTTAAGGCCTATCAGGCTTAGCTTCCCTTTAAAACTTAAAATCAAATATTTTCTAAGGCATTTTCTTACTCTCTAAGGTTTTCAAAATTCACACGACACATTCAAACACACATAGGCATGCTACTTCATACAATTAAGCAAAAAATGCACAAGCCATAAAATCCTGGATATTACAGTTCTACCCCCTTAAAATAAATTCGACCTCGAAATTACTTGGCTAAAATAAGTGGGGTATTGTTGTCGCATTGCTTCTTTCGGCTCCCCCGAAGCTTCTTCCGATCCATGATTATGCCATAACACTTTGACTAGAGGTACTGATTTCCTCCGGAACACTTTCACATCTCGTTCCAAAATTTGAATCGGCTCTTCCTCATTGGAAAAATCTGGCCTTAGCTCCACCTCTTCAACTGGTACTACATGAGATAGATCCGATCGGCAGCAACGTAGCATCAAAACATGGAACACGTCGTGCATCTGCTTCAACTCTGGTGGCAACTCTAACTGGTATGCCACTGGTCCAACTCGCTTTGATACCCGATAAGGTCCTATAAACCTTGGACTTAACTTCCCTTTGCGACCAAATCTCATCACCTTCTTCCAAGGTGAAACTTTAAAAACACATAATCTCCCACAACAAACTCGATCTCCTTCCGTTTAAGATCTGCGTATGACTTCTGCTTGTCAGATGCCTCCTTCAACCGTGTCTGAATTACCTTAACCTTTTCTTTTGATTTTGCCATGATTTTCGGACCCAAAATCTAAGGTTCTCCCAATTCTGTCCAACACGTAGGAGTACGACACTTCCATCCATATAGTGCTTCGTATGGTGCCATCCGAATACTTGCCTGATAGCTGTTGTTATACGCAAATTTCGCTACAGGTAAATATTCTTCCCAACTTCCTCTGAAGTCTATCACACAGCCCCTCAACATATCCTCTAACACTTGGATCACTCGTTCAGATTGGCCGTCTGACTGCGGATGGAATGCCATACTGAAGTCTAGCCTGGTGCCCAAAGCTTGATGTAGCGATTTCCAGAATCGAGACGTAAACCTCGGATCCCTATCTAAGATAATCGACACGACATTCCGTGCAGCCTCACAATCTCGGCTACATACAACTTTGCCAATTTCTGTAGAGAATAGTCAACCTGAACCGGTATGAAATGTGCGGACTTTGTCAACCGGTCCACGATCACCCATACCGAGTCCTTCTTAGTAGGCGTAAGGGGAAGCCCACTAACGAAGTCCATGGTAATTCTCTCCCACTTCCACTGCGGAATCTTAATTGGCTGAAGCAACCTTGACGAAACTTGGTGTTCAGCCTTGTCTTGCTGACACGTTAGGCATTTTCCTACAAACTCTGTAACTTCCTGCTTAAGACCAGGCCACCAAAACCTTTCCCTTAGATCTTTGTACAACTTACTACCTCCAGGATCCATAGCATAAGGGCTACTATGCGATTCCCGAAGAATTCTCCGCCTTAACTCCTCGTTCTTTGGCATACAGATCTTACCCTTGAAACACAATACTCCATCGCCATTAATACCATAATCCTTCAACTCCTCATTCTGCACTTACCGTAGCTTAGCACTGAAACAATCATCTGTCAACTGTCCCTCTTTCACCTCATTCAGCCATGTCGGCTTAACTTGTAATTCTGCCAATAAACTTCCATCGTCATACAAGATAAGGTGTGCAAACATCGCCCTTAACTCCGACACTACTTTTCGACTTAGGGCATCTGCCACAACGTTTGCCTTGCCCGGGTGATACTCTATGGAACAGTCATAGTCCTTCAATAACTCCACCCACCTTCACTATCTCAGGTTCAGCTCTTTCTGAGTCAGCAAATACTTTGGGCTCTTGTGGTCTGTGTAGATCACTGACTTTTCTTCATATAAGTAGTGCCTCCACACTTTAAGAGCAAAGACCACTGCTGCCAATTCCAAATCGTGCATCGGGTAGTTAACCTCATGTGGCCTTAATTTTCGAGACGCATAAGCGACTACCTTCCCGTCCTGCATAAGGACACATCCCAATCCTGTGTGAGAAGCATTACAGTATACCACATAGTCCTTCCCTGCCTCAGGCTGAATCAAACCGAGCTTCATCAATACCTTCTTAAGCTTCTCAAACTTTCTTGCTTTGCTTATCACCCATATGAAAGGTACCTCCTTTCTCAACAACTTCGTCAATGGTGCGGCTATTGATGAGAACCCTTCTACGAACCTTCTGTAATAACCTACTAAACCCAAGAAACTACAAACTTCTGCCATAGACTTAGGTGGTTTCCAATCCAATACTGTCTCAATCTTCCGAGAATCTACCCTTATCCCTTCTGCAGACACCACATGTCCTAAAAATCTAACTTTCTTCAGCCAAAATTCACACTTGCTGAACTTGGCATATAGCTTTTTCTCCCTTAACACTTGCAACACGACTCGGAGGTGCTCATCATGTTCTTCCTCAAACTTCGAATACACCAAAATATCGTCTATGAACACAACAACGAACCGATCCAGATAGGGTTGAAAGACCCAGTTCATCATGTCCATGAACGCGGCTGGGGCGTTTGTCAATCCGAACGGCATTACCAAGAACTCATAATGCTCGTATCTTGTCTGGAAAGCTGTCTTATGGATATCAGCCTCCTTCACCATAAGCTGATGATATCCAGACCTTAGATCTATCTTTGAAAATACTGCGGCTCCCTTAAGCTGATCGAGCAAGTCGTCTATTCTTGGCAAAGGGTACTTGTTCTTGATGGTCAGCTTATTCAACTGACAAAAATCTATGCACATGCACATAGTTTCGTCCTTCTTCTTCACAAACAAGACCGGTGCTCCCTATGGAGACACACTGGCTCAGATAAACCCACGGCCAAGCAACTCTTGGATCTAAGCCTTGAGCCCAACCAACTCTTTTGGTGCCATTCTGTACGGAGCAATGGACACAAGAACTATACCCGGCAGTAAGTCAATTCTGAACTCCACTTCCCTATCCGGGGGTATTCCAGGTAACTCCTCTGAAAAATATCCACAAATTTTCCTACTGTTCTAACTCCACCAACTCCCCCTTCCTTTGCATCCAAGGCACTAACCAAGGTCAAAAATGCCTTGCACCCTTTTCGAATCATCTTATCATCCTTTAAAGCAGAAACTACAGTAGGCAAGTAGTTTCTTCTTTCTCCTATCATAATTATCGCCTTATCCTCTGGCGTCCTTAACTCCATTCGTTTAGCTACGCAATCCAATACAGCTCGATGTTCCACTAGCCAGTCCATACCAAGGATGAGATCAAATTCTCCGAAAGGTAATTCCATCAAGTTGGCAAGAAATACCACTCCCTGAAGCTCTAGAGGTACACTCCGAAATATCCTATTCACCACTACAGTTTGACCTAATGGCTCATTATAGTCATCTCCCTATTATACAGTTCAGAGGCTATGCCTAGTGTTTCAACTACTCTTCATGCAATATAAGAGTGGGTAGAGCCAACATCAATTAGAGTAAAGTAAGGCTTGTCAGCTATAAGGAACGTACCGGTTATAACGTTCGGTGCGCCTCCAACCTCCCTCCGACAGACTGCATACACCAGGCCTGGCTGTCTTACCTCTGTAATACCTATACCTCAGCCCGGTGTTCCTCGTCCTCTACCCAAACCATTACCTCTGCCAACCAAACTACGACCTCGCGGTGGCTGCTGTCCTCCTCTTCTAGCCTAATTAGAACCCTGACTTACTGGTCGGCCCCCTTCTGTTCTCATAGGACAGTCCTTAATCATGTGGTCCTTGAACCCACACTTGAAACATCCTCCCGTCTTCTTCCAACACTCCCCAAGTGCATCTTTCCACATTGGCTGCAAGTACGGTAATGTCCTCCCGTAGCAGCCTACTGACCTCATGGCCCATCAACTCTGGGCCTCTTTTGACATTCCCAGATGACCCTGCTGATCCAAAACCTCTCTTTTGCCTGTTCCTATATGTATTCTGTCTCACAAAGTCCTTAATCCCTTCGGCTACCTTAGCCTTCTCCACCAACATAGCAAACTCTTGCTCCTACTGTGGAGCTATTAACAACCTCAAGTCATCCCTTAGTCCGTCCTCAAATCGGACACATCGCTCATGTTTCGTAGCCACTATACCTCGAGCATATCGGCTCAACCTTAGAAATTCTGCCTCGTACTCTGCTACGGACTTATTTCCCTAGACCAGCCTCAAAAATGCCTTCCTCTACGCATCAAAATAACTAGTTCCAATATACTTCTTCTGATATGCCGCCTTAAAATATTCCCAAGTAAGATCGTCTGCGGCAGCACCATCCCGAACCGTGAGCCACCACTGATATGACTCATCATGGAGGATCGATACTATCCCTTTTAGTTTCTCCTCGGTAGACAGGTCCAAATCATCCATAATCCTCTTCGTTGCTTCCAACCAATACTCAGTCGTATTGGGCGCCACACTAGATACACCACGAAAAAACTCAGCTCTATTAGCTCGGAGTCGCTCAGGTACCGACTTTCGAGCTCCCATGCCTCCACCTGCTCCAGCCACCCTTTCCGAACTCATGACAGATCGCCAGTGATCTTGCATCATCCCCGTCGATCCTCGATATTCCACATCAGCGGCTGGTGGTGGTGGTATTTCATTTTTGGACCCTTGGCCAGACCTAACGGGTTCTGACACGGTCATTCGGCCTCTTCCACTGCCACGCACACTACGACCACGTCCCCTAGAATTCATGCTTCTGAATTGCGTTTATCTGGTTAAAGAATTTTATGAATTAGTTGTTATTCCACTAATTTATTGCGAACAGTCTTATGTTCAATAAGTCTAATGAGTAGTTCTTTCGAGTTCATACACACACATAGTCTCAAATTCATTCATCCAATTATCACACTCATGAACTTACGTTCATCACAGAAAAGTGTTGTAGTTTTCATTGTTGTTGTTTTCCACTACCCAAGGGTATTTTCGTAATTTTATCCTATAGGGGTATTTTGGTAATTTTTTCAAATTAGGGTATTTGAAAATTTTGCAAAGTAGAGATTTTTGGTACTTTTACAAAATTGAAGTACTTGGTAAGAAGATTTCAAGGGTAAAATGGTAATTTTATAAACTGAGGGTATTTTTGTAATTTTCCAAACTAGGGGCATTTCGATATTTTTTTCACAAAATATGGTTCCTGGTGACTTTTCAAGACAAGGGTATTTTTTGAAATTTTTAATTCGGGGTATTTGACATCTTTCCATACTGAGGGTATTTTGGTCATTTGTATAGGGTAAGGGTAATGTGGTCAATTTGCAAATCAGGGGTATTCTGATCATTTTTTTTTTCAAATCAAGGGTACTTTGGAATTTTATAATCATGGCTTGAATTTTGAGTTTCACAAAATAAGGTGACGATCCCTTTTGGGTTTTAATTATTGGGTTCAGCGTGTGTTTGAGTCCTCTTGGCTAAGGTGAACTGTCACTACGCACCAAGTAGGATTCGAGCGGAGAGGAGGTGAGTCACTAGGATTGCTTAAATACCAAGCTCCCCCTGAATCCAATCCTAGACATGCGCACAATGGTTGCCACACCTCTAACTTGGCAACTCAAATATAGGTTTGTTTGGTTAGACTTTAAGTTTTATGTATCTCGGTGCTGAAGTAGGCTAACCCTAGGGTTTAATTCCTAATTTACTAATTTATGTCCCCATAAGTCCCATATACAAATCACAAAAGAGTTAGGAGTACTTACCTGGTGGACTTCGGGCTGATGACTTAGGTGCCATGCCAGAAAACCTGCTCATTTCTTAGTAAAATTCAATTTTAAAAGAAAGAAAACATTTTTGGCCCAAAAAGCCCTCAAGGTTGAGTTTTGAACCGGGCTCTGATACCAAACTAAAACATCCCAAACCCAGCCCACGAGCCCTGATGGATCTGGCATGCTTCTTGAGTAAAACATTTCAAAACTTGTTTTTTACTTTGGAAAAATTTGTGTGATTTTGAAGAACATTTGATTTGTATTAAGTCTAAATTGAATATAATGTTGATTTTGTAAACAATAAGTTAAAAGTATTGCCCGATTTTTAGAGTTTAACAACAAATTGAAGATCGATTGTGATTAGGTGTCAAAACATCTAAAATTTGATTTTAAGAAAAGTTTGTTTAACCTTTGATTTGATAATGATCGTATCATGATAAACCGAATTAAACGCATACTTAAAATAGTTAACAATAATGGCCATATTACATCATAGCAAAACTTGGAATAAATCCAAAATACTTAAATATAAAAACAACAAAAATAAAATAACTCTGAGCTGAGCATGGCCACCACTAAGCTCCTGCCGACCGAGTCCATTTACTGAGTGTCGCCTGAAAAGATATTCCACAACGGGGTGAGTCAAACGGACTCAGTGTATAACCACCAACACAAAGTCCCAACGATTTAGGCATATCAGTTCAGACATATATATATATAGCAATTATAGATAATGATGCAATCCCAAACCCAAACCTAGATAACCATCCGCTACACATCACCCGTACCAACCATCACACCGTGGGGACTACTAAGTCGACCCTCCATCCGCTACACATCATCGAAGCGCCATCGCAGACGATCGCACATCACCCTTATAAATTGTGGCATAGCGACCAGATAATATTTTGTGACGTAAGTCACCACAATCAGATTACGTGACATGAGTCACCAGATTTTGTGGTAAACACCACTAGATCACTTCCCCTTAAAATAACACCCATATGCCCCATGTCATACAAATCATACAAATATCTTGCTTTATGCCTTATTTCACTTTCTTATCAATATTCACTTATGTGCCATATATCACATGTTCATAGCATTTATTGACGTAATATTAAAGATTACGTACCTGAATGTTCTGTACCATTGTATGGTACCTTTAGCCACGTTCACATACTTTCATTAACACATATATTAAAACATTACCATAAATCTATTAAGATTTAGTGTGGGGCTACACACCTGATTTACTTAACGAGTTCACTGAAATCCCGAAAATCCTTGTACACCACTGTCGACTGCCCCTAAATAACCATAGTTAGATTCAGCTAACATAATGACCAATATGGCTGAATATTCGAACTCACTTACCTTGTTTTTCCAAATCCTGAAAATAGTCACTTGACTATGAAGATGTCGAAATCCTACATGGTACATACCAGGGTCAACCTTTTTGTACAAATCTATGAAAATGGCCCTTGGCTGAATACCACATATGGCTTACCTTGGATTCTTAAAATCCCAAAGATCTTCTCTTATAGTCGACTATAAGCAAATCCCGAAACCTCCTTCATAGTTTCAGCCAAAGAACATTAAAAGAGAATAGTGCCTTAATTTATCGTCAGTTAGAGAAAGAAAAGAATAAGAGTTTGGCCAAGAAAGATCCTTATCAACTCAATCGAATATCCTAGCTTGAAACAGAGAGATTCAGCTCCTGCTTAAATAATCAAGTCGACACCAAAAAGGGGTAGAGGAGCATTCGGCTATGGCCACCTAGATGGGTATAAGTGGAGAATTTCCTTTTTGAGGCTCCAATTTGGACATGTGGTCTATTACTTAGTTTTCTACTCTGTTTCGATCTTGGATTTCTAGATCAAACTCTTGAAGTAGAAATACCCATCGGGTCAGTCTTGGCTTAGTATTTTTCTTTGCATGTAAGTACTTAATTGCCGAGTGGTCCGTATAGACAGTCACCTTGGTACCTACAAGATAAGATGGAAACTTGTCAAAAGAAAACACAATAGTAAGTAACTCTTTCTCTGTTATCGTATAATTCAGTTGAGATCCTGTCAGAGTTTGACTTGCGTAGTAGATGGGATGAAAAACTTTGTCCCTTCACTGGCCCATGATAGCTCCTATCGTGAAGTCACTTACGTCACACATCAATTCAAATGGCAAATCCCAGTCTAGTGTGATGATTATGGGTGCCAAAACTAACCGACTCTTGAAATCTTTGAAAGTTCTTACGCATTCCTCATCAAATTTGAATGTCGTGTCCTTCTCCAATAATTTGCATAAAGGTTTAGTAATTTTGGATAAGTCCTTGATAAATCTTTGATAGAAACCGGCGTGGCCCAAAAAGCTCCTAACACCCTTCACAGATGTTGGAGGTGAGAGTTTCTCAATAACTTCTACCTTTGCTTTATCTGCCTTGATTCCATGTCTGGTTATCTGATGCCTTAGAACAATACCTTCTCGTACCATGAAATGGCACTTTTCTCAGTTGAGTACAAGGTTTGTTTCTTTGCATCGCCTTAGTACCTTGGCTAGATTGGCTAGACAATCATCATATGTATCTCTGAATACTTAAAAATCATCCATAAAGACTTCCAAGTATTTTTCAACCATATCATTAAAAATAGACATCATACATCTTTGAACTATAGCAGCTGCATTGCATAAACCAAGTGGCATGCGTCTAAATGCAAATGTACTGTACGAGCAGGTGAATGTTGTCTTATGTTGATCTTCTGGTGCTACTAATTTTATTATATACCCTGAGTATCCATCAAGAAAATAGTAATATTCTCGCCCCGCAAGTCTATCCAGCATTTGGTCTAAAAACGTCAAAGAAAATTGATCTTTCTTAGTCGCTTTGTTCAGCTTCCGATAATCTATGCAAAGTCACCATCCCATAACCGTTCTAGTCAGTATTAACTTGTTATTCTCGTTCTCAATGACCATAATACCTCTTTTCTTTGGTACGCACTGGACTGGACTTAATTACGAACTTTTGAGATGGGGTAAATTATACCCGCATCAACCACTTGATGATTTCCTTTTTTACCACGTCCTTCATGATGGGGTTCAGTCTTCGTTGTCCATCAATCGTCCCTTTTTCACCATCTTCTAGGATGTTCTTGTGCATGCATACAGAAGGATTAATATCACAAATATCATCTATAGTCCATCCGATAACCTTCTTGAATTGTTTCAATACTAGGATGAGTTTCTCTTCTTGCTTAATGGTTAATTCTGCTAAAACAATCACAAGTAAAGTAGAAGCGTTACCTAAATAAACATATTTTAAATGTGAAGGAACTACCTTGAGTTCTAATTTACGTGGCTCCTCGATTGACGCTTTTCATTGGGCATAATCCCTATTCTCTAACTCCAAAGATTCGAAGCAAGAATGCAGATTAAATCCCCTTTGGCTAGCTTCTATCAAAGCTAAGTATTCATCCTCCTCTTCATCATTTGGAGGGTCTGATGTCAAAATTTGTTCCAATGGGTCCTTAACATAATTGAGTTCCTTTTCCATGATTAATTCCTCTAAATCAAAAATTGCAGAACAATATCAATTGTGTCAGGAAATCTCATAGACTTAAAAACATTAAATGTTAGCTAATCGTCCTGAACACGCATAGTAAGCTCGCCCTTCTGCACATCAATAAGGGTTATTCCGGTTGCTAGGAAAGACCTTCCTAGGATGATTGGCACTTCTTTGTCTGTTTCAAAGTCTAGAACCACAAAGTCAGCTGGAAAAATAAATTTTTCTACACATACAAATACATCCTCAATTTTTTCTTCTAGATGTGCTAAGGATCGATCTGCTAATTGAAGTGTAACCGTAGTAGGTCTAACTTTACCTATCCCCAACTTCCTAAATATTAACATGGGCATCAAGTTGATACTCACACCCAAGTCACATAGTGCCTTACCACAATATGTTGCTCCAATGTTCCAAGGTATGGTAAAACACCCAGGATCTTACAACTTTAGGGCTAGTTTGTCTTGAAGATATGCACTGCATTCCTTTGTCAAGGCCACCATCTCAAATTCTCTAAGTTATCAATTTTTAGACAGGATATCCTTCATGAATTTAACGTAGTTTGGTATTTGTTAAAGTGCTTCAACCAACGGGATGTTGATATGAAGTTGCTTAAGTACGTCTAGGAACTTTTTGAATTGAATTTCTTGCTTTTGCTTCTGAATTCTTTGAGGGTATGATGGTGGAGGCTTCTTTACTGGAACTAGTTGATTCGTCTTCTGTGGCAATTCTACATCTAATAAAGTTTTTAGTTTATTAGAATTAACTAGTTCAAAAGTTACCTTATTAGATTTTGCAGATTCAGGTTCTGGTTAAACTAAAATTTCAACACTCGGTTGAACTTCATCTGAGCCTTGAGCATCAATTGGCTCCTTTTCAACTTTGATAGTGTTGGGCTCTAATGTCTTTCCACTCCATAATGTCAACGCTTTACAATGCTCTTTCCCTGGATTTCTCAGATTCTCCATATCACTAGATAAAGCACCTTGTGGTCAGTTTTTGAGTTCAGTTGCAAGTTGGCACATTTGATTCTCTAAATTCCTTAGAGTGGCATCATTTTTTACCATGTATGCATTTAATAGGTTCTCTAAGCTATTGGACGGTTCAGCTTAGGTTGGTTTTTGAACTTGTTGGGGGAAACTAGGTGGCTGGGTCGGTCTAGGTTGGGTGTAAGTGTTACTGGTTCTAGTCTCTTGGTTACTCTAGGAAATATTCGAGTGGTTTCACCACGATGGGTTATAGAAATTGGATTGTAGTCCTTGCCTTCCTCGATTTTGGTTCTAGTTACCCATGTAATACACGGATTCTAGGTTCGATGGACATTCTTTGAACAAATGCCCTTCCCCACAATAAACATCAATATGGTCATTTATTTTGGCCCTTTCCTAAAGCTTCGACAAATACAAAGGTTGATTATTAGTATTTTTAATTGGTTGTGCATTGTTACCTCTTTCTTTATTTATGCCCCATCTCAGGATTGGGTGATCTCTCCAATTGGGACTATAAGTGTTTGAATAAGGGTTTCCACCCCTATTTTCAACTTAGGTTAGATTATTAATTTAAGATAAGAGTGTTTTGTCTCCTCCATATATAGATGATGCACTAGATGAGGACTTTAATGCGATTGATTCTATCCATAATTTGTTGGTTCTATCATCCTCCTAGACAGCTTTTATCGTAGATGGTTTCTGTCTATATTGTAGTGTTCCGTTGGCCACTAGCAGGAATTCATCGCCATGTTTTCTATCAACTCATACGCATCTTCGTATGTTCTATTCATTAAAGCTCTACTTGTGGTTCTATAGGAAGAAACATGTTAAGGCGATCATAATGTGATTGGGCAATGAATTGAAGTCGCCAACCAAGCCCATTCATAAAGAGGAGAAAATTCCAAAAGAAGTCGACGAACTCACGAAAGAATAAGAAGCTACACATTATGACCTAATCAAGGAGATATTCAAATTTGTGCCTAGAAAAGGCTAGTTTAAGTTTTTGGCTTTTCAGCGAAAGTGTAATTGGTAAGTGTTTGGAATAAATTGCCTGCAGACATGATTCAATGCATTATTTGGGAAGTTAGTAGTAGCCTAAACCCCTACTTTGAATCCAGAGTGTAAGCTTTATCATACTCATGAATTTATATGTGAAAATGTTTTGTTAATTTGTGGATTATAATGTGACATTGTGATATGTGTGATGTGTTTAATAAGCTTATGATAGCTCTTGTGAAAGAGTTAATTGTCGGCATGATATACGTTCCATATGAAAGTGAATATTTTGTGCTTATAATGTGATTATACAGAGATAAAGGGTAGCGAACGGTAAGTAAATGTGTGTGTTAATAACATATATTTTGGCATTGTGAACCTTGAGACCATTGGATACAGTTGGCATGCCATAGGATTATGAGTACTCACCTATATGTATATGTAATTTGGGTGTTGAGGCCCTAGGAAATGTTGGATAGATAAGGGAGTGTGAGCTAAGATCCATTCAATGGGACATGTTTGGTATGTTGGAGAGTGTTAGTTTTATGCTTCACTTTTGGGACATGTTTAACTCTATGAGTCTATGTAGTGTGTTGAAGATCCGTGTATCTGATGAGTGGTGATAGTGCCCACTTTTATGTTTCATAGCTCAAGTGAAAAATTATCTCAAACTATCATAAAATATGAATATGTGTATGTTGTGATATGTGTTTATATGATATGTAACTATTATAGAAATTATCTATAAATATAATTTTGTGTATTGTGATACATGCTTGAATGTTATCTGATAATATGAGTATTGTGATATATGCGTAATTGTTTTGTGATTATACGTGTAATGTGATAAAAGTGAATATGATTACCATGTAAATGAACTAGTAAATAAAACACGAGTAAGTATGATATGACACTAGAGTTGGAACTATTTAGGTTGTGCTAAATGGATGTTTCGTTAAGGCTTGATGAACTATTTGTATGGTAGTTATTTTAGACATTGTCTAAGCTTGTTGAGCTCACCTACTCCTTTTAAACCCTTGCAGAGTAGTTAAGAGCTGGTGTGAGCGATGTGGTTCCGAGAGGTGATCCAAGCAAGTCCATTTCGCTTTTCTTAGGTGTTTATTGTTTATTCAGTTATGTTTTGGGAATAAGACAATGTGGTAGACTTTGTGCTGGTTTTTTCCATGATGTTTTGGACATTACTTAGCTTAATTGCTTCTAGGATTTTGAGATTTAAAACGTGTTATGTTGATTACTACTCAGACTGATTTTCGATGTTGATATGTTTATGTGATATTACACTAGTATCATGATGAATTGGTACAAGTTGGAATGATTTATTTGCTTATGTATGTTGTATTTTTATGGTATGAAGCAGAGGTATCAATATTTGTGTGTTAAAAATGATACCACTGTGATTTTGAAATGTGCAAGAAGTTAGAATCATAAATTGGTCTCAATACCATATAACGAGTATTGATACTCGGGGTAAGATTATCGATGCTTTTTCAGTGGTACCATGGCACAGCATACTGTCTTAGAGCTCTATCCCTTTCATAAACAATAGGGATAGGATTTTGAGTAGGGTTTGCTCCATTTCCTTGATTCAAATTTTCAAGGTTCATCTCTTCAGTCCTTCTCTAACTTGCTTGTCTTCTTCGCAGTCCAAAAGTTCGTTCAATTTCAGGGTCTACAGGGAGTAAATCGATAATTCGGTCAATACTCATAAACACCTAAAATAATCACAGAAAAAGTAATTAAGTTAAAATTGAACAGAAGAATAAACCAAAATGCAAAACTAATAAAGTCACAAATAATGACTTTCTAAAATAGTCCTCGACAACGGTGCCAAATATTTGGAACGACGAAAACAAGTAATAAAGTGACGAGTAAATGTCAAGTTATTGTACCCACAGAGATTGTGAAAAGAATTATTTATGAATGCAGTTTTAAAAATACTTTAGTGAACAAAAAATATTTTGATTTGAGGAGGAGATTAAAAACTAGGATTTTAACTAAGTAAAATGAATAAAAATAAAATAAAAGTTCCAATTCACAATTTCAAAAGATGATTTTAATCAAGATGACATAATTGTGTTATTTTAATTGCATTTCTTAACTTATGAACATAATTACCTACCAAATCCATTTATCTCTTAACTATATCCCTATGTCAATTCAACCGATTAAACAAATTCTAATAAGCAAATGTGTTAATGCACATACATACTTATGAAATTAAAATAATCTCTTGTACATATCTCTATGCCAATTCAAACAATTAATTCAATCTCATAAGCAAATAAAAGATTACGTGAGGTAACAATGTATTTCTACCTTGAAATAGTTTAATCACAATAATCTTGCAAGTTATGCAAGGCTAATGTATTGTTAGATAGCGTTGCTAATTTAACCCACAGCTACCTTAGATGATCAAACATGCACTGATTAGGTACCGTGTCAATTAATTACAATTTCAATCCGTTTAAATAATTAATTCATTAGCCACCTTACAATTGTAATGCAAGAATAACTTAGTCATGGTTTTACTTAATCAAACATCTTACCACAGCCTATAACAACACAAACACAATTTTAATAAATTAAGTAGACGAAATGCAATCAACCTAACATGGATTAAATTTAATCCATATTAATTAAATTAAACATATCAACATCACAAATATTCATAGACATGTTCATAACAACAATAATAAAATAAAATGATAAGGAGCAAGAATAAAATCTAGTGTTTCTCTGAAGCTTGACTAGCTTGCTCCGCTCCTCCTTATTCACTTGTTCTTATTGAACTGAGGCTTCCACAAACACTTGAATGCTGCTCCAAATGGTGGTTGAAGGAATCTTTTCCAAGGAGTGGAATCGGCAAATGAATAAGGGAAGAAAATGAAGAACAATGGAAGGGAATGAAGAGAGAAAAGTGAAGAAATGAATGGGTTTGAGATGTCTTTGAAGTGAGAAGAAAAGAGGGGTATTTATAGGTTGAGATGGATGCTAAAATTAGAAAAAATCAGCAGCCATAGAGTCCGCCCATTGCCGGCCACAAATGTGGCAAGTTTGAAGAATTCAAACTTGCTATT
This sequence comes from Gossypium rotundifolium, assembly GCA_025506655.1. NCBI lineage: Eukaryota > Viridiplantae > Streptophyta > Magnoliopsida > Malvales > Malvaceae > Gossypium > Gossypium rotundifolium. The sequence continues at coordinate 94,958,821 of CP106732.1, read as the reverse complement.
TTAAGGTAGGGGCAAATCTAAAAAGGCACAAATAGTGGAGGGGTTTGAATGCAATTTGAAGGAGTCTTAAAGGGCCATTTTGAAAGTTAAATAATCAGCCAAGAAATCTGATTGGGTCAGCATGTGTGATGGTTTTGGGCTGCCCAGTGCTCGGTTGGATCAGTTTTCTCGGTTCAACTCAACTGGGCCACTTTTCATAATTAATTAATAATAATTTCTTTAACCCAAATTAAATTGGATTAAAATTAAAAATAATTATATTATGAATTAATTCACATAATTTGGACCATATTAGGCAAAATAATTAATTCTCCTTGATGCTTCAAAATTGCTTATCGGTTTTGTGCTTCTAGCAATGTCTGGCAGGCTTTTTTCTGCCCTTTGTGTGAATCTGTCGAAAATGATCAAAATTAATCAAAATTTATTATAAAATTAAGTAAAATTCAACATGTTAATAATTTAAGTAAAATTTAATTATTTTATAATAATTAAATATTTTTCGACAAGAATTTTCTTGAAATTGCATGAATTTGAGTTAAAAAGGGCATGAAAAAGTGTGTATATTTTCGTGTTTCTAGAAAGACTACCTTCGTCTTCCTCTTTCCGTCTCTACAGAACCACTTCCTCTAGTTTTGCCTATAGATCTCCACCTTTTGTTCATCCTTTTTGGGTTTCCTCCTTTGGCTTTTTATAGGATTTTTCCCTATGGTAAATCCAACAACCCAAGTTTATCTTCTTTTTATTTTTTTTCTAGTATAACAACCAACAACCCAAGATTATCTTCTCCTAATTTTTAGGCAAATTTTTCTGGTACAAGTACAGTTGGGCTGAAATTGGTATGCACTAAGTGTTGACTTGGTCTTTCAAGCATTACCGCGGCATCCGTGTTGACAAAATGTCTAACTCTTTGCCCCGACAAACCTTCAATCTTTTATTTCTTTCTCCACATCCTACACCTGCCAAACCACCAAACACAACTCTTCCATATGCAATTAAAAGTAGCAAGTATTAATATTTAAGTATCATCCAAGCTTCTTATTCAATGTTCTAAAACTAGTAAAGTAATATCCTAAAATGTGGCTAAGTTCACTTAAGTACAGACAATTGACCCTATCTAAACACATGAATTATAACTCTTTTCAAGAGTTATCAACTTTACCAACACTCGATTCAATATGAGGTAGTATCGAAAGGCTAACTATTAACGCCAATAATTTTGAGATAAAGATGACCACAATCTAGGTGATTCAAAGAACCTTGAAATTCAAGGGGAGCATGGTGGAAGATCTGAATTAGCACTCGAAGTAGTTCTTACAACTCTGTGACACCTTCAAATACAAAGGACTATGTAACAATATTGTGTGTCTCTATTTGTTTTTGTTTTCTTTTTGCGGTAATGCGACTAATTGGTTTGAATTACTAGAACCAAGTTCCATCAACACATGAGATGATTTAGCGAAAAAATTTCTACACAATTTTTCCTAATTAGATGAACCATTAAGCTTAGGTGAGAAATCACAAACTTTAAACAATATGAAGGTGGATCCCTATACGAGGCATGGGAACATTTCAAATCGATGCTAAGGAAGTGCCCACATCATGGATTGCAAGTGTGGGTTCAAATTCAAATTTTCTATAACGATGTTAATGGTAACCTTAAATCGAGCCTAGACAGAGCGGTCGAAGGATCAACCATGTTCCATACACATGAAGAAGCCTATAAAATCATAGATGATAGGGCTATGATTTTGTATATGTGGCCAAATTAAAGATTCACCTACAAGTAAAAGCCTCCAAGGGTAAAAGCAATGAATGAAGATGACTGATATTAGCAAATCCTAGAGAAGCTTAACCTCTTGGAGACAATTGTTAAGCTGATGAGAGCGGAGCCCTATTTTGAGAACCAATTAGAGGAGGCGAGCTACATAGGTAACAGGAGTTGGGATCCCTGTTCAAATACCTACAACCTCGATTGGAGGTGTAACACCCCAAACCCGGCCTAGACGTTATGGATGAATCTGACGTGTCACATTGAAGTGTTTTTCAAAAACCATGTTTTCATTAAAAACCCTTCTTGAAATTTCAAACTTCTTACCATTTAAAACTTGCACAAAACCTCAGTTTGCATTTGTTTATTTTCAATTGAGATTTATTAAAAAGTTATTACCTTCAAAACCTTATTATTGTAGAAGCTTAATTTAAAGAAAAAGATTTACGAAAATGTGATATTAAAAAATTTGAGTTTTGAAAACGTAGTGTTAGAAAATAGTTATTTTTTTGGAAAATCGTGTTCTACTTCTAGCAGATATAAATCACAATCAAATCAAATCCCAAAATTTAAAATCCAAAAAGTATAAAGGCCTTTTTACAACTCAAACCAACAAGCTCATTCTTAAGTAAATTAGATAAACAGAATAAAATTTGTGCAATTGTGTGGCCCTCTCCGAGTCCCTCGTAGCTCCAAACCATCTAACGATGGGGATTACCTGAAAGGTTAAAAATGGAGCGAGTTTACTAAAACTCAGTGTGTAATCCCCTTATTAAAGAAACAACAAGATATCTGAAATAGAATCGATGCAGGCTGAGCCCTATAACGATAATAAGACAGGTGTGGGCCTTTAGCCCATTACGATGAATGTGGCAATTAGGCCTTAGCTCCCATCAGCCTCGGTTGGGCTGAGCCCATATCAAATGTCACATATTACATCTATCTGGGCCTAAGCCCATCTCAATATTAGAATCAATATATGCAATGCATAAATATCCATACCAACCCCGCACTCTGTCTCTTGTCCAACCCTACACTCCTGTGGGGATTAAATCGACCCACCCATCCCTACACTCCTTATGTGGCACCGATCGCGGCACTAACCAATATTGCAGTAGAGCTGGCAATCACATAATCGTCTTAAAGCCATCAGTGGGTCTATAGTTGTCTCATGCGACCCACGCGACCCTCACATAGCAATCGCTTCCTCCAATACAAAATCCCAACCCCATACAGTATGTCGTGTATGTAATATGCCATGCTTAGAATCAGTCATATCATTCACAGTTAAGTCAATCAAATCCTAGTCATACAATCACAATCAAACCAATCAAATCGTAGCACAAATTAGTCATTTACCCTCGAGGGGCAAAATAATCATTTACCTTCTAAGGGCATTACGGTCATTTTACCTTAAAGGGGCATTACGGTCATTCTACCCTGTAAGGGTATTTCGGTCATTTTACTCTCGGGGTATTTTTTTCATTATGCCCTTTGTGGTTATTTCAGTCATTTTACCCTACAGGGGTATTACGGTCATTTTACCCTATAGAGACATTACGGTCATTTACCTGATGGGGGTATTTCAGTCATTTACCCTACAGGGGTATTTTGGTCATTTTGCAACCTTTCCAAAGGTCTATAGTCGCCTCGAGCGACATAGATAACATATATGATCAAAATGGAGTATTTGGGCCCAAAGCCCAATATTCAGCCCAAGTGCACAAGAACACTCGTAGTGGCCTCTTCAGTCTACCACCTCGGTTGTGGGCTCGATTTTTCCACATGAGCAATCGTATGCTCGTGAGGCCTCAAATGTCGAAGTTTTAGCTTTTTGACTTTTGCCGATTCATAGCGGAGATAGTGTGATTACACTCCTATTGCGAAAATGTGCTAAGATCCACGAGAACTCCAACCTACATTTAATCAAGGCAATCCATTAATCATTTATTAATCGGGTTAATCGAATCCCAATCAACTTATCAAAAATAGCCTCTACCGAAAATACTTGTCCAATAGATTACCTCTCCCTTGACTAGATCAGTCGGTTGTGGTTTGCCCACTTGATCCAGATATTGGTGTAGCCACCCTGCCGCACCCTGGCGAAAAATCCCAAATAGTTGACACTTTACGTTGCTTAAATTTGGGGGTAGGGGCTACTTGCCCATTCTCAGTTGGCACCATTCCTAATCCTCCCTCAAAATGGCTACTACTCACCACCATTAATATCTTTTTATGCAACATATTATCGGAAACCTCCATTTCTCTTCTGGAGATTTTAGAACCCTAAGAACAAAAGAAGCGTGGCTTGGAAACACAGTGCTAATGAAATAACTCACTTGGAAAATTTGGAGGACTTACCAAAATTGATGATGATGGAATCAGTTGGAATAGTTTAGGTATATTCGGCCAAGCACAATAGGGAAAGATGATAAACTGAACGTACACAAAAAATTTTACGAAGAATTCGACTATGATTGGAAGAGAGTGGAAAGTAGAGAAGAAGATGATGAAGAGTAGGTTCAATTTAGAAGGGAGGTCGAGAGGAGAAGGATTCAGAAGGAAAAGAAGAAGCGGGACCAAGAGTGAGAGAGGGAAGGGAATTTGGCAAAGAAAGAAAAAGAAACCAAAACGAAGGTTACCTCTGCAGCAATTGTATGAAGGTGGAAAGTAGTGGAAATTTTGGTCACTTCAATAGCGAAAACCCAAACCTGAAAGGAGCCCCGAATGGTAGAGAACTCCCAAAGAACATTCGGCACCTTCCTTTCAACCCTCTCAAAACCAAACAAAGAATTGCCTTGTGCCAAAAATGATCCCTCACGTCCCCTTAACCGAATTTCACTAAGCCTTAAAGTTCCAATTAGCCACAACACCCTACCAACCTCCCAGTTTCAAATTTCATTGATTTTCTTCCCAATCTCCTCCTTGATTTTCTTCACAAAACCCTCTAAGACCAATTCAAACTTCACCTGATAAAGTTTCTGTCTAATTCCACTTCTCATGCTACAAGGAAATAAAACAAATACTCCATTGTGCATCATGAGACTCGAACTTGAGCTCCCTTGCAACCTTGAACATGCCACTTACCACTGGACTACAAGCTCCTGTTGTGCCATAAAACAAGCATTAATACTAATAAGGCCTAAATGCCAGTGTCCAGGTTCATTTAAGAGAAAACTAAATTTTTTTTGCAAAAGCTAAGACTTGAACCCAGGCTTCTCAAACACTCCCATACACGCCCAAATCACTTAGCCATTAAAGCAAACAAGTAATTTGTGTCATTTTCTTGCACACATAAATATTTATGTGCAGTCTCCTAGCTGATCCTATGCTCAAGGTCCATTCCTTCTAGGCCCAAATTTGGGGCATTACAAGAGGGATTATCTAAACATCAAATGGGGAGGCAACCAAGGAGTGAAAATCAAGCGCAAAATTGACAAAACCCTCCTTACCAGCCTCCACCATTACAAAAAAAATCTTGGGTAATAACCATATTGTATGTGATCAGCAATTCAACCGGTTAGAAGGCGAGATGCAAACAATAAAAATAGACAGTCAACAAGTCTAAGCTACATGTGAACGAGTTAAATCTCGAAAGGACAAAATTTGTGACCAGATGAGCCAACTAATGGCTATGTTTCAAAAACAAAATGGCCAAAGTATCCTCAATAATACGGAGAATAATCCTTGAAAAGATGGGAAGGAGAATATAAAGGCGATCGCTTTGCGATCGGCCAAAGAATTGAAACCGCCAAGTATGCCCATGCATGAAGAGGAAAAATCGTTTGAAGTTGTTGATGAATCCATGGAGGAGGAAGATAACCATGACCCTATCGAAGAGATAGCCAAACCAGTGTCTGATCCTATAATCACAAAGCCAAGCACAATGAGGGCACCACTCTCGACAAGACTAGAGGACGAGAAAAAGAGGGACTAGGTAGATTTCATAAAACTTCTCAAATTATTTAAATCCCTCAATGTTTATTTACCACTCTTAGAATTAATTAATAAAATCCCGAAATATGTCAAGTATATAAATGAAATCATGGCACGACATAAGAAAATGAAAAAGGTTGAGTAAATTGATATTGATTCCTCACGTAGCACTTTAATCGTTAAAATGATACCCTTGAAATTAAAAGATCTGGGCAGTTTCATGATTCCAACAGAGATAAGGGATCGACATTTTAACAAAGCCCTTTGCAGTTTAGGGGCCAACATAAATTTAATGTCCCTATCTATAGGAAACTCATACTCGGGAAATTAAAGAATACCTCTATAACTACAATTAGCCTATAGAGGTTTGTACATCCAAAAGGTATACTTGAGGAAGTATTGGTCAAAGTATGGGGTTCATAATCCCCGTCAATTTTATTTTCCTTCCTTTTGAAGATGATCCAAAAATCCCCATTTTGTTGGGTAGACCATTTCTGGCCACTTCTAAATCGTCCATCTATCTCGAAAGAAATGAGCTAATAATGAAAATAGATGGTGAAATAAAAGTGATCAAATGTAGTAGTGATTCCTAAAGTGAGGGACTAGTTAGGGAAGAGTGTTCTGTTTTATTCGATTTAACCTCTAACAACCTTTATCAAAGGTATTTTCCAAGTTGTGTGACTATAGGTGTTCAGAATGTAAGAGAAAGGGATAAATTGTGAGATCCTTATAGGAACAGAATTGATTGGAAGGCCTATGATGGTCGTAAATGAAAATTGAAGTTAATGGTAAAATTCAAGGAACTATCAGACAAGTTTAGTAGCATTATATAGTTGTTAAACTATTAAAATTTAATCAATTTATAAAATTTGTAAACTAGTTTAAATTTTTTGTTTATAGTTATATTTTAGGATAAGTATTGTGTAAATTGCATGTTAGAATTTGAAAGAATCAGGTTTTTGGATGTATCAAGATAAGTAGAAGCTAATCGAGGACAAAAACAAACGACCGGAGGAGTTTGACACATCTCGAAGGGCTAGAAGCAAAGTCATGTCGTAACATGCCAAGGCTATGGCGTGATGATAACTCTTGAAAAGAGTTATATTTTAGGCCTCTAGATTGAATTAATTGTTTGTTATTAAGTAAATATGTTTGCATTTTTAGGATATTTTTAGAACATTGCATAACAAAACTTGGATTGTGCTATAAATGTCATTATTTGTTACTTCTATTATTGGGGATGTGGTTGGCAGTAGGTGTAGGATGAAAAAGAGAAGAGAGAAAGGAGAAAAAAAATGAAGTAAAGTATTGCCATGGCAAAAAGTTGGTTAGATTGCCAACAAGAATGCCATGGCAATTGCAGGAAGATGACGCATAACTCAATCCACGTCACTCTCAGGTAGCTGTGATTGTACCAGATAAACCACCCTAAAAAAGAGGAAGCAAAAGATGTATGCTGATAGGGATGGACCTACCCTATAAAGAAGGAAAGAGAAAATAAAAGAGGGGACGAGGATTTTGTGGATAGAGGATTTATAGAGCCATTTTTCCCTACATCAAATTCTCCTAGAAAATTTCAGGGAAAAGAGAGGAGGGGGTAGTAGCTTACAGAGAAAAAATCATAGACGTAAGGAAGGGTAAGAGAAATATGCCTTGAGTTTTGCATCAAATTTCAATATTAAAGTGAAAGCTGGAGTAGTGAAAGCTTCCTACAATTCTTCTTTTATTTTCAAATTTGAACTTTGCGATTCGTAAACTTGAATGATGATGTTTAATGGTTTTATTTTGGATTTTAATGTCCAATCCATGAGCTAAATTTCATTGGGTTTGAATTATGTAGGTGAATTTTTACTATCTTTAATGTCCATGGTTTAATTTTGAGTAGATATTGTTTCATTCGATTTTTTATTATTTTAAATTCATGCATGCAAGCTTTAAACATTGATGATTGCATGGTATGTTAATAGATCTGATTGAATTCTGAAAAGATTAAATAAATTGGATTATTATTAGTTGATACAGGCGAGTATTCGAAGGAATATTCACAACACTCTATACGTAAAAGTTGCAATCATTACAGGGAAAGAACGAACAGTCTGGATATCATTCTTGAGTTACATAGACATACAAAAACTCAGAATGATAATTTAAATTCTGTCTCTCGAAAGAAGCAAACTACAGTAGTGAATCCCTGAATAGTAGAATAGTTAAGATTTTGCATTTGCATTATTATGATATAAAAAATAAAACATAAGTAATTCCAATCTTTATCATTCAACAGTAAAAATCCTCCCCATTAATTCTTTGAGAATTGCCACATCATTTCAATAGCCCTAGCATTTTTTAATTCATAATTGATTTTATTAATCCATTCATTAATTCCCTTCATCAGTTTTCCACCTTTTTCTTTTGCACAATTTAATTAGTCAACTTCATAGTAATAGCATAACCAATTTATTTTTAATCAATTCTGATCCTTTTAGAGATGATACTCACTCATCACTTTATTGCTTGATTCAACATGTATACTTGCACATTCGCATTACACATTCACACACGACAAGTTTTTGGCACTGTTTTTGGGGATCGATAATATTGGTGAAAATTTGGTTTGTTATTACCTCTTTAATTTTGTTAGTTTAACTTAATTAGTTTTTTTAATTTTTATTTTTTAGGATTTTTGTTGGTGCATGAGTATAGATAGTTTTGCACTTGAAGAGTATTCTTTTGATCCAGAAATTGGGAGAACCTTAAGAAGAAGGAGAAAATAGTTGCTAGAAATGGAAAGAATTACAAATGATTAAGTTAGAGAAGAGCCATTACACCAAAATGGAAGGGATTCTGATAGTCCTCGAATACTAAATGACAGAGACAAACCTATCAGAGAACATGTAGCATCGATCTTGGATGATCTAAATCAAGGAATTGTCAAGCCGCATATTCAAGCTCAATATTTTGAGTTAAAGATGGTGACGTTTCAAATGTTACAAACTATAGGGAAATTTAGTGGGTTTCCTACTAAAGATCCATGGTTGCACTTTAGACTTTTTTTGGAAGTGTAACACCCCAAAAATCTCTTATATTTATTTTTGTGTGTTTGTGACACAACTGTGTATCTGCTTAAGTGGTTATGTGTTCTGGGTGTGTGTGTTAGGTCCCAAGTTCAAGCCTTGTCTTGGGCAAAATTTTTGTTTTTATATGAATAAATCCCTATCTTTGGCCAGTAGGCTTATAAGGATAAGTGTGTAAAAGTTTAGCAGAATGGGCCTACTAGTCTGGTGGTTAAGTTGTTTGTTAAAGTGTTGGAGTTCCTGTGTTCGAACCCCTACGCGAGCAAGGGAATTATTTTTGCTCGAGGCCAAGTGGGGTGTTTGAGTAAAATGGGATTCTGAGTAGAAGAGTTTGAGGGGAAGTGAAATGATATTAGTGGAGAGTTTGAGGGAGAAAAACAGAGGATTGGGAGTTATCAATATGAGGTAACTCATTTTTGGTTTTCTTTCTGAAAAGAAGGAATTTTCAATGTTGATTTCTTTTGTTTTCTCTTGGATAAATTTTTGCTATTCGTCATTTCCCTTTCTGTCATTTTTCTCCTTTAATCTCCCTTTTTTGCTGCTGATAGTTCAATTGATTTTCCCTGTTTCCCTTATCTTTTGCTTACTATCCATCTTCTTCCTTAGCATTTTACGTTCGTGCATTTTCAGTAAGTGGGTTCTCCCTTAGTTCTATCATGATATTGATAAAGTGGTTAACGGAAGGGTTGTTTTTTTCACGTTTAGGTTCAGATCGAAGGGCTAAGCATCATTCATCGACTTTTTAAGGGCATGAAATTCCTGCAATTTGGAAGAAGGTAATGGCTTTTCGCTCGAAAGTTAATTATCTTTTTTTAGGTTAGATGATTCGATTGTTTTAGTGATTAAACGAATGTATATTTGTATTTCTATGCTTGGGTGTGATCATGGTTGTGTCAGCAGTGAAAACGAACCAGGTGTGTACCCGAAACACTGAAAATGCATCTTAGTGAAAAGCCAAAAAATCTCTCTGTCGGCGCCACACAGGTGTGTGGTAGCCCGTGTGGTAGGCCATGTGCAAGGCTGTTATAATAGTCTGAATTTGGCCCTAATCAGAACAGTGGTTTTAGAACCACAAATCTGAGTCCGTATAATAATTTAATATTATTTTCTATGTCGTTGATATGTGGCTAAGCATGTGTTAAATTTTCGTAAGCTAATTCGTTCGTTTGTGTGTTTAATTTTAACAAAAGACTTAATCGCGTAAAGTGCAAAAGTTACAAACTATAGTGAAAAGTGCTCAATTGTTAATGGTTTCTTAATATGGGATCCTTAAAGGGCAAAAAGTCCACTTTCTAACTTAGTGGCTGGTTATGTACACAAATAGCCTTGTGTAATAATATTATTTATTTTATAAAGTAAGGTTAATTTAGTAATTAAATAAATACATAATATATATGTTAATTAAAACACAAAATAGGCATATTTTGTTCATCTTTCACTTGGCCGAATGCATGCAAGAGAAGAAAAGAAAATAGCTAAGCTAAGTTCAGCACATATCTAGCTAAATTAAGGTATGTGATTAGTTCGGTTTATGCTAATTTTTACGTTTTTGAGATCATTGCTTTGAATATTAGTTGACCCATGTTAGAATTTTTGAATTTGAGCATGTTTGATATTCGACCATGGTTTGATGTTTGTGATTTATGATGTTTAATGGAAAAATATTAAAAGTAGGTTAGGAATTAACAAGTTTTGAACTGGAAATTTTGGTGAAATTGAGTATTTAGGGCTAAATTGTAAAAATAAATTTTTAGAGTGGTTCAATTGCAAAATAAATGAAATTTATGCATTTGTATAGATGTATGGAAGATTCGACCCTAAAGGATTGAGTACAAATTATGTGTGTTTTGTGTTTTGTATAATAGGGATTAAATTGTAAAAGTTGTAAATGTTAGGGGTAAAATGGTCATTTGCCTATTTATGTGTTTTGGGATTAAATTGAAATGAAATGTTCTTGAATGATCTTAATTTGAATATGTCTAGATCAATAACAAAGAAAAATGGACTTGGATCGGGGAAAGGCGAAAGTTAATGAATAGCCAGTTTTAGCTGTCCGACGATTTCCAAGGTAAGTCTATGAGCAATTTAACATCGTTAAAGGTATTTATAACATTGATTATATACCGAATCATGAAATTATGCTTGTAAAACTTGTCTTAGCCAAATGTGGATAGTGAGAATGAGATGAATTGTTGTTATAATTTAAACCGGGTTGATATGTTTAGGTGATTGAATAATGTGTGACTTTGTTAATTTGGGCAGCATTATTGAAATGTATATGAGATGATAAAATATTGAATCGGGCTTCAAGCCTAGCAGGCCTCGTGCCGGTGAATTGTATCAGGCTTCAAGCCTAGTAGGCCTTGTGCCGGTGAAGTGTATCGGGCTTATTGCCTAGCAGGCCAAATGCCAGTGATCAAATGTCAGACCTCTGGTCTAGCAGGCTTAATGCCGGTGTGTATTTCAGGCTTTGATGCCTAGCAGGCTTAATGCCGGTGATGTGTTATAAATGGAGAATTCATGAATCATAGTAAGTTGGAACATGTTTAATTTAATAAGCTAAAAGCTCAAGTAAGTATAAACCTTGTATATTTGTAAGGAATAAGGTGAGTTGGTATATTACCATTTGAATTAAGTATGATGTGATATAGTTGATAATTCGGCAAGAATTCTAATATATGCTATTGAGCTTACCATTGATGTGTATGAACATTATATAATAGAATGTGAGTTTAGATATGTTATTTTGGAGAATCGGCTATAGGTGAAAATGTTAAAGTTAGATTAGATGTGTATGCATATGTGTACAAATGAGTATACGTGATTGATATGTATGTTGTATTCATTTGATTTGGAACATGTGAATACATATTATATTTCTACGTTCGATAAATTACAAGTTTACTGAAATAAAATGATAATACTTAGGATAAGTGAATTGATAGTATTTAGTCATGATGAATTTACAAGTTGAAATGTTTATATTAAATGCTATAAACCTAATGATTAAAATGCTTATATGTTTGGATGTTATATAAAAATTGCTTAAGACTTACTAAGCTAGTAAGCTTACTCTGTGTGTGTTCAATGTTCAGTTTTATAGATTTTGGTCAAGCTAGGAGCTTGGGGAGCCGTCAGCAAAGTCAACCACACTATCATCTATTTGGTACTCTTTTAGTTTGGTTTTTGGATAAAAGGCATGTATAGGATTGGTAAGGTCTATGTTTGTGTTGAAAACTTTGTCCTTATATATATTTTAGCCATGCGAATATGGCTTATCTCCTTTGTTAGTTTGGTATTGAGACATATGGTTTTAATGATCAAATGGTGTATATGTTTATGTCATTATGTTGCAAGGGTTGTATGGATTTTGGTTAGCTTATATTTGGCTATGGTACATGTGCATATAATAGGTATAATGTGGTCTCATGGTTAACGGTATTTCGGGCTAAAATAATGTTTTGATAATGTATAATCAGTCATGGCATACAAGTGAGATATGTTTGTTATGTTTATTACGTTCTGTGTTCAATTATGTTTGATGGAAACTTAAATTCATTTTTGGTAAAATGTTAAATGACACATGCAATTGGTAAATGTGACATGATTAATTGATTTGAAATGATGAGTATAAGATGAATATGTATTTAGATAGTTTGATAAAGTGATTTGTTGGAAATGATAAAAATGCATGAGTGGAAATGATATTATTAAGTTATAATAATGTATATATTGTATAGTTATTTTCGGTTCAACTATGTGCATGCAAACGAATTTAGGTGTACATTGATCTGATTGATTATTAGGATCTATTTGAACTTTGGTATAAGCTATGTACATGTAATTGCATAAATGTGTCTTTGTATATTTGGCCAAGTAGATATGTACTTATATAATATTTATTGAGCTAGTAGGTTTGGACATATGTTAATATCTTTTATGCTGGTATATTCGACCTTTTAAGTGAGTTAGTATAAGATGATATTTGGATCATCTTATTCAATCAAATAGATACGGTTGGTTTAATTGTTTGAGTACTTCATAAGTAAATAAAGATATGGTAAACGAGGTTTACGGTATTTGCATTATTATGTGATATTAATAAAATGTACTTTGCATGTTTAGCTTATGTTTGTCAATGCTTGTGCCGTATATGATTTAGTTTTAGTAGAACAAGTATGTTTTATGCATATGTAATTGTTTGCTTATATGTGTATCATTATGTAAGTATGATTTAATATAATTTAATTGATTGAATAAAAGTTATGATTTAACTGGTAATGCTCGTAACCCTAATTCAGCGACAGATACGGGTTAGGAGTGTTACAGCTGTAAGCAACAACACGATCGTGAGATCGATGAGCTAGGTCGTCCGCAGGCTACACTGCTATGTAATGGCCAAGCAAGGCCGTGTGCGAGACATACGCTCGACCAATTAGGCCGTGTGGGATTCTAGGCCAGGCCATGTGATCCACACGGCCAAGGCCAATTTGGGCCGTGTGGGGCACATGGGTGCATGGGCCCACAAAAGCAGACAACATGGGCGTATGAGCCCATTTTCACTAGTTTATTGCTAAGGTTGCACAGGTCACTCTAGACGACTGTGAACCTATTGTTGGGTCGGTAAGATTACCAAGAATCCTAACTGAATGTCTGTGTATTGAGCAAGTTGTTTGTACTATACTGTATAAATGTGATATGCCATGATTGGACATTACATAACTGAATGATACATTGTAACACCCCAAACCCGGCCCATACACCACGACCGAATTTAGAATGCCACTGAAGAAAACGGTTAAAAAGATTTTGACTTAAAAGTAAAACATGAAAATTTGTTGCCATTTGTAAAACATTGTTTGTTTAAAATGCCAAGTAAAAATTTGATTGTTACAAAATATCCGGATTTAAAACTTTAATATATATTTTTAAGATATGAGTAGCTAAAAATAAAATCATTTCCAAATAGTAATTTAATCGTCAATCCACTAAAACATAATAACAAACTTCAAATACTTTAAGTGGTCCTTATTACATCAAATAATTATTCAAAAATACTTAAAATATAAAGTATTTAAAGTAAGTAAAACGTCTTCTGCATGGCCACCTTTATGTCCGCTCCAGCCCGGTCCAAGCATCATATATCACCTGCGATGTTTGGTAAAAATTTGGGTGAGTCAAACAGACTCAGTGTGTAATTAGTCCACAGATTTCCACCCACGTGGTCTTAGCCCACAACCATACCACATCCACATACCACATTCATAAAATAATGCAAATAAGCCATATGATTCCACAAATTGGGCTTGGCCCATTACCATACTAATCCACATACCACATATGTTTATGCAAAGTGCACCCAACCCAGCCTAGGGTCCATCCTCTACACACCCCCGTATCCAGCCACCACACACCAGGGGATTACTAAATCAACCCTCCAACCTCTACACACCACTTTGGCAATTAATTCCGTCCACGTGAAATAAGTCATAATAATCCACAACGCGACCTCAATCAGCACCAATCCACGATGTATCTCATAGCTAACATCAAACCACGATGAGGCACATAGCCGTCACCAACCATGATATGGCACAAAGCCTATACCAACCACGATGAGGCATAACGCCAACCATCAATCCACGTGAGGCTCGTAGCCATCACCAAACCACGTACATAAAGTACACCCTGTCCTTCTTTCATATTCATATCCCACCCCATGCACATGCAATATACGATAGTGACATAATAAAATAATACATGAACATGTTATTCGGCATACCACACATATACACATATTTTCATCAGATGTAATACTGACCTTATTATCGACATACCCCTTTTTAGGGTAACCATCACATTATTGCCACTGCACTTATCAACATATACACATAACACATGCAAATATGACATATAACAGGAAATTTGTGGGTTAATCACACACCGATAACTCAAGTGTTACACTCACAATACCGATGCTATCACTAAGCGAAACTACTGCTATCGCCTATAGTCCTACCTACTACTCTTGGCCCACACCACGGTGGCCAATCCGTATGGCGGATCGAACGCTTAAACTTAGGGATAGGGACTACCCCTTTTCCTCCTTGACTGGCACTCGCATCAATCGAAGAGTACTCTAATCAAAACTGATTAATACAAGATCTTAAACGAATAGAACTACAACTTGACAACCTTACCAAATGGATCAAAATCCCAAAAGCTTCTGCTTACTCCTGTCGATCTGCCCCTAAACAATTCTCAGTCAGAAATCGGCTAACATTAATAACCAAAATGGCTTATGGTCGAATATCACAAACCACCTACCTTGCTTATCTAAATCCTGAAACTATCACTTGCTCCTAAAGTTGTCGAGATCCCTACTTAACCACTGTTAGAATCGGCTATAAGCAATAATCCATGAAAATGGCCCTTGGCTAAATACTGTATTTGATTACCTTGATGCATCAAATCCCAAGAGACTCATTTAATGCTCCTTAATGTTGGCTACATACAAAAGACACATATTATGGCACTATGAACATTCGGCCCTTCTTAAACCAAGGCCTAACTATTTGATTTTGACACACCAAAAGAAAGAGAACCCAAAATCGATTGCTTAAGGCAGAAAATACTTACCACTACATGTTGCTTACCACTAACCACGTTTGAAGAGATCAGGAAAGAATAGTCGACAGCCCCTCCTTAGAGAATCGACTCTTGAGAATGAGAATGGTCTCGTAATAAGGTAATAGTATGAATTAAACCAAGAAAAGAAGGAGAAGAGCACTATCTGACACTTTCGGCTTTAAGGTTTCAAAAAAAAATAGAAAAGAGAAAGAGAGAATACAAGGTTCGGCTATGGATCTTCACATGTAGATGAAATATTCAGCTATCAAAAAGAACAGGTATGGAGTTGAAGTTATAAGAAAGAAAAGAAGAATGGAATAGGCTTAGGAGAATTCGGCAGTGGCTTTTCAAAATAAATGAGAATAGGAGAGGATGATTAGGGAGAAAAAGTGCACTAGAATGAAGAACAAAAATGCCTAAACTTTCACTTATGCACATTCGGCTTCTACCCCCTTCACTTGACCGAATTTGTCATCCAAAGAGCCCCACATTCGGCCACTACATCTTCTCTTATCATATCCCTTATTTCTCTCCTACTTTCTCTCCAAACTACTCATTCAAAATGATTTGAATGAGCCAACCTTTATCACTTCTCCCTAGCCGAATTTTAAAAGAAGAAAACAAGTCTTATCCTCATCCTTTCAAAGTCCACATGCCGTCCAACTACCCCTCCTCCTTGACGCAAAAAGAAACCCCAAAATGCTTCCTCTGCAGCTCGAACCTCCTTCCTCCTAAAGCTCCTTTTGACGCAACCTCCCCCTTGCACCCCTGTATCTCCAAGCCACTTTACCACATGATTTCTTGTGTCCTAAACTCCACCATTTATTCCTTTAAGGCCTAACTCCTGTAGCTCCCCTTTCTTAGACTTAAAACCTAATGTTTTCTAAGACATCCTCCTACATCCTAGGGTTCTCAAAAACCCCTAGAACACATCCAAACACACACTAAGCCCACTATCACTTGAATTATGCATTAAACACATAACCCCTAAATCCCAGATGTTACAGTTGTACCCTCCTTAAAAACAATTTCGTCCATGATTTAGGGGATTGCCTAAGAAATGTGTCTACTACCACTGATCGCCTTAGAAAACTAAGTACGGTCATCTTTCTAGATACGATTTCAAAGTTCACAGTCATGGTTCCAAACACCTCACTAGCAATACAAGAACGAGCTGACTTTACAACGAACAAGGCAATAAAGGGTATTCCAAAAAAATAAAGAACTTACCCGCTACCACATCTGGCACATCTTTCTCCTCACGATGCCTGGCTGCATAAACCAACCCTGGTTGTCTCACATCTGACCCCTCAGCACCTCTGCCTGGTGTTCCACGACCTCGACTGGAACCATTTCCTCCATGGTTCGGACCACGACCCCTCGTCACTTACTGACCACTTCTGCCTGGCTGTACATAACCCTGGCCTATTGTTCGAGCTCTATCCATCACCTGAGGACAATTCCTAACCAAATGAGCCTTAGATCCATGCTGGAAACATTTCTTACTATTTCACCAGCACTCTCCTGCATGAGCTTTCCCGCACTGAGCACATGGACGACTCTGATTCTCAGTAACTAATACAGGTGCACGCACAAAATTCTCAATCCTTGGTCTTTTCTGAAAATCCCCAGATGATGCTGACGGTCCAAAAATCTACTTGTTCCCGTTCCTATCCTTATATCGGTTATGTCTCTTAGTCCCTTTTACTTCTTCAGCGATCCGAGCTTTCTCCACTAGAATAGCTAAGTCTCTTTCTCTCTGCGGAGCAATCAGCACCCGTAGCTCATCCTGCAACCCATCTTCGAATCGGACACACCTTTCATAATCAGTAGCCACGATCCCCTTGGCGTACTGACTTAACCGCACAAATTTTGCTTTATACTCTGCTACCGACTTACTTCCTTGCACCAAGTTTAGAAACGCTTTTCTCTGCGAGTCTAAGTAACTAGCTCCATCGTACATCCCTTCAAACTTAACCTTAAAATATCCCCAATCCAATCGATCTGCAGGGGTACCCTCTCTGACAGTGAGCCACCATCGATATGCCTCATCCGAAGGCGGTAAACAAGACACCTTCGACTTTTCCTCGGTGAGTGCAGTCTAAATCATCCATGATTCTTTCGAGTGCCTCTAACCAATACTCCGTTACATTCGGAGCCACTCCAGAGACTCCTCTAAAAACTTTGGCTCCGTTTGACCTAAGTCTCTCTGACACTGACTTTCGAGCCGCATTTCCCACACTAGCTCCTACCACTCGCTCTAGCACTTTCGCAGATAGCTGCGATCTTTAAATCATCTCCTCCGTCGATCTTGGTCCTTGGCCTACCTTGTTGGTGGCGGCACATCATTTCCTGACCCATGGCCAGACCCTACTGGTTCTGATACTGTCATTCTACCCCTACCACGTCCACGACGACCACGTCCCCTAGAACTCATATCTAACGTCGTGATTTAATCTGATTTAAGAAATTTTATGCATTAGTATTTTGTTCCACTGATTATCCGCGAACAATTTTATGAAAAGAAGTTTTTAGAAGTAGTTCTTCGATCAATCAAAGTTATCGACTCAAGTTTATTATTACGATTGAGAGTCACATTCATTCATCCACAACATTCAACACACTACTTGCATTTTGTCCGCTCCCAACCAGTATATTTTCGTCATTTGTAGAGGTGTGCATGGTAGGGTAGGCCGGGTTCGGTCGAGCCCAACTAAAATTTAGGCCCGTTCATTGGGCTCGGTGGGTAAGACCCAAAAATGGGCCTAAAATTTTGCCCAAGCCCGACCCCATATAAAATACTAAAACTCGAGGCCCATTACAGCCCATATTAATTTTTATATTATTTTATATAATTTTAAATATATATAATACATCAAAATATTTAAAAATCAAAATAAATATTTTTCAACAAATTGAGAAATAAATTTTAAAAAATATGTAGACTTAAATAACACTAAAATATATGCAACTTAACAAGCAAATTCTTCTAAAATAATAACAAAATTAACAAATACTTTTAAAATAATAACAAAATTAACAATAAAATAAGTTTTATATAATATCTAAACAATAACAACAAAATAATAGAAACATAATAGTAAAATGGTAGCAAAATAAAGAGAAAACAATAAGAAAATAATATTTAAAAATATTTTTTGCCTTTAATGAATTGGTAAAAGTAAAAGTGGGCTCAGGCAAGAAATTCTTACCCGAGGCCCACCCATTTTTAAAGCAGGCCTCATTTTCTGTCAAGCCCATTTTTCGGCCTATATTTTACCCGAACCCTCCCATTTTTGGACGGGCCTTGGTAGCCAAGTGGCCCACCATGCTCACTCTAGTCATTTGTCTTACGAGGTATTTTAATAATAAATCGAGGTCAATTCAAAATCTCAAAAGGCATTCCTAAATTTTCAAAACTCATGGATATTTTTGAAAGAAAAATTTTCCAAATCAAAGGTATCGCGGACATTTTGGAAATCGGGGTTATTTTGGTAATTTCATAAATTAGGGGTAATTTAGTAATTTTCCAAATTAGGGTATCTTGCTATTTCGCAAATATGGATTTTTGGTATTTTGTAAATCAAAAATATCTTTGCAAAAGTCGAGGGTAGTATGGTAATTTTACAAACCAAGGGTATTTTAGTAATTTCACCACCAGGGATATTTGGGGTAATTTTTGTAAATCGGGAGTGATTCGAAAGAAATGTTTTTCAAAATCCTATTTAGTGGGTACATTTCAAAGGGGTAATTTGGTGATTTCATAAACTAAGGTTTTTATAAAACAGCAAGGCTAGTCCCTTTCGGGTTTTAATTATTGGGTTTAGCCAGTAATTAAGTCCTCTTGGTTAGGGTGAACGTTCACTACGCACCAGGTAGGATTCGAGTAAAGAGGAGGTGAGTCACTAGGACTACTTAAATACCAAGCTCTTGCCGAATCCACTCCTAGACATGCGCACAACTGTTGCCACACCCTAACTCCGGACTTACTCACAGGTTTGTTTGATTGCACTTAAGTCTTATGTATCTTGTGTTGGAGTAGACTAGTCCTAGGGTTCAATAGCCCTATTCTGCTAATCTACGATCCCATAATGCCCATAAAGTTCACATATACAAATTACTTTAGTAGCTAGGGGTACTTACAGGTGGACTTGGTAGGATATCTGGGTGCCATGCCGAATAACTTTGAAAATGTTTATGAAAGTCCATGTTTTTGAAAAGCCCATCTTTGAAAATGTTTTTGGGCCCAAAACCCTCAAAGTCGAGTTTTGAACTGGGCTCTGATACCAAAACTGTAACACCCCAAACCCGGCCCACACACCACGACCGAATTTAGAATGCCACTGAAGAAAATGGTTGAAAAGATTTTGACTTAAAAGTAAAACATGAAAATTTGTTGCCATTTGTAAAACATTGTTTGTTTAAAATGCCAAGTAAAAAATTGATTGTTACAAAATATCCGGATTTAAAACTTTAATATATATTTTCAAGATATGAGTTGCTAAAAATAAAATCATTTCCAAATAGTAATTTAATCGTCAATCCACTAAAACCGAATAACAAACTTCAAATACTTTAAGTGGTCCTTATTACATCAAATAATTATTCAAAAATACTTAAAATATAAAGTATTTAAAGTAAGTAAAACGTCTTTTGCATGGCCACCTTTATGTCCGCTCCAGCCCGATCCAAGCATCATATATCACCTGTGATGTTTGGTAAAAATTTGGGTGAGTCAAACAGACTCAGTGTGTAACTAGTCCACAGATTTCCACCCACATGGGCTTAGCCCAAAACCATACCACATCCACGTACCACATTCATATAATAATGCAAATAAGCCATATGATTCCACAAATTGGGCTTGGCCCATTACCACACTAATCCACATACCATATATGTTCATGCAAAGTGCACCCAACGCAGCCTAGGGTCCATCCTCTACACACCCCCGTATCCAGCCACCACACACAAGGGGATTACTAAATCAACCCTCCAACCTCTACACACCACTTTGGCAATTAATGCCGTCCACGTGAAATAAATCACAATAATCCACAACATGATCTCAGTCAGCGCCAATCCACGATGTAGCTCGTAGCTAACATCAAACCACGATGAGGCACATAGCCGTCACCAACCATGATATGGCACAAAGCCTATACTAACCACAATGAGGCACAACGCCAACCATCAATCCACGTGAGGCTCGTAGTCACCACCAAACCATGTACATGAAGTACACCCAGTCCTTCTTTCATATTCATATCCCACCCCATGTACATGCAACATACGATAGTGACATAATAAAATAATGCATGAACATGTTATTCGGCATACCACACATATACACGTATTTTCATCAGATGTGATACTGACCTTATTATCGACATACCCCTTTTTAGGGTAACCAGCACATTATTGCCACTACACTTATCAACATATATACATAACACATGCAAATATGACATATAACCGGGAAATTTGTGGGTTAATCACACACCTAATAACCTGAAGCGTTACACTCACAATACCGATGCTATCACTAAGTAAAACTACTGCTATCTGCCTATAGTCCTGCCCTGCTGCTGGCCCAGACCCTGGTGGCCAATCTCGTATGGCAGAGACTGAACGCTTCTTAAAGTTAGGTATAGGGACTACCCCTTTTCCTCCTTGACTGGCACTCACATCCATCGAAGAGTACTCTAATCAAAACCGATTAATACAAGATCTTAAACGAATAGAACTACAACTTGACAACCTTACCAAATGGATCAAAATCCAAAAAGCTTCTGCTTACTCCTGTCGATCTGCCCCTAAACAATTCTCAATCAGAAATCGGCTAACATTAATAACTAAAATGGCTTATGGCCGAATATCAAAAACCACCTACCTTGCTTATCCAAATCCTGAAACTATCACTTACTCTTGAAGTTGTTGAGATCCCTACTTAACCACTGTTAGAATTGACTATAAGCAATAATCCATGAAAATGGCCCTTGGTCGAATACTGTATTTGATTACCTTGATGGATCAAATCCCGAGAGACTCCTTTAATGCTCCTTAATGTTGGCTACATACAAAAGACACATATTATGGCACTATGAACATTCGGCCCTTCTTAAACCAAGGCCTAACTATTTGATTTTGACACACCAAAAGAAAGAGAACCCAAAATCGATTGCTTAAGGCAGAAAATACTTACCACTACATGTTGCTTACCACTAACCACGTTTGAAGAGATCAGGAAAGAATAGTCGACAGCCCCTCCTTAGAGAATCGACTCTTGAGAATGAGAATGGTCTCGTAATAAGGTAATAGTATGAATTAAACCAAGAAAAGAAGGAGAAGAGCACTATCTGACTCTTTCGGCTTTAAGGTTTCAAAAAAAAATAGAAAAGAGAAAGAGAGAATACAAGGTTTGGCTATGGCTCTTCAAATGTAGAAGAAATATTCGACTATCAAAAAGAATAGGTATGGAGTTAAAGTTATAAGAAAGAAAAGAAGAATGAAAGAGGCTTAGGAGAATTCGACAATGGCTTAGCAAAATAAATGAGAATAGGAGAGGATGATTAGGGAGAAAAAGTGCACTAGAAAATGCCTAAACTTTCACTTATGCACATTCGGCTTCTACCCACCTTCACTTGACCGAATTTGTCATCCAAAGAGCCCCACATTCAGCCACTACATCTTCTCTTATCATATCCCTTATTTCTCTCCTACTTTCTCTCTATACTACTCATTCAAAATGATTTGAATGAGTCAACCTTTATCACTTCTCCCTAGCCGAATTTTAAAAGAAGAAAACAAGCCTTATCCTCATCCTTTTAAAGTCCACATGCCGTCCAACTACCCCTCCTCCTTGACGCAAAAAGAAACCCCAAAATGCTTCCTCTGCAACTCGAACCTCCTTTATCCTGAAGCTCCTTTTGACGCAACCTCCCCCTTGCACCTTTGCGTCTCCAAGCCACTTTTCCACATGATTTCTTGTGTCCTAAACTCCACCATTTATTCCTTTAAGGCCTAACTCCTGTAGCTCCCCTTTCTTAGACTTAAAACCCAATGTTTTCTAAGACATCATCCTACATCCTAAGGTTCTCAAAAACCCCTAGAACACATCCAAACACACACTAAGCCCACTATCACTTGAATTATGCATTAAACACATAACCCCTAAATCTTGGATGTTACGTACATTGCATGGGGACGGGTTGATATTGATTGGAGGAAGTGTAATGAATGGCTTCGAGCTGAATTACTGGCAGCACAGTAGCCAACTACTGTTTAGTGCCACAACCGGTACTACTTGGAGTGTAGGGATGGGTGGGTTGATTATATCCCAACATAGAGTGTATGGTTGGGCGGAGATGGAGTGTATAGGCTGGTTGGGTCAGATTTTCTAATTGCATATCTGTTACTGCTACTATACTATGATTGGCTAAGGCCCTAATGCTCACTGTTACTGAAATAGGCTAAGGCCTAAATTAATATTGATTCTGATATTAAACAAGGCTTAGGCTGAACTAAGATTATCTATTATTGTCTATTTGTTTGCATGGGGATTACACACTGAGTTTATGTAAACTCACCCCTTCTGTTTAATCTGTATAGGTAATCCCCAGACATAGGCGGACCGGTGCAGTAGAGGGCTTAGTGGTGGCCACACGACCCCTTTTGCTATTTGATACTTATTTACGATTTTTAGTTTTTTTTGTGGGTATTTTTCTATAATAAAGGCCTCTATGGATTTTTACGTAAAATTTGGATTCTATATTATTTTCTGTTTATATCTGCTAGAAGTAGGTAAAACAAGGGTTTTTAAAAGAAATGCATGTGTTTTAGCAAAATACCCACTGGGACACAAACTGTTTTACAAAGCTTTCACAACATATAATGTTTTGAAAACTAACGACTGAATTAGAATCACGATTTTAGAATTAATAAAGGATAATGAGGAATTCTAAACTGAAAAAGTTTTAAGCAAAGTTACAGTTTTATAACACACTACCATGTGACATAACCAGATTCGGCCATAACGTTCAGGCCGGGTTTGGGGTGTTATAGGAAGTCTGTGATTCATTCAGGCAACAAGGTGTTCATGATGATGCCTTGAGACTAAAGTTATTCCCTAATTCATTGTGAGATCATGCCAGAGCATGGTTAAATGCATTGCCATCAGGTACGGTGGCATCTTGGAATGAACTTTGTCAGAGGTTTCTACTAAGATATAATCCTCCAAACATGAATGTCAATTTGAGGAACGATATTACGTCCTTTCGGCAATCTGAGGATGAAACATTATATGAAGCATGGGAATTATTCAAGAAGTTAATTAGAAAATGTCCAATGCATGGTTTTCAACATTGGACGAAAATGGAAATGTTTTACAATGGATTGTATGCGCATACAACGATGGTGGTTGACACATCTGCCAATTGGACTTTGCTTGATAAATCATATAATGAGGTATATGAAATGTAACAGTCCAGTTAGTACCCTAGTCGAACAGTGGTTTCGAGACCACAAATCTGAGTCTAAATAATATTTTAATATTGTTTTCTATGTCGTTGATGTGTGATTAAGCATATGTTAAATTTTAGTAAGTTAATTGGTTCGTCTGTGTGCTAAATTTGACAAAAGGATTGAACTGCATTAAATGCAAAATTTGTATGCTATTTGCTAAGGTGCCTATGTGTTGAGGCTTATTCAGGTGGAGGCCTTATGTTGTTATAAATCCATTTATAAGATAATGGATGATTAAATGACAAAATAACCTTATTGTTATTTGTCTTATATGTTTAATGAAAGTAAAATGTATAATAATATGTTTTTAATAGAATAAACAAATGAAAAGATGAATGTTATCATCTTTGTGGTGCAGAAAGTTTGAAGAAAAAGAAAGAAAATATCTATGCTAGGTATCAGCTATTAAAGTCTTTGATTCAAGGTATGTTTGATCTCGATTTTTGATAATTTCTATGTTTTTGCAATCGTTGGTTTGTATACTCTAAAACCCATGCTTAAATTTATAGAATTTATGACGTTTGTGAGATGAGGCTTTGAGGAACTCATGTGTTTTGTGAAGGATAATAGTGAAAAACGAAAGACATGTGTTTAATGAACATGTTTTGTTCTTGAATTTTTGATGAATTTAGCTAATTAGGGCTAAATTGTGAATTTGATGAAATGTATGAACTCGTATGAGATATATGAATACTCGGCTAAGCATGAGTATATGGTGATTTTGTGTATTGATAATTTTGTGAATTGGGGACTAAATTGTCCAAATGTGAAAATATAAGGGCTAATTTGCAAATTACCGTAAATATGTGTTGTTTGATTGAATTGAATGTGTTGGTAAATAAAGGATTACATTTGAATATCTATAGATCAAGAACCGAAGAAAACAGACTTAGATCGCGGGAAAGAAAAGGCAGTTGAATAAATGAGTCTGAACGAATATCTGAATCTAAGGTAAGTCATTATGCAAATAAACTTATTTGTATTGAATTATGTATGTTCATGTGACTATTGATAACGATGAATGTTTACGAGATGATGTGTACATGAATTTCGAGATAAGATCGATATCGTGACAATGTTCAAGAAGTCCCATACGAACCTAGGAATAGATAGGATTAGCTATGTCATGACATAGGTATTAATTAAGTGATATCATGTAAGACCACGTCTAGGACATTGGAATCGATATGAGATTTATATGAAATGTCATGTCTGGGACATTGGCATCGTATTAACTCGTGTAAGACCCTGTCTAGGACAGTGGCATCGATAATTAAGTACATATAAGACCTCGTCTGGGACGTTGGCATTGTACAACTATTCTGACCAATCTGAGTAACCTATTAGATTTCGAACGGTTCAATGGGAAAATCAGAGATATGAATGTCTATGTGATATGTAAATCTATTTCAGGTACGTTTGATATGCACACTAGGTGTGTGTAAAAGGGTAAGTATCTATATGAATTTACTATGATGAAATGTGTTATTGAATATAAGAATGTGAATGTGATACAAGAATGGAAATAAGCTTGAATGGGCTAAGTACTTATGTGATATGTGAATAAAAGTTATGGCAAGCTTTGTGTAAGCAAATGTACCAAAGTTCATGTGATTAATTGGCTATGAGAATTATAAGTACCAATGTATTAATTTGGTTATATGTATTATATGTTATGTTTATTTGTATTTGGCTTACTAAGCTTTTGAAAGCTTACTCTGTGTTTGTGTTTTTTTGTTTTATAGATCGTTAAAGCTACTGAAGGCTTGGGGACCGTCGAGGATCATCATCACACTACTCAACTTGTTTTGGTACTTTTGGAATATATATATAGCTAGATATGAAATGTATAGGCTAGTAATTTTGGTTATGTTTGAAATGTGTATAATAGCCATGGGATGTGGCTAGATAAGTATTGGAAATATGCTTGAGCAAATATTAAAATGATGTATGTTTTGGCATGGATAGATAGCTTATGAAATAGTTATAGATTTGGTAAGCATATGAATGCAACATGAGCATGTTTGATTGAAAAATGGAGTGGATATATGAATGAAAAAGATGGATGAAGTATACTTAATTGCATATGTGTTTAGTTGTACAAATTGGCATGGTTGGAGTTGCAATTGTAGGTGAAGAATTGATGATTCTTTGATATGTTTTGGTTGAAAAATTATGCATGAAATTATTTGGTAATTTGATTGTAGAGATTGACCCTAGTAATGGTGGCATTATGGTGTGCCTCGTGACCGTGGGATTAAGTTAGTAGCCGGCCTAAGAGTGCATGGCCTTGGCACACAGATGTGCCTGGTAGCCGTGTAATTTAGTCAGTATATGGCCTAAGAGCACACGGCCATGGTACACAGGCGTGCCTAGTGGCCGTGTGAAAAAGTCAGTATACATGCCCTGATTTGGCACGGCCAAGACACATGGGTGTCTCTAGTGTCCGTGGGAGACACACGGCCTTCCCACACGGGTGTGTGTCCTGCATAACTTTGAAAAGTTTTAAAATTTTGAGAAGTTTCGTAAGTGTTCGGCCTAGTCCCGGCCCTACTTTAAAGCATGATTAGGGTCTCGATGACTTATTTAAGGGATACTTTTATTGCAATGATGAATGGTTGAATGTAATGTCTGTAAATGTTTTCAATCTATTCAGTAACGCCTTTAACCCTAATCCGATGATGGATATGGGTTAGGGGTGTTACATGAAATTTTGGAGAGGATAACAAACAACGATTATCAATACCCTATTATAAAAGTAAGGACTGGTAGAAGAGTTACTGGAACAATGGAACTTGATGCGATTACTTTGCTAACAGCTCAGGTATTATCTTTAACGAATATGATTAAAACACTGAAAAGACCAATTACAGCGAAGGAAATGAAAATAGATGAGTTAGCATGTGTTTATTGTAGAGAAGATCATGTTTTTGATGAATGCCCATCGAACCCAACCTTAGTTTATTATATGGGAAATTTGAATCAAAGCAACAACAACCCATATTCCAACACATATAATTCGGGGTGAAAGCAACATACCAATTTTAGTTGGAGTAATCAAGGGGGAAATTCCAACAATGTTATTCGGCAGAATTTTGCGAGTGCACCACCCAAATACAACCAGCCCATTCAGAAAGGCTCAGCAAAATTCAACTTCGGGTTCTTCATCTTTGGAAGCTCTATTGAAGGAATAAATGGCCAAGAATGATGCTATCATTTAAAGTCAACCTGCATCTTTAAGAGCTTTAGAAAATCAAGTGGGGTAAATTGCCAAAGCATTAAGCTTAAGACCGCAAGGAGCGTTATCGAGTGATACTGAAAATTCACAATCTCAAGGGAAGGAGTAGTGCGAAGCCATTACACTTAGAAATGGTACGCATCTACTAGGAGTTGTTAGTGATACCACTATTGAAGAAAGTAGTTTGGATTTTACAAATAAGAAGAATTCAGAACTAGTAGTGGGGTAGGCTACAAAAAAAAAAAAAGCAAGAAAAATGTTGAAGCAGATTTATCTTATATTGCCAATAAAAATTCCACGGCAAAACAACCTTAACAAATGGAAGGAAGGCCAATGCCACGTTTTCCTCAGCATTTCCAAAAATCTAAGCAAGATTTTAAATTCAAGAAATTCTTGGATGTCCTGAAGCAATTACATATCAACATACCATTGGTGGAAGCATTGGAACAAATGCCCAACTATGTGAAATTCATGAAAGATATCTTATCAAAGAAGAGATGGTTAGGGGAGTTCGAAGCTGTTGCTATCACTGAATGGTGCAAAAAAATGTTGAGAAACCAACTGCCACCAAAACTGAAGGATCCAAGGAGTTTTACTATACCTTGCTTTATTGGAAATAATTATGTAGGCAAAGCATTATACGACTTAGGTGCAAGTATAAATCTAATACCTATATCTGTTTTTAGGAAGTTCGAATAGGGAAGGTGAGACCTACAACTCTCACATTACAATTAGTTGTGTAACACCCCTAACCCGTATCCGTCACTAACTAGGGTTAAGAGGCATTACTGATCATTTCAAAATATTTCATATCATTTTACAACACAAAGTCAATCATATTCAGACATATCATAAACATAAACATATAGTCCCTTAATGAGGTCTACAAGACCTTAAACACATGTTAGATAGGGGTCGGGACTAAACCGAACACATACAAAAATTTTTAGAAATTTAAAGATTTTTCAAAACTGCAGAGGTCACACGCCCGTGTGGGTAGGCTGTGTGCCTCACACGGCCTCGGACACGCCCATGCGTCCAAGCCATGGCAAAATAGGCATACTGTAACGACCTGACTTTGGGCCTAGTAGAATTGGGCACAATGGACCTTGGGTGTAAGGAGTGTTTACAATTTTTTAGAATAAGAGAACGGCATTATTTCAAGTTGGAATTATTAGTAAGGCGATTTTGGAAAGTTACGGGGTTTCTAGGAAGTTTCGGGTTCAAGTTAGGCTATAGGAAAATTTTAGTGTTGAAGCACTTAAAGGGGAGAAGGCAAATGGCGTCTAGCATAAGGGAATGAGTGGGTAACTTCCTAGCACAAGAGGAGCTAGTAGCAAGGTGGTGAGGTATCACATGAAGGGGCTTAAGGGCTAGA
This sequence comes from Gossypium rotundifolium, assembly GCA_025506655.1. Taxonomy (NCBI): domain Eukaryota; kingdom Viridiplantae; phylum Streptophyta; class Magnoliopsida; order Malvales; family Malvaceae; genus Gossypium; species Gossypium rotundifolium. Next base: position 94,930,277 of record CP106732.1, on the reverse strand, counting down.
GTTCGAATCCCATCTATTGCAACCTTTGGGATTTAATTTTTTATACTAACCAAGTGCTTATGGGGAGTGTTGGCCAAGCTTTGAAGATGGTAAGGAAGACTTTTTATTGAAGGAAATAACACAAGGGAGAAGAGTAAGAAGGATATCAAGGAGAGAATAAGGAAAGGAAAAAGGTAAGGGAGGGAACATGTTGGCCGATTTTGTGGAAGGTGTTTTGTAAAGAAAATTGGTCAACCATCATCTTTTGGTAAAGGGATACATGGTTTGGTAAGGGGGGAAAGAGAGCCAATATAGTTTTGTAAGTTTTGGGCCATGTAAAGTTTTCTTCTTTGGAGCATTTTGAGTTTTCTCTTTTCCGAATTTCTTCCCTCACTTGCCAAAACTCTAAAGCCAAAATTGTGCACCTTTCTCCTTTTTTTGTCGAAACTTTCAAGCTATTCTTTGCTGCTACTTATCATTCTCTTAGCCTTGGTTTCGGAAGTTGATTGGTAAGTGGGTGATTAGGCCGAATATTGGTGGTAAGATGTTACTCTTTATTTCAATGTTTTGTACCGCTCATGTGATTCTATTTTGTGGTGATGATATCAACTTCTTGCTCTTGTGGAAGGGCCGAATATTGGATGAAGGCTAACCCCTTTTGTACATCACTTATTTATTTTTAGGAACTCGTTGCAATAGCCAAAGTGTAAGGTTGGACTTTAGAACCTAGTAGGGAAGGATCACGATTGTGGGGGCAACGAATAGTGGTTCTTTAAGAAATCCAAATCAGGTGTGTAATCTCACACCTCTCTGAATGTTTGCATGAAATTTTCTGTGATTTGGTAGAAAGACCGAAAAGCTGAAAATCGGCATCTGTGACCACTCGGAAGTGCATATGTTCGTAGTGGTAACCATATTTTACAATGAAATAGTGTTTGATTAGCAACAGTAATGTGATTTTGAAAAATCATGAAAAATAGGAGAAATGGAATTAGAAAGTGATTAAGATATAAAATTAAATCTTATTGTGTCTATTTTTATATGAAAGAAATAGAGTAGGAAGAGGAATTTTATATTCTATGATATTTTAATTTTAGTGAGACCGGTTCTGAATGACTTTGTGGTTCCCTATTCTGTCTCAGAAAAATCATTCAAAACTGTACAAAGTGAATTATGAGTTATAATTTATATGTATAGATTCCTTAATGAGTCTATTTTCAATAGAAATAAGATAAAGCAACATATGAAAACTGTACAATGAGATATTTGAATTTAGGCTAAGAAAGGTCAAAACTATTGGTCAGTGAAACAGGGGAACTTTAATGAATAAACTGAACTAAATGGCTAAGTCAAAAATTCTGTAAAAATTGTAGTAAGAATATATATGAGTCTAGTTTCAAGGAAAATTTATGGATCTAAATTTCAAGTTTTCTAACTCGAGTTATAGTTAATTTAGTTAATATGATGCGGATGGACAATTTCAATTTTTATGTCCCAATTAGTAATTAAGTTCGGGGTTACGAAATTACCAAAATAACCTTGGAGGGTAAATTATCGAAATACCCCTGGGTTGTGAGATTACCGAATTACCCTTTGTGGGTAAAATTATCGAATTACCCTCGATGGGTAAAATTACCAAATTATGAAAATGCCCCTATGGGCCGAATTACAAAAATGCCCCTATAGGCCGATTTACCAAAATGCCCCTATAGGTCGATTTACCAAATTGCCTCTATGGGCCGAATTGCTAGAATGCATTAGTGGGCCGAATTACAAAGTGCTATAATGGGCCGATTCACCGAAATGAATTCCTGGATTAATGATTGATGTTCATATATGTGGATATTATGCTTTATTATATGTTGCACGTTACATATTGCATTGGTTGGGAAAAATTGAATGAAGAGAAGTGTAGCCTGGTGGCATTACCCCAATTTGTTCATTAATGTGCTTATGACTCTGGTGGCTCAGCCAAAAATATTATAAAAAGCAGTTTGACTGCAGCATTTCTGGTGGCTCAGCCACAAATACTATAAATGGCAACTTGCCTGCGAATTGGTGTGAGCGGCGGGGTGGCTTGACTTGATCCCCATAGGTGTGATTGGCTGGTCGGGGGTGTGATGGATGGATGGGTTGGGTTGCATACATTGCACATATATATACTGTTATGTAAATGGGTTTCGGCCCAAGATTATACTATATGGGCTCAGGTCCACGATATTGCTTTACAGGTTCAGGCCCAGTGGATGACGTTAATGGGATTATGCACTGAGTTCTAGTAACTCACTCCTTTTCCTTAACCCTTGCAGGTGATGCTCAATGATGTGGACTTGGGCCATGGATGACTCGGTGGAGGCCATACTTCAGAAATGGTGTTTTGAACTTTAGATTTCTAATTACGTTTACTTTATTACTTTTACTATTTTGGGTTTTTAAGTTGTAATAAGGCCTATGGAATATTTTATTTTTGCTTTATGTTTGACGTATTTATTATTGTTCTCGAATTATTTTAATGGGGATTTTCTAAAAGCATAACCAACGGTTTTCCAAAATTAATTAATAAATGGATTTTATAACAAACTTTTATAAATAATTTAACTCGAATTTTCTTTCAAATTATCAACGACATTTTCAAAAGTCACGGTTTTAAAGTTCACTACCTCAATTTTTGATTCATCAATCAACCCCTCAAAAATAGTTGTATTTCATCAAATATTTACATCCAAACTTGTTTTCTTAACTATAACCAAATAACACTTATTTTAATACAAATCACAAGGACTTTATACGTTTTCCTCATGTGACATGTCAGATTCGGTTGTACACATGGGCCGGGTTTGGGGTGTTACACATACATACTGACTTGTCCACACGGCCTGAGACACACCTATGTGCCTCACCTGTGGTCGACACTGACTTGCACCACACGGCCAGTCTCATGCCTGTGTGTCTAGCCAATGGTCGAGCCTGACTTGTTTCAATTGGAAAACTTAAACAACACGGTCGAGCCACACGCCCGTGTACTTAACCGTGTGGGCAATTATAGGCCACTTACAAGACCAAACTTGCCACCCACATTTAGTATCACCTACAAGCCTCAAATCATATGCATTTACACCTCAAATGGAAACCAAAACATACCAACATATGCACCATTTAATCATCATCTATACATCTATTTTCATACTCCATTTCATCTCACATAAATTCATCCACAATACCAAATTTCACATCCTAAATAGTATATATCAAGTATCATATAATACATACCATAAGATCATATTTAAGCCTCAATTCTCAACAACCATTTAAGCATGAAACATACCATACTCATCATTCACTTAACCCACACACATATATATATACTAACATCATTCAACTTTTAAGCCATATCTCATGGAAAGATTTATACCACTCAAAACATGCCACATTCAATAGCCTATACATGCCATATACTACATATATATACACATCTTTTCAAAAGTACCAAAATAGATAGCCGTTAGGGTGATTGAGTCGTTGACGATCCCCAGATCTGAGTTAGCTTTGCTGACACTATAAAACAGAGAAACACATCACACAATAAGCTTTTAAAGCTAAGTAAGTTAGTAATATAATACATTCAATTCAATAAATCAAATACAGTATACAAAGTTAATCCATCACATAGATCATCTCACAAATATACACACCATATAATCCATAGCTAATATACTCACTCAACCATTCATAATTCCTTTACAATTTCATCAACCACAAAGGTTCAATACATAACTTAGCTGACACATAGTTATTCACCAGTCATGCTTCTCAATGCTCGATATTACATTTTGATCAACCTTTGTTAATCATTCGATTTAATCGCAAACTTAGTGCCAATTTCATAGCCGAAGCATAAATATCATCGCACACTTAGTGCCTATACTATAAACCGAACTTATCTCGGCATCACACACAGTGCCAAATTAATAAACTGAAGCTTCAATTATTTCGCACACACAGGGCTAATCATCTCTGTCTCGTTTCTAATTATGCACACTTAGTGGCACATTACTCGATTCAACACATAACATTTCTATTCCAAAAATCATACAATTATTCATTTCATAGCACTTAAACATAAATTTAAAAAACATATTATATCTGAACTTACCTCGGACGTCAAAATACCTAAACTAGTCAATCAATCAAATACTTTGTCTTTGCCTTGATCTCGAACCGAATCTCTCCTTCTTGGTCTCAATCAAGCTAAACCTTAGCCGAATATCAAAGCTTCAATGGTTATTTCTCTTTTCTATTTTCGGTGGAAGAAAGATGAGAAAATGGCCATCTAATTTGTTTTGTTTAATTATAATGACTTAATAACTCAATTACCATTTTAACCTTTAATTAAAACATTAAAATTCCACTAATATAAGCCTATTTTTGTCCATCCCATCTATCAATGGTCTAATATCAACATAACGACCTCTCAATTAATAAACCATGCCAAATAAGTACTTTAACAACCAGCACACAGCTTTTACATTTTATGCGATTAAGTCTTTTTTGCAAATTAAGCACACAATCGATAAAATTTTCATACAGAATTTTCACACATGCTCAATCACATATTGTAAACACAAGAAATAATATTAAAATATTTTTTTGACCTCAGATTTGTGGTTTCAAAACCACTATTCTGACTAGGGTCTAAACCAGGCTGTTACAAGTTGATTATTTATATGCACATCCAGAAGGTAAAATCAAAGATGTGTTGGTAAGAATTGAAAATTTTATTTTTCCAGCAGATTTTATTATTTTGAAATGTGAGGCTAATAAAGAGGTACCAATCATACTTGGGAGACCGTTTCCAGCAACCGGTATAACATTAATTGATGTATAAAAAAGTGAATTAACAATGAGAGTTAATGATCAGCCCATACCTTTAATACTTTTGATGCTATGAAGTGTGTAGATATAGGCGAAGAATGTCACACTATTGAGATTGTTGACACAATAGTTTGGGAAGAATTTGTAACAACCCATTTTTCAGTGGTGTCAGAAATAGTGATATCTAGGCCACAAATTTGACGAGTAAGTTTGTAAATATTATTATTTAATATTTACGAGTCAAATATGGTTGTAAAAAGGTTTTTGATATGATAATTTATGTTATATAAATGATTAATTAAATTTAAGTGGTAAGACCCTAAAGTTAAATTGTTTTATAAAATGAGATATCGGGACCTCATTTCTATAAACCGAGTAGTTAATATTGTTTTATAAATATTTTTGGAGAATTATTAAGGCCATATTAAAGTTTCGTTAAGAAATTTTAACATTTGCATGCTTAATTAAGTAAAACGGACTAATTTGTAAAAGATGCAAAACCTAGTTGCTATTTAATTTTAATGATTTAATGGATTACTTACTAGAAGTAGGTGGACTTATATGACAATTAGACCATGATGAATTATTATGGCTGGTCAATGCTTGTTTTTATGATAAGTATGTGTTATTTTTATTAATTAAAAATTTTAAAGTAATAAAAACATAAAATAAGTAAAAGACAAAAACAAAAGAAACATTTTATTCTTACCATCTTCTCCAAACCATCGATATACCATGGCAAGAAGAACTAGGGATTAGCCATGCTTCAATTCATGCATGGTATGTAATATCTGGGATTTAAGGGTTATGTATTTTCACTTAAATGTATGTGGTAGCATGCTTGTGTGTGTTTTGAATGTGTTTTGGGGCTTGGGAACCTTGGGATGTAGGTAGAAGCCTTAGAAAATATTTGATTTTAAGCCTAAAAGGGAACTAAGGAGCTAGGACTTAAGTAGAGGCGTGAGGTTATGACACAAGTAAAGCCACAGTAAAGTGGCAAAGAGTAGGGTGCAGGAGGTGGCGCCACAGGGAGTGTGAAGGAACCCGTGTTCAAGCGACAAGGAAGCATTTTGGAGCTTTTATTTTTCGGCAAGGAGGTGTAGTGATGGACGGCACAAGGACTCTGGATGGATGAAGTGTAGATTGGGTCTGACAGCTCAAAGATTCAGCTAAGTAGGAGGAAAAGAAGGGATTGGGAGGAGAGATGAAGAGTTGGCCGGCAAAGGGACTTTGAAAGGGTCATATTCGGTCATGCATAGGGGAGCTAGTGCCGAAATTTCTTAGTCTCTTTACTCATCCTTAGACCGAACCCATCTCTCTCCCTTTTCTTCTCTTTTATTTTGCTAAGGCCGAAACTTCTCTTTCATTCATTCCCACCATTGCCGAAACTCTTAAGGTCCCAAACATCTCTTCTCCATTCTTTTGACAAAAGCCGAATCATTCTTATTGATTCCTTTTCCATCTTTTCATATTGAAAAGCCGAAACCCCTTTGTGTTCTCTTCTATTCTTTCAAGTGTTTGGCTGAATATCATTAGCCTTATTTCTTTCTCTTCTCACGTGCTCTAAACTCCATACTCAGTGCCAAATCTATCTCTAGTTAGCTGAATCTTCTGGTAAGTAAACTTCCTACTTCTCTTCTCTTCTTGACTGATTTGGTTAGTGCCAAAATCTAGGAATCTAATCCCTCTTATTTTCTTTTGGCCAAACCATGAAGGAGATCTTTTGGGATTCTTGTAGCCGACGATTGAAAGGTGAGTTTTTTGGGTTTTGAGATCTACGGTAAGCAGGAGGTAACATTCGGCCAAGGGCCATTCTTATCGATCCTATACAATAATTCAAATCTGACATAAGTTATGTAGGGATATCGACATCTTCCAAGTCAAACGATAGTTTTGGGATTTAGGTAAGCGAGGTAAGGGTTTTAGCGTATAGATCTGTTTCTTTTTCATTCAAAAGCCGAAGGCTAATCATTTGTGTAGTAGTGCTTGGCCGATTACAAGGAAGTTTCATCACATAGCTTCGGGATTTGGTTGGAAACCAAATCGGCATTTAGGTAAGGATTATGGTTGTGCATTAACCTTTCGAGATTTGTTTGTATAGTCGAATGGTCTCTTTGCTAACCATCTTAGTGTGGGCCAAATGTAGGGAAGGGGATCTACTGCGTTAGATCGGGATTTTCAAGATTCGGTAATCGCGCTAGTAACCAGGTGTGTAACCCACCATCAATTCCCGATTAGTAGGAATATTGTTATGTAGATGTTAATAAGGCAATGAATGAATATGGCTAAGGGTACCATTCAATGGTGCAGTGTATTCAGGTATGTTACCCCTTAATACTCGTTAATAATGCTTATAAACATGGATATGAGAAAATATGAAATTTTGTTATGGACATGGGGTGAGGTAAATTGCATGATAGTTGTATGTTTTGTATGATGCATGAGAATATGGGTGATAATGATAAAGGGGAAGTGTTCCGGTGGTTTTTACCACATTATCCGACTTATGTCACCTATTATGAATTCGGTGACTCTGTCACTTTATTTGGTGGCTATGCCACGATTATAAGGGTGATGTGCAGTTAACTACAATGACTGCCTTCGATGGTGTGTAGCGGATGAAGGGTCGATTTAGTAATCCCCACGGTGTGATTGGCAGGTAGGGGTTATGTGTAGAGGTTGGATATCTAGGTGGGTTTGGGTTGCATCATTATCTATATTTGTTTTACGTGATTTAATATGCCTTGATCATTTGGGAGTCTGTGTTGGTTGTTACACACTGAGTCTGCTGACTCACCCTTCATGGGCTAACATTTTACAGGTGATACTCAGTGAATGGACCGGGTCGACAGGGACTTAGTGGTGGCCATGCTCAGCTCAGCATTTTCACGTTTTTTTATTATGTTTTCAGGTTTTATTCGGGTTTTGTTTTTGTTGTAATAAGGCCATTATTATTTAACTGTTTTATTTATTCGTTTTAATTTTTATTCTGGTACGATCAATGTTAGACAAGTGGTTAAACAATTTTTCGTAAAACTACTTCAAATGTTTTGACACATAAACAACTACGATTTTCACCTTAATGATAAGCTCTAAAATTTGGCATTTCATTAAACTTGTAATTTTTGAAATATGAAGATAACGTTTTAATACAAAATTAAATTACAACACAGTTTTCAACTTGAGAATAACCCAAACCTATTTTCTTCAAAACCACCAAGTATTTCAAGTTGACATAACGAGATTTAACTATGTTTTACTCAAGGAGCATGCCAGATCGATCAGGGCTTGTGGGGCCGATTTGGGGTGTTTGAATTTGGTGTCAGAGCCCGATTTAAAACTCAGCCTTGAGGGCTTTTGGGCCCAAAACATTTTTTTAAAATTGAGTTTTACTAAAGGATGAGCAGGTTTTCTGGCATGGCACCTGAGTCTCCTGCCCGAAGTCCACCAGGTAAGTACCCCTAACCACTGTGTGATTTGTATGTGGGTATTATGGGATCGTAGCTTAGTAGATTAGTAGCTATTGAACCCTAGGATTAGTTTACTCCAACACAAAATTACATAAAATTTAAAGCCTAATCAAACAAACCTGTGAGTGAGTCATCGAGTTAAGGGTGTGGCAACCGTTGTGCACATGTCTAGGATTGGATTCAGTGGGAGCTTGGTATTTAAGCAGTCCTAGTGACTCACCTCCTCTTCGCTTGAATCCTACCTGGTGCATAGTGACGGTTCACCCTAACCAAGGAAACTTATTCACATGCTAAATTGAATAATTAAAACCCGAAAGGGACTAGCTATACTATTTTATAAAAACCTTAGTTTTAAAATCATCAAATTACCCCTTTGATTTGTAAAAACTATTTTAGATTTTGAAAAAAAAAATTTTGAAATATCCCCGGTTTACAAAATTACCAAAATACCCCTAGTTTGTAAAATTACTAAAATACCCATTGCCATACTACCCTCAACTTTTATCAAAATATTCCTATTTTGTAAAAATACCAAAAACCCCTATTTTTAAAATATCAAGATACCCTAATTTGGAAAATTACCAAAATACCCCTATAGGACAAATTACTAAAATACCCCTGGGTTGAAACGGACGAAAATGTTCGAGTGGTGAGTGTGTGTAGTAGATACTATTAAATGAATGTGATTCTCTGAATTATGGTAGAAGATTTGAAACGAAAACCCTGAAATGATCGAAAGAACTACCATTAAACTTCTTTACATAAAACTTGTTCGTGGGTAATCAGTGGAACAAAAACTGATGCATAAAACTTTTTAAAGTAGATTAAATCGCGATTGTAGGCATGAGTTCTAGGGGACATGGTCGTAATGTGTGAGGGCGTGGTAGAGGCAGAATGATCGTATTGGAACCTGTTAGGTCTAGTCAAGGGTCCGAGAATGAGATGCCACCACTACCAGCTGCTGGTGTTGAATATCAGGATCAAACGGGGGATGATGCAGTATCGCAGGCAATGCTACGAGTTCTTGAGAGGGTGGCTGGAGTAGGTGGAGGTATGAGAGCTCAGAAATCTGTACCCGAGTGACTCCGAGCCAATGGAGCGGAGGTATTTCGAGGTGTATCTGGTGTGGCACCCAATATGGTCGAGTATTGGTTGGAGGTGATGGAGCGAATTATGGACGATTTGGACCTGACTGCTGAGGAGAAACGAAAGGGATGGTGTCGCTTCTCCGCGATGAGTCATACCAGTGGTGGCTCACGGTTCGGGATAGTGCTGCTGTGGATGATCTCACTTGGGAGTATTTTAAGGCGGCATATCAGAAGAAGTATATTGGGACTAGCTATATTGATGCACAGAGGAAGGCGTTTCTGAGGCTGGTTTAGGGGAATAAGTCCATAGCAGAGTACGAGGTAGAATTTTTACGGTTGAGCCGGTATGCTCAAGGTATCGTGGCCACAGAGCATGAACGATGTGTCAGGTTCGAGGACGGATTGAGGGATGACCTGAGATTGTTGATTGCTTCACAGCGAGAGCGAGAGTTCTGTGTTGGTAGAGAAGGCTAAGGTAGCCGAAGGGTTAAGGAATCGTGAGGCGAAATTGGATCGGAATAGACAAAAGAGAGGTTTTAGATCATCAGGGTCATTCGGGAATGTACAAAAGAGGCTTAGAGTTGATGGGCCGCGAGGTCAGCAGGTTGTTACGGGAGGACAGTATCGTACTTGTGCTCAGTGTGGAAAGATGCACCTGGGAGAGTGTTGGAAGAAGACAGGAGGATGTTTTAAGTGTGGATCCAAGGATCACATGATTAGGGACTATCCTATGAAAACAGACGGGAGCCGACCAATAAGTCAGGGTCTTAATCAGGCTGGAAGAGGAGGACAGCAGCCACCGTGAAGTCGTGGTCCGGTTGGCAGAGGTAATGGTTCTTGATGGGGTCGGGGAACACCGGACAGAGGTGTTGGTAACACAGAGGCAAGACATTTGGGTCTGGTTATGCAGTTCGTTGGAGGGAGGATGGTGGCCTTGCCGAACGTCATAACCGGTACGTTCCTTATAGCTGACAAGCCTTACTTTGCTTTAATTGATGTTGGCTCGACCCACTCATATGTTGCATGTAGAGTGGCTGAAACATTAGGTGTAGCATTTGAACTGTCTGTTAGGGAGATGACTGTAGTGAGCCCATTAGGTCAAACGGTAGTAGTGAATAGGATATTCCGGAGTGTGCCTCTAGAGATTCAGGGGGTGGTATTTCCGGCCGACTTGATGGAACTACTTTTTGGGGAACTTGATCTCATTCTAGGTATGGATTGGCTAGTGGAACATCGGGTTAAATTGGATTACGCAGCTAAGCGAATGGAGTTGAGGACTCCGAAGGATGAGGAGATAATTATGATGGGAGAAAGAATAAATTATTTGGCTAACGTAGTCTCCGCATTAAATGCTGATAAGATGACTCGAAAAGGGTGCAAGGCATTTTTGGCCTTCATGAGTGCTTTGTATGCAAAAGAAGAAGGAGTTAGTGGAGTGAGAACAGTAAGGGAATTTGTGGATGTCTTTCCGAAGGAGCTGCCTGGGTTACCCCCAGACAGGGAGGTGGAGTTCTGAATTGATTTACTGTCGGTTACAGCTCCTGTGTCAATTGCTCCATACCAAATAGCACTAAAAGAGTTAGTAGAGCTTAAAGCCCAAATCCAAGAGTTACTCGATCGTAGGTTTATTCGACCTAGTATGTCTCCATGGGGTGCACCGATCCTATTCGTGAAGAAGAAAGACGGGACTATATGTATGTGCATAGATTACCGGCAGTTGAATAATCTGACCATCAAGAACAAGTACCCATTGCCGAGGATAGACGACTTGTTCGATCAGCTTGAGGGGGCCGCGGTATTTTCAAAGATAGATCTACGGTCGGGATATCATCAGCTTAGGGTGAAGGAAGTAGATATCTATAAGACAGCTTTTCGGACAAGATATAGGTATTATGAGTTCTTAGTAATATCGTTCGGATTGACAAACGCCTAGCTACGTTCATGGATATGATGAACTGGGTTTTCCAACCCTACCTAGATCAGTTCATCGTTGTGTTTATAAACGACATCCTAATGTATTCCAAGTCTAAGGAAGAACATGATGAGCATCTCCGGGTGGTGTTGCAAGTGTTAAGGGAAAAGAAGCTAAATGCCAAGTTTAGCAAGAGTGAATTTTGGCTAAAGGAAGTTACGTTCTTAGGGCATGTGGTGTCTATGGAAGGAATAAGGGTGGACCCTCGAAAGATTGAGGCAATATTAGATTGGAAACCACCTAAGTCTGTGGCTGAGGTTCGTAGTTTCTTGGGGTTAGCAGGCTACTACAGGAGATTTGTTGAAGGGTTCTCATCAATAGCAACCTGCATTGTGAAGTTGTTAAGAAATGAGGTACCTTTCGTATGGGCAGATAAGCAGCAGGAGAGTTTTGAGAAGCTTAAAGAAGTATTGACAGAGGCTCCGATTTTGATTCAGCCGAAAGTAGGGAAAGACTTTGTGGTGTATTGTGATGCTTCCCATACAGGATTAGGATGTGTCCTTATGCAAGACGGGAAAGTGGTCGCTTATGCGTCTCGACAGTTGAGGCTATATGAGGTTAACTATTCGACGCATGATCTGGAGTTGGCTCCAGTAGTGTTCGCTCTAAAAGTGTAGAGGCACTATTTATATGGAGAAAAGTCGGTGATTTACACGGATCACAAGAGTCTGAAATACCTGCTGACTCAGAAGGAGCTAAATTTGAGACAGCGAAGGTGGGTGGAGTTGTTGAAAGACTACGACTATTTAATAGAGTATCACCCGGGTAAGGCAAATGTGGTGGCAGATGCCCTAAGTCAGAAAGTGGTGTCGGATCTGAGGGCGATGTTTGCACATCTTAGCCTTTATGAGGATGAAAGTTTGCTAGCAAAGTTGCAAGTGAAGCCAACATGGCTAAGTCAAGTAAAGGAGAAACAATTGGTAGATGGTGAACTCAGTGCTAAGCTGCTACAAGTACAAAATGGGGAGTTGGAAGACTATGGTGTAAACGGTGATGGAGTGTTGTGTTTTCGGGGCAAGGTCTGTATGCCAAAGAATGAGGAGTTAAGGTAAAAAATTCTTCAGGAATCGCATAGTAGCCCTTATGCTATGCATCCTGGAGGAAGTAAGTTATATAGGGATCTACGGGAGCAGTTTTGGTGGCCTGGTCTTAAGCGAAAAGTTACAAAATTTGTAGGGAAGTGCTTAACGTGTCAACAAGTCAAGGCTGAACACCAAGTACAGTCAGGATTGCTTCAGCCGATAAAGATTCTGCAATGGAAGTGGGAGAGAATTACCATGGACTTCGTTAGTGGGCTTCCCCTTACGCCTACTAGGAAGGACTCGGTATGGGTGATAGTAGATTGGTTGACGAAGTCTGCACATTTCATACCAGTGCGGGTGGACTATTCCCTGCAGAGATTGGCAAAATTGTATGTAGCAAAAATCGTGAGGTTGCATGGAGTGCCGGTGTCAATTATCTCGGATAGGGATCCGAGGTTTACGTCTCGATTTTGGAAAGCACTACATCAAGCATTGGGCACCAGGTTGGACTTCAGTACGACATTCCATCTGTAATTGGACGGCCAATCTGAGCGGGTAATTCAAGTGCTAGAGGATATGTTGAGGGGTTGCGTGATATATTTTAGAGGAAGCTGGGAGGAGTTCTTCCTTTAGCGGAATTTATGCATAATAACAACTATCAAGCAAGTATTCGGATGGCAATTGTCACGAAGTTATTTGTATGGAAAGAGGTGTCGTACTCTACATGTTGTACGAAATTGAGGAACGTCATGTTTTAGGTCTGGAGATGGTGGCAGAAGCGGAAGAAAAGGTTAAGGTAATTCGGGCACGCAGTTGAAGGAGGCATCGACGAGCGAAGTCATATCACGATCTTAAGCGGAAGGAGATAGAGTTTGCAGAAGGAGATCAAGTGTTTTTAAAAGTTTCGCCATGGAAGAAGGTGATGAGATTTGGTCGCAAGGGAAAGTTAAGTACCAAATTTATAGGACTTTATCGGGTTTTGAAATGGGTTGGACCAGTGGCATATTAGTTAGAGTTGCCTTCAGAGTTGAAGTAGATGCACGATGTATTCCACGTTTCGATGCTACGGCATTACCGATCGGATCCATCTCATGTAATACCGGTTCAGGAGGTAGAGCTAAGACCAGATTTGTCCTAAGAGGAAGAGTCGATTCAGATTCTGGAATGAGATGTGAAGGTGCTTCGAAGGAAATCAGTTCCTCTAGTCAAAGTGTTATGGCGTAACCATGGATCAGAAGAACCTTCGTAGGAGCCGGAGGAAGCAATGCGACAGCAATACCCTCACTTATTTTAGCCAAGTAATTTTGAGGTCAAAATTATTTTAAGGGGGTAGAACTGTAATATTCGGGATTTAGGGGTTATTCATTTTCACTTAAATGTATGTGGTAGCATGCTTGTGTGTGTTTTGAATGTGTTTTGGGGCTTGGAACCACAGGATGTAGGTAGAAGCCTTAGAAAAATATTTGATTTTAAGCCTAAAAGGGAACTAAGAGAGCTAGGCCTTAAGTAGAGATGTGTGAGGTTATGACACAAGTAAAGCCCAGTAAAGTGGCAAAGAGGCGCCACTTAGGGTGCAGGAGGTGACGCCACAGGAGTGTGAAGGGACCCAAGTTGACGACAAGGGAAGCATTTTGGAGCTTTTATTTTTTGGCAAGGAGGTGTAGTGATGGACGGCACAAGGACTCAAGATGGATGAAGTGTAAATTGGGCCCGACAGCTCAAAGATTCGTCTAAGTAGGAGGAAAAGAAGGGATTGGGAGGAGAGAGGAAGAGTTGGTCGGCAAAGGGACTTTGAAAGAGGCATATTCGGTCATGCATAGGGGAGCTAGTGCCGAAATTTCTTAGTCCCTTTACTCATCCTTAGACCGAACCCATCTCTCTCCCTTTTCTTATATTTTATTTTGCTAAGGCCGAAACTTCTCTTTCATTCATTCCCACCATTGCCGAAACTCTTAAGGTCCCAAACATCTCTTCTCCATTCTTTTGACAAAAGCCGAATAATTCTTATTGATTCCTTTTCCATCTTTTCATCTTGAAAAGCCAAAACCCTTTGTGTTCTCTTCTATTCTTTCAAGTGTTTGGCCGAATATCCTTGGCCTTATTTCTTTCTCTTCTCACGTGCTCTAAACTCCATACTCAGTGCCGAATCTATCTCTAGTTAGCCAAATCTTCTGGTAAGTAAACTTCCTACTTCTATTCTCTTCTTGACTGATTTTGTTAGTGCCGAAATCTAGGAATCTAATCCCTCTTATTTTCTTTTGGCCGAACCATGAAGGAGATTTTTTGGGATTCTCGTAGCGACAATTGAAAGGTGAATTTTTTGGGTTTTGAGATCCAAGGTAAGCAGGAGGTAACATTCGGCCAAGGGCCATTCTTATTGATCCTATGCAATAATTCAAATCTGACATAAGTTATGTAGGGATTTCGACATCTTCCAGGCCAAACGATAGTTTCGATATTTAGGCAAGCGAGGTAAGGGTTTTAGCATATAGATCTGTTTCTTTTTCATTCAAAAGCCGAAGGCTAATCGTTTGTGTGTATTTGTGCTTGGCCGATTACAAGGAAGGTTCATCACATAGCTTCAGGATTTGGTTGGAAACCAAATCGGCATTTAGGTAAGGATTATGGTTGTGCGTTAACCTTTCGGGATTTGTTTGTATAGCCGAATGGTCTCTTTGCTGATCATCTTAGTGTGGGCCGAATGTAGGGAAGGGAATCTACTGTGTTAGATCGGGATTTTCAGGATTTGGTAATCGCGTTAGTAACCAGGTGTGTAACCCACCCTCAATTCCCGATTAGTAGTAATATTGTTATGTATATGTTAATAAGGCAATGAATGAATATGGCTAAGGGTACCATTCAATGGTGCAGTGTATTCAGGTATGTTACCCCTTAATACTCGTTAATAATGCTTATAAACATGGATATGAGAAAATACGAAATTTCATTATGGACATGGGGTGAGGTAAATTGCATGATATTTGTATGTTTTGTATTATGCATGAGCATATGGGTGATAATGATAAATGGGAAGTGTTTCGGTGGTTTTTACCACATTATCCGGTGACTTATGTCACCTATTATGAATTCGGTGACTCTGTCACATTATTTGGTGGCTATGCCACGATTATAAGGGCGATGTGCAGTTGACTGCAGTGACTGCCTTCGATGGTGTGTAGCGGATGGAGGGTCGATTTAGTAATCCCCACGGTGTGATTGGCAGGTACGGGTGATGTGTAGAGGTTGGATATCTAGGTGGGTTTGGGTTGCATCATTGTCTATATTTGTTTTACGTGATTTAATATGCCTTGATCGTTTGGGAGTCTGTGTTGGTTGTTACACACTGAGTCTGTTGACTCACCCTTGTGGGCTAACATTTTACAGGTGATACTCAGTAAATGGACCGGGTCGGCAGGGACTTAGTGGTGGCCATGCTCAGCTCAGCATTCTCACGTTTTCTTATTATGTTTTTGGGTTTTATTCGGGTTTTGTTTTTGTTGTAATAAGGCCATTATTATTTAACTATTTTATTTATGTGTTTTAATTTTTATTCTGGTACGATCAACGTTAGACAAGTGGTTAAACAATTTTTTGTAAAGCAACTTCAAATGTTTTGACACATAAACACTTACGATTTTCACCTTAATGATAAGCTCTAAAATCTGACATTTCTTTAAACTTGTAATTTCTGAAATATGAAGATAACATTTTAATACAAAATTAAATTACGACACGATTTTCAACTTGAGAATAACCTAAGCCTATTTTCTTCAAAATCACCAAGTATTTCAAGATGACATAACGAGATTTAACTATGTTTTACTCAAGGAGCATGCCAGATCCGATCAGGGCTTGTGGGCTGGGTTTGGGGTGTTTCATGGTAAGCCATTTTTCACCCATTTCTAATAATTTTTATGTTTTTGAGATCATAGCAACTAGGTACAACTAATCCGTACCTTCATTTTTGAAACAATTAAAGATTTTGAATGTTATCATTATGAATCTTTGTGATTTTAGATGTTAAATGATGAATTTAAAGTATTAGTTGTTATTTATAAATATTTTGTTAAGTGATATTTTTGATGAATTTGCTGATTAGGGACTAAATTGTTGAAATAGTAATAGTTCAAAGCCTTGATGTGAAATTGTTGCAAATATGGGTTGAAATGGATGCTAATAACATTTTTTGGCATGGGTTTGCAATAAAAAAATGGTTAATTTGCATGTTTTAGGATCAGGGACTAAATTAAATAAAAGAAAATGTTAGGGGCAATTTCAAAAAAATGTTTGCATAAAATGAACTAATTTTACTATCTAAATCAATGAATTGAATGAAATTATTAATTTAGATCAAGAACGGGTAGAAAATCTAGAAAAGAAAATTACTAAATAGCCCTTATACTTTGACAGTTCTGTAATCTAGCTAGGTAAGTTTGTATGAACTGTAATAACTATAATGTTAATTAAATTGAATGTTTAATGTGTTGTTCTAATGTAAATATATCAATATATATATATATGTTATTTTGTAATTTATCATGCCATGAAATGAGGTAAATCCAACAATGTCACGACAATTATCGAGCCCCGTTTGAACCTTAGGAATTCGTAGGAAACAAATGACATGTCATTAGGGATTCTATGTTTTGGGTGTTGGTCTTAAATGTCCTACCGATGGCTCAGGTCCTGCATTTGTTGTGGATACTCCACAGCTCGTCTGAGTAGCATCGTGTAGCTTACATTTTGACCCACAGCTCGTGTAAGCAGGCCCATTTCACAGGTCATGTGAGCAATGATGTTAAGGAAAGGAAAGGTTACAGTTATATGTTTAGCACACTTCATGTGTGCTATCCCTCATATCTGATGGTATTCTAAATGGTTCAACGGGCATGAAAAGGAAGGGAATGGTAAGTGTAAAAAGAAATTATGTCATGTATTTATGAAAAGGTTGAAATGGTAAGATTCATTAAAAGTATGATATGTTCAGGAAAATTATGAGTTCAAATGAATTATATTCATGTGAAATGGCTTATCTATGTCAAATTCATGTGGATTGTGTTTGAATATGCTAACATGTGTTGTTGATGATACTTAGGCTTGTGCCAAGATATTGGTTGGATTGTATTATGTTTAATTTTAAAAGTTATGTATTGAAATGGTGAGTGTCCAAATGGAAATACGCTTATGTTCATGAAAGGCTGATAAGAATCAAGGTATGTGTTTTCTAATGGAATGGTTTATCATGTGGTTGATGTTTATGCTTATGTATTGTATTATGCAAATGAAACATGTAAGAAAAGGTAACGAAATAGTAAGTTTAGAGTTGTGATGTAATATGATGAAAAAGGGATTAATAGTTGAATGATGTACTTATATGTGAGAAACTTATGCATGCTATGAATGAATTTACCTAGCTCATGAACAAATATAGTAATTAGTGAATTGATATTCTTATTTAAGTTTACGTTAAGTAAATGAATTGGAAAGTAAGTAAATGCAATGATAAGAAAGTAAATGGAGTGGTTCCTAATATTGATCGTGTCAAACAGTCGAGTTTTAATATTTATAAAGAATGATCGAACCTGTAGACTAACTATGACAACAATTGAGGCAAGTGCACCTATCGAACAGTAGTATAGTTTAGGCAAGATTATTTTATCGAACCTAAAGGAACCTAAAAGTACTACTACTCACTTTCTTTCTATTATTTAGCCTAAAATATGGAGTGATTGGTTTATTAATCTAAAAAAAACTAATGAAAAACTAAACTAGATGCAAAGACAAAAGAATGAAACATTGGGAGAAGACTGTGGAAAACTCAGTTGATTTTAGATAATACCCTCAAGAAGAATCCACCTATGACTTCTCTTGTTATCTAACTATTAATTCATGTGACTTCTTTACTTAGCTTTATCCGTGAGACTCCCTAACCTATATTAAACCTTCTCCGAGGTGAATAACGTCTAACCTTAGGTTAATTAGTGGAACTCTCATTCTCTTATAATAACCCCTAAGGAAGCGATAAATCGATCAATGGACTCCCATATTAGGTTTCACCTAATCCAAAGAAATCTCGTCACCCTATCTCCAGGCGTCGATCAACTCCGCTTAATTATGCTAGATCTACTCTTAGGCAGGGTCTATTCCTCCTCCACCTAAGCACATCAGATTAAATTAAGCAACATAATTAAGAACAAACTAAGTACTTATCATATAATTTAGAAATCAAGTAACGAAGTCCATCACAGGTTTCATCCCCTTCAAGTATCTAAAGGGTTTAGTTCATAACAAAATAAGAAAACATCTCAAGAGAAAATATGAAACAAAACATAAGAAATCCCTAAAACCCCCTGAAGGAATTGAAGAGGAGATCCTCTATCTTAAGTAGAACTCCGGCTTTTTGAGATGGATCAACTGGCTATCTTCGAGTAATTCCCTGAACAAAAGCTCTAGTAGAAAACTCTACCCCCTATTTCGGCTTTTGCTGAGCTCCCCTTTTTAGTTGCTACCTTGGGTATTTATATAGGCTTTAAGATGCTTTACTTAGCTCCTACGTATCCTAATTCAAGTAGAATTCCTCCTAGGATGTTTAAGTAGACTTAGGAATGTGTTTCTTTTCCTCCAAGCATCCAAATCTGAGTGAAATTGCTCTTCCCCGCGGTAGGGGCACGGCCATGGTACATGCCTGTGTAAATCGTCTTCAGGCAGTGTCTCGATTCTATAGATTAGGGCACGGTCGTGTAAATTGTGGCATGACCGTGTGAAGTAATTTGATAAGGCACGGCCATGTGGCTTGAAGTCCAGGCCGTGTCGATTTCCTCTTTGGCCCAAACTGGCCCGTTTTAATCCCATTTCTCGTTCTTTTCGTCCTCGGGTGCTTTCTTGAGTATAAACATGAAAAAAAAAGGATTAAAAGAACCTTTTTACATAAATCAAGGGCTAAATCATCCAAAAGCATACTGAATATGGGGTTAAAATATGTTACTTTTACTGTTTATCAAATACCCCCACACTTAAGCTTTTGCTTGTCCTCAAGCAAAATTCTCAACTTACAATTAAAACGAACTTTCCATAATTCATAATTCCTATCGAAAATGTCTCATCATAATTCATAGATAATTTAAACATGGATAATTCAACTCAAAGAGTCCTAAATATTCAATCACGATAATTCATACCTTTGTAGTACGAAAACATAGGTATCTCCCCTTATCTGAATAATTACCTTTAATTTAAAACCGATAAGGATTGGCATCCTCACTAAAGGTTCACTCAAATCACTCAAAGTGTTTAAGGTTCAAGAATAAGCACTCATAAGTCGAACCTGAAAAGTTAATCCCATAGGCTTGCCTGAAAATCAAATCTCCACCACTGTATATGAGATAATACACATATTAAAAGGTCTTTATCAGGGTTGTAACGGGGCTAAGGTTAAGGGTGTGGATACAAGCTGAATTAGAGGGTTAGAATCGAGACTGACTTGACAAATTACCTAACTAGAAACAATGAACTAAATATAAATATTTAGATCAAATGAAAACTAAAAATACCACTATTGATAATTACTCTATAATAAAGAGTATTTCATCACTTAAAATTTGATAATACTTTAATACGAGCTTTTTCTTCAACAATTGGAATTTAAATGCTCTATACTACTAATATTGAATATTCTTTATTTTTATTTTTTAGAACAAACTAAAATATTACATCATAAATGATAAATGTATCTCTTGAACTAATATAATTCGGTAACTTAATCAAATCAAACCTTGATTAAAGGGTAGTCAAAAGAAAGGGTGATAACAAATACAAAGGGGTTTTGGGTTAATATTAGTGGGTGAGTCAATAAAAAGGTTGTTAGGATTCAACGGGGTTCACTAGGGATTAATTTGTGAAGGTAGGCTTTTTATGGAGTAAATGGATTAAAACCTAGGTGCCTTTATCATCTCAGTATATCAAACCAAAAGTGTGGTCTCGTCATGTATAAACGAGGCAAGTTCTAGAATAACAGTTCAAAGTTGACACACCCATAATCAATAAAGTGAGCACGAAAAAGAATATATGCTCTATAAGGCTCAAAATCTCACAAAAACTATGGGTGTTTTTGACATCAATCCCTGTAAATTTCAAACTTCAAAGTAATACTCAAATTCAGTTCAACGACCTATTAATTTTTAATCATCAATGAACAATTAATTATGACTTACTCTAAAACATATTAATACAAATCATAAGTCAATAGAAATTTCATCTTAATTAGTAATATGAGAAAAATACTTGAAAACAAGACTAAATTCATGATTTGAGAATAATGCAAAAAGTTAGGTACTTTTACCCCTTACACTTAAGATGTACATTGCCCTCAATGTACAAAGATAGATAAACAATTATGTAATAATAAAATCAAAAGAGAAGGGGCGAAGTAACACTTCCTGAATTTTTGGATGAAGTCTCTGAAAAGAAACCGGATAAGATTGGAGGTGAATGTGGGGAAGTATCTCAAACCGTTTGAAATTGAATCCTCGAAGTAGCCAGCTTGGTTTTATTGTATCCTAATCTAAATTTAAATGCCATTGAGAAAAAGGAGAAAATAATAAAAGAGGTAAAAATAAAAATAAAAATAAAAATAAAAATAAAATAAAAATAAAAATAAAAATATGAATAAAAGTAAATAATTAAATAGAGATAAGGTCTACTATCATGTGCCTAATCGTGGTGTCCACACGGCCACGGATGCCTAAATACAAGGCCAGTTAGTACTCGGGCTGCCTCCCGAGAAGTGCTCGTTTAAAGTCTTGAGCTAGACTTACCTGTTGTATGCACAATCATGGTTGTTTGAGGAGGTGGAAATCCTTTCTCATGCGATCAACTCGGTTATGGATATAAAGTTTAAATCGAGTAATGTTTACCTCAAAAGTGTTGAATTTAGGATTGCTTACCTCGACTGTGTCATATAGGAAGACATTAAGGACCTCAAAAGTGATTTCTTCATTTGCCTTAAGTTCTGAATTGGTGATTCGAGGGTCTTCCTTATTCAACAATACCTGATCCTCTATTTTGATGTGATTTGTTGTTCCTATTAGCTCGTCTAGGGTTTCCTTCGGTTTCACTTTGTGTGGTTTTGGTTCTTCTTTAAATGTGTTTTCCTCCCTTCTAGTTTGTCGATCCTAAGTCTTTGTTCCTCATATAATTCTTCTTTATTGGCACGAGGTCTATGATCTGACGTAGGTTTGTAGCTTTGTGGTGTTTCCTGTAATGAAGGTTGAACAAGTTGGTTATCAACTGAAATTGCTTTCTCACCTTTATTACTTGATGTTCTGGCCGAGTCAAAAGCTTGAAGAGTGACTATCTCGTCGCCTACATGAAGTATGAGTTCTCCTGCATAGATATCAATTTTAGCTTTGGCAGTTGTTAAAAAGGGTCTTCCTAAAATTAAGGGGATCGTGTTGTCGTCATCCATGTCTAAAACGACAAAGTCTACTGGGAATACGAATTTATCAATTTTGATTAGAACATTTTCTATTATACCCCTAGGAATTCTTATAGTTTTATCAGTTAATTGAATGCTCATCCTAGTTTGTTCGGATTTCCCTAGACCTCGTTGTTTAACATTTTGTAAGGCATAACATTGATGCTTGCCCTTAAATCTACTAATGCATTATCAATAGATAAACTACTAATTAAACATGGAATTGTAATACTCCCTGGATATTTTAATTTCCATGGTAGTTTATTTTGTAGAATTGCTAAGCACATTGCGTTTAGCTCCACGTGGTACTCTTCGTCTAATTTGCATTTGTTGGTCAAGAGGTGTCATAAAAATTTCTTCGAGTCTGGTATTTGAAAAAGAGCTTCAAGAAGGGATAAGTTAATATGTAATTTCTTTAAGAGTTTAAGAAACTTACCGAACTGTTCTTCTGAATCATCTCTTTTTATCGCTTCGGGATAAGGTATGCGAGGTTGGTAATCCATGATTACTGGTTTTGGCTTTTCTTGTGTTACCTCTACCTTACCTTCGTCTACCTTGGCTTTTTGTATTGGATTGGGTTAATCTAACCCCTTACTGGCATGGGCTGAGATGGCTTGAATTTTCTCATTCGGTTTAATCTCGGTGTTACTTGGTAGACGTCCTTGCGGTCGTTCTGACATTAGCTTTGCAAGTTGTTCATTGCATTAGTGGTCGCTTTGATCGACTTAGTAAGTTCCCGAATCGGTTCTAGTTCCTTTTAAGTGTTTTCTCGGTTTCTTGGAAACAATTTTACGTGTTTGCCATGAATTTTGTCAGCATCTCTTCAAGATTCGGCTCCTCTTCTTGTTGGTGAGGTGGTTGTTGAAAATCGGAGGAGGTTAGATCTATGGCTATTTTGATCATCCCACGAGAAATTGGGATTGTACTTTCAACTGCATTATAAGTGTCACTATAAAATTATTTTGATATCTAGAATAGTTACCGTATAGTGAGCTTGCTCGTTTTCCATGCTATATCTCGTAGGGTGGGTACTCGAGATTCACCACGCCTCCTAGATTCAAATCATATTGTATTTACGGATGTACTGCGAGGACAATACCAATCATCAATCTTTTATTCATCATCTCTAATCGATTAGATAACCTGGTGACCACGTCGAGGTTGAAGACACTGGCTGTTTTAGTAGGAATTATCCTCATGACTTGCCACTGATAATTATTCAGTGCCATCTTTTCCATAAACTAAAATTTTCTACCAAAAGCAAAATAGAGGAAAAAATTAGCATAGTAAAAAAAAAATAATAATAATAATAATAAATTGTAATAAAAAATTGGCTAAAGTAATAAAAATTAAGCTTTCTTAATATTTTAGTTCCCCTGCAAGCGCCAAAAACTTGATCGTGTCAAACAATCGAGTTTTAATATTTATAAAGAAGGATCGAAACTGTAGACTAACTATGACAACGATTGAGGCAAGTGCACCTATTGAACAATAGTATAGTTTAGGCAATATTATTTTATCGAACCCAAAGGAACCTAAAAGTACTACTACTCACTTTCTTTCTATTATTTAACCTAAAATATGGAGTGGTTGGTTTATTAATCTAAAAAAAACTAATGAAAAACTAAACTAGATGCAAAGACAAAAGAATGAAACATTGGGAGAAAATTGTGGAAAACTCAGTTGATTTTGGATGATACCCTCAGGAAGAATCCACCTATGACTTCTCTTGTTATCTAACTTTAAATTCATATGACTTTTTTACTTAGCTTGATCTGTGAGACTCCATAACCTATATTAAACCCTCTCTCGAGGCGAATAACGTCTAACCTTAGGTTAATTAGTGGAACTCTCGTTCTCTTATAATAACCCCCTAAGGAAGCAGTCAATCGATCAATGGACTCCCATATTAGGTTTCACCCTAATCCGGCAAAATCTCATCACCCTATCTCTAGGCGTGTGGTCAACTCCGCCTAATTATGCTAGATCTACTCTTAGGCAGGGTCTATTCCTTCTCCACCTAAGCACATCAGATTAAATTAAGCAAATAATTAAGAATAAACTAAGTACTTCTCATATAATTTAGAAATCAAATAACAAAATCCATCATAGGTTTCATCCCCTTCAGGTATCTGAAGGGTTTAGTTCGTAACAAAATAAGAAAACATCTCAAGAGAAAAGATGAAACAAAACATAAGAAATCCCTAAAACCCCCTTAAGGAATTGAAGAGGAGATCCTCTGCCTTGAGTAGAACTTCGGCTTCTTGAGATGGATCAACTGGCTGTCTTCGAGTAATTACCTGAATAAAAGCTCTGGCAGAAAACTCTGCCCAATGTTTCGTCTTCTGCTGAACTCCCCTTTTTAGTTGCTACCTTGGGTGTTTGTATAGGCTTTGAGATGCTTTACTTTGGTCCTAAGTATCATAATTCAATTAGAATTCCTCCTAGGATGTTTAAGTAGACTTAGGAATGTGTTTCTTTGCCTCCAAGCATCCAAATCCGAGTGAATTTGCTGTAACACCCCAAACCCGGCCTACACACCACAACCGGATCTGGCATGCCACGGAGTGATAACCTTTTAAAAACGAAAGTTTTTCGGATAACTTTCTTAGAAAACCCTTTTTGGGTAGTACGAAAAGTTTAGAAATCCTTGCTTGAAGTCTAATTATTGTTGCAAGTTTTTAGAAAACATTCAAGATATCTTTGTTATCATATTTTAAGTGGTGTTACCCGATGGCAACGCTTTTAAGAAAAATGAAGGAGTTATAGTTTTGAAAACATTGCTCTTTACCTGTTAATTTAACAAAACCATATATCCAACATAGTCAAATTAATAGCAAATAATAAAACCCAAAATAAAACTTAGCGGACTTTTTACAAAACCCAAAACCAAAATTTAAAGAAAATTAATAAAATTGAAATAGTAACTAAAAGAAATCAGAATCCAACGAACATGCAAGGCCGCCTCGAGTCCTCCCCGGCTCCATCTCCGCAATCTATTCATCTGCAAAATATAAGGGAAGGGGTGAGTCACCAAGACTCAGTGTATAAATCCCCAACCCGATAGTGCATTCACTTACACAAGTTATCAGTATAAACATGCAAGTCATGCAACCTATAACCTAACCATCCAATCTCCTTTAACTACCCTGTGTGGTCAAAATCACTAGTGGTCAAAACCACTGGTGATCGAAGTCACAAATCAGGTGATGGGGCCAACCCATCATGTGGTCAAAACCACTGATGACAATCCCGTATCAACATGTTGGGCCAACCCACTATGGTACCAAACCACTGGGACAAGTCACAATATTCATATGTGGTCAAAACCACTGGTGGTCAAAACCACTAGGACTTAGTCACAATTTATAATTTCAAGACGGGGCCAACCCATCGTGTGGTCAAAACCACTGATGATAGTCCAAAATAAACCATCCCCCTCCTCTCATCAAGCCCACCATCATGTCCATATCAATCGTGGCATAAAACATATGATGATGCAAATAACGTATAGCATAGCATATAACCATAACATGATGATGTATATCAAAAATCACATGACAAGGGACTTACCCGAAATCCAAGCTCATACCCACAAGGCATAATCACCGATTTCATTGCTAAAACAATATTATATTAGGTATATTATACTAATAAAGTGTGCAAGCATTACACACCTGACTATATGTAGATCTAATATGAAATCTCGAAACTACGTGATACTACAAGATCCCGAAATGTATGCCCTCACTGCACCTACAATCGGCCAACATCACCCTTTAGATCTAAAGCCATTCGGCTTATTCACAAAATCCTGAAGGATGTGTCGCACTATGGTAGTACTCACCTTAATGCCGATTTGGTTTCGAACCAAATCCCAAAGCTACGCACTGATCCCCCCTGCAATCGGCCAAACACTAGAACACATAAATGGTTAGCCTTCGGCTTTTGAACGATTAGGAAACAGATCTTGAAATGTTAACGCCTTACCTAGATCGGCCACCAAATCCCGAAGATTCGGCTACACACCTTCCTACAATCGGTTTAAACACTCCATTAAGAATCCAAAGGCCATTCGACCATAATCATAAATCTTGAAACCAAGGAGTTGTCACACCCTTACCTCACAACTGATTCGGCCTCTACTCACTAAAGATCGGCACACCCCAAAAGGAAGAATTAGATTCACTTTTAATCCCAAAGATCATAGGAGAAATCAATTTCCATAGATGATTAGGAATCAGGTCAGCAAATGCCGAAATTAAGCTTTTTCCCCATGTGAGTCGACAAAGAAAAGAGAAAGGAAATAATAGGGATTCGGCCAAGAACACTTACCCTCTTCAAATCTGATTAGAGAAGAATCCGAAGAAGATCCACTCTTGGTTGATATTAGGCCAAAATAGCACTAGAAGAAAGAAGGGAAATTCGGCCAAGAGTTTGAGTGATGAAGGGAGATTCGGCTAAAGTGAAAAGAAAAGAATGGAAAAGAGAATATAGAATGGGAGAGGGAAGATTCGGCAAGGGAAGAGGATGAAGATTTTGGCTTTTTAAAATAATGAAAAAGCTAGAATAAGGTGGAATCAAGATTCGGCTTTTGAAGATGGTAGTGAAGAAGAAGAAAATCGAATAGAACAATTTCAGTACAATGAAAGGGGTTTTGAGAGAATGAAAAGAAAAGTGGACTAAGATGGTTTCGGTTTAAAGAAGAAAAGAGAAAACTCAAGAGAGGGTTTCGGTTTGCTTCTTAACCAAATGTACCAAGGCCTTTGCTAGCTGAAAATGTCACCCAGCCTCACTATGGAGAAACGATACACCTAGTTTCCCAAACCGACTACATCTCCTCCCCTAAAGTCCAAAATTCAGCCAACTCTTCAAAACTCCCACTCCTAGCCGTCCCCCTCATCTTGCCTTGAATTCCTTCCATCCACTCATTCAAACAAGCTTGAATGAGTCCTACACCTATCACTTGAATTTAGCCTAATCCCTATCCTTCCAACAGAGTCCTACCTGAGCACACCTCTGCTTGCCTGTGGCGTTAAAAATAAATAAGCAGAAAGGGATTTCTGTAGCTCGAACCAAGGTCCCCTTGCTCCCTGTGGCGTCATTACCCAAGCACCTTAGTGGCGCCTCCTTTGCCACTTCACCAAGGTAGTTCTTGTGTCTAAATCTTCTAATAAATTCCTTTAACCCCTAATTCTTGTAGCTCCTTCTTCTTAAGTGCAGAACAAAATTTTTAGCCACGACCCGGGACTAAACCAAGGTCATGCCTAGACCCCAAAACATATCAAACTAACACAGCATACCTACCAACACATGCAACCACATGCAAAATGTAGAGACCCCATTTTAAGGATGTTATAGTTCTACCCCCTTAAAAATAATTTCAGCCTCGAAATTACCTGATCAGAAGATTTGAGGGTATTGCTGCCGCATCACATCCTCTAGTTCCCATGTGGCCTCTTCCGAACCATGGTTCTGCCATAAAACTTTCACCAAGGGAACTGACTTCCTACGCAAAACTTTGACATCCCGATCCAAAATTTGTACCGGTTCCTCCTCCAAAGACAAGTCCGAGCTCACCTCAATCTCCGCAACTGGAACAACGTGTGACGGATCAGACCGATAACGCCTAAGCATCGAAACATGGAAGACGTCGTGAGTCTGACTTAACTCTATCGACAGCTCGAGCTGATAAGCTCGGTCCCACTCGCTTCAACACCGTGTACGGTCCAATAAACCTAGGTCTTAGCTTCCCTTTTCGCCCAAATCTCAGCACTTTCTTCCATGGCGATACCTAGAAAAACCTTATCACCTACTGCATACTCTATATCTCTGTTTAAGATCGGCGTAAGACTTCTGTCTATCCGATGCTTCCTTGAGACGAGCCCGAATCACCTTAACCTTATCCTCAGTTTTTGCCACCAACTCTAGGCCCAAAATCAGTCATTCACCTAATTCTATCCAACAGGTAAGAGTACGACACTTCTGTCCATACAGTGCCTCGTATGGTGCCATCTGGATACTTGCTTGATAACTATTATTATAAGCGAATTCCGCCAATGGTAGATATTCCTCCCAACTACCACTGAAATCCAGAACACAGCCCCTTAGCATATCCTCTAAAATTTGGATTACTCTTTCAGACTGTCCATCGGATTGTGGGTGAAAAGCTGTGCTGAAATCCAACCTCGTTCCCAAGGCTTGATACAAAACTCTCCAGAACCTCGATGTGAACCTAGGATCCCTATCCGAGATGATTGACACTGGCACTCTATGCAACCTTACATTCTCGGCCACATACATCTTGGCTAACTTCTGGAGCGAATAATCAACCCTCACCGGTATGAAGTGAGCTAATTTGGTCAGACGATCCACAATCACCCAGACTGAGTTCTTCTTACTAGGCGTGAGGGGTAGCCCACTGACAAAGTCCATGGTAATCTTTTCCCACTTCCAATAAGGAATCTTCACCAGCTGAAGTAAACCTGACGGCAGCTGATGCTTAGCTTTGACCTGCTGACACGTCAAACACTTACCCACAAACTTAGTCACTTCTCGCTTCAGCCCTGGCCACTAGAACTGCTTTCGCAAATCCCAGTACATCTTGCTACCTCCAGGATGCTTAGTGTATGGGCTACTATGTGCATCCTAAAGAATCTTTTACCTCAACTCGACATCCTTTGGCATACAAGCTCTCCCTTGAAAACACAGTACTCCCTCGTGAGTCAAGCTGTAACCTTCCAAACCATTACTCTGTACTTGCAACCTCCGAGCATTCAAACCCTCATCCGCTAACTGTTTCTCCTTAACCTGATCTACCCAAGTCGGCTTCACTCGTAATTCTGCCAGCAAACTCCCATCGTCATACAGAAAAAGGTGAGGAAACATCGCCCGCAAGTCTGCTACCACCTTACAGCTCAACGCATCAGCTACCATGTTAGCCTTGCCCGGATGATACTCAATCGAGCAATCGTAGTCTTTCAACAACTCAATTCACCTTCGCTGTCTTAAATTTAAATCCTTATGTGTTAAAAGATACTTTAGACTCTTGTGGTCTGTGCAGACTATTGACTTTTCCCCATACAAATAGTGCCTCCAAATCTTCAAGGCAAAAACCATCGCAGCCAATTCCAAGTCATGCGTCGGGTAGTTACCCTCATGCGGTCTCAGCTGCCGAGACGCGACGCTTACTACTTTCCTTCAGATCAAGACACATCCCAAGCCAAGATGTGATGCATCGCAATAGACCGTGAATACCTTCTACGCCTCAGTCGCACTGTAACCGAGCTTCACAAAATTTTCCTCAACCTATCAAAACTTTCCTACAGTTTCTCTGTCCACACAAATGGGACTCCTTTCCTCAATAGCTTAGTCAACAGTGCCGCAATCAGTGAAAATCCTTCCACAAATCTCCAGTAATACCCTGCCAGACCTAGAAAACTCTGAATTTCTGCAACCAACCTAGGTGGTTTCCAACCCAACACCGCCTCAATCTTGCGAGGGTCCACTCTAATCCCTTCAGCGGACACTACGTGACCCAAGAAAGTTACTTCCCTAAGCCAGAATTCGGACTTACTGAACTTGGCAAATAGCTGCTTCTCCCTCAAAATTTGCAAAACCACCCGCAAGTGCATATCATGATCTTCCTTAGTCTTTGAGTACACCAATATGTCGTCTATGAATACTACGACAAACTGGTCCAAGTACTGCTGGAACACCTGATTCATCAAGTCCATGAATGCTGCCAGTACATTGGTTAACCCGAACTACATCACCAAAAACTCGTAATGCCCATACCGAGTACGGAATACCGTCTTATGAACATCAACCTCCTTCACTTTGAGTTGATGGTACCCCGACCTGAGATCTATCTTACAAAAAATTGATGCACCCTTAAGTTGATCAAACAAGTCGTCAATCCTGGGCAACGGATACTTGTTTTTGATTGTCAACTTGTTCAGCTGGCAGTAATCTATACACATCCGTATTGTACTATCCTTTTTCTTAACAAAGAGCACGGGTGCTCCCCAAGGAGGTATACTTGGTCGAATGAAACCTCGGTCCAACAACTCCTAGATTTGAGCCTTCAGCTCCACCAATTCCTTTGGCGCCATTTGATACGGGGCTATAGACACTGGCGCAGTTCTGGGTAACAGGTCTATATCGAATTAACTTCCCGATCTGGAGGCAGACCCGAAAGTTCCTCTGAGAATACATCAGCGAATTCCTTCACTGTTCAGACATTCACCACTGCTGACTCCTTGGCCTCCAAGGCACACACTCGAACCAGAAACACCTCACAGCCTTTCCTGACTATTTTCTCTGCCTTCAGTGCAGAGACCACATTCGATAAGTACTCCCTCCTATTACCTATCATCACCACCTCCTCACCTTCCATTGTCCTCAACACCATGTGCTTAGCCGCGTAATCCAAACTGGCCTGGTACTTCACCACCAATCCATCCCGAGAATCAGATCGAACTCCCCAAATGGCAGTTCCATCAAATCAGCCAAGAACACGACCCCTTGAAGTTATAGGGGTACATCCCTATACAGTTTACTTACTTATATAGAGTGACCTAAAGGGCTTATCACAGTCATCTTCCTAGAAGTAATCTCAGAGTCTAAGTTCATAGTTTCCACTATGCTACTGGATACATATGAGTGCGTCGAACCCTCATCTATTAAAGCATTGTAAGGTAGTCCAAAGATTAAGAACGTATCGGTTATGACATCCAAGGTCACCTTCCTCTCGACGCCTCATTGCGTGACTAATCCAGTCGTCTAGCCTCTGCACCACCCGCACCTCTCGGTGCTCCACGGCCTCTACCAAAGCCATTACCTCCCCTAGCAACACCACGGCCCCTCTGTGGCTGCCGGCCATCCCTCCTATTCTGAGTACGCTTCGATCCCCAAACTACAACCTAGTCGATCACGTGGACAATCCTCACTCGGTGCTCCATCGAACCACACTCAAAACATCCTCTGCTTCCATCCAAAGATTCTCCCATGTGAGACTTTCCACACCGAGCACATCGTGGCGGCCACTGAGTATTATCAGTAGTAGGCCTAGCAGCTTGATTCGGCCTACTATATCTACCCCATTTCTGTTTATTTTTGGTAGACCCAGATGATCCAAAATTTCTTTTATTCCATCCCCTGTCCTGATTCCGTCTAACCGACTATTTCACTTCCTCAGCAACTTTGGCCTTTTCCACTAAGACCGCAAACTCTCTCTCCTACTGTGGAGCAATCAGCAACCTCAGATCATCCCTTAATCCATCCTCGAATTTGACACACCGCTCATGCTCCGTTGCTATGATGCCCCAAGCGTATCGGCTCAACCTTAAGAATTTTGCCTCATACTCCGATACGGACTTATTCCCCTAAACCAGCCTCAGAAACGCCTTCCTCTGTGTATCAATATAGCTAGACCCAACATATTTCTTCTGATAAGCTACCTTAAAATAGTCCCAAGTGAGATCATCCACTGCTACACTATCCCGAATCGTGAGCCACCACTGGTATGACTCATCCCAGAGAAGCGACACTATCCCTTTCAATTTTTTCCTCAGTAGTCAGATCCAAGTCATCCATGATTCGCTCCGTCGCCTCTAACCAATACTCAGCCGTATTGGGAGCCACACCAAAAACACCTCAAAATACCTTGGCTCCATTGGCTCAGAGTTGCTCAGATACGAATTTTTGAGCTCCCATACCCCCACCTGCTCCAGCCACTCTTTCTAGCACTCGCAACATCGCCTACGACACTGCATCCTCCCCCGTTTGATCTTGATACTCGACACCAGCAGTTGGTGGTGGTGGTATCTCATTCTCGACCCTTGACCAGACCTAATGGGTTTCGATACGATCATTCTGCCCTACCGCGTCCTCGCACATTATGACCACGTCCCCTTGTACTCATGTCTATAGTCGCGATTTATCTGTTTAAGAGATTTTTATGGATTAGCTTCTGTTTCACTGATTACCCACAAATAAGTTTTATGTAGAGAAATTTGGTAGTGGTTCTTTCGATCATCACAGAGTTTTCATTTCAATTTCCTACTCTCATTCCACGTGTAGGGGTATTCTCGTCATTTCACTACTCGAGGGTATTTTAGCAATAAAATAGAGTTAATTCGTAAACTTTTACAAATCATAGATATTTCAAAAATTCCAAAAATCGGGGTGTTTTGGTAATTTCATAAACCAGGGGTATTTTGAAAAATTATTTTTTTTCAAAATATGGTTCCAGGTGATTTTACAAGAGAAGGGTATTTTGAAAGTTTTTGCTTCGAGGGTACTTTGGCAATTTTCTATACTGAGGGTATTTTGGTAATTTTTTTTACAAGTCAGGGGTAATTTGGTCATTTTTCAAATCAGGGGTATTTGGTCTTTTTCCAAATCAGGGGTACTGTGGTAATTTCAAAACTAATGTTTAAAGTGTTTCGAAGCAAAACGGTTGGTCCCTTTCGGGTTTTAGTTATTAAATTTAGCCTATGAATAAGTCGTCTCAGTTAGGATGAACCGTCACTACGCACCAGGTAGGATTTGGGTGAAGAGGAGGTGAGTCACTAGGACTGCTTGAGTACCAAGCTCCCTCCTGAATCCACTCCTAGACATGCACACAACGGTTGCCACACTGTTAGCTCATTGACGTACTCACAGGCTTGTTCAGTGGATCATTAAGTCTTATGCAATTTGTGTTGGAGTAAGCTATTCCTAGGGTTCAATAATTCCTATTCTACTAATCTACGATCCGGAAATACCCAGTTCCCCCACATATAATTCACACAACAGTCAGAAGTACTTACCTGGGCGGATTGGTGCCGGAAACTCGGTGCCATGCTATTCAACCCATGTACCTTTTACACAAAACTTTTCAAAGTCCTAATTTAAAACATTTTGGGCCTTGGGCCCATAGCCGAGCTTTTGAACTTGGCTCTGATACCAAAATTGTAACACCCCAAACCCGACCTACACACCACAATTGGATCTGGCATGCCACAGAGTGATAACCTTTTAAAAACAAAAGTTTGTCGGATAATTTTCTTAGAAAACCCTTTTTGGGTAGTACAAAATGTTTAGAAATCCTTGCTTGAAGTCTAATTATTGTTGCAAGTTTTTAGAAAACATTCAAGATATCTTTGTTATCATATTTTAAGTGGTGTTACCCAATGGCAACGTTTTTAAGAAAAACGAAGGAGTTATAGTTTTGAAAACATTGCTCTTTACCGGTTAATTTAACAAAACCATATATCCAACATAGTCAAATTAATAGCAAATAATAAAACCCAAAATAAAACTTAGCGGCCTTTTTACAAAACCCAAAACCAAAATTTAAATAAAATTAATAAAATTGAAATAGTAACTAAAAGAAATCAGAATCCAACGAATATGCATGGCCACCTCGAGTCCTCTCCCGCTCCATCTTCGCAATCTATTCATCTGCAAAATATAAGGGAAGGGGTGAGTCACAAAGACTCAACGTATAAATTCCCAACCCAATAGTACATTCACTTACATGAGATATCAGTATAAACATACAAGTCATGCAACCTATAACCTAACCATCCAATCTCCTTTAACTACCCCGTGTGGTCAAAACCACTGGTGGTCAAAACCACTGGTGACCGAAGTCACAAATATATCGGTATGGTCAAAACCACTGGTGACCGTTGTCACAAATCAGGTGATGGGGCCAACCCATCGTGTGGTCAAAACCACTGATGACAATCCCGTATCAACATGTGGGGCCAACCTACTGTGGTAGCAAACCACCGGGACAAGTCATAATATTCATATGTGGTCGAAACCACTGGTGGTCAAAACCACTAGGACTTAGTCACAATTTATAATCTCAAGATGGGGCCAACCCGTCGTGTGGTCAAAACCACTGATGACAGTCCAAAATAAATTATCCCCCTCCTCTCATCAAACCCACCATCTTGTCCATATCAATCATGGCATAAAACATATGATGATGCAAATAACGTATAGCATAGCATATAATCATAACATGATGATGTATAACAAAAATCCCATGACAGGGGACTTACCCGAAATCCAAGCTCATACCCACAAGGCATAATCACCGATTTCATTGCTAAAACAATATTATATTAGGCATATTATACTAATAAAGTGTGTAAGCATTACACACCTGACTATATGTAGATCTAATGTGAAATCCCGAAACTACGCGATACTATGAGATCCTGAAATGCATGCCCTCACTACACCTACAATCAGCCAACATCACCCTTTAGATCTAAAGCCATTCGGCTTATTCACAAAATCTCGAAGGATGTGTCGCACTTTGGTAGTACTCACCTTAATGCCGATTTGGTTTCCAACCAAATCCCGAAGCTACGCACTGATCCCCTTTGCAATCGGCCAAACACTAGAACACACAAATGGTTAGCCTTCGGCTTTTGAATGATTAGGAAACAGATCTTGAAATGTTAAAGCCTTACCTAGATCGACCACCAAATCCCAGAGATTTAGCTACACACCTTCCTACAATCGGTTTAAACACTCCATTAAGAATCCAAAGGCCATTCAACCATAATCATAAATCCCCAAACCAAAGAGTTGTCACACCCTTACCTTACAACTGATTCGGCCTCTACTCACTAAGGATTGGGATACCCCAAAAGGAAGAATTAGATTCAGCTTTTAATCCCAAAGATCCTAGGAGAAATTGATTTTCATAGATGATTAGGAATCAGGTCAGCAAATGCCGAAATTTGACTTTTACCCCCTTGTGAGTCGACAGAGAAAAGAGAAAGGAAATAATAGGGATTCGACCAAGAACACTTACCCTCTTCAAATTTGATTAGAGAAGAACCCGAAGAAGATCCACTCTTGGTTAATATTCAGCCAAAATAGCACTAGAAGAAAGAAGGGAAATTCGGTCAAGAGTTTGAGTGATGAAGGGAGATTCAATTAAAGTGAAAAGAAAAGAATGGAAAAGAGAATATGGAATGGGAGAGGGAAGATTCGGCAAGGGAAGAGGATGAAGATTTCAGCTTTTCAAAACAATGAAAAAGATGGAAGAAGGTGGAATCAAGATTCGGCTTTTGAAGATGGTAGTGAAGAAGAAGAAAATCGAATAGAACAATTTCGGCACAATGAAAGGGGTTTTGAGAGAATGAAAAGAAAAGTGGACTAAGATGGTTTCGGTTCAAAGAAGAAAAGAGAAAACTCAAGAGAGGGTTTCGATTTGCTTCTCAATCGAATGTACCAAGGCCTTTGCTAGCCGAAAATGTCACCTACCCTCACTATGGAGAAACGGCACACCTAGTTTCCCAAACTGACTACACCTCTTCCCCTAAAGTCCAAAATTCAGCCAACTCTTAAAAACTTCCACTCCTAGTCGTCCCCCTCATCTTGCCTTGAATTCCTCCCATCCACTCATTCAAACAAGCTTGAATGAGTCCTACACCTATCACTTGAATTTAGCCTAATCCCTATCCCTCTAACAGAGTCCTACCTGAGCACACCTCTACTTCCCTGTGGCGTAAAAAAAAATAAGCAGATAAGGATTTCTGCAGCTCGAACCAAGGTCCTCCTTGCTCCCTATGGCGTCATTACCCAAGCACCTTAGTGGCACCTCCTTTGCCACTTCACCAAGGTAGTTCTTGTGTCCAAATCCTCCAATAAATTCCTTTAACCCCTAATTCTTCTATCTCCTTCTTCTTAAGTGCGAAACAAAATTTTTAGCCACAACCCGGGACTAACCCACGGTCATGCCTAGACCCCAAAACATATCAAACCAACACAGCATACCTACCAACACATGCAACCACATGCAAAATACAGAGACCCCATTTTAAGGATGTTACATTTGCTCTTTCCCGTGGTAGGGGCACTGCCATCGTACACGCCCGTGTAAATTATCTTCAGGTCGTGTCTCATTTTTGTCGATTGGGGTACGACCATTTAAATCGTGGCATGGTCGTGTGAAGTAATTTGACAAGGCACGGCCGTGTGGCTTGAAGTCTAGGCCATGTCGATATCCTCTTTGGCCCAACTTGGCCCGTTTTAATCCTATTTCTCGTTCTTTTCATCCTCGAGTGCTTTCCTGGGTATAAACATGAAAAGAAAGGATTAAAAGCACCTCTTTACATAAATCAAGGTCTAAATCATCCAAAACCAGACTAAATATGGGGTTAAAATATGTTACTTTTACGGTTTATCAAGTATTATGAAAAGGTTAATGTAACACCACTAACTCGTATTCGTCGCCAAAATAGGGTTTCGGAGTATGACTTGAACTTTCAAAACATTTTCAAATAATTTATGTAAATGACTATTAATTTTCTGGAATCAATCATAACATCCCTTAAATGGACCCCCGAGGCCCAATACAAGCATTAGAATCGAATCGGGACTAAATCAAGGTCTCATAAAATTTTTCTCAAAATTTTAAAATTTTCTTATGAATAGTGCCCACACACCCGTGTGGCTACACATGCCGGTGTCCCTAACCCGTATAACTGTCTGACTTGCAAAGCATGAAGAAATTGAAGTCACACACCCGTGTGCTAGGCCGTGCAACAAATTTTATTTTTGAAAATTAGGTCCAGTTTTCACACTGCCATGTAACACACCCTTGTCCAAGGCCGTGTCAACCACACGCCTGAGACACATGACCATGTCTCTACCCGTGTGCTCAATCCTAAGCATTCTGTTTCTCATTTTTAAGATGCAAGGGACACATGACATAACTACACACCCATGTACCCGGTCGTGTGTCACACACGGTCTAGACACACGCCCGTGTGTCTGCCCGTGTGGACAAAATAAAGCCATTCCTAGATTCATTTCTCACCAAAAATCATACCAAATTACTACTCTATAACTTACATCCATAAACTGACCAGTTCTAGCATTCAAATTAATCAACTTCTATCATTCATCATGGCATACCATTACATACAAACATGCTTTTTATCTTATCTTTTATAAGCATACTCATTTAACCTTTCTCAATCAATCAATGATAAGCACTTATGTTAACTCCGTAAAATAAACTTAAATACATATATACATGTACCAAAACATAATCATAACTAGCCATTCCAATGGCTACGTTACAATAATCATTTACATTTACATGCCAATATGACCAATATAACCTATATATCCATTATAACCTTAATTATAACAGCCCGATTTAGACCCTAGTCGAACAGTAGTTTCGAGACTTTAATTCTGAGGTCAGAATAATAATTTAATATTATATTTGTGTGAATAGTAAGTGATTTAGCCTGTGTGAAATTTTTGTGTGAAGATTTTATTGACTGTGTTCCGAATTAAGAAAAAGATCTAATCATATAAGATGCAAAAGCTGAGTGCTAATTTATAAGTGCTTAATTGTGGTTGTCTTCTTAAGGTGGGCGCTTTAGGATGCAATTTGACCATTATTAGTGATAGTTGGTGACAATGGTCAAAAATAGCCTTAGTGTATAAATGTTTTATATGTTTAATAAAAGGGTAAATTAGTAAATGAAGAAATAATGTATATTTACTAAAATAAATGACAAAAAAGAAAGCCTTATTCATCTTTTCTTCCACTGATATTTTTTGAAGAAAGAATACGGGTTTTAAGCTTTTGAATTTTTGGCACCTATCAAGCTTGATTCAAGGTTAGATTTTGTTCGATTTTTGATAATTTCTATGTTTTCGTAATCGTTGCTTCGTGCTCCAGCTAACCCAATTTGTAATTTTGTGAATTGATGATGTTTTTGTGATGAGCCATTGATGAATGCTTGAGCTATGTGCTAGTTGATAGAGAAATATGAAAAATTGGTGTTATGAAAACATAATTTGTATTAGGATTTTTAGTAAAATTGAGCATTCTAGGCTTAATTGAGAAAATGAGAAATTAAAGGATTAAAATGTGAAATAAATGAAATGTGTGCGCTTGTATGAACACAAGGAAAATTCGGTTAGGCTTGTGTGAAAATAAATTATTTAAATTTGATGATTTTGTGAAATTGGGACTAAAATGTCAAAAATGTAAAAATATGAGGGCTATTTTATAAAATTCCCTAAATAAGTGTGTGTGGGTTGAATTGAATGAATTGATTATTGAATGGATTAAATGTGAATGTGTATAGACCAAGAAAGGAGAGGTTCAGATTGAGATCGAGGCAAAGATAAAGTGCTTGATTAATTGACTATTTCGATAGATCGACGTCCGAGGTAAATTTAGACATAATACGTGTATTTAACTATTTTAATGTTATGAGATTAATGTTACGATATTGTTGAAATGTGAGTGCTATGTGAGGGTTCAAGTTATGTGGCACTAAGTGTGCGTATTCGGGAATGTGACTGAGATGATTAGCACTGTGTGTGCGAAATAATATAAGCTCTTGCTTTGTGGTTGGCACTGTGCGTGCGATACTAATTTAAGATTGATTTGATATAGATGCACTATGTGTGCGATGATAATTAAGCTTTGGCTAACTATTTGGGCACTAACTGTGAGATTGAATAGAAGAAGGGATGAAAGTTGATCGAAATGAAATAATGAGTATTGAATAGCAAATGTAATCGACAACTAAGTGTTGGCTATGGTATGTTCAAAACCTATGTGGTTGATGAACCTATGAATGAGTTATGGAAGGCTAATTGAGCATATTAGTTTTGGATGATATGAGATATGAGACTGTGAAATAATCTATGTGATGATTTGTTTTGGTTAATATATTTTGTTACAAACTTACTAAGCTTTGGAAAGCTTACTGTGTGATTTGTTTCTCTGCTTTGCAGTGTTAGTAAAGCTAGCTCAGATTCGAGGATCGCCAGCATCTCTATCACACTATCGACAATCTATTTTGGTACTTTTGGAAAGATGTATATAGTTGAAACATGACATGTATAGGCTATAAGTTAAGTTATGTCTTGAAATGTTTAATCCTTGCGATGTGAGTTGGCTTAGAAGTTGAATGATGTAGAATTTATGAATGAGCTATGGATATGGTATATTTCATGACTTTGTGGTTGATGAATGATGTGGTTTGAAGGTGAATTATGGCATGAATTACCTAATGCAAGATATATGTATGTTTTGAGATATACCATTGTTACTTTGAATGAATTTGTGGTGATGATGTTAGGTATGGAAATAGATGGTAATGTTGATGGTTATTGAGTGCATGAAATGGTATGTTTGAGTGTATTTAAAGGCATGAATTGGCATTGTTTTGAAGCTTGTTGGTAAACCTTTGTGTGAGTGGAAAATTGGCATTGAAAATGGCCTATTTTGACTACACGGTTATAGCACACGAGCGTGCTTAGTGACCGTAGGATAAAGTCAGTAGCTAGCCCAAGTAAGTACAGCCACGATGCACGTACGTGCCTAGTAGCCGTGTGGATAAGTTAGTATATTGCCTAAGAGTACACGGCCTTAGCACACAGGCATGCCTGGTGGCCGTGTGAAGAAGTCAGAATACATACTCTGCTTTGGTACGGTCTGGACACATGGGGGTGTCTGGTGATTATGTGAAGCGCACAGCCTAATTGTACGAGCGTGTGACCTCAACAGTATTGATGAATATTTGAAAATTTGAAAACTTTTATTAGTGTTCAGTTTAGTCTCGACCCTTTTCTAACACGTGTTTAAGGTCTCGTAGACTTAAATTAGGGACTGTATGCTCGTATTTGAGTATGTATGATTGATGATTAGACTTTGTATCGTGGTATGGATGTGAACTATTACAGTTGTTAGGTAACCCATCTTAACTCTATTTCGACGACTGTCTCAGGTTATATGTGTTACATTTTATTAGTATCAGAGCTACGGTTTAGTCGATTCTCGGACTAACGTAGCGTGTGTGAGTCTAGCTATACATGCCATATATGAAATTGCGATAGTGTGATGAATTGTGACAATTTAAAATGTGTTTTTGTATAGTAAATGGATCCTGATCGAGTAGTTGCTGATGATGTAGAGAGTAACGCGTCTGCTCCCACTTAAGGGACATCGCCGACCACATCTCGGCCAGATAGAAGTAGTGAGGGAGGAGAGGCTAAGCAAGCCTTCTTCTGTATTATGAGTGAGTGGTATTTGGAGTTCGTTCAAATGAATTTGGTTACTCCACAACCTCTACCCCTACAAGTACCTGTAGTGCCACAGGTGATAGATTCGATTCGACTAAATAAACCTCCTGTGGATAATATTCGTAAGTACGGGGCCAAAGAGTTTAGGGCCACAGATGATGACGATGCTGAGCGAGTTGAGTTTTGGCTTGAGAATACAATTCGGGTATTCGATAAGATGCCATTGACTCCTGATGAGTGTATCAAGTGTGCAGTTTCTTTGTTGAGAGATACAACTTATAACTGGTGGAAGACATTGACATCCGTGGTTTTGAGAGAGAGAATCACCTGGGATTTCTTTCAAGTTGAGTTCAAAAAGAAGTATATCAGTCAACGATTCATTGATAAGAAATGTAAAGAGTTTCTAAAGCTAAAATAGGGTCGTTTATTAGTTACTGAGTATGAGCGAAATTTGTGAGATTGAGTCGTATGCACGGGAATGTTTTTCGACTGAAGCTACTATGTGTAAACACTTTATAGAAGGGCTGAATGAAGACATTAAGTTGTTGGTTGGGATACTTGATATAAATGAATTTGTTGTGTTAGTAGAAAGAGCATGCAAAGCCGAGGAGTTTGGTAAAGAAAAGAAGAAAGCTGATTTTGAAGCTCGTGATGAAAGAAAAAGATCGCTGAGTAAGTTTTCTCAACCTTTGACGAAGAGATTTAGAGATACAAGCCACTGATCAAATACTTTATTTGGATATCCGAATAGAGACTATGCAAGACTAAGTGTTGGTTCGAGAACTCAAGCTCCAATAGAATCAAATGTTGATAGTGCCAAAAGTAAAAAACATGAGTGTAGACATGTGGAAGATGACATATGGGATAATGCTGGGGCAAGTATAACAATAGAGTTTGCTATAAATGTGGATCACGAGATAACTTTATTCGAGACTGTCTAAAGATGGCTGAGGAAGACAATGCTCAGAATGTGAGATCGAATATTGTGACTGGTAGGGGTAGACCACCCAAAAACACCGAAAATGCGAGTGGGAATCAAAGAGGAACTACCGATATGATTGTGAGATCAGAGGAGAGAGCATCTGCCCGAGCTTATGCTATACGTTCGCGAGAGGAAGTGTCATCGCCAGATGCCATTATTGGTACTTTTACTCTCTTTGATACTAATGTGATTGCATTGATAGATCCAGGATCTACTCAGTCATATGTGTATGTGAATTTAGTATCGAGTAAGACTCTACCTATTGAGTTTACAGAATTTGTGGTTAGAGTATCGAACCCTTTAGGCAAGTGTGTCTTAGTGGATAAGGTGTACAAGAATTGTCCATTGATGTTTCGAGATATTTATTTTCTAGCTAATTTGATGTTGCTACTATTCGATGAGTTCGATATAAATTTTGGGTATGTATTGGCTCACTATGCATAATGCCATTGTCAACTGTAAAAGAAAGAGTATTGAATTGAGAAGTCAGAATGGTGAGATAGTTCGAATTGAATCCAATGATTTGAAAGGGTTACCAGCTGTTGTATCTGCGATGAAAGCTTTGAACTATGTGAAAAAGGGTTGCGAAGCTTATTTGGCATATGTGATTGATACAAAAATGTCAGAAAAGAAAGTTGAATATGTGTCTATGGTTTGTGAGTTTCTAGTTGTGTTTCCTGAAGAACTACTCAGATTACCTCTAATTCGGGAAGTTGAATTTGGTGCTGAATTAGTGCCGGGGACTACTCCTATTATGATAGCTCCGTATAGAATAGCACCATTGGAATTGAAAGAGTTAAAGTCATAGTTGCAAGAGTTAACTGAGAGAGGGTTTGCAAGGCCGAGTTTCTCGCCCTGGGGTGCTCCTGTTCTATTTGTGAAAAAGAAAGACAGTACTATGAGAATGTGTATTGATTATCGACAATTGAATAAAGTGACGATAAAGAACAAATATTCATTGCCTCGTATTGATGATTTGTTTAATCGCTAAAAGGAGCTACAGTGTTTTCTAAGATAGATTTGAGATCAGGCTACTATCAGTTGAGAGTTAAAGAAGCTGATGTGCCAAAATTGCTTTTAGAATGAGGTATGGACATTACGAATTCTTAGTGATGCCTTTCGGACTAATAAATGCTCATGCAGTGTTTATGGATCTGATGAATCAGATATTCAGAATGTATTTGGATCGTTTTGTTGTGGTGTTCATTGATGATATTTTGATCTACTCATGTGATAAGAGGATACCGAGCATTTAAGAATTGTGCTACAACTCTGTGTGAGAAACAGTTGTATGCTAAGTTTAGTAAATATGAATTTTGGTTGCGTGAGGTTGGTTTCCTAGGGCATATTGTGTCAGTTGCTGGAATTCGAGTTGATCTGAGTAAAATCTCTGTTATTCTAGAATGGAAGCATCCGAGAAATGTGTCAGAAGTCTGTAGTTTTCTGGGACTAGTGGGATATTACAGATGGTTTGTGAAAGGCTTCTCGATGATTGCGACTCTGTTGACGAAGTTGCTATAGAAAGATGTTAAATTTGAATGGTCAGAAAAGTACGAGTAGAGTTTTGATCAATTGAAAACGTTGTTGACAGAGGCACCAGTGTTAGTTCAGCCTGAATCAGGCAAAGAATTCATAGTTTACAATGATGCGAGTTGAATTATTTAGGCTGTGTGCTGATGCAAGAAGGAAAAGTTATTGCTTATGCTTTGAGGCAGTTAAAACCACATGAAAAGAACTATCTTACGCACGACCTTGAATTGCCAGCAATTGTGTTTGCTTTGAAGATTTGGCATCACAACTTATTTGGTGAGAAATGTCATATTTTTACTAATAATAAGAGTTTGAAGTACTTGATGACTCAGAAAGAATTAAATTTACAACAGAGAAGATGGTTAGAATTGTTGAAAGACTATGAACTTGTAATTGATTATCATCAAGGTAAAGCTAATGTTGCAGCTGATGCTTTAAGTCGAAAGTCTATATGTG
This sequence comes from Gossypium rotundifolium, assembly GCA_025506655.1. Classification (NCBI taxonomy): domain Eukaryota; kingdom Viridiplantae; phylum Streptophyta; class Magnoliopsida; order Malvales; family Malvaceae; genus Gossypium; species Gossypium rotundifolium. The sequence goes on along the minus strand of CP106732.1, from coordinate 94,887,359 downwards.
TTTTGCGAACAATGAATGCTTAGAAAGATCTGTGTGATGATAGTACGATTTTGGTAGAGTTGAAAGGAAAGCCGATGTTTGTACATCAAATTTGTGATGCCAAGAAAAGTGATGTTGAAATGATGGCTAAATGAACTCAGTGTGAATCGAATGTTGATTCAGAATTTTGAGTTGATAGTGATGATGTTCTGAGATTTAGAGATCGTATTTGTGTTCGAGAAATTCAGAGTTATTTCAGATGATTTTGAATGAAGCTCACAATAGTCGTTTGACTTTTCACCTAGGGAGTATGAAAATGTATAATGATTTAAAATAGTTTTATTGGTGGCAGGTATGAAACGAGACATTTCTGACTTTGTGTCGAAATGTTTAATTTGTTAACAAGTTAAAGCTGAACATCAAGTTTCATCCGATTTGTTACAACCGATTATGATTCCTGAGTGGAAATAGGAAAGAATCACGATGGACTTTATGTCTGGGTTGCCCTTATCTCCGGGAAAGAAAGATGCAATCTGGGTGATAGTTGATAGATTGATGAAATTAGCTCATTTTGTTTCGGTGAGAAAAGATTATTCACTCGATAGATTGGTTGAATTGTATATTGCTGAAATTGTGAGATTGCACGGGGTGCCACTAACTATCGTGTCTGACAGAGACCCGAGATTTACCTCACGATTTTGGAAAAATTACAAGAGGCTTTAGGCACAAAATTACATTTCAGTACTGCATTTCATCCGAAAATAGATGGACAATTCGAGTGGATCATTCAAATTCTCGAAGATATGTTGAGGTGTTGCGTACTTGAGTTTGAGAGTACGTGGGAAAAAAATTTGTCGTTGATTGAATTTGCGTATAATAACAGTTTTCAATCTAGTATTCAAATGGCACCATATGAGGCTCTTTACGGTTGCCGAGCTCCATTGTATTGGACTGAGCTGAGTAAGAATAAGATTCACGTGGTTGATCTAATAAAAGAGACTGAGCAGAAAGTGAAAGTGATTCGTGATAGTTTGAAAGCGGCCTCAGATCGACAAAATTCTTATGTAGATTTGAAACGAAAGGATATCAAATTTCAGATTGGTGATAAAGTGTTTTTGGATGTGTCTCCGTGGAATAAAATACTCCGATTCGGCAGAAAAGGCAAGTTGAGTCCAAGGTTCATCGGACCATATGAGATTATCGAGCGTGTTAGGCCAGTTGCGTATAAATTATTGTTGCCACCTGAGTTAGAAAAGATTCATAGCGTGTTTCATGTGTCGATGCTTTGATGGTATAGATCTGATCCGTCTCATGTGATTGCCCCTAATGAGGTTGAAATTCAGTCAGATCTGTCGTATAGTGAGGAACCGATTCAAATTTTGGCATGAGAGACCAAAAAATTGAGAAATAAAAGAATTTCCTTTGTGAAAATGTTGTGGCCCAAAGATGGAGTTGAAGAGGCTACGTGAGAGCCTAAGAATGTTATGAGAGAGCAACATCCACATCTATTCATTGGTAAGATTTTCGAGGACGAAAATCCCTAAAGGGGAGAGTTGTAACAGCTCGGTTTAGACTCTAGTTGGAACAATGGTTTTGAGACCACAAATCTGAGGTCAGAATAATAATTTAATATTATTTTTTGTGTGAATAGTAAGTGATTTAGCCTGTGTGAAGATTTTATTGATTGTGTGTCGAATGAAGAAAAAAGATCTAATCGCATAAGGTGGTTGTCTTTTTAAGATGGGGGCTTTAGGATGCAATTTGACCATTATTAGTGATAGTGGGTGACAATGGACAAAAAATAGCCTTAGTGTATAAATGTTTTATATGTTTAATAAAAGAGTAAATTAGTAAATGAAAAAATAATGTATATTTACTAAAACAAATGAGAAAAAGAAAGCCTTATTCATCTTTTCTTCCACTAATTTTTTAAAGAAAGAATAAGGGGTTTAAGCTTTTGAATTTTTGGCACCTATCAAGCTTGATTCAAGGTTAGAGTTTGTTCAGTTTTTAATAATTTCTACGTTTTCGTAATCATTGCTTCGTGCTTTAGCTAACCCAATTTGTAATTTTTTGAATTGATGATGTTTTTGTGATGAGCCATTGATGAATTCTTGAGCTATGTGCTAGTTGATAGAGAAATATGAAAACATGGTGTTGAGAAAACATAGTTTGTATTGGGATTTGTAGTGAAATTGAGCATTTTAGGCTTAATTGAGAAAATAAGAAATTGAAGGATTAAAATGTGAAATAAATGAAATGTGTGGCCTTGTATGAACACAATAAAAATTCGGTTTGGCTTGTGTGAGAAGAAATTATCTGAATTTGATAATTTTGTGAAATAGGGACTAAAGTGTCGAAAATGTGAAAATGTGAGGGCTATTTTGTAAAATGCCCTAAATAAGGGTGTGTTGATTAAATTGAATGAATTTCTGATTGAATGGATTAAATTTGAATATGCATAGACCAAGAAAGGAGAGGCTCAGATCGAGATCGAGGTAAAGATAAAGTGCTGATTAATCGACCGTTTCGATAGTTTGACGTCCGAGGTAAGTTCGTACATAATACGTGTATTTAACTATGTTAATGTTATGATATGAATGTTATGATATTGTTGAAATGTGAATGCTATGTGAGGGTTCAAGTTATTTGGCACTAAGTGTTCATATTCGAAATGTGACTGAGATGATTAGCACTGTGTGTGCGAAATAATATAAGCTCCTGCTATGTGGTTGGCATTGTTTGTGCAATACCGATTTAAGATCGGTTTGATATAGATGCACTATGTGTGTGATTGAATAGAAGAAGGATAAAGCTAATCGAAATGAAATAGTGAGTATTGAATAGCAAACATAATCGACAACTAAGTGTTGGCTAAGGTACGTTTGGAACCTATGTGGTTGATGAACCTATGAATGAGTTATGGAAGGCTAATTGAGCATATTAGTTTTGGATTATATGAGGTATGAGATTGTGAAATAATCTATGTGATTATTTGTTTTGGTTAATGTATTTTGTTATGAACTTACTAAGCTTTGGAAAGCTTACTGTGTGATTTGTTTCTCTACTTTGCAGTGTCAGTAAAGCTAGCTTGGATTAGGGGATTGTCAGCATCTCTATCACACTATCGACAATCTATTTTGGTACTTTTACAAAGATGTATATAGTTGAAATATGGCATGTATAGGCTAGAAGTTATGTCTTGAAATGTTTAATCCTTGCCATGTGAGTTAGCTTGGAAGTTGAATGATGTAGAATTTATGAATGAGCTATGAATGTGGTATATTTCATGACTTTGTGGTTGATGAATGATGTGGGTTGCAGGTGAATTATGGCATTAATTATCTAATGCAAGATGTATGTGTATTTTGAGATATACCATTGTTACTTTGAATGAATTTATGATGATGATATTAGGTATGGAAATAGATGGTAATGTTGATGGTTATTGAGTGCATGAAATGATATGTCTGAGTGCATTTAAAAGCATGAATTGACATTATTTTCAAGCTTGTTGGTAAACCTTTGTGTGAGTGGCAAATTGGCCTTGAAAATAGCTTGTTTTGACTACACGGTTACGGCACACGGGCGTGCCTAGTGACCTTGGGATAAAGTCAGTAGCTAGCCTAAGTAAGCACGGCCATGGTACACGAACGTGCCTAGTAGCCATGTGGATAAGTCAATATATTGCATATGAGTACACGACCTTAGCACATGGGTGTCCATGGTGGCCGTGTGAAGAAGTCAGAATACATACTCTACTTTGGCACGGTCTGGACACATAGGGGTGTCTGGTGATCATGTAAGGCACACGGGCTGATTGCACGGGCGTGTGACCTCAACAGTATTGATGAATATTTGAAAATTTGAAAACTTTTATTAGTGTTCGGTTTAGTCCTGACCCTTTTCTAACACGTGTCTAAGGTCTCGTAGACCTAAATGAGGGACTGTATGCTCGTATTTTAGTATGTATGATTAATGATTAGACTTTGTGTCGTGGTATGGATGTGAATTATTATGGTTGTTCGGTAATATATCTTAACCCTATTTCAGTGACGGTCTTGGGTTAAGGGTGTTATATTAATTGATTTACCATACTGTGCTGACATGGGCCAATGGATAGTGTGAGTGATCTTCGCCAAGCTTCCAATCTAACAAGCTTCCGATTTACTATAAAATAGGGGAAATTAAATGGGGTAAGCATAAAATGCTTAGTAAGTCCGGATAACATTTAGCTTACCGTTTAGTCAATTTCAAGACAAACCTATAAGGCACATTCAATCAATTTGATCTCAAGCCCTACACACATCCTCATTGCCCTTATTAGTCATATATTCCATAATAACATCAAAACATATTTGGACTCATCAACCATCAAGTTTCCATGCACATAAGCTTTCCACAACATGTATTCATTTAACATATATTTATATATATCATCTCATCATATTACAAGTATAATTTCATAATAGCTCATCTCGAATTTAGATTATTTCATATTAGAACTTTACTCATATCATTCGAAATATCAAGGTCACACGAGTAGTAGTACACTCAAGGTGTATAAGTCTACATTCAAGGATGAACATATTTATCAAATGAATTTCCTTGTTCAAATATAATCCTCTCATGTTTTCACAAATCAATTGTCATGTATCATCATTTTTAGGTGTTTTAGGCAAATACATGTAATAACTCATTTCTTATCCACATCTTTTCATGTCAAGATTTTTATCTGTTGAATTTATTCGAAATATTGATGGATTCATAAGTAGTACACTCGAGGTGTACAATTCAGTAATTCGTTAATTCATGTTCAATGGTACCTATACGGTACCATTTCAGAGTGTACACTCTCGAGCCACATATATATATTTAACAGGATTATCAGTCCAGGCTAAATCCTTTTTAAGACATATGCTCTAAAGAACTTGATCTGGATTACCCATCTGGGCCAAATCCAATCCATAACATATGCTCGAGAGGACTTTTATCAAGATTACCCGTCCGGGCTAAATCCTATTTGTAACATATGCAGGATCTCATTCATTTCAGGAAATCACCTTTATCCATTGATTTTCATTCATTTCAACGGGATTTAACATTTATCCAACATTATCAGGCTTGTAATTATTTGATACATCTGTAACTTTCATATAATTCAAATAATCACATTCTACATTTTTTTCAAAAATAAGATAACATTTTCATTATTTATCATTTATCGGGCATCATCATTTATTTCGAGTAATATCGTTTATCGGGCTTTATCTTCAATGTCATATATACATATACATAACTTTTAACTCAAGCATATAAATATACACAATTTAGTTACATGAACTTACCTCGACAAAGGTTCATCTACAAACATCTACTCATCCGACATTTTCCTCTTTTCTTCGTTCTAACTCTGAATTTGGTCTATTCAGATATATAAGAGTAAATTTAACACCAATTTAATACATTCCATTTCCAAGTGGACTCAATTTATATCCTAGGAAAAATTACCATTTTGCCCTTAACTATTTCATAAATTCCCATTTTCTCCCTAGGCTCGGAAAATGAAATTCAAGAAATCCGACCTTCTACCCAAGCCTAGCCAAAACATACATACAACTTTTACAGCACAATCATTCACAAATTTTAGAATTTTCCATGGGTTTTTCACCATTTTTCATTTTAGTCACTAAATCATGTTTTAATCAAAAATCACTTTGTAAAAGTTGTTTATCTATCATCTATGTTTCCTTTTCTACCATAAATTTCAAATTTACAGCATATAAATCCTTGGCAAAGTTTCTACACCTTGTTATCTTTTCAAATTGATCCCCCAAATAGATAGATTAGACTATCCCGGTTTCAAAAAATATAAAAATTACTAAAAATGGGGCTTGAATACTTACCCAAATTGGCCATGAAAGCTTGCTTTCTATTTCCTAGGGTTTCCATGGAATATTTTGGGGAAGAAGATGAGAAAATATGAAGATATTTTCTTTTCATCTTTTTAATTAATTTATTTAATTTAATTCCAATTTAGTCCCTACCCTTTTCTAAAATTTCCATGGATGAGTCATCTCAAAATATCTACTAAATTTTAATTAATGGTCTATTTACCACATAAGGACCTCAAGTTTTGGATTTTATAGCTATTTGATACTTATAGCTACTAGAATCCAACTTTTGCATTTTATGCGATTTAGTCCTTTCCCTAATTAAACACACAATTGGTAAAATTTCTTATCAAAATTTTCATATGACTTTCCTGTCATATTACAAATCATAAAATAATATAAAAATAAATTTTAATTTTGGCTTGGATTTGTGGTCCCTAAACCACTGTTCTGATCTCACCGAAAATGGGCTGTTATAGTTAATGATTGAGTAGTATGTTTTATAAATCCTATTATGTTAAGAATGAAAAAATATATATGTGATATTGATGTACTTACTCATTTATGAGTTGATGGTTATAAAGTTTGATAAACTTTGTTGCATTGGTATACATTTATATTAGACTTAATAAGTTCATTGTTAAAATGGAATGTTGTGTTTAAATTTTATATGAGCTTACTAAGCATTCATTGATTATGTAGTTATTTTTCCTTTACTTTACAGATTACCGAAAGGTAGATCAGTTTGGAAGATCGTTGGAGAACTATCACACTATCCAACGATTATATTGGTAGATTTTGATGTTTTGATCAAGGTTATAATGGCATGTATAAGTGGACTTGTGGTTTATGTTAGTTGATGATTTTGGCATGTATTTGTCATTTTGGTTTATGTTATTTGATGATTTTGGCATGTATATGTCATTTTGGTTGATGGAACCTTGGTACTTTTGATGCCTTGTTGATGAGTGTTATTTTGACAATGTGTTAAAGCATGTTTGAATGGCCAAAGTGGTAGGTGATGAATTGACCTCAACATGGTCAAGTCATGGTATGTTTTAGAAAGGTTTGGAATATATTTCCATGATTGATTTATGCAAATATGGAATAGATATGATTTTGATGCATGTGAGTAATTGTGCAAATGGTAAGTTTTTATGGACATGGTATAGAACAAGTAATGTATGTTTAGCAATGGTAGCAATGTGACCAAATATGCATATGTTTAGGTATGTTAGTTTTATTGTAATTGATGTGCCTATATGGCATATTGGTTGAATAGAATATGGTCATTTGAATTGGTCATTTTATGTACATTTTGGTATGTTTTGATGCCTTGGTCAAGGGTGTAGGTACATGCTTGAAGTGGGTGAAGGAAATGGCTTGATTTTGTCCAATTTCTTGTCCACACGACCTAAGACACATGCATGTGTCTCTACCGTGTGTGACACACGGTCATGTATCACCTGTAGGTTTTAAGGGTTGCAGGTCAGGCAGTTACACAGCCTAGCACACGGCCTGGCACACAGGCGTGTAAGGCCATTTTGAGTTATACGGGCATAGATAGGGGCTGAGACACGACCGTGTATCCCAATTTTGATTGTTACATTTGTGTGAGTCACACGGCCTAGCCACACAGTCGTGTGACCCCTGAAGTTTAAATTTTTCTAACTTTTTTCTCAATGTGTCAAATGTTTCCGATTTAGTCTCGAATTGTTTCTAAAGTGTTTCTGGGGCCTCAAAGTCTCAAAAAAAGGATGTTATGCATGTGTATAAATGGACTTTTCTATTTTAAATAAAATGATTAGAAATGTATGTTTTTATGTTTTAGTTTTATGGTAATGCTTCATAACCTTATTTCGATGACAGATACGGGTTAGGGATGTTACAGAATTTGCATAACTTTATCACAATAATTCAAATGATGATGCATACTCATTTGAATTAATTGAAGCAGAAACGATTAAAGAGCTTGGTGAACTGATGGAACCTAAGAAAATTGAGAATAAACTAAGGAGAAGTTTTGAATCATTAAATTTATCAGACCGTTCTTTTAAACTTCCTCGACCATCCATAGAAGATCCTCCTACGTTGGCATTGAATCCTTTTCCAGTACATATAAAGTATGCTTACTTGGGAGATGACAACATATTGCCAGTAGTTATCTTTATAGCATTAACATTAGATTAATAGGGTCAATTTTTGGAAGTTTTAAAGAAATCTAAGAAGGCTTGGGGTGGACGATCACTTATCAAAGGAATCACTCTAGCAATCTGCATACACATGATATTACTGGAATGTTTCCATGGCAAATCTATCGAGCAGCAGAGAAGACTGAATCTCATTATGAATGAAGTTGTCAAAAAAGAGATTATCAAATGGCTGGATACTGGAATTATATACCAAATTTCTGATAGTTCTTGGATGAGCCTGTTCAATATGTACCTAAAAAAGGAGTTGTCACCGTGGTAAGTAATGATAACAACGAACTGTTCCTATTCTTATTTTCATGGGATAGGGCTTTGTATGGACTTTTGGAAACTCAACAAAGCAACAAGGACCATTTTCCTCTGCCATTTATCGACCAAATGTTAGATAGATTAGTGGGGAAAGCCTTCTATTATTTTCTAGATGGTTATTCGGGGTACAACACGACTGTCATAGATCTTTCTGATCAAAAGAAGACCTCCCTATAGAACTTTTGTGTAACACCCCAAAAACCTTTAATTTTATTTTTGTATGTTGTTGTTATAAATACATGTCTGCTTCAGTGGTTAAGTGTTTTAGTAGTGTCTGAGAAGTCTTAGGTTCAAGCCTTAACATGGGAAAAAAATTTGTTTTTATTGAATAAACCCCTATCTTTAGAAAGTAGGCTTATGAATAAATATTGGTAAAACATGTCACAATGGGCCTGCCGGTCTAGTGGTTAAGCGGAGTGTTATTGTTGCAAGGGGTCTGGAGTTTGAATCTCTGCGCGATAAAAAGGGCGATTTATTTTTATTGCTTAGCCATGGGAGAATTGTAGTTTGACTAAAATTTGAGTGTTTGAGGAGTGTGGGAAACGTGTGGCCGATTTTTAGGAGGCTAAAGAGGGGGATTTTATGTTGTTAAGGGATTTGGATGATTGGAGGTTGGTGATTTTTTAGGAGGGATTTTGGGGATAGGAGGAGAGTTGGTGCCGAATTGGTATTGCTTCTCTCAAAATTTCGGCCAGGGAATTGTTCTTCTCCTTTCATCTTTTTTTTTTCCTTTTTTCCATCCTTTTCTGTGTTTCCTGCAAAATGTTCTTATGCTAGAGTGCCAAATTTTTGCTGAGGGATTTTTTTCTTTCTTTTCTTCCTCTCCTCTCTATGCCGTTTCTTTCCTCTTCACCTAGGTGTCGTTCTTCCCCTAAAAACTCTTCTTCTGGCTGTCGATATTTCACCATAATTGCTACGACTTCCTTTTTCTTTCATGTTTTCGATAAGTTATGATGATGTTTTTCGTTATGGTCACCTAACCAATCAGTCACTAAGGGTTCGACTTTCATTTAGGAGATGATCAAAGTTTGAGGGTGGCTAGTCAAAACTGTGGCTTTGGGTAATCGTCGTTTTCCATTGGTGGTAATACTGAAATGACTAAAATTCGAATGGCTTGTTGTCTTGCTCAATTCTCCTAGATTTATCACTGGTTCTTTTGTTAAATTTATCTTCGTTGGGCCTTGTTTTGCTCCTAATTAAATGGATGATTCGGGTTATTCTGTCTTGACAGCAAGGAACTGTTTAGAGCAAGGTCCCTTTTCTTTGGAGTCTTAGCATTTTCGTTCGAGGTTGCAAGGTTGGTACCATTAGTTTGTTTTTGAAGTGTTTTCGGTTGTATGTTATGGTGCTAGTGGTGAGTGAGACTAACGATAAAATTGGAATGTTCAAATTTAGGTACTGTTGATCTCGGGAATAGTTTGCTGCAAAACCATAACAAGTTTGTAAACACAATTGCGATTATGGAAATAGGTAAAAGCCAAAATAAGTAAACGTCGACGCTACACGGTCGTACGCTCGCTCGTGTTGTAGGCCGTGTGACTAAACATGGATGTGTGATTGACGAGGCTAGCCATGTACAATTTCATGTGTCGGGCTGACCTAGGCTGTGTGGGCCCCGCACGAGCCAACCATACGGGCGTGTGGAAATTATTGGGCTAGGGCATGTAATCCACGCAGAAAGGCCATTTTGGGCCGTGTGGATGACACAGGCGTGTGGGCCCACATGGGCCAGTAATATGGGCTCGAGGGCCCATTTTCACTGTTTGACTGCTAAGGTTGCACAGGTCACTCGAGTCACTGTGGACCTACTATTGGGTCGGTAAGCTTACTTAGACCCCTAATTGACTGAATGGCAGTTATGCCCCTGCGTGATATATCATTATATATGTACATGTAAGGCTATATTTTAGCATGCAATGTAGACTGTACTGAATACATACACAATACTATGACATGATTGCATGATGCATTGCATTGGGATGGGTTGTTATGGATCGAAGGAAGTGTACTGAAAGGCTTCAGCTTAAATTTCTGGTAGCCCAACTAAATATCACTTTATAGTACCGCATTCGGTACTTCTCTGGAGTGTAGGGATGGGTGGGTTGATTATATCCCCATATGGAATGTAGGGTTGGACGGAGATGGAGTGCAGAGGCTGGATGTGTAGGACTTGTATACTGTTTCATATGTTACTACACTAATTAATATTAATGTAATGGGCCAAGGCCTAAGCACATGACTGTTCTGTACTGAGATGGGCCAAATCCCAAACTGAAATTGTCACTGATACTGAAAAAGGGGCTTAGGCCCAGACTGTGTTTTTTTTTCTCTCTGTTTGCTATTATGGGATTACACACTGAGTTTTTATAAACTCACCCATCTGTTTTAACTGTACAGGTAATCTCTAATCATAGGCAGATCGGTGCAACGGAGGACTGAGCGGTGGCCACACGACTTATCTAATTCTATTTAGTATTTTCAAATTTCAACTTAATTTTTGGGGTATTTTATTGTAATAGGGGCCTTTGGATTTATATTTCTAATTTGGGAATTTATGGTTGTTTTGGTTTATAACTGCTAGCAGTAAGAAAAGCCGTGGATAGGCGAAGATCACCAAAGAGATTAAGCGCACTAGTGGATAGGCAAAGATCACCAAAGAGGTTAAGCGCACTGAGCACCAGAATCATGAGAAAAAGAGAGGTAAGAACATGAGGGATTCAGAGCCCTTGAGTTCCATTCAAAGACCTAAGAAAAAGGCCAGAGTGGATGGGCCGGTCAGAGTTGGGCCCCAATGGTTGCTACTAGTCAACAGCCTTGTACCGATTGTGGGAGACGCCATCAGTGCGAGTGCTGAAAAATAATTGAGGCATGTTTGAGGTGCGGCTCAATGGAGCACTGTATCAGAGAGTGTCCGCAGAGGCCTGATTAGATGCAAGCTCCTGGTTTGGGTACTGCACAGTTGCCGAGAAGTGTTTAGCAGCCACCAAGAGGCCACTGTCAGGCTTGAGATGGTAATGGGTTGGGCCATCGCAGAGAGTACCAAGAAGAGGTGCTAATTAGATAGAGGTGAGACAGTTGGGTCTAGTATATGTTACACATCATCGAGAGGAGGGAGATGCTTCGGATGTCATCACAGGTACGTTCTTAATTTTTAATGTACCTTATACTACATTGATAGATATAGGATCCACTCATTCCTATATTTCCTGCTCTTTTACTGAAAATATGAGGATTCTGGTTGAGAGTACTTTGAGTGAAATTGCAGTATTAAGTCTATTGGGGCAGTCTGTCCGGGTTAATAAGTTATTTAGAGACGTTCCTTTAGAGGTACAATGAGTTATTTTTCTGGCCAATTTAATGGAACTCCCTTTTGGAGAATTTGATCTGATACTAGGCATGGATTGGCTAGTTAAACACCGACTGAACTTGGATTGTGCCACTAAATGAGTAGTATTGAGAATTGAGGAGGACAACGAGGTAATTGTAATTGGAAAATGTCAGAACTACTTGTCGAATGTGATTTTTGCATTGAGGGCTAAAAAGTTTGTTCGTAAGGGATGTGAGGCATATCTGGCCTTCATCAGTGTTTCAGATTTTAAGGTTTCTACTGTTCAAGATATCAGAATGGTAAAGTATTTTTTGGATGTGTTTCCTGAGGAGCTACTTGGGTTGCCTCCGAACCGTGAAGTATACTTTGGGACTGACCTCCTTCCTGGTATAGCTTCAGTGTCTATCGCCCTTTATAGAATGGCACCGAAGGAGCTTGTGGAACTTAAAGCTCAGATTCAAGAATTACTGGATCATGGGTTCATTCGCCCTAGTGTGTCTCCGTGGGGAGCACTGGTTTTGTTCCTGAAAAAAAGGATGGATCCATGTGTATGTGCATCGATTACTGGCAACTGAACAAAATGACCATTAAGAATAAGTACCCTTTGCCAATGATAGATGACTTGTTCAATCAGTTCCAAGTAGCTTTGATTTTCTTTAAAATTGATCTCCAATCTAGGTACCATCAGTTGAGAGTTAAGGAGGCTGTTGTACACAAGACTACATTTAGGACTCGCTATGGTCATTACGAGTTCTTAATAATGCCAATTGGATTAACAAATGCACCAGTAGCTTTTATGAATCTGATGAATCGAGTGTTTCAGCCCTATCTAGATCGGTTCGTGGTAGTCTTTATTGACGACATTCTGGTGTATTTGAAGATTGATGATGAACATGATAAACATCTTCAAGTGGTTTTGCAGGTTTTGAGGAGAAGAAACTATACGCCAAGCTCATTAAGTGTGGATTTTGGTTAAAAGAAGTAACATTTCTGGGCCATGTGGTATCTGCTGAGGGGACTAGGGTCGATCCTCGAAAGATTGAAGCTGTCTTGGATTGGAAGCAGCCTAGGACTGTATCGGATATTTATAATTTTTTGAGGCTAGCTGGGTACTATCAACAATTTGCAGAGGGCTTTTCTGTAATTGTAGCACCCTTGACTAAGCTCCTTCGTAAGGGTGTACCATTTAACTAGACATATTCACAGTAAAAGAGCTTTGAGAAGCTCAAGACCGTGCTGAATGAGGCCCTTGTTATGATACAGCCAGTGCTTGGAAAAGAGTTTACTGTGTATAGTGATGCATTACATGTCAGTTTAGGATGTATGTTGATGCAAGAGGGTAAGGTGGTTGCATACGCATCTCAATAGCTTATGACTTATGATGTAAATTATTCGACGTATGACTTGGAGTTGACCGTAGTGGTATTCGCACTAAAAATTTGGAGACATTACTTGTATGGTGAAAAATGTATAATTTACACTGATCACAAGAGTCTAAAATATCTCCTCACTCAGAAGGAGCTAAACCTTAGGCAATGTAAATGGATTGAGCTACTAAAGGATTACGACTGTACTATTGAATACAATCCTAGTAAGGGTAAATTGATGTCGACGCACTGAGCCGAAGGGCTGTACTAATTTGAGAGCGGTGTTTTTTCATCTCAGTTTATTTGATGATGGTAGTCTATTGGCTAAACTACAAGTTAAACCGATGTGGATCGAGCAGATTAAGGGTAAATAGTTAGAGGATGAGTCACTGGGTCTTCGATTCTGACAGATTGAGAGTGGTAATACATCAGATTTTGGATTGAATAGCGAAGGGGTTCTCTGTTTCCATGGAAGAGTCTGTGTACCGAATGATGTCAAGTTAAGGCTGTCTATGTTGTGAGAGGCGCATAGCAGTCCTTATGCTATGCATCCTGGCGGGAACAAGATGTACCGAGGCCTTTGTGAGCTATACTGGTGGTCAGGGCTTAAGCGAGATGTTACCGATTTTGTGAGTAAATGTCTAATATACCAGCAGGTTATGGCTGAGCATTAGCTACCCTCAGGTTTACTGCAGCCAGTTAAGATCCCACTATAGTAGTGGGAGAGAGTGACTATGGACTTCGTTAGTAGGTTGCCTTTAACGCCTACTAAGAAAGATTCAGTGTGCGTCATCGTGGATCGATTGACCAAGTCTACCCATTCAATACCGATTCATACCGTTACTCACTGTAAAAGCTGGCTAAACTATATGTGTTTGAGGTAGTGAGACTGCATGAGGTGCCAGTTTCGATAATATCTGATAGGGATCCCCACTTCACGTCTCGATTTTGGAAAAAGCTACATAAAGCTCTGGGTACAAGGTCAGACTTCAGTACTGTGCTCCATCCTTAAATAGACGGTCAGTCAGAGAGGGTGATTCAAATACTGGAGGATATGTTGAGGAGCTGTGTAATTGAATTTCGAGGAAGTTGGGAAGAGTTTTTACCATTGACTGAGTTTGCTTACAATAATAGCTACCAGTCTAGCATACAGATGGCACCATACGAGGCCATATATGGTCATAAGTGTCGTAATCCCTTGTGTTAGACTAAGTTGGGCGAGCGACGTGTTCTGGGCCCTAAGCTAGTTTTTGATACTGGGGAGAAGGTCTGGTTGATTCGGGATCGACTTAAGGAGGCATCTAATAGACAAAGGTTGTATGCAGATCAGAAACGTCGAGAGATAGAGTATTCTGTGGGGGACTTCGTGTTTTCAAGGTCTCACTATGGAAACAGATATTAAGATTTGGTCGTAAGGCCAAGTTGAGCCCCAGATTCATTAGACCTTATCGCATACTGAGGCGTGTGGGACCAGTTGCCTACTAGTTGGAGCTACCTCCAGAGCTGGAGCGATTCATGATGTATTCCACGTCTCCATGCTGGAGCGCTATCGCTCTGATCCTATGCATGATGTTTCAATTGAGGAAATCGAGGTTAGGCTAGATTTGACCTTTGAGGATGAGCCAGTCCAGATATTGGACTGCGATGTTAAAATTCTGAGATGAAAGTCCATCCCACTAGTTAAGGTTCTTTGGTGTAATCATAGTTCTGAGAAGGCCACATGGGAGCCTGAGGATGCAATATGGCATCAATATCCTCATCTTTTCTGATAAGGTAAAAATTTCGAGGCTAAAATTTTCTTTAAGGGGGTAGAGCTGTAACCCCCCAAAAACCCTTAATTTTTTTTTATTTATTTTTATTTTCGTATGTTGTTGCTATAAATACATGTCTACTTCAGTGGTTAAGTGTTCTGGTAATGTCTGAGAAGTCTTGGGTTCAAGCCTTAGCTTGGGCAAAAATTTTGTTTTTATTGAATAAACCTTTATCTTTAAACAGTAGGCTTATGAACAAATTTTGGTAAAACATGTCAGAATGGGCCTACTGGTCTAGTGGTTAAGTGGAGTGTTATTGTTGTAAGGGGTCTGGAGTTTGAATATCTGCATGATAAAAAAGGGGGATTTATTTTTATTGCTTGGCCATGGAAGAATTATAGTTTGACTAAAACTTGAGTGTTTAAGGAGTGTGGGAAAGGTGTGGCCTATTTTTAAGAGGCTAAAGAGGGGGATATTTTGTTGTTAAGGGATTTGGATGATAGGAGGTTGAAAATTTTTTAGGAGAGATTTTAAGGATTAGAGGAATATTGGTGCCAAATTGGTATTGCTTCTCTCAAAATTTCGGCTAGGCAATTGTTTCTTTTCCTTTCTTCTTTTTTTTTTTTCTTTTTCCATCCTTTTCTATGTTTCCTGTCGAATGTTCTTTTACTAGAGTGCCAAATTTTTCCTGAGGGATTTTGTTTTTCTTTCTTTCTTTTTCTTCCTCTTCTCTCTGTGTCGTTTCTTTCCTCTTCACCTGGGTGTCGTTCTTCCCATAAAAACTCTTCTTTTGGCTGTCAATATTTCACCATAATTGCTACAAATTCCTTTTTCTTTCACGCTTTCGGTAAGATGTTTTTCGTTATGGTCACCTAACCAATCGGTCACTAAAGGTTCGACTTTCATTTAGGAGACAATCAAAGTTTGAGGGCGGCTAATCGAAACTGTGGCTTCGGGTAATCATCATTTTTCGTTAGTGGTAAGACTAAAATGGCTGAAAGTCGAATGGCTTGTTGTATCTTATTCAATTCTCGTTTATTTATCACTGGTTCTTTTGTTAACTTTAACTTCGTTGGATCTTGTTTTGCACCTAATTAAATGGGTGATTGGGGTTATTCTGTCTCGACAGCAAGGAACCATTTGGAGTAAGGTCCCTTTTCTGTGGAGTCTTAGCATTTTCGTTCGAAGTTTCAAGGTTGGTACCGTGCATTTACTTTGGAAGTGTTTTCGGCTGTATGTTATAGTGCTAGTAGTGAGTGAGACAAACGATAAAATTGGAATGTTCAAATTTAGGTACTATTGGTCTCGGGGGTGGTTAGTTGCGAAACCATAACAGGTGTGTAAACATAATCGCTATTATGGAAATCAGCAAAAGCCAGAATAAGTGAACATTGACACTACACGGGCGCGCGCTCGCTCGTGTGGTAGGTCGTGTGACTAAACATGGGTGTTTTATTGATGAGGCCGACCATGTACAATTTCATGGGCCAGGCCAAATTGGGTCGTGTGGGCCCCATGGCTGTGCAAAAATTATTGGGCCAGGCCGTGTAAATTACACGACCAAGGCCATTTTAGTCCGTGTGGACCATATAGGTGTGCGGGCCCACATGAGCCAGTAAAATGGGCTCGAGGGCCCATTTTCACTATTTGACTGCTAAGGTTGTATGGGTCGCCCGAGTCAACTGTGGACCTACTGTTGGGTCGGTAAGCTTACTTAGACCCCTAATTGACTGAATGACTGTTATGCCCCTACGTGATATATATTTATATATGTACATGTAAGGCTATATTTCAGCATGCTATGTAGACTATACTGAATACATACACGATACTATGACATGATTGCATGATGTATTGCATTGGGATAGGTTGTTATGGATTGAAGAAAGTGTACTGAAAGGCTTCGAGCCTAAATTACTAGTAGCCCAGCTGTATATCACTGTATAGTGCCACATTCAGTACTCTCTAGAGTGTAGGGATGGGTGGGTTGATTATATCCCACATGGAGTGTAGGGTTGGATGGAGATGGAGTGTAGAGGCTGGATGGGTAGGACTTGTATACTATTTCATATGTTACTGCACTAATTAATGTTACTGTAATGGGCCAAGGCCCAACCACATGACTAT
The DNA here is from genome assembly GCA_025506655.1 of Gossypium rotundifolium. Taxonomy (NCBI): domain Eukaryota; kingdom Viridiplantae; phylum Streptophyta; class Magnoliopsida; order Malvales; family Malvaceae; genus Gossypium; species Gossypium rotundifolium. Next base: position 94,870,394 of record CP106732.1, on the reverse strand, counting down.
TTTGTATTGAGATGGGCCAAAGCCCAAACTAAAATTGTCATTGATTCTAAAAAAAGGGCTTAGGCCCTGACTGTGTTTGTTATCTGTCTATTTGCTATTATGGGATTACAATCTGAGTTTTCGTAAACTCACCCATCTGTTTTAACTGTACAGGTAATCCCTAGTCATATGTGGATCGGTGCAACGGAGGATTCAACGGTGGCCACACGACTTATCTAATTCGATTTAGTATTTTAAAATTTCAACTTAATTTTGGGGTATTTTATTGTAATAAGGGCCTTTGGATTTATATTTTTAATTTTTGATTTTATGGTTCTTTTGGTTTATAACTACTAGCAGTAGGAAAAGCCATGAGTTTTTAGAAAGACAAATGTTTTATCCAAATTTCCTCAAATACGCAATCGGTTTAAAAGCTTCCGCAATAAATGACGCTTTGGAAAATTAATAACGTTTTTTTAAAATAAATGACTTTTCAATTATTCATGCTTTAAAAAATGAACGATCCGTTTTTGACTTATCATTGAATAACACAAAGTGATTAAATAGAAATGAGGATTTCAATGACAACATATTTTACGAAAAACACTTCAATGTGACATCAACAGATTCGGCCTTAACATCTAGGCCTGGTTTGGGGTGTTACATTTTTTGTTCTAACGAATGCTATTTGGATTATGCAATGCCCTTGCAACATTTCATCGTTACATGATGGCAATATTTTCGGACATGGTGGAGAAACTTTTAGAAGTTTTTTATGGATGACTTCTCGATGTTTGGCAATACTTTTGAAGACTATTTAAAAAATATGGAGTTATTTCTTTGTCAATGTGAAGAAACCAACCTTGTTTTCAATAGGGAGAAATGCCACTTAATGGTCTGTGAAGATGTAACAACCCATTTTTAGTCAAATCAGAACAGTAGTTTTAGGACCACAAATTCAATGTCCAAATAATTATTTTATTATTAATTTAATGTTTACAACATGATAATATGTTTATGTGCAAATTTCGTGAAGAAATTTTATCGTTTGATTAGTTAATTTGATAAAAATGATTAAATCGCGTAAAGTATAAAAGTGGAGTTCTATTAGCTAAAGGCATCTAATAGCTATAGAACCTTAAAGTAGAGGCCCTTATGTGGCAATTAGACCATTTTTATTATGAGTGGACATTCTTGGACATCTTTTAAGTGTTTTTAGTGGTTTATTAATAAGGTTAATAAGGTAATTTAGTAAATTAAATAAGTAAAATAGCAAAACAACAAAAGCCATCATCTTTTAATCTATCATCTTCCACAAGAATTGAAGAAGAAAAACAATATATTAGGGTTCTTCATTCGGCCAAGCTTCCTAGCTCAATTGTAAGTTCGTTTTTGTCCCTCTTTTAATGATTTCTACGTTTTTGAGATCGTTGCAGCTTAGTCTACCTAGCCCAGGGACTAGTTTGAAAAATTTTTAGAATTTTTTTATTGATGAATAAGCATGTATTTTGATGATTGATGATAGATTATGAATGATTCTTGTGAATTATACAAGTTTTGTTAAGTGATTTTTAGTGAAAATGCAAAATAGGGATTAAATTGTGAAATGTGGAAACTTTGTGGTTAAAAAGTGAAATAAATGATAAATATGGGATGCTAGAGACTTAATTGAAATTCGGCTAGCATGGGTATAGGTTGAATTGCATGAATTTGTGTTTTTATGATATAAGTAGTGAAATACTTGGGGCAAAAGTGTAAATGTACTTTAATAAGTGTTTTGGATTAAATTGAATAGTGAGGTAATTAAATAAGTTAAATTTTATTACATATAGATCAAGAAAAGCGAAGTTTGGATCTAGATCAGGGGAAAAACAAAATACTCAACTAATCGACCTATTTCGTCGTTTTTACATCTAAGGTAAGTTCGTATGTAATAAGTATGGCTATATTTGTGTTTTAAATGTTTTGATATTGCATGAATTGTGAATTACGAACTTTTGGACACATTCGACGAAGATTCGACATTATAAATGTAACAGCCCGATTTTAGCTAAACCAGAACAATAGTTTTGGAACCACAAATCCAATGTCAAAAAATTATTTTAGTATTAATTTTGGTGTTTACAGCATGATAGCATGTATTTGTGAAAATTTTGTTATCTAATTTTATCATTTAATTGCTCAATTTGATAAAAAGGACTAAATTGTATAAAATGCAAAAGTGTCGTTCTATTAGCTAAAGGTATTGAATAGCTATAGAACCTTAATGTTAAGGTCTTTAAGTGGTAAAGAGACCATTTATGGGTTAGTGGATGATGATAACATGACAATTTGTGTAATTTATAATTTTTTAAAAAGATTATAATGGTAATTTAGTAATTAATGTTAATTTTAATAAAACAAAACCAAATTTTTTTTTCTCCATTCATCTATTTGGCCAAATATTAAGAAAGAAAAAAAGCTATTGAAGCTTTCTAGGGTTCGGTACTTGTGAGTTTTAAATGGGAAGTTTTTTGAGCTCAGTTTTTAATAATTTCTACGTTTTTGAGATCGTTGCTTCGTATTCTAGCTAGCCTGTACCTTAGATTTTGAAATTGTTAAAGGTTTAACAAGTTGCCATTGTTGAATGCTTGAGTAATTTGATGAATTATGATAGATTATGAAAGTTTGTTAATAGTTAAACTAGTTTTGTAAAGTGATTTTTGACAAAAATGTCAAAAAGGGATTAAATTGTCAAGTATACAAATTGAGTGGTTGGAATGTGAAGTAAATGAAAGTTTTAAGCTACTAGGGACTTATATGAAATTCGGCCAAGGTTGGGTTTAAAGAAATTATGTGAATTTTGTGAATTTGTGAAAGAGGGAGTAAATTGATTAAATGTGAAAGTTTAGGGGCTAAAGTGCAACTAGGCCTAAATGTATGTTTTGGACTAATTTGAATGAGTGGTTGGTTAAAGAAGTTAATTTTGAATATATTTAGATCAAGAAAAGAGGAATCCGGAATTAGATCAGGGGAAAGGCAACTTTATCAAGTAATTGACTCATTTCGTCGTTTTCATACTCGAGGTAAGTTCGTATGGGACGATTTCTTTATAAATGTATGTTAAATGCTTTGATATTACTATGATTATAAGACTTTTATTAATGTATGAACTGTAAATACGATTCTATGGATATATTTGAAGATCGAATCGACAAGCTAAAAGTCCCGATTGAACCTTAGGAAAAGATTTTGGATACTGATGATATGTTATAAGATGATATACCGATTTGGCTTCGGGCCATGCATATCGAATGTGTTGGCTTCAAGCCACGATATCGGCACTACGAGTGCGAGTAATACCTTGATTTGGCTACGGGCCATGGTATAGGTACTCTGGATTAGGTTACCTTAATTTGGCTTCGGGCCATGGTATAGGTACTTATCGTTTGAGATTCTTAAGTATCCGACTTCTATTCCGAACGGTTCAACGGGTAAATGAATGATGTGGTTGAGAAAGAGGGTAGTACGAGGCAATTTAAGTATGTACAGAACCTATTCGAATATTAAATATATAAAGTTCGATGAGATGGTATTCGATCATGTTTTGAGACATGAGAAAGTTTTGTAGTTAATATGTATATGTTGATGTTATATATAATTGGTTGATTTGTGTTCATATGATGAATTAAGTTATTCACACACGAGCTTACAAAGCTATGAAGCTTACTTTATGTTATTGTTCTATGTTTTATAGTGAATCGAGGCTGGCTCGGATTCGAGAGTCGTCGGGAACAATATCGCACTATCAAACATCTAAGTTGGTACTTTTGAGTTATACAATTATGGTATATAGCATGTACAAGCTACTTGTGGTATTTTGGTTATGAATATAGCCATGAGAGTTGGCTTGTAAATGATGTTAATATGGTTGTGTGTTTAGCTATTAGAAATGGCTTGTAAAGTCAGTACGTATGGCCTATTTTCACACTGTCTGGGACACGGGCGAGTCTGGTGCCGTGTGAGGCATATGGCCTATTCACATGGGCGTGTGACCCTTGTATGTTTGAAATTTTCTAAGTTTCCAAAATTTTCATATGTTTTAGGCCTCGTAGGCCCTTATAAGGGACAATGTGATTGTATTAAATGATTTATGAGAATGAATGGTTTATGTTTGATAAATGTATGTTGTATGTTGTGAATTGATCGGTAATACCTCTTAACCTTATTCTGACAGTGAATACGAGTGAGGAGTGTTACATTATTGGTATCAGAGCTACGATTTAGTCGATTATAGGACTAACATAGCATGTATAAGAGTCTAGCTATACATGCCATATATACTCTGCAATAGTGTGATGATTCCTGACAGCTTAAATTGTATTTTTGTATAGTAATGGATCCCGAACGAGTTGTAGTAGATGATGTAGAGAGTAATGCGCCTACTCCCGCTCAAGGGGCAGCGCCATCAGATTTTAGGCCTGTAACGAGTTGTCACGAGGGAGAGGCTAAACAAGCCTTTATCCAGATGATGAATGAGTGGTTCACGGAGTTCGTTCAAACGAATTTGACTGCTCAACAACCTCCACCCCCATCTATTCCTCAACAAATCCCTATTTTTCCTCAAGTTGTAGATCCGATATGATTGAACAAGCCACCAATAGATAAGATTCGTAAACATGGGGCTGAAGAGTTTTAGGCTACTATTGATGATGATGTCAAGAGAGCTGAGTTCTGGCTCAAAATACGATTCAGGTATTTGATGAATTATCTTTTTACTACTGATGAATGTATTAAATGCGTTGTATCTTTGCTTAGAGACACCGTGTATCAATGGTGGAACACGCTGATATCTGTGATTTTGAAAGAATGGGTTACCTGGGAGTTCTTTCAGACTGAATTTTGAAAGAAATATATAAGCCAACAGTTTCTAGTTCAAAAGCACAAAGAATTTTTAGAATTGAAACAGGGCCGCATGATTGTCACTGAGTATGAAAGAGAATTCGTACGATTAAGAAAGTATGCTTTAGAGTATGTGTCTACTGAGGAGATTATGTGCAAACGGTTCGTTGACGGGTTGAACGAAGATATAAAACTACTAGTCAAAATTCTAGAGTTGAAAGAATTTGTTGTTTTGGTTGAAAGAACTTGTAAAGTCGAGGACATTAGGAAAGAAAAGAGAAAAACATGTTCAGAAGTTAGAGATTCGAGAAAAAGATCAATGACCTGTATCAATCTTCGTCAAAGAAATCCAAAAATTCGTATACTCGCCCAAATGTTTCAAATGAATATTCGAGTAAAGATAGTAGAAAACAATACTCCAGTTATAAAGCTCAAGCTATATCAGTGTCGAGTATTGGCAATGTGCGAGACGATAAACCCGAGTGTCAGCATTGTGGGAGATGACACTTTGGAGAATGCTGGAATAAAAGTACTAAAGCTTGCTTCAAATGTGGCTCGCCGGATCATTTTATTAAAGACTGTCCTGATATGAATGAGAAAGATAGACCACAGAATGTGAGACCGAGTAATATGTCGGCTAGAGGAAGACCACCGAAAAATGCTAGAAATATGAGTGGTAGTCGAGGGATGACGAGAGACTCTACTGTGAGATATGAGGCCAGAGCACCTGCCAGAGCCTACGCTATTTGTGCTAGCGAAGAAGCGTCATCTCCAGATGTTATCACCGATACTTTCACTCTTTATGATACTAACGTGATTGCATTGATAGATCCAGGATCAACTCATTCTTATATATGCATGAATTTATTATCTAGTAAGACCTTTTCGGTAGACTCTATTGAATTTATGATTAGAGTATCAAACCCCTTATGAAAATGTGTTTTAGTTGACAAAGTCTGCAAGAATTGTCCATTAATGCATCGAGATTTCTGTTTTTTGGCTAATCTGATGTTGTTGCCATTCGATGAATGTGATTTTGGGTATGGATTTGCTAACGATGCATAATGCTATAGTGAATTGTAGATGAAAGACAATTGAACTAAAATGTCAGAATAATGAGACTATTAGAATTGAATCTAATGATTGGAAGAGTATGCCAGTTGTGATCTCGTCAATGTTAGCTCAAAGATTTGTGAGAAAAGGGTGTGAAGCTTATCTTGCTTATGTACTTGATACGAAAGTGACAGAAATAAATATCAAATTAGTACCAGTTGGGTGTGAGTATCCAGATGTATTTCCCAAAGAGTTACCGGGTTTACCACCTATCAGAGAGGTTGAGTTTGATATTGAATTAGTACCAGGAACAACGCTGATATCAATAGCTCCGTACAGAATGGCTCCTACAGAGTTAAAAGAATTAAAAGCTCAGTTGCAAGAATTGACAGATAGAGGTTTTGCTAGACTGAGTTTCTCTCCCTGGAGTGCATCGGTGTTATTTGTGAAAAAGAAAGATGGCACGATAAGAGTGTGTATTGACTACAGACATCTAAACAAAGTGATTATCAATAATAAATACCCTTTGCCACGAATAGATGATTTGTTTGATTAGTTAAAAGGGGCAACAGTGTTTTCAAAAATTGATTTGAGATCGGGTTATTACCAGTTACGAGTTAAAGACTCAGATATGCCAAAGACTGCATTTAGAACAAGGTACGGGCACTACGAATTTCTTGTTATGCCTTTCAGACTAACAAATGCACCTGCTATTTTTATGGACTTGATGAAATGGATTTTCAGGCCGTATTTCGGTCGATTTGTAGTTGTGTTTATTGATGACATTTTGATCTACTCTCGTGATGAATCTGAGCATGTTGAGCATTTGAGAATCATGTTACAAACTTTGAGTGATAAGCAGTTATTTGCAAAGTTCAGTAAATGTGAGTTTTGGCTACGAGAGGTTGGTTTTCTAGGACATATAGTTTCAGCCGTGGGTATCCAAGTTAACCTGAGCAAAATTTATGTGATTATAGATTGGAAGCCTCCGAGAAATGTAACCAACGTTCGTAGTTTTCTAGGACTAGATGGCTATTATAGAGGATTTGTGAAAGGTTTTTCGATGATTGCGACTCCGATGACACGATTGCTTCAAAAATATGTTAAATTTGAGTGGTTAGAAAAGTGTCAGCTGAGCTTCGAGCAGTTAAAAGCATTATTAACTGAAGCACCAGTGTTAGTTCAGCCTGAGTCGGGTAAAGAATTCGTAGTTTACAGTGATGCATCGTTAAATGGCCTGGGTTATGTTTTGATGCAAGAAGGCAAAGTTGTAGCTTATGCCTCGAGATAGTTGAAGCCATGTGAAAAGAATTATTCGATACACAATCTTGAATTAGCCGTGATAGTGTTTGCATTGAAAATTGGCACCAATACTTATTTGGTAAGAAATGTCATATTTATACTGACCACAAAAGCTTGAAATATCTGATGACTCAGAAGGATTTGAATTTGTAACAGTGGAGATGGTTAGAATTTCTAAAAGACTATGAATTAGTGAGTGATTATCATCTGGGGAAAGTGAACGTAGTTGGTGATGCTTTAAACTGAAAGTCCTTATTTGCTTTACGTGCTTTGAACACACAATTAGCCTTGTCTGATGACTGTTCGATAGTAGCTGAGTTGAAAATGAGACCGCTGTTTCTACAGCGGATTTGTGAGGCTCAAAAATTTGATAATGAATTGTAAGCAAAACGAACATAGTGTGAGTCAACTTTTGATTTAGAGTTTCAAATAGGGCCTGATGAATGTTTGATGTTCCGAGGTAGAATTTGCCTATCGAGAAATCCCCAGCTTATTCAGAAAATTCTAAATGAAGCACACAGTAGTTGTTTATCAGTACATCCAGGAAGCATGAAAATATATAACGATTTGAAACAACTTTATTGGTGGCACGGCATGAAACTAGATATCTCAGAATTTGTTTCAAAATGTTTGATTTCTCTGCAAGTTAAAGTTGAACATTAAGTGCCATTAGGTTTCTTATAGCCTATTATGATTCCCGAGTGGAAGTGGGATAGAGTAATAATGGACTATGTATTGGTATTTCCCTTATCTCCAAAAAAAAAAAGATGCTATCTGGGTTGTTGTTGACAGATTGAAAAAATCAGCTCATTTTATTCCGGTACGAACAGATTTCTTGCTAGATAAATTAGTTGAGTTGTATATCTTAGAGGTTATTCAATTACATGAAGTGCCACTATCTATTGTTTCGGATAGAGATCCGAGATTCACTTCACGATTTTGGATGAAATTGCAAGAAGCTTAAGGTACAAAGCTGAACATCAAGTGCCATCAGGTTTCTTACAGCCTATTATGATTCCCGAGTGGAAGTGGGATAGAGTAACAATGGACTTTGTATCGATATTGCCCTTATCTCCGAAAAAGAAAGATGCGATCTGGGTTATTGTTGACAGATTGAAAAAATAAGCTCATTTTATTCTGATACGAACAGATTTTGTAACACCCCAAACCCGGTCAATACACCACGACCGAATTTGGCATGTTACGGGGTGAAAATGATTGAATAAACCAGTTCCAGTAAAATTTTATTGAAAACTCTTTTATCGTTCTTTTAGAGAAGCTCTACACATGGTGATGTTAAAAACGTTTTTGTGTTGCTTAAAAAAATCCAGAGAACTCATGCTTGAAAATCCGTTTGTTGTTACTAGATGGTTTGAAAATTCAGGTTTGAAATCCTCTTTATTAACTTTGTCATTACCTTGTGAATAATGTCACCCGATGGTAACGTTGAAAAAAAAAACCCGATATAGAGTATAATTTTGTAAACTTTGATTTGATTCCGGTTAATAAAGCAATACAAGTTATAAAACATATGCATAAAATAATTAAAATATAATCTAGAAATAAAAACCCAAATTAATACTTAGCGGCCTTATTACAAAACCAAAACCAAATTGAAGGAAATAAATAAAACCGAAATAGTAATTTAAATTCAAAACCCAAAACTAGCATGCATGGCAATTTTAGTCCCCTTGACTCCATATCCACAATCTCGCCTCCTCGCAAAATATAAGGAAGGGTGAGTCACCGGACTCAGTGTATAAATCCCCAACCCAATAGTACAAGCACTTACACAAATCATCAGTATAACATGCAAATCATGCAACCCATAACCTAACCATCCGAGCTCCTTTATCTACACCGTGTAGTCAAAACCACTGGTGGTCAAAACCACTGATAACCGTAGTCACAAATCATATAAGTGTGGGCAAAACCACTGGTGACCGTAGTCACAAATCATATGGTGGGGCCAACCCACCGTGTGGTCAAAACCACTGATGACAATCCTGTAATCAACATGTGGGGCCAACCCACTGTGGTACCAAACCACTGGGACGAGTCACAATATACATATGTGGTCAAAACCACTGGGACTTAGTCACAAATTATAATATCAAAGATGGGGCTAACTCGTCGTGTGGTCAAAACCACTGGTGACAGTCCAAATAATTCTTCCCCCTCCTCTCAACAATCCCACCATCATGTCCATAACAATAGTGACATAATAACACATGATGATACAAATAACACATGGCATAACATTGAACAATGACATGATAGCATATAACGAGATCCATAATCAGGGGACTTACCCGGAGTCCATGCTCATGCTCACAAGGCATGACTACCGATTTTAATGGCTACAACAGTTAACACAATAACATATCATACTAACGAAGTGTGTAAGCATTACACACCTGACTATTTGCGAATCTAGCGAAATCCCAAAACTACGATCTATTCTCAAACCAATAGAACCCGAAAATCCCGAAATGTTTACTTCCTCCTTTCCTGTATTCGGCCAAAACCTTGTTAGTAACCGAGAGCCCATTCGGCTCATCAAGCAATCTCGAAGGATGAAATAACACATCATAAAACCCTTACCAAGATCGATTACACCCGAGCCTTTATGCTTAAATCGGAAGCCAACAAATTTCGGAGATCCACCTCCTTCCTACAATCGGTTAGACATATCATTAGGAATCCAAAGCCATTCGGCTTTAGCATGAATCCCGGAAATCAAAAGAGACTATCATTCCCTTACCTTAGTCGACAAATCCCGAAGATCTAGAAGATCTAGATCCGAACCACGATCCAAACGAAACCCGAGAACCTACACATTGGCGTCACCCCGTCCTACAATCGGCCAAGTACCATTATCTTTGGATTAAAGCCTTCAGTATTAATCACAACAAGAGATGTTGAAACCACAAAACACTTACCCCCTTACCTTACTGACAGATTCGGCCACCAATCACCAAATTTCGGCACACCTTAATAACATTTGGGGATTTCGGCTACCTCATTAATATAGAACAAGAAAGAGTTTAAGATCCCGATCAATAAGGAATTGGGGAAATAGAAAAAGTGAATGGCAAGTGAGATCCGGCATTAACCAAATCAATCGAGAAAAGAAGAATAAGAAGTGATACTTACCAGGAGATTCGACTATGACCCAAAAAAAAGTGAGATTCGGCAAGGATGACAAAACGCAAGAGGAGAGAAATTGAGGGACAGAGTATTCGGCTTTTGAAGAGAGTAAAGATGGAGGAAGAAAATGAAAATAGAAAAGCAAGGATTCGGCAAAAAGAAAGAAAGAACTTTCGGCACAAGGAGGTTTGAAAGAAAGAAAAGATGAAGTGAAAAGAGTTACTTTCGGCTTTTTACTGGGACAACAAGAGTGGTTTGGCCAACACAACAAAGAAAAGAGGAAGCCTCCCCAAAGCTAGCCGATATAGCTAATCCCCAAAGCACATTCGGCCACCAACCAAAGAACCCAAAACCGATTGCACTCCTCCTCTCCACAGTCTAACTTTCAGGCAACACCTTTAAATGAGTTTGATAAGATTCAAGCTCCTAACTTTCCTCACCTTTATCTTTTTAACTCCTTCCATCCTTATCCTCCAGAGTCCATCCTGAGCACTCCACTTCCTCAGCTTGGTGTCAAAATAATAAGCAGAAAATGAGATTTCTACTTCTTGAACCTGAGCACTCCTTCCCTGCATATGACGTCACCTTCCTGGTACCTTAGTGGCGCCTCTTTTGTCATTTTGCCACTAGATTCTTTGTGTCACAATACACCAAGAATACCTTTTAACCCCTACCTCTCTTAGCTCCCTATTTCGAAGTGCCAAAACAAAAATTTTAGCCATGACTCAAGCCTAACCCGAGGTCATGCCTAGGCCCCCAAAACATACTAACTAGCACAGTAAGAATATTGTCACATACAAACACATACAAAATACAAAGACCCCATTTTAAGGATGTTACAGTTCTATCCCCCTTAAAAATAATTTCGGCCTCGAAATTACCTGGTCAAAAGAGTTGGGGGTATTACTGCTACTGCATCATATCCTGTGGTTCCCACGTGGCCTCCTCTGTACCATGGTTTCGCCATAACACTTTCACCAAGGGAACTGACTTTCTACGCAAGACCTTGACATCTCGACCTAAAATCTGTACCGGTTCCTCCTCGAAAGACAAGTCTGAGCTCACCTTAATCTCTCGCAACTGGCACAACATGTGATGGATATGATCGATAGCGCCTAAGCATCGAAACATGGAAGACGTTGTGAGTTTGTCTTAACTCTACCGGTAGCTCGAGCTGGTAAGCTACCGGCCCCACTCGCTTCAGTACCATATACGGCCCGATAAACCTAGGGCTTAGCTTCCCTTTTCGCCCAAATCTCAACATTTTCTTCCATGGCGATACCTTCAGAAAAACCTTATCACGCACTGCATACTCTATATCCCTGCGCTTAAGATCGGCATAAGACTTCTGCCAGTCTGACGCTTCCTTAAGACGAGCCAGATTCACCTTAACCTTATCCTCAGCTTCTGCCACCAACTCCGGACCCAATATTTGCCATTCACCCAATTCTGTCCAACACATAGGAGTACGACATTTTCGTCCATATAGTGCCTCATATGGTGCCATCTGGATACTCGCTTGATAACTATTGTTATAAGCGAACTCCGCCAATAGTAGATACTCCTCCCAACTACCACTAAAATCTAGAACACAGCCCCTTAGCATGTCTTCTAAAATTTGAATCACCCTCTCAGATTGTCCATCAGATTACGGGTGAAAAGCTGTGCTAAAATCCAACCTTGTACCCAGAGCCTGATGCAAAGCTCTCCAGAACCTCGACGTGAACCTGGGATCCCTATCCGAGATAATTGACACTGGCACTCCATGCAACCTTACTATCTCGCCACATACAACTTGGCTAACCACGGCGAATAATCAACCTCACCCCAGATGAAATGAGCCGATATAGTCAAGCGATCCACAATCACCCAGACTGAGTCCTTCTTGCTAGGCGTAAGGGGTAGCCCACTGACAAAGTCCATAGTGATTCTTTCCCACTTCTACTGAGGAATCTTTACTGGCTGAAGCAAACCTAACGGTAACTGATGTTCAGCTTTGACCTGCTGACACATCAGACACTTACCCACAAACTCAGTCACTTTCCGCTTCAGACCTGGCCACCAGAATTGCTCTCGTAAATCTCGGTACATCTTGCTACCTCTAGGATGCATAGCGTATGGGCTGCTATGTGCATCCTGAGGAATCCTTAGCCTCAACTCGACGTCTTTTGGCATACAAGCTCTCTCTTGGAAACATAACACTCCATCATTGGTCAAGCTGTAACCTTCCAACCCACTACTCTGTACTTGCAACCTCCGAGCGTTCAAACCCTCATCCACTAACTGTTTCTGAAACACCCCAAACCCGGCCCAAAAAGTCTAACCGGATTTGGTATGTTCCTTGAGTAAAACTTTAGCGGAATTCCATTGTAAAGAAATTTTGTCTTTAAAAACATTATTCTTAGGAGGAATTAATATTATCATAGGAAACCAAACTTAAGAAAATTTCCTTGAAAACATTTATATATTAAAGACAAAAACCTTTTTAAATAATTATAAAAAAAACAATTTAGTTATTTAATAGATATTTATTCATGGCAAAATAAAAGTAAATCCAAACACGAAATTAAAGATAGTTTATAATGGCCTTATTACATAATATTGGCAACCCAAATTAAAGTCTAAGTAATAAAATTTAACTTAAAGAGTTTAAGTTGGAAAATCTCCACAATACTTAATACGAGCACTGGCCACCTCGAAATCCTTGCTGTCCCGATCCATCGCACTACGAGTTATCTGAAAAGTTATCCCATAAAAAAATGGGTGAGTCATAAACTCAATGTATAACACACACATTAAAAAGCCCATTTATCAAATGCTTTTAAGCCCAAAACTTTCACATATGGCCATAGGCCCATTTAACTCATATTTAGCCCAAAGGCCCAATTTAGTTCAAATTTAGCCCCAAGGCCCATTTAATTAAATATTTAGCCCAAAGGCCCATTTCATAGCAGATCAAATAATAATCTTACAATGTTACATGGATATACTTATGAAATGAGATGCAAGCCCTACCAACCTAAATATCCATCCGCCACACACCCCGCACAAACTAGCACACCGTGGGGATTACTAAATCGACCTCCATCCGCTACACACCATCGAAGGCGATTCTTTGCAGTCAACATGCACATCGCTCTTATTGTGGCAAAGCCACCAAAACAGATGTGATCAAGTCACCGACCAAGTCCAATTTCAAATACGTGATCAAGTCACCGACCAAGTCCAAATTTCAAATACGTGACCGGCCACGAGTCAAATATGTGGCCAAAACCACCGGAGTCAAATATGTGACCGCCACCGAGTCAAATATGTGACCAAGTCACCAAATTCATATATGTGACCGAAGTCACGTAATTGTGGTAAAACCACCGAATACTTCCTCCTTTATTAAACATACCCATATGCCCATGCACATACATATCAAATCGATTTTCATGCTATGTACCCACAAATCATAATATAGTCATGCTTATTTCATATTGATGCATATATCAAAATAAACGGAATATTGGGTAACATACACGAATTTTGTATACCAATGATTTGTATCCAAAACAAACATATTATCATATAATCACTTTTTAATAATATAAATCTATGGAAATTTTAATGTATGGTTACACACCTAGTAACAATGAGAACAATACCCTCTAGCTCGTCCACACCTAAATGATTAATATACTCGGTTAGTATAAACTATTGTTAGCAAAACTATACTTATAAATGATGGTTCTAAATCCTTACCCTCATTCACGAATAGATAGTTATTTGCGGTTTTTCTCCACTAGATGGATCAAAACCACCGATATTCCACCAACGTAAAGTGGTTCGGTTGTACGCACTACTTCGAATAACCGATCCTCGTTAGCGAAGGTCCACAACCGGTGGAAAGTCTCTAACCCCGATCTCGCTTCTTCGTTTGTAGTTCGATGGTAAAGGAATACCTCCTTCTTCCAAACACTTGAATGGCTCTTTTCTTACCTATCTTGATGATCTTAGATCGCTCCTAAAAATAACTTAGATTAGTGATCCGTCTAAAAAAAAATTGATATAATCTAAATTAGTAATCTTACCTTGATGATTCGAATGGTCACTTAAGGGTTGTCCTCAACAAGATCTTTGTAAAAATCTTTTCAAGAGATTCGGCCTAGGAGAGAAATAAAAGATTATGATTTTAAGTTTGCTAAAGTAAAAAGGAATAATGAAAATAATTGATAGAATTCTTACTTTGATCACTTGGAGGTTTGGCTTTGAAAAAGAAGAAAAGAGTATGATGATTCGGCCTTCACAAAAAGAGAATAAAAATGGTGGTTTCAATATGATGGTTTCGGTTTTGAAGGAAAAGAAGAAGGAGAATGAAAAGAGAAGGAAGTAAAGAGAAAGAGGAGAAGAAAATGATAATGGTGATTTCGGCAATGAGAGAAAGATAAGAGAAAAATAAGATGAAAAGAAAAAGAAAAGAGAATATGATCAAAGAGAAGAGAGATTGACTATGAAACTTAGATGCATTCGGCAAGAGGAGAGAAAATGAAGAAGAATAATGGTGCTTAATCTTTGTGGTTTTTGGTTTCAAAATGAAAACTAAATGGGAGAAAGAAAGTTGTATTTGGTTCAAGCAATTGAGGCTAAATCAAAAGCGAAAATGTACCAAAATGTCTAAGGTACATTCGGCCAAAATGAAGAAAATTGGTCAAAAAGATGAAAGCTAAAACAAAAGAGAGTTTTTACCTAAACTCTATGGCAAATTCGGCTAGGAGAGAATTTTTGGAGAAAATGAGAAAAGATGGACAAACAAAGACTTTTGGCTAACTTTTCCCCTAATGGCAATGCATAAATTCGCCACATCAATGCCAACATATCCCCTTTTTCCTCCTTGTTTCTTCCCTATCCACTCTTGATTTGCTATCAAAGAAATAAACCTCTCCTTTAGCCTCCATGTTGTCTAGGTTCATGGTCAAATGACCATGGACACATCCCCAAAACATAGCCAAATATCAAGCCTTTGTCCCTTCATCTTATCACCAACTTATCATCCCATGCCTTAAGTTTTTAACTTCCTTTTCCACATGGTCAACTAGCCAAAATGGATGAAAGCTCATCCACTCTAGAATATTCTTGGCCGACACTTACAAAGAAGAAAACAAAAAAATTAAAATCTCCCTAATGTTAGCTAGGAGATTCAACCTTACACCTCAAGCACACATCCATACATCTTAACCACTTTGCCAATTACTTAACTTATGCTAGAACTTCTTATCATCAATTCTTAAGGCCTTAATAGCTTAGTTCTCTCTCTAATTAATAGAAATTAAAAGTTTAACAAAGCATTCACTTAATAAATGAAGCTCAAATAACTTTCAAAATTGCACTTAGTAATGATTAAGCATGCAACATCATTCAATTATGTAAATTGCATAACCCCAATTATCGTGGATGTTACGCTTCTACCCTTAAAATAATTTCGTCCTCAAATTACCTATCTGGAATAAGTGAGGGTATTGCATCGCATCACTTCCTCCTGTTCCCACGAAGCTTCTTCTCGATCCATGATTTCGCTTATAATACCTTAACGAGAGGAACGATTTTCTCCGTAAAACCTTTACATCTCGCTCGAAATTTGAATTGGCTCTCTTCATATGACAAATCGATCTTAATTCCACCTCCTCAATGGTACTACATGAGATGGATCCGATTGGTAGCAGCGTAACATTGAAACATGGAACACATCGTGCATTTGTTTCAATTCAAGGCAAATCTAATCGATATGCCACAGATCCGACCCGCTTCAATCCGATAAGGTCCAATGAACACGGAACTTAGTTTCCTTTGCGTCCAAATCTCATCACCTTTTCCAAGGTGAAACCTTTAGGAAAACTTAGTCTCCCATCGCATACTTTATTTCTTTCCGCTTTAAATCTGCGTATGATTTTTATCTGCCGACGCTTCCTTTAACCGAGCCCGGATTACCTTAACCTTTTCTTCGGATTCAGACACTATCTCTGGACCCAAAATCTGACACCACTTTTCGACTTAGAGCGTCTGCCACCACATTCGCCTTGCGGATGGTACTCGATAGAATAGTCGTAGTCTTTCAACAACTCTATCCACCTTCTTTGCCTCGATTCGCTTCTTTACGAGTCGTGAGATATTTCGACTTTTGTGGTCCGTATATATCACCGACTTTTCTCCGTATAAGTAATGTCTCCAAACCTTAAGAGCAAAGACTACATTTGCTAACTCCAAGTCGTGCGTCGGGTAATTAACCTCATGCGGTCTCAATCGCCGAGACGACACGCAACTACCTTTCCGCCTTGCATCGTAACACATCCTAATCCCGTGAGAAGCATCGCAATACACGACAAAATCCTTTCTGCTTGAGTCGAATCAAAACAGAGCTTCCACAAAACTTTCTTGAGCTTCTCAAAACTCTCTTGCGCTTATCGCCCCACACAAAAGGTACTTCCTTTCTCGAATTTCGTTAAAGGTATGGCTAACGATGAAAATCCTTCAATGAATCTTCGATAATATCCGCTAATCCCAAGAAATGCGAACCTCGATTCACGGACTTAGGTGGTTTCCAATCTATCTGACCTCGATCTTCCGAGGATCCACCTTATCCCTTCCGCAGATACCACATGTCCTAAAATGCAACTTCTTTCAAATGAAAATTCACACTTCTTGAATTTGGCGTACAATTTCTTTTCTCTTAAAACTCGCAACACAATCCAAGATGCTCATCATGTTCTACTTGGACTTAGAATACACCAAGATGTCGCCTATGAATACCACGACGAAATCGATCCAAATAGGGCTAAAAATCCGATTCATCATATCCATAAATGCAATTGGGCGTTCATCAATCCGAATGGTATTACCGTAAATTCATAGTGGCCATATCCGGTTCGGAAAGCCGCCTTATGGATATCCGCTTCCTTCACTTTAAGCTGATGATACCCGATCTTAGATCAATTTTAGAGAATACCACAACTCCCTTAAGTGATCGAACAAGTCGTCGATCCTTGGCAAAGGATACTTGTTCTTGATGGTCGACTTATTCAACCGCCGTAGTCTATACACATCCTCATCGATCCGTCCTTCTTCTTCACGAATAGGACCGGTGCTCCCCATGGAGACACACTAGGTCGGATGAATCCACGATCAAGCAATTCCTGAATCTTAGCCTTAAGCTCAACCAATTCCTTCGGTGCCATTCTATATGGAGCAATAGAAACTGGCGCCGTTCCAGGAAATAAGTCTATCCCGAATTCTACCTCACGATCAGGAGGCAACCCTGGAAGTTCTTCCGAAAAAACATCTACAAATTCATTCACCGTCCTGACTTCATTAACAGTTGCTTCCTTAGCCTTCAAATCATTCACCAACATCAGAAAGGCTTCGCATCCTTTCCTAACCATCTTTTTCGCCTTAAGAGTAGATACTACATTAGAAAAGTAGTTCCGTTTTAGCCCATCACTACCACTTCCTTATCATCAAGAGTTCTTAAGGACATTCTCTTAGCGGCAAGAATCCACATTTGCACGGTACTTCACAAGCCACCCATGCCTAAAATTAGGTCAATTCTCGAATGGCAACTCCATTAAATCACCGAAGCTGTATCCCTTGAACTTCTAGAGCACTTCCTTAAAGAGTTTGTTTATTTCTCTTTCTGCATCCTGAGGACTAAATATATCATCTTCCTAGGTACGATTTGAAGTCACATGCAAAGTCCCGATACTTCACTAGCGATATAGGAATGAGTTGACCCTATATCTATCAAGGCAATAAAGGGCAACCCAAAATCAAAAACGTGCCGTGATAACATCAAAAGGCCACTTTGTCTTCTCTCGCGACGAACAAAGATACACCAAACTGGTTGTCTCGCCTCGAGTTTCCACCCTCTGCACGAAATTCCACGACCTCTCTGGAACCATTGCCCTTCCATTTGGACCACGTCCCTTATCGGTTCTTTGTCCACTTCTATCGACTTGATTAGCACCGACTTGTCGGATGGTTCTTCTCCGAGTTCATCGGACAATCCTTGATCATGTGATCCTTGAACCGCACTTGAAACATCCACCGCTTTTCTTGCGGATTCTCCGAGTGCATTTTCCCACATTGAGAACAAGTACGACTTTGTACTCCCGTAGCAGTCTATTGACCTCGCGGTCCATCATTCCTTGATTTCTTTTGAAAATTCCCGGAAGACCCCGAAGACCCAAAGCTTCTCTTATTCTTGCTCTGACCTCTGTCCCGGTTCTGTCTCTCAGTCCGTTTAGCCTCTTCAGCAATTCTTGCCCTTTCCACTAAGATTGCAAAATCTCTTTCACGGTGTGGGGCAATCATCACTCTTAGCTCATCTCTAAGTCCATCTTCAAATCTGACGCAACGTTCATATTTCGTAGCCACTATCCCTCTGGCATAACGGCTAAGTCGCAAAAATTCTATTTCATATTCAGCTATCGACTTGTTTCCTTGCACTGATTCGAAATGTCTTCCTCCGAGAGTCGATATAGCTAGCTCGACATATTTTCCTCAAATTACACTTTAAAATACCCCAATCCGCACGATCCACGGGGTACTTTCCTTGATAGTAAGCCACCACCGGTAGGCTTCATCACGAAGAAGTGAAATAGCACCTTTCAATTTCTCTTCATCGGTCGATCTATATCGTCCATGATCCTCTCGACCGCCTCCAACCAATATTCAGCTACATTTGGAGCTACTCCAGATACTCCTCCGAAAACCTCACTCCATTCGATCTTAGTCTCTCACTCTCGACTTTCGAGACCCATTTCGAACTAGCTTCTGCTACTCATTCCAAAACTCGCAGTACAGCTTGTGATACTGCGTCACCTCCTTCATTTTGTTCTTGGAAGTCTGCCCCAACAGTCGGTGGTGGAGCTTCATTCTCGGAACCTTGACCAGACCGAACTGGTTCCGAAATAGTCATCCTTCCTCTTCCATGTCCACGACGACCTCGTCCCCTAGAGCTCATGTCTACTACGTATCTTATCTGTTTTTACGAAAAGTCTTATGTATTAGAGTCTTTTCACTTCTTATTAAAAGAAAGTCTTATGAAACAGATATTCAGTGGTTTTCGTAGTAGTACACAAACACCTAAGGTCCATGTCTCTAAAGTTTCCTTAGGCTTACGGACATTCATATCATTTATCAAATGAAGGTACATACCGATGGATGCGGGCCGAGAATTCGAAAGTGCCATGCTCTTATAAAACCATTTAACTTAAGAAAAACTTTCAAAAATCTTTTGGGCCAAATTTTGAAAACGTTGTGAGCTTCAAAACCCAAGGCCGAGAGTTTAAAATCTGGCTCGATACCAAGTTGAAACACCCCAAACCCTACCAAAAAGTCTAACCGAATTTGGTATGTTCCTTGAGTAAAACTTTAGCGAATTCCATTGTAAAGAAATTTTGTCTTTAAAAACATTATTCTTAGGAGGAATTAATATTATCATAGGAAACCAAACTTAAGAAAATTTCCTTGAAAACATTTATATATTAAAGATAAAACCTTTTAAATAATTATAAAAAATAATTTAGTTATTTAATAGATATTTATTCGTGGCAAAATAAAAGTAAATCCAAACACGAAATTAAAGATAGTTTATAATGGCCTTATTACATAATATTGGCAACCCAAATTTAAGTCTAAGTAATAAAATTTAACTTAAAGAGTTTAAGTTGGAAAATCTCCACAATACTTAATACGAGCACTGGCCACCTCGGAATCCTTGTCATTCCGATCCATCGCACTACTGAGTTATCGAAAAGTTATCCCATAAAAAAATGGGTGAGTCATAAACTCAATGTATAACACACACATTAAAAAGCCCATTTATCAAATGCTTTTAAGCCCAAAACTTTCACATATGGCCATAGGCCCATTTAACTCATATTTAGCCCAAAGGCCCAATTTAGTTCAAATTTAGCCCCAAGGCCCATTTAATTAAATATTTAGCCCAAAGGCCCATTTCATAGCAGATCAAATAATAATCTTACAATGTTACATGGATATACTTATGAAATGAGATGCAAGCCCGGCCCAACCTAAATATCCATCCGCTACACACCCGTACCAACCAAAGACATCGTGGGATTACTAAATCGACCCTCCATCCGCTACACACCATCGAAGGCGCTTCTTTGCGGTCAACATGCACATCGCCTTATTGTGGCAAAGCCACCAAAAGCAGATGTGACCAAGTCACCGACCAAGTCAAATTTCAAATCGTGACCAAGTCACCGATCAAGTCCAAATTTCAAATCGTGACCGAAACCACCGAGTCAAATATGTGACCAAGCCACCGGAGTCAAATATGTGACCAAGCCACCGAGTCAAATATGTGACCAAGTCACCAAATTCATATATGTGACCAAGTCACTGTAATTGTGGTAAAACCACCGAATACTTCCTCCTTTATTAAACATACCCATATGCCCATGCACATACATATCAAATCGATTTTCATGCTATGTACCCACAAATCATAATATAGTCATGCTTATTTCATATTGATGCATATATCAAAATAAGCGGAATATTGGGTAACATACACGAATTTTGTATACCAATGATTTGTATCCGCAAACAAACATATTATCATATAATCACTTTTTAATAATATAAATCTATGGAAATTTTAATGTATGGTTACACACCTAGTAACAAAGTGAGAACAATACCCTCTAGCTCGTCCACACCTAAATGATTAATATACTCGGTTAGTATAAACTATTGTTAGCAAAACTATACTTATAAGCGATGGATCTAAATCCTTACCCTCAGATTCACGAATAGCATGCTTATTTGCGATTTTCTCCACTAGATGGATCAAAACCACGATATTCCACCAACATAAAGATATTCCTTGAATAACGATCCTCGTTAGCGAAGTGGTCCACAACCGTGGAAAGTCTCTAACCCCGATATTGCTCTTCGTTTGTAGTTCGATGGTAAAGGAATACCTCCTTCTTCCAAACACTTGAACGGCTCTTTTCTTACCTATCTTGATGATTTTAGATCGCTCCTAAAAATAACTTAGATTAGTGATCCGTATAAAAAAATTGATATAATCTAAATTAGTAATCTTACCTTGATGATTCAATGGTCACTTAAGGGTTGTCCTCAACAAGATCTTTGTAAAAATCTTTTCAAGAGATTCTACCTAGAGAGAAATAAAAGATTATGATTTTAAGTTTGCTAAAGTAAAAGTAAAATGAAAATAATGATAGAATTCTTACTTTGATCACTTGGAGGTTCGGCTTTGAAAAAGAAGAAAAGAGTATGATGATTCTACCTTCACAAAAAGAGAATAAAATGGTGGTTTCAATATGATGGTTTCGTTTTGAAGGAAAAGAAGAAGGAGAATGAAAAGAGAAGGAAGTAAAGAGAAAGAGGAGAAGAAAATGATAATGGTGATTTTGGCAATGAGAGAAAGATAAGAGAAAAATAAGATGAAAAGAAAAAGAAAAGAGAATATGATCAAAGAGAAGAGAGATTGACTATGAAACTTAGATGCATTCGGCAAGAGGAGAGAAAATGAAGAAGAATAATGGTGCTTAATCTTTGTGGTTTTGGTTTCAAAATGAAAACTAAATGGGAGAAAGAAAGTTGTATTTGGTTCAAGCAATTGAGGCTAAATCAAAAGCAAAATGTACCAAAATGTCTAAGGTACATTCTACCAAAATGAAGAAAATTGGTCAAAAGATGAAAGCTAAAACAAAAGAGAGTTTTACCTAAACTCTATGGCAAATTCGGCTAGGAGAGAATTTTGGAGAAAATGAGAAAAGATGGACAAACAAAGACTTTTGGCTAACTTTTCCCCTAATGGCAAAGCATAAATTAACCACATCAATGCCAACATATCCCCTTTTCCTCCTTGTTTCTTCCCTATCCACTCTTGATTTGCTATCAAAGAAATAAACCTCTCCTTTAGCCTCCATGCCGTCTAGGTCCATGGTCAAATGACCATGGACACATCCCCAAAACATAGCCAAATATCAAGCCTTTGTCCCCTTCATCTTATCACCAACTTATCATCCCATGCCTTAAGTTTTTAACTTCCTTTTCCACATGGTCAACTAGCCAAAAATGGATGAAAGCTCATCCACTCTAGAATATTCTTGGCCGACACTTACAAAGAAGAAAACAAAAAAAATTAAAAATCTCCCTAATGTTAGCTAGGAGATTCGAACCTTACACCTCAAGCACACATCCATACATCTTAACCACTTTGCCAATTACTTAACTTATGCTAGAACTTCTTATCATCAATTCTTAAGGCCTTAATAGCTTAGTTCTCTCTCTAATTAATAGAAATTAAAAGTTTAACAAAGAATTCACTTAATAAATGAAGCTCAAATAACTTCCAAAATTGCACTTAGTAATGATTAAGCATGCAACATCATTCAATTATGTAAATTGCATAACCCCTAATTATCAGGATGTTATAGTTTCTCTTTAATCTGCTCTACCTAAGTCGGCTTAACCCGCAATTCTGCCAAAAGACTCCCGTCGTCATACAGGCTAAGATGAGCAAACATCGCTCATAAGTCTACTACCACCTTACGACTCAACGCATCAGCCACTACGTTAGCCTTACCCGGATGGTACTCAATCGAGCAGTCGTAGTCCTTCAACAACTCGATCCACCTTCGCTGCCTCAAATTTAAATCCTTCTGAGTCAAGAGGTACTTCAGACTCTTGTGATCCGTGTAAACTATCAACTTTTCCACATACAAATAGTGCCTTCATATCTTCAAGGCAAAAACCACTGCAGCCAACTCCAAGTCATGCGTCGGGTAGTTACCCTCATGCGGTCTCAGCTGTCAAGACGCATATGCCACTACTTTCCCTTCTGCATCAAGACACATCCCAAGCCGATGTGATGCATCACAAGAGACCTTGAATACCTTTCACCTCAGTGAACGAGCAACCGGCTTCCGTGAAATCTTCCTCAACTTGTCGAAACTTTCCTGTTGTTTCTCCGACTACACAAATGGAACTCCCTTCCTCAACAACTTGGTCAACGGTGCCGCGATCAGAGAAAACCCTTCAACAAATCTCTGGTAATACCCTGCCAGACCTAGAAAATCTAAATTTTCGCAACCGACCTAGTCGATTTCCAGTCCAACACTGCCTCAATCTTGTGAGGGTCCACTCTAATCCCTTCAACTAACACTACGTGACCTAAGAAAGTCACCTCCCTAAGCTAGGACTCGTACTTACTAAACTTGACAAATAACTTCTTTTCCCTTAGAATTTGCAAAACTACCCGCAAGTGCGCATCGTGATCCTCCTCGGTCTTTGAGTACACCAATATGTCATCTATAAATACCACGACAAACTGGTCCAAGTACTGCTGGAACACCCGATTCATCAAGTTCATGAATACCGTCGGTGTGTTAGTCAACCCAAACAGCATTACCAGAAACTCGTAGTATCCATAACGAGTGCTAAATGCCATCTTGTGGACATCAGCCTCTTTCACCTTAAGCTGATGATACCCTAGCCTTAGATCGATCTTCGATAAAATCGATGCCCCTTTTAGCTGATCAAACAAGTCGTCAATCTTGGGCAATGGATACGGGTTTTTGATCGTCAACTTGTTCAGCTAGCGGTAGTCTATACACACCCGTATTGTACTGTCTTTCTTCTTAACAAAGAGCACTGGTGCTCCCCAAGGAGATATACTCGATCGGATGAAACCTCAGTCCAACAACTCCTGAATTTGAGCCTTCAGCTCCACCAATTCCTTTAGCGCTATTCTATACGGGGCAATAGACACTGGCACAGTTCTGGGTAATAGGTCTATTCTGAATTCAACTTTGCAATCCGAAGGCAGACCCGAAAGTTTCTCTGGGAATACATCAGCAAATTCCCCTACAGTTTGGACACTCTCAACAGCTGCATCCTTGGCTCCCAAAGCACAAACATGCACCATGAATGCCTCACAACCCTTCCTTACCATTTTCTCCTCCTTCAGTGCAGAGACCACATTGGATAAGTAATCTCTCCTATTACCTATCATCACCACCTCCTCACCTTCCATTGTCCTCAACACCGTGCACTTAGTCACAAAATCCAAAGCGGCCTAGTACTTCACCAGCCAATCCATCCCAAGAATCAGATCGAACTCCCCAAATGGCAGTTCCATCAAATAGGCCAAAAACACAACCCCTTAAAGTTCTAAGGGTACATCCCTATATAATTTACTTACTTCTACAGAGTGACCTAGAGGGCTTATCACTATCATCTTCCTAGAAGTAATCTCAGAGTTTAAGTTCATAATTTCCACTATGCTACTGGCTACGTATGAGTGCGTCGAACCCACATCTATCAAAGCATTATAAGGTAGTCCAAAGAATAAGAACGTACCGGTTATGACGTCCGATGCGTCGCCCTGCTCTCGACGCCTCGCTGCGTAGACCAATCTAGGCTATCTCGCCTCTGTACCTCCTGCACCTCTGCCCGATGCTCCACGGCCTCTACCAAAGCCATTACCTCCCCTGGCTACACCACGGCCCCTCTGTGGCTGCTGACCATCCCTCCTGTTCTGAGTACGATTCTGATCCCCATTTTGCAACCTAGCTGACCTCCGTGGACAATCCTTCACTCGGTGCTCCATCGATCCACACTCAAAACATCCTCTGTTTCCAGTCCAACATTCTCCCGTGTGAGACTTTCCACATCGAGCACACCGTGGTGGCCACTGAGTATTAGCAGTAGTAGGCCTAGCAGCTTAATTCGGCCCACTATATCTACCCCGTTTCTATTGATTTCCTGTAGACCCAGATGATTCAAAATTCCTTTTATTCCATCCCCTATCCTGATTCCGTCTTACCGACTGTTTCACTTCCTCCGTAACTTTGGCCTTTTCCACTAAGACCGTAAACTCTCTCTCCTACTGTGGAGCAATCAGCAATCTCAGATCATCCCTCAATCTGTCCTCAAACCTGACACATTGCTTATGCTTTGTAGCCACGATGCCTCGTGTATACCGGCTCAACCTTAAGAATTTTACCTCGTACTCTGATACGGACTTATTCCCCTAAACCAGCCTCAAAAATGCCTTCCTCTGCGCATCAATATAACTGGTCCCAACATACTTCTTTTGATAAGCCGCCTTGAAATAATCCCAAGTGAGATCATCCGCTGCAGCACCATCCCGAACCGTGAGCCACCACTAGTATGACTCATCTCGGAGAAGTGACACTACCCCTTTCAGTTTCTCCTCCACGATCTAAATCATCCATGATTCATTTAAATCGCCTCAACCAATACTCAACCGTATTAGGCGCCACACTAGATACTCCTCGAAATACCTCAGCTCCATTGGTTTGGAGTCGCTCAGATAGAGATTTACGAGCTCCGTACCTCCACCGCTCCACCACTCTCTCAAGCACTCGCAAACATCACCGCGACATTTGCATCGTCCCCCGTCTCGATCCTCGGTACTCAACCCCAAAGAATGGTGGTGGTGGTATCTCGTTCTCTGACCCTTGACTAGACCTAACGGGTTCTGATACGATCATTCTGCCTCTACCACGCCCTCGCACATTACAACCATATCCTCTAGAACTCATGACTATGCTCGCGATTTAATCTGCTTTAAGAAGTTTTATGAATTAGCTTCTGTTCCACTGATTACCCACGAATAAGTTTTATGTAAAGAAGTTTAGTAGTGGTTCTTTCGATCATTACAAAGTTTTCATTTCAAGTCTTCTACCCTTATTCAATGAATCACATTCACTCATCAATAACATCCTCCATCCACACTCCACTTGTAGGGGTATTCTCGTCATTTCACTATCCGGGGTATTTTCGTAATTTAACCTATCGGGGTATTTCAGTAATAAATCAGGGTTAATTTGGAAATCTTTACAAATCATAGGTATTTCAAAATTTCCAAAAATCAGTGGTATTTTGGTAATTTCATAAACTAGGGGTATTTTTGTAATTTTCCAAAATATGGTTCCAAGTGATTTTACGAAATAAGGGTATTTTAGAAATTTCCAGTTCGGGGGTACTTAGGCAATTTTTCATACCAAGGGTATTTCAGTAATTTTTACAAATTAGGGGTAATTTGGTCAATTTACAAATTAGGGGTATTTTGGTCATTTTCCAAATTAAGGGTACTTTGGTAATTTTGAAACCATGGTTTAATTTTAGGGTTGTACAAAACAAGGTGGCTGGTCCCTTTCGGGTTTTAGCTATTGAATTTAGCCTATGAATAAGTTGTCTCAGTTAGGGTGAACCGTCACTACGCACCAGGTAAGATTCGAGTGAAGAGGAGGTGAGTCACTAGGACTGCTTAAATACCAGGCTCCCCTGAATCCATTCCTAGACATGTGCACAATGGTTGCCACACCCTTAATCTTAGTGACGTACTCACAGGTTTGTATAGTTGATATTTAAGTCTTATGTAATTTTGCGTTGGAGTAGGCTATTCCTAAGGTTCAATAACTCCTAACCTACTAATCTACGATCCTAAAATACACATTTCTTCCACATTCAAATCACACAAGGGTTAGGGATACTTACCTGGGTGGATTGGTGCCGGAGACTCGGCGCCATGCTGTTCAAACCATGTACATTTCCCACAAAACTTTTCAAGATCCCACTTTTAAACATTTTGGGCCTCGGGCCCACAGCCGAGCTTTTAAACTTGGCTTTGATACCAAAATTATAACACCCCAAACCCGATCAATACACCACGACTAAATCTGGCATGTTACGGGGTGAAAATGATTGAATAAACCAGTTTCGGTAAAATTTTATTAAAAACTCTTTTATCGTTCTTTTAGAGAAGCTCTACACATGGTGATGTTAAAAAAGTTTTTGTGTTGCTTAAAAAAATCCAGAGAACTCATGCTTGAAAATCCATTTGTTGTTACTAGATGGTTTGAAAATTCAAGTTTGAAATCCTCTTTATTAACTTTGTCATTACCTTGTGAATAATGTCACCCGATGGTAACGTTGAAAAAAAAACCTGATATAGAGTATAATTTTGTAAACTTCGATTTGATTCTGGTTAATAAAGCAATTCAAGTTATAAAACATATGCATAAAATAATTAAAATATAATCTAGAAATAAAAACCCAAATTAATACTTAGCGGCCTTATTACAAAACCAAAACCAAATTGAAGGAAATAAATAAAACCGAAATAGTAATTTAAAATCAAAACCCAAAACTACCATGCATGGCCGCCCCGAGTCCTCCCCGGCTCCATATCCGTAATCTATGCATCATCTGCAAAATATAAGGGAAGGGGTAAGTCACCGAGACTCAGTGTATAAATCCCCAACCCAATAGTACAAGCACTTACACAAATCATCAGTATAACATGCAAATCATGCAACCCATAACCTAACCATCCGATCTCCTTTATCTACCCCATGTGGTCAAAACCACTGGTGGTCAGAACCACTGGTGAATGTAGTCCCAAATCATATAAGTGTGGTCAAAACCCCTGGAGACCATAGTCACAAATCATATGGTGGGACCAACCCACCGTGTGGTAAAAACCACTGATGACAATCCCGTAATCAACATGTGGGGCCAACCCACTGTGGTACCAAACCACTGGGACGAGTCACAATATTCATATGTGGTCAAAACCACTGGTGGTCAAAACCACTGGGACTTAGTCACAAATTATAATATCAAAGACGGGGCCAACCCGTCGTGTGGTCAAAACCACTGGTGACCGTCCAAATAATTCTTCCCCCTCCTCTCAACAATCATACCATCATGTCCATAACAATCGTGACATAATAACACATGATGATGCAAATAACACATGGCATAACATTGAACAATGACATGATAGCATATAATGAGATCCATAATCAGGGGACTTACCCGGAGTCCATGCTCATGCTCACAAGGCATGACTACTGATTTTAATGGCTACAAAAGTTAACACAATAACATATCATACTAACGAAGTGTGTAAGCGTTACACACCTGACTATTTACGAATCTAGCGAAATCCCGAAACTACGATCTATTCTCAAACAAATAGAACCCAAAAATCTCGAAACGTTTACTTCCTTCCTTCCTGTATTCGGCCAAAACATTGTTAGTAACTGAGAGCCCATTCGGCTCATCAAGCAATCCCGAAGGATGAAATAACGCACCATAAAACCCTTACCAAGATCGATTACACCCGAGCCTTTAGGCTTAAATCGCAAGCCAACAAATCCCAGAGATCCACCTTATTCTTACAATCGGTTAGACATATCATTAGGAATCCAAAGCCATTCGGCTTTAGCATGAATCCCGAAAATCAGAAGAAATTATCATTCCCTTACCTTACTTGACAAATCCTAAAGATCTAGAAGATCTAGATCCAAACCACGATCCAAACGAAACCCGAGAACCTACACATTAGCGTCCCCCCTTCCTATAATCGACCAAGTACCATTATCTTTTGATTAAAGCCTTCGGTATTAATCACAATAGGAGATGTTGAAATCGTAAAACACTTACCCCCTTACGTTACTGACATATTTGGCCACCAATCACCAAAGTTCAGCACACCTTAATGACATTTGAGGATTTCGGCTACCTCATTAATATAGAACAAAAAAGAGTTTAAGATTTTGATTAATAACGAATTGGAGAAATAGAAAAAGTGAATGGCAAGTGAGATCCGGCATTAACCAAATCAATCGAGAAAAGAAAAATAAGAAGTTATACTTACCAGGAGATTCGGCTATGACCCAAAAGAAAGTGATAGATTCGGCAAGGAGGAGAAAATGCAAGTGGAGAGAAATTGAGGGACAGAGTATTCGGCTTTTGAAGAGAGTAAAGATGGAGGAAGAAAATGAAATTAGAAAAGCAAGGATTCGGCAAAAAGAAAGAAAGAACTTTCGGCAAAAGAAGGTTTGAAGGAAAGAAAAGTTGAAGTGAAAAGAGTTACTTTTGGCTTTTTACTGAGACAACAAGAGTGGTTCGGCCAACACAACAAAGAAAAGAGGAAGCCTCCCCAAAGCTAGCTGACATAGCTAATCCCCAAAGCACATTCAGCCACCAACCAAAGAACCCAAAACTGATTGCACTCCTCCTCCCCACAGTCCAACTTTCAGGCAACACCTTCAAATGAGTTTGATAAGATTCAAGCTCCTAACTTTCCTCACCTTCATCTATTTGACTCCTTCCATCCTTATCCTCCAGAGTCCATCCTGAGCACTCCACTTCCTCAGCTTGGCGTCAAAATAATAAATAGAAAATGAGATTTCTGCAGCTCGAACCTGAGTACTCCTTCCCTACATATGACGTCACCTTCCTGGTACCCTAGTGGCACCTCTTTTGCCATTTTGCCACTAAATTCTTTGTGTCACAACACACCAAGAATACCTTTTAACCCCTACCTCTCCTAGCTCCCTATTCCTAAGTGCCAAAACAAAAATTTTAGCCATGACTCAGGCCTAACCTGAGGTTATGCCTAGGGCCCCAAAACATGCTAAACTAGCACAGTAAGCATATTGTCACATACAAACACATGCAAAATTGAGAGACCCCATTTTAAGGATGTTATAGATTTCTCGTTAGATAAATTAACTGAGTTGTATATCTTAGATATTATTCGATTGCATGAAGTGCCACTATATATTCTTTCGGATTGAGATCCAAGATTCACTTCATGAATTTGGAAGAAATTGTAAGAAGCTTTAGGTACAAAGTTGTATTTTAGCATTACATTTCACCCACAAATGGATGGTCAGTCCAAACGAGTTATTCAAATACTTAAGGATATGTTGCGATGTTGCATTCTCGAGTTTGAAGGTAGCTGGGAGAAATAATTACTGCTAATTGAATTACTTATAATAATAGATTTCAATCGAGTATAAAGATGGCACCGTACGAAGCTCTATACAGACGTAAATGTCAAACATTGTTGTATTATACTGAGCTTAGTGAGAATAAGATTCCTGAAGTTGATCTGACCAGAGAAACAGAAGAAAAAGTGAAAGTGATTCGTGATAGTTTGAAGGCAGCTTCGGATCGATAGAAATCGTACACAGACTTGAAATGAAAAGATATTGAGTTTCAGATCGGGAATAAAAAATTTCTAAAAGTCTCACCATGGAAAAAAATACTTAGATTCGATAGAAATGGGAAATTGAATCTGCGATTCATCAGACCGTACGAGATTATCGAACAAGTTGGGCCAGTAGCGTATCGATTATCTTTACCGTCTGAGTTAGAGAAAACACATAATGTGTTTCATGTGTTGATACTTCGACGATACCGATCCGACCCTTCACATGTCATTTCCCCGACTGAAGTTGAAATTCAGTCTGATATGTCATATGTTGAAGAACTGATTAGAGTTTTAGCTCGTGAGATCAAAGAGCTGGGAAATAAGAGAATCGCATTAGTGAAAGTATTATGGTATCGGCAAGGGGTTGAAGAAGCTACATGGGAACCCAATGATGCTATGAGAAAGCAATACCCGAACCTAGTCACTGGTAAGATTTTCGAGGACAAAAATCCCTAAGGGGGAGAGTTGTAATAACCTAGTTTTAGCTAAATTAGAACAGTGGTTTTGGAACCACAAATCTGATGTCAAAAAATTATTTTAATATTAATTTTGGTGTTTACAGCATGACAGCAAGTATGTGTGAAAATTTCGTGATTTAATTTTATCGTTTAATTGCTCAATTTGATAAAAAGGACTAAATTGCGTAAAATGCAAAAGTGTCATTCTATTAGGTAAAGGTATTTAATAGCTATAGAACCTTAAAGTTAAGGTCCTTAAGTGGTAAACAGACCATTTATGGGTTAGTGGATTATGATAGCATGGCAATTGGTGTAATTTATAATTTTTTTAAAAAAGGTTATAATGGTAAATTAGTAATTAATGTTAATTTTAATAAAACAAAACCAAATTTATGTCTTAATTCATCTATTTGGCTGAATATTAAGAAAGAAAAGAACCATTGAAGCTTTCTAGGGTTCAACACTTGTGAGCTTTAATTGGTAAGTGTTTTGAGCTCGATTTTTAATAATTTCTACATTTTTAAGATCGTTGCTTCGTATTCTAGCTAGCTCGTACCTTAGATTTTGAAATTTTTAAAGGTTTAACTAGTTGCCATTGTTGAATGCTTGAGTAATTTGATGAATTATGATAGATTATGAAAGTTTGTTAATAGTTAAACTAGTTTTGTAAAGTGATTTTTGACAAAAATGTTAAAAAGGGATTAAATTGTGAAATATACAAATTGAGTGGTTGGAATGTGAAATATATGAAAGTTTTGAGCTGCTAGGAACTTATATGAAATTCAGCCAAGCTTGGGTTTAAAGAAATTATGTGAATTTTGTGTATTTGTGAAAGAGGGAGTAAACTGATTAAATGTGAAAGTTTAGGGTCTAAAGTGCAAATAGGCCTAAATGTATGTTTTGGACTAATTTGAATGAGTGGTTGATTAAAGAAGTTAATTTTGAATATATTTAGATCAAGAAAAAAGGAATCCGAAATTAGATCGGGGGAAAGGCAAGATTATCGAGTAATTGACTCGTTTCGATGTTTTCGTACTCGAGGTAAGTTCGTATGTGACGATTTCTTTATAAATGTATGTTAAATGCTTTGATAATGACTAAAATGTAATTATGAGATTTTTATTAATGTATGAACTGTAAATACAATTCTACGGATATATTTGAAGATGGAATCGACAAGCTAAAAGTCCCTATTGAACCTTAGGAATAGATTTTGGATACTAATGATATGTTATAAGATGATATACCAATTTGTCTTTGAGCCATGCATATCGGATGTGTTGGGTTTGGGCCATGATATCGGCACTACAGGTGCGAGTAATACCTTGATTTTTCTACGGGTCATTGTATAGGTATTTGAAAACAGTTACCTTGATTTGGCTACGGGCCATGGTATAGGTACTTCGAAATAAGTTACCTTGATTTGGCTTTGGGCCATGGTATAGGTACTTATCAATTGCGATTCTTGAGTATCTGACTTCTATTCCGAACTGTTCAACAGGTAAATGAATGATGTGGTTGAGAAAGAGGTTAGTACGAGCCGATACAAGTATGTACATAACCTATTCGAATATTAAATAGAGAAAGTTCGATGAGATGGTATTCGATCATGTTTTGAGACATGAGAAAGGTTTTTAGTTAATGTGTATATGTTGATGTTATGTATAATTGGTTGATTTGTATTTATTTGATGAATTAAGTTATTCACGTACGAGCTTACTAAGCTATGAAGTTTACTTTGTGTTATTTTTCTACGTTTTGTAGTGAATCAAGGCTAGCTCGGATCCGAGAGTCGTCGGGAACATCATCGCACTATCAAACATCTAAGTTGGTACTATTGAGTTATACAATTATGGTATATGGCATGTATAGGCTACTAATGGTGTGTTTTTTTTTTTATGAATATAGCCATGATAGTTGGCTTGTAAATGATGTTAATATGGTTGTGTGTTTAGTTATTAGAAATGGCTTGAAAATGTATATGTTTTGGTTGTATATTTATAGCCATGAGTGATGGTTTATTTTGGAATGTTTAGAATGAAAATGGTGATGGTTATATAGTTTCAAATGGTTAAATTAATTTATGGAGTTTAAATGGTTGAAAAATGCTTTGATGAAGTATAATTCTAGAAGTTGAGTTGATAAGTATTTGAATAGGTAATTGGAATTGACTTGAGTATTGAATTTGGCTAAAATGGATATGGTATGAATTGTGCATTTGGATGATGATTTTGGCTGCCAATTGTATGATGAAATGGTACCATTTTGGTTGTTTAGGTGAACATGAGTAAGGGTGGAAAATTGGCCTTGTAAATGGCCTATTTTTTTCCACACAGTGAGACACTAGGCAGTGTCTCAAATGTCGCACACTGATCATGCTATAAGGTCATGTGTCCCTTGGTTTTGAAATTAAATTGAAGTCAGTATGCTCTACACGGCCTTACACACAGGCGTGTGATTGGCCGTGTGGCACAAGTTAGTCTACGCCCTAAATGGCACATGGCCTAGCACACGGGCGTGTGACTTGGCCCTGTTAGATAAGTCAGTATACCCTACAGGATTGGCACAGCCTAGTACGGCCTGGCAGATGGGCTTGTGTGGCCACTTCAAAGGCACACGGACTAAACAGAAGGGCGTGTGGTCGACCATGTGACCCAAGTCAGTCCTGTTTTCACACGGTCTAGGACACGGGCGTGTCTGGTGCCGTGTGAAGCATATAGTGTGTTCACACGGGCGTGTGACCCTTTTATTTTTGAAATTTTTCTAAGTTTCCAACATTTTTGTATGTTATCAGTTTAGTCCCAAACCACTTTTAAAGCTTGTTTTAGGCCTCGTAGGCCCTTATAAGGGACAATGTGATTATATTAAATGGTTAAGAGAATGAACGCTTTATGTTCGATAAATGTATGCTATATGTTGTGAATTGATCAGTAATACCTCGTAACCCTATTCTGACGATGAATATGGGTGAGGGATATTACAATAAATCTCGATTGAACCATAGGAATAAATTAGGGCACGAAGGATATGTCATTACAATCTTCATTGATTTGCCTTCGAGCCATGATATTAGCACTTCGGGTGCGAGTTCATTGAATTGGCTTCGGGCCATGATATTAGCACTTCGGGTGAGAGCTACATTGATTTATCTTCGGGCCCTTATATTGGCACTTGGGGTGCTAGACTTCTAAGTATCCGAATTTTATTCTGAATCGGTCAACGGGTGTATTGAAGATGTGAAATGGTGATAAATAGATATGTGTTGGTATAGGTATGTATGAAAACTATACGAGCAATGAGTCAACGAAAGTTGTGAGTTTATGATCAAGTATGTGGTTAAGTTCATGTTAGATTGAGAATAATGCATTGTTGCATATTATGTCATTTAATTTGAGTGGTAAATGAATGTTAAGACTTTCTTATTATTTTCATACGAGCTTACTAAGCTTTATAGCTTACTTTGTTTATTTTACTGTGTTTTATAGTGACTTCAAAGCTAGCTCGGATTCAGGGTTCCTCAGGGACTACGTCACACTAACCTACCATCACTTTGGTACTTTTAAGCTTATGTTTTGAGTATCTGCCTGTATAGGGACTTTGGTCATTTTGGTTCTGTGTTGGTAATGAATTTGGCCATTTGAATTGGCTTGTAAATGTTTAAGTTTGGTATTGTATATAGTCATGAAAGTTGGCTTAACTTGGTTGGTTTGATTGTGTATATATTAGTGCATATGATTCCTAATATATGATTGGTTGATGGTTGTGTGATGCTTGATGGTAATAGGTATTATGAATATCAAATGGTTGAGTTGTAGATGTTGGTATATTTGTGAGATTAGGCTAAATAATGCATATTTGAGTTTGGTCTTTTTTTTTATGTTTGAGTAAGTAAATTTTGGTAGAAATTTGGAAGGTATATTGAGTATTTATGTTTTGTGTTGATTGGTATTGGAAATGGTATAAAATATGCTTGAGTGAAATTGATTAAATGCCTATTATCTGTTATGTTTTGTGCTAATTGAGTTTGGTGTAGGTGTGCATAAGATTGGGTGGCAAAATGGCTTGGTAAATAGCTTATTTTTGTCCACATGGGCATGTGTCTAAGCCATGTGTGACACACGGTCTATACACGGCATTGTGTCCCCTAGTGTTGAATTAGAAACCAAGTAAGTATGCTCCACACAGCCTCACACACGGTCGTGTGACTTGGCCGTGTGGCATAAGTGAGTATACCCTACAGGATTGACACTGTTTGGCTGTAACACCCCAAACCCGGTCAACACACCACGACTGAATTCAGTATGTTACAGAGTGAAAATAATTTGAAGAAAACAAGTTGCTGGTTTACATTTGTGAAAAAGTGTTATCGAAAACATTTTGTCATTTTGAGTTTGAAAGAAAAACTCCCTTGAGAAGATCGTTTGTCGTTTCTAGTTTTGGAAAGCCGTTTGATTTTATGAAGACCTGAGTGAGCTTAGCATAATAAAGTTGAAAACCATTTTTGTATCTGAACATAAAGAAAAACTTAGTTCAGAGAAAGTCTGAGTTACTTTGCTGACTTCATTTATTTAGTATTACCCGATGGTAAAGTTTGAAAAACCCAATAAGTTGTAAAATTTTCGAAAATATTGATTTTACAGGTTATTAGAACATGCTATGTTATATAACTTAAGCACAGTATGATAAAACTTAAAGCAGATAATCAAAAACCTGAAATAATAAAATTTAGCGGCCTTATTACATATCCAAAACCAAATTTAAAAGTAAATTAACCCAAAATAGTAACTAAAATAAAATCCGAAAACATAGTGCATGGCCACCTCGAGTCCACCCCGGCTCCACATTCGCGATCTATGCCTCCTCTGCAAAAATGTAAGGGAAGGGGTGAGTCACCGAGACTCAGTGTATAAATCCCCATCCCAATAATGACAAGGCACTTACACATTTCATCAGTCAATATGCAAATCATGCAAACCCAACCTAGCTAACAAAACTCATGTGTCTACCCCGTGTGGTCAAAACCACTGGTGGTCAAAACCACTGGGGACCGTAGTCACAAATCACATAAGTGTGGTCAAAACCACTGGTGACCCTAGTCACAGATCATATGGTAGGGCCAACCCACCGTGTGGTCAAAACCACTAATGACAATCTCGTAATCAACATGTGAGGCCAACCCACTGTGGTACCAAACCACTGGGACCAGTCACAATAATCCATGTGTGGTCAAACCCACTGGTGACCGTAGTCACAAATAATATCTGTGTGGTCAAAACCACTAGTGGTCAAAACCACTGAGACTAGTCACAAATATTAAGAAAAGCGAGGCCAGCCCACTGTGTGGTCAAAACCACTGGTGACAGTCTAGATCATCCTTCCCCCTCCTCTCAACATTCCCATCATCATGAACACATTTTCCGTGGCATATTAACATGTTTGTAATGCAAATATCACATAGCATAGCATAAAATAATATAATAGCATATATTGATAGCCAATCCATAGGGGACTTACCCGGAGTCCACGCTCATACCTACAAGGGTAACACACTGTTGTCAATAGCTATTTCGGCTTTTAACAGTAA
The DNA here is from genome assembly GCA_025506655.1 of Gossypium rotundifolium. Classification (NCBI taxonomy): domain Eukaryota; kingdom Viridiplantae; phylum Streptophyta; class Magnoliopsida; order Malvales; family Malvaceae; genus Gossypium; species Gossypium rotundifolium. Next base: position 94,833,910 of record CP106732.1, on the reverse strand, counting down.
ACATAACTAGCAAATTAACTAATGAAGTGTGTAAGAGTTACACACCTGATTACACGCAAAACTACACTTTCTACGTCGGTACTATCGTTAATCAACACAACCGTGATTTATCTACTCTCCTGCTCGGATATTGGTCCACACCCTGGTGGCCAATCACGAACCACTAAGATCGCCCTCTTCTTGAACTTAAGGGTTGGGGTATCAGATCTGACCACACTCACTGCTTGATTAGCCTTCGAATCCATAATATACCTTATCACTAAATTGGGTTAAAGAAGTGAATTAAAATATAAAGAACTGGAATCCCGGAGTTAGATCCCTTACCTAAGTCGACAGATCCCGAATGGTCTGGGCTTGGCTCACTACTAACAAATCCCAAAAACTCCACCCCAGATGGCGTCAATCACCCCCTCCTGTATTCGTCCAAGCACCAAAGAAATGTGGAATATCTGCCTTTGACATTTAATCATGAAAGGAGATGTCGAACAATTGAAAAACTTACCCCCTCTATACTAACGAAACCGATTAGGAGTGATGGCGAATGGTCCACGATGAATCTGCTGCCATAAAACCTGAAAGAACACTCATGAGTGCCAAAAGAATTCGGCTTATAGAGGAAAAAGAACCATGCCAAATAGATGCTGAAATCTGGCTTTTGTTCCCTATGAGTCGTTAGAGAAAGAAAAGAAGAGATAAAAGAGATTCGACCAAGAGCAAAACTTACCCCCCAAACACCGAAGTCGATCCACGAAGCAACGAGAGAAGAAGAAAATAGAGAGGTCTTCAAGGGTTGATATTCGGCCAAAGTGTTGGAAACAAGAAGAGAAGAGTAGAGAAGTTTCGACAAAAGAATAAGCTACAATTATGGCGTGGTGATCAAGGTGAATTCAGCTAAGCACTTGAGAAGAAAAAGAAAAGGCACCAAGGGAGGTTTGGATGAGTATTCAGCTAAAGGTGTTTTGAGAGAAAAGAAAAAGAATCAAAGATGCAAAAATGACCAAAAGTGAGAGTGATTTCGTCACAACAAGAATGAAAGAAAACTAAAAGTCAAGAAGTGAAACACCTACACCCAAATGTCGAAAAGCAATGCCCCAAAGCAACACAAATTTGGCACACTAACCACCCACCTAAAACCGAATGCTTCAAGCTCTCATAGCCACTCCCACAATTCGGCTAAGCCTTCCCCCACTTCAATCCCTCTTTTCTCTCCTTGTTTTCCTCTTGGCCAACCATTCAAACAAGTTTGAATTCTTCAAATTCCACAAATTCCTCTCCTCCACCCATTTTGAATCTGTTGACTTGTTCAACATCTACCCACCAGAGTTCCACCTGAGCACAACTCCTCTCAGTTCTGGCGTCAAAAAGAAATACCCAAAGAGGGATTCTTGCAGCTCGAACCAAGGCTCCTTCCCCTTGCTTGTGGCGTCACCTCCCTGAGCTCTAAGTGGCGCCTTCTTGTCACTTCACCAAGGCACTTCTTGTGCTAAAACTTGCTACACAAAACTCTTAACACCTAGCTCCTTCAGCTCCCCTTATCAAGTGCCCAAAAATAAAAATTTTTTATAGCCCAAGCCTACCCTTGGCTCATATTTAGACCCTAAGACACCCTAACTAGCATCACAATCAAACCATTCACAAGCAAATAATTAAAATGCAAGAGCCCCTATTTGGGGATGTTACATTGGAACACGGGCGTGTATGGTAATTTTTAGAGCACATAGGCATGTGTGTTGGCCGTGTGACCCAAGTCAGAGAGTTACACAGGGTCTTACATGGGTTGAGACATGGCCATGTACTTCCATTTCGAATCTCCACACAGTCTGTGACATGGGCGTGTCTTTTTCCGTGTGAGACACATGGCCGGGCCACACGGGCGTGTGTCCCTATTTTTGGCAAAAAAAATTAAGTGTTATTAAAATTTTCAATGTTATCAGTTTAGTCTTGAACCACCCCGAATGCATGTTTTGGGCCTCGTAGGCTTATATAAGGGACCATATGAATGTTATTTATTGATGATTACATGAAATTGAAAATGTATGAGAAAATGTATGTGTAATTATGTAGTATGTTTAGTAATGCTCCATAACCCTATTCTGGCATTGAATATGGGTGAGGGGTGTAACATTTATTGGTAACAGAGCTACGGTTTAGTCGATTCTCAGACTAACGTAACATGTGTGAGAGTCTAGCTATACATGCCATATATAACCTATGATAGTGTGATGACTCCTGACAATTAAAATGTGTTTTCATATTGTAAATGGATCCCAATCGAGTTGTAATTGACGATGTTGAGAGTAATGCACCAGCTTCTTAAGGAGCAACGCCGTCTAAATCTAGAAATGCAATGAGTAGTCACAGAGGAGAGGCTAAAGAAGACTTTTTCCAAATGATGACAAAGTGGTTCACAGAGTTTGTTCGGACAAATTTGGTTGCTCAACAACCTCCACCCCTGCCTAATCCCCAACCGATTCCCGTAACCCCTCATGGTGTGGAACTTTTACGACTAAATAAGGCGCTAGTTGATAAGATTCAGAAATACAGGGCCGAAAAGTTCAAAGCTACTATTGATGATGATCTCGAGAGAGCTGAAATTTGGCTTGAAAATACTATTTGGGTATTCGATGAGCTTTCCTACATGCCAACCGAGTGTTTAAAATGTGCCATTTCGTTATTGAGGGACACTGCGTATAAGTTGTGGAATACTTTAGTATCAGTGGTACCTTATAAAGAGTCACATGGGAATTCTTTCAGACTGAGTTCAGGAAGAAATACATAAGTTAGAGATTTCTCGATCAAAAGCACAAAGAATTTCTAGAATTGAAATAGGGCCATATGACTGTGACTGAGTATGTAACGCCTCGAATTTGGGCTTAGAAGAAATAGGCCTTGAGCGTAGGAACAGATAAAAGTTTATGTGTGCTAGGAAATAACACAAATATCTGTCTGCTTCAGTAGTTAAATGATTTAGTAGTGTTTGGGAGTGTCTGAGAAGTCCTGGGTTCAAATCTAGGCTTTAGCAAAAATTTTAGTTTTTCCTTTAATTGAACCTTGGCATCGGCTGGAAGGCCTTATAATTATTTATGGTTAAAATATGACAAAGGAAACATGTGGTCTAGTGGCAAGGTGGCGTTAGGAGTATGCATGTGGTTTGAGGTTCAAGACAGGGCGTGTGCAGAATTTCTCGTTGTTCCTTGAATAAACCTGGATATTGGCGTGAAGGATTTATAAAATATTGAGGATAAGTTATAACATAAACAGCCTATTGGCTTGATGGTAAGTGGCGTGATAAAGCTTCAAAGGGGGATGGAGTTTGAGTTACTCCTAGAACGAAGAAATATTTATTTTGCTAACATGGGATAGCTAGTGTTGAAGTAGATTCGAACTCTATTGAGAGAAAGTTTGAATTGGTCTTGGAGTTGTTATGGAGGATATCAAGGAGGGATAATGGGAGGGAATTATGTAGATTTTCAAGCAATTTGAATGTGAGGGGAGTTGTGGTTGAATGGGACTCTAAGGCTTAATGAAATTCGGCTAAGGGGAAAAGAAGGAGCATTTTCAGCACTAGGCATGTCCTTGTTCGGTTTTGTGAGTGTTGATAGGAGAGCTGCCGAATTCCCTTGCTGGCAGTGTAGGTTTTTCTTTTTTTTTTTTTTGTATTTCGGGTTCTCTCTAGTCTTCATTATGCTACGAAACTGACCATTCGTGTCATTCCTTCTCTGCATCTTTGCTGTTCCTTTCCTCTCTTCTTGGCCAAACCTTTCCCTTACTCTTTTTCTTTTGCAATCAGATTCTTTAATATCCTAGCCGAACCTTCCCTTTCTTGTAACACCCCTTACCCTAGACCGTTGCCGGAGTCGAGCACAAGGCATACTAGACTTAACTTACTAGATCAGGGCATAAAAATTGAAATTGTCCATCTGCATCATGTTCACTAAATTAACTATAACTCAAGTTCGGAAACTCGAAATATAGATCTGTCAATTTTATTTGAAAATAGACTCAAATATATTCTTACTATAATTTTTTTAGAATTTTTGGTGTGGCCAATTAGTACAGTTTATTAGTTAAAGTCTCCCCTATTACACAGTTCAATAGTTCTGACCTCTCTTCACTAAAAATCAATTATCTCATAATATACAATTCTTTTTCCTGCACCGTTTTTTATATAAAAATAGATTCAATAAGATTTAATTATATATCTCATGTACAACCTAATTCCATTTCTACTATTTTTGGTGATTTTTCAAAATCATATCACTGCTGCTGTCCAAACTGTTCCCCTGCATATAATTACATAAAATTCTAAAAATAACTATCAACTAGGCATTACATAACATCCAAAACATGTGCTTAATTAACCATTTTAATAGCTAATCATTACCAAACATTTTCAAGCCAATATTAAGCCATATCATAAGGTCATACACACAAAATGACTAAGTCTCTATACATGCCATAACTTAAAACATTCGAGTCACAAAATACCAATATAATCATTTGATAGTGTGTAACGATCTCCGACGTCCTTACGATCCCCAAGTTGGCTTGTAAAACTATGAAAGGAAAGAAAGGAATGGGAGTGAGCATTAAGCTTAGTAAGTTTTCATGTAAATAAATAACAACATTCTTAATGCATTATCATATTCTTTTCTTACCAAAATTATTTAAGCCTTTAACTTAATATACTTGAGTCTTAAATTCTTACCTGTACCTTTTTAGCTTGAACTTGTCTTACCTTTCCTTTGGTATACTCTTTAAATTTTCCCGTTGAACCACTTGGAATACTAAGGATACGCGGGTACCTTTCCTTGTGAAACTTAACCATTGCCATGTCTTGACATGGTCTTACGTGGTATCCTTGCCTTATGAACTCACCAATGCCATGCCCTGGCATGGTCTTACATGGGACCTTTGCCTTATAAATTCACCAATGTCATGCCTTGCCATGGTCTTACATGGGAGCCTTTCCTTATAATAACATATCAATGCCATGTCTTGACATGGTCTTACATGATTTCCTCAAACCCTAATGTCATGACATTTGTATCCTACACATTCTTAAGGTTCAACCGGGACATTCTGAGATTGCTTCTTCGTCAATTCATGCTTGAATCTTTAAATGATAAATTTACAAAATAAATATGTAAATACTGGAATTTAATCGTATCAAATGTAAAATAATAGAATATTGCATTTATTTACCGCAAACTTACCTCGAAACAAAATATGATAAACTATATCGATTTAGTCCACTATCTTTTTCTTTCCCCGATCTAACTCTGAATTTCGTTTTTCTTGATCTATAATAGCAAATTTAGCTTATTTAATACTCACATTTATCAAAACAGTCCTTAAGTCTAACTTTGAAAAATTACAATTTTACCCCTAAACTTTTACATATTTACATATTTGCCTAAAGCTCAGAAATTATACTTTATCCCTAATTCTTATGTTTTATGACACGCTGATCATTTGTCCCTTCTATGACAACATCAAATTCTCCCTCTAACATGTACTTATGAACATTAGGTATTTTTACCGATTAAGTCGTTTTACTCGTTTTCACTTAAAATCACTTAGCAAAAGTTGTTTAACATAATTTCAGACTTCATATTCTATCATAAAACATCAAAATAAACACATTTCACCTATGGGTATTTTTCCAAATATGAACCCTAGCATGAATTATTGATAGAATAAGCTAAATCGAGCTACCGAGGCTTCAAAAATGTAAAGAACATTAAAAAAGGGGCTTGGAATCACTTACTATGGAGCTTGGAAGCTTGAAACAAACCCTAGCTATGGTGAACATTTGAAAATTCAGCCTAATGAAGAAGATGAGCATATTTTGTCATCTTTTTCCCTTTTTAATTTCTTTTTATTACCAAATGACTAAATTACCCTTCATTAAAAACTTTGGTTCTTTCTACCTATATATGTCCATTTTTGTCCATGAAAATATAATGGTCTAATTACCATTTAAGGACTCCTACTTCAAACCCCCATTTCAATCAAGTACTCTATAAATTAGAACCCCTATTTAGCAACTTTTGCAAACAAGTCATAATAGCCAATTTAAGCATGAAATCAATAAAATTTCTTATCAATACTTTAACACATTGATTTAATCACTCGGTAAATCATAATAATTAATCGTAAGAAACTTTTATAGCTCAAATTCATGGTTTTGCAACCACTGTTCTGTTTAGGCCCTATTTCAGGATGTTACATTTCTCTTCTTTTAACTTCTGTTCATCTTTTTTCCCAGTCTGGCCGAATATCACTGTTGTTAATCCCTCTCTCCGTCGATCTTCTACAAAGGTTCTGACTATCGGTAATCTTGAATATATTAACTATTTCTTTATTTTTCGATCGCACCTAAAAGAGACAAAAGAAACATCTTGTTCTTTCTTCAACAATTTCTGATCTCTAGTGGACCTCTCTGTAGGGTTCGAACCCAGATGAAGTTCTGACCATCTATCAGAGAAAAAAGAACGAATGGATCTTGTAGGATTCCCAAGAAATTATGTGTTCAAAATCTATCCTCTACTTTTCTTTTAAAATCGAATACACCATGCTCTTCTTTTCCTCTTTCCTTTTTTCTAAAACCGAATATCCCTTTTGCTAACCGATTTTCATTTCCTCCTTCACGTACTCGTTGCGATTCTAGGTGTTCTTCAAAGGAGTGGTGAAGTGTGAACGGTTTGGAGGAGTCACACTTTCGTCCTCAACATACTGGTAAGGTAAAAGTGTTACTTTAGGTTCTTTGGGGTTGGCCAAATGTGCCCTATCATATACTAATTGAATTTTTATTGTCCTATAGGAAATAGACAAGGGTGGGTGATTGTTTCTGAATATCGATCGTTGAGGGATTAATGTCACCCTCATTCAAACAAGGTAAGAAGGGTGTTTTAGATTAAGCGTCAATAAGAGGGTGCTTTACTCTATCAGTAGACGGACTAACTTTGGATCTTGCTTGAACCTGGGTTGTGTGCTCGTGAAGCGTAGAGCAATATCGTAATCAGGTGTGTAACCACACCATCGATTCTGTGAGACAGCAAAAGCCAAAAAAATCAAAAAGCCAAAACTTTGGCATTTGAGGCCTCACGAGTGTGTGATCACTCATGTGGTAAATCGAGCCCACAATCATGGGCGACAGACTATAGAAGCCACCACGAGCATTCTCGTGCTCTTGGGCTGTTATGGGCCTCGTTTGGCTGAAATGGGCCGTGTGGGCCCAATGAGCTCGTCGGCCTCACAAGAATAAATCCACAATAAGTGACAAATACTGGACTAGGCTATATAGTACGCATAGCCATGACTAAAATTGGGCTAAATAGGCCAAAAGAGCGTTTGGCCCCACTTGGGCCAAATAGTGGGCCTTGGGCCCATTTACACCGTTTTGACCATATATGTTATATGTATCTTTCGAGGCGACTGTAGACCTTTGGGAAGGTTGTTAAATGACCATTATACCCTTATATGGTAAAATGATCATAATACCCCTATAGGATAAAATGACCGTAATACCCCTATAGGGTAAAATGACCGTAATACCCCTGTAGGGTAAAATGACTATAATACTCTAGTAGGGTAAAATGACAGTAATACCCTTGTAGGGTAAAATGATCGTAATGCCCCTGTAAGGTAAAATGACCATAATACCCCGTAAGGTAAAATGATCGTGATGCCCGCGTAGGTAAAATGACTCTAATACCTCTGTTAGGTGAATTGACCGATATACCCCCAAAAGGTAAAAGGACTATTTTGCCCATTGAGGGTAAATGATTGATTTGCCTGCGATGTAAATGATTGATTTTTCTCTGATGTAAATGATTGATCTGTTTGTGATTTAAATGAATGATTTGTCTGTGATTTGTATTATTGATTCTGGGCATGGCATTTTGCATACACGACATACTGCATAGGGTTGGGATACTATTATGGAGGTAGTACTTTGCTGGTGGCTCTGCCACAATCACTGTTACTAGTGGCTTTGCCACATATATTGTTACCGACAGCTTTGCTGTGACACTGTTATTGGTAGCTTTGCTGTGATAGGTTGCTGGCAGCTTTATTGTGATACTACCGATTACTGTGTGCTGATCATATCACTACTACTGATGGATTTGTACCGATCATATTACCGTTACTGATGGCTGTGTGCCGATCATATTATTACTACCGATGGCTTCTGCCAATCATATTACTGTACTCATGACGTTATAGTTATCCTGTTTACGGCTCTTAGCCATTCGATTACTAGCAGCTTTACTGCGATACTGATTAGTGCCGCAACTGGTGCTGATATTAGTGAGTTGGCTGGGTGGGTCAATTTTATCCCTATATGGTGTGCTGGTTGGTACGGGTGGTGTGTTGCCTGGATTGGGATGGGTTGCATGATTGCATTGTTACATTTCTGTTACTGATACTGTCATTATATTGGGCTTAGGCCCACATGTATTCTGTTTCTAATTTTGGTACTATAATGGGCTAAAGTCCACATTACACTGTTACTATTTTGGGTTAAAGCCCACAGTGTTTTATTACTGAAAAGGGCTCAGGCTCAGGCTGTTACTGCATATATTACTAACTGAACGATAGGGGATTACACACGGAGTTTTCATAAACTTACCCTTTCTTTTAACTGTAAAGGTAATCCCCAGCCTTAGATAATTTGGAGCCACGAGGGACTCGGAGGTGGCCACACGCTCACTGATGGTTGTTTTAGACTTATATATTTCTTTTATATTAGGCTATTGATTTTGGTAATAAGGCCTTTGGTGGATTTAGTTTTCTTTTTGATTGGGTTTTTAATTTCTTATTTTGAATTGCCAACCTGATACAAACAAGCTTTAAAAAAATAACTGTTTTGCAGACAAACACGCATTTTCAAACTGCAAGATGATTTTAATTAGAGTAGCTTCCGCGAATTTTAATGAACTAAGAAACAAATGGTAACAAACATGGCAATCATTTTAATAAGCGATTTTTCAAACTTAATAACTTAATTTGACAAAAATTTTCTCAAGCAATAAAGACTAAATGTGTTTTTACTTAAAAAATGGTTTTCTATCAACAAGCCTTGGTTTTGAAAGACATTTCGATGTGACACGTCAGATTTGGTCAAAACGCCTAGGCCGGGTTTGGGTTAGTGGTATTAGAGCCAAGTTGCAAAACTCAGCTGTGGAATGGGTTTTCAAAGTTTTGGATTTCAAAAGGTTGTTTTCGAATATGTGAAGTGTTTTGAGATACTTCTTCTGAAATGTGTGGCACACCAAGTCTCCGGCCCAATCCATAAGTTTTCTGAATACCATTGTTAGTTTAAAACTGAAATGTAGTAGGTTAGGAAATACTATGATTGTTTTAGAGATTAGACTATACTACTCTAGTTAGAGTAAATTGAAACACTTGATTTTAGATTTGGTATTTATTCTGTGTTAGTTTAGAAATGGTTGGATGTGCTGATTTGGGTATAGAAATTTTAATCTATCTACCCCAATGGTTAGATGTTTTGGGTGTGTGTAAGAGCTTTCAAGATTAAGTTAAAAATGTGTTAGTGTGTTTGGGATCAGAGTGCGCAGCGGGAGCGTAGTAGGCTAGTTTGGGTGGTACGATAATACTGTTATTTGGGAATTTCGAGGACAAAATTTCTTTAAGAAGGGGTGAATTGTAACTCCCCTTATTTAGGCTTTGAAGAAATAGACCTTGAGCGTAGAAACACATAAAATTTTATGAATGCAAGGAAATAACACAAATATCTGTCTGCTTCAGTGGTTAAATGATTTACCAGTGTTTGGAAGTGTCTGAGAAGTCCTGGGTTCAAATCTAAGCTTTAGCAAAAATTTTAGTTTTTCCTTTAAGTGAACCTTGGCGTTGGCTAAAAGGCCTTATAATTATTTATGGTTAAAATTTGACAAAGGAAGCATGTGGTCTAGTGGCAAGGTGGCATTAGGAGTATGCATGTGGTCTGAAGTTCAAGTCAGGGTGTGCGCAGAATTTTTCGTTGTTTCTTGAATAAACTTGGATATTGGGCTGAAGACTTTATAAAATATTAAGGATATGGTATGACATAAATAGCCTATTGGCTTTATGGAAAGTGGTGTGATAAAGCTTTAAAGGGGGATGGTGTTCGAGTCACGCCTGGAACGAAAAAATATTTATTTTGCTAACATGTGACGACCAATGTTGGAAGTAGATTCGAACTCTGTTGAGTGAAAGTTTGAATTGGTCTTAGAGTTGTTATGGAGTATATCAAGGAGGGATCAGGGGAGGGATTTGTGGAGATTTTCAAGGAATTTAAATGTGAGGGGAGTTGTGGCTGAATGGGACTCTGAGGCTTAGTGGAATTAGACTAAGGGGAAAAGAGGGAGCATTTTTAGCACTAGGCATTTCCTTGTTCAACTTTGTGAGTGTTGATAGGAGATCTGCCGAATTCCTTTGCTGGAAGTTTAGGTTTTGCACTTTTTTTGCATTGCGGGTTCTCTCTAGTCTTTATTGTGCTACGAAATTGACCATTTGTGTCATTCCTTCTCTGTATCTTTGTTGTTATTCTCCTCTCTTCTTGGCCAGACCTAACATCTACTTTCCCTTACCCCTTTTCTTTTGCAATCAGATTCTTTCATAGCCTAGCCGAACCTTTCGTTTCTCTTCTTCTAACTTCTGTTCATCTTCTATCCCAGTCTGGCCGAATATCACTGCTGTTAATCCCTCTCTTCGTCGATCTTTTACAAAGGTTCTGGCTATCGGTAATTTTGAATATATTAACTATTTCTTTATTTTTTAATCGCCTAGAAAGACAAAAGAAACATCTTGTTCTTTCTTCAGCAATTTCTGATCTCTAGTGGACCTCTCAGTAGGGTTCGAACCTAGATGAAGTTCTGACCATCTATCAGAGAAAAAGGAACTAATGGATCTTGTAGGATTCCCAAGAAATTTTGTATTCAAAATCTATCCTCTACTTTTCTTTTGAAACCGAATACACCATGCTCTTCTTTTCCTCTTTTCTTTTTTTCCAAAATCGAATACCCCTTTTGCTAATCGATTTTCATTTCCTCCTTCACGTACTCGTTGCGATTCTAGGGTTTTCTTCAAAGGAGTGGTGAAGTGTGAACGATTTGGAAGTGTCACACTTTCTTCCTCAACGTACTAGTAAGGTAAAAGTGTTACTTTAGGTTCTTTGGGGTTGCCCGAATGTTCCCTATCATTTACTAATCAGATTTTTATTGTACTATAAGAAATCGACAAGGGTGGGTAATCGTTTCTAAATAGCAACCGTTGAGGGATTAATGTCACCCTCATTCAAACAAGGTAAGAAGGGTGTTTTGGATTAAGTGTCAATAAGAGGGTGCTTTACCTTATCGGTAGAAGGACTAACTTTGGATCTTGCTTGAACCTAGATTGACTGCTCGTGGAACGTAGAGCAATATCATAATAAGGTATGTAATCACACTATCGTTTCTCGTGAGACGGAAAAAGCCAAAAAAATCGAAAAGCCAAAACTTCGACATTTGAGGCCTTATGAGCGTGCGATCGCTCGTGTGGTAAATCAAGCGCACAATCATGGGTGACAAACTGTAGAAGCCACCATGAGCCTTCTCGTGCTCTTGGGCTGTTATGGGCCTCATTTGGCTGAAATGGGTCGTATGTACCAAATGGGCTCGTGGGCCCCACACAGAATAAATCGATAATAAGTGACAAATCTGGACTGGGCTATATAGTTCGCATAGTCGTGACTGAAATTGAGCTGAATGGGCCACATGAGCGTGTGGGCCCACTTGGGCACACTGTTTTGACCATATATGTTATCTGTGTCACTCAATGCGACTGTAGACCTTCGGGAAGGTTATTAAATAACTATTATACCCATGTAGGGTAAAATGACCGTAATACCCTATAAAGAAAAATGACTGTAATACCCTTGTAGGGTTAAATAACCATAATACTCTTGTAGGGTAAATTAACCGTAATACCTTTGTAGGGTAAAATAACCGTAATACCACTGTATGGTAAATTGACTGTAATACCCTTTAGGGTAAAATGATCGTAATGCACCTATAGGGTAAAATGATCGTAATGCCCCTGTAGGTAAAATAATCGTAATACCCCTGTAGGGTAAAATGACCGTAATACCCCTGTAGGGTAAAATTACTGTAATACCACTGCAGGGTAAAATGACCGTAATGCCCCTGTAGTGTAAAATGACCGTAATACACCTGCGGGTAAAATGACCGTGATGTCCCTATAGGTAAAAAAATTGTAATACCTTTGTTAGGTGAATTGACCGATATACCCCCAAAGCGTAAAATGACTATTTTGCCCCTCGAGGGTAAATGATTGATTTGTCTGCGATGTAAATGATTCATTTGTCTATAACGTAAATGACTGATCTGCCTGTGATTTAAATGACTAATTTTCCTTTGATTTGTATGACTGATTCTGAGCATGGTATTTTGCATACACGACATACTGCATGGGTTGGGATACTATTATGGAGGAAGTACTGTACTGGTGGTTCTGCCATAATCACTGTTACTGGTGGCTTTGCCATATATACTATTTCTGGCAGCTTTGCTACGATACTGTTACTAGAAGCTTTGTTGCGATAACATTGCTGGCAGCTTTCTTGCGATACTACTGATGGTTGTGTGCCGATCATATCACTGCTACTGATAGCTTTGTGCCGATCATATTACTATTATTGATGGCTGTGTGTCGATCATTTTACTACTACCGATGGCTTTGTGCCAATCATATTCTATACTCATGGCGTTATAGCTATCCTGTTTACGGCTCTTAGCCATTCTGATTACTAACAGCTTTGCTGTAATACTAATTAGTGTTGATTTTATCCCCACATGGTGTGCTGGTTGGTATGGATGGTGTGTTGGCTGGATTGGGATGGATTGGGATTGGGATAAGTTGCTGGTTTACTTTTGTGAAAAATTGTTCTAGAAAACATTTTTGTCATTTTGGGTTTGAAATAAAACTCCTTTGAGAAGATTGTTTGTCGTTTCTAGTTTTGGAAAGTAGTTTGGTTTTATGAAAACCCAAGCGAGTTTAACATAATAAAGTTGAAAACCATTTTGTATCTGAACATAACGAAAACTTGGCTTGGAGAAAGTCTGAGTTGGTTTGTTGACTTCATTTGTTTAGTATTACCCGATGGTAAAGTTTGAAAAACCCGATAAGTTGTACAATTTTTGAAAACGTGGATTTTACAGGTGATTAGAACATGCTATGTTATTTAACTTAGGCACAGTATGATAAAACTTAAAGTAGATAATCAAAAACCCGAAATAATAAAATTTAGCGGCCCTATTACAAATCCAAAACCAAATTTAAAAGTAAATTAACCCAAAATAGTAATTGAAATAAAACCCGAAAACATAGTGCATGGCCACCTCGAGTCCACCCCGGCTCCACATCCGCGATCTATACCTCATCTGCAAAATGTAAGGGAAGGAGTGAGTCACCGAGACTCAGTGTATAAATCCCCGTCCCAACAATAATAAGGCACTTACACATTTCATATGTAAATATGCAAATCATGCAAACCCAACCTAACCAACCGAACTTCTATGTCTACCCCGTGTGGTCAAAACCACTAGTGACCGTAGTCACAAATCATATAAGTGTGGTTAAAACCACTGGTGACCATAGTCACAAATCATATAGTGGGGCCAACCCATCGTGTGGTCAAAACCACTGATGACAATCTCGTAATCAACATGTGGGGCCAACCCACTGTGGTACCAAACCACTGGGACGAGTCACAATAATCCATGTGAGGTCAAAACCACTGGTGATCATAGTCACAAATAATATCCGTGTGGTCAAAACCACTGGTGGTCAAAACCACTAGTGGTCAAAATCACTGAGACTAGTCACAAATAATAAGAAAAGCGGGGCCAACCCACTGTGTGGTCAAAACCACTGGTGACAGTCTAGATCATCCTTCCCCCTCCTCTCAACATACCCATCATCATGAACACATTTTCCATGGCATATTAACATGTTTGTAATGCAAATATCACATAGCATAGCATAAAATAATATAACAACATTTATTGATAGCCAATCCACAAGGGACTTACCCGAGTCCATGCTCATAACCGCAAGGGTAACACACGATTTCAATAGCTATTTTGGCTTTTAACAGTAAACATAACTAGCAAATTAACTAATGAACTGTGTAAGAGTTACACACCTGATCACGCACAAAACTACACTTTCTATGTCGGTACTGTCGTTAATCGACACAACCATGATTTGTCTACTCTACTGCTCGGATGCTAGTCCACACCCAAGGCCAATCACGAACCGCTGAGACTGCCCTCTTCTTAAACTTAGGGGCTGGGGTCTCAGGTCTGACCCCTCCTACTGTTTGGTTAGCCTTAGGGTCCATAAAACATTTAGTCACTAAATCAGGTTAACACAGAGAATAACTATGAATCAAGAATTAACCCGAGAGAGTAGATCCCTTACCTAGATTAACAAATCCTGAAGATTAGATTTAAATCACGAACCGAGCACAACTCGAGAATCCAACTGCTTGCGTCACACCTTCCTATATTCGGCCACACCTATATCACTAATAAGTAAATAGCCTTTCGGCTTAACCAAGAAATCCTGAAGGAAGAGATAACGCAATCAAATGATCACTCTTACCTTAACACCTTTCGATCTCCACGCAAATTCCAAAGCCACACGATGGCAAGTCTCCCCCCTACAATTAGCCAAGATCTACAAGATTAGTCACTGCCTTCGGCATTTAACACAGTAGAAAAAGATTGAAAAGTAAGGATACTTACCACAGCACTAGTAAAATTGATTGAGGGTGGATAGACAACGACGATCCGCCTCTACAACAACCGAAGAAACAATTATGATAGCCAAGGGAATGCTGCCAGAGATTAAAAGAGAAGAGATGAGTAACAAAGGTTTCGGCAAAGGGTGAGGCTTAAAAGGATTCGGCTATGGGTCCAAAAGAACAGAAAAGAAAGGAGTCGAAATAGAGGGAGGGTGATGGTTTTGGTTCTTGCTAACTTGAATGGAAGAAGAGAAGAAGAATGATACGATTTTGGGGAGATTAAGCTATAGAGGGTTTCAAGGAAGAAGATGAAAACAAAAGTAAAAAGGAAGATAGATATGATGTTTCAAGCTTTTGAAGCAGATAGCAATTGGAACACAACTAATGGATGGTGGTCAAGGTAGATTCGGCTAACCAACAATATAGAAAAGAAAAGGGAGAAAAGCTTAGAAGAGCATTTAGTTTGGCTAGAAAAAGATGAGAAGGAAATGCAAAAATACTAAATGGGAGGGGTTTAATTTTGGCACACATGAAGCTAAGAAAAAAGGCTCTAAGTGCTCCCCCAACTAGCCAAATTTGCACACCTCACTAGAGCCTACAACCACATTCGGCCACCCCCTCTGACTAGCAACCAAAACCGATAATGTAAAGAACCTACACTTTAGATTTTGGCACACCTCCTTTCCATACACTAAAATCAGATGCTCACACCTACACCACTTTAACCACTAAGCCGTCCCCCTCCTTTCTCCCCAAATTCCTCCCTTCCACTAATTCAAATTATTTGAATGAGTCAAGCTCCTACATCCCTTCCTTTCCATCCAATTCAAATGTGTTGACTCCTTCAACACCCATCCAACAGAGTCCATCCTAAGCACACTTCCTCCTTGCCCCTGGCGTTAAAAATAAATGCATAAGGAGAGATTCCTGCAACTCAAACCAAAGCTCTACCTCCTGCATGAGGCGTCACTCCCTTGCCTCCCAAGTAGCACCTCCTTGCCACTCTTCCACTGGCTTATTTGTGTCAAAACACCCCAATAACATCTCTTAACACCTAACTCCCTTGGCTGCCCCCTTCCAAGTACCCAAAACAAAAATTTTTGCTATGGCTCAGGCCTGCCCCAAGCTCATGCCAGGACCCCAAAACACCTTAAACTAGCACATCAATCATACTAACACATACAACACACAAAAATGCAGAGACCCTGATTTAATGATGTTACAGGTTGCATGATTGCATTGTAACATTTCTGTTACTGATACTGTCACTGTATTGGGCTTAGACCCATATGTATTCTATTTCTAATTTTGATATTGTAATGGGCTAAGGTCCACACTACACTGCTACTATTTTGGGTTAAAGCCCATAGTGTTCTGTTCATGAAAAGGGCTCAGGCCTAGACTGTTACTGCATATATTACTGACTGAATGATAGGGGATTATGCACTGAGTTTTCATAAACTCACCCTTTCTTTTAACTGTACAGGTAATCCCCAGCCTTAGACGATTTGGAGCCGCGAGGGACTCGGAGGTGGACACACGTTCACTGATTGTTGTTTTAGACTTATATATTTCTTTTATATTGGGCTATTGATTTTGGTAATATGGCCTTTGGTGGATTTAATTTTCTTTTTGATTGGGTTTTTAATTTCTTATTTTTAATTGCCAACCATATACAAACAAGATTTAAAAAAATAATAACTATTCTGAAGACAAACATGCATTTTCAAACTACAAGATGATTTTAATTAGAGTAGCTTCCGCGAATTTTAATTAACTAAGAAACAAATGGTAACAAACATGGCAATCATTTTAATAAGTGATTTTTCAAACCTAATAACTTAATTTGCCAAAAAAATTTCTCAGGCAATAAAAACTAAATGGGTTTTTACTTAAAAATGATTTTCTATCAACAAGCCTTAATTTTGAAAGACACCTCGATGTGACATGTCAGATTCGGCCGAATCGTCTAGGCCGGGTTTGGAGTGTTACCGAGTATGAAAGAGAATTTGTAAGATTAAGTATGCTCGGGAGTACATTTCTACTAAAGAAATCATGTGCAAATGGTTCGTTGATGGGTTGAACGAAGATGTTAGACTTCTAGTTGGAATTCTAGAATTGAAAGAATTTGTTGTCTTAGTTAATAGAGCTTGCAAAGCTGAACAGCTTAGAAAAGAAAAGAGAAAATAAGATTCAGAGGCAAGAGCCTTGAGAAAAAGATCGATGAATAAGCCATATCAATATTCGTCAAAGAAATCTAGAGACTCAAGTACTTGTTCGAATGCTTTAGTGGGATATCCAAGTAGAGATCAAGGAAAGCAATACTCAAGTCCTAAAGCTCAAGCTACTTCAGTATCGAGTATTGGCAGTGTGAGAAACAATAAACCTGAGTGTCAATAGTGTGGGAGATTACATTTTGGAGAATGCTGGAATAAAAGTAATAAAGCTTGTTATAAATGTGCTTCGCCAGATCATTTTATTTGGGATTGTCCTGAGTTATCCGAGAATGAAAAACATTAGAGTGCAAGACCGAGAAATACGACTACTAGAGAGAGACCATCTAGGAATGTGGGGAATATGTCTGGTGGCAAAGGTACGACAAAAGACTCTACTATGAAATTTTAGGCTAAAGCACTAGCCAGAGCTTACGCTATTCGCGCTCGTGAAGATGAGTCATCACCAGATGTTATCACCGGTACATTTTCTCTTTATGACACTAATGTGATTGCTTTGATTGATATTGGATCAACTCATTCGTATATTTGGATGAATTTGGTGTCTAATAAGATTTTTCCTATTGAGTCTATTGAGTTTGTGATTAAAGTATTGAACCCCTTAGGCAAGTATGTTCTAGTTGATAAAATTTGCAAAAACTATCCTTTAATGACTCGGGGTTACTATTTTCCAACTGATTTGATGCTTTTAACATTTGATGAGTTTGATGTAATTCTAGGTATGGATTGGTTGACTCTACATGATGCCGTTGTAAATTGTAGATAGAAGACTATTAAATTGAAATGTCAAAAAAAATGAAATTCTTCAAATTGAATCAGATGAGTGGAGTGGGTTGCTTGTTGTGATTTTGTGTATGGAAGCTCAGAGATGTGTGAGGAAAGGTTGTGAAGCTTACCTAGCTTATGTTTTGGATACAAAAGTGTCTAAATCTAAGATTGAATCAGTGCCAGTTGTCTATGAGTATCCGGATGTGTTTCTAGAAGAATTACCGGGGTTACCACCGATCAGAGAGGTCAAATTTGCTATTGAGTTAGTACCCGAAACATCACTGATATCGATAGCTTCATATAGAATAGGTTTGACAGAGTTGAAAGAGTTGAAAGCTTAGTTTCAAGAGTTAACAGATAGAGGTTCTATACGACCTAATTTTTCGCCCTAGGGTGCGCCAGTGTTGTTTGTAAAAAAGAAAGAAGGATCAATGAGAATGTGTATTGATTATCGACAACTCAACAAGGTTACGATAAATAACAAGTATCCGCTACCGAGAATAGATGAATTTTTTGATAAGTTGAAAGGAGCAACAGTGTTTTCGAAGATTGATTTGCGGTATGGTTATTATCAGTTGAGAGTGAAAGATTTAGATATGCCAAAAACTGTGATCAGAACGAGGTGTGGACATTATGAATTTCTTGTTATGCCTTTTGGATTGACTAATGCTCATGCAGTTTTTATGGATTTGATTAATCAAATTTTTAGAATGTATTTAGACAGATTTGTTGTAGTTTTTATTAACGACATTCTGATTTATTCACGAGATGAGTCTAAGCATGTCGAGCATTTGAGAATTGTGCTTCAAACCTTGAGAGATAAAAAACTATTTGCTAAATTCAGTAAATGTGAGTTTTGACTCCGAGAGGTTGGACTTTTGGAACATACTGTTTCAGCTGAAGGCATACGAGTGGATCCAAGCAAGATTTCAGCAGTTGTTTATTGGAAACCACTGAGAAATGTATCCTAAGTTAGAAGTTTTTCGGGACTAGCTTGCTACTATTGGTTTTTTCTTAAAGGATTCTCGATGATTGCTACACCGATGACTAGATTGCTACAAAAAATGTGAAGTTCGAGTGGTCATAGAAATGTCAATAGAGTTTTGATTAGTTGAAAATGTTGTTAACTGAGGCACCAGTGTTGCTTCAAATTGAGTCGGGTAAAGAGTTTGTAATTTTTAGTGATGCATCATTAAATGGTTTGGGTTGTGTTTTGATGCAAGAAGGAAAAGTGATAGCTTATTCCTCTAGACAGTTGAAACCACATTAAAAGAATTATCGTATGCATGATTTAGAGCTGGCTGTTGTTGTTTTTACATTGAAAATTTGGAAACATTATTTGCACGGTGAAAAGTGTCACATCTTTACCGATCATAAAAGTTTAAAGTATATAATGACCCAAAAAGATTTTAATTTGCGTCAACAAAGATGGCTTGAATTACTAAAAGATTTTGAATTAGTGATTGATTATCATTCGGGTAAAGTAAATGTAATTACGGATGCTCTGAGTAGAAAATTTTTATTTGGTTTGAGAGCAATGAATACTCAACTAACTTTGTCTGATGATGGCTTTATTTTAGCTGAGTTGAAAGCTAAATCGATTTTTCTTCAGCAAATTTGTGAAGCTCAAAAGTTTGATAATGAGTTACAAGCTAAAAGATTGCAATGTGAGTCGATTAGTGATTCAGACTTTCAAATCAGATCCGATGATTGCTTATTGTTTCTAGGTAGAGTTTCCATACCAAGAGATCCAGACCTTATACAGAAAATTCTAAATGAAGCACACAGAAGTTATCTATCTGTTCATCCAGGGAGTACTAAAATGTACAATGATTTGAAACAATTGTATTGGTGGTTGGGTATGAAATGAGAAATTTCAGAGTTTGTATCGAGATGTTTAGTTTTTCAACAAGTTAAACCTGAACATCAAGTACCTTCAGGATTACTATAGTCTGTGATGATACCAGAATGGAAATGGATTTCATATCGGGATTACCCCTATCTCCGAAGAAGAAAGATGCCATTTGGGTTGTCGTTGATCGACAAAATCAACACATTTCATTCTGTTACATACAGACTATTCACTTGATAATTTGGCTAAATTATACATTTCAGAGATCGTTAGATTGAACAGTGTGCTAGTTTTGATTATTTTGGACAGAGATCCAAGGTTTACGTCGCAATTTTAGAAGAAGTTGCAAGAAGCTCTAGGTATGAGGTTGAATTTTAGTACATCATTTCATCTACAAATTAACGGTCAATTTGAGAGAGAAATACAAATTCTCAAAGATATGTTTCATGGTTGTATTTTAGAGTTTGAAGGCAATTGGGAGAAATATTTACTGCTGGTCGAATTCGCGTATAACTACAATTTTCAATCGAGCATAAGGACGGCACTGTATAAAGCTTTGTATGGTCGCAAATGCCAAACTCCATTGTATTGGATCGAGCTTAGTGAGAAAAAGATTCACGGGGTTGATTTGATCTGAGAGACTGAAGAAAAAGTAAAAGTAACTCGAGATAGTTTGAAAGCAGCTTCAGATTGACAGAAATCATATGCGGATTTAAAACAAAAAGACATTTAATTTTAGATTGGCAACAAATTATTTCTGAAAGTTTTTTCATGGAAGAGAATCATTCGATTTGGTTGTAAAGGTAAGCTAAGTCTACGTTTCATCGGCCGTACAAGATCATTGAACGAATAGGGCCAGTAGCTTATCAGCTAGCTTTACCATCAGAGTTAGAAAATATCCACAATGTGTTTCATGTATCGATGTTGCATCGATATAGATCAGATCCATCACATGTAATTTCTCCGGCAGAGATTGAAATTCAACCCGACATGACACACAATGAAGAATCGATCCAAACTTTAGCTTGAGAGGTTAAGCAGTTGAGAAATAAAAGCATACCTTTAGTAAAAATTTTATGGGAACGACATGGTGTCGAAGAGGCTACGTGGTAGCCCCGAGGAAGTGATGAGAAAATAGTACCCTAACCTTTTTGCTGATAAGATTTTTGGGGACGAAAATCCCTAAGGGGGGAGCGTTGTAACATCCTTTTTTAGTCAAATTAGAACAGTTGTTTCGGGACCACAAATTCGATGTCAAAATAATTATTTTATTATTAGTTTAATTTTTACAACATGATAATATGTTTATGTGAAAATTTCGTTAAGAAATTTTATCATTTGATTAGTCAATTTGATAAAAAGGACTAAATCACGTAAAGTATATAAAAGTGGAGTTCTATTAGCTAAAGGCATCTAATAGCTATAGAACCTTAAAGTAGATGTCCTTATGTGCTAATTAGACAATTTTTAATATGAGTGGATATTCTTCGACATCTTTTAAGTGTTTTTAATGGTTTATTAACAAGGTTAATAAAGTAATTTAGTAAATTAAATAAGTAAAATAACAAAACAAAAAAAAACCATCATCTTTTAATCTATCATCTACCACTGAAATTGAAGAAGAAGAAAAAGATATTAGGGTCCTTCATTTGGCCAAGCTTTCTAGGTCAATTGTAAGTCCGTTTTTGTCCCGTTTTTAATGATTTCTATATTTTTGAGATCATTCTAGCTTAGTCTAGCTAGCCCAAGGATTAATTTGCAAATTGCTAAAGATTTAGAACGTTCCCATTGATTAATAAACATGTATTTTGATGATTGATAATAGATTATGAATGATTGTTGTGAATTATACAAGTTTTGTTAAGTGATTTTTAGTGAAAATGCAAAATAGGGATTAAATTGTGAAACGTGGAAAATTTGTGGTTAAAATGTGAAATTAATGAAAAATATGGGATGCTAGGGACTTAATTGAAATTTGGCTAGCATGGGTATAGGTTGAATTGCATGAATTTGCATTTTTATGAAATAAGGACTAAATTGTAAAAGTAGTGAAATACTTGGGGGCAAAAGTGTAAATGTACTTTAATAAGTTTTTGAATTAAATTTAATAGTGAGGTAATTAAATAAGTTAAATTTTATTACATATATATCAAGAAAAGTGAAGTTCGAATCCAGATCGGGGGAAAAACAAAATACTCTACTAATCGACCTGTTTCGTCGTTTTTACATTCGAGGTAAGCTTGTTTGTAATAAGCATTTCTATATTTGTGTTTTAAATGTTTTGATGTTGCATGAATTGTGAATTACGGACTTGCGGACACATTCGATGAAGATTCGACATTATAAATCCTTGTTGAACCTTAGGAATAAATTAGGATACGAAGGATATGTCATTACAATCTTCATTAATTTAGCTTCGGGCCATGATATTAGCACTTCGAGTGTGAGTTCATTGATTTGGCTTCGAGCCATGATATTATCACTTCGGGTGCTATCTACATTGATTAGGCTTTGGGCAATGATATTGGCACCAAGGGTGCGAGACTTTCAAGTATCCAAATTTTATTCCGAATGGTTCAACAGGTGTATTGACTATGTGAAATGGTGAGAAATAGATATGTGTTGGTACAGGTATGTATGAAAAACTATATGAACAATGAGTCAAAGAAATTTTTGAGTTTATGATTAAGTTTGTGGTTAAGTTCATGTTAGCCTGAGAATAATGCATTTTTGCATATTATGTCATTTAATTTGAGTGGTAAATGAATGTTGAGACTTGTTTATTATTTTTATATGAGCTTACTAAGCTTTATAGCTTACTTTGTTTATTTTATTGTGTTTTATAGTGACTTCAAAGCTAGCTTGGATTTGGGGTTCGTCGGGGACTACATCGTACAATCCTACTATGACTTTGGTACTTTTAAGCTTATGTTTTGAGTATCTGGTATGTATAGGGATTTTGGTCATTTTGGTTTTGTGTTGATAATGAATTCAGCCATTTGAATTGGCTTGTAAATGTTTAAGTTTGGTATTTTATATAGTCATGAAAGTTGGCTTAACTTGGTTGGTTTGGTTGTGTATATATTAGTTCATATGATTCCGAATATGTGATTGGTTGATGGTTGTGTGATGCTTGATGGTAATAGGTATTATGAATATCAAATGGTTGAGTTGTGTATATTGGTATATTTGTGAGATTATGCTAAATAATGCATATTTGAGTTTGGTCATTTTTATTTATGTTTGAGTAAGTAAATTTTGGTAAAAATTTGGATGGTATATTGAGTATTTATGTTTTGTGTTGATTGGTATTGGAAATGATATAAAATATGCTTGAGTAAGATTGATTAAATGCATATTATATGCTATGTTTTGTGCTAATTGAGTTTGGTGTAGGTGTGCATAAGTTTGGGTGGAAAAATGGCTTGGTAAATAGCCTATTTTTGTCCACACTGGCAGAGACATAGGTGTGTGTCTCAACCGTGTGTGACACACGGTCATGTACATAACCCTTTGTCCCCTGCTGTTGAATTAGAAACTAAGTTGGTATGCTTCACACGGCCTCACACATTGGCGTGTGACTTGGTCATGTGGCATAAGTTAGTATACCCTACAGGATTGACACGGCCTGGAACACTGGCGTGTATGGCCATTTTTAGGGCACACGAACTAGCCACATGAGCTTGTGTGTTGGCCGTGTGACCCAAGTCAGAGAGTTACATGGGATCTTACACGGGTTGAGAGATGGCCATGTACTTCCATTCTGAATCTCCATTCAGCCTGTGACATGGGCGTGTCTCACACGGTCGAGCCACACAGACGTGTGCCCCCTATTTTTGGCAAAAATTTTCTAAGTGTTATTAAAGTTTTCAAGGTTATTGATTTAGTCCCAAACCATCCGAATGCATGTTTTGGGCCTCGTAGGCTCGTATTAGGGACAATATAAATGTTATTGATTGATGATTACATGAAATTTAAAATGTATGATAAACTGTATGTGTAATTGTGTAGTATGTCCGATAATGCTCTGTAACCCTATTCTGGCATTGAATATGGGTGAGGGGTGTTACAGAAGACATTGTTTTGGAACATCAAATTTCGCAGCAAGGGATTGTCGTCGACAAAGAAAAAATTGAGGTTATTGAGAAATTGCCACCACCATCCATAGTTAAAGGTATTCACAATTTTCTCAGCCATTCAAGATTCTATTGACGATTTATCAAAGATTTTTCGAAAATATCAAAACCCCTGTGCACATTTTTAGAACATAATAGATCTTTCAATTTTTATGAGTCATACTTACAAGCATTTGAGGAATTGAAAAGTGAATAGTCACGAAACCTATAGTCATAGCACTGGATTGGACTTTACCTTTCGAACTTATGTGTGATGCTAGTGATTTTTTCATAGGGGTAGAACTTGGGCAAAGAAAGATCAAGGTATTCATGCTATCTACTATGAAAGTCGTACGTTGACAGATTCACGCCTAAATTATACCACCATTGAGAAGGAGCTATTAGATGTAGTATTTGCGTTTGACAAATTAAAAGCTTATTTAGTGGGCACCAAAGTTACAGTTTCTATGTACCACTCTACTATTAACTTGGAAACCAAGAAAGACGCCAAGCCCAAACTAATTTAATGGATACTATTACTGCAGGAATTTGATCTAGAAATTAGAGATAAGAAAGGCACAGAAAATCAAGTGGCTAATCACTTGTCTCGAATTGAAGCAGGAAATGAAGACAATAATATTCAGCACATTCAGGATGATTTCCTAGATGAGCAACTGTTAGTTGCCATGGCATTACCGTGGTATCTCAATATCATAATTTTTTTGGTTAGTGGATTGCTACGGCCTGAGTTCACCGATCAAATTCAAAGGGAATTTATCCATGATGCCAAGAAGTATTATTAGGATAAGCCATTTTTATTCAAACATTATGCAGACCAGATAATTTGGAGGTGTGTTATGGATGACGAGATTCAAAGTACTTTATATCATTGTCATTCAACACCGTATGGAGGACACTTTGGGGGCATGAGAACTACTGCAAAAGTTCTCCAATCTAGTTTTTATTGGCATAACATTTTTACAGATGCTCATGAATAGTCAAGCTTGTGATAATTGTCAAAGAACTGGAAATCTATCGAGGAGGAATGAAATGCCCATGCAAGCTATTTTAGAAGTGGAACTATTTGACGTATGAGGAATTGATTTTATGGGCCCATTTCCACCTTCTTAGGGACATGTATACATACTTGTAGATATTGATTATGTCTCCAAGTGGGTTGAGGTTGTTGTTTTACCAACAAATGCTGCAAAATTGGTACTGAAATTTCTACACAAGAATATTTTTACCAGGTTTGGTATCCTTCGTGCTCTGATTAGTGATGAAGGTTCACACTTTGACTGCAAATTAGTTGCTAATGTTCTGAACATGTATGGAGTTAAACATAAATTTGTCACGGCATACCATCCCCAGACAAATGGACAAGCAAAAGTCTCTAATAGAGAGATTAAACAAATTCTAGAGAAGGTAGTCAATCCCACCCGCAAAGATTGGTCATCCAAATTGGATAAAGCTTTGTGGGCATATCGAACTGCATTCAAGACACCATTGGGGATGTTGCCTTTCAAGCTTGTTTATAGGAAACCTTATCATTTTCCCATTGAACGTGAACATAAGACATATTGGGCAATTAAGGAATTGAATATGGATCAGAGTGCTATTGGTATGAAAAGCCTATTGGAGTTGAATGAGATGGAAGAATTCAGAGCACAAGCTTATGAGAATGGCAAGTTGTGCAAAGAAAAGACCAAACCATGGCATGACAACAAGATTTTGCCACAGCAATTTGCACCTGGACAAAAAGCCTTGTTATTTAATTCTAGGCTTAAATTGTTTCCTGGAAAATTAAAATCCCATTGGTTTGGCCCATTCGTGATAGTGCATGTCTATCCCCATGGAGCTCTAGAAGTCAAAGACAGCAAAACTGGTTCTACTTTCAAAGCCAATGGCCAATGATTAAAGAATTACTCTGGAGGTCCTATAATTCGTGATAAAAATTCCATCACTTTTCAAACTGCTTAATATTTCTCCCCAGCATTATTTTATTCATCTACTTTGTTTTTAATTTCTTTTTTAGTTTATTTAATAAGTTTACTTAACTTTTATTTTCTTTTTTTACAGGCACATTACGGCCCAGGTTTGTAGAAATCAGCCCATCTAATATATTAGTTAATTTTAGTTTAAAAATTTTTTCTATTATTTTTTCGCTCAATTTTTCTTTTTTCTATGTCAGGGCACAATTTTAGGTTAATCTTATCCCCCACATCACTGCTATATTTTCCCTCACATTTTAGCCTAGTTGATTCATTTCTTTTCTAGCTTACTTTCAGTTTCATCTTCTTCACCCTTTTCTGTTTAAGGGTCTCTCTCACCTTTTTCATTTTACAGTTATTGTTTTCTCTCAAATGGCTCACCAAACACCATCTTCTTCCACCTCTGTGCATCCGTGAACATTCTTTAGCAAAATCATGGAAGAAAAGTATAATATGAACATATCAAAGCAACCTTTTTGCATGTAAAAAGGTTTCCTTTTCCAAGATGCCCCCTTTGTGGGCTATTCTAAAGCCATCTCATTTGTCATGGAATTTTACATATTTAACCTCTCATGAAAATGCTTTCAACTATGTGTGCGGTGTCACGGTGTTATTTTATGAAGAATCAATCAATGCGCAATATGGGCCACCTAAAAGCCCTGATAAACACTCTCAATTTGCCAAGACAATGAGGATTGAAGGAATTAACCAAGTTTTGATAGATTTATGTGTAGAAGGAAAGACATGGACAATTTCTCGAAATGATTGCTACACCATCGACCATGTAACTTTGAAGCCTTAATGTAGGGTATGGTATCATTTCCTTAAATTTCGTCTTAGCCCTTCTACGTACAACTCTACTATTTCCAAGGAACACATGTTGCTGCACTCGATTATGACTAGAAGAAAGATAAATGTAGGAAATTTTATTTTCAGAGAAGGCCACCACTACACACAAAAGAACGTCAGTACCTTAAACTTTTCGTTGCTCATTACAGCACTGTGTCAAAGAGTAAAAGTTCCTACTCAGGAAAATGAAGAAAAAATCCCAAATAAAGGAGTCATAACCAAGCAAGTTTCCTTGAGATTTTCAGGGGAGGAAATGCCAAAGAATCCAAGCTCTACATCCACAACTTCTCCACCTATGACTACTGATATTACCCCATCAACATCTCACAGTGACATTGAACAGAAAGTGATTGATGCTTTTGAGATGCTGCAAAAATAATTTCGGATCATGGAAAAACAACAACTGAGGATAGTCACTAATCTTGGCTGAGCTCAAGAAGAAATGTGTAACACCTCAAACCTGGCCTAGACGTTATGGTCGAATCTAGCAATTTCACATGATAGTGCTTTAGAGTTCGCAATGACGTTAAGACCATTTTTCATTATCTTATGCTAGCTTCAAAAACGTGTCATTTGTTTTTAGTCATTATCTATTTTCAAAATGTTATACTTTGTGGAAGCTTTTAAAATAGTTTGCCATAAAATGTTCGTTTGTTTTGAAAACTCGAGTTTGCCTACTAATAGCAGTGAAATCATAAACATTGCAAATCCCAAATTTAAACAAAATACGAAATGGCCATAATTATATAAAACATTTCCCAAATATAATCAAAACCATAAATAAGTATAAAAATCGACAGTTTATCGTGAAGCAGAAGTAGTGGTCACCGACGAGTCCTCCGCTGCACCGATCCGTCTAGTGCTGGGGGTTACCTGAACATATTAAACAGAAAAGGGTGAGTTTCGCAACTCAGTGTGTAATCCCCGTAGAGATCAAATGTACAGAGTAATCACCAGATATCAGAAATCACGAAGTGGGCCAGAGCCCCTTACCGAAATAGTTTGGCCTTAGCCCACTCGGATGCAGAATTAAATACAAATAACAGGGCCTTAGCTCAATCAGATACAGATTCATAAATATATTTGGGCCTTAGCCCAATCAGATATAGAATGCATATCTGAATATCGGAATCCTACCCATCAGCCTCTACACACCATCTCCGTCGGGCCCTACACACCATGTGGGGATATAATCAACCCACCCATCCCTACACACGATACTGTACCAAAGTGCGGTACATAAACAGAATAATGCAGATGAGCTACCAGATAACAGACTTAAAGCCTTTCAGAAACTTCCTCTGAAATATCATCAACCCTCCCCGATGCAATGCAACATGCCAAATATAACATGCAACATGCAAATAACCGATCATACATTCAGTTTAGTACAGATATCATGCTCAATTAGACAACATATAATCAGGTCACATAAATAGGGGTCTAAGTAACACTTATCGACCCTACAGTAGGTCCACAGTCGACTTGGGTGACCCGTGCAACCTTATAGATAATTTCAGAAAAATGGGCTCACACGCCCATGTGGCTTACCCATGTGGGCCCACAAGCCCATATGGCCTACTTGGCCCAAATTGGCCTTGGCCATGTTGATCACACAGCCTAGCCCAGAATCCCACACGTCCGTGTGGTTCACCCGTGTGGGCCCACACACCTGTATGGCCCACACAGCCCAATTGGTCAATCCCCTGTCTCACACACAGCCTTACCCAACCATCACACGGCTATGTTGTGGCTCATAGCCTTGCACATGACCTACCACACGGCCGTGTGATGTCGACAAAATCA
Organism: Gossypium rotundifolium; assembly: GCA_025506655.1. Taxonomy (NCBI): domain Eukaryota; kingdom Viridiplantae; phylum Streptophyta; class Magnoliopsida; order Malvales; family Malvaceae; genus Gossypium; species Gossypium rotundifolium. The sequence continues at coordinate 94,805,480 of CP106732.1, read as the reverse complement.
TTTTTTGACTCTCGCAAATTCTTATTTTCTGTGTTTTCAGGTTTGAAGAAAAAACACTCTCGAGACCACACGCACCAAAAATCAAAATACCAACACCCAATTTCAATCAATACTTCCAACTTAAAGAAATTAATCCACCAACGAAACTTCACAATACCCAACGCATATTCATAAACTTATCGCTAATGAAGACTCCTAATGCTCAACTTGCTGCAGGAGTTCCCACCAATTCCTGCCCTTCACTTGATATCGAGAGAAACAACACAAACTCTCATGTTAAGCACTTTGTCAAAACATTACTAAGTTTCTACTAATACACGACTTACCGTACGAGCGAAAACCAACACTGAACAAAAGTAGATGGATTGGAAAGAAGAAATCGAAAGGGAAAATGGATGGGGAGACATATTTTTGGCAGAAGAGTTAGCAAGGCGACAAAAAAAATGGAAAAGAATCTTGGGGAGATGAGAGAAAAGAATTTGAAATCAAAAGGAAAATAATTTTGATAAGTCCCCATTATCCCACTATTCTCTCATCCTCGACCACTTCAGAATTTCGATTCAACTAAAAATCGTTCAGTCAAATGAGTAAAATAAAACTACCCCACACTCGTATAGGGATTCGAACACAAGACCCCATGCCATCAAACACTCTACTTAACCACTAGACCAGCAGGTCCATTTTGATATCATTTTACCAACAATGACTTAAAATCCTACCGACCCCAGTGAGAGCTTTATTCATAAAAATGCCAAAATTTACCCAAGTTGTGACTTGAACTTGGTACCTCCCACACACACCAAGAACCCTTAACCACTGAAGCAGACAGATATTTGTGTCAATTAATTTTAAAAACACATACTGATATTTTTGTGCTTCAAAAACACATAAGCCGGAATTAAAAAAATTTAAGGCATTACAAAATGGCTCTATTTTTGGGATATGTCAGACTGCGTGACAAAACCATTAAGAAATCTCTTCAAAAGAACTTTACCCTACCTATGCCTACATTCTTTTTTTTTTCCTAAAGTGTTGTTGATGGAGTTAGGAGATGATAATGAAGACAGGAAGAAGAACACAAAAAAAAAGTAAGAGGAGGAGAAAACTCAACCCATGTATATTGAATTTGATAAGGATGAAGCTGATATGACTCAAACTTTTACACCTGTTGCAACTGCCACTACACCGAAATCCACTACACCTATGACTGAGCAAGAGCATGTGATTCATCAATTGACTGATGATCTTACAAAATCAGTTATTGGTGATGAAAAATAAGAGCCAATTAACCAGCTAAAAAGGAAGCAATACAAGCAAGATTCTGGGAAACTAGTTCGAGATGATGCTGGTGAAATGGAAAGGAAGCAGCTACAAATGCGCTGCCAAAAATCAACCCAACCCAATTAGAGTAACCCAAATTCCTTCCAAGATTTTGTTTTTATTTTCATTTGCATATTTTTCATTTTATAACTTATATTTCATGCATTCATATTTGGTTGTCATTGCATTTTTATAATTGTAAGTTGTTGTTTTTGCATTTTGAAATGTTTCATTGTTCATGCATTGAGGACAATGCATCCCTTAGGTTTTGGGGTGTGTTGTGTTATAAATATAGTATGCAATAGATATATGTTTTAATATTCATTCATTTCGTCATTCATTTTTCCATTACGCCAAGTAATTGCTAGACTATGACAAGTATATTGTTATCTATGATATTCGATGAGGATAATAATTCTTCGATAAAATTAGAAAATTGTGATGGGTGAATAAGTATGTTTAGTTTAGGATAGTTGAGTGAAAATTGATTCCTAAAAGAAGAATGCCCTATTTATAATTGTAATTAGTCTATAGTAGGTTTCTTTTAATACATTTAGGAATTCTTAAACTTAAATTTAGTAAATCGGTAGTGTGTAATAATGAATATCATGGCAAAATCATAAGAATCACTCTAATGTTTGAAAATGTTGAGTAGATTAGTAATACTTTGTTTGCTCCATCATATTATTGATCAAAAAAACAAGTTAAAATAAGAGTGAGTAAAAAAAAATTGAGGGACACTCCACTGTAGTAATAGGTTGATTAGCTAAGAAGGGAGTTGTTTGCTCCATCCATCTCTTTAGTTAAAAACTTTAGCTTCATGAGTGAGTTACATTCAAATTGTGGCATGATGTAATACTAGGCAATCTAGTGTATGCTCCATTGAGATTCTGAAGTAAAGAAACCATGTAACAAGATGAATTCCCTTAAAAAATAATGTTTGTAATTAAATTTTGAAATGATAGAATAAATGAGACTAGAGAAACTAAATTTAGAAGAAAGATAACCAAAGTGCATGTAACAACCAGTTTTTAATGAAATCGAAACAGTATTTTTGGCACCACAAATCTAATGTGAAAATAAATATTTTATTATTATTTTAATGTCTACAGGATGTTATTAATGTAGTATAAAAATTTCGTTAAGAAATTTTACCATTTGCATGCTTTATTCGATAAAAAAGGACTAAATTGTAAAAGGTGCAAAATTGGAGTTCTATAAGCTAAAGGGATCTAATAGCTGTGAAATTAAATGGTTAGAGGGTTTATGTTGTAAATAAACCATTGAGATGTTGAGTGGACAAATATGGACATTTATTTGGTGGTTTTAAAGGTTATATATCAAGGTTAATTAAGTAAATTAGTAAATAAGTTAATTAAAATATATAAAAAGAGATATCATCTTTCTTCCATCTTCACCACCGAAAATCAAAGAAGAAAAACACCATGGGAGTATACTAGGTTCGGCCATGGGCATTCTAGCATGCGTGTAAGTCATTTTTGTTTCATTTTTAATGATTTCTATATTTTTTAAAATCATTGTAGCTTAATCTAGCAAGCCTAGGGACTAATTTGCAAAATTGTTAAAATATTAGGGTTTTTCCATGAATATTTACATTGTTGTGATATTTTTTTTGGAAGAAAATGAAACTTTGTTGTTAGATAAACAACTTTTGTTAAGTGATTTTTTGATGAATTTGTCAATTAGGGGTTTAATTGAATAATATGAAATGTTCATGGTGAAATTGTGAAAAAAATGAAATGTATGAGCTTCTATGAGCATATATGAAATTTGGCTAGACTATGTTAGGGATGAAATTGCATGAATTTCATTTTACGAGCTTAAGGACTAAACTGTTAAGAAATCAAAACACTAGGGGCAAAAGTGTAATTTTAAAAAAATATGACTTTGGATTGAATTGAATAGAATGACTATTAAATTGATTGAATTATTCATTTAGATCAAGATATACCTCGTACGACTTTAGATCGAGGAAAATAGATTCGAATTAATCGACTTTGTTTCTACATTTTATTATCGAGGTAAGCTCGAATGTTTAAATAGCGTTTTAAATTATGTTTTATATGTTGTCATTATATGATATCAGATTATGTCTCGGCAAATGAAAAGGGATAGTTACGGCTATAGATTATGAAAAGGGATGGTGACGACCATCAACTATAAAAAGGGATTGTGACGACCATCAAATATAAAAAGGGATTGTGACGACCATCAACTATGAAAAGGGATGGTGACGACCATCGATTACGAAAAGGGATAGCTTTTGCTATAGATTATGAAAAGGGTTGGTGACAACCATCAACTATGAAAAGGGATGGTGATGACCATCAAATTATGAAAAGGGATAGCTTTGGCTATTGAATTATGAAAACGGATAGCTTCAGCCATCGATTATGAAAAGGGATGGTGACAACCATCAACTGCTATCGATTATGAAAGTGATGGTGACAATCATCATGATTTTACTTCGTGTGAGCTTCGATAAGAATTTTTGATGCAATTTACTTTGTTACTATGGAAGGTAGGAAGCATGTGGATGCATGATTATAGGAAGTATGGATTCATATGTTTTAAACTTATAAAAGTTATTGTATCATATGTTGATATTGAACTTATGTGATTAAGCATTAATTTGGATTGTTGGTGATGCTTAGGTATATGCCAAGCTTCTGTTAGATTTGATCCATATTTATTTTAAGCTTATGCATTGTATTGGTAAGCATCGTTTATGTATTACGAACTTACTAAGCATTATATGCTTACCTTGTGTACATTTCTCTATGTTTTGTAGTTAATCGAAAGCTCATTCGGGTTGGAAGTTCATAGGAGACCTATCACACTATCCATCGTCTATATCATTAGATTTTGATGATTTTGAGTTATGGTTATAATGGCATGTATAGTTGTTTTGTGCTTGATGATATAGCCATTATGTTTGGCTTGCAAATATGGTATTTTGGTGGATGGATTGGTTGCTATGTTGGCATATATGTATGGTTTTATAATTTTTAACATTTTGGTATTTTGTTACTTAAATGGTGTGTGTTGGAATGGTCAATTGAATGCATGCTATGAATGGCACTTACGGTATGTTTGAATGTGGCAAATGTAGTATGGTTTGATCTCGAATTAAGTAGCAATTGTTGAGTTGGTTGATGGTTAAAATTATGAAATGTTGAGTATATGTGATGTCATGTGAATTGAGGTGCCTTGTGGCATATTGGTTGTATGAATTGGTACCATTTTCTTCTACCTTGATTATGCATATTTTAAGTGCATTTTGAATGCTTGAAATAGGAGAAAATGGATTGTATGTGCGTGCACAATTTGGGTGAAGGAAATGGCTTGAAAATGACCTATTTCTTGTCCACACGGCCTAAGACATGGGCGTGTGTCTCAGCCATATGTCCCCATAGGTTTCAAACGGTTACAAGTAGGCTATAACATGGCCTAGCACTCGACGCACACGGGCATGTGAGGCCATTTCGAGAGTTACACGGCCTGGCCCACGGATGTGTGGCTTGGCTGTATGATCCAAGTTTGAGAGTTACACGGGCACAGACACGGGCTGAGACACAGCCTTGTGTCCCTCTTTTGAATGTCTACATGGCCTGAGACACGGGCATGTGTATTAGCAGTGTGAGTCACACTGCCTGGCCACACGGCCGTGTGACCCCTGCAATATGAAAAATTTTAACTTTTCCAAAAAATTCTATATGTTTCCAATTTAGTTTGGAATCATTCCTAAAGTGTCTATTTGGCCCCGAGGGCTCAAATAAAGGACCATATGCTTATGTTTGAATTGAATACGATGTGATTCTTGAAATTTTTTAAATGAATGTTTAAGTTTTAAATTTCCCAGTAACCCTATTCTAGTGACGGATACGGGTTAGGGGTGTTACAGTGCATTAGGAGGTATTTACTATAGTCAGAATTGCATGAATATTTATGAATTTTTATTTTTAGGTAACATTTTCTACACTTCGTTTGCTAAACAAACCTACAAAACTTGAATCAATTTTTTTTATTAGAAGACTGCTAAGAATAGAGGTATAAAATATACGACAAATGGTTTAGCAGTATATATGGTAATTGTGTGTTGTGGAAAATTCATGAATTCATGCATACTCAAACATATTTTGCTTGAGGACAAGCAATAATTCAAGTTTGTGGGTGTGATTACTCTTGAAAATAGTTCTATTTCAGGCCTCTAAATTGAATTAATTTTTTGTAATTAAGTAAATATTTTTGCATTTTTATGATAATTTTAGAACATTACATAACAAAGCTTGGATTATGCTATAAATGTCATTATTTGTTACTAGGAAGAAATGTGCTAGTTATTGTTGGCAACAGGTGTAAGATGAAGAAGAGAGAGAGAAAAAGGAGAAAGAAAATGAAGGAAGTGAAATATTGCCATGGAAAAAAGTTTGTTAGATTGCCAACAAGAATGCCATGGAAATTCCAGGAAGACACAGCACTTAGTCCATGCCACTCTTAGCCAGCTGTACTTGTACTAGATAAACCACCTTGAAAAAGAGGAAGCAAAAACTGTGTTGAGAGGGGGGGACCTACCCTATAAGGAGGAAAGAGAAAAGAAAATAGGGGACGATAATTTTAGGGAGAGAGGAATTGGAGAATAGTTTTTTTCTACATCAAATTTGTAACATCCCCAAACCCGGCCCACGAGCCTTGACCGGATCTGGTTATGTCACTGCTGAAAAGACGGTTGAAAATCTTTGTGACTTTAGAATAAAACCTTAAAACTAGTGTTAACTTTTGAAACCATGTCCATTTAAAATAATATGAAAACCTTAATGTTGTAAAATGTTTGAATTTAAAACTTTATTGAACATATATATATATATAATTTGATAAAAGAGAAGTTGCTAAAAATAAAGCCATCTTCACATAAGTAATTTATTTAAAACAAGCCACAATTAAAATAATACCAAATATGATAAAAAGGCCCTTATTACAACCAATACTTAAAGAAAATAATTAATATTAAAAATGCATAAAAATATTCAAAACATCTTCTTCATCTGCATGGGCCACCTTGTGTCCTCTCCAAACCCAATCTGACTTTACGCATCACCTGAAATGGTTAAGAAAAACTGGGTGAGTCCACTGACTCAGTGCATAATCATTACACATGTTTCTACACATATGGGCTTAACCCATACCCACACAGTCCATACCAATAGATATGCAATTATGATCCAACCCAACCTAAGTCCCTCCATTACGCCAACCTTAGCAGACTCCCTGCTTAAGACCATGGCTAATCCACCGATCACAATCAAGTGATCCCACATATCTTACCTAGGCAGACCTACTGCACAAGGTCGTGGCTGAGCCACCAATCACATCGTGATCCTCAAATCCTACCTTCGCAGACTTGCTGCTCAAGGTCGTGGCAGAGCCACCGATCACATCGTGATCCCAATAGTAATCTGTCTACGGTGATGCATTTAGCTATCAACCGCCGAGATGGGCACCTAGCCAACATCTCCCTTGATGAAGCACATAGCTAATCATCAAGCGCTAATGTAGCACGAGGCTAACATTAGACCACGTACATAATATGTACTCCCCATCCTTCATTGCTCAAATCCAATCCCCATGCACATATGTCCATATAACATGTTAAATCAACATATAGAGTGAGTATAATCACATGCTCATTACCATATCAAACAGGCACCATAAATAATTTACTATCACAAATGACTAACCTGGTAACCGATTACCCCAAACATGGGTATCCATCACTTTAGCCTTTATTGTCGGCTACCACACATCATACTTAGGTATATACGTTAATAAACAATTAACCGGAGAAATAGTGCGATGATTACGCACCTTAACACTTGGAGTTCTAAACACTCGATCCCAACGCTATCGCTAAACGAGACTACAACTATCTGCCTAACTTGCTACTCTGACGCTGGCCCACACCCCGGTGGCCAATCCCGAACCGCCGAGACAGCTCTTTTCTTGAACTTTGGAATAGGGACTTTCCCTTGCCCACCTTGACTGGTAGTTGCCTCCATCAAAATGCTTAATCAGATAAACCGGTTAAACCCCAAGTCGTAAACTAAGTAACGGAAACTTACTAAATACTTCTTACCAAACAACTTGAATCCTGGTTGCTCCTTTCAACCCGCCGAATATCTTTATGCAAACCGAACCTTAAAAGATCCTTAGCGCTTCCCTCCTTCGGCTACACTTGAAAGAGATACCATATTAAGATCCCAAGAACATTTGGCCAACTCCAAACACCAAGACCACCCTTTGGTTAACAAATACTAAAAGAAATAGATTAGTAACATAAATCCTTACCCTTTACAATGACTAGAGAAAAGACCCAAACGCCACCCCTTGCTTAAGATTCGGCCAACCAACACTAGGACAACAAGGAAGGTTTCGACAAAGGCTGAGGAGAGATTCAGCTCAAGAGAAATGGAGAGGAAACAAGTGGGAAATTAGGCTAAGTGACCTTGAAGTTTGACCAAAGTGAATAGGTGAGAAGGAGGGGCATTTTTAGTGTGGTTAGAGTATGAGAAGAAAAGAGTAAAAGGTGAAGGAGAAAGGGCTAAAATTCGGCACAAGGAAAGCTCACCACCCCTTTATAGAGTTCGGCCACTCCCCCTAACCTTCATGGCCGAAAATGACCCCACGAAAACCACCCTAGCTGTCCAACTCCTTTACCTCTCACCCAATCCCTTGATTCCCTCCTAAAAACACTCTACACCAACCTTTCAAACCATTTCAAATTAAATCCAACTCATCCTTCCTCCTAGCCACTCATTTGAAAAGATTTGAACAAGTCAAAATCCCCCTTTTTAGTGCCTTGGCCGAATCCAACATTTCCCCCCCTTTCATGACGCAAAACAAAACCAAAAATGGTGCCTTCGCAGCTCGAACTCTGGCCCCCCTTGCACCTTGAGGCATCACTTCTCCATGCTCTAAGTGGCGTATCCCCTGCCACTCTACTAGCTCAATTCTTGTGTCTTAACCTCCCAAATATTTCTTTTAAGACCTCTATAGCCAAGCTCCCCTTTTTAACACCAAAAATTCACTAATTCCTTAAGCCTTCCCCTACCTTCTAGGGTTCTCCAAACCCCTCAAAACTCATCCAACTTCACCATAAACCTACCATCACCTGAGTTATGCCCTAAATGCATAACCCCTAGAACCAGGGTGTTACAAAATTCTCCTGGAAAATTTTTGGGAAAAGAGGGGAAAGGGTAACAACTTATAGAGCAAAACTCACAAACGCAAGGAAGGGGAAGAAAAATCTGCCTTGGGTTTTGCATCAAATTTCAGTATTAAAATGAAAGCTGGAGTAACGAGAGCTTCCTGCAGTTCTGTCTTTTTTATTTGATCTTTGTGATTTGCAAACTTGAATGATGATGTTGAATGGTTTTATTTTGGATTTGAATGTCCAATCCATGAGCTAAATCTCATTGGGTTAGAATTATTTGGGTGAATTTTTACTATCTTTAATGCTCATGGTTTGATTTTGAGAAGATTATTACTTCATTCGATTTGTGATTATTTTAAATGCATGCATGCAAGCTCTAGATATAGATGATTGTATGGTATGTTGTTAGATCTAATTTAATTCTAAAAAATTAAATAAATTGGATTTTTATCAGTTGATACAGGCAAGTATTCAAAATAATATTTGAAGCACTCTAGACATAGAAGTTGCAATCTGTACAGGGAAAGAAAGAACAGTCTGCATATCATTCTTAAGTTTTGTAGACATACAAAAACTGAAAATGATAGCTTAAAGTCGGGCTCTCAAAAGAAATAAACTGCAGTAGTGAATCCAAAAGCAGTAGAATGGTCACGATTTTGCTATGGCATTATTATGATTTAAAAATAAAACCTAAGTAATTCCTACATTTATCATTTAATAATACAAATCCTCCCCATTTATTCTTTGAGAATTGCCACATTATTTCAATTTCCCTAGTATTTTTTCATCCATAATTAATTTTATTAATAAATTCATTAATTCTCTTCATCAATTTTTCATTTGTTTCTTTGGCACACTTTAATTAGTCAACTTCATAGTAATAGCATAACCATTTTTTTAATCAATTCTGATCCCTGTGGAGATGATAAACCGTAAAAGTAACATATTATAACCCCATATTTAGTATGCTTTTGGATCATTTAGCCATTGATTTATGTAAAAAGGTGCTTTTAATCCTTTCTTTTCATGTTTATACTCAGGAAAGCACCCGAGGATGAAAAGAACGTAAAACGGGCTTAAAATGGGCCAATTTGGGCCAGAGTAAATCGGCACAGCCTGGACTTCAAGCCACACGGCTGTGCCTCGTCCAATTACTTCACACGGCCATGCCATGATTTACACAGTCGTGCCCCAATCGACAGAATCAAGACACGGCCTGAAGACGAGTCTCACGGATCAAGCTAAGTAAAGAAGTCATATGAATTAAAAGTTAGATAATAAAAGAAGTCATAGGTGGATTCTTCCTGAGGGTATCATCGTAATCAACTGAGTTTTTCCACAGTCTTTTCCCAAAGTTTCGTTATTTTGTCTTTGCATTTAGTTTAAAGTATTTCATTAGTTTTTAGATTAATAAACCAATCACTTCATATTTCAGGCTAAATAATAGAAAGAAAGTGAGTAGTAGTACTTTTAGGTTCCCGTGGGTTCGATAAGATACTCTTGCCTAAACTATACTACTGTTCGATAGGTGCACTTGCCTCTATCATTGTCATAGTTAGTCTACAGGTTCGATCATTCTTTTTATAAATATTAAAACTCGACCATTTGACACAATCAGGAGACGATATTCACTCATCACTTTATTACTTGATTTGACATATATACTTGCACATTCGCATTACACATTCACCCGCGACACGTGACATGACCCTTTTGCAAAGAAAAGATGAAGCTGCCATGTCGTGTGGCGCCATGCATAGGGTATGACGCAAAACGCTTGTGTTTTTCAGCTAAAATCAAGTCATTTCAAGCTTAAAGCCTGCGAGAAGTCTATTTATTCCCACCATTTATAGTCATAAAAAAACACATTTCAAACATCCAAAGAAGAACAAACACTATCCTCTAGTCACCGCAACTTTCCCACAAGATCTAGCTTCGAGTTTTCACAGTCCTTACCTCCGATTTCTACAAGTAGGTTCTCATTCTTCTCTTTTACTCATAGTTGTCTAGTTTTCTTCTTCTATTTCAGATTTCTATTCCACTTCGGTTGAGGAATAAATTTCATCAGAAATACCCAAGGTTTCGCGTTTTAACTTTTTTTTAATAAATTTTTATCTCTTTAGGTTTGTTTTTTTTTTTGTTATAATATGAAAAATGGCACCAAGGAAACACTGATGCATCGAGTAATATTGGTATCAATCGCTTCCATAACCCAGAAGTCAAGAGGTTTTACCTTCATATGAGTGGGCGTTCTTTCATTCATGAATGTGGGTTTGATCCCACCATGTTTGCTTGCGATGACACTTGGTATTTGGTGCAATCTCATCGTAGGAACAACTTTTATGCAACCCCAATTGAACCAGCAGTTCACACAATTGTTTACGAGTTTTATGCCCCCTGAAGGATAGGGAGAATCGTAAGTAATAGGGTAAGATGATTACTTGCATTACTGTTTGGGGCAAAAAGGTGTCGATTGTGCCTCACAAGACTTGTCGATATTACGATGACCCGTATTATACCCATGATTATCTAGAGACTTTAGATTTATTTATATTCAAGGATTTCAATATGGAGGATATAATTGATTATTTGAAGGAGGGAAGTGGTGAGTGGACTCACCATGCCAATACCGAGGTCCCTAAAATTTAACACAGCCATAATGTTTTCGATGGCTAAGATGAGGATGCAATTAATTTTCACATGCTTGGAGCCCAAACATAGTGCTTCTGACATTACCGCATATTGAGCGGTTATGCTTTATTATATTTTATAGAGAGATCATATATGTATTGGTTATTGGATTTACGAGGAAATACTAAAGTGTATAGAGAGCTTCAAACAAAGTATGTACTTTTCACATTTGATCACAACTCTGCCCACGATTAGACGTTCATATGTCCCCAGTCGAGGAGCATGATTGGGAAACCTATATAGACAGTTCGTTGAGCTCCAATACAAACAAAATAGAGATAAGAAATGATGAATGAAACTTACTAGTGATCCTTAAGGGACGATCAAAATAAAGAGTAAAGCTCATACGTCAAAGAAAATAGGGCTCATAGGCATGCCTATCTCAGAGTGGCAAACACTATAACAGCCCGATTAAGGGCCTAGTCAGAATAGTGGTTGCGAGACCCCAAATCTAATGTAAAAATATGTGTTTTATGATTTTATGAGGCTTATGATATGTTTTCATGGTTGTGTGAAAATTTCATGAGGAAATTTTATTTATTAGTGTTAAATTGTCCATTAGGACTAAATTACAAAGATTAGAAAATATGAGATTCTAGAAGATTTAAGTATGAAATAGAATTATAAAAATTACTGGAGGTCCTTATTTAGAAATTAGACCATTAAATGTCAAGATGGACAAAAATAGACATGGGAAGGAAAAATCTCAAGAAAGGGACTTAAGGGTATTTTAGTCATTTGGTTAATAAAAGATTAAAAAGGGAAAAATGAAGCAAAATTTGTTCATCTTCTTCAAGCTAGGGTCAAAAATTTCAAGCTCTGCATAGCTAGGGTTTCTTCAACTTTCAAGCTTGATAGTAAGTGCATCTAAGCCCCATTTTTAATGTTCTTCGTATTTTTGAGATCCTCGTAGCTCGATTTAGCTATTTCTAGCTATATTTTGAGCTAGGGTTTATGTTCAAAAATTTACCCATGTATGACATGCATTTAATTTGATTTTTTATGGAAGAATATGAAAGTTTGATGTATGATAAACATCTTTTTCTAAGTGATTTTCACGAAAAATGCATAAAAGGACCAAATTGTAAAAGTTACAAAAATGGTCATACATGAGTGAAATAGAGGAAATTAGGGGCTGTTGTAGTTAAGAAAATAATTCAGCTAGGCTTAAAATACAAGAAAGGTGAATAAAAATCATTTTACTAGCATAGGGTCAAAAGTGTAATTATGTGAAAGTTTAGGGGCAAAATTATAATTTTCTAAAGTATAATTCATGAGTAAATTTAGTCAATGTGAGTATTAAACAAGTGAAATTGTTATTATAGATCAAAAAACATGAATCCCGGACCAAAACCGAGGCAAGAATAAAGTGTTGGACAAAATCAAACATCTGCAAACATTTTGAGTATCGAGGTAAGTTTGTGTGAAATTAAGGCTACATATGTTATCGTATTTAAATTTCTTATTATTATGAGAAATGCATATTATTATTTCTATGAAATTGATTAATGATACCTCGATGAGAAAGTGAAGAGAATATGACAAGTTGAAGTCCCAGTTGAAGATTCGAAATAACGAGGATACCTATGTCACTACATGAGAGAAGGACAGTCCTGTATAAGACCATGTCTGCGACATGGCATCGACACCAAATGTAGATCCTATATAAGACCATGTCTAGGACATGGCATTGGCATCGAATAAGGAAAGTCTCGTATAAAACCATGTTTGGGACATGGCATCAGCACCGAATGTAGATCCGGTATAAAACCATGTCTGGGACATGGCATCGGCATCAAATAAGGAAGGTCCTGTATAAGGACATGTCTGGGACATGGCATCGACATCGAGTTAAAAAATCCCGTGTAAGACGATATCTGGAATATGGCATCGACATTAAGAGGTGATCCCATGTAAGGCCATACCTGGGATATGGCATTGGCATCGTGATACATTTATGATGAGATTGAGTATCCTTCGATATTCTGAGTAGTTCAATAGGAAAAAGAGCTAAACATGTAAAGATGACAATGAGCTAAGTTATACAAGGATGACAACGAGTTCCATTTAAGCTAAGGATGATAATGATTTAAGTTTATGTTTAAGATAGCATAAATGCTAAATTATGTGCTGAAGTGATACATGTACCATGAGTAAAATACAAGTTATGAAAATCGTAATGTGATATGTGATGGGTAAGAATAAGTATGAGTAAGTATGTCAAAGTACTTGAGAACTTGTGTTGTTATTGTTTTATGAGATGGATGGATATTGCTATGAGCACTTATATTGCTATTTTAGTTCATGCAAACTTACTAAGCTATATGCTTACCCCTTTCTTTTCCCTTTTCCTTGTAGTATCTCCAAGCTAGCTTGTGGATCGTAGAACGTTGGAGCTCGGATCACACTATCAATCATTCTTTTTGTATAGTAAAGTTGATTTATTTTGAGTACGACATTGATAAACCGTAATATGTACATATTTTAATTCCACATTTAGCATACTTTTGGATGATTTATTCCCTGAATTGTGGAATTTGGTGCTCCTAATCCTTTAATTTCATGTTTTATACTTAGGAGAGCGCTGGAGGATGAAAAGAATGAGAAACGGGCCAAAAATAGAGGAAATAGGGCAACGTATGAAATCCACATGGCTTGGACTCGAGACACACAACCGTGCCTCTTAAGCAAACCCGAACACGGCCTGGACTCGATTTACACGGGCGTGCCATAAGGGTGTGTCCATGCCATGTACTGTTTTAATTCCATTCGGATTAGGATACTTAGGGGCAAAGAAATACATTCTGAAAGCATATATAAACACCCTAGAGGACAACCTTCAGGGGGAGTTTTAGGTAGGTTGAGGAGCCAAGCCAGAGAGGCCGAATTGTGGGATTTACTCGAAGAAAGCCAATTGATTCATCTCAAGAAGTCGGAGTCATACTCAAGACGAAATATCTTCCCTTCAATTTTCTTTAGGGGGTTTTAGGGGTTTCTTTATGTTTTGATATTTTTCTTCTGATATGTATTCTTTTATGAACATGAACTAAACCCATTAAATACCTGAGGGGGATGAAACCTAAGACGGATCTTGTTATTGTTTTCTGAACTATATGATAAATATTTGATTTGTTCTTAATTATGTGTCCTTTATTCTTGTTTTGATATTTCAGGATATTGATTCAAGTTTTAATGTGCTTAGGCAGTAGAGGAAAAGTCCATGTTTAATAGTAGATCTAGCATAGTTAAGAGGAGTTGATCGCACTCCTAGAAATAGGATGACGAAAATCTCCGGAAAAGGTCAAACCTAGTATGGGAATCCATAAATCGAGTTAATGCAACTCTAGGGGTTTTAATTAGAAAGAGATTTCAATTCATCAACCTATGGTTAGACGTTAGTAGCCTCAAAAAGGTATTAATATAAATTAGGGAATCCTATACATCAAGTCAAGTGAGTAAATCATCTGGTTCAGAGTTAAAGAGCAAGTGAAGCCTAGGTGGATTCTTCCTCGGATATTGTCTTAATCAATTGGTTTTTCCCAAAGCTATTTTCCCCAATTCGTTCTATGTGTCTTAGCATCTTTAGCCTATTAATTAGTTGATTTTAGATTAAATAGCAGGGTAACATCCCTTGCCCGTGTTCAAGCCAAAACAGGGTTTGAGGCATTACATAGCTAATCTTGCTTAAACATTTAGAATAGGGTTATAAAACTTCGTTGAACCCTATCGCTAGCACATATTCGGCCCAAAAGACCCTAAATATATTGTTGAGAAGTATCGAAATCTTTCCTGGAACTTTCGCGAGTTTGAGAAACTTATTAATCAAAAAAGAGGCCACACACCCGTGTAGGCCTAGGGACATGCTCGTGTGCTCCTAAGGCATGCCCGTGTCTTCCACCCATGGTCGACACTGACTAAATTCACATGGCCTTGACATGCCTGTGTCACTAACCCATGTGTCAAACCTTGCCATTCTTATTTATCCACACGGCCTATGCACATGCCCGTGTACCCCAGCCGTGTGGTGATTTAAACCCCAAGTGCAAGGTGCAGACTTCACACGGCCTGGGTGCACGCCCATGTACTAGTTGTGCCTCCCACATGGTCTAGACCCACGCCCGTGTGTCTACCTAAGTGGGAAATTAGTAGGATATATACCAAGCCCTTGTCACCCTAGAATGCACACATACATACTTCTACTCAAAATAATACAATACCTATCCCATAAGCAAGTCTAAGAACTCATTTCAACATACAAGATATTTAAAGAGACATACACTTCATGAATTCTGTCTTCATTAAACAAAAGAGTTGTCAAGTATTTGACTAACTCATAAAGCCATTTACAAAATGACTTTTACTAACTTACATAGTCAACACTTTGACTATCAATTACAACTTAACAAAATACTTGAGCCCTATACATGCCATACTCAAAATAATTCTAAAATTGTTATACCAAAGTGCTATCGATAGTGTGATTTCTGAACTCCTACGTCCATGATCCTCGAGTTACCTTGGCAATACTACAAGAAAGAAGGGAAATGAAGAAGGGGTAAGCACAAAGCTTAGTAAGTTTGCATGGAAATAAATAACAATAATAAGCTCATAAAATAATCCATCACGGTATTAACTAACCGTACTCGTGTCAAGGCTTCTTGATAATACTTACTTACAATTGCCCTTATCTAGTACATACCGTACCACATATCGAAATCGATTCTTCGAGACTCATTCACGAGTACCTGTATTCACTCATTCACATGTCTTAAATATCATTCACATCTCTACTTCTAAATTCATCTACTTATCCCACTATTCACAAGGGATAGTCAAAGACATGTGTTTATCATCACTACTGTAAGTATAAAGCCAATGCCACATCCTCGAGGTGGTCTTACATGGAGTCACCTCTATATGCCAATGCCATAAGCCGGATATGGTCTTATATGGGATAACTTCTAGGTGCCAATGCCATATCCCAGATATGTTATTATATGGAATTTCCTATCATGTATCAATGCCATATCCCGAATATAGTCTTATACAATTTTCATATTCATTACCGAAGCCATATCCCAGATATGGTCTTATATGGGATCTCAACTCGATGACGAGGCCATGTCCCGGACATGGTCTTATACGGGACTTTATCTATTTCATATCTCAATATAGCATTTCTATACTCAATATGGCCTATTTGGATTTCAACATCTCATTCACATTAACTACTCAATTTGGCAGTGCATCATGTATTAATATAATGCCAAGCATTCCTCAACATGCTAATATAAATGTTACTTAAATCACATACAAACTTACCTCGATTTCAAAATAAGCTAGCTTGTTAATCTAATCCGAGACTTTGTTCTTTCCTCGATCAAGGCGGGTCCTTGATTCTTCTTGCTCTATAATAGCAATTTAACTCATTTTAATCATTGTATTAATAAAGGCATTTCAAAAATCATGTTTAGGCAAAATTACTATTTTACCCCTAAACTTTCGCAAAATGACCATTTTGCCCCTAGGCTCAAAAATAAATTCTAATGTATTTCTACCTTCAACAAGCCTAGGTGAACATTTAATACTCTTATAGCTGTCATTAAAACTCAACATTTCACATACTTACTACAAATTTTGTAACCTTTTCATGTAGGTCCTATTTGGTGTTTTCATGCTAATACCTTTCACAAAAGTTGTTCATTTACTAACTAAGACTCAATTTCTGCAAATAACAATGAAGGCTCTCATGGCAAAACTCTAAACTCTTCACCATATTGTACATTAGTCCCCTCATATGAAAGCTTAAGCTTTAGGGGTCTCAAAAGTACAATTATCTTCAAGAAAATTTCACTAGAACACTTACTTGTGAAGAGATGAGTGTGCTGAAATTTTGAAGCTTTCTACCCCCTATTTGCTGCTAATTTTTGGTGGAAGAGAAAAGGAGAAAATTTGATATTTTTCTCTCTCCTTATTTTATTAATACAAGTCAAATAAGTCACCAACTATCACCAACTTTGACCAACATTGTTCATCTTTGTCTCCTATGGCCGACCATGGTAACTTTAGGGGTCTAATTGCCTTTTAAAGACCTCCAATTAAAAATCTATGGCTATTTGGTACTTTCAGCCTATAGAATGGAACTTTTGCACTGTATGTGATTTAGTCCTTTTTCGCGATTAAACATGAAATCGCTAAAATTAAAGCATCAAAATTTTCATGCACATGTTCTAGCTCAAAATATAACATGAAAATAAATCTCTCTAATCTCGGATTAGTGACCCCGAGATCACTATCCTGACTAGCCCCTAAATTGGGTTGTTACAATTCTCCCCCTTAAGGATTTTTGTCCATGAAAATATTACCAGTGAAAAGGTTGGGATATTGGTTTCTCATCGTCTCTTCGGCTTCCCATGTAGCCTCTTCTATTCCGTGCCTTTTCCATAGGACTTTCACTAGGGCTATGCTTTTGTTTCTTAACAGCTTGACCTCACGAGCCAAAATTCTAATTGGTTCTTCACCATAAGTCAAATATGGTTGTATCTCTATCTCTGCTGGTACTAAAACATGTGAAGGGTCTGAACGGTATCGGCGCAACATAGATACATGAAAGACGTCATGAATCTTTTCTAGCTCCGATGGCAAGGCTAACTGATAAGCTACTGGTCTTATCCTTTCGGTGACTTCATAAGGTCCGATAAAATACGGACTCAATTTGCCCTTCCAGCCAAATCAAAGGACTTTCCTCCAAGGTAATACTTTGAAGAACACTTTATCACCGACTTTGAATTCTATCTTTTTTCCTTTTTAAATTTGAATAGGACTTTTTTAAATCTAAATAGGACTTTTATCTATCAGATGTGATTTTTAGGTAGTCACGTATCACTTTTACTTTCTCTTTAGTTTCTTTAACCAAGTCAACCCCGTGTATCTGTTTCTCTCTGAATTCTAACCAATACAAGGGTGTTCGACACTTACACCCATACAATGCCTCATAAGACGCCATCTTCAAACTTGACTGAAAGCTGTTGTTGTAGGCGAATTCCACCAATGGTAAGTATTTCTCCCAATTTCCATGGAATTCCAAAACACAACATCGAAGCATATCTTCTAGTATCTGAATTACCTCTCTGACTACCCGTCAGTTTGTGGATGGAAGGTTGTACTGAAACTCAATTTTGTGCCCAATGCTTCTTGTAGCTTTTTCCAAAACCATGACGTGAATCTCGGATCTCTATCTGAAATGATAGACAATGGTACACCATGAAGTCTTACTATCTCAGACATGTACAAGTCTGCCAATTTATCAAGTGAATATTCGATTCTAACTTGTATAAAGTGGGCTGACTTAGTGAGTCTATCAACCACTACCCATACTGCATATTTCCTCTTAAGAGTCAACGGTAAGCCCGTCACGAAGTACATAGTAACACAGTCCCACTTTCACTTAGGAATCATAAGGGGCTGAAGTAAACCTGAAGGTACTTGATGTTCAACCTTCACTTGCTGACAAATCAGGCATTTTGATACAAATTCAGAAATATCTTTCTTTATACCTAACCACCAATACCATCTCTTCAAATCATGGTACATCTTTGTACTGCCTGGGTGTACATTCAAACACCAGTTATGTGCTTCATGCAAAATTTTGCAAATAAGTTCATCATTCCAGGGTACACAGACTCGATCTTAAAATGTTAGACATCTATCAAGATTTACTCGAAAGTCTGTCTCAACGCTCGACTCACATAAAGCTCTCTTGGCTTGCAAACTGTTATCATCCTTCTGAGCTTCACAAATCTCTTGGAAAAACAATGGTTTAGCCCTCAACTCGGCTAAAACGGAACCATCATCTAACAAGGTCATCTAAGTACTCATGACTTTTAATGCAAATAATGATTTTCTGCTTAAAGCGTCGGCAACTACATTTGCCTTTCCCAGATGGTAGTCAATTACCAACTCATAATCTTTAATCAGCTCTAACCATCTTCGTTGCCTCAAATTCAATTCCTTTTGAGTCATCAAATATTTTAGGCTTTTTTGGTCAGTGAAAATCCAACACCTTTCACCATATAAATGATGTCTCCAAATTTTTAGTGTAAACACGATTACGGGCAACTCTAAATCATGAGTCAGGTAGTTCTTCTCGTGCGGCTTCAACTTCCTAGAGGCGTATGCAATCACTTTACCCTCTTGCATAAGTACACAACCCAATCCATTCAAGGACGCATCACTGTAAACCACAAATTCTCTTCTTGCCTCTGGTTGCACTAGAACAAGAGCCTCAGTCAACAGTGTCTTTAGTTTCTCAAAACTCTATTGACACATCTCTGTCCAAACGA
Source organism: Gossypium rotundifolium (assembly GCA_025506655.1). Taxonomy (NCBI): domain Eukaryota; kingdom Viridiplantae; phylum Streptophyta; class Magnoliopsida; order Malvales; family Malvaceae; genus Gossypium; species Gossypium rotundifolium. Next base: position 94,785,896 of record CP106732.1, on the reverse strand, counting down.
ACTTCACATCTTTTTGCAAAAGTCTCGTCATCGGGTAGCTATCATGGAAAACCCCTTGACAAAATGCCTATAATAGCCGGCTAGGCCTAGAAAACTCTTCTTTTCAGTTACGCTCCTCGACGGTTTCCATTCCACAATTGCTGAAATCTTACTCGGATTGACTCTAATCCCATCTCCCGAGACAATGTGTCCCAAAAATCCCACTTCCTTAAGCCAAAATTCACTCTTACTGAATTTGGCATACAATTGTTTTTCTCTCAAAACATGTAAAACCATACTCAAATGCTCGGCACGATCGTTCTCATATCGAGAATAGATTAATATGTCGTCGATGAAGACCACAACAAATCTATCCAAGTACGGTAAAAAAATATGATTCATCAAATCCATAAAGATCGCGGAGGCATTTGTTAGACCAAAAGGCATGACCAAAAATTTATAGTGGCCGTACCTAGTCCTAAATGCAGTTTTCGACACATTCGATTCCTTGACTCTCAATCGATAGTACCCTGACCTCAAATCTATCTTGGAAAATACTGTAGCTCCCTTCAATTGGTCAAATAAATCATCGATCCTCTGCAACGGGTACTTATTCTGCACCGTTACTTTATTGAGTTACTGATAGTCTATACATAGTCTCATGGAACCATCTTTCTTCTTCACGAATAGAACGGGAGCACCCCACAGAGAAAAACTCGGCCTTGTGAAACCCTTATCCATTAATTCTTGTAACTATGCTTTCAACTCCTTCAATTCAGTTGGGGCCATTCTATATGGAGCAATAGAAATAGGGGCAGTACCCGAAACTAATTCAATCCCAAATTCAATCTCTCTATCCGGAGGTAGCCCTAGCAACTCTTCCCGGAAAACATCTAGGTACTCGCATACTATGGGTACTGACTCAATTTTCAACTCAGTCTCTTTAGTGTTCATCACAAAGGAAAGATAAGCCTCATACCCCTTCCTTAGATACCTCTGAGCCGACATGGTTGATATCACTATTGGTGACCTATCTGGCTTATCTGACTTAGCACGAATAAATTCACCATTTTCATCTCTCAAATCAATTGCTTCTTCTCGCAATTCACAATTACAACATGGGTAACTAACCAATCCATCCCGAGGATGACATCAAACTCGTCAAACGGTAATAACATAAGATCGACCGAAAAAAATGGCTCTCAATGTAACACCCCAAACCCGGCCTAGATGTTACGATCGAATCTGGTGTGTCACATGGAAAGGTTGTTAAAGAATCTACGAATTCGTTAAAAATGTCAAGTTTTGTGGAAAATCCAATTTGTTTTATATTTCTCTTTGCAAAAACATTTTCGTTGCTATTTTTGATGATCTTGTTTATAATTAATCCAACTCAATGAGTTTCAGAAAAATGACATTTAAATTATTGCAGACATGCGATATTTTGAAAAGAGTTATCAACGTTAAGAAAATCTATAGTTTTATTCATTATAGTTTCTAAACCGTGTATTAATACTATAGAAAAACCGTTATTAATGTTTTAGAAAATCCCAAATTGAGCATTCAAAATTAATAGCGATGCTCAATTAAAAGCTAAAACCAAAACAAAATACCAAAGGCCTTATTACAAAACAAAAACCCAAATTTAAATAAAATATATAGTACCACAAAATGGAATTTATTAAGCTACGATGTATGGCCACCACAGAGTTCACCTCGGCTCCAAATCTGCAAAGCTAGGAATTACCTGCAAAATTAAGTAGAGGGGTGACTTACGAGAACTCAATGTGTAATCCCCTATACGGATGATAACTGGGCCTAAGCCCACAGAAGCATATTGAGCCTTAGCTCTCATAGTAATGAAATTGGCCGAAGCCCATACGAGTCGAACTGGGCCGTAGCCCTAACAACATGGCATAAATAGTGAATGCAATGCAACCCAGCCCAACCTAGTATTCCATCCTCTACACTCCACTCCATATGTCCATCCTCAAGACACCTGTGGGGATTTCTACAATCAACCCTCCATCCTCTACACTCCTGTTTGGTAGCCATGCTGACAGTCACACTGCTCAAAGTCGATATAATGTGACAGAGTCACTGATATATGTCGCACCAAGCCACTCGTGGTTTCAGACCATCGTGATACTAGATCACCGTGACAGAGTCACTATTAACATATGTGGGGCCAACCCACCGTGGTACCAGACCACCGTGACAATCCCTGATGAATATATGTGGAGCCAACCCACTGTGGTACCAAACCACTAGGACGAGTCACCGAATCATAGATATATATACGTGGTATTAAACCACCGTGGCACCTAGCCACCGTGACATGGTCACTAAATCAGATATATGTGGGGCCAACCCACTTGTGGTACCAAACCACCGTGACAGTCTCTAACACTTCCCCTTTCGCATCACATACCCAACCCATGCAAAACATACATATCAAATGAATGCAACATGCTCTCAACAAAGTGACAGATTACAGCATACATTTTCATACCCATTAATAAAACGTTATAATCACTTACCTGGTATTCCCAGCTTTACCCACAAGGGTATAACGACTCTAACCAGTCACTTGACTTTTCTTTAAGCAGGTTAATAACACATTAATAACAGTGTGAAATTTTACACACAATCACGCTTAATCAACCCCAAGGGTATAACGATATTTTTACCTACCGAGGGTATTTCAGTAGTTTACCTACCAAGGGTAATTCGATAATTTTGCAAACTAGGGGTATTTTAGTAATTTTACAAACTAAGGGTATTTTGGTAATTTTACAAACCAAGGGTATTTCGATAATTTTACAAACCAAGGGTATTTTGGTAATTTTAAAAACCAGGGTATTTACGACCCAATAGAAGGTCCACTATCGCCTCGAACGACTCAAGTATTTTAAACAGAGATAATAATACGAAAGGGCCTAAGGCCCATTCTCGGCCCAAGTGGGCCCACACACTCGTGTGGCCCATTTAGCCTAAACCTAGCCACATATATGAGATTCACATAGTCTAGTTCACTATCTACTATTCAGTCATACAATTTACTCATATGGGCCCCCGGGCCCATTAAGCCACCGTGGCCCAATAGCCCGCACCTACAATAGCACTACTGATGGCCTCAACTATCGTGTTGAAGCCCCACACGGGCACTCGCACACTCGTGTGGTTACTATTGTCGTGTCGTCGGCAGTTCAGTATATGCCGCTCTACAGCTAGAGTAAAGAAAATACACACCTGATATGAATCTGAAGCTGCTAAACCGCTCCAAGCTCTCCTATGCCCAACGCCAACCAGGTATGCTTATTCTCCTCCTAGACAGCTCTATATAAAGCTAGCTTCTCACCTTCCTTCTTTGTATCTTTTAGATGTGGGATCCCTCCGTCAGTAGAGTTTAAATCCAACTCAAACTTTTCTCATCCAATTTGCAAAATAAATACTCCCTTGCTTGTCATGAGATTTGAACCCAGGCTCCCTTATAGCATAATCCACGCCGCTAGCCACTTAGTCACAAGCTCCTCTTGTGTTTAAAACCATGCACAACTAAATATAAATCTATGGCCAAATTCTAAAGTCCATATAAAAAGAAAACCAAAATACAAGAGCCAAGACTTGAACCTTGGACCTCCTTCCTTCCTTTTGGCGTCACTCCCTTGCTCCTTAAGTGGCATCACTTTGCCACTACACCACACACTCCACTTGTGTCATTTTCTCCACATTTTATCCTTAAACCCTACCTACTAACCCCTAGGGTTTTATTATCCTAAAACCAAAAATTTTCCTAAGGCCTAACTTGAACTCGGGACTTCATAGAAGCCTCCTAACCTTTCAAAATTTGTAGCACCCCAAACCCGGTCAACACACCAAGACCGAATTCAGTATGTTACAGAGTGAAAATATTTCGAAGACACAAGTTGTTGGTTTAAATTTTGGAAAAAAAATGTTGTATAGAGCACCTCATCATTTTAAGTTTGAAAGAAAACTCCCTTGAAAAGATCGTTTGGTTTTATAAAACCCGAGTGAGTATAAAAATAATTAAGTTAAAAACCATTGTGTAGCTGAACATAAAGAAAAACTTAGTTTGGAGAAAGTCTGAGCTAGTTTGTTGATTTCATTTGTTTAATACTACCCGATGGTAAATTTCAAAAAATTCGATAAGTTGTACAATTTTGAAAACGTTGATTTTACAGGTTATTAGAACATGCTAAATTAATTAACTTAAGCACAGCACGATAAAACTTAAAGCAAATAATTAAAAACCCAGAATAATAAAAGTTAGCGGCCTTATTACAAATCCAAAACCAAATTTAAAAGTAAATTAACCCAAAGTAGTAATTAAAGTAAAACCCAAAAACCTAGTGCATAGCCACCTCGAGTCCATCCCAGCTCCACATCCGCGATCTAAGCCTCATCTGTAAAAAGTAAGGGGAAGGGGTGAGTCACCGTGACTCAATGTATAAATCCCCATCCCAATAATAACAAGGCACTTACACATCTCACAAGTCAATATGCAAATCATGCAAACCCAACCTAACCAATTGAACTCATGTGTCTACCCCGTGTGGTCAAAACCACTGGTGGTCAAAACCACTGGTGACTGTAGTCACAAATCGTATGGTGGGGCCAACCCACCGTGTGGTCAAAACAACTGATGACAATCCCGTAATCAATATGTAGGGCCAACCCGCTGTGGTACCAAACCACTGGGACGAGTCACAATAATCCATGTGTGGTCAAAACCACTGGTGACCATAGTCACAAATCATATCCGTGTGGTCAAAACCACTGGTGGTCAAAACCACTGAGACTAGTTACAAATAATAAGAAAAGTGGGGCCAATCTATTATGTGGTCAAAACCACTAGTGACAGTCTAAATCATCCTTCCCCCTCCACTCAGCATACCCATCATCATGAATACATTTACCGTGGCATAATAACATGTCATGTAGTATCACATAGCATAGCATAATCAAATAGTGTAACATCATATATCGATAGTCAATCCACAGGGGACTTACCCGGAGTCCATGCTCATACCCACAAGGGTAACACATCGATTTCAATAGTGATTTCGGCTTTTAACAATAAACATAATTAGCAAATTAACTAATGGAGTGTGTAAGAGTTACACACCTGATAACATGCAAAACTACACTTTCTATGTTGGCACTGTCGTTAATCGACACAACTACGATTTGTCTACTCTCCTGCTCAGATGCTGGTCCACACCCCGGTTGCCAATCACGAACCGTCGACACTGCCCTCTTCTTGAACATAGGGGCTGGGGTTCCAGATCCAACCCCACCAAGCGATTGATTAGCCTTCGAGTCCATAACACACCTTAGTCACTAACCGAATCAAAGCAGTGAAACAATTGTAAGGAATCAAGACCCAAAATTAAATCCCTTACCTAGATCGATCAACTCCCGAAGACCAATGACTTAGTTCAAAGCACCACTTGAATACTCAGTCGCCTAATGCCAAGCCTCTTTAGCACCCTCCATTCGGCCAAGATCTACAGGATTAGTTACTGCCTTCGGCACTTAAACACAATTGGAAATATTGAATAGCAGAGACGCTTACCACTACCCTAACAAATCTGATTGGAAAAATGGTAATCCCACACTAACGATCCACTGCAACAATTGTCCAATCAAGAAAGTTTGAGTGCCATAGATTCGGCATTTCCCTACCCTAGCAATCGAAATTGAGGAAAGAAATAGGGATGCAAGAGTGCTAAGAAGATTCGGCCATAAGAGCAAAGAAAAGAAAAAAAAAAACAACAGAATCTTACCGGACTATGGGTTGTAGTTCGTCCTTGAGAACAAAAGAAGAGATGAATTTCGGCACCAGAGAAGGTTAAGGGAAAATGCCTAAAGAGAACGGAGAATATAGACAGAAGATATTTGGCTCTTTGCAAAAGTTGAAGATGATAAGGGGTTAGGAGATTTTCGGTTTTGAGATAAAGAAAAGAAGAAGAAGAGATGAGAGGTGCTCACGGCTTGGGTTTAAAACGAAAGAGAAAAGAACACAAGAAAGTTTAGTAACCTTGCCTACGGTTTACTGAGAGAAGAAGAAAAGAAGAAGAGCAACCAATCAATAGGGGTTTTAGCAATTAAACAAAAAGTGAGAAAAAGAGAAGAGAAGTTGCCTAGGGGAGATTTCGGTTTGTATATGAGAGAAAAGAGGAACAATGCCAAAAGTGGTATGAGTGATTCGCCAAAGAGAAAAACCACAAAAATGCTCATAAATCTACTAAGCAAATTCGGCACATGCACTTCACCTAGCCACTCTCCACAACCGAAAGCACACACCCACACACCAAGCACATTCGGCCACCCCACTCAAGCACCCTCAACCGATTGCTCCAAGCTCTCCTAGCCACTACCAAAATCGACCACACTCCCACTCCCTTTAATCTCTCAGCCATCCCTCTTCTTCCTCCTTGAATCCCTCTCTTCCACCCATTCAAACAATTTGAATGAGTCAACCTCCACCATTTCCTCCCTTCCACCCATTTTGAATCTGTTGACTTGTTCAACAACTACCCACCAAAGTTCCACCTGAGCACAACTCCTCTTAGTTCTGACGTCAAAAAGAAATACCCAAAGAGGGATTCCTGCAGCTCGAACCTAGGCTCCTTCCCCCTGCTTGTAGCGTCACCTCCTTGAGCTCTAAGTGGTGCTTTCTTGCCACTTCACCAAGGCACTTCTTGTGCCAAAACTTGCTACACAATACTCTTAACACCTAACTCTCTTGGCTCCCCCCTTCCAAGTACCCCAAAATAAAAAATTTTACCATGACTCAGGCATATCCCGAGCTCATGCCTGGACCCCAAAACACCCTAAACTAGCACCACAGACATATTATCACATGCAACACACAAAATGCAGAGACCCCGATTTAAGGATGTTACAAAATCACTCACCTACTAGATCCAACTTGCATTAAAGCCATTCTCTTGTTTCCAAAAATTTTAAACACTCCTACGCCTAAGGCCCAACTTTGGGATGTTACAAATCTACCCTCCTTAAAGAAATTTCGTCCTTGAAATTTCCAGCTGTAGAGACAGTCGCACATCCTAACCTACAACACTACACTCACGCTGCGCACTCTGATTCTAAAACAATAATACACTTTCTAACTTAAGCTTGGAACCTCTTCATACAACCAAATATCTAATACAGAAGCAAACAGATATTTAACACTCATACATAAAAATTTTTCATTCAAACCTCACATCCAAAACATACACAGAATAAATATAGTCATTGTAGCATATAATAATAAGTAAGGGGACTTACGAATTTGGTGCCGAAGACTCAGGTGCCATACTTCCAATAAAGATACTTTTTTTAAACCAAATTTCAAATAACTTTGAAAAAAACATTTTTCGAACCTATTCCACAGTTGAGTTTTGCAACCTAGGCTCTAATAACAAAATTGTAACACCCCAAACCCAGCCTAGACGTTACGGCCGAATCTGGCGTGTCACATGAAAAGGTTATTAAAGAATCTACGCGTTCATTAAAAATATCAAGTTTTGTGGAAAATCCAATTTGTTTTATAGTTCTCTTTGCAAAAACATTTTCGTTGCTATTTTCGATGATCTTATTTATAATTAATCCAACTCATTGAGTTTCAGAAAAAATGACATTTAAATTATTGTAGACATGCGATATTTTAAAAAAGACTTATCAACGTTAAGAAAATCCAAAGTTTTATCCATTATAGTTTGCAAACCGTGTATTAATATTATAGAAAATCTTTTATTAATGTTTTAGAAAATCCCAAATTGAGCATTCAAAATTAATAAGCAGCAACCGAATTAAAAGCTAAAACCAAAACAAAATAACAAAGGCCTTATTACAAAATAAAAACTGAAATTTAAATAAAATCTATAGTACCGCAAAATGGAATTTATTAAGGTACGATGTATGGCCACCACAGAGTTCACCTCGGTCCAAATCCGCAAAGCTAGGAATTACCTGCAAAATTAAACAGGGGGTGAGCTACGAGAACTCAGTGTGTAATCCCCTATACGAACGATAACTGGGCCTAAGCCCACAGAAGCACAATGAGCCTTAGCTCTCACAGTAATGAAATTGGCCGAAGCCCATACGAGTCGAACTAGGCCGTAGCCCTAACAACATGGCATAAATAGTGAATGCAATGCGACCTAGCCCAACCTAATATTCCATCCTCTACACTCCACTCTATATGTCCATCCTCAACACACCGTGGGGATTTCTACAATCAACCCTCCATCCTCTACACTTCGCTTTAGCAGTCATGCTGACAGTCACACTGCTCAAAGTCGATAAAATGTGACAGAGTCACCGATATATGTGGCACCAAACCACTCGTGGTTCTAAACCACCGTGATACTAGATCACCGTGACAGAGTCACTATTAACATATGTGGGGCCAATCCACCGTGATACCAGACCACCATGACAATCCCTGATGAATGTATATACGTGGTATTAAACCACCGTGGCACCTAGCCACTGAGACATGGTCACTAAATCAGATATTTGTGGGGCTAACCCACTTGTGGTACCAAACCACCGTGACAGTCTCTAACACTTACCCTTTCGCATCACATACCAAACCCATGCAAAACATACAATGCAACATGCTCTCGACAAAGTGACAAATTACAGCATACATTTTCATACCCATTAATAAAACGTTATAATCACTTACTTGGTATTCCCAACTTTACCCACAAGGGTATAACGACTTTCTAACCAGTCACTTTGACTTTTCAGCCCAAACTGTTAATAACACACATTGATAACAGAGTATAAAATTTTACACACAATCCCGCTAATCAACACCTAAGGGTATAACGGTATTTTTACCTATCGAGAGTATTTCAGTAATTTACCTACCAAGGGTAATTCGGTAATTTTGCAAATCAGGGGTTTTTTGGTAATTTTACAAACCAGGGGTATTTTTATAATTTTACAAACCAGGGGTATTTTGGTAATTTTACAAACCAAGGTATTTACGACCCAACAGAAGGTCCACTGTCGCCTCGAACGACTCAAGTATTCTAAACAGAGATAATGATACGAATAGGCCTAAGGCCCATTCTCAGCCAAAGTGGGCCCACACACTCGTGTGGCCAATTTAGCCCAAACCTAGCCTCATATATGAGATTCACATAGTCTAGTTCACTATCTACTACTCAATCATACAATTTACTCATATGGGCCCTCAGGCCCATTGGGCCATCTTGGCCCAACAGCCCGCACCCACAAGAACACTACTGATGGCCTCAACTATCACATTGAAGCCCCACACATGCGCTCGCACGCTCGTGTGATTACTACCGCCATGTCATCGGTATTTTGGCATATGCCGCTCTACATCTAGAGTAGAGAGAATACACACCTGATAGGAATCTAAAGCTACTAAGCCGCGCTCCGAGCACTCTTATGCCCAACGCCAACTAGGTATGCTTATTCTCCTCCTAGACAGCTCTATATATAGCTAGCTTCCCACCTTCATTCTTTGTATCTTTCTGATGTAGGATCCCTCCATCAGTAGAGTTTAAATTCAACTCAAACTCATCCCGTCTAATCTACAAAATAAATACTCCCTTGCTTGTCAAGAGATTCAAACCCAGGCTCCCTTGTAGCATAATCCACGCCGCTAGCCACTTAGTCATAAGCTCCTCTTGTGTCTAAAACCATGCGCAACTAAATATAAATCTATGGTCAAATTCTAAAGTCCATATAAAATGAAAACCAAAATGCAAGAGCCAAGACTTGAACCTTGGACCTCCTTTCGTCCTTTTGGCGTCACTCCCTTGCTCCTTAAGTGGCATCACTTTGCCACTACACCACACACTCCACTTGTGTCACTTTCTCCATATTTTATCCTTAAAGCCTACCTACTAACCCCTAAGGTTTTATTATCCTAAAACCAAAATTTTTCCGAAGGCCTAACTTGAACTCGGGACTTCATAGAAGCCCCCTAACCTTTCAAAATCACTCACCTACTAGATCCAACTTGCATTAAAGTCATTCTCTTATTCCCAAAAATTTTAAACGCTCATATTCCTAAGGCCCAATAAGCCCAATCCTACTAGGCCCAACTTTGGGATGTTGCACTTAATCATCAAATGGCACCTTTTATAAACTCTATCAACCAACACACGCTTGCCTAGGGGATTAGATACTCTTATGATGAATTTAGTAGACTCTATAGGCATGCTCATGCTAGAGGCTAATTTCATGCATACGTATGAGTGGGTAGATCCTGGGTCAACTAAAGCTATAACATAAGTATTATGGAGAGAACAGATACCCGTGATCACGTCGGCGAAAAATGCCTCTTCACGAGCACGAATGGCATATATCCTTGTCGGTGCTCTACCCTCGACTCTAGCAGCTTTCTCTTTAGAAGAATTCTTACTTCCTATCTCAATCTTTGGGTTTCTCAATGGTCTTCACCTAGTGGAACTTCTCGATTTTGCATTCTGAGGCTTTTCTTTCTTGTCCACCTCGGGACAATCTATGATAAATTGGTCTAAGGATCCACATCTGAAGTAGGCTTTCTCATTAGCCAGACACTCACTAAAATGGCACCTGCAACATTGAGGCCATTCCGGTCTACTCGATCGAAAGTTGCCCACACTAGCAACTGATGTGGTTTGCCCTTTCGATCCTGAGCATTGCTTGCCCTTACTTTGGGTTGAAAACCCCACTGAAGTGACTGATTGAGTAGTGAAATCCCTCGATTTCTTAGATGAAGATTGATGAGACTTATTCAGTTGCCTCTTCCTCGAGTCACAAGACTTATACTCAGCTCTTCTCTTCTCTTTACCCAACTCATTGGCTTTACAGGCTCTATCCACCAACACTACAAATTCTTTTAATTCGAGAACCCCCACGTGTAGGAGTATATCTTTATTCAATCTGTCCTTGAATCTCTTGGACATGATGGCCTCTGTAGACACGCACTCCCATGCATACTTGCTAAGCCTTACGAACTCTCGTTCGTAGTCAGTCACTAACATACGACATTATTTCAGTTCCAAGAACTCCTGCCTCTTGTGTTCGGTGAACCTCTGGCTAATATACTTCTTCTGGTATTCCTCTTGGGAGAATTCCCAACTAACTTTCTCTCTTGGCACCACCGACACCAGGGTGTTCCACCATCGATAAGCTGAATGTCTCAGGAGAGACATCGCACACTTTAAGCACTCCTCAAGCATGCAGGATAACTCATCGAATACCCGGATGGTATTCTCGAGCCAGAATTTTTCATTCTCTGCGTCATCATCCATATTCACCCGAAATTCCTCGATTCCTTACTTCCGAATATTATCCACCGGAGGCCTTTCTCTTCTCACCACCTCAACCACTTGAGGGGCTACTAGAGCAGGTTGAGGAATTGGTGGGGGTGGAGGGGGTTGAGCATTACGATTTGCTTGAATATGCTCTGTATACCAATTGCTCATCATGTGGAGAAAGTCTTCTCAAGCCTCTTCCCCCTGACTCAAGGTTTCGGGTCTACTATTAGCTGGTGCAATCCCTTGAGCGGTAGCCAGCGCGTTAATCGCAACATCATTACTTGTAATTCTGTCCGGATCGAAATCCATATACAACATAAAACAAAATTTATACGTCAGGAGCCATCACACTATCATTACTCAGACACTCTACGTCAGTAGCCATTACGCTATGTTAGTCCTAAAATCAACTAAATCGTAGTTTTAATACCAATAAATGTAACACCCCTTGCCCGTGTTCAAGCCAAAACAAGGTTTGAGGTATTACATAGCTAATCTTGCTTAAACATTTAGAATAGGGTTATAAAATTTTGTTAAACCCTATCACTAGTACATATTTGGCTCAGGACGTCCTAAATATACTTCCAAGAAGTATCAAAATCTTTCTTGGAACTTTTACAAGTTTGAGAAATTTTTTAATCAAGACAGAGGCCACATGCCTGTGTGCTCCTAAGGCATGCCCGTGTCTTCCACCTGTGGTCGACACTGACTAACTTCACACAGCCTTGACACGCCTGTGTCACTAACTCGTGTGTCAAACCTTGGCATTCTTACTTATCCACACGGCCTATGAATACGCCCGTCTACCCCAGCCGTGTGGTGATTTAAATTCCAAGTGCACGGTGCAGACTTCATACGGCCTGGGTGCACGCCCATGTACTAGCCGTGCCTCCCACATGGTCTAGACCCACGCCGTGTGTCTACCTAAGTGGGCAATTAGTAGGCTATATACCAAGCCCTTGTCACCCTAGAATGCACGCATACATACTTCTACTCAAAACAATACAATTCCTATCCTATAAGCAAGTCTAAGAACTCATATCAATATACAAGATATTTAAAGTAACATACACTTCATGAATTTCGTCTTCATTAAACAAAAGAGTTTTCAAGTATTTGCCTAACTCATAAGGCCATTTACAAAATGACTTTTACTAACTTACATAGTCAACACTTTGACTATCAATTACAACTTAACAAAATATTTGAGCACTATACATGCCATACTTAAAATAAGTCTAAAATTATTTTGCCAAAGTGCTATCGATAGTGTGATTTCTAAACTCCTACGTCCACGATCCTCGAGTTACCTTGGCAACACTACAAGAAAGAAGGGACATGAAGAAGGGGTAAGCATAAAGCTTAGTAAGTTTGCATGGAAATAAATAGCAATAATAAGCTCATAAAATAATCCATCCACGGTATTAACTAATCGTACTCGAGTCAAGGCTTCTTGACAATACTTACTTACAATTGCCCTTATCTAGTACATACCGTACCACATATCAAAACCTATTCTTCGAGACTCATTCATGAGTACATGTATTCACTCATTCACATGTCTTAAATATCATTCACATCTCTACTTCTAAATTCATCTACTTATCCCACTATTCACAAAGGATAGTCCAAGACGTGTGTTTATCGTCACTACTATAAGTAAAAAGCCAATGCCACATCCTCGAGGTGGTCTTACATGGAGTCACCTCTAGATGCCAATGCCATAACCCGGATATGGTCTTATATGGGATAACTTCTAGGTGCGAATGCCATATCTTGAATATGGTCTTATATGGAATTTCCTATCATGTATCAATGCCATATCTCGAATATGGTCTTATACGATTTTCATATTCATTATTGAAGCCATATCCCAGATATGGTCTTATACGGGATCTCAACTCAGTGTCGAGGCCATGTTCGGGACATGGTCTCATACGGGACCTAATCTATTTCTTATCTCAATAATAGCATTTCTATACTTAATATGGCCCACTAGGATTTCAACATCTCATTTACATTAACTACTCAATTTGGTAGTGCATCATGCATTAATATAATGCCAAGCATTCCTCAACATGCTAATGTAAATGTTACTTAAATCACATATAAACTTACCTCGATTTCAAAATGAGCTAGCTTGTCAATCTAATCTGAGACTTTGTTCTTTCCCCGATCAAGGCAGGTCCTCGATTCTTCTTGCTCTATAATAGCAATTTAACTCATTTTAATCAATATAATAATAAAAGCATTTCAAAAATCATGTTTAAGAAAAATTACTATTTTTCCCTTAGACTTTGGCAAAATGACCATTTTGCCCCTAGTCTCGAAAAAAATTCGAATCGTATTTCTACCTTCAACAAGCCTAGGTGAACATTTAATACTCTTATAGTTGTCATTAAAACTCAACGTTTCACATACTACAAATTTTGTAACCTTTTCATGCAGGCCCTATTTTGTGTTTTCATGCTAATACCTTTCACAAAATTTGTTCATTTACTAACTAAGACTCAATTTCTGCAAATAACAATGAAGGCTCTCATGGAAAAACTCTAACTCTTCACCATATTGCACATTAGTCCCCTCATATGAAAGCTTAAGCTTTAGGGGTCTCAAAAGTACAATTATCTTCAATAAAAGTTCACTAGAACACTTACTTGTGAAGAGATGAGTGTGCTGAAATTTTGAAGCTTTCTACCCCCTATTTGCTGCTAGTTTTCGATGGATGAGAAAAGCAGAAAAGTTTATATTTTTTCTATCCTTATTTTATTAATACAAGTCAAATAAGTCACCAACTATCACCAACTTTGACCAACATTGTCCATCTCTGTCTCCTATGGTCGGCCATGCTATCTTTAGGGCTCTAATTTCCTTTTAAAGACCTTCAATTAACAATCTATGGTTATTTGGTGCTTTTAGCCTATAGAATGGAACTTTTGCACTGTATGTGATTTAGTCCTTTTCGTGATTAAACATGAAATTGCTAAAATTAAAGCACCAAAATTTTCATGCAGATGTTTTAGCTCATAATATAACATGAAAATAAATCTCTCCAATCTTGAATTAGTGATCCTGAGATCACTATTTCAACTAACCCCTAAATCAGGCTGTTACAAGCAATCCCCTTAATTCTTAGGCTAAATAATAAAAAGAGAGTCAGTACTAGTACTTTTGGTTCCTTTGGGTTCGACATTCCAGTCTTGCCACTAAACTATACTAATGTTCGATAGGTGCACTTGCCTCAATCGTTGTCACAGTTAGTTTCTAGGCTCGATCATTCATTATATAAATTTTAAGACTTTCAGACACACGATCAAGTTTTTGGTGCCATTGCCAGGGAGCTGAAATATTAAGAACGCTCAATTTTATTACTTTAGCCATATTTTATTTTTGCAATTAAATTTTATTTTTACTTTTCTAAATTTTCTTCTTTGCTTTTGGTAGGTATCTCTAGTTTATGACTAGAAGGAACCCCATAGGACCCTTAATTTTCGATAATGATTTGAAGGTACTTTGTTATAAATCATAGAGAAATAAAGTAACTTAAATTACATAGAAGAAGAGCAAGAAGATTTAACCAATACTACCGAAGAGATGGCTGATAACAATCCGCTACCTTCTGTAGTTATCGCAGACTTGGTGAATCAAAATCCTGCTCCTCGTACTATGTATGATTATGCTAAACCTAATTTAACAGGAGCTGAATTAAGTATTGTTAGGCCTGCTATAGTTGCTAATAATTTTGAACTGAAACCTAACACTATACAAATAATTCAATAATTTGTTCAATTTGATGGTTTGCATGACGAAGACCCAAACACTCATTTAGAAAATTTTCTATAATTCTGTGATACCTTCAAAATAAATGGTGTTTATGATGATGTCATTCATCTTCGGTTATTTCCCTTTTCATTAAGGAATAAAGCCAAACAGTGGTTGAATTCTATTCCACGAAGATCAATCACTACATGGGATCAAATGGCCGAAAAATTTTTATTAAAATATTTTTCACCGACCAAAATGGCCAAGTTGATGAATGATATCTCTTCTTTTATGCAAATGGATCTAGAAACACTATACGATGCATGGGAGAGATACAAAGATTTGTTGAGAAGGTACCCTCATCATGGGTTACCTTTGTGGCTTCAGGTTTAAACCTTATACAACGGTGTGAACCCCTCGACTAGGCAATTAATCGATTCAGTCTTCGGCGAAACCCTGAATAACAAAACTCCTGAGGCGGCTTATGAGTTTATAGAGGAGATTTCACTAAATAACTATCAGTGGCAAGTTATGAGAACAAAGCCAAGAAAAGCCGCCAGTGTTTTCAACCTCGATGCAGTAACCATGCTATCAAATCAGGTAGAGATGTCAAGTAAAAATATTGATGGTTTGTTTGATTCTTCACAGGTACACCCAATAATGCATTGTGATCCAAACTTAGGAGCTGTGGCGAATCTTGAGTACCCACCCTAAGACATGGCATGGAAAATAAGCAGATAAATTATATGGGTAATAATCATCGACCTCAAAATAACCCTTATAGTAACACTTATAATGCAGGTTGGAGGAACCATCCAAATTTTTCGTGGGGTGGCCAAGGAAATTAGAGGCAACAACCCCCTCCAGGCTTTCAACAACAACCTTACCCACAAGAAAAGAAGCCGAACCTTGAGGAGATGCTGACAAAATTCATCGCTGTGTCAAAAAATCATTTCCAAAACACCGAAACAACACTCAAAAATCAGCAAGCATCAATTCAAGGGATCAAGAACCAATTGGGACAACTTGCTAAGCTGATCTCTAAAAGACCACAAGGTAGCTTGCCAATCAACATTAAAACAAACCCAAAGGAGAAACTTCATGTCATTACCGCTCAAAATAGTGAAGGGTTAGTGGAATCTGAATCTGAGCCAAGGCAAGAACCTGTGGTAAGTGAAGGTAAGGTTGAGGCAATCAAAGAAAAACCAAAATCGGCAATTAAAGAGTAGTCCATTGCCACACTCTAACCCAGTGACCTGTCTATGGACATGTTTAGCTATTAGAAAGTCTTATGAGGTTTAAGAGTTTTTTAGAACTAAGCCTAAAGTCCATTAAACCCTAGAATACTTGTCTACGTCCCCATAAACCCATCAAGCCCATTTCGCGTTCATATAACCCATTATGCCCACATCACATCCTTATGGCCCACTAGGCCCAAATCTCAGTCATATGGCCTTTTAGGCCCAAAATAATTCCAGATCATGTAATCAGGCGTGCCTAACTCAGTTTATATAGTCAAATCAATTCATTTCATCAAACTTAGCCTCAAGGCCCACTGGGCCCATTTAGCCACTTTCGGCTTTTCGACTTTCCGGCATTGTCGACATCATATATGTGTAGTGTTTGTACACACCTGGTTACTACGATGTGCTATTCTATCCTTAGCCTTAAACTTACAACGAACCAACCAACCTTCAATCAACCACTCATACTTAATCAGAATATTTACTCAAAAGTCGAAACCTTACCGTAACCTTACCATGTGCCACCGGGTTCTACTAGCCCTTCCTTACCTTCTAATCACAAGTGTACCCTAGATCTACACTCACACACATACACCATCAAAATTTAGGTGACTCGTAATCCACACCAGTCATCCACACATTCGGCCATTCACTTCAACCTTATCCGAATTGAGTACACTTACCTTTGCTAACGATCCTACCACTCTTGAGATCTTTGAACCTTATTCTTGTTATCACAGAGTTAATGACAGGAGAGATAGATATCCTTTCGACTTTTAGCAAAAAATACAAAAGAGGTTAACCGATTACTTACCAAATCCACCTTTGATCTTGTGGGCTAAATTTGACTTTTAACCTTGACTGATAGTAGATAATAATCAATTTGTGATGGAGGAAAACAACAAATATTCGACACTAATAGGGATTTTGGCAAGAGAAGATGATGATACTTCGGCAATAAAAGAGTTTGGCTATGAGAGAATTCGACAAAAAGGGATTCAGCTATAGGAGATATTGGCAACAAGGCAAGGTATTTTTGGCCGTGGAAAAAAAAGGTTTTGGCAAGGAAAAGAAAAAGAATGAAAAATTTGGCCTTACCTTGGCCTCCAGAATTGGAACACACATTTATATAGCCTATAGCTGAAACTTAGCCACCCCTAAAGTCCAATTCAGCACCACTTCATCCACTGCTCATCTCCTAACTTTTCTCACTGATAACACCTTAGCTGTATCCAAATTTCCCTCCAATATCAGTTCCCTTTACCACCCAAACACTCCAACGCAAGAGTCATATTCAACACAACTCTGGCCGTCCATCTATGAAAAATAAAACACTCCAAAAATACCACTCCTAATGCTCGAACCTTGGACCTCCTCAGCTAACAATACGCCACCTTATAGCTCTCCAAGTGACGCCACCTTGCCACTGGACCACAAGCCCACTTGTGTCTTATTTACCCCTTAGTCTGCTTAAGAGTAACTGAAGTCACAATTCCCTTGGGGCTAAAAAAAATTTTTCCTGTACCCTTACTTGATCCCAGGACTTCTCCAACACCCCTAGACATCCCAAATTCATTAACCCTCAAAGCCCACATGCCAATTATCATTTCTCGCTCACTTAAAAACTTTCTGAGATCCAAAGCCCAAAGCCCAATAGACCTAATACTTCCAGGCCCAAATTCAAGGCGTTACAATAATTGTCCACATGGGTAGACACACAGTGTGTGCCTAGATTGTGTGTGACACATAGTCAACCCCATGGGTGTGTTGATAGACTGTGTGTCCCCTGTGTCAAATTGAGAGAATTTGATTTGTCACACGGGCCATGTAATGTCCGGGATTTAGGGGTTATGCATTTTCAATTAAATGTATGTGGTAGCATGCTTGTCTGCGATTTGAATGTGTTTTGGGGGCTTCAGGAACCTTGGGATGTAGGTAGGAGCCTTAGAAGTTATTAGATTTTTTAAGCCTAAAAAGGGGAACTAAGGGAGCTAGGCCTTAAGGAGTTTATTGTGTGGCTTAGGATACAAGAATTAAGCTGGTAATGTGGTAAGGAGGTGCCACTTAGGGCCTTGTAAGGTGACGCCACAGGGAGTGAGAAGGGCCTAGGTTCGAGCAGCAACGGAAGCATTTAGAGCTTTTATTTTGCAGCAAGGAGAAGCAGTGGTGGACGGCACTGGGACACTAAGTGGATGAGCATTTGATTAAGTCAAATCCATTCAAAATTTGGCTAAGGAAGGAGGATAAGTGTTGACTCATTCAAATTTATTTTAAATGAGTGAAGAAGAGAAAAAGTAGGTGAAAAAGAAGGAAGCTGATAGAGGGATGAAGAGTTGGCCGGTCAAGGGATTCCTTTGGTGACAAATTCAGTCAGGTAGGTAAATGAGGAGTAGCTGAAATTTATTACGGGGGTTTAGGTGTATTTCGGGTTTCTTTTCTTTCCCGAGTGTTGTGCCAAAAATAGTAGTCAGAATACTTTCAAAACCTATTTGCTTAAGCTAAATTTTAGAAGACCATTAAGGTCACTTTCAGCCTCTTTTTCGTCTTCTCTTTGCTCTCCACAAGATCAAACCCATCACTTTCTCTTCTCTTTTCTTTTAACTTGTTCTAGCCGAAACTTCTCTCTCTCAAAGCACACCATTGTCGAATTCTTCTAGCCTTCTCCTATACTACTTTTCTTCTTCTCAAACTCAATACTATACCTATTCTTTTGGTGGCCGAACATTCCATCTCCATTTGGGAGTCTCAGTCGAATCTTATTGTCCCTCATTCTCTCTTCTTTTTCGCAAACTCCAAAAGCTGAAACACCATAGTCGTAACCTTCTTTCCCTCATCTTTTTCTTCTCACCATTACTTCTATCATCAAAAGTCAAGGTATTTCCAGGCTATAGCCGATTGATCTTAAGCACTAAGAGCCAAAAACCAAAACATCCTCCTACTCTTGTCGACATTTAGAGCTAGTGAACCATTTGCATTTTGGCCACTCTATTTGGTAAGGATCTCTTCTTTGTTGATTTCCTATTCTTTTCTTTCTTTGACTGTCAAAAAGTAAGACTCTAATCCCTCCTATTCTCTTTGGCCGAAACCTTGAAGGGGGATTTCGGGATTCATTTGTAGCCGTCAATAAGGGAGATCATTCGGATTTGAATATCCAAGATAAGTGAAGTGTGATCTTAGGCCGAAGGCCATTTACTTTGTTCATCAAATGTTAGAATCGAATCTAACATATACCATGTAGGGATTTCGACATCTCTAAGGACAAGTGATATTTTCGGGATTTAGACAATCAAGGTAAGGGATATTAATATTCGGCCAAGGCCTTATTACTTATTAAGGGTGGCCGAATCTAACTGTGACATTTTAGGGGGAGTTCGACAGTGGTATAAAAGGAGTCTCGGGGATTCTGTTCCATTTCACTAAGGGTGTTTAAGTTGTGGATTCTATTCATTTAAGATCTCATATGTTAGTTAGCCGAGTTTTCTGATTAAGTGTTGATTCAATGGATACGAGTACCAGTAAGGGGGAGAAAGGGGTAGTGCCTACCCCTAAGTTCAAGAAATGCTCAATTTTTGCTGTTCGTGATTGGCCACCGGGGTGTGGGCCAGCATCAAAAAGGGATAAGCAGTTCGTTGTTATCCTCTAGCGGCGTGTCGATGTCGATAGTATCGTACTTCTTTGTTATCGGTGTGTAACCCTACACAGAGTTCCCGATAGTTTAATAATAATTATGTTAATCATGTGTTAGTGAAGTGACAAATAAACATGGCTAAGGGTACCATTTAATGGTACAGTGTATTCGATCGTTACCCTTAACACTCGTAAATAATGTTTAACAACATTGATGTGAAAAGAATGTGAAATTCATTATGATTTTGGGGTAAGGTAAATTACATGATAAATAACATGTTTTGTATGTTGCATGGGCATATGGGTGATTATGTTAAAGGGGAAGTGATCTGGTGGTTTTTACCACATTATCTGGTGACTATGTCACATATTATAAATCTGGTGACTCTGTCACATTATCTGGTGGCTATGCCACAATTATATGGGCGATGTGCAGTTGACTGCAGTGACTACCTTCGATGGTGTGTAGTGGATGGAGGGTCGATTTAGTAATCCCTACGGTGTGATTGGTAGGTATGGGTTATGTTTAGAGGATTGATATCTAGGTGGGTTTGTGTTACATCATTGCTTATATTTGCTCATATGTGATATGATATGCATTGTATGTTTTGGGAGTCTGTAATGGTTGTTACATGCTTGAGTGCATTGACTCACCCTTCGTGGGCTAACTTTTTGTAGATGGCACTCAATAAATGGGCTGGGTCGGCGGGAACTTAGTGGTGGCCATGCATGACTCGATTTTATTCGGTTTCCTTATTAAGTTTATTTTGTTTTATTTTGGGTTATATTTTGATGTAATAAGGCCATTATCACTTAACTGCTTTTATTTATGCATTTTAAATTTTTATTATAATCTGAACAACATCAAACAAGGCGATTAAACATTTTTCGTAAAACAACATCAATTGTTTTAAAACCCAAACACCTACGATTTTTAAGTTAATAATAATAAACTCTAAAATCTGGCATTTCTTTTAACTTGTAACTTTTGTCGTATGAAAATATCGTTTAGCACAAAACTAAATTTACAACATGGTTTTAACTTGAGAACAATCCAAACCTATTTTCTTCAAAATCACCGAGATTTCCAAAATGTCATTTCGAGACTTAACTACGTTTTACTCAAGGAGCATGCCAGATCCGATCAGGGCTTGTGGGCTAGATTTTGGGTGTTTCAATTTGGTATCAGAGCCAGGTTCAAAACTCAACCTTAAGGGCTTTTGGCCCAAAATGTTTTTCTTTATTTGGAAATTGGATTTTACTAAAGATGAGTAGGTTTTCTGGTATGGCACCTGAGTCTCTGACCCGAAGTCCACCAGGTAAGTACCCCTAACCCTTGTGTGATTTGTATGTGGGAATTATAGGGACGTAGATTAGTAGATTAGGAGTTATTGAACCCTAGGATTAGCTTACTCCAACACCGAATTAAGGGTGTGGCAACCGTTGTGCACATGTCTAGGATTGGATTCAGGGGGAGCTTGGTATTTAGCGGTCTAGTGACTCACCTCCTCCCACTCGAATCCTACAGTGCGTAGTGACGGTTCACCCTAACCAAGAGGACTAAATCACAGGCTAAATTCAATAATTAAAACCCGAAAGGGACCAATCCCCTTGTTTTGTACAATCCTAAAATCAAACCCTTGTTATAAAACTTCCAAAGTACCCTTGATTCAAAAAATAACCAAAATACCCTTGATTTGCTAATTGACCAAATTACCCTTAACATGTACAAATTACCAAAATACCCTCAGTATGGAAAGTTGCCAAAGTACCCCCGAATTGAAAATTTCCAAATTTCCCTTATTTCGTAAAATCACTTGGAACCATATTTTACACAATTACTGAAATGCCCCTAGTTTGTAAAATTACAAAAATACCCCCAGTTTATAAAATTATCATATTACCCTCGAATCTTCTTATCAAAATATTCCTATTTTACCAAAAAATACCAAAAATCCCTATTTTGCGAAATTTTCAAATACCCTAATTTGGAAAATTACCAAAATACCCCTATAGGACAAATCACGAAAATACCCTTGGGTAGTGTAGAACAACAACAATGACAACCACAACACTTCTCTGTAATGAACGCAAGTTCATGAATGGTGATGATTGAATGAATGAACTTGAGATTGTAGTGTGCGTATGAATTTGAAAGAACTACTTTTTAGAACTATTAATCATAAGACTGTTCGCGATAAATCAGTGGAAAGAAATAATGATTCATAAAATTCTTAACCAGATAGATGCAATTCGGAAGAATGAGTTCTAGAGGATGTGGTCGTAATGTGCGTGGCCGTGGTAGAGGCTGAATGACCGTGTCAGAACCCGTTAGGTCTGGTCAAGGGTCCGAGAATGAAATGCCACCACCACCACCGCCGGTGTTGAATATCGAGGAAGCGGGGATGATCAAGATATCCTGAGCGATGCTACAAGTTCTTGAGAGGGTGGCTGGAGCAGGTGGAGGTATGGGAGCTCAAAAATTTGTACCCGAGTGACTCCGAGCCAATGGAGCTGAGTTTTTAGTGGTATATCTGGTGTGGCGCCCAATACGGCTGAGTATTGGTTGGAGGCGACGGAGCGAATTATGGATGATTTAGACCTGACTACTGAGGAGAAACTGAAAGGGGTAGTGTCGCTACTCCATGATGAGTCATACCAATGGTGGCCCACAGTTCGGGATGGTGCTACAACAGATGATCTCACTTGGGAGTATTTTAAGGTGGCGTATCAGAGGAAGTATATTGGGACTAGCTATGTTGATGCGCAAAGGAAGGCGTTTACGAGGTGGTCTAGGGAATAAGCACATGTGCAGTCTGAGGTAGAATTCTAAGGTTGAGCCGACGTTCGAGGCATTATGGCTCTGAGCATGAGCGATGTGTCGGTTTGAGGACGGTGAGGATGACTGAGATTATTGATTGCTCCACAGCAGGAGCGGGAGTTTACCGTGTTGGTAGAAAAGGCTAAGGTAGCCGAAGGATTTAAGGAGTCTGTGAGATAGAACACGGATAAGAATAGGCAAAAGAGAGGTTTTGGATCATCAGGGTCATCTGGGAATGTCCAAAAGAGACCTAGATCTGATGGGTCATGAGGTCAGCAAGTTGTTACGAGAGGACAGTACCGTACTTGTGCTCGGTGTGGAAAGATGCACTTGGGAGAGTATTGGAAGAAGGCGGAGGATGTTTCAAGTGTGGGTCCAAGGATCACATGATTAGGGGCGCCTATGAAAATGCAGAGCGAGAGCCACCCGATAAGCTGTGGTTTTAATTAGGTGGAAGAGGTGGACAAGAACCACCATGGGGTCATGGTCCAAATAGATGAGGTAATGGTTACGAAGAGGACGGGGAACATTGGGCAGAGGTATTGGTAACACGGAGGCGAGATAGCCGGGTCTAGTGTATGCAGTTTATCGGAGGGAGGATGGTGACGCACTTGATGTCATAACAGGTATGTTTCTTATCTCTGGATCACCCTTTATTGCGTTGATAGATATTGGGTCAACTCATTCATACATTGCTAGTAAGGTGTCTGGAACTCTGCATGTGAACTCTGAGACTGTACCTAGGAAGATGACTGTACATAGTCCTTTAGGGCAATCAGTAGTATTGGACAAACTCTTTAGCATAGTACCTTTGGAAGTTCAGGGGGCGCAGTTTCCAGCTGACTTAATGGAGCTGCCATTCGAGGAATTTGATTTAATCTTAGGCATGGACTGGTTGGTGAAGTACTATACGAATGTGGATTGTGCTGCTAAGCGCATGTCGTTAAGAACTCTTGACGACAAGGAGATTGTGGTGATGGGCGAGAGACGGGATTGCTTGTCAAATGTAGTATCTGCCCTTAAGGCAGAGAAGATGGTAAGAAAAGGGTGTGTAGCTTTTCTGATGTTGATCAGTGCCTTAGAGGCTAAGGAAGCGGTTGTGGGAGGAGTTAGAACGATGAAGAGAATTTGTGGATGTCTTTTGAGGAACTGCTGGGTTACCCGGACGAAAGTGGAGTTCGAATTGATTTACTACAGAGTCTGACTCCCTGTGTTAATTGCTCTATACCGAATGGCACCAAAGAAGTTAGTAGAGCTTAAAGCCCAGATCTAAGAGTTACTTGATCGTGGGTTTATCCGACCTAGTGTGTCTCCATGGGGAGCACCGGTCTTATTTGTGAAGAAGAAGGACGGGACTATGCACATGTGCATAGATTACCGGCAGTTGAATAAGTAGACCATCAAGAACAAGTATCCATTGCCAAGACTAGATGACTTGTTCGATCAGCTTAAGGGTGTCGCGGTATTTTCGAAGATAGATCTAAGGTTAGGATATCATCAGCTTAAGGTGAAGGAGGCAGATATCCATAAGACCGCTTTCCGGACAAGATATGGGCATTATGAGTTCTTGGTAATGCCGTTCGGATTGACAAATGCCCCAGCTGCGTTCATGGACATGATGAATCGGGTTTTCCAACCCTACCTAGACTGGTTCGTTGTTGTGTTCATAGACGATATCTTGGTGTATTCCAAGTCTGAGGAAGAACATGATGAGCATCTATGAGTTGTGCTGTAAGTATTAAGGGAAAAGAAGCTATATGCCAAGTTCAGCAAGTGCGAATTTTGGCTGAAGGAAGTTACGTTCTTAGGACATGTGGTGTTTGCTGAAGGAATAAGGGTGGATCCTCGGAAGATTGAGGCAGTATTGAATTAGAAACCACCTAAGTCTGTGGCTGAGGTTCGTAGTTTCTTGGGGTTAGCAGGTAATTTTGAGGTCGAAATTATTTTAGGGTGTAGAATTGTAATATCCAGGATTTAGGGGCTATGCATTTTCACTTAAATGTATGTGGTAGCATGCTTGTCTGTGATTTGAATGTGTTTTGGGGGCTTCAGGAACCTTGGGATGTAGGTAGGAGCCTTAGAAGTTATTGGATTTTAAGCCTAAAAGGGAACTAAGGAGCTAGGCCTTAAGGAGTTTATTGTGTGGCTTAGGACACAAGAATTAAGTGGTAAGGTGGCAAGGAGGCGCCACTTAGGGCCTTGTAAGGTGACGCCACAGGGAGTGAGAAGGGACTAGGTTCGAGCAGCAAAGGAAGCATTTGGAGCTTTTATTTTGCAACAAGGAGGAGCAGTGGTGGACGGCACTGGGGCACTAAGTGGATGAGCATTTGATTAAGTCAAATCCATTCAAAATTCAGCTAAGGAAGGAGGATAAGTGTTGACTCATTCAAATTTATTTTGAATGAGTGAAGAAAAGAAAAAGTAGGAGAGAAAGACTGAAGCTGAAAGAGGGAAGAAGAGTTGGCCGGCCAAGGGATTCCTTTGGTGACAAATTCAGTCAGGTAGGTAAATGAAGAGTAGCCGAAATTTCTTAAAGGGTTTTAGGTGCATTTCGGGTTTATTTTCTTTCCTGAGTGTTGTGCCAAAAATAATAGTCAGAATACTTTCAAAACCTATTTGCTTAAGCCGAATTTCAGAAGACCATTAAGGTCACTTTCAGCCTCTTTTTCATCTTCTCTTTGCTCTCCATAAGATCAAACCCATCACTTTCTCTTCTCTTTTCTTTTAACTTGTTCTAGCCGAAACCTCTCTCTATCAAAGCACACCATTGTCGAATTCTTCTAGCCTTCTCCTATACTACTTTTCTTCTTCTCAAACTCAATTCTATACCTATTCTTTTGATGGCCGAACATTCCATCTCCATTTGGGAGTCTCAGCCGAATCTTATTGTCCCTCATTCTCTCTTTTTTTTCGCAAACTCCAAAAGCCGAAACACCATAGCCGCAACCTTCTTTGCCTCATCTTTTTCTTCTCACCATTCCTTCTATCATCAAAAGCAGAAGGTATTTCCAGGCTATAGCCGATTGATCTTAAGCACTAAGAGCCAAAAACCAAAACATCCTTCTACTCTTGTCGACATTTAGAGCTAGTGAACCATTTGCGTTTTGGTCACTCTATTCGGTAAGGATCTCTTCTTTGTTGATTTCCTGTTCTTTTCTTTCTTTGACTGTCAAAAAGTAAGACTCTAATCCCTCCTATTCTCTTTGGCCGAAACCTTGAATGGGGATTTCGGGATTCGTTTGTAGCCATCAATAAGGGAGATCATTAGGGATTTGAATATCCAAGGTAAGTGAAGTGTGATCTTAGGCCGAAGGCCATTTACTTTGTTCATCAAATGTTAGAATTTAATCCAACATATACCATGTAGGGATTTCGACATCTCCAAGGACAAGTGATATTTTCGGGATTTAGACAATTAAGGTAAGGGATATTAATATTCGGGCAAGGCCATATTACTTATTAAGGGTGGCCGATTCTAACTGTGACATTTTAGGGGGAGTTCGACAGTGGTATAAAAGGAGTCTCGGGGATTCTAATCCATTTCGGCCAGGGTGTTTAAGTTATGGATTTTATTCATTTTAGATCTCATATGTTAGTTAACCGGGTTTTCTAATTAAGTGTTGATTCAATGGATGCGAGTACCAATAAAGGGGAGAAAGGGGTAGTGCCTACCCCTAAGTTCAAGAAACGCCTGCTTACCTTTGTTCGTGATTAGCCACCGGTGTGGGCCAAATCGAAAAGGATAAGCGATTCGTTGTTATCCTCGCTAGCGAGAGTGTTGGTATTGATAGTATCGTACTTACTGTTATTAGGTATGTAACCCTACACAAAGTTCCCGATAGTTTAATAATAATTATGTTAATCATGTGTTAGTGAAGTGACAAATAAACATGGCTAAGGGTACCATTTAATGGTACAAATGTATTCGATCGTTACCCTTAACACTCGTAAATAATGTTTAACAACATTGATGTGAAAAGAATGTGGAATTCCGTTATGATTTTGGGGTAAGGTAAATTACATGATAAATAGCATGTTTTGTATGTTGCATGGGCATATGGGTGATTATGTTAAAGGGGAAGTGATCTGGTGGTTTTTACCACATTATCTGGTGTCTATGTCACTTATTATAAATCTGGTGACTCTGTCACATTATCTGGTGGCTATGCCACAATTATAAGGGTGATGTGTAGTTGACTACAGCGTCTACCTTCGATGGTGTGTAGCGGATGGAGGGTTGATTTAGTAATCCCCACGGTGTGATTGGTAGGTACGGGTGATGTGTAGAGGATGGATATCTAGGTGGGTTTGGGTTGCATCATTGCTTATATTTGCTCGTTTGTGATATGATATGCCTTGTATGTTTTGGGAGTCTGTAATGGTTGTTACACACTGAGTCTGTTGACTCACCCTTCGTGGGATAACTTTTTGCAGATGGCACTCAATAAATGGATCGGGTCGGCAGGAATTTAGTGGTGGCCATGCACAACTCAGTTTTATTTCGGTTTCCTTATTAAGTTTATTTTGTTTTATTTTTGGTTATAGTTTGATGTAATAAGGCCATTATCACTTAACTGTTTTATTTATGCATTTTAAATTTTTATTATGATACGAACAACATCGAACAAGACGATTAAACATTTTTCGTAAAACAACATCAATTGTTTTAAAACCCAAACACCTACAGTTTTCAAGTTAATAATAATAAACTCTAAAATCCAGCATTTCTTTTAACTTGTAACTTTTGTAGTATGAAAATATCGTTTAGCACAAAACTAAATTTACAACATGGTTTTAACTTGAGAATAATCCAAACCTATTTTCTTCAAAATCACCGAGATTTCCAAAATGTCATTTCGAGACTTAACTACGTTTTACTCAAGGAGCATGCCAGATTCGGTCAGGGCTTGTGGGTCGGGTTTGGGGTGTTTCAGGCCAGTACACGGGCGTGTGCCTAGGTCGTATCCCCTTTAAGAGGTTGCTAACGTCATAAACAGGATACCCAAGTTTTCACACACGGGTGAGGACGCGGGCGTGTCTAGGCCGTGTGATGGACACGGGCCATTGACACTAGTGTGACCGGCCATCTAAAAACCCTATAGGTTCAAAATGAAAAATAAATTCTACATGGTCTAGGAACATGGGCATGTGTGACCACACCGCCTACCCACACGGGGGTGTTCCATTTCACATGAGTGTGTTCCATTTCTATAGACACGATGTGTAACACCCCTAATCTGTCTCTATCGTTAGATTAGGGTAACGGAGCATTATCAATCAAATCATAACAAGTAATGACCTTTAGAAACAATTTATCAACTGAAATAATAACATTCAAACAAATATATATTCATGGCATAGACATGGATATAGGCCTTAATTCAACCTTACAAGGTCATAAAATATGTTGGGAACATCCAGGGACTAACTTGAAATAAATCAAAAAAGAAAAATTGGAAAAATCAAAAATCAAAAATCAAAAAATAGGGGTCACATGGCCGTGTAGCTAGGCTGTGTGACATAGCCCAGACCGTAGGGTATTCAAAATAGGGTCACATGATCGTCTCGTGGGTCATGTGCTAGACAGTGTGTGCATTCGAAGTTTGGTCACAAGGCCCTGTCGCCATGACATGTAACTCTCTTTGACCGTGTGGTTCATCCTGCACCTAATATTTAAGTGACACGGTATGGTCGTGTGTAGCACACAACCGTGTGACAACTTGTGTCTTAGGCTGTGTGCTCCATTTTTAACCCTTAATGCAAATCAAAAAAAGCATTAATTCTTGCACACCAATACATTCCTTACCTAGCTTATTTCATATGGTTAAAAACACATTCAAACACATACCAAATGTGCCAAATGTCACATCCTATGTGCCTAACCAATATTCCATCAATTGGCATCACAATCCATACACCTTAAACATATAACATTTATACCAAAAAGTCCATTTCATTCTCAAACTACACCACCATAACTTTCCACTTTAAAAACATAACCAAAATGACCATAACTATATAAGTTTAAACATTTACAAGCCAAACCAAACCATATATACAAGTATATACAAGCAAGACCAAAGCACACCATATTGACAAGCTAGTCTAAAGAACCTATTACATGTCATTTATAACCTTGAACCAAGGTAACCAAAAACTACCAAAATGATGGAGGAATAGTGTGATCGTGTTCTGAGAGATTTCAACCGGTCGAGCTTTCTGATGATTTAAACAACAAAGAAAACAACTATATAAGCAACTAATGCATAGTAAGCTCGTATAATAGAAACTTAAACTTACCAAGAATATATACATGATTAAACCACGCAAGCATTGTTCATTGCCATATGTACACATTTCTTTCCTATTCACACCACTTCACAAAGTTAGTAGATGTATTAAAAAACATACCAAATCAATTGAACATGAAACATATCATTATAAGGAGTTCAATATGTAATTTAACCATCATTTGCTCCCTTTTCATTTCAAATACATACATCAACATTTTTCATTCAACTAAAACTTTAATCACCCATTGAACCAAACAAAATATCATTAGATACTCAGGAATGCTCATACAAAGTGTGCATGCACATGTAACTGTAATCGTATCTATGATGCTCACACGAGCTCTGAAATAGGCTTGCTCACATGTGCTGTAGGTCAGGATGTTAAGCTACACGATGCTGCTCACCACGAGGTATGGAGAATCTGCATCAAATGCAAGACATCAACCATCGGTAGGACATCCAAGACCAACACCCTTCAATTACATAAACATTACAATTTCATCCAAATAACTAATTAACAATTTATATAAAATAGAAGTTATTCAAAGAATAACATTAATAAAATTTCTATTCAAAAGAAAAATTATTCAATTTACCATTATATGAACTTGCCTTGACAAAAACGGTTATAAAATAGAGCCGATGATTAATCTGAAACCTTAGCTTTAACATGATTCAAATCCTTATTGTTACGTTTCTTGACCTAAATAATAATTTCATTCAATTAAATCATTCAAAAAGCTTAAAATAACTAATTCAAGCCTAATACCCCTTTTAATGTAAATTTATAAAATTATCCCTAACATTTTAAATTTTGTGCAATTTAGTCCCTAAACCTGAAACTCACAATTTAATCATAATATATGAAATACTAGGCTAGCCAAAATCTCTAGGGGTTCATTATAGCCCAAACCTTCCACCATTTCACATTATTTTCATTAAATTTTTCTATTTTCTCAAGTAGGTCCTTAAACACAAAATCATCAAAAATCACTTAACAATGTACTTATATTTGACTACTAACCTTAATAATTTATCAACTAATTTCATAAACACTTCAAACTCATTCATGGAAAGTCCCTAGAATTTTAAAATATTTACAAATTGACCCCCAGTTAGCTAGATTAAGCTACTACAAGCTCAAAACATAAAAATTACTAAAAATGGGGCAAAATTGCATACCATGAAATAGAAATAAGCTTGGTCGAACCTAGCTCCTCACTTGACTATGGTGTTTCAGTTCTAGGGTGAAATAAATGTTAAATATGATGTTTTTTTTTTTCCATCTTTGATTTATTTCGTTTTAATGTAATTTTCCTAATTAAAAATTAACATTTAAAAACTATAAAAATTACACCAAAACCAACCAATATCATCCACTAACTAAGAATATGGTATTTTTATCCAACAAGTCCATTAACTTACATTATCATAGCCATTTAACCCATTTAATCAATATAAACCAACTTTTGCATGTTTTACGATTTAATCCTTTTTGCTTAATTAACTAACTAAACATTAAAATTTATTAACCCAATTCTAATACGACCCCCCTATAACCCTATAAACATTAAATAAATAATAAAATATTGACTCGTTCGTCAGAATCATGATCTCAAAATTACTATTTCTGACAACACTAAAAACGGGCTGTTACATGATGGATGCAAGATATGGGTGATATTCTGATTTGTCTTGTGAAACAGAATGGATGGCTGACACCAACACCACTCCCAGATATGTTCGAGAGATTCCCACAGCTGGTCAAGGAGGACAACAATAATAAAGGAGAGCACTATGATGATGATGACGAGGAGAAGACCCTTATCGCACTAGCAGATTATGAGCGAGTATTTCGACTAGACCATCCATCAAAACATGGCACGGTGATCTGAAACCTAATCCATCACAACCCAACCCAGACTTTGGGAAGGCAAGCTACTAAAGCATCGGCATGGCATTAAAGGTGTAAGGAGAAGATGATGGAGGAGTCGAAACCTGATTCCGACTAGTTTTGAAATTTTTTATTTTTAATTGGGATGATTTTTAATTTTTATTGTAGATTTTAATTAGTTAGGATTCAATATTGTATATATGTGTGTGTGTTTTATTTTTTCTTTGTGGAAACCCTAATTTTTTAAGGCGCGCTATTGTTGAGCAAAAACTAAAAGGAGTTGTCCCACCAATTGTATTGCACATATCATGCCATTCGGTTAACCTCTTAGGAAAATTTCTAAAATTTTTTATTATTTTTTTCTTAGTTTTAGTCCTTTTTTAATTATTAAGTGCTCTATATGTACATATAGAATTTTGTGAATAAACTGTAAGTTTATTTTGATAGTAATTGATTTTAAATTATCTAATTTTAGACTACTTAGCTCAATATATTACACTGTAAATAGATTTAAGATGTAACCTGTTGTAATTCAGTGTAGCAGATTAAACTAGTTTTCACACTTAAAGAGCCTAAATACAAGCATTTTCATTATATATTTGTTAAGTTTCTTTAGTTTTACTTACATTCAATAAAATGTGCAAATTGAGTCTTTTATTAACCTTAAAGGCCGAATGAGGCCTAAGGGAGACCTAACGTACTTTGTAAGTGTGCAGGAGACCATTAGAAGGCATTTTAGGTTGATACTAGAAGCTATGTCGTAACATGAGAGGTCTGATGTCACAAAATATGGAACAAAATGAAAAAAACTCAAGTCTACATTCAATGTCGCGACATAACCTTGCAGATGGCTATAAAGGAGCATATTGGTTGCTATGTCGTGACACAAGTCCTAATATGTCGTGACATCGACTCTAGAACGAAACTTAAACACGAAGTAGGGGCGTTTTGGTCCACACAACCAAACTTAAAGCTCTAGGACGTTAGCTGACCTAGGGTTAAGGATGACGGCCACCTAAAGGATATAAATAGGCTCATTTGGCACATGTTAAAGACACTTTTCATCAACCTAGTTTCTTTCTTTAGATTTAGTTTCATTTACTTTCTTAGGTTTCTAAAGTTTAGTTTATTTGTTCACTATTTTCTTTCATGAGATCTAGATTGTGGAATCATTCAATTCTATGGATTTACACTTAAAATCAATACAATCAGGCTTATTCATTTACTCTATCTTGTCGATTTAGTTAGCAGGCTATCTCTTTACATTGTTATATATTGTTTATTTACGCCATGAGGAACTAATCCTTCTATGGGGAATTAGCGAGTGGAGGTATGATTTGCTAACTATTTTTCAGGGTTACTAAGCGGATTAGCTATTTGGGAAAGGGAGAACATGAAACAAACCCTAGGCTTGACAACCTCAGGAAGTCATCAATGTGGGAATTAAACCAAAATTGGTATTGCCCATCCGTGAACACCTTAACCCCAAACCAGAATGGACTGTGAGGTTGAAAAATAAGTAGTTCTTATTGACTCGTTATGTTAGTGGAAGATCAGAAGATCCTACTAGGGTAACGACTAGTTGATTGATGAGAAACCCGAAACAATAGTTGATGGAGATTGTGTAAAAGCCCAATTTTTAGTGGTGTTAGAAATAGTGGTTTTCAGACCACAAATTCGACGAGTAAGTTCATATAATTGGTATAAAAATTATATGAGTTAATAGTAATTTTTATATTGGATTTTGATTTGATGATTTTAAATAATTGCATTAAAAGTTAATCTAAGTGATTGGGTTCAAAAGTCAAGTGGTTATTGAAAATGAGGTATTAGGACCTCGTTTCCGTAATATAAAGTCATAAATAATTTTATTAAATATTTACAATGTTGTATTATATGTTAATTGAAGTTTAGCCCGATAATTTTGATGATTTAATGCTTAATTAAGGTAAAAGGATTAAATTGTAAAAAAGATAAAAGTTAATCGCTATAGATTTAAAATAGTAAAAGGACCAAAATGGTACTTAAACCACAGTCAAAAAGTACAAACGGTGGTGGATATGATTAAATCCACTAACTTTGAGCTATTTTATCTTTTAGTCCTAATTAATTTAGGATAAAATTGAAAATTAAGTTTATTTAATTGGAATTTAATAAAATTGAAGAACCAATTGTGGAATTAAACCTCCTTGAATGGAAATTATACTATTAGAAGGGATAATGGATGGTATTAGGCTTATGAATGTTGTAAATTATGAGTAATTAGAAAGAAAAAAATAGTAAATTGGAAATTAAATGAAATTTAATAAAGAAAACAAGTTAAAATTATTTTTTAACTTATCATCTTCTTCAATAAGAACTGAAAAACCTAGAAGCCATGGGAGGAAGCTTTGGTCAACATTAGTACTTCGATTTAGGAGGCAAACCTCGCCCGTTTTTAGTAATTTTCTAGTTTTTGAGCCCGTATTAGCTTAATATGTAACTCCCCAAATTTTGGGCCTAGACGTATTGGGCCTTGTGTATAGATCAGTAAGGAGGCTATACATAAGTATTTAATTGTGTAAGGAAATGACACAATTAAATGTCTGCTTCAATGGCTAAGTGATTTGGGTATGTATGGGGTGTGTGAGAAGATTGGGTTCAAGTCTTGGCTCTTGCAAAATTTTTAGTTTTCTCTTAAATGAACTTGGCCACTGGAACATGGGCCTTATTAGTATTAATGCTTACTTTATGACACGAGAGGAGCTTGTGGCTTAGTGGTAAGTGGCGTGAAATGGCAGATGTGAGAACTTGGGTTTGAATCCCTTGGCATGCAAAAGAATATTTATTTTATATCCTTGTGGTGATAGAGGTAGAGTTTGACTGAAACTCTGTTAAGGTGGTTGTGGAATTGGTCAAGGGAGGAGATCAAGGGATATGATAACGTTGGTAAGGTTATGAAGGAGATTTAGGAGGAGAAAATCAAGAAAATTCAAAAGTTGGTGTGGTGTAGCGGATAAGGAGTCTTGGGCATGCAAATTCGGCTAGGGAGTTTCTAAGTGCTTTTCTCTGCTCTTTGTTCAGTTTTGGGGCATTTTTGTGTTGTTTTTGGGTGTGTCGAATTGTGACTTTTGGCAACCTTTAACACGTTTTCTTTCTTTTTTCCTTTTTGAGTAGCCGAATATAGCATTTCGAGTATTTCTCCTTTCGAGATTTGTTCTGTCCATTCTAGTGCCGACTCCTCCTCTTCACAACCTAGTTGAGTTGTTCTCTTTCTCATCTTTTCTTTCCTCTTACTATTAAATTAAGCCTTTGTCTAATTACTTGTTGCTTTCACCCTCTTCTTTGACTGAATATAGCTTTATCTCTCCCTCTTTATTTGATTTTCTCTTGGTTTCTTTTTAGACAAATACTCTCTTCATCTTTTAACTTCATTCCTTTTTATGTTTTCTTGCTATATACTCATATTGGTTAGGTGAATACCCTTCACCTTTTTGGCTAGCCATTTTCGGTTACTCTGCTATTAGGTGATTGGCTGAGTACTCTTCAGTTCTACTATTGCTCTGCTAGTTCGGTCCTCATAAGATTTCCTGACAAATGGTAAGGGTTTAAGTTATGGTACCTTTCATTCTTCTAAGCTGAATGTTGCTTTTATGTTGATGAGATAGTAGTTGATCCTATCTAACAAGGTCTATTTATAATCCAGATTCTAGGCAAGGCATGTGATCAATTTCGGGTCTGTGATCTTAGAGGATTAAGTTAATTAAAGTAAGGTGGTGTACTTTTGGGCTAAAGGTTAAAAAGTGGTTAACGTGAATCGTTAGTTAATTAACGAAGGTCTTGTTGAGTGTAGGTTCGGTGTACGTGGAAATCTTCGCGCGTCTCATTAACCAAGTGTGTAACCACACTATCTCCGCTAAGAATCGGCAAAAGCTGAAACTTTGGCATTTGAGTCCTCACGTGCGTGCGATCGCTCGTGTAGAAAAATCGAGCCCACAACCGAGGGCAGTAGACTGAAGAGGCCACTACGAGTGTTCTCGTGCACTTGGGTCGTTATGGGCCTCATTGGGCTGAAATGGGCCATGTCGGCCCAATGGGCTTATAGGCCCACACGGATAAATTTTACAAAAAGTGGTAGAAACTAGATTGGGCTATGTAGGTCACATAGCTGTGTTTTAATTTGGGCCAAATAGGCTACACGAGCGTGCGGGACCCATTTGGGCCAAAAATTGGGCTTTGAGCCCATTTACAATATTTCGACCAAATAGATTATCTATGTCGGTCAAGGCGACTGTAGGCCTTCGGAAAGGTCGTTAACTCTATTGAGACCTCTAATGAGTAAAATGACTGAAATACCCCTAGCGAGTAAAACGATTGAAATATCCCTAGGGAGTAAAATGACTGAAATACCCATATAGGGTAAAATGACTGCAATACCCTTGTAGGGTAAAATGACCGTAATACCCCTGTAGGGTAAAATAACCGTAATGCCCTTGTAGGGTAAAATTGATCGTATACCCTTGTAGGGTAAATTGACCGTAATACCCCTATAGGATGAAATGACCGTAATACCTCTGTAGGGTAAAACGATCGTAATGCCCCTGTAGGGTAAAATGATCGTAATATCCTTATAAGGTAAAATGATCGTAATACCCATGCAGGTAAAATAATCATAATACCCCTGTAGGGTAAAATGATCGTAATGCCCCTATAGGGTAAAATGATCGTAATGCCTCTGTAGGGTAAATTGAACGTAATACCCCTGTAGGGTAAAATGACCGTAATGCCCCTATAGGGTAAAATGACCGTAATGCCCCTATAAGGTAAAATGACCATAATGCCTCTGTAGGTAAAATGATTGTAATACCTCTATTAGGTGAATTGACCGATATACCTCCAAAGGGTAAAATGATTATTTTGCCCCTCGAGGGTAAATGATTGATTTGTCTGTGATGTAAATGATTGATTTGTCTGTGACGTAAATGACTGATCTATCTATGATTTAAATGACTAATTTTTCTGCGATTTGTATGACTGATTCTGAGCATGGCATTTTGCATAGACGACATATTACATGGGGTTGGGATACTATTATAGAGGAAGTATTGTACTAGGGACTCTGCCACAATCATTTTTCTGGTGGCTTTGCCACATATATTGTTACTGGTAGCTTTGCTGCGATACCATTACTGGCAGCTTTGTTGCGATGCTACAGATGGCTGTGTGCCGGTCATATCACTGCTACTGATGGCTTTGTGCCGATCATATTACCATTACTGATGGCTGTGTGCCGATCATATTACTACTATCGATGGCTTTGTGCCAATCATATTATTGTACCCATGGCGTTATAGCTATCCTATTTACGTCTCTTAGCCATTCTAATTACTGGCAACTTTGCTGCGATACTGATTAGTGCCGCAACCAGTGCTGATATTGGTATGTTGGCTGGGTGGGTCGATTTTATCCCCACATGGTGTGTTGTTTGGTATGGGTGGTGTGTTGGTTGGATTGGGATGGGTTGAATGATCGCATTGTCGCATTTCTGTTACTAATATTTTCATTGTATTGGGCTTAGGCCCACATGTATTCCGTTTCTGATTCTAATACTGTAATGGGCTAAGACCCACACTGCACTATTACGATTTTGGGTTAAAGCCCAAAGTGTTCTGTTACTTTGGGTTACTGCATATATTACTGAAAAGACCCACACTACACTATTACGATTTTGGGTTACTACATATATTATTGGCTGAATGATAGGGGATTACACACTGATTTTTCATAAACTCACCTTTTCTTTTAACTATACAGGTAATCCCCAGCCTTAGATGATTTGGAGCTGCGAGGGACTCGGAGTTGGCCACACGTTCGCTGATGGTTGTTTTAGACTTATATATTTCTTTTATATTGGGCTATTGATTTTGGTGATAAGGCCTTTGGCGAATTTAATTTTCTTTTTGATTGGGTTTTTAATTTCTTATTTTGAACTGCCAACCTGATACAAACAAGTTTAAAAAAATAATAACTATTTTGAAAATAAACACGTATTTTGAAACTGCACGATGAATTTAATTAGAGTATCTTCTGCAAATTTTAATTAACTAAGAAATAAACAATAACAAACATGGAAATCATTTTAATAAGTGATTTTTTAAACTTAATAACTTTATTTGCCAAAATTTTTCTCAAGTAATAAAAACTAAATGGTTTTTTACTTAAAAATGATTTTCTATCAACAAGCCTTGATTTTGAAATACTTCGATGTGACACGTCAGATTCGGTTGAAATGTCTAGGCCGTGTAACAGTCTGAATTTGACCCTAATCGAAACGGTGGTTTCGAGACCACGAATCCAAGTCTAAAAAGTATTTAAATATTATTTTCTGTGTTATTTATATGTGAATTAGTATGTGTGAAAGTTTCGTATAAAGATATAATTGTTTGTATGCTTAATTAAATAAAAGAACTTAATCGCGTAAAAGGTAAAAGTTATAAACTATAGTGAAAAGTGCTTAGTTGATAGTGGCTTTTTAATATGAAGTCCTTAAAGGGAAAATAGCCCATTTTTAATGGTAGTGGACGGCTAAGGTCACCAATACCCTTATTATATATGTTAAAAATTATTTTAGGAAAAGGTTAAAATAGTAAAATAAATATACCTTATAATATTTGATATAATAACAAAAAAATAAAGCCATTTGTTCATGCTTTCTTCATCGAGTATCAAAGAAAAGAAAAAAAAGGAAATCCTAAGCTACATTTGGCACTTTGAAACTTTAATTTAGGTATGTCTTTTGTTTGATTTTTGATAATTTCTACGTTTTTTAGATCGTTGCTTAGAAATATTTAAGACCCATGCTTTAAT
Source organism: Gossypium rotundifolium (assembly GCA_025506655.1). Classification (NCBI taxonomy): domain Eukaryota; kingdom Viridiplantae; phylum Streptophyta; class Magnoliopsida; order Malvales; family Malvaceae; genus Gossypium; species Gossypium rotundifolium. Next base: position 94,748,106 of record CP106732.1, on the reverse strand, counting down.
TTTTGAGTTTGATAAATATTTTGAGTTGAGCCATTGTAGATAGTTGGTTGTTTAAGGATGAATTATAAAATATATGTGTTAGATTAATATGTTTTGTTTTTGTATTTTTGATGAATTTGAGTATTTTGGGCTAAATTGCAAAAATATATTTTGAGGGACTAAAATGTGAAATAAATGAAATGTATGGACTTGTATGAGTACTATGGATATTTGACCCTTAAGATATTTGTTCAAATTGTGTGTATTTTGTGTTTTATGCAAATAGGACTAAATTGTAAAAGTGTGCAACATTAGGGGCAAAATGGTAATTTTCCCATTTATGAGTTTTAGGACTAAATTGAATGTAAATGTGTTTGAATAAGATTAATTTAAACATGTTTAGATCAAGAACAAAAGAAAAGCAGACTTGGATCAAGGAAGCGAAAATAATCGAATAGCCGGTTTTTGTCGTCCGACGATATTCAAGTTAAGTCTCTAAGCAAATAACTATCGTAAATAGTATATGTTGAAAATTGGAATCATTGTAACTATATATGAATTAGCCGAATTTGGCTAAGTATAATATTTCATTTGGTTAAGTTATTTGAGTGATATGTGCTATTTGAATGTTCGTTCAATGAATTCAAATTGAGTAAAAGATTTGATATATGAAATGAGTCAGGTGAGACAACTTAAAGTATTACTATTAAGGCTTTGAGCCTAGCAAGCCTTGGGTTGGTGAACTTATCGGGCTTTATGCCTAACAGGCTTATTACCGATGAATGATTATCAAACCTTGGGTCTAGCAGGCTTAGGGCCGGTGTATGATTCAGGCTTATGCCTAGCAGGTTTTATACCGCTGATTTATAATATGAGCTTATGCTTACGAAATGATTGAGTTAAGGTGGCAATTGAACAAGCTAAAGCTTATTTAAATGAATTAGATTATTCAGCCATAAGGTATGTATTGACATAAGTATATGTTATATGTGATGCTTATTGAACAAGAATTTGATAAAAAATGTGTTTGTGTATTAGGCATTTTGGATATGTGGATAAAATGATATTGAGTTAATTTTTTTACTTGAAAACATGAGAGTATTAAATGGATGTATGAGTATTTATACATATATAAGTTCACCATGTGGTAATTTTATATATATGTATGCATTCGGCTATGTGAAAATTTTATGTATATACTTTCGATTATGTGAAATTATTTGTATAAATATATATACACTCGATTGTATGTAATTAAGTTGTACATGGCACTTATTAAATTGGTTGTATCGTAAACATATTTAATTATATGGAATTGATAGGTGATAACTAAATTACCTTGTAAGGAGGGTGGTATTGGCTATGATGACGCAAATTGTGCTATATAATTATACTAAGGTTATAAAATGATTGGTTTATAATATTGAATGTTTGATTATGTAGTTATATTTGCTTAAGACTAAGTTAGCTTACTCTGTGTGTTTGTCACTCTGTTTTATAGATTTTGGTCAAGCTACGAGCTCAGAGGGGGATCGTCAATGAAGTTATTCACATTATTGACTTACTTGGTACTTTAAAGTTTGGATTTTGCACATAAGGCATGTATAGGCTAGAATTTTATTTTAATCTAATAAGTTTTGTTCTTATATATATATATATATATATATGCATAGCCATGTGAAAATGGCTAAATGGTGGTACTTTAGTCTTAGAAGTATACGGCCATGGTGTTTGCTTATTATATTTGCTTATTTACTAGGGTAAGTATGCTTGTGATGATAGTAGGGTGGAATGTCATTTTGTCTATCCATGGTTTATTAAATTATAGATGGAAATGTTTTTGATAAATAGTTGATCTTACTTATATGATTCGAATGGTAAGGTTGGCTATGTTTCATGAAAGATTGGATTAATAATTTAATTGATGTAAGGTGTGTTAATATTAAGCCAAAAGAATTTGTTAGCCGAATGATGTGTTAAGTATATTAAGAAAATGAATCATGAATCAATATTGTGGATCATTCATTTTGGTATATGACATATTCGGCTAGGTGTTGAAACCTTATGTTATGTATTTTAGATTGGCATATTCGCAGATGGTACAAATATGTGCATGTACATCTAGTTTGAGTTTAGATGTTTCGGACTAGGAAAGACATATTTTGTATAGTTGGGTGCGAGTATGTTATTCTAGATGTTTTGATCTATGTTTTTTATGGTTGTACGAGCAATTGGTATATTTTGAACATGGTTAAATGAAATCTTATACAAAAATATATGTATGTCTAGTTTTAGTATTTGGCAAGTTGCTTTAGTAGATTATAAATAAGCATGAGCATGTTTGAATATTGAATTTAAATTGACCTCATGAAATGCAACCTTTGGATTTGATGAAATTTTATTTTAGATAAGAATTGGATAATGGATCTAAAATATATTCGAGATGGTTTAAGCATACTATAATAATGTATTATATTTCACAACGCTTTCAGTTTTAACTATATGAGCAGAAAATTTTGGTTATGGTTTGTGCTATGTTCGGTAATGCCTTATAATCCCTAATCCGATGACAGATATGATTTTAGGGTGTTAACTTTGATTGGTATCAGAGCTTACAATTTAGTCGATTCTAGGACTACCGTAGCACGTGTGAGTCTAGCTATACATGCCTTAAATTATAATGCGATAGTGTGATGACTTCTGACATCTGAATTGTGTTTTTATATAGTAAATGGATCCCGATAGAGCTATAGCTGATGATGTCGAGAGCGTAGTGCCTAATCCCACGCATGGGACAACGCCAATAGAATCTCAACCTATCTCGAGTAGCCATGAGGGGGAGGCCAAGCAAGCCTTCTATCAAATGATGAACGATTGGTTTACTCAATATATCAGGACTAATCCGGCTGTGCAATAATCCATCTCTGATACCTATGGTACCTCCGATGATAGATCCGATGAGATTTAGCAGGCCTCTTGTAGATAAAATCAGGAAACATGGGGCTGAAGATTTTAAAGCTAATGATGATGTTGATGCAGAACGAGATGAGCTGTGGCTTGATAATACTATCCGTGTGTTTGACGAGCTATCATGTACTCCGGATGAATGCTTAAAATGTGTTAAATCTTTACTATGGGACACCGCATATCACTGGTGGAATACACTAGTATCAGTGGTCCCAAAAGAGAAGGTGACCTGGGAATTCTTTCGACTGAGTTAGGTGACCAGACTGAGTTTCGTGAGAAATATATTAGTCAGAGATTCATCGACCAAAAATGTAAAGAATTTCTGGAATTGAAATACGATCGCGTGACTGAGTATGAACGAAAATTTGCGAGATTAAGCCGATATGCTCGTGAATGTGTTTCAAACGAGGCTATCATGTGTAAAAGTTCAAAGATGGTTTGAATGAAGACATTATGTTGTTGGTCGGCATACTTGAGATCAAAGAGTTTGTGGTACTTGTTGAACGAGCTTGTAAAGTCGAAGAGCTTGGAAAAGAGAAAATAAAAGCTGAATTTCAAGCTAGAGGCATTCGTAAAAGTTCATCGAGTAAGACCTTTCATTCAGTATCAAAGAAGTTCAGAGATGAACCCAGTCGACATAAAGCTACTTCAGACTTTTCTAGACGAGACCGAGATTGACCTCCTGTGGGTTCTCGAGCCACTTCGATTGCTAGCGTTGGTAATGTTCAGCAGAATTGGGTTGAGTGCAAGCATTGTGGAAAATGGCATCCTGGGAGTTGTAGATTGCATGATCGGTCCTGTTTTAAATTTGGATCGATAGATCATTTTATTCAGGTGTGCCCGATGTTAGTCGAGAAAAATACTGTTCAGAATACGAGATCGAGCAATGTATCAATGCATGGCAGACCACCCAGGTATTCAGTAAATGTAGGTGGCAGTTAGAGAGGAACAAAGGATACTGCGGTTCTATTAGAGGCTCGTACACATGCTAGAGCATATGCTATACGCGCCCAGGAGGATGCTTCTTCCCTAGATGTTGTTATCGGTACTTTCACTCTTTATGATACTACTATTATTGCGTTGATCGATCCTGGTTTGACTCAATCTTATATGTGTGAAACATTAGTATCCAGTATGACTCTGCCTATTGAGTCTATTGAGTTTGTGATTCAAGTATCAAACCCTTAAGTCGGTGCGTTTTGGTTGACAAAGTGTGTAAAAGTTGCCCTATTGATGATTTGGGATTCATGTTTCCCAGCCGATTTGATGTTGTTGCCTTTTGATGAATTCGATATAATTCTGGGAATGGACTGGTTGACTTTGCATGATGCTGTTGTTAATTGCAAAAGAAAGACCATTGATTTGAGATGTCAGAATGGTGAAATTATCCAGATTGAATCTAATGATCTGAATGGGTTACCAGTAGTAATATCTTCGATGTTAGCTCAAAAAATATATGAGAAACGGGTATGAAGCTTACTTTGTTTATGTGCTTGATAGTAAAGAGACTGAAAAGAAGATTGAACCCATACCAGTCGTGTGCGGGTAGCCAGATGTGTTTCCTAAAGAATTACTGGGTTTGCCACCTATTCGGGAGGTAGAGTTTGGTATTGAATTAGTACAGGGGACGACTCCGATTTTGATAGCTCCGTACTGGATGGCACCTACAAAATTAAAAGAGTTGAAAGACAGTTGCAAGAGTTAACAGATAAGGGCGTTGCATGAATGAGTTTCTCTCCTTAGGGTGCACCAGTTTTATTTGTGAAAAAGAATGATGGGACTATACGAATGCACATTGATTACCAACAGCTAAATAAGGTGACTATAAAGAATAAATACCTGTTGCCACGGATTGATGACTTGTTTGATTAGTTAAAAGGGGCTTCAGTATTTTCAAAGATAGACTTGGGATCGGGTTATTATCGATTCTTGAGTCGAGATTTCGATGTCTGAAAAGACCTTTTGAATGAGGTACGGACACTATGAGTTTTTGGTTATGCCTTTCGGACTTACTAATTCACCTGCTGTTTTTATGGATCTGATGAATCAAATTTTCAGTCAGTATTTGGATTGGTTTGTAGTAGTGTTTATAGATGATATTCTGATTTACTCTAGAGATAAAACCGAGCATGTTGAACATTTGAGGCTTGTGCTACAAACTTTGTAAGATGTGGGTTCTGGTTGAGTGAAGTCAATTTTCTAGGCCACGCTGTTTCAGCATCAGGCATTCAGGTTGATCTGAATAAAATATCGGATATATTTGATTGGAAACCACCGAAAAATATTTTTGAAATTCAAAGTTTTCTAGGGCTTGCCGGTTACTACATACGATTTGTGAAAGGTTTTTCTATGATAGCTACACCGTTGACAAAGCTATTATAGAAAGATGTTAAGTTTGAATGGTCGAAAAAGTGTCAGAAAAGTTTCGATCAGTTGAAAGCTCTTTTAACCGAAGCTCCAGTGTTAGTCAAGCCTGAATCGGGTAAATAATTTGTTCTTTATAGTGATACATCTTTGAATGGTTTGGGTTGCGTTTTGATGCAGGAAGGCAAAGTCGTAGCTTATGCTTCGAGACAATTGAAGCCACATGAAAGAAATTACCCAACACATGATTTAGATCTAGCAGCTATTGTGTTCGCGTTAAAGATTTGGCGTCATTATCTATTTGGTGAGAAATATCATGTTTATTCAGCTCACAAGAGTTTGAAGTATTTGATGACACATAGAGATTTGAACCTGAGACAACGTAGATGGTTAGAGCTGTTGAAAGATTACGAGTTAGTGATTGACTATCATTCGGGAAAGGCTAATGTTATTACGGATGCTTTAAGTCGAAAGTCATTATTTACTCTTAGTGCATTGAACTCGCATGTGGTTATGTCTGATGATGGTTCGATAGTAGCCGAATTAAAATCAAGACCGTTGTTTATTCAACAAGTTAGTGATGCTCAGAAAGTTGATAAAGATTTGTTGGCAAAACGAGTTCAGTGTGAAAGTAATGTTGAGTCAGAGTTTTGAATTGATGAGAATGACTGCTTGAAGTTCAAAGGCCTAATATGTGTTCTGAGGAATTCGGATTTGATTCAGACAATATTAAATAAAGCTCATAATAGCCGATTTTCTGTTTATTCGGGTAGCACGAAAATGTATAACGATTTAAAACAGTTCTATTGGTGGCCTGGTATGAAACGGGACATATCTAAATTTGTCTCGAAGTGCTTAGTTTGTCAACAAATACAGGCCAAACATCAGGTGCCTTCTTGGTTACTTCAGCCGATCATGATACCTGAATGGAAATGGGAGAGAATCACTATGGATTTTGTATTTGGTTTGCCTGTGACACGTGGAAAGAAAGATGCAATTTGGGTTATAGTGGATAGGCTGACCAAATCAGCTCACTTTGTTCCAGTTCAACGGATTATTCGCTCGATAAGCTTGCTGAGTTGTATTATCTCAAATTTTCATAAACTCACCTTTTCTTTTAACTATACAGGTAATCCCCACCTTAGATGATTTGGAGCTGCGAGGGACTCGGAGTTGGCCACACGTTCGCTGATGGTTGTTTTAGACTTATATATTTCTTTTATATTGGGCTATTGATTTTGGTGATAAGGCCTTTGGCGAATTTAATTTTCTTTTTGATTGGGTTTTAATTTCTTATTTTGAGCGCCAACTTGATACAAACAAGTTTAAAAAATAATAACTATTTTGAAAATAAACACGTATTTTGAAGCGCACGATGAATTTAATTAGAGTATCTTACGCAAATTTTAATTAACTAAGAAATAAACAATAACAAACATGGAAATCATTTTAATAAGTGATTTTTAAACTTAATAACTTTATTTGCCAAAATTTTCTCAAGTAATAAAAACTAAATGGTTTTTACTTAAAATGATTTTCTATCAACAAGCCTTGATTTTGAAATACTTGATGTGACACGTCGATTCGGTTGAAATGTCAGGCGGTATATGATCGAATTTGACCCTAATCGAAGCGGTAGTTTGAGACCACGAATCAAGTCTAAAAAGTATTTAAATATTATTTTACGTGTTATTTATATGTGAATTAGTATGTGTGAAAGTTTAGTATAAAGATATAATTGTTTGTATGCTTAATTAAATAAAAGAACTTAATCGCGTAAAAGGTAAAAGTTATAAACTATAGTGAAAAGTGCTTAGTTGATAGTGGCTTTTTAATATGAAGTCCTTAAAGGGAAAATAGCCCATTTTTAATGGTAGTGGACGGCTAAGGTCACCAATACCCTTATTATATATGTTAAAAATTATTTTAGGAAAAGGTTAAAATAGTAAAATAAATATACCTTATAATATTTGATATAATAACAAAAAAATAAAGCCATTTGTTCATGCTTTCTTCATCGAGTATCAAAGAAAAGGAAAAAAAAAGGAAATCCTAAGCTACATTTGGCACTTTGAAACTTTAATTTAGGTATGTCTTTTGTTTGATTTTTGATAATTTCTACGTTTTTTAGATCGTTGCTTAGAAATATTTAAGACCCATGCTTTAATTTTTGAGTTTGATAAATATTTTGAGTTGAGCCATTGTAGATAGTTGGTTGTTTAAGGATGAATTATAAAATATATGTGTTAGATTAATATGTTTTGTTTTTGTATTTTTGATGAATTTGAGTATTTTGGGCTAAATTGCAAAAATATATTTTGAGGGACTAAAATGTGAAATAAATGAAATGTATGGACTTGTATGAGTACTATGGATATTTGACCCTTAAGATATTTGTTCAAATTGTGTGTATTTTGTGTTTTATGCAAATAGGACTAAATTGTAAAAGTGTGCAACATTAGGGGCAAAATGGTAATTTTCCCATTTATGAGTTTTAGGACTAAATTGAATGTAAATGTGTGTGAATGAGATTAATTTAAACACGTTTAGATCAAGAACAAAAGAAAACAGACTTGGATCAAGGAAAAGCGAAAATAATCGAATAGCCGGTTTTTGTCGTCCGACGATATTCAAGTTAAGTCTCTAAGCAAATAACTATCGTAAATAGTATATGTTGAAAATTGGAATCATTGTAACTATATATGAATTAGCCGAATTTGGCTAAGTATAATATTTCATTTGGTTAAGTTATTTGAGTGATATGTGCTATTTGAATGTTCGTTCAATGAATTCAAATTGAGTAAAAGATTTGATATATGAAATGAGTCAGGTGAGACAACTTAAAGTATTACTATTAAGGCTTTGAGCCTAGCAAGCCTTGGTTGGTGAACTTATCGGGCTTTATGCCTAACGGCTTATTACCGATGAATGATTATCAAACCTTGGGTCTAGCGGGCTTAGGGCGGTGTATGATTCGAGCTTATGCCTAGCGTGTTTTATCTGCATTTGTTTTATAATACGAGCTTATGCTTACGAAATGATTGAGTTAAGGTGGCAATTGAACAAGCTAAAGCTTATTTAAATGAGATTATTCAGCCATAAGGTATGTATTGACATAAGTATATGTTATATGTGATGCTTATTGAACAAGAATTTGATAAAAAATGTGTTTGTGTATTAGGCATTTTGGATATGTGGATAAAATGATATTGAGTTAATATTTTTTACTTGAAAACATAAACTCACCTTTTCTTGGTTATGGTTTGTGCTATGTTTGGTAATGCCTTATAATCCCTAATCCGACGACGGATACAGGTTAGGGTGTTACAGGCCAATTTTGGGGTGTTATATTTTGTGGTATTAGAGCCCAGTTGCAAAACTCGGCTGTGGAATGGGTTTTTTTGGATTTCAATAAGTTATTTTTTTCAGTATGTGAAGTTTTTGAGATATTTCTTTTGTAAAGTGTGGCACACCGAGTCTCTAGCGCCGAATCTGTAAGTTTTCTGAATACTTTTATCTGTTTAGAAACTAAAATACAGTAAGTTAAGAAGTACTATTGCTACTTTAGAAATTAGACCATACCACTCTCGATAGAGCAAACTGAAACTATAGGGGACTGAAGTTATATTGAGCCTACGACACCAAAAAAAACTCTAAACTGCTATTGCTCATAAAACATATGTTTAATTACTGGACCTGTAAACAAATATCCATAAAATTTCCAATTTTGATAATACATATAGCATTAATGAGCACAAAGAACGAGGTACAATGGGTTGTGGTGGAGGCCGTAAATGTGCTGTAGTTGGGTCCTCATCTCCGGCCATATACCTAAATTGGTATCAGAGTGCGCAGCAGGAGCGTAGCGGTATAGTCTATATATGTGACCATTTTGATAGTTGGAAATTTTGAGGACGAGATTTCTTTAAAAGGGGTAGAATTGTAACACCTCAAATTTTGGGCCTATAAGTATTGGGCCTTGTGTATGGATCAGTAAGGACGTTGTACATAAGTATTTAATTGTCCAAGGAAATGGCACAATTAAATGTCTGCTTCAATGGCTAAGTGATTTGGGTGTGTGTGGGTGTGTGTGAGAAGCTTGGGATCAAGTCTTGGATCTTGCAGAATTTTTAGTTTTCTCTTAAATGAATCTGGACACTGGCACTTAGGCCTTATTAGTATTAATGCTTGTTTTATGACACAAGAGGAGGTTGTGGCTTAGTGGCAAGTGGCGTGAAATGGAAGATTTGAGAACTTGGGTTTGAATCCCTTGGAATGCAAAGGAGTATTTATTTTATATCCTTGTGGTGTTAGAGGTAAAGTTTGACTGAAACATTGTTGAGGTGGTTGTGGAATTGGTCAAGGGAGGAGATCAAGGGATATGATAATGTTGGTAAGGTTATGGAGGAGATTTAGGAGGAGAAAATCAAGGAAAATCAAAAGTTGGTGTGGTGTACCAAAACAAGAAGTCTTGTGCATGCAAATTCAGCTCGGGGGTTTCTAAGTGCTTTTCTTTGCTCTTTGTTCGATTTTAGGGCATTATTGTGTTGTTTTTGTGTGTGCTGAATTGTGACTTTTGGCAACCTTTAGCACATTTTCTTTCTTTTTCCTTTTCGATTAGTGAATATTGCATTTCGAGCATTTCTCCTTTCAAATTTTGTTCTGTCCATACTAGTGCCGACTCCTCCTCTTCACAACCTAGTTGAGTTGTTCTCTTTCTCATCTTTTCTTTCCTCTTACTATTCAATTAAGCTTTTGTCAAATTACGTGTTGCTTTCACCCTCTTCTTTGACCTAATATAGCTTCATCTCTCCCTCTCTATTTGATTTTCTCTTGGTTTCTTTTCTAGTTGAATACTCTCTTCATCTTTTAGCTTCATTCCTTTTTCTGTTTTCTTGCTATATACTCATATTGGTTAGGCTGAATACCTTTCACCTTTTTGGCTAGCCATTTTCGGTTATTCTGCTATTAGGGGGCTGGCTGAGTACTCTTTGTTTCTACTGTTGCTTTGCTAGTTCAGTCCTCATAAGATTTCCTGACAAACAGAAAAGGTTTAAGTTATGATACCTTTCGTTCTTCTAATCTGAATGTTGCCTTTATGTTTATGAGATAGTAGTTGATCCTATCTAACAAGGTCTGTTTATAATCTAGATTCTGGGCAAGGTGTGTGATCAATTTCGATTTAGCGATCTTAGAGGATTAAGTTAATCAAGGTAAGGTGGTGTACTTTTAGGCTAAAGGTTAAAAAGTGGTTAACGTGAATCGTTGGTTAATTAACTGAAGGTCTTGTTGAGTGTAGGTTTGGTGTATGTGGAAGTCTTTGCGCGTCTCGTTAACCAGGTGTGTAATCACACTATCTCCGCTAAGAATCGGGAAAAGCCAAAACTTCAGCATTTAAGGCCTCATGAGCGTGCGACACTCGTGTAGAAAAATTGAGCCCACAACCGAGGGTGGTAGACTGAAGAGGCCATTACGAGTTTTCTCATGCACTTGGGTTGTTATTGTGCTCGTTGGGCCGAAATGGGTCATATGGGCCCAATGGGCTCGTGGGCCCACACAGATAAAATTTATGAAAAGTGGCAAAAATTGTATTGGGCTATGTAGGTCACATAGCCGTTTTGAATTTGGGCCAAATGGGCCATACGAACGTGTGGGCCCATTTGGGCTGAAAATTAGACTTTGAGCCCATTTATACTGTTTCGACCAAATGGATTATCTATGTCGCTCGAGGCGATTGTAGGCCTTCGAAAAGGTCGTTAACTGTACCGAGACCCCTAATGAGTAAAATGATTGAAATACCCCTAGAGAGTAAAATGACTAAAATACCCCTAGGGAGTAAAATGACCAAAATACGCCTAATGAGAAAAATGACTAAAATACCCTTAGGGAGTAAAATGACCGTAATGCCCCTGTAGGGTAAAATAAAAGTAATACCCCTGTAGGGTAAAATGATCGTAATGCCCTTGTACGGTAAAATGATCGTAATACCCCTATAGGGAAAAATGACCATAATGCCCCTATAGGGAAAAATGACCGTAATACCCCTACAGGGAAAAATGACCATAATACCCCTGTAGGGTAAAATGACCTTAATGCCCTTGTAGGATAAAATGATCGTAATGCCCTGGTCGGGTAAAATGACCGTAATGCCCTTATAGGATAAAATGACCTTAATACCCCTGTAGGGTAAAATGACCGTAATGCCCCTATAGGGTAAAATAACCGTAATGCCCCTGTAATGTAAAACGATCGTAATGCCCTTATAGGGTAAAATGATCGTAATACCCCTGTAGGGTAAAATGACTATAATACCCTTGTTAGGCAAATGAACCGATATACCCCCGAAGGGTAAAATGACTATTTTGCCCCTCGAGGGTAAATGATTGATTTGTTTGCGATGTAAATGATTAATTTTTTTATGACGTAAATGATTGATCTGTCTGTGATTTAAATGACTGATTTGTCTGTGATTTGTATGACTAGTTCTGAGCATGGCATTTTGCATACACGGCATACTGCATGGGGTTGGGATACTATTATAGAGGAAGTACTGTACTGGTGGCTCTGCCACAATCACTGTTACTGGTGGCTTTGCCACATATATTGTTACTGGAAACTTTGTTGCGATACTGTTACTAGCAGCTTTGCTGCGACATTATTGCTGGCAGCTTTGATGCAATGCTACAGATGGCTGTGTGCCGATCACATCACTACTACTGATGGCTTTGAACCGATCATATTACCATTACTGATGGTTTTGTACTAATCATATTACCGTTACTGATGGCTGTGTGCCGGCCATATTACCGTTACTGATGGTATGATATTACCGTTATTGATGGCTATGTGTCGATCATATTACTACTATCGATGGCGTGGCAATCATATTATTGTACTCATGGCATTATAGCTATCCTGTTTACAGCTCTTAGCCATTCTGATTATTGGAAGCTTTGTTGTGACACTGATTAGTGCCGTAACCGGTACTGATATTGGTGTGTTGGCTAAGTGGGTCGATTTTATCCCCACATGGTACGTTGGTTGGTACGGGTGGTGTGTTGGTTGGATTGGGATAGGTTGCATGATTGCATTTTTGCATTTTTGTTACTGATACTACCACTGTATTGGGCTTAGGCCCACATGTATTATGTTTCTAATTCTAATGCTGTAATAGGCTAAGGCCCACACTACACTGTTACTATTTTGGGTTAAAGCCCATGTTGTTACATTCTTGAAAAGGGCTCGGGCCTGCATCATATCGCATATATTACTAATTGAATGATAGGGGATTACACACTGAGTTTTCATAAACTCACCCTTTCTTTTAACTGTATAGGTAATCCCCAGCCTTAGACGATTTAGAGCCACGAGGGACTCGGAGGTGGCCACATGTTCGCTGATGGTTGTTTTAGACTTATGTATTTCTTTTATATTGGGCTCTTGATTTTGGTAAAAAGGCCTTTGGCAGATTTAATTTTCTTTTTGAATGGGTTCTTAATTTCTTATTTTGAACTGCCAACCTGATACAAACAAGTTTAAAAAATAATAATAATTTTTTTGAAAACAAACATGCATTTTCAAACTGTAAGATGATTTTAAATAGAGTAGCTTCCGTAAATTTTAATTAACTACGAAATAAACGGTAACAAACATGAAAATCGTTTTAATATGCGATTTTTCAAACCTAATAACTTAATTTGCCAAAATTTTTCTCAAGAAATAAAAACTAAATGGGTTTTTACTTAAAAATGGTTTTCTATCAACAAGCCTTGATTTTGAAAGACTTCGATGTGACATGTCAGATTCGGTCGAAACGTCTAGGCCGGGTTTGGGGTGTTACATAATATAGCTAACCAAGGGATTAATTTTGTAAAATTCTCAATAATATGGATTGTGCTATTGATGAATTTAAGCTGTTCTTGAAGTTTCATGATAAATTATGAAGCTTGGTTTTTAAATAAGACTAATTTTCTAAAGTATTTTTTGGTAATTTTAATGTTTAAAGACTAAAATGTTAAAGTGATAAATTAAGGTGACTCAATGTGAAATAACATCATGTATGGGCTGTATAAAAATACAGAATAATTTAGCTGAAATGAGATTTGAATAAGAATGGTTAAATTGCATGTCTTGGGCTTAGGGACTAAATTGGATAAAATTAAAATATTTGGGGTAATTTTGTAAAAATTTTAAGAGGACTTAATTGCATAAAATGGATTAATTTTTCTATTAAAATTTTTTGAATTGAATGGAATTATTATTTTAGATCTGAAACGAGTGGAAACTAAGGAAAAGGAAAATTACTAAATCGCCCCTATACTTTGTCGTTGCTACAGTAAGTTCGTACAATTTAAATTTAGTATATTTTTAAATGTATTATATGCACATAATTGTTTAATTTTTGGATTATATTGATGTGTGTAATTGAAAATGAAACTAATGAATTGACAATGTCGATCACTGATTGATTTATTCTAGACCGTTGCTGCAAATCAATCCTGTAAGTTTGTTTGGTTTAATTATAATGTATTTAAATGCATATTAAATTAATTGAATTGTTTGGTTAATGAACTTGTAACACCTCTAACCCGTGTTCACTGTCGGAGTAGGGTTACGAGGTATTACCGATCAATAAACATCAATTAACATACATAATTCATACATTTATGTGTTCATACTCAAAGGCCATTCAATCATATTCATATTGTCCCTTATGAGGGCCTACGAGGCCTTAAACATGCCTTAGAAGGGGTTCAGGACTAAATAGATAACATATAAAATTCTCGAAAAAATTAGAAATTTTTCAAACATACAAGGGTTACATGCCCGTGTGAATAGGCCGTGTGCCTCACACGGCTCTAGAGACGCCGTGTGAATAGGCCGTGTGAAAACAGGGCATACATATTAACTTGGGTCACACGGCTAACCACACGCCTGTGTGTCTAGCCCGTGTGCCATTCGAAATGGCCACACATGCCCGTGTACCAGGCTGTGTGTTAGGCCGTGCCAATTCTGTAGGATATACTGGCTGCCTGTGTAAACAAAAATAGGCTATTTGCAAAGTCAATTTTCCACCCTTTTTGTACATACCTGAACAAGCTCAAATGACATCAATTTAAGACACAAATATGCAGCCAAAGTTCATCAACCAATACATAATCATACCATATTCATTTCAACTATTTCAATACTCAATTCCATATCATTTACCTATTCAAAAACCAAACAATATAACTTGCTTTTCTAAGCATAATTCACATGTATAATTAGCATAACTAATCCAAACATTCATAACTACTTCAATCCCATTCATTCATTATGGGTCTATTACCAAACATTAAAAGTAGAACTATTTGCACATTCACAAGCATCATTAAGTTCATCATTTTATGCCAACTTAAATGGCCAAATTACACATCTATCAAATATATCAAAATGACTCAAGCCTATACATGCCATATATCATATATAGATAGCTTCAAAAGTACCAAAATAGATGATCGATAGTGTGATGAAGTCTCTGACAATTTTCGAATCTGAGCTAGTTTCGATTATCTATAAGACAGGGAAAGAACACACAGAGTAAGCTTTAAAAGCTTAGTAAGCCATATACAAATAAAATTACCTCATGAAACAACATCATTTCCATCAAATATGCAAATTATGAAAATTCACATATAAACTCACAAACCTTTCCCAATGTATACATATCCAAGAACACATCTACATTCATCAAATACTTCCCTTTTTAATACTCGTATGAATCTCATACGTACTTGTATCACTTAATTTAACTACACATTCTTTCTCTTATTGACTTTGCCTGTTGAACCTTTCAGAATCATTAAGGATACCTAGAAATCACATATAGCTCGTACAATGCCATATCCTAGATATGGTCTTACATATCGATGCCAATAGCCCAGCTATCGTCTCACACGAAATCACATAATGATGCCAATGTCCCAAGCATGGTCTTACACGTAATTACATCTCGGTAATTATAATGTCATGACATTTAAATCCTATACTATTCCTAAGGTTCGCACGAGACTTTCGGATGTTGTAACTGAAACACCGTAAACCCGGTCCACGAGCCCTGACCGGATCTGGCATGCTCCTTGAGTAAAATGTTGCTAATCCTCGTTTGTCATCTTGGAAAAATTTGTGGTTTTGAAGATAATAAATTTGAGTTATGATCAATTTGAAAATCGTGATGTTTTTGAATTTTGTATTGAAACGTTGTTTTCATGTTTCAAAAATTACGAGTTAAAAGAAATGCCGAATTTTAGAGCTTGTTATTAATAACTTGAAAACCGTAGGTGTTTGGGTGTCAAAACAATTGAAGTTGTTTTACGAAAAATGTTTAATCATTTGTTTGATGTTGTTCGTATCATAATAAAAATTAAAATGCATAATCGAGATAGTTAAATAATAATGGCCTTATTACAAAAACAAAACCCGAATAAATCTCAAAAAAAAAACTTAATAAGAAAACGCGATAAGTTTATTCGAAAGAAACCAGAAAAGTGCTGAGCTGAGCATGGCCACCACTAAGTCCCTGCCGACCCAGTCCATCTACTGAGTATCATCTGCAAAATGTTAGCCCACAAAGGGTGAGTCAACAGACTCAGTGTGTAACAACCAACACAGACTCCCAAATGATTAAGGCATAATGAATCACACATGACAAGTATAGGCAATGATGCAACCCAAACCCACCTAGATATCCAACCTCTACATATCACCCGTACCTGCCAATCACACCGTGGGGATTACTAAATCGACCTTCCATCCGCTACACACCATCGAAGGCAGTCACTACAGTCAACTGCACATCGCCCTTATAATCATGGCATAGCCACCAGATAATGTGACAGAGTCACCAAATTCATAATATGTGACATAAGTCAACGGATAATGTTGTAAAAACCACCGAAACACTTCCCCTTTATTATTATCACCCATATGCCCATGCAACATACATATCATACAAATATCATGCAATATACCTCACCCCATGGCCATAACGATATTTCTCATATTTTCATATCAAAGTTCATACTTTATTAACTGAGAGTTAGGGGTAACGTACCTGAATGCACTGTACCATTGAATGGTACCCTTAGCCATATTCATTCATTGCCTTATTAACATATACATAACATTATCATTACTAATTGGGGATTAAGAGTGGGTTACACACCTGACTATTCGTAGATCTAAGCGGAATCCCGAAACTACGCGAAACTAACGAGATCCCTAAATGTTTGCCTTTCCCTTCCTATAATCGACCAACACTTGTTAGTACCCAAAAGCCTATTCGGCTCAACTGGAAATCTCGAAGGATATGTCGCATGGAGATATCATCTTACCTTAATGCAAATTTGGCTTCCAACCAAATCCCTAAACTATGTGGTGCACTTCCCTTGCAATTGGCCAACCATTAATACACACAAACGATTAGCCTTCGATTTTGAATGATTAAAAAATAGATCTGAAACACTAGAACCCTTACCTAAATCGCTTAGCCAAATCAAGAAGATCAAGATTCGCTATCAAGCACCAATGTTCGGCACCCCTAAGTGATGTTAGGGATTTCGGCTACCTCTCCATTTTGGAACAAGAAAAGAGTTAGGATCCCGATTAATAACGATTGAAGAAATATCAAGGAGGGACAAATAAGATTCGGCTTATAAGATCTACAAGAATGGCCCTTGGCCGAATGTTACCTCCTGCTTACCTTGGATCTCAATTCCCAAAAAAATCACCATTCACCCGTCGGCTATAAGAATCCCAAAAGATCTCCTTCATGGTTCGGCCAAAAGAAAATAAGAGGGATTAGATTCCTAGATTTTGGCACTAGCCAAATCAGTCAAGAAGAGAAAAGAAGTAGGAAGTGTACTTACCAGAAGATTCGGCTAACTAGAGATAGATTCGACAAAGGTTTCAGCTTCGAAGATGGTAGAGATGGAAGAAGAAAATAGAAGAAGAAAGTGACCCTAGTGGTATTCTTAAATTCGGCTAATGCAAAAGAAAAGTTTTGAAAGTTCTCTGACTACCACTTTTGGCACAACACTAAGGGAGGAAAAGAAAACTAAAGTGTTCCTAAAACCCCTTAAACAATTTCAGCACTAGCCCCCTAAGCATGACCGAATATGCCCCCTCCAAAGTCCTTCTGCTGGCCAACTCTTCTTCCCTCATCCAAATCCCCCTTTTCACTTCCACTTAGCCGAATCTTTAAGCTGTCAGACCCAATCTACACTTCATCCATTTAGAGTCCCTGTACCATCCATCACTGCACCTCCTTGCTGAAAAATAAAAGCTCCAAAATGCTTCCCTTGCTGCTCGAACCTAGGTCCCTTCACACTCCCTATGGCGTCACCTCCCAAGGCCCTAAGTGGCGCCTCTTTGCCACTTTACCAAGGCTTTACTTGTGTCCTAAGCCACGCAATAAACTTCTTAAGGCCTAGCTCCCTTAGTTCCCCTTTTTAGGCTTAAAATCAAATATTTTTCTGAGGCTTCTACCTACATCCCAAGGTTCCTGAATCCCCTAAAACACATTAAATCACACACAAGCATGCTACCACATACATTTAAGTGAAAATGCATAACCCCTAAATCTTGAATATTACAGTTCTACCCCCTTAAAATAATTTCGACCTTGAAATTACCTGAAAAAAATAAGTGAGGATATTGTTGTCGCATTGCTTCCTCTGGCTCCCACGACGCTTCTTCCGATCCATGGTTACGCCATAACACTTTGACTAGAGGAACTGATTTCCTCTGAAGGACCTTCATATCACACTCCAGAATCTGAATCGGCTCTTCCTCATAGGACAAATCTGGTCTTAGCTCTACCTCCTCAACCGGTATTACATGAGATGGGTCTTTCGGTAACGACATAGCATTGAAGCGTGAAACACATCGTGCATCTGCTCTAACTCCGAAGGCAACTCTAACTGATACGCTACTGGTCCAACCCGCTTCAAAATCCGATAAGGTCCTATAAACCTGGGACTTAACTTCCTTGTGACCAAACCTCGTCACCTTCTTCCATGGTGAAACTTTTAAAAACACTTGATCTCCTTCTGCAAACTCCATCTCCTTCCGCTTAAGATCTGCATATGACTTCTGCCTGTCAGATGCCTCCTTCAACCGTGCCCGAATTACCTTAACCTTTTCCTCCGATTCTACCACCATCTCCAGACCTAAAACATGACGTTCCCCCAATTTTGTCCAACACGTAGGAGTGCGACACCTCCTTCCATACAGCGCTTCGTAGTGCCATCCGAATACTTGCTTGATAGCTGTTATTATACGCAAATTCTGCTAAAGGCAAGAACTCCTCCCAACTTTCTCTAAAATCTATCACACAACCCCTCAACATATCCTCTAGCACTTGAATTACCCGTTCAGATTGGCCGTCCATTGCGGATGGAATGCCGTCTTGAAGTCTAACACAGTGCCCAATGCTTGATGTAGTGCTTTCCAAAATCGAGACGTAAACCTCGGATCCTATCCGAAATAATCGACACCGACCTCCATGCGACCTCACGATTTACGCTACATACAATTTTGCCAATCTCTGCAGGAATAGTCCACCCTTTGGTATGAAATGTGCGGACTTCACAACCGATCTATTATCACCCATACCAAGTCCTTCTTAGTAGGCGTGAGGAAGCCCACTAACGAAGTCCATGGTAATTCTCTCCACTTCCATTGCGAGAATTTTTATCGGCTGAAGCAATCCTGACGGTACTTGGTGTTCAGCCTTAACTTGCTTACACATTAAGCACCTCCTTCCAAATTCTGTAACTTCCCGCTTAAGACCAGGCCACCAAAACTGATCCTGTAAATCCTTATATAACTTACTTCCTCCAGGATGTATAGCATAAGGGCTACTATGCGATTCCTGAAGAATTTTCTGCCTTAATTCCTCATCCTTCGGCATACAGACCTTGCCCCAAAAACACTGTACTCCATCACCGTTTACACTATAGTCTTCCAACTCCCTATTTTGTACTTGTAGAAGCTTAGCACTGAGTTCACCATCTACCAATTGTTTCTCCTTTACCTGACTTAGCCATGTTGGCTTCACTTGCAACTCCGCTAGCAAACTTCCATCCTCATATGGGCTAAGATGTGCAAACATCGCCCTCAGATCTGACACCACTTTCTGACTTAGGGCATCTGCCACCACATTTTCCTTGCCCGGTGATATTCTATTGAGCAGTCGTAGTCTTTCAACAACTCCACCCACCTTCATTGTCTCAAATTCAGCTCCTTACAGTCGCCAGATACTTCAGACTCTTGTGATCCGTGTAAATCACTGACTTTTCTCCATACAAGTAGTGCCTCCACACTTTTAGAGCAAAAACTACTGCAGCCAACTCTAGGTCATGCGTCGGATAGTTAACCTCATGTGGCCTCAACTGCCGAGACGCATAAGCGGCCACTTTCCCGTCTTGCATAAGGAAACATCCCAATCCTGTATGGGAAGCATCACAATACACCACGAAGTCTTTCCCTGCTTCCGGCTGAATCAAAACTGGAGCCTCTATCAATACTCTTTTAAGCTTCTCAAAACGCTCCTGCTGCTTATCCGCCCATACGAAAGGTACCTCCTTTCTCAACAACCTCGTCAAAGGTGCTGCTATTAACGAGAACCCTTCAACAAATCTTCTATAGTAGCCTGCTAACCTCAAGAAACTTTGAACCTCTGCCATAGACTTAGGTGGTTTCCAATCTAATACTGCCTCAATCTTCCGAGGATCCACCCTTATCCCTCCTGCAGACACCACATGCCCTAAGAACGTAACTTCATTTAGCCAAAATTCGCACCTGCTGAACTTGGCATATAGCTTCTTTTCCCTTAACACTTGCAACACCACCCGAAGATGCTCATCATGTTCTTCATCAGACTTGGAATATACTAGGATGTCTCTATAAACACAATGACGAACCGATCCAGGTAGGGTTGGAAAACTCGATTCATCATATCCATGAACGCAGCTGGGGCGTTCGTCAATCCGAATGGCATTACTAAGAACTCATAATGCCCATATCTAGTCTAGAAAGCTATCTTATGAATATCTGCTTCCTTCACCCTAAGCTGATGATATCCCGATCGTAGATCTATCTTTGAAAATACCGCGGCCCCTTTAAGCTGATTGAACAAGTCGTCTATCCTCGGCAATAGGTACTTGTTCTTGATGGTCAGCTTATTCAACTACCGGTAATCTATGTACATACACATAGTCTCGTCCTTCTTCTTCACGAATAGGACCGGTGCTCCCCATGGAGACACACTAGGTCAAATAAACCCACAATCGAGTAACTCTTGGATCTGGGCTTTAAGCTCTACTAACTCCTTTGGTGCCATTCGGTACGGAGCAATAGACACAGGAGTTGTACTTGGCAGTAAATCAATTCTGAACTCCACCTCCCTGTCCGGGGGTAACCCACGCAGCTCCTTCGAAAAGACATCCATGAATTCCCTTACTGTTTTCACTCCACTAACTCCTTCTTCTTTTGCATCCAAAGCACTCACGAAGGCCAAAAATGCCTTGCACCCTTTCTGAACCATTTTATCAGCCTTTAATACGGAGACTAGGTTAGCCAAATAATTCCTTCTTTCTCCTATCATAATTATCTTCTCATCCTCCAGAGTCCTCAACTGCATTTGCTTAGCTGCGCAATCCAATTTAGCACGATGTTCCACTAGCCAATCCATGCCTAGAATGAGATCAAATTCCCCAAAGGTAGTTCCATCAAGTTGGCGGAAATACCACTCCTAATCTCTAGGGCACACTCAGGAATATCCTATTCACCACTCTGCTTTGACCTAACGGGCTCACTCTGATCATCTCCCTAATGTATGCTTTAGATGCTACACCTAATGTTTTAGCTATTCTACATGCAACATATGAGTGGGTCGAGCCAACATCAATTAAAGCAAAGTAAGGCTTGTCAACTATAAGAAACGTATGGGTTATGACGTCAGTGCGTCACCATCCTCCTCCGACAAATCGCATACACTGCATCCCATTGTCTGCCTCCGTGCTACCAACACCTCTTCCCGGTGTTCCCTGACCCCTTCCAGAACCATTACCTCTACCAACCGAACCACGACCCCGCGGTGGCTGCTGTCCACCTCTTCCAGCCTGGTTAAGACCCTAACTTATTGGTTGACTCCCGTCTGTTTTCATAGGACAGTCCCTAATCATATTATTCTTGGACCCACATTTAAAACATCCCCTTGTCTTCTTCCAACACTCTCCCAGGTGCATCTTTCCACACTGAGCACAAGTACGGTACTGTTCTCTCGTAGCAACCTGCTGACCTCGTATCCCATCAACTCTAGGTCTCTTTTGAACATTCCCGATGACCCTGATTATCTAAAACCTCTCTTTTGTCTATTCTTGTCTGCATTCTATCTCACAGATTCCTTAACCCCTTTGGCTACCTTAGCCTTTTCTACCAACATAGAAAACTCCCGCTCCTGCTGTGGAGCAATCAATAATCTCAGGTCATCCCTCAGTCCGTCTTCAAATCAGACACATCGTTCATGCTCCGTAGCCACGATACCTCGAGCATACTGGCTCAACCGTAAGAATTCTACCTCATACTCCGCTACGGACTTATTCCCCTGAACAGGCCTCAGAAACGCCTTCCTCTGTGCATCAATATAGCTAGTCCCAATATACTTCTTCTGATACGCCGCCTTAAAATATTCCCAAGTGAGATCATCAGCTGTAGCACCATCCCGAACCGTGAGCCACCACTGGTATGACTCATCGCGAAGAAGCGATACCACTCCTTTCAGTTTCTCCTCAGCATTCAGATCCAAATCATCCATGATTCGCTCCGTGCCTCCAACCAATACTCAGCCGTATTGGGCGCCACACTAGATATTCCTTGAAATCTTTAGCTCCATTGGCTCGGAGTCACTCGGCATGATTTTGAGCTCCCATACCTCCACCTGCTCCAGCCACCCTCTCAAGAACTCGCATCATCGCCTGCGATACTGCATCATCCCCCGTCTGATCCTGATATTCAACACCAGCAGCTGGTAGTGGTGGCATCTCATTCTCGGACCCTTGACCAGACCTAACTGGTTCTGATACGATCATTCTGCCTCTACCACGCCCACGCACATTACGACCATGTCCCCTAGAACTCATGTCTACGATCGCGGTTTAATCTGATTTACGAAATTTTATGTATGAGCTTTCTATTCCACTAATTATCCACGAACAAATTTTATGTAAAGAAGTTTAGTGGTAGTTTTTTCGGTCATTTCAAGGTTTTCGTTTCAAGTCTTCTACCCTAATTCAGAGAAGCGCATTCATTCAATACTATCTACTATGCACATTCACCACCTTAAACATTTTCGTCCGTTCCCAACCCACGGGTATTTTCGTAATTTGTCTTATAGGGGTATTTTAGAAATTTTCCAAATCAGGGTATCTCGACGTTTTACAAAATAGGGGTTTTTGGTATTTTTGAAAAATAGGAATATTTTGATAAAAGTTGAAGGTAGTATGCAATTTTATAAACTGAGGGATTTTAGTAATTTTACAAACCAGGGATATTTCAAAAAATTTTCTCTTTTTTTTTTCAAAATCTAAAATAGTTTTTACAAGTCAAATGGGTAATTCAGTGATTTTAAAACTAAGGTTTTTATAAAACAGTGTAGCTAGTCCCTTTCGGGTTTTAATTATTGAGTTTAGCCTGTGAATAAGTCCTCTTGGTTAGGGTGAACTGTCACTACACACCAGGTAGGATTCGAGCGAAGAGGAGGTGAGCCACTAGGACTGCTTAAATACCAAGCTTCCCCTGAATCCAATCCTAGACATGCGCACAATGGTTGCCACACCCTTAACTCGGTGACTTACTCACAGGTTTGTTTGATTAGTCTTTAAATTTTATGCAATTGTGTTGGAGTAAGCTAATCCTAGGGTTCAATAGCTCCTAATCTACTAATCTATGATCCCGTATCACTCACATACAAATCATACAGGGGTTAAGGGTACTTACCTGGTGGACTTCGGGCCGGAGACTCAGGTGCCATGCTAGAAAATCTGCTCATCCTTTAGTAAAACTCAATTTCAAAATAAAATAAAATAAATGTTTTGGGCCCAAAAGCCCTCAAGGCCGAGCTTTGAACTGGGCTCTGATACCAAGTTGAAACACCCCAAATCGACCCACAAGCCCTGACTGGATCTAGCATGCTCCTTGAGTAAAATGTAGCTAATCCTCGTTTGTCATCTTGGAAAAATTTGTGGTTTTGAAGATAATAAATTTGAGTTATGATCAATTTGAAAACCGCGATGTTTTTGAAGTTTGTATTGAGACGTTGTTTTCATGTTTCAAAAATTACAAGTTAAAAGAAATGCCAAATTTTAGAGCTTGTTATTATTAACTTGAAAACCGTAGGTGTTTGGGTGTCAAAACAATTGAAGTTGTTTTACGAAAAATGTTTAATGATTTGTTTGATGTTGTTCATATCATAATAAAAATTAAAATGCATAATCGAGACAGTTAAATAATAATGACCTTATTACAAAAACAAAACCTGAATAAATCTTAAAAAAAACTTCATAAGAAAATGCGATAAGTTTATTCGTAAGAAACCAGAAAAGCGCTGAGCTGAGCATGGCCACCACTAAGTCCCTACCGACCCGGTCCATCTACTGAGTACCATCTGCAAAATGTTAGCCCACGAAGGCTGAGTCAAGAGACTCAGTGTGTAACAACCAATACAGACTCCCAAACGATTAAGGCATAATAAATCACACATGACAAGTATAGGCAATGATGCAACCCAAACCCACCTAGATATCCAACCTCTACACATCACCTGTACCTGCCAATCACACCGTGGGGATTACTAAATCGACCCTCCATCCGCTACACACCATCGAAGGCGATCCTTTGTAGTCAATCGCACATCGCCCTTATAATCGTGGCATAGCCACCAGATAATGTGACAGAGTTACCAGATTCATAATATGTGACATAAGTCACCGGATAATCTGGTAAAAACCACTGGAACACTTCCCCTTTATCATTATCACCCATATGCCCATGCAACATACATATCATACAAATATCATGCAATATACCTCACCCCATGGCCATAACGATATCTCTCATATTTTCATATCAAAGTTCATACTTTATTAACTGAGAGTTAGGGGTAACGTACCTGAATGCACTGTACCATTGAATGGTACCCTTAGCCATATTCATTCATTACCTTATTAACATATACATAACATTATCATTACTAATCGGGGATTAAGAGTGGGTTACACACCTGACTATTCGTAGATCTAAGCGAAATCCTGAAACTACGCGAAACTAACAAGATCTCAAAACGTTTGCCTTTCCCCTTCCTATAATCGGTCAACACTTGTTAGTAACCAAAAGCCTATTCGGCTCAACTGGAAATCCTGAAGGATATGTCGCATGGAGATATCATCTTACCTTAATGCCGATTTGGTTTCCAACCAAATCCCGAAACTAAGTGGTGCACTTCCCTTGCAATTGGCCAACCACTAATACACACAAACAATTAGCCTTCGATTTTGAATGATTAAAAAATAGATCCAAAACATTAGAACCCTTACCTAAATCGCTTAGCAAAATCCCGAAGATCTATAGTATTCAGCTATCAAGCACCAACGTTCGGCACCCCTAAGTGATGTTAGGGATTTCGGCTGCCTCTCTATTTTGGAACAAGAAAAGAGTTAGGATCCCGATTAATAACGATTGAAGAAATATCAAGGAGGGACAAATAAGATTCGGCTTATAAGATCTACAAGAATGGCCCTTGGCCGAATGTTACCTCCTGCTTACCTTGGATCTCAAATCTTGAAAAAATCACCTTTCAACCGTCGGCTATAAGAATCCCGAAAGATCTTTTTCATGGTTCGGCCAAAAGAAAATAAGAGGGATTAGATTCCTAGATTTTTGCACTAACCAAATCAGTCAAGAAGAGAAGAGAAGTAAGAAGTGTACTTACCAGAAGATTCAGCTAACTAGAGATAGATTCGGCAAAGGTTTCGGCTTTGAAGATGGTAGAAATGGGAGAAGAAAATAGAAGAAGAAAGTGACCCTAGTGGTCTTCTCAAATTCGGCTAATGCAAAAAAAAGTTTTAAAAGTTCTCTGACTACCACTTTTGGCACAACACTAAGGGAGGAAAAGAAAACTAAAGTGTTTTAAAACCCTTAAACAATTTCTTTAGCACTAGCCCCTAAGCATGACCGAATATGCCCTCCAAAGTCCTTCCGTTTACCAACTCTTCTTCCCTCATCCAAATCCCCCTTTTCACTCCTACTTAGCTAAATCTTTAAGCTGTCAGACCCAATCTACACTTCATCCATTCAGAGTCCCTGTGTCATCCATCACTGCACCTCCTTGCTAAAAAATAAAAGCTCCAAAACGCTTCCCTTGCTACTCGAACTAGGTCCCTTCACACTCCCTGTGGCGTCACCTCCCAAGGCCCTAGGTGGCGCCTCTTTGCCACTTTACCAGGGCTTTACTTGTGTCTTAAGCCACGTAATAAACTCTTTAAGGCCTAGCTCCCTTAGTTCCCCTTTTTAGGCTTAAAATCATATATTTTTCTAAGCCTTCTACCTACATCCCAAGGTTCCTGAAGCCCCCAAAACACATTCAAATCACACACAAGCATGCCACCACATACATTTAAGTGAAAATGCATAACCCCTAAATCTCGAATATTACAGTAACTCTGTTGATTCTTGCTCGTATTTGATTATTTGACATTCAATGTAGTTGTAACACCCCAAACCCGGTCAATACACCACGTCTGAATCTTGCATGTCACGTTTTTAAAGAAAATTGAGTTGACGGTTTAGTTTTTAAACAAAATTCTTTAGATGTCTAATGTTTGTAGAAAACAGGTGCATGATTAGTTAAAAATCGATAGTATATTTTGAAATCCCAAAATCAATCTCTAAAATTTAGTTGTCGATCCATATGTTAGAAAAACGTATATATGTATTAAGGAAAACCCGAATGATTGCTTTGAAAACCGTTTACATTTGAGTATAGAAACTTAAATTTGGAAATAATTTAAGTTGTCGAAAACATTTGAGTTGTCATTTATTATCAAATAATTTATATTACCCGATGGTAAAGTTTTGAAAACCATTGCGTTCATATTATAAAAATTTGTCAAGTAATTTACTTAGCCATGTTTAAAACAAATCCAAAGCATATAAACAGTCCAAAAGTATAACTTAAAAGTCCTTATTACAAACCCAAATAAATGAAATCAAATTTAAATGAAATAAAGTACCCAAAGCAAAGTCCATGTAAAAATCGAGTTTATTTATTGAATGGCCACCGCGAGTCCTACTCGTCTCCTCATCTGCGATCTACGAATCACCTGAAAAGATAAGGGAGAAGGTGAGTCACCAAGACTCAGTGCATAAATCCTTCCCCTAGTTAATGCAACATACTTACATAATTCATAACCAAGTATTATAGATAATACACCCAACCTAGCCATCCATAACTCCTTTTCTACCCCGTGTGGTACCAAACCACTGGTGGTGCCAAACCACTGGTGACCCAAAGTCACAATATCCATTAAAAATGTGGTGCCAAACCACTGGTGACCCAAAGTCACGAATAATCCATCTATGGGGCCAACCCACGTTGTGATACCAAATCACTAGCGACAATCTCGATATAACAAATGTGGGGCCAACCCACTGTGGTGCTAAGCCACTAGGATGAGTCGCTATGAGATGCCAAACCTCTGGTGACCCAAAGTCACAAATTAATCTGTGGTACCAAACCACTGGAGGTGCCAAACCTCTGGTGTCCCAAAGACACAGATATCAAATCTTCCCCCTCCTCTCATATTACCCATCACAATGTAATACTTATGCAAATCATGCCATCATGCTCAATTATGAATCATATAGCAAATATATCACAGATCATGGTATTAAGCATCATATAGCAAATCATATCGAAACAGACTTACTCGTATCTTTGCTCATACCCATAAGGTATCATATCAGGATCTACACAGTTTTCGGTTTATCACATATTAGGTTATTAAACTATATTTACTAAGTTATAAAGTGTGTAAGTTACACACCTGTTACTATCGCAAGTTTTAAATCCCGAAGACCAGATCTACTGCACTAGATCTCCTTGCCCTACATTCGTCCAACACTTAGATTAATACATAGACCATTCGGCCAACAACAACCTTAATCTCAAAAGCCTTCGGCTTTTCAACCATTTAAAGACCCTTATCACTTGACTTACCAACTTCGATTGCTAAAGAATAGAGGCTTAGATCGACTGCTTCCAAAGTCCCGAAGAGCCTAAAAGAAATCGATTCCCAAAGAAATTAACAATACTATCAACAAATGCCGGATTAGGCTTTCACCAAAATGTCGACATAGAATGTAACACCCTAAAAATCCGAGTATTATTATATTGCATAAATTGATGTTTAGTTTTTAAAGGAAAAATTTTATTTTTACTTTAGTGCTTATTGAAGTCCTAAAAAGGAGTAAAGCATGATTTGGAGAAGGAAAAAAAAATATTAATTGAGAATTTATTGAAGTGAAACAAAGGTGATTATGACTTAAGCTAAATTATGTGTTAAAGAGTGTCATAAGTGAGTACATGGTAAGGTGGAGTTGGCGCATGGGTTCTAGCAAGAGGGAAGAGGTTCAATCCTTGTATAGCACCTAAATGAATTTTTGTTTTAATTTTACGCTCATGGTTAGGAAATGTCGGCAAGAACATATATGGAAGGTGTTGACCATGTTATTTTTGGTTAGTGTATCAATGGATTAAGGAAACAACTAACTTATGGCATGGAATCAAAAACTTAAGGAAAGATAGGGGGGAATATAAGGCACTTATCAAGGGGAAATTTTGGAAAGAAATCATGTCCAATTGACCATGTGCTGGACGGCAATTTGGTATAGGGAGGGAGCCTAATTGTTGAATTAGTTTGGCTAAGAATTTCTTTTCTCTCTTTGGTCATTCTTTGCACTTTGTGCAGAATTTTTATTTCCTCTCCTTTCAACTATCTTCTTGGCCGAATTTTTCAATTGGTAAAGCCAAAGTCTTTTGACCATTTGGTCACTTTTATACATCTTGTGAATTTTCTTTTGTATTTCTCCTTGTCGAAATCAACCATACCAAAAATCAGTCTTTTTTTTTCTTTTGCCATGGCCGAATGCACTAACTCCTAAAAGTCCATCTTTTCTTCTCTTCTCTTTGAAATTAAACTACCTCATCATCATCTCTTTTCATATTTTAAATCTTTCAATCAAAGTTTCTCCATCAAACACTCTCTTGGCAGAATGCTAGAAGTGCCATAACCGAATTTATTTTCTCTTTCTTTGGTTGCATAGTCAATTCTCCAACTCTCTCAAACACCTCTCTCAATCCTTTCTTTTCGATCGTGGATTATAGGTAAGGGATTCTTTTTCGTTTTCATTTTATTTAAGTATTATGGCCGAATATCATTGGTTTTATGATGGCCTTTTTGGATTGATATAACGTTCATTCTAATAACGTTTCTTTCATTATTATTTAGTGCAATAACGGAGATTGGAATTCAAGTGAACGGGGGAATCGTGGAAACGTTGGAAACGTTTCATTGTGGTACGGAAATCCTACTCTTTAAAATCTCTAGTATTATTTGATATTATTTTAGATCTAACTATTATTCCTTTGGATCTTGAAGACTTTCAAAATAGGAAGAAAAGGGCGGTGGTTAGTCACGTTAAGAGGGCGGATCCAGTAAATCCCCATTCAAGCGAAGAGCGGTTTCGGCGATCCGGGATTTTCCACCGGTTGTGGGCCATCTTTCAAGGAAGTCCATTATTCAAGTAGTACGAACTTTCGAGCCGTTATCGTTGGCGGATTCTCGTGCTAGCGAATCAATAAGCGAGGAGAAGCGAAAATTGAAGTGATTCAAAATCAAGAGGTAAGATTTTGGATCTATTATCGATTAAGATTATTTTCTGAATTAGTTGTCTAACGGATCAAAATATGTTTTAGGTGCTTGGGAGCGAGAAGGATTAGTACTCTCAGAAGAGGTGTGTAATTTACACTCATTATTTTCTCGATTGGATGTCAAATTTCGTATGGAAGTAAATCGTAAAAACGATTAGATCGGTAAAAACGTAAATATTGATATTTTGACGAAAATACGAAAAAAAAGTCTAAATCGTAAAAATTACGAAAACGCCCTCGAAAAATTATTCGTTATTATGTAAATTGGATATTTCGTGAAAATGGGCCAAAATACTCTAGTTCGTTAAAATTGGGCCAAAATACTCTAGTTCGATAAATTGGGCCAAAATACTCTAGTTCGATAAATTGGGCCAAAATACTCTAGTTCGATAAATTGGGCCAAAACACTCTAGTTCGGTAAATGGGCCGAAGCCCACTATATTGCTAAATAGATAAATTGCTATATTATGTTTATGGGCCAAATGAAATGATAAACCCACCATTGTTATGAGTTAAATAAAAGAAATTATTATATGATTATATTTTGTTATATCGCACGATTGCATGGGGTGGGATATATGAAGAGAAGAATGGCCGCTTGCCAAAATCTAGTTCGGTGGCTCGCCACATTAACGACTTATTGCCTCTAGTTCGGTGGCTCGCCACATTAACGACTTATTGCCTCTAGTTCGGTGGCTCGCCACAATATCGGCTTATTTCCTCTAGTTCGGTGGCTCGCCACAATATCGACTTATTGCCTCTAGTTCTATGGCTATGCCACAATTATAAAAGGCTTAACGCCTACGATTGGTGTGATGGCGGGTGGGTTGACTTGATCCCCACAGTGTGATGGTTGGTACGGGTGTTAGCGGATGGATATTAGGTTTGGGTTGGGAAATACATTTTACATGCATTATTAATTATTTTAATTCATGATATATTGTTGAATTTCAGAATTGGGCTCAAGCCCGAAGATAAAATCTTGATGATCGGCCCAATAATGGTGGTAAGTGAGTTACACACCGAGTTCTAAGTAACTCACCCCTTTAAATTTTTCCATCTCGGGTAATGGAAATTGGCGTGGACTTGGGCGAGGATGACTTTGTGGAGGCCATCTTGAAAAACATGGGTTATTTAAACTCTAACTTTTAATAAGTATTTTTACTATTTTGGATTATTGTAATAAGGGCCTCTATAAATAATTTATGGATTTTATGTGTGTTGGGTTTTAAACTATACTTTGGACTTCTAATTATGGGCTATGATTATATGATATTTTATTAAAATAAATTTGTTTTTTTTTTAAGTACATGAAAATCTTTTATAAATATTTTGTTATTGCTAACTCTTTAACAAATTTCCTAAAGGTTTTTGATAATACAATGATTTTCAATTAATGTTTTTCTAATATTATCAAATTCAAATACTCTTCTATTTTTTTTAAAATCTGAAATTTATATTGAAGTTTTCAACTTATCGCAAATTTAAAGATAGTTCAATTCATGTAACAAACCAAATCTAGTCTCAACGCATAGACCAGAGTTGGGGTGTTACATTTAGTAATATCGAGCCAGTTTCAAAAACTTCATTTGTGGTTTGGGTTCGCAAATAATTTCAGTATGAAATCATTCAAAAATCAAGATGGCACCACAAGCATCCGGCGACAAGTCAAGTAAGTATTTACTACTTAATGATTACTATGATATGATCATAGGAACACTCTAGAACTTCTAGTTTTAGATATGAAAATCGTAGAGATTGAGACTATAGGATATGTTGCGAAAAACAACTTTATATCTCGAATCTCATAAAATATCGTTAATAAATACGAAACAAATTTACGATTCATAAAACTTGTAATCGGATAAGCGAACAAGCTATAATGAGTACAAGAGGGCGTGGTCGTGGGCGCGTAGACGTGGTGGTAGAGGCCGAGGTGCTACTACCAAGCACCAAATCATATGCAGTGGGCCTTTTCCGCGTCAATTGAAAGTGAGACCGGATCACGCGATCACATGGAAGAAGATCATGCATTGACTCAAGCAATGCTACGAGTCTTGGAAAGGGTCATTGGAACTAGAATTGGGCCAACAACTCGTGGGTCAATTTCAGAGCGACTTAAGGCAAATAATGCAGAAGTTTTCAGAGGAGTCTCTGGTGTAGCTCCGAATGTGGCTGAATACTGGCTTGAAGCTGTGGAACGGATTATGGATGATATGGAATGCACGGTTGAGCAAAAACTGAGAGGAGCTGTATCCTTATTGAGAGATGAGGCGTATCAGTGGTGGCTCACTGTTCGAGAAGGTACTGAAGCCGCACTGATTAACTTGGAATTCTTTAAAGCTGCCTTCCAAGGAAAATACGTTGGAACGAGCTATGTAGACGCTCAAAGGAAGGAATTTCTGAATCTTATTCAAGGAAGTAAGACCGTGGTAGCATATGAAGCTGAGTTTTTACGTCTGATCCGTTATGCCCGAACAATTGTAGCAATGATCATGAGCGTTGTGTATGCTTCGAGGATGGACTTAATGATGAGTGAGGGTTACGATTGCTCGCAACAAGTTAGAAATTTTTCCACTCGGTGGAGAAGGCCAAAATAGCCAAGAGGCTAAGAACTCGAGCAGCAAAATCGAGAAAGATTCAAACAAGAGAGAGACACAGCATTGCGGATCTTCAAAGAGATTTTAGAAGAAACCCTTAATGATGAATCGGTTCAAGGCGTAACCCCTAGCAAATAATCGAAGTCGGGATTGCACTGAGTGTGGGAAAAGACATTTTGGGGAATGTTGGAGGAAAACGGGCGCATGCTACAAATGCGGTTCAATGGAACATCAGCATAAAAGCTATCCTCGACGAATGGATACGACTCAAGAAGTCCGTAATAATGATGCACAAATGGCCAGAGGTAATCAAGACCACCGAAAGGTCGTGGACCAGGTCGTGGTGGTAACGGGCTGGTCGTGGTCAAGGTGCACCGGGACGAGGCAATGGTAATAGAGGAAATATAGATGCAAGACGGCTGGTGGTCTATGCAGTTAGACGTCGCGAGGACGGCAATGCACCAGATGTGATAACTGGTACGTTCTTCATTTTTGATGTACTTGTTATTGCCCTAATAGATATTGGCTCTACCCATTCATATGTATCTAGTGCCATATCTGAAACACGAATTTAGAATCTAAAATTACCGATAGTGAGATGACGATGAATCATCCTTTAGGACGATCGGTAATGGTTAATAAAATATTTAAAGACGTGCCTTGAAGATTCAAGAGGAAGTATTTTAGCAAATTTGATGGAACTACCTTTCGGTGAGTTTGATCTCATTCGGGAATGGATTGGTGGTCAAACATCGAGCGCAATTGGATTGTCTTTGAAAAAGCGAATGTCGATAAGAACCGGGATGATAAGGAAGTCATAATGATTGGTGAGCGAAGGAACTATCGGCAAATGTGGTATCTGTATTAAAAGTCGAGAAGTTGGTGCGGAAAGGGTGCGGAGCATTCCTAGCCTTTATCTCGTGCTTTGGATGCCAAAGAATTATCCATGAATGATGTGAGGACGGTGAAGGAATTTTTGATGTATTTCGAAGAACTTCCCGGTATACCTCGGATCGGGAAGTAGAATTTGGCATTGAGCTTACGCCGGGATGACTCGGTGTCCATTGCTCCTTATAGAATGGCAATCAAGGAGTTGGTGAGCTTAAAGCTCAAATTCAAGAATTGCTGGATCGAGGATTTATTCGACCAAGTGTGTCTCCGTGGGAGCACCGCTTTTGTTCGTTAAGAAGAAGGATGGATCGATGCGTATGTGCATTGACTACGAGACGAGTTGAATAAATTGACGATCAAGAATCGGTATCCTCTGCCAAGAATTGACGACTGTTTGATCAATTAAAAGGAGCTTGCTTTTCTCAAAATTGATTTAAGGTCGGGTTATCACCACTCAAGGTAAAAGAAGCGGACGTTTATAAGGCGGCATTTCGGACACGCTTACGGACACTATGAGTTTGTAGTGATGCGCTTTGGACTAACCAATGCACCAGTGCATTTATGGACATGATGAACCGAGTCTTTCAACCATATTTAGACCGGTTTGTGGTAGTGTTCATAGATGACATATTGGTTTATTCGAGAAATGAGGAGGAACATGACCAAGATTTGCGGATAGTATTACTGACTACTTCGTGATAAGCAATTGTATGCCAAATTTGGTAAATGCAAATTTTGGCTTAAGGAAGTGACTTTCCTTGGTCATGTAGTATCAGCCGAAGGAATAAGGGTGGATCCTCGAAAAATTGAGGCTATTCGGATTGGAAACCACCAATATCGATGGTGAAATTCGGAGTTTCTTAGGTTTGGTGGATACTATAGACGTTTTGTAGAGGGTTTTAGTTGATTCTTTGCACCCCTAACTAAAGCATTGCGAAGGGAGCTCCGTATATCCGGACCGAAAAGCACAAGAGAGTTTCGAGAAATTGAAGAAGATCTGACGAAGCTCCAGGTTTTAATTCATGAGGCCGGGAAAAATTTACTATTTATTGTGATGCATCTCACACGGGTCTGGGTTGTGTGTTGATGCAAAATGGAAAGGTGGTGGCCTATGCTTCTCGTCAATTGAGACCACACGAAGTAAACTACCCTACCCATGATTTGGAGTTAGGCTGCCGTTGTCTTTGCTCTAAAGATTTGGAGGCACTATCTCTATGGTGAGAAATCTATAATCTACACGGATCACAAGAGTCTTAAATACCTCCTTACCCAAAAGGAGTTGAATTTAAGACAAAGAAGATGGGTAGAATTGTTAAAGGATTACGATTTCTCCATCGAATACCATCTGGAAAGGCTAACGTGGTAGGCGACGTTAAGTCGTAAGGCGGTATCTGAATTAAGAGCTTTGTTTGCCCATTTGAGTCTCAGATGAGGATGGCGGTTTGTTAGCGTAACTTGGTGAAACCTCCGTGGTGGAACAAATCAAGGAAAAGCAGATATCGAGATGAGAAGTTGGGACCTTTACTTGACAAGTTGAAAATGATGAAATTGAAGATTTTGGAATAAGCAGGGAGGTGTGTTGTGCTTTCGAGGAAGAGTATGCATACCTAAGGACTCGGATCTGAAACAACCGATTCTCGGAGGCGATAGTAGCCCTTATGCTATGCATCCGGAGGAAATAAGATGTATCGAGATCTCCGTGAATGCGATATTGGTGGCGTGGTTGAAGCGTGAGATTTGAATTTGTGGGCAAATGTTTGACTTGTCGACAAGTGAAGGCGAACATCAATTACCATCCGGGTTGTTACAACCGATAAAGATTCCTCTTTGGAAATGGGAGAGGATAACTATGGATTTTGTTAGTGGGTTACCGTTAACCCCTACTAAGAAAAATTCCGTTTGGGTAATTGTTGATCGGTTGATTAAGACCGCTTCATTTCCGCCGATTAAATGCGGACTATTCATTGCGAGAAGTTGGCGAAACTATCGTATCCGAAATTGTGAGGTCGCATGGGTACCAGTATCTATTATATTGGATAGGGACCCTAGGTTTACATCGCGATTCTCGAAAGCTCGCATGAAGCCTTGGGGACAAAGTTGAATTTCAAGATCGGCTTTTCATCCTCGGTCGATGGTCGATCGGAGAGAGTAATTGAGATATTGGAAGATATGTTAAGAGGATGTGTAATCGACTTGAGGGTAGTTGGGAGGATTATCTACCATTGGCGGAATTCACGTATAACAACATGCTATCGATCTAGCATTCAGATGGCACCTTACGAGGCATTGTATGGTCGTAAGTGTCGTTCTCCTATTGTTGTTGGACCGAGTTGGGCGAAAGATGATGTTAGGTCTGAGATGATATCCGAGACAAAGGATAAGGTAAAAGTTATTCGAGCACGGTTGAAAGAAGCCTCGAGATAGAAGTAAGTCGACGCAGATCTGAAGCGAAGGGACATCAAGTATAATGTGGGGATCGGGTTTTCTTGAAGGTATCTCCTTGGAAAAGATCTTGATTCGGAAGGAAGGGCAAGCTAAGTCCTAGATACATTGGACCTTATCGTGTCTTTGAAGCGTGTTGGTCGATGGCATATCGATTGAGTTACCTCCGGAGTTAGATCAAATTCATAATGTTTTCATGTTTCCATGTTGAGACGTTATAGATCGGATCCTTCGCACATTATCTGGATAGAAGAATTGGGCTGAATTGATTTGTCTTTTGAAGAAGAACCGGTGAAAATCCTAGACCGAGATGTCAAGGTACTAAGGAAGAAAACCGTGCCTTTGGTCAAAGTTCTATGGCGTAACCACGGAGTGGAAGAAGCTACGTGGGAGCCAGAGGATGCAATTCGGCAACAATACCCTCACCTTTTTCAACTGTAAATTTCGAGGACGAAATTTTCTTTAAGGAGGGTAGAGTTGTAACACCCTAAAATCCGAGTATTATTATATTGCATAAATTGATGTTTAGTTTTTAAAGGAAAAATTTTATTTTTACTTTAGTGCTTATTAAAGTCCTAAAGAGGAGTAAAGCATGATTTGGAGAAGGAAAAAAAATTATTAATTGAGAATTTATTGAAGTGAAACAAAGGTGATTATGACTTAAGCTAAATTATGTGTTAAAGAGTGTCATAAGTGAGTACATGGTAAGGTGGAGTTGGCGCATGGGTTCTAGCAAGAGGAAGAGGTTGAATCCTTGTATAGCACCTAAATGAATTTTGTTTTAATTTTACGCTCATGGTTAGGAAATGTCTGCAAGAACATATATGGAAGGTGTTGACCATGTTATTTTTGGTTAGTGTATTAATGGATTAAGGAAACAACTAACTTATGGCATGGAATCAAAAACTTAAGGAAAGATAGGGGGAACATAAGGCACTTATCAAGGGGAAATTTTGGAAAGAAATCATGGCCAATTGACCATGTCTTTGGACGACAATTTGGTATAGGAGGGAGCCTAATTGTTGAATTAGTTTGGCTAAGAATTTCTTTTCTCTCTTTGGTCATTCTTTGCACTTTGTGCAGAATTTTATTTCCTCTCCTTTCAACTTTCTTCTTGGCGAATTTTTCAATTGGTAAAGCCAAAGTCTTTTGACCATTTGGTCACTTTTATACATCTTGTGAATTTTCTTTTGTATTTCTCCTTGTCGAAATCAACCATACCAAAAATCAGTCTTTTTCTTTTCTTTTTGCCATGGCGAATGCACTAACTCCTAAAAGTCCATCTTTTCTTCTCTTCTCTTTGAAATTAAACTACCTCATCATCATCTCTTTTCATATTTTAAATCTTTCAATCAAAGTTTCTCCATCAAACACTCTCTTGGCGAATGCTAGAAGTGCCATAACCGAATTTATTTTCTCTTTTCTTTGGTTGCATAGCCAAATTCTCCAACTCTCTCAAACACCTCTCTCAATCCTTTCTTTTCGATCATGGATTATAGGTAAGGGATTCTTTTTCGTTTTCGTTTTATTTAAGTATTATGGCCGAATATCATTGGTTTTATGAGGGCCTTTTTGGATTGATATAACGTTCATTCTAATAACGTTTCTTTCGTTATTATTTAGTGCAATAACGGAGATTGGAATTCAAGTGAACGGGGGAATCGTGGAAACGTTGGAAACGTTTCATTGTGGTACGGAAATCCCACTCTTTAAAATCTCTAGTATTATTTGATATTATTTTAGATCTAACTATTATTCCTTTGGATCTTGAAGACTTTCAAAATAGGGAAGAAAAGGGCGGTGGTTAGTCACGTTAAGAGGATGAATCCATAAATCCCCATTCAAGCGAAGAGTGATTTGGCGGTCAAGGATTTTCCACGGTTGCGGGCCATCTTCCAAGGAAGTCCATTATTCAAGTAGTACGAACTTCCGAGCCAAGATATCGTTGGCGGATTCTCGTGACTAGCGAATCAATAAGCGAGGAGAAGCCGAAAATCAAAGTGATTCAAAATCAAGAGGTAAGATTTTGGATCTATTATCGATTAAGATTATTTTTACTAATTAGTTGTCTAACGGATCAAAATATGTTTTAGGTCTTTGAGGAGCGAGAAGGATTAGTACTCTCGAAGCGAGGTGTGTAATTTCACACTCATTATTTTCTCGGTTAGATGTCAAATTTTGGTATGGAAGTAAATCGTAAAAGCGATTAGATCGGTAAAAACGTAAATATTGATATTTTGGCGAAAATACTGAAAAAACGTCTAAATCGTAAAAATTACTTAAACGCCTCGAAAAATTATTCGTTATTATGTAAATTGGATATTTAGTGAAAATGGGCCAAAATACTCTAGTTCGTTAAAATTGGGCCAAAATACTCTAGTTCGATAAATTGGGCCAAAATACTCTAGTTCGATAAATTGGGCCAAAATACTCTAGTTTGATAAATTGGGCCAAAACACTCTAGTTAGGTAAATGGGTCAAGCCCACTATATTGCTAAATAGATAAATTGCTATATTATGTTTATGGGACAAATGAAATGATAAACCCACCATTGTTATGAGTTAAATAAAAGAAATTATTATATGATTATATTTTGTTATATACATACGATTGCATGGGGTGGGATATATGAAGAGAAGAATGGCCATTGCCAAAAATCTAGTTCGGTGGCTTCGCCACATTAACGCTTATTGCCTCTAGTTCGGTGGCTCGCCACATTAACGACTTATTGCCTCTAGTTCGATGGCTTCGCCATAATATCGGCTTATTGCCTCTAGTTCGGTGGCTTCGCCACAATATCGACTTATTGCCTCTAGTTCGGTGGCTATGCCACAATTATGAAAAGGCTTAACGCCTACGATTGGTGTGATGGCGGGGTGGGTTGACTTGATCCCCACGGTGTGATGGTTGATGCAGGGGTGTTAGCGGATGGATATTAGGTTTGGGTTGGGAAATACATTTTACATGCATTATTAATTATTTTAATTCATGATATATTG
The DNA here is from genome assembly GCA_025506655.1 of Gossypium rotundifolium. Lineage (NCBI taxonomy): Eukaryota > Viridiplantae > Streptophyta > Magnoliopsida > Malvales > Malvaceae > Gossypium > Gossypium rotundifolium. The sequence goes on along the minus strand of CP106732.1, from coordinate 94,709,832 downwards.
TTGAATTCTGTAATTGGGCTCAAGCCCAGCATAAAATCTTGATGATCTGGCCCAATAATGGTGGTAAGTGAGTTACACACCGAGTTCTAAGTAACTCACCCCTTTTAAATTTTCCATCTCGGTAATGGAAATTGGCGTGGACTTGGGCGAGGATGACTTTGTGGAGGCTATTACGAAAAACATGGGTTATTTAAACTCGAACTTTTAATAAGTATTTTTACTATTTTGGATTATTGTAATAAGGGCCTCTATAAATAATTTATGGATTTTATGTGTGTTGGGTTTTAAACTATACTTTGGACTTCTAATTATGGGCTATGATTATATGATATTTTATTAAAATAAATTTGTTTTTTAAGTACATGAAAATCTTTTATAAATATTTTGTTATTGCTAACTCTTTAACAAATTTCCTAAAGGTTTTGATAATACAATGTGTAACATCCTGAAATTAGGCCTAGTAGGATTGAGCCCAATGGGCCTTAGGCGTAGTAGCGTTTAAAATTTTTTGGAGAATAGGAGATCGGCTTAAGTGCAAGTTGGACCTTTTAGATAAGTGATTTTGGAAGGTTAGGGGCTTCATGAAGTCCGGGATCAAATATTAGCTTTGGGAAAATTTTGGTTTTAGGTGAAAAAACCTTGGAGGTTGGCGGGTAGCCTTAAGAATAAAATGTGGAGGAAAATGACACAAGTGGAGTGTGTGGTGTAGTGGCAAAGTGACACCACAAGGAAGGAAGGAGGTCCAAGGTTCTAGTTGTAGCGTTTGCATTCCTTTTAGATTATTTTATTAAATGAATTTAGACCTTGGCCATAGGGTTATATTTAATTGCATGGTTTGAGGCACAAAGAGCTAGTTGGTAAAGTGGCTAGCGATGTGGATTATGTTATAAGGGAGCACAGGTTGAATCTCATGAGAAGCAAGGGAGTATTTATTTTATGAGTGGAATGGTAAGAGTTTCAGTTGAATTTAAACTCTCTTGACGAAGGATCCCACATCGGAAAGATACAAGGAATGAAGGTGAAGAGCTAGCTATATAAAGAGCATGCCGGAGAAGGTTAACATACCTTGGTGGGCGTTGGGCACGGAGTGGTCGCAGCGTGCAGTTTAGCACCGAGTCCTGTCGGTGATTCGTGAGATCGCGGAAATGGAGTGGATGAACTCGAGGAGGCCATGCAATAAATTTGGGTTCTACGTGAACTTTGGTTTGAGAACTTTAATTTATTTAAATTTGGTTTTATATTTATTTAAGTTGTAATAAGGCCTCTTAAATTATGATTTTGGATTATATTTATGCTTTGAATATGTTTAAAATATGGTTTATAAATTTCTTGATTATGAGCATAAATTGAGCACAAAGTTTTCTAAACTACACAGCGATGGTTTTAAAAGCGTTACCATCGGGTAACATAAATCATTTGATAATTTTAACAACTTGAGTGTTTTCGATAATTTAAGCGATTTTCAAATATTAAGTTTCTACATTCAAATGCAAATGGTTTTCAAAGTATTAAATTTGAGTTTTCTTAAAATGATATAAGCGTTTTCTAACCTATGATTTATTCATTTATTTTAAAGTTTTACGTAATTTCAAAGTAAATTATTAGTTTTAACTTATTATACACTTGATTTCTACAAATATAGAATTTCAAAGGGTTTTCACAAAATTTAATCGTTAACTCATTTTTCTTCAAAATATTTTCCTCGGTGACATACCGATTCGATTAGTGGCGTATTGGCCGGGTTTGGGGTGTTACAAATTGTATCGAGCCTAGGTTTCAAAAACTTCATTTGTGGGTTATGGGGTTCAAAAAAGTTTGTTTGAAAATACATGTTGTTTGGAAGTATGGCACCTGAGTCTCAGCACCCAAATCAGTAAGTTCCTTATTTTATGTTTGTTAAGACAAGGTTATGATTGTATTTTTGGTATTTATTTTGTGTGTCTTTGGTTTGGATATAGAAATTGTATGTATAAATATCGATTTGCTTTTGTGTTTAGTTATCTAGTTATGAGAAAGAAGTTTTGAGATTTGGTTTATTAGTGTTATTAGATCGAGTCTTGGCAGTAATAGCGTAGTGTGGTAGGTTAGGAAGTGTGATTGTTAGTTAGTTGGAAATTTCGAGGACGAAATTTCTTTAAGGAAGGTAGATTTGTAACATCCCGAAATTAGGCCTAGTAGGATTGAGCCCAATGGGCCTTAGGCGTAGTAGCGTTTAAAATTTTTGGAGAATAGGAGATCGGCTTAAGTGCAAGTTGGACCTTTTAGATAAGTGATTTTGGAAGGTTAGGGGGCTTCTATGAAGTCCCGGGATCAAATATTAGCTTTGGGAAAATTTTGGTTTTAGGTGAAAAAAACCTTGGAGGTTGGCGGGTAGGCCTTAAGAATAAAATGTGGAGGAAAATGACACAAGTGGAGTGTGTGGTGTAGTGGCAAAGTGACACCACAAGGAAGGAAGGAGGTCCAAGGTTCTAGTTGTAGCGTTTGCATTCCTTTTAGATTATTTTTATTAAATGAATTTAGACCTTGGCCATAGGGTTATATTTAATTGCATGGTTTGAGGCACAAAGAGCTAGTTGGTAAAGTGGCTAGCGATGTGGATTATGTTATAAGGGAGCACAGGTTGAATCTCATGAGAAGCAAGGGAGTATTTATTTTATGAGTGGACGGTAAGAGTTTGAGTTGAATTTAAACTCTCTTGTGAAGGATCCCACATCGGAAAGATACAAGGAATGAAGGTGAAGAGCTAGCTATATAAAGAGCATGCGGGAGAAGGGTTAACATACCTTGGTGGGCGTTGGGCACAGGAGTGGTCGCAGCGCGGTTTAGCACCAGAGTCCTATCAGGTGATTCGTGAGATCGCGGAAATGGAGCCGGATGAACTCGAGGAGGCCATGCAATAAATTTGGGTTCAACGTGAACTTTGGTTTGAGAACTTTAATTTATTTAAATTTGGTTTTATATTTATTTAAGTTGTAATAAGGCCTCTTAAATTATGATTTTGGATTATATTTATGCTTTGAATATGTTTAAAATATGGTTTATAAATTTCTTGATTATGAGCATAAATTGAGCACAAAGTTTTCTAAACTACACAACGCGATGGTTTTAAAAGCGTTACCATCGGGTAACATAAATCATTTGATAATTTTAACAACTTGAGTGTTTTCGATAATTTAAGCGATTTTCAAATATTAAGTTTCTACATTCAAATGCAAATGGTTTTCAAAGTATTAAATTTGAGTTTTTTTAAAGTAACCTATGAAAATTTTTTTTAAAGATATAAGCGTAATTTCAAAGTAAATTATTAGTTTTAACTTATTATTTAAAGTAAATTATTAGTTTTAACAAATTGATTTCTACAAATATAGAATTTCAAAGGTTTTTCACAAAATTTAATCGTTAACTCATTTTTCTTCAAAATATTTTCCTCAAGGACATACAGATTTTCATTGATTTGGGGTGTTACATGATTTTCAATTAATGTTTTCTAATATTATCAAATTCAAATACTCTTCTATTTTTTTAAAATCTGAAATTTATATTGAAGTTTTCAACTTATCGCAAATTTAAAGATAGTTCGATTCATGTAACAAACCAAATCTAGTCTCAACGCATAGACCGGGTTTGGGGTGTTACATAGAAGAAGAAAAAGTACGAAGGGAGTTTCGGCCATGGACACTTACCTTCTTAAAACCAATTAAAGAAACAACCAAAAAGGGATCAAGGCTTGATTGAGATTCGGCCAAAATATCAAAAAGAAAGAAAGAAGATTCGGCTATGGTTGATTAAAAACAACAAATAAAATTCGGCTAGAGTGGAAAAAAGAGGAAGAAAAAGAAAGTAAAATAGAAGATAGGGAATTCAGCAAAGGAAGGTGGAGAGGATTTCGGCACAAGAGTTTGAGAGAAGAAAAGAAAAAAAAAAATGAAAGGGTGGAGATGGGTACTTTCGGCTTTGAGCAAAAAGAAAGAGAGAGAGAGAGAGAGAGAGAGAGAGAGAGAGAGTTGGGAGAGTAAAGTTTCAGTTTCAAAGAAGAAAAAAAAGGAAAGCAAATGGAATTTGGCTCAAAGATTAAGAGAGTAAATCAACAAATACTACTTGGGTTTCAGGTTTGCTTCAACCGAAAGCACTAGGGAGAAATCGGCAATGCTAAGGGAGATTTTGACTTGACGCAAAACAAAGAATAACAACTTCAAAGCTAACTGAAATGTCACCTAGCTACATAGGAATTTCAGCACTTTTTTTTCCTACACAAATAAAAAATTCAGCAACCACACCAAAATTCTTCTTGCCATCAATTCAAATTAGTTTTGAATTAAACACACTCCTAAATTTCTCCTTATTTCTTCCTAATCCCATCAAAACAAAGTCAACCCCCCTAGCCCCTTAAATCGTCCAAATACATGGACATCAATGCCAAACTTTTCCATACAAAAGTTTCCATAGCACACACCTTATATCAAGCCTTGTGTTCCCTCTTCAATTACTTAATCAAAATGATTCTTTCCCCAAGATTAAGCTTGCCTAAACTATTATTCAACTTGCCAAAAAAAAAATTTAAAGGCCAACTTACCAAATACAAAGCTTGGCCAACACTTGATGTAAGGATGCATAAAAATAAAATCTTCAAATTGCACTCCATGCTATTCGAACCCTTTCCCTCAAGCAACTACTCATGTGCCACTTACACTATGCTACTAGCTCCTCTTGTGCTTAAATTCCCCCACAAATTACACTTAACCCCTATCTCCTTCAGCTCCCTCTAACTAAAGCTTAAAAACAAAAATTTTCCTACAGCTCGAGCCTACTCTTGGCTATTCCTAAACCCTAGAACATCTCACTTAACAACACGACAATCCGTACTCATGCAGAAGAATACAATCACAAATAACCCCTATTTCAGGATATTACAGTAGTTCAATGGCAAATAAACTTATATAATTCAATTTAAATACATTTATTTGCATATGAACTTACCTCGTATTTAGGATAGACGGACCGGATCGACTACTTTGGTAACCTTTGGTTTTCCCTGATCTAAATTCGATTTTTTCTTTCTTGATCTATATGTATTCAAAAATAACTCATTTAATCACCTACTCATTCAATTTTGTCCAAAAATACACGTTTGGGCATTTTTACACATTAACCCCTAAACTATCCCATTTATTCAATTTAGTTTCTATTTCACAAATACACAAAATTCACAAAATTTAACTTAATCCATGCTTAGCCAATTTATACATAAGCCCCTAGCAGCCCAAAACTTTCATTTATTTCATATTTCAACCACACAATTTATAAAATTCATAATTTAATCCCTTTTTGACATTTTTGTCAAAAATCGCTTTACAAAACTAATTTAACTATTAACAGACTTTCGTAATCTATCATAATTAAGAAAATTACTCAAGCATTCAACCATGGAAACTTGTTAAACCTTTAAAAATTTCAAAATCTAAGGTACGGGGTAGCTAGAATACGAAGCAACGATCTCAAAAAATGTAGAAATTATTAAAAATCGAGCTCAAAACACTTACCAATTTGAGCTTGAAGTTGCCAAAACCTAATGGCTTCCAATGGCTTCTTTAATTTTCAATTTCGGTGGTGTAAGATGATTATGAAACATATTTTCTTTTGTTTTTAATCAATATTAATTTATTAACTATTTTACCATTATAACCTTTATTATAAACTTATTAAATCATATAATGGATGCCTAATGTTGTCCACCAACATTTCAAATGGTCTAATATCATCATAAGGACCTTAACTTTAATAAACCATAGCTATATAACACCTTTATAAAGTAGAATGAAACTTTTGCATTTTACGCGATTTACTTTTTTTTCTCAAATTGAAAAATTAAATGATAAAATTAGCTCATGAAATTTTCACACATACATGCTGTCATGCTGTAAACACATAAATTAATATTAAAATAATTTTTTGACATTATATTTGTGGTTTCGAAACCACTGTTTCGATTTAGCTAAAACCAGACTGTTACAAAACTAATGTTTGTATTTGGAATATGAAATAGTGAATTATTCATATATTGTTTTGTGTTGAGATACTCTGAGTCGATGAACGTAGGATAGAGTACGATTGGCATTCCAATAGGTTATTATGCGCGAGGTACGAGATTGATATGAGTAGTGAAGATGATTTCTACATATTCTCTATTCACTAGATATTCCAAGGTCATGCATTTGTTGTGGACTATCGTGTTTTTTTATAGTGTTAACTGGTGTGCTGGATGGTGCTGGCTCTTATAAGCATCTGGTGTGTTGAATGGTTAATAATTTACTTGTATCTTTATATCATTTATTGGGCATTATCTTTAATGATCACTAAATGTTATTGAATATGGAAATTAATTTACATTATTGTATTGAGCATTACTGAACTTTTGTGAGTTGTGATTGACAGGAACTCTGATAAGAACCTTATCGCCAAGAAATCTATTCAGGAATTTATTGTCAGAAATATTGTTTATAAATTTCATTAACCGAATTATTTTGCATAATTTAGTAAGCTTTACTGTTTAATCGATAAACTTAATAAGCTTTATAAAAGCTTACTCATATTTTATTGTGTTTCTTGTAGATAACATTTTGTGGATCGGGAGATCAAATCAGTACAAAGTAATCACACTATCCGGGGATTCTTTTGGTAACTCTTGAATTTATCTTGGCTTATATGGCATGTAATAGGGAAATTCAATTATGTTCTGTAATGTTTTAGAAGTACATGTATAGTGTTTAAAGGTGCATTTTGATGTTGTGGCATGTATGTTTAATTCCGTGTTAAAGTATAGTGAACAATCATGAAAATGGTAAGTTTGGTTTGAATTAGGTATGATATAAGTGAATTGAAGATAAGTTAAATTTGAGCATGTTAAGACTTGTGTGATGAAACTAAAGTAGTGAAATGTAAGGTAATTGAGATTGTAACAGCCCGATTTTGGGTTTAGTCAGAACAGTGGTTTCGAAACCATAAATTTGACACATTAAAATTTATTTTTACTATATTTTTGTGGTCTACAATTTTATGGAACGATTTCGTAAAAAATTCGGTCAAAAATTTTGACGTTTGGGCACTCAATTTAGTCAAAAAGACTAAATTGTAAAAAGTGCAAAACTTGAATTCTATATGGTAAAGGTGTCCAATTGCTATGAAATTTTAAGTTAGAGGTCCTTAAATGGTAATTATCCCATTGGTTAAGTTGGTGGACACAAATGGACATGATTTGGTATGTTTCTAAAGTTTTTCATGAAGGGCATTTTAGTAATTTAGTTATTAAAAGAATAAAAAGGCCAAAATTAAAAGCCTATTTTTTCCACCTTCCTCCCATGGCTGAAATTCACAAGGAGAAACCATGGCTAGGGTTTTCCAAGCTTCCAAGCTCGATTGTAAGTCCATTCTAGCCCCTTTTTTAATGCTCTTTACATTTTTGAAGTCGTTGTAACTCGATCTTTCTATTTCTACCATCAATTTGAAGAGATGTCAAGGTCTAAACTTTTACCCATGATGAATGTTTATGTATTTTGATGTCTAATGGTAGAAAATGCATGTTTGGTGTATGATAAATGACTTTTCCCAAGTGATTTTCGGTGAAAATGCCTAAAAGGACTTGTTTGTAAAAGTTGTAAAATGAGTAGTAAAAGTGTGATTAAATGAAAAATGTGGGCTTTTATGAGCATGATATAGGTTCGGCCAGGCTTGGGTGTAATGAAATCATTTTACGAGCCTAGGGACTGTATTATAAAATGTCAAACTTTAGGGCTAAAAATGTAATTTTTTTCCAAAATGTGATTTTTAGATGATTTGAATTGTATAATGATTAAACAAGTTAAATGTGATATTATAGATCAGGAAAAATGAGATTCAGCCTAGAACGGGGAAAAATAAGTATTTGATAATTTAGTCCTTTTTGTCGTTTTTATGTCGAGGTAAGTTCGTATGTTTAATAAGCATTAAATTATATGTGTATAAATACTAAATTGATAAAATTGTGGTAAATGCTATATTATTGAAATCAAATGTGAATGCTATTGAGTACGATACTACGAAAATGACTGACAGAGATTTTGACAAACGTGTAAATCCTGGTTGAACCATAGGAATAGATAGGATATAAATATCATGACATTAGGGTTACTGTGATTACGTGTAAGACCATATCTAGGATATGGCACCTATATTAGACTTCGTGTAAGACCATATCTGGGATATGGCATCGATATGAGACTTTGTGTAAGACCATGGCTGGGCCATTAGAATCGATACAAGATTTCATGTAAGACCATATATGGGATATGGCATTGGTATGGTATTGTATGTGCGAGATTCCCGAGTATCCTTTAGTATTCCAAATGGTTCAACAAGAAATTTAACGGGTATGTCAAAGACGAGAGAAACTATGTGATTATGTTACGAGTTGGTACAGGTATGTATGTAAAGTTTATAAGCATTGACTTCACATGAGTTCATGATTTCCATGAGAATGTTTTTGTGAAATTCTTGCGATTTTTGGTCTACACTTGTGATGTATGAAATACATGGTAAAATCTGATTGGCGATTATGTGATTGGCTTTCAGGCCAAATTGAGTTATGATGTGGTATGTTTTATTCACACAAATTGTGATTTATCGTATATGAGAAAAAGTGAAGATTAGCATAATTGCTTACTGAAATGGTTATGGAAGTATGCGAAGATAAGAGTTTAGGTAATTGAAAGATGTTAAAGTATATGCTCCAAATGTAAATACTCATAATTAATGTGCATGGTTACTATGAAGTTTGAAATGATTCGTCATTTGCTGTAATCTGATACAAAGGAGAAATTATGGTTGTTTGGCTGAAGCTAAGATATGTTAGATTATGCTTATAAGTTGTTAGAGTAAACATTATGAGTGAATGAAAATTTATAACTGTGAGATTTAAAGCAATTATTATTATCTTATGTTTATATTGTTGAACTCAATAAAAGACTGGTAAGAGTTGTTTATTATTTTCATACGAACTTACTAAGCTGTATAGATTACCCTTTTTTTTCCCATGTCTTTTAGGGTTATTAAGCGAGCTCGAGTAGGAGATCACCAGTGATCCTATCACACTATCAAGCTATCATTTTGGGTATAAATGAATCCAAATGTTTTGAGTCTATGGCATGTATAGGGACTATGTCAAATTGTTATGTGTGTCATTATTAATTTGGCCATATGTGTTAGCTTGTAATTGTTAATGCTTAATCTTATATATAGCCATGAATGATGGCTTATGTTGATCATAAGTTTATTCATATGTTAATCTCCTCTTGTGAATGTGAAATTAGTTTGTTTTTTACAGGCTAAGTATGATGTTTTAAGCTTGATAAATGATGGTATAAGAATGACATGTTATTGTCTTGTTTGTGGTTGTTGGTTGCATTTATATGCTTGAATTTGTGCCATGTGATGTTGGGTAGATGTATGCAAGTGAGGGTGGATAAATGGCTTGGTAAATAGCCTTGTTTTTGTCCACACGGGCGTATGTCTAGGCCATGTGTGACACACGGTCTACCCTATGGGGATGTGATCCGACCGTGTGTCCCCTGCACCTTAGTTTTGAAAAACGTAATGTTTAGAATTGAGCACATAGGTGAAAACACGGGTATGTGTCTCATTTGTGTGTGCTACACGGCTTAGCACACGGGCGTATGGCACGACTGTGTGGCACAAGTCAGAGAACACCCCTCAATAAAACATGTTCTGAAGCACGGGCGTGTCCCTTGGACCACACGGGCGTGTGAACCCTACATCTAGCAAAAATTTTCTAAGTTTTGTAAAAATTTCAAAATTTCTCGGTTTAGTCCCGAATCACCTCCAAAGCATGTTTTGGGGCTTGTAGGCTCATATAAGGGACTTTATGATTGAATATGAATGGTTTTAATTTGGACACAAATTTATGACTCGTAATTGTGTGAATGCTTGTGTTATAAGTCCGATAATGCCTTGAGCCATGTTCCAGTATTGAATACGGGTAAGGGGTGTTACATTTAGTGGTATCAGAGCTATTATTTAGTCGATTCTCAGACTAACGTAGCGTATGTAAGTCTAGCTATACATGCCATACTACTAGTGATAGTGTGATATCTCCCAATTCTGATGAAATTGTTTTGTTGATGCAGAGATGCTTTCCAATCGATCTATTTTTGAAAATGCTGAAAGTGATACTAAGATATTTTAAAATGTGTTTTTGATGAGTCAAAACTTGGAAAAATATGAATAAGAGTTCATGATATGTATGTGATGATGTACAAAATGAAATAACCATAAGTTGAGAAATAGAGTTAAAATGTCATTGTTCCGATTGAACATTGTATTTCAATGGATTATGGTGATTTTATGAAACGAATAAAATGTTTTAAATGTTGCAAAAAGGATTTAGCCTAGAACGACAATCCTGAATTAAGCCCTCTCGAGCATATGTTATGAAATGGATTTTGCCCGGACTGGTAATCCAGAGTAAGCCTTTAGAGCATATGTTGTCGAAAGGATTTATCCTGAATTGGCAATCCTGTTATGTTATATATGGCTCGAGAGTATGCTCCATAAATATGTGTCAAAAGGGAACTTTTGAGTATGAATTGACGGATTGTTGACATGCATACCTTGAGTATAATACCTGAGAATCCATCGAAAATACAGTAGTTTAATGGGAATTATTCTTGAAATGTGGAAAGGTGAAGTGAAATGAAAGTTTATATTGTGATAAGCTCATCCATGTTTGTTTGGCATTCATATGAAGTTATGTGCCTAACTTGTTTGATTAAGTGAATGCGATTAGTAAACTTACTTAAATATGTTTGAAAAAGATAATCAGAAAGTTTGTGTAATATAAATATGTATGTTAATTATCTTGAAGTGAATTATATGATTGTGAAGATATAATGTTGATGATGAATGCTAAGTTATATGAGTGTATTTATGAGAGTCGAGTTAGAGGCTTTACGCTCTCACCCCCTTACCAATGTTGTTATTTATAACGGAATTTCACGAGATTTAAGTTGAATGAGCTCACAAGTAAGAGACTAAAGATTTCAGTAGCGGAATGATTAATAATGTGGTCAGAGTTAAGAATAGTTTGGTAAGTGAATACAGTTCTAGAAAAAATGCTACGTTATTCTAAAGATCATTCAGATTTCACAATGTCACGATTAAAGAAAAAGTTAATCTCGGCTAATTGACTCATTCAGGTATGATGTCTAAAGTATGTATTTGCTGGAATTTCTTCTAGATTGATTTTTGTTAATGAATGGAATAATATGAAATTAGTGATGACAGAATTAGTTAGAGAATGATATTGGAATCATAAAGATGTCTGAGTGTAACAGTTGTAATTGAATAGATTATGATGGTCCCTCTTGGTATTTTATATATTCAATTTTCCTCAGAGATATATGTGATTGTTCATTTTCTGATGAAATTCTTATCGTATGAGAATGCTAGCTGATTATAGTGTTAGATGAAAGCACTGTTGGTCTAGTTGGTTGATGAGTAGCATTTCTTATCTCTCTCTTTGGGATTCTATTCTATTATGCTTGGAATAAAAGTTGTTTGTGAAAATTTATGTGAGGCTATTCTTCAGTTTCTACTAAATGTTGTTTTGTTTTATATATATATATAATATTATCTCTGTTACAATTGATTCCAGAGCGTATAAGCATTGTTTTTCTTCTGGTTTTCTCTGAGGAATCATCAAGATCTTTGTTATTTTCTTATGAGTTATGTTCTTGGACTTCCAGTATGATATCGCATCTTGGATTTCTTTGTCTCAGTTTTCTTATCATCCTTATTTCGTAAATTATCAATCATGACTCATCTTTAAAGTGTGTTCTTTGGCTTATGATAACTATGTCTATTATAGTTGTATTTCTGGTTCAATCATAGGAACGTGGTGATTTTGGTATCAGGATCTCTCTAATTTATGCGAAAGGAATTGACATCGCCAAGGTATAGATAGTGGAAGCTGAAGCTCAAATTATAAGATGGTTTTTTTTTCACAGGTAAGTTTGATTAAGGTCAATGAGTTTAATCTGGATATTTTGTTTCCTTGAGCTAATGCAGTGCAAAGATCTTTGACTAGCATGTGAGGAAATTTTGAAAGATTGTATGTTTGAATTGTTTTAACAAGATAAAGAAGGGAGTATTTTGATATGATATTATTTTATAGTTGAGATTGACTCAGTTGTTTTTATCTGAGCGAGCTAGTTAGTTGAAAAGTAATTTGAGTTATATGCATTTAAGTTTATCCTCAGGTAAAAAGATAAAATCTTGTACATTCATGGGTAAATTGACGAATAGTCTTAATGAAGAATTTATATACAAAAAGGGTGTGATACAAGGACGTATCTATTAGATCAGTTCTAATTGGATGATATTATTATGAGTTAAAGTTATTTTGATTGATAAAGTTATCATATTTGTGAAAGTTTGAGCAGTCTGTTGAGTGTTAGCAAAGTTGGAAATAGTTGAAGGTATTGTTAACCGAAGTAATGATTCTGAGTCCAGTTTAAATTGAGTAAAGAATTTGTGAATTTTTCAGCGGTGCATTATCGAACGGATTGAAATGTGTTTTAATACAAGAATGTAAAGTGATAGTTTATGCTTTCAGACAGTTAAAGTCACATTAGAGAAACTGTCTGATAGGTGATTTAGAGTCGGCCACTTTTTATGTTTGTGTTGAGACTTTGATGACATCAGTTGACTGACGAAAAATATCATATGTTTCCTGATCCCAAGAGTTTAAAGTATCTAATGTCATAGAAGGAATTTGAATTTAAAAACATCATAGATGGCTTGATCTATTGAAAGAATGTGAGCAGTTATTGATTAACCTTTGGGAAAACAGATATAGTTGCAAATGCTTGAATGGAAAACTATTGATTATTTTGTTAGTATTGGATACATTATTAATCTTACTTGATGACAGTCTGAATCTCGCTAAATTAAAAGCTAAAGCAACATTTTCTTTGCAAGATTGAGAACCTTAGGAATGTGACAGTGAGTGGTAAGCTAAATGAGTACAGTGTGAGACGACTTTTGATTCTAAATTTCAGGTCAGACATGATGACTGTTATCGTTATTCCGAGATAGAATTTGCCCATTGAGTAATTTAGAGCTTATACAGAAAATTTTGTACGAAGCTTAGTAGTAGCTCGTTTGTTTATTCAAGAAGCAATAAAATGTACAGTTATTTGAAATAGATGTTCTGGTGATCAGGTATGTAACATGATAGATTAGTTGAGTTGTATGTTTCAGAGACTATCTGATTAGAAATTGTATAGAAAGTAAAAGTAATTCATGGAAATTCAGAATCCACTTCAGATTGTTAGAAAATGTATGTGAATTTGAAACATGAGGATATGACATTCTCGTTCAGCGATAGCATGCTTCATAAAGTATTTCCTTGGAAAAAGATTCAAAATTTATTTTTTGTATCTATGTTGTGATGGTATCGATCAGACTCTTTGAGTATGAATTATCTGATAGGGATTAAGATTCAGCCAATGTGTTGTATAACGGAGAATCAATCAGAATTTTGACATGAGAGATTCGAAAGTTGAAAAATAAAAGCATAACCTTAGTGAAGGTTCTTTAGTAGTGTCACAAGACAAAGGAATCTATGTGGAAATCAAAGTTATATTTCGGTAAAATTTTTGGGGACGAAAATCCCTAAAGGGGGAGAGTCGTAACAGTCCAATTTTGGGTTTAGTAAAAACAGTAGTTTCAGGACCACAAATTTGACACAGTAAAATTTACTTTTACTATATTTTTGCGGTCTACGATTTTATGGAACGATTTCCTAAAAATTTTGTTTTAAAATTTTGACGTTTTGGCACTTAATTTAGTCAAAAGGACTAAATTGCAAAAAGTGTAAAACTTGAATTCTATATGCTAAAGGTGTCCAATTGCTATGAAATTTTAAATTAGAGGTCCTTAAATGGTAATTAGACCATTTTTTAATTTGGTGGACAAAAATGGACATGGTTTGGTATGTTCTTAAAGTTTTTCATTAAGGGTATTTTAGTAATTTAATTATTAAAAGAATTAAAAAGCCAAAATTAAAGGCCAATTGCAACATCCTGAAAATAGGCCTATGCATTTTTTATTTAATTATATGAAATGCCATGTCTTATGTGTTATGAATGTATTATGAACAAATACATGAACATTTTCTTTGGAAACTTGGAAATGTAAGAAATGATTTAGAAATGTAAAGTTTCAAAAAGAGGAAAGTGAACATTTTGGAAACTTGGAAATGTAAGGAAATGTCCTGGAAATGTAAGGAAATGTCTTGTCTTGGAAATGTAAGGAAATGTCCCGGAAATGTAAGGAAATGTCTTGTCTTGGAAATGTAAGGAAATGTCCCAGAAATGTAAGGAAATGTCTTGTCTTGGAAATGTAGGGAAATGTCCTGGAAATGTAAGGAAATATTTTAGAAATGTTAAGTTTAAAAGATGAAACTAAAACAAGGTGGTCTTAAGAAAATTAATAGAAGAAATTTGACACACAAATGAGCTTGGTTAAGTGGCTTGGAGGTGCCACTTAGAGCCTCTGTAAGTGACGCCACAAACAGGTGTAAATGGGCCAAGGTTCGAGTCACGTGGGAAGCAAATAAAAGAGTTTTATTTTGCTGCAAGGAGCAAGGGAGTTGGACGCACCAAGGCACTTGGGGAAGAGTTTAATTCTCTTTAAAATTCGGCTAAATAGGTGGATCAATGATGGATAATTATTGTTTAAGAGATAAGAGATAAGTAAGGGATTATTTCCATTAATTTTTAATAAAGATAAGAGAAGTGATGGCCAAGTAAGGGAGTATTGGCCTAGTAATTTCGGCAAAAGGAGGAAAATAAGGCTATTCATCAATCTTCTCTTTTCCATTGAAGTCTCTGCCGAAAACTTCCTAGCAAACTCTCTCCTTTCTCTCTTATTTTTGCCATAGCTGAAATCTTTTTCTCTATAAGTCCACCATTGCTGAATCCCCTAGTAACTCTTTTCCCTCTCTTTTCTTTTGATAAACTGACAACACAGATAACCTTTAGCCGATTTCTTGTTAAGTCCCAAAAGCCGAAAACTTGCTATTATCAAGACCATAGCTGAATAGTTTGAGACTTCAAGCAAGGGGTTGTCGACTTGTGCATTAAGGGTAAGGTTAATTATCGATTTCTATTCTTTTTCTTCTAAGATTTACCGAAATCTAGGACTAACCCCATTAATATCTTGTTGCCGAAACTTTGAAGAGATCTTTCGGGATTTACTAAGTGTCGACTACAAGGAAGGGGAAATTCTTTTCCTGAAGGTACACCATAGGCCGCGTGTTCCCTAGTTATTCGGTGAGTTTCGGGATTTAAAATCCACAAGATAAATATCTATAGCATTCAGCCAAGGCCATGTTGAGTAAATAGATGTGTTTCATTAATATTTAAAAGCCAAAACTAATCTATTCAAGTAATCTAGTGATTGCCGATTTCAAGAAAGAAGGATCGGCAGCAAGGTAAGGATTTAAGTGTACTAATCCTACTGGGATTTGGTTTTATGGCCGAATGGCTCTTTACTAAGTATTAAGTGATTAATCAAATGTAGAGATTTAAGATTTAAGGCATTAGATCAAGCTTTTCGGGATTTGGAGTGAACTTGCTAAAGCGAATCAGGTGTGTACCCCACATTACTTTTTAATAAGATTTATGGCAATAATTAATATGTGCATGTTTATAAGAATGTGAATATGGATAAGGTACCATGTTATGGTACAAAGTACTCGTGCACGCGTTCCTACTCCTACTAGGATTATGTTAAATATCACATTACGACACATATGACATTATAAGAATGTGAAATAAGAATTTGGCATGTTAATGCATGATATGTATGATATGGGGCATATGGGTTATATGAAAAGGGGAAGTGAATGTGGTGACCTAAGACCACGATATCTGAATGTGGTGACCTAAGACCACGATAACTTAATGTGGTGACCTAAGACCACGATATTTGAATGTGGTGACCTAAGACCACGATATCTGAATGTGGTGACCTAAGACCACGAATTTTATAAGGGCGATGAGAACATCGATTGCAGCGATGCCTTCGATGGTGTGTAGCGGATGGAGGGTTGACTTAGTAGTCCCCACGGTGTATGGGTTGGTACGGGGGATGTGTAGTGGATGGCATCTAGGTTTGAGTTCGGGTTGCATCATATTGTTTAAATGCTTTATGTACATGTATCATTTGAAATGCCTAAAATTGTTAAGACTTAGTGTTCGTGTACACATTGAGTCTGTTTGACTCACCCCTTTGTGGGATTATTTTAAGGGATGTTTCAGCTTAGTATCAGAGCCCAGTTTTAAACTCTCGACTTTGGGTTTAAGGCCCAAAATGTTTTCAAAGTTA
This sequence comes from Gossypium rotundifolium, assembly GCA_025506655.1. Classification (NCBI taxonomy): domain Eukaryota; kingdom Viridiplantae; phylum Streptophyta; class Magnoliopsida; order Malvales; family Malvaceae; genus Gossypium; species Gossypium rotundifolium. The sequence continues at coordinate 94,693,392 of CP106732.1, read as the reverse complement.
AGCCCAAAAGAAATTTTTTGAATTAAGCAGGTTTTTCTGGCATGGCCCACTAAGTCTCTGACCCGAAGTCCACCAGGTAAGTACTTCTGACTTCTGAAGTGATTTGAATATGTGAAATGTATGGGCTTTTATGGCAACGTAGATTAGTGAACTAGGATCTGTTCAACCCTAGGACTAGTCTACTAAAAAACACAAGTACATAAGACTTAAGGACCATTAGACAAACACATGATTAAGTCGCCGAGCTAGGTGTGGTAATCATTTGCGCGCATGTCTAGGAGTGGATTCAAGAAGAGCTTGGTATTTAAGCGATCTAGCGACTCATCTCCTCTTTACTCGAATCCTACAGTGCGTAAACTGCTCACCCTAACCAAGAGGACTTAGTCATCGGCTAAACCAATGATTAAAACCGAAAGGGACTAGCCATATTTTTATAAAAACCTTAGTTTTAAAATCCTTAAATTAACCCTTCGATTTGCAACAAAATCTATTTTGAAAATTTCTAAAAAAATTTTCGGTTTGCCAAAATTACTAAAATACCCCGGTCAGTAAAATTACAAAAATTCCTTGGTTTTAAAATTACCATATTACCCTCAATTTTAGTAAAATTTCTATTTTGCAAAAGTGTCCAAAACTCTATTTTACAAAAACTCAAGGTACTTTGATTTGGGAAAATTACTAAAATGCCCTGTGTTGTAAATTAATAAAATACCCTTACTTTTTAAGATTTTCAAAAATACCCTCGACTTTTGCTAAAATGTTTCTACTTTACTACCAAAACTTTTGTTTTACAAATATCAAGATACCCTGATTGGAGAAGTTACGAAAATGCCCCTAACTTCTAAAATTACCGAAATAACCCCGATTTTTGAAATTTCTGCAACATCGCTGATTTGGAAAATAAATTTTTCAAGATAACCTCGAGTTTTTGTAAATTTTGAAATACTTTTGATTTATAAAGATTATTTTCAAAGTGACCCCGATTTATTACCAAAATACCTTATAGGAAAAATGACGAAATTACCCCTGGGGGGATGATCAGGAATGCCCAAAGTAGTGAAGTGAATGTTGTGAATGAATGTGTCTCTTTCGAGATGGATGAATGTGAATGTGAATGTGAATCTCTGAATTAGAATAGTGAACTTGAACTGAGACTTTGTTTGATCGAAAGAACCACTATTAAACTCCTTTTCATAAAAGCTGCTCACGGTTAAACAAAGGAACAAAGTACTAATGCATAAAACTCTTTAATCGATTAAATCGCGACGTTAGAAATGAGTTCTCGGGAACGTGAACTTAAAAAAAATTGTACCTAGGAAGCATGATGGCTCTATTAAGATCAGAGTGCGCAGTATAAGCATAGCGCGGTGAGTTAAGATGTTCGATTATTCGATAGTAAGTAATTTCGAGGACGAAATTATTTTAAGGGGGTAGAACTGTAACATCCTGAAAATGGGCCTATGCATTTTTTATTTAATTATACGAAATGGCATGTCTTATGTTTTATGAATGTATTATGAACAAATACATGAACATTTTTTTTGGAAACTTGGAAATGTAAGAAATGATTTAGAAATGTTAAGTTTCAAAAAGAGGAAAGTGAACATTTTGGAAACTTGGAAATGTAAGAAATGATTTGGAAATGTTAAGTTTCAAAAAGAGGAAAGTGAACATTTTGGAAACTTGGAAATGTAAGGAAATGTCCTAGAAATGTAAGGAAATGTCTTGTCTTGGAAATGTAAGGAAATGTCCCGAAAATGTAAGGAAATGTCTTGTCTTGGAAATGTAAGGAAATGTCTCGGAAATGTAAGGAAATGTCTTGTCTTGGAAATGTAGGGAAATGTCCTAGAAATGTAAAGAAATGTTTTAGAAATGTTAAGTTTAAAAGGGGAAACTAAAACAAGGTGGTCTTAAGAAAATTAATAGAAGAAATTTGACACACAAATAGGCTTAGTTAAGTGGCTTGGAGGAGCCACTTAGAGCCTCTATAACTGACGCCACAAACAGGTGTAAATGGGCCAAGGTTCGAGTCACGTGGGAAGCAAATAAAAGTGTTTTATTTTGCTGCAAGGAGCAAGGGAGTTGGACGGCACCAAGGCACTTGGGGAAGAGTTTAATTCTCTTTAAAATTCGGCTAAATAGGTGGATCAATGATGGATAATTATTGTTTAAGAGATAAGAGATAAGCAAGGGATTATTTCTATTAATTTTTAATAAGGATAAGAGAAGTGATGGCCAAGTAAGGGGGTCTTGGCCTAGTAATTTCGGCAAAAGGAGGAAAATAAGGCTATTCATCAATATTCTCTTTTCCATTGAAGTCTCTGCCGAAAACTTCCTAGCAAACTCTCTCCTTTCTCTCTTATTTTTGCCATAGCCGAAATCTTTTTCTCCATAAGTCCACCATTGTCGAATCCCCTAGTGACTCTTTTCCCTCTCTTTTCTTTTGATAAACCGACAACACAGATAACCTTTAGCCGATTTCTTGTTAAGTTCCAAAAGCAGAAAACTTGCTATTATCAAGACCATAGCTGAGTAGTTTGAGACTTCAAGCAAGGGGTTGTCGACTTGTGCATTAAGGGTAAGGTTAGTGATTATCGATTTCTATTCTTTTTCTTCTAAGATTTGCCGAAATCTAGGACTAACCCCATTAATATCTTGTTGCTGAAACTTTGAAGAGATCTTTCGGGATTTACTAAGTGCCGACTACAAGGAAGGAGAAATTCTTTTCCTGAAGGTACACCATAGGCCGCGTGTTCCCTAGTTATTCGGTGAGTTTCAGGATTTAAAATCCACAAGGTAGTATCTATAGCATTCGGCCAAGGCCATGTTGAGTAAATAGATGTGTTTTGTTAATATTTAAAAGCCAAAACTAATCTATTCAAGTAATCTAGTGATTGCCGATTTCGAGAAAGAAGGATACAAAGTTTTCGGCATTTGATTAGACATCAATCCGCAGCAAGGTAAGGATTTAAGTGTACTAATCCTACTGGGATTTGGTTTTATGGCCGAATGGCTCTTTACTAAGTATTAAGTGATTGATCAAATGTAGAGATTTAAGATCTAAGGAATTAGATCAAGCTTTTCGAGATTTGGAGTGAACTTGCTAAAGCAAATTAGGTGTGTATCCCACACTACTTTTTAATAAGATTTATGGCAATAATTAATATGTGCATGTTTATAAGAATGTGAATATGGCTAAGGTACCATGTTATGGTACAAAGTACTCAGGTACGTTTCCTACTCCTACTAGGATTATGTTAAATATCTGTTACGACACACATATGACATTATAAGAATGTGAAATAAGAATTTGGCATGTTAATGCATGATATGTATGATATGGGGCATATGGGTTATATGAAAAGGGAAGTGAATGTGGTGACCTAAGACTACGATATCTCGAATGTGGTGACCTAAGACCACGATAACTGAATGTGGTGACCTAAGACCACGATATCTGAATGTGGTGACCTAAGACCATGATATCTGAATGTGGTGACCTAAGACCACAAATTTTATAAGGGCGATGAGCATGTCGACTGGAGCGACTGCCTTCAATGGTGTGTAGCGGATGGAGGGTTGACTTAGTAGTCCCCACGGTGTACGGGTTGGTACGGGTGATGTGTAGTGGATGGCATCTAGGTTTGGATTCGGGTTGCATCGTATTGTTTAAATGCTTTATGTACATGTATGATTTGAAATGCCTGAAATTGTTAAAACTTAGTGTTCGTGTACACATTGAGTCTGTTTGACTCACCCCTTTGTGGGATTATTTTAAGGGGGTGTTTCAGCTTGGTATCAGAGCCCAGTTTTAAACTCTCGGCCTTGGGTTTAAGGCCCAAAACATTTTCAAAGTTAAGCCCAAAAGAAATTTTGTGAATTAAGCAGGTTTTTCTGGCATGGCCCACTAAGTCTCCGACCCGAAGTCCACCAGGTAAGTACTTCTGACTTTTGAAGTGATTTGAATATGTGAAATGTATTGGCTTTTATGGCAACGTAGATTAGTGAACTAGGATCTGTTCAACCCTAGGACTAGTCTACTCAAAAACACAAGTACATAAGACTTAAGGACCATTAGACAAACCTGTGATTGAGTCGCCGAGCTGGGGTGTGGTAACTGTTGTGCGCATGTCTAGGAGTGGATTCAGTAAGAGCTTGGTATTTAAGTAGTCCTAGCGACTCATCTCCACTTTACTGGAATCCTACCAGTGCGTAGTAACCGATCACCCTAACCAAGAGGACTTAGTCATCGGCTAAACCAATGATTAAAAGTCGAAAGGACTAGCCATATTTTTTATAAAACCTTAGTTTTAAAATCCTTAAATTAACCCTTCGATTTGCAACAAAATCTATTTTGAAAATTTCTAAAAAAAAAAATTTTGGTTTGCCAAAATTACTAAAATACCCTTGGTCAGAAATTACAAAAATACCCTTGGTTTCTAAAATTACCATATTACCCTCGATTTTAGTAAAATTTCTATTTTGCAAAAGTGTCCAAAAACTCTATTTTACTTAAAAATTCAAGGTAATTTGATTTGGGAAAATTACTAAAATTCCCTATGTTGTAAATTAATAAAATACCCTTAGTTTTTAAGATTTTCAAAAATACCTCAACTTTTGCTAAAATGTTTCTACTTTACAAAAATACCAAAACTTTTGTTTTACAAATATCAAGATACCTGATTTGGAGAAGTTACAAAATGCCCTAACTTCCAAAATTACCAAATAACCCGATTTTTGAAATTTACAAACACACCGATTTGGAAAATAAATTTTCAAGATAGCCTCGAGTTTTTGTAAATTTTGAAATACTTTTGATTTATGAATATTATTTTCAAAGTGACACCGATTTATTACCAAAATACCCTATAGGAAAAATGACGAAATTACCCCTAGGGGGGATGATCAGGAATGCCCAAAGTAGTGAAGTGAATGTTATGAATGAATGTGTCTCTTTTAAGATGGATGAATGTGAATGTGAATGTGAATCTCTGAATTAGAATAGTGAACTTGAACTGAGACTTTGTTTGATCGAAAGAACCACTATTAAACTCCTTTTCATAAAACTGTTCTCGGTTAAACAGTGGAACAAAGTACTAATGCATAAAACTCTTTAATTAGATTCAATCGCGACGTTAGAAATGAGTTCTCGGGAACGTGAACTTAAATAAAAAAATTGTGCCTAGGAAGTATGATGGCTCTATTAAGATCGGAGTGCGCAGCATAAGCGTAGCACGGTGAGTTAAGATGTTCGATTATTCGATAGTAAGTAATTTCGAGGACGAAATTATTTTAAGGGGGTAGAACTGTAACATCCTGAAAATGGGCCTATGCATTTTTGATTTAATTATACGAAATGGCATGTCTTATGTGTTATGAATGTATTATGAACAAATACATGAACATTTTTTTTTGGAAACTTGGAAATGTAAGAAATGATTTAGAAGTGTTAAGTTTCAGAAAGAGGAGAGTGAACATTTTGGGAACTTGGAAATGTAAGAAATGATTTAGAAATGTTAAGTTTCAAAAGAGGAAGGTGAACATTTTCGAAACTTGAAATGTAAGGAATGTCCTGGAAATGTAGGGAAATGTCTTGTCTTGGAAATGTAAGGAAATGTCCCGAAAATGTAAGGAAATGTCTTGTCTTGGAAATGTAAGGAAATGTCCCGGAAATGTAAGGAAATGTCTTGTCTTGGAAATGTAGGGAAATGTCCTGGAAATGTAGAAATGTTAAGTTTAAAAGAGGAAACTAAAACAAGGTGGTCTTAAGAAAATTAATAGAAGAAATTTGACACACAAATGGGCTTGGTTAAGTGGCTTGGAGGCGCCACTTAGAGCCTCTACAAGTGACGCCACAAACAGGTGTAAATGGGCCAAGGTTCGAGTCACGTGGGAAGCAAATAAAAGAGTTTTATTTTGCTGCAAGGAGCAAGGGAGTTGGACGGCACCAAGGCACTTGGGGAAGAGTTTAATTCTCTTTAAAATTCGGCTAAATAGGTGGATCAATGATGGATAATTATTGTTTAAGAGATAAGAGATAAGTAAGGGATTATTTCCATTGATTTTTAATAAAGATAAGAGAAGTGATGGCCAAGTAAGGGAGTCTTGGCCTACTAATTTCGGTAAAAGGAGGAAAATAAGGCTATACATCAATCTTTTCTTTTCCATTGAAGTCTCTGCTGAAAACTTCCTAGCAAACTCTCTCCTTTCTCTCTTATTTTTTCCATAGCCGAAATCTTTTTCTCCATAAGTCCACCATTGCCGAATCCCCTAGTGACTCCTTTCCCTCTCTTTTCTTTTGATAAACTGACAACACAGATAACCTTTAGCTGATTTCTTGTTAAGTTCCAAAAGTCAAAAACTTGGTATTATCAAGACTATAGTCGAATAGTTTGAGACTTCAAGCAAGGGGTTGTCGACTTGTGCATTAAGGGTAAGGTTAGTGATTATCGATTTCTATTTTTTTTCTTCTAAGATTTTCCGAAATCTAGGACTAACCCCATTAATATCTTGTTGCTGAAACTTTGAAGAGATCTTTCGGGATTTACTAAGTGTCACTACAAGGAAGGAGAAATTCTTTTCCCGAAGGTACACCATAGGCTGCGTGTTCCCTAGTTATTCGGTGAGTTTCGGGATTTAAAATCCACAAGGTAAGTATCTATAGCATTCGGCCAAGGCCATGTTGAGTAAATAGATGTGTTTCATTAATATTTAAAAGCTGAAACTAATCTATTCAAGTAATCTAGTGATTGTCGATTTCAAGAAAGAAGGATACAAAGTTTCCGGCATTTGATTAGACATCAATCGGCAGCAAGGTAAGGATTTAAGTGTACTAATCCTATTGGGATTTGGTTTTATGGCCGAATGGCTCTTTACTAAGTATTATGTGATTGATCAAATGTAGAGATTTAAGATCTAAGGCATTAGATCAAGCTTTTCGGGATTTGGAGTGAACTTGCTAAAGCGAATCAGGTGTGTACCCCACACTACTTTTTAATAAGATTTGTGGCAATAATTAATATGTGCATGTTTATAAGAATGTGAATATGGCTAAGGTACCATGTTATGGTACAAAGTACTCAGGTACGTTTCCTACTCCTTCTAAGATTATGTTAAATATCTGTTACGACACACATATGACATTATAAGAATGTGAAATAAAAATTTGGCATGTTAATGCATGATATGTATGATATGGGGCATATGGGTTATATGAAAAGGGGAAGTGAATGTGGTGACCTAAGACCACGATATCTGAATGTGGTGACCTACCACGATAACTGAATGTGGTGTCCTAAGACCACGATATCTGAATTCGGTGACCTAAGACCACGATATCTGAATGTGGTGACCTAAGACCACGAATTTTATAAGGGCGATGAGCACGTCGACTGTAGTGACTGCCTTCGATGGTGTGTAGCGGATGGAGGGTTGACTTAGTAGTCCCCACGGTGTATGGGTTTGTAATATCCTAAAATTGGGCCTAGGAGAATTGAGCCCAATGGGCCTTGAGCGTAGTAGCGTTTAAATTTTTTTAGAGAACAGGAGATTGGCTTAAATACAAGTTAGACCAATTAGATAAGTGAGTTTAGAAGGTTTGGGGGCTTCTATGAAGTCCCGGGTTCAAGTTAGGCCTTAGGAAAAATTTTGGTTTTAGGTGAAAAAAACCCTGGAGGTTGGCGGGTAGGCCTTAAGAATAAAATGTGGAGGAAAGTGACACAAGTGGAGTGTGTGGTGTAGTGGCAAAGTGACGCCACTTAAGGACAAGGGAATGACACTACAAGGAAGGAAGGAGGTCCAAGGTTCAAGTCTTGGCTTTTGCATTTTAGTTTTCTTTTTACTTGGACCTTAGAATTTGGCTATAGATTTATATTTAGTTGCGCATGGTTAAGACACAAGAGGAGCTCGTGGCCAAGAGGAGCTCGAATCTCATGGCAAGCAATAGAGTATTTATTTTACGGATTGGACGGCAAGAGTTTCAGTTGAATTTAAACTCTACTGACGGAGGGATCCCACATCAGAAAGATACAAAGAAGGAAGGTGAAGAGCTAGCTATATAAAGAGCATTTCAGGAGGAGAGTTAACATACCTTGGTGGGCGTTGGGCACAGGAGTGGTCGCAGCGCGGTTTAGCACCAGAGTCCTATCAGGTGTGCAACTCTCTCTACTCTAGTTGTAGAGCGGCAAATGCAAAGTCTGCAGTCCATTACAATAGTAACCCACGAGCGTCATGGCGACATGTGGGGCTTCAACGCGATAGTTGAGGCCATCAGTAGTATTCTTGTGGGTTGGGGCTACTTGGGCCGTGATGGGCTGAAATAGGCCCAATGGGCCCATGGGCCCAATTGGAATAAATTGTATGATGATATAGTATATAATGAACTAGACTAGGTGGAACCTATATACGTGGCTAGATTTGTGTTAGGTGGGCCACACGAGCGTGTGGGCCTAAATGGGTCGAAATTGGGTCTTAGGCCTAATAGTCTAGTGACGACCGAAAATGGTAGTCGAGTCACTCAGGGTAACATTAGACCTTCGAGAGGGCCATTGCAGGTGCGAAATTACAAAAATACCCTTGGTGGGTAAATTACGAAAATACCCTTGGTAGGTAAATTACGAAAATACCCTTGGTGGGTAAATTACAAAAATACCCTTGGTGTGTAAATTACGAAAATACCCTTGATGGGTAAATTACGAAAATACCCTTGGTAGGTAAATTACGAAAATACCCTTGGTAGGTAAATTACGAAAGTACCCTTGGTGGGTAAAATTATGATTATACCCTTAGAGGTTGATTAGCATGATTATGTTGTTTTATGTCTATCTGATTATGATGGGAATTCATGTTATACTTATATTTGATATATGTCTAGAATACGTGACATATTGCATACACGAATTATTATGTCATATTGCATGGGTATGATGAGAGGAGGGGGAAGATTGATATTTGTGACTTTGGGTCACCAGTGGTTTGGCACCACCAGTGGTTTGGTACCACGCTTGATATTCGTGACTTTGGGTCACGGAGGTTTGGCACCTCATAGCGACTCGTCCCAGTGGCTTTCGCACCACGTGGGTTGGCCCCACATTTGATAAACGGATTGTCGCCATGATTTGGTATCACAACGGGTTGGCCCCACATATGGATTATTCGTGACTTTGGGTCATCAGTGGTTTTGCACCACATTATTATTGATATCAGTGACTTTGGTTCACCAGTGGTTTGGCACCACCAGTGGTTTGGTACCACACGGGGTAGAATCGGGAGTTTCTGATGGTTAGGTTTTGGGTTGCATGACATGCATATTTTCATATGAAATTGTGTAAGGGTTTAACACTCGTTTGATGGGGATTTACACACTGAGTCTCGATGACTCACCCCTTAGTTAAATTTTGCAGATGAGTAGACCGCGGAAATGGAGCCGGAGAGGACTCGAGGCGGCCATGCTTATTCGAAGGATTTGAATTTAAATTATTATCGTTAAGTTCATTTATTTTCTTTTCTAAGTTTTTAATTTGGGATGTAATAAGGCCGCTATTTATTATTTGGATGTTTGTTTTATTTTACTTATGTTATGTTACAAATGAAGTTTATAAATGTTAAGTGAACCGGTTAAAAGTAACTTTTTCAAACTTAATAACTTCTACGGGTTTTCAAAGATGTTACCATCGGGTAACAAACTACACTAAGTCAATTATAACTTTGACAAATTTTTAAAGTTTTACATGATCAAACGTTTTCAAAGGGTTTATCAATCCAACCATGTTTATGAAAACAATCCCAACTGAGTTTATCAAACCCCGTTTTAATACCTCAGCCATATTTTAACAAGTTTTCATCAGACACTCAAATTGATTCAAATTATTTTACTCCGTGACATACCAGATCCGGTCAGGACTCATGGGCCGGGTTTGGGGTGTTACATTTTTGGAATCAGAGCCAAGGTTTAAAAACTCAGCTGTGGGTTTGGGTTCAAAAATGTTTTAAAGGATGGTTTAGAAAATATATATATCTTTTCTGTAAGTATGGCACCCGATTCTCCGGCACCAAATCCGTAAGTTTCCTTTTTACTATATTCTGGTATATGCGGAATGATTGTATTTATTCTGCGATGTGTGGATGTGATGCTTGAATATAGGATTTGTATGTACGTGTGAAAAATATATGTTGCTTCGGTGGTAGATAGTTGGTTATGTGAAGGGGTTCCAAGATTTAGTTAGAAAGTATATGTAACATCCTAAAATTTGAGTATCTTTTGTGTTGGCGTGGGTATGAATTTTTGTATGTTAGCATAGTCTTGTGAAGGCTTGATTTTATTTAGGAAGCTAGAATAATTTTTAGTATGGTTTATTTAATGAAGTGGATTAAGTGAGTTTGACACTTAAGTTAATTTAAGTGTTAAATTAAAGCACAAGAGGAATAAGTGGCAAGATGGTTAAGGCTCTTGAAAGGGTGCTTGAGGTTAGTGGTTCGAGTATCAAGGAAAGCATTTTGAGGATTTTTATTTCATCATAGCATTTATAGACGGTCAACCTATGTTTATGATAGGTTGGACTTTCATCTTTTGGTAAGTTGAATGTTGATTTAAGGAAAGCTTGAAATTGGGGATAAGAATCTTGAAGTTATGGAAGGATGGGGAGACATAAGGCATAGAATATGGAGGATGTTTTGGAAACTTTATTCAAGGCTTTAGTGCATGTATGTGGACGGCATGGGTGTCTAGGGGGGTGGCCGAATGTTGTTAGGTGGTTTGGGGGAATAGTTGGCCAATTTTTCCTTTTGAACATCTTTTGCATTTTTGTTTTCCTCTCCAAAACTCTTTCTTTGGTCGAATGTTATTGTGCATTTTGTGCAAATTTAGCTTTTGTTTTAGCTCTTATTTTGTTGAACCAAAAATGCTATTTCCTTTCTTTCAGCTTTGCTTTTGAAACCAAAGCTTCATTTTGGTGTTTTTGCACTTTTCTTTTAGGCAAAATAGGTGTTGGCCGAATCTCATCTCTCTCACATCTCTCTTTTCTTTTCTTTTTGACATTGGTTCATAATCACATTTTCTTTACACTCTCTTGGCCGAATATTTCTCCATCTCAAATACCATTTCTTTTTTCATTTGTTCAAAGATAAAACATTTACTTTCATTCTATTTCTTCTTTTCTTTTTCACTTTACCATAGCTGAATCTTCTACTTTCTTTTAGTATTATTTTGGCCGACTATTCAAGGGTAGACTCTTCTTGGTTTTCTTCTATCGATTTTGGATAAAAAGGGGTAAGTGTTCATGTACGTTTTTCTTTCTTTTCTTTCTCATTTCTATGATGTTTTCTTATGGACAAAGGCCGAACCTTTGGGCATTATTTTGCAAGGTTCTAACCATTTTTAGGATTCGATTATTCTCTTAGGCTTATTGGGATTTCGGAAGCAATCGATTTAAGCCATTCCTTTAGCAAATCAAAGTTTGTAAGTCAAGTGGTAAGGATTCTATACTCTTAAGTTGGTTGAGGAAGCCTAAGGTTATTTGGATTAAGATATGTTGTTGGTCGAATGGTTTTCATTAAAATGTTGTGATATGGCCGATTGTAGGACAAGGATCTAGTGCGGTAGATCGGATCTTCGAAAGTTAGTTTTGCTTTGGTGAAAGGTGTGTGTATCTTACACACTTTATAACTTGGTTTATATATATGTATTTATGTGTGTTATAACTAATCATATTATGAAAGTGAGAAAAACGATGAGATTTGGATATGATACCATAATGGTATGAATGAGGATTCGGGTAAGTCCGTTTCGTTATGTTGTTAATACATGTGGGTTGAAATCATGATCTATGATTTATGATATATTTGTTATGGGATTTATAATAAAGAATATTGACATGATTTGTTTATTTATTTCATTGGCATGGGAAATATGAGAGGATGGGGAAGATTGATATCGTGACTTCGGTCACCAGTGATTTGGTATCACATTCGTGTCTTCGGACACCAGAGGTTTGGTACCTCTAGTGATTTGGTATCACATTCGTGTCTTCGGACACCAGAGGTTTGGCACCTCATAGCGTCTCGTCCCTGTGGTTAATACCATTGTGGGTTGGCCCCACTTTTGAGATATGGGATCGTCGCTAGTGATTTGGTATCACACGTGGGTTGGCCCCACAGATGGATTATTCGTGACTTTGGTCAGCAGTGATTTGGTATCACATTTATATCGTGACTTGGTCACTAGTGGTTTAGCACCACCGGTGGTTTGGTACCACACGGGTAGAAAAGGAGTTATGGATGGCTAGGTTGGGTGCATTATACATATATGTTGCTTTGTTATAATTTGTGTAAGTATGTGGCATTTACCCGGAGAGGAATATGCATTTGAGTCTTGGTGACTCACCTTCTCCCTTATCTTTTCAGGTGATTCATGAGATCGCGGATGATGAGCCGGATGAACTCGAGAAGGCCATGCAATAAAAGTTGGTTTTATATGAACTTCCATTTGGGTATTATATTTTAATTTGGTTTTCATATTTTATGGATTTGTAATAAGGCTGTTTAATTATGTTTTGGATTATTTTATGTTTTGAATATGTTTTAAATATGGTTTATAAATTTCATGAATATTATAATAAAATGAGCACCAAGTTTTCTAAACGACAAAACGCGTTGGTTTTAAAATGTTACCATCGGGTAACATAAATCATTTGATAATTTAAACAACTTAAGGGTTTTCTATAATTTAAATGATTTTCAAATATTAAGTTTCTACATTCAAATGCAAATGGTTTTCAAAGTAATAATTTGAGTTTTCTTAAAATGATATAAATGTTTTCTAACCTATGATTTATCAACTAAGTTTTAAAGTTTTATGTAATTTCAAAGTAAATTTTCAGTTTTAACTTATTAAACATGTAAATTCTACAAGTATAGAATTTCAAAGAATTTTTCACAAAAATTTAATTTTTAATTCGATTCTTTCAAAAATATTTTCCTCAGTGACATACCAGATTCGGTCATGGCGTATTGATCGGGTTTGGGGTGTTACAGTATATTAGTTTTATTAAGATCAGGGTGCACAGCAAGAGCGTAGTGTGGTGGGTTAGGATATGAGACTGTTAGTAGTTGGAAATTTTGAGGACAAAATTTCTTTGAGGAGGGTAGATTTGTAATATCCTGAAATTGGGCCTAGGAGAATTGAGCCCAATGGGCCTTGAGCGTAGTAGCGTTTAAATTTTTTTGGAGAATAGGAGATCGGCTTAAATACAAGTTGGACCAATTAGATAAGTGAGTTTGGAAGGTTAGGGGGCTTCTATGAAGTCCCGGGTTCAAGTTAGGCCTTAGGAAAAATTTTGGTTTTAGGTGAAAAAAACCCTGGAGGTTGGCGGGTAGTCCTTAAGAATAAAATGTGGAGGAAAGTGACACAAGTGGAGTGCGTGGTGTAGTGGCAAAGTATCGCCACTTAAGGACAAGGGAATGACGCCACAAGGAAGGAAGGAGGTCCAAGGTTCAAGTCTTGGCTTTTGCATTTTGGTTTTCTTTTTACTTGGACCTTAGAATTTGGCTATAGATTTATATTTAGTTGCGCATGGTTAAGACACAAGAGGAGCTCGTGGCCAAGTGGTTAGCGGCGTGGATAATGTTGTAAAGGAGCCTGGGCTTGAATCTCATGGCAAGCAATAGAGTATTTATTTTATGGATTGGACGGCAAGAGTTTCAGTTGAATTTAAACTCTACTGATGGAGGGATCCCACATCGGAAAGATACAAAGAAGGAAGGTGAAGAGCTAGCTATATAAAGAGCATTTCAGGAGGAAAGTTAACATACCTTGGTGGGCGTTGGGCACAGGAGTGGTCGCAGCTGCTGCTTTAGCACCGTAGTCTGTCGGTGTGTAACTCTCTCTACTCTAGTTGTAGAGCGGCAAATGCCGAAGTGCTGGTCACGGCAATAGTAGCCACATGAGCGTGCAAGCGCACATGTGGGGCTTCGACGCGATAGTTGAGACCATCAGTAGTATTCTTGTGGGTTGGGGCTACTTGGGCTGAAATGGGCCCAATGGGCCCGTGGGCCCAATTGGAATAAATTGTATGATGATATAGTATATAATGAACTAGACTAGGTGGAACCTATATATGTGGCTAGATTTGTGTTAGGTGGGCCACACAAGCGTGTTGGCCTGAATGGGCCGAAATTGGGTTTTAGGCCTAATAGTCTAGTGACGACCGAAAATGGTAGCCGAGTCGCTCAGGGTAACATTAGACCTTCGGGAGGGCCATTGTAGGTGCGAAATTACGAAAATACCCTTAATGGGTAAATTACGAAAATACCCTTGGTGGGTAAATTACAAAAATACCCTTGGTGTGTAAATTATGAAAATACCCTTGGTGGGTAAATTACGAAAATACCCTTGGTAGGTAAATTACGAAAATACCCTTGGTGGGTAAAATTACGATTATACCCTTAGAGGTTGATTAGCATGATTATGTTGTTTTATGTCCATACGATTATGATGGGAATTCATGTTATACTTATATTTGATATATGTCTAGAATACGTGACATCTGCATACACAATTATTATGTCATATTGCATGGGTATGATGAGAGGAGGGAGAAGATTGATATTTGTGACTTTGGGTCACCAGTGGTTTGGCACCACCAGTAGTTTGGTACCACAGTTGATATTCAGGACTTTGGGTCACCAGAGGTTTGGCACCTCATAGCGACTCGTCGGTGGCCGCACCACGATGGGTTGGCCCCACATTTGATAAATGGGATTGTCGCCAGTGATTTGGTATCACAACGTGGGTTGGCCCCGCATATGGACTATTCGTGACTTTAGGTCACCAGTGGTTTGGCACCACATTATTATTGATATCAGTGACTTTGGGTCACTAGTGGTTTGGCACCACCAGTGGTTTGGTACCACAAGGGGTAGAATCGGGAGTTTCGGATGGTTAGGTTTTGGGTTGCATGACATGCATATTTTCATATGAAATTGTGTAAGGGTTTAACACTCGTTCGATGGGGATTTACACACTGAGTCTCGATGACTCACCCCTTAGTTAAATTTTGCATATGAGTAGATCGCGGAGATGGAGCCAAAGAGGACTCGAGGCGGCCATGCTTATTCGAAGGATTTGAATTTAAATTATTATCGTTAAGTTCATTTATTTTCTTTTCTAAGTTTTTAATTTGGGATGTAATAAGGCTGCTATTTATTATTTGGATGTTTGTTTTATTTTACTTATGTTATGTTACAAATGAAGTTTATAAATGTTAAGTGAACGGTTAAAAGTAACTTTTTCAAACTTAATAACTTCTAGGGGTTTTCAAAGATGTTACCATCGGCTAACAAACTACACCAAGTCAATTATAACTTTGACAAATTTTTAAAGTTTTACATGATCAAACGTTTTCAAAGGGTTTATCAACCCAACCATGTTTATGAAAACAATCCCAACTGAGTTTATCAAACCCCGTTTTAATACCTTAGCCATATTTTAACAAGTTTTCATCAGACACTCAAATTGATTCAAATTATTTTACTCCGTGACATACCAGATCGGTCAGGACTCATGGGCCGGGTTTGGGGTGTTACAGGGTTGGTACGGGGGATGTGTAGCGGATGGCATCTAGGTTTGAGTTCGGGTTGCATTATATTGTTTAAATGCTTTATGTACATGTATGATTTGAAATTCCTGAAATTGTCAAGACTTAGTGTTCGTGTACACATTGAGTCTATTTGACTCACCCCATTGTGGGAACTTTTTCTTTCAGGTGACGATTAGTAATGGACCGGGTCGGCAGGAGCTTAAAGGTGGCCATGCACAGCAAGAATTTATTTAATTTGAATTTTTATTTCTTTAAGTACTTTGAATTTATTTTTTTGGGGAATTATTTGATGTAATAAGGGCATAGTAGAACTACTTTACTTTGCTTTGATTTATTAAGCTTACAAACTTTTATTTAAGTAAAATTCATTTTAAAACAAAGCCTAAACATTTTGTCACCTGAAGTAAAGGATTTTAATAATGAAATAAACTTGTTTCCAACTCAAGCCCAACCCAAAACAATCTTTCTTTCAAAACACACCATTTTTTCCTAAGTAACAAAAGAATTTGAAATGGTTTACATTGGGGAACATACCAGATCCGGTCAAGGCTCGTGGGCCGGGTTTGGGGTGTTTCACCAATTTTTTCCATCTTCCTCCCATGGCCATAATTCATAAGGGGAAACCATGGCTAGGGTTTTCCAAGCTTTCAAGCTCGATTGTAAGTTCGTTCTAGCCCTAATTTTAATGCTCTTTACATTTTTGAAGTCGTTGTAACTCGATCTTTCTATTTCTACCATCAATTTGAAGAAATGTCAAGGTCTAAAATTTTTCCCATGATGGATGTTTGTGTATTTTGATGTATAATGGTAGAAAATGCATGTTTGGTGTATGATAAACGACTTTTGCTAAGTGATTTTCGGTGAAAATGCCTAAAAGGACTTATTTGTAAGAGTTGTAAAATGAGTAGTAAAAGTGTGATTAAATGAAAAATGTGGGCTGTTATTAGCATGATATAGGTTCGGGTAGGCTTAGGTGTAATGAAATTGAAGGGAACCCATTTTATGAGCCTAAGGACTAAATTGTAAAAAAGTCAAACTTTAGGGTAAAATTATAATTTTACCATAATGTGATTTTGGGCTGATTTTGAATTGTATAGTGATTAAAAAAAGTTAAATGTGATATTATAGATCAAGAAAAATGAGGTTCAGACCTAAAACGAGGAAAAATAAGTATTTGACGATTTAGTCTTTTTTACCGTTTTTATGCCGAGGTAAGTTCATATGTGTAATAAGCATTAAATATATGTGTATAAATGCTTAATTGATATAATTGTGGTAAATGTTATATTATTAAAGTGAAATGTGAATGCTATTGAGTACGATACTACAAAAATGACCGACAAAGATTTTGACAAACGAGTAAATCCTGGTTGAACCTGAGGAATAGATAGGATAAAAATGTCATAACATTAGGGTTACTATGATTACGTGTAAGACCATATTTAGGATATGGCATCGATATGAGACTTCGTGTATGACCATATCTGGGATATGGCATCGATATGAGACTTCATGTAAGACCATATCTAGGATATGGCATCGATATGAGACTTTGTGTAAGACCATAGCTGGGCTATTGGCATCGATACGGTATTTCATGTAAGACCATATCTAGGATATAGCATTGGTACGGTATTGTATGTTTGAGATTCTCAAGCATCCTTTAGTATTCCAATTGGTTCAACGGGAAATTCAACAGGTATGTCAAAGACGAGAGAAAGTATGTGATTATGTTACGAGTTGGTACAAGTATGTACGTAAAGTTTGTAAGCATTGACTTCATGAAATTGTGAGTTCATGATTTACATGAGAATGTTTTTGTGAAAACCTTGTGATTTTTGGTCTACACTTGTGATGTATGAAATAATTGTAAATTCGATTGACGGCTATGTGATTGGCTTTCGGGCCAAATTGAGTTATGACATGGTATGTTTTATTCACACAAATTGTGATTTATCGGATATAAGAAAAATGAAAGATTGGCATAATTGCTTGCTGAAATGGTTATGGAAGTATGGGAAGATAAGAGTTTAAGCAATTGAAATATGTTAAAGTATATGCTTGAAATGTAAATACTCATAATTAATGTGCATGGTTACTATGAAGTTTGAAATGATTCGTCATTTGCTGTAATCTGGTACAATTTAACGCCCCGAATTGGGCCTAGAAGTTTTGGGCCTTGAGTATAGGTCCATAAGGAGGTTGTAAATAGGTATATAATTGGGCAAGGAAATGAACAATTAAATGTCTGTTCAAGTGGTTAATGGTCCTGAGAGGAGTTGGAAAGTCCTGGGTTCAAGCCTGGGTTTTAGTAAAATTTTATTTTTAAGTGAATAAAACCGTGGATGCTTGGATGTAAGCCTTTTAGATTATTGTGATAAAAAAATGACACAAGGAAGCATGTGGCCTAGTGGTTGTGGCATGATTAAGGTTGTAATGGAGCCTAGGTTCAAGGCTTGGCTCTTGCAGAATTTTTAAATTTTACTCTTAAAAGAATCTGGACACTGGCACATAGGCTTTATAAATATTTGCGCATGTTTTAAGTCACAGAAGAGCTTATGGTCTAGTTGCAAGGTGGCATGTGGAGTAACCTTGAGGTCTAAGGTTTGAGTGTTGGCACAAGCATAATAGGGTATTTATTTTGCAGTTGAGGATGACTGGAGTTTTTGTTGCATTAGAATTCTGATGGATGAGGTTGTTGTGGAGAGAATCATCGAGTAGATTGTGGAGATATTAAAGGAGTGATTTATGGAGGAAAAATGGGAATTTGAGTGGGAAGGGAAATGTGTGCCAATTTGGTCTCTAGACTTTGGGAGTTCGATTTTGGTAGATACAGAATTAAGCATTTTTCATAGTAAGTCGTTGGTGTCGTATGGAGTAGCCATACAGTTTGCCAAATTATTTTAGTGCAAATTTGATTTTTCTTTGTGGGGAGACTTATGCAATTGAGGTTTCTTTCCCTTTTTACTGAATTTTACTTCTCTGTCTCTCTACTGAATCGTTTTTCTATCTTTCTCTCTACCCTTTTCTTTGCGTTGGCAAATATATCTTTCTCTTCTTTATCTCAATTATTCTGTCAGTTCTTCTTTCAATTACTGAATCTCCCTTTGTTTTTTCTTCTCTCCTTTTTCGTTTGCTTTACTTGGCCAAATGCATCATCTTCTGTTTTCCCAAAATTCTCTTTCTCTTCTTTAGTCTGTTTCAATCCGTATCAGTTATCAGCCCTTTTCTGTGGGAAGCTAGTCAAATATTGCATTCTTTTCACCTTTACTTTCATCATTGATTCAGCAACTATCCTCTGGCATTCGGTCGAAATATCCTTTTCTAACGTTGAGTTCAAGTAAGGGGTTTCTCAGGTGGGCAGAGGTGTTCAAAACTTCTTGTTGTCAATCGATCGTATAGTTGGGGTAAGTTGATTCGTTGGCCGATTGCCCTAGGATGTTGGTATTGGGATTTTAAGTCATATTCTAGAAATAGTTTTGTTTAATAAGACTCATTGCTTAAGCAGATATTCATTGAGGGGTCTGTAATCCTATTTTGTCGACGATCTAAGTAGGTTCAATCCACACTCGTTCAAGCAAGGCGTTGGTAGGTAATCTTTGAATAGGTTTTGATTAATGGCTCTTTCAATTCATGTGTTAAGGTTTTAACTGAAGTTACTGTTATGATATGTTTAACATTCGGGGGTTTCTATTTTATTTCGAAAAAGGTGTGTATTAGTTTCGTAATTGCTAATACGTCAAAAGCAGTTAGAGTGTGAATGTTTTTTCGCACGGTGTTAGTTTTAGCGGCAAATGCTAAAATGCAAGATTGCCGAAAAGCTGAAGGATTGGGCTTTTGGGCCACATGAGCGTGCGAACGCCCATGTGATCAAACTAAGCTCACGAAACGTGGGCGTACATCGAGGAAGGCTGCCATGAGCGATTTCATGGGCTTGGGCCGAAATGGGTCGTATGGGCCCTATGGGCATGTGGGCCCGGGTTGGTAAACTTCACTGTTAAATGGGACGTAGATAGGCTTGTCATGTCGCGCACATGACTCAAGTAGTTCAGGGCCTCGTTGGGCCAAAGTGGGCTGTGTGGGCCCAGTGGGCTTGTGGGCCTACACGGATAAAATGTATGTGTTCTGGTAAGTGGTGTTTGGACTGTGACGTTTGTATAACTGTGGCTATCTCTGGGCTAATTGGGCCATACGAATGTGTGGGCCAAGTAATGGGCCTTAGGTCCATTTACACCGTTTTGACTTTAGGTTACTTAAGTTGCTTGAGGCGACGGTAGACCTTCTATTGGGTCGCTGAGACCCCAATTTGTAAAATTACCAAAATACCCCCTGGTTGTAAAATTATTGAAATACCTCAGTTTGCAAAATTACTGAAATACCCCCAGTTTGTAAAATTACTAAAATACCTCCGGTTTGTAAAATTACTGAAATACCCCTAATTCGTAAAATTATCGAAATACCCTCAATCTATAAAATTATCAAAATACCCCAATTTGGGAAATTATCGAAATACCCCGGGTTTGTAAAGTTACCGAAATAACCTTGTATGGTAGAATTATCAAAATACCCTTGTAGGGTAGAATTATTAAAATACCCTTGTAGGGTAGAATTATCGAAATACCCCTGAATAGGGTAAAATGACTATTTTGCCCTTGGGGGTAAATGACTAACTTAGACTATGAAATTGACTAACTTGACTGTGGGTGTGGGTGTGACTGATATGCTGTTAATATATGTTGAAATGACTGTTACTGAGCATGGCCATTTTACATTCACGTGTAATGATTGAGCATAACATACACAACATATTGCATGGGGTTGGGACATTGTTACAGAGGAAGTTCTGATAGGGTCGTACGGGTCGCATGACGACTATGGATCCAGTATTGATCTGTTAAGGTCTCATGTGTCGCATGAGACGACTGTGGACTGACGGACGATTTAAAGCCGCGTAATCTAATTATGGCTCTATGCCAACCTAAATATGGCTCTGTGCCATCTTGATTACTGCTTTGTGCCAATCGTATTTACCCGTGGCTATGTGCCTAACACATATATCGATGACTCTGTGTTGGTGATATTTACCCAATGTTGTGTGCCGATTATATTACCGTCGCTGATGGCTATGTGCCAAACATAATATAGTTACTGGTGGCTTTATGCCAATTATAATACCACTACTGAAGGCTTAGAGCCGCATATATATATATACTAACAGCTTTGCTGCGATTTTGGTTAGGGCCGCAACTGGTCCTAACATTGGTGTGCTGGGTGGGTGGGTTGATTTTATCCCCCACGTAAGTGTAGGGTTGGTATTGGTGGTGTGTTGGCTAGATCGGGGTGGGTTGCATCCTCATACTCTTGCATATCTATTATGAGATCTATCACTGTACTGGGCTTAGGCCCATTTGTTCTGTTATTGTTTTGGGCTAGGCCTGATTGATTCTGTTATGGGCTGAGACCCAAATGCTATTGTAGAGGGCTTTGGCCCACGTATGCTTTGATCTAGACTGTACTATTATGGTTAAAGGGCTTTGGCCCAGACTGTTTCAGTTTCTATTTTTGTATACTGACTGTTACTCTAGTAAGGAGATTACACACTGAGTTTTCGTAAACTCACCCCATTTTTAAATGTGTAGGTAATCCCCAGCCTCAGACGGATTAGTTCTGCAAGGGACTCGGAGAAGGCCACACACTGCTTATGTTTTCCGTTTTGATTGCTTACATTCAAGTAGATTGATTTGGGTTGTAATAAGGCCTCTTTAAGTTTCTGGATTTTAACTTTGGGTTTTTATTTACTTTGAATTATATCCGTTTAGAAGTAAATCACGATTTTCCAAAATGTTAACTGCTTTTAAAACAACACTACGTTTTCGCAACATTTTCGAAATGGTTTCGCGACTTAATCTTTTTCGTAAATCAATTACTTTCAAAATTTGCTTCCGCAACTGAAAAGATGTTTTGGGAATAAAACTAATAATTTTTTCAATATACCACGTTTTAAAAATAAACTAACGTAACTGGGATTTTACTTAAGCATTTAAACAAGAAGGGTTTTCAATGAAAACATGGTTTTCAAAAAACACTTCAATGTGACGCGCTAGATTTGAGCCTAACTTCTAGGTCGGGTTTTGGGTGTTACATACAAAGGAGAAATTATGGTTGTTAGGCTAAAGCTAATTTATGTTAAATTATAGTTATAAGTTGATAGTGTAAACATTATAACTGAATGAAAATTTATAAGTGTGAGATTTAAAGAAATTATTATTATCTTATGTTTATATTGTTGGACTCAATAAAAGACTAGTACTTACTAAGCTATATAGCTTACGCCCTTCCTTTCCCATGTGTTTTAGGGTTATTAAGCTAGCTTGGATTGGAGATCATCGGAGATCCTATCACACTATCAAGCTATTATTTTGGGTATAAATGAATCCAAAAATTTTGAGTCTATGGCATGTATAGGGATTATGTCAAATTGTTATGTGTGTCATTATTAATTTGGCCACAAGTTTTAGCTTGTAATTGTTAATGCTTCATCTAATAAATAGCCATGAATGATGGTTTATGTTAATCATAAGTTTATTCATATGTTAATGCCCTCTTGTGAATGTGAAATTAGTATGTTTTTAACTAGCTAAGTATGATGTTTTAAGCATGATCAATGATGGTATAAGAATGACATGTTATTGTCTTGTTTGTGGTTGTTGGTTGCATTTATATGCTTGAATTTGTGCTATGTGATGATGTGTAGATGTGTGCAAGTGAGGGTGGAAAAATGGCTTGGTAAATAGCCTTTTTTTTCCACATGGACGTGTGTCTCGGTCGTGTGTGACATACAGTCTGCCCCACGGGCATGTGATCCTGCCATGTGTCCCCTGCATCTTAATTTTGAAAAACAGAATGTCTAGAATTGAGTACACGAGCAAAGACACGGGCGTGTGTCTCAGCCATGTGTGCTATACGGCCTAGCACACGGGCGTGTGTCTCAACCATTGTGCCACACGGTCTAGCACACGGGCGTGTGGCACGGTTGTGTGGCACAAGTCAGAGAGCACCCCTAAACCAAACACGGTCTGAAGCACGGACGTGTCCCAGGGTCACACGAGCATGTCCCTTGGATCACACGGGCGTGTGAGCCTTTCATCTAGCAAAAATTTTCTAAGTTTTCTAAAAATTTATAAAATTCTCGGTTTAGTCCCGAACCACCTCCAAAGCATGTTTTGGGCCTCGTAGGCTCGTATAAAGGACTTTATTATTGAATATGAATGGTTTTAATTTGGATGCAAATTTATGACTTGGAATTGTGTGAATGCTTGTGTTATAAGTCTGATAATGCCTCGAGCCCTGTTTTAGCTTTGAATATAGGTAAGGGGTGTTACAGAGATGGGGTTTCATTATTGACTGATTGGTTAGGTCTTAAATGGATTGGATTAGCATGTATTGGACGTTTTGTATGTGTTTGAAGCCTTATGATCACATGTTTTGTATTGGTTTAGGTACCTTTGCAATTGGGTGGAATTTGTGCTTGAAATAGGACATTTTTGGGCTCACACGGCCTGGGACACGGTCTGTCACATGACCGTGTGAAGCACAGAGGTAGACACATGGCTAGCGACATAGTCGAGTGAGGGTATTTCGATTATTTCACGGGTTGGCACACAGCCTGCGACACGACCGTGTGATCCAAATTAGAGAGTTACACGGTCCATGCAGACGGGCGTGTAAGGTCGCACACGGGCATGTAGGATAGCCACACATCCATGTTTAGAGCCACACGGACTGGGCTCTATCACATAGCCTCGACACACGGCCGTGTGACCTTTGGCTTGAAATTTTTTAATTTCTTCCTAAATGTTTTAATTTGTTCTAAATTGATCCTTGAATGTTTGTAACTTACTTTTAGAGCATTGAAAGCTCAATTTAAGGCTTGAAACTGAGCGGACTCTATCAAATTCAATATTAGTTTTGATTATGGAAATTGAATTGATTAAAGAAAATGTAAATTGTTATTAACCGTTCCAACCTGACCAGTAACATCTTGTATCCTATTTTGGCAACCAAAGTATGATATGAATGTTACAGATTACCAAAGCGAGCTAATCACCAATAATCGGATTTGATTTATTCGTCCTTTTTAATCTCTTGAATTTTATCTTTTTATGTTGTTTTAGTTTTATTATTATAAAAACCCCAAAAATATTTTATTTTATATTCTTCGTACTATAATTGAATTTAAAGTATTAATTAGGTCTTGTAGCGTTTAGGTTAGAATCGATCTAGCAACTACCTCCCTTGCGTATGGTCCTCGGAGTACTCACCCATTCCGTTGTAAAACTATATTACAACTAGACCCGTATACTTGCGGATACCACCTTGTAATTCTATATTTTTGTGTAGTATTCACACTCTGCACGTTAGTACGTCCTGAGGTGGTCAAGATGTTAAGTGTATCACATGATAAATAGACATATAAATAGATTGCATATTTAATTGAATTATAGGTTGTAGTAAAGGATAGACTTGGCCAACTTAATCCATGTATTGAATTACTTAGGAATGACCTAAGGCATTGTTTGGTAGACAACTTTTTGAGCCAAAAAGTTATCCTGTAAATATTTCCCTAGTACCTATTTTAAGGCCTGAACCTATTTTTTTGATGAACCGAAAATGAAACCTTATGCCTAAAGAGTATTTTATTTGATCCTTTAATTTCTTGGCCCTTGCAAGAATTTATACGTTCCACCATTGATATTGAGGGATTAGTTAGATACATCAGGTTCGGGACAGAATGTGAAAGTGTACATAGTCATTATCAAGTAATAACTAGGTAAGAAGAGTTATCATCTCCATAGGGATTGTGCTTAAATCGATAATTGTAAAATTAATATTCACAAGTTGGTTGAGAATAACCTAATATTTTTAAGGTGATTGATGTTAGAATTAAATTAATGCAAATGAATTAACCTAAATATAATGAAATGAAATAAGATGCAAAAGATGGTTTTGGCAGCAATTTCAGGAGCTTTAACAATTATAACATGAATAAGCTAGAAGAATTACAACACTAAACTCAATTCATTATGCATCATGTTTAACAATGTTCCAAAAAAGTTCCATGTCAACTCGATCATTCATTAACTTGGAATATCATATAAGTTCTTGGAATATCATAAATAAACGTATTTCAAATGAGAGAGTAGTACCTTAAGTTCAAGTTTGGATGGTGGAAACATAAAAATATATAGACTTTTTCAGCACCTTTTGAGCTCTAATTCATGTAGTTTCATAGTAAATTTTTCAAAATTCATAATTTAATTATAAAATAATTAATTTTCACTTAAACTATTAGCATATTTAATTCTAATTATTTTTATAATATTTTTCATAAATTTGATTTATTTTTGATAGTTTTGCACAAAAGGTGAAAACTAGCTCGGCAGACACCTTGAAAGGCTTGAGCCGTTGGAGAAATTTTTGCATCAAGTGAACCAAGAGTAAGGCTGAATATTTTTCCAGCCAAGGGTGATCCAAATGATGATTATTTTATGTAATTTATATTTAATTTTCATCCAAAGTTAATTGGGCTGAAATTTAATATAAAGCCTAAAGGAGAAAGTGACTCAGTATGCTAAGAAAAGGAGACTGATCCACCAAGCAAATTGGAAACCCAAAATAGTCCAATAAGCTGACCCAATTAGCTAATTTTTTTTTTCTTATTTTTATGCTTGCAAAACATCCCTCAAAGTTTCTTTAAACTCCATTCAAATCCCTCCACTTTTCGTGCCTTTGAATATTTGCCCTAAGCTAAATATAGCAAAGTTTGAATTATTCAAACTTGCTCCTTTTGTGATCGACCAAGGCAGATTGTATGGCTACTCTTTATTTGATATTTTTAGTAGCCATTCATGTAACACCCTAAACCCGGCCTAAATGTTAAGACCGGATCTGGCATGTCACATGAAAGGAATGTCTAAAAATTGTGCGTTCGTTAAAAAGCTCGTATTCTTTATAGTTGTTGTGAGAAATCGAGTTTAAGTAATTTTGAATAAGAAACGGTTAATTATCATTTTAGGAAAATCCCATATTGATCATTTAATAATAAGCAGTAACCAAATTGAAAGCTGAAACCAAATAAAATACCCAATGCCTTATTACATAACAAAACCAAATTTAAAAGTAAATTAACCCAAAATAGTAATTGAAATAAAACCCAAAAATATAGTGCATGGCCACCTCGAGTCCACCCCGGCTCTACATCTGCAATCTATACCTCATCTGCAAATGTAAGGGAAAGGGGTGAGTCACCAATATTTAGTGTGTAAATCCCCATCCCGATAATAACAAGGCACTTACACATTTGATATGTCAATATGCAAATCATGCAAACCCAACCTAACCAATCGAACTCATGTGTCTACCCCGTGTGGTCAAAACCACTGGTGGTCAAAACCACTGGTGACCGTAGTCACAAATCATATAAGTGTGGTCAAAATCACTGGTGACCGTAGTCACAAATCATATGGTGGGGCCAACCCATCGTGTGGTCAAAACCACTGATGAAAATCCTGTAATCAACATGTGGGGCCAACCCACTTTGGTACCAAACCACTGGGACGAGTTACAATAATCCATGTGTGGTCAAAACCACTGGTGACCGTAGTCACAAATAATATTCGTGTGGTCAAAACCACTGGTGGTCAAAACCACTGAGACTAGTCACAAATAATAAGGAAAGTGGGGCCAACCCACTGTGTGGTCAAAACCACTGGTGACAGTCTAAATCATCCTTCCCCCTCCTCTCATCATACCCATTTTCATGCCATGTTCATCAGTCATAATAATTCGTGTATGCAGTATGACATGTATGCAAATTATATATTAAAGATAACGTATGAAACGATTTACCATCATAATCAGAATAACAAATACGACATAATCAAACTAATCAACCTCTAAGGGTATAACCGTAATTTTACCTACCAAAGGTATTTTTGTAATTCCACCCTACAGGGGTAGTTCGGTAATTCTACTCGTTACCAATCCATGTAAGCAACGCATCTCAACCATAATCAATCATACGATTAACACATACAACGCTAATACTACCACGAGAGTACAACGATTATTTTATCGCTTAGGGGTATTTCGGTAATTTTACAAACTAGGGTATTTCGGTAATTTTATAACACGAGGGTATTTCAACACTTTTGCAACCCAGGGGTATTTCGATAAATTTACAAATCGAGGGTATTTCGATAATTTAACAAATCGGGGGTATTTTAGTAATTTTACAAATCAGGGGTATTTTGGTAATTTTGTAAATCGAGGGTATTTTGGTAATTTCGTAAACCAGGGCTATTTTGGTAATTTCATAAACTATGGGTATTTTGGTAATTTTGTAAACCAGGGCTATTTTTGTAATTTCATAAACTAGGGGTATTTTGGTAATTTCGCACCTACAATGGCCTTTCCGAAGGCCTAATGTCGCCCAGAGCGACTCAGTTACCATTCCTAGTCGTACCAGACTATTGGGCCTAAAACCAAATTCCGACCCATTTAGGCCCAGAAGCTCGTGTGGCCCACCTAACATACATCTAGCCACGTATATAAGTTCCACCTAATCTAGTTCACTATATACTATATCATCATGCAATTTATTCAATTGGGCCCACGGGCCCATTGGGCCCACTTCAACCCATCGCAACCTAAGCAGCCCCAACCCACAAGAATACTACTGATGGCCTCAACTACCACGTCGAAGACCCACACGTTCACTCGCACGCTCGTGTGGCTACTATTGCCGTGACCGGCACTTTGGCATTCGCCGCTCTACAGCTAGAGTAAAGAGAGAGTTACACACCTGATAGGAGTTTGGTGTTAAACCGCGCTGCGACCACTCCTATGCCCAAACGCCCACCAAGGTATCTTAACTCTCCTCCTGGAATGCTCTTTATATAGCTAGCTCTTCACCTTCTTTCTTTGTATCTTTCCGATGTGGGATCCCTCCGTCAGTAGAGTTTAAATTCAACTGAAACTCTTACTGTCCAATCCGCAAAATAAATACTCTATTGCTTGTCATGAGATTCGAACCCATGCTCCCTTGCAACATAATCCATGCCGCTAACCACTTGGTCACATGCTCCTCTTGTGTCTTAACCATGCGCAACTAAATATAAATGTAACACCCCAAACCCGGCCCAAACATTACGATCGAATTTGGTTTGCTACAGAGAAAACATTTTTGAAAACCATTTTAAAACCGATTTAAAATTTTGTTGAAATGCCTTTCATTTTCAATTCTCTTTCTTAAAAACCATACTTAATTTGTTTAAAAATATTTATTGAATCGAATTGTTTACAGACTTCAAATGTACCCGATGGCACTTTAAAACATTTTGCGTTTAATTTGAGAAAACATATGCATCTGTTTTAACATCATCATATAGTTTAAACAAAACATTCAAAACATGCAACAATAATAAAAATAATTCTAGGAGGCCTTATTATATCTTAAATAAAACAAACCAACAGAAAAATAATTAAAATTTAAAGTTCATTTATATCAAATGTCCACTGCATGGCCACCTCGAGTCCATCCGGTTCCTCATTCGCAATCTACGAGTCACTTGAAAAATTAAAGGAGAAGGTGAGTCACCAAGACTCAATGTGTAACCCTTCCCCGATTTAGTGCAACAACATACACAAATCATAACCAATTAATATGCATAAGTTTAAGATGCACCCATCCTAACCATCCAAACGCCTTTCTCTACCCCGTGTGGTACCAAACCACTGGTGGTGCCAAACCACTGGTGACGTATAGTCACAAATGTGATGCCAAATCACTGGAGATACCAAATCTCTGGTGTCCGAGGACACAAATCGAATGATGGGGCCAACCCATCGTGTGATACCAAATCACTGGCGTCAATCCCATATCTCAAGGTGGGGCCAACCCACGGTGGTGCTAAGCCACAGGGACGAGACGCTATGAGGTGCCAAACCTCTGGAGGTACCAAACCTCTGGTGACCGTAGTCACAATGTGTTACCAAAACACTGGTGTCCGTCGACACGAATATCACTGCCCCCTCCACTCATTTAACCCACATCAATCATTTACATACTTTTACAGAATCATGCTAAAAGGTTTATTTAACAACATTCATAGATTTATCATTGCCATATATCAAATATTGCACATACCAAATGTGTCATGCTTCCCAAAAGCATCAAATAGAAATCTCATAACAAATAAGACTTACCCAAATCCTTGTTAATACCATGATGGTATTACATCCATATCTACACAAACCGATTAGGCATAATATAACATTTAGCATATTAAAAAGTTATAAGGTGTGTATGTACACACCTGATATTAACAAGAGTCCTAAATCCTGAATAGACAAATTGGCCACACAAGTTTTCCTTGCCCCTATATTCGGCCAAACACTAGGTTAGTGCCATGGCTTATTCGGCCAAACCAAAATAATTGAGAAGGGTTCCTTGTGAACCCTGAAACCTTACCCAAATTCCTTCGAACACTAGCCAACACACTCCTAATTGTGAATCGGCCTCACTTCCCTACAATCAACCATCATCATTAAGGTTATTAGCCTTCGACTTTCGATTACTTAAAAGAATAATCCTTTAAAATAAACCCTTACCACCTTACGAAAATCGATTGATCAAAGATGATGGATTCAATTGCTCGCTTCCAAATCCAGAAGGCCCTAAAACAAATCGGATTAGCATCCTTGCTACAAGTGCCAAAATTGGCCTTTTTACTCCTTTAGAAGTTGACAAGAACAAGAGAAACAAAGAAAAATATTCGGCCTTGGACACTCATCTTAAAAACCGATTGGAGAAGAAAAATAGAAGAGGCACCTTTGCTTAAGATTCGGCCAACACTAGCCAAGAAGGAGAAAAGAATTCAGTACACCCAAAGAAGTATATTCGGTTGTAGTGGAAGAAAGAAAATAATAGGAAAGGGAATAGAGTTTTGGCAAAGAAGAGAGTATAGGAGATTTTTGGTGTTTAAACAAAACAAATAGGAGAACAAGATGTTGATGAAGGTTTGGTTTTGAGAGAATGAAAAGGAGAAAATAGATATTGAACAAAAATGACCAAATGGTCAAAAAGCATTAGGCTTATCAAAAGGTAAAATTCGGCCAAAAAGAAAAGAGTTTAAGAGAAAATGTTTTGCAAACTTTTGCACCAATATGCAAGGAATGACCAAAAAGAAAAGACTTCAATCCTTGCCAAACTAACATAAAATTTCGGCTCCCCCTTTAGTCCAAATTGCCGTCCCTATGCATGGTCAAAGGCCATGATTATGTTTCAAAACATAATCCTTGATACTAGCCCCAAGTCTCCATATTTTCCTTAATTACTTGATTCCCTTCCATATGTTAACACTTGCCTTAAACCTATAGTCTACTAACCAAAAATAACAAGGTCAACCCTTACCTTAATTATCCTTGGCCGACACTTACCATACCAAAGCAAAAATAAAAGTTGTCCCAATGCTATTTAAGGGATTGAACCACTCCCTCAAGCTAATATCCATGTGCCATTACCAACTTGCCATGCACTCAACTTGTGTCACTTATTGACACTTAAATTAACTTAAGTGCTAAGCTCACATAATCCACTTCATTAAATAAACCAAACTAACAATTATTCTACTAAACCGAGCCTACTCAAGACCCCTAATTGAGTCTTATAACACCATAAATAATATCACATAAATTTAAACACAAGTAAAATAATTCAATCACGAATAACCCCTATTTTGGGATGTTACAGTTCTACCCCCCTTAAAAATAATTTTGACCTCGAAATTACCTGATCAGAAAAGGTAGGGGTATTGCTGCCGCATCACACTCTCGAGTTCCCACGTAGCTTCCTCAGCACCATGGTTTCGCCATAGTACTTCCACCAAAGGTACTGACTTCCTATGCAAAACCTTGATATCTCGATCTAAGATTTGGATTGGTTCCTCCTCGAAAGATAAATCCGAGTTTACTTCAATCTCTGCCACAGGCACAATGTGTGATGGATCCGACCGATATCGTCTAAGCATTGACACATGAAAGACGTTATGAATCTGATTCAATTCCGTCGGTAGTTTGAGCTGATAAGCTACTGGTCCCACTCGCTTTAACACTGCATATGGCCCGATGAATCTAGGGCTTAGCTCTCTTTTTTTCCCAAATCGTAACACCTTCTTCCAAGGCGACACCTTCAGAAAAAGTTTATCTCCCACAGCATATTCCATTTCCTTGCGCTTGAGATCGGCATAGGACTTCTGCCTATCTGATGCTTCCTTGAGATGAGCCCGAATTACCTTAACTTTGTCCTCAGTTTCAGTCACCAACTCCGGACCCAAAACCTGTCGTTCACCCAACTCTGTCCAACACGTAGGAGTTTGGCATTTTCGTCCATACAGTGCTTCATATGGAGCCATCTGAATGCTCGCTTGATAACTATTGTTATAAGCAAATTTCGCTAACGGTAGATACTCTTCCCAGCTACCACTAAAATCCAGAACACAACCTCTCAGCATATCTTCTAAGATCTGAATCACTCTCTCCGATTGTCCGTCAGTTTGCGGGTGAAAGGCTGTGCTGAAGTCCAATCTCGTTCCCAAGGCTTGATGCAAAGCTCTCCAAAACCATGACATAAACCTCGGATCCCTATCCGAGATAATCGATACTGGCACACCATGCAATCTCACTATCTCGGCTACATATAACTTTGCTAGCTTCTGAAGCGAATAATCTACCCTTACCGGTATGAAATGCGCTGACTTAGTCAGACGATCCACAATCACCCAAACTGAATCCTTCTTACTAGGCATAAGAGGTAATCCACTGACAAAGTCCATGGTGATCCTCTTCCACTTCCACTGAGGAATCTTCACCGGTTGGAGTAACCCAGATGGCAACTGATGTTCAGCTTTAACTTGCTGACACGTCAGACACTTACCCACAATTGATTACTTCCGCTTGCACAGCCACCAAAACTGCTCTCTCAAATCCCGATACATCTTGCTACCTCCAGGATGCATAACATATGGGCTGCTATGTGCGTCCCGAAGAATCCTTTGCCTCAACTCCATATCCTTCGGCATACAAGCTCTCCCTTTAAAGCATAAAACTCCATCACTGGACAGACTAAAATCTTCTAGTCCACCATTCTGAACTTGCAACCTCCGATCGTTCAAACCATCATCCTCTAACTACTTCTCCTTAATCTGATCTAACCAAGTCGGTTCGACTTGCAATTCTGCCAAAAGACTCCCATCGTCGAACAGACTAAGTCGAGCAAACATCGATCTTAAATTGATACAACCTTACGGCTCAACACATACGCCTGGCGTTAGCCTTACCAAGATGATACTCGATCGAACAGTCGTAGTCCTTCAACAGTTCAATCCACTGACGCTGCCTCAAATTCAAATCCTTCTGAGTCAAAAGATACTTAAGACTCTTGTGATCCGTGTAGACTATCGACTTCTCCCCGTACAAATAATGCCTCCATATCTTCAAAGCGAAGACTACAGACCGCTAACTCCAAGTCGTGCGTTGGATAGTTAACCTCATGCGGTCTTAGGCGACGGACGCGCATAGGCCACTACCTTCCTTCTTGCATCAATACACATCCCAAACCAGTATGGGATGCATCACAGTAAACCGTAAACAACTTTCCTACCTCAGGCTGTACCAGAACCGGACCTTCCGTCAAAATCTTCCTTAGCTTGTCAAAACTTTCTTGTTGCTTCTCCGTCTACACAAATGGAGTTCTTTTTCTTAATAACTTAGTCAGCGGTGCAGTGATTAAAGAGAATCCTTCCACAAACCTCCGTAGTACCGCCGCACCGAAAAACTTTGAATTTACGCCACCGACCTAGGCGGTTTCAATCCAACTCGCTTCGATCTTGCGAGGATCTACTCTAATCCTTCTGCGACACTCTCGTGACCTAAGAAAGCCACCTCTCTAAGCCAAAATTTGCACTTCTTGAATTTGGCATATAACCGCTTCTCCTCGAGACTTGTAGAACTATACGCAGATGCATGTCATGTTCCTCCTCCGTCTTTGAGTAAACCAATATGTCGTCTATGAACACCACGACAAATTGATCCAAGTACTGCTGAAACACCCTTTTCATTAAGTCCATAAATGCTGCCGGTGCATTGGTCAACCCAAATGGCATCACCAAAAACTCGTAATGCCTATACCTTGTACGAAATGCCGTCTTGTGCACATCAACCTCCTTCACCTTGAGTTGATGATATCCCGACCTAAGATCTATCTTTGAGAATACCGATGCACCCTTCAGTTGGTCGAACAAGTCGTCAATCCGAGGTAACGGATACCTGTTCTTAATCGTCAACTTGTTCAATTGGCGGTAGTCGATACACATCCGCATTGAACCGTCCTTCTTTTTAACAAATAGCACAGGTGCTCCCCATGGAGATATACTTGGTCGATAAATCCTTGGTCCAAGAGCTCCTGAATTTGAGCCTTCAGTTCCACCAATTCCTTTGGTGCCATTCAGTACGGTGCTATAGACACAGGTGCCGTTCCGAGTAACAAGTCTATACCAAATTCAACTTCCTGATCTAGAGGCAAACCCAGAAGTTCTTCAGGAAATACGTCAGCGTAATCCTTTACAGTTCAAACATTCCCCATAGAAAATTTTTAGCTTCCAAAGCATACACATGAACAACGAACGCCTCACAGCCCTTCCTGACCATCTTTCGACTTTCAACATAGATACCACATTGGATAGATAATCTCTCCTATTACCTATCATGACCACTTCTTCACCTTCAACCGTCTTCAAAACCATGCGCTTAGCAAATAATCAAACTTGCTTGGTATTTGACCAACCAATCCATCCCAAGAATCGATCGAACTCCTCAAATGGCGGTTCCATCGGATCGGCTAAAAACACTACCCTTGGAGTTCTAGGGGTACATCTCTATACAGCTTATCTACTTCTACAGAGTAACCTAAAGGACTAAGTACGGTCATCCTCCTAGAAGCAGTCTCAGAAACTAAACTCATGGTCTTTACTATGCCACTAGCAACGTAAGAATGCATCAAACCCACATCTATCAAAGCAGTATATGGGACACCAAAGATTAAAAACATACCGGTTATGACGTCCGGTGCGTCTCCCTCCTCACGACCCTCGCAGCATACACCAAACCAAGCTGCCTAGCCTCTGTGTTGCTTGCACCTCTGCCTGATGATCCGCGGCCTCGACCTGAACCATTACCTCCTCTACCATTACCACGACCTCTCTGCGGTCTTGGTCCTCCTTTCTGAATCGAGGCCGACCTTGACCTTGGACCGATTCTCGGCTTGCTTACGTGGACAATCCTCACACGGTGATCCAAATGAACCACACTCGAAATAGCCTTTTCCTCCGGTCCAACATTCACCCCAATGAAATTTCCCACATCTGTTACACCGTGTTTGGTCCACGATTAGCGATATGAGACCTCCTAGACTGATTCGGCTCATTTTGCCTAGCCCTCTTCTGAACATTGCCAGCTGACCCAGATGATCCATATCCTCTCTTATGCTTACTCCGGTTATAGTTCTGCCTTCCAGATTCCTTTATTCTTTCGGCTATCATAGCCTTTTCAACTAAAGTAGCAAACTCTCGCTCCTGATGTGGAGCAATCAACAATCTCAGCTCGTCCTTCAAACCATCTTCGAATCGAACACATCGCTCGTGCTCCGACGCCACAATACCTCTAGCATATTGGCTCAATCTTAAGAACTCAGCCTCATACTCTGATACGAATTTACTCCCTTAGACCAAACTCAGGAATGCCTTACGCCCATCAAT
This sequence comes from Gossypium rotundifolium, assembly GCA_025506655.1. NCBI lineage: Eukaryota > Viridiplantae > Streptophyta > Magnoliopsida > Malvales > Malvaceae > Gossypium > Gossypium rotundifolium. The sequence continues at coordinate 94,658,927 of CP106732.1, read as the reverse complement.
GTAACTAGACCCAATATATTTCTTTTGATATCTTTGCCTTAAAGAAGTCCCAAGTGAGATCTTACTTTCTGACACCATTCGAATCGTGAGCCACCATCGATATGACTCATCCTTGAGAAGCGACACCGCCTTTCGGTTTCTCCTCATTTGTCAAATCTATCTCATCCATGATTCTTTCAGTCGATTCTAGCTAATACTCAGCCGTATTTGGTGCTACACCAGATACACCTCGAAAAAATTCAAGGTCATTAGCTCAAGTCTCTGCACCGATTTTGAGCTCCTCCACCTCCACCCATTCCAGCTACCCTTTCCAGAACCCGAAGCATCACTTGTGACACTGCGTCATCACCCGTCTGATCCTCCTCTTCGGCTCCAAAAGTTAGGGGTGGTGGTGGCGGTGGTATATCGTTCTCAGATCCCCGACCGACTGACAGTGTTAAATCGCCTTCCTACCCTTCCGCGTCCATGACGGGCCATGTCCTCTAAAGCTCATTCTACCTATGTTACTTTATTCGATTAGGAAATTTTATGAATTAGTACATGTTTCACTTGGTTATTCGCGAAGAAATTTTATGATAAGAATTTAATAGAGATTCTTTCGATCAAATAGAGTTTTAAGTCTTCTATCTAGTTTACACAGAAAAGTACATCCATTCCCTAATACCTTTCATACCTATGCACTCTTCGGGCATTTCTGTCCGTTTCTAACCCAGGGGTATTTTCGTCATTTTCCTACAAGGGTATTTTCGTAATAAATCAAAGAAATTTGAAAACTTTAATATATCAAAACATTTTGTAATTTCTAAAACTGAGGGGTATTTTTGAGAATTTCTCAATTTAAAGGTATGGCAAAATTTTAAAAACTAGGGGTATTTTGGTAATTTAAATCAATCGGGGTAATTTTGTAAATTTCAAAGTCGATGTATATATTTTGAAATACAAGATTTTTTTAGCTACTTTTTCAAAGTAAGAAGATTTTATTGAAATAGGGGTAATTCGGTAATTCTAAAACCAAGGGTATTTTCGTAATTTTGCCACTAGGGGCATTTTGGTAATTTTGATAAATCGGAAATATTTGATAATTTTTTTTTTTGAAAATGAATTTGTCCTACTATCTAAAAGAGATAATTTAGTGATTTAAAACAAAAGTTTTCCTTAAAACATGACTAGTCCCTTTCGGGTTTTATTTAGGGTTTTGCCTATGATCGAGTCCTCTTGGTTAGGGTGAACCAAAGCTACGCACCAGGTAGGATTCCTGCGAAGAGGAGGTGAGTCACGAGGACTGCTTAAATACCAAGCTCTTTCGGATCCAATCCTAGACATGCGCACCAAGGTTACCATACCCTAACTCGGCGACTTGGTCACGGGTTGGTTTTAATTAGGCCATTAAAGTCTTATGAGTTTTGTTGGGGTGGACTAGTCCTAAGGTTCAACACCTATCATACTAACTACGTTCCCTACCTACCATTCTATAATAATAATCCATACAAAAAAAAGTTAGAGGTACTTACCTGGGCGGATTGGTGCCGGAGACTCGGTGCCATGCTTATTCAAAACCAAAATATTTCAAATAGGCCTACTAAAAACATTTTTGGGCCTTGGGCCCCACAAATGAAACTTTGAACCGTGCTCGATACCAATTTGTAACACCCCAAACCCAGCCCAAACATTACGATTGAATTTGGTTTGCTCTGAGAAAACATTTTGAAAACCATTTTAAAACCGATTTAAAATTTTGTTGAAATGCCTTTCATTTTCAATTCTCTTTGTTAAAACCATACTTAATTTGTTTAAAATATTTCTTGAATTGAATTGTTTACAGACTTCAAATGTACCCGATGGCACTTTAAAACATTTTGCGTTTAATTTGAGAAAACATATGCATTCATTTTAACATCATCATATAGTTTAAACAAAACATTCAAAACATGCAACAATAATAAAAATAATTCTAGGAGGCCTTATTACATCTTAAATAAAACAAACCAACAGAAAAATAATTAAAATTTAAAGTTCATTTATATCAAATGTCCACTTTGCATGGCCACTTGAGTCCATCCAGGTTCCTCATCCGCAATCTACGAGTCACTGAAAAATTAAAGGAGAAGGTGAGTCACCAAGACTCAATGTGTAACCCTTCCCGATTTAGTGCAACAACATACACAAATCATAACCAATTAATATGCATAAGTTTAAGATGCACCCATCCTAACCATCCAAATGCCTTTCTCTACCCCTGTGGTACCAAACCACCGGTGGTGCCAAACCACCGGTGACGATAGTCACAAATGTGATGCCAAATCACCGGAGATACCAAATCTACGGTGTCCGAGGACACAAATCGAATGATGGGGCCAACCCATCGTGTGATACCAAATCATTGGCGTCAATCCCATATCTCAAGGTGGGGCCAACCCCGGTGGTGCTAAGCCACGGGGGCGAGATGCTATGAGGTGCCAAACCTCTGGAGGTACCAAACCTCTGGTGACCGTAGTCACAATGTGTTACCAAAACACTGGTGTCCGTCGACACGAATATCACTGCCCCCCTCCACTCATTTAACCCACATCAATCATTTACATACTTTTACAGAATCATGCTAAAAGGTTTATTTAACAACATTCATAGATTTATCATTGCCATATATCAAATATTGCACATACCAAATGTGTCATGCTTCCCAAAAGCATCAAATAGAAATCTCATAACAAATAAGACTTACCCAAATCCTTGTTAATACCATGATGGTATTACATCCATATCTACACAAACCGATTAGGCATAATATAACACTTAGCATATTAAAAAGTTATAAGGTGTGTATGTACACACCTGATATTAACAAGAGTCCTAAATCCCGAATAGACAAATCGGCCACACAAGTTTTCCTTGCCCCTATATTCGGCCAAACACTAGGTTAGTGCCATGGCCTATTCGGCCAAACCAAAATAATTGAGAAGGGTTCCTTGTGAACCCTGAAACCTTACCCAAATGCCTTCGAACACTAGCCAACACACTCCTAATTGTGAATCGGCCTCACTTCCCTACAATCAACCATCATCATTAAGGTTATTAGCCTTCGGCTTTCGATTACTTAAAAGAATAATCCTTTAAAATAAACCCTTACCACCTTACCAAAATCGATTGATCAAAGATGATGGATTCAATTGCTCGCTTCCAAATCCAGAAGGCCCTAAAACAAATCGGATTAGCATCCTTGCTACAAGTGCCGAAATTGGCCTTTTTACTCCTTTAGAAGTTGACAAGAACAAGAGAAACAAAGAAAAATATTCGGCCTTGGACACTCACCTTAAAAACTGATTGGAGAAGAAAAATAGAAGAGGCACCTTTGCTTGAGATTCGGCCAACACTAGCCAAGAAGGGAGAAAAGAATTCGGCACACCCAAAGAAGTATATTCGATTGTAGTGGAAGAAAGAAAATAATAGGAAAGGGAATAGAGTTTTGGCAAAGAAGAGAGTATAGGAGATTTTTGGTGTTTAAACAAAACAAATAGGAGAACAAGATATTGATGAAGGTTTCGGTTTTGAGAGAATGAAAAAGAGAAAATAGATATTGAACAAAAATGACCAAATGGTCAAAAAGCATTAGGCTTATCAAAAGGTAAAATTCGGCCAAAAAGAAAAGAGTTTAAGAGAAAATGTTTTGCAAACTTTTGCACCAATATGCAAGGAATGACCAAAAAGAAAAGACTTCAATCCTTGCCAAACTAACATAAAATTTCGACTCCCCCTTTAGTCCAAATTTCCGTCCCTATGCATGGTCAAAAGGCCATGATTATGTTTCCAAAACATAATCCTTGATACTAGCCCCATGTCTCCATATTTTCCTTAATTACTTGATTCCCTTCCATATGTTAACACTTGCCTTAAACCTATAGTCTACTAACCAAAATAACAAGGTCAACCCTTACCTTAATTATCCTTGGCCGACACTTACCATACCAAAGCAAAAATAAAAGTTGTCCCAATGCTATTTAAGGGATTCAACCACTCCCTCAAGCTAATATCCATGCGCCATTACCAACTTGCCATGCACTCAACTTGTGTCACTTATTGACACTTAAATTAACTTAAGTGCTAAGCTCACATAATCCACTTCATTAAATAAACCAAACTAACAATTATTCTACTAAATCGAGCCTACTCAAGACCCCTAATTGAGTCTTATAACACCACAAATAATAACACATAAATTTAAACACAAGCAAAATAATTCAATCACGAATAACCCCTATTTTGGGATGTTACAATAAATATATAGCCAAATTCTAAGGTCCATGTAAAAAGAAAACCAAAATGCAAAAGCCAAGACTTGAACCTTGGACCTCCTTCCTTCCTTGTGGCGTCACCCCCTTGCCTCTTATGTGGCGTCACTTTGCCACTACACCACACACTCCACTTGTGTCATTTTCCTCCACATTTTATTCTTAAGGCCTTCCCGCCAACTTTCAGGGTTTTTTTCTTTTGCCTAAAACCAAAATTTCCCTAAATCCAAAGTTTGATCCCGGGACTTCATAGAAGCCCTCTAACTTTCGAGAATCACTTACCTAATAAGTCTAACTTGCATTAATGCCGTTCTCAAAAATTTTGAACGCTACTACGCCTAAGGCCCATTGGGCCCAATCCTACTAGGCCCAATTTTAGGATGTTACAATTTACACCCATAATGACCCACCTTTGCTACCTCATTCAACACACCTTCATTTCCCACTCATCTATTCTTTCCTCTCTTCCATTTCCCTTTATTTTCCCATTTCCCTTGTCCATTTTCTTGCCAATTTCCCCTCTTGGAAAAGAGCCACCATCGAATTTTGATTAGCAACATTCAAGTGTTCATACATACCTTAGATCAATAAAAAAAAAACAAAAAAAATAAGAGGAGCATATTAGTTTGGTTACAGAAAAACACCAGGATTACTTTCTGGTTCCCTTCTCTTTAGAGTTTCTTGTTTATGTTATGAGCATGATGATGAATATGTATTGTGTTGCAATTCTTAATTTAATTAAAAATACTTAAATTAAATTAGTGTTGGATTAATTACATTATGTTCGCTTAAATTACTAAAATTATATTTTTGTTGTTATAGGCTTTGGTAAGTTGTTCAATTAAGTAAAATCATGTTTATGTTATGATTGCATTATTATTGTAAGTAACAATTGAGTTAATTTTTTAAATGGAATGAAATTGTAATTAATGGACGCAATACTTAATTGGTGCATGTTTAATCTTCTAAGGTAGCTATAGGTTAAATTAGCGACGGTATTAAACAATACATTAGCCTTGCATAACTTGCAAGTTTATTGTTATTAAACTGTTTCAATATAGGTATATGTTGTTACTTCAGTTAAACTTATTTGTGCTTATAAAGATTGATTAATCGTTTGAATTGACATTGGAAAATGTTCAAGAGATTGGTTAATTTAATAAGTATGTATGTGCACTAGTTAGCAAGTTATCAAGTTGCCATTAAATTATTCGTAACAACATGAGCATGAGTTTAGTAATTCTAAGTTAAAGAATGTGATGGATCCAACACATTTATTTCATCTTGATTTAAACCCATTTTTTTGAATTCATGCATTGAAATTTTTACTTTTACTTTTAATTTTTCCTTAGTTAATTACTTAGTTAAGTTTTAGTTTTTAAATCACTTCCTCAAAATCAAAATATTTTCAATCACCAAACTGTTTGATTTATATTTCATAAATATTTTTTCACATTCCTTGTGGGTACGATAACTCGACATTTACTTATCATTTTATTACTTGTTAATGATTGTATACACTTGCACATTTCTATCATTCTTGGTGGTTCCCCGATTGATGACTTTGGCTATGTGTATTATCCAACTTCTAACTCCAATGGTTCAAACTTTGATGGTTGAACATAGTCCTTCGAGTTGGCTTTCATCAAAGTCATATTTTCCTTACCTTGTTCATCTTCCAATGGTTCAGACCCTAAGGTGTTTTCCAATGGGTCTTCTACAAAATTGCTTTCCAGTTCAGTAGAAACTATGGCTTTTAATTGTTGGATCACCGAGACGCCCCGTGGCACAGCGAAAAAATCATTCTGGTGATCCAAACTAGGAATCCATGCATGAGGAATGAATTGGGAAGAAAAGGTTTGAAAAATATACCTTTCACACTTTGAAAAATAGGAAGGAACCACTGCTGTTTTAATCCCTTCACAAGCTAAAGCGATAGTCCACCTCTATGTAGTCCAATCGAACAAAAACTCTCACTGAACATTTCAGAGAGTTTTTAAGGAAATGCAACTGCTAGACCTAGGGTTTTTTTTTTTTTTGTATGTAATGTTGGTTAACACTCTTTTGCACCTTAGGGTTTTTTTATGATTCCTTTTATTTAATATCCCCTAAGAAAACATAATCCCCTTTTTGGTGCCAAAATATATATGAAAATATCACAGTGTAATATCATTTCCAAAAGGATATTAATTTCCATATATTTTTATGTTTGATGAAATTAATTAATATAATACTTTATTTTAATAATTTCGATAAACATATCATAATTAATATTTTATATGAATCTAATTCATACATTTATTTTAACTATGTTCTTTATTCTTGTACAACGAATTTGTACATATATTGTGTTTATTATTTAAATGTCAAATTAAATTAATTTAATAATTAATATAATTCTCGTGACAGTTAAATTTAAGATCAACTCCGTTTAGATTCTGTTCATTTCAACCATAAGACCCTATAGGCTCTTGTAACATTGGTAGTAATACAAGAAAACTTCTAATGTTACAAGCAATGAGTGGCATCTAGCAATGCATCATCGCTACCCAAGTTACAAGAAGTCGTGGTTCAACATAACCTTTTTGTGATAAATTTTCATGTATTACATCCTTTTTGTCCTTTATATCTCGATTGGACACAAGTCATGCAATAGTCACACTTGCAAAGTCCAATATCATGTTTCTTGATACCCACAATAGACTACAATAAACAAATAAAAGTTGTAACACCCCAAACCCGGCCTAGAAGTTAGGCCCAAATCTGGCGTGTCACATTGAAGTGTTTTTTGAAAACCATGTTTTCGTTTGCATCCGTTTATTTTTAAAATGTGGTATATTGAAAACTTATTAGTTTTATTCCCAAAGCATCTTTTCAGTTGCGGAAGCTAATTTTGAAAGTAATTGATTTACGAAAAAGATTATATCGCGAAAGCATTTCGAAAACATTGCGAAAATGTAATGTTGTTTTAAAAATAGTTAACATTTTGGAAACCGTGATTTACTCCTAACGGATATGATTCAAAGTAAATAAAACCCCCAAATTAAAATCCAAAACCATAAAGAGGCCTTATTACAAAAATTAAAACCCAAAACGGAAACTAAAGCATAAATAAAGTCCAAAGACAGTCGTGTGGCCATCTTCGAGTCCCTTGCAGCACCGATCCTCCTAATGCTAGGGATTACTTGCACAGTTAAAAACGGGGTAACTCAGTGTGTAATCCCTTACGAGTAACGACAAGATATCTGAAGCGAAATCGAAATACGATGCAGGCCAAAGCCCTTTAACAAAGATATCTATGCGATCCGATTTAGAGCATACGTGGGCCAAAGCCCACTACAATATCAGTTGGGTCACAGGTCATAACAGCATCAATTTGGCCCTAGCCCAAACCAATGACAGAACAAGTGGCCTAAGCCCAGTACAGTGAAAGATCTCATAAATAAATATGCAATAGTATGAGGATGCGTTCCACGCCGATCCAGCCAACGCACAACCCGTACCAACCCTGCACTCTAGTTGGGATAAGATTGACCCACCCAGCCAGCACACCAATGTTAGCACCAGTTGCGGCACTAACCAAAATCGTAGCAAAGCTGCTAGTATATATATGTGGCTCTAAGCCTTCAATAGCAGCATTATAATTGGCAGAAAGCCGTTAGTAACTGTATTATGTTTGACACATAGCCATCAATGATGGTAATATAATCAGCACATAGCCTTGGGTAAATATGATCGACACAGAGTCATCGATATATATGTTAGGCACATAGCCATGGGTAAATACGATTGGCACAAAGCCATAATCAAGATGGAACAGAGCCATACTTAGGTTGGCACAAAGCCATAATCAGAATACGTGGCTTTAAGTCGTCCTTCGGTCTACAATTGTCTCATGCGACCTGTGCAACCTTAACAGATAAATACTGGATCCACAGCCATCTCATGCGACCCGTACGACCCTATCAGAACTTCATCCGTATCAATGTCCCAACCCCATGCAGTATGTCGTGTATGTCATGCTCAATCATTACACGTGTATGCAAAAGGGCCATGCTCAATAACAGTCATTTAGACATATATTAAAATCATATTAGTCACACGACCACAGTCAAGTCAGTTTAAACACAGTCATACGATCACAGTCAAATCAGTCAAACTCATAGTCTAAGTCGGTCATTTACCCACAAGCGCAAACTAGTCATTTTACCCTATAAGGGTATTTCGATAATCCTACCCTTCAAGGGTATTTTGGTAATTTTACGCTATAGGAGTATTTCTGTAATTCTATCCTATAGGGGTATTTTGATAATTCTGCAAATTGAGGGCATTTCAGTAATCTTACAAATCGGGGGTATTTCAATAATTTTACGAATCGAGTGTATTTTGAGTAATTTTACAAATAGAGGGTATTTTAGTAATTTTACAAATCAAGGGTATTTCAATAATTTTACAAATTGAGGGTATTTCAGTAATTTTATAAATCGAAGTATTTCTGTAATTTTACAAATTAGGGGTATTTTGGTAATTTTAAAAATTGAGGGCATTTTAGTAATTTTACAAAATCAAGGGTATTTAAGTAATTTTAGAAATTGATGGTATTTCAGTAATCTTACAAATCGAGGATATTTTAGTAATTTTACAAATTGTGGGTATTTCGGTTATTTCTCAAATCGAGGGTATTTTGGTAATTTTGCAAATCGGGGTATTTCGTTAATTTTACAACCTGGGGGTATTTCGATAATTTCAAAAATCGAGGGTATTTTGGTAAATTCACAAATCCAGGTCTCAACGACCCAACCGAAGGTCCCCGTCGCCCCGAACGACTTAAGTAATGTAATTAGTCACAACGGTGTAAATGGGCCTAAGGCCCATTATTCAGCCTAAGTGGGCCCACACGCTGTGTGGCCCAATTAGCCCAGAAATAGCCATAGTTATACAAACATCACAGTCCAAACAATACTTACCACAACACATACATTTTATCCGTGTAGGTCCACAAGCCCACTGGGCCCACACAGCCCACTTTGGCCCAACAAGACCTAGAACTACCTAAGCCATGTGCGCGACATGACAAGTCTATCTATGTCTCACTTAACAGTGAAGTGTACCTACGCAAGTCCACGGGCCCATTGGGCCCATACGGCCTATTCCAACCCAAGCTCATGAGATCGCTCATGGCGGCCTTTCTCGTTGTACGCCTACGTTTCGTGAGCTCGGTTGATCATAGGAGTGTTTGCATGCTCATGTGGCCCAAAAGCCCAATCCTTCGATTTCTTAGCTTTTCGGCAATTTGGAATTTTGACATTTGCCGCTACTGCTAACACCGTGCAAAAAACATTCACACTATATTGGCTTTTGATTGATTAGCAATTACAGTACTGATACACACTTTCAGGTTTTTAGTCGATCATCAACAGAGCACAAGGTTACACACCTGTTTATGAAATAAAGTGAGCTGTCGCGAGCCCAAAACCTTGGTTGATAGTTCCCTGACTTATTATTCTAAAATCGCTGACTAGAATTAACGGATGCTCCTTGCCAATTAACTACATAACGATAGATCTTGTCAGATAGGATGGATTATAGATGTGGTTAAAAACCACAAGCATTAACTTATAAAATCAGTGGAATATTCGGCTTACCCAAGAGTAAGGTAACATTTTACCTTAATTGAATAATGGGAGGAAAGGGGTTTGACGACTTGATTACATCCCGGACTTCTTCGCCCCTCGAAAATTGAATACACCACTGGTAGTATAAGAGAGCCGTCGACCAAAACCAAACAACCCGATAAGTGCAAATAGTTAAACAATAGAGGTGGAGAATAGGTTGGAGAGTATTCAGTTAGGATACTATATAGATAGATGAAGCGACCCAAAAGAAAAAAGGGAAGCAACCAATAACTGTTGGAGCGGCAGGACAAAAATGAGGAGAAATATTAGAAAGTGTTCGGTTAATAATGCAGGAAAGGACGCTTGAAGAAAATCGAAGGAATAGGGATGAGAAGAGATTTGGCTAACGACAGAGAAATGGTTAGAAAGGGAAGCAAAACCCAAAAGAATGTAGAAGAGAAAAATACCTGAGTGGTCGAGGTAAAATTCGGATACCCAACAAACAAAAGAGAGAAAATATGTAGAAGGGGGAAAAACCACCGAGAAGATAGCAAAACCAGAACAAAAATGACCAAAACTGTCAAAAAAATGAGAGGAAATTACACCTTAGCTGAATTTCTTAGGCTTCCAATCACCAATTCGGCACAACCCTCCCTCACCTTTCAAATTCCTAGTTTTTCTCCCCAATCTACTCCTAAAATCTCTCCACATATCACTCCCATGATCATTCCACAATCTTCTCCACAACAACCTCCTCCATCAGAATTTGAATGTAACACAAACTCTAGTCGTCCCAACTGCAAAATAAATACCCCATTATGCTGTGTCAACACTCGAATCTCAGACCTCAAGGTTACTCCACATGCCACCTTGCCACTAGACTACAAGCTCTTCTATGACTTAAAACATGCGCAAATATTTATAAAGCCTAAGTGCCATTGTCAAGGTTCTTTTAAGAGCAAAATTTAAAAATTCTGCAAGAGCCAAGACTTGAACCCTGGCTCCCTTACAACCTTAATGATGCCACAACCACTAGGCCACATACTTCCTTGTGTCATTTTTTTATCGCAATAATTTAAAAGGCCTACATCCAAGCATCCAAGGTTTTATTCACTTAAAACCAAAATTTTTGCTAAAGCCCAGGTTTGAATCTAGGACTTTTCCAACACTTCTCAGGACCGTTAACCACTAAATCAAACATTTAATTGTGTTATTTCCTTGCATAATTAAATACCCATTTGCAGCCTCCTTACGGATCCATACTCAAGGCCCAATACTTCTAGGCCCAAATTCGGGGCGTTACAAGAGTAATATCTCATATTAACTTATTTGAGCATGGCCATGCATTTTTAGTCATATTTCATCAAGTAGCCTAAGATATTGCTCCCATTATGTAGGAAGGACAAATCCTATATTGATCAATCATATTCAACTACATTGATTGTGGCATACCCAACATCAGTCTTTATACTACAACCCATTACAGTAGACGTTCGATTGTATCAAAATATACGACTCATTACGTTGGGACAATAATGATCTCAACTCTAAGGATCATATACATAGTTATCACTATGAGTAATGTTGTGACTATTATATAATAATCCAAGAAACATACTCATAATGGGTTAGTCCAATATGTTGTTCTCTAACATATACTCATACATTGATTTTGACATCCCTATGTCAATGACAACACTTTGTCATCAATCAACTACATGTTAGTCTTAATGCATTATTGTTGTCCAAGCCTACAATAATACTCGACTAACGACCTTTTAAGAATAATCATATTATTCTCAGGAAATTATTATAAAACTGTTTATTTACAAACACAGAAAAGAAATTAAAATAATAATGGAAATGTCTTATATTAATAAATGAGGTAAAACAAGTATGTTATTACAATCATCTCATGATTGGTCTTTGGGCATACTCGAACACTAACTCCTCCATTACTGAACATTTGATCATTATTTTGTCGAGTTTTAAAATTTATAAAGAGAATCATCGAACCTGGAAACTAACTCTGACAACGATTTAAGGCAAGTGCACCTATCGAACAGTAGTATAGCTTAGGCAAGACCGAATTGTCAAACCCAAAGGAACTAAAAGTACTAATACTAACCTTCTTTCTATTATTTAGCCTAAATATTAAGTGATTGGTTGTTTAATCTAAAACTAACTATAAGCTAAAGACACAAAGACAAAAAGAATGAATTGGGGAAATACTGTTGGGAAAGCTCAGTTGATTAAGACGATACCCTTAGCAAGAATCCACCTAGACTTCACTTGTTATCTAACACTGAACCAAACGATTTATTAACTTGACTTGATCCGTAGGATTCCCTAATTTATATTAAACCCTCTCTCTAGGTGAATAACGTCTAACTCTAGGTTGATTAATTGAAATCTCTTTCTAATTAAAACCCCTAGAATCGTATTAACTCGATCTATGGACTCCCATATTAGGTTTCACCCTAATCTGAAAAAATCTTGTCACCCTATCTCTAGGCACGCGATCAAGTCCACTTAATTATGCTAGATCTACTCTTAGGCAGGGACTTTTGCTCCACCACCTAAGCACATTCAACTTGAATCAATATCCCGAAAATATTAACACAAGAATTAAGCACACATAATTGAGAACAAATCAAGTATTTATCATATAGTTCAAAAAATAATAACAAAATCCATCTTAGGTTTCATCCCCTTCAGGTATCTGAAGGGTTTAGTTCATAACAATAAAAGAAAACATCTCAGAAGAAAAGATAAACAAAACATAAGAAATCCCTAAAAATCCCTAAAGGAATTAAATGAGAGATCCACTGTCTTGAGTATAATTCTGGCTTCTTGAGATGGATCAACTGGCTATCTTTGAGTGTTTCCCACAAATCTGGCCTTTTTGACTCGGCTCTTGGCCTAGCTAACTGCCCCCTTGAAGGTTATGCTTAGGGTCTTTATATAGGCTCTTGGGATGCTTTATTTGCCCCCTAAGTATCCTAATCTGAGTGGAATTCCTACTAGGGTGTTTGAATAGGCTTTGGAATGTGTTTCTTCGCCTTTAAGTATCCAAATCTGAGTAAAACTCCTCTTGCCCGTGGTAGGGACACGGCCATGGCACACACCCGTGTGAATCGATTTTAGGCCATGGTCGAGTCTACTGAAGAGACACACCAATATGTTTCAGGGTCTAGGCCATGTTAGAGTAAATTATGGAGGCACGACCGTGTGGTCTTGGGCCCAGGCCGTGTCGATTTTGTGAGTTGGCCCAATTTGGTCTATTTTAAGCCCATTTCTTGTTCTTTTTGTCCCTAGGTGCTTTCTTGAGTATAAAACATGAAAAGAAAGGATTAAGAGCACCTTTTTACACAATTCAGGGAATAAATCATCCAAAAGTATGCTAAATATGGGATTAAAATATGTTACTTTTACGGTTTATCAAATACCCCACACTTAAGCTTTTGCTTGTCCTCAAGCAAAATTCTCAACTTAGAATTAAAATAAAATTTCCACAATTTCATAATTCTCATCAACAATGTCTCATCATAATTCATAGATAATTTATACATGGATGATTTAACTCAAAGAGTCCTAAAGATTCAAACAATATAAGTCATACATTTTGTAGATTGAAAACATAAGTGTCTCCCTTTTATCTAAATAATTACCTATGATTCAAAACCGACAAGGATTGACATCCTTGCTAAAGATTCACTCAAAGCACTCGAAGTGTTTAAGGTTTAGGAAAAAGCACTCATAAGTCAAACCTGAAAAGTTAATCCCATAGGCTTGCCTGAAAATCAAATCTCCACCATTGTGATATGAGATGATACACAAATTAAAAGGTTTTTTAAGGGTTGTAACGGGGCTTGGGTTAAAGGTGTGGATAAAGGCTAAATTGGAAGGTTAGAATCGAGATTGAATTAACAAGTTACCTATCTAGAAACAGAATAAAACTAACAATCTGAATAATTACATCACATGAAAAATACTAATAATACGAGCTTCTTCTTCAAGATATTAAAATTAAACATATAAGCTCACTTAATTGCAGAACTAATAATGAATATACTTCGATATTTTTTTTAAGAATAAGCCAATAAATACATAATATAAGAAAGAACTTTAATGAATATACTTTAATTTTTTTTAGATAACGCTAGCACAGATCACATAAGACAGAACTTTTATAACTGAAATAATATAATTGAGCAACTTATCAAATCAAGTCTTGATAGAAGGGTAGTCAAAGGAATGGTAATAACAAATACGAGCGGGGTTTTGGGTTAATATTAGTGGGTGAATCAATAAAAAGGGTTGTTAGGATCAAAGGGTTCACTAAGGGTTAATTGTGAAGATAGGCTTTTTAGTGGAGTGAGTGGGTTAAAATCTAGGTGCCTTTATCATCTCAGTATATCAAATCAAAGGTGTGGTCTTGACATGTATAATCAAGGCAAGTTCTAGAATAAAAATTCAGTGTTGACACACTCATAATCAATAAAGTGAGCATGAAAAAGAATATATGCTCTACAAGGCTCAAATCTCACAAAAATTATGGGTGTTTTTGATGTCAACCTCGTAAATTTCAAATTTCAAAGTAATCTTCAATTCAGGTAGATAACCTAAATTTTTTTTTTATTTATGAAAAATAGACTTATCATGCTTAATTCTCTAGTATCTTAAAGTATAAATCATCAATGCACAATTAACTACAACTTACTCAAAAACATATCAATAAGAATCATAAATCATCAGAAATTTCATCCTAATTAGCAATATGATGAAATTACTTAAGAACTAGATATAATTCAAGGATTTGAGAATAATGCAAAAATTTAGGCACTTTTACCCCCCCACACTTAAGATGTACATTGCCCCCAATGTACAAAGATAGATAAATAATCATGTGATACTGAAATCAAAAGAGAAGGAGAAAGTGACACTTCCTGAATTATTTCTGGAATCACTATTCCCGACCTAATTTGGAGAAGGAGGCGGTGGTGCTGTGGTGGATGCCAACAGTCACTGTGCTAGATAAAGGAATTGAGAAACTCGTGACGGATTAGCCAAGAATTATTAAGACATATTTAAAATAAACTAATTATGTATTTAAGGACAAGAAAACTAAAGGGAAAGAAAATAGAAAGTAAGATAAAATTAACATAAAAGATGAATGGACTGAGGAGTCCTTATTGTTGGATGGTTCGCGAGGTAGGTGTGATTTCTAAGGCCGTGGTGCGTGATTCCCAAGCAGCCTTTAGAACCTGAAATTAAGAAAGTAAAATAAGATAAACTAAATTAAGTAGAAGAGAAGTAACAATAAGGAAAATAAAGGAGAAGAGAATAACAGAAGAAAATTTTAATGGTCTCAAAGACCCTTGGCTTGCCGAGTAGCTGAATCAGCCAACATGAACTTATGTAGATCGGTCACCCGCTTGGGAGATTATGCTTGGCTTTTTTCTCTTCTTTGACATGGTTTTGGTGTAGTTCAAGAGTATAGAGAATTGTTATGGAGAAGAGAGAAATTTGAGAAAAAGAAGGAAGGAAGAAGATGGGGAGTAAGTGAAAAGGAAGGGAAGAGGGGTGGCTTTAAATAGAGTTTTGGGGTTTAACACTCCCCACGCTCGTGTACCATTGGCGTGTTGTTTCACAAGGCCGCCTCGTACGTTCATAAGTCTAGGCGTGTTGGTTCACCTACGCCTATTTTACAGATTGCCATGCCCATTGGTGATAAGTCAGTGTTGTCCACGGTCGCATCGCACGGCCGTGGTGTTTTGTTGGTGCCCGTGTGGTGGTGGTTGGAGTCTGTGACTCAAAGATTTGATTATTTTTGACTCGTACCTCTTCTGCCATTGTCATTACGGAGATTCTATACTTCCACACGGCCATGGCCACGACCGTATGCAAAGCCGTGTGGTCTGGAAATCTGCACTTTTGGTTAGTTTAGAACTAGGTGTTTAAGATGAGGAGAAGAAAAGAAACTGAAATGAAAACAAATGTGTAAATAAATACGGTTAGTGCTCGGGTTGCCTCCTGAGAAGCGCTCATTTAAAGTCTTAAGCTAGACTTTCCTCGTGTTTGCAAGAATCAGGGTGGTTTAAAAGTTTGAATATCTTTCCTCATGCTGTAAATTCTATTTTTATGATAAAGTTTAAGTCGAGAAGCCTTTACCTTAAAAGTACCAAATATAGGATTGCTTACCTCGACTGTTCCGCATGTGAAGATATTACGTACCTCAAGAGGGATTTCTTCATTTATATTTAGGTCTGACGTGGTAATTTGTGGATCTTCCTTCTTTAATAGTACCTGATCTCCTATTTTGAAGTGGTTCAATGTTCCTATGATCTTTTCTGGGGGCTCATTTGGTTTTGCTTCGTGCGAATCCGGTTCCTTATATAGTTCTTCTTTATTTGCACGAGGTATATGATCTGGCTCAGCTCTGCGGCTTTATGGTAGATCCTGTGGTGAAAGTTGAACAAATTGGTCATCAACTGAATTTGCTTTCTCACTTTCATCAATTGATGTATTGGTCGAGTCAAGAGCTTGTAGGCTGATCGATTTGTCACCTACACGAAGAATGAGTTCTCCTGTGCCAACATCAATTTTAGTACTGGCAGTTTCTAAAAAGGGTCTTCCCAAAATTAAAGGAATCGAATTATCCTCATCCATGTCTAAGACAACAAAATCTACTGGGAAAATGAATTTATCAATTTTTACGAGAACATCTTTGATAATACCCCTAGGAATTCTAGCAGTTTTATCAGCTAGTTGAATACTCATCCTAGTTTGTTTAGGTTTCCCTATACCTAGTTGTTTAAACATTTTATAAGGCATGACATTTATGCTTGCCCCTAAATCAGCTAAGGCATTATCAACAGTTAGTCTACCAATTAAACATGGGATTGTAAAACTCCCTAGATCTTTTAGCTTTCGTGGTAGTCTATTTTGTAGAATTGCTGAGCACATTGTGTTTAGCTCCACATGCGACTCCTCGTCTAACTTACGCTTGTTTGTCAAAAGTTATTTTAAAAATTTCCTCAAATCTGGCATCTGTGAAATAGCTTTAAGAAGCGGTAAGTTAATATGTAATTTCTTTAAAAGTTTAAGAAACTTACCGAACTATTCCTCTATATCATCTCTCTTCATCGCTTCGGGATAAGGTATGCAGGGTTGGTACTCTTTGATTAGCAGTTTTGGCTTTTCTTGGGTTATCTCAACTTTACCTTCTTCTACCTTATTTTCTTGTATTGAATTGGGTTCATCTAACCCTACATTTTCTTAAGCTGTTATGGCTTGGATTTGCTCCTTTGGGTTAATCTCAGTGTTGCTCGGTAGACGCCCTTACGGTCATTCAGAAATTAACTTTGCAAGTTGTCCAACTGACTTAGTAATTTCCCCAACTGACTTAGTAAGTTCCCCAACTTGGTTCTTGATCCCTTCAATAGATGTTTGTTGGTTTTTAAGTGTTGTCTTAGTGTCTTGGAAACGGTTTTCTGTGGCTGCCATGAATTTTGTCAGCATCTCTTCAAGGTTCGGCTTATTTCTTGTGGATATGGCTGATTTTGGAAATTTTGAAGAGGTTGTTGTCTTTGATTTCCTTGACCTCCCCATGAAAAATTTGGGTGGTTCCTCCAACCTAGATTATAAGTATTACTATAAGGGTTATTATTAGATCTAAAATTATTACCTATATAGTTCATTTGTTCGCTTTCTGTGCCCAGTTGGTAGGGTGGGTACTCAGGATTTGCCACAGTTCCACTTGCATTGCACTGCATTACTGGATGTACCTATGAAAAACACAAACTATCGAGCCTTTTATTCATCATCTCTACATGTGTTGATAGCATGGTTACTGCGTCGAGGTTGAAAACTCCGACTGATTTTGTTGGCTTTGTCCTTGTAACCTGCCACTGATAATTTTTCAGTAACATCTCTTCAATAAACTAAAATTATCTACCAAAATCAAATAAGGGAAAATTAGCAAAGTAAAAACAAATAAAAATAATAATGAAAATGAAAATAAATTGCAATAATAATAAAAATGGCTAAAGTAATAAAAATAAGCTTTCTTAATATTTTAGCTCCCTGGTAACGGCGCCAAAAACTTGATCGTTGTTCTGTCGACTTTTAAAATTTATAAAGAGAATGATCGAACGTGGAAACTAACTCTGAAAATGATTTAAGGCAAGTGCACCTATCGAATAGTAGTATAGCTTAGGCAAGACCGGATTGTAGAACCCAAAGGAACTAAAAGTACTAATACTAACATTCTTCCTATTATTTAGCCTAAATATTAAGTGATTGGTTGTTTAATCTAAAACTAACTACTAAGATAAAGACACAAAGATAAAAAGAATGAATTGCGGAAATACAGTTGGGAAAACTCAGTTGATTAAGATAATACCCTTAGGAAGAATCCACCTAGACTTCACTTGTTATCAAACACTGAACCACACGATTTATTCACTTGACTTGACCCATAAGATTCCCTAATTTATATTAAACCCTCTCTCGAGGTGAATAACGTCTAACCCTAGGTTCATTAATTGAAATCTCTTTCTAATTAAAACCCCTAGAATCGCATTAACTCGATCTATGGGCTCCCATATTAGGTTTCACCCTAATCTAGAAAAATCTCGTCACCCTATCTCTAGGCGCACGATCAACTCCGCTTAATTATGCTAGATCTACTCTTAGGCAGGGACTTTTGCTCCACCACCTAAGCACATTCAACTTGAATCAATATCCCAAAAATATTAACACAATAATTAAGCACACATAATTAAGAACAAATCAAGTATTTATTATATAGTTCAGAAAACAATAACAAGATCCGTCTTAGGTTTCATCCCCTTCAGGTATTTGAAGGGTTTAGTTCATAACAATAAAAGAAAACATCTAAGAAGAAAATATAAAACAAAACATAAGAAATCCCTAAAACTCCCTAAAGGAATTAAAGGAGAGATCCGCCGTCTTGAGTATAATTTCGGCTTCTTGAGATGGACCAGCTGGCTATCTTTGAGTGATTCTCACAAATCTGGCCTTTCTCGCTCGGTTCCTCGGCCTAGCTAATCGCCCCCTTGAAGGTTATGCTTAGGGTCTTTATATAGGCTCTTGGAATGCTTTATTTGGCCTTAAGTATCCTAATCTGAGTGGAATTTCTACTAGGGTGTTTGAATAGGCTTTGGAATGTGTTTCTTCACCTTCAAGTATCCAAATCCAAGTACAACTCCTCTTGGCTGCGGCAGGGACTTGGCCATGGCACACGCCCGTGTGAATCGATTTCAGGCCGTGGTCGAGTCTACTGAAGAGACACGCCTATGTGTTTCGGGGTTCAGGCCATGTTAGAGTAAATTAGGGAGGCACAGCCGTGTGGTCTTGGGCCCAGGCCATGTTGATTTCGTGAGTTGGCCCAATTTGGTCCGTTTTAAGCCTGTTTCTTGTTCTTTTTGTCCCTAGGTGCTTTTCAGAGTATAAAACATGAAAAGAAAGGATTAAGAGCACCTTTTTACAGCATTCAGGGATTAAATCATCCAAAAGTATGCTAAATGTGGGATTGAAATATGTTACTTTTACGGTTTATCAATATTCTACAACTGGATCAGGGATGTAATAGCCTGATTTTGGGGCTAGTCAAAATAGTGGTTTCGAGACCACTCATTTGGGGTTGAAGAAAATTATTTTAATATCATTTTATGTGTTATGGCATAATTATATGAATGTATGAAAATTTTAGTGCATTAATTTTTGGTGATAGCATGCTCAATTACTAAAAAAGACTAAATCGCATAAAGTGTGAAAGTTCTATTGTAAAATCTATAGGTGTCTAATAGCCTTAGGATGTTAAATTGGAGGTCCTTAAAGAGCAATTAGACCCTTAGAGAATGGGTAGCCTACCATATGAGACAAAATGAGGTCAAAATTGGTCAAGTAGGTTAGTTAGGTGGATTAAATTGAAGGAAATAAATAAAATAAAGAAAAGGCTATCATCTTTTTATTTCCTCTTTTTCCTCCACTTAATTTTCACACTCAAGAAGGGCTTTGGGAGCTTGAAATTTTAGCAATCCATTTTCCTTGCTAATAAGTGATTTTAATGTCTTTTCTTGATAATTTTTGTACTTTTGGAACCCCTAAAGCCTAAGCTAGCTAGAGAGGGGACTATTTTGCAAAATGGCTAAAATTTTAGGAACTTGCCATGGAAGAGTTTATGGTTTTTTCTGAGTTTTATGGAAGAAAATGAATGTTAGTGGGTTAAGGAATAACTTTTGTGAAAGGTGTTTCCATGAAAACACCTAAATGGGACTTATTTGGAAAGGTTGTAATTGAGTAATAAATGCATGAGATAATTAGTTTTGTGAATTATTGTAAGATAAATAAATATTCAGCTAGGCTTGTTTAATGAGAAAATGTGGTGAAAAATGATTTATGAGCTTACAGCCAAAATCATAATTTTTCCAAAATATAAGGTCAAAATGGTCATTTTTGCCTAAGTAGAAATTTTGATGTATCATGAGTTATATAATGATTGAATGAGTAAATTTCATTATTATAGATCAATAAGAGCACGAAAATAACCTTGACCGAGAAAAAGGCAAGGTTACGGATTAAACCATTGATTAATACATTTTGCACCGAGGTAAGTTTATGTGTAAATGATACATCTTTAATAAATATGTTGTTACCTATTGATACATTGTATGAATGAGATCAATTATTAATGAGACTAATTAAAATTGATAAAAATGAGTAATTTCTCGTATGAATCTCAGAATAAAAATGTAAGTGTGGAAAAATATCCGTTACTATTATTTGGTGGGCTGTGTGCGATACCATCTTAATATTTACTCACGATGGGTTGTGTGCGATACCATCGCTTATAATATCATGTGGGCTATGTGCGAAACCATCCTCATTATTCTTGTTGGTGGGTTATGTGCGATACCACCCTATTATTGATTAATGGTGGGCTGTGTGATAAACTACTGAGTATATAGTATTATCTGAAGGGTTCATCGAGAAACTTGTTTAAGTAAATATTCCATGTGGTTTGTGGTGATGAGTGCAGGGTATATGTGCAAGTAAAAGTGAGCAATATATGTTTTATATGGTTGGAATGTGGTAAGAGATAAGATGAGTAAGCATGACTATGAAAATGTGAAATGTTCTTACATAATATGAAATGTTTGTGGTTGCTTTGCATATGGTGTGATGCTTATTGTTTACATGTAGACTTACTAAGCTTAAAGCTTACTCCCTTTCTTTTCCTTTGTTTTATGAAGATAATAGGAAGATCACCCACACTATTAGCTCACCTCGATATATTTAGACTTAGCATTTTGAGTATGGCATGTATAGAGGCTAGACTTAAGGAAATGCTATGTTGTTTTGGCCAAATGTGTTTGCTCTTTTAAAGATGAACTCTTTTGTAAATGGCCATTGTTGATGGCTCATTATTATTAATATATGAAAAGATGAGGTTATTCATGAGTGTGCATGGTGCATGATTGGGTTTCTTGGTTAATGCTAAAATGATACTTATATTGTATGAGTTAGGGTGATAAAAAGAGCTTGGCAAATAGCCTTGTTCTTATCCACACGGGTAGGCACTCGAACGTGTGGCTAGGTCGTGTGTGACACATGGTTAGTCTCATGGGTATGTGGCTGGGTCGTGTGTCCCCTGCATATTAGTGATGCAAGTCAGTGTTGACCATGGGCCAGACACACGGGCATGTGACAGGCCATGTGATGCAAGTCAATTTCGACCAAATGTGGAGCACACAAGTGTGTCGAGGCCATGTGAGGGACACGGGCCAGAGACACGGGCGTGTGTTTGGCCGTGTAAAAACCCCTATAGGTTTGAATTGAGAAATAATTCCACATGGATGTGCGATATGTCACACTGGTGTGTCCTTTCCTCCATACGGATGTGTAGACTATTTAGAGAAAATTTTTCTAAGGACTTCTAACGAGCTTCAAAGGAGCTCGATTTAAGCTCGAACCATTCCTAGAATGTTAAATAAGCTTCGTAGGCTTTTTTAAGGGGCGTTAGTAAGATTTTTAAATTGGGAAAGAAATGTCAAGTTTCTAAATTGCATGATTGATTGCGTGTAAATTTAGTAATGCCTCATACCCTATTCCGGCGTCAAATACGGGTAAGGGGTGTTACATTTAATGGTATCAAAGCTATGGTTTAGTCGGTTCTCGGACTACCGTAGCATGTGTAAGAGTCAAGCTGTACATGTCATAAACGTATATAGAAAATGGATCCCGATCGAGTGGCTGCTTATGGAGCTACTAGTAGCGCGCCAGCTCCCGCGTAAGGGACCATGCCTATAGAAAGTAGACCCAAGACTTTGAGTCAAGGAGAAGAGGCTCGGAAGCCTTTCTCCACATGATGAGTAATTGGTACACGGAGTATGTACGAGCGAACCATAATGCTCAACCTCCTCCACCCCCTCTTATACCTCAGCCAGTCCCCGTGCCTCCTTAAGGTATAGATTTGGTGAGAATGACCAAACCCCCGGTCGATAAGATTCAGAAACAAGGAGCCGAGGAATTCAGAGCTAATATAGATGATGACCCCGAAAGGGCAGATTTCTGGCTTAAGAACTCAATGTGGGTATTCAATAAACTCTCTAGCACACCTGAGGAAAGCTTGAAATGTGTTGTGTCATTGCTGGAGGACTCATCATATTGTTGGTGGAAAACGTTGACATTGGTAGTTCTAAGGGAGAGAATGACATGGGACTTCTTCTTAGAAGAGTTTCAAAAAAGGAACATAAGTCAGAGTTTTGTGGACCAAAAACACAAAGAGTTCCTTGAATTGAAGCAAGGAAAAATGACTTTGGCAGAGTATGAGTGCGAGTTTATTAGGCTCACCAAATATGCACAAAAGTGTGTGTCTACAGAAGCTATTTTGTGCAAGAGGTTTGAAGATGGGCTGAATGAGGATATCAGATTACTAGTTAGGATTTTGGAATTGAAAGAATTTGTGGTGTTGGTTGATAGGGCATGCAAGGTGATGAGTTGAATAGGGAAAAGAGAAAAGCTATGATTGAGGCCCGAGATGCAAGGAAGAGACCAGTGAGTAAATTGTTCCAAACTCAATCCAAGAGGTCCAAGGAAGCGAATCCTCGGACGAATGCTTCAGTTGGGTATTCACATCGAGATTGTGGTAATACATATTTGGGCTCGAGAGCTCAATCCACCTCGATGGCAAGTGTGGGCAATCCAAAGTCAAATAAATCGGAGTGTCTAAATTGTGGTAGGCAGCATACTGGAGAGTGTTAAGGGAACAATCGTAATTGCTACAAGTGTGGTTCACACGACCATTTTATTCAGAATTGTCCAGAGAGAGATGAGAAGGATGGAAAATAGGAAGTAAGGACAAGCAATGCACCTTCGAGGAGTAGGCCCTAAAAGAACCCGGGAGGTGGGACTAGTAGTAATAGAGGTGCACTTAGAGACTCTACTGTGAGATCAGAGGGTTGAGCACCTGCAAGGACTTATGACATTCGCGCTCGAGAAGAGGCATCATCTCTAGATGTGATAACAGGTACTTTTTCTCTCCATGATATCTCTGTTGTTGCTTTGATTGATCCAGGGTCTACCCATTCTTATATTTGCATGAAATTGGAATCTAGTATGAGTATGATTGTTGAGTCTACAGAATATGTAGTAAAAGTGTCAAACCCATTAGGCAAACATGTGCTAGTTGACAAGGTGTGTAGGAATTGTCCTTTGAAAATTAGAGGTCATTGTTTTCAGGCAAATCTCATGTTGTTTCCGTTTGATGAATTTGACCTGATCCTTGGTATAGATTGGTTGAGTACTCATAATGTTTTAGTGAACTGTGGTAGAAAGTTTATTGAATTGAGATATGTAAATGGAGATGTCATTTGGGTTGAATTAGGTAAATAGGATAGTTTTCCTTTAGTGATTTCATCTATGGTAGCTGAGAAATACTTGAGAAAAGGGTATGAGTCCTATCTCACCTTTGTGCTGAATGCTCAAGAGTCAAAGGTAAAGATTGAACCAGTGCCTGAGGTGTGCGAGTATCTGGATGTGATCCCCGAAAAATTACTCAGACTACCTCCAGTTAGAGAGGTTGAGTTTGGCATTGAGTTAGCTCTGGGTTCGACACCTATTTCGGTTGCTCTGTATAGGATGGCACCATTGGAGTTAAAACAATTAAAAGTTCAGTTGTAAAAGTTAACGGACAAGGGTTTCGCAAGACTAAGCTATTCACCGTGGGGTGCTCCGGTACTTTTTGTTAAGAAGAAAGACAGGTCGATGAGGTTATGTATAGATTACAGACAACTTAATAAAGTGACAATGAAGAATAAGTATCTTTTGCCAAGGATAGATGATTTATATGACCAATTGAAGGGAGCTACGGTGTTCTCTAAGATAGACCTAAGGTCTAGCTATTACCAGTTGAGGGTTAAGGAGCAAGATGTGCCGAAATTGCATTTCGAACGAGGTATGGCCATTATGAGTTTCTTATCATGCCATTTGGCTTAATGAATACTCCTACAATTTTTATGGATTTAATGAACCGTATCTTCCAACTGTATTTGGATAAATTTGTGGTTGTTTTTATAACGACATATTAATTTATTCTCAGGATGAGAGTGAGCAAGCAGAGCACCTGAGAATTGTTTTGCAGACTTTAAGAGACAAGCAGTTGTATGCTAAATTTAGTAAGAGTGAGTTTTGGCTCTGAAAAGTCAGATTCTTAGGTCACATTGTGTCAGATGATGGAATTAGAGTTGATCCTAGTAAGATCTCATCTATTGTGGAGTGGAAATCGCCAAGGAATGTGTCAGAGATAAGAAGCTTTTTGAATTTAGCAGGGTACTACAGACGGTACATAAAAGGGTTCTCTATGATTGCTACCCCGATGACGAAACTGTTGCATAAAGATGTTAAGTTTGAATGGACTGAGAAATGCCAACAGAGTTTTAAGAAACTGAAAGTATTTTAGACTGAAGCACCGATTTTAGTACAACCTGGGCAGGGAAAAGAGTTTGTGGTCTACAGTGATGCATCATTAAATGGTCTTGGTTGTGTGTTAATGCAAGAGGGTAAAGTAGTGGTTTATGCCTCGAGACAGCTAAAACCGCATGAGAAGAATTATCCGACTCATGATTTGGAGTTGGATGCGATTGTTTTCACTTTGAAGATTTGGCGTCATTACTTGTATGGTGAAAAGTGTTGAATCTTCACAGATTACAAGATCATGAAGTACTTAATGAATCAAAAAGATTTGAATTTGTGACAACGGTGATGGCTCGAATACTGAAGGATTATGAGCTAATAATCGATTACCATACAGGGAAAGCGAATGTGGTCACGGATGCCTTAAGCAGAAAATCCATGTATGCTTTGAGAGCTATGAGTACGAGCTTCGTGTTGTCTGATGATGGTGCCATATTAGCCGAGTTGAGGGCTAGACCATTATTTATTCAGCAGATATGTGACGCTCAAAAGAATGATAGTGAGATGCATGTTAAGAGAGCTCAGTGCGAATTGGGGAATAACTCTGATTTTTGGGGTAGTTCAGATGATTACTTGATGTTTCATGATAGAGTCTTTATACCAAAGGATGATGAGTTAATCCGAAAATTTTTACATGAAGCACACAGTAGTTGCTTGTCAGTACATCCGGGCAGCACAAAAATGTACAACGACTTGAAGAAGTTGTATTGGTGGCCATGTATGAAAATAGACATCTCTGAATTTGTTACAAGATGTTTTATTTGTCAGTAAGTGGAAGCCGAGCATCAAGTACCCTCGATATTACTTCAGCCAGTGATGGTTCCCGAGTTGAAGTGGGATCAAATCACAATAGATTTCGTAATGGGGTTACCTATGACTCCGAAAAAGAAAGATGTTGTGTGGGTTATTGTTGATAAATTAACAAAATTGGCTCACTTTATACCGGTGCGTGTGGATTACTCAGTTGACAAGTTGGATGAGTTGTATATTGCTGAGGTGGTGAGATTACATGGGGTGCGTATAGCCATTATCTCGGATAGAGATTCAAGATTTACTTTGAGGTTTTGGAAGAAGTTGCAAGAAGCCATGGATACAAGATTGAATTTTCGTACCGTGTTTCATCCTCAAACCGATGCCCAATCTGAAAGAGTGATTCAAGATCTTGAAGATATGCTATGATGCTGTGTTTTAGAGTTCGATGGTAGTTGGGATAGATATCTACCTATGGTTGAGTTTACCTACAACAACAGTTGTCAGTCGAGTATACGGATGGCACCATATTAAGCTTTATATGGTCACAAGTGTCAGATTCCCTTGTATTGGGCAGAGCTTAGTGAAAAGAAAATACATGGGATTGATCTAGTTAAGGAAACTAATGAGAAAGTGAAAGTGATCCGTGATAGTCTGAAAGCTGCTTTAGATCGACAAAAGTCATACGCGAATTTAAAAAGGAAAGAAATCGAGTTTCAAGTGGGCGATAAAGTATTCCTGAAAGTATCCCTGCGGAAGAAAATATTGAGATTTGGTCGAAAAGGCAAATTGAGTCCACGATTCATAGCACCGTATGAGGTTATTGAAAGGATTGGACCAGTAGCTTACCGGTTGGATTTGCCAGCAGAGTTAGAGAGAATACACAACCTGTTTCATGTGTCGATGTTGCGGCGGTATCATTCCGATCCATCGCATGTGATCCCTACAACCAAAGTTGAGATACGATCAGACATGACGTATGAAGAGGAACCAATTAAGATTATGGCTCGAGAAGTTAAACAGTTGAGGAATAAGAGCATAGGCTTAGAGAAAGTGTTATGGCAAAAAGATAGAGTAGAAGAGGCTACGTGTGAACCAGAAGAAGCCATGAAAGAATAGTACCCAAACCTTTTTACCGGTAAGATTTTCGAGGACGAAGATCTTTTAAGGGGGAGAGTTGTAACAGCCCAATTTTGGGGCTAGTCAAAATAGTGGTTTCGAGACCACTAATCTGGGGTTGAATAAAATTATTTTAATATCATTTTATGTGTTATGGCATAATTATATGAATGTATGATAATTTTGGTGCATTAATTTTTGGTGATAGCATGCTCAATTGCTAAAAAGGACTAAATCGCATAAAGTGCAAAAGTTCTATTTTACAAGCTAGAGGTGTCTAATAGCCTTAGGATATTAAGTTGAAGGTCCTTAAAGAGTAATTAGACCCTTAGACAATGGGTGGCCGACCATAGGGGACAAAATGAGGTCAAAATTGGTCAAGTGGTGGGTTAGGTGGATTAAATTGAATGAAATAAATAAAATATAGAAAAGGCTGTCATCTTTTTATTTCCACTTCTTCCTCCATTGAATTTTCACACTCAAGATGGGCTTTGGGATCTTGAAATTTCAACAATCTATTTTCCTTGCTAGTAAGTGATTTTAATGGCTTTTCTTGATAATTTTTGTACTTTTGGAACCACTAAAGCCTAAGCTAGCTAGAGAGGGGACTATTTTGCAAAATGGTCAAAAGTTTAGGGACTTTCCATGAGAGAGTTTATGTTGTTTGCTGAGTTTTTATGGAAGAAAATGAATGTTAGTGGGTTAAGGAATAACTTTTGGGAAAGGTGTTACCATGAAAACACCTAAATGGGACTTATTTGTAAAGGTTGTAATTGAGTAATAAATGCATGAGATAATTAGTTTTGTGAATTGTTGTAAGAGAAATAAATGTTCAGCTAGGCTTGTTTAATGAGAAAATGTGGTGAAAAATAATTTATGAGCCTAGGGGCAAAATTATAATTTTTCTAAAATATAAGGCCAAAATGGTCATTTTTGTCTAAGTAGAAATTTTGATGTATCATGAGTTATATAATGATTGAATGAGTAAATTCCATTATTATAGATCAAGAAGAGCGCGAAAACAACCTTGACCGAGGTAAAGGCAAGGTTACGGATTAAACAGTTGATCAATACATTTTGCACCGAGGTAAGTTTATGTTTAAACGATACATCTTTAATACATATGTTGTAACCTATTGATACATTGTATGAATGACATCAATTATTAGTGAGATTGATTGAAATTGATAGAAAATAAGTAATTTCTAGTATAAACCTCGGAATAGAAATGTAAGTGTGGAAAAATATCCTTAACTATTATTTGGTAGGCTGTGCGCGATACCACCTTTTTATTTTCTCTCGATGGGTTGTGTGAAATACCATCATTTATACTATCATTTGGTGGGCTACGTGTAACACCCCAAACCTGGCCTAGACGATAGGGCCGAATCTGGCGTGTCACATTGAAGTGTTTTTCGAAAACCATGTTTTCGTTGAAAACACTTCTTGAAAATTAAAACTTATACAAAACCTCAGGTTGCGTTTGTTTATTTTCAATCATGGTTTATTAAAAAGTTATTCCCTTTTAAAAATTTATCACCTTTAAAACCCTATTTTTCGCGGATATAAATCACAACCAATAAAATCCCAAATTTAAAATCCAGAAATTATAGAGGCCTTATTACAAAAAAAATTCCCAAAATTCTATTACTTATAAATCAAAAGCTAAAAACGAAAGCTAATGCGATTATGTGGCCCTCTCCGAGTCCCTCGTAACTCCAAACCATCTAACGCTGGGATTACCGAAGGTTAAAACGGGCGAGTTTATTTAAAACTCAAGATATAATCCCTTATTAAAAACCAACAAGATACGTAAAGCAGAATCGATCCGGCCTCGAGCCCTTTAACAAGAATAAGATGCAGATGGGCCTTAGCCCATTACAATAACAATGTGGGCCTAAGCCCAATACAGTATCAGTATGGTGAAAATATACAACCCACCCCAATCCAACCAACATACCACCTGTACCAACCAACACACCATGTAGGGATAAAATCGACTCTCCCAGCCAACATACCAATATTGCAGCAAAGCTGCCAATAATAATACCGCAGAGAGCCGCCAAGAATAATATCGCAAAGAACGTTACCGAAGAATAATGATCGCAAAGAAAGCTTCCAAGAATAATATATGTGGCAGAGCCACCACTACAGTATATATGCCGCTTTAAGCCTACAATAACTGTCTCATAATTGGCACATAGTGATCGGTAACTGTAATAAGACCGGCACATAACCATCAGCTACGATAATATAATCGGCACACAGCCATGGGTAAGTATGATCGACACAAAGTCATCAACAATTATGATCGGCACACAACCATGGATAAATATGATCGACACAAAGTCATAATCAAGACGGCATAGAGCCATAATCAAATTAACTGGCTTAAAGCTATCGGTAGGTCCACAATCATCTCATACGACCCGCACGGCCCTATCAGAATAGAACTTCCTCCATAACTAATATGCCAACCCCATGCAGTATATCATGTATGCAGAATGCCTGGCCCACAAATCATCATATCATTCACAGTTAAGCCAATCAAGTCATAGTCATACAATCACAGTCAAATAAGTCAAATCATAGCACAAGTCAGTCATTTACCCTACATGTAACATCCAGAATATGGGGGCTATGCATTTTTAACTTAATTGTATGTTGTTACATGCCTATGTGTCATTGAATGTGCTTTGGAAGTTTTAGGAACTTCAGTATGTAAGAGAATGCCTTAGAGAAATATTAATTTTTTAAGACTTAAGATGGAACTAAGCAAGATAGGCTTTAAGAAATATTGGCAAGAGGTTTTAAGCATAACAAGTCATTTGGCAAGGTGGTGTTGGCGCATGGGTGAATGCATGAGGGGAGAGGTTCGAATCCCCTAGCTAGCAATTGGAAGGATTTTAATTTTTTACTTTCTTTCCTATAGTGTCGGTCAAGCCTTATATAGTATGGATGGACTTTCTTTTATTTTGGATAGTAGACCATAGGGAAAAGGCAAGTTAGTAGTTATGGTATGGAATCATGAGGTTATGGAAGGATAAGGGGACAAAAGGCTTGAAGAGTGGGTGGTGTTTTGGAAGCTTTTCCATGGTCATTTGACCATGAACCTAGACGGCATAAGGGGCTAAGGGGGATTGGTTTAATTGTGATAGGAATTAAGGGAATGATGGGGAAGAAATGAGGAGGAAAAAGGGGGATCATGTTGGCAAGTGTGTTGGTCGAATTTTGTAATAGGATTAGGGGGTGAAAGTTGGCCAAAACTTTAACAAATTGTGCATCTTTTCCTTTTCTCCAAACTTTGTTTCTTAGCCGAATTTGCCACTTACAATAGGTGTAAGTTTAGTTTTGTTTTGGCTATTATTTTTTACCATTTTGGCTTAGGTACCAATTCTCTCAAAATTCTTTTCTTTTATTGCCGAAAACACCAAACAATTTAGAAGACAATTCTCTTTTCTTTTCTTCCTCTCTAGTGCCGAAATCATCAAGGGCATTTCTCATCTTTTTCTTTCTCTTTCTCTTTCTCTTTCTCCTTCTCTTTCTCTTTCTCTTTTCTTCTTCTTTCTCTTAACCGAAACCATCTTCCACCATAACCGAAACCACCATTCTCTTTCTTCTCATTTGTTAAAATCAAACCATTCTCCATTTTCACCATCTTCTTTCTTTTTTTTTATTAAAACTGAAACCACCATAACCGAAACCATCATCTTTTCTCTTCTCTTTTTGTCCAAGTCGAAATCACCATTTCTCTTCTTCTAAATTGATAAGGCCGAATCTCCTAATAGTTTAAGTAAGGGTGAATCAATCTCCGTATTACGAGTAAGGATTTTCTATCAATCGTTCTCTTTATTTTCTTTTAGAATAGCCGATTTTAGAAATCTAATTCTCTTATTTTCTCCTTGGCTGAATCTTTGAAGGGGATTTTAAGGATTCTTTTTGTAGCCATCGATTAAGGAGAGATCACTCGGGATCATTCAAGGTAAGGATTGTCATATTATTGGTTATATCGTTTTTAGAAAGATTACTAATCGACTTCATGTTAGGGGACTTTATCGCTCGGACATTTCCCATAAACGTAAGATTTTGGGATTAACAAAATAGGTTCGAAAAGAGCGGTAAGGAGTGTTTGGAAGAGGGGTGGTTCTGTTATACCCTCAAACTTCAAATGAAGGGCTGTATCGGGGATCCAAGACTTTCCACCGGGTTGTGGACCCTCTGCTAACGAAGATCATTTATTTAAAGTCATGCGTACACCCGAGCCAATTTTTGTTTGTGGTTTGTCATCGGGTTTTGATCCATCTATCAGAGAGAAACCACATATAACAGTTGTCCGAGATTTCGAGGGTAAGGAATTAGATTATTCATCAATAGTGTAGATTTATAAGTATTAGTGTGTTCTAATCAAGTGTGACAAATAATTAGGTGTCGACGAGCAGGAAGGTATCGTTCTCACTGTTATAAGGTGTGTAACATTATACTAAATTTCTCATAGATCTAAAATAAATATGATTTGTATGAAAATATGTATGATAATGGTTGTGGGTACCATTCAGTGGTACACGATATTCAGGTATGTTTACCCCCAATACATTGCTAATATTGCTATATGCATAAATATGAAATAAGTATGATTCTGCTATGATTTTGGGGTAAATGGCATAAAAACTGAATAAAATGCATGTGCATGGGCATATGGGTGATATTGATAAAGGGGAAGTGTTCCAGTGGTTTTTACCACATTATCCGGTGACTTCGGTCACATATATGAATCCGGTGACTTCGGTCACATATATGAATCCGATGACTTCGGTCACATATTTTGAATCCGGTGACTTCGGTCACATATTTTGAATCCGGTGACTTCAAATATGGCTATCTGTGGCCATGCCACAAAATTATAAGG
Organism: Gossypium rotundifolium; assembly: GCA_025506655.1. Lineage (NCBI taxonomy): Eukaryota > Viridiplantae > Streptophyta > Magnoliopsida > Malvales > Malvaceae > Gossypium > Gossypium rotundifolium. The sequence continues at coordinate 94,627,248 of CP106732.1, read as the reverse complement.
CGATGTCCATGTTGATCGCAAAGAATCGCCTTCGATGGTGTGTAGCAGATGGAGGGTCGATTTAGTAATCCTCACGGTGTGATTGGTAGGTACGGGTAGTGTGTAGCGGATGGATATTTAGGTGGGCTTGGGATTGCATTTCATTTTATATATCCATGTGATTTTTAAGTGATTTTATTTTATTTGCTATAAAATGGGCTTATGGCTAAATATTTTTCAAATGGGCTTAATGGCCATAATCAATTGGGCTTTTAGTGTTTTGTTACACATTGAGTCTATGACTCACCCTTTTATGGGATATATTTCAAGTGACTCTTAGCGCGATGGATCGGGTCAGCGAGGACTACGTGGTGGCCAATGCTCAACAAAGTATTTCGGAGTTTCTCTTAATTAAACCTATTAAGTTTATTTTTATTACTTAGGATTTATTATGGGTTTTGCTATTTTTGTAATAAGGCCGCTATGAACTGTTTTAATTTTATGCTTTTAGATTTTTAATCATAGAACAATATTTACTAAATAACTAAATGATTTTCGAAAAATAACTTAAACTGTTTTTAACACCTAAACATCTATGGTTTTACAATAATAATAAGTTTTTCATTAAATTTGGTTTTTCTTTTAACTTATAATTTTCTCTAAAAAATAACGTTTTAAGAAGATACAAATTTATTTAACAATACGATTTCAATGCGATCATTAAGTTAATTTATTTTATACGAAACCATCATATTTTCTTAATAAACAAAATGAGATTTAATTAAAGTTTTACTCGAGGAACATATCAAATCCAGTTAGGCTTTTAGGCTGGGTTTAGGGTGTTTTAACTTGGTATCAGAGCCCAGTTTTAAACTCTCAGCCTTGGGTTTTAAAGCCCGCAACATTTTCAAAATTAGGCCCAAATGATTTTTGAAAATTTTCTGTAGTTAAAATGGTTTAATAGAAGTATGGCACTCGAGTTCTCGGCCCAAGTCCACCAGGTAAGTTTTTTTTGTTGACAAATTGATGTGGATGTATGATACTTTAATTGATAAGCCTAAGGAAACTATACTTTAGAGACATGGACCATAGGTATATGTGTACTTCTACGGAAAAACCACTGAATAAATCTCTGTTGCATAAAACTTTCTTTAAACAAGAAGTGAAAAGACTCTAATACATAAAACTTTTTGTAAAAATAGATAAGACGCGTAGTAGACATGAGTTCTAGGGGACGTGGTCGTCGTGGACGCGGTAGAGGCAGAATGGCTGTGTCGAAACCAGTTAGATTGGTCAAGATTCCAAAAATAAAGCTCCGCCACCGGCTGTTGGGGTGGAATTTCAAGAACAAATTGGAGGAGATGACGCAGTATCGTAGGCTATGCTGCGAGTTTTGGAACGAGTAGTAGGAGCTAGTATGGGAAATGGGGCTCAAAAGTCAGTAGCTGAGAGACTTAGATCAAACGGAGCTGAGATTTTTAGGGGAGCATCTGGAGTAGCTCCAAATGTAGCAGAGTACTGGTTAGAGGCAGTCGAGAGGATCATGGACGATTTGGACTGCACTGCTGAAGAAAAGTTAAAAGGTGCTGTTTCACTACTTCGTGATGAGGCCTACCAGTGGTGGCTCACTGTCAAGGAGAGAACCCATGTGGATCGAGTGGATTGGGGGTATTTTAAGGTTAAGTTTGAAGGGAAATACATTGGTGCTAGCTACATCGACTCTCACAGAAAGGCATTTCTGAATTTAGTGCAAGGAAATAAGTCGATAGCTGAGTATGAAGCAGAGTTCTTGCGACTTAGCCGATATGCCAGAGGGATAGTAGCTACTGATTATGAGCGGTGTGTCAGATTCGAGGATGGACTGAGAGATGAGCTGCGAGTGTTGATTGCTCCGCACCGGGAAAGAAACTTTGCAGTCTTAGTGGATAGGGCAAGGATAGCTAAAGAAGTTAAGCGGACTAAGAGACAGAACCGGGACAGAGTCCAGAATAAGAATAAGAGGAGTTTTGGGTCTTCAGGGTCATCTCGAAATTTTCAAAAGAAACCTAGAGTTGATGGGCCGCGAGGTTAGCAGGCTGCTACGGGAGGACAACATCGTACTTGTGCTCAATGTGGGAAGATGCACCCGGGAGAATGTTGGAAAAAGACCGGGGGATGTTTCAAGTGCGGGTCTAAAGATCATATGATTAAAGATTGTCTGATGAATACAGATAAGAACCGCCCAGCAGGTCAAGGTATTAATCAGGCTGGCAGAGGTGGACAGCAGCCGATGAGGGGTCGTGGTCCAAATGAAAGAAGTAATGGTTCTGGTAGAGGTCGCGGGACTCTAGGCAGAGGTAGTGGTAGCACTGAGGCGAGACAGCCAGGTCTGGTATATACAGTTCATCGCAGAGAAGATAATGACGCACCTGATGTTATCATGGGTACGTTTTTGATTTCTGGGTTGCCCTTTATTGCTTTGATAGATATAGGGTCAACTCGTTCATACATCGCTAGTGAAGTATCTGGAACTCTGCATGTGACTTCTGAGATTGTACCTAGGAAGATGACTGTACTTAGTCCTTTAGGATAGACTATAGTAGTAGATAAACTCTTTAAGGAAGTTCCTTTAGAAGTTCAAAGGACACAGTTTCTAGCTGATTTAATGGAATTGCCATTCGGGGAATTTGATCTGATCTTAGGCATGGACTGGCTAGTGAAATATCGTGCAAATATGGATTGTGCTGCTAAGCGGATGTTATTAAGAACTATTGATGACAAAGAAGTTGTGGTGATGGGCGAGAGACGAAATTACTTATCAAATGTGGTATCTGCTCTTAGGGCAGAAAAGATGGTTAGAAAGGGATGTGTAGCTTTTCTGATGTTGGTTAATGCTTTGGAGGTTAAGGAAGCAACCGTTGAAGAGATCAGGATTGTGAGTGAATTTATGGATGTTTTTCTGGAAGAACTTCCAAGATTGCCTCCGGATCGAGAGGTAGAATTTAGGATTGACTTATTGCCTGGAACAGCGCCAGTATCTATTGCTCCGTATAGAATGGCACCAAAGGAGTTGGTTGAGCTTAAGGCTCAGATCCAGGAGTTGCTTGATCATGGATTTATCCGACCTAGTGCGTCTCCATGGGGAGCACCGGTCTTGTTTGTAAAGAAGAAGGATGAAACGATGAGAATGTGTATAGATTATCGGCAGTTGGACAAGCTGACCATCAAGAACAAGTATCCTTTGCCGAGGATCAATGACTTGTTCGATCAGCTTAAGGAAGCTGCGGTATTCTCAAAGATAGATCTAAGGTCGGGTATCATCAGCTTAAAGTGAAAGAAGCAGATTTCCATAAGACAGCTTTTCGAACAAGATATGGGCATTATGAGTTTTTGGTAATGTCATTTGGATTGACGAACGCCCCATCTGCATTTATGGATATGATAAATCAAATTTTCCAACCCTACTTGGATCAGTTCATCGTGGTGTTCATAGACGACATCCTAATGTATTCTAAGTCCGAGATAGAGCATGATGAGCATCTCCGGATAGTCTTACAAGTGTTAAGGGAGAACAAGCTATATGCCAAATTTAGCAAGTGTGAATTTTGGCTGAAAGATGTTGCGTTCTTAGGCCATGTGGTGTCGGCAGAAGGAATAAGGGTGGATCCTCGGAAGATTGAAGCAGTACTAGATTGGAAACCACCTAAGTCCGTATCTGAGGTTTGCAGTTTCTTAGGATTAGCAGGCTACTACAGAAGATTCGTCGAAGGATTTTCATCAATAGCTGCACCTTTAACAAAATTGTTACGAAAGGAGGTACCTTTCGTATGGGCAGATAAGTAGCAAGAGAGCTTTGAGAAACTTAAGAGGGTTTTGACTGAAGCTCCAGTTTTGATTCAGCTTGAGGCAGGGAAGGATTTCGTGGTGTATTATGACGCTTTTCACACAGGATTAGGATGTGTTCTGATGCAAGACGGGAAGGTAGTTGCATATACGTCTCGGCAGTTGAGGCCACACGAGGTTAATTACCCGACGCATGATTTGGAGTTGGCAGCAGTAGTCTTTGCTCTTAAAGTTTGGAGGCATTATTTATATGGGAAAAAATCAGTGATATACACGGACCACAAGAGTCTGAAATATCTACTGACTCAGAAGAAGCTGAATTTGAGACAGCGAAGGTGGATAGAGTTGTTGAAAGACTACGACTGTTCTATTGAGTACCACCAGGCAAGGTGAATGTGGTGACAGACGCTCTAAGTCGAAAAGTGGTGTCAGATCTAAGGGCGATGTTTACACATCTTAGTCTTGATGATGACAAAAGGTTGCTGGCTGAATTACAAGTTAAGCCGACATGGTTGAGTCAAGTGAAAGAGAGACAGTTGGTAGACGATGATCTGAGTGCAAAGCTATGGCAGGTATAGAATGGGGAATTAAAAGATTTGGGTATTAACAACGATGGGGTATTGTGTTTCAAAGGTAAAATCTGTATGCCGAGGGATCAGGAGTTGAGGCAAAGGATTCTTCAGGAATCGCATGGTAGCCCTTATGCTATGCATCCTGGAGGAAGTAAGTTGTACCAAGATTTGCGAGATCAGTTTTGGTGGCCTGGTCTTAAGCGAAAAGTTACAGAGTTTGTAGGAAAGTGCTTAATGTGTCAACAAGTCAAGGCTGAACATCAAGTACCTTCAGGATTGCTTCAGCCGATAAAGATTTCGTAGTGGAAGTGGGAGAGAATCACTATGGACTTTGTTAGTGGGCTTCCTCCTACGCCTACTAAGAAAGACTCAGTTTGGGTGATAGTGGATCGATTGACGAAATCTACATATTTTATCCTAGTTCGGTTGATTACTCTTTGCAGAAATTGGCGAAGTTATATGTGGCTGAGATTGTGAGATTGTATAGAGTGCCGGTGTCGAATATTTTGGATAGGGATCCGAGGTTTACGTCTCGATTTTGGAAAGCATTGCATCAAGTTTGGGCACCATATTGGACTTTAGTACGGCATTTCATCCACAATTGGACGGCCAGTCTAAATGAGTAATCCAAATTTTAGAAGATATGTTAAGGGGAAGTGTGATAGATTTCAGAGGAAGCTGGGAGGAGTTCTTACCGTTAGCAGAATTTGCTTACAACAACAGTTACCAAGCCAGTATTCGGATGGCACCGTATGAAGCACTATATGGATGGAAGTGTCGCACTCCTACATGTTGGACAGAACTAGGGGAACGTCATGTTTTGGGTCCAAAAATAGTGGCTGACTCCGAAGAAAAAGTTAAGGTAATTTGGGCTCGGTTAAAAGAAGCATCTGATAGGCAAAAGTCATACGTAGATCTTAAGCGGAAGGAAATAGAGTTTGCTGTGAGGGATCAAGTATTCCTAAAGGTTTCACCTTGGAAAAAGGTGATGAGATTTGGTTGCAAAGGGAAGTTAAGTCCCAGGTTCATAGGACCGTATCGGGTTTTGAAACGAGTCAGACCAGTGGCATATCAGTTAGAATTGCCTTCAGAGTTAAAGCAAATACACGATGTGTTCCATGTTTCAATGTTACGTCGTTACCGATCGGATCCATCTCATATAGTGCCAGTTGAGGAGGTGGAATTAAGACCAGATTTGTCTTATGAAGCGGAGCCAATTCAAATCCTGGAGCAGATGTAAAGGTGTTACGGAGAAAATTAGTTCCTCTCATCAAAGTGTTATGGCGTAATTATGGATCGGAAGAAGCTTCGTGGGAGCCAGAAGAAGTGATGCGACAGTAATACCCTCACTTGTTCTAGCCAAGTAATTTCGGGGATTATTTTAAAGGGGTAGAACTGTAACATCCAGAATATGGGGGCTATGCATTTTTAACTTAATTGTATGTTATTGCATGCCTATGTGTAGTTGAGTGTGCTTTGGAAGTTTTAAGAACTTCAGTATGTAAGAGAATGCCTTAGAGAAATATTAAACTTTTAAGACTTAAGATGGAACTAAGCAAGATAGGCTTTAAGAAATATTGGCAAGAGGTTTTAAGCATAAAAAGTCATTTGGCAAGGTGATGTTGGCGCATGGGTGAATGCATGAGGGGAGAGGTTCGAATCCCCTAGCTAGCAATTGGAATGATTTTAAATTTTTGCTTTCTTTCCTATAGTGTCGGTCAAGCCTTATCTAGTATGGATGGACTTTCTTTTTTTTTTTTTTTGGATAGTAGACCATAGGGAAAAGGCAAGTTAGTAGTTATGGTATGGAATCATGAGGTTATGGAAGGATAAGGGGACAAAAGGCTTGAAGAGTGGGTGGTGTTTTGGAAGCTTTTCCATGGTCATTTGACCATGAACCTAGACGGCATAAAGGGCTAAGGGGGATTGGTTTAATTGTGATAGGAATTAAGGGAATGATGGGGAAGAAATGAGGAGGGAAAAGGGGGATCATGTTGGCAAGTGTGTTGGTTGAATTTTGTAATAGGATTAGGGGGTGAAAGTTGGCCAAAACTTTAACAAATTGTGCATCTTTTCCTTTTCTCCAAACTTTGTTTCTTAGCCGAATTTGCCACTTACAATAGGTGTAAGTTTAGTTTTGTTTTGGCTATTATTTTTCACCATTTTGGCTTAGGTACCAATTCTCTCAAAATTCTTTTCTTTTATTGCCGAAAACACCAAAGAATTTAGAAGACAATTCTCTTTTCTTTTCTTCCTCTCGAGTGCCGAAATCATCAAGGGCATTTCTCATCTTTTTCTTTCTCTTTCTCTTTTTCTTTCTCCTTCTCTTTCTCTTTCTCTTTTCTTCTTCTTTCTCTTAACCGAAACCATCTTCCACCATAATCGAAACCACCATTCTTTTTCTTCTCTTTTGTTAAAATTGAACCATTCTCTATTTTCACCATCTTCTTTCTTTTCTTTTATTAAAAATCGAAACCACCATAGCTGAAACCACCATCTTTTCTCTTCTCTTTTTGTCCAAGCCAAAATTGCCATTTCTCTTCTTCGAAATTGATAAGGCCGAATCTCCTAATAGTTCAATTAAGGGGGAATCAATCTCCGTATTACGAGTAAGGATTTTCTATCAATCGTTCTCTTTATTTTCTTTTAGAATAGCCGATTTTAGAAATCTAATTCTCTTATTTTCTCCTTGGCTGAATATTTGAAGGGGATTTTAAGGATTCTTTTTGTAGCCATCGATTAAGGAGAGATCATTCGGGATCATTCAAGGTAAGGATTGCCATATTATTGGTTATATCGTTTCTAGAAAGATTACTAATCGACTTCATTTTAGAGGACTCTATCGCTCGGACATTTCCCGCAAACGTAAGATTTTGGGATTAACAAAATAGGTTCAAAAAGAGCGATAAGGAGTGTTTGGAAGAGGGGTGGTTCTGTTATACCCTCAAACTTCAAACGAAGGGCCGTATCGGGGATCCAAGACTTTCCACTGGGCTGTGGACCCTCTGCTAACGAAGATCATTTATTTAAAGTCATGCGTACACTCGAGTCAATTTTTGTTTGTGGTTTGTCATCGGGTCTTGATCCATCTATCGGAGAGAAACCACATATAACAGTTGTCCGAGATTCTGAGGGTAAGGAATTAGATTTTTCATCAATAGTGTAGATTTATAAGTATTAGTGTGTTCTAATTAAGTGTGATAAATAATTAGGTGTCGATGAGCAGGAAGGTATCGTTCTCATTGATATAAGGTGTGTAACATTATACTAAATTTCTCATAGATCTAAAATAAATATGATTTGTATGAAAATATGTATGATAATGGTTGCGGGTACCATTCAGTGGTACACGATATTCAAGTATGTTTACCCCCAATACTTCGTTAATATTGCTATATGCATAAATATGAAATAAGTATGATTCTGTTATGATTTTGGGGTAAATGGCATGGAAACCGAATAAAATGTATGTGCATGGGCATATGGGTGATATTGATAAAGGGGAAGTGTTTCGGTGGTTTTTACCACATTAACCGGTGACTTCGGTCACATATATGAATCCGGTGACTTCGGTCACATATATGAATCCGGTGACTTCGGTCACATATTTTGAATCCGGTGACTTCGGTCACATATTTTGAATCCGGTGACTTCGGTCACAACTGTCTGGTGGCCATGCCACAAAATTATAAGGGCGATGTGCATGTTGACTGCAGCAACTGCCTTCGATGGTGTGTAGTAGATGGAGGGTCGATTTAGTAATCCCCACGGTGTGATTGGTAGGTACGGGTGGTGTGTAGCGGATGGATATTTAGGTGGGCTTGGGATTGCATTTCATTTTATATATCCATGTGATTTTTAAGTGATTTTATTTGATTTGCTATAAAATGGGCTTATGGCTAAATATGTTTTAAATGGGCTTAATGGCCATGATTAATTGGGCTTTTAGTGTTTTGTTACACATTGAGTCTATGACTCACCCTTTTATGAGATATATTTCAGGTGACTCTTAGCGCGATGGATCGGGTCAGCGAGGACTACGTGGTGGCCAATGCTCAACAAAGTATTTCGGAGTTTCTCTTAATTAAACCTATTAAGTTTATTTTTATTACTTAGGATTTATTATGGGTTTTGCTATTTTTGTAATAAGGCCGCTATGAACTGTTTTAATTTTGCGTTTTAGATTTTTAATCACTTTAACAATATTTACTAAATAACTAAATGATTTTCAAAAATAACTTAAACTGCTTTTAACACCTAAACATCTATGGTTTTACAATAATAATAAGTTTTCATTAAATTTGGTTTTATTTTAACTTATAATTTTCTCTTTAAAAAACATTTTAAGAAGATACAAATTTATTTAACAATACGATTTCAACGCGATCATTAAGTTAATCTGTTTTATACGAAACCATCATATTTTCTTAATAAACAAAACGAGATTTAATTAAAGTTTTACTCGAGGAACATATCAAATCCGGTTAGGCTTTTGGGCCGGGTTTGGGGTGTTTCACTACAGGGGTATTACGGTCATTTTACACTGCAGGGGCATTACGGTTATTTTACCTTACGGAGGCATTGCGACCATTTTACCCTATAGGGGCATTACAGTTATTTTACCCTATAGTCAATATTGTGAATGGGCCCAATGCCTATTATGCAGCCCATGTAGGCCCACATGTCGTGTGGCCTGATAAGCCCAGAAGTGACCTTAGCCATGTAACAACACAGTCGGGTCCAATAATTTTCGCATGTCCTTGAGATTCACCTGTGTAGGTCCCATGAGCCCATTGGGCCCATTTCGGCCCAACATGGACCAAAACGTCATAAGCCCATGAGATCACTCATGGTGGCCTCTACAGTTAAACGCCCATGTTTTGTGGGCCCGATTCACCACACGAGCATTTGCACCCCCATGTAGCCTTAATTGTCGTATTTCTGGCTTTTCGGCTTTTGTCGTGCCACAGTCAGATTAGGGTGCTACACACCTGTTTGCGAACACTTGCAAAAACTCTTGAGCACCAACCTACATTCATCATATTTCTCCATTAGTCCCTTTTGAACAAGACTAATACTTAATAAATCTTTTCACTATTATACTAATCAAAGAGACTCTAAACCCCTACCTTGATCAATCAACAAAAGGCCACACTCCTATTTTGTTGCCAGAGATTATCCACTAGGCCTTAGGGAAACCCTAAATAAGATTCAAATTTTATCAAACACCCATTCAAATGAATATTTTAAGCTAAACGAGTCCTCACTTACAGACAGCGCAAAGTCAATAGTTGATGAGAAAAATAATTGGCCTACACCCCCTTTAAGGGTCGAAATTGAAAGTACTAAGAATGATGGAGATAAAATAGGGCAACGGCACTCCTATTTGAAAATGGAATAAAACATATGATGTTAGAAGAAGAAAGGGCCCTTAACGTTAAGGAGAAACCAGAAGAAAAACCACGAGCACTCATCCTTTTTGTCAGAAGAATTTTGTAAGCTGATACTGTAATTGCCCGATTTTGACCCTAATTAGAATAGTGGTTTCAGGACCACAAATCTAAGTTAGTAAAATATTTTAATATTATATTTGGTGCCTATAATATATGATTGAGCATGTGTTAAAATTTCGTGAGTTAATTTGTCTATTTGTGTGTTCAATTTAAGAAAAAAGACTAAATCGCATAAGTGGTAAAACTAGTCTTCTATTTGATTGAATGGCTTAATTGTTGTGTCTTGTTATAAAAAAGGACTTATGTTGCAATTTGGCCAAAATTAAGACTAGTGGACAGCAACATGTATGAATTATGTCTTTATTATATATATTTATATTATAAGTTAATAAAGATATTATTATATTATAAAGTATAATATAATACATTAAAAATAACCATGCAATTTTTTTATGGTTGCTCATCTTTATTGCCGAAACTAAAAAGAGAAAAAGAAAAGAAAACTTCATAGGGTTCGGCATTGTTCAAGCTTGATTAAGGTATGAGCTTAACTCAATTTTTGATAATTTTTACTTTTTTGAGATCGTTGCTTTGAGTTTTAGCTAGCCCATGTTTAAATTTTTAAATTGGTTGTGTATTTCGTGAGATGGCATTGAAGGAATCTTGTTATTCTTGTTGTTTGATGATGAAATATTAATTATACGTGATAGATTAGCAAGTGTTGTTCTTGAATTTTTTATGAAATTGAGTGATTTAGATTAAATTGCAAAAAAAATTTTTGAGGGACTAAAATGCAAAATAAATGGAATGTATGGACTTGTATGAGTATGAGTAACATTCGGCCTAAGCATGGTGTGTGCAAATTTTGCATATTTTGTGTTTTATGCTATATGGACTAAATTGCAAAAAGTGTAAAATGACAGGGGTAAAATGTAATTGCCCGATTATGTATTTTTGGACTAAATTGAGTGAAAATATGTTGAATGAGCTTAATTTGTAATTTATTTAGACCAAGAACAAAAAGGATCGGGAGTGGATTGGGGAAAGGCGAAGCTAAACGAATAGTCAGGAAACAAAGTCCGCCGAAATCCAAGGTAAGTTTTTAAGCAATTGGGTTGAATTGAATTTTTATCTATAATGAAGTACTTGAACTTATTAGATGAGTATGTACATTATGTTAATGATGAATGTGATGCTAATGGGAAGATGAATTTTGTTGAATGTGAAGTATAAGTATATATTAATCATATAGCTATGTGTAACATTGATTTCAAGAGATGAATTTTGGCCGAATGTGAGGCTTATTGTATATCATTAGTATAGTCGAATGTGAGGTTGTTATATAGATGTAATAAGCTAAATTATATGTATATATAAGTGTTTATTGAAGTGAGTAACAGATTCAAGTAAGGCACTAAGTGTGCGAATCTAAGTACCGAGCACTGTGTGTGTGAAATCGGTCATTTGGCACTAAGTGTGCGGAATATTAATGTAATGGCACTAAGTGTGAGATTCATTACAAGTATTTGGCACTATGTGTGTGATAAGTTAAGGTGACGGCACTAAGTGTATGATACGTTACATGGTTTGGCACTGAGAGTGCGGGTTTGCGGATCCTCCAAGGATATCGGTTAGTGAAATGAGTTAAACTAATTAAATGATCAAGTACGTGATTTATGGTGGATTAAAAATTAAGTATAAATTCAGTAGGTGATAGTTGTATATGATATTAAAGAAATGTGATGTATTTATTTGCTTATGAATTTGTTTTGAGATGAGAAAATGGTTTATGTTTCAAAGTGAACCTAATATTAAATGTGATCGTTGTTTTGTGGAGTCTTAAAATTTAAATAAAGAATGATCGAACTTGGAAACTAACTAAGACAACAATGGAGGCAAGCGCGCCTATCGAACAGTAGTATAGTTTAGGCAAGACCAGTATGTTGAATCCCAAAGGAACCAAAAGTACTAATACTAACTCTCTTTCTTTTATTTGGCCTAAGAATTAAGGGAATTTGTTGTTTAATCTAAATTAACTAACTACTAAACTAAAGACTCTAAGACAAAAAAGAATGAAATTGAGAAAATAACTTGAGGAAAAACCAATTGATTAAGATGACACCCAAGGAAGAATCCACCTAGACTTCACTTGTTATCTAACACTGAACCAGACGATTTACTCACTTAACTTGATCCGTAAGATTCCCTAACATATATTAATCCCTCTCTCGAGGCGACTAATGTCTAACCCTAGGTTGATTAATTGAAATCTCCTTCTAATTAAAACCCCTAAAATTGCATCAACTCGATCTATGGACTCCCATATTAGGTTTCACCCTAATCCAGCAAAATCTCGTCACCCTAACTCTAGGCGCGAGATCAACTCCACTTAATTATGCTAGATATACTCTTAGGCAGGGACTTTTGCTCCTCCACCTAAGCACATCATACTTGAATTAATATCCCGAAAATATCAACACAAGAATTAAGAACACATAATTAAGAACAAGCCAAATATTTATCATATAGTTCAGGAAATGATAACAAGATTCATCTTAGGTTCCATCCCCCTCAGGTATCTGAGGGTTTAGTTCATAATTGTAAAAGAAAACATCTCAAAAGAAAAGATAAAACAAACATAAGAAATCCCTAAAACCCCGTGAAGGAATTGAAGGAGAGATCTTCCGTCTTGAGTATAATCTCGGCTTCTTGAGATGAATCAACTGGCTATCTTCAAGTAAATCGCCACAAATCTGCCTTCCTTGGCCTAGCTAGACGCTTATCCGAACGTCTTGGGTTCCCCCAAAAAAAGCCCTGGCAAAAGGCTTATGCCGAACTCCCGCTTAAGTTGACCCCTAGGGTGTTTATATAGACTTTGCGATGCCTTACTTGGCCCCTACATATCCTAATTCAAGTAGAATTCCTACTAGGGTGTTTGAATAAGCTTTGGAATATGTTTCTTTGGCTCCAAGTATCCTATTCTAAGTAAAACTCCTCTTGGCCGCAGCAGGGACACGCCCATGGCACACGCCTGTGAATCAATTTCAGGCCGTGGTGGAGTCTACTAAAGAGGCACGGCCATGTGTTTCAAGGCTCAGGCCGTGTTCTAGTCTATCAATGAGGCACGGCAGTGTGGCCATAGGCCCAGGCCGTGTCGATTTCTATTTTGGCCCAATTTGGTCCATTTTAAGCCTTTCTCATTTTTTTCATCTTCTATTGCTCTCCTGAGTATAAAACATGAAAACAACGGATTAAGAGCACCAAATTACATAATTCAAGGCTTAAATGACCCAAAAGCATGCTAAACGTGGGCCTAAAATATGTTACTTTTACGGTTTATCAAATTCCCCCACACTTAAGCTTTTGCTGGTCCTCAAGCAAAATTTTCAACTTACAATTAAATTGAACTTTCCACAATTCATAATTCTCATTAACAATGCCTCATCATAATTCATAGATAATTCATACATGGATAATTTAACTCAAAGACTCCTAAAGATTCAAACCATTCTAAGTCATATATTTGTAGCATGAAAACATAAGTGTTTCCCCTTATCTAAATAATTACCTTTGATTCAAAACTGACAAGGATTGACATCCTCAGTAAAGATTCACTCAAAGCACTCGAAGTGTTTAAGGTTCAAAAATAAGCACTCATAAGTCGAACCTGAAAAGTTAATCCCATAGGCTTGTCTGAAAATCAAATCTCCACCACTGTAATATGAGATGATACACAAATCAAAAGGTCTTTAACAGGGTTGTAATGGGGCTTGGGTTAATGGTGTGGATAAAGGCTAAATTAGAAGGGTTAGAATCGAGATTGAATTGACAAATTACCTAACTTTAGAAAAATGAACTAATAACCTAAATAATTATATCACACGAAAATTTAAAATACTAATAATAGGAGCTTCTTATTCAATATGTTGAATTTAAACATGTAAGCTCTTAGAACATAGAACTAATAATGAATATACTTCATTTTTTTTAAGAACAAGTCAATAAATACATAATATAAGAAAGAACTTTATTAACTGAAATAAAGTAATTAGGCAATTGATCAAATCAATTCTCGATAGAAGGGTAGCCAAAGGAATGGTGATAACAAATACGAGCAGGGTTTTGGGTTAATATTAGTGGGTGAATCAATAAAAAGGGTTGTTAGGATCACAGAGGTTCACTAGGGGTTAATTATGTAGGTAGGCTTTTTAATGGAGTGAGTGGGTTAAAGCCTAGGTGCCTTTATCATCTCAGTATATCAAATAAAAAATATGGTCTTGACATGTATAATCGAGGCAAGATCTAGAATAACAATTCAGTGTTGACACACTCATAATCAATAAAGTAAGCATGAAAAGGAATCTATGCTCTATAAGGCTCAAAATCTCACAAAAATTTTGGGTTTTTGACATCAATCCCTGTAAATTTCAAACTTCAAGGTAATATTCAAATTTAGTTCAACAACTTAGAAAATATTTTATTCTTGAAAAATGGGCATATCGTGCTTGGTTCTCTAGTATCTTAAAGTTTAAATCATCAATGCACAATTAACTATGACTTAAATCTAAGACATATCAATAAAAATCATAAATAAATAAAAAAATTCATCCTAATTAGTATTATGAGAAAATTACTTAAGACAAGATATCATTCAGGGATTTGAGAATCATGCAAAAAGTTAGGCATTTTTCTAAATAAACTTTCACCCCCCACACTTAAGATGTACATTGCCCTTAATGTACAAAGACAGATAATAGCAATTTAGTAATCATAAGATAGGGAGAGAAGTGAAACTTCCTGAATTTTTTATGAAGTCAAATAAACCGGATAGGATTGGAGGTGAACGTAGGGAAGCGCCAAACCGTTTGAAATTGAATCTTCAAAGTAGCCGGTCTACTTTTATTGTATCCTAAGCTAAATATAAATAGCACGAAGAATAATAAAGGGAGTAAAAATAAAAATAAAAATAGGAATAAAAGTAAATAATTCAATAGAGATACAGTCTACGCCCATGTGCCTACTCGTGGTGTCCATATGGCCACAGCCACGGCCGTGTGCAAGGCCGTTTGGGTATGGAAACCTATGCCTAAATGCGAAAAAAATAAAACCAAACTAATTAGTACAGTTAGCATTCGGGTTGCCTCCCGAGAAGCGCTCGTTTAAAGTCTTGAGCTAGACGTACCTGTTATTCGCACAATCATGGTAGTTTGAGGAGGTGGAAATCCCTTCTCATGCGATCAATTTAGTTATGGATATAAAGTTTAAGTCGAGTAGTGTTTACCTTAAAGGTGCTAATTTTAGGACTAGTTACCTTGACTGTTCTATCTGGGGAGATTTTGAGTACCTGATCTCCTATCTTAAGCTAGTTTGTCCCATCATTAAGTTCATTGTGGATTTGTCTCATTTTTGCTCCGTGTATTTTTAGTCTTTCCTTGAAGTATGTCTTCCATTCGTCTAGTTTATCGATCCGAAGCCTTCGTTCCTCATGAATTTCTTCTTTAGTGACACGAGGTCTAGGATCTGGCATCTACGAAAGAGCGTCAAGAAGTGGCAAGTTAATATGAAATTTCTTTGGATGTTTAAGAGACTTATCAAATTCTTCGTCTGTGTGGTCTTCCTTTGTCACATTGCGGTATGGCACACGAGCTTGGTACTCTGTAATTACCAGGTTTGGTACATCCTGGCTTACCTCAACTTTACCTTCACTTACCACAGGCTCTTGTCTCGGGTTAGATTCCACTAACTTTTCACTTTCATGAGTTGTTACGACTTGAATTTGCTCTTTTGGGTTAGTTTCAATGTTGCTTGGCATGCTTTCTTGTAGTTGTTCTGAGATCAGTTTAGTAAGATGATCTAACTGATCCTTGAGCTCCTGTGACAATACTTTAAGTTTTGTTTCTACCTTTTGGAAACGTGTTTCTGAGGCTGCTATGAAATTTGTTAGCATCTCTTCAAGGTTCGACTCCTCTTCCTGTTGGTGAGGTTGTTGTTGAAAATCTGGAGGAAGTTCTGGTCTTTGGCTATTTTGATCATCCCACGAGAAATTGGAATGGTACCTCCAACCTGCATTATAAGTGTTACCATAAAAATTATTTTGAGGATAAGCAGCATGACTGCCATCTTGGAGAGTAGCGGTGTGGGTTGATTGTAGAAATCCCCAATGGTGTGTTGGTTGGTACAGGGTTGTGTAGCGGATGGAAACCTAGGCAATTGGTTTGGGTTTTGCGTATTATATGTTTCCATGTAATTAGAATTATTTTTATGTTTAATGAGGCCCAAATCTAGTGGTGCATGAGGGTTGCACACTGAGTATCGCGACTCACCCCCTTTAAACTAACCTTTCAGGTGACGATTAGTGCATCGGACCGGGCCGGAGTGAACCACAAGGTGGCCATGCAAAAGAAGATGGATTCGGCGACAAGTTTCCCCATATTAGTTTTTTTTAAAAGTACTTTATATGATGGACTTAAACTACATTGTAATAAGGCCACGGGCCATTAGTTTACATTTTAGTTTTATTATGGGACTTTATTATTTATTCTCGTTTTAATTTTTTTTAAGGACATGTAATCCAGTTTTGGGCTTTTGATTATTAAGGCACTTTTTATGTAATTCTTATTTGGGCTTTCTGTCGACACGATTGGTTTTCCTAATTTTTTCTTAGTGACATACCAGATCCGGTAGTAGTGTTTGGGCCTGGTTTGGGGTGTTACTACACTAAAGCAGTTTTGGATAGCAGCAATTGTCTAACTTTGAAAAATCACAAAACATGGTAGAAATTGAATTAGAATTTGAGTGAAATATATAATTAAAGCTTGTTGAGTCTATTTTCATATAAAAGAAACAGAGCAAGAAAAGGAAGTCTACATATTGATATATTTAAAATTTTGTAAGACTGGTTTAGAATAACTTCGTGATCCCCTGTTCTTACTTTAGAAATTCACTAAAACTTGTAAAAAAAAATAATTATGGGTTATAATTTATATGTTTGTATTCATTAGTGAGCCTATTTTCATTAGAAATAATTTGAAACACTATATGAAAATCATACTATGAGATAATTGAGTTTTAGTGAAAAGAGGTCAGCGCCGCTAGACTGTGTAACAGGGGAGAACTTAACTAATAAACTGTACCAATTGGCGACACCAAAAATTCTAGAAAAATAAAAGTAAGAAGATATGTGAGTCTAGTTTCAAATAAAATTAACGGATCTTAATTTGGAGTTCTTTAGATTAAGATAAAAATAATTTAGTGACTATGACATGGAAGGACAGCTTGAATATTCACATAAGTAAATAATGAAAATTATAGATAATGTTACTTACAAGTGTGTTGTTTATACTAAGGATGTGGACGGGGAGGAGGAGGAGGAAAAATAATATATGAACGCCTTGTGTATAAATTGATCACATGCTCGATTATAATTGATAAATGTTGAATTAGAAATGATATAATGTTTTATTTGGAATGTTTATTATGAAATTATGATTATCGTTATAATACAAAAATTGAACTTGTGAGTTTATACGGCTAAATTTTAGTGATCATTTGTTAATTTTATGAACTTCATAATGTGTTATTTTATATGTAATGATGATAAAATCGTGAATAATGTAAAAGCATGAAAATTGAATAAACGATCAAATTGAGCACTTTAGTTCAGCGACAAGATGAATTGACGGAAAAGACCATGGTTGAACCATGGCAACAAGTGATAAGTGATAGCTTTAGCTACACTTATCTGATCAAGGAAAAGTGAAAGTGATAAGTGATAGCTTCGGCTACACTTATCTGATCAAGGACAAGTGAAAGTGAAAAATGGTAGCTCCGGCTACCTGATCAGTGAAAAGTGGTAGCTCTGGCTACCTGATCAGTGAAAAGTGGTAGCTCCGGCTACCTGATCAATGAATAGTGCTAGCTTCAGCTACAAGTGACAAGTGATTTCTGTGTAAGACCATATCTGGGATATGGCATCGGTGTGATATGTGTTTAAGATGTAAGACCATAGCTGGGCTATGGCATTCTAGTGGAAGGTGATGAATTGACGGATAAGTCCATGGTTTCACCATGGCATAATGATAGTGAAGATGTAAGATCATGGCTGAGCTCTGGCATTCTAGTGAAAAGACCACAACTATGTTATGGCATCAATGATTATCAGTGAAATTCAGTGCATACCGGTGTAGACCAATTCCGTAAGATGTTCACTAATTTGACAAAGTTTGGTAAGTGTTACATTGAATTATGTGATATAAGAAAATACGAGTTGATGAGACATGAACATAGAACTTGGTTGACAAATGAGTTCATTTATGATTTTATATTTGTACACCATTGAGTGTATTATCCGTATGAATTGGTATTCCAAATAAGTTGATTAGAAAAATTCTAATATGAAATTTGAAATGAAATATTATGAAATCGTACTTGAAATACATTGGTATATCTTGTATATTTTATTTGAGTTCATAATGTGGAAAGTAAATGCATGTGGAAATTTGAAATGATGATATCGGTAAATGGAATCTATCGGTGGTTACATACATCCAAATTTAAATGATAGATTTTAGTGAACAATGAAATTGGACTTAATAATTGATTTGTCAATTTAAATTGTGATTGGCAGAAAGAGTTAGTGGGTTGTGTGTCTATGAATTGTTACACGTATTTTTCTGAAATATGAGGAAATGATGGTACTTGATACATGGAAATATGAGATTGTGATATATAAAAAAAAACATAGAATATGTTTGATAAATGTGTTTATTCAGAATTATAGAACTGTACAACTCAAGTGTACTATTTTTGTAAAGATAATGATTTCAAATTATCTATAAGTGTTCTGTACTCTTTGGTAATGCCTCGTAACCCTGTTTCGACGATGGATACGGGTTGGGGTTGTTACAATATATATGCTTAAATGAGTTATGAGCATATGAGATATTTGAGTTGTGAGATATGAGTAAGTAATGGCTAAGTAATGAGCCAAGAATGATACTATGAAATTTTAAATGAGAAACATTAAACTCATTATGGTTATATGGCTATGTGTATTGTGTATTAAGTTTATTTGTATGTGGCTTACTAAGCTTTGGAAAGCTTACTTTGTGTGTGTTTGCTCTGTTTTACAGATTGTTAAAGATACGGAAAGGCTCGGGGACCGTCGAGGATCATCACCACACTATCAAACTCAATTTTGGTACTTTTGAATGTGTATATAGCTAAATATGGCATGTATAGGCTAGTTATTTTGGAACATGTTTAAGATGTGTAAATAGCCATGAGATGTGGCTAGATAAATGTTGGTATTATGCATGAGTGACTTTGGTTTATGATGTTTGATTTCGGTATGGATTCATGGTTTTGATATGGTCATATAAATGGTGAGCATAATGATGCAATAAGAGTATAAATGTTTGAACATTGAGATGGTTCAATGAATATGGCAAATTGAGAATGAAATGCGATTAGTTTTATATGTAAATTAGTTGTACATATTGGCATATAAGTTGGCATGATTAGAGATGAGATTGTTTGGGATGATACGCTGATCTTAGGACATGATTTTGGTTGCCAATTGTGTATGGATATTGCTTGTTTGAGCTTGTAGGTATGACCCTTGTGTGGGTGGCATTTTGGCCTTGAAAATGGTTTATAATTGCCTACAGGTTGAGCACATGGGCTTGTGGCTCGACCGTGTCCCTCGTGGTTGTAATTCAAAACAAGTCAGGATCAACCACGGGCTGGACACACGGGCGTATGACTAACCATGTGGTGCAAGTCAGGATCGACCACGGGTGGGGGTCACGGGCGTGTCTTAGATCGTGGGGACAAGTCAGTATGTATGCCCTGTTTTGGCACGATTTAGACACACGGGCGTGTCTGATGCCGTGGGAGGCACACGGCCTGCCCACATGGGCGTGTGACCTCTATAACTTAAAAAAAAGTTTTAGACTTCCAAGAATTTTTGTATGTGTTCAGTTTAGTCCCAGCCCTATTCTAAAGCATTCCTAAGGTCTCGTTGACCTAATCTAGGGACACTTTGATGTGATTAATCAAATTAAGTTATGAAATGTCTGTAAAAGTTTTTGATCTATCTGGTAACGCCTTTAACCCTAAATCGACAATGGTTATGGATTAGGGGTGTTACAGAGATGGCCTACTTAGGGAAGTTTTTCTTGTTTGCACTTTAATTATTTTTCGTGAAGGGCAATGTATGTTCTAAAATGTTAGGGGAAGTGCATAGGATTAGTTTGTATGTTTTTTTTTATGTGTTTACTTTGCTTTAGGTTATTATATATTTACAAAAAAAAAAAAAGAATATTATTGTTTTGTTGCATGGTGCTTGGATTACATTGTTTTGTTGCATAGTGCTTGGATTACATCAACACTGTGAGTAGTGGTTGAAAATAATGAAACATGTAATGATTTTTGTCAGGCATGAAATTTTTTTATTGATATGAAATAATCTGATTATTTTTTAAGGGAAATTGATTAGGTTACTTAGTTAAATTGCATAATAGGTGAAAAGGTTAAATTGCATAATAGGTGAAAAGTACCTAAGTAAGAATGTTTGATGATCCCATATAAGATATAAGTCTTATATATAGTTGTAGAGACATGAATGCTTGAATTGATTATTATTCATTCGGTTTAATTGGAAGCATGAAAGAAATTGTATACAGTGGAATGCTTAGAAAAGCATGAAAGAAATTGTATACGGTGGAATGCTTAGGAATGACCTAAGGCATTGTTTGAATAACCAGTTCACAAATGATCATACCTTAATGCCATGAATCCCTAGTCTCTTTATTTGAGTCTAATAACTCCTTTTTTATGAACCAACAAAATTGAAACCCAAATACCACACATAAAACTTGAACTCTTCCCTATCCTTCGTCATTTAATACATTAAGAAATAGACGTCAAGCCATAGATATTGAAGGTTTAGCTAGATACATTAAGGTGGTTTCAAAAAAAAAGAGCGAAAAAGAAGAAATAATGTGATACAGTGATTATAGATCGAGCAAAAATATGCGAAAAAGAAAAATCCAGAAAAAATAAAAAGTAAAAACGAGTGGAAAAAGTATCAAATTGAAAAAAAAAAAGCACTGTGTAACATCCTTTAATTGGGGTCTCTGCATTTTTGCATGTTTCCATGTGTTAATATGTTTGTTGTCCTAGTTTAGGGTGTTTTGGGGTCCTGGCATAAGCTTGGGGTAGGCCTGAGCCATAGAAAAAATTTTTGTTTTGGGTACTTGGAAGGGGAGCCAAGGGAGTTAGGTGTTAAGAGATGTTATTGGAGTGATTTGACACAAGAAGTGACTCGTAAAAGTGGCAAGGGAGGCACTATTGAAGGCCTGGTGAGGTGACGCCACAAGGAGCTAAGAGGGCCTTGGTTCGAGCTACAGGAATCTCTCCTTGTGTATTTATTTTTGACGCTAGGTGCAAGGACGAGATGTGCTCAGGAAGGACTCTGTTGGATGGGTGTTGAAGGAGTTAACACATTTGAATTGGATGGAGGGGAGTGAATGTAGGAGCTTGACTAATTCAAACAATTTGAATGAGTGGAAGAGAGGAATTTGGGGAGAAAGGAGGGGGACGACTTAGAGGTTGAAGGGAGTGGGAGTGTGTAGCCGAATTTGGTAGTGGCTAAGGGGTGTTGGAGCTTCGATTTTAAGTGTGGAGAGGTGTGCTGATATTGAGGTGGCTTTGAGTAAAATTTTTGGCATTTAGGTAGGTGCACTCATCGGTTTTGTTTTCTTTTTCTTTCAATCTCTCTTTTTGGAAGCACCACAATTTCTCCCCTCTTTTTCTCACCTTTTGTAATTGTCGAAACCCCTATTGGTTCTTTGCCCTTCTTCATCTTTTCTTCTCCTCTCAACAAGCCGTAACCAAAGCTATTCTACTTTCTTTTCTTCATTTTGAACCTAAGCCGAGAGCATCATTCCACTTCTCTTCCAATTACTTTTCTTCTTCATTGTGCCGAAAACACTAAGAGCTTCTCTCTTTTTCTCTCATCTTGTGCAAGCCAAAATCATCACCCTCCCTCTCTATTAACATCTTTTCTTTCTCTCCTCCTGAAGCCATAGCCGAACCTCTCCTACCCTCTTCTCTCTATTTTTTTTTTCTCAAGCTGAATCACCACTTTTTCTTTCATTCCCTTTCACCTTGTTATTCTCTTCTTTTCACAACTTCTTGTTAGCCGAAACTACCTTTCCACTTCATCATTTTTGGTTCGAGATCGAAGCTTTGTTAACATCCATTTTGGTAAGTTCCTTCTTTAGCCGAATCATTCTCAATTCCATATTCTTGTTTTATCTCTTGGACTCTATTTGTGCGATTCTTACATCTCTTTTCCTTGATTTGCTGAATTCCTTCATTTTTGTGATAGGGCCGAATCATTCTAGGTGCCAAGGGATCTTTTTCGTTAAGGTAAGAGGGCGTTTCCTTGTATTTGCGTTATCTCTTTTGAGATTTTTGGTTCAAGCTGAAAGGCTATTTGCTTATTAGTGATATATGTGTGGCTAAATATAGGAAGGTGTGATGCAAGCGGTTGGATTCCCGGGTTGTGCGTGGTTCATTGTTTAAATCTCAATCTTCAGGATTTATTAATCTAGGTAAGGGATTTACTCTCTCGGGTTAATTCTTGATTTATAGTTATTCTCTGTGTTAACCTGATTTAGTGACCAAAGGTTTTATGGACACTAAGGCTACCCAAACAGTAGGAGGGGTCAGACCTGAGACCCCAGCCCCCAAATTCAAGAAGAGGGTCATGTCTGCGGTTCGTGATTGGCCACCTTAGTGTGGGTGAACACCTGAGCAATGCAGTAGTCAAATAGTGGTGGTGTCAAATAACGACAGTACCGATGTAGAGAGCGTCGTTTTACGAGTAATCAGGTGTGTAACTCTTACACACTTCATTAGTTAATTTGCTAGTTATGCTTACTGTTAAAAGCCGAAATAGCTATTGACAACGGTGTGTTACCCTTGTGGGTATGAGCGTGGACTCCAGGTAAATCCCCTGTGGATTGGCTATCAATAAATGCTGTT
Source organism: Gossypium rotundifolium (assembly GCA_025506655.1). NCBI lineage: Eukaryota > Viridiplantae > Streptophyta > Magnoliopsida > Malvales > Malvaceae > Gossypium > Gossypium rotundifolium. The sequence goes on along the minus strand of CP106732.1, from coordinate 94,604,369 downwards.
ATATTATTTTATGCTATGCTATGTGATATTTGCATTACAAACATGATAATATGCCACGAAAAATGTATTCATGATGATGGGTATGTTGAGAGGAGGGGGAAGGATGATCTAGACTGTCACCAGTGGTTTTGACCAAACTGTGGGTTGGTCCCACTTTTCTTATTATTTGTGACTACGGTCACCAGTGGTTTTGACCACCAGTGGTTTTGACCACACAGGGTAGACACAGGAGTTCAGTTGGTTAGGTTGGGTTTGCATGATTTGCATATTGACATATAAAATGTGTAAGTGCCTTATTATTATCGGGATGGGGATTTATACACTGAGTCTCAGTGACTCACTCCTTCCCTTACATTTTGCAGATGAGGCATAGATCACGGATGTGGAGCCGGGGTGGACTCGAGGTGGCCATTCACTATGTTTTCGGGTTTTATTTCAATTACTATTTTGGGTTAATTTTCTTTTCAATTTGTTTTTGGATTTGTAATAAGGCCGTTAAATTTTGTTATTTCGGGTTTTTGATTATCTGCTTTATGTTTTATCATACTGTGCCTAAGTTAAATAACATAGCATGTTCTAATAACCTATAAAATCAACGTTTTCAAAAGTTGTACAACTTATCGAGTTTTTCAAACTTTACCATCGGGTAATACTAAACAAATGAAGTCAACAAACTAACTCAGACTTTCTCCAAACCATGTTTTCGTTATGTTTAGATACAAAATGGTTTTTAACTTTATCATGCTAAACTCGCTCGGGTTTTCATAAACCCAAATGACTTTCCAAAACTAGAAGCAACAACCGATCTTCTCAAGGGAGTTTTCTTTCAAACCCAAAACGACAAAAATGTTTTCGAGAATAATTTTTCACAAAAGTAAACCAGCAACTTATTTTCTACAAAATATTTTACACTCTATAACATACTGAATTCAGTCGTGGTATGTTGACTGGTTTGGAGTGTTACAATTGTGGTATTAGAGCCAGGTTCAAAAGCTCGGCTGTGGGCCTGAGGCCTAAAAATGTTTTAAAAATGAGTTATGAAAGGTTTTTGTGGGAAAGGTACGGTTGGAAAAGCATGGCACCGAGTCTCCGACATCGATTCACTCAGGTAAGTACCCCTATTTATGTTAATATGGTTGTAATGATGATGTTATGACTAGTAGTAATAGGGAATTACTTTAGAGACTTAAACCGTAGGATTGTGTGAACTTACGAAAACAATCCCCATATTAAACTATTCATAAGATTGTGCTTTAATAACAGTGGAATAAGTCTAACACATAAAATTGTTAAATCAGATCAATTCGTATCGGCAGTCATGAGTGCACGAGGACGTGGGCGTAATATACGTGGACGAGGTAGGGGTAGGACGACAGTGTCGAAACCGGTAGGGTCTGGACAGGGGTCAGAGAATAAGGTACCACCGCCGCTAGTTATGGGCGCAGAATTTCAAGATCAGACGGCTGGTGATGACGCAGTGTCACATGCGATGCTGCGGGTTCTAGAAAGAGTCGTGGGTGTAGGCGTCGGAATGGGAGCTCAAAAATCTATGTCTAAACGACTCCAGGCTAATGGCGCAGAGGTATTCAGAGGTGTATATGGTGTGGCTCCTAGTACGGCAGAATATTGGCTAGAGGCAACAGAACGTATCATGGACAACCTGGATTTTACGACTGATGAGAAGCTGAAGGGTATAGTATCTCTTCTCTGAGATGAGTCATATCAGTGGTGGCTCACGGTTAGGGATGGAGCAATGGCTGACGACATCACTTGGGATATCTTTAGGGCAACCTATCAGAGGAAAAACGTTGGGGCTAGTTACATCGATGCGCAGCGTAAGGCGTTCCTGAATTTGGTTCAGGGAAATAAGTCAGTATCAGAGTATGAGACGAAATTTCTTCTGTTAAGTCGGTATGCACGGGGTATTGTGGGCACGAGCATAAGCGCTGTGTCAGATTTGAGGATGGGTTGAGAGATGAGCTGCGGATGTTGATTGCTCCACAACAGGAGAGAGAATTTACAGTCTTAGTAGAGAAGGCCAAAGTTGCTAAAGAAGTGAAACTGTCAGTGAGACGGAATCAGGATAAGGGTTGGAATAAGAGGAATTTTGGGTCATCTGAGTCTGTCGGGAACCAGTAAAAAAGGGCTAGATATAGTGGGCCAAATCAAGCTACGAGGCCTGCTGCTACTACTCATTGGCCGCCACGGTGTGCTCGGTGTGGGAAGACTCACACGGGGGAATGTTGGATTGGAAACAGAGGGTGTTTTGAGTGTGGGTCAATGGGACATCGAGTGAGGGATTGTCCGTAGAGGTCAGCTAGGTTTCAGTCTGGGATTCAGGGTTGCACAAGTCCAAGAGGAATGGTCAGCAACCACAGAGGGGTCGCAGTTCGGCCAGGGGAGGTAATGATTCTGGGCGAGGTCGCAGAGCACCGGGTAGAGGAGCTGAGAGCAGAGAGGCGAGACAGCCTGGGTTGGTCTACGCAGTAAGGCGTCGAGAGGAGGGCGACGCACCGGACATCATAACCGGTACGTTCTTAATTTTTGGACTGCCTTATACTACCTTGATAGATGTTGGTTCGACGCACTCGTATGTTGCCAGTAGTATAGTGGAAATTATGAACTTAGACTTTGAGATTACTTTTAGGAAGATGACCGTAATAAGCCCTCTAGGTCACTCTATAGAAGTAAATAAACTGTATAGAGATGTACCCCTAGAACTTCAAGGGGTAGTATTTTTGGCTGATCTGATAGAATTGCCGTTCGGGGAGTTCGATCTGATCCTTGGGATGGATTGGCTAGTAAAGCACCAGGCCAGTTTGGATTGTGCAGCTAAGCGTATAGTTTTGAGCACAGTTGAAGGTGAAGAGGTGGTAATGATAGGTAATAGAAGAGATTATCTATCTAATGTTGTGTCTGCTCTGAAGGCCAAGAAAATGGTGAGGAATGGTTGTGAGGCGTTTATGGTGCATGTTTGTACCTTGGAGGCCAAGGAATCAGTTGTGGGGAATGCACGAATGGTGAACGAATTTGCCGATGTATTCCCAAATGAACTTTTGGGTCTGCCTCCAGACCGTGAAGTTGAGTTCGGTATAGACCTGTTACCCCAAACCGCGCCAGTGTTTATTGCCCAATATAGGATGGCGCTGAAGGAATTGGTGGAACTGAAGGCATAGATTCAGGAATTATTGGATCGGGGTTTCATCCGACCGAGTGTATCACCTTGGGGAGCGCCTGTGCTCTTTGTTAAAACGAAATACGGTACAATGCAAAAGTGTATAGACTATCGCCAGCTGAATAAGTTGACGATCAAGAACAAGTATCCGTTGCCCAGGATAGACGACTTGTTTGATCAGCTTAAGGGTGCATCGGTTTTCTCTAAGATAGATCCTAGGTCGGGTATCATCAACTGAAAGTGAAGGAGTCTGATACCATAAAACGGTGTTTCGTACTCGTTATGGGCACTACAAGTTTTTGATAATGCCGTTCGGGTTGACTAATGCGCCGGTAACGTTCATGGACATGATGAATCGGGTGTTTCAGCCGTACTTGGATCGATTCATTGTGGTGTTTATAGATGACATTTTGGTGTACTCGAGATCGGAGGAAGAACATGATGAACATCTACGTGTGGTTTTACAGATCTTGAAGGAGAAGCAATTATTCCCGAAGTTTAGCAAATGCGAATCCTGGATTAAGGAGGTAACTTCCTTGGGTCATGTAGTGTCAGCAGAGGGGATTAGAGTGGATCCTTGGAAGATTGAGGCACTGTTGGATTGGAAACCACCTAAGTCGATAGCAGAGATTCGGAGTTTTCTGGGTTTGGCAATATATTACAGAAGATTCGTGGAAGGGTTTTCTTTGATTGCATCACCATTAACTAAGTTGTTGAGGAAATGGGTTCCATTTGTGTGGGCAGATAAGCAGCAGGAAAGTTTTGACAAGTTAAAGAAGATTCTGACAGAATCTCCAGTTTTGATTCAGCCTGAAGCAGGGAAGGAATTTACGGTTTATTGTGATGCATCGCATACTGGTTTGGGGTGTGTGCTGATGCAAGAGGGGAAAGTGGTGGCGTATGCTTCTCGACAGTTGAGACCTCATAAAGGTAACTACCCGACACATGATCTAGAATTCGCTGCAGTGGTCTTCGCCTTGAGGATTTAGAGGCATTACTTGTATGGGGAGAAGTCGATAGTCTACACGGATCACAAGAGTCTAAAGTATCTCCTAACTCAGAAGGACTTGAACTTGAGGCAGTGAAGGTGGATCAAGTTGTTAAAGGACTACGACTACTCGATTGAATACCATCCGGGTAAGCCTAACGTAGTGGCTGACGCGCTGAACCGTAAGGTGGTAACGGATCTGAAAGCAATGTTTGCTCGTCTCAGTCTGTATGACAACAGGAGTCTATTGGCAGAATTGCAAGTAAAGCCAACGTGGGTAGATCAGGTTAAGGAGAGATAGCTAGTGGATGAGGTTTTGAGTGCTCGGAGGTTGCAAGTACAGAATGGTGGTTTGGAGGGTTATAGCTTGAGCAGTGAGGGTGTGCTGTGTTTTCAAGGGAAAGTGTGTATGCCGAAGGACGTTGAGTTGAGACAGCAAATTCTGCAGGAAGCTCATAGCAGCCCATACACTATGCATCCTGGAGGTAGCAAGATGTATCAGGATTTGCGGGAACAGTTTTGGTGGCCGAGTTTGAAGAGAGAAGTAACAGAATCTGTGAGTAAGTTTTTGACATGCCAACAAGTCAAAGCTGAACATCAGTTACCGTCAGGTCTGTTGCAGCCGGTGAAGATTTTGCAGTGGAAGCGGGAAAAGATTACGATGGACTTCGTCACGGGGCTACCCCTTACGCCTAGCAAAAAGGATTCAGTCTGGGTGATTGTTGATCGTTTGACAAAGTCGGCCCATTTCATACCAGTTTAGATTGATTATTCACTCCAAGGTTGGCAAAGTTGTATGTAGCAGAGATAGTATAGTTACATGGTGTGCTGGTGTCGATTATTTCAGATACGGATCCCAGATCCACGTCAAGGTTATGGAAAGCTTTGCATCAGGTGTTGGGTACGAGGTTGGATTTTAGCACGGCTTTTCATTCGCAGTCAGACGGATAGTTTGAAAGGGTAATCCAAATCTTTGAAGATATGTTAAGGGGCTGTGTTCTGGATTTCAGCGGTAGTTGGGAGGAATATCTACCATTGGCAGAGTTCGCGTATAACAATAGTTATCAAGCGAGTGTCCGATGGCACCATATGAGGCAATCAGATGGATCAAGTGTCGTACTCTAGGTGTTGGATGTAATCGGGTGAACGCCGATGTTGGGTCCGGAGTTGGTTGCTAAAACAGAGGATAAGGTTAAGGTGTTTCAGGCTCGTCTGAAGGAAGCTTCAAACAGGCAGAAGTCTTATGACGATCTCAAACGTATGGATTTGGAGTATGCAGTGGGTGACAAGGTCTTTTTGAAGGTATCGCCGTGGAAGAAAGTACTGAGATTTGGTCGGAAGGGCAAGCTAAGCCCTAGGTTCATTGGGCTGTATACGGTGTTGAAGCGAGTGGGACCGATAGCTTACCAGCTCGAGTTACCTTCAGAGTTGAGTCAGATTCATGATGTATTCCATGTCTCCATGCTTAGGCGCTATCGATCAGATCCATTGCATATTGTGCAAATAGGGGAAATTGAGGTGAAGCCGGACTTGTCTTTCGAGGAGGAACCAGTGCAGATTTTAGATCAGGATGTCAAAGTAAGTTAGTTCCTTTGGTGAAAGTATTATGGCGAAACCATGGTACGGAAGAGGCCACGTGGGAACTTGAGGATGTGATGTGGCAGTAATACCTCCAACTCTTTTAACCAGGTAATTTCGAGGCCAAAATTATTTTTAAGGGGGTAGAACTGTAACATCCTTAAATAGGGGTCTCTGCATTTTTGCATGTTTCCATGTGTTACTATGTTTGTTGTGCTAGTTTACGGTGTTTTGGGGTCCTGGCATGAGCTTGGGGTAGGCCTGAGCCATAGCAAAATTTTTTGTTTTGGGTACTTGGAAGGGGGAGCCAAGGGAGTTAGGTGTTAAGAGATGTTATTGGAGTGATTTGACACAAGAAGTGCCTTGGAAAAGTGGCAATGGAGGCTCTATTGAAGGCCTGGTGAGGCGACGCCACAAGGAGCTGATAGGGCCTTGGTTCGAGCTGTAGGAATCTCTCCTTGTGCGTTTATTTTTGACGCTAGGTGCAAGGAGGAGATGTGCTCAGGAAGGACTCTGTTGGATGGGTGTTGAAGGAGTCAACACATTTGAATTGGATAGAGGGGAGTGAATGTAGGAGCTTGACTCATTCAAACAATTTGAATGAGTGGAAGAGAGGAATTTGGGGAGAAAGGAGGGGGACGACTTAGAGGTTGAAGGGAGAGGGAGTGTGTAGCCAAATTTGGTAGTGGCTAAGGGGTGTTGGAGTTTCGGTTTTGAGTGTGGAGAGGTGTGCTGATATTGAGGTGGCTTTGAGTAGAATTTTTGGCATTTAGGTAGGTGCACTCATCGGTTTTGTTTTCTTTTTCATTCAATCTCTCTTTTTGGAAGCACCACAATTTCTCTCCTCTTTTTCTTACCTTTTGCAATTGTCGAAGCCCCTATTTGTTCTTTGCCCTTCTTCTTCTTTTCTTCTCCTCTCAACAAGCCGTAACCAAAGCTATTCTACTTTCTTTTCTTCATTTTGAACCTAAGCCGAGAGCATCATTCCACTTCTCTTCCAATTTTTTTCTTCTTCATTGTGCCGAAAACACCAAGTGCTTCTCTCTTTTTCTCTAATCTTGTGCAAGTTGAAATCATCACCCTCCCTCTCTATTAATACCTTTTCTTTCTCTCCTCCTGAATCCATAGCCGAACCTCTCCTACCCTCTTCTCTCCATTTTCTTTTCTCAAGCTAAATCATCATTTTTTTCTTTCATTCCCTTTCATCTTGTTATTCTCTTCTTTTCACAACTTCTTGTTAGCCGAAACTACCTTTCCACTTCATCATTTTTGGTTTGAGATCGAAGCTTTATTAGTATCCGTTTTGGTAAGCTCCTTCTTTAGCCGAATCATTCTCAATTCCATATTCTTGTTTTATCTCTTGGACTCTCTTTATGCGATTCTTACATCTCTTTTCCTTGATTTGCCGAATTCCTTCATTTTTATGATAGGGCCGAATCAATCTAGGTGCCAACGGATCTTTTGCTTTAAGGTAAGGGGGCGTTTCCTTGTATTTGCGTTATCTCTTTTGAGATTTCTAGTTCAAGCCGAAAGGCTATTTGCTTATTAGTGATATATGTGTGGCCGAATATAGGAAGATGTGACACAAGCGATTGGATTCCTAGGTTATGCTCGGTTCGTGGTTTAAATCTCAATCTTCAGGATTTGTTAATCTAGGTAATAGATCTACTCTCTCGGTTAATTATTGATTCATAGTTATTCTCTGTGTTAACCTAATTTAGTGACCAAAGGTTTTATGGACCCTAAGGCTAACCAAATAGTAGGAGCGGTCAGACCTGAGACCCCAGCCCCCAAATTCAAGAAGAGGGATGTGTCTGCAGTTCGTGATTGGCCACCTGGGTGTGGGCGAACACCTGAGCAACGCAGTAGTCAAATAGTGGTGGTGTCGAATAATGATAGTATCGACGTAGAGAGTGTCGTTTTATGAGTAATCAGATGTGTAACTCTTACACACTTCATTAGTTAATTTGCTAGTTATGTTTACTATTAAAAGTCGAAATAGCTATTGACAACGGTGTGTTACCCTTATGGGTATGAGTGTGGACTCCGGGTAAGTCCCCTGTAGATTGGATATCAATAAATGCTGTTATATTATTTTTTGCTATGCTATGTGATATTTGCATTACAAACATGTTAATATGCCACGGAAAATGTGTTCATGATGATGGGTATGTTGAGAGGAGGGGGAAGGATGATCTAGACTGTCACCAGTGGGACCACACAGTGGGTTGGCCCCGCTTTTCTTATTATTTGTTACTAGTCTTAGTGGTTTTGACCACCAGTGGTTTTGACCACACGGATATTATTTGTGACTACGGTCACCTGTGGTTTTGACTACACATGGGTTACTATGACTCGTCCCAGTGGTTTGGTACTGCAGTGGGTTGGACCCACATGTTGATTATGGGATTGTCATCAGTGGTTTTGACCACAGGTGGGTTGGCCCCTCCATATGATTTGTGACTACGGTCACCAGTGGTTTTGACCACACTCATGATTTGTGACTATGGTCACCAGTGGTTTTGACCACACTTATATGATTTGTGACTACGGTCACCAGTGGTTTTGACCACCAGTGGTTTTGTCCACACGGGGTAGACACAGGAGTTCTGTTGGTTAGGTTGGGTTTGCATGATTTGCATATTGACATATGAAATGTGTAAGTGCCTTATTATTATCTGGATTGGGATTTATACACCGAGTCTCAAAGTGACTCACTCCTTCCTTACATTTTGCGATGAGGCATAGATCGCGGATGTGGAGCCGGGTGGACTCGAGGTGGCCATGCACTATGTTTTCGGTTTTATTTCAATTACTATTTTGGGTTAATTTACTTTTAAATTTGGTTTTGGATTTGTAATAAGGCCGCTAAATTTTATTATTTCGTGTTTTGATTATCTGCTTTAAGTTTTATCATCATCGCGCCTAAGTTAAATAACATAGCATGTTCTAATAACTCAGAAAATCAATGTTTTCAAAATTGTAAACTTATCGGGTTTTTCAAACTTTACCATCGGGTAATACTTAACAAATGAAGTCAACAAACTAACTCAGACTTTCTCCAAACCAAGTTTTCGTTAGGTTCAGATACAAAATGGTTTTCAACTTTAGTATGTTAAACTCGCTCGGGTTTTCATAAAACCAAACGACTTCCAAAACTAGAAACGACAATCGATCTTCTCAAGGGAGTTTTCTTTTAGACCCAAAACGACAAAAATTTTTTTGAGAATAATTTTTCACAAAAGTAAACCAGCAACTTGTTTTCTACAAAATATTTTACACTCTGTAACATACTGAATTCGGTCGTGGTGTGTTGACTGGTTTGGGGTGTTACACACTGTGACTCAGAAAAGAGAAAAATGATAAGTGACAAAACAAAATGTCAAAAAAAAGAGAGAAAACTCAGTCATCAGTGTGCCAAAAATCGTTAAACTGACCATAGCTGCTAGTATTATATTGTACCTTCCTGTATGGAGAGATAAGGTAGGTGAGAGAGAAATGTGTTAGTAATGTAACTTTGTAAACTAATCCTAATTTACTTTAAAAAGTTTCAAGGCATTGAACTATCAAGATTAAGTTACATGTGTCATAAGAATTGTTATACCTTTAATATTTGACAACCATGTTTATAGTAGTAATAAAATACAAAGGACATCTTCTTATTACATGCTAAGTGTCTAGACTTGGTTTGCTTGAGGACAAGCAAAAAGTTAAGTGTGGGGGAGTTTAGGTGTTAGATTCTTATTTACACCCATCTTCACAACTCTAGCTTGTTTAAAGAAAGAAACCAAGTCAATTTTTTTATTTTACCCTTTTCTCTATTTTTATTTTATGTTTTGTCTACTTTTATTTACAACTAAGTATTTTCTTTTTGTTTTTATGCTTATCTATTCTTTAGTTTTCTTTTTTTTTATTATATGTTTACATTGCTTGAGGACAAACAATGATTTAAATGTGAAGGATTTTGATCTGTTTCAATTCGTTGTAATAGATTAAACTAGTTTTCATACTTAAAGAGATTAAATATAAGTAATCTTATTATGTTTCTTTTTTTTCTATTTTAGTTTCCATTTAATAAAAAGTGTGATTTGAGTTCATTTTATGACCTTAGGGACTGAAAAAGGTCTAAAGGAAGACTAACGTATTTGGTAAGTGTGCAACACGAAAGTCCAACATCGCAACATAGTGAACAGAAGGGCAGAATCACCATACTTCCTTCGGTTTCACGACATAACTAGTGGTTGTCAGGACACACCCTTGAAGTAGAGTCTAAGCCAAGCAAATTGCCTTAGATGTTGCGAAATAGCTAGTTGATATCGTGACACTGGCCTTGTATGTGAAAGTATTAACGAGTTGAGAGTGTTTTGGTCCGCACAATGTTGTTTAACGTAAAAAGTTAGTTGACCTAGGGTTAAGGACGATGGCCAACCCTAATGTTATAAATAGGCTCAATTGAACACAATTTAGAGGGGATTCAGAGACCGAAACTAGGGATTCAGAGACTGAAACTTTCTTTGATTTTTACTTCGTCCTTAGTTTTTCTTAGTTTATTTTATGTTTGTGTAATCCAAATATACTATTCCGACGTTAGACGATCACGAGTGAAGATTACTTCAAAGCCACGCTTTTACCTTTATAAATCCATGAGCATTTCTCTTCCTTATTCTATTTTTTATATGTCTTTCTTTAACAATGTTAATTGGATGTTTATGCAAAGATTAGAATCCTTCTATACTTTATACATATTTCACATGTTTCAATTGTATTAACTTAATCAATTTATTGAAAGGTAGAGTTTCTTAACAGATCAGCTCTTTACAAGAGGAAGAACTTAAACCCTAGGCTTGACAACCCTAGGAAGTCATTTAGGTGGGAATTAATCCAAAATTGGCATGACCTATCTGTGAACACCTTAACATCGAATCGGTATGGACTGTGAGGTCGAGAGATAAGTAGTTCTTGCCAACTTGTTAGTTTATTGGAAGATTGAAAGATCTTGCTAGGGTAACGACTATTTGATTGATTAGAACCTTGCATCAATAATTAATTAGGTAAAACAATTGGATCTAGGCTGAAGGAAATTGTGTAGTCAAAACAAGGGATAGGAGAAGTTGATACATGAACTTAGGAGTAGATTTAGTTTTAATTCAATTTATTTAGTTTATTAATATTAGTATCATCTTACTTTAATATTAACACTTCTAATTTGTGACTCAAGTAGATTAGTAATTATTTCTCGTAATTGGTTTGATAATAGTTTTCCCCAAACTGCAATCCCTTAGGTACGATCCTCATAGTACTTACCTACTTTGTTGTAACTATATTACAACCTGGCCTGTATACTTGCGAACACTGCATCATTTATATCATTTACTGCAATATTCACACTTTAAACATTAGTACATCCAAAGGCAGTCAATGTCCATCCCCACAATATATTCAGGAAACATTGTCGAAATGACTTGGTGGTCAGGCTACAATATTATTCAAACCGTTAGTAGTAAATTGTTTCAACATTGAAGAGATAGAAGATACCTGAGCTGATAGTAAAGTAAGGGCGTATACTTCAGGCACTCCTACTACTCGTCTTCCTGGAGTTTCTCTATTAGTCGGCCCCTGGTAGTTGTTATTGGTTATTCTCTTAATGATTTCATAAGCCTTGTTATAAGACTTAGATAGGAGAGTATCATTCACAGAAGCATCTACCACCATTCTAGTGTGCAAGTTGAGACCATTATAAAATGTCTTCAGTTGGATGCAATGCGAAATCCCATGGTGAGGGCATTTGTGTAGTAACTCTTTTAGTTTTTCCCATGCCTCGTATAAGGATTCATCATCCATTTACTAAAAAATGGTGATCTCATTCTGCAACTTAGCATTTTTTCTAGGTGGGAAATACTTTACCAAAAAGATTTTGGCTAGCTTTTGCCTTGTAGAAATTGAGCTAAGTGGCAAAGAATTTAGCCATGCTCATGCTCTATCTTGCAACGAGTATGGAAACAACTTCAACCTCAATGCGTCTTCAGTTACACCGGTTATTTTGAAGGAATCACTCACCTCCATGAATAATCGAAGGTGAAGGTGTGGATCTTCTGTCGGCATTCCACTAAACTTGCCTACTTTTTGAAGCACCTGAAACATCACAGGCTTCTTCCAAGGGGAGACCTTAAGGAACACGAAGTCCCCCACAGAGTACTTAATATCTCGGCGTTTAAGATCGGTATATGACTTCTGCCTATCAAATGCTTCCTTCAATCAGTCCCGAATCAGTTTCACCTTATCCACAGTATCAGTAACTAACTTTGGCCCCAGAACTCACCACTCGCCTAATTCAGTCCAACACGACACCTACGACCATATGACGCCTCATACAGTGCCATCTGTATGCTGGATTGGTAACTATTGTTATATGCAAACTCTGTTAGTGGCAAGTAATCTTCCTAACTACCTCAAAAGTCCATTAGACAACTTCTGAGCATGTCTTCCAATATCTGGATCACCCTCTTCAACTGACCATCAGTCTGAGGGTGGAATGCTATACTGAAATCCAACCTTGTACCCAGTGCCTCGTGCAATTTCTTTCAAAATCGAGACGTGAAACAAGGATTTTTATTAGATATTATAGAGACCGGTGCCCCATGCAATCTTACAATTTCGGCCACATATAACTTAGCCAACTTCTGTAATAAGTAATCAGTTTGGACTGGTATAAAATGGGCAGACTTAGTTAATCGATCCACAATAACCCATATCGAATCTTTCTTAGTAGGTGTCAGGGGCAGCCCACTAACAAAATCCATAGTTACCCTCTCCCACTTCCAAAGTGGAATCTTAACTGGCTGAAGAAATCCTGAAGGTAACTGATGTCCTGCCTTGACTTGCTGTCATGTTAAACACTTACTCACGAACTCAGTAACCTCACGCTTAAATCTTGACTACCAGTAAAGTTTATAGAGATCTCGATACATCTTGTTCCCGCCAGGATGCATAGCATAAGGACTACTATGTGCTTCTCGCAATATAGACTGTCTTAAATCAGTATCCCTTGGTATACAAACTCTCCCACGGAAACATAGTACCCCTTCACTGTTCAATCCAAAGTCTGAAGTTTCCCCACTCTCAACCTGTCGGAATCGAGGACCCAAAGTCTCATCTAACAATTGTTTATCTTTAATCTGCGCAATCCACAACGGCTTAACTTGAAGCTCAGCTAGTAGACTACCATCGTCAAACAGACTTAAGCGGGCAAACATAGCTCTTAAATCAAACATAGCCCTACGTCTTAGTGCGTCGGCTACAACATTCACTTTACTCAGGTGATATTCAATCGTGCAATCATAATCTTTAAGCAACTCAATCCATCTACGCTGTCTAAGGTTCAACTCCTTCTGAGTAAGGAGGTATTTAAGACTTTTATGGTCCGTATAAATTATGCACTTTTCTCCATAGAGGTAATGTCTCCAAATTTTTAGTGCAAATACCACCGCAGCCAATTCAAAGTCATGGGTTGGGTAATTTCCCTCGTGAGTCCTAAGCTGGCGTGACTCATACGCAACTTCTTTACCCTCCTGCATCAATACACAACCCAAACCAACGTGTGATGCATCACTGTAGATCGTAAACTTTTCCCAGGCTCTGGCTGAATCAAGACAGGGGCCTCCTTTAAAACCTTCTTAAGTTTCTCAAAGCTTTCTTACTGCTTATCAAACCACTTAAACGATACCCCTTTACGTAGTAACTTAGTCAAAGGAGCAGCTATCAATGAAAAACCTTCAACAAACCGTCTATAATACCCTGCAAGACCCAAAAAACTTCGAATCTCAGACACTGTCTCTCCCCTAAAGTTCCATTCCAACTCAACTACTAGCTCAACAAAGGAGTAAAATAAATGCTCCTTTGAGTAGGAAGTGACTCAAACCTAGTCCCCATTTTGACAAAGAACACGCCACCTACCACTACACCCTAGGCGCCCCTTGTGTTATATTTTACCCATCAAAATTAAAAAGCATACAACCTAGAGTTAGGGTTCCCCTAGTGCTAAAAACAAAAATTTCCCATATGTCTAGGCTTGTACCCAGGACTTTATAGAAACCTCCAAACACTCCAAAATCACTAATCCAACAGTTATAACATGCATTTTATGCCACAACACACAGAATTTAAAAGCTCAATTTTTTGGGGCATTATAGATTTATGTGTGGAAGAGAGGAAAGAAAGTTGAGTGTTGAGGGTTTTAAGGATGAAATGAAAAGTGAATGGAAGGGCCTATATATACTAGAGGGATTGCTTGGGAGTTTGCTAAAAATAGCATGCACATCCATTAAAAATCTGCCTTGCATAGCCGACCATGAATTATGGGATTAGGGGTTGATGGTTACTTGATTTTGTGGTTGGTTCTTCCTTGATTCATGGTATGGGGTTGGGCGACAATCAAGGTATTAATTGGGGGCTGATTTGTAATTTTTTTTCACATGTAAGGATCTTCAATTAAATTAATCCAAAGCTAATTTTTGCTACTCTTCATTCCTTAGTTGAATTGGGCTCTTCCCCCCTCTATTTGATGGTTTTGACAACCCAACTAGTTAGCAGACTAGCCCTTCTCAGCAAACAACTTTCAAGTGGGTTTAATCAACTTTTTTTGGGTCAAATTTGTTGTCTTGTCTGAAGTGGATATTAGCTCATGTTCCTGTGAGTGATTTTATTGGCTCTCACGTTTATCATTTCAATGGTCCAAATACAACAAATTGTGCAAACAAAAATTAACATGTAGCATAATAAAGTGAAATTATGTAAAATTAACACCTAATTATGTAAAATTACAACTTTTAATAAAATTATGTCCAAAGTCTTAAAAACATGAGTGAACTAAGGAATTGTATGGTATAGTGAGTATAAGATTTCTTAAACTTGTAGAAAAATAATGCAAAATGCCAATAAAGAAAATCTTGAAAAAAATTAAAGCAAAGTGAGTTGAAAAAAAAAGTGTGCTCCCATTTGTTCAAAAAAATACGAGCTCAAATGATTGTTGTAACACCCTTAACCCGCATTCATCGCTGAAGTAGGGTTACGAGGTATTACTATCAATACACATCATTTAACATACATAACTCATACATTTATGCATTCATACTCAAATACCATTTAATCACAAACACATTCTAATGGCCTACGAGGCCTTAAACATGCTTTAGAAGTGGTTCAGGACTAAACCGATAACATACAAAAATTTTTAAAAAATTAGAAAAATTTCAAACATACAAGGGTCACATGCCCGTGTGAACAGATCGTGTGCCTCACAGTGCTCCAAACACGCCCGTGTCTTAGGCCGTATGTAAATAGGGCATATATACTGATTTGGGTCATATGGCCAACCACACGCTCGTGCACCCTTCGAAGTGGCCACACACATCCCGTGCGCCAGGCCATGTGCTAGGTCGTGCCAAACCTGTAGGGTATACTAGCTTATGCAGCACGGCCAAGTCACATGCCCTTGCTAGGTTGTGTGCCAATTAGGGGGTATACTGACTTGTACTAAACGGCCAGCCACATCCCATGTGTGAGACCGTATGCAGTATACTAGCTTCTATTCAATTTCAATACTAGGGGTGTAATATCTGGGAATTAAGGCTTGTGCATTTTGCTTATATATGTGGAAGCATGTCTGTGTGTGTGTGGAATGTGTTTTATGAATTTTGAGAACCTTAGAATGTAGGAAAATGCCTTAGAAAATACTTGAAGTGGAACTGAAGCAGAGTGGCCTTAAGAAGAAATTGTAGGGGAAATTAGACACAAAAATCAACTTGTTAAAGTGGCTCGAAGGCGCCACTTAAGGATTGGGTAGGTGACGCCACAAGTAGGTGTGCAGGGCCTAGGTTCGAGTGGCACAAACAACATTTTGGGACTTTTATTTTCAGCAAGGAAGAGAGGTAGTGGACGTCATAGGGACTTTGGGGAGATGAGGATTAGACTTGGTCTTTTCCTTTGAAATTTCGGCCAAGGTAAGGGATAATAGATGATTTATCTGAATTAATTTTAAATTTGTAGAGAGGAGGAAAAATGGGAGAATAACAAGGTGAGGATAGTGTTTGGGTAGGTAGCCAAATTTATCAGCAGAGTATTCATCTTTTTCCTTGCTTTCTTTTATTTTCTCATCTCTTTCTCTCTGGCCGAATTTCCTTTTTTCTTTTCTCAAAATTTTCTTTTCTAGCCGAATTCTTCATAGCATCAAAAGCCGAAAATAGGATCCTCCTAAGCCCTTGTCGATCTCTCTAAGTCTCATACTCTCTCTTTTCTTTTCCTTGTTGAAGCCGAATCCCTCTAGTATTCATCAAAAGTCGAAATCAATTGATCAGCATCTAGGCCATAGCCGAAAAGCTCTGTGGGTTCAAGTAAGGGTGTTACCGACTTCAATATTAAGGGTAAGGATTTTATTGTCATCGTTTTACTTCTTTTCTTAAAGCCGAAATCAAGATTCTAATGCTATTTATGTCTCTTGGCCGAAACTATAAAGGAGGTTTCAGGATTTGTCTGTAGTCGACTATAAGGAGGAGATCTTCGGGATCTTAATATCTATGGTAAGGCATGTATTCAGCCAAGGGCCATTCATTATGATTAAATGTTAGAATTGGATCTAACACATGCCATAGTGATTTCGACAGATACCCAATCAAGCAGCAATTTCGGGATTCAGATCCACAAGGTCAGTGACTATGTACATTCGGCCAAGGCCTATTTAGTGATTTATATCTATTTCTTATTTATTCAAAAATCGAGAACTAATATGTGAAGTGATTTAGTGCTAGCCGATTAAAAGAAGGAAACACTACAAAGTTTCAGGATTTGATTAGTAATCAAATCGGCAACAAGGTAAGATTTTGGTTGCGATAATCGTTCGGGATTTGATCATTTGGCCGAATGGCCTTTAGCTAAAATGGTTAGTGTTGGCCGAATGTAGGAACTTGAGATCTAGAGGATTAGATCGGGACTTTTGAGATTTCAGTGAACTCGCTAAGTAAACCAGGTGTGTAACCCACACTGAATCTTAATAGATTTACGGATTTAACTTAATATGTGTGTTAATAAGAATGTGAAAGATATGGCTTAAGGTACCATTCAATGGTACGGCATATTCAGGTACATTATTCTCTAAAACTATGTTAACAATGTTACGAATACCTATTATGACACATAAGTGAATATTGGTAAGAATGTAAAATAAAGAATGTGGCATAATTTTTGCATGATTTGTATGACATGGGGCACATGGGTGATTATAAAAGGGGAAGTGATTTGGTGGTTTTATACCACAATATCTGAATGTGGTGACTTACGTCACGAAATCTGAATGTGGTGACTTATGCCAAAAAATATTATCTGGTGGCTATGCCACGAAATTATAAGGGCAACGTGCAAGTCGCCCCAGTATGATCGCCTTCAATGATGTGTAGCGGATGGAGGGTCGACTTAGTAGTCCCCACTGTGTGATGGTTGGTACGGGTGATGTGTAGCGATGGTAATCTAGGTTTGGGTTCGGAATGCATCATTACTTATATTTGCTATCTGTACATGTTTGAACCGATATGCCTAAATTTGTTGGGACTTAGTGTTGGGTCGTTACACATCGAGTCTGTTTGACTCACCACGCTAGGGATATTTTTCAGTGACACTCAAGAATGGACCGGCCTCGGGGAGTTTAATGGTGGCCATGCTCATTTCGTAATTTCTTTTATTTTGGACTTTCTATACTTAAGTATTTTGGATTATTTTGGGATTTGTTGTTGATGTAATAAGGCCACTAGTATGAAACTGTTTATGCATGCATTTTAATTATTTTAGTATGATACGATTTTTTATCAACTTAAAGTTAAAGTAATTTTTCGTAAAAATAAATCTTAAATGTTTTGACACATAAACAACATCGTTTCCAATTGAACTCAATTCAAACAAATTTTTCTTCAAAACTACTCAAGTTTCCTAAAGTAACTAACTAGTTTTAAAATGTTTTTCCTTAGGAACATGCCGATCCGTTCGGGGCTTGTGGGCGTGTTTGGGGTGTTTCACTTGGTATCGAGTCTTGCTCAAAACTCAAATTTGAAGGCTTTTAGGGCCCAAAATGTATTCTTTCTTTTGAAAATTGGATTTTTCTAAAGAATGAGCGGGTTTTCTAGCATGGCACCTGAGTCTCCGGCCCGAAGTCCACCAGGTAAGTACCCCTAACTCTTCTGTGATTTGTATGTGGGAAATCATAAGGATGTAGATTAGTAGATTAGGAAATAATAAACCCTAGGATTAGTGTACTTTAACACCAAGATACATAAAACTTAAAGTCAAACCAAACAAACCTCGTGTTTGAGTCGCCGAGTTAAAGGTGTGGCAACCACAGCGCATGTCTAGGATTGGATTCTGGGAGCTTGGTATTTAAGCGCCCTAGTGACTCACCTCCTCACCGCCGAATCCTACCCAGTGCGTAGTGACTGCTCACCCTAACCAAGAGGACTCACCACAGGCTAAACCCAATAATTAAAACTCAAAAAGGACTCACACTGCTTTGTGAAATTCTAAAGTCGAACCATGATTATAAATGACCAAAATACCCTCGATTTTCAACTTGACCAAATCACCCCTAATCAAGACAAATGACCAAAATACCCTCAGTGTGGAAAGTTACCGAAGTACCCTCAAATTAAAAATTTCTAAAATACCCTTGTTTTGAAAAATCACCAGGAACCATATTTTTGCGAAAAATTACTGAAATGCCCCTGCTTTGAAAAAATACGAAAATACCCTCAGTTCATAAAATTACCATTTTACCCTTGAAATTTTCTTACCAAGTATTTCAATTTTGAAAAAAAAAACTATATACCAAAAATTATTTACTTTGTGAAATTTTCAAATACCCTAATTTGGAAAATTACCAAAATACCCCTATAAGACAAAATTACGAAAATACCCCTGGGTTATGGAAAATAACAAAAATAATAACTACAACACTTTTCTGTAATGAACGCAAGTTCATGATTGATTGAATGAATCTGAGACTGTGTTTGTATGAATTCGAAAGAACTACTCCTTAGAACTATTAAACATAAGACTGTTCGTGATAAATCAGTGGAACAAAACTAATTCATAAAATTCTTTAATCAAATAAACACGATTCGTAAGCATGAATTCTAGGGGCGTGGTCGTAACGCGTGCGTGGCGTGGTAGAGGCCGAATGACCGTGTCGTTAGCCCATTCGAAATGAATGCCACCACCACCACCATCGATGTGGAATATCGTGATCGACGGGATGATATGATATCACAAGCGATCTTTGGGAGTTTTGGAAAGGGTGGCTGGAGTAGGTGGAGGAATGGGAGCTCGAAAGTCGATACCTGAGTGACTTCGAGCTAATGGAGCTGAATTCTTCCGTGGAGTATCTAGTGTGGCGCCCAATACGGCTGAGTATTGGTTGGAGATGACTGTAGTAAGCCCATTAGGTCAAACTGTAGTGGTGAACAAGATATTTCGAAAGTACCTCTAGAAATTCAGGGAGTGGTATTTTCTGCCGACTTAATGGAACTACCCTTCGGAGAATTTGATCTTATTCTTGGCATTGACTGGCTAGTGGAACATCGAGCTGTATTGGATTGTGCATCTAAGCGAATGGAGTTAAGGACGTCAGAGGATGGGGCAATAATTATGATAGGAGAAAGAAGAAACTACTTGTCTAACATAGTTTCGGCATTAAAGGCTGACAAGATGGTTCGAAAAGGGTGCAAGGCATTTTTGGCTTTCGTTAGTGCTTTGGATGCGAAAGAAGGGGGAGTTAATGGAGTTAGAATCGTAAGGGAGTTTGTGGATGTCTTTCCGGAGGAGTTACCTAGAATACCCTCGGATAGGGAAGTGGAGTTCGGAATTGACTTACTGTCAAGTATAGCTCCTGTGTCAATTGCCCCGTACAGAATGGCACCAAAGGAGTTGGTTGAGCTCAAGGCTCAAATCCAAGAGTTGCTAGACCGTGGGTTTATTCGACCCAGTGTGTCTCCATGGGGAGCACCGATCTTGTTTGTGAAGAAGATGGACAGAACTATGCGCATGTGCATAGATTATCGTCAGTTGAATAAGTTGACCATCAAGAACAAGTACCCTTTGCCAAGGATTGACGACTTGTTCGATCAGCTTAAGGGGGCCGCAGTATTTTCAAAGATAGATCTAAGGTCTGGATATCATCAACTTAAGGTGAAGGAGGCAGATATCCATAAGACAGCTTTTCAGACAAGATATGGGCATTTTGAGTTTGTAGTAATGCCGTTCGGTTTGACGAACGCCCCAGCCGCGTTCATGGATATGATGAACCGAGTTTTTTAACCTTACTTGGACAGGTTCGTCATTGTGTTCATCGACGATATCTCAGTGTATTCCAAGTCTGAGGAGGAACATGATGAGCATCTCCGGATAGTGTTGCAAGTGTTAAGAGAGAAGAAGCTCTATGCCAAATTCAGAAAGTGTGAATTTTGGCTGAAGAAAGTTGCGTTCTTAGGGCATGTGGTATCCGTAGAAGGAATAAGGGTGGATTCTAAGAAGATTGAGGCAGTGCTAGATTGGAAGCCACCTAAGTCTGTGGCTGAGGTTCGTAGTTTCTTGGGTTTGGCAGGCTACTACAGAAGGTTTGTAGAAGGGTTTTCATCGATAGTCGCACCTTTGACGAAGTTGTTGAGAAAGGAAGTACCTTTCGTATGGACAGATAAGCAACAAGAGAGCTTTGAAAAGCTTAAGAGGGTTTTAACTGAAGCTCTAGTTTTGATTCAACCTGAGGCGGGGAAGGACTTTGTGGTGTACTGTGATGCATCCTATACAGGATTGGGAGGTGTCCTTATGCAAGATGGGAAAGTAGTCGCTTATGCGTCTCGACAATTAAGGCCACATGAGGCTAACTACCCGACGCATGATTTGGAATTGGCGACAGTGGTCTTTGCTCTTAAGGTGTGGAGGCACTATCTTTATGGAGAAAAGTCAGTAATCTACACAGACCACAAAATCCTTAAGTATCTACTGACTCAGAAGGAGTTGAACCTGAGACAGCGAAGGTGGGTGGAATTGTTGAAGGACTACGATTGTTCCATAGAGTATCACCCGGCAAGGTGAATGTAGTGGCAGATGCTCTAAGTCAAAAAGTAGTGTTAGATCTGAGGGCGATGTTTGCACATCTGAGCTTGTATGACGATGGAAGTCTGCTGGTAGAGTTGCAAGTCAAACCGACATGGTTGAACGAGGTGGAAGAAAGTCAGTTGACAGATGTTGATCTAAGTGCTAGGTTACGACAAGTGCAGAATGGAGAGTTAGAGGATTATGGCATTAATGATCAGGGAGTATTGTGTTTCAAGGGTAAGGTTTGTATGCCAAAGAATGAGGAGTTACGGCAGAGAATTCTTCAGGAATCGTATAGTAGCCCTTATGCTATGCATCCTAGAGGTAGTAAGCTGTACAGAGACTTAAGGGAACAATTTTGGTGGCCTGGTCTTAAGCGGGAAGTTACCGAATTTGTAGGTAAGTGCTTAACGTGTCAGCAAGTTAAGGCTGAACACCAAGTTCCATCAGGATTGCTTCAACCGATAAATATTCCACAGTGGAAGTGGGAGAGAATCACCATGGACTTTGTTAGTGGGCTTCCCCTTACACCTACTAAGAAGGACTCGGTATGGGTGATAGTGAATCGATTAACAAAGTCTGCACATTTCATTCCAGTGCAGGTTGACTATTCTCTCTAGAAATTGGCAAAGTTGTATGTAGCTGAGATCGTAAGGATGCACGGAGTGCCGGTGTTGATTATCTCAGATAAGGATCCGAGGTTTACGTCTCAATTTTGGAAGGCGCTAAATCGAGCTTTAGGTGCCAGATTGGATTTCAGTATGGCATTCCATCCGCAGTCGGATGGCCAACCTGAGCGAGTGATTCAAGTGTTGGAGGATATGCTGAGGGGATGTGTGATAGACTTCAGTGGGAGTTGGGAAGAGTATTTGCCTTTAGCGAAAGTTCTGTACAATAACAGTTATCGGGAAAGTATTCAGATGGCACCATACGAAGCACTGTATGGACGGAAGTGTCGCACTCCTACTTGTTGGACGGAATTGAGAGAACGTCAGATTTTGGGTCTAGAAATTATGGCAGAATCCGAGGAGAAGGTTAAGATAATTTGGGCACGGTTGAAGGAGGCATCTGATAGGCAAAAGTCGTATGCAGATCTCAAACGAAGGAAATAGAATTTGCTGTGGGAGATCAAGTGTTTCTCAAAGTTTCGCCTTGGAAGAAGGTGATGAGGTTTGGTCGCAAAGGGAAGTTAAGTCCAAGGTTTATAGGACCTTATCGGGTGGTGAAGCGAGTTGGACCAGTGGCATATCAGTTGGAGTTGCCTTCGGAATTATAGTAGATGCACGACGTATTCCATGTCTCGATGCTACGTCAATACCGATCAGATCCATCTCATGTAGTTTCGGTTGAAGAACTGGAGCTAAGGCCAGATTTGTCCTACGAGGAAGAGCCAATTCAGATTCTAGAATGAGATGTGAAGGTGCTTCGGAGAAAATCAGTTCCTCTGGTCAAAGTGTTGTGGCATAACCATGGATCAGAAGAAGCTTTGTGGGAGCCGGAAGAAGCAATGCGACAGCAATACCCTCACTTATTTTAGCAAGTAATTTCGAGGATGAAATTATTTTAAGGGGGTAGAACTATAATATCCGGGAATTAGGGCTTGTGCATTTTGCTTATATATGTGGAAGCATGTCTGTGTGTATGTGGAATGTGTTTTATGAATTTTGAGAACTTTAGAATGTAGGAAAATGCCTTAGAAAATATTAAGTTTTAAGTCTTGAAGTGGAACTGAAGCAGAGTGGCCTTAAGAAGAAATTGTAGGGAAAATTAGACACAAAAATCAGCTTGTTAAAGTGGCTTGAAGGCGCCACTTAAGGCTTGGGTAGGTGACGGCACAAGCAGGTGTGCAGGGCCTAGGTTCGAGTAGCACAAACAACATTTTGGGACTTTTATTTTTGGCAAGGAAGAGAGGTAGTGGGTGGCATAGGGACTTTGGGGAGATAAGGATTAGACTTGGTCTTTTCCTTTGAAATTTCGGCTAAGGTAAGGGATAATTGATGATTTATCTGAATTAATTTTAAATATGTAGAGAGGAGGAAAAATAGGAGAATAACAAGGTGAGGCTAGTGTTTGGGTAGGTAGCCAAATTTATCAGCAGAGTATTCATCTTTTTCCTTGCTTTCTTTTATTTTCTCATCTCTTTCTCTCTGGCCGAATTTCCCTTCTTTTCTTTTCTCAAAATTTTCTTTTCTAGCCGAATTCTTCATAGCATCAAAAGCTGAAAATAGGATCCTCCTAAGCCCTTGCCGATTCTCTCTAAGTCTCATACTCTCTCTTTTCTTTTCCTTGTTGAAGCCGAATCCCTCTAGTATTCATCAAAAGCCGAAATCAATTGATCAGCATCTAGGCCATAGTCGAAAAGCTTTATGGGTTCAAGTAAGGGTGTTGTCGACTTCAATATTAAGGGTAAGGATTTTATTGTCATCGTTTTACTTCTTTTCTTAAAGCCAAAATCAAGATTCTAATGCCATTTATGTCTTTTGGCTGAAACTATAAAGGAGGTTTCAGGATTTGTCTGTAGTCGACTATAAAGAGGAGATCTTCGGGATCTCAATATCTAAGGTAAGGCATGTATTCGGCCAAGGGCCATTCATTATGATTAAATGTTAGAATTGGATCTAACACATGCCACAGTGATTTCGACAGATACCCAATCAAGTAGCAATTTCGGGATTCAGATCCATAAGGTAAATGACTATGTACATTTGGCCAAGGCCTATTTAGTGACTTAGATCTATTTCTTATTTATTCAAAAGCTGAGAACTAATCTGTGAAGTGATTTAGTGCTAGCCGATTGAAAGAAGGAAACACTACAAAGTTTCGGGATTTGATTAGTAATTAAATCGGCAACAAGGTAAGATTTTGGTTGCGATAATCCTTCGGATTTGATCATTTGGCCGAATGGCCTTTAGCTAAAATGGTTAGTGTTGGCCGAATGTAGGAACTTGAGATCTAGAGGATTAGATCGGGACTTTCGAGATTTCAGTGAACTCGCTAAGTAAACCAGGTGTGTAACCCACACTGAATCTTAATAGATTTACAGATTTAACTCAATATATGTGTTAATAAGAATGTGAAAGATATGGCTTAAGGTACCATTCAATGGTACGGCATATTCAGGTACGTTATTCTCTAAAACTATGTTAACAATGTTACGAATACCTCTTATGACACATATGTGAATATTGGTAAGAATGTGAAATAAAGAATGTGGCATAATTTTTGCATGATTTGTATGGCATAGGGCACATGGGTGATTATAAAAGGGGAAGTGATTTGGTGGTTTTATACCACAATATCTGAATGTGGTGACTTCTGTCACGAAATCTGAATGTGGTGACTTATATCACAAAATATTATCCGGTGGCTATGCCACGAAATTATAAGGGGATGTACAAGTCATCTGCAATGATCGCCTTCGATGATGTATAGCGGATGGAGGGTCGACTTAGTAGTCCCTACTGTGTGATGGTTGGTACGGTGATGTGTAGCGGATGGTAATCTAGGTTTGGGTTCGAATGCATCATTGCCTATATTTGCTATCTGTACATGTTTGAACCGATATGCCTAAATTTGTTGGGACTTAGTGTTGGTCGTTACAATCGAGTCTGCTCGACTCACTCGTAATGTTTCAAACCCGCCCAAATGTTAGGACCGAATATGGGTCGTTATTTAAGAAAAACTTTTTGAAACCCATTTTCTAAATCCACTTAAGTTTTGTTGAAAACTGCTCATTCTAGGTTATCTTGCTGAAATTATACTTAGTCCAATTTGAAAATTTAATTAAGTCAAGTTGTCACCCAAATTTCCAGATGTGCCCGATGGCACGATAAAACATTTTTCGTGTTAATTTAAAAAAACGTGTAATTCAAATTTTAACTAAAATAAACTATCCAACAGATAAGAAAATGACTAAAGTAAAGTATGATGAGGCCTTATTACATCCAAAATAAACAATCCAATAACAAAATTAAAATAACTAAAATTAAGGTCCATTAAATTTTAAATCCACAAAGATGGCCTCCTCAAGTCCCTCCTAGCCCATGTCCGCGATCTAAGCATCACTGAAAAAATAATGGAGAAGGTGAGTCACCAAGACTCAAGATGTAACCCTTCCCGCTTTTAAAACATTTTTTCATACACAACATATAACATTTAATATGCAAAATAATGTGTACCCAACCTAGCCAACCATACGCCACTTTGTCACCCGTTGTGGTACCAAACCACCGGTGGTGCCAAACCACTTGTGACATATAGTCACAAGGTGTTACTAAAACACCGGTGTCCGTGAGACACAAATCGGGTGATGGGGCCAACCCATCGTGTGATACCAAATCACCGCGACGATCCCATATCTCAAGTGGGGCCAACCCACGGTGGTGTTAACCACAGGACAAGTCGCTATTACGGTACCAAACCTCCGGAGGTACCAAACCTCAGTGACATATAGTCACGGTGTGTTACCAAAACACTTGGTGCCCGTCGGCACGATTAATCTGCCCCTCCACTCATCAACCCACATCATAATCATAATGTAGATCATGCATTTATCACATGTATTAAATAAATCATGCTTCCCAAAAGCATCATAATAATCTCATATATTAGAGACTTACCGAGGTCCTTGCTTGTACCATTTAAGGTACCAAATCCAAATCTACATCAAGCATATTTACAAACAACAAATATTTATCACACATATTAATCGATATAAGTGTGTATGTACACACTGCCACCACCGGATAGTCTAAATCCGAAAAGGAGAGCCACCACCCTAAATCTATCGCCTCTATATTCGCCAAGACAAGTGTTAGTACATTCGCCAAATTAATTTATTTAAAAGGGTTCTCCTTTTGAACCCGATCCTTACCTCGCTTTTGGATACTTAATCACAATGCTCGATTCCCGAATCACTTGATTGGTCACGAATGACGGCTTGCTTTGTCGATCTCCAAAATCCCAAGTACCTAAATAGATTTGATTCAACAAAAGATTAGCTCCTTATGGCCAATTGCGAACCCACTACTTACCCTTATCAAAGCCGTCAAGAGAGGAGAGAACATGGCATTCGCCAACTCTTAGATCAATACTATGGCCTAATCGGCCAAACCAAATTATTGAAAGGGTTCCTTATGATCCCAAAGATCTTACCTTTCCTCGCTTTTGGCTACTAACCACGGCTACCGATACTTGAATCTGCTTTTTTCCAAAATAAATGATTAGTCATTATTACTTATAACCAAAGCTTTGGCTTTTGAATACTAACATAGGCCTTACCCACACTTACCAACTTCGGTTGATGGAGGATAGAGACTTAGATCGAATACCTTAAAATCCACGCACCTAAATGTAATTGTTACCACATTAATTAGCCATCAAGATAATTCGCTTTTCCTTTGACCAAGTCGACATAGGAGATAATAAGATGAAAGATTTTCTAGATACTTACCCTTGCTAATCGGTCGAAAAAATCCCGAGAAACTCTTATGACTTCACGATATTCTACCAAAGTGAGTCTTAACAGAGAAGAGGATTTCGCAATAGAGGAGTGGATATTCGCCAAAGAATAGAGGAGAATTAATGGTAGAAAACAAATGGAGAGGAGGAGATGGTGAGAGTTTTCACTAGCGATGTTTGAGAGAAAAGAAAGGAGAGAAGATAGATGGAAGGTTTGAGAATTTCTAGCTTGCAAAGATGGAGAAAAGAGCAAAACAAATGCTAAGTGATGCTATTTATAAGCATTCGCAACTCCCCCTTCCGTGAGTCCTTGTCATTCACTCCTCCTCAACAAGGAATCCAAGATTCCTCTTACTTCCTTAATTCACTCTAGACCACTTAAATTAAAACCATAATAATAATCCAATAATAATTCTTTTAAATCTTCATAATCTACTCAATTATCCTTAAGATAAAATGCTTATATTATCTATTAATAATTAAAGAGTTTAAAGAGAAGAAAACTCTCCTCCCTATGCCACAAAAATAAAGAACAAAAGAGGGATTTCCATGACTCGAACACAAGCTCTTCCTTGCTCCTTGGTGGCGTCACATGTAGCTCTTAAGTGGGCTTACTTTGCCACTTGGTCTAAGCTCATTTTATGTCCAAATTATCCCCATTTATTCTTATAACACCCTCTTGCTAAGGCTCCCTACCTTAGAAGTTAAAAACTAAAATTTCCTACCAAAACGAGCCAACACAAAGCCTTAAATTGATCATTATTATTCCATAAATGATGACACAGCAGTTTATACATAAGGGAAATAATTAAATCCAAATAACCCCATTTTTGGATGTTACGCTTCTACCCCTTAAAATAAATTTCGTCCGAAATTACATAACTAAAACAGATGAGGTATTGTCAGCGTATCACATCCTCGTGTTCCCACGTAGCTTCCTCAAAGACCATGGTTCCGCCATAGCACTTTTACTAAGGGCATCGACTTCCTACGTAGAACCTTTATATCTCTATCCAAGATCCGAACTTGTTCCTCCTCAAAAGATAAGTCTGCGTTAACCTCGATTTCGCCCACGTGCACCACATGTGATGGATCCGACCGACACTGCCTCAAAGATTGATACGTGAAAGACGCTATGTATCCGACTTAACTCTGCCATAGCTCAAGTCGATAAGCTCTGGTCCTACTCGTTTGATCAGATATGGGCCAATGAATCTTGGGCTCGGCTTCCTTTTCGCCCAAATCTTAATACCTTCTTCCAAGGCGACACCTTTAGAAAGACCTTGTCTCCCACAACATACTCCATTTCCTTGCGTTTGAGATCGGATAAGACTTACGCCTATCCGATGCTTCCTTGAGACGAGATCGAATCACTTTGACTTTGTCTTCGCCGCTACTAATTCGGGCCCAACACTTGTCGCTCACCCAACTCCGCCCAACACGCTTGAGAGTTCGGCATTTTCGCCCATACAATTGCTTCGTAGGGTGCCATCTCAATACTACGCTTGGTAGCTATTGTTGTAGCAAACTCGCCAAAGGTAGAATTCCTCCCAACTACCTCGAATTCCAAGACACAACCCTCAAAGATATCTTCTAAGATCTCAGATGACCCTTTCTCACCGTCTGTCTGTCTGAGGATGGAAAGTCAGGTTGAATCCAATCGCGTCCAATGCTTGATGTAACGCTTCCAAAACCTCAAAGTGAACCTTGGGTCCCTATCTCGAGATAAGCGATACAGTACACCATGTAATCGACTATCTCGCCACATACAACTTTGCTAGTTTACGAGTGAGTAGTCCATTCTCACCGTATGAAGTGAGTGATTTAGTCGACGGTCACGATTACCCAAATCGCATCTTTCTTGTTTGGGCGTAAGGGGTAGACCATCGACGAAATCCATAGTGATCCTCTCCCATTTCCATTGAGGAATCTTTACCGGTTGAAGTAGCCCTGATGGTAATCGGTGTTCACCTTAACTCACCGACACGCCAAACACTTCCCTACAATTTCGTTATCTCACGCTTTAATCCGCCACCGTAATTTAGTAGATCTCCATACATCTTGCTTCCTCCCGGATGCATAGCGTAGGGGCTACTATGAGCATCCTGGAGAATTTTCCGCCTCAACTCCATATCCTTTGGCATACAGGGCCGTCCTTGAAAACATAACACACCATCACCAGTCAAACTATACCCTTCCAAACCACTATCCTGAACTTGCATTCTCTTCGCATTTAACCCTCCATCCACCAATTGTTTATCCTTAATCTCCTCGATCCACGTTGGCTTAACTTGAAGTTCTGCCAAAAGGCTTCCATCGTCATAGAGGCTCAACTGAGCAAACATTGCTCTTAAATCTGCCACGACCTTCCGGCTCAATGCGCGGCCACCACGTTAGCCTTACCCGATGATACCGATGGAACAATAGAGTCCTTTAACAAACTCAATCCATCGGCCACTGCCTCAAATTCAGATCCTTCGTGGTCGAAGATACCTCAAACTTTTATGGTCCGTAAATTACCGATTTCTCCCCATAAAGATAATGTCTCCATATTTTCGTATAAGACGATCGCGGCTAACTCCAGATCGTGAGTTGGGTAGTTAACCTCATGCGGTCTCACCGACGGACGATAGGCTACTACCTTCCCATCCTCGCATCAACACACACCCCAAACCAAAGGTGAGATGCATCACAATAGACTGTGAATAATTTCCGCTTGGGTTGTACTAAAACCGAGCTTCCGCGAATCTTTCTCACTTATCAAAACTTTCTTGCTTCTCCGACCATACAAATGGAACACCTTTCCTTAGTAACTTAGTCAATCTACCGCGATCGAGAGAACCCTTCCACAAACCTCCGATAATACCTCGCTAAACCCGTAAAACTTCAGATATCTCGCCACCGACTTAGGCGGTTTCCACTCCAATACCGCTTCAATCTTATGGGATCCACTCTAATCCCTTCCACGACACCACGTGACCTAAGAAAGCCACCTCCTCACCCAAAATTCGACTTCTCGAATTTGGCATACAACTGCTTTTTCCTCAACACTTGTAGGACTATCCGTAAATGCTTGTCGTGCTCCTCCTCCGCCTTTGAGTAGACCAATATGTCGCCTATAAACACTATGACGAATTGATCTAGGTAACTTTGAAATACCCTATTCATTAAGTCCATGAACGCCGCCGGCATTGGTCAACCCAATGGCATCACCAGAACTCGTAATGCCCATACCGAGTTCGAAAAGCCGCCTTGTAAACATCGACCCCTTCACCTTAAGTTGATGGTAACTTGACCCAAGGTCTATCTTCAAAACACCGACGCTTCTTCAATCGGTCAAACAAGTCATCGATCCGAGGCAATGGGTACTTGTTTTGATCGTTAACTTGTTTAACGGACGGTAGTCGATGCACATCCTCATAGAACCGCCCTTCTTCTTGACAAACAATACGAGCGCTCCCACGGAGATATACTAGGTCAATAAACCCTTTATCCAGAGCTCCGAATCGAGCCTTCACCCACCAATTCCTTTGGTGCCATTCGGTAGTGCTATAGACACGGTGCTGCTCCGGGTAGCAAGTCCATATCGAATTCGACTTCCGTGCCCTGGGGTAGACCGGAAGTTCTTCCGGGAAAACATCAAGAAATTCCCCAACCGCTCGGACCCTTCCAACCATCGACTCCTTAGCTTCCCAAGCACGATTCGAACCAAATACGCCTTACAACCCTTCTTGACCATCTTTTCCGCCTTCAAGGCAGACACCACATTGGATAGGTAATTCCTTCTATCACCTATCATAACCACTTCATCATTCTCACCGCCTTAAGAACCATGCGCTTAGTCACAATCCAAATTACCGATACTTAGCCACCAATCCATTCCAAGGATCAAATCGAACTCCACGAATGGTAGTTCCATCAGATCGACCCGAATCGACTCCTTGGAGTTCTAGGGTACGTCCTAAAAAGTTTGTCTACCACTACAGAGTGACCTAACTGACTCACTATACCATCTCCCTAGCAGCTAGCCTCGTAGTCTAGGTTCAAAGTCTCTACCACACTACTTGCTACGTATGAATGTGTAGACTCCACATCAATTAATGCATAATAAGGAGACCAAAAATCGAAACGTACTGATTATGACATCCGGTCGGCCACCCTCCTCATGACGCCTTGCCGCATAGACTAAGCTTTGGCGCTTAGCCTCAGGTTGCTGAACCTCCGCCTCGAGTTCCTCGACCTCAGTTAGGACCATTGCTTCCTCCGCCATTACCACGACCCTCTCATGTCCCACATTTCGCCTTGAGTACAGTTACGCCTCAGCCGATTCCGAGCTCGCCGGACAATCTCGACCCGATGTTCTAAAGATCCACACTCAAACATCCTCTATCGCCGGTCGAACAACCTCCCTAATGGGACTTCCCACAGCCGATTACATCTGAGCCGGTCTCGATTAGTAGCTACGGCCTTCTTTGCTGACGGCCCACTCGCCTAGCCTTCTTCTCGATCATTACCATCGGATCCAAATGACCCAAATCCTCTCTTCCGATTATTTCTACTATAATTCGCCTCACGCCTCCTTGATCCCCTCGGCACTTTAGCCTTTTCCACCAGAGATGAAAACTCACGAACTTGTCATGGGCAATCAAGAACCTCAAGTCATCTCGAGTCCGTCCTCAAAGCGGACACAAATCGTTGTTCAAGAGCCACGATGCCTCTAGCATACCTACTCGGCCTCGTAAACTCGCCTCGACTCGGCCACGGACTTAGTTCCTTGTATTAGACCGAAAAGCCTTCCTCTCAAGGCGGTGTAGCCGGTGCCCACATACTTCTTCCGAAAAGCGGTTTAAAGTAGTCCCATCGTAAGGTCATCACCGTGGCTCCATCCCGAATCGTCACCACCACTGCACGCTTCATCCTTTAGCGACACCGCCTTTCAGCTTTTTCCTCCTCACAGTCAAGATCATCCATTATCCTTTCGTAGATTCTAGCCAATACTCGCTACACCTGGTGCCACTCGACACACCCCGAACACCTCACCGTTGGACCGAATCCGCTCGGAATGATCGAGCTCCTAAATTTCCACCACCTCACCACCAATTCGAGGACTCACAACACCGCCATGGCACCGCCTCCTCCCGTCTCGATCCTGCTTCCTCCGCTCCAAAAAGTTGGAGGTGGTGGTGATTGTGGTACATCATTTTCGAACCTTGTCCCGACCGAGTTCTGTATAATCGCTATCCTACCCCTAAGGCCCACGGCGTCCTCGTCCTCTGAACTCATTCTATCTACCGCGCTTTTAACTGATTAAGAGAAGTTTTATGTATTAGCGTTTGTTCCACTTTATTACCCGCCAAGAAATTTTATGACGAAATTTTAATTTAGAGATTCTTTCGTGCAAACAAGGTTTCATCTTCTATCCTAGTTCACATGTATGAGTTCATGCATCCATTCCTTAATACTTTCCATACCTATTCGCACTTCTGACATTTACGCCCATTTCTAACCTGTGGTATTTCCGCCATTTTCCTCTGTGGTATTTTCGTAATAAAAGAAATTTTAAAACTTTAGTAAAGTAGGTTGTTTGAAATTCCCAAAACCTGGAGGGTATTATTAAAATTGATAAGGTTTGAAGTTATGGCATTATTTCAAAACCGTGGGTATTTTGGTAATTTTGTCCTCCGGGGTAATTTTGTAATTTTGTAAATCAAGGGTGTTTTAACCATTTTAAAACTCGAGGGTCCCTTTGAGAATTTTTCTTTCTTAAACGGTGATGTTGCAAAAATTTTGTACTGTATGCGTTTTGGTAATTTTACACATTGAGGCGTTTTCGTGATTTTCCAAAACCAAAGTGGTTCATTGATGATTTCAAAGTGGGTTGAATATTCGAGAAATAGTTGGAATTTTTGGACATAATCATTGAGTTGACGTTTTATGAACCAAGTGGTATTTTAGTAATTTTACCCTAAGGGCATTTATGTAATTTTCCACAAATAGAACTTTTCGAGGAAAACATTGTAAAAGAGTTGTTCTTACTTTTGAAGGGTGATTTGAAAAGTTTTAAGACCAAGTTTTGTTGTTTTTTTTTTTTTCAAAATCAAGGCTAATTCCTTTTCGGGTTTTAGTCATTATGCTTTAGCCTATGACCGAGCCTTCTTGGTCGAGTGAACCCAAGCTACGCACTGTGCGGGTTTCATGTGGAGAGGAGGTGAGTCACACTGATCGCTTAAATACCAAGCTCCCACCGAACCTTTCTAGACATGCGCATGAGGTTACCACACCACCGAGCCCTCCGAGTTAGGGTGAACCCAAGCTACGCACTGTAGGATACTGCGAAGAGGTGGTGAGTCACTTGATCGCTTAAATACTGTGCTCTTTCTTGCCCAATCCTAGACATGCATCTGGGGTTACCACACCCAGCTCTTGACTAAGTCATAGATTGGTTTAGTTCTTTAAGTCTTATGTTTAGCTTGTGTGTTTGAGTAATCTAATCCTAGGGTTCAAATTCCTATAAGTCTATCTACGCTCCATGCTTCCTACCCTTCTACGAATATAATCCACAAAGAAGTTTAGAGGTACTTACAGGCGGATCGGTCTTGGAGACTCGTGCCATGCCGCTTTAAAACCCAAAATCAATTAATAAGGCCGATTAAAACATTTTTGGGCCTTGGGCCCCCACAATTGAAGTTTTGAACTGGCTCGATACCAATTTGTAATAGCCAAACCCGGTCCAAATGTTAGGACCTAATATGGGTCGTTATTAAGAAAAACTTTTGAAACCCATTTTCTAAATCCACTTAAGTTTTGTTGAAAATCGCTCATTCTAGGTTATCTTGTCAAATTATACTTAGTCCAATTTGAAAATTTAATTAAGTCAAGTTGTCACCCAAATTTCAGATGTGCTCGATGGCACGATAAAACATTTTCGTGTTAATTTAAAAAACGTGTAATTCAAATTTTAACTAAAATAAACTATCCAATGATAAGAAAATGACTAAAGTAAAGTATGATGAGGCCTTATTACATCCAAAATAAACAATCCAATAACAAAATTAAAATAACTAAAATTAAGGTCCATTAAATTTTAAATCCACAAGATGGCCTCCTCAAGTCCCTCCTACCCATGTCCGCGATCTAAGCATCACCGAAAAAATAATGGAGAAGGTGAGTCACCAAGACTCAAGATGTAACCCTTCCCCGCTTTAAAACATTTTTTCATACACAACATATAACATTTAATATGCAAAATAATGTGTACCCAACCTAGCCAACCATACGCCATCTGCTCACCCCAGCTGTGGTACCAAACCACCGGTGGTGCTAAACCACCGTGACATATAGTCACAAGGTGTTACTAAAACACCGGTGTCCGAGAGACACAAATCGGGTGATGGGGCCAACCCATCGTGTGATACCAAATCACCGCGCATTTATCCCATATCTCAAGTGGGCCAACCCACGGTGGTGTTAACCACGGGACAAGTCGCTATTGCAAGATTAAACCTCTGGAGGTACTCAAACCTCTGTGACATATAGTCACGGTGTGTTACTAAAACACGGTGCCCGTCGGCACGATTAATACCGCCTCCACTCATCAACCCACATCATAATCATAAGAGATCATGCATTTATCACATGTATTAAATAAATCATGCTTCCCAAAAGCATCATAATAATCTCATATATTAGAGACTTACCGAGGTCCTTGCTTGTACCATTTAAGGTACCAAATCCAAATCTACATCAAGCGATTTACAAACAACAAATATTTATCACACATATTAATCGATATAAGTGTGTATGTACACACCGTCACCACCGGATAGTCTAAATCCAAAAGGAGAGCCGACCACCCTAAATCTATCGCCTCTATATTCGCCAAGACAAGTGTTAGTACATTCGCCAAATTAATTTATTTAAAAGGGTTCTCTTTGAACCCGAATCCTTACCTCGCTTTTGGATACTTAATCACAATGCTCGATTCGAATCACTTGATTGGTCACGAATGACGGCTTGCTTTGTCGATCTCCAAAACTCAAGTACCTAAATAGATTTGATTCAACAAAAGATTAGCTCCCTTATGGCCAATTGTCAACCCACTACTTACCCTTATCAAAGCCGCAAGAGAGGGAGAGAACATGGCATTCGCCAACTCTTAGGATCAATACTATGGCCTAATCGCCAAACCAAATTATTGAAAGGGTTCCTTATGATCCCAAAGATCTTACCTTTCCTCGTTTTGGCTACTAACCACGGCTACCGATACTTGAATCTGCTTTTTTCCAAAATAAATGATTAGTCATTATTACTTATAACCAAAGCTTTCGCTTTTGAATACTAACATAGGCCTTACCCACACTTACCAACTTCGGTTGATGGAGGATAGAGACTTAGATCGAATACCTTAAAATCCCAAGACCTAAATGTAATCGTTACCACATTAATTAGCCATCAAGATAATTCGCTTTTCCCTTGACCAAGTCGACATAGGGAGATAATAAGATGAAAGATTTTCAGATACTTACCCCTTGCTAATCACCGAAAAAAATCCCGAGAAACTCTTATGACTTCACGATATTCGCCAAAGTGAGTCTTAACAGAGAAGAGGATTTCGTAATGAGGAGTGGATATTCACCAAAGAATAGAGGAGAATTAATGGTAGAAAACAAATGGAGAGGAGGAGATGGTGAGAGTTTTCGGCTAGCAGTGTTTGAGAGAAAAGAAAGGAGAGAAGATAGATGGAAGGTTTGAGAATTTCGGCAGTTTGCAAAGATGGAGAAAAGAGCAAAACAAATGCTAAGCTGATGCTATTTATAAGCATTCGGCAACTCCCCCCCCTTCCAGGAGTCCTTGCCGTCCACTCCTCCTCAACAAGGAATCCAAGATTCCTCTTACTTCCTTAATTCACTCTAGACCACTTAAATTAAAACCATAATAATAATCCAATAATAATTCTTTTAAATCTTCATAATCTACTCAATTATCCTTAAGATAAAATTCTTATATTATCTATTAATAATTAAAGAGTTTAAAGAGAAGAAAAACTCTCCTCCCTATGCCGTCAAAATAAAGAACAAAAAGAGGGATTTCCGCGACTCGAACACAAGCTCTTCCTTGCTCCTTGGTGGCGTCACATGTAGCTCTTAAGTGGGCTTACTTTGCCACTTGGTCTAAGCTCATTTTATGTCCAAATTATCCCCATTTATTCTTATAACACCCTCTTGCTAAGGCTCCCTACCTTAGAAGTTAAAAACTAAAATTTCCTACCAAAACGAGCCAACACAAAGCCTTAAATTGATCATTATTATTCCATAAATGATGACACAAATAGCTTATACATAAGGAAATAATTAAATCCAAATAACCCCATTTTTGGATGTTACACACCTGCTGTGGGATATTTTCAGTGACACTCAAGAATGGAACAGGTCAAAGGAGCTTAATGGTGGCCATGCTCACTTTCTGTAATTTCTTTTATTTTGGACTTTCTCGAATTTCTTTTATTTTGGACTTTCTATACTTAAGTATTTTGGATTATTTTGGGATTTGTTGTTGATGTAATAAGGCCACTAGTATGAAACTGTTTATGCTTGCATTTTAATTATTTTAGTATGATACGATTTTTTATCAATTTAAAGTTAAAGTAATTTTTCGTAAAAATAAATCTTAAATGTTTTGACACATAAACAACACCGTTTCCAATTGAACTCAATTCAAACAAATTTTTCTTCAAAACTACTCGAACTTTCCTAAAGTAACGAACTAGTTTTAAAATGTTTTTCCTTAGGAACATGCCAGATCTGATCAAGGCTTGTGGGCCGAGTTTGGGGTGTTTCAAGGGGACACACGGCCATGTAACATGACCATGTGTCACACACGGCTGAGACGCACGCTCGTGTCTCTACCCGTTTGGACAAAAATAGGCCATTTGCCAGGCCAATTTGCCATCCCAACTTCAATGTACCTACACAAGCCAAAATGGTACCATTTCCATACACAAAAGGCAGCCAAATCAATCCCAATTCATGCACAATTCATGCTATACAAATACAACCATTTCATTATACCAAATACATGTCAAAACAATATCAAACAATATGGTTCATTTACCATAATTCTCATAACCATTTTAACTTCCATAATGTCTTGGTTACAACCTTGCCAAAACAATCCATCTCACAAAGCATTATAAACATCTTGCAAAATTCGTTAACAACAATTTCTAATAACCAAACACACAACCATAGTAACATCATTTATAAGCCAAATCTCATGGCTATGATCACAACCAAAATACCACATCTAGCCTATACACGCCATATGTCATAAATGTATATTTCAAAAGTACCAACTTAGATATTTGATAGTGCGATGATGTTCCCGACGACTCCCAGATCCGAGTTAGCCTTGATTCACTATAAAACATAGAAAAATAACAAGAAGTAAGCTTCATAGCTTAGTATGCTCGTATGTGAACAATAAGCAACTATCACCATTCATTCATCATTCAAATAATAGAAAACGATATATAACAACTCTATTAAATCTCAAAGCTATCAAATGGTTTTTCACATAACTTACCAATGAACTTATCAATTCCATAATTTTTAATACTCAATTCATTACCGTACGTACCTGTACCATCTCGTATCAATCTCATACTCAATCACATCTTTCATTTACCCATTGAACCATTTAGAATAAAAGTCAAATATTCAAGTGTCGAAACCATGTTTTTGTAGCTGAAAATAAGGTCGACTTTGAAAACGAAAATGGAGTCGCCACCAATCTTTTTCTGAGGTGTGATCAGGTCACCTTGAAATTGATCTTTAAAACATTTTGATTTATTAAAATGATGACTTTGGCCTACTAAATTTTGAGAAAATAGGTTCGGGAGTCGATTATGCACGAGGAAGGATTAGCACCCTCGTAACGCCCAAAATTGTTACCGAATTGATTGATTAATGTCTTAATGTCAAAAATTTGAAAAGATTTTAAAATACGATCCTCTTTGTTTTAAAAACTTGAATAAATTAAGCTGGATGCTGAGACCCGCTTATTTCGAAGGAATAAAATATCATACCCAGTGAGTTAGTGAGTTAGAATATGACATTTCGAATCCTCGAATCTAAGCTTGTCTTTTGCCATTTAAAACTCGTACATTTAAATTTAAGAAGGATATTGGGTTATTTGGGTCAAATGAAAATCGAAACCCAGTAAGTTAGGGCACAATTTATCAAAATTCCAAATACAGAATATTATCTTTGCTTTTAGAAATCCTTATCTCGAGATAACAAAATGTCATATTCAGTGAGTTAGAACACAACGATTTTGAATTCCCGGGAATAAGCTTTTATTTAACCTAAATTTTTTGGTTTAAAAATAATTGGTTCTTTAGACTCGATGAGAAAAAATCGACACCCAGTAAGTTAGGGTACGATTTCTTTCGAATCTTAGAACGCGGAGTATTAGCTTATTTCAAAATTTTAATGCATCGGATAAAATATAATATGATCGTATAAAATGGAAAAGGAATTACAATGCCGATATGTATAATAGAATAAGAATGAAGGCATAATATAAATAACAATAATAAAGGCAAAATAAAATACAATAAAATAAAATTCAAAACCAAAGAATCAGATGAAATAATAGGTAAAAGAACAAATAAATAAAATAAAATAATAACAAAATAAAAGCTAATAGCAAATCAATAAATAAATAAATATT
The DNA here is from genome assembly GCA_025506655.1 of Gossypium rotundifolium. Taxonomy (NCBI): domain Eukaryota; kingdom Viridiplantae; phylum Streptophyta; class Magnoliopsida; order Malvales; family Malvaceae; genus Gossypium; species Gossypium rotundifolium. The sequence continues at coordinate 94,566,309 of CP106732.1, read as the reverse complement.
ATGTACAATAGTTTAAAGATAATAAAATCATAATGACAATAACAAAAATACATTAATAATAATAACTTATAATAAAAATATGTTAATAAACTAATAATAATAAAATAAACAAATAAGAGTAATAATAATAATCATAATGAAAATAGTAATGGTAGTGAAAATAATAAGATAATTATTATAATATTTGAAAGCATATAAAAGAAATATGAATAAAATATCATAATGAAAGTGACAATAAATATAATAATAATAAGTAAAATCTATAAAAAGATAATCAAAATAATATTAGTAATAATCAAAATAATAGTAATAGTAATAATAACAATAACAATATCTATAGTAATAATAATAATAATAATAATAATAATAATAATAAGGAAAGTAATAATAATAAATATAATTATAGTAATAATAATATCAAAATAATAATAATAATAATAAGGAATAATAATACTAATAACAATAAAATGATAGTAATAATAATATATTATTATTAAAATTAATAATAATAATAAAATTAATAACAAAATATCCAAAATCACAAAAGAAATAAAAAAAAAGGACGAAATTGAACCTAAAACCAAAGTTTGGGGCAAATCTGAAAATAAATAAAGAGGGGAGGACTGGATCGAATGCACGAATAACATGGAGAGACTGAAAGGGAAAATATCCCTGCACTCCAAAATGGCGTCGTTGGAGTAAGGGCCCAACTGGAATCACGGTAAATTATGGGGCCAATTTCAAAAAAAAAAACTAAATTAAAACAAGTAAAAATGCGGAATGACTTGCAGCACAATTATCCCATCAAAGGGAAAACGCGCGGATCCTCAGGTAGGCGGGTTGGGTCGCGTGTTGGTGCCTTTAAACAGCATCGTTTTTATGTCTGGGCAAATTGAATCAAAACGACATCGTTTTAAGGGTTTATATAAACTAATTTTTTGCCCAAAAAAATCATTTTAACCTAACATTATAAAAAAAAAACTTTAAACTCTCTCATGTTTCTTCCTCCTCCCTCTCAGCTCCAGCCCAGGCACGATGATGGTTCCGACTCTATCGCCATCGTCTGCATTGTCGTTAGTGTCACAAGACACAAAGAATTAACTTCAAAAAATATGTAATCTTTTATTATTTTTTTAGTTTATTTAAATATATATATAGTTTTAAAAAAAAGAAACGAAAATCTTTATGTATATAGGTATATTCGAAAGAAAAATTGAAGAAAAACAAAAAATAACCTTGCCGATTTGCTCTGATTTTGTATTGATTTTTCTTCGTAAAAATGTAGAGGTACAGACTTGCTTCGGCCTTTGTTTTTATAGTGGATATTCGAAATAAAGTAAATAAAAAGAAAATCTAAAAAAGGCCTATGGATTTCTTGTTATATTTGATGCCCATTGCTATTTTGCTTCCTTCTTTTTTTGTTGCAGATGAAACTGTCGTGGTGATGTGGCTGAAGGCACGAGCGCATGGGGGCTACGGTGGCACGGCGCTGGAATGCTCTAGAAGTCTTTAGGGTTTTTTGAAAGCTAAAATGTTTGGGCCATTTAGGCCCCAGGACTGTGGGTCTGTAATTGGGTTTGTAATAAAAGGACTGGACTATTATTATTTCTGGTTAATGGACTGTTAAATTTGGGCTTATTACAGTTTTTTGGGTTTTTAATTTTGGTTAATGGGCTACAGCTGCCCCTCTTTGCTCATTATCGTGTAACGAGGATGAAGCAAAGACTTTAGAAGGGCCAATTTTGTTCGGTCTCACTGAATCTTGACTTCTTTCGGTGCTTTTCTTCTTCGAGTAGCTTCATTCCATCCCAATGCATCTTCAAGGGCATAGGAACTAGCATTTCGATCCAATTCAAGGAGATTAGACTTGTAGCTTCAATCTGTTCCGACGCAACTTCAGGGAGATAAGATTTATTATCTTCAGTCTGCTCCATTACAACTTCAAGTAGAGAAGATTTGTGATTTTAATCTGCTCCACTGCGACTTCAGGGAGATAAGATTCCATGCTAGATTTGATCCGACCTACTGTAACTTCAGAGGTATAGGACTTGTAACTTGTATCTTTTCCACTACAACTTCGAGGACATAAGACTTGTGGCTTCAATTTGCTCCACTACAACTTCAGGAAGATAAGATCTGCCATAGTCTGTAGCTCTAATCTGTTCCGCTGCAAAGCCAGGGAAATAAGATTTACTATCTGTAATCTTTTCCGCTACAACTTCCGGGAGATAAGGCTGGTGTCTTCAATCTGCTTCACTGCAACTTCAGGAAGATAAGATCCGCCATAATTTGTAGCTTTAATCTATTGCACTGCAACGCCAGGGAAATAAGATTTGCTGTCTTCAATCTGCTCCACTGTAACTTCATGGAAATAAGGCTGGTGCCTTCAATCTGCTTCACTGCAACTTCAGGAAGATAAGATCCACCGTAATCTGTAGCTTTAATATGTTTCACTACAACGCCAGGGAAATAAGATTTGTTGTCTTCAGTCTACTCCACTGCAACTTTAGGGAGATAAGGCTGGTGGTTTCAATCTGCTTCACTGCAACTTCAGGAAGATAAGATCCGCCGTAATCTATAGCTTTAATCTGTTTCATTACAATGCCAAGGAAATAAGATTTACTGTCTTCAGTCTGCTCCACTGCAACTTCAAGGAGATAAGGCTGGTTGCTTCAATCTGCTTCATTGCAACTTCAGAAAGATAAGATCCGTTGTAATCTGTAGCTTTAAAATGTTTCACTGCAATGCCAAGGAAATAAGATTTGCTGTCTTCAGTCTACTCCATTGTAACTTCAAGGAGATAAAGCTGGTGGCTTTAATCTACTTCACTACAACTTTAGAAAGATAAGATCGGTCGTAATCTGTAGCTTTAATGTACTCCACTGCAACGTCAAGAAAATGAGATCTGCTATCTTCAGTCTGCTCCTTTGTAACTTCAGGGAGATGAGGCTATGGTTTCAATCTGCTTCACTGCAACTTCAGGAAGATAAGATCCACCGCAATCTGTAGCTTTAATCTGTTTCACTGTAATGCCTGGAAATAAGATTTGCTATCTTCAGTCTACTCCACTGCAACTTCAGAGAGATAAGGCCGGTGGCTTTAATCCGCTTCACTGTAACTTCAGAAAGATAACATTCACCGAAATCTGTAGCTTTAATCTACTCCACTACAACGTCAGGGAAATGAGATCTGCTATCTTCAGTCTACTCCTCTGCAACTTTAAGGAGATGAGGCTGTCGCTTCAATCTACTTCATTAAAACTTTAGAAAGATAAGATCCGCTATAATCTGTAGCTTTAATCTGTTTCACTGCAACAACCGGGAAATAAGATTTGTTATCTTTAGTCTACTCCGTTGCAACTTCAGGGAGATAAGGCTGGTTGCTTCAATCTGCTTCACTGCAACTTCAGGAAGATAAGATCCGCTGTAATCTGTAGCTTTAATCTGTTTCACTACAACGCCAGGGAAATAAGATTTGCTATCTTTAGTCAGCTCCACTACAACTTCAGAGAGATAAAGCTGGTGGCTTCAATCTACTTCACTACAACTTTAGGAAGATAAGATCTTCTGTAATTTGTAGCTTTAATGTACTCCACTGCAACGTCAAGGAAATGAGATCTATTATCTTCAGTCTGCTCCTCTGCAACTTCAGGGAAATGAGGCTATGATTTTAGTCTACTCCACTGCAACTTCAAAAAGATAAGATCCGTCATAATTTGTAGCTTTAATCTGTTTCACTGCAACACTTGGGAAATAAGATTTGCTATCTTCAGTCTGCTCTGCTACAACTTCAGAGAGATAAGGCTGGTGGCTTCAATCTTCTTCACTGTAACTTCAGGAAGATAAGATCTGCCAGAATCTATAGCTTTAATCTACTCCAGTGCAACGTCAAGGAAATGAGATATGCTATCTTCAGTCTGCTCCTCTGCAACTTCAGGGAGATGACGCTGTGGCTTCAATCTGCTTCATTGCAACTTCAGGAAGATAAGATCTACTATAATCTCTAGCTTTAATCTGTTTCACTGTAACAACCGAGAAATAACATTTGCTATCTTCAGTCTACTCCACTGCAACTTCAAGGAGATAAGGCTGGTGGCTTCAATCTGCTTCACTGTAACTTCAGAAAGATAAGATCCACCATAATCTGTAGCTTTGATTTGTTTCACTGCAACACTAGGTAAATAAAATTTGTTGTCTTCAATCTGCTCCACTACAACTTTAGGGAGATAAGGCTGGTTGCTTTAATCTGCTTCACTGTAACTTTAGGAAGATAAGATCCGCTGTAATATGTAGCTTTAGTTTGTTTCACTGCAACGCAAGGGAAATAAGATTTGCTTTCTTTAGTCTGTTCCACTGTAACTTCAGGGAGATAAAGATGGTGGCTTCAATCTACTTCACTGCAACTTCAGAAAGATAAGATCTGTCATAATCTGTAGCTTTAATGTACTCTACTACAACGTTAAGGAAATGAGAACTGCTATCTTCAGTCTGCTCTTCTAAAACTTCAGGAAGATGAGTCTCTGGTTTTAATCTATTTTACTACAACTTTAGGAAGATAAGATCCGTCGTAATCTATAGCTTTAATCTGTTTCATTACAACGCCGAAAATAAGATTTGCTATCTTCAGTCTGGTATGCTGTAACTTCAGAGAGATAAGGCTGGTGGCTTCAATCTGCTTCACTGCAACTTTAGGAAGATAAGATTCACTGTAATCTGTAGCTTTAATCTGTTTCAGTGCAATATGAGGGAAATGAGATCTGGTATCTTTAGTCTGCTCCTCTGCAACTTTAGGAAGATAAGATCTACCATAATCTGTAGCTTTAATTTGTTTCACAGCAACACTAGGGAAATAAGATTTGCTATCTTCAGTCTGGTCAATTATAACTTCAGGGAGATAAGGCTGGTTGCTTCAATCTGCTTCACTGCAACTTCAGGAAGATAAGATCCACCATAATCTGTAGCTTTAATCTGTTTCACTACAATGCTAGGGAAATAAGATTTGCTGTCTTCAGTCTGCTCTATTACAACTTCAGGGAGATAAGGCTGGTTGCTTCAATTTGCTTCACTACAACTTCAGGAATATAAGATCCGTTGTAATCTGTAGCTTTAATCTATTTCACTACAACACCAGGGAAATAAGATTTGCTATCTTCAGTCTGCTCCGCTGTAACTTCAGGAAGATAAAGCTGGTGGCTTCAATCTACTTCACTGCAACTTTAGGAAGATAAGATCTTCCGTAATCTGTAGCTTTAATGTACTCCACTGCAACGTTAAGGAAGAAAGATCTGCTATCTTCAGTCTGCTCCTCTAAAACTTCAGGGAGATGAGGCTGTGGTTTCAATCTACTTCACTGCAACTTCAGGAAGATAAGATCCATTGTAATCTGTAGCTTTAATTTGTTTCAATGTAATGCCCGAGAGATAAGATTTGCTATCTTTTGTCTGCTCCACTGCAACTTCAGAGAGATAATGCTGGTAGCTTCAATCTGCTTCACTGCAGCTTCAGAAAGATAACATTCGCCGTAATTTGTAGCTTTAATATACTCCACTGTAACGTTAGGGAAATAAGATATGCTATCTTCAGTCTGCTCCTTTGCAATTTCAGGGAGATGAGGCTATAGCTTCAATCTGCTTCATTGCAACTTCAGGAAGATAAGATCTACTATAATCTGTAGCTTTAATTTATTTCACTACAACAACCGGGAAATAAGATTTGCTATCTTCAGTCTACTCCACTGCAACTTCATTGAGATAAGGCTGGTGGCTTCGATCTGCTTCACTGCAACTTCAGAAAGATAAGATCCACCATAATCTGTAGGTTTAATGTATTTCACTACAATGCCAGGAAAATAAGATTTGCTGTCTTCAATCTGCTCCGCTGTAACTTCAGGGAGATAAGGCTGGTGGCTTCAATCTGCTTCACTATAACTTTAGAAAGATAAGATCCGCCGTCATCTGTAGCTTTAATCTACTCCACTACGACATCAGGGAAATGAGACCTGCTATCTTCAGTCTGCTCCTCTACAACTTCAGGGAGATGAGGCTGTGGATTCACTGATCCTGTTACACCGTCCCCTGGGGGACATGACCTATAAAATCGATTTATAGGCTCATAATGCTTAGGATGCAAAGATCGAAATGAATCAAATATTCTTAACTAAATGTGTTCTTTTTTTTAATGCATTAGGATGCAATGATTAGAATGAATCGATTGCTCCTAACTAGATGTGCTTTGCATGAATGCAGAATGTCATGAGAATGATATCTTTTTGATACATAGTAATTAGGATGCAATGATCAGAATTAATCAAATGCTCCTAACTAAATGCATTGAGAATGATCCATTTTTTAATGCTTAGAGTTGTCATTGCTCATTGTTCTTCAAGGCTATATCAGTGACATCATATGTTGTCTTTTTGTTCAACCAACACTTTTGACAAAAAAGTCTGAAGAAATAGTCACTGTTTAGAGTTTCCTTCTCAAATATTTCCAACCCTTAAGCTTGGTGAGTTCTAAATAATAGTTATGTTTCAGGTTCTCGTGCTATTTAGAAGTTTCCAAAGAAATATGCAAAACTCCATTTGTGAAAGTATTATTAGTCCATTAAACATTACTTCAATACAAAATACTTGAATATGATCATAATGATGGACAAAAATAGACTTTATTAGAAATAAAATTTGAAAAGAATCTGTTAATTAAAGAAAGCAAACATTGCTAGAATACAAAATGATAAGGGGAAAAGATAGGTGCCCAAGATATCGCAGCTTGAGCTTCTCTGTACGGACTTTCTAAAGACCAATTTAAGCTCAATATGTGTTTAGGAGATCAAGAGTACTCTATTGATGCCCCAAGATGTAACATCTCTCCTTTCTTCTTAATTCAGGTATAGCGAGATCACCGCATGCCCATCACAATTTGAGCCGCCCTTTTTGAGTTTTTGACTCAAAGCCCCTTTGGTCTTAAGGTGCCCTTTGTGAGTTTTCACCTTGGCCTCTCCATTTTTTTTAGAAAGTCTTAAAGCGCCCTTTACGAGTTTTCACTTTGGCCTCTTTTCCTTTTCAAGTATAGTACTTCTTGACTGAATCTGAATTGACAGGATTGGGCAAGTTTTTCCTATCCATTTCGGCCAAAATCAGTGCTCCTTCGGAGAAAGTCTTTTTTACCACATAAGGTACTTCCCAGTTTGGCATCCATTTCCCTCTGAAACCTTTCTGTATGGGGAGGAACTTTTTCAAAATCTGGTCACCCTCGTGAAATTCTCTTAGGTGAACCTTTTTGTCATAAGCTCGCATCGTTTGCTTTTGGTACATCTGACCATGCCGAATAGCTCTTAACCTTTTTTCCTCAATCAAGTTTAACTGATCATACCGAGACTGGATCCATTCTGTTTCATCTAACTTTATGTCTAAAAAAACTCGAAGGAAGGTATCTCTACTTCAATGGGTAGAACCGCTTTCATTCCATAAAACAATGAGAAAGGTGTTGCCCCGGTGGAAGTTCTGATAGACATTCGATAAGCATAAAGAGAAAAAGGGAATTTCTCATGCTAATCTTCGTAAGTTTCAGCCATTTTCCCCATAATTTTCTTAATATTTTTATTGGCTGCTTTCACTGCACCATTCATTTTTGGATGATACGGTGATGAATTGTGATGTTTGATTTTGAACTATCTGCAGACCTACACGATCATGCTACTGTTCAAGTTTAACGCATTGTTGGATATGATCCTCTCAGGTATTCCACATAGACATATGATTTTCTTTTTTAGGAATCTGCTGACTGCCGACTTGGTAAAACTAGCATATGAAGTAGCCTCAACCCACTTGGTGAAATAGTCGATGACTACAAAGATAAGCCGATGCCTATTTGAAGCTTTTGGCGAGATCGGCCCGATGACATCCATGCCCCACATAGAGAAAGGCCATGGGGAAGTCATAACAGGCAAAGGTGAAGGAGGTACATGAATTTTATCTCCATAAATTTGGCATTCGTGACATCTCTTAGCATAATTGATGTAATCCCCTTCCATGGTAGACCAATAGTACCCAAATCTCATAATTTATCTAGCCATTATGAAACCATTGGCATACGTTCCACCAACACCCTCGTGGACTTCTTCTAGAATTTTCTTAGCTTCAACAGCATCCACACATCTCAATAGTACCTAATCCTTTCTTCTTTTGTACAAGATCTTTCCGTCATTTCTTCTTTTGTACAAGATCTTTTCGTCTAAGACATAGTCACAGGCTAGTTTTCTCAACGTCCTTTTTTTGTTCTCAGTCGCCCGTTCATGGTATTCACGATTTCTCACGTATCGCAATATATCTTGGTACCAGGGGTGATCATCTCTTTCTTCTTCCTCTGTATTGTAACAATGAGCTGGGGCCTTGTAAATACTCATTTGAATGGGTTTCACATCCTCTTGTTTGCTCACTTTGATCAAGGAAGCCAGAGTAGCCAAAGCATCTGCCATCTCGTTTTCATTTCGTGGGAGATAATTGAAAGTAATATCATCAAACTCCTCAATTAACCCTAGAAATATCCTTCGATAATTGATCAATTTGGGGTCTCTTGTCTCCCATTCACCTTTTAGTTGGTAGATGACCAGTGCAGCATCTCCATAGACTTCTAGTGCTCTAATCATGCTTTCTATGGCAGCACGGAGTCCCATGATACATGCTTCATACTCGGCCATATTATTTGTGCAATCAAAATCCAATTTGCATGTGAATGGATAATGATCTCCATTCAGGGATACCAAGACTGCCCCAATTCCATTACCTACAGCATTTTTTGCTCCGTCGAAGTTTAATTTCCAAAGGTAATCTTGTGTAGCGTCATCTTCAGTAGCTGCCACGTACATTATTTCTTCATTGGAGAAGTCAAAGTTCAGAGGCTCATACTCTTCTAAAGCTCTACTAGCCAGAAAATCTGCTACTGCGTTTCCTTTCATAGCTTTTTAGCTCACATAAACTATATCAAATTCAGAGAGCAAAATTTGCCATCTAGCCATCCTTCCATTCAAAGCGGTTGACTCCATCATATACTTTAGAGGGTCCAACTTTGAGATTGGCCAGGTTGTATGGTATAGAATGTATTGCCTCAACCTCCGAGTTGTTGAAATCAAAGCACAACATAATTTCTGAATTAGCGAATATCTCATTTCACACTCAGTGAATTTCTTACTGAGGTAGTATATCGCCTTTTCTCACACATCCATAGAGTTGTTAAACACTGTCAAATACAGTATTAATGGCCTATCTGGGCATGGAGGTGACAAGACTGGGGGACTCGACAAGTACTATTTAACCTTATCAAAAGTATTTTGGCACTCATCATCATATATGCCTGGATTGTGTTTCTTAAGAAGAAGAAATATGGGATCACATTTCTTAGTCAATTGTGAAATGAAACGAGCAATGTAATTTAACCTTCCCAGGAAACCTCAGACTTCTTTTTGAGTGTGTGGTGGAGGTAATTCTTGTATAGGTCAGACCTTATTTGAGTCAATCTTGATTCCCCTCTCGCTGACTATGAAGCCTAACAATTTTCCCGATCTAGCTCCAAAAATGCATTTTGTTGGGTTGAGCTTTAACTGAAATTTCCTCAGTCTCAAGAACAATTTTCCCAAAACTTGGATGTGTTCAATTTCAGTTTAGGATTTTGTGATCATATTATCGACATAGACTTTGATCATATCATGAAACAAGGTCACCATCTTTACTGTCTCTTCATGAGGTAGAATTTGTTTTTCCTCTTATTTTACCATTCTTAGCAAGTCTGGAGATAAGCCACAGTCTTTGTCATCTTCAAAGTCCTAGGATCTCTCTAACCACATGTGTTACTCAAAAGGAAGTCCTAACTCCGTAACAGCGTTACTCATGTCATTAATATCCAGGGACCTGTTGTAGGTACAAAGAAATATACAAAGAATGGATGAATTTAAAAATAATTATTCATATGGTATGCTTATGAATGAAATGAAAGAATGATTTGGAACAAAGGTCCAAGGAATGAAAGAATCTAAGATAGTTATTTGGATAGAAAGAATGAAAGAATCTTAAAAGAATGAGAGAATATTTACTCAAAATGATCTCAGGTATGTATTTCATAATGATGTTCGGACATAAGCCAATTTCACAAGGGAATTCTTATTGCTTTTAGACTAAAAGCAACAAGTGTGTTTTGAACATTACTCTGTGTAAGCTCTAAAAACTATAAGAATTTCTTCTACAGTCCAGTTATTCAGAACACTCCCAGATTCATAAGGGCGTATATCTGACAAGGTCCCCCTTTCAATGATTTCTTCATGTATGGCACTGATGTGAACATTTTCGAACATTTCTTCCGGGCCTTTGGCCTCTTCAAAGAATTCCAACTTTTTTACGTTTTATTTACTTATTTATTTATTTTTGAATTTTATTGTAATGATGCAATGCAATGCTAATGGATGAATGCAAAAAAAGGCGTCGATCCTGATTCAATTTCATTTAGAAAACTTAGAGGTCAAAATTCTTTACATAAAACGAATTACAAATATACATACAGCCGTATTATCTTCCATTTTATGAAGAAATCCGTTCTCTATGACAAGCTCTCTAATTTAGTAATCGAACATGAATCGACACTCTTTTAAATGTGAAATGACATGTAATGCAATCATAGCCAAAATAAAATGAAACATATCAGTACAAAGTAAAAGCAAGAAAGAAATAAATAGAGCACTTATTCGGATGACCACTATGGTTTATCGCGGTACTATCTAGGGTGAGCTCATAGCGTCTTTTACATGCATTTTGGATTCTAAAGTTGAGGTACCCGAACCAGCAAATTCCTCGATCCTCACCCATTATAGGCTCATACAAATCGAGTTCAGTTCAGGGGGATACATTTCCCTATGGCTGTACGGAGATGAAAATCTCACGAAGACATAGGCACGGATATATACCGAAAGCGATCCACTATCCTGCACGGAGGTTAAAATCTCACAAAGGAGTAGCTTCTCACCCCACTTAAAAAGGTAAGACCAAAACGATCCTTATGCAATATGATACAAGACTCAAACCACAGTAAACATATGAAATAACAATACGAACAAATGCAATAATAGGATCGTAATTTTTCAAATCAGATTTTCAATTTTTCGACAACAAGATAGAAAATAATCAATTTCACGGCTTGACTCTCTTATTTGTCACCAGTGGAGTCGCCAAGCTATCGAAACCATTTTTTTGTGGTTGAAAACGGGGTCGACTTTGAAAACGAAATTGGAGTCTCCACCAATCTTTTTTGAGGTGTGATTGGGCGACCTTGAATTTGATCGTTAAAACATTTTGATTTATTAAAATGATGATTTTGGCCTACTAAATTTTGAGAAAATAGGTTCGAGGTTTGGTTACGCACAAGAAAGGATTAGCACCCTCGTAACCCCCAAAATTGGTACCGAATTGATTGATTAACGTCTTAATGTCAAAAATTTAAAAAGATTTTAAAATACGATCCTCTTCGTTTTAAAAACTTGAATAAATTAAGCTGGATGCCGAGACCCGCGTATTTCGAAGGAATAAAATATCATACCCAGTGAGTTAGGATACGACATTTTGAATCCTCGAAACTAAGCTTGCCTTTTGCCATTTAAAACTCGTACATTTAAATTTAAGAAGGATATTTGATTATTTAGGTCAAATGAAAAATCGAAACCCAGTAAGTTAGTGCACAATTTATCAAAATTCCAAATACAGAATATTTCCTTTGCTTTTAGAAATATTTATCTCGAGATAACAAAATGTCATATTCAGTGAGTTAGAACACAACATTTTTGAATTCCCGAGAATAAGCTTTTATTTAACCTAAATGTCATATATATATGAACAAAACATCATTCAAACATTTAGCTAGCCTATACATGCCTTTGATTCAAAAACTAGCTTGAAAGTACCAAAAAGAGATGATAGTGCGGTTGACTTCACTAATGATCCTCTAAGCCAGTAGCTTGACCAAAATCTATAAAACAGAACATTGAACATGAACGGAGTAAGCTTACTAGCTTAGTAAGTCTTAAGCAACCACATTATAACATTTAATTATCCAAGCATTTAAAACAATCAATTCATGACATTAAAATATATAACTTAACTTATAAATTAACCATAGCCGAATATCCAACCTCACTTAACCTATCAATTTTCATTTCTTTACCAAGGTACATCATTTATAATATATATATATATAAGACACAAAACATTTATATCAATATATTTATACTAATATCTTAAACCACTTTATGCTTTCATATAACCAATTTCCTCATGGTATAGTTCATATATAATTTCCATCTACCAATTGTATATCACATTTCTTTCATCATTACATTTACTCATTAGCATCACATATATGTAAGTATAACACATGAATATGAATAGCGCATACCTTGTGGCCAGAATAACAAACTCATTTTCAAATGCTTAGGCTTACTTGATCCATTTCATGACTTTATTAGCCCGAATCTCACACACCGGCACTAAACCTGCTAGACTCAAGGTCCGAAATTTGAAAATCGGCATTTAGCCTACGAGGCAATAGGCCTGAAATAATTCACCGGCATGAGGCATGCTAGGCATAAAGCCCGATATAGATCACCGACACTAGGCCTGCTAGGCTCGAAGCCCGATATAGATCACTGGCGGCCTGCTAGGCTCGAAGCCCGAATATCAACATAATTAACCATTTCATACACATTACCCAATACCAAAATCATCAACAACACATAAATTTCATATATCAAAATTGAACATTCTTAATCATATTACATTAAACAAAATAACTTTAATCCAATAAATATACCATCACATTCGGCGATCTCATATACTCATGCTTAAAATTTTCAAGTTTTAACATTTATTAGATTCATAAATAATTCTTTGACATGTACTTGCTTAAAGACTTACCTCGACTATCGACGGACAACGTTGACCGGCTATTTGATAACCTTTGCATTTCCCGATCCAAATCTGTTTTTTTTGTTCTTGATCTAAACACATTAAAATTTAGCTCATTCAAGCACATTTCATCTCAATTTAGTCCCAAAATACATAGATAGGCAATTTATGATTTTACCCCTAATATTTCACACTATTACAATTTAGTCCTATTTGCACAAAACACAAATTAAGCAAAATTTCACAACACACTAGCTAAGCCGAATCTTCCATATGTTCATATAAGTCCCTACATTTCATTTATTTTACATTTTAACCCCTCAAACATTCACTTTCCCAATTTAGCCCTATTTAGCTAAATTCATCAAAAATTCAAGAACAAAGTATGTTCATCAACTACTTATCTATTATTTAACATCATATAACATCACAAAACTCAACATAGCATCAATGGAATTATACACAAACATCATCAATTCATGAAATTGAGACATGGGTTTTAAAGCTTTTGAAGCAACGATTACAAAAACGTAGAAATTATCGAAAACCGATTAAAAACTTACCTTGAATCAAGTTGAAGAGTAGCCGAACCTTAAAACCTTTTTTCTTTTCCTTTACATTCGACAAGAACAAGATGAAAACTAATGGCTTTCATCTTTTTTTATGTTTTATAATAACATATATTATGTTTTGCTAAATTACTTAATTAGCCTTTTAATGAAAATAAATCTAACATATTAACTAAGGGCATTTGTGACCTTAGCCGCCCACTACCCTTAAAAATGGGAAATTTTCCCTCTAAGGCTTTCATATTAAAAAGCCATTATCAAATAGGCACTTTTCACTATAGTTTGCAACTTTTACATTTTACGCGATTAAATCTTTTTTCTAAATTAAACACACAAACGATTAAATTTTTCTACGAAATTTTCACACACATTAATTCACATATAATAAACACCAAAAATAATATTTAAAAAAATTTTTGGACTCAGATTCGTGGTCCCAAAACCACCGTTCTAATTAGGGTCAAATTCGGACTGTTACAACTCCCCCCTTAGGGATTTTCGTCCCCGAAAATCTTACCGTTAAACAAAGTCGGATACTGTTGCCTTATTGAATCCTCAGGCTCCCACGTAGCCTCTTCTACTCTGTGCCGATTCCATAGTACTTTCACTAAATGAATTTTCTTGTTTCTCAACTCTTTCATTTCTCGAGCTAAAATTTGGATCGGTTCCTCCTCATATGTCATATCGAATCAGATTTCAATTTGGGATGGAGGAATCACATGTGATGGGTCTGACTGATATCTACGGAGCATTGAAACATGGAACACATTGTGTATCTTTTCTAATCCAAATGGCAACTTTAGTCTATAAGCAATAGGCCCGATACGTTCGATAATCTCATACGGTCCGATGAATCTCGGACTTAGCTTTCCCGATCTCCAACTTGAAACTCAATGTCTTTATGTTTCGAATCAACATAGGACTTTTGACGATCCGAGGTAGCTTTCAAACTATCTCTGATTATAGCCACTTTCTGTTTAGTCTCTTTAATCAAATCAACCCCGTGTATCTTGTTTTCACTGAGCTCAGTCCAATACAATGGTGTATGACACTTGCAGCCATAAAGAGCCTCGTATGGTGCCATTTTGATACTAGATTGAAAACTGTTATTATAAGCAAATTCAATCAAAGGTAAGTATCTTTCCCACGTACCTTCAAACTCAAGGATGCAACATCTCAACATGTCCTCAAGTATCAGAATGGTTCGTTCAGACTGGCCGTCCGTTTGTGGATGAAAAGCTGTGCTAAAATGTAGTTTGGTACCTAAAGCATCTTGCAATTTCTTCCAAAATAGAGACGTGAATCTCGGGTCTTTGTCCGAAATAATAGAAATTGGCACACCATGTAATCTCACAATTTGAGATATATATAACTCAGTAAGTTTATCGAGTGAATAGTCCGTACGAACTGGAACAAAGTGAGCTGATTTGGTCAGTCTATCCACTACAACCCAGACTACATCTTTCTTCCTCGGTGTCGTAGGCAAATCGGATACAAAATCTATAGTGATTCTATCCCATTTCCATTCAGGTATCATGATCGGCTGAAGTAACCAATAAGGCACTTGATGCTCGGCTTTTACTTGCTGACAAGTTAAACACTTTGAAACAAATTCAGATATATCCAGTTTCATGCCAAGCCACCAATAGAACTGTTTCAAATCATTATACATTTTTGTGCTACCTGGATGTATCGACAATCGACTATTATGAGCCTCGTTCAAAATCATCCGAATCAAATCCACATTCCTCGGACACATATTCGGCCTTTGAAGTTCAAACAATCATTTTCATCAATTCGAAACTTTGACTCTGCATCATTTCCACATTGAACTCGTCTAGCAATCATATCTTTATCAATTTTCTGTGCATCACAAATTTGCTGAATAAACAATGGTCTTGCCTTCAACTCAGCTATGATCGAACCATCACCATACATAACCATATGTGCGTTCAACGCATGAAGAGTAAACAATGATTTTTGACTTAAGGCATCCGCAACAACGTTAGCTTTCCCCAGATGGTAATCAATCACCAATTCATAATCTTTCAACAGCTCTAACCATCTGTGTTGTCTCAATTTCAGGTCTTTCTGAGTCTTCAGACTTTTGTGATCCGAATAAACATGACATTTCTCACTGAATAAGCAATGATGCCAAATTTTCAACGCGAAAACAATGGCTGCTAGTTCTAGATCATGTGTCGGGTAATTTCTTTCATGAGGCTTCAATTGTCTAGAAGCATAGGCTATAACTTTATTTTCCTGCATCAAAATGCAACCCAAACCATTTAAAGAAGCATCACTATACACAACAAATTCTTTACCCGATTCAGGCTGAACTAACACTGGAGCCTCAGTCAAAAGTGCTTTCAACCGATCGAAACTTTGCTGACATTTTTCTGTCCATTCGTACTTGACATCTTTCTGTAGTAGCTTTGTCAAAGGTGTGGCTATCATAGAAAAACCTTTCATGAATCGTCTATAGTAACTAGCAAGTCCCAGAAAGCTTTGAATTTCAGAAACATTCTTTGGTGGCTTCCAATCAAGTATAACCGATATTTTACTTGGATCAACCCGAATGCCTGACGCTGAAATAACATGGCCCAGAAAGCTGACTTCATTCATCCAGAACTCACACTTACTAAACTTTGCATACAATTGTTAATCTCGCAAAGTTTGTAGCACTAATCTCAAATGCTCAGCATGTTCAATTTCATCTCTGGAGTAGATCAGGATATCATTAATGAACACTACCACAAATCGGTCCAAATACTGTCTGAAAATCTGATTCATCGAATCCATAAAAATAGCAGGTGCATTAGTAAATCCAAAAGGCATAACCAGGAACTCAAAATGTTCGTACCTCATTCAAAATGCATTCTTTGGCACATCAGAATCTCTGACTCGTAATTGATAATAACTCAATCTCAGATCTATCTTCGAAAACACTGAAGCCCCTTTCAACTGATCAAACAAGTCATCAATTCGAGGCAACGAGTATTTATTCTTTATTGTCACTTTTTTTAGTTACCGATAATCAATATACATTTGCATAGTCTCATCTTTCTTTTTCATAGATAAAATTGGTGCACCCCAAGGAGAGAAACCCAGTCGTGCAAAGCCCCTATCTGTCAACTCTTGCAACTATGCTTTCAATTCTTTCAACTCAGTAAGTGCCATTTGATATGGTGCTATTGGAATTGGAGTCGTCCCCAGTACTAATTCAATACCAAACTCAATCTTTTGAATAGGTGGTAAACCCAGTAATTCTTCAGGAAACACCTCTGGGTATTCACACACAACTGGTACGAATTGAATCTTCTTTTCAGACACTTTACTATCCAACACATAGGCCAAATAAGCTTCACATCCTTTTCTCATATACTTATAAGCTAACATCAAGGATATTACTACCGGTAACCCATTCAAGTCATTAGATTCAATCCAAATGATCACACCATTTTGGCATCTCAAATCAATGGTTTTTCTTTTGCAATTAACAACAGCATCGTGCAAAGTTAACCAGTCCATTCCCAAAATTATGTCAAACTCATCGAAAGGCAACATTAAATTGACTGGGAAGCATGAATCTCGAATCATCAACGGGCAACTTTTACACACTTTATCAACTAGAACACATCGACCGAAGGGGTTGGATACACGAATCAGAAACTCAGTAGACTCAACAGGCAGAGTCTTACTGGATGCTAAAGTTTCACACATATATGAATGAGTCGAACTAGGATCAATCAGTGTAATCACAGTAGTATTATAAAGGGTGAAAGTACCAGTGATAACATTTGGAGAAGAAACATCCTCTCTGGCATGTACATCATATGCTCTAGCTGGTGCATGAGCCTTAGATCGAACTGCCATGTCTCTGGTTCCTTTCTAACTACCACTGACATTTTCAGAATGCCTAGGTGATCTGCCTCGCACTGACACATTACTCGGTCTGACATTCTAAGCCGTATTTTACTCGGCTAATAATAGGCACTCTCTAATAAAATGATCTGATGATCCACATTTAAAGCAGGACCATTCACGGAACCTACAACTCCCAGAATGCCATTTTTCCACAATGCTTGCATTCAAACCGATTCTGTTGAACATTGCCAACACTGGCCATCGAAGTAGCCCTGGAACCCAGTGGAGGTCGATCTCGTCAAGACATGTCTGAAGTAGCTTTATGTCGGCCGAAGTCATCTTTGAATTTCTTAGATACGGAATGGAAAGTCTTACTCGATGATCTTTTATGGGTGTCTCTATCTTCCATTTCAGCCTTTCTTTTTCTCTTTCCCAAGCTCTTCAGCTTTGCAAGCTCGCTCAACAAGGACCACGAACTCTTTGATTTCAAGTATGCCAACTAGCAACTTTATGTCTTCATTCGTACCGTCTTCGAATCTTTTGCACATAATAGCTTCAGTTGATACACACTCTCAGGCATATCGGCTCAATCTGACAAACTTTTTCTCATATTCAGTCACAGCCATGCGACCTTATTTCAGTTCTAGAAATTCTTTTCGTTTCTGATCGATGAATCTCTGACTGATATATTTCTTGCGAAACTCGAACTGGAAGAAATCCCAAGTCACTTTTTCTTTCGGAACCACTGATACTAGTGTATTCCACCAATGATATGCAGTGTCCCGTAATAAAGATATAGCACACTTCAAGCATTCATCTGGAGTACAGGATAGCTCACCAAGTACCCAAATAGTGTTATCAAGCCGCATCTCAGCTCACTTTGCATCATCATCATCATTAGCTTTGAATTCTTTAGCCCCATATTTCCTGATTTTATCAACGGGAGGCCTACTAGATCTCATCGGATCTATCATCGAGGTGCTGAAGGTACCAGAGTTGGATTATTCGGGGGTAGAGGTTGTTGTACAGCCGTATTAATCTGAACAAATTGGGTAAACCATTCATTCATCATCTGGTAGAAGGCATGCTTAGCCTCCGCTTCATGGCTACCCAAGACAGGTCGAGATTCTATCGGCGCTGACCCACGTGTGAGATCAGGCGCTACACTCTCTACATCATCCGCTACGTTCTGTCAGGATCCATTTACTATATAAAACATAGTTTGAAATGTCAGAAGTCACCACACTATCGTATATATGATAAAGGCATCTATAGCTAGACTCAACGAGCTACGATAGTCCTAGAATCCACTAAATCGTAAGCTCTGATAATAATCAAATGTAACACCCCTAACCCATATCAGTTGCATAATTAGGGTTACGGGGCATTACTAGTTATATCACAACTTTTAATCAATCACTTAAGTAATATACAGCATAATCAGTTCTTAAGTATGTACTAGTCATGGCATTTAAATAAACATATATGAAATCACATGTACATTTCTCATACCAATGTCAAATAAAACCAACATTCAATTGATCCAACGCACACTTAAATTTGTTAACATGCGCATAATTGAGCCACTAATATTTATACAACTTATTCATTACTATTGCATGCATACACATATTACCAATTTCAACTTTTATAGTATTCAAGCATATGACCGAATGCCATCAAGACCATATTCCCTCATTTGGCTATCTCATAACTAATTCACATACAATGAATTTGATACACATGCACCTATGACTTTCATAACCGAATTTGCCATTCACCATATCACATCCCATTTTAAATCACACATAATCCATATTTAAAATTCAATTCCCAAACAAATCATTTACAAAGCTGAATAACCTTAACATTTTCTCTACTTTTAAACAATTTGAACCAACCGTTTCAAGAATACAACTATGAACATACTTTACAACATTTCGAATCATTACTTAACACATATAAAGATTAACCTAAATGCCAAGACACATGACTAATTTAATTCATACCTTAGCATTATAAACAAGCAATTATATAAAATGCATAATACACAAACTTAACTAAAAGAAACAGACCATAGTCGAATCATTGAAACCAAACACACCATTCGTATAATCAAGAACAAATAAAATTGATCTTAAACAAAATGATCAAGCCATTTTCACATGGCCATTACATATATATATATATGAACAAAACATCATTCAAACATTTAGCTAGCCTATACATGCCTTTGATTCAAAAACTAGCTTGAAAGTACCAAAAAGAGATGATAGTGCGGTTGACTTCACTAATGATCCTCTGAGCCCGTAGCTTGACCAAAATCTATAAAACAAAATATTGAACATGAACGGAGTAAGCTTACTAGCTTAGTAAGTCTTAAGCAACCACATTTTAAAATTTAATTATCCAAGCATTTAAAACAATCAATTCATGACATTAAAATATATAACTTAACTTATAAATTCACCATAGCCGAATATCCAACCTCACTTAACCTATTAGTTTTCATTTCTTTACCAAGGTACATCATTTATAATATATATATATATATATATAAGACACATAAACATTTACATCAATATATTTATACTAATATCTTAAACCACTTTATGCTTTCATATAACCAATTTCTTCATGGTATAGTTCATATATAATTTCCATCTACCAATTGTATATCACATTTCTTTCATCATTACATTTACTCATTAGCATCACATATATGTATGTATAACACATGAATATGAATAGTGCATACCTTGTGGCCAGATTAACAAACTCATTTTCAAATGCTTAGGCTTACTTGATCCATTTCATGACTTTATTAGTTCATATTCATAGCTTGGAATTTCAACTCACTGCATGTAACTCCGATAGGCATTAGCCCGAATCTCACACACCGGCGCTAGGCCTGCTAGACTCAAGTTCCGAAGTTTGAACACCGGCATTTAGCTTGCTAGGCAATAGGCTTGAAATAATTCATCGGCACAAGGCCTGCTAGGCATAAAGCCTGATATAGATCACCAGCACTAGGCCTGCTAGGCTTAAAGCCCGATATAGATCACCGGCACAAGGCCTGCTAGGCTTGAAGCCTGAATATCAACATAATTAACCATTTCTTACACATTACCCAATACCAAAATCATCAACAACACATATATTTCATATATCAAAATCGAACATGCTTAATCATATTACATTAAACAAAATAACTTTAATCCAATAAATATACCATCGCATTCAGCAATCTCATATATTCATGCTTAAAATTTTCAAGCTTTAACATTTATTATATTCATAAATAATTCTTTGACATGTACTTGCTTAAAGACTTACCTCGACTATCGACGGACAACGTATACCAGCTATTCGATAACCTTCGCCTTTTCCCAATTCAAATCCGTTTTATTTATTCTTGATCTAAACACATTAAAATTTAGTGCATTCAAGCACATTTCATCTCAATTTAGTCCTAAAACACATAGATAGGCAATTTACAATTTTACCCCTAATATTTCACACTATTACAATTTAGTCCTATTTGCACAAAACACAAATTAAGCAAAATTTCATAGCACACTAGCTAAGCCGAATCTTCCATATGTTCATATAAGTCCCTATATTTCATTTATTTTGCATTTTAACCCCTCAAACATTCACTTTCTCAATTTAGCCCTATTTAGCTAAATTCATCAAAAATTCAAGAACAAAGTATGTTCATCAACTACTTATCTATTATTTAACATCATATAACATCACACAACTCAACATAGCATCAATGGCATTATTCACAAACATCATCAATTCATGAAATTGAGACATGGGTTTTAAAGCTTTCGAAGCAACGATTACAAAATCATAGAAATTATCAAAAACCGATCAAAAACTCACCTTGAATCAAGTTGAAGAGTAGCCGAAACTTAAAACCTTTTTTTCTTTTCTTTTTCTTTTCCTTTACATTCGACAAGAACAAGATGAACACTAATGGCTTTCATCTTTTTTTATGTTTTATAATAACATATATTATGTTTTGCTAAATTACTTAATTAGCCTTTTAATAAAAATAAATCTAACATATTAACTAAGGGCATTTGTGACCTTAGCCGCCGACTACCCTTAAAAATGGGCAATTTTCCCTCTAAGGCTTTCATATTAAAAAGCCATTATCAAATAGGCACTTTTCACTATAGTTTGCAACTTTTACATTTTACGCGATTAAATCCTTTTTCTAAATTAAACACACAAACGATTAAATTTTTCTATGAAATTTTCACACACATTAATTCACATATAATAACCACCGAAAATAATATTTAAAAATTTTTTGGAATCGAATTCGGGGTCCCGAAACTACTATTTCGATTAGGGTCAAATTCAGACTGTTACAACTCCCCCTTAGGGATTTTTGTCCCCGAAAACCTTACCGTTAAACAAAGTCGGATACTGTTGCCTCATTGAATCCTCAGGCTCCTATGTAGCCTCTTCTACTCCGTGTCGATTCCATAGTACTTTCACTAACGAAATTTTCTTGTTCCTCAACTCTTTCATTTCCCAGGCTAAAATTTGGATCGGTTCCTCCTCATACGTCATATCGAATCAAATTTCAATTTCGGATGGAGAAATCACATGTGATGGGTCTGACTGATATCTACGAAGCATCGAAACATGGAACACATTGTGTATCTTTCCTAATTCAAATGGCAATTTCAGTTTATAAGCAACAGGCCCGATACGTTCTATAATCTCATACGGTCCGATAAATCTCATACTTAGCTAGCCTTTTCGACTAAATCGAAGTACTTTTTTCTACGGTGAAACTTTCAAAAATACCGAATCTCCGACTTGAAACTCAATGTCTTTACGGTTCGAATCAGCATAGGACTTTTAACGATCCGAGGTAGCTTTCAGACTATCTCTGATTATAGCCACTTTTGTTCAGTCTTTTTAATCAAATCAACCCCGTGTATCTTGTTTTCACTGAGCTCAGTCCAATACAACGGTGTATGACACTTGCGGCCATAAAAAGCCTCGTACGGTGCCATTTTGATACTAGATTGAAAACTGTTATTATAAGCAAATTCAGTCAAAGGTAAGTATCTTTCCCACGTACCTTCAAACTCAAGTATGCAACATCTCAACATGTCCTCAAGTATAAGAATGGTTCATTCAGACTGGCCGTCCGTCTGTGGATAAAAAGCTGTGCTAAAGTGTAGTTTGGTACCTAAAGCATCTTGCAATTTCTTCCAAAATCGCGACGTGAATCTCGAGTCTCTGTCCGAAATAATGGAAATTGCACACCATGTAATCTCACAATTTGAGATATATATAACTCAACAAGTTTATCGAGTGAATAGTCCGTACGAACTGGAACAAAGTGAGCTGATTTGGTCAGTCTATCCACTACAACCCAGACTGCATCTTTCTTGCTCAGTGTCGTAGGCAAACCGGATACAAAATCCATAGTCATTCTATCCCATTTCCATTCAGGTATCATGATCGACTGAAGTAACCCATAAGGCACTTGATGCTTGGCTTTTACTTGCTGACAAGTTAAACACTTTGAAACAAATTCAGATATATCCCGTTTCATGCCAAGCCACCAATAGAACTGTTTCAAATCATTATACATTTTTGTGCTACCTGGATGTACCGACAATTGACTATTGTTAGCCTCGTTCAAAATCGTCCGAATCAAATCCACATTCCTCGGACCACATATTCGGCCTTTGAAGTTCAAACAATCATTTTCATCAATTCGAAACTCTTACTCTGCATCATTTCCACACTGAACTCGTCTAGCAATCATATATTTCTCAATTTTCTGTGTATCGCAAATTTGCTGAATAAACAACAGTCTTGCCTTCAACTCAACTATGATCAAACCATCACCAGACATAACCATATGTACGTTCAACGCACGAAGAGCAAACAATGATTTTCGACTTAAGGCATCCGCAACAACGTTGGCTTTCCCCGGATGGTAATCAATCATCAATTCATAATCTTTCAACAGCTCTAACCATCTACGTTGTCTCAAGTTCAGGTCTTTCTGAGTCATCAAATACTTTAGACTTTTTTGATCCGAATAAACATGACATTTCTCACCGAATAAGCAATGACGCCAAATTTTCAACGCGAAAACAATGGCTGCTAATTCCAGATCATGAGTCGGGTAATTTCTTTCACGAGGCTTTAATTGTCTCAAAGCATAGGCTATAAATTTTCCTTCCTGCATCAAAATGCAACCCAAACCATTCAAAGAAGCATCACTATACACAACAAATTCTTTACCCGATTCAGGCTGAACTAACACTAGAGCCTCAGTCAAAAGTGCTTTCAACCGATCGAAACTTTGCTGACATTTTTTCGTCCATTTGTACTTGACATCTTCCTGTAGTAGCTTTTTCATAGGTGTGGCTATCATATAAAAACCTTTCACGAATAGTCTATAGTAACCAGCAAGTCCCAGAAAGCTTCGAATTTTAGAAACATTCTTTGGTGGCTTCCAATCAAGTATAGTCGATATTTTACTTGGATCAACCCGAATGCCTGACGCTGAAATAACATGACCCAGAAAGCTGACTTCATACATCTAGAACTCACACTTACTAAAGTTTGCATACAATTGTTGATCTTGCAAAGTTTGTAGCACTAATCTCAAATGCTCAGCATGTTCAGTTTCATCTCTGGAGTAGATCAGGATATCATCAATAAACACTACCACAAACCGATCCAAATACTATCTGAAAATCTGATTCAACAAATCCTTAAAAATAGCAGGTGCATTAGTAAGTCCAAAAGGCGTAACCAGGAACTCAAAATGTCCGTACCTCGCTCAAAATGCAGTCTTTGGCACATCGGAATCTCTGACTCGCAATTGATAATAACCCGATCTCAGATCTATCTTCGAAAACATTGAAGCCCTTTTCAACTGATCAAACAAGTCATCAATTCGAGGCAACGGGTATTTATTCTTTATTGTCACTTTATTTAGTTACCGATAATCAGTACACATTAGCATAGTCTCATCTTTGTTTTTCACAAATGAAACTGATGCACCCTAAGGAAAGAAACTCGGTCGTGCAAAGCCCCCATCTGTCAACTCTTGCAACTATGCTTTCAACTCTTTCAACTCAATAGGTACCATCTGATAAGGTGCTATTGAAATCGGAGTCGTCCCGGGACTAGTTCAATACCAAACTCAATCTCTCGAATAGGTGGTAAACCCGGTAATTCTTCAGGAAACACCTCTGGGTATTCACACACAACTGGTACGAATTCAATCTGCTTTTCAGACACTTTACTATCCAACACATATGCCAAATAAGATTCACATCCTTTTCTCATATACTTACGAGCTAACATCGAGGATATTACTGCCGGTAACCCATTCAAGTTATTAGCTTCAATCCGAATGATCACACCATTCTGGCATCTCAAATCAATGGTTTTTCTTTTACAATTAACAACATCATCGTGCGAAGTTAACCAGTCCATTCCCAAAATTATGTCAACCTCATCGAAAGGCAACAACATTAAACCGGCTGGGAAGCATGAATCTCGAATCATCAACGAGCAACTTTTACACACTTTTTCAACTAGAACACATTGACCCAAGGGGTTGGATACACGAATCACAAACTCAGTAGACTCAACAGGCAGAGTCTTACTGGATACTAAAGTTTCACTCACATATGAATGAGTCGAACCAGGATCAATCAGTGCAATCACAGTAGTATTCTAAAGGGTGAAAGTACCAGTGATAACATTTGGAGAAGAAACATCCTCTCTGGCATGTATAGCATATGCTCTAGCTGGTTCATGAGCCTTAGATCGAACTGCCGTGTCTCTGGTTCCTTTTTGACTGCCACTTACATTTTCAGAATGCCTAGGTGATCTGTCCCGTACTAACACATTACTCGGTCTGACATTTTGAGCCGTATTTTGCTCGGCTAACAACGGGCACTCTCTGATAAAATGATCTGACGATCCACATTTAAAGTACGACCGTTCACATAATCTACAACTCCCAGAATGCCATTTACCACAATGCTTGCGTTCAACCCGATTCTGCTGAACATTGCCAACACTAGCCATCGAAGTAGCTCGGGAACCCACTGGAGGTCGATCTCGTCTAGACATGTCTGAAGTAGTTTTATGTCGGCCGAAGTCATCTTTGAATTTCTTAGATACTGAATGGAAAGTCTTACTCGATGATCTTTTACGGGTGTCTCTATCTTCCATTTCAGCCTTTCTTTTCTCTTTCCCAAGCTCTTCAGCTTTGCAAGTTTGCTCAACAAGTACCAGGAACTCTTTGATTTCAAGTATGCCAACTAGCAACTTTATGTCTTCATTCAGACTTTCTTTGAATCTTTTGCACATAATAGCTTCAGTTGATACACACTCTCGGGCATATCGGCTCAATCTGATAAACTTTCGCTCATATTTAGTCACAGTCATGTGACCTTGTTTCAGTTCTAGCAATTCTTTTCATTTCTGATCGATGAATCTCTGACTGATATATTTCTTATAGAACTCGAACTGGAAGAAATCCCAAGTCATTTTTTCTTTCGGAACCACTGATACTTGTGTATTCCACCTGTGATATGTAGTGTCCCGTAATAAAGATATAACACACTTCAGGCATTCATCTGGAGTACAGGATAGCTCATCAAGTACCCAAATAGTGTTATCAAGCCACATCTCAGCTCGCCCTACATCATCATCATCATTAGCCTTGAATTCTTCGGCCCCATATTTCCTAATTTTATCAACGGGAGGCCTACTAGATCTCATCGGATCTATCATCGGACGTGCTGAAGGTACCGGAGTTGGATTATTTGGGGTTGGAGGTTGTTGTACAGCCGAATTAGTCTGAACAAATTGGGTAAACCATTCATTCATCATCTGGTAGAAGGCTTGCTTAGCCTCCCCTTCATGGCTACCCGAGACAGGTCGAGAGTCTATCAGTGTTGACCCACGTTCGAGATCAGGCACTACACTCTCTACATCATCTGCTACGGCTCTGTCAGGATCCATTTACTATATAAAACACAGTTTGAAATGTCAGAAGTCACCACACTATCGTATATATGATAAAGGCATGTATAACTAGACTCACATGCGCTACGATAGTCCTAGAATCGACTAAACTATAAGCTCTGATACCAATCAAATGTAACACCCCTAACCCATATCAGTTGTCAGATTAGGGTTACGGGGCATTACTAGTTATATCACAACTTTTAATCAATCACTTAAGTCATATACATTATAATCAGTTCTTAACTATGTACTAGTCATGGCATTTAAATAAACATATATGAAATCACATGTACATTTCTCATACCAATATCAAATAAAACCAACATTCAATTGATCCAATGAACACTTAAATTTGTTAACATGCACTTAATTGAGCCACAAATATTTATACAACTTATTCATTACTATTGCATGCATACGCATATTACCAATTTCAACTTTTATAGTATTCAAGCATATGATCGAATGCCATCAAGACCATATTCCCCTCATTTGGCTATCTCATAACTAATTCACATACAATGAATGTGATACACATGCACCTATGACTTTTATAACCGAATTTGCCATTCACCATATCACATCCCATTTTAAATCACACATAATCCATATTTAAAATTCAATTCCCAAACAAATCATTTACAAACTGAATAACCTTAACATTTTCTCTACTTTTAAACAACCTAAACCAACCGTTTCAAGAATACAACTATGAACATACTTTACAACATTTCGAATCATGACCTAATACATATAAAGATTAACCTAAATGGCAAAACACATGAGTAATTTAATTCATACCATAGCATCAATGGAATTATACACAAACATCATCAATTCATGAAATTGAGACATGGGTTTTAAAGCTTTCGAAGCAATGATTACAATAACGTAGAAATTATCTAAAACCGATAAAAAAACTCACCTTGAGTCAAGTTGAAGAGTAGTCGAACCTTAAATCCTTTTTTCTTTCCTTTTTCCTTTCCTTTACATTCGACAAGAACAAGATGAACACTAATGGCTTTCATCTTTTTTTATGTTTTATAATAACATATATTATATTTTGCTAACTTACTTAATTAGCCTTTTAATAAAATAAATCTAACATATTAACTAAGGGCATTTGTGACCTTAGCTGCCCACAACCCTTAAAAATGGGCAATTTGCCCACTAAGGCTTTCATATTAAAAAGCCATTATCAAATAGGCACTTTTCACTATAGTTTGCAACTTTTACATTTTACGCGAATAAATCCTTTTTTCTAAATTAAACACACAAACGATTAAATTTTTCTACGAAATTTTCACACACATTAATTCATATATAATAAGCACCGAAAATAAAATTTAAAAATTTTTTGGACTTGGATTCGTGGTCCCAAAACCACCGTTCCATTAGGGTCAAATTTGAACTATTACAACTCCCCCTTAGGGATTTTTGTCCCCAAAAATCTTACCGTTAAACAAAGTCAGATACGGTTGCCTCATTGAATCCTCAGGCTCCCACGTAGCCTCTTCTATCTGTGTCGATTCCATAGTACTTTCACTAAATGAATTTTCTTGATTCTCAACTCTTTCATTTCCCGAGCTAAAATTTGGATCAGTTCCTCCTCATACGTCATATCGAATCAGATTTCAATTTCGGATGGAGAAATCACATGTGATGGGTCTGATTGATATCTACAGAGCATCGAAACACGAAACACATTGTGTATCTTCCCTAATTCAAATGGCAACTTCAGTTTATAAGCAACAGGCCCGATACGTTCGATAATCTCATACGGCCCGATGAATCTCGGACTTAGCTTGCCTTTTCGACTAAATCGAAGTACTTTCTTCCATGGTATAACTTTCAAAAATACCCGATCTCTGACTTGAAACTCAATATCTTTACGTTTCAAATCAGCATAGGACTTTTGACGATCCGATGCAGGTTTCAAACTATCTCTGATTATAGCCACTTTCTATTCAGTCTATTTAATCAAATCAACCACGTGTATCTTGTTTTCACTGAGCTCAGTCCAATACAATGGTGTATGACACTTGCGGCCATAAAGAGCCTTGTATGGTGCCATTTTGATACTAGATTGAAAACTGTTATTATAAGCAAATTCAATCAAAGGTAAGTATCTTTCCCACGTACCTTTAGACTTAAGGACGCAACATCTCAACATGTCCTCAAGTATCAGAATGGTTCATTCAGACTGACTGTCCGTCTGTGGATGAAAAGCTGTGCTAAAGTGTAGTTTGGTATCTAAAGCATCTTACAATTTCTTCCAAAACAGCAATTTGAATCTCGGGTCTCTGTCAGAAATAATGGAAATCAGCACACCATGTAATCTCACAATTTGAGATATATATAACTCAGTAAGTTTATCGAGTGAATAGTCCATACGAACTGGAACAAAGTGAGCTGATTTCGTCAGTCTATCGACTACAACCCAGACTGCATCTTTCTTGCTCGGTGTCGTTGGCAAACCGGATACAAAATCCATAGTGATTCTATCCCATTTCCATTCAGGTATCATGATCGGCTTAATTAACCCATAAGGCACTTGATGCTCGGCTTTTACCTGCTGACAAGTTAAACACTTTGAAACAAATTCAGCTATATCCCGTTTCATGCCAAGCCACCAATAGACTGTTTCAAATCATTATACATTTTCGTGCTACTCGGATGTACCAAAAATTGAATATTGTGAGCCTCGTTCATAATCGTCCGAATCAAATCCACATTCCTCGGAACACATATTCGGCCTTTGAAGTTCAAACAATCATTTTCATCAATTTGAAACTCTGACTCTCCATCATTTCCACACTTAACTCATCTAGCAATCATATCTTTATCAATTTTCTGTGCATCACAAATTTGCTGAATAAACAATGGTCTTGCCTTCAACTCAGCTATGATCAAACCATCACCAGACATAACCATATGTGTGTTCAACGCACGAAGAGCAAACTATGATTTTCGACTTAAGGCATCCGCAACAACGTTGGCTTTCCGCGTATGGTAATCAATCACCAATTCATACTCTTTCAACAGCTCTAACCACCTACGTTGTCTCAAGTTCATGTCTTTCTAAGTCATCGAATACTTCAGACTTTTGTGATCCGAATAAACATGACATTTCTCACCGAATAAGCAATGATGCCAAATTTTCAACGCGAAAATAATGGCTGCTAATTCCAGATCATGAGTCGGGTAATTTCCTTCATGAGGCTTCAATTTTCTCGAAGCATAGGCTATAACTTTTCCTTCCTGCATCAAAATGCAGCCCAAACCATTCAAAGAAGCATCACTATACACAACAAATTCTTTACCCGATTCAGGCTGAACTAACACTGGAGCCTCAATCAAAAGTGCTTTCAACCGATCGAAACTTTGTTGACATTTTTCTGTCCATTCGTACTTGACATCTTCCTGTA
Organism: Gossypium rotundifolium; assembly: GCA_025506655.1. Lineage (NCBI taxonomy): Eukaryota > Viridiplantae > Streptophyta > Magnoliopsida > Malvales > Malvaceae > Gossypium > Gossypium rotundifolium. Next base: position 94,536,461 of record CP106732.1, on the reverse strand, counting down.
GTAGCTTTGTCAAAGGTGTGGCTATCATAGAAAAACCTTTCATGAATCGTCTATATTAACTAGCAAGTCCCAGAAAGCTTCAATTTCGAAACATTATTTGGTGGCTTCCAATCAAGTATAGCCGATATTTTACATGGATCAACCCGAATGCCTAACGCTAAAATAACATGACCCAGAAAGCTGACTTCATTCATCTAAAACTCACACTTACTAAACTTTGCATACAATTATTGATCTCGCAAAGTTTGTAGCACTAATCTCAAATGCTCGGCATGTTCAATTTCATCTCTAGAGTAGATCAGGATATCATCAATAAACACTACCACAAACTAATCCAACGCTACCTGAAAATTTGATCCATCAAATTCATAAAAACAGCAGGTGCATTAGTAAGTCCAAAAGGCATAACCAGGAACTCAAAATGTCCGTACCTCGTTCAAAATGCAGTCTTTGGCACATCAAAATCTCTGACTCGTAACTGATAATAACCCGATCTCAGATCTATCTTCGAAAACACTGAAGCTCCTTTCAACTGATCAAACAAGTCATCAATTCGGGGCAACGGGTATTTATTCTTTATTGTCACTTTATTTAGTTACCGATAATCAATACACATTAGCATAATCTCATCTTTCTTTTTCACAAATGAAACTGGTGCACCCCAAGGAGAGACACTCGGTCGTGCAAAGCCCCTATCTGTCAACTCTTGCAACTGTGCTTTCAACTCTTTCAACTCAGTAAGTGCTATCTGATACGGTACTATTGAAATCGAGTCGTTCTTGGTACTAATTCAATACCAAACTCAATCTCTCGAATAGGTGGTAAACACGGTAATTCTTCAAGAAACACCTCTGGGTATTCATACACAACTGGTACGGATTCAATCTGCTTTTCAGACACTTTACTATCCAACACATAGGCCAAATAAGCTTCACATCCTTTTCTCATATATTTACGAGCTAACATCGAGGATATTTCTACCGGTAACCCATTCAAGTCATTAGATTCAATCCGAATGATCACACCGTTCGGTATCTCAAATCAATGGTTTATCTTTTTCTATTAACAACAGCATCGTGCAAAGTTGACCAGTCCATTCCCAAAATTATGTCAAACTCATCGAAAGGCAACAACATTAAATCGGTTGGGAAGCATGAATCTCGAATCATCAACGGGCAACTTTTACACACTTTATCAACTAGAACACATCGACCCAAGGGTTGGATACACAAATCACAAATTCAGTAGACTCAACAGGCAGAGTCTTACAGGATACTAATGTTTCACACACATATGAATGAGTCGAACAAGGATCAATCAGTGCAATCACAATAGTATTATAAAGGGTGAAAGTACCAGTGATAACATTTGGAGAAGAAACATCCTCTCTGGCACGTATAGCATATGTTCTAGCTATTACACGAGCCTCAGATCGAACTGCCGTGTCTCTGTTTCCTTTCTGACTGCCACTTACATTTCCAGAATGCCTAGGTGGTCTGCCCCGCATTGACACATTACTCGGTCTGTGTAATATCCCGGGTTAAGGGTTATTTTATTTTTGGCAATTGTTGCATGTTTATGGCTTGCTATGTTGTTATCTGTGTGATTTCGGGGCTTAGATGTAGGCTAGGAGTGTGCCTGAGTAGGTGGAAAAGTTTTTGTTTTTGGGCTTTAGGGGATAGGAGCTGAAGGAGATGAGGCTTATAATTAAATTAAGCGAATTTGTAACACAAATGAAGAGCTAGCAAAGTGGCAAGGCATGCGCCACTTGGAGCATGTGTGTGTGTGGCGTCAATTACAAGGGGGAGGTCTTGAGTTCAAGTTGCGAGAATCCCACCCCTTTTGCATCCATTTTGACGTCATGGAGGGGAAGAGTTGTGGGCAATTTGAACTCTACCATGGACTTGGTCAACACATTCAAACGGTGGATGGAGAGCAATTGTAGGAGGGAGACTTGGTCTTTGCCATTTAAATTGGTGGTGTGAGAGTAAATGGGGGAGATTTGGCTGGATTTGGTGAGAGTTTGGGGGGAAGGGGATGTGTGGCCGGTTGGTGTTTGGAGGGTGCCGAAATTGCCTTTGGCATGTGTGTTTTTCGTCACAAATTCTTATTGGTTAGGCTGATTTTAGTTTAGTCAAAAGCTTGCAAAGAAAACTCTCTTCACTTGCAAATAGCCTGCTTCTAATTTCACCCATTTTGTTGTTGCATTTTTTGAAACCGAAACCAAGATTTTTGTTTCTTTTCAACTTGAGCCGAAACTAGCTCCTTTGACTCACTTTTTCTGCTCGTATTCTCTTTTCTTGGAGCCGAAAACCCAAAGCATTGGTGTTGCCGAATTTGCTTGTTGCTTCCATCTTTTTCTTTTTGTTTTTGTAGAAGCCGAATGCCTCTCTCATTCCCTTTCTTCTCTTGTTGCTTGTAAACCGAAACTAGCCTTCTTCTCTCCCCTTTTGACCGTAACACATTTCACCAAAAGCCTACATCCTCCATTCTCTTCTTCATCTAAACCGAAAGCTACCACAAGCATACCCCTGCCGATTTTGGTCTTTAGTAGCCGAAAGCTCTTTCCTCTCCCACTTCCCTTCCTTTTGTTCGTTTGGTGTAAGCCGAAACTTCATTCTCCAAATACTTTTCTCCACTTCTTTCATTCAAAACCGAGAGCACCTACCTCTTGTGCACTCTTTCTTCCTTGTTTTTCTTTTAAACTCTTCTTTTTGGGATCAAGGAATTAGCCAACCTTCCTTGGTATTGGCCGAATATTTGGTGGTGTTGGGTGCTTGGTTTCCAATCGATTGGTAGTGGGTAAGTGTTGGTCGAATGGCCTTTCTCCTTTCTCCGTACCTTGCCGATTCTTAGTATGTTTTTTGGCCGATTGTGCTATTTGTTGAAAGGTACTAATCTTTTGTAAACCAATTTTATAATAGGACATCCGGATCTAAGGAACGCTCTTGAGGAGTTTTCTCTCGTAAGTAGGCGGTGAGTAGTGGTAAGAACGAGTGCTGTATTCGATTTCGTTTAGTTTTCTTTAAGACCAGTTGTTAAGAGATTAACTGCTCTTTTATCAGGGTGTGCCGATGGTGTAAGGAGAAACCATTGTTGAAGCCGGTTTCTGAAAGAACTACTGTTGGGTTCAGATTTGGTAGGAAACCAAATCCAGTTTAAGTTGTCAAGGTGGTCGAGGGTCTTAGACCGGTTCTTAGTATTAAAACCTCCGCTAATTCAGGTGTGTAAACCAACACACTATCTTAACTTAGTAATGTAATAACTTGTTGTGTAAATGAAACAGTGTGATTGATCGATTTGGTACCCATTGAGGTAGGGATACGGATTCGGTAAGTCCGCTCGATATGAGCTATGTGATGATATATGATATTATGATTATGGGTGCATGTTCATTGAGATGCCATATTAAGCATGTGAGCATGATAGCATGATTGCACGATTTTTGCATCTAGTATGATATGTGATTGGGTGATATAAGAGGAGGGGGAAATTTGATATCCGTGTCTTTGGGACACTGTGTCTTTGGGACACCAGAGGTTTGGCACCTCCAGTGGTTTGGTACCATAAACGATATTTTGTGACTTTGGGTCACCAGAGGTTTGGCACCTCGGCCTCGTCCCAGTTGGCTTAGTACCACAAAGGGTTGGCCCCACAGCTTGATTATACGGGATTGACGCCAATGATTTGGTATCACACGATGGGTTGGCCCCATCTTCGATTTGTGACTACTACCACCAAGTGATTTGGTATCACATTGTGTCTTTGGGACACCAGAGGTTTGGCACCTCATTGCGACTCGTCCCTGTGGTTTGGCACCACCGTGGGTTAGCCCCACTTATGAGATATGGGATCGTCGCTAGTGATTTGGTATCACACGATGGGTTGGCCCCATCATTGGATTATTCGTGACTTGAGTCACCAAAGGGTTTGGTACCACAAGATGGATATCGTGACTTTGGGTCACCATGGTTTGGCACCACCAAAGGTTTGGTACCACACGGGTAGAAAAGGCGATATGGTTGGTTAGGAACGGTGCATGATTTGCATTATTCTGTTATGATATATGTGTTGGCATGTTATACCGGAGAGGAATTATGCACCGAGTCTTGCGACTCACTCTCTCCTTTGACTTTTCGGTGACACTTAGACGCGGACATGGAGCCGGATGGACTCGAGGTGCTCATGCCATACCGAAATAAAGATTTGCTCGGACTTCTTTTATAAAATTTGGTACATCGGATGATTTATTTCTATTTTGTTATATTTGGGTTTGTAAATGGCCTCTTAAATTATGTTTTTGATAGGTTATGTTTAAGTAGATTTCAATATCCTTTAACAAACTAATTAAGTGAAATGTGCTAAAACTTGGAAAGACAACGTTTTCAAAATTTCAAAACGATGTTTTAAACTATACCATCGGTATCATACTATAACTTGGGATAAAGTGAACTCAAATGGTTTTTTTTTCTAACTCAAATATGTTTTCTACTAAGTCAAAAAAAAAATGTTTTAGTAGCAATAAGAAATAACTTAAGCTTCAAAACGAAATAAACTAATTTTACCTACACATCGGATAAATTTTCAAAACTTTCTGGGTTTCCAAATACATCATCAGATTTTTAATCAAAACCTAATCGAGTTTTCCTCAAACACAAAATTTCGCTAAGCGTTTTCACCAAACTTCTAGACTTCAACCTAAACCACCCAAAACCTTTTCCCAGAATATACCGATTCTTTGTGGTGTATTGACCGGGTTTGGGGTGTTACATTTGTGGTATCGAGCCAAGTTCAAAGGCTCTACCAGGGTCCGAGGCCTAAAATGTTTCAAAACTATAGTTTTAAGTATTCGCTTTATAAAGGTATGGTTTGAAAGGCATGACACCGAGTCACCGGCACCAATCCGCCTGTAAGTACCGTACTATTGGTTGTGATATTAATTGATATGATTGGATGGCTAGTAAGACTACTTTAGAGACCTAAACCGATAGGACATTGAGGACTCAAAACGAAACTTCTTTAATAAGCAATATTCATAAGACTTTGCTTTAAACACAATGGAATAATGATCGATACATAAAATTCTTTAATCGACGAGATTTAGTCATGAGTACCCGAGGTGGACGGGTCGTGGGCGTGGTCGCAGTAGGATGATTGTTTCGAGCCGTAGGTTCGGGTCGTGGTTCGTAGAATGAGGTATCGATTCGCCACCACCGGAGGTGGTGAGTTCCAAGAGCAGACTGGTGATGACGCAGTGTCACAGGCGATGCTGCGAGTATTAGAAAGGGTAGCTGGAGTAGGTGGAGGCGTAGGAGCTAGGAAATCTATGCCTGAGCGACTTCTGCAAATGGGGTTTGAATTCTTTGGGTGTCTCTGTGTTGCTCCTAGCATCTTGAGTATTGGTGGAAGCGATAGAACGGATCATGGACGATCCGACCTAACGGTCAAGAGAAATTAAAGGGATCGATAACTTCTCCGAGATGAGTCATACCAAAGGTGGCTCACGGTCCGTGATGTCAGCTTACAAATTTGAAGATCCGACATGGGACTATTTCCTGCTACTTATTAGAAAAGTACGTCGAGCTAACTACATAAATGAGCAGAGAAAAGCATTTACGAGGTTAGTCCAGGGAGCAAATGTGGTTTGAGTACGAGGCGTAGTTTCGAGGTCGAGTCGGTATGCTGGGGTATGGTGGCTACCGAGCATGAGAGGTGTGTTCGCTTCGAGGATGGCTGCGAGACCAGTTAAGATTGTTAATTGCGCCCCAGCAGGAGCGTGAATTTGTGGTTCTAGTTGAAAAGGCGAAGGTTGCCGAGGGCATTAAAGAGTCTGTGAGGCAGGGTATGGATAGAAACCGCACAAAAGGAGTTTTGGGTCTTCCGGGTCATCGAAATCAGTAAAACGAAGTTAGACCGAGTGGGCCGAATCGGTCGGTAGGTTTGTTGTCGCTAGGCGGGACCGCCGCAGATGTAAACCGCTGTGGAAAGGCTCACCGGGAGGATGTTGGACCGATGGTAGAGGTTGTTTTGAGTGTGGCTCACCGGACCACCGAGTGAGGGACTGTCCGCAAAGTTAGCTAGGATTCATCAGAGAATCGTAACGTAATCATCAGTAAATAACGGACCACCACCGCAGAGGGGCCGAGGTAATGGCGAGAGGGGTAATAGTTCGTCGGGCCGTGGAGCACCGGCGGTGAGGTGCAGTAGTTCGAGGCCGCATAGGGGTTGGTGTATGTCATGCGAGGCGCCGAGGAGGCGACGCACCTGACGCCATTACTGCAGACGCTTTTTAATCTTTGGTTCTCCATTTATCGCTTTGATTGATGTGGATTCAACACACTCGTATGTTGCAAGTAGCATAGTGAAGACCATGGATTTAGACTCAAATATCTTCTAGGCGTATGACCGTAATAAGCCCTCTAGGTCACTCAGAGTGGTAGATAAACAGTATAGAGACGCACCTCTAGAACTCCAAGGGGTAGTATTTGAGGTCGATCGATGGAACCGCCGCTTGGGGAGTTCGATCCGATTCTGGGATGGACCGGCTGGTTAAGTACCAAAGAAGTTGATTGCGCGCTAAGCGCATGATTCTAAAAATGACTAATGGTGATGAAGTAGTTCGATCGGTAATAGGAGAAACTATCTCGTCTAATGTGGTATCTCGCCCTGAAGCCGAGAAAATGGTCGAAGGAAGGCCGTGAAGCGATGTGGTTCATGTGTATGCCTTGGAGGCTAAGGAGTCCATTGTGGAGACAGCTTTGAGACGATTAGGAATTTGTGGATGTGTTTCTGAGGAGCTTCCGGTTTGCCACCGGATCGGGAGGTAGAGTTCGGATAGATCATTCTTAATCGGCCAAGATCCATTGCTCCGCATGTGATGGCACCTAAAGAGATAGTGGAGCTTAAGGCTCAAATACAAGAATTGTTGGACCGAGGCTTTATCGCACCAAGTATTTCGCCATGGGGAGCGCCTCTTTTGTAAAGAAGAAAGACAAGATTGCGGATGTGTATAGACTACCGCCAACTAAATAAGTCGACGATCAAAACAAGTATCCACTACCCTGGATAGATGACTTGTTTGATCACCAAGGGCGCCGATTTTCTCAAGATCGACCTAAGGTCTGGGTATCACCAGTTGAAGGTAAAGGAGGTGGATATCTGTAAGACGGCATTTCGTACTCGGTATGGGCATTTTGAGTTCTTGGTTATGCCGTTCGGGTTGACTAACGCATGGCGCCTTTCATGGATCGATGAATAGGTGTTCCAACAATATTCAGATCGGTTCAGTAGTGGTTTTTATCGACGACATCTTGGTATATTCAAGGACTGAGGAGGAGCATGATGCTCATTTACGGGTGGTATTGCAGATTCTAAGGGAGAAATAGCTCTATGCGAAGTTCAGTAAATGCGAGTTCTGGCTCAGGGAGGTGACGTTCTTGGGTCATGTAGTATCGGCTGAGGGGATTAGAGTGGACCCCCGTAAGATAGAAGCGATTTTGGAGTGGAAGCCGCCTAAGTCAGTAGCGGAGATTCGGAGTTTTCTGGGCTTGGCAGGATACTACCGAAGATTTGTAGAGGGTTTCTCGTTGATCGCAGCGCCAATGACTAAATTATTGAGAAAAGGGTTCCGCTTTGTTTGACCGAGAAGCGGCGAGAGCTTCGATAAGTTGAAGAAGATTCGATCAAGCACTTGCCTCGATTCAACCCGAGGTCGGTAAGGAATTCACAGATGTAATCGCGATGTGTTTCATACGGATTGGGTTGTGTGCTTGATGCGAGAAGGGAAGGTTGTGGCTTACGATCTTGGCGCTTGAGGCCACATGAGGTAAATTATCCAACGACGATCCGGAGTTAGCAAATGTAGTATTTGCCTTAAAGATATGTAGGCATTACTTGTACGGAGAAAGATCGATAGTCTATACGGACCATAAGAGTCCAAGTACCTTCCGACTCGAAAGACTTGAATCGAGACAATACCGATGGATTGAGTCATTGAAAGACTACGATTGCTCAATTGAGTATCATCCGCAAGGCTAACGCCAGGCGTACGCGTTGAGCCGTAAGGTTATTTCGATTTAAGGCGTTGTTTGCCCACTTGAGTTTGTACGATGATGGAGTATTCGCAGAGCTGCGGTGTTGCTTCTACTTGGGTTGAGCGGATCGAGAGAAATAGTTGTTGGATGAGGTTCGAGTCGCAGAGGACACAAGTGCGTAATGATGGTTTGAAGGGTTACTGCTTGTCAAGTGATGGGGTGCCGTGTTTTCGTGGGAAGGCTTGTATGCCGAGAGATTCGAAGTTAAGGCAAAAGATTCTTCAGATGCACATAGCAGCCCTACGCTATGCATCCCGGAGGTAGCAAAATGTATAGGGACCTCGAGAGAACAGCTTTGGTGGCCGGTCGAAAAAGGAGGTGACCGAGTTTGTAGTAAGTGTCCGACTTGTCGTTGTCAAGGTGAGCATCGCTTGTTTATCTGGGTTGCTTGACCAAAGAAGATTCCACAGTGGAAGTGGGAAAGAATAACTATGGATTTCGTTAGTGGATTACCGCTACACCGAGCAAGAAGGATTCATGCTGGTAATCAGGATCTACCGACTAAATCACCACTTTATTCCAAAGGAGGTGGATTACTCACCGCAGAGGTTGGCAAAGTCAGTATGTGTCGAGATAGTGAGATCAGCACGGGTGTTTGTGATCGATCATCTCGGATAGGGATCCGAGATTCACGCCAAGGTTCTCGAAGGCGTTACATCGTGCTCGGGTACACTGCTAGATTTCAAAGACAAAGATTTCATCCGCATGATCGACGGCAAATAAAATGGTTATACAGATCTTGGAGGACATGTTACGAGGTTGTATATTGGACTTCAGGGGTAGTTGGGAGGAGTATCTACCGTTAGCGGAATTCGCCTACAACAATAGTTACCAAGCGAGTATCGAGATGGCACCTTATGAGGCGTTGTACGGTAGGAAGTGTCGTTCACTGACTTGTTGGACAGAGTTAAGTGAACGTCGGTTGTTGGGACCAGAGTTGGTTGCTGAGACCGAAGACAAGGTTAAGTTGATTCAGGCTCGATTGAAGGAAGCTTCGGACCGGCAGAAGTCCTATGCTGATTTTAAGCGGAGAGATATTGAGTTTATCGTGGAGATCGAAGTTTTCTGAAGGTCTCACCGTGGAAGAAAGTATTAAGGTTCGGAAGAAAGGCAAGCTAAGTCCGAGGTTTATTGGGCGTATAAGGTACTAAGACGAGTGGGACCAGATTGCATATCACTCAAGTTGCCACCGAGCTAAGTCGATTCACGACGTGTTCCACGCTTCGATGCTTCTACGATATCGTTCCGATCCATCACATATGGTAACGAGAAGAGATCGAGGTAAATCCACATATGTCCATGGAAGAAGAGCCCATGCATGATTTTAGACCGGATGTGAAGGTTCCGTGCGGAAGTCCGTGCCTCTCGTTAAGGTTCTTTACGGAATCATGGCGTAGAAGCGACGTGGGAACCCAAGGATATGATGAGACAGCAATACCCGCAACTCTTCTGACCAGGTAATTTTGAGGTCGAAATTATTTTAAGGGGGTAGAACTGTAATATCCCGGGTTAAGGGTTATTTTATTTTTGGCAATTGTTGCATGTTTATGGCTTGCTATGTTGTTGTCTGTGTGATTTCGGGGCTTAGATGTAGGCTAGGAGTGTGCCTGAGTAGGTGGAAAAGTTTTTGTTTTTGGGCTTTAGGGGATAGGAGCTGAAGGAGATGGGGCTTATAATTAAATTAAGCTGAATTTGTAACACAAATGAAGAGCTAGCAAAGTGGCAAGGCATGCGCCACTTGGAGCATGTGTGTGTGGCGTCAATTGCAAGGGGGAGGTCTTGAGTTCAAGTCGCGAGAATCCCACCCCTTTTGTATCCATTTTGACGGCATGGAGGGAAAGAGTTGTGGGCAATTTGAACTCTACCATGGACTTGGTCAACACATTCAAACGGTGGATGGAGAGTAATTGTAGGAGGGAGACTTGGTCTTTGCCATTTGAATTGGTGGTGTGAGAGTAAATGGGGGAGATTTGGCTGGATTTGGTGAGAGTTTGGGGGGAAGGGGATGTGTGGCCGGTTGGTGTTTGGAGGGTGCCGAAATTGCCTTTGGCATGTGTGTTTTTCGGTCACAAATTCTTATTGGTTAGGCTGATTTTTAGTTTAGTCAAAAGCTTGCAAAGAAAACTCTCTTCACTTGCAAATAGCCTAAGCCGAATTTCACCCATTTTGTTGTTGCATTTTTTTGAAACCGAAACTAGCATTTTTTGTTTCTTTTCAACTTGAGCCGAAACTAGCTCCTTTGACTCACTTTTTCTGCTCGTATTCTCTTTTCTTGGAGCCGAAAACCCAAAGCATTGGTGTTGCCGAATTTGCTTGTTGCTTCCATCATTTTCTTTTGGTTTTTGTAGAAGCCGAATGCCTCTCTCATTCCCTTTCTTCTCTTGTTGCTTGTAAACCGAAACTAGCCTTCTTCTCTCCCCTTTTGACCGTAACACATTTCACCAAAAGCCTACATCCTCCATTCTCTTCTTCATCTAAACCGAAAGCTACCACAAGCATGCCCCTGCCGATTTTGGTCTTTAGTAGCCGAAAGCTCTTTCCTCTCCCACTTCCCTTCCTTTTGTTCGTTTGGTGTAAGCCGAAACTTCATTCTCCAAATACTTTTCTCCACTTCTTTCATTCAAAACCGAGAGCACCTACCTCTTGTGCACTCTTTCTTCCTTGTTTTTCTTTTTAAACTCTTCTTTTCGGGATCAAGGGAATTAGCCGAACCTTCCTTGGTATTGGCCGAATATTTGGTGGTGTTGGGTGCTTGGTTTCCAATCGATTGGTAGTGGGTAAGTGTTGGTCGAATGGCCTTTCTCCTTTCTCTGGTACCTTGCCGATTCTTAGTATGTTTTTTTGGCCGATTGTGCTATTTGTTGAAAGGTACTAATCTTTTGTAAACCAATTTTATAATAGGACATCCGGATCTAAGGAACGTTCTTAAGGAGTTTTCTCTCTCGTAAGCAAAGGTGAGTAGTGGTAAGAACGAAAAGTATTCGATTTCGTTTAGTTTTCTTTAAGACCGCTTGTTAAGAGATTAACCGCTTTTTATCGTGGTGTGCCGATTGTGTAAGGAGAAACCATTGTTGAAGCTTTGTCGAAAGAACTCTTGTTGGTTGGATTTTGTAGGAAACCAAATCCAGTTTAAGTTGTCAAGGTGGTCGAGGGTCTTAGACCGGTTCTTAGTATTAAAACCTCCGCTAATTCAGGTGTGTAAACCAACACACTATCTTAACTTAGTAATGTAATAACTTGTTGTGTAAATGAAACAAAGTGTGATTGATCGATTTGGTACCCATTGAGGTAGGGATACGGATTCGGTAAGTCCGCTCGATATGAGCTATGTGATGATATATGATATTATGATTATGGGTGCATGTTCATTGAGATGCCATATTAAGCATGTGAGCATGATAGCATGATTGCACGATTTTTTGCATCTAGTATGATATGTGATTGGGTAATATGAGAGGAGGGGAAATTTGATATCCGTGTCTTTGGGACACTTGTGTCTTTGGGACACCAGAGGTTTGGCACCTCCAAAGGGTTTGGTACCACAAACGATATTTTGTGACTTTGGGTCACGGAGGTTTGGCACCTCGGCGTCTCGTCCCAGTGGCTTAGTACCACAATGGGTTGGCCCCACGCTTGATTATATGGGATTGACGCCAATGATTTGGTATCACACGATGGGTTGGCCCCATCATCGATTTGTGACTACGGTCACCAAAGATTTGGTATCACATTGTGTCTTTGGGACACCGAGGTTTGGCACCTCATTGCGACTCGTCCCGTGGTTTGGAACCACCGTGGGTTAGCCCCACTTATGAGATATGGGATCGTCGCTAGTGATTTGGTATCACACGATGGGTTGGCCCCATCATTGGATTATTCGTGACTTGGTCACCAAAGGTTTGGTACCACAAGATGGATATCGTGACTTTGGGTCACCGTGGTTTGGCACCACCAAGGGTTTGGTACCACACGGGTAGAAAAGGCGATATGGTTGGTTAGGAACGGGTGCATGATTTGCATTATTCATTATGATATATGTGTTGGCATGTTATAATCGGGAGAGGAATTATGCACCTGAGTCTTGCGACTCACTCTCTCTCCTTTGACTTTTCAGTGACACTTAGACGTGGACATGGAGCCGGATGGACTCGAGGTGCTCATGCCATACTGAAATAAAGATTTGCTCGGACTTCTTTTATAAAATTTGGTACACTAGATGATTTATTTCTATTTTGTTATATTTGGGTTTGTAAATGGCCTCTTAAATTATGTTTTTGATAGGTTATGTTTAAGTAGATTTCCAATATCCTTTAACAAACTAATTAAGTGAAATGTGCTAAAACTTGGAAAGACAACGTTTTCAAAATTTCAAAAATGATGTTTTAAACTATACCATCGGGTATCATACTATAACTTGGGATAAAGTGAACTCAAATGGTTTTTTTTTCTAACTCAAATATGTTTTCTACTAAGTCAAAAAAAAAATGTTTTAGTAGCAATAAGAAATAACTTAAGCTTCAAAACGAAATAAACTAATTTTACCTACACATCGGATAAATTTTCAAAACTTTCTGGGTTTCCAAATACATCATCAGATTTTTAATCAAAACCTAATCGAGTTTTCCTCAAACACAAAATTTCGCTAAGCGTTTTCACCAAACTTCTAGACTTCAACCTAAACCACCCAAAACCTTTTCCCTGTAGCATACCAGATTCGGTCGTGGTGTATTGACCGAGTTTGGGGTGTTACAGTCTGACATTCTGAGCCGTATTTTGCTCGGCTAACAATGGGCACTCTCTGATAAAATGATCTGACGATCCATATTTAAAGCAGGACCGTTCACAGAATCTAAACTCCCAGAATGCCATTTACAACAATGCTTGTATTCAACCCGATTCTGCTGAACATTGCTAACACTGGCCATCGAAGTAGCCCGGGAACCCACTGGAGGTCGATCTCGTCTAGACATGTCTGAAGTAGCTTTATGTCGACCGAAGTCATCTTTGAATTGCTTAGATACAGAATGGAAGGTCTTACTCGATGATCTTTTATGGGTGTCTCTATCTTCTTTCAGCCTTTCTTTTCCCAAGCTCTTCAGCTTTGCAAGCTCGCTCAACAAGTACCACGAACTCTTTGATTTCAAGTATGCCAACTAGCAACTTTATGTCTTCATTCAGACCGTCTTCGAATCTTTTGCACATAATACTTCAGTTGATACACTCTCTCGGGCATATCGGCTCAATCTGACAAACTTTTGCTCATATTCAGTCACAGTCATGTGGCCCTGTTTCAGTTCTAGAAATTCTTTTCGTTTCTGATCGATGAATCTCTGACAGATATATTTCTTACGGAACTCGAACTGGAAGAAATCCCAAGTCACTTTTTCTTTCGGAACCACTAATACTAGTGTATTCCACCAGTGATATGCAGTGTCCCGTAATAAAGATATAGCACACTTCAGGCATTCATCTGGAGTACAGGATAGCTCATCAAGTTCCCAAATAGTGTTATCAAGCCACATGTCAGCTCGCTCTATGTCATCATCATCATTAGCTTTGAATTCTTCGGCCCCATATTTCCTGATTTTATCAACGGAAGGCCTACTAGATCTCATCAGATCTATCATCGGAGGTGCTGAAGGTATCGGAGTTAGATTATTCAGGGGTGGAGATTGTTGTACAGCCGAATTAGTCTGAACAAATTGGGTAAACCATTCATTCATCATCTGGTAGAAGGCTTGCTTAGCCTCCCCCTCATGGCTACCCGAGACAAGTCGAGAGTCTATCGGTGCTGACTCACGTGCGAGATCAGGCGCTACACTCTCTACATCATCCGCTATGGCTCTGTCAGGATCCAATTACTATATAAAACACAGTTTGAAATGTCAGAAGTCACCACACTATCGTATATATGATAAAGGCATCTATAGCTAGACTCACACGCTCTACGATAGTCCTAAAATCGACTAAAGCGTAAGCTCTGATACCAATCAAATGTAACACCCCTAACCCATATCAGTTGTCGGAATAGGGTTACGTGGCATTACTAGTTATATCACGACTTTTAATCAATCACTTAAGTCACATACAGCGTAATCAGTTCTTAACTATGTACTAGTCATGGCATTTAAATAAACATATATGAAATCACATGTACATTTCTCATACCAATATCAAATAAAACCAACATTCAATTGATCCAATGCACACTTAAATTTGTTAACATGCGCATAATTGAGCCACAAATATTTATACAACTTATTCATTACTATTGCATGCATACACATATTACCAATTTCAACTTTTATAATATTCAAGCATAAGACCGAATGCCATCAAGACCATATTCCCCTCATTTGGCTATCTCATAACAAATTCACATACAATGAATTTGATACACATGCACCTATGACTTTCAAAATCGAATTTGCCATTCACCATATCACATCCTATTTTAAATCACACGTAATCCATATTTAAAATTCAATTCCTAAACAAATCATTTACAAAGCTGAATAACCTTAACAATTTCTCTACTTTTAAACAACCTAAACCAACCGTTTCAAGAATACAACTATGAACATACTTTACAACATTTCGAATCATGACCTAATACATATAAAGATTAACCTAAATGCCAAAACACTTGAGTAATTTAATTCATACCTTAGCATTATAAACAAGCAATTATATAAAATGCATAATACACAAACTTAACGAAAAGAAACAAACCATAGTCGAATCATTGAAACCAAACACACCATTCACATAATCAAGGACAAATAAAATTGAACTTAAACAAAAAGATCAAGCCATTTTCGCATGGCCATTATATATATATATATATAAACAAAACATCATTCAAACATTAAGCTAAGCCATTTTCGCATGGCCATTATATATATATATATATATAAACAAAACATCATTCAAACATTAAGCTGGCCTATACATGCCTTTGATTCAAAAACTAGCTTGAAAGTACCAAAAAGAGATGATAGTGCGGTTGACTTCACTAATGATCCTCTGAGCCCGTAGCTTAACTAAAATCTATAAAACAGAACATTGACCATGAAGAGAGTAAGCTTACTAGCTTAGTAAGTCTTAAGCAACCACATTATTACATTTAATTATCCAAGCATTTAAAACAATCAATTCGTGACACTAAAATATATAACTTAACTTATAAATTCACCATAGCCGAATATCCAACCTCACTTAACCTATCAATTTTCATTTCTTTACCAAGGTACATCATTTATAAAATATATATATATAAGACACATAAACATTTATATCAATATATTTATACTAATATCTTAAACCACTTTATGCTTTCATATAACCAATTTCCTCATGGTATAGTTCATATATAATTTCCATCTACCAATTGTATATCACATTTCTTTCATCATTACATTTACTCATTAGCATCACATATATGTATGTATAACACATGAATATGAATAGCGCATACCTTGTGGCCAAATTAACAAACTCATTTTCAAATGCTTAGGCTTACTTGATCCATTTCATGACTTTATTAGTTCATATTCATAGCTTGGCATTTCAACTCACCGGTATAGAACCTGCTAGGCATTAGCCCGAATCTCACACACAGGCACTAGGCCTGCTAGACTCAAGGTCTGAAGTTTAAACACTGGCATTTAGCCTGCTAGGCAATAGGCCTGAAATAATTCACCGGCGCGAGGCCTGCTTGGCATAAAGCCCGATATAGATCACCGGCACTAGGCCTGCAAGGCTCGAAGCCCGATATAGATCACCAGTACTAGGCCTGCTAGGCTCGAAGCCCGATATAGATCACCAACATGAGGCCTGCTAGGCTCGAAGCCTGAATATCAACATAATTAACCATTTCATACACATTACCCAATACCAAAATCATCAACAACACATATATTTCATATATCAAAATCGAACATGCTTAATCATATTACATTAAACAAAATAACTTTAATCCAATAAATATACCATCACATTCAGAAATCTCATATATTCATGCTTAAAGTTTTCAAGTATTAACATTTATTAGATTCATAAATAATTCTTTGACATGTACTTTCTTAAAGACTTACCTTGACTATCGACGGACAATGTAGATCGGCTATTCAATAACCTTCGCCTTTCCCCGATCCAAATTCGTTTTCTTTGTTCTTGATCTAAACACATTAAGATTTAGCTCATCCAAGCACATTTCATCTCAATTTAGTCCCAAAACACATAGATAGGCAATTTATGATTTTACCCCTAATATCTCACACTATTACAATTTAGTCCTATTTGCACAAAATACAAATTAAGCAAAATTTCACAACACACTAGCTAAGCCGAATCTTCCATATGTTCATATGAGTCCCTACATTTCATTTATTTTGTATTTTAACCCCTCAAACATTCACTTTCTCAATTTAGCCCTATTTAGCTAAATTCATCAAAAATTCAAGAACAAAGTATGTTCATCAACTACTTATCTATTATTTAACATCATATAACATCGCAAAACTCAACATAGCATCAATGGCATTATGCACAAACATCATCAATTCATGAAATTGAGACATGGGTTTTAAAGCTTTCGAAGCAACGATTACAAAAACGTAGAAATTATCGAAAACCGATCAAAAACTCACCTTGAATCAAGTTGAAGAGTAGCCGAACCTTAAAACCTTTTTTCTTTTCTTTTTCTTTTCCTTTACATTTGACAAGAACAAGATGAACACTAATGGCTTTCATCTTTTTTTTATGTTTTATAATAACATATATTATGTTTTGCTAAATTACTTAATTAGCCTTTTAATAAAAATAAATCTAACATATTAACTAAGGGCATTTGTGACCTTAGTCGCCCACTACCCTTACAAATGGGCAATTTGCCCTCTAAGGCTTTCATATTAAAAAGTCATTACCAAATAGGCACTTTTCACTATAGTTTGCAACTTTTACATTTTACGCGATTAAATCTTTTTTCTAAATTAAACATACAAACGATTAAATTTTTTACAAAATTTTCACACACATTAATTCACATATAATAAGCACTGAAAATAATATTTAAAAAATTTTCAGACTCGGATTTGTGGTCCCGAAACCACCGTTTCAATTAGGGTCATGTGCCAATTAGGGGGTATACTGACTTGTATCACACGACCAGTCACACGCTCGTATGTGAAACCATGTGGAGCATATTTGTTTCAATTCAATTTCAATACCAGGGGACACACGGCCGTGTAACATGACCATGTGTCACACACAGTTGAGACACACGCCTGTGTCTTTGCCCGTGTGGACAAAAATAGGCCATTTGTAAGGCCAATTTGCTACCCCAACTTCAATGTACCTACACAATGCAAAATGGTACCATTTCCATACACAAAGGGCAGCCAAATCAATCCCTATTCATGCACAATTCATGCTATACAAATACAACCATTTCACTATACCAAATACAATTCAAAATAATATCAAACAATATGGTTCATTTACCATAATTCACATAACCATTTTAATTTCCATAATGTCTTAGTTACAACCATTCCAAAAAAATCCATCTCACAAGGCATTATAAACATCTTACAAAAGTCATTAACAACCATTTCTAATAACCAAACACACAACCATATTAACATCATTTACAAGCCAAATCTCATGGCTATGATCAACACCAAAATACCACATCTAGCCTATACATGTCATATGTCATAAATGTATATTTCAAAAGTACCAACTTAGATGTTTGATAGTGCGATGATGTTCCCGACGACTCCCAGATCTGAGTTAGCCTTGATTCACTATAAAACATAGAAAAATAACACGAAGTAAGCTTCATAGCTTAGTAAGCTCATATGTGAAAAATAAGAAACTATCACTTCATTCATCATTCAAATAATAGAAAATGATATATAACAACTCTATTAAATCTCAAAGCTATCAAATGGTTACTCACATAACTTACAAATGAACTCATCAATTCCATAATTTTTAATATTCAATTCATTACCGTACGTACTTGTAGCATCTCATATCAATCTCATACCCAATCACATCTTTCATTTACCCATTGAACTATTTGGAATAGAAGTCGGGTATTCAAGGATCTCAATCGATAAGTACCTATACCATGGCCCAAAGCCAAATCAAGGTAACTTATTCTCGGAGTACCTGTACCATGGCCTTTGCCAAATCAAGGTAACTCATCTACGAAATACCTATACCACGGCCCGAAGCCAAATCAAGGTATAACTCACACCCGAAGTACCGGTATCGTGGCCCAAAGCCCACACTATAACCTAATGACATGTCACTAGCATCCTAAACTATTCCTAAGGTTCAACCGGGATTTCAAGCTTGTCGAATCATTGTCGAACGCATCCATAGAGTCGTATTCATAATTCAAACATTATAAGTAATCTCGTAATCACAGTTTATGCAATATCAAAGCATTAAACATACATTTATAATGAAATTACCACATACGAACTTACCTCGCATTCGTAATTGACGGGTAGAGTCGACTACTCGATAACCTTATTTTTCCCTCGATCTAAATCTGAATTCTTTCTTTCTTTTTCTATATGAATTCAAAATTAACTTATTTATTCAACCATTCATTCAATTTAGTCCAAAACATACATTTAGGCCTATTTACACATTAGCCCCTAAACTTTTACAATTTTAAGAATTTAGTCCCTATTTCACAAATACACCCAATTCAACAAAACCCATGCTTGGTCGAATTACATATAGGTCCATAGCAACCCAAAACATTCATTTATTTCACATTTCAACCACTCAATTTGCATATTTCACAATTTAATCCCTATTATGCATTTTCATCAAAAATCACTTAACAAAACATGTAAAATTATCATCAAGCTTTCATATTTCACCCTTAAACATCAAAGAACTCATAGATTCGATAATACAAAACTCTCAAAATCTTTAACAATTTCGAAATTAAAGGTGCGCGCTAGCTAGATTGAGATGCAACGATTACAAAAACATAGAAATCATCAAAAATGGGACAAAAATTCACTTACAATAGAGCTAGGAGATGACCGAAACTTTCAAGCCCTAAAACTGGCTTCTCCTCTCTTCAATTTTCAGCTATGGTGAAGATGGTAACCTTAAAATTTATGTTTGTTTTATTTAATAGACCTTAATTAATCAAATTACCTATTTAACCTTAATGAATAAGCATAGAAATTTATAATGCATGTCCATTAATGTCCATTAACACTACCAATGGTCTAATATCATCATAAGTACTTTTAATTTAATTAATCATAGCAATTAAATAACTTTAACAAGTAGAATGCAACTTTTGCATTTTACGCAATTTAGTCCTTTTTATCAAATTAACCAACCAATCGATAAAATTAGCTCACGAAATTTTCACACATATCAAATAACATGCTGCAAATACCGAGAATAATATAAAAATAATTTTTCAACATTAGATTTGTGGTTCTGAAACCACTGTTCTGATTTAGCTAAAGCCGGGTTGTTACAATTGTACTCATGAATACTATGGTAGGCCTTAGTAAATGAAGAAATAAGGAAGGTGAGAGAAGTGGATATAAGGTAGTGTACTACATGTATACTTGGGGGAGTTTCGAGGACAATATAATGTGCCAAACTACTTTCGTGCTTAACCATTTTGTCTAGTCTATTCTTTGAAATTCAAACCAACCTAAGTCGCAGAACGTTACAAGAAAGTGCAATGTGACTTAGGTAGTATCTAATAATGATGGCATTGTGCCAAGTTTTGATATTTTTAACACTTATATTCACTTGAACATAATTGTATATTTATATATTTCTTTTGATGGAAACCTATACTTGATATTCTTTATTTGTTTGCTTTGTAATTTAGTGAACTAACTCGTCTAATTTTAGTAATTGTGAGTCAATTATGTATCATGCTAGAGTTATATTTTTATTTACATTATCTTGCTAATATATTTCTATCCAATTTCTTATATCAAGCTAGCTCAAGTACATTTTATTTTCTTGCATGTTTCTTTCACATATTTAGTTAAGTTAGTTTTTGGTTTTTCTTTTGTTTTTGTTTTGTTTGCTTGAGGGCAAGCAAAGACTTAAATATGGGGGTATTTGACCTGACATCAAATGTAGTAGTAATTTTGGTATATTCTTGCACTTAAGGAACTTGTTTTCTAGCCATTTTAGTATTTAATATTCCATTTTCGGTATTGAGTAGTTTAGTATTAAAAGTTAATAAAATAAGTGTTTTTACACAATTTGTAAGTGTTTGTGACCTATTAAGTCAACATGGGCCTTAGGTAGTTCTAATTTGTGTAATTGAGTGTGTAGGATGTTGAATTATATAGGCCCAATGGACGTAAGAACTTGGGACGAATGATACACGAGCTTCCCGAGCCGTGAAAGCACGAGACAAATCCAAACAAGGTACAAATCACTTGTTGTGTGACCTGACGTCAAATGTAGTAGTAATTTCAATCTACATTCGCACTTAAAGAGTTTGCTTTCTAGCCAATTTAGTATTGTATGTTACATTTTTGGTATTTAGTAGTTGGTAGTAAAAGTTAATCCAAATAAGCGTTTTTAACTCATTTTTTGAGTTTTGTGACCTATTAGGCCAACACGGGCGTTAGGTAGTGCTAATTTGTGTAATTGAGTGTGTATGATGATTATTTATAGCCCCAATTGATGTAGATCAAGGGACGAGTGATGCACAAGCTTCCTGAGCCATCAAAGCATGAAACGGAACCAAGGAGGCACAATTTTCAAGTAGAGTCGCGCCATTGACCTTGTATTTCAAGGTTATTCATGTAACACCCCTAACCCATATCCGTCGCCAAATTAGGGTTATGGAGTATTACCAAACAAACGTGACATTTACACATACATTTTATACATTATCATAAACACAATATAAAGCAATCATTCACTTACATATCATCCCTAAATCGAGCCTTCGAGGCCCTAAAAATACTTTAGAAATAATTTGGGACTAATTTGAAATCATTTGGAAAGTTTATGAAAATTTCACAAAATTTTAGAAACAAAGATCACACGGCCATGTGGCCAGGCCGTATGCCTCACATAGCTGAGAAACACGCCTGTGTCTTAGGCCATGTAACCTTCAAACTAGGGACACAGGGTAGTGTCCCAACCCATGTCCTTACTTGTATAACTTTCTGAGTAAGGTCACACGATCGTATCACACGCCTCTATGTCAAGACGTGTAACACTCGAAATAGCCCCACACTCCCATGTACTAGGCCATGTTCTAGGCCATGTAACTAACTGACTTGCAAGGAAAGGAACCTATAAGGGACACATGGCCATGTCGCCAGGCTGTGTGTCACACACGGCTGAGTCACACACCTGTGTCTCAGGCCGTGTGGACATAAATTTGCCCAAAATCAAGCCATTTCCATCACCAAACCATACACACACCTAAAAGCCTTTTGTACACATAATCAAGACATCAAAACTTGATCAAAACTTACATGTAATGACCAACTCAATAATCCAAAATCAATCAACCAATATGCCATACAAGGCACCTCAAATACATTCATCCATAACTTAGCTAAACATGTAAATGTTACCACATTCCAATCATCAACATCTAGCTCAATAAATTCCCAAAACATGCCATAACTTATCCATAATCAAACCAGCTAAACACATACCATTTGAGCCTTTCAAACATGCAACAACATAGCCACAATGACATAAACTAGCAAGGCATCATGTACCAAACCAAACAACTTATACATACCAAATCTTCATCTAAACATCATTATAAGTCCACCTATACATGCCATTATAACCTTGGCCAAAACATCAAAAACTACCGGTATTAATGCTAGATACTGTGATAGGTCCCCGACGAGCTTCCAAATCAATCGAGCTTCCGATAATCTATAAAACATAGAAAGGAAGTCGTAGAACATGAAACATAACTTACACTTTCATCTATATAACATTAAGAATAAGCATAATAATAATCCAACCACAAGCTTGGTACAAGTCTATGTATCATCATCAATACACAAGATAGTGCATTTGCACATAATTCACTTAAATTAAACATATGACAATTCATTTCCATATGAACATACATCATTTGATTTATTCATCATTTTCATGAGCATGTGCATAGTTACTTTTGGAAACTTACCATTTTAATCCCTTTTATTGCCCGTTGAACCAACTAGAATATCATCGGATACTCGGGATAGTTTACACGAAGTGTGCTTAAACATATAACCGTAACATTTCCTTTACATCATTGCTCACACGAGCTGTAAAATGGGCCTGCTCATGCGATCTGTGGTTCGAAATGTGGGCTACACAATGCTGCTCACATGAGTTGTGGAGTATCCGCAACAAATGCAGGACCTCAACCATCGGTAGGACATTCAAGACCAGCACCCGAAACATAAAATCCATAATGACATGTCATTTGTTTCCTACGAATTCCTAAGATTCAACCGGGACTCGATAATCGTCATGGCATTTCTTTGGATATACATTGATTAATAGCATTATAAATACATAATAACACACAATTGAATAACATGAATATAGTAATCTGTACATATGAACTTACCTCGACAGCTAGGGCATAGAAACGAAATCGACTAATCCAAGGCTTTAGCTTTTCCCCGACTAGATCCGTACATGATCTATCTTCATCTAAATAGATAAATTTAATTCATTTAATATCCATAGCATTCAATTTAGTCCACATTTTATTTTGTAAAATTACTATTTTACCCCTAACATTTTAACTTTTCACATTTTAGTCCTTAAGTTCATAAATTGAAATTTAAACATTTTAATCCTTTTCTCAAGCTAACTGAATTCTCTATGGACTTAAATCAATCCATACAAACTATCATTTCATAAATCTAGCATGAGACCAATTTTACAAACAAGTCCCTAAATTTCATTTCCATCAAAAATCACTTTACAAAACTTGTTTATTTATCAACAATGACTCATAATATTTCATTAAACATCAAGAATCAAATAATAGCATTCACAGAATAACCCTAAATCTTTAACAATTTTACAAATTGATCCCCGAGCTAGCTAGATTAAACTAAAATGATCCCGAGAACATAAAAATCATTAAAAATGGGCTTGAAAAACCTACCATGCATGAAGAATTGCCATAGCCAAAACCTCCCTTCTTTTAACAATGAAAATTTGGTTCTTTTAGGGTTAGGAATAAAGAAGATGATGGTTTATTAATTCATCTTATTTTAACACTTTTTACTTAATTTAACTAATTACAAATTTAACCTTTTTATTTCGTTAAAACTACCACAAAACGTTTCCAATAACATCCACTAATACCTTAAGTCCATTTGGCTTCCTTTCCATAGCTTTTTATCCCCTTTAACTAATAGAACTCTTCTTTTACACTTTTTACGATTTAGTCATTTTCACTTAATTAATAATGCAAACATCAAAATTTCTTAATGAAATTTTAATACAACCTTACTAGCATCCTATAGACATTAAAATAATAATAAAATAAAAAATTACTCATCAGATTTGTAATCCCAAAACCACTATTCTAATTTCACTAAAAAGCGGTTGTTATAATTCAAGGTTATTTTCATCCGCACAATCAACTTTATACGAAGACCTAAGACGTGCCGAAGACCTAATTTGGGCTGCCAACACTCCTATAAATAAGATCTTAGGGGTTTGATGTAACTAAGTCTTCTTGAACGCATCCAAAAACCCTAGTAGTTTAGGAGTAAGATTATATTTAGCTTTCATTCATTTTTCATAAACTCTTTATTCTTTCCCCTTGAAATTGAATTTGATCCAATAGTGCTTCTATTTAATCGAAGTATTTAAGTTTAATTGCCTTCACAAGTGACGATATTTGTTATTTTAATCGAAAGATTATCTACTCCATCCTTTCTTTGACATCAAATCTAGGATTATTCTAATCTCATTTCTCTTCCAATTTATTCGTGTTGATTACATATTTATTTCAATTGAGCTAGAGATTATGAATAACATGAGTGGCTAAATCCCTTAGGGGAGATTAACAAGCGGATGGGGACATGATTAATGGAAGATTTAGGGTTTATCAGTAGGATTAGTTAGTTTAAATTACGCGTTCATATACCCTAGGCTTGACAAGCCTAGGAAGTAATCGTAGGCTAAACGAGGTCGAGAGATAAGTTTTGTGGAGTAAATCATAGTTTATCCTAGTTGAGAAAGTGAGGTTAGGAGATAAGCGAGTATCAACCAATTAATTAATCAGTTAGAGACCAGAAAGTAATACTTGGTTAATTGATAGCTAATCCACCATAAAACCATAATTCAAAGTTAGTTAAAACCCTGAAGTGAGTTAACCTTCTTGTTTGG
The DNA here is from genome assembly GCA_025506655.1 of Gossypium rotundifolium. Lineage (NCBI taxonomy): Eukaryota > Viridiplantae > Streptophyta > Magnoliopsida > Malvales > Malvaceae > Gossypium > Gossypium rotundifolium. Next base: position 94,511,961 of record CP106732.1, on the reverse strand, counting down.
TTTTATCAATTTAGTTGTTTGTTTATTTTTTATTTATTTAATTTCTCATGTTCATCTATTTTATGGTTTGTCGTAATATGGGATTTAATTATTACTATTTAGACTTATTATTGTAAAGATATTTTCATTAGATTTATTCCATCGTCCCTTGGGTACGATCCTCAGATTACATGATAGATTGTTTGAACAACCTGTTTTTGAAATTGTCAGATTACATGATGTGCTAGCTTCTGTTATTTCTGATAGAGATCTATAGTTCATATTCCAACTTTGAAATAAGTTACAAGAAACTCTGAGTATATGGCTACATTTACCGTGTTTCATTTTCAGAAAGATGATCAATCTGAACATATGATTCAGATTTTGGAAGATATGCTTCAATGTTATGTACTTGAATTTGAAGGTAACTGAGAAAAGTATTTGTCTTGGGTTGAATTTATTTATTATATCAGTTAACAATCAAGTAAAAAATTATACTGTACAAGGTTTTATATGGTCACAAAAGTAAAACTCTGATGTCTTGGACGGAGTTCAGTGAGAAAGGATACATGTAGTAGGTCTGATTCTTTGAAACCGAAGAAATATGAAAATGATCTGAGACAGTTTAAAAGCAGCATTTGATCGTCAGAAATCCAATACGAATCTAAAATGAAAAGAAATGGAGTTTCAGATTGGCAACAAAATATTTATGAAAGTTTCGCCATGGAAGGACGTTCCCCGGTTTGGCCATAAAGGCAAATCAGGCCCATGGTCTATCGGGTCATATAAGATTATGGAAAAGGATTAGACCTGTTGTGTATTGATTGGTATTATTTCAGAGATCTACAGAATTCACAACGTTTTTATGAGTATATGTGTTATGATAGTACCGATCAGTCCCATCATCTGTTATTGCTTTTATAAATGTTAAATTCAACCTGACACGACTTACAGTGAGAGATTGATTGAAATTATGGCACTTGTAGAGAAAAATTGAGAAATAAAAATGTAGCTTTAATAAAAGTTATCTGACAATGACATGAAATAGAGGAAGCTACCTAGGAACTGGAGGAAACTATGGGAAAGAGTAATGCCTGAATCTCTTTACTGGTAAAATTTTCGAGAACGAAAATTCCTTAAAGGGGAAGAGTTGTAAAAGCCCAAATTTCAGTGAAATCGAAATAGTGGCATAACATCCCTAACCCGTAACTGTCGCTAAATTAAATTAGGGTTAAAAGCATTACCGGACAGATCAAAACTTATTCAGACATTTCAATAATTCAATTTCTCAATCACAATCAAGTGTCCCTTTTATAAGTCAATGAGACCTTAATCATGCTTTAGAATAGGGTCGTAACTAAACCGGACACATACTAAAATTTTTGGAAATTTAAAACTTCTCTAAGTTACAGAGGTCACACGCCCGTGTGGGCAGGCCGTCTGCCTCCCATGGCTACTAGACACACCCATGTGTCCTGGTCGTGCCAAATCAGAGCATTTATACTAACTTTTCTACACGGCTACCAGACACGCCCATGTGTCTTGGCCGTGAAACATTAGGCTAGCTATTGACTTACTCACACGGCTACTAGGCACGCCCGTATGCCATGGTCGTGTGCACTTAGGATAGCTACTGACTTATATCCACGGCCACTAGGCACGGTCATGTGCCACGGCCGTGTAGAGAAAACAAACCACTTGCAAGGCCAAAATGCCACCACACAAGGGTCAAACCTACAAGCAAAATTACCAATTCATTTTATGCACACTTGACATCCAAAAACAAGTTAGACAATCAACATATCTTCATATACAAACTCATTTCCAATCATACCACTTTGCCCAAATATACATACTCATAATGCATTCATATGCTTACCATAGCCTTGGCAATTCCATTAGCTATCAAGCCATACCAAACATTCATCATGTATCATATTTACTCAAACATAATACCAATATTTATCTAGCCACATCTCATGACTAATTTTACACATCTCAAACATAACTCAAGTGACTAGTCTATACATGCCATATCTAGCTATATACACATTTCAAAAGTACCAAAATGAGTTTAAGTAATGTGATGGTGATCCTCGACAATCCCCGAGCCTTCAGTAGCTTTGACGATCTATAAGAAAATGCAAACACACAAAGAGTAAGCTTTCTAAAGCTTAGTAAGCCATATACAAATAAACTTAGCATAAAATGCACATAACCATATTGATACAATGACATTAATGGTTCTCATAGCTAATTCATCACATGTATTTCTTTGGCTCATTTGCTTAGCCATATCTTACCACATTCTTCAACTCAAATGTCACATATACACATAGCTCTTTTAAACATCTCTTCACATATCATTCTATCATTTCATTTCACATATCCATCTTAGTAAGTTCATGTAGATACTTACCTTTCATACACACTCAGTGTACATAACAAGCGTACCTGAAACGAAAATACCAATCACATAGTCATCCATATCTCGTATTTCTCCGTTGAACCATTTGAAATCTAATAGGATACTCAGACTGCTCAAAATAGTCGTACAATGCCAACGTCCCATACGTGGTTTTACATGTAATCAAATATTAATGCCACTGCCCCAGAGCGTCTTACACGAATCAATACGATGCTAATGTCCCGGACATGGTCTTACACGTAAATCTCATATCGATGCCAACGTCCCAAACGTGGTCTTACACGAAATCTCGAATCAATCCCAATGTCCTAGACGTGGTCTTACATGATATCACATAACAGACACCTATGTCATGACATAGACTATCCTATCTATTCCTAGGTTTAAACAGGACTTCGCGGACATTGTCACTATGTCGATTCTATCTCAGAATTCATGTATACATCATCTTATATACATTCATCATTATCAATAATCATAAGAACATACATAATTCAATACAAATACATTTATTTGTATACTGACTTACCTCGGATTCGGATATTTGTTCGGACTCGGTTATTTGACTACTTTCGCTTTCCGGCGATCTAAGTCTATTTTCTTCGGTTCTTGATCTATACATATTCAAATTTAACCCTTTTATTCACTAATTCATCCAATTCAATTCAAGAGCACACATTTAGGACTATTTGCAACCTAGCCCTCACATTTGCACATTTTATCAATTTAGTCCATTTTCACAAAACATCAAATATACAAAATCACCATATATTCATGATTAGCCAAATGCCCATGTATCTCATACAAGTCCAAACACTTCATCAAATTCATAATTTAATCCCTCAAATAATCATTTTTCACAATTTAGACTTAATTAGCTAAATTCATCAAAAATTCAAGAACAAAACATGTTCATTAAACACATATCTTTCATTTAACACCTAAACTCATCACAAAACTCACCATTTCATAATTGGCATATCTGATAAACATCATCAATTCTTCAAATTACAACATGGGCTTGATAGTAGACTAAGCAACAATCTCAAAACATAAAAATCATCAAAAATCGAGTCAAAATCTTACCTTAATTTAGGTAATCAATGACCGAACCCTAGCTTGTTTATTTTTTCTTCTTCTTTTCCAAATTTTCGGTAAAAGATGATAACTCTCATCTTTCTTATGTTTGTTTTATTTAATAAACATATTAATGCCAATTTACAACATTAACCTTCATATAAAACATACATAACTCATAAAGTTAATGGCATAACCATCCAAAATCTTCCACTATCCTTATTAATGGCATAATTGCCTCTCAAGGCCTTCTCATTCAAAAACCACATCAAATAAGTGTCTTTTCATAAAGCATGCAAATTTTGCCTTCAATGCAATTTAATCGTTTTATCAAATTAAACACATAAATGATCAAATTTTTATACGAGGCTTTCACACATGATTAGTCACATATCAAAGGCACAGAAAATAATATTAAAATATTTTACTGACTCAGATTTGTGGTCCCGAAACCACTATTCTAACTAGGGTCTAAACCAGACTGTTATAATTCTCCCCCTTAGGGATTTTCATCCCCAAAAATCTTACCGTTAAATAGATTCGGATACTGCTGTCTCATCGAATCTTCAGGCTCCCACATAGCCTCTTCCAATTCGTGTCAATGCCACATCACTTTCACTAATGAAATTTTCTTATTTCTCAACTCTTTCACTTCACGAGCTAAAATACAGATTAGTTCTTCCTCGTATGTCATATCAGATCAGATTTCAATCTCAGACGGGGTTATTACATGTGACAGATCAGATCGTTATCTACGGAGCATCGATACATGAAATACATTATGAATCTTTTCTAGCTCAGGTGGCAATAACAATTTGTATGCAACTGGCCCAACCCGCTTGATAATTTCATAAGGTCCGATGAACCTCGGACTTAACTTGCCTTTATGTCCGAATCGAGTACTTTCTTCCACGGAGACACTTTTGAAAACACTTTGTCTCCGATTTAAAATTCAATCTCTTTTCGTTTTAAGTCTGCATAAGACTTCTGATGATCATATGTTGCTTTCAGACTATCACAGGTTACTTTTACTTTCTGTTCAATATCTTTTATCAAATCAACCCCATATAGCTTATTTTCACTGAGCTTAGTCCAATACAGAGTTGTACGACATTTGTGTCCATACAAAGCTTCATAAGGTGCCATTTTAATGCTCGACTAAAAACTATTATTGTACGCAAATTCAATCAATGGAAAATATTGTTCCCACGAACCATTAAACTCAAGGACGCAACATCTCAAATGTCCTCGAGAATCTATATAATCCGTTCAGACTGACCATCTGTTTGCATATGAAAAGCTATACTGAAATGTAATTTCATGCCTAAATCTTCTTGCAATTTCTTCCAAAATCGTGAAGTAAACCTCGAATCTCTATCTGACACAATGGATAGTGGCACCCCGTGCAATCTCATAATCTCAAAAATATAAAGCTTAACTAATCTATCAAGTGAATAATCATATCTCACCGGAATAAGATGAGTAAATTTTGTCAATCGATCAACTACGACCCAAATAGCATCTTTCTTTCTCAGAGTCAGAGACAATCCCAAAACAAAATCCATTGTCACTCTATCCCATTTCCACTCGAAAATCAGAATCGATTGTAGCAATCCAAACGGAACCTGATGTTCAGCCTTAACTTGCTAACAGATTAAACATTTCGACAAAAAGTCAAAGATATCTCGTTTCATACCATACCACCAATAGTGTTCCTTCAGATCATGATACATCTTCGTACTACCCGGATAAACAGATAGTCGACTGTTATGTGCTTCATTCAAAATCAACTGAATCAACCCTGGGTTTCTCAGAAAGCATAATCGATCTCAGAATTTCAAGTAATCGTCAACATCAACTTGAAATTCAGAATCAGAGTTCGAATCACACTGAGTTTGTTTCGCTATTATTTCATTATCAACTTTCTAAGCATCACATATCTGCTATAAAAACAACGGTTTTGCTTTCAATTCAGCTATCACTGAACTATCATCAGACAAATCTAATTGAGCATTCAAGGCACATAGTGCAAACAATGATTTCCTACTCAATGCATCAGCAATGACATTTTCTTTACCCGGATGATAATCAATTAACAGTTACTAATCTTTCATTAGCTCTAACCGTCTTCTCTGATGTAGATTCAAATCTTTTTAAGTCATCAGGTATTTCAAACTTTTATGATCCGAAAACAAATGACATTTCTCTCCGAAAAGATAATGTCGCCAAATCTTTAATGCGAATACAATCTCAGCTAACTCAAGATCATGTGTCGGATAATTCTTTTCAAGCGGTTCAGTTGTCTCGAAGCATAAGCTATTACTTTGCCTTCTTGCATAAAAACAAATCCCAGACCATTTAACGAAGCATCACTGTATATTACAAATTCTTTACCTGATTCTGGCTATACTAAAACTGTATATTACAAATTCTTTACCTGATTCTGGCTATACTACCTCCCGGATGCATACCATATGGACTGCTATGCGCCTCCTGAAGAATCTTCTGCCTTAACTCCATATCTTTAGGCATTCAAACTTTCCCCTGAAAATATAGCACTCCATCGCCGCTCAAGCTATACCCCTTCCAATCCACCATTCTGCACTTGCAAACATCGAGCGTTTAAGACTTCATCCACCAATTGCTTTTCCTTAACCTGGTTTACCCATGTTAGCTTCACTTGCAGTTCTACTAACAGACTTCCGTCATCATACAGACTAAGGTGGGCAAACAAGGCTCTTAAATCTGCCACAACCTTGCGGCTCAAGGCATCAGCTACCACGTTAGCCTTACCCGGATGGTACTCAATCGAGCAGTCATAATCCTTCAACAACTTGATCCACCTCATTGACCTTAAGCTGGTGATACCCCAACCTCAAATCTATCTTAGAAAAGACAAAGGCACCTCTAAGCTGATCGAATAGGTCATCTATCCTCGGCAGCAGATACTTGTTCTTGATTGTCAGCTTATTCAACTGACGGTAATCAATACACATTCGCATTGATCCGTCCTTCTTCTTAACAAAAAGCTCAGGCGCTCCCCAAGGCGATACACTCGGCCGAATGAAACCCCGATCCAACAATTCTTGAATTTGCTCTTTCAGTTCCACTAACTCCTTTGGCGCCATTCTATATGGGGCAATAGAAACTGGCATTGTTCCTGGTAGAAGGTCTATACCAAACTCCACTTTGCAATCTGGAGGCAAACTCGAAAGCTCTTCTAGAAAGACATCGGTAAATTCTTTCACCGTTTGGACATTCCCCACAGTTGATCCCTTAACCTCCAAGGCACAAACATAAGCCACAAACTCCTTACATCCCTTCCTTACCATTTTCTCCGCCTTCAAAGCAAACACCACACTAGATAGGTAGTACCTTCTCTCACCTATCATCACCACCTCTTCACCATGTGCTTAGCTGCACAGTCCAAACCTGCTTGATACTTTACCAACCAATCCATCTCTAAGATCAGATCGAGCTCCCTGAATGGTAGCCCACCAAATCAGCCCAAAACACTACCCTTTGAAGTTCTAGGGGTACATCCTTATATAGTTTGTTTACTACCACAGAGTGTCCTAGAGGGCTAACTACCGTCATCTCCCTAGAAGAAGTCTCATAGGATAAGTTCAAAGTTCCCACTATACTACTAGCAACATAAGAGTGCGTCAAACCAATATCAATCAAAGTAGTATAAGGCAACCCAAAAATTAAAAACGTACAGGTTATGACGTCTGGTGCGTCGCCCTCCTCTTGATGCCTCGCTGCATAGACCAACCCAGGCTGTCTTGCATTAGCATTTTAGGACTTCTACCCGATGCTCCACAGCCTCGCCCGTTACCATTACCACCCCTGACAGCACCTCGACCCCTCTACAGTTGCTGACCATCTCTCCTGAATTGTGTACGTCCTTGACCCTCAGCCTGTGTCCTAGTTGGCCTCCACAGACAATCCCTTATTCGGTGATCCATTGACCCACACTCGAAGCACCCTCTATTACCTGTCCGACACTCCCTCGAATGAGACTTCCCACATCGGGCACACCGTGGTGGCCACTAAGTAGCAGCAGTAGGCCTCTCAGCTTGATTCGGTACCAAATCTAGCCCTTTTTTGAGAACTCCCAGCGGACCCTGATGGCCCAAAACTCCTTTTATCCCTATTCCTATTCTGATTCTGTTTCTCGGTTTGCATCACCTCCTCAGCAATCTTGGCCTTTTCTACAAGAACGGTAAATTCCCTCTCTCGCTGCGGAGCAATCAACACCCGCAGCTAATCCCTTAGCCCGTCCTCAAACCTAACACAGCGCTCATGCTCCATAGCTACGATACCTCGAGCATACCTACTTAACCGCAAGAACTCTGCCTCGTATTTAGATACCGACTTACTTTCTTGAACCAAATTCAAAAATGCCTTACGTTGCACATCTACATAACTAGACCCAACGTACTTCCTCTGGTAAGCTGCCTTAAAGAAATCCCAAGTGATATCTTCGGCCATCGCACCTTCCCTAACCGTGAGCCACCACTGGTAAGACTCATCCCGGAGAAGAGATACTATCCCTTTCAACTTCTCCTCAGTCGTGAAATCCAGGTCATCCATTATGCGCTCTGTCACCTCTAACCAGTACTCAGCCATGTTGGGAGCCACACCTGAAACTCCCTTAAATACCTCTGCTCCATTAGCTCAGAGTCGTTTAGACACAGATTTTGAGCCCCATACCTCGCTGCTCCAAAGAACTCTCTCCAAGACCCGTAGCATTGCCTGCAACATCGCGTCATCACCACCCGTTTGCTCCTGAAACTCAGCGCCCATAACTGGCGGCGCTGGTACCTCATTCTCTGACTCATAACCAGACCCTATTGGTTCCGACACCGTCATCCTACCCCTACCACGACCACGCACATTACGCTCACGTCCTCGAGTGCTCATGACTAGCGTTCACGATTTATCTATTTAGAAATTTTTATGGATTAATAATTCTTTATTCCACTGATTAACAACGAACAGTCTTATAGAAAGAAGTTTTAACAGCGGTTCTTTCGGATTCAAACTATGTCTACATAGTTCAGTTCTCAAGTCTATATTTCCTAACTCTAAAATTCACATTCAATCAACATCCAGCAGAGCACTAATACATGCATCCAACACACAAGTACATCCCTGAATTCACATTCATCACCTAGGGGTATTTTCGTTATTTTACTACCCAGGGGTATTTTCGTAATTTCAACCTACAGGGGTATTTTTGAAATTTTCCAAAATAAGGTATCTTGGTGATTTTCAAAATAGGGGTATTTCAGTGATTTTGTAAACTAGGGGTATTTCGGTAATTTTGCAAACTTTGGTAACTTTCGTAAATTAGGGGTAATTCAGTAATTTCTCAAACAAGGGTACTTTGGTAATTTTCAAACAAGGGTATGTTGGTCATTTTACAAAATCAAGGGTATTTCGATAAAATTTCTCAACCTAGGGCAATGTGGATAATTTACAAAATCAGGGTCATATAAGTAATTTTACAAAGATAGGTACTAGTCCTTTCGGGTTTTAGTTATAAAGTTTAGGCGTCAACAAGTCTTCGAGGCTAAGGTGAACAGTCACAACGCACCAGGTAGGATCCCAGATAAGAGGAGGTGAGTCACTAGGACCGCTTAAATACCAAGCTCTTCCTGAATCCAATCCTAGACATGTGTATGCCTGTTATCACACCCTAGTCCTTCTGACTTGTTCACTGACATGTTTAATTAGGGAAGTTAAGTTTTATGGAATTTAAGAGTTTATGTAACTAAGCCTAAGGTCTATAAGCCCTAGCATACCTATCTACGTCCCTATAAAACCCATTAACCCATCATATATATATATATATATCACATCAAAGGTTAGGATACTTACCTGGGTGGATCGGTTGCAAAGACTCAGGTGCCATGCTTTCCGAGACATGCATCTCTCTAAAAATTATTTTACAAACCCTTCATTGAAACATTTTGGGCCTTATACCCACAACCGAGCTTTTGAACCGGGCTCTGATATCAAAAATGTAACACCCCAAACCCAGTTAAAATGCTACAACTGAATCTGGCTTGTCACTGGGAAGAAAACATTTTGGAAACCATTTTGTCAACTTGATTTGAGAAGAAACACTTTTGTAAAACTAAAAGAAACGAATTTGGATCGAGTGAATTGTTAAACATTTTGAAACTTAACTTAGAAGAAATAGAGTTGCCTTGTTGTTGTCCCTCGTTTGTTATTTATCCGGTGTACAACTTCAAAAAATCAAAGATTTTACTCAAGTATTGAAAACGTCCATGTCGTAATTTAACAGGCATGCTCTTAACGTTTAACAGAAATTTAAAGAAAACTAAAACGAACAAATAATCCGAAAGTAAAAATCTAAGTGGCCTTATTACAAAGCTGAAACCTCAAACTTAAAGTAAATAAAAACTAAATCCAAAATAAACATTTAAATGAAAACAAATATTGAGCATGGCCACCACGACTCCACCCCGGCTCCAAATCCACGATCTAAGCATTATCTATAAAAAGTAATGAAAGGGGTGAGTCACCGAGACTCAGTGTGTAATTCTCCATCCCAAAAGACGTTAAGCTCTTACACAGGTTCATATGGAAATATGCATGTCATGCAACCCATCCAACCTAGATATCCATCCAAGTCTCTCAATTCTACCCCTTGCGGCACCTAGCCACTGGTGGAACCTAACCACTGGTAACTGAAGTCACAAATATTCATATGTGGGGCCAACCCACTTGTGGTACCTAACCACTGGTGACGATCCCTTATATCGATATGTGGGGCCAACCCATTGTGGTACCCAACCACTAGGATGAGTCACAAAAATAAGCATATGTGGTACCTAACCACTGGTGGTTCCAAACCACTGAGACATAGTCACAGAGTAATGATATGTGGGGCCAACCCACGTGTGGTACCAAACCACTGGTGACAGTCTGATAAATCATGCCTTCCCCCTCCTCTTATCGTACCCACATTTCATGTATATGCTTCTCCATGCAATATGATCATGCTTAATACTTAAAAAGAACATAACATGGCACACACTTGTTTAACATAGATAAATCATGTTATCCACCATAATGGACTTACCCGGAGTCCTTGCTTATACCCACAAGGGTAACATAATGTTTCCCACCGTTACTTCGGCTTTTGACAAACACAACATTAACATATCAAACATATGAAGTGTGTAAAAGTTACACACCTGATTACTCACACTGTTACACCCTCTACTTCAACACTATCGTTAATCGAGACTACTACTATCTGCCTACGATCTTGCTCTGATGCCAGCCCACAACCCAGTGGCCAATCTCGCACTGCTAATACTGTATGTTTCTTGAACTTAGGGGCTGGGTTTACAGATCCAACCCCTCCTATTGCTTGGCTGGCATTCGAGTCCATGAACACACCTTGGTCACTAAATCATATTAAAGTAGTTAGAACAAATTAAAAGAAATTGGTGCTCACGACTACGGCCCTTACCTAGATTGACAAATCCTAAAGTCTGGGACTTGATTCACCGACTAATCAACTCCCAGAGATCTCCAAAAGAAAACGACACCACTTCCACCTATAATCGACCAAGCATCCAACCATTAGACTAACTAGCCATTCGACTTTAGCAGGCAAACCTGAAAGAGATATTACGAAATAAAAGAAATCATCCCCCTTACCTTCACCTGACAGATTCGATCACCACCAAGCAAGATTCAGCCCAACAGCACCTTAAAGATGATTCGGCAAAAGCTGGAATAGGAGAGAATCCAAAATAGAAAAATCGAAAAGAGAAACAAAGGTCTTCAATTGGATGCTTAGGAGTTTCAGCTCTTAGGGAGATTGAAAAAACACCATTGAAAATGGCTAAAAGATTCAGCTATGGAAGAAGAAAATATGGGCAAGGGGTGTTCGACTTTTGAAAGAAATTGAAGAGGAGAAGAGAGAGTTAGAGAGTTTCAGTTTTGAGAAGCAATTGAGAGAAAAGAGGGAACCCAACAAGAGAAAGGGAATTTTAGCCTTGAAAGAGAGAAGATAAGAAAGGAAAAAGAAAGAAAAACACATGAAAAAGATGAACACTCTTGCCTTCAAATTTCGGCACACTAAACTGATTTTCTCCCCCTCTCTAGAGTTTGATTTTCGGCCAACACTGCCTCTAAAAGATAGCTCTTATCCTCCCTTGTTATCTTAATCTACAACCTCCTCCAAAAGAGGCCTACTTAACACCAACTCCTCCCCTCATATATCAGCATATTATCTACATAATTAAAGCATTTAATCTCCTATTTCCTAGCATCTATGCCATCCTCCCCTAGCCCCCTGAGTGCCGAATTTGGCCCTAGAACATGGGCCCCAAGCGCCACACTTGGGCCCTCTCCACCCACTTAATGATGCCACTCTCTGGTTCCCTTGCCGCGCCACCAGACTTTTGGCCACAAGCCCACTTTGCTAATTTTTAAACACAGATACCTACCTTCAAACCCTATTGCTCCCAATCAGAAAATTAACCCAGGTTTGAGTCCAAACCTGAGCCCAATTCGCACCTCCAAATCTCAAACTAACACCTTAAACCTACAACACACACAATGCACAGGCCCACAACTTCAGGATCTTACAATTCTACCCCCTTAAAATAAATTTCAGCCCCGAAATTTACCTGATCAAAAGAATTGGGGGTATTACTTCGTCAGATAACATCCTTCTACTCCCATGTGGCTTGTTTTGATCTATGGTTCATACAATACCTTCATCAAAGGTGATTTCCTCGCAATACTTTGACATCCCGATCTAGGATCTCGACCGTTCCTCCTCAAAAGATAAGTCCAGGCTCACTTCAATTTCTTCTCTGGCACAACATGAGAGCGGATCGGCGATATCATCTAAGCATGGAAACATGAAAACATTATGGATCTAACTCAATTACGGTGGCAACTCGGTGATAAGCTCTCGGTCCCATTCGCTTCAACACCCGATAAGGCCCGATAAACCTAGGGCTCAGCTTGCCTTTCAGCCCAAATCTTAGCACTTTCTTCCACGGCGACACCTTCAAAAACACCTTGTCACCCTCTGCAAATTCTATATCCTTCCATTTAAGATCGGTATAGGACTTTTGCCTGTCTGAGGCTTCCTTCAGACGAGCTCGAATCAGCCTAACCTTATCTTCTGCCTCAGCAACCAACTCTGGCTCCAATAACTGTCGCTCCCCTAACTCCGTCCAACACGTAGAGGTACGACACTTCCGGCCATATAACGCTTCACATGGTGCCATCTGAATACTTGCTTGGTAACTATTGTTGTACGCGAATTCTGCCAACAATAGAAATTCTTCCCAACTTCTTCTAAAATCCAAGACACAACCCCTCAACATATCTTCCAAAATTTGAATTACCCTCTCCGATTGCCCATCGACTGGGGATGAAACGTTGTACTAAAATCCAATCTTGTACCTAATACCTGATGCAATGCCTTCCAGAACCTTGACGTAAATCTAGGGTTTCTGTTCGAAATAATCGACACTGGTACCCCATGCAACCTCACAATCTCTGCTATATATAATCTAGCTACCTTCTGAAGAGAGTAATCCACACACACAGGTATGAAATGAGCAGACTTTTTCAGACGGTCAATAATTACCCAGACCGAATCCTTCTTAGTAGGCGTGAGGGGTAGCCCACTAACAAAATCCATCGTGATCCTTTCCCATTTCTCACTGCAGAATCTTTACCAATTGCAACAATCCTGAGGGTAACTGATGTTTGGCTTTGACCTTCTGACACGTCAAACACTTACTCACAAATTTAGCTACCTCCCACTTTAGGCCCGGCCACCAAAACTGCTCCCATAAATCTTAGTACATCTTACTACCTCCCGGATGCATAGCATATGGACTGCTATGCGCCTCCTGAAAAATCTTTTGCCTTAACTCCATATCTTTAGGCATGCAAACTTTCCCCTGAAAATATAGCACTCCATCACCGCTCAAGCTATACCCCTCCAATCCTTCATTCTACAGTTGCAAACATCAAGCGTTTAAGACTTTATCCACCAGTTGTTTTTCCTTAACCTAGTTTACCCATTTTAGCTTCACTTGCAATTTCGCTAACAGACTTCCATCATCATACAGACTAAGGTTGGTAAACAAGGCTCTTAAATCTGCCACAACCTTGTGGCTCAAGGCGTCAGCTACCACGTTAACCTTACCCAGATGGTACTCAATCGAGCAGTCATAATCCTTCAACAACTCGATCCACCTCCTTGACCTTAAGCTGGTGATACCTCGACCTCAAATCTATCTTGGAAAAGACTGAGGCTCCTCTCAGCTGATCGAACAGGTCATTTATCCTCGGCAGCGGATAATTGTTCTTGATTGTTAACTTATTCAACTGACGGTACACATTCACATTGATCCGTACTTCTTCTTAACAAAAAGCATAGGCACTCCCAAGGCGATACACTCGGCCGAATGAAACCCCGATCCAACAATTCCTGAATCTGCTTTCAGCTCCACTAACTCCTTTGGTGCCATTCTATATGGGGCAATAGACACTGGCGCTATTCCTGGTAGATGGTCTATACCAAACTCCACTTCGCGATCTGGAGGCAAACCCGAAAGCTCTTTTGGAAAGACATCGATAAATTCTTTCACTATTCAGACATTCCCCACAGTTGATCCCTTAACCTCCAAGGCACAAACATACGCCACAAACGCCTTACATCCCTTCGTCACCATTTTCTCTGCCTTCAAAGCAAACACCACACCAGATAGGTAGTTCCTTCTCTCACCTATCATTACCACCTCTACACCCTCGATCATCCTTAGTACCATGCGCTTAGCTGCACTGTCCAAACCTGCTTGATACTTTACCAACCAATCCATCCCTAAGATCAGATCGAACTCCCTGAATGGTAGTCCCATCAAATCAGCCCAAAACACTACCTCTTGAAGTTCTAGGGGTACATCCTTATACAGTTTGTTTACTACCACAAAGTGTCCTAGAGGGCTAACTACCATCATCTCCCTAGAAGAAGTCTCATAGGCTAAGTTCAAAGTTCCTACTATACTACTAGCAACATAAGAGTGCATCGAACCAACATCAATCAAAGCAGTATAAGGCAACCCAAAAATAAAAAATGTATAGATTATGACATCTGGTGCGTCGCCCTCTTCTCGACGCCTCGCTGTATAGACCAACCCAGGCTATCTTGCATTAGCATTTCTAGCACCTCTACTCGGTGCTCCACGGTCTCACCCCCACCCTTGGCAGCACCTCGACCCCTCTGCGGTTGCTGACCATCTCTCTTGAATTGTGTACGTCCTTGACTTTCAGCCTGTGTCCTAGCTGGCCTCCGCGGACAATCCCTTATCCGATGATCCATTGACCCACACTCGAAGCACCCTCTATTACCTGTCCAACACTCCCCCGAATGAGACTTCCCACATCGGGCACACCATGGTGGCCACTAAGTAGTAGCAGCAGGCCTCCTAGCTTGATTCGATCCACCAAATCTAGCCATTTTTTGAGAACTCCTAGCGGACCCTGATGGCCCAAAACTCCTTTTATCCCTATTCCTATTCTGATTCTATTTCTCGGTTTGCTTCACCTCCTCAGCAATCTTGGCCTTTTCTATAAGAATGAAAAACTCCCTCTCTCGCTGCAGAGCAATCAACACCCGTAACTCATCCTTTAGCCCGTCTTCAAACCTAACATGGCGCTCATGCTCGGTAGCTACGATACCCCGAGCATACCTACTTAACTGCAAGAATTTTGCCTCGTATTCAGATACCAACTTACTTCTTTGAACCAAATTCAAAAACGCCTTACGCTGCGCATCTACATAACTAGACCCAACGTACTTCCTCTGGTAAGCTGCCTTAAAGAAATCCTAAGTGATATCTTCGGCCATCGCACCTTCCCTAACCGTGAGCCACCACTGGTAAGACTCATCCCGGAGAAGAGATACTATCCCTTTCAACTTCTCCTCAGTCGTGAAATCCAGGTCATCCATTATGCGCTCTGTCACCTCTAACTAGTACTCAGCCGTGTTGGGAGCCACACCTGAAACTCCCTTAAATACCTCTGCTCCATTAGCTTGGAGTAGTCCGGACACAGATTTCTGAGCCCCTGCACCTACGCCTGCCCCAGCAACTCTCTCCAATACCGGTAGCATTGCCTGCGACACCGCGTCGTCACCACCCGTTTGCTCCTAAAACTCAGCGCCCACAGCTGGCGGCACTGGTACCTCATTCTCCGACTCATAACCAGACCCTACTGGTTTCGACACTGTCGTCCTACCCCTACCACGACCACACACATTACGCCCACGTCCTCGAGTGCTCATGACTAGCATTCACGATTTATCTGTTTTAACAACGGACAGTCTTATGAAAAGAAGTTTTAACAGTGGTTCTTTCATATTCCAACTATGTCTACATAGTTCAGTTCTCAAGTCTGTATTTCCTAACTCTAAAATTCACATTTAATCAACATCCAGCAGAGCACTAATACATGCATCCAACACACAAGTACATCCCTAAATTCACATTCATCACCTAGGGGTATTTTTGTCATTTCACTACCCAAGGGTATTTTCATAATTTCAACCTACAAGGGTTTTTGAAATTTTCCAAAATAAGGTATCTTGGTGATTTTTAAAGTAGGGGTATTTCAGTGATTTTGCAAACCGGGGGTATTTTGATAATTTTGCAAACTTTGGTAACTTTCGTAAATCAGGGGTAATTCAGTAATTTCTCAAACAAGGGTACTTTGGTAATTTTCAAAAAAGGGTATGTTGGTTATTTTACAAAATCAAGGGTATTTCGGTAAAATTTCTCAACCTAAGGCAATGTGGGTAATTTACAAAATCAGGGTCATATAAGTAATTTTACAAAGATAGGGTACTGGTCCCTTTCGGGTTTTAGTTATAAAGTTTGGCCCGTCAACAAGTCTTCGAGGCTAAGGTGAACAGTCACTACGCACCAGGTAAGATCCCAGAAAAGAGGAGGTGAGTCACTAGGACCAAGCTCTTCCTGAATCCAATCCTAGACATGCGTATGCATGTTACCACACCCTAGTCCTTCTGACTTGTTCACTGACATGTTTAATTAGGGAAGTTAAGTTTTATGGAATTTAAGAGTTTGTGTAACTAAGCCTAAGGTCCATAAGCCCTAGCATACCTATCTACGTCCCTATAAAACCCATTAACCCATCATATATATATCACATCAAAGGTTAGGATACTACCTGGGTGGATCAATGCCAAAGACTTAGGTGCCATGCTTTCTGAGATATGCATCTCCCTCAAAATTATTTTACAGACCCTTTATTGAAAACATTTTGGGCCTTATACCCACAACCGAGCTTTTGAACCAGACTCTATACCAAAAATGTAACACCCCAAACCTGGTCAAAATGCTACAACCGAATCTGGCGTGTCACTGGGAAGAAAACATTTTGGAAACCATTTTGTCAACTTGATTTGAGAAGAAACACTTTTGTCAAACTAAAAGAAACGAATTTGGATCGAGTGAACTATTAAACATTTTGAAACGTAACTTAGAAGAAATAGAGTTGTCTTGTTGTTGTCCCTCGTTTGTTATTTATCCGATGTACAACTTCAGAAAATCAAAGATTTTACTCAAGTATTGAAAACGTCCATGTCGTAATTTAATAGGTATGCTCTTAACGTTTAACAGAAATTTAAAGAAAACTAAAACGAACAAATAATCCAAAAGTAAAAATCTAAGTGGCCTTATTACAAAGCTGAAACCCCAAACTTAAAGTAAATAAAAACTAAATCCAAAATAAACATTTAAATGAAAACAAATATTGAGCAAGGCCACCACGTGTCCACCCCGGCTCCAAATCCACGATCTAAGCATTATCTGCAAAAAGTAACAGAAGGGGTGAGTCACCGAGACTCAGTGTGTAATTCCCCATCCGAAAAGGCATTAAGCTCTTACACAGGTTCATATGGAAATATGCATGTCATGCAACCCATCCAACCTAGATATCCATCTGAGTCTCTCAATTCTACCCCTTGCGGCTCCTAGCCACTGGTGGCACCTAACCACTGGTAACCGAAGTCCCAAATATTCATATGTGGGGCCAACCTACTTGTGGTACCTAACCACTGGTGACGATCCCTTATGTGGGGCCAACCCACTGTGGTACCCAACCACTGGGACGATTCCTAACCACTGGTGGTTCCAAACCACTGAGACTTAGTCACAGAATAATGATATGTGGGGCCAACCCACGTGGTACTAAACCACGGTGACATCGATAAATCATGCCTTCCCCCTCCTCTCATCGTACCCACATTTCATGTATATGCTTCTCCATGCAATATGATCATGCTTAATACTTAAAAAGAATATAACATGGCACACACAGGTTTAACATAGATAAATCACGTTATCCACCATAATGGACTTACCCAGAGTCCTTGCTTATACCCACAAAGGTAACATAATGTTTCCCACCATTACTTCGGCTTTTGACAAACACAACATTGACATATCAAACATATGAAGTGTGTAAAAGTTACACACCTGATTACTCGCACTATCACACCCTCTACTTCAACACTATCGTCAATCTAGATCTTGCTCGCCACGATCTTGCTCTGCCTACATAACCCGGGGCCAATCTCGACTTCAATCATGCTCACTTCTTGAACTTAAGGGCTGGGTTTACATATCTAACCCCTCCTATCGCTTGGCTGGCATTCGAGTCCATGAACACACCTTGGTCACTAAACCATATTAAAGCAGTGAGAACAAATTAAAAGAAATTGGTGCTCACGGCCATGGCCCTTACCTAGATCGACAAATCCCGAAGTCTGGGACTTGATTCACTAACTAATCAACTCTTAGAGATCTCCAAAAGAAAACGACACCACTTTCACCTGTAATCACCAAGCATCCAACCATTAGCTTAAGTAGCCATTCGGCTTTAGCAGGCAAACCCGAAAGAGATACTACGAAATAAAAGAAATCATCCCCCTTACCTTCACCTGACAGATTCGATCACCACCTAGCAAGATTTGGCCCAACAACACTTTAAAGATGATTCAGCAAGAGCTGGAATAGGAGAGAATCCAAAATAGAAAAACTAAAAAAAGAAACAAAGGTCTTCAATTGGATGCTTAGGAGTTTTGGATCTTAGGGAGATTGGGAAAACACCATTGAAAATGGCTAAAAGATCTGGCTATGGAAGAAGAAAATATGGGCAAGGGTTGTTAGGCTTTTGGAAGAAATTAAAGAGGAGAAGAGAGAGTTAGAGAGTTTTGGCTTTGAGAAGTAATTGAGAGAAAAGAGGGAACCCAACAAGAGAAAGGGAATTTCGGCCTTGAAAGAGAGAAGATAAGAAAGGACAAAGAAAGAAAAACACATGAAAAAGATGAACACTCTTGCTTTCAAATTTTGGCACACTAAACTGATTTTCTCCCACTCTCCAGAGTTTGATTTTTGGCCAACACTACCTCCAAAAGATAGCTCTTATCCTCCCTTGTTATCTTAATCTACAACCTCCTCCAAAAGAGGCCTACTTAGCACCAACTCCTCCCTCATATATCAGCATATTATCCACATAATTAAAGCATTTAATCTCCTATTTCCTAGCCTCTATGTCATCCTCCCCTAGCCTCCCTGAGTGCCGAATTTGGCCCAAGAACATGGGCTCCAAGCAGCCACACTTGGGCCCTCTCCATCCACTTAATGACGCCACTCTCTGGTTCCCTTGCCGCGCCACCAAACTTTGGGCCACAAGCCCACTTTGCTAAATTTTAAACACAGATACCTACCTTCAAACCCTTTTGCTCCCAATCAAAAAATTAACCAAGGTCTCAGCCCAAACTTGAGCCCATTTCGCACCTCCAAATCTCCAACTAACACTTAAACCTACAACACACACAACACACAGGCCCACAACTTCAGGATGTTACAGTTTGCATCACAATCCTTAGATGTTAAGCATGCTCAGTCTTATCCTGTGAATAAATTAAATGTCATCAATGAATACAACAACAAATCGATCTAGGTACGGTCTGAAAATTCTATTCATCAGATCCATAAAAACAGCAAGAGCATTCATTAGTCCGAAAGGAAAAACTAAAAACACATAATGCCCGTACCTCATTCTGAAAGCATTTTTCAGTATGTCTGAGTCTTTTACCCTTAACTAGTAGTAACCCGATCTCAGATCTATCTTTGAAAACACAGTGGCTCCTTTTAGCTGAACAAATAAATCGTCAACCCTGGGCAATGGATATTTATTCTTTATGGTCATTTTGTTCAACTGATGATAGTCAATGTACATTCTCATCGTGCTATCCTTCTTTTTTACAAACAGAACAGGAGCACCCCAAGGTGAGAAACTCGGTCTAGCGAATCCTCTGTCGTCAACTCTTGCAGCTGTGACTTTAACTCTTTCAACTCTGTAGTGCCATTCTATACGGAGCTATCGAAATAGGTGTAGTACCAGGCAACAGATCAATACCAAATTTAACCTCACGTATCAGAGGCAATCCCGATAATTCTTCAGGGAGTACATCAGAAAACTCACAAACAACTGGCACTGATTCAACTTTCTTTTCGGATACTTTCGAATCAATCACATAAGCAAAATAAACTTCGTATCCCTTTTTCACATAACTCTAAGCTTTCAACACAGATATCACAGCAGGCAATCCATTCAAATCCTTAGACTCAACCCTAACTATTTTATCATTTAGACATCTCAAATCAATAGTCTTTCTTTTATAATCCACAACAGCATCATGTAATGTCAACCAGTCCATACCTAGAATGATATCAAACTCATCAAATGGAAAGAGCATCAAATCAGCAGGGAAATAGATATCTCGAAACATTAACGGACAATTCTTGCATACTTGGTTAACCAGGACACTTTTATCTAAGGGGTTTGATACTTTTATAACAAACTCAGTATACTCTATAGGAAAAGTTTTACTGGATACTAAGTTCATGCATATATACGAATGAGTAGAACCAGGTTCTATCAATGCAATCACAGAAGTATCATAAAGTGTAAATGTACCCGTTATAACATCGAGAGATGAAGCTTCTTCACGAGCTCGGATAGCATACGCTCTGGCAGGCGCTCTAGCTTTGGATCTCGCAATAGTATCTCTCGTAGTTCTTTGACTACCACTGACATTTCTTACATTCTGGAAAGGTCTACCTGTCGCTGGAACGTTATCAGATCTCGAATTCTGGACAGTCTTTAGTTCAACAGACTCTTGGCAATCACGATGAAATGATCTAATGATCCACATCTAAAATAAGCTCGGTCATTTAATCTACAACTTCCCGGATGCCTTTTTCCATAATATTTACATTCAGGTTTCTTGGATCGAACATTTCCAACACTTGCTATTGAAGTTGCTGGAGTTTTGGAGCTCATTTGTGATCTAACTCGATCTCTATTCAAATGTCCCAAATTAACCTTTAAAAGGCTACACTCATCTCAGAATTTCTTCGAAGCAGATTGAAATGATTTACTCGAAAATCTTTTTCTCACCTCTCTAGTTTCAGACTCAGCTTTTCTTTTATCTTTCTCGAGTGCTTCAGCTTTGCACGCTCGATCAACAAGTACAACAAACTCTTTTATCTCTAAAATCTCAACTAGCAAGCAGATATCTTCATTAAGCCATCTTCAAATCTTTTGCACATTATAGCCTCGGTGGATACACATTCACGAGCATACTGACTAAGTCTCACGAACTCTTATTCGTATTTCGTAATAGTCATACAACCCTATTTTAGTTCCCAAAATTCCTTTCGTTTCTGATCAATGAATCTCTCACTGATATATATTTCTTTCGAAACTCAGGCTGGAAGAAATCCCAAGTGACTCGTTCCTTTGGAACCACAAAAATCAAAGTCTTCCACCACTAGTAAGACGTGTCTCATAGTAATGATACAACACATTTAATACTTTCCTCCGGAGTGAAGGACATCTCATCAAATACCCGGATAGTATTTTTTAACCAGAACTTTGCTTTCTCGACATCGTCATCGCTGGTAGCCCTGAACTCTTCAGTCCCATACTTATAGATTTTGTCAATTGGAGGCTTATTCAACAGATTAGGATTCATAGTCGGAGGCATAGCAGATGTCTGAAGGGGACTAAGCGGGGGCGAAGGTTGTGAAATAGTCGGATTATTTATCATAAATTGAGTAAACCATTCACTCATCATCTGGAAGAAATCTTGTTTAGCTTCTCCCTCTTGACCAAAATCTTGTTTAGCTTCTCCCACTTGACCACTCGTAGCCGGTCTCGATTCAGATGGTGTTGTCCCTTGTATGGGAACAGGCGCATTGCTTTCTATATCGTCAGCTACGGCTCTTTCGGGATCTATTACTATACTATAAACACATTTTATAGTCAGGATTCATCACAGTATCACTGTTAAGATATATGGCATCTATAGCTAGACTCTTACAAGTTACGTTAGCCCATGAATCGACTAAACCATAGCTCTGATACCAACCAAATGTAACACCCCTAACCCATAACCATCGCCGAATTAGGGTTAAAGGCATTACCGAATAGATCAAAAACTTATTCAGACATTTCAATAATTCAATTCGTCAATCGCAATCAAGTACCCCTTTTATAGGTCAACAAAACCTTAATCATACTTTAGAATAGGGTCGGGACTAAACTGAACAAATACTAAAATTCTTGGAAATTTAAAACTTTTCTAAGTTGCAATGGTCAAACGCCCATGTGGGTAGGCCGTGTGCCTCCCACGACTACTAGACACACCTATGTGTCCTGGCCATGCCAAATCAGAGCATGTATACTGACTTTTCTACAGAACTACCAGACACACTCGTGTGCCTTGGCCGTGTAACATTAAGCTAGCTACTGACTTACTCACACGACTACCAGGTATGCCCGTATGCCATGGCTGTGTACACTTAGGATAGCTATTGACTTATACCCACGGCCACTAGGCACGCCCGTGTGCCACGGCCGTGTAGAGAAAACAGACCACTTGCAAGGCCAAAATACCACCACACAAGGGTCAAACCTACAAGCAAAATTACCAATTCATTTTATGCACACTTGACATCCAAAAACAAGTCAGACAATCAACATATCTTTATATACAAACTCATTTCCAATCATACCACTTTGCATAAACATACATACTCATAATGTATTCATATGCTTACCATAGCCTTGGCAATTCCATTAGCTATCAAGCCATACCAAACATACATCATGTATCATATTTACTCAAACATAATACCAACATTTATCTAGCCACATCTCATGACTAATTTTACACATCTCAAACATAACTCAAGTGACTAGTCTATACATGCCATATCAGCTATATTCACATTTCAAAAGTACCAAAATGAGTTTAAGTAGTGTGATGACGATTCTCAATAGTCCCCAAGCCTTCAGTAGCTTTGACGATCTATAAAACAGAGCAAACACACACAGAGTAAGCTTTCTAAAGCTTAGTAAGCCATATACAAATAAACTTAGCATAAAATGCACATAACCATATTGATACAATGACATTAATGGTTCTCATAGCTAATTCATCACATGTATTTCTTTTGGCTTATTTGCTTAGCCATATCTTACCACATTCTTCAACTCAAATGTCACATATACACATAGCTCTTTTAAACATCTCTTTACCTATCATTCTATCATTTCATTTCACATATCCATCTCAGTAAGTTCATGTAGATACTTACCTTTCATACACACTTAGTGTACATAACAAACATACCTGAAACGAAAATACCAATCACATAGTCGTTCGTATCTCGTATTTTCCTGTTGAACCGTTCAGAATCTAATAGGATACTCAGAATGCTCAGAATAGTCGTACAATGCCAACATCCCAGACGTGGTCTTACATGTAATCAAATATCAATGCCACTATCCAAGACAGGGTCTTACACGAATCAACATGATGTCAATGTCCCAGACATGGTCTTACACGTAAATCTCATATCGATGCCAACGTCCTAGACGTGGTCTTACACAAAATCTCGAATCAATGCCAACGTCCCAGACGTGGTCTTACATGATATCACATAGCAAACACCTATGTCATGACATAGACTATCCTATCTATTCCTAGGTTCAAACGGGACTTCGCGGACATTGTCACTATGTCGGTTCTATCTCGAAATTCATGTATACATCATCTCATATACATTCATCATTATCAATAATCATAAGAACATACATAATTCAATACAAATACATTTATTTGTTTATTGACTTACCTCAAATTTGGATATTCGTTTGAACTCGGTTATTCGACTACTTTCGCTTCCCCGTGATCTAAGTTTGTTTTCTTCGGTTCTTGATCTATACAAAATCAAATTTAACCCTTTTATTCACTAATTCATCTAATTCAATTCAAGAGCACACGTTTAGAACTATTTGCAACCTAGCCCTCACATTTGCACAATTTATCAATTTAGTCCATTTTTCACAAAACATTAAATATACAAAATCACCATATATTCATGCTTAGCCGAATGCCCATGTATCTCATACAAGTCCAAACATTTCATCAAACTCACATTTTAATCCCTCAAATAATCATTTTTCATAATTTAGACTTAATTAGCTAAATTCATCAAAAATTCAAGAGCAAAACATGTTCATTAAACACATATCTTTCATTTAACACCTAAACTCATCACAAAGCTCACCATTTCATAAATGGAATATCTGATAAACGTCATCAATTCTTCAAATTACAATATGGGCTTGATAGTGGACTAAGCAACAATCTCAAAAACATAAAAATCATCAAAAATCGAGTCAAAATCTTACCTTAATTTAGCTAATCAATGACCGAACCCTAGCTTGTTTATTCCTTCTTCTTCTTTGAAAATTTTTCGGCACAAAAGATGATAACTCTCATCTTTCTTATGTTTGTTTTATTTAATAAACATATTAATGTTAATTTACAACATTAACCTTCATATATTCATATAAAATAGACATAACTCATAAAGTTAATGGCATAACCGTCCAAAATCTTCCACTATCCTTATTAATGGCATAATTGCCTCTCAAGTCCTTATTCAAAAACCACATCAAATAAGTGTCTTTTCATAAAGCATGCAAATTTTGCCTTCAATGCAATTTAATCGTTTTATCAAATTAAACACACAAATGATCAAATTTTATACGAGGCTTTTACACATTCTTAGTCACATATCAAAGGCATAGAAAATAATATTAAAATATTTTACTGACTTGGATTTGTGGTCCCGAAACCACTATTTCGACTAGGGTCTAAACTAGACTATTACAAGTGGTTTCGGGACCACAAATCCGATCCAAAAATAAAGTTTATGTCTATTTTATTATATGGTTTGTATTATGATAGATATGACATGAGGAAACTTTGGTACGAAAATTTTATCGATTTAGTGCTTAATTATGAGAAGGACTAAATCGCATAAAATGTGAAAGTTGAATTCTAGTAGCTATAAGGATTAAATAGCTATGGAATTCAAAACTAGAGGTCCTTTTATGGTAATTAAATCATTAAGTAAAGTATGTAGATTTTTCTTGGTGACGCATCCATGGAAAAATAAAAAAAGGCTAAGGACTAAATTAGAAAGATTAAAAGTTATTAAATAACAATTTAATTAAATGAAAAAGAAAAAATTTTCATATCATCTTCCCCAAATATTTCCATGGAAACTCTAGGAGAAAGGATGAAAACTTTTCAATCTCAATAAGGTATGAAATCAAGTCTCGTTTTTAATGATTTTTATATTTTTAGAATCGAGATTGTCTAGTCTATCTATTTGGGGGATTAATTTGAAAAGTTATCAAGGTATGAAAAATGGGTCATGGATGTATATGCTGGAAATTAGAAATTTATGGTAGAAAATGAAATATTATTAATAGATAAATAACTTTTACAAAGTGATTTTTGATGAAAACATGATTTAGGGACTAAAATGTAAACTTGTGAAATTGAAAGAAAAATTCTAAAATTTTCTGAATACATGTGCTGTAAATTTTGTAATGGGGCTTTGGTTAGGCTTAGAATAGGGAGTAATTTGCACAAGTTTCATTTTTCGAGCCTAGGGAACAAAATAGATTTATGAAAAAGTTAGGGGCAAAATGGTAATTTTACCTAGGATGAAAATTGAGCCCACTTGCATGTGAAATGTGATAAATTAATGTTAAATTTACTCTTATAGATCCGAATAGACCAAATTCAGAGCTAGAACGAGGAAAGAGGAAAATGTTGGATTAGTAAATTTATGTACACGAACCCTTATCGAGGTAAGTTCGTGTAACTAAATTGTATACATCTTTATGCTTGAATTAAATGTTGTGTTTGTAAATTGTACAAATGTCATAATTATGTGAAATGGTTACATATCCGATCAAGCCTGATAAATAAAAATGTCTAATTTAAATGATAATGCTTGATAGATGTTAAATGACAAACGATGAAAATGTTACTTTTATGCTTGGAATGAATGTGAAGTGTGATCATTTGAATTATATGGTTGACTGTAGATGTATGAAATAATCACATGCCCGATAATCTTTGAAAAATATTTAAATCCCGATTGAATAAATGGAAAATCGATGGATATGTGATTTCTCGAAACGAATGAGGCCCTACAATTTGTTGCTGGTGGGATTTAGCTAGGACGAGTAATCCTATTGACCTCATTTCTGAAAGGATTTAGCCCGGACAGGTAATCTTGATGTGTGTCCTCTCGAGCATATGTTATGAATTGGATTTAGCCCGGACGGGTAATCCAGATCAAGCTCTTTAGAACATATGTGATAAAAAGGATTTAGCCTAGACTAGTAATCCTGTTGTATACATGTGTGGCTCGAAGTGCACTCCCTAAAACTTTACCTTATGGGTACTATTGGACATGAATTAACGAATTTTGATTTGTACACCTCGAGTGTACTACCTGTGTATCCATCGATAATTCAAATAAATTCAACGGGCAAGGTTCTGACAGGAAAATTATTTATTTAAGACAAATTGACATGGAATGATGTATATGATCTGGAAATATGACATGAAAAGAATATTACATGAAATACAAGAAAATGATGATACATCACAAATGATATATGAAAATATGAGATGATGATATTTGTACATGGAAATTATTTGATAAGAATGTTCATTCTTGACTATAGAATTGTACACCTTGAGTGTACAAATCGTGACCTTGATACTCTGTAACACCCCAAACCCGGTCAATACACCACGATCGAATCCGGTATGTTACAGGGAGAAATCGTGTTTTGGTGAAGATAGGTTTCCGTTTAAAAGTTTGATAAAACCCTTTGGTAAATTTCATACTTGCGAAATCTTGGGCATGATTGTTTGAAAACCGATGTTTTGTTTGAAAACTCGTGAATTTCAAAACTTAATCGGTCGGGTTAAAACACGTTTATTTCATTTAGAAATTCAAGTCGTTACGATTGTTACTAGAACAATTTGACTTTGTAGAAAATCGAGTTTAAGTTAGAAAAACATTTGAGTCCGCTTTATTCCAAATCTTAGTGTGATACCCGATGGTATAGTTTAAAATATCGCTTTTGGTAGTTTTGAAATTGTTGTCTTTCCAAGTTTTAGCAAATCTTAACCCAATTAATTTATTAAGGCATATCAAGAACCTATTTTAAACATAAACATAGCAAAACATAATTTTAAAAGGCCATTTACAAACCAAAATAAAACCAAATGGTAATAAATAAGCTTAAGTACCAAATTTTAAAAAAAAGTCTGAGCAAATCCTTATTTAAGCATGGCATGAGCACCTCGAGTCCATCCCAGCTCCATGTCCGCGTCTAAGTGTCACCTGAAATGTCAAAGGAGAGAGTGAGTCGCAAGACTCAAAGTATAAATCCCTCCCGATAATACAACATGCTAACACACATCATAGCAAAGCAATACAATTAATGCACCTGCTCCTAACCATCCATTACACCTTCTCTACCCCGTGGTACCAAACCACCGGTGGTGCCAAACCACCGGTGACCCAAAGTCACGATATCCATAATGTGGTGCCAAACCACCGGTGACCAAGTCACGAATAATCCAATGATGGGCGAACCCATCGTGTGATACCAAATCACTAGCGACAATCCCAGATCTCATAAGTGGGGCCAACCCACGGTGGTGTCAAACCACGGGACGAGTTGCAATGAGGTGCCAAACCTCGGTGTCCCAAAGACACAAGTGTGATACCAAATCACCGGTGACCGCATCACAAATCCGATGATGGGGCCAACCCATCGTGTGATACCAAATCATCAAGGCGTCAATCCCAGATAATCAAGCGTGGGGCCAACCCACCGTGGTGCTAAGCCACTGGACGAGACGCCGAGGTGCCAAACCTCTGTGACCCAAAGTCACAAAATATCATTTGTGGTACCAAACCACCGGAGGTGCCAAACCTCCGTGTCCCAAAGACACAAAGTCCCAAAGATACAGATATCATACTCCCCCTCCTCTCATTTCACCCATCATCATGCCATACTCATGTAAATCATGCATATCATGCAAGTCATGCATATCATACCAACATGCCTAGTATTGCATCTCATAGCACATACCTCATAATCATGCTAGTATATATCAATAACAAACTCATATTGAAACAGGCTTACCCGATTTCGTGTTCATACCCTATAGGGTATCATATCAATCCATCAAACTGTCTCGGTTTTTAGAATCACTCTTATTAAGCAATCAGGTTTATTAACACATATTACTAAGTATAGAGTGTGTTAGTTACACACCTGGTATATCGCAAGCCTTAATCCCAAAGAACCCGATCTAAAACCCTCAATCCTCTTGCTCCTAAAACAATTGGCCAACCATGGGTTAATCACTTAAACCATTCGGCCATAACCATTTAAACCAAAGGGTATATCGATTAACCCTTACCTTGCAAACGTTTGGTTTCCTACCAAACCCGAACCGACAATGGTTCCTCTTTTAACAATCGGCACACCCTATTAAAAAGAACAGTTAATCCATTGAAACTTTGGCTTATAGAATTCTAAAAGAATAGACTAACAAGATAACCTCTTACCACTACTTACCACTTGACTTCTCCAATCGGCTGCTTCGAAATCCCGGGTGCCCTATAATGAAATCGATTCCAAACCACAAGGTTAATTCCTTTCACCAGTTGCCATACTCGGCTCTTAACTACATCGAAATCAAACAAAACGAGAGAGAAAAGAAATAACCCTACGGCCAAGCACTTACCTTCCTCTGAACTTGAATGAAAATTAAACTAAAAGAACTCTACACCCCACTATTATTCGGCCAAACAAAACACAATTGAAGGAAGGGAAATTCTACAACACAAGGGAGGGATTCGGTTTGATTTTTAGACAAAAATAAGGCACAAGAATTACAATTTTGGGAAGGAGAAAGTCGGCCAAGGTTTGGAGAAGAAGAAAGAAAATGAACAAGAGATAGGTGCTCTCGGTTTTGAGAAGAAAAGAAATGGAGAAAGTGTTTGGAGAATGAAGTTTCGACTACAATGTTTTTAAGAAAGAAAGAAAGAAAATATGAGAGGGAAAGAATGCTAGTTTCGGCTTACACAATGAACAAAAGAAAGAGAAGTGGGAGAGAAGAGAACTTTTGGCTACCAAGAAGGTTGAAAGAAGACAAGCAAATTCGGCACTAGGTGTTTAAACTTTCGGTTTCAAAGAGAAAAAAATGAAAGAAACTCTTTAGCAATTCGGTTTTGGTATGACAAAAGGAGAAATTTGGCTTGCCGAAAAGTTGACCGAAAACACCCAAAAATGCCAAATGCATTTTCGGCACACTCCTACTACACCTACCAAAACCGACCACTCCCCCCATGAAGTCCCCAAGTTTCGGCCAACACCCCCATTAGCTCCCAACCATCCTTTCAAACTTAGTTGAACTAGTCTCTCTCCTACTTTCACTCACCACCCTCTATTCGAATGAGTTGACATAGTCCATGGTAGAGTTTGAACTACCAACAACTCCTCCTCCTTAAGCCGTCAAAATGGAACAAAAAGGGAGCACTCTGCAGCTTGAACTCAAGACCTCTCCCTCCTGCAATTGACGCCAACCACAAACTCCAAGTGGCACATGCCTTGCCACTTTGCTAGCTCATCACTTGTGCTCAAGAACACTAAATAAAATACATAAGACCCAGCTCCTTCAGCTCCTATCACATAAAGCCCAAAAACTAAAATTTTCCCCACCTACCCAGGCATACCCCTAGCCTACAACTAAGCCCCGAAACCACACAGAAAACAACATAGCAAGCCATTAACATGCAAACAATGCCACAACAAAATAGCCCCCAACCCGGGATATTACAGTTCTACCCCCTTAAAATAATTTCGACCTCGAAATTACCTGATCAGAAGAGTTGTGGGTATTGCTGTCTCATCACATCCTCGAGTTCCCACGTAGCTTCTTCCACGCCATGATTCCGCCAAACAACCTTAACCAAAGGCACAGACTTCCTACGCAGCACCTTCACATCCCGATCTAGGATCCCTTGACCGTTCTTCTTCCATGGTCAAATCTGGATTTACCTCGATCTCCTCCACTGCTACCACATGTGACGGATCTGAACGATAACGCCGAAGCATCAAAACATGAAATACGTCGTGAATCTGACTTAGCTCTGCTGGCAACTCAAGCTGATATGCTACTGGTCCCACTCGTCTCAATACCTTATACGGTCCAATAAATCTTGGACTTAGCTTACCTTTCCTTCTGAACCTCAACACTTTCTTCCATGGCGAGACCTTCAGAAAAACTTGATCCCCCACAGCAAACTCTATATCTCTTCGCTTAAGATCGGCATAAGACTTCTGCCGGTTTGAAGCTTTCTTCAATCGAGCCTGAATCAAAGACAGTCTCAGCAACTAACTCTGGTCCCAACAATTGACGTTCACCTAACTCCGTCCAACACGCAGGTGAGCGACACTTCCTACCATACAACGCCTCATATGGTGCCATCTTGATGCTCGCTTGGTAACTGTTGTTGTAGGCAAACTCATTAAAGGCGTAAACTCCTCCCAACTACCTCTGAAATCCAGAACACAACCTCTCAGCATATCTTCTAAGATCTGAATAACCCTTTCCGATTGTCCGTCCGACTGCGGGTGAAAAGCCGTGCTAAAATCCAAACGCGTACCCAGAGCCCGATGCAACGCTCTCCAGAACCTTGACGTAAACTGGGATCCCTATCCGAGATGATCGATACTGGCACCCCGTGCAGTCTCACTATCTCTGACACATACAACCGCCAACTTCAAGTGAGTAATCCACCCTCACCTAATAAAGTGAGCTAATCTAGTCAGTCGATCCACAATTACCCAAACTGAATCTTTCTTGCTTGGCGTGAGCGGTAAACCACTGACGAAATCCATGTTATCCTTTCCCACTTCCACTGAGGAATCTTCACCGGTCAAGCAACCTCGATGGCAATCGATGCTCACCCTTGACCTCATCGACATGTCGACACTTCCCTACAAACTCGCTACTTCCTCTTCGCACTGTGCCACCAAAATCGCTCCCTAAGATCCTTATACATCTTACTACCTCCAGGATGCATAGCATATGGACTGCTATGAGCGTCCTGAAGAATCTTTTGCCTTAACTCAGTGTCTCTCGGCATGCAAGCTTTCCCCGAAAACACAAAGACCCCATCACTAGACAAATCAGAACCTCCAAACCATCATTCTCGCACTTGTGTCCTCTGCGCACTCAAAACCTCATCCATCAACTGTTTTTCTCTGATCTGCTCAACCCAAGTAGGCTTAACCTGCAGCTCTGCCAGAATACTCCCGTCGTCATACAAACTCAAGTGGGCAAACATCGCTCTTAGATCCGAAACAACCTTATGGCTCAACGCGTCTGCCACAACGTTAGCCTTGCCCGGATGATACTCAATTGAGCAATCGTAGTCTTTCAGCAACTCAATCCATCTGCTACTGCCTCGATTTAAGTCTTTACGAGTCAAGAGGTACTTCAGACTCTTGTGATCTCAGATAGACTATCGATCTCTCTCCGCATAAGTAATGCCTCCATATCTTCAAGGCAAAGACTACACCGCTAACTCCAGATCGTGCGTTGGATAATTGACCTCATGTGGCCTCAAATTGCCGAGATCGTAAGCCACAACCTTCCTTCTGCATCAAGACACAACCCAAACTCGTGTGATGCATCGCAATAAACCGTGAATTCCTTTCCACCTCGGTTGAATTAGGACCGAGCTTGACCAAAATCTTCTTCAACTTGTCGAAGCCTCCTGCTGCTTCTCACCCAAATGAACGGAACCCCTTTTCTTAATAATTTGGTCATCGGTGCGGCGATCAATGAAAACCCTCTACAAACCTTCTAGTAGTATCCCGCCAAACCCGAAAACTCGAATCTCGACTCTCGACCTAGGCGGCTTCCAATCCAAAATCGCCTCAATCTTTCGAGGATCCACTCTAATCCCTCACCGATACTACATGACCCAAGAAGGTCACCTCTAAGCCGTAACTCGCATTTACTAAACTTTGCATAAAGTCGCTTTCTCCTCAAAATCAGAATACCACCCAAAATGTGCATCATGTTCCTCCTCAGTCCTTGAATATACCAAGATGTCGTCAATAAAAACCACTACGAACTGATCCAAATACTGTTGGAACACCCTATTCATCATATCCATGAAGGCCGCCGGCGCGTTAGTCAACCCAAACGGCATAACTAAGAACTCAAAGTGCCCATACCGAGTACGAAATGCCGTCTTGCAGATATCCGCGTCCTTCACTTTTAACTGGTGATACCCAGACCTTAAATCAATCTTCGAGAAAACCGACGCACCCTTCAGCTGATCAAACAAGTCATCTATCCGAGGCAGCGGATACTTGTTTTTGATCTTCAGCTTATTCAATTGGCGGTAGTCTATACACATCCGCATAGTACCATCTTTCTTCTTGACAAAGAGTACCGGCGATCCCCAAGGCGAAACACTTGGCCTGATAAAGCCTCGGTCCAACAACTCCTGGATCTGAGCCTTAAGCTACACTAACTCTTTAGGCACCATCCTGTACGGAGCTATAGATACTGGCGCGGTTCCGGGTAATAGATCTATCCCGAACTCTACCTCACGATCTGGTGGCAAACCCGAAAGCTCCTCAGGAAACACATCAACAAATCCTCTAACTGTCCGAACTGTCTCCACAGCAGACTCTTTAGCCTCCAAGGCATACACATGAACCACATATGCTTCACAGCCCTTTCAGACCATCTTCTCGGCTTTCAGAGTAGATACCACATTGGATGATAATTTCTCCTATTACCGATCGAACTACCTCATCACCCTTAGTGTTTGAACCATGCGCTTAGTCAGCAGAATCCAACTTCGCCGGTACTTAACCACCACTCCATCCCGAGAATCGATCGAACTCCCCAAACGGCGGTTCCATCGGATCGACCACTTAACACTACCCCTTGAGTTCTAGAGGTACATCTCTATACAGCTTATCTACAACTACAGAGTGACCTAAAGGGCTTATTACGATCATCTGCCTAGAAGATATCTCAGAGTCTATATCCATGGTCTTCACTATGCTACTTGCAACATATGAATGCGTCGAACCCACATCAATCAAAGCAGTAAATGGAGAACCAAAGATTAAAAACGTACCGGTTATGACGTCCGGTGCGTCGCCCTCCTCTCGGCGCCTCGTCGCATACACTAGCCCCGGTTGTCTGGCCTCTGCATTACCTGCACCTCTGCCCGGTGCTCCACGGCCCCGACCAGAACCATTACCTCCTCTGCCATTACCTCGGCCCTCTGCGGTGGTGGTCCATTATTCTGTCTTGAGTACGGCCGACTCTCGACCGAATCCTAGCCAACTTGAGCGGACAGTCCCTCACATGGTGGTCCAGCGAGCCACACTCAAAACAGCCTCTACCACCAGTCCAACATCCTCCCCAATAAGCTTTCTCGCAACGGTTACACTGCGACGGTCCCTGACTAGCAGTAACAAACCTACCCGACTGATTCAGCCCACTCGATCTAGCCCTTTTGTGCGGATTACCTGACGACCCAGAAGATCCAAAACTCCTCTTGTGTCGGTTCCTATCCATGCCTTGCCTCACGCACTCCTTAATACCCTCGGCTACCTTCACCTTTTCAACCGAGCAAAATTCACGCTCTGGCTGGCGCAATCAACAACCTTAATTCATCTCGCAGCCATCCTCAAACGAACACACCTCTCGTGTTCAAGAGCCACCATACCCACATATATCGACTCGGCCTCGGGAACTCGCCTCGAACTCGACACAGTTTACTCCCTGAACTAACCTCGAAATACTTTCCGTTGCTCGATAATGTAGTTAGCTCCAACGTACTTTTTACGATAAGCGACTCAAATAGTCCCAAGTCGATCTTCATTGCAATACGTTTGTCCGAATCGTGAGCCACCATCGGTATGACTCATCTCGAGAAGTGATACTATCCCTTGAACTTTTCTTCAGCGATCGGTCTAGATCGTCCATGATCCGCTCTGTCGCTCCGGTAATATTCAAGAAGGCTAGGAGCAACACCGAGACACCCCTAAAAGAATTCGCCCGTTTGTTCAAGCCGCCAGAACAATTTCCTAACTCCTGCGCCCCCACCTACTCTGGCTACCCTTTCTAAAACTCACAGCATCGCCTGTGACACTGCGTCATCCCCAGTCTGATCTTGGAACTCACCACCTCCAGCTGGTGGCGGTACCGGTATCTCATTTTCTGACCCTTGACCGGATCCTACGGGTTCAGAAACCGTCATCCTACCATGACCTCGTCCACGACCACGTCCACCTCTAGCGCTCATGACTAAATTCTCTACGTATCTGATCTAGAAGTTTTATGCATCAGTATTTATTCCACTATTTTTAAGTAAAGTCTTATGAACATTACAAAAGCTTTGTTTTCGCGAGTACACAGAATCCTATCAGTTTCAGTTTCTAAAGCCATCCTACTATTGCAAAACATTCAATCACATCTCATCGATATCAAAATCACAAGTAATGGTGAGGGGTACTTACCTGGGCAAACTGGTGCCGGAGACTCGATGTCATGCCTTTCAAGCCATAAAAACACTTAAAATAGACTTTTGAAAACATTTTGGGCCTCAGGCCCACAGCCGAGCCTTTGAACTTAGCTCTGATACCACAATTGTAACACCCCAAACCCGATCAATACACCACGACCGAATCCGGTATGTTACAGGGAGAAATTGTGTTTTGGTGAAGATAGGTTTCCGTTTAAAAGTTTGATAAAACCCTTTGGTAAATTTCATACTTGCAGACATCTTGGGCATGATTGTTTGAAAACTGATGTTTTGTTTGAAAACTCGTGAATTTCAAAACTTAATCGGTTATGAAGTTAAAACACGTTTATTTCATTTAGAAATTCAAGTCGTTACGATTGTTACTAGAACATTTTGACTTAGTAGAAAATCGAGTTTAAGTTAGAAAACATTTGAGTCCCTTTATTCCAAATCTTAGTGTGATACCGATGGTATAGTTTAAAATATCGCTTTTGGTAGTTTTGAAATCGTTGTCTTTCCAAGTTTTAGCAAATCTTAACCCAATTAATTTATTAAGGCATATCAAGAACCTATTTTAAACATAAACATAGCAAAACATAATTTTAAAAGGCCATTTACAAACCAAAATAAAACCAAATGGTAATAAATAAGCTTAAGTACCAAATTTTAAAAAAGTCCGAGCAAATCCTTATTTAAGCATGGCATGAGCACCTCGAGTCCATCCGGCTCCATGTCCGTCTAAGTGTCACCAAATGTCAATGGAGAGAGTGAGTCGCAAGACTCGGTGTATAAATCCCCTCCCGATAATACAACATGCTAACACACATCATAGCAAAGCAATACAATTAATGCACCTGCTCCTAACCATCCATTACACCTCTCTGTGGTACCAAACCACCGGTGGTGCCAAACCACCGGTGACCCAAAGTCACGATATCCATAATGTGGTGCCAAACCACCGGTGACCAAGTCACGAATAATCCAATGATGGGGCGAAACCATCGTGTGATACCAAATCACTAGCGACAATCCCGTATCTCATAAGTGGGGCCAACCTACGGTGGTGTCAAACCACAGGGACGAGTCGCAATGAGGTGTCAAACCTCTAGTGTCCCAAAGACACAAGTGTGATACCAAATCACTGGTGACCGCAGTCACAAATCCGATGATGGGGCCAACCCACCGTGGTGCTAAGCCACTGGGACGAGACGCTGAGGTGCCAAACCTCTGGTGACCCAAAGTCACAAAATATCATTTGTGGTACCAAACCACTGAAGGTGCCAAACCTCTGGTGTCCCAAAGACACAGTGTCCCAAAGACACGGATATCATACTCCCCCTCCTCTCATTTCACCCATCATCATGCCATACTCATGTAAATCATGCATATCATGCAAGTCATGCATATCATACCAACATGCCTAGTATTGCATCTCATAGCACATACCTCATAATCATGCTAGTATATATCAATAACAAACTCATATTGAAACAGGCTTACCCGATTCGTGTTCATACCCTATAGGTATCATATCAATCCATCAAACCTGTCTCGGTTTTTAGAATCACTCTTATTAAGCAATCAGGTTTATTAACACTTATTACTAAGTATAGAGTGTGTTAGTTACACACAGTATATCGCAAGCCTTAATCCCAAAGAACCCGATCTAAAACCCTCAATCCTCTTGCTCCTAAAACAATTGGCCAACCATGGGTTAATCACTAAACCATTCGCCATAACCATTTAAACCAAAGGGTATATCGATTAACCTCACCTTGCAAACGTTTGGTTTCCTACCAAACCCGAATCGACAATAGTTCCTCTTTTAACAATCGGCACACCCTATTAAAAAGAACAGTTAATCCATTGAAACTTTGGCTTATAGAATTCTAAAAGAATAGACTAACAAGATAACCTCTTACCACTACTTACCACTTGACTTCTCCAATCGGCTGCTTCGAAATCCCGGGTGCCCTATAATGAAATCGATTCCAAACCACAAGGTTAACACCTTTCACCAGTTGCCATACTCGGCTCTTAACTACACCGAAATCAAACAAAGCGAGAGAAAAGAAATAACCCTACGGCCAAGCACTTACCTAACTTGAATGAAAATTGAACTAAAAGAACTCTACACCCCACTACTATTCGGCCAAACAAAACACAATTGAAGGAAGGGAAATTCGGCAACACAAGGGAGGGATTCGGTTTGATTTTTAGACAAAAATAAGGCACAAGAATTACAATTTCGGGAAGGAGAAAGTCGGCCAAGGTTTGGAGAAGAAGAAAGAAAATGAACAAGAGATAGGTGCTCTCGATTTTGAGAAGAAAAGAAATGGAGAAAGTGTTTGGAGAATGAAGTTTCGGCTACAATGTTTTTAAGAAAGAAAGAAAGAAAATATGAGAGGGAAAGAATGCTAGTTTAGACACACAATGAACAAAAGAAAAGAAGTGGGAGAGAAGAGAACTTTCACTACCAAGAAGGTTGAAAGAAGACAAGCAAATTCTGCACTAGGTGTTTAAACTTTCGGTTTCAAAGAGAAAAAAAATGAAAGAAACTCCTTAGCAATTCGGTTTTGGTATGACAAAATGAGAAATTTGGCTTCTTAGAAAAGTTGATCGAAACACCCAAAATGCCAAATGCATTTTCGACACTCCCCACTACACCTACCAAAATCGACCACTCCCCATGAAGTCCCCAAGTTTCGCCAACACCCCATTAGCTCCCAACCATCCATTCAAACTTAGTTGAACTAGTCTCCTCCTACTTTCACTCACCACCTCCATTCGAATGAGTTGACATAGTCCATGGTAGAGTTTGAACTACCAACAACTCCTCCTCCTTAAGCCAAAAATGGAACAAAAAGGGAGCACTCTGCAGCTTGAACTCAAGACCTCTCCCTCCTGCAATTGACGCCAACCACAAACTTCAAGTGGCGCATGCCTTGCCACTTTGCTAGCTCATCACTTGTGCTCAAGAACACCAAATAAAATACATAAGACCCAGCTCCTTCAGCTCCTATCACATAAAGCCCGAAAACTAAAATTTTCCCCACCTACTCAGGCATACCCCTAGCCTACAACTAAGCCCCAAAACCACACAGACAACAACATAGCAAGCCATTAACATGTAAACAATGCCACAACAAAATAGCCCCCAACCCGGGATATTACATACTCTAAGTAATATGAGTAAAGTTCTTATATGAAATGTTTTAAACTCTAAATGAGCTATTATGAAATTATACTTGTAATAATGAGATGAATCATGCATGTTGAATGAATACATGTTGCGGAAAGCATATGTGCTTGGAAACTTGATTGTTGTTGAGCCCATATATGTCTTGATGTTATAAGTAACAAGGGCATGAGGATGTGTGTAGGGCGTGAAGTCAAATTGAATGAATATGCCTTACTTAGTTACCTCGAAATAGAATGAATGGTAAGTTAAGTACCATGTTATACGAACTTACTAAGCATACAATGCTTACTCGATTTTATTTTCTCTTGTTTTAGAGTAAATCGGAAGCTTGTTGGATTAGAAGCTCGGCAGAGATCACTCACACTATCCATCGGTCTATGTCTGTACAATATGTGTAACACCTCTACCCGTATTCTATGCCAAAAATGGGTACGAGGCATTACCGCACTTAACGCACATGGTCATACAATTTTGGTTTATCAAATTTCATTCCAAATTAAAACTTTTCATTCACATCTCTAACGTACTTATGATGGACCTACGAGGCCCTAACATACTTCCAAAAAGTTTTGGAAATAAATCGGAAACTTTTACACACTTAAGAAAATTTTACCTAAACAGGGGCCACAAGTTCGTGTGAAATGGGACACACCCGTGTGGTAATTCACACGCCCGTGCTTTCCACCCGTGGTCGACACTGACTAGCATCACACAGTCAGCCACACGCCCATGTGCTGTACTCGTGGTCGACACTGACTTATTTCACACGGCCTATCATGTGCCCGTGTGCTTCAACTGTGTGGCGATTTAAATTCCAAATTCAAGGTGCAGACTTCACACGGCCTGGGCACACGCCCATGTCCATGGCCGTGCCTCCCACACGGCTGAGACACACAGCCATGTCTTTGCCCGTGTGTTTACTACTGAGCTTACTGACTTGCAATTCTAACATGCAATGGGACACATGGCCTACTCACACACCCATATAATTGACCATGTGTCACACACAGCCTAGGCACACGCCCGTGTGCCTACCAGTGTGGACAAGAATAAGACTATTTGCCAACCTCTTTCATCACCCTAATTCACTCAAGCATAATTCACCCTCCACCAACAATTCAATCATGCATTTTCATAACCAAACAAACCATTCATATACTCTACACAATCATGAATAACCTCTTCTTATCATTGATTGATAGTAAAGAGCCATTTACTATGGCAATATACAAAAGATTTCATCTATAAGGAGCCAACACATTTGGCCATAATAACAAAATAATATACCTAGTCTAGCCCTTATGCCATTACCATACTCAAAATGTTAGTTCTAAATATACCGAGATGAGCTGATAGTGTAGGTGGTCTTCCATTTATCTTCGTATTCTGACCCGGCTCTTTAACACTATAAAACAAGGGAAAAGAAAGGGACTAAGCTTAATGCTTAGTAAGTTTACATGTAAACAATAAACATCATACTATATACTAATCAATAAATAGCATTTCACAATTCAAGATCATGCTTACTCATTCATCTTTTACCACATTTCAACCATATCACAACATAATGCTCACATTCATTAACATATTCCTGCACTTATTACCACAAGATCACATGATACAACACATAACAATTTCACAATAAATCATTCATAGAAATGCCAAACACTCGGTGGTTTTGCACTTAGCCCACCATTAATCTTTAACAAGGTGGTATCGCACATAGCCCACCAAATGATAATATAAACGATGGTATCGCACATAGCCCATCATAAATAAGTAATAGGTGGTGTCGCACATAGCCCACCAACAAGAATAATTAAGGTGGTATCGGACCCAGCCCACCATTAATTACTACAGGTAATATTCCACACTTACATATCTAATTCAACGGTCATACGAAAATTATTCATTATCTACCAAAATTAATCCATCTGAATCATAGAAGTTCTCAATCAAACAATGCACCAATAAGTAACAACATGTGTATTTAAGACGCATCGTTTACACGTAAACTTACCTCGGTGCAAAACGCGCTAATCAACAGTCTATTTCGTAACATTGCCTTTTCCTCGGTCAAGGTTGATTTCACGCTCTTCTTGGTCTATAACAACAAAATTTGCTCATTCAATCATTTTCTAATCATAATACATTATAATCTCTACTTAGGCAAAAATGACCGTTTTACCCTTGTGCTATGACAAAATTACGATTTCACCCTTATGCTCGTAAATAATTTTTCATCACATTTTCTCATTAAAAAAGCCTAGCTGAATATTTATTACTCTTACAACTACTCATAATTCTGACCTTTTTATGCATTTATTACCAAATTACAACATTTACATTTTAGTCCCATTTAGGTATTTTCATGTCAACACCCTTCACAAAAGTTATTTCTCTCTCCCTAACATCCATTTTCTTCCACAAAAACTTAGATAGAAA
This sequence comes from Gossypium rotundifolium, assembly GCA_025506655.1. Taxonomy (NCBI): domain Eukaryota; kingdom Viridiplantae; phylum Streptophyta; class Magnoliopsida; order Malvales; family Malvaceae; genus Gossypium; species Gossypium rotundifolium. The sequence continues at coordinate 94,471,688 of CP106732.1, read as the reverse complement.
CATAAATGCTCTCATGGAAAATCCCTAAACTTTCAACCATTTAACAAATTAGTCCTTTCATTGGCTATCCCAAGCTTTGGGGATTCCAAAAGTACAAAAATCATCAAATAAAACAACCAAAATCACTTACTTGCAAGATATTTGTTTTGCTGAAAATTTAGAATCCAAGAACCCTTATTTCCTCTAAATTTTTAGTGGTAGAAGAAGAAGGAATATAAAAGATGATATCTCATCTTTTTATCTTATTTTATTCATTATTTCATCACCGAATTCCACCAAATTTGACCAAAATTTAATCTCCTTGTCTCCCTAGGATCTATGGCCAGCCATCACATATCTAATTACTTAATTTCACTTTAAGGACCTCCAATTTGATATTTTTTGGCTATTAGACACCTCTACCACTTATAATGGAACTTTCTCACTTTATGCGATTTAGTCTTTTTTCACAATTAAACATACAATTACTAAAATTAAAGCACCAAAATTTTCATATAGACATTTAGTAATGCCATAACACATAAAATAATACTAAAATAATTTTCCTCAACCTCAAATTAGTGGTCTCGGGACCACTATTTTGACTAGCCCCAAAATCGGGCTGTTACAACTCTCCCCTCCTTTAGAGATTTTAGTTACCGAAAATCTTACCAATAAAAAGATTTGGATATTGTTCCCTCATAGTTTCTTCTGGTTCCCACATAGCTTCTTCCACACCATGTTTTTTCCATAACTCTTTTACTAAAGCTATGCTCTTATTCCTCAACTATTTAACCTCCCGAGCCAATATCTTAATCGGCTCTTCTTCATAAGTCATGTCCGGTCGTATCTCAACTTCTATTGGAGGGATCACATGCGAAGATTGGAATGATATCACCGCAACATCGATACATGAAACATGTTGTGTGTTTTCTCCAACTCTACCGGCAAGGCCAACCGGTATGCCACTGGGCCAATCCTTTCGGTAATCTTATACGGCGCTATGAATCGTGGACTCAATTTTTCCTTTCTACCAAATCTAAATATTTTCTTCCATGGGGATACTTTCAAAAATACTTTGTCGCCCACTTAAAACTCGATTTCTTTTCTTTTCAAATCCGAATACGACTTCTGTCGGTCTGAAGCAGCCTTCAGACTATTACAGATTAGTTTCACTTTCTCCTCGATCTCTTTAACTAGATTAACCCCATGAATTTGCTTCTCACTAAGCTCGGTCTAAAATAAGGGAGTTCGACACTTGCGACCGTATAAAGCCTCGTACAGTGCCATTCGTATACTCGACTGATAACTATTGTTTTAAGAAAACTCAACCAAAGGTAGATATCTTTCCCAACTGCCTCTCAACTCTAACCCATAGCATCGGAGCATATCCTCAAGAACTTGAATCACTCTTTCAGATTGGCCGTCAGTTTGAGGATGGAACGTAGTACTAAAATTCAACCTTGTACCCAAGGCTTCCTGCAACTTCTTCCAAAATATCGAAGTAAATGTAAGATCTCTATCCGAGATAATACATATAGGCACTCAATGTAATCTCACCACTTCAGCAATATACAGCTCAGCCAGCTTATCAAGCGAATAATCTACTTGCACCGATATAAAGTGAGCCAACTTCGTCAGAATATCAACAATAACCCACATAGCATCTTTCTTTTTCGGAGCCATAGGTAACCCCGTTATAAAATCCATGGTGATCTGATCCCACTTCTACTCGAGAACCATCATCGGCTGAAGTAATATAGAAGTTACTTGATGCTCGACTTTCACTTGTTGACATACCAAACATTTTGTCACGAACTCAGAGATGTCCCTTTTCATACCCGGCCACCAATAAAACTTCTTCAGATTATTGTACATTTTCATGCTACTGGAATGTACTGACAAGTGACCACTGTGTGCTTCATACAAAATTTTTTGAATCAACTCATCATCTTTAGGTACACAAATCCGATCGCGAAACATCAAATAACCATCTGAACTCACCCAAAATCAGAATCATTTCCTAACTCACATTAAGCTCTTTTAGCTTGTAGCTCACCATCATTCTCTTGAGCTTCACATATCTGCTGAATAAATAACGGTTTAGCCCTCATCTTGGCCAATATAACTCCATCATTAGACAATGTTAAGTTAGTACTCATAGCTCTCAAAGCATACAAAGATTTTCTGCTCAAGGGGTCTGCAACTACATTCGCTTTCCCCTGATGGTAATCAATTACTAGTTCATAATCCTTCAATAATTCGAGCCACCGTCGTTGTCACAAATTCAAGTCCTTTTGACCCATCAGGTACTTCAAACTCTTATGATCTGTGAAGATTCGGCACTTCTCACCATATAAATAATTGCACAAAATCTTCAAAGCGAAAGCGATTGCAGCCAACTCTAAATCATGAGTCGAATAATTCTTCTCATGCGATTTTAGCTATCTCGAGGCGTAAGCTACTACCTTACCCTCTTGCATCAGCACACAGCTGAGTCCATTAAATGATGCATCACTATATACTACAAACTTCTTTCCCAACTCAGGTTGTACTAAAACCGGTTCCTCAATCAACAATGTTTTCAATCTCTCAAAGCTCATTGGCATTTCTCAGTTCATTCAAACTTAATATTCTTGTGCAGCAGTTTCATCCTTGGGGTAGCAATCATGGAAAACCCCTTTACGAATTGTTGGTAGTACCCCGCTAAACCCAAAAAGCTTCTGACTTCTGACACATTTTTGGCGGCTTCCACTCCACAATAGCCTAGATCTTACTCGGGTCAACTCTAATACCATCACCCGACACAATGTGCCCTAGGAATCCGACCTCTCAGAGCCAAAACTCACTCTTACTAAATTTAGCATACAACTACTTGTCTCTTAAAGTCTGCAAGAAAATTCTTAAATACTCTGCATGTTCACCCTCATCCCAAGAATAGACTAATATATGATCAATAAAAACGACTACAAATTTGTCCAAGTACGGTCAGAAGATGCGATTCATCAAATCCATCAAAATCGTAGGGGCATTCGTTAGACTAAATGGTATGACAAGAAACTCATAATGGCCATACCTCGTCCAAAATGTAGTTTTCGGCACATCTTGCTCCTTAACTCTCAACTAATAATAACCAGACCTTAGGTCTATCTTGGAGAACACCGTAGCTCCCTTCAATTGGTCAAACAAGTCATCTATCCTTGGCAAAGGATACTTATTCTTTACTGTTACCTTGTTGAGCTGTTTGTAGTCTATATACAATCTCATCGACCCATCCTTCTTTTTTACAAAAAGTACCGAAGCACCCCACGCGAAATAGTTCGGTCTTGCAAAACCTTTATCCGTTAACTCTTGCAACTGAACCTTTAGTTCTTTCAACTCCAATGGTGCCATCCTATATGGGGCAACCGAAATAGGTGTCGTTCCCAGACCTAACTCAATTCCAAACTCGACCTCTATAACTGGAGGCAATCCAGGTAACTCCTCCGGGAACACATCTGGATATTCGCATACCACCGGCACTGATTCGATCTTTACCTCTGACTCTTGAGTATTCAGCACAAAAGTAAGATAATACTCGTATCCTTTACTCAAATACTTCTCAGCTACCGTAGTTGAAATTATCACTGGTAGATTATCCGACTACCTAATTCAACCCGAATGACATCCCCATTTTCACATTTCAATTCGATAAACTTGCCACCACAGTTCATTAAAACATTATGGACAGTCAACCAATCCATGCCAAGAATCAAATCAAATTCATCAAATGGCAACAACATAAGGTTTACCGAAAAATAATGACTTCTAGCTGTCAAAGGACAATTCCTACACACTTTGTCAACTAGCACAGGTTTGCCAATGGGTTTGACACTTTTACTACAAATTTCGTAGACTCAACAATCATGCTCATACTAGATACCAATTTCATGCAAATGCATGAATGGGTAGATCCCAAATCAGTCAAAGTAATAACAGAGGTGTCATGAAGAGAAAAAGTATTCATTAAACATCTGGAGATGATGCCTCCTCGCGAGCGCGAATGGAATAGGTCCTTGCAGGTGCTCGATCCTTCAGTCTAGCAGTAGAATATTGAAGCACACCTCTACTACTAGTCCCACCTCTCGGGTTCTTTTGTGATCTACCCATCAAAGGTACATTGCTTGATCTCACTTCCTACTTTCCTTCCTTCTCCTCCCTCTCTGGACAATTTTGGATAAAATGGTCAGGTAAACTACACTTGTAACAATTCTGGTTGTTTCCCCAATACTCTCTAGTGTGCTGCCTATCACAATTTGGACACTCTAATTTGGACTTCGGGTTGCCCACACTTGCCATTGAAGTGGCTCAAACTCTCGAGCCCGAGTATGTGTTTCCTTAATCTCGATGTGAATGTCCAACTGACGCTGTCGTCCAGGTGTTCATTTTCTTGGACCTCTTCGATTGAGCTTGGTATGATTTACTCATTGGCCTTTTTCTCACATCACGGGCCTCACTCATGGCTTTCCTCTTTTCCTTATTCAGTTCTTCGGCCTTACATACCCGGTCAACCAACACCACAAACTCTTTTAATTCCAAAATCCCAACTAGCAGTCTAATATCCTCATTCAGCCCATATTCAAACCTCTTGCACAAGATAGCTTCTGTAGACACACACTTTTGTGCATACTTGCTGAGCCTAACAAACTCACGCTCATATTCTGCTACAGTCATTTTTCCTTACTTCAATTCAAGGAATTCTTTCCTTTTCTAGTCCATAAATCGTTGGCTTATATACTTCTTTCGGAACTCTTCCAAAAAGAAGTCCCACATCACTCTCTCCCTTGGAACCACCGACGTCAACATTTTCCACCAATGGTATACCGAGTCCCTCAGTAAGGACACGACACATTTTAAGCTCTCTTCAGGTGTACAGGAGAGTTCATCGAATACTCTCATCGAGTTTTTAAGCCAGAACTCTACCCTCTCACGGTCATCGTCTATATTGGCTCTGAATTCCTCTGCCCCTTACTTTCGAATCTTATCTATCAGAGGCTTGGTCATCCTCACTACATCTATACCTTGAGGAGCCACAGGAACTAGTTGGGGTATAGGACGGGGTGGAGGAGGTTGAGCATTAGGGTTCACTCGTACATACTCTGTGTACCAGTTACTCATCATTTGGAGAAAGGCTTCTCGGGCCTCTTCTCCTTGACCCCTAATCTCTATTCCACTCTCTACAGGCACGATCCCTTATGCGGGAGCCGGTACGTTACTAGCAGGGTCATCAGCAGTCGTTTGATCAGGATCCATTTACTATATAAAAAAGTTTAGAATTGTCAGAAGCCACCACACTATCAATATACGCTTATGGCATGTATAGCTAGACTCTAACTCACGCTACAATAGTCAGAGAACCGACTAAACCATAGCTCTGATACCATTAAATGTAACACCCCTTACCCGTATTCTACACCAGAACCGAGTACGAGGCATTACCGCACTTAACTCACATGGTCATACAATTTTGGGTTATCAAATTTCATTCCAAATTAAAACTTTTTCATTCACATCTCTAACATACTTATAATGGACCTACAAGGCCCTAAAAATACTTCCAGAAAGTTTTGGAAATAAATTGAAAACTTTTACGCACTTAAGAAAATTTTACCTAAACAGGGGCCACACGCCAGTGTGAAATGGGACACGCCCGTGTGGTATTTCACAAGCCCGTGCTTTGCACCCGTGGTCGACACTGACTTACATCACACGGTCAGCCACACGCCCGTGTGTTGTACCCGTGGTCGACACTGACTTATTTCACACGGCCTGTCATACACCAGTGTGCTTCAACCGTGTGGCGATTTAAATTCCAAATTCAAGGTACAGACTTCACACGGCCTGGGCACACGCCTATGTCCGTGGTCGTGCCTCCCACACGACTGAGACACATGGTCATGTCTCTACCCGTGTGTTTACTACTGAGCATACTGACTTGCAATTCTAACATGTAAGGGGACACAGGGCCTACTCACACACCCATGCAATTGACCGTTTGTCACACACGGCCTAGACACACGCCCATGTGTCTACCCATGTGGACAAGGACAAGACTATTTGCCAACCTCTTTCATCACCCTAACTCACTCAAGCATAATTCACCCTCCACCAACAATTCAATCATACATTTTCATAACCGAACAAACCATTCATATACTCTACACAATCATGAATAACCTCTTCTTATCATTGATTGATAGTAAAGAGCCATTTACTATGGCAATATACAAAAGATTTCATCTATAAGGAGCCAACACATTTGGCCATAATAACAAAATAATATACCTAGTCTAGGCCCTATACATGCCATTATCATACTCAAAATGTTAGTTATAAATATACTAAGATGAGCTGATAGTGTAGGTGGTCTTCCAATTATCTTCGTATCCCGACCCGGCTCTTTAACACTATAAAACAAGGGAAAAGAAAGTGAGTAAGCTTAATGCTTAGTAAGTTTACATGTAAACAATAAATATCATACTATATACTAATCAATAAATAGCATTTCACAATTCAAGATCATGCTTACTCATTCATCTCTTACCACATTTCAACCATATCACAACATAATGCTCACATTCATTAACATATATTCCTGCACTTATTACCATAAGATCACATGATACAACACATAACAATTGCACAATAAACCATTCATAGCAATGTCAAACACTCAGTGGTTTTGCACTTAGTCCACCATTAATCTTTAACAGGATGGTATCGCACATAGCCCACCAATAAGAATATTTACGGTGGTGTCGCACATAGCCCACCAAATGATAATATAAATGATGGTATCACACACAACCCATCGTAAATAAGTAATAAGGTGGTGACGCACATAGCCACCAACAAGAATAATTAAGGTAATATCGCACCCAGCCTACTATTAATTACTACAGGTAATATTTCACACTTATATATCTAATTCAACGTTCATACGAAAATTATTCATTATCTACCAAAATTAATCCATCTGAATCATATAAGTTCTCAATCATACAATGCACCAATAAGTAACAACATGCGTATTTAAGATGCATCATTTACACGTAAACTTACATCGGTGCAAAACGCGCTAATCAACGGTCTATTTCGTAACCTTGCCTTTTCCTCGGTCAACATTGATTCCATGCTCTTCTTAGTCTATAACAACAAAATTCACTCATTCAATCATTTTCTAATCATAATACATCATAATCTCTACTTAGGCAAAAATGACCGTTTTGCCCTTGTACTATGGCAAAATTACAATTTTGCCCCTAAGCTCGTAAATCATTTTCATCACATTTTCTCATTAAACAAGCCTAGCTGAAATTTTATTACTCTTACAACTACTCATAATTCCAACCATTTCATGCATTTATTACCAAATTACAACATTCACATTTTAGTCCCATTTATGTGTTTTCATGTCAACACCCTTCACAAAAGTTGTTTCTCATTCCCTAACATCCATTTTCTTCCATAAAAACTCAGCTAACAACATAAATTCTCTCATGTAAAATCCATAAACTTTCAACCATTTAACAAATTAGTCCCCTCATTAGCTAGCTCAAGCTTTGGGGATTCCAAAAGTACAAAAATCATCAAATAAAATCACCAAAATCATTTACTTGCAAGAGATTTATTTTGCTGAAAATTTGGACTTCAAGAACTCTTATTTTTTCTAAATTTTTGATGGTAGAAGAAGAAAGAATAGTAAAATATGATATATCATCTTTTTATCTTATTTTATTCATTATTTCATCACCTAATTCCACCAAATTTGACTAAAATTTAATCTCATTGTCTCCCTATGCTTTATGGCTGGCCATCACATATCTAATGGCCTAATTTCACTTTAAAGACCTCCAATTTGATATTCTTTGTCTATTAGACACCTCTACCACTTATAATGGAACTTTCACACTTTATCGATTCAGTCCTTTTTCACAATTAAACATACAATTGCTAAAATTAAAGCATCAAAATTTTTATATAGCCATATATTAATGTCATAACACATAAAATAATACTAAAATAATTTTTCTCAACCTCGGATTAGTGGTCTCGAGACCACTGTTCTGACTAGTCCCAAAATCGGGCTGTTACAATATGATAAATCAGTTATGGTTGTAATAGCATGTATAGGTTATATTGGCCATATTGGCATGTAAATATAAATGATGCTTGTAATCTAGCCATTGGAATGGCTAGTAATAGTTGTTTTGATATACTTGTAATGGCATGCTATGGTAGCTATATATATATATATATATATATATATGTTAAGTAATTGATCACATTATACCTATCAAATGGACTAAACCAAGCAAAGATAATAAACATGTATGCATATAATGGTATACCATGTTAAATGATAGAATTTTTTTGATTTGAATGCTTGAAATAGTTGGTATTTGAATGTGAGTTTAAGTGAAAGTCATTGGTGTGATTTTGGGTGAGAAATGAAGCTAGAAATGGCTTTATTTTGTCCACACGGGCGTGTGTCTAGACCGTGTGTGACACACAGCTACCCCATGGGCGTGTAGCGTGGCCATGTGTCCCCTGCACCTTAAATTTTGAGAAACAAAATGCTCAGAATTGAGCACACGGGCAGAGACACGGGCGTGTGTCTTAGCTATGTGGGAGACATGGCCTTGAACACGGGCATATGTCTTGGCTATATGAAACCTGCACCTAATTTGAATTAAATTAATTAACCACACGGCCTAGCACACAGACGTGTGGCATGGCCGTGTGGCGCAAGTCATAGAGCACCCTAAATAGAACACGGCCTGTAACACAGGTGTGTCCCTTGGACCACATGAGCGTGTGAGCCTTGCACCTTGGAAAATTTTTGAAATGTCACGAAAATTTTTTAGATTTTTCAATTAAGTCCTGACTTGATTCTAATGCTCGTATTGGGCCTCGAGGGTCCATCTAAGGGACGTTACGAATGATCTTGGTTAGTGAATAGTGATTTACATTATTTATCTGAAAATGTTCTGAAAAGTTTCAGTAATGCTCCGTAACCTTGTTTCGGCAACGAATAAGGGTTAAGGGTGTTACTCTTAAAAGAGTTAATCTTCCTGATTGGTTTGATTGAATTGGTTGTTTATTTACTTTATTATTTATTTATTTTAGTTATTTAATTTCTGGCATTCATCTTTTTATGATACATCATAATATAGAATTTAATCACTACTATTTAGAATTTTTATTGTAAAGAGATTTTCTATAGATTTAGTCCATCCACTTTTGGGTACAATCCTTGGAATACTTCCCTGTGTTCTGTTGTAACACAAATACTATATTACTATTTGACTTGTAAACTTGAAAACACCGCTGCTTTAATTTCTTATATTTTTGGTGTAGTATTTTCTAGTCAAACGTTCACATGTTTGGCAGTGGTCAATACTTCAATAGAAAAGACTTAGGTTCAAATCGAACCTAGTCAAAAAGAATAAAGAGTTTTTGGAAACATAATAAAAGCCTAAATCTGCTAATTATGGCTCCTAATTGGCTTTCCTTAACTTAGGATTAACCTTCCTATTTACAGAGATGTTTTGAAACCCTAACTAGGTCAATTGGAAGCCCTAATCTTGGAATATATCAATGGTACAGACTAATTTAGCCTTCTCGATATTGCTCTCCACATTTAGCCCCGTATCGTGACACGACATCGACATGTTGCATTTGGTCTTCCGGCCTTACGTGTTGCATCTTGGGAACTCGTGCTCTACTCAGGTATCATCCATAAGGCTCTTAGGCTGCTAAATAATTATCATTCATACTCAATTGTGCACATCAGAACTAACTACGGCCCGAATTGGCCTAATAGGTCAATAAACGTCAATTTATGCATAAAAATGCTTATTTTTGTACTTAAGATAGTGTTGAAAATACCATAATTAATCCTAAAATGCCTACAAAGCAAGCCCTTAAAGTGCCGAAATGTACCAAAACTACCACCATATCTGATGGCAACTCAACTTTCTGATAAATGCGAGATACACCCACAAATCTCCACCTTGACTCGTATTTATCACGCCTCTTTTTCCATGCTCTGTCATGGGCCTAACTTGAATTTCACAAAATGTCAACCAAGTCTAAATTGTGCTCGAACTTGGAAACTGAAAGACTTCTATTCTTCAAATCAAAGTTTTATAATACAACAAGGGCCAGTAGTACCTGAACGGGAGAGAAAACATCAACTCTCTCCACCTAACGGTAACCCTCTATGACCAACCTTGCCTCAAACATTCTACGAACCATTCGAGTCCTAAATACCAAAAGGGGATGAGCTTATTTTCTAAATCAGGAAAATACTCGATATCTGACAGGTCTCCACCTTTAACTAGATTATATGTGGAGAAAAATGAATCATCACTTTTGTTGTAACACCCCAAACCTGGCCCAAACACTACAACCGGATCTGGTATGTCACTAAGGAAATTTTATAACATTTTGGTAAAGTTTAACCTTTTATTCGGGAAAAAATTTATAATTTATAGTTTTAAATAAAATATGCCTTTATGAATTAAAACCCAAATTTAAATACATGCCTTAGTTCAATTAAAATAAAAATTTAAATAACTAAAAGTAATAAAAGCCCGTAATAAAACAAAATATAAACGGTGGCCCATGGCCTTATTACAACAGATTTAAAATCCATCAAATAAGAATATAAAATAATAACTAGAGTCTTTTTGGCTGGATCCAAATGTTCTTTCGCATGGCCACCTTGCGCTCCTCTCCAGCCCGGTTCGATGCACTAAATGCTACCTAAAAAGTTAATTAATTGGTTGAGTCGCGAGACTCAGTATGCAACCCTCGTGCACCATTAGATTTGGGCCTTAGCCCCATACAACTAAAATAATCAGAATTAATATGCATAATAAAAATAATATGCAAGTCCCACCCAAATCCTAGGTTTCCATCCGCTACACGCCCCCGTACCAGCCATTCACACCATTAGGGATTTCTACAATCAACCCACACCGCTTCACGCCTTGATGGCGTCGTGTTGCTCATCATCGATCATGGCGTAGCCACTACAATGATCACGGCAAAAGCGCTACAATAGATCACGGTAAAACCGCTACAATGATCACGATAAAACCGCTACAATAGATCACGGTAAAAACCGCTACAACATATAACTTCCTTCTTTCATCAAACCCAACCCATGCAATCACAGAAAATCGGCATACACATATCATTTAATCAGAACATTCACTTAGAATGACAGGATCACTAACTCGGTGATTTGCTTTACCCTCTTTGGGTTTCAAGCGTTATCTTGGGATTTCACATTTATCGAACATACAAGTCTTATAATCATGTATTTAACAAACAAATCTAGATGGTGTGGAAAGTTACACACCTGATATCGCGAAATCCAATATTCTTAGTCGATATCCTTGTCATCCCGATCTACAACTTTGCTCAAAAAGTCGGAAAGATGTGAAAATAGGGCCTCTCCTTGAAATCTCAAAAATAACACGACTTGAGTGTTACTGATCTTTGACTTAGAGATCTAAGCGTTGGACTCCTCTTCAGATCCCGAAATGCCGAAAATAAGAAAAACCATTGATTAGTCACTAAATAACCATTTGGCTAGGGACTTTCAAAAGCCGGAGAAATATTGGAAACGCAAAATCGACACATACCTATTATTTTCTTGATTCGGCTGGCAGACTTTCTTGAAGAAAATTCGGTAACTTCGGAGGTGAGATCTAAAATTTCAGTTTTAGAAGATTTAAGAATTGAAGAGATGGCTAAGAGAGATTTGATCAATGAATATTAAGGAGAAGAATAGAATAATAGAGATGTGATTTCGGCTTTTAGGGATTAGAAGAAAAATAACAATAAAGGTTAAAAGATTTAGCCAACCAGGAAATTTTAGAGAGGAAGAAAGGGTGAAGAAAATGGTGGTTTTCAGCTTTTACGAGGAAGAAGATGAGAAAAGAAAATAAAATAAAGGCTTCCAAAATTTCGGCACATGTAACACCCCAAACCCGGTCAACACACCACGACCGAATCTGGCATGCTACGGAGTGAAAACCTTTTTAAACCAAAAGTTTGTCGGATAATTTGCTTTAAAAAAACTATTTTATAGTATGAAAAGTTTAGAAATCCTTGTTTAAGATGATTTTGCAATCGTGTGATGGCTGCTTTAAAACTCATGCTTGAAAATCTACTTATTGTTGCAAATTTTAGAAAACATACGATACTTGTTGAAAACTGAGTACGATGAGTATAATCGAGTTAAAATCATTTGCTTTTGAATTTGTTTGGAAATTTAAGCTTGAAAACATTCAAGTTACCTTTGTTATCATCTTATAAGTGGTGTTACCCGATGGTAACGTTTAAAAACCCGAAGGAGTTATAGTTTTGAAAACATTACTTTTTACCGATTAATTTAACAAGTTCATATATCCAACATATATATAATATAGTCAAAATAAAAGCAACTAATAAAAACCCAAAATAATACTTAGCGGCCTTATTACAAAACCCAAAACCAAATTTAAAGAAATTAATAAAATCGAGATAGCAGTTTAAAGTCAAAACCAAACTAAGATGCATGGCCACCTCGAGTCCTCCTCGGCTCCATATCCGCGATCTTTGCCTCATCTGCAAAATATAAAGGAAGGGGTGAGTCACAGAGACTCAGTGTATAAATCCCCAACCCGATAGTTCAAGCACTTACACAGATCATCAGTAAACATGCAATTCATGCAACCCATAACCTAACCATCCAGTCTCCTTTATCTACCCCATGTGGTCAAAACCACTGGTGGTCAAAACCACTGGTGACCGAAGTCACAAATATATCGGTGTGGTCAAAACCACTGGTGACCGTAGTCACAAATCAAGTGATGGGGCCAACCCATCGTGTGGTCAAAACCACTGATGACAATCCCATAATAATCATGTGGGGCCAACCCACTGTGGTAGCAAACCACTGGGACGAGTCACAATATCCATTTGTGGTCAAAACCACTGATGACTGTAGTCACAAATATCATAAGTGTGGTCAAAACCACTAGTGGTCAAAACCACTGGGACTAGTCACAAATAGTAATAGTGTGGTCAAAACCACTGGTGATAGTCCAAATAAATCATTCCCCCTCCTCTCATCAATCCCATCATCATGTCCATATCATACGTGTCATAATATCATGTATCATGCAATAACGCATAGCATTGCATATAACAATATCATGATGATGTATATCAAAAATCACATAATAGAGGACTTACCTGGAATCCAAGCTCATACCCACAAGGCATAATCACCGATTTCATTGGCTATAACAGTAACATAATAGGCATATTATACTAATAAAGTGTGTAAGCGTTACACACCTAGCTATTCGTAAATCCAAGCGAATCTTGAAACTACGCAAACTAACGAGATTTCGAATGTTGCTCCCTCCTACAATCGGCCAACATTAGTTAGTAACCCAAAAGCCCATTCGGCTCTATTAGAAATCCCGAAGGAAGTTTCTCCCAAATATAGCACTCACCTTAAAGCCGATTTGGTTTCCAACCAAATCCCAAAACTACACAATGAACTCCCCTTGCAATTGGCCACACACTGATGCACATAAATGATTAGCCTTCGGCTTTTGAACGATTAAGAGACAGATCTTGAAATGTTAAAACCTTACCTAGATCGACCACCAAATCCCGGAGATTCACTGTATTCGGCTATGCTCCTCCCTACAATCGATTTTAACACAACACTTAGAATCCATAGGCCATTCGGCCATAACATAAATCCTGAAACCACATGAGTTAGTCTCCCCTTACTTTAATGACTGATTCGGCTTCTATACACCAAAGGTCGGCACCTTTTATTGGTGTTAGGGGTTTCGGCTACCACATAGAATAAGAATAAATTAAGGTTTTGATTCCTAGCGATTGAAGGAGCATCAAAAGGAAGGCAAAAGAGATTTGGCATTACCCAAATCGATCAAGAAGAAAAGATGAAGAAATCACTCACCAGGAGATTCGGCAAAGAGAACCAAAGAAAAGATGAATGTCGGCACTTGAGATGATGACAAGAAAGCGCAAGAAAAGAGAGGTTTATGAGCAAAGTATTCGGCCAAGAGGAGAACAACAAGGTTTCAGCTTAAGTGATGGTTTGATTTGGGAAAGATGGTGAAGAGAAGAAAAGTGGAAGGAGATAGATTCTGCAATGGGTTTGAGAGAAGAGAAAGAACGGAATAGAAAGAAAAATGGAGGAGAAGATGTGAGGGTAGGTTTTAACTTTGAACAAAATAGGAAAAGAGAAGACCCTCTCCTCACTAGCCGAAATACCCCCTTAACCCACCATAGACATTCGGCCACCACCTAAAGGCTCCCCAAACCGACTACACTTCCTCCCCCCTAGAGTTCAAATTTGGCCAACCTCTCCAAAGCTCTCCCATCCACTCATTCAAAAAAATTTGAATGAGTCAACCACCAAATTTTTCTCCCTTCCATCCATTTCAAATTGGTTGACTCAATCCTCATCTATCCATGAGAGTCTCACCTGAGCACACTTCTGCTTGCCTGTGGCGTCAAAAATAAATGACCAGAAAGGGATTTCTGTAGCTCGAACCAAGGTCCTCCTTGCTCCTTGTGGCGTCACCTCCCTTGTGACTTAAGTGGCGCCTCCTTGCCACTTTACCAAGGCACTTCTTGTGTCTAAAACCTCAAATTAATTCTTTTAACCCTTATTTCCCCTAGCTCCTTTCTCTTAAGTGCTAAACAAAAATTTTGGCCATGACCCAGGACTAACCCGAGGTCATGCCTAGACCCCAACACATGCCAAACAAACACAGCTGACACCATATCACATGTAAACACATTCAAAATGCAGAGACCCCATTTTAAGGATGTTACAGTTCTACCCCCTTAAAAAAAATAATTTCGGCCTCGAAATTACCTGGTCAGAAGAGTTGAGGGTATTGCTGCTGCATCACATCTTTTGGTTCCCATGTGGCCTCTTTTGTACCATGGTTCCGCCATAATACTTTCACCAAAGGAACTGACTTCTGTCGCAGAATCTTAACATTCCGATCCAAGATCCGTACTGGTTTCTCCTCGAAAGACAAATTAGGGCTCACCTCTATCTTCTCAACTGGTACAACATGTGATGGATCTGATCGATAACGCCTAAGCATCGAAATATGGAAGACATCGTGAATTTGACTTAACTCTCTGCCGTGACTCAAGGCGATAAGCTACCAGTCCTACTAAACCGATCAGTATGCGGCCGATAAACCTAGGGCTTAGCTTCTCTTTTCGCCCAAATCTCAACACTTTCTTCCATGGCGATACCTTCAGAAAGACCTTATCACCCACTGCATACTCTATGTCCCTGTGCTTAATATCGGCATAAGACTTTTGCCTGTTCAACGCTTCCTTAAGATGAGCCCGAATCACCTTAACCTTATCCTCAGTTTCTGCCACCAACTCTGGACCCAATATCTGCCGTTCACCCAATTCTATCCAGTACATCGGAGTATGACATTTTCGTCCGTACAGTGCCTCATATGGTGCCATCTGAATACTCGCTTAATAACTATTGTTATAAGCGAACTCTGCCAATGGTAGATACTCCTCCCAACTACCACTGAAATCCAGAACACAGCCCCTTAGCATATCCTCTAAAATCTAAATTACTCTTTTAGACTGTCCATCGGATTGTGGGTGAAAAGCTGTGTTGAAATCCAACATCGTTCCCAAAGCCTGATACAAAGCTCTTCAAAACCTCGACGTGAACCTAGGATCCCTATCCGAGATAATTGACACTAGCACTCCATGCAACCTTACTATCTCGGCCACATACAACTTAGCTAGCTTCTGAAGCGGATAATCAACCCTCACTAGTATGAAATGAGCTGATTTAGTCAAACGGTCCACAATCACCCAGACTGAGTCCTTCTTGCTAGGCGTAAGGGGTAGCCCACTGACAAAGTCCATGGTAATCCTTTCCCACTTCCACTGAGGAATTTTCACTGGCTGAAGTAAACTTGACGGTAGCTAATGTTTAGCTTTGACCCGCTGACACGTCAAACACTTACCCACAAACTCAGTCACTTCCCGCTTTAGCCCTGGCCACTAGAACTACTTTCGCAAATCCCCGTACATCTTGCTACCTCCAGATGCATAGCGTATGGGCTGCTATGTGCATCCTGAAGAATCCTTTGCCTCAACTCGACGTCCTTCGGCATACAAGCTCTCCCTTGAAAACACAACACCCCATCGTGAGTCAAGCTGTAACCTTCTAACCCATTACTCTGAACTTGTAACCTCCGAGCAGTTAGGCCCTCACCCAGTAACTGTTTCTCTTTAATCTGCTCTACCCAAGTCGATTTTACTTGCAATTTCACCAACAACTCCCATCATCATACAGACTAAGGTAAGCAAACATCGCTTGCAGGTCTGCGACCACTTTACGGCTCAACGCATCAGCTACTACGTTAGCCTTATCTGGATGGTACTCAATCGAGCAGTCGTAGTCCTTCAACAACTCAATCCACCTTCGCTGTCTTAAATTTAAATCCTTCTGTGTCAATAGATACTTCAGACTCTTGTGATCCATGTAGACTATCGACTTCTCTCCGTATAAATAGTGTCCCCATATTTTTAGGGCGAACACCACTACAGCCAACTCCAGATCATGTGACGGATAGTTAACCTTATGCGGTCTCAACTTTCAAGATGCATATGCCACCACTCTCCCTTCCTGCATCAGCACACATCCCAAGCCAGTATGTGATGCATCGCAATAGACCGTGAATACCTTTCCTACCTCAGGCTGAACCAGAACTGGAGCTTCCGTCAGAATCTTCCTCAACTTGTCGAAACTTTCCTGTTATTTCTCCGTCCACACATATGGAACTCCTTTCCTCAATAAGTTGGTCAAGGCACCGCGATCAGAGAAAATCTTTCCACAAATCTCCGGTAATACCCTACCAGTCCTAGAAAACTCTAAATTTTTGCAACCAACCTAGGCAGTTTCTAGTCCAACACTGTCTCAATCTTGTGAGGGTCCACTCTAATTCTTTCAGCAGACACTACGTGACCTAAGAAAGCCACTTCCTAAGCCAGAATTCGCACTTACTAAATTTGGCAAATAGCTACTTTTCCCTTAGAATTTGCAAAACCACCCGCAGGTGCGTATCATGGTCCTCAATACCATGCGCTTGGCCGCGCAATCCAAACTGGCTTGGTACTCCACCAGCCAATCCATCCCGAGAATCAGATCGAACTCTCCAAATGGCAGTTCCATCAAATCAGCCAGAAACACGACCCCTTGAAGTTCCAGGGGTACATCCCTATATAGTTTACTTACTTCTACAGAGTGACCTAAAGAGCTTATCACATTCATCTTCCAAGAAGTAATCTTAGAGTTCAAGTTCATAGCTTCCACTATGCTACTGGCTACATATGAGTGCGTCGAACCCACATCTATCAAAGTATTATAAGGTAGTCCAAAGATTAAGAATGTACCGGTTATGACGTCTGATGCGTCGCCCTCCTCTCAATTCCTTACTGCGTAGACTAATCTAGGCTGTCTCACCTCTGTACCACCTGCACCTCTGCTTGGTGCTCTACAGCCTCTACTAGAGCCATTACCTCCCCTCGCTGCACCACGGCCCCTCTGTGGCTACTGACCATCCCTCTTGTTCGGAGTATGATTCTGATCCCCAGATTGCAACCTAGCTGACCTCTGTGGACAATCCCTCACTCGGTGCCCCATCGATCCACACTCAAAGCATCCCATATTTCCAGTTCAACATTCTTCCGTGTGAGACTTTCCACATCGAGCACATCGTGGCGGCCACTGAGTATCAGCAGTAGTGGGCCTAGCAGCTTGATTTGGCCCACTATATCTACCCTATTTCTGCTGATTCCCGGTTGACCCAGATGATCCAGAATTCCTCTTGTTCCAACCCTTGTCCTGATTCCTCTTACTGACTGTTTCACTTCCTCCACAACTTTGGCCTTTTCCACTAAGACCGCAAACTCTCTCTCCTACTGTAGAGCAATCAGCAACCTCAGATCATCCCTTAATCTTTCCTCGAATCTGACACATCGCTCATACTCCGCAGCTATAATGCCTCGAGCATATCGGCTCAACCTTAAGAATTCTACCTCGTACTCTGATACGGACTTACTCCCCTGAACCAGCCTCAGAAACGCCTTCCTCTAGGCATCAATATAATTGGTTCAATAATACTTCTTCTGATAAGATGCCTTAAAATAATCCCAAGTGAGATCATCCGCTGCAGCACCATCCCGAACCGTGAGCCACCATTGGTATGACTCATCTCGGAGAAGTGACACTAATCTTTTTAGTTTCTCCTCGGTCGTCAGATCCAAATCATCCATGATTCGTTCTGTCGCTTCCAACCAATACTCAGCTGTATTGGGTGTCACACTAGATACACCTCGGAATACCTCAGCTCTATTGGTTTGGAGTCACTCAGATACGAATTTTCGAGCTCCCGTACCTCCACCTGCTCTAGCCACTCTCTCCAGCACTCGCAACATCGCCTACGATACTGTATCTTCTCCCGTTTGATCCTGATACTCTACAACAGCAGCTGGTGGTGGTGGTGTCTCATTCTCGAACCCTTGACCAGACCTAACGGGTTCTAATACGGTCATTCCGCCTCTACCATGTCCTCGCACATTACGACCATGTCCCCTAGTACTCATGTCTATAATCGCGATTTATCTACTTAAAGAAATTTTTATAAATTAGCTTCTGTTCCACTGATTACCCACGAATAAGTTTTATGTAAAAAAATTTGGTAGTGGTTCTTTCGATCATCACAAAGTTTTTATTTCAATTTCCTACCCTAATACAGTGAATCACATTTACTCATCAACAACCTCCTCCACCCATACTCCACATGTAGGGGTATTCTCGTCATTTCACTACCCGGGTGTATTTACGTAATTTAACCTATCGGGGTATTTCAGTAATAAATCAGGGTTAATTCAGAAACTTTTACAAATCATAAGTATTTCAAAAATTCCAAAAATTAGGGGTACTTGGTAATTTCGTAAACTAGGGCTATTTTGGTAATTTTTCCAAAATATGGTTCTAGGTGATTTTACGAAATAAAGGTATTTAAAAATTTTCATTTCAGGGGTACTTCGGTAATTTTCCATACTGAGGGTGTTTTGGTAATTTTACAAGTCAGGGGTAATTTGGTCATTTTTTTTCAAATCGAGTGTGTTTTGGTCATTTCTTAAATAAAAGATACTGTGGCAATTTTGAAACCAAGGTTTAATTTTAGGGTTGTACAAAACAAGGTGACTGGTCCCTTTCGGGTTTTAATTATTAAATTTAGCCTGTGATTAAGTCCTCTTTTTTAGGGTGAACCGTCACTACGCATCAGGTAGGATTCACGTGAGGAGGAGGTGAGTCACTAGGACTGCTTAAATACCAAGCTCCCCTTGAATCCAATCCTAGACATGCGCACAATGGTTGCCACACCCTTAACTTAGCGACGTACTCACAGGTTTGTTCAGTGGATCTTTAAGTCTTATGTAATTTGTGTTTGTAATATCCTGATTTTATGGGTCTATGTATTTGGTGTGTTGCATGGCTAAGTTAGTAGACTAAGGCTTCATAGGGGTGAATTGGGCTCAGGTTTGGACTTTAAAACTTGGGTTAAGTGGCTGATAAATAGTGTTAGTAGTAATTGAAGTTGGATTATTAAATTAGTAACAAGTTGGGCTTGCGACCCAAAAATCTATTAATGCTAAATTGGGCATGAGGGTGGCGTCACTTAGGAGGATGACTTGGGCCTAGTATGGCCGCATGGAGCCCAAAGTAATGGGTTAAAATTTGGCACCCCTAAGGTAAGGAGTTGGACGGCACATAGCTACAATTAGGAGTGTTTATTTCTTTTATTTTATGATTTAAAAGATGTTAATAGGAGGGAAGAGTTGGAGCTCGGTGGGTCTCTCATAAAGGGATGGATAATGGTTGAGCTATTAGGCAGGATAAAGCTTATCAGGAGCTAGCAGAGTTGGCCAAAACTCCAACTCAGTGGGGGTGAGTATGTAGCCGAAACTCTTAGCAAAATATCCATCTTTTCCTTTAGTTTTCTTTTTTTCCTTCTCATCGAAATCTTTTTCTTTTCTTTTCTCAAACTTTTTCTCTCTTAGTGAAACTCCCTAGTGCTTCTCCTCTCCTTGAAAACCCTCTAAAAGTAGCATACTCCTCGTGCCTATCATCATCCTTCATAACCAAATCTACAAGGGTGGTTTACTTTTCTCGAAGGTGCACCATAGGCCGCATGTTCCTTAGTGATTCGGTAAGCTTCGGGATTTCTTTCCTTTGCGATTTCTTTCTTTCTTTTCATCAAGATCTAACCCAAATCAATTATTTATGCCTATTAATTTCTCCTCTTTATCCTAGAAGCGAATCTGTTTTACAATAGCCGGCACTGGATTTTGGAAAAGCTGAAGGTGAGTGGTTGATGGTAGGTGGCCGAATGGCCCTTTTCTATTCTTTTCTTTTTGGCCGAATGCCATATGGGCTAAGTTAGTTGTGATTTTCGATTTGTTGAATACTTGGAGCATGGCTGAATGTAGGTAAAATTGAGGTGACGATTTCTCGAAGGCTTTCGGGACTTGAAAGTAGGTAAGAATTCTTTTAAACATTATTATTTATTAGATCTTATTGATCTAAATAGTTTACGTGACCAAAGGGTATTATGGTCGCTAATGGCGGTCAAGCAATAAAAGGGAGTTGGATCTGTAAACCCGACGCCAAAGTAGCATAGAAGCAGTAAAGGTGTAATACGAAAATCAGGTGTGTAACTCTTACACACTTTCATTCCTAATATGTTAAATGTTATGTGGTATTAAAAGTTGGAGTGACGGCTATGGTTGTTGAAATACCCTTGTGGGTAACAGCGAGGATACCGTGTAAGTTGTGACGATTTCTGTATAGATTGTAACTTATGAAAGCATGATAATCTATATACATGATAGTTGTATGTTGAGCATGATCATATTAGTACAGTTAACATAACCACGTGTTATGGGAAATGAGAGGAGGGGGAAGTATGATCTATTAGACTGTCACCAGTGATTTGGAATCACACAGTGGGTTGGCCCCACATGCTATAAATTGTGACTAAGTCTCAGTGGTTTGGTACCACATATGATATTACGTAACTTCGGTTACCAGTGGTTTGGCACCACCAGTGGTTTGGTACCACATATGATTTATCGTAACTTCGGTTACCAGTGGTTTGGCTCCACCAGTGGTTTGGTACCACAAGGGGTAGAACAGGGAGACCCGGATTGATACTTAGGTGGGTTGCATGACTTGCATATTATTGTATGAACTTGTGTACGAGCATGATTTCCTTGGGATGGGGATTTATACACTGAGTCTCGGTGACTCACCCCTTCCTTTACATTTTTGCAGATAAGACTTAGACCGTGGATATGGAGCCGGAGTGGACTCGAGGTGGCCATGCTTAGCAACTGTTTTGTTTCAAAGTTTTTGCTTAAACTTAGTTGTTTTTTTTTTTAAATTTTGGGGTTTACATCGTTGTAATAAGGCCACCTAATTTTTATTTTGGGATGTTTTATTTGGATATTCCTATAACTATTGATAAGCAAACCTGATAGATGCGAATAGGATGTTTTCCAAAACCTCGATAAGTACATTTTTTCCAAATGTTCACTGATTAAGTAAATGATAAGGATTAACAAGTGTATAAATATTTTTATTTTAAACAAAACCAAGTCTTAACACATTTCAATTTTTCATCGAACTGAAATTCATTTTCTTAAAACAAAAAGAAGTTTTCCAAGGGTTTTCACCATCAATGAAGTTGACAAACTAATTTTTTTCTTCTCCGTAGCACGCCAGACTCGGGTGTAGCATTTAGACTGGGTTTGGGGTGTTACAAATTGGTATCAGAGCCCGGTTCAAAACTCGGCCTTGAGGCTTTTAGGGCCCAAAATGTTTTTTCTTTTGAAAATGGGTTTTACTAAGAAACGAGTAGGTTTTTTTTCCGGCATGGCTTTTTGAGTCTTGACCAAGTCCACCAAGTAAGTACCCTAATTCTTCTGTGAATTGTATGCAGGAAATCATAGAGATGTAGATTAGTAGAATAGGAAATAATAAACCCTAGTATCAGTCTACTTCAACATCAAGATACATAAAACTTTAAGTCAAACCAAACAAACACAGTATGCGAGTCAGAGTTAAAGGTGTGGCAACCGTTGTCACATGTCTAGGATTGGATTCGATGGGAGCTTGGTATTTAAGCGATCTAGTGACTCACCTCCTCACCATTGGAATACTACCTAGTGCGTAGTAACAGTTCACCTTAGCCAAGAGGACTCAAACACAAAGCTAAACAATAATAATTAAAACCCAAAAGGGACCATCACCTTGTTTTGAGAAACTTAAAATTCAAACCACGATTTTAAAATTCCAAGTACCCTCATTTTTTTAAAAAAGAAATGACCAAAATACCCCTGATTTGTAAATTGACCCAATTACCCCTAACTTGTACAAATGACCAAAATACCCTCAGTGTGGAAAATTATCGAAGTGCCCTCAATTTAAAATTTCCAAAAATACCCTTGTTTTGAAAAGTCACCAGGAACCATATTTTACGAAAAATTACCGAAATGACCCTGGCTTGTAAAATTACAAAAATACCCCTAGTGTATAAAATTACCATTTTACCCTTGAAATTTACTTGCCAAGTATTTCAATTTTGAAAAAAAAAACTATATACCAAAGAAAAAAATTTTACTTTGTGAAATTTTCAAATACCTAATTTGGAAAATTACCAAAATACCCTATAGGATAAAATTACCAAAATACCCACAGGTAGTGGAAAACAACAAACAATGACAACTACAATATTTTTACGTAATGAGCATAAGTTCATAAGTGTGATTGAATGAATGAATTGAGAATGAATTGAGATTGTATGTGTATGAAATCGAAAGAACTACTCCACAAATCGCTTGAACATAAGACCTTACGTGATAAATCGATGGAATAAAACTAATTCATAAAATTCTTTAATCAAATAAGCGATTGGAAGCATGAACTCTAGGAGAGCGCGGTAAGTAACGCGTGCGAGGTCGTCGTAGAGGCCGAATAGCCTTGTCGAGCCGATGAGGTCAGCCATGGGTCCGAAATGTGATCTTGGGATCTGCCGTGATGAAAGTTGAGTTTCGTGACGGGCCAAATTGGTAATGGTGTAGTATCGCGGTGATCTGCGAGTTTTAGAAAGGGTTATCGAGGTAGGTGGAGGAGCAGGAACTTCAAATCGGTGGTGGCGACTCGAGCTAACTGAGCGGAGGTGTTTAGGGGTGTCGGTGTAGCTCCTAATGTTGCTGAGTATTGGTTGGAGGCAACCGAGCGGATAATGGATGACTTAGACTTCTCAGCTGAGGAGAAGTTGAAGGGGATAGTATCTCTTCTCTGAGATGAGTCGTACCAGTGGTGGCTCACGGTCAGGGATGGTACAAGGCGGGAGATATCACTTGGGATTATTTTAGGCGACCTATCGGAGGAAGTATGTGGGGATGGCTATCTTGTCTGCAATGAGGCGTTCCTAAATTTGGTATAAGGGAATAAGTCGATTTTTGAGTATGAAATTTGAATTCTTGAGGTTGAGTAGGTATGCTCGGGGTATGGTGGCTCTGAAACATGGTACGTGTTAGGTTCAAAGGCGGGTTAAGAGATGAGCTACGGTGTTAATTGCACCTCGGTCGAAAGGAATTTGTCGTTCTCGTGGAAAAGGCTAAGGTAGTGAAGAGGTGAAGTGGTGAGAGGTGAAATCGGATGCAGTAGGGATAAAAGGAGTTTTGGGCCTTGAGGTCCTCTAGAAGTTCACGAGAAGAGGCTAGATTTGGTAGACCGAAAAAGCCATAAAGCTTCTTCTTCTTTCTCGTTAGCCACCTCGGTGTGCTAGATCTGGGAAGTCCCATTCGAGAGAATGTTTGGCTGGTAGTAGAGGGTGCTTTGAGTGTGGGTTAATGGAGCACTGGGTAAAGGACTGTCCGCAGAAGTTAGCTAGGATCCAAGCTGAGGGTCAAGGATGTGGACAATTCAGGAGAGATGGCCAGCAACCGCAGAGGGGTCGAGGTGCAGCCAGGGGTAATGGTAATGGCAATGGTCGAGGTCGTGGAGCACCTGGCCGAGGTGCTGGTGGGGCTAACGCTAGGCAGCCTGGGTTGGTCTACGCAGCCAAACATCGAGAGGAGTGTGACGTACCGGACGTCATAATCGGTACGTTTATAATTTCTAGGCTACCTTACCTTGCTTTAATTGATATTGGTTCAACACACTCGTATGTTTCTAGTAGTGTGGTAGGAACTCTGAACTTAGCCTATGAGATATCTGCTAAGAAAATGACGGTAGTTAGCCCTCTAGGACACTCCGTGGTGGTAGACAAACTATATAGGGACGTACCTCTAGAACTCCAAGGGGTCATGTTTCAAGCGGATTTGATGGAACTACCCTTCGGAGAGTTCGATTTAATCCTAAGAATGGATTGGTTGGTAAAGTACCAAGTAGAATTGGACTGTGCAGCTAAGCGCATGATGCTGAAATCGGATGAGAGTGAAGAGGTGGTGATGATAGGGGAGAGAAAGAATTACCTATCGAATGTGGTGTCCACACTAAAGGCGAAAAAGATGGTAAGGAAAGGATGTGAGGCGGTTATGGTCTACGTATGTGCCTTAAAAGTTAAGGAATCAAGAATGGAGAATGTGCGAACGGCCAAAGACTTTGTTGAAGTCTTTCCGAAGAACTCTCAGGTTTACCCCCGGATCGTAAAGTGGAGTTCGGTATAGATCTTTGCCGGGAACAGCGCCAGTGTCTATCGCTCCATATAGGATGGCACCAAAGGAATTGGTGGAGTCGAAAGCGCAGATTCAGGAGTTGCTGGATCGGGGTTTTATTCGACCAAGTGTGTCTCTGTGGGGAGCACCAGTACTCTTTGTTAAGAAGAAGGATGGGTCGATGCGGATGTGTCATGGATTTCAAGGGCAGTTGGGAAGAATTTTTACAGTTGGCGGAATTCACGTACAACAATAGCCATCAGGCAAGCATCCAGATGGCACCATACGAGGCGTTGTATGGTCGAAAGTGTCGTACCCCTACGTGTTGGACAGAGTTGGGAGAACGACAATTATTGGGTTCGGAGCTGGTTGCAGAGACAGCGGATAAGGTGAAGGTGATTAGAACTCGTTTGAAAGAAGCCTCGGACAGGCAGAAGTCTTATGCTGATCTTAAATGGAAGGATATAGAGTTTGCTGAAGGTGATAAAGTTTTCTTGAAGGTATCACCGTGGAAAAAGGTTATAAAGTTTTCTTGAAGGATATAGAGTTTCCTTAAAGGATATAAAGTTTTCTTGAAGGTATCGCCGTAGGAAGGGCAAGTTAAGCCCTAGATTCATTGGGCCCTATCAAGTGTTGAAACGAGTAGGACCAGTGGCGTACCAGCTTGAATTGCCACCTGAGTTGAGTCAAATCCACGACGTATTCCATGTTTCCATGCTGAGACGCTATCGTTCAGATCCGTCAGATGTGGTGCCGATGGAGAAATAGAGGTGAATTAGGACTTATCTTTTGAGGAGGAACGGTCAGGACCCTAGATCGGGATATTAAGGTTTTGCGCAGGAAATCAGTCCCTTTGGTGAAGGTATTATGGCTAAACAATGGATCGGAAGAAGCGACATGGGAGCTGGAGGATACTATGCAGGCATCAATACCCTCAACTTATTGGACCAGGTAAATTTTGAGGTCGAAATTTATTTTAAGGGGGGTAGAACTGTATTATCCTAATTTGTGGGTCTATGCATTTGGTGTGTTGCATGGCTAAGTTAGTAGACTAAGGCTTCATAGGGGTGAATTGGGCTCAAGTTTGGACATTAAAACCTGGGTTAAGTGGCTGATAAATAGTGTTAGTAGTAATTGAAGTTGGATTATTAAATTAGTAACAAGTTGGGCTTGCGACCCAAAAATCTATTAATGCTAAATTGGGCATGAGGGTGGCGTCACTTAGGAGGATGACTTGGGCCTAGTATGGCCTCATAGAGCCCAAAGTAATGGGTTAAAATTTGGCACCCCTAAGGTAAGGAGTTGGACGGCACATAGCTACAATTAGGAGTGTTCATTTCTTTTATTTTATGATTTAAAAGATGTTAATAGGAGGGAAGAGTTGGAGCTTGGTGGGTCTCTCATAAAGGGATGGATAATGGTTGAGCTATTAGGTAGGATAAAGCTTATCAGGAGCTAGTAGAGTTGGCTAAAACTCCAACTCTGTGGGGGGTGAGTATGTAGCCGAAACTCTTAGCAAAATATTCATCTTTTCCTTTAGTTTTCTTTTTTTCATTGTCATCGAAATCTTTTTCTTTGCTTTTCTCAAACTTTTTCTCTCTTAGCCGAAACTCCCTAGTGCTTCTCCTCTCCTTGAAAACCCTCCGAAAGCAGCATACTCCTCGTGCCTATCATCATCCTTCATAATTGAATCTACAAGGGTGGTTTAGTTTTCCCGAAGGTGCACCATAGGCTGCATGTTCCTTAGTGATTCGATAAGCTTTGGGATTTCTTTCCTTTGCGATTTCTTCCTTTCTTTTCAACAAGATCTAACCCGAATCAATTGTTTATGCCTATCAATTTCTCCTCTTTATCCCTAGAAGCCGAATCATGTTTTACAATAGCCAGAAGTGCCAATTTTGGAAAAGTCGAAGGTGAGTGGTTGATGGTAGGTGGCTGAATGGCCCTTTTCTATTCTTTTCTTTTTGGCTGAATGCCATATGGGCTAAGTTAGTTGTGATTTTCGGTTTGTTGAATACTTTGAGGATGGCCGAATGTAGGTAAAATTGAGGTGACGATTTCTCGAAGGCTTTCGGGACTTGAAAGTAGGTAAGAATTCTTTTAAACATAGAATTCTTTTAAACATTATTATTTATTAGATCTTATTGATCTAAATAGTTTACGTGACCAAATGGGTATTATGGCCGCTAATGGCAGTCAAGCAATAAAAGGGAGTTGGATCTGTAAACCCAACGCCAAAGTAGCATAGAAGCAGTAAAGGTGTAATACGAAAATTAGGTGTGTAACTCTTACACATTTTCATTCCTAATATGTTAAATGTTATGTGGTATTAAAAGCCAGAGTGACGGCTATGGTTGTTGAAATACCCTTGTGGGTAACAGCGAGGATACCGGGTAAGTTGTGACGATTTCTGTATAGATTGTAACTTATGAAAGCATGATAATCTATATACATGATAGTTGTATGTTGAGCATGATCATATTAGTACAGTTAGCATAACTACGTGTTATGGGAAATGAGAGGAGGAGGAAGTATGATCTATTAGACTGTCACCAGTGATTTGGAATCACATAGTGGGTTGGCCCCACATGCTATAAATTATGACTAAGTCTCAGTGGTTTAGTACCACATATGATATTACGTAACTTCGGTTACCAGTGGTTTGGCACCACCAGTGGTTTGGTACCACATATGATTTATCGTAACTTCGGTTACCAGTGGTTTGGCACCACCAGTGGTTTGGTACCACAAGGGGTAGAACAGGGAGACCCGGATGGATACTTAGGTGGGTTGCATGACTTGCATATTACTGTATGAACTTGTGTAAGAGCATGATTTCCTTGGGATGGGGATTTATACACTGAGTCTCGGTGACTCACCCCTTCCTTTACATTTTTGCAGATCAA
Organism: Gossypium rotundifolium; assembly: GCA_025506655.1. Lineage (NCBI taxonomy): Eukaryota > Viridiplantae > Streptophyta > Magnoliopsida > Malvales > Malvaceae > Gossypium > Gossypium rotundifolium. The sequence goes on along the minus strand of CP106732.1, from coordinate 94,443,924 downwards.
ACTTAGACTGTGGATATGGAGCCGGAGTGGACTCGAGGTGGCCAATCTCAGCAACTATTTTGTTTCAAAGTTTTTGCTTGAACTTAGTTGTTTTTTTTTTTTATTTTGGGGTTTACATCATTGTAATAAGGCCTCCTAATTTTTATTTTGGGATGTTTTATTTGGATATTCCTATAACTATTGATAAGCAAACCTGATAGATGTGAATAGGATGTTTTCCAAAACCTCGATAAGTACGTTTTTTCCAAATGTTCACTGATTAAGTAAATGATAAGGATTAACAACTGAATAAATATTTTTATTTTAAACAAAACCAAGTCTTAACACATTTCAATTTTTCATCGAACTCAAATTCATTTTCTAAAAGCAAAAAGAAGTTTTCCAAGGGTTTTCACTATCAATGAAGTTGACAAACTAATTTTTTTCTTCTCCGTAGCATGCCAGACTCGGATGTAGCGTTTAGACCGGGTTTGGGGTGTTACAGTGTTGGAGTGAGCTATTCCTAGGGTTCAATAACTCCTAATCTACTAATCTACGATCCCGAAATACCCATTTCCCCCACATATAATTCACACAATGGTTAGGGATACTTACAGGCGATTTGTCTTTGGAGACTTCGGTGCCATGCTGTTCAAACCATGTACCTTTTCCATAAAACTTTTCAAAACCCTACTTTAAGCATTTTGGGCATCGGGCCCATAGTCGAGCCTTTGAACTTGGCTCTGATACCAAAATTGTAACACCCCAAACCCGATCAACACACCACAATCGAATCTGGCATGCTACGGAGTGAAAACCTTTTTAAACCAAAAGTTTGTCGGATAATTTGCTTTAAAAAAAAACTCTTTTATAGTATGAAAAGTTTAGAAATCCTTGTTTAAGATGATTTTGCAATCGTGTGATGGCTGCTTTAAAACTCATGCTTGAAAATCTACTTATTGTTGCAAATTTTAGAAAACATACGATACTTGTTGAAAATCGAGTACGATGAGTATAATCGAGTTAAAATCGTTTGCTTTTGAATTTGTTTGGAAATTTAAGCTTGAAAACATTCAAGTTACCTTTGTTATCATCTTATAAGGGGTGTTACCCGATGGCAACGTTTAAAAACTCGAAGGAGTTATAGTTTTGAAAACATTGCTTTTTACCGGTTAATTTAACAAGTTCATATATCCAACATATATATAATATAGTCAAAATAAAAGCAACTAATAAAAACCCAAAATAATACTTAGCGGCCTTATTACAAAACCCAAAACCAAATTTAAAGAAAATTAATAAAATCGAGATAGCGGTTTAAAGTCAAAACCAAACTAAGATGCATGGCCACCTCGAGTCCTCCTCGGCTCCATATCCGCGATCTTTGCCTCATCGCAAAATATAAGGAAGGGGTGAGTCACCGAGACTCGATGTATAAATCCCCAACCCGATAGTTCAAGCACTTACACAGATCATCAGTAAACATGCAATTCATGCAACCCATAACCTAACCATCCAGTCTCCTTTATCTACCCCGTGTGGTCAAAACCACTAATGGTCAAAACCACCGGTGATCGAATTCACAAATATATCGGTGTGGTCAAAACCACTGATGACAATCCCGTAATAATCATGTGGGGCTAACCCACTGTGGCACCAAACCACTGGGACGAGTCACAATATCCATTTGTGGTCAAAACCACTGATGACCGTAGTCACAAATATCATAAGTATGGTCAAAACCACTGGGACTAGTCACAAATAATAATAGTGTGGTCAAAACCACTGGTGACAGTCCAAATAAATCATTCCCCCTCCCCTCATCAATCCCATCATCATGTCCATATCATACGTGTCATAATATCATGTATCATGCAATAACGCATAGCATGGCATATAACAATATCATGATGATGTATATCAAAAATCACAAAACAGAGGACTTACCCGGAATCCAAGCTCATACCCACATGGCATAATCACCGATTTCATTGGCTATAACAATAACATAATAGGTATATTATACTAATAAAGTGTGTAAGCGTTACACACCTGGCTATTCGTAAATCTAAGTGAATCCTGAAACTACGTAAACTAACGAGATCCTGAATGTTGCTCCCTCCTACAATCAGCCAACATTAGTTAGTAACCCAAAAGCCCATTCGGCTCTATTAGAAATCCCGAAGGATGTGTCACCCAAATATAGCACTCACCTTAAAGCCGATTTGGTTTCCAACCAAATCCCGAAACTACACAATGAACTCCCCTTGCAATCGGCCACACACTGATGCACATAAATGATTAGCCTTCTGCTTTTGAACGATTAAGAGACGGATCTTGAAATGTTAAAACCTTACCTAGATCGACCACCAAATCCCAGAGATTCACTGTATTCGGCTATGCTCCTTCCTACAATCGGTTTTAACACAACACTTAGAATCCATAAGCCATTCGGCCATAACATAAATCCTGAAACCACATGAGTTAGTTGCCCCTTACCTTAATGACTGATTCGGCTTCTATACACCAAAGGTCGGCACCCTTTATTGGTGTTAGGGGTTTCAGTTACCACATAGAACAAGAACAAATTAAGGTTTTGATTACTAGCGATTGAAGGAGTATCAAAAGGAAGGCAAAAGAGATTCGGCATTACCCAAATTGATCAAGAAGAAAAGATGAAGAAATCACTCACCAGGAGATTCGGCAAAAAGAACCAAAGAAGAGATGAATGTCGGCACTTGAGATGATAAAAAGAAAGCGCAAGAAGAGAGAGGTTTATGAGCAAAGTATTCGGCCAAGAGGAGAACAACAAGGTTTCGGCTTAAGTGATGGTTTGATTCGAGAAAGATGGTGAAGAGAAGAAAGTGGGAAGGAGATAGATTCGGCAATGGGTTTGAGAGAAGAGAAAGAATGGAATAGAAAGAAAAATGGAGGAGAAGATGTGAGGGTAGGTTTCGGCTTTGAACAAAATAGTAAAAGAGAAGACCCTCTCCTCACTAGTCGAAATACCCCCTTAACCCACCATAAACATTCGGCCACCACCTAAAGGCTCCCCAAACCGACTACACTTCCTCCCCCTAGAGTTCAAATTTGGCCAACCTCTCCAAAGCTCACCCATCCACTCATTCAAATAAATTTGAATGAGTCAACCACCAAATCTTTCTCCCTTCCATCCATTTCAAATTGGTTGACTCAATCCTCATCTATCCATGAGAGTCCCACCTGAGCACACCTCTGCTTGCCTGTGGCATCAAAAATAAATGAGCAGAAAGGGATTTCTGTAGCTCGAACCAAGGTCCTCCTTGCTCCTTGTGGCGTCACCTCCCTTGTGACTTAAGTGGCGCCTCCTTGCCACTTTACCAAGGCACTTCTTGTGTCTAAAACCTCAAATTAATTCTTTTAACCCCTATTTCCCCCTAGCTCCTTTCTCTTAAGTGCTAAACAAAAATTTTGGCCATGACCCAGGACTAACTCGAGGTCATTCCTAGACCCCAAAACATGCCAAACAAACACAGCTGACACCACATCACATGCAAACACACTCAAAATGCAGAGACCCCATTTTAAGGATGTTACAGTGCACCCCCTCTTTATATAGAAAATCGATTCCTCCCTTTAGCAGAGATTGATTTTCAGCCAACACTGTCACACATGATAGCTCTTATCCCTTTTCCCTTATCTTAATCTATTATCTCCTCAAAAATAGTCTTTATCTGCTTATTATCCTTAAAGACTAAATCCCTAAATAATAGCATTTATCTGCTTATTATCCACATAGAATAAATATAATAAAATTCCCCAAAAAAATAGCCTTGTGCCGTCCACTTTCCTAATCCCTAATGCCAAATTTAACTAACTTAAATTAGAAGATTTGGGCTCCTTAAAACTTAAAATTTGGGCCCCTAACACTTAAATTAACTCATTCCACATATTCACCCATTAAACGCATAGGCCCAAAAATTTAGGATGTTACATTTGTCCCCAGCCACATCAGCTACCTCCATAATTATTCGAAACTACCAGAAACTAAAATTTGTAATCTTGTAAAATTTCTCGATATCCAAAATCGTTGTTATGTCACTGAACGAGTCGATTTGCGGAAGCTAAACCTTGGCTTTGACACCAATTTGTTGGTGATCAAACTGTATAAGCAACAAACAAGTAAACTAGAGAAGATCAAACACAAATATTTACGTGGAAAACTTCTCTAAAGAGGATAAAAAATCACGGGCAAAAGAGGTTTCAGCTTTTCTCTAAATGACTAAACAAACAAGAGCACAATATTGAGAAAATAAACTTAAATGTACTAAACATAGAAACCCAAAACTTGAAACAAAGCTATCACTCGGGAACAAAATTCTCTCCATAGTTACCATAACACTCACCAAAACTCATATATGACTACATCTTGTCGCCTTCAAGAAAAGCCTTTACTGATTGGCATGTCAAAATAGGGATACAATGAACCCTCTAAATAGGCTTAGATTAGAGTTCTAATCATACTGAAATATCCTTAGAATAATCATAGCCCAACTGGGAGAACTAGTCCTACTTGAAGTCTAAAACTTGACAGGAAAATAGGAGAACATGTCGTGATGTGTTGGCTCTCCTCATCATGACGCTGATGTCACATTTGTCTAGAGTTTACATTGCGTCCTCCCGACGAGACCTACCTACTTATCATGACGTCAGGCCTGTTTGGCCTTCCTTAAGTTGATCGTTGATTGGTATCTTAAGTGCCTGCAAGCTTTCCGATAATGCGAGGCACACCCCACACGTGCTAGTGATGATAAAAATCATTTGTCTAGACTCATGGTCATGTTTCCTTTCATAATCCATATAATGATGTTGATAGGATACCATTTACCTTTTTAATCAAGCTATGATTCTATTATTACGAGTGAAGACATATTTTGCATTGTAATGAAGCTAATATACCAACTTCCAGCCACTACCTCGAGAGTACAGTAGTTCTGACAATTAATTTCCACAACCAAACCTTGCCCAAGTGATGCGCAATGTAAGTCGGAAGGCACCTTCAAAAGTATTCTTTCATAATATGCAATTAAGGTTAATGATTTTTAAAAATAAAAAATAAAAGCTTGATATTCTATCAATATATCTCATTTTGGAACCATACTAAGCTTAATGAGATGCGCATGATTCGTTGAAACACCCCAAACCCGACCCACAAGTCCTGACCGGATCTGGCATGCTTCTAAAAAAAATTCATTCAAATCTTGTTTGAAACTTTGCTAAAAACTTGTGTACTTTTGAAAAGACTTGATTTGGGTTAGGCTCGAATTATGAACCCGTGTCGATAAGGTGTTAAAAACAATTTGATATTTATACTCAAGAAAAATTTTACTTACAAGTTTAATATGACAAAAATTATATCCTACTAAGAACTTTAATAGCATGCATAAACAATTTAGTATTGATGGCCTTATTATATCAAATGAAAACCCGAAATAATTCAAAGCTTGGAAATCTTAAAACTATAAAACAAAATATAACGATCATCGAAATGAGCATGGCCACCCCTGAGCTTCTCCCGACCCGGTCCATTACTGATCATCACCTGAAAAATAGTCTCACAAGGGGTGACTCAATGTGTACAATCAACACTAAGTCTCAATCAGATTTAGGCATGTCAAATCATACATATTCATATAGCATTTAAATAAAATGATGTAATCCCGGACCCAAGCCTAGTTATCCATCCACTACACGTCACTCGTACCAACCATCACACCGTGGGGACTACTAAGTCAACCCTCCATCCGCTACACACCATCGAAGGTAGTCGCTGCAGTTGGCATGCTCATCGCCCTTATAAAATTCGTGGCATAGCCACCATATATATAAAATTGTGACATAAGTCACCACATTCTTATATTGTGACAAAAGTCACCACATACTTATATTGTGACAAAAGTCACCACATACTTATATTGGGGTATAAAACCACCAATTCACTTCCCCTTTACATATCACCCATATGCCCCATGTCATACAATTATGCATTAACCATATCATATTCCTTATTCACATTCTTATAATTTCATGTATATGCCATAGCCAAACTTACATACTCATAGTAGAAGTAGGAAAACGTACCTGAGTACTTTGTACCATTACATGGTACCTTAACCATAATCTTACACTTTTATATTAGCACATATAATAAATTAAAGCGTAAATCTATCAAGATTTAGTGTGGGGTACACACCTGATATACTTAGCAAATTCACTCCAAATCTCGAAAATTCCAATCTACTGCTTAGATCTTTATTTCCTATATTCGGCCATTATATTAGCAAAGCCAATTCGGCTAATTAATTAAATCCCGAAGGACTATCGAAACCAAAACTTACCTTGTGGCTGATTGGATTAAGGATCAAATCCCGAAACTTTGCTATGTTCCTTCTTGTAATCGGCCAAGCACTTAGATCATTTCACAGGTTAGTTTTCGGCTTTTAACCGAAGTAAGAAATAAATTTAAGTTCCTAAATAGGCCTTGGCCGATTGTACATAGGACCTACCTTGTGATTTGAAATCCCAAAATCCTTGTATACCCACATCGATTGCCCTAAATGTCCATAGTTAAATTCGGTCAAAAAGAAAAGAAACGAGAAAAGGGCCATTCGCCACCTACCATCAACCACTCACCTTCGGCTTTTCCAAAATTGGCACTTCTGGCTATTGTAAAATAGGATTCGGCTTCTAAAGTTAAAGAGAAGGAATTGATAGGCATAGACAATTGATTCGGATTAGATCTTGATGAAAAGAAAAGAAGAAATCACAAAGTAAAGAAATCCCAAAACTTACCGAATCACTAAGGAACATGCGGCCTATGGTGCACCTTCGAGAAACTAAACCACCCTTGTAGATTCAGCTTTGAGGCTTAAAGAGATTCGGCTATGGGGGTTTTTGATTAACAATCGGCTATTGCTAGAAAAAGGCTTACCTTCGGCTTTTAGTGAGTTGTGAAAAAAAAGAGAAAGTTGATGATGAAGATTCGACTAGAGGAAGAGTTGAAAGAAAGAATTTGAGAGAAGGTAGGAAAGATGATAAGAAATTCGGCAATGGCTTAAGAGGAACTTGCTTTCGGCTTTTTAAAAAGTTTAAAGTGAAGAAATCGGCAATGGGTACTTGTGTTTTCTGGCTTTTGACAAAATAAAGAGAGAGGAGAAGAGTGCTAGAGAATTCGGCAGAGAGAAAAAGAGAAGAAAGAATGTTGAATGGCCTTAGTTTTCCTCCTTTTGCCAAAATTACTAAGCCTAGAGTCCACTTCTTGGCCATCACTCTCATATCCTTATTTTCCTACCTTAGCCGAAATTCTAAAAGAATTTGACCACAACTTAAACTCCTAAAATCTAGCCTTGGTGCCGTCCAACTCCTTACCTTAGGAGTGCCAAAATTTTAACCCATTATTTTGGGCTTCATGTGGCCATACTAGGCCCAAGTCATCCCCCTAAGTAACGCCACCCTCATGCCCAATTTAGCATTACTAAATTTTTGGGTCGTAAGCCCAACTTGCTACTAATTTAATAATCCAACATCAATTACTTACTAACACTTATTTATCATCCACTTAACCCAGGTTTTAAAGTCTAAACCTGAGCCCAATTGTATGTCATATCTCCCTTGTTTATTTTCTTAAGGCCTCCTTGCTTCAATTCCCTCTTTTAGACTTAATACTCGATATTTTCCTAAGGCATTTTCGTTATGTTTCAAGATTCTAAAATTCACATAGCACATTCATAACACATAAGACACGCTATTTCATATAATTTAGCAATAGTGCATAAGCCCTAATTCGAGATATTACAGTTCTACCCCCTTAAAATAATTTCGTCCTCGAAATTGCTTACTAACGAAAAATCGTACATCCTAACTCACCACACTACACTCTTTGCTGCTTTCGATCTTAAAACTAACACATTTCCTACAAAATTCACATCCAAGGTTTTATACACTTCACTAGCATTACAAGAACGAACTAACTCTATAACAAATAAGGCAATGAAGGGTATTCCAAAAATAAGAACTTACCCGTTGTCACATCTGGCACATCACTCTCCTTGCGACGGTATTGCATAAACCAACCTTGGTTGCCTCGCATCTGAACCTTCACGCACCTCAGCTTGGTGCTCTACGACCACGGTCAGAATCATTTCCTCCATGGTTTGGACCACGACCCGCTTAAGGTCATTGTCCACCTCTACCAGCCTGATTAACATTCTGAGCTACTGGTTGATTCCCATCTGGTCTCATCGGACAGTCCTTAATCATATGGTCCTTTGACCCACACTTAAAACATCCTCCGTCTTTTCCAACATTCACCTAAGTGCTTCTTCCCACATTGTTCACAAGTAAGGTCGCCCTCCGATGTGACTTGCGACCTCGCGACCCTTCAACTCTAGGCCTCTTTTGCTCATTCTGGATGGCCTTGACGATCCAAATTCTCTCTTACGCCTATTTTGATCGAGTTCTCCTCACGGACTCCTTAATACCCTCGGCCACTTTGGCCTTTTCCACTAATCTGACAAACTCCGCTCTCATTACGGGCTATCAATAACCTTAGGTCATCTCTTAGTCCGTCTTCAAACCAAACACACCGCTCATGCTCAGTAGACATTATGCCTCGAGCATAACGGCTCAGCCTTAAGAATCCAGCTTCATACTCAGCTACGGACTTGTTCCCTTGAACCAGTCCTAGAAAAGCCTTTCTTTGGGCATCAATATAATGGGTACTAACATATTTCTTCTGGTATGCTGCCTTAGCATACTCCCAAGTGAGTTCCTTAACTGTAGCACCATCCCGCACCGTGAGCCACCATTGATATGACTCATCGCGGAGAAGCGACACCAATCCTTTCAGCTTCTCCTCGTCAGTTAAGTCGAGCTCATCCATAATCCGCTCAGTCACCTCCAACCAATACTTAGCGGTATTGGGTGCTACACCTGATACACCGCGGAACACTTCAGCTCCGTTGGCTCAGAGTCGCTCAGGTACCGACTTCCAAGCTCCCATGCATCCACCTGCTCCTGCCACCCTTTCCAAGACTCGCAGCATCGCTTGTGACACTGCGTCATCCCCCGTCTGGTCTTGATATTCCACATCAGCGGCTGGGGATGGTGGTGGTGGCATTTCATTTCCAGATCCTTGACCCGATCTAACGGGTTCAGACACAGTCATTCGGCCTCTACCACGGCCTCGCACACTACGGCCACGTCCCCTTGAATTCATACTTGCATTTATCTAGTTAAAGAGTTTTATACATTAGTTTGGTTCCACTGATTTATCACGAACAGTTTTATGTTTAATAGTTCTAGGAAGTAGTTCTTTCGATTCATACACATACAGTCTCACATCATTCACCTAGTCACACATATGAACTTGCGTTCATTACAAAGAAATGTTGTAATTGTCGTTGTTTGTTGTTTTCCACTACCCAGGGGTATTTCCGTAATTTTATCTTATAGGGGTATTTTGGTAATTTTTCAAATTAAGGTATTTGAAAATGTTGTAAAATAGAGATTGTTGATATTTTACAAAATTAAAATACTTGTTGGAAAAATTTCAAGGGTAAAATGGTAAATTATACACTAGGGGTATTTTTGTAATATTACAAGCCAGGGTCATTTCGGTAATTTTTTTTTTTGCAAAGTATGGTTCTTGGTGACTTTCAAAACAAGGGCATTTTTGAAGATTTCTAATTTGAGGGCACTTCATTGATTTTTCCTTACTGAGGGTATTTTGGTCATTTTGTAAGTCAGGGGTAATTTCGTAAAAAAAATTTCAAATCAGGGTGTCTTTGATATTTTGTGAAGTTTTTGGATATTTTTGCAAAACCAGAAATTGTTATTGAAATCGGGGTAGTATGGTAATTTTGGAAAATCAAGGGCATTTTAGTAATTTTTTTACCACTAAGGGTATTTAGGTAATTTGTAAATTAAAAATTTTTAGAAAGTTTTTCTAAAATAATAATTTTCATAATTTCAAAAGGGTAATTTGTTGACTTTTCAAAACTAGGGTTTTCATAAAATGTGGCTAGTCCCTTTCGGGTTTTAATTATTGGGTTTAGCAGTGATTGAGTCCTCTTGGTTAGGGTGAGCAGAAGCTACGCACTGGTAGGATTTGAGTGGAGAGGAGGTGAGTCACGGACTACTTAAATACCAAGCTCTTCTTGAATCCAGATCCTGAACATGCGCACAATTTGTTGCCACACCTAGCTCAATGACTTAATCACGGGTTTGTTTAATGGTCCTTAAGTCTTATGTACTTGTGTTTTTAGTAGACTAGTCCTGGGTTCAACAGATCCTAGTTCACTAATCTACGTTCCTTCATGCTTATAGAATTTACATTCACAATTCACTTGATGGTTGGAAGTACTTACAGGTGGACTTGGGTTGGAGTCTCGGTGCCATGCCAGAAAGCCTGTTTATTTCTTAGAAAAGTCTATTTTCAAAAGACAGAAAACATTTTAGGCCCTAAAAGCCCTCAAGGCCAAGTTTTGAACCGAGCTCTGATACCAAACTGAAACACCCCAAACCCGGCCCACAAGTCCTGACCGGATCTGGCATGCTTCAAAAAAATTCATTCAAATCTTGTTTGAAACTTTGCTAAAAACTTGTGTACTTTTGAAAAGACTTGATTTAGGTTAGGCTCGAATTATGAACCCGTGTCGATAAGGTGTTAAAAAAACAATTTGATATTTATACTCAAGAAAAATTTTACTTACAAGTTTAATATGACAAAAATTATATCCTACTAAGAACTTTAATAGCATGCATAAACAATTTAGTATTGATGGCCTTATTACATCAAATGAAAACCCAAAATAATTCAAAGCTTGGAAATCTTAAAACTATAAAACAAAATATAACGATCGTCGAAATGAGCATGGCCACCCCTGAGCTTCTCTCGACCCGGTCCATTACTGATCATCACTTGAAAAATAATTCCACAAGGGGTGAGTCAAATAGACTCAATGTGTACAATCAACACTAAGTCTCAATCAGATTTAGGCATGTCAAATCATACATATTCATATAGCATTTAAATAAAATGATGCAATCCCGGACCCAAGCCTAGTTATCCATCCGCTACACGTCACCCGTACCAACCATCACACCATGGGGACTACTAAGTCAACCCTCCATCCGCTACGCACCATCGAAGGTAGTCGCTGCAGTCGACGTGCTTATCGCCCTTATAAAATTCGTGGCATAGCCACCATATATATAAAATTGTGACATAAGTCACCACATTCTTTTATTGTGACAAAAGTCACCACATACTTATATTGTGACAAAAGTCACCACATACTTATATTGGGGTATAAAACCACCAATTCACTTCCCCTTTACATATCACCCATATGCCCCATGTCATACAATTATGCATTAACCATATCATATTCCTTATTCACATTCTTATAATTTCATGTATATGCCATAGCAAAACTTATCATACTCATAGTAGGAGTAGGAAAACGTACACAGTACTTTGTACCATTACATGGTACCTTAACCATAATCTTACACTTTTATATTAGCACATATAATAAATTAAAGCCGTAAATCTATCAAGATTTAGTGTGGGGTACACACCTGATATACTTAGCAAATTCACTCCAAATCCCGAAAATTCCAATCTACTTCTTAGATCTTTATTTCCTATATTCGGCCATTATATTAGCAAAGCCTATTCGGGTAATTAATTAAATCCCAAAGGACTATCAAAACCAAAACTTACCTTGTGGCCGATTGGATTAAGGATCAAATCCCAAAACTTTGCTATGTTCCTTCTTGTAATCGGCCAAGCACTTAGATCACTTCACAGGTTAGTTTTCGGCTTTTAACCGAAGTAAGAAATAAATTTAAGTTCCTAAATAGGCCTTGGCTGATTGTACATTAGGACCTACCTTGCGATTTGAAATCCCAAAATCCTTGTATACCCCTGTCGACTGCCCCTAAATGTCCATAGTTAAATTTGGTCAAAAAGAAAAGAACAGAAAAGGGCCATTCGGCCACCTACCATCAACCACTCACCTTTGGCTTTTTCGAAATCGGCACTTCGGCTATTGTAAAAGCAGATTCGCTTCAGAGATAAAGAGAAGGAATTGATAGGCATAGACAATTGATTCGGGTTAGATCTTGATGAAAAGAAAAGAAGAAATCACAAAGGAAAGAAATCCCGAAACTTACCGAATCACTAAGGAACATGCGGCCTATGGTGCACCTTCGAGAAACTAAACCACCCTTGTAGATTCGGCTTTGAGGCTTAGAGAGATTCAGATATGGGGGGTTTTGATTAACAATCGGCTATTGCTAGAAAAAGGCTTACCTTCGGCTTTTGGTGAGTTGTGAAAAAAAAGAGAAAGTTGATGATGAAGATTCGGCTAGAGGAAGAGTTGAAAGAAAGAATTTGAGAGAAGGAAGGAAAGATGATAAGAAATTCGGCAATGGCTTAAGAGGAACTTGCTTTCGGCTTTTTGAAAAGTTTGCAAAAAGAAGAAGATTAAAGTGAAGAAATCGGCAATGGTTACTTGTGTTTTCTGGCTTTTGACAAAATAAAGAGAGAAGAGAAGAGTGCTAGAGAATTCGGCAGAGAGAAAAGAAGAAGAAAGAATGTTGAATGGCCTAGTTTTCCACCTTTTGCCAAAATTACTAAACCTAGAGTCCCCTTCTTGGCCATCACTCTCATATCCTTATTTTCCTACCTTAGCTGAAATTCCAAAAGAATTTGACCACAACTTAAACTCCTAAAATCTAGCCTTGGTGCCGTCCAACTCCTTACCTTAGGAGTGCCGAAATTTTAACCCATTATTTTGGGCTTCATGTGGCCATACTAGGCCCAAGTCATCCCCCTAAGTAACGCCACCCTCATGCCCAATTTAGCATTACTAAATTTTTGGGTCGTAAGCCCAACTTGCTACTAATTTAATAATCCAACATCAATTACTTACTAACACTTATTTATCATCCACTTAACCCAAGTTTTAATGTCCAAACCTGAGCCCAATTGTATGTCATATCTCCCTTGTTTATTTTCTTAAGGCCTCCTTGCTTCAATTCCTTCTTTTAGACTTAATACTCGATATTTTCCTAAGGCATTTTCCTTATGTTTCAAGATTCTAAAATTCACATAGCACATTCATAACACATAAGACATGCTATTTCATATAATTTAGCAATAGTGCATAAGCCCTAATCCGGGATATTACATTCTTGAATAAGTTTATCAGTTTAACTTAATTCTGCTTCCTTCTAATGATAATTCAATGTAGATGTCATCATCGATTGGGTTTAAGTATGATATTCCCAAGTTTTATGTTTATATAAGTTTGATACGATTCAAAATATGAGTTAAAAATTTTGCTCAAACTCACCTATATTTATAAATAATTAACTCAAGATCATTTTAAAACCACCCATATTATTTTTAATTTTTTTAAAAAATATTTCTATTATTTTAATTTAATATTTAATAATTTTATATATTTTCATTTATCAAAATTTTATATATAAGTATCTTAACATTTTTAATGGTTATATTATGGTATTATATTTTATGATGGAATTAATTTTCATGTATTACAAATTAAAAAATATCTAACGTTAATATAATATAATATATTATAAATTTAGAAATGGGTAATACCAAACTTGAGCCTTGTATTTTAGAATTTGAATCTGGTTCATATTTTAAATGGGTCTAATTTTTTTTGTCTAAACTTATTTTTCGATCCTAGTATTTTTACCCAAATCTCTTAAAATATGTGGATCATATTACAAACTGAATAATTAAATAGACAATTAACTAAAATAAATCTAAAAATGAATAAGCATGATTTAATCAGGCAGTACTTAGCCGCATCATCAAATAATAAGCAGATTTTGTAGGCTTAGCGGCATGGGATCTACAGTTATTTCAAGTAGTATTTAAATATATAACTTGTGATGGCTGATGTCTTGTTTTGTTTATTATGGAAGCAAACAAAATAAATGTTATTATGGTAAGTTACAGTAAATATCAATATCGAAGATAGTTGAAATCATAATCACCTAAGTCCCTCCTAGTATTCTTACAATCATAAAAACTTTTGATCAGAAAGTATAAAATAATAACACTGGATTATAACAACAGATCAAACTCTCCACTTGCCCACAACATCATCCCCTCATTAGCTAATATTTCTTTATGCCAATAGCTTTTGATCTCACTACTAGAAAATTCTAAAACCCTTTGCACTGCACATCCTTTGGTGCCCTACTGAGCTTTCAGTTTTTTCTCTTTTATTTGCTTTTGCCTCTTAAGTTTCACCTTTAGACTTCCCTGGCTCCATTGGTCACACCACAAGTGGCTTTTACTTTCTTTGAAAATTGAACCTTAATTTTACTGTGTTGTACCGATGTTTTCTTCTTCTTTTCTTTTTCTTGTTTTATTTTCAACTTAATCAAGCAGTATCATGATTGGAAATTAAGAATTTATACAAAATTATCAGATTCTATTGACTTTCTCAAATCTATCTAAAAATTTGGAATTTAATCCTATTTATACTCTTTTTTTTTCTTTTTTAATTTGACCAGCTTTTGAGTAGTAGCAAAAAAGAATTGTCCAATATTTGAATTCAGCAAATTTGAAATTCAATTCCAAACATAGCTCTTTTCTATCCCATGCTAAAGTAAAATGAGTTTTACAAAATTGCATTTAAAAAAAATTATTAGTTTTGAAAAATAAATCTGTAATTTATATATTTTTATATTTTTAATGAGTAGAACAAATTTTTTCCTAGATTAACTTTATTGAACTTTATATGCAAGATAAAAGTTGGTCACAAGTGTGAAAACTACAAACTTTATAATGTGCTTCCTTCTTTATCTAAGCACATTAAAATAATCTTTACCAGTCATTAGGAAATTGCCTTTTCCTTTTCACTTATCAATTTCTTCACCTATTGGTCAAAGTTTCTAATTTATTATCAAATTGTTTGACTCTCTAAAAGATTGAAGTTGTTGATTATAAAACGAGTAGTGACAAGAAATTTCAGTATAAGGTAATTTATGTGTTTAGGTTCTTAAAATTATTATTTTAAATTTTTTTAATTTTAAACATTTTTATATACTTTTTAGATTTTTAAATTTTATATTTTAAAAATATGAAATTTTGGAATTTTTATAAATATTTTAAATTTTGAAAATTATTTGTATATTTGTTGAAAGATATCAACTTTTTTTTGAAATTTACAAAGAATTTATTATTGAATTATTCAAATTATAAAATAAAACTCGACTTAAACTCAAAGTTGAATTACTTAATTAACTTATAAAACTAATTTCAAATAACTTGATTCAATTAATTTAAAATTTGATAAAAAATTTTATTTTTTCATATGGAATTGTAATAACCCTAAACATTAGTTAAAAACATATTTTATTAGACGTGTTTATGTACATTGCGTCTAATAGCACGTTTTCGGTTTGCGACGTGAATGCTACTGTCAACTGAATTTGGTATTTTTTTTCATTTATATATATATATATATATATTCCGTCTATTGCAAGGAATCTGAACTCTTGAATGAAAAATGCTTCTACATTGGAGCGTTGGTCAAATTTCCCAAAAATCGTGTAGGCCCAATATGAAACAAACTCTCAACGCTCCATCTCATGCACATTTGGGAGTGAAAAAGCTTTCGAGTTTTTTTTTTTTTTCTCTTTTTGCAATCTGAAATTCTCATATGTTGGAGCGTAAATTGCATAGCTGAGTTCGAAAATTAATAGATTGAATTAATTAAATGGTTGTTATTATTAGTTTGATCATATTATTACGCCTAAAAATTTGATATTAATTCTAATATTATCTTGGAATAATATATCTGATAATATATTATTTTATTGTCCATTATACTATTTAGTTTTTATATAATTAGTGGTATATGTACATTATACTATTTTTCGTTTTTGCTTGGTTGTTTTGTAATTGATGTGTGTGTTGTTTTAGCATATTTGAAGTTAAGATTCCATTAGTTTTTGTTGAAAGGTAGGTTACTGCTAATTTCTTTAAACGTTGAAATAGAACAAGTGAATGTTGCTAATGAATTTGAAGAGAAAATCTACTAATGAAATTGATCTGTTTGCGAATGAATCACATACCCCATCTGTACTCTATACAACTGGCTAGGTAATAGCTTGTGCTAACTGATTGAGCTAACAGTACTAACAGTTTTAACAAAATAACTGACTCTATCATGCAACCATCTTCCCAATCGATAAAACCTGAAGGAGTTGTCAAAACCGAGAAAACATAGTGACAGACAACGGTTTAGTGAAAATATCAGCCACTTGATCACACGCAAGGACCTCACCGACTTGCAAAGATCCATCAGCAACCTTCTCACGGACAAAGAAAAGATCAAGTTCTACATGTTTCAACTTAGAATGTAAAACGGGATTGGCCGCAACAACCACCGCTCTAGAACTATCACACCAAATATTCGGAGTATCATCAGACTGAAGTTGTAGTTCTTGAAGCAACAACAATAACCATGTAACCTCACTTGTGGCAGTAGCCAGACTCCTATATTCTGCCTCAGCCGTGGACCAAGATACTACCTGCTGCTTCTTGGAGCACCATGCCACAAGAGTTTGACCAAAATACACGCAGTATCCAGATGTAGAGCATCGATCGTCAAAATCTAACCCCCAATTGGCATCGGCATACCCAACTAGAGATAACCAGTCTAATGGATGAAAAACTATGCCAAATTTAAGAGTGCCACATAAATATCACAAAATGCGTTTGAGTGCCACCATATATATTATAGTAGGGTTGTCCATGAACTGATAGACCTGGTTTACAACATAGGCAATATCAGGCCTGGTCAATACAACATACTGGAGAGCATCCGCAAGACTTCTGTACTTAGTAGGATCCACCAAACACTCTCCATCATTTTTGGACATGGAAGAGGAGCTGACCATCAGAGTATAAACACTTTTTGCTGTGACCATAGAACAATGATCAAGAATATCACGAATATATTTCTTCTGACAGAGATGAAGACACTCAGAGGACCGAGTCACTTTTATCCCGAGGAAGTAGTGAAGCTCACCCATATCTTTGAGTGAGAACTTACTATCCAATAATTGAACAAACCAGTCGATAGAAGCTGGCAAGTTACCAGTGATTATGGTATCATCTGCATATAGAAGTATATAAAGAGTGGAGCCAGAAATTACCCAAACAAATAGAGATACATCAGATTTGGAGACAACAAACCCGATCGAGACAAGGAACTATTTTAGCTTCTCAAACCAGGCATGAGGGGCCTGCCGGAGACCATACAAGGCTTTCTTCAGATGACAAACAAATGGTTTACCATTGGAATCATACTATTCATATCCCGGAGGTTGTTGCATGAAAACAGCAGTATCGAGATCCCCATTTAAAAAGGCATTGTTCACATCAACTTGCCTTAGGGACCACCTTTTGGAAACAACAATGGCCAAAATAACACGAATAATTGTAGGTTTGACTACTGGATTGAAGGTTTCCTTGAAATCACACTCAAAAACTTGAGAGCAGCCTTTCGCAACTAACCGAGCCTTTTGTCTGGCAATAGTACCATCAGGATTTTTCTTGATCTTGAAGAGCCACTTACACCCAATAACCTTACAATTAGGAGGTCAAGGAACAAGATCCCAATTAGAGTTACTCATCAAGGCATCATATTCAGCTTGAGCTGCCTGACGCCATTCAGAATCAGAGAGAGCTTCCTCAATTGAAGCTGGTTCCAAAGCTTCAACTGTCAAAGCTTTGGGCTTAAAAATTCCAGCCTTCAAACGAGTCACCATTGGATGACTATTAGTTACAGGCACAAGACTCATTTGATGATCAGAAGGACTCTTACGAACATTAGGGAAACAGACCCTATCATCATCACTAGACAAAGAACACTGTGGTTCACGATCAGACCCAACTTCTGACTGCGCTGCAACATGAGTAGAAGTGTCAAAACAGTCTACTGGTTGAGTAAATGATAAATACAATTGAACAGACGGGGGCTCCAAAGGTCGAGATGACATGTTCCGAAGTATTGGAACAAATGTGGAAACAGGCTGACCAGAATCCATTGAGCTCTCTGCAGATGTAGACTCAGTTGATTGAAATTGATTCTAATCGAACACGACATGATGGGAGACAACAACCTTGCCAGTCAGAAGAAGACACTGATACCCCTTGTGTTGAGCACTATAACCCAAGAAAGTAGACGGTTGAGAATGAAACTCCAACTTGTGTGCCATAAACGGTCATAAATAAGGATAGCAACAACATCCAAAAACCCTCAAATGATCGTCTGTGGGTTCACATCCGTATAGAGCCTGAAATAGAGTTAATCCTTTTAACACTAGAATAGAAAGCCGATTGATGAGGTGAACCACACAATAGAACGCATAGCCCCAATAATCCATAGATAGATTGGCTTAAGCCAGAAGAGTAATGCCCATGTCAACAATATGACGATGCTTGCGTTCAGCCACCCCGTTCTGTTCGGAAGTATATGGGCACGTCAACCGATGAATAATCCCTTGTAAAGCTAAAACAGACATGAAAGCTCGATATTCTTCGCCCCAATCACTCTAAAATTGTTTAATAGTATTGCCAAACTGAGTTTTAACAAGTTGCTGAAACTGAATAAAACACTGCACAACTTGAGACTTTTGATGAAGAAGATATATCCATGTGAACCGTGTGCAAACATCAACAAATGATACATAATACCAATTATTCCCGCATGTAATAGAGGCAGGGCCCTAGAGATCGAAAACAATCAAAGTAAAGGGATCACTATATTCGTAGTGGAAATCGGCAATGGCAATTTGTGTGACTTTCCTTTTTGACATGCAGTACATATAGCATTACAATAGAATTTATTTGGTTTAATATGGCATTTGTCTAAGACAACTTTTGCAACATTAGTAGAGGGATGAACCAAGCGTTTATGCCATAATGAAAAAACATTACACTCTTTTGACTTATTTTGTTCAACAGACAAACCAGTGTCAGAAGGTTCTGCCAATTGGGTAGACATTACTAGCACCAGAAAATGATACAGTCCATCACGAATGTGGCCCATCAGCAAAGTTCTCCAAGACATTATGTCCTTAATAAGACAGTAGGTTGGGTAAAATTCAAAAAAAAAACATCATTATCATGTGCAAATTGAGAAACCGATAAAATGTTCTTGCTGATGCTTGGAACACATAAAACATTAGATAGACGCAACAATTTAGACTGAGTGGATAAGAAACTATCACCGGCTGACTCGATCAAGGCGAGAGTGACATCACCCATTGAAAGAATAGAAGTACCTGAATAAGGAGTAGCATGATGCAAAGTGGACGGATCCCGGTACACATGATTACTCGCACTCGAATCAGGATACCAAGATGTAGTGCCAACTGGTACGAAAATGTAAGAATCTATACCACCACGAGACCCAACTTGAGTAGTGTTGACATTCGAATCAGAGGATTCATAGTAGTCAGATGGATGAAGATCACCGAGCCTTGGTAAACCAATACATGCATCAGATCCGGAATAAACCCGAGCACGTGGCTTAATAGGCCACAGAACCTCCACACCATTAGGCGAACCTATACCAAAGCATGCATCAACTTAAACATTATTAGAATTGGGTCTAAGGGGTAAATAAGGTGCACTAGGCCGTGGAGGCCCAGGAACTGGCCCAAAAGCATTTGGCCGAACATCATTATGAAATTAAGGAGGAAATAGGCCACTTGGAGCTTATGGCCCGCGTGGCAAAGCACCAACACATGGTCTGCCAAAGACTTGACGTGAAAGTGGCCCACCACTTAGATTTTGACCAAAACAATGAAACTGTTGACCATCAACATTGGGAGCAAAGCCATTAAAATTTGGTCTTCTGTTCATTTGACCACTCTAATCATTTCCAAAAGTAGGGGGTTCGACGCATCAAACGGAGGAGCAAAAGACCCGTCATAGACAGACGGCGGAGCCACCACCAGAGTAGCATTATCACGATGATAGCGATAATAGCACTTTGAGCCACGTGACTATATCGTGCGCATATCTGACACTGGAGTCGTAGCTGAAACCCCCTCCCACGACGACGTAAAAATGTCTGACCACCACGAGCAGAAGGATCCATCGACTGGGCTGAAGAATTCTCTATAAAATTGGCCACAAGAACCACATCGTGAACTGTTCGTTCTTACCGACGTTCACATTCTAGAAAAGCATCAGCTATTCGTTGAAACAAAAAAGGAGAAGGAGAGAGCAACACCATGGTAATGACGGGCTCAAAATTAGAAGGAAGACCGGCGAGAAGTATCTCAGTCCGCTCAGTCTCAAAAATAGACGATCCTGATGCATGCAATAGAGAACACAAACTTTTTATCTTTACAACAAATTCAGTTACAGAGAGGTTACCTTTGTGTAACGAATGAAGCTCGTACCGCAATCGGGACTGTTTTGCACTGGTAACTGCCGTAAAGAGAGTAGTCACCATCGTCCAGACATTCGATGCTGTTTGCACGTCAGTGAAAGACGAGAGAAATGACGGACTGATAGTGGACAAGAGCCAGGACGTGAGAAGATTGTCCTGTTGACTGAAGGCTAAGGTGGCTGGATTAGACACAAGAGCTCCCTCCGGAGCTTGAATGAATCACAAAGGTGCAACGACCGATCTATCAAGAAATCCGGCCAAATCATAGTCGGCTACTATAAGGTGCACTTGTTTTTGCCATTGAACGAAGGTGTGTCCATCGAACTTGATCACATCATGCCATAGGAAGGAATTGATAAAGCGATCACCGGTAAAAAGAGTGTCAAAAGGTTCGACGAAGGCAGAATCGGAGGAGTGCGTGGTGGTCATGGCCAAGGACTACCGAGCGACTGATACTATGCTAAAAGGTAGGTTACTGCTAATTTATTTAAATGTTGAAATAGAACAAGTGAATATTGCTAATGAATTTGAAGAGAAAATCTACTAATGAAATTGATCTATTTGTGAATGAATCACATACCCCATTTGTACTCTGTACACATATTTTTATAGCACTTGCTAGGTAGCAGCTTGTGCTAATTGATTGAGCTAATAGTACTAACAGTTTTAACAAAATAACTGACTCTATCAATTTTATAGTAGAATTTTATCATATTAATTTTGTATTATTTTCATATTTTCTAAGATTTGATGCACTCTGTAAAAAAAAAAAAAGTAAGCTAACCCTTTTCTACAATCCACTAACTTTAAACATAAACCCTACAACCCTAAACTTTAATTTGAAACATTTAATAAAGGGTAGACTCTAACTTCAACTAAAGGAAACTTTGGTTCACCTGATTCCAATGTTTTTTCGCGACAATGTTCTTCCACTAGCATTAGAGCATTGTCCAACTACGAAAACATCACCTAGACCAACCATAGATTATCATATTTAGGATTAGCCTTTGAACATGTTTTTATACTTGATTGGTGTTTTAACTCTCGTATGAAAAGTATTTTAGTTATACTTGATTGATGTTTCAACTCTTGAGTAATTTCAATCTCATAAGAAATATTTTAATCAGAAGAACTGAAGTTATCTTTAATTTAAGTTAAACTTAAATTTGTAAGATGTTTATTGAATATTTTAATTTAGATTTTAAGATTAAAAGTTATGAATTATGATTTTGGATTTAATATTACTCTTTAGGGGTTTAGAAAAGTGGATTAAGGTTTATGGACAACATGGAAAAATGACAGAATTTCCCGATTATTTAATATTAGTGTTTAGGGAAATAGGATAGGTTTTTGAATGACATATGTAATACTTTTGGTGGTTTTGTTTGCTATGGGGATCACCAAAAACTACTTAGTTTTACATAAGCCAATATAGCGATGGCATGGGTGATGTAAAAACGACGTTGGTGCTTTATATATGCTAGTTGGACCAACAAAAGCCACTCGGGTGTTTTCCATTTCTTTGTAAACCACTTGAGATTATGTGTCATGCATCTCATGACGATTTAGCAAGCCGAGCAAGAGCAACCAACAGTTTAAAAAGTTCACAAGATCTTAGTGGATTGATTGCTTTTAACGTGTAATTTTTCAAATAGCTTATAATATTTTGTTAAGAGCTTGTAATATGCCCTACAACTAGTATTTTGAAGTTTACAATAAAAAGTGATTTCTATCATATCTATAATGAATGCATCATAACATAATATAATCAATTACACTATGGTGAATGAAATGAATATATATAACATCAAATAATAAATTAAACGATGTCCAGTAAATTAAATATAACATGACATAGCTAATTAAATTACAAATCTTGAATTAAACAACCAATAAGTCAATACAAAAACTAATTGAAAGTAATTACATAAAGCTTTTCTTAAAATTCAAAATGTAAAAACCTAAACAATCATCAATGGCTTTGGGTAACCCGATGAGTATCAGTTACACGTGAGATTTAGGCACAATAAGGGTTGAAGTTGGTTATTTTCATCATCATCATCATTTGCATCTTCATTTTTTTCCTGTTAGAAAAATTATTAATGAAAATAGTTTTGTTGAACTTCAAAAAATTTCATAAAATTTGAATCTTTGTTGTAATATCTATGGCTATAAAATTTACCAAACATAATACATGTGTTTATAGACTAACAAGACTTGTTGATTCCTAAATTTCAATCAAGCTACCTTCTCTGTTATCCTCGAACCATCTGTTATTAATAGAGTAGGCTCTTATTGCAAACCAAACTTAGAATGAAAACTAAATCATTCTAATGAGGAAAGTTCACTTTCTCTATGGGAAATCAAAATTGAAAGTAATATCTCAAGTATTCATGAAAAATAGACTTTATTTTGTAGCTAAATAAATTTTCCTGATTTTCAGTAGAATAACATTGTCTCAAAAGTGCGTGTATTCAACTATTTATTTCCTTCATGTAGAGAAAAATCACAAGATTTTTACTTGAACAAAAGAGAAAAAAAATAATATTTTAATAAAAAACAAGAGTCTTAATTATTTTAATAAAAAACAAGAGTCCTACTAGGACTTAATGCAGTGGACAACACATACCATATTTCCCAAGCGGAGTTTGTTGCCCACCCCTAGTGTTATTGGGCTCATTGAGTCTTCTATGTATTAGGTATAATTATATGTTCAGTACAACTTTAAAACAAGCTTATATAATTATCCAATTCAATAAACAATTTTCTATTTCCAAAATATTATTTATCTAATTAATTCAATTAAATTGTTTTCACAATCCAATTTTAATTTTGACAAAATCATGATAATTTTATCCTACTAGAATCTATGAATAAATAAATTTAATTGTTTTGTTCATTAAAATTGCGATGACTAATTTAATTTAATTTTTACTTTGAACTCAATTATTTAATTACAATCAATTAAATGATAATTAAAAATTAAATTAATTTTAAGATATCTTTTGTTTCTTTCGAGAAAATGAATTTACTACGATAGAAAAACATGTACTCTATTTTTTCTTTTCTCATTTTCATTCATTCTTCGTATCAATTCTAATTGCAATCCATATAGAGTTATGTTGAACTGGTGGAGGGACTAATTGGATATATATAATTAGGACTTAAATATTTTGTAATTAAGGTTCAATATTTCATCTATTAATTACAATATTATTTAGTCATGGAGTCAATCTATTAAAAGTATCATGACTGAACTCCTCATTATATACTATAGTGAAAACAACTTAGATTTATGCTGTGTTCAATGACCATATCATAAGTGTGTTATACTCATAGAATATCATTAGTCTCTTTAGGTTAAATTCATTGGCCCAATATGATCCTACTTTATCTCATGATTACCACTACATCTTCCAAAATGAAAAAGATATTACTAGCACATAGTAATAACAATCATTCATCCCTGACAAATGACTCGTAGCCACATTCGTTTTCATAATTCATATAATGTTAGAAAGTGGATACAATTTACTTTTTAATTAAGCTATGAATTCCACTATTGTAAGTGAAATCATGTCATACATAAGTCATATACCTTGTTGGAAGAATTCGGTTTAGAAAATGGTTTTCAATTGAATTGTAACAGCCCGATTTTGGTAGTTTTAGGGCCACAAATCCGACGCAATAAAATTTATTTTTATTTATTTTTATAGTCTATAGTTTTATGGAATGACTTCGTGAAAATTTCGTTCAATAATTTTGACGTTTGAGCACCCAATTCAGCTAAAAGGAATAAATTGCAATAAGTGCAAAATGTGTGTTCTAGAAGCTAGAGGTGTATTGTTATGAAATTTTAAATACGAGGTCCTAAAATGGTAATTAGACCATTTTAATTAGTATGGACAAAAATGGACATGGTTAGGTGAAATTTCAAAGTTTGGCATTAAGGACATTTTGGTCATTTAGTAAATAAAGACAAATAAAACTAATAAAAAGATGTCATCTTCTCCAATTTAGTCCCCTTGTGCCGAATTTGAAGAGTCACCATAGATATGGTTTTTGGCCAACTTCTAAGCTCGACTGTAAGTCCGTCCTTCCCCCATTTTTAATTATTTTTATGTTTTTGCAATTGTCTCAACCTAATCTAGCTATTTCAAGGACTAATTTGAAAGAAAATCAAAGTATAAAATTTTACGCATGTTAGATATTTGTGTGTTTTGATATCTAATGGTAGATTATGTATGTTTGATGTTAGATAAACAACTTTTACTAAGTGATTTTTGATGAAAATACCTAAAAGGACATTTTTGTAAAAGTTGTAAAATATGTAGTAGAAGTGTGATTTAATGAAACATTTTGGCTGTTATGAGTGTGTAAATGGTTGGATAGGCTTGGGTTTTGAAGAAATTGACTATATTTCATTTTACGAGCCTAAGGACTAAAGTGTAAAATATTGAAAAGTTAGGGAAAAAATGTAATTTTTCCATAATGTGATTTTTGGGCTAAATTGAATAATATGAGTATTAAATGAGTTAAATTTGTTATTATAGATCAAGAAAAATGAGGTTCGGACCTAGATCGGGGGAAAACAAAGTATTTGACGATTAGGTCCAATTCTACTATTTTTGGTACCGAGGTAAGTTCGTATGTTAATAATGCAACGTTATAATTGTATTTATAATGTTTTGTTATTGCATGAAATTTAAGAAAAAATGGATTAGGTTAGGTGTGTGTGTGCGTGTTTTTTTATTTGGCTTTGGGGTGTTGGGTTGTGAAGAAAATAAACTGCAATATTGAGCAACGCGTGCCCATGCCTTAATCGATATTCGATTTCTAAAAAACTCGACAGTCTTCACCATGTTCCTGAAAAATAACATATTAAATGGATTAAATAATAATTTTGTTATTATTCATTTTATTTTCAACCTAAATTTTACTGAAATTCAAAATTAAAAAAATTAAAATAAATTTGGGTTGCCTCCCTAAAAGCGCTTTTGTTTAACGTTGTTAGCTCGACGACCTTAAATGTTATCCGTTTAGCTCATTGAGAATTAAATTTTCCATCTGGTGCAGTTGGTTGTTCTTGTAGAAAGGTTTCAACCTTTGCCCACTGTCCTTGAAGCACTTCCCGGATTCCTCCATCATCGATGGATTAAGGCGTTTTTGAGCTTCTTCGTTCAAGTTTGTCTTTTCCTCTATCGGAATCCTTATATGTTCTGGAAGTGAGTTGAGTTCTAAATTCGAGGCCTTCATGCCAATGACAACTTCACGTATTCATTTTTTAATCACCTATAATTTCTCTCGCTTAACATTGAGATCTACACTCTTGTAAGGCATAGTTTGTAACTTATCCCTTTCAAAATAAAGTTTTTGAAAGGTTCCATTCTATCGACATTAGAGACATTTGTTATTGCATTGGGATGTCTCATGTCCTCATAAACATTAAACCTAACCACTTAATTCCATGGTGAGTGTTCCACTCCAAACATCAATTTTCTTTCGTGCGGTGCTTAGAAATGGTCTCCCAAGTAGAATATTGGAAAAATTGATCGAGTTATCATCCTACATGTCGATAATGAAGAAATTTGAAGGAAAAATAGGTTCCTTTACCTTGACAAGAACATCCTCCAACACTTCCTCCGGATGCACTATTGACCTATCTGCAAGCTGAATGATTACACTTGTTTCCTTTAAAGGACTCACATTTAGTAGTTTATAAATAGACAAAGGAATAACATTAATAGATGCACCTAAGTCGCACATAGCTTTTTTAATCCCAACACTACCAATCTTGCAAGATATAGAAAACATAACTTGGTCTTTACATTTAGGTGGTATTTTCTTTTGTAAAACGACAGAGACATTTTCTCCGACACTCACATTTTCATTGCCTAGGAGATTCTTTTTACGTGCGTATAATTCTTTTAAAAACTTTGCATATCGTGGAATTTTCTTAATCGTATCAAGAAGAGGGATGTTTATTTCTACCTTTCAAAAGGTTCCAAGGATCTCCTTTTCTTCTCACTCCTTTTTGCTTTAGACAAGTTTTCCAGGAAATAGAAGCAGTATTGCAAACGATCTTTGAGGAGTCAAATCCATAGTGGATGCTAGATCGGGTTTCCATTTTTCCTGTTCGGGTTGTGGGTACTATATGTGTCAGAAACTGACTCCAAAACTATTCCACTTCTCAATGTTATAGCACTTACATTATGTCAAGGATTAGGTTCAGTTTGAGATGACAATTTTCCTTGTGACTCCAATCGATTGACTGCAAGCGCAAGCTTACTCATTTGTTTATCCAACTCTTGAAGATGTGTTTTTGTATTCTGTTAGAATTTTTAGATATTGTTGGCTAACCTTTCTACTGTGTCTTTCAGAGATGATTTTGGAGGCTGTAACTGTTGATTCGGAAGTGACCTTTATTGGTATGGTTGATTGAATCAAGGATTTGACCCACAACTCAAATTTGGATGATATTTCCACCCCACATTATAAGTGTTTGAATAGGGGTCATATCGCTTTTAGGATGGCCCTAGAAAGTTTTCGACAATATTTGCTTGTTCTGTTGAACCTTCGTGCAAGATAGGACATGAGTTCGTCGGGTGATCTGGCATAGCACAAATTCTGCACAATAGAGCTGGGCTTATTTTATCTGTAAGAAATTTTTGAAAAATATTAGTAAGCTTATCAATTTTATCTTTTAGAGATAGAGAACTTAACCTATGAACCCGTCTCGTGGGTTTTGTAGCCGGTCAAAATTGTTGAGAGTTCGTGCCATAGTAAAAATTAACTCCCTTACTCTCTGAGGCATCATATTAACAAGTGTCCCTCCTCTAGCAGCATCTATCATTTTCATTTCCATTGGGAGTAACCCCACATAGAAATACTGCAAGAGTGACTGTTCAGTCAGGCTATGTTGTGGGCAACTTGCACACAACCTTTTGTACCACTCCCAGTGATTGTAGAGTGATTCAGTCTCCTTTTGTCGAATTCCTACAATGTCCCTCCTTAATTAGGTTGCTGGAAAGAACCTATCAAGAAATAAATGAGACATGTCAGACCATGTATTGACAGATACTAGAGGTAAACAAAATAACCATTCTCTAGCAAAGTCGGCTAACGAGAAAGAAAAAGCATGAAGTTTAATTTGATCCTCGGTTACTCCTTGAGGTTTCATGCTTAAACAATATGAAATTCCTTGAGATGGGTATGCAGATTTTCGTTTTGTAATCCGTGGAAGTTGGGGAATAAATGAATCAAGCCCGATTTCAACGCGAACAACTTTTCTCCTGCCGGATAAGTTATACATATGGGCTGTTGTTCATCTAAGTTGCTGCGAGTTGGCATATAGTTTGCTCTATCATCTCGTCTACTTCATCAAATGAGAAAATGTCCTCAGTGTAATATACGATTTTGAACTCAAGTTGTGGTTGCTTACCGAGTCAAATGGCTTCTGTTCGCAGTTTTTCGAGCTATTTTTGGTTCAAATTCTAGAGCCTCGATTCTAATCTAGTCATAAGGAAAACAAACAAAAGTTAGAAAAATATTTTCAATCCCCGGCAACGACGCTAAAATTTGATGGGCATCAAAACCACCAAATAAAAATTCCTACGATAAAATAACTCTAAACAATAATAAAGAAAAGTAAGGTCGAGTCCACAGGGATTGGTTATTGTGATCACTTTCATCTTTTTCTTGTGAACAGAATTTCTGTCGTGGCAATAGTCATGCCCACGAATCAAAACAGACTTGCTGAAAAATAAATAAAATAAATTAGGGGAGTTGAAAATGTCTAGAAATTAAATAAGTGAGATAGATAAATTAACAATTATGTAAGTCGAAAATAAAATAAAATTAGAAAATGAATTTGAATTCTGTAAACATAATTATAAAGCCTTAGCCCTAGACTCGGTGAAATCTGGTTTTTGAATCAATCTCCAAAAATGAGTTTTCTCCTCTAAATAATAAATTAGTTATAGCAGCTAAAAATGTCCTAACTATAAATTCTTCCTTTCATAATTAATTCAGGTACGACCTACAAACCAACCCTTACCAATTGTTTAACCACGATACACACGTTCGCAATTCAAGACCCCGGTAACCTTGTGTTCTGAAGAACCTAACTCGGATCAACAACCTCAATCGTGTAGGACATTTAAATCCATTCACCATCCCCCTTGACAAAAAACCCACTAGTATGACCCCGCCAGGATATGCCAATTTTCTCGTGGAATTGAATACAACACAACTGACTCATCTTCCCAACTGTACGCCAAAACGACTCCAACCCAATGTACGCTTTTGAGTTGAAATCAAGTTAACTTTAAGGGATGAATTTGTCAATTCCAATATTCTAGAGAGATGGTGAATACCGTTATGAAATATTTTTAGCGTGGATACACTTCTCACGATTCTTAAATGGAAAGAATATCGGCCTAAAGCTAAGTAGAGATTTAGTGAAGCATGAAACTAATCATGCTTTTGTCGGTTTATGGAAATAGCTTAAATGGAAATGGTGGGAGATGAAATAAGGGAAGGACTAGGGAAATAATTAACCCTAAATATTGAAAAGGAAAAAAGTTGGCAGAATGCCTACTACTATTTCACGCAAAGAAAGAAAGAAATGAATTGATTTTTTTATTCAATTTCCAGGTATTCAAGGTGTATCTTTTCAAGTCCACCATACACCCTATTTATATACAAACTATAGACTAAAATTAGGCTAATCCCACCTACCCACTAATTACATGAAATAAAATATCAGATTTTCTTTTCTGAATTTGGATTTTACAAGGTTAAAAATCTGATTAGCCCTTAAATGTCTCCAAATTTTTTATTTGGCCCCTCTTCTATTGTTCATGCTCCAATTGAATCTTTTTCTGCTTGTTTTTGCATTAAAGCATCCGAATTTCGTTCTTGACAAGATTTAAACATAAAATTCACCAATTAGTGGGAATTAATTCAAGAACAAGTTGATTTGAGCACGTAAAGTATGAAAAATAAATATGCTATCAAATATTCATTAATTAGAGGGGAATGAAGATTTGATACAAGTGTCTTTAATTTTTTCATCTTTCTGGATTCAAGTGCACGATCTTCCCGATTTTTTTTGGAGAATATAGCAAAACATCTTAAGAATTTCATTGGTAGATTCTTGGAATATGATACGAAAAAACTGAGTAGGGGAATGGAAAATTATTTGCGTGTTTACGTTCATTTAGATTTTAGGTATCCATTGAAGCGAAAAAAGAAAATCATGATCTCTCTAGGGAAGTGCACTTATGTGAATTTTAGGTATGAAAGGTTGACATTACTCTATTTCTAATGTGGCTACTTAGGCAATAATTATTCTTTCTATCTTGTTAGACTTAACAAAGGTTTGGAAGGCATAGAATTTGGATGGGATTTCTCTTTGAAGGCATAGTCAAGGGAGAGCCACTACCATGAATAGCGTATGGCTAATGGAGGAAGGAGATGGAGAGTTGCGGGAGGAAAATCAAGGATGACTTGATTTAGGGAGAAATTTAAGGGATGGGATAAGGAGAGAATAAATGATGAGGGTCAATCCTGTATTGAGATTTAATCTAGAAAGAGTCCTCCGTGGATTGGGCCAGATGGATATGGAACAGATTTAGAGGAGAGCCCGATTGAGAATGGGGATTGAAAGAAAAGGCCTCGAATGGATATTTTGGACCATGAAGTTTCTAAGTCTACGAATTTGTTAGTGACCAATGATGAGCAGTCTACAACTCGAGTTCAACTTTTATCAACGGCTACTAAGGGGCAAGCCAACTGGGCACAATGGAAATATTATGTTGGGATGTTCATGGTTTGGGGAATCCATGAGCTAATAAGAGACTTCGGCACATGTTGAAGGTTTATAATCCCTAATTGGTCTTTTTTATGGAGACAAAATTAAATGGAATTCGAATGGAAAATGTACGTAGGAGATGTGGTTTTTAGATTGGAATTGATGTTCAGGTTAAGAAGACGCGAATGGAAATTTGTTTTGCATGGAAGGAAAATTACCTGATTCAGCGTAAAATTATACAAAAAATCATATCGATGTAGAGATTCAAGAAGAAGAGGCAAGTCCAAAGTGGAGATGACAAGTTTTTTTTAACCCCTGATGTGTGAAATAAATAAGATACTTGGAATTTGTTGAGACATTTAGAAATGAGCCAAGATTTGCCATAGATAGTATATGGGGATTTCAACAAGATTATGTACTCCTATAAGAAGGTTTAAGGCGTGTCGAGGGAGGAACATCGAAGGTGCTAGAAGATTGCCTGTTAATGGATGTTAGCTATTCAGGATCATGGTTTACATGGAAGAGGGGGAATTTTTCGGAAACAAACATTAGAGAAAGATTGGATAGAGGAATGACAAATGCTAACTGGATGACCATGTTTCTGAGTGCTTTGATACGACATCTGCCACATTGTTTTTCGGATAATTGTCCAATCCTTATTCAAATGGATTAGGGAGATAACAAGTGGGGGACGAAAAGATTTAGATTTAAGGCTTGGTGGATTATGGAGGAATTGATCTGTCATAATTTAATATAGAAAATTAGATTTTCTCGGTATACTTCAGAAGCTTATTCTCAAGCAAAATAACGTCTTTTGCATAGTTTTTCGTAATTTTAGATTTTAAGTTAATAATTGAAAATGTTTCATTTTTGCTCATTTTGTGACCTAATTTGGCCATTAGTGTTATTGGGGGAGCTAACGTGTGATTGAATGGTGTAGGGACATGTTTGAGGTTGAAAATGAGCGAGAACAACACCAAAGAAAAGGGTATCATGATATCCACACCTTGGAATTACGACACCTTTAACAATATGGAAGATTGGAGACACCTTTTAGTGGTATCATA